>OV049924.1:77277354-79777354 GCA_920104205.1 Eupeodes latifasciatus
AAATCACGAATTCCCAGTGTAATTGGTGTGGTAAAATAATAAAACACAAAAAATTGAATGAAAAACTTTCATATTAAAATTGCATATTAATAATTTATAACATTTTACTTATCTACACTTTGACAAAAAAAAAACTTCGCTCGCAAACACATTTGATGTAGAGTGATTATTTTCGAATTTTGCCTTGTTTTGAATTCTAATTTCGAGTTACGTAGTTCCTCGTTTATTCGAAAGTTCATAAGAATATAGTTGGCACTACTAGAACTTTTCGATTCTCGTTTGTTCGAAAGTAGTCAAATAGATACATAGTACCAATTTTTCGAATTTGAGCAATTTCATTGTAGAATCGAGTTACATAGTAGGGCCCCAGGATGAAACTAGTTCATTACATTCTTATTTTTATAACTTTCTTTTCAAAAGATTAAAATCCTCATGCTTTTTAAAATTAAAAGTATTGATGAGCACTCTTTATGTTTCTTTAAAGCCCGAAGCAAAATTTTATCAGAAGCAAATGTTTGTGTTTTCCGTAGGTAACTTCTAACACAAGCATTAAAAAAAATTCTCTTAGTATCTGCTAAGAAGCTTTTTGTTTTGCTTTTATAATTTTTGTTTGACTACAAAAACTTCCCGTTTCAGAACTTTTGCAGTTCTAAATTTCGTTTTATTTTAGATTTTTGTTCTACAAAATGGATCTGCAGTCTGACAAGAATCTGTATATTTTTAAAATCTCACAATTAATCTCAGTCTTAACAACTCCAACAATCACGTTAAGACTAAAAAATTGCTTTGGGCAGTAAAAAAGATGCTTATATCTTAAAGGTTGCACAATTAGCTCAAGCACCCAATAACTCCAGGAAATCCAGCAGTGGAATCGGCTTTGGTGATTTTTGATTAATGTCAATCAAAATGATCGAATTTGATCCATGTATGTATGTATGTACGATAATAATTAATTTGATAGCTAGCTGTCACAACAAAAGAAACAAAACATTGTTTCTGAATAGAGCTATCAGACGCTCACGAAACGACTAGAATATTTTCTCAGTAACATTTTTTCGTTAAAAAAAAAACATTCTTATGACGATAAAACTTACGACATCGAAAAAACAATAAATTTAAGTAAAGTAAAAATGCACAGCCAATTTTATAGTTTTATTTAAATATTTTATAGGAATGACTTTAAGTTTCACAATTGCAATTGAAATTTGAAATTGTTCAATCGAATTTAATTGAGTTGAATCATCTTCCAGAAACAGAAAGCTTGGTGATAATCAATTTGACTATCAAAACTGTAATAGTCACTTACCATCTTTGCCGATTGCACCCCAATACTGTCAAAAAAACTTCCCTTGGTCCTTTGTATATTGTTGTAACTGCTCTTCCACTAGTTAAACAAACTCCTTCAGAATCTTGCTAATTATGCATGTGGGAATCATTCATAACTTCTCGTTAATACACACCTTTAGAAAAAAAACCTTAAGCTGGCGTATTATTTTAGTATTGGAGTGATTGGTCCGAATAAAAAACAAACAGTTTTGGGAAGAAACTAGTAAGCGTTACCCTTCTTACTCACCCCTTAAAATCATCAGCTAAGGAACCCAAAAAAACCGTTCGAATAACTAAATATTTTCAAAGAATAACTTTCATAGTATTTCAAAATCAACAATTTAACACTTCAACATATTCTCCAAACCAACAATTTGCTGTCAGCTCACCAAATAAAACCTTTTCACAATTAGTATTTATTAAACTGCGTTCAAAAATGGAATTTATCCCTTTATTAACACCTCGCATCTCATTTGCGTAAAATGTCACTTCGTCGAAACAAGAACGATCGTTCGTTTTCCAAAATCAAGTTAAATGAAGCCAAAACGTTTTATTGAAGGTCAATCGTTTACATTTTAGCTACAAGATTTAGTATTCAATTGACAGATTGGAAGGAAAATGGTAGAACACATTGGGATGTATATGTATAGTTCAGTTAGTCAAAAAAATTTATTTAAAATATATTTTTTGGGTGGAGAATACAAATTACATATGTACATACATATGTAAATCACAATAAAGCGTACAAACAATTATGTTCAGGAAAATAAGATCGCAGCGATGTTAGTCTTTCAAAAAATCAATATAACTAATAGAAATTTGACCGCAGAAGCCAAACAAAAATGTGTTTCAGATTCTGATGTTAACGAGATGGTTTAAATCTCTAGGTTTTACTGCTACCCAAATCATTGTACATAATATTTTTTAATATTTATTTTTTTTACTTCTATTTGACGACCGACTTCTTTTTTGTTTTTTCTTAAAACAAACATCACAATTGAACTCATTTTCTTGGTCCACAGCATACTCTTGTTTTGGAGCACATATTCCGACATCTTCTTGCTTTTTCCATATTTTTGGAATCAACTTTTTCGATGAACGTTCGATCATTTTTTTTGTTCGAAAGAATATATCCGTTGCATAACTTACGCAGTAAAATAAAACTAAACTTATGATAAACGTTGTTACTTCCACCAACCAACTTTCCTTGAGAATCCGTGATTTGGGAATAGCTATTGAAATGCCTGTTGTTAAAGTGCAATAAATTAATCTCTCCAAATTATTCCAAATTGTCATAACTCCAAATTCAATTAAGAGTAAAGAAGCAAACATTTCAATCCACCAAAGACACCAAATTGGAATAGTTTTATAACGTTCAGGCACAATTTCTACATCCAAAAGAATTTCCACAGTTGTTAAAAGAAAAATCCAACTTGATAGGGTAGATTGAGACGAGAATTTCGTATTACTGGGCCTTAAAAATACTGTCATCCTCAAGACCTTATGAACAAGCGAAGCCACTATGATAGCCAATAATTTTGCCATTTTTCAAATCTACATACAAAACAATCAAAACTTTAAAAACGAATACTTTTTAATTGACTTTTGAAATTTGAATTCAAATTCCAAAGTAAAAACTAACCGGAACGAAATATTTAAAAATGCGAAGTATAATTATTTACTACTCATTTTGGTAGTTTACTATACTTTATAAAATTTCTCTTCGGCAACTCTGTTTGTTTCTTATTTTTCTGTGAAGTTCAAGAGCGTACGATTTAATGAGGTATTAAACCAAGAGCAACGTTCAAGTATTTGATAATGAATCATTATTGAATTCTGTTTAATTTTTGTATTCAAATATAATTTGTTGGTACAAAACTTATTACTTATTTAGGCAACAACATTATTCTTGCAGATGCTGGTGGAAACATAAATTCTGTAGTAGTTTCCGGTCGATAGGTTGGATATGTAAAAGGTTTATCTGGCCGTATGTATTCATAACCTCTAAAAACGCTATTAAATTCTGTACTTCCAGGAGTTGGAAATTCTGGTCTTGCATAGTTGTATCCATCTCTTTCGTATTTATAAATCGGCAGGACTTTCTTGTCAAAAGTTTCATATTGACTTTTCAATAAAGCTTGTTGCTCGAGAAGATCGTTGTCGTTTTTAGAAATGTCTTCCATCACTGGCATCAGATTAACAGTTTTTAATACTAGAATTATTTGATATGCACAATTTTTAATAAGTCTTAATTATTTAAAAAATTAAAAAACTTACTGCTTAATGAAACACAAATTGTTAATACGAAGAAACTTTTTCGAAACAACATAATATAAAGAGTCTGTAGGAGTGGTTGAGGTGTTGAGCTGTCTTGAAGTACAATGAGAGTTACCTATAAATATTCTTTGGTTTTTACGCACTTTTCGATATGCACAATGCAATGTTTACCAGCGATTCGATCTAGTGAGACTTAAAAGTCACAAACTTACAAGATAAGACCTACCTTTGTATGTTTATATTTTAAAGTCGAAATATTTAAACAACACATAAAACAAACCGATTGTTTGCCAGAGAATTTTAACGGTTATGGGTTATTTTTGTGCGAATGATGATTATGTCAAAAATATAATATCGGGTGATTTTTTAAGAGCTTGAGAACTTTTTTTAAAAAAAAAACGCATAAAATTTGCAAAATCTCATCGATTCTTTATTTGAAACGTTAGATTGGTCCATGACATTTACTTTTTGAAGATAATTTCATTTAAATGTTGACCGCGGCTGCGTCTTAGGTGGTCCATTCGGAAAGTCCAATTTTGGGTAACTTTTTCGAGCATTTCGGCCGGAATAGCCCGAATTTCTTCGGAAATGTTGTCTTCCAAAGCTGGAATAGTTGCTGGCTTATTTGTGTAGACTTTAGACTTGACGTAGCCCCACAAAAAATAGTCTAAAGGCGTCAAATCGCATGATCTTGGTGGCCAACTTACCGGTCCATTCCTTGAGATGAATTGTTCTCCGAAGTTTTCCCTCAAAATGGCCATAGAATCGCGAGCTGTGTGGCATGTAGCGCCATCTTGTTGAAACCACATGTCAACCAAGTTCAGTTCTTCCATTTTTGGCAACAAAAAGTTTGTTAGCATTGAACGATAGCGATCGCCATTCACCGTAACGTTGCGTCCAACAGCATCTTTGAAAAAATACGGTCCAATGATTCCACCAGCGTACAAACCACACCAAACAGTGCATTTTTCGGGATGCATGGGCAGTTCTTGAACGGCTTCTGGTTGCTCTTCACTCCAAATGCGGCAATTTTGCTTATTTTTACCTAGCCATTCAACCAGAAATGAGCCTCATCGCTGAACAAAATTTGTCGATAAAAAAGCGCGAAACACATTTCGAACCGAACACTGATTTTGGTAATAAAATTCAATGATTTGCAAGCGTTGCTCGTTAGTAAGTCTATTCATGATGAAATGTCAAAGCATACTGAGCATCTTTCTTCCTGACACCATGTCTGAAATCCCGCGTGATCTGTCAAATACTAATGCATGAAAATCCTAACCTCAAAAAAATCACCCATTATTTCAAAAGTGCAGGTACCAAGTGAAATATGTGTAATTGGAAGGTCAAGTGTGTGCTTCGTGAAGATTTACCGAGTATGCTTATCCCATATTCAACTTTATAGGGAATGTTTAACAATTATTGGCAAATAAAAAAGTTTGAAAGTTTTAAAGAACATGCAAACCAGTTTTTGGTTAAACTTATTAACGATAATTTGTTTAACAATATATTCACATAAAATAAGGTAACAGCATTTTTACAATTGTTTTTAGCGTTTCTTCAAGAGCTAAATTTTTTCAAATGTTATTATGAATTTCAAAGATTAATATTTCTGCTTTTCAATTTTGGAAGTGTCTCCAGGTAACGGTTTAAACCAGGTTTAATTAAATTTAACTTAATTTATTTGATGTATGTCCTCTCTACTCTTAAACATGATAGAAATAGATATCGACTAGTAATTTATTAAAAGATCTTTTTATTTTTGCTCGAAACGGACCCCGATTTATAAATTTGATTAGGTAATTGTTTTTACGGAAAAGTTAATACATTTTTAAATTTGAATGCAATTTTATTTCGGCCTTTGTATTCAGTTTTAGCAAAAAGTTTAAAAAGCAGTATCTATGATCTTTTCGTAAAGATTTTGTATGATTGGCTAATTGTCTTGCTTTAAAATTTTACGAAATATAGACCATTCAAGTTATTGTATATGTATTTTTAAACTAATCCGTTGAAATGTTCTTTCTGAAATTTAAAAATAGTCCAAACAATTAATTTAAATAACACATTTCACTTTTTTAGACTTTTCTAAAAAAAGACGATTCACTCTTAAAAAGTCGTAAGAAAGGTCCAATAAACTTCAGTGGTATATGAAACGTTGTGCCGGAAGCCTGTTAAAAAGTCTTGAAAAAATTGAAACACTATAAAAACGGTCGTATAGTTAATGGCAATTCTTAGGCCAAACCGTGTAGGGCAGAAAAACAACAAATACTCAGTCAACAAACAATTTTCGAACTGCATGTATGTAGTAGATTTCTAGTAGACAACATTAATAAATATTCAAATAAACATGAACTTCTGAGAAATTTTTGCCTTTTTCAGTCTTTGAGTTTTGAGATTGTTTCAACGTGAATGTCGCTTTAAAGACTCAAACAAATCTAAAATGGAATTCTCAAGAAAATAAATTGACAATTTTCAAAAAAAAAAAAGTGATTGGGATGGGACTATTATTGCCCAAACCCAAATTTTCATTTAAAAAAATGTAATCAAAAATCAAAAACCAAGCTGTTTTCTGTTAGGATATTTCAGACATTAAATCAATTTAGTGTCATAGTTTTTATAAAAAGACTTTAATTTGTCAATAGAATTGAGCTAGAATCAACTAATTCACCCAATGTCAAAAATGTCATTCCTCGTAGTGTACAAGTATTCTGAAAGTATTATCTTTTTTTTTCGAATACTACTTCGTAATATCGGACTGATTACAATAACTTAAAATTGGAAGTTAACAAAACATTGAAAGCGAGATGCGACCCACACTGAAAACTTCCCTTCCATGCCCGTCTGTCGATTTTTCTAAAACTTCAACAAAATATTAATAAAATATAAAAACTTTTGAAGTCAAAATCCTTTTTTGTTCTCGTAATACTTGAGTCGAAAACCCTTTCTTATCAGTTTTTTGTTGTTATTATAGATTTTCGTGTTTTGTAAAAAAAAGTTGTCAATTGAATTTTTCTTAAAAATTAACTAAAAGTTAGCCACAATATTTTGCATATCATAAAATAAGTTTGTTTTCAATATCTGCTTTTGTTCCCGCAATTTTTAGTCGAAAGAATGTATTTATCAATTTTGCTATAACTTTTTGAAAGTTTTTATCTTTTATTAAAAAATGACCCATTAAATTTTTTTAAAAACATTATTTAACGTTAACAAATAAATTTCGCTTAAGTGCCTTGCACATGAGAGCGAACAACGAATGAACGAATGGACGAACAAACGTGATTTTACATATTTCAAAAAGTCAATTCCAAACAAAAACACATTTAAATTATAAGAAACCAATTGACAATAATGTTAGGATGATAAAATTTGCATTTTGTTCTCTAAAACAAGACAATTTTGTAAAAACAATTTGTTAGTAACGAATTGCAGTGTGGTTGCTACGAATTGTCAAACTCTATTCGCGTTCCACATACCATCCACACTGCAACGAATAAATTGTTCGCGCTCAACTTAACCTCAAAATTATACCACTCTTGTTTTGTTTTTGTGTGAAAGATCATAGCTGAGGAAAATATGGAGAAAAGGGTTGACAATTCGTCGCTGTCTGCGAATAGAAATAAAACTCATGTGAAAGAAAAGTCAAAATATGCGAACATCCACAATTCGCAGTTCGTAGCTCATGTGCAAGATGCTTTAAAATGAAATAATTCATCTATTCTTGAAATATTTGAATCGATCAGTCATCAGTTTTTAAAAATTTTGCGTTGTAGTTTTTGTCGAATCCTATTTACATTTTATATACAAAAACTGACTGTTGGAGATCTTTAATTTTTGCCAAGATATTCGAGCCTAAAATTAATTTTTCCCAACTTTTAGTAATGTTTTTTTAGGTGTTTTTTATTTTTTATACTCGTTTTTTTTTTGAAAACTTTACCAGATGTCAAAAACGTTACTCTTTCTTGGATAGTAAATTTTTTTGAAAGTCCTTTCTGTGTTACTACCAGTATAACAAAATTAATTTAAAATCGGTTCTTGAGATATGGACGACGGAAAATGGTATCCCGAACGTAGGGAAGTAAGAACGTACTTAATTGTAAAAATTTCAAAGGACAGATTACAACAACTGCTTATCTAAATAGGAACGACCATTTTCGACAAGTATGCAACTCTTCAAAAATGTTGTCTTCCATTACTTATAGATAATATTTTTGTATGGGTTAAAATATAAGAAGTTTTTTAAAGGTTCGCTTATGAAATAAAAAAAAAATATAGGTACACACATAGGGTATTATACACTAAACTTCATTCAAATTGTATTCTCTATGCAAAGTGAATATCCAAATCCAACAATGTACAATGCATCTTCAAAACTTTAATGGGCTTTATGCTGCTAATAAGAAATTGAACATCCCATAAAACATTGCCGTCATCTCATACAAAAGCGTAAAATATAACGACGAATGTCTTTTAAAAGTGGATATTGTTTTAAACACAAACTCTTGACACGTATGTACCTATATATTTGATATTATATTTAAAAGTGATACTTAAATAACCCAAAGATTGTATTTTTACCAGTTACTACTTAATGTCATATGTCTGACATGAATATTCAAATGGAATGGATGTCTAAAAAATTTTATGGACGTTTCATGAAGTTAATTTTCATATTTTTAAAACCGAGTCAAAACTCGCAGCAAAATCAATTTCCAGAGCTCTTTTAAAAACCATCAGCGTTAAGAAGAATGAGCAGAGCATTTACATACAGGAATAAATACTTTATGGGGATTAATGGAAAAAAATGTTGTTGAATATTTGACTTTTTTTAATGGAAAATCCTATTATAAATTTTTGTTTTCGTTTTTGTAGATTTATATCATCACGTATGTATATAGAAAAAGTCCCACCATCAGGTAATGTATTTGTTATGACTAGTAAGACGCTACGATAACATTTTGTTTGATCTTTAATTTTGCTTACTTTTATTTGATTATTTGGTATGCAGGAGTGGACTTAATCTTGCATGAACTTAAAAACTGAACTTATAGTGAGTGCCAGGCTTTGAAACATTCATTTAAAATCAAGCGTTTTTTGAGTTTTAAAATCGGTTCTTAAATTCACACGGAAGTGAATTTCCGTGCTCTAAATTTCTATATCTATCATATTTTCAAGTCATTTGAGCTCTACTATGTTGAAGATGAGATTTGAATTCGGCAAGAGAAAATTGCTTTAAAACAGAAGTATGTACATATATCTATTTTGATTTAACTTGACTTGATTCTTTGAAGGTTACGACTTCTGTTTTGTATTTGAGGAAACGGAAAAACCACTAGAAATTATTTACAGCCAACCAAATTTTGTCTCTTCAACATTTCGATTAGAAAAGTGTTCTTTTAATAACTGTGTTCTTCGGCCCATGACAGCATCAGATTTTTCCTGAGCAAATCTTTAAAAAAACACCAAATTATTGTAACACAAAACACACAAAAAACCACATGTATTGTATGTTTATTATATTGAAAAGCTATTTTAATTTAGTAGACTTTCAATTTCTACACAGACAGTTCAGTTCAGCTTGAATTTTGATCAGTGATATTTAATTTGGCGACTTTGTAGGTAATTACAAATTTTACTTTAAACATATCTATTGGTGTACATTTTTAAACATTTAAATCTTACTTCTAAATCATTTTTGAATTCGAAGTCGACTCTAAGAAGGAGTTAAAAAATGAGGGTTGACTTTTTGATAATTTAAACGATATAAAGTATTCTTTCACGCTAAGCTACTCGTCTAACTTTAAATGCTTCTTTATCATTTTAAAAGTATAGTTTCTATATTTGACGTTCGTCATTAAATAATTAAATGTTTCCTGAAGTTCAATATCTTTTTAATTTTCGAGGATTTTGTGCTTTTTAGAAACCAAAAGTGTTTAAACCTCGAGCTAGTCCATTCGAAGAGCTTGAAGATCTTGAATTTTTCTCAAGATACCGATTTGATAAGATCACGGTTCGGTTTTTTATTGAAAATCTAAATATTTTGGAGTCGATACAAAATCACGGTCTTCCCATTTCACCTGAACTGCAAGGCTTTCGGAAGAAATGTCCACCTAGTTGATGTTGGTAAGGATATTTCAGACTAAAGGCCGTCCCGGCTTCGCACGGGTAGACATAAATAGGTACAGATATTTAAGTTATAAGTATGCTAATTAAAACGACCATAAATCACTAAATTAGAAAGCATTTTTGTTGTCCTATCATTAATATTCTTCGCAGCGTATGCGATGAAAGACATTATATAGCTTATTTTTTTACACCTTTGGTTGATTTTAGTAGGAATTTCTAAAGATTTCTATAGTAATCTAGTACTAAATATACTCGTAGCCTATGTTACTCAGTGATAATGTAGCTTTCTAATGAAAAAAGAATAATTAGAATCGGTCCAGTACTTTTTGAGTTTATTCGTTAAATACAAAAATACAAATCTTTCCTCTTTATAACATTAGTATTAAGTACTTTATTTCATATATAAATAGGAAAAAATTTAATTTTTCAATATTTTAGAGGCAATGCGTGGAATAGTAAAATCAAAAGTAGAAAAGATTACAAAAAATACCGCTAAAATGAGTAAAATAAAATTTTAACAATTATATTTTTAATAGATATTTTATAAATTTTATTTTTTCTGTGAGTTCACTTTGTCATTTTTAGCCGGATGAAGATAATTCGACGTTTGTTTTTAATTCTTTTAGTTTTTCGTTCTATTTGATTTAATTATCAGTCAAAATGAGGCATGTTTTACAAAAGTTTGCTATCATTTTAACAAGACTTTTTAAATAAAGAACTGCTTCAACTAGAGTCGCCATTATTGCTTAATTTTTTAATTTTTAAATTGTCAAGGAATAATTTGAAATGTTCCAAGTTTATGTTAAATAAGAGCATAGTCAAAAAATATATTTAAAGGTATATTTTAAATTTGAAGTATGACAAATCCAGCTCTGATTTTCTTTCGAGGTACACATGTTTATGTTTTTGTTTGACTCATATAGCTTTTAGTGTTAAGTATGAAATAAGCCAATCAAACAAAACAGAGAAAAAAGTTCAACACCTTTTTAAGTGGGAATTATGACCACTATCTTTCGCAGAAAAAACAATTTATTATAAAGTTGGGTTAAGAGGATGTTATTTTTGTTTTTTGATTCCCAGAAAAAAGTCAAAATATGTATTGATATGTGTCTATCTATGCATGTTTTTTTAAAATAATAATGGAAACATTCATTGTGTAGGTATATGGTAATTATACATTAAAAAAAAACAGAATTTCGATGTTCAGTAAATTCTAACATTCAAAAAATAACAAAATATTTTCATAAATATTCAGTTTTTATTATTTTTACAAAAAAAAAAAAATAATCAAAATAATCGCCTTTTTGTTGTTATTCATGAACATTTCGTTCAGCTGCTTTTGGAAACTACCAAATTAAAATTTGATTATTTTAATTTGGTAGAAATATTTCGATCAATCCAATTTTTCACAAAATTTTTCAATAAATCTGGACGTAAAGGCTTTCAGATTTGCAAGAGTTGCTGATTTTTTGGCATACTACAATGACTTAAATCATTCTACGTAAAAGTCATCGTGAGGCATTGGCTGTTTTCAATCTCGTGTTGGATAGGGTATCTTGGATAGGTGGATTTTTAGATACCCTGTTGAACGAGTTGGATAGCTGTATTGAGATAGCTGTCAAAAAATAAAAACAACTTTCAGCTGTTGGCCATCTACAAAACGAGAACAAAATAAGTCAATTTTGAAGTTTAAAAATAGATCATAATTATCTTCTAAAATTCGGAGGCAAATAGCTTCTTCATCGTCTATTATGTACAGAACATTCTCAAATACAACTTTAACTAACATTTTGTATCTTTTTGTTTACCAACAAATACAAAAAGCTGAAATCAATTTTCAAGTTTCTTGAAATTCAACCATGTGTTGAATCAGCTGTTCTGTCAGATACCTAACATACCCCAGAAATTCTTGGATACCTTTAGATTCCTTTTTTGACATCTCAGCTGTTTTTAATCACCCTATCTGTCTGAGATTGAACGCAGCCATTAAGTCGTCCGAACGATGACAGGGCCAGTTAACAGGAAGAGTTCTGGAAATAAATATTTCATCGAATTGATTATACAATATTTGGGTCATTTAGCGTATGTATGACAAGCTGTGCAGTCTTATTGGAATCAAATGTCGAGCAGATATTACTTAATTTCGGAAAAAATGTAAACAGATAATGCTGCCAGTGCCAGCGTGTTAAACAGTCAATTTCAATGGATTAAATGGTAATTCTTTAATGGCTTGAAGATTGTCTTCGCTCAATATATGGACAATTTGGTTTTTGACGAAACGATTTAACCATCAAAGAGTTTCATCAGTAAACATCGTTACATAGAAAAAGTGTTCAATGAAAATTTCAACAATTAGAAAGGCTTGCTCTGGCGTTTAACGTAATTTTTACTAATATTATAAATGGAAATGAAAATCATTTTGTTTGTTTGTTTGTCTGTCCTTCACATCGTAACGAAGCAACATTATTCCATGATTTTTCATGTGAAGGTAGTTACGAGAATGGAGAGTGTTTTGAGCTACTTTTTACCGTCAAATATCTCATTCGAACAGATCTGCTGGAAACACTTATAATTGGATTTTCAATATACTCTTTTTTTAGAGCACTAATTAGTAGCATATCATTAGGTGCCTATCATCATTGCTTTTTAGGTTTGGTGTTTTGGGCACAGACTGGCTCCCTGCCTAATTTCTTGTTAAATATAGGAAATAGGTGGTTAAAAACTGATGGGAAGGGCTATGTGAAACTAAAGGAAGATTTTTGTTACTAAGTACAGAGTAATTCTGAGCTTATTGCAAGTGCTTACATTGATTTACAAAATAACATACATGACGATCAATTTCTCTGTCAAGAAACGATGTTGTTTTAAAAATAATTTCAAACATGTTGAATGAAGTCGCAGGAGATATGAGGAAGTATTTGTGAAGAGACTTTTTCATGGACTCAGAAAAGGAACACTTCATACCCAGTAGAGTTTCTTAGCTCACTTGAGCTTTCCAGTGTACCCTTACATAAGCAGCAATTGAAATTATTTTTGCCAGTAATGCTTAGTGAAATTTAAATGCCCCTCGATTATGTAACTTTTGCGAAACATTATTAGTGGTAATAAATTAACCAGCGGCGTTGAAAAGGGTGAGAATGCAATTATTTCTCGAACCCCAATAATTCTAACAGATTTACAATTCAAATTCAGAAGGCTTTGATTCCTTATTAAAGTTAGTTTCGCTATGACAATTAATAAGGCGCAAGGGCAAACACTAAAAGTAGCCATCAGGGTGAGCCTAGAAAAGCCTTGCTTCTTCAATTTAATAATAGACAGCGTTACTTTTGCTTCCTATTTATTTCTTCTGATTATGGAAAGCTTATCAACTAGCTCATGTATACTTGCCCCTGGAATGTCTTTGATTTTCTTTTACCACGCGGGCAAAGCTGCGATTAACACAGCTATTAAATAATAAATTGCCAAACATAACTGAACGGAAATACCAAAACAGTTTGCAATTCTCAACTGTCAACTCTTTTTAAGTAAGTCAATCCCAATTGTTGCTATTTCTTTTTGAAACTTAACGAAAAATTAGGACACTTAGAAATATTTAAAAATAAACATTAACACTCAATCCATTGCATAAACAAATTCAAGAATCTAAAGGAGAGACATTTTAAAGTTAAGAAAATTAAAAACTTATTTTACAAAATAAACGTATTAAAACCACATTATGTCGCAATTAATATCCATAAAGTTTGTTCTCACTTACTCAAAAGTAATCAACAACAACAGTGCAGTCTGCCAATTTTTCTCTTGATGTCAATTAAAACGCTATTAAATTTACATTTCTCATAAATTCAATCCACAATTTCGTTTATTTACTATTAATTACCCAACATGCCTTAAATTTTTCAATATTAATTTGTATGTTAAAAATGTTATCTTGCTGATTCAAAATGTCAACCTTCTTTTACTGAGCCATAATTTAGTTTGACATGAAAATATAATCTAGTGGTGACTACGGCACTCGAATTATATATTATGAATGATATGCATGATGATGTTTCACTGTAATTTATGTTAATCACAAATATATCACCGGAATCTCAAAAACCTTTCTTCATACAATCTATACCTACCATAATCCAAAAAAAAAGAAGATATCTTTAGTCTAAAATTTGGAATGGTGTCTAGGATAAATGTCAAATGGGATAGATGCCAAGTTATTTATAGCAAAACAACAACAAACAAAAAAACTACTAAAAAATACGTGTTTTTGGTTTATGAATGATAAACGTAGGTGGTGTGATATAAATTATAATAACAATATAAAACAAAAACAAGTTGTCAAGTCTCAAGTATAAAAATCTATCTTAAACTAATTAGCTCTATTCAATTGGATACAATGGTTTCATAATAAACCTTTATGTTTTTGTTGTGTTACCAATCGATGCAACCTTTTTTTTAATACCCCCATTTTAATACCTTCATAAAAAATATGGTAGGTCTTTTTAATGGTCGCAATTTTAGTTTTTTGCCAAAACCAAAAAACATGTTTTCTTTTATCGAGGTAAGTCATAAAAGGGTCCCTCTGTTGCATCTGCATTATTTCAAGACCAGACCAATTCACTGATGACCAAGATGTAAAATTATATACATTTCTCGCCCAAATATTCAAATAATTACATAAGAAATACTCACAATACCGCCCAACAGGTGATGATCGATAATAAAGCCGGTTTGAATTTTATTTCAGATCATGCAACGTGGTTACAATCGAATTTTCGTATACAGTGGATTTTTTTTTTATTTGGAACTAAATTTTCAAGTTTAAAGACTTTTTAAGGATTTCTTAATTAATTTTATTTATTTTTATTTTATTTTATTGTTTTTTTTTTTTTTTTTTTTAATTTTGATCGATTAACTGTTTCTTAACACAGTCTTAAATAAATCGAATACACTCTTATTGTCATTTTCAAAATGTATGAAACTTTCCTTAATTTTATATTTGTAGTCATTTGATTCTTGATCGAGATCTGTGGTCGTCAATCTTCAATATTTTTTTGGCATAATATTGTAAAATGAAAACGCGTTGTTTTCAAAGGGTAGGACGATGTGGTCTAACATATCATCCTTTAGTCTTTCTTCCACCCATTTAAAAAAAAAATAAAAATGTCTTCCTAACTATTCTATCTTTTTAAAGCTATACAATAAGAAGATGATACAATAATGGGTATGGGACGTAAAAACAGTCCCCTCGAAAAAAGTTCAATGTAAACATAGCCTTATGTTAAAACTCCCTTAGTCCATTTTTTGTGTTTTGAGATATTTGCATTCAAAGTTTGAAATCAATATGCAAATTAATAGATTTTGGGAGTTTTAATTCTTCATAATTTAAAAATGGTGCATCGTAGAGCTTAGGAAGTTTTGAGAAAATATAAATTTTTTCATTTCCATGAACTTGGTGTATTTATTTCGTTTTTGCGGAAAATGGACTTAGGGAGTTTTCAAAGAACGACGACGAAATATTCATTTATTGAATCGAATGTTTTAGTTCACAATTACGGCAAAGTCAAATTGTCCGTAAATGTATTACCGGAATTATTATTGTGTACATTCAAAATCTTAAAGCAGCCAAAGACCTATTTCATAAAAACGTTGATAGTTTACAATACTTCAAAGTTGACAAGTGACATAAGTAAATGTAAGTTAAAGACGACGACGATCTTGACTATTTTGATCATGATTATGACAAATATGTAAATTCGTCTTTGTAATTTTCTTATATATTTGTCATATTTTGACAACTTATCGGCACAATTTTCATCATACTATTTGTCACTTTCAACATTTGTCGAAAATTCAGTTATTGTCTGCCGA
This sequence comes from Eupeodes latifasciatus, assembly GCA_920104205.1. Classification (NCBI taxonomy): domain Eukaryota; kingdom Metazoa; phylum Arthropoda; class Insecta; order Diptera; family Syrphidae; genus Eupeodes; species Eupeodes latifasciatus. The sequence goes on from OV049924.1 coordinate 77,292,946, forward strand.
AATTGCCCATTATTTCCTGTAAAAAAAGTCTACAAGAAATTTGTAAATTTGTGTACAACGATTAAAATTACATCAGCATTGAAAACCACAGAATCTATTAGAAAATATTAGCATTCCAGGTCTTAAGAACGAAAGTGGCATAGGTCTTATTTTAATTAAAGCTAAGAGGAAAAATATAAATCTTAATTAAAGACATACGTCAAAAACAATGTTATTTCAAATAAAATGTCACTTATTCTTCTTCATATAGTGCAAAACTGTCAAATTGAGGGTATCATCACTTCCGCTTCTAAAGCTTCATTTGTCAAAAGTCTTTATAGTTAATGTAGTCTAGATCCAAAACTTTTTTCTCTAGACACCATGCATTTTATTATTTATTATTTATTTCACTGATCAATCAAAATCATTGGCCATTATTTTAAAGTGTCATGTGAAAAACGTTGACAAAATTTTAAGAAATATGTACATACATATGTACACATCCATTTAATGCTAAACTGATGTTTTTTTAGACGTTTGGTTTTTAATCTGGCAATACTTTTTTTGAAATTAGTCTTTTTGACATCTGTCACTTGATTTATGCGCAATTTTTTAATGAATAGACAAACTTTTAAATAATGTTTGCAAATTATGCAAATTTATTACTAAAATAATGGTCCGGTTTGCTCGGCGCAAAGAAACAATCAATTTATTAGAAGAAAACGTCGTAGGCCTCTGGATGGATGGCGGCGTGGCCTACAATATCGTGCAGTTTAACATCGCTGTACTATATTTTGGGGTTATGCAAAGTCGCTTTTCTACTCAGATTAGCCCGAGACAATTTACACCTTGAAAGAGAATATTTAGTATGTTAATACTGACAGACTGCCCAGTTGCTGCAAAAAATAGTCGAAAATTGGGTCTCTCGACTGGAAATCGGTTTTAAAACATATTTGTAAACCCTTATCTTTATCATTCAGCTAGGTTTCTTTGATCTCTTTGAGGATGCTTTGAAATTGTAAATCGAATGTCAAAAAATATGTATTTAATGGCCCAATTATAAGGGACTACTGCCCCACTGTACGATTACATAATGACACACTGAGACATTTACAATGACCTCGAAACTTTATGCCAATTTCGTATCCACTTTTTCTTCTTTTCGTTTTTTTTCTTCTTTAATTTTAATTTGTTGTTGGTTTTTGACATTAAAACCATCAAGTGTGTGATAATATTCTCTTCGATATTTAAAAGTAAAAATCTCCTTCCACCAATGAAATTAAAAAAAAAAACATATAACACATCACACATCAACTTTTGAATAATGTTGATCGAAATTTCATTAGATAATTAATATAACAACAAAAAGTATGTATAACTAAAAATCTGGTATAACCGGCACTGATGGTGTGGTCTGTGGTACCGTCGCGTCACCGTGGTACGAGGAATATTTCCAAATTTCCCACCTACCTACCTGAAATATTTACTGACAAAAGAAAAGCAAAAGCACTGAAGAAGATGAGTGCTCGGTATTGGTATCATCAGCACCAACCACGTGTATATATAATAACTGTCCCGTCTTGTCCAGTACTCAGTTCAAAGTTTACTCCATTCGTGAACAACGTCTTATATTTTAATATTGTCCGGGAGCCAAATTTTTCTTAACCATTATGTTTCGTTTCGTATTCGTTCTTTGCGCTTTGAGCGCCGTTTTAGCTGCTGTGAGTGAAAATTTAAATATTTTAACTAAACAATTTTGAAATATATTTTAAATCAATATAAACATTTATCTATCTATATTTGACAATCTCACTCTTATATTGCATTACAAAAAAGTGACATAAAAATTACATAGTTCAAAAATAGTTAATCCAAAAAATAAAAAAAAAGGCAAGAGGTATTTAGGCCCGAACGCACTTTGGACGTTGAGTTGATTTATCCATATTACATTTTTCAAATGAACTACATTTCACATTGCCACAATAGGATCCAGAACCACCAGAAGAATCTATACAAAATTCAATAGTTTTCGTTCAATATCGAAATTCTTTATAATCTTAAAAAACTTACATTTATCTTTGCCTGATGCTCCAGAGCCAGAATTTGAAAGAACATTTGGTTGCGCACATGAACGACCATTGCAAAGATTCGGGCAGCATTTGCCACCTATGCTGCTACATTCACTATCCTGCAAGCACTTTGGAGTGCAATTCTGGACCTTAGTATACGATGGGCATTCTAAAATAATAAATTATTAACATTAACATAAACAGCGCATTTATCAACAACAACAAAATAATAATAGAAATATTAATTAACTTGTTTTTTCAATTGAATAATTATTCACTTATTCGTGTTGTTCGCATTAGAAAAGTTTTAAACAAAACTTTACATAACTTACCTCCCGCTGCACTTGCAACAGCGACGCATACAGCAATTACTGCCAAGCAAATAATAATTTTCACTGAAATAATTTTCAAACATAATTTATTTTAAATTATTTTAAATTAATGTTATATTCAAAGTTTACCCATTTTATTTTCGATTGTGTAAGATTTAACACGTCTTCTTTCATCAACTTTATAAAACTGACTGCTTTAAGTAGTTTAGTAATTTTTATATTATATAGAGGTACATAAACGCTGAATATGAATGTACATTAACGATTAAATTATTATTATGCCCATGAATCTCTGTTAACCTAAACCAGAAATGTGAAATCACTACCTTTACGGTAACGACACGTCGCGACGCGACTTTGACGACCGAAAGAATGGTGGGTGACTTGTTAATCTCTTATTTTTTCAATAATTGAGCACGAGATTAAGATAAGCTAATTGAAGAACTCGATTTAAGCGCCATCAATTCATAACAATCAATTTTTAATATTTATGAATGGTTTTTAGTAGTTTATAAGTTAAAAGGTTTCCGTGATGCTTCTAATCTATTTTAAATCTTTTTTCACTGATTATTATTGAAAGTCATTATCGTCTTTTCTTGAAGCCTCAAAAATTAAAAACAATGAGGAGCTACATTCAAAAATAGATTAAAATTGATCTTAGAATTGCCACGTCCTTGTACGATTTCGTAAAACAAAGGAATTTTAATAAAAATATTTAAATTAAAAATTAAGACAAATTTCTAGTTTAAGCAAAACGAGTTTCTAGACACGCCCAAGTTTCAATATTAAGACAAATCACTAGACCAGGCCTCAGTTTTTTAATGCTCTTTCTACGAATCAGGCTTGTAAAAAAATGTAATCTTTTTCTTTTAAATACCTTGCGAATGCAATTTCTTATAAATTCAATTTAAAGAATAGACTAGATCTGATCTTATCAATATTGCAATATTTTAAGTTTTAATCTGTAAGTGAGAATGCAATCTTTTTATTTATTTCAATAAATGATTTATAATGATTGCAATCGCAAGGGACTACATTCTTTTACAAGCCTATTTTATTATAAATATCATAAGATCAAAAAACAAGAGCAAACAAACGTAGTATATAACAAAGGGACGAATGTCTTCAACCAAAATTTCAAATATTTCACTCTCAATGTTCAGTTCAAATTTAAATTTCAATCGTAAAATGTGTATTCGTTATTCAAAAGCCCATTTTTTTCAAATAAAAGGTATGTAGTTCGTAATATTTATTTACAAGTTTAACCCTGTTTTAACTACTTTTATGCAGCTTTACAAATTTCTATTTCAAAAAAGAAAAAAATCAAGACCGGACACATTTTGGTCGTTTTGTTGCTTTATCCATTCCACATTTTTCAAAAGAATTACATTTAACATTTCCACAATAGACACCAGTGGCTCCAGAATCTGTTCAAAAAAGAATTACTATTATTAATTAATTATTATTAATTAATTAATTATTAATTACTATTGATAGATTTGTTTGTACTTACATTTGTCCTTGTTCGATCCTGAACCAACATTATTTTTAAGAACATTTGGTTGTGCACATGAGTTAGTATTGCAAATATTTGGACAACATTTTCCCCCAACGCGACTACATTCAGTATCGTGGAAACATCTTGGAGTACAGTTTTGAACCTTAGTAAATGATGGACATTCTAGAATAACACAATTTTTGTTTGAATTAAATAAACTTAAAAAAAAAATCCGATGAACAGGCCGTGGCTGGAATCAATTGTCAATTGGGACATTATTAATTCATTTATCGGATAATTGGCATGATTACATTTATATTCAAAATTTAAACTTTTAGTTGTACGTAACGATTATTCACTTTGTCATCAGCGCTGTTGAATACGTTTTTAAGTTTTTGATACTTTCATACAAAATTGTTCTTAAATTCAAAAGAAAGTTCGAATATATGTAAAAATAATGGGCACTTTTCTGCAATACATGTACCTCGTCATTTTTCACATTGTCAAAACTCTATTTTTTGTTATGAAAGTTAAATTTGAAAAGAGTATTTAAAATAAAAAAAACATAAATCACATACGACAGCACTGGCACTATGTGCAACAGCAAACTCACTTCGATTGTACAACTACTCTATAAGATAACCGCGCTGAGCAATTACAAAATTGTATTGTAAAAATCCAGAATTTAAAAGCCTTACTATGTTTCACAGATAATATCTCTATTTTATCGTCTAATACTTTGTTTTCAGCTAAATTTCTTTAACTTGAGTTTAATTTTTCATCCATAATTTATATTTTATTCAAGTAAGAGGAAACTTACCTGCTGCATTTGTAAAAGCAACGCATAAAACAACTATTACCAAACAAACAATAAGTTTCACTGAAATACATAAATTACAGTTCAAGTTTTATTTAAATTTTATTGTTTTGTTTTATTTTCTTCCAAAGTTTACCCATTTTACTGTTATAAGATCGCTATTGTACTTTACACGTCTTATTTCTTCAACTTTATGTTATAGACTGTTTAAACAGCAGTTTACTTTCTTTTGTCCCTGGGATGATAATTTTTATAGAGATGCTGAATATGAATGAAGAGACGGGGTTTTATAATTTTTACTCTCTTACTTAACTATAAACTATCATCAACTATTATTTACTATTTTTTGTTTACAAACGGACGGAAAGACGTGATTCTATCAGACGAAAAAAAAACAATGTTAGCGCCATCAACTATGGTATTGTAGAGGTTAAGCGTTTATTTAATTTTGTATTTAATATACAAAAGATCATTAAGAAAAGCCAAATGCAGCCGACTTAATAATGCTTCTTTATTTGTTTTGAGTCATTTTTTACATGAATAACGTTTTATCATTATTGAAGACATTCAATTCAAGTACTTTTTTTATAAAATGTGTACAAACGAGAGTGATGCAGTTAAATGAGGGGGTTTTTCAGTGTAAAAAAATTAAACTGACCACAGACTTAAAATTGCTTCATATTTACAAAAGCTTAACAATAATTGCACATCATAATTTATTATTTCTTAGAAGTACTAAGTCATTTTTATTAAAAAATGTACTCACTCTGTTAAATGATTGAACAAAGAAAATTGAGATAAGTGAATTTGTAATTTATTGAAATATTTTGTGGCATTTAGCTAACAAAAATAAATAGATCAGGGATGGATTTTAAGCAAACAAAATGTGTACTCCTTAAGTTAGAGAGCCTCTAAATTAAAAAAAAACAATAATGACTAATTTTCTTTTTCCTTTCTTTATTTTAGCCCCAACGCAACCTCAGCGCTGCTGAACTTGAAGAGAAAGCTGAAATTGAAAAAATCCAAAACGAAAGCGCTCACTATTCCTTCGATTCATCTGTCAATGATGATATCAACGATCAAGCTCTCCAAAGGACAGAAACTCGTGATGGAACTAAAGTAGAAGGCTCATACTCGTACAGTGATGGTTATGTCCGTCGTACTGTTCATTATGTTGCTGATGAAAATGGTTACAGAATTGTTAAGGAAGATATGGAAGAAATTGGTGAAGGTCCAGTCTTCAATCCAAATGGTCAAGCTGATATTTCTGGATCACAAATTGGTCAATATTCCATTAAATTGGATCAAAGTGACAATGAAAAACATTACAAAGAAGTTAAGTCACAATAAGTTGTTATATCTTATTAAGTACAAATAATTGTTAAAAAAAATGAAAAATGAAAAAAAAAAATATCTGTATTAGACTGAAATAATTTTATTAGCTATTATAAACTTAGCTGAACTGTAAGACTTATTAAAAGAAAAAAAATGTTGTTTTTGAATGGAATAAATATAACTCAGGACAGGGTTAACTGTTGAAAGTTAATTCAATGTGCTGAAAAACATCAAAAAATGTGTTACTTTTTTCAAAAAAAATGAATTCATTTCTTTTATAGAGTGATATGGGGTAAAGTATACAATTTGAAAAAAAGAATATGGATTCGTGTTTCAAAGATAAAATTTAAATCATTATTGAGCCTCAATTCTGTCTGTCCTTATTAAAGTACTTAATTTTAAAATTGTTTGTTTAAGATGAAGTTTAATGTGTGACTAAGAGCAGAATTAAAAATAATGCCGACATTCAAAAACATGTTTTGAGTTTGATAGTTGAATATAGAAAATTGTTTTAGAGATATTTAACTTATGTAGTGTAAAACGGGGAAAATACAAAAGTGATATACAAAAGTTAGAATACAAATGTATGATGGATCACTTTAAAATAGGAGATCAATTTTTTTTTATTCATAATCTTTTTTATAATGCCTTAATTTTTCTCAGCATAGAATAAGACTAGGGTAAACATTTGCAATAAATTTAAAAATAAGTTTATTTTTAAGGGTAAAATACCTTATATTTTTGTACAATAGTACAATATTTGGTAAAAGATTGGGTCCAAGCCCTTAAACCAATTTGTGGATTTACACTGCCATTGTAAGGCCAATATTAACATACGCATATTTAGTTTGGCTTGTTTTGGTGGCCAGCCCCTGAAAGAGTTACCAATCTTAAAAAACCATAACAAACATTCAAAGAATTGCATGTATAAGTACTACAAGCGCCACGAGGACTACACCAACTGCAGCCCTGGAGATATTGCTCTCGCTAGACCCTCTCGATATATTTGTAAAAGAAATGGCGCATTGGCGGCAGCCAAAAGCGCATTACGTTTAATACAGTGTAATAACTGAAAAACGGCTTTCTTTGGTCACAGGCACATAAAGAACTGTTAACATAGAAATTGGCACTTAGACGGACTATTTAAAGTCACACACAAATTTTAACTCAGTAACACAACCAGATATTCCCATAATGAAGGACTGGATGGAAAACAGGGTCATACAAATAAACCATGTTTTCGCTAATTATCTTATTTCCCACAATTTGGAAGACAAATGCATATTAACAACAGCCAAGCAGCAATCAAGGCCATATATGCCACTGTCACAAAGTCAAGGCTGGTACAACAATGCCGTAGGGAGCTTCGTTTACTCAGCACAACCAATATGGTTACCCTCTGTTGGGTCCTAGGACAGTGACATTGACGGTAATGAAAAGGCAGACAAATTGGCCAAAAAACGGATCAATGTTTAGTTCACACCATATGGTATCAATGATATACACGCCAATAGAGCAAATCCACCAAAGTTTTATTGAAATCGCAAACAGCAGGTAGGCAGCTCTTGAAACTTACAGAGTTTCGAGGAATACATGCCCAAATATTTGCAAAGGTAAAACAAAATTAATTTTTCAACTAGGCCTCACCTGTCCTTACTAATAGATATCCTAACGGATCACAACTCATTGGGCACCTTGGGCACATGAACATAATGGCTCATCGGCTCATCTGATTTAGGACGAAGAAGATACCTTCCACTCTCTATGCGAATGCCCAAGCCTAGCCAAAAGAAGAATGACAATATTAGGAAATTTCTTTTTCGAAGACTTTTGCGACCCAGAATTAAGGATGGTTCAGGAAGGCGCCCGCGCCCGCACCCGCACCCTTAAAATTAATCCTCATCAACCATTCCATATCCTTCCCAATCCTTTCCTTTCCCTGAGGAGTGCAATGAATCCAAAGGGGAGCGTATCGGAATCCCGCTTTTTAAAATCCCGTTTTTAAAACATCCCGAAAAAAAGTTATAATGTCTACTAAAATACCGATTTTTTAAAATCCCGTCTTTTAAAATCAATTACAATCCCGCTTTTTAAAATCCCGTTAAATCCCGACAGTCCCGTTTTTTTTTTTACAAAATACGTGCATTAAACTAAATAACAATAGGAGTCAAAGGTTTGAAAGTTAAATTACTTAACTAATATATATTAATTACAAATAAAACTAATATTATGTATAATAATATCGTAATTTGTTTTGTTTTTACAATAATTTTTGTTTACAATATTAATTCTTTCACAAACAAAATGCATTCTACAGCAAATCTACCTCTCGATAACGGTCCTACTGCTATCGTTGACTTTGTTAATTTTTAATTTGAGTTTGTTGTTTTGTTTTAAAAGAATACTGCTTTACTTTATATTTTTATTTTTTGATATGTTATATTTGTTAAAGGTTACAATAAAATGAATTAAGAAAAATACCTCATTTTTTAATTTGTTTTAATTTTGTATACTTTCGATTTTGCAATCAAAACTAGTTGTTTAATTTTAAAAAACCGCGGGATAATAAAAAACGGGATTATAAAAAAAAGGTATTATAAGAAACGGGATTACAAAAAGCAGGATTATAAAAAATCGGGATTATAAAAAGCAGGATTATAAAAGACGGGATAAAATCGGGATTTTAAGAAACGGGAATACAAAAACCGGGATATCAAACCCAACCCAATCCAAAGACATGCAAGTGACATGTTTTCACGAACTAAAAAAATGCATCACCCTATACAACCTAACCTAATCTTAAAGTAAACTCTTGAAACACCAATACGAGAAAGGGAAGAAAATGTCATCTGGGAAATCTAGTCCAAGTCCAAGTCCAGTGGGACAAGTGTTGTTCAATATTTGATTCGTCTGATTTAGCACTTTTAATTCAAGGATTTTGAAAATTTAACTGATATTCATTTAAGGTTTAAGAATATTTATTGAGTTTTACAACATAAACTAGCCTTGAGTTGAGCATCGGTTTATTTGCAGAAATTTTCAAAGCTGACAGTGCATCCGACTCTTAAAGTTCAGTCCCAAGTTAATTGTCCACAAATATTAACTGATATCTCTACAATGTTAGGAGAAATAGGTATTTCAAAAGGTGTCTATAAAAATCGGTTATTTATAATATTTAAGAAAAAGTTACTATAAATAGTTACTGATCTCGAACAATTTAACTTTACCAACTATCTAGACAAATTGAAAGAAAATATTCCGACTAAGAACGTCTTATAAATCGATCAATTTTGGTCTTAATCACACAGCAGTTAGAAGTCTAATGAATGTGATGAAAATTGATATTTTAGAATCAAAATTCATAACCGTCTCTAAAACACGAATACATAATAAAAAAGAACATTATGAAATGTAACATTAATAAGACTCAAATCCACATGAAAATTTGGTCATTTAATACTTGAGTGTCATTTAAATATGACATTTGTCAAAATTACGGAGCCACAAACAATCACTATGGCTGCGTTCAATCTCGTGTTGGATAGGGTATTTTGGATAGGTGGAATTTTAGATACCTTGTTGAACGAGTTGGATAGCTGTATTGAGATAGCTGTCAAAAAATAAAAACAACTTTCAGCTGTTCAATATAATAATATAATAAGAGATAACCTTAATTTGTAATCTATGTACATACATATGTTAAATTTCCTCTTAGCTCAATTGGAATTCTATACGATTAATAATTTACTTGCAAAATCTCTGGTTTTAAACGATTTACGTTTAACAGAAAACTATCCTAACAGAAACGAGGACTATTATGAAGTGACAATACCTAGATCATAATTACCTTCTAAAATTCGAAGGCAAATAGCTTCTTCATCGTCTATTATGTACAGAACATCCTCAAATACAACTTCAACTAACATTTTGTATCTTTTTGTTTACCAACAAATACAAAAAGCTGAAATCAATTTTCAAGTTTCTTGAAATTCAACCATGTGTTGAATCAGCTGTTCTGTCAGATACCTACATACCCCAGAAATTCTTGGATACCTTTGGATTCCTTTTTTGACATCTCAGCTGTTTTTGATCAGCTGTTATTTTACACGTAAAACACTAACAAAATGGTGTCCGGATACCCTATCTGCCTGAGATTGAACGCAGCCTATGAATAATGTTTTTCTCTAAATTAGACTAGCAACAAAATATTTTTAATTCTAAATAAAAAATCTATGTTCATAAAAAGAGGAAATAAAAACACGAAATAAATATTTTTAACATTTAATTTTATGTGCTATTTAATAGTAATAATAATTTAACTTCAATTCTCTGAAGAAAAAAAAATATAAAGTAATTATTTATAAAATTTACATTTCATTGTGTACAGTGACATCACATTCGCCACTCAACGAACTACTGCTACTGTTCGATATTATGAGTGCCTTCTCGGAATCGGTTAAATTGATAAACTTATTCTTATTCTTCAGTTCGATTTGTATCAATGAAAGAAGATCTGGAGATTTGGGTCGTTTTTCATTTAAAATTGAAAAACTATTTTGTGCAGTTTCCTCAGTTGTTGATGTTTGAGATGCTACAACAGGTACTGATGGTATTGTAACCGATGATGACGACGCTGTCGCAGCTTGATTTGCCTCATCTGATGCTAATGCTTTTTCCTTGTTTTCCGATCTTCTTTGGAGTCGTTTTGATCCTTTGGTAATCAACATTACAGCTGGAGATTCATGCGACAGAGCTTGGATAACTGTCTTTAGAAGTTTTGGTGGTGTTTCAGGAGTTTTAGGATTACCTATCACTACATCGGCTTGCATGGCACTTCTTCGAGCCTCCTCACGTTCTCGGGCGGCATTCTTTCGCATAAGACTTCTGGCACGTTTCTTAAGTATAGCTTGTGCATTTGGATAATAAACGATAACTTCATTTAGATCGGACTTCGAAAGAACAAATAAATTTGCATAGCCCTTTGATCGTACATCCGCCGTCCGTCGATCGGCCCCATTTATACCAAGCAGACTGATCTCTCCAAATACCGAACCTTCCGAGAGTGTGGCAAGAACAATGTCATTGCTAGGACCGCCCATTACTTGAACTTGTCCCAACTTAATTATATACATTTCACGACCAACTTCACCTTTGCGACAAACATAGTCGCCTGGCAGGAAGGTCACCGCTCGCAGCTTAAGCACTAAATCTCTCAACAATGCCTCTTCACAGTCGGCAAAAAGTTGTACTTTTGATAGAGTCTGAATGTGCACAGAGATGGCAATGTCTGTTTTCAGATTAATTGGTAGTGAATCCAATATGTTGCTTTCATCTAACAATAAGAAAAGATTTGTAAAAATATGAATCTAAGAAGAAAACATTTTTTCTTAAACTTACCCAATGTTCTTTGCTGATCCCAAGTGAATTTAAACCACATTTTAACTCTTCTCTGAACTTCGTTTGGTAAATTCAAACGTCGCATATATTCGAGAGTTTCATCTTCAAGCTGACGGTATTCGTTTTTATTTCGGGTTGCAGTTGAGATAATATCTCGGATTTGACCAATAAGCAAGGCAAAAACGAACACTCCCATGAGCCAAGCTGCAGTCATGAACACATATTCACCTTCCCTTTCGGGTTTTGGATTTTTTCCTGTAATGACATTAGAATAAATAATAAATATGTTCCAACAAATTTTAAATGAGACTTAAGTTAAGTTAAAGTACTTAAGTTAAATACATTATGGTCTTCGAAAAGATATACAAGAAGATTTTGACAGTTCATGGCAGCCATTTTGCTTATGTATATTTAAATTAATTTCCTTTTTTATGCACGAAAGGCAAATTATTATGGCAACGTGAAGGCTATTAACTTTTTCTGCAAAAGTTCCAGTTAAAAGGTAACAAGGTTCATTTTTGAGTAAATAGAAACAAAACATACAGGGTTGGGCATAAAAACCTGACACATTTTAAGGACCCCTGGATCCGCCCTACCGAGACGCGAGATATTCGTGGTTGCGAGAACGAAAAGTAGACGGTTTAAGGTTTATTTTTTTTTAGATGTTCAGTGTCAACATGGAGAAGTGGACTGCTTCGCAGCGTGCGTTCGTTTGCGAGCGATTTTTCATTACAAATTATTACATTGCTGTTATTCGTGAATTTCGTAAAAAAATACGAATTAAATCCTCGTGATCCGGTCCGGTCGCGGAATACGGTTAAGCTATGGGTTAAAAACTTTCGGGAAACGGCCCGGGCTGATAAAAAAAACCAACCGGGCGTCCGATCACAGTGCGTACACCAGAAAACGTTGATCGAGTTAGGAGTGCTTTACAGAAAAGTCTTCTCCGTTCGGCCGTAAAACATTCTCAAGCGATCTTTCAATAGGATGTTGAAAGCAATGTACTTTCATCCATACAAGATTCTTATCACACAAGAACCGATCGATTATGCGGAGCGAAGTTAGCCAGCAAAGAAATTCCACGTGAGTTCCTAATGATAAGCCATGAGGCGCATTTTTATTTGAATGAAACCGTTAATAAACAGAACTGTCGACATTACGCTGTCGAAAATCCGCAAAACATCGTCGCGAAACCCCTACATTCCGAACGCGTAACCGTCCCTAATTCTTCACCGAAACCGTGAATACAGAGCGCTATGTCGAGATGCTACCGTCGTTTTTGGTACCACAGTTGAAGCGGAGACATAAACTGAATCGTACTTTTTTCCAACAAGATGGTACCACCTGCCATACCTCACGAGTTACGTTGGAATTCCTACGCAAGCACTTCGGCGACCGTTTAATCTCTCGCAGCACCGAGTTTCAGTGGCCGCCGCGTTCGCCAGATTTATCCGATCTGTGACTACATTTGTGAGGTTATCTGAAGCAACGTGTCTACATCAATAAACCACGCACCTTGGACCAACTTAGGACGAATATTGAGACCGAAATCGGGAATATATCGCTTGCAAATTTGCAAAAATTTCGAAAAACGGCTCGAAAATTGTATTGAACGAAATGGTCATCATTTGAACGATGTGATTCTTAAAAAAAAAATTAAAAACCTTCAACTGTTTACTTTTATTTGCTTCAAATCCGACCTCGTAATGTTTTGATGCGGCTGAGCTAGGGTCAGGTTTTTATGCCCAACCCTTTATAGAACGAGATATACCAGAGGGAAGTAAATTTTCAAAACATAATTGGTTGGTCATACATAATAATGACAGCATTGCCACCACTATTAAAGAACACAGCGTAATTGAGCGAGAATAAAAGGCCTTCCAATAGGGACGTACATACTTTGACAGCTGTCATGTTGTTGAAGTGTCATGTGTCAAATGGGTAGTCATATATTCCATGATAGTGATACTCACTCTACTCAGAAAATCTTAAGATTTTCGTAGTCCACAACTTAGTGTTTTTTACTTCGTAATATGTACCCAGAAGGCAAACTACCATACACAATCTGAAATTGACGCTAATTTTTACTGAAATCACTTTACAGCGTTTTAGCCCATTTCTGAATGAAAGTTGTCGAATAGTAGAACAGTTACAATCCACTTCAGATCCAATAGAACCCATCGTTTTTTTGGCAATAAAATTGAAAAACGAGTGAAATATTTGTAAAGATTTAAAAAATTACTCGAAGTCATTTGAAGTGAAGTGAATGAAAATTGTCGAATAGTAGAACAGTTACAATGCACTTCAAATCCAATAGAATCCATCTTTTTTTTTTGGCAATGAAATTGAAAAACGAGTGAAATATTTGTAAAGATTTCAAAAATTACTTGAAGTCATTTGAAGTGAAGTCAAAATTAAATTAAACCGCTGTCATGTTTGCAATTACACTTCGTTACTTTCGACCAAAATAACACGGCGAATGAATTCAATGGCAGGTCTTGGTTATTATCTTTTAAACCGAAGCCTCTTTTCGGTTACGAATAAGCCAAAAATAATGTTTTCAGAAAACTAAAACGGAGAAACGTCAAAAAGATGCAATTACACTCCCTTAATGAAAAGTGATATACGCGACACCTTTAAAATGTATTTCGAAAACCTGAGATCTAAATTGGAAAAAATTTAAAATTTAATTTAATTTAAGTTTTTGATGGATTTTGTAAAACTGAAATGTACGTTTTTTTCTCATGATCTATAGGATTTTCCAATAAAAGGTTTCATTTTGAATAATCCCGCTATTTGCAAATTAGAACTTTTAAAACTGTAACCTATTTTTGAAATTACTAACTTATATAAGACTGAAACAATGTTTGGTCGTCGTGAATCAACTTTTTCCGACGGCAATAATCAAATTGGTGGACAAAATTTAACTTCTTGGAGAAGTTAGGAAGTCAACTAAGATTATTTCTGTATTATTAAACAAACCCAGGTTTGACGGATCCTTGACAATCTTTGGAACTAGGCATTCTATAAAGACGTTACAACGTATTTTGTTTAAAAACTTAAATTCAGTTAAAACCAGAACTCAATCTATCACCAGCAACATTGTCACTTGAAATGCATCAAATGATCTAAATTTTCATTGAAAATCATCTTCAGTGTGATGGGACCAATATTCACTTAAAAGGCTTCGTTAAAGCCTTTGAACTTTTTTTTTAAGCCTAGGTGAAATATGTACCTTGGAATTCGTGAAGTTTTCGAGGGCATGCAGCAGCACATATTCGAAATAGTCATAGAAAATTTCATAAAAAGGATATTTGGAAATATTAAAATGAAACCTCTTATTGGAATACCCTATTTATACAAATGTCATCAAAAATATTTCGTCTTGTTTTTGTCATATTTCCTAACTTTTTCTTAACCTTTAAACATAAAATACATTTAATCATATCCTTACCAATTGATGTAGCAGTCTTAGTTGCAAATGCAAAACATCTTACATACGGATGACCTTTTCCACTAAATACCCAACGATTGACTCCAAGACCTGAAAATGTTAAACATACAATTTTCAAAAAATAAATAACTATAAACATAAACAATTTAGTTATTTATCAACAAAGAAGATAGGTTACAACGTTTCTTATTAGCATGTCAATCATACAATTAAGCATCAACTAGATTACCTTGATACGAACTATACGCATAATACGAACAAGCTGTGAGGTGTATCATATAAAGCATGTAGGTCAGTGTCTTAGCAACTCGAACCTATATGAGAGAAGATATATTGAAATTCATTCATGACTTGATTAGATATAATATCAGAGATTAGTCTATAGCATTGCTGGTTAGGAGCTTACAAAATGTGGTGACGAGATGACTCGATCGAGTAGCTTGAAGACTTCCCAGAAGCTTTGAATTTTTAAGAATCTTGGAAATCGCCAATAAACTGCTCCTGTACCGAACTTGAAATACAACAAGTCCAAAGGTAGAAGTGACAGGAGATCGAGCTGTAAATATAGAAATGAGCTTATAAGTTAAGAAAAGCAAGAATTTGAAGAGTCTATGCTTACTTTAAACTGTAGCTTTCTCATATAGTTCTTCCGCGTCAGATTCTTATTCTTCACCCAGAAACCTTCGAAAAGGTACATAACCCGGTGTTTGAAAAATATCACGTCCAGAAGGTAAATAAGATCAGCGCAAAAGTCGCAAATAAGCCATGCGTTCGTATTTTCCGGAGTCTGAAAGGGAAACGTAGACCGCAAAGGGATAACCCAAGCGTTGTAGAGAAAACTGATGGAAACAACGCACAGCCAGGAAATATAGATTTTCCCTTGTGGGTCGAGAGTTTTCTCGTCGTTATTACTGCCACAAAGACTGGAACAGAGCCAGAGGCTTGACTGTGGATTGTCTGCTTCAAAGTGACTCCGGTTGTTTCGGTTTAGGATTTTGATATTTGAATGGCTGTCACTTTTATTGGGTTGTTTTGTTATAGAGACGGGCGCCGAAGGTGGTGGTGGAGATGGAGAGCTGGCACTGCTGGAAGGAGTTGGTGGCAACTCTAATCTGGATTTGACCTTATTTGCCCGCGCTGTAAACCTACGGACTAAATGGCGAACTTGGTCCCGAAGGAACTGTTGTCCATCAGAATCCAGACTGGAAAAAAGACATTAATATAATATTTTTATGTTCAAAGATTAAATTATGAAAACTAACCTTCCCGGAGTTGACCTGTCTATGGTGTTGGTTTGGGCGTCATGGGTATCCACAGCTACCAGTTCACTGTCCAAGACGTTTTCTTGGGTTTCACGAGTGTTCTTCTCCTCATTTGGCAAGTCTGGAGCTTCATTGTAACAGATTTGCATATCTTTCTCATCACCATCCTCCTCCTCCACAACTGTATTCGCAATAGGTTCTGATAAGCTATCAAAATTTTCATCTGTAAACTTAAGTTCCCCCACTACTTTCTCAGCTTCTACCATAAGAGGTCTGCCTGATTCTTCATATTCTTCGAATGGAACCTGCCCTGGTAACAAACATTCATTCAAAACCTTTCGAACACTCTCAGGGCTTACTAGAGGCTTCTCGTTTTCATACTGGAGAATGTGTTTAACCAAAGCATGTGTGCTTTCAATGTTCGAAGCATTTTGTTCTGCTTCAACACAGCCAATCTTCCCATTACGAAAGTAAAGCTTTGAGTTTAAGAACCTTGGACTACCCGGCTTGGATCTTTTATTTTTGAAGGAGTTTATTTTGTAGGTTATGCCTCTCTGAGAGTTCTTCCTCGACGTTGCTGGGGTGGTCTTTTTTAAAGGACTCGGGGTTTTGTTTTCCTTATTGGGGCTTGATATTTCACCGGACTTCCGTCTTTGTTTCTCTTCTAGCTTTCGTCGTTTCTCTCGTGCATACAACTCTCTGTCACGTTCTTTTTCTCTGCGGATAATATTTTCGGTGACAGTGAGAAAATCTTCGATTTCTTTGATATCCTTCGAGATTTCCTCCAAACTCTTTCTCACTGATGCTTCCTTCTCACTTGGTGATGAATATTTGATCTCAAACCCCTTCGAATTAATGACATTCCTCATAAACGGATGACGTTCCAAGGTATCGCAGAACATTGGCGATATCGGTCTGTTGGCACGTGTTGCAGGTGGAGAGGTCATTTTGCGGGCGGCCTTGCGAAAATCTTCGTATGGAAAATTCTCCAATATATTGGGCGATGACTTTAACAGATATTCTGACTCGCAGCCAAAAGGCTATATGTATATTTAATAAGAATTGTACATACAGGTACATTAAATAAAAATAAATTAAATTATTTTACGATTAACAAACGTCAATCCAAACACATTGCTAAGTACTACGATACTAAGACCCATCGTCGATTCTGTAGAATTTCAACTGCTGAACTGATACAGCCAAAGCCGCAACTAAATCGAAATCCATTGACCATTCGCAAATTTCTGGACAAACAACGTAAGTATAGGCGTTTTTGTATGTTATGTTTGAATGTCATTAAATGACTCTTGTCACGTCGTCGTCCGTCGCGTTGGTCGTCCGTCGTCGTTCAGATACTGCTGAAGCTGATGTAAACGCCTTTGGAATACTAATTAAAACTGAACGTAGACTTTAACATTAATATTATTATTACCTACTGAATTTCAAGATATACTTCGCGTTGTAGAGCCGTAGGCAGAAAACTATTTGACAGGGGAATTAAGATTAGGTGTTTGTAATTGAATAATCAATTTGTCCAATTAACCTACCTACACATCATACGTAGATGAAGTTGTGACAGTTGGTCAATGAATAAGACTCTTGTAAGAAGCTTCGATCAACACATTTTAAACATTTTATAAGCTTTTAAAATTGTCTGTAACAAAATGATATTTCAACAAGAAAGTGTACAAAGTTCAAAATAATTTTTTTCTGATACTTTCTGTTCAATTTTTGAAGACAATTTTTAAGAATGCCTTACATATTTATAAAATCAGATTAAGAATACTGGAGAGTGGTTAAATAAGTGTGGAAATAATCAAGAAATGAGAACAACTTTGGAGCAATGTTGTTTTAATGTTCACAATTAACAACATAATGTTTATTTAACATCAGAACTGCTTTGTTAAACCACCTAAACCAAAATTTGAAGTGTAAAGATGGTAAGGTTAAGGTCTTTCCCTTCAATTTCCAACTGATAAATTTGTTGTTTGTTATTGAAATATGTTGCCCCTGCAAAATAATTTAAGAGCTACGACTTTGACAAAACTGTCTCACCAGGTGTATACAATTTAAGTTTGAATATCGATCATGGGTCTTTGTAGTCTTATAGCATTAAATAGGCACTCACTTAAGGATATCTATATATACCTACAAAATAATAAATAGTTTATCCCCAAGGACAATGTTACTCACCTTTCGCAATAATCCAACTTTATCCATGATGGACTCGAAATATTTTGTATTGCTTTCTATTTATGGAATTTATGTATTATTCAGCTGGAAAGAATAAATGTACAGGTTAATAATAATAAAACTATTTTTATTATTATCAGGCTCATTATTTGTTTACTAACAAGTTATAAATAGTAAAACAAAAAAGAAGAAGAAAGCCTTCTGAGAAAACAAATAAAAAAATGTTTTGAAAAATATTTGTCTGAAGTTCTATTTTAATAATATTTAATTAAAAACTTAACTACGTGATTTATTGACCAGCAAAACGTCAATAAATTAACGAAAATTAAGTTTTTATTCCCATATTTTATTTTGTTCCCACTCAATTGTTAAATGTTAAATTGTGTCAGATGCGAACTAAATCCATTTTTATTCTGATACATTCAAATTCTCCTTCTTTTCTTGTCTAAGAAATTATTATTGTTTTCTTAAACTGAAAATCTTAATTTCTGAATACAACTATTAGATGGTTTTCCAATAAGAATTTCAGTGTGCAGGTTCAGACAACATAAGGGACTTCATTTGCAGTCAACTTTATTCTTTGAAAGTAAATTTTGACCAAGGCAAATAGTAAGTTTTTCAAGTCTCATGAATTTCAAACTCAGAACTTTACTTCACAAACCACTAACTTCAACAAACAAAAACTACCAAAAACATTATTGTTTACAAAACATCAGGCATGCTACAAGGCCATCACGATTTGTATTTTGTATTGTACAGAAATATTATTTACTTCTTTTCCGAATTGACAAGGAAACCATTTACAGAAAACATGAAATGGAGTTGTGCAGAATATAAATAAATCATAGAGTAATAAAGTTCAGCTTTCAATTAAATAAAAAAAACATGATCAATTGTCATTTTGATATAAGTTGACTTGACTTGATAGTTATGGAGATTTTTCTTGACTAACTTTCCAGTCAACTTTACATTAAAGTTGACTTAATTGGAAGGTCATTTTTGGCAGCTGGCCAATCAGATAATAGAAACTTCCCTAACTTTTAAGTCCCTTACGTGCGTCGGCTGAACCTGCCCAATATCTTTAGATGTGATTAAAGTTATATCTGTCAAATAAGCTGTCATTTATTAAAGCTGATTAAGTGCGTAAATTGAAATTGAAAGTTCCAGAAATTGATTTTATTGAAATAAAGTTGACTGTTTTAAAATTTTGACTATCTTAAGTTATAAAACTTTCTTAAGGGTGGTAAAGTTATAAGGGCGTTGTTGAATGTGAACCCCACCTAAACGTCAAGTTTTGTTCTGCATTTCATTTGACATTTCTCAATTTTATACTGGCTTAATTTGAACCCTGGAAAGAAAAACCAATGCAACCACAAAGAATTTGGTTTATGGGCTGGAGGCATCATCGGGCCTTATTTTTCCCAAATGAGGCTGGTTAGGCAGTTACTGTGAATGGTGTGAGCTATCGTGAGATGATAACGAAATTTAAATGGGCCGAATTGGAAGATATGGATGTGGCCGATATGTGGTTTCAACAGGACGATGCCACTTGTACGTCGATAAGCCAGAAACAATTCTAGAGCTATGGGATGAGATAATAAGGCACATTAACGGAGTCAGAGTAATTGAAAACTTGGACCATTGGATGGCAATAAAAAGAAATGACAATAATTTCCCAAATAATTTGTGTTTTATTCAAAATCAACATCGGCCCATAAAATTTAACCACCCTTTAGAACGCGTTGACTTAATATAAATCTGAACTTCATACAATATTAACCTTTGAAACAGAAAAAATAATGAACTGGTACTCGTAACTAAAGTAAAGTACAGACGATTTACGGTTTCAAAAGTTAAGGGCTGGAATTTGACATCTGTCAAACTAAGTTGTTAAATCAATTTTTTTTTCAGTTAAAAGTCTGACATGTACGAAAATGGATCGCTTAGCTATCACACAACGCATACAAACTGTCAAAACCTACTACAAAAATGGTGATTCTGCCACAGCCACATATCGTGCTTTAAGAAGAGATTATGGTTTACATAATCGTCCAACTACGCAAGCAATTTGCAAAGTTGTGAAGAAATTTAAAGATACTGGATTGGTTACAGATATTGTAAGGCCTGTGCATTATCGTTTCGCTCGTACCACTGAAAATATCGCTTGTGTAATTGAATGTGATGATTCCTCGTCGTTCTCAGGAATTAGGACTGTCTTACGGATCTTCATCCATATAAATTCCAGCTCACACAACAGCTGAAGCCAGCTGACCATTCGTCGTAGATACGTCGAATGGGTGCTTGAACAACATCCGGTGGACGGCGATTTTTGGAACAAAATTCTCTTTAGCGACTCTCTCGGTGGGTATGTTGATAAATAAAATTGTCGTATTTGGGGTTCTGAGAATCCTTAAGTCACTGTTCGGTGGGCTCTTTGGTCCGGAGGTGTGATTGGACCTTATTTCTTCCAAAACAAAAACGACGATAGTACGACTGTCACCGTCAATTCGAAGCGTTATGAAGAACTTAGAGAATATGAGGTTTCAACAAGATGGTGCTACATACCACACAACTCGAGCGAATATGGCTTTATTGCAAGATACATTTCCTGGCCGCGTAATTTCTCTGGAAATTTTTTTGTGGGGCTACGCGAAAAACCGTGTTTATGCAGTTAAATCTTTAACTCTTTAGCACTTAAAAACCAACATTCGTCAAATTATGGCTGAGATACCGCCCTGTTTGTGTCAAAAAGTGGTCGAAAATTACCTCAAAAGAATCGATGCCTGATGTAGTGTTTCACATATAATGTCAACTTTCAAACTTTATAATAAAAAGAAATATCATTTAAAAAATATTTTATATGTGTTTTTACTTTACTTTTGCAACAGCAAACTGGACTATTTTCTAGTTTGATCGTAAAACTTTGGGCCTTAGGTAAATATACCAAAAACAATAAATATTTTAATGCGTTAAAGAAATTCTATATTTTCACTATTTCTTTGTCTCAAAAAATGCCTTTCATATCAAGTTACACACTAATCAAAACAGATAATATTAATTTAAAATATCATAAAAAAGTAATAAAAACTCTATCAAAAATTAATTAAATTTCTTGTTGGAAGAAATATTTAATTCTTTTACATTCATTTAATTGAGATAAAAACAAATCGATTTTTATTTATCGATAGGTAAACAATATTTTATTGCAAATTAAATGATGCAATATACCAAAACAATGACTCACTTTTCAGCGAAAACTTCAATATAAACCCTTTGTACTTTATGGTAGATTTTATGTTTATATCATTTCTTTAACCGCAAATAAACTTGAAACTTAGATACTTTTTGTTTTAACATTAAGAACCATCAATTTTTAAACCTATGCACGCAGTACTTCGAAATTTATAAATAGAATTTTTGGAAAGTCATTTCCTAATACTTCAGACTTAACATATTCACCAAGCTCATTGATAGTTATTATCGATTTTACTTTAAATCATTTTTGCTGACATTAAAAACACTTAAGATTGTGTTTTGTGTTCTCAACTATTTATTAAAAATTAAATA
Organism: Eupeodes latifasciatus; assembly: GCA_920104205.1. Lineage (NCBI taxonomy): Eukaryota > Metazoa > Arthropoda > Insecta > Diptera > Syrphidae > Eupeodes > Eupeodes latifasciatus. The sequence continues at coordinate 77,314,852 of OV049924.1, forward strand.
AATAGATTTGTTTTCATATGAGAAAAGGATATAATTTTCTTAGAAGGATTTCGTCACATTTGAAAAACTTATTTAAAGGAACTTTTTTAATAAATTTCCACTCAGCCCACTTCACAAAAATTTATTTTAAACTTACATTAGATTTCAAAAAGTAAAACAATGGATACAAATATTTGTTTGGAACAATGAACCGACTTTTAAATTCTTTTATTTTTAAGAAACGCAAAATATTTGTATCACCTCCATTGAAGCGAACGAGAACTTACGTTTGACAGATTTTTTGAGACAGCAGAGAGAGAACAGATGTTAAAGAACGCTCCTTTACGCATGTCCTTAAACGCACAATGAAAATGATAACACAATCAACTGGTGTTTTATATTTGTTTATGTTAGCAACATTCTTTGTCTCCCAAGGACAATGACTGAGTTTTCAAAATACTTATTTATAAAATACGCTTTGATATGTGTAGTGTATGTATGTATAATTATAAGGAAAAGAAAACAGACCGCATTTCATATTTCATATTTTGTATTTTATTTTACTCTACAATTTGTTTGTAAAAAATCTATCAATCAAAGTCAAGCAAGCTATTGGCTGATCTGTTGGTACCATGTGTCCTGAGTTAAGCATCGAAACCTCGTAGAAATTTCTAGCCTTAGTTACGTAGCCATGAAGCTTTCCATTGACCGTGAAAGGTCGACGTGGAGCTGATTTGTATTCTTCAGCGCCAGACCATTGCATCTTGTGGAAGGAGTTTTCTGACAAAGGATATGCCACAATGAAGTCCCAATTACCATTGTAGTACATAATACGAAGTCCGGCGTTAAGAAGTCGTTCTGTCCAGTGCATTGCTGTTGTCATGAAATCATTGAGGAGATGTGTATAAACGGTGTTTGGTCCTGAAAATGGATGACCACCGACGTGTAAGGCTTCTCGAACCTTTGAAAGAATTATTGAAAAAATCCAACATTAAGTACATAGCGATATTAAAATATGGACTTACTTGAGGTTGATCAATAAAGGCTTTATACGGGAATAGGTCCATTGCTTTAGGTTCTTCAATATTATATAGATTACTATAGTTACTATGGACAGTGAAAAGATGAAGGGTTGAATCCCAATACTGGAAGAAAATCATATTCATTTAGAAACAGATACTAAGTTTGGATATTATTGGTTATGTTCTTACAGCTTTGGCCAACTTCGGTTGATCAATATACGCTCGAATAAGACTCTCGGTTAGTTTCATTTCTTGATGACCCTTTCGACCTATCAAACCCAATTGGTATGCAAAGTCTGAGTAGTCCACCATGTTGTAAGGATCTGAAAATGCATTTCCCAGAGCAAGACCCTGCGAATAGAAAATTCATTCGATAGATATCAACATATTATTTATGAGAAAAGGTTTTAACTAATAACTATTAGACGTTAAAGTCTGTATTAAATATAAATCAGGAAACTTTGAAATTATTGCTTTTTGGTAAATTGAAAATTTAAACAATTTTTACAATTTATTTCACCAAACCCGTCAGCAGCAGAACAAGTTAATTTGTGAACTCGAACTTATGAAGAATTTGACTTGATGCGAAAATCGTATGTTTGAGCGATGAGAAAATTGTTGATTGATATTTGGTTCTATATATGTATATGTATGTACATACATAAATACAGGATTTTTCAATAAAAGGGGTTTAATGTTGATACCAAGAAAAAAAAGAGGCTGAAATGCGACCCACACTGATAACTTCCCATCCCGTCTTTCGATTTGTCTTGCTTAAAAGTTTGTCTATATGTATCAATTTTCACAAAATTTGCGTACTATTTTTTGTAGATTTTATTTTTTTATGAAAAAACGGACCTTTTTTGTTTTTTAAATCGAATGATATATAAATATCGAAAGCAATATTTTCTGTGAAATAAAATAAGTTTGAAGCCAATATTTGTAATTTTTGAAAAGCTATTTGAGTCGAAAGTAAATTTTTACCAAGTTTTAGTATTGTTTTTTTGTTTAGGTTTTTATTTTTTGTAAAAAAAACTGTCAATTCGATTTTTCTCAAAATTTTATCGAATGTTGAAAACAATATTTCTTATAAGTTAAAATTAGTTAGAAGACATAATGTCTTCTAAAATTTTTGAAAAGATACATATTTGAGTCGAAAATCAATTTTTACCAACTTTTGTTAAACTTTTTTTTTAGGTTTTTAATTTTTTGTACAAAAGCCGTTAATTCGATTTTTTTTTCAAAATTTTACTGAATGTTGACAACAATATTTTTTGAAAGATTAAAGTAGTTTAAAGCCAATATCTCCAAGTTTTGAAAAGATATTTGAGTCGAAAATCAATTTTTACCACCTTTTAGGTTTATTTTTTTTTTTAAACTGTCAATTCGATTTTCCTCAACATATTTCAGAATGTTGAAAACAATATTTCTTATAAGATAAAAAAAGTTTGAAGCCTTAATCTTAAGTTTTTGAAAAGATATTTGAGTCGAAATTTAATTTTTACCAACTATGAGTAATGTTTTTTTTAGGATTTTATTTTTTATAAAAAAAACTGTCAATCCGATTTTTCTAAAAATTGTATCAGATGTCAAAAACATTATTCTTCGTTGCACAAAATTGTTTTGGAGATGAAATCATGTTTTAGTCCTAAATTTTCGAGGTGACAAATTTTGCTTTCAGTTTTTTTGGTTTATAAAAAAAAAACAAAAAATATAATTGTTTTGTATCACGTTACAATATATATTATAAAATTTAATTCAAGTCTCTAGCGTCATTGGTTCATGAGATATTTAGGTTTAATCAAAATTTTCACCTTTTTTTTAAACTGCTATGGTAAAAAAAACACCACGCAATTTTCTTCAGAGCCCTTTCTGCATCTTTCTGCCTTATTATCTGTATAACAAAATTTTATTTGAAGTCGAAAAAAAACGTCGCGAACGTACAGACGTACGGACGTACGAACGTACGCACAGACATCTTTCTAAAAATCTTTTATTTCGACTCTAGGGACCTTGAAACATCGAGAAATGTCAAAATTTTCAATTTGACAAATCGGACCCATTACAATAACTTCCTATGGAAAGTTTATAATATAATAAGCGATGACATTTGTTTTGAATTAAAAGATTTTAGTTGACAATTGGGTTCACCTCTTCGAGAAATAACACGGTAAGGAAACTTTTATTGCAAAATTTTGTTTGTTTCCTTGATTGTGTGTCACGTAGCTCCGTGTAGCTATGTAATATCTTCTAGATCTAGCCATAAATCATATCTATTCGTCAGACAGCTAATCATAGTTGTTCCAATCTAATTTTTGAATAAGTAAGAAATGGAGGTACTATACTCGTGGCGTGATACTTAGTGCGTTAGACTGTCATGCCAGAGGTCTTGGGTTCAATCCCTGCCTGTGCCATCTAAAGTTTTTTTTCACGGGTACTGCCTCTTGCGAGGCAGTGCTTTCTCAAATTAGTCGTCCCTATTTGTCGCCTCCATCCCTGACAACAGTACTCGCACACAGGAATGGTTGAAAGTTGCAAGTTACTAGGCCCTAGTTCTTAACGGACTGTTGCCCCACCTAATTTATTTATTTTATTTAAGAAATGGAGAGACTTTTTAACAATTATTCTTGAATTTTTCCAAAAATTTTGCTAAAGAACGAAACTATCGATGCCTTAACATCGCAGATATGACATATGTAGCTGACGATCGACTTGAGTTCTTGTCTTTACTGAACTTTAGAAGCCTTAGGACCTACATAAGTTCTTATGCAAAATACGGTGTAATATTGTTTGTGGAATGCGTATATTCAATTGTAAGACCTACAGAAATGCTCTCGGTTTTTTGAACGACATGTCACTTTATAGCACATCAACTGCATTTGATACACGATTCCGGTGTATAGGTTTTTCCAGTTTATATTTCTAAAACCTCATAGATTTCCGAATTCTCAAAAATATAAACAAAATTTCCCATATACTAGTTTCTCACTATTGCTGACAGAAATCGGGGAACAGAATTTGTGGGATTCGATTTCTTAATAATTCTCTATGGCACTATTTAAAAGGGTTGAGAAGAAATGCAAAGCTAAATTGATTTAAAAATTAATAGTGAATTCTCCAGCTCTGATATTTTGTCTGGGAAAATTTTCAGAAATCTTAGAAATATTAAGCGGCCAGTTATGTAAAGAAAACTAATTTGATCAAATAGAAGAAAAACAACATGAACAATTCAAAATCCCTTTGCAAATGTTTTTGGCGAAGGAATATTAATAGCTTGAGAATGAAGGTTTCTAGTTTATTGTTTGAAAGAAATGTTCAAGACAGTAATGTAAGTTATTTTTATTATACATATGTATATGGACTGCTTCTGCTAGATGCATTAACATATTAGATCATCAGCTACATTCTAAATTTCACTTTCACTCGAAATGAATAAATTGAAATCGATTCAAAATATTAATGGGACTTCTGAAATTAGCTTTTATCGATATCGATTTAATTTTTTTCGAACTTGAAACGAAGTGAATTTCGATATTTGTGATTTTCAAGTGATTTGAATTCGACAAGAATAAGTTAGTGTGATTTCAATTCGACTAGAGGAAATTGTTTAAAAACAGTACCATTTTCACTTAAGGGAAATAAACCTTAACTTCTTTATGTAATGCAGTTCGTTCGTAAGAATTTACAGCTTATACTTTGTAGTTGAGGGAACAACGAACAAATCTTTTAAAATTTCGAGTAAAACAATGTTCTTTTAAAAACTGACACATTCAAAAACTAAGCTTTGACACCCATGTTTTTCACAAAGCTTATTATCGGAAATATCTTATCACAAAGAATCTGCAAACCTACAGCTACCTGGCATGTGCATCAACACAATGCAATTAAAAACCACTAATATTTTATGTTTACTTTATTGAAAAGAACAGAACAAATAAAAACTTAAGAATTAATACAAATTATGACAATCAACTGAATTATTTATTGACTGATGTGATATATATGTATGTATGTATGTCACTTGAAGTAATTTCGAAAAATATTCAAAGTATTCAATTTAGATTTAGATTTCATTTCACTCGATTTTGGAAACCTAGCTGTATATGTTTGTATGTATACAATAGACTATGAATTCAGCATAGTTTATTTTCAAAAGAAAACAGCGAACAAAAATGGAGGTACTGGAGACAGCTAACCGATGCACTCACCTGCCTTAAACTTTTTCACAGATGTCAAAGTGACAGAAAACGAGATGAGAATGTCAAGGTTACAGATCTTAAAGTGACAAGTTTTTGTTATTTTAAACCTCTTTATAAGAAGTAAACATTTTTTTCTTTTAAGAAATTTGCTTTTTTTTTGACCAGAAGCCCATACATTTATTTGGGCAGCATAAACAAGGTCATTTGTAGAAAACATATTTCTTAATTCTGCAGTCAAAAATGACAGATATCAAAGTGAGAGGTTTATGTTACTTTATTTTCAGGAGAGCAGCAATTCAAAAAACCGTTACCAAGCGATATATTATTTTGTGAAGTATTCTAAATGACTTAACTTTTCTACCAAACTTACAAAAAATCGAAATGTTATTAATTCTCAGGTTAGTAAAATACAAAAAGAAAAAATGACACTTTTGATAAATCGCTAAAACTGTTTCTCTAAAATAAAATCAATCAGTGCATTTTTCGATTTTTTGTTCGTGTTCAGTACTTAGTTGGGTAACCCTTCTGTTCGATAACCCCTTTAATACGCCTTCCCATAGATTCGACTAACTTTTAGGTGGTTAAAGCACTGATTTTTTCCCATTCTTCCAAAAGCACTTTCTTGAGATCGGTTTTGCTTGATATGGTGTGCTTCCTGACTCCACGATCCAAAATTTCCCATAAATTTTCTATGGGGTTTAAGTCGGGCTCTGAGGTGGTGTTTGGATGACTTTAGGGTAATTATAAAGCAACCATTCCTGTACGACGTGGGATTTATGTTTTGAGTCATTATCTTGATAGAACTGAAAAGTTCTTGGAATACCCATTTTTTCAGCGCTTTGTCGTAAATTTTGCTTTAGAAGGTCTAAATACACCATTCGATCCATTATCCCTTCAATATTATTATTATTATTATTATTATTATTATTATTATTATTATTATTATCATTATTATTATTATTATTATTATTATTATTATTATTATTATTATTATTATTATTATTATTATTATTATTATTATTATTATTATTATTATTATTATTATTATTATTATTATTATTATTATTATTATTATTATTATTATTATTATTATTATTATTATTATTATTATTATTATTATTATTATTATTATTATTATTATTATTATTATTATTATTATTATTATTATTATTATTATTATTATTATTATTATTATTATTATTATTATTATTATTATTATTATTATTATTATTATTATTATTATTATTATTATTATTATTATTATTATTATTATTATTATTATTATTATTATTATTATTATTATTATTATTATTATTATTATTATTATTATTATTATTATTATTATTATTATTATTATTATTATTATTATTATTATTATTATTATTATTATTATTATTATTATTATTATTATTATTATTATTATTATTATTATTATTATTATTATTATTATTATTATTATTATTATTATTATTATTATTATTATTATTATTATTATTATTATTATTATTATTATTATTATTATTATTATTATTATTATTATTATTATTATTATAAATTATTCTTTATTTTTTCAATTTAATTTTGTATAAAGTTCATTAAAGAATACGGTCATGGCTATTCTGCCGTCTGCCGGAATAAATGCCAAATTACCAACCCCCGCATGCGACATACAGCCCCATACCATCACCGAACCTCCTCCATGTTTTACGGTTGGTAAAAGGTTTTCTTTCTTTAGCTCGGTATTTACCTTGCGCCATACTTTACCTCGGCCGTCCGATCCGAATACATTGTATTTGCTCTCATCAGCAAATATTACTGTTTTCCAGAAATCCAATGGCTTGTTTTTGATGGTTTTAGCAAATTCTAACCTTTTTTTTCTATTTTTTTCATTTATAAATGGTTTTTTTCTAGCCACTCTACCGTTATAGCCATTTTCTCTAAGAACGCACCGTATGGTTTCTGGATCAACAGTTTTTCCGCAATAATTATCCACTTCAGTAGCCATTTTTGGGGCGCTAATATGGGGGTTTCTCCTGAGGTTTTGCAGAATCCACCTTTGGTCATGTTCATTTAAGATTCTTGGACGTCCAGGATTGGGCTTAAAATCTATCCTATTTTCATTTTTTGACCCCCGGATGATATTTCCAACAGTGCTCTTTGGAATTTTCAACAAATCAGCGATTTCTCTTTGAGTCTTCCCTTTGGCATTATAAAAAATAACAAGTTGCCTCTTGTCGAAAGAAGTATTTTTGCCTTTTCGTCCCATACTGCAGAAAATGCGTGTTAAAAAATGCAAACAAATCAATTCAATCGACTAATATAACGGACCTGAAAAACTGTACAATTGTTTTTTTTTCCTGCGCTCAATTTGTTATCCTCACTTGATGCTGTCAAATACACGAATGAATACTTGACCCAATAATTGTGTGATGTTGTTTTTCTTAAAGTGAAGTTCATTGAGTAAGATAACGGTAAATTAAAGAACGAGAAGAACTATTTTCAGCACAATTAAAATCACAAAAGTGCAAGCAACGAAATGAAATGCAAACCGGTTGCACTTACATAAATCTGAGTGTATATTTTGTATGGACTATTGTTTTAAAATATAAGTTTTGTTTTGACCCAATAATTTTGTGAGTAACTGTATGTATGTATTTTAGCACTTCCGTCATTGAACAGAAAAGTTATATATAGAAGTGGAACTGAGCTCTCAAGCAAAATAAATTTGGCCATTACGTGCAATAGAAAAACTAAACACTTTTTTCAGGATTTGTATATGCATAAGCCAATGACGCTATTTCGCCAACATTTTAGTTTTTGAACAAAAATAAATCCTTCAATGAGAAAATACAGTCTTAAATAAGTTTAAGGGCCTTAGGCCCTTAATTCGAGAAGCGAATCAAACGTTCGACTTAAACGTGTGAGAAATCCAATATAGAGCAAAATTAAGATGGGTAAATTTCGGCGTTCAAATGGGTTAACATCTCTTTTTCAAAAAAAAATTGGCTTTGGAAGTAAAAATTAAAATTTACGAAATAAGTACTAAAACTAAAATAATTTATTTCTATTGCAAATATGTACATATGTAGGTAAAAATAGCGTCGCTGTACGAGCCGCTATCCTCTTCTATTTGTAATCATTCAACGTACATATTTACCTTCTTCGGACATGTCAATAAATAATAAAAATATTGAAACAAAAAAACAGTAGGAACTAGTTCGTTTAAATTTTCTTAATTGCAAATTTTACAATGAACTTGTCAAATTTGATAACTTGGCTTACTAAGTCAAAACATCAAATTATAACATCAAAAATACCGTACATTTTGTGAAACGGTTTATTTCAAAGTGATCTTTTTTATCTTCTTCATTTTCGCATCGAATTTTTAAAATGTTAGTGTGTTTTTGAAGCATGTTTCAAAATGTCAAAATAAAAAGTGAATTCATAAATGGACTTGTATGAATTTATTCTTGATTTTTGTTTAACGGTCGATTTCAATATTTTGAGAAAATTTAACTAAAATATTGTTAAACGCTTGAGTTTGGTATAACCTCTATATTTATCTTTCTTTAAAGAATTACGAACAAGAATTTTTCCAAAAAAATCAATTTATTTTTGCATGGTCTACTGTTTTAAGCACATTCTGAGTTTCTATTATTTTGTTGATTTTAATAAAAATAACAATTTCTTATTGTCGACAATGACCATAAATAAAATTAAAAACTTCGAAAGATTGCTCTTGAATAATAAATTTGTATAACAGTAATATTCTTAAGAATTCTAAAACTTATTATTCTATCATTATTGATAAAATATTCCGCACAGACCCCCGCACACAACTACGAGTAATAAACCTTATAGATTTATAATGAAGACAATTTTGACGCAAATTATATTTAAATTTAAAAAAAATTGTATTTTCTTAGATTTCGTTTTGTTAACTTTACACAACCTAATTTTTGCCTTTTGGAAATTTAGAAAGAATTTGATTTTTTTCATTTGGAAACATGATTTTGTATTGTATTTATGGGAGAAGACGGTACTTATTGTTGGTATGTGAAAAACATAACAAAAGTATATGAATATTTTGTTTGTTAATAAATAGAATTGTGAGATTAAACAAATTAAAAAAATAAAGACATACATAGGCTCATTCCTTTTGTGGTTTCATTTGACATTTGTGCTGCCATTTGACATCTGTCAAGCTTAGCTGTCATTTGATGTGTCATACAATTAATCCAATGGGCAGGTTCAGACAACATAAGGGACTTCATTTGCAGTCAACTTCATTCCTTGAACGTAAATTTTGAACAAGGTAACTAGAAATATTATTTGTTTCTTTTCCAAATTGACAAGAAACCCTTTTACAGAAAGCATTAAATGAACTTATGCAGAAAAGCAATAAATCAAAGGATAATAAAGTTCAGCTTTCAGTTGAATGAAAAAAAAATATGATCAACTGTCATTTGGACAGAAGCAGACTTGATGATAGTAAGGTAGAATTTTCTTGACTAACTTTCTAGTCAATTCTCCAATAAAGTTGCCTTAATTGGAAATTAATTTTTTGGCAACTGGCCAATCAGATACTAGAAACTTGCCTAACTTTCAAGTCCCTTATGTCGTGTGAACCTGCCCAATGTTTTTATTTGTGATAAAGGATTCAAACGTAGCCATATCTCGCGCATCATTCGTCAAAATATACCTACTAAGCAAGCAATCGGTAAGGCGTAACGAACGCTCCCTGAAAAATATAAGCTTTGCTTTCGAAACTGAAAAATGAACGACCCGTTAATTAATACAATTGTAAAGTTGTGGGGAAAAGTTCTAACGAATACTAAAAATATTATTAGTTTTATTCTCAAATGTATTGAAAAGGCTATTTAGGTTTTGACTTAATTTTCAGCAAAACTCACATTTTAATAATTTTAATGAAAATACTCCTATATTTTTCATATAATTATGTATACATTATTTTGTGTATCTATCATATTAACATTATTTTTTAAGTTTGAATGATAACATCCTCGCACATTGTCATATTTTGGCGTCAATATTAAAGGTTTTTCCAAAACTTTTATTGTTAAAGAATAGTTTTTAAAAATTCATCACTACCAGTCAAAAGCATTCTTTCTGCTTTTTTTATGGTATAGTTCCAGAATTAAATACTTATACTTCATTATTTAGCAAATCAAAAACATTTGAACAGACATTCCTTGAATTTGGTTTTTACACGTGAAATAAATCTCAAAAATCTCATTGATCGTTATTCAGATTCAAAACGTATTTTGGAGAGGAAAACTATTGACCTAAAGAAATACATAATTATGTAGTTCCATAACCTTAAACTTAACTGATATTTTTGACCATTTCCATTTGAAATAAACTGTATGAATCATTTTTGAAAGTGCTCCCGAAGTTTGCGTACGTTGGAAAAATTACGAAATTAAGGAGTCATACGATTCTTCATTTGACAACATTGTTGAACCTTACATTATTTTCAACACTCCAAAATGATGAACCATCTATCAAAGTTTGTCGGAAAATTAACACACAATTTTTCTGTCTTAGAATATCAAAATTATAATATTGTAACTATACTTTAAAATCGGAAGAAAAAATCAAATATTAACTTTAAAAAACGAGTAAAATAATTTTTTGATTTCAAAAATTTCCCTAAATCATAAAATTCAAAACAATAAAAGCTTTTGTCAGTTTTTAAATACAATAATTCGATCGCGTTTAGGTAAATTAATTCACTCTTTTTTTCAATATCGATTTAATTCCAAGCGAACGTGCAATAAAGAACCTCACTGAATATCCTAGTTTTCATCCTATCTCAAAATATCTAGTTTCAAGTTCTATCAATTGATAATTAAAAACGATAATCAAACTCAAAAGTTATTACCAAATAAATTATGTTACAAGCATTTTAATAAATATCAAGGTGACGAAATAAAGGAGGCTATATTAAGTTAATCATATACGTAAATCATTGTTTTAAAAATGTATAAAGCACTCAAACTCACCTTCAAGTTTATCTTCAAATAATTCTGGGGTATTCCATTCTGTTCATAAATAACATCCGCTATCGCAGGAATATATTTTCCAGCAAATGATTCACCCGCAATATAAAAACTATTCGTCTGCAGCGATGGAAACAATTTGAAGAACTGCACCAATCCAATATACAAATGCCGAGCCACTCCCGATATATTCTCACAATATCCATCCGTACCCGTAAAACTAAATCCCGTCCCAACTGGATTATCAATATACAGCATGTGATACTTCTTGTGCCACGAATAGGGATTATCTACGAGTACATAAATTATAAAGTCCATAAAGTTGAATGGAAGCTAGCGTCTGGAGTCTGATGTAATTGCACCACTTAAGTGATGTTAATGGAGTACAAACCTTTCAATTTTGTGCCGTCCACAAAGAAAGGTCCATTTTCTGTGAATAACGCCATAAGCGATGATATTCCTGGTCCGCCCTGCAGCCACAGAACAACAGGTTTTTCATCGTATGCATAGTTAGTGGTTTCATTAGCTGACAGCTTCTTCAGATATTCATGATCGAAGTCAGTGTCCTCAGTCTCACCTGCATCCGTTTCATCGTCGAGGTCATTTTCGCCACTCGCAGCCAGCATTCGTTGTGACCCTTCAGCTGGGAAGAACCAGAAGAATAGATTCGAATCTCGTTCCTCATCAACTGTCAGGTATCCTTTATAAGATCAGTATCAACAACAGCAACAACAATAAAGAAAAATGCTAAATGAGTGAAAGTTATGACCATGAATTGCACACTGAGCCTTTAACCAACCAGCATAACTTGTCGTGTTGAGAAATAAGCCCCTGTCGACTTTGGCCAATTTCCTGGCAGTCGACTGCAGGCCGGCTTCGATATATGGGGTCAGCAGCAGTCTGCCATCTTCAAGATCGATTTTATTGAAGTTGTGTCCGTCCGAGGGGAATTTCGGTATTTTAAATGTCGGAAGAAGTTGACACCGAACCGTAGTGACAATGACAAACACGCACATCAATCCCAACACCAACACCCGAAGTTGTTCCATCACGCGTAATAATTTGCACTATTTTCTGTCCAACCAACGCAACGATAAGTTTCAGGTGGAAGGAGAATGTTTACTCCCGCGTGGTAAGGCTTCGACTGCCTTTGCGTCAGAACGTACAATAATCTTTATATGGATAACAATGGATAGATGGACTGACGATTTTTCCTTCCCTATTCCTCCTCCATAACCTGTACCGTCGCACCGCGCGCCGGCCGCTCTCCTATATCTGATGCGTAATCCGTTTCCATTAAAACCTCTTCTCATATCGAATTAAGTGAATCAAGAAGTGCTTAAACATAATCAAGCAAATAATAACCACAGGTGATGGGCATACAGAATACAAAGTGGCTCTCACCTGATGGCCGGCTGACTCGCCGCGCCGTCAATATCGCTGCCGCTGCAGACCGCTTCCAATTACATATTATGATGATGTTTGGTTGCGATGATTGACTGGGGGACACAGTCAGTCCAGTTGCTGTTCGGGCAAGTTTTTGACCACTCTTTTGGTTTTGTTTACATTCCGGTAAGACTCGGAATCAACTTGAGGATCAAGTGATGGTGCTTGAAAGGTGTTGTAGGCCTTGTTTTTTTTCCACTTGAAGACGCACTTATGTTTTGATCGCTTCGATTCACAAATTATAATGCATTATCGGCTTTTTATTGGAAGATCTATAAACATAAATTAAATGCCTTTAAGGCACCATTGTGTCTGACTTAAAAGGGTGATAACCGAATGAGTTGGATTTAGTTTGAGATTTTTTGGAATCCGTAAATAATTGGGTCATCTAAAACTTGAAAGACTTTTATCAACTTCAGAGGATTTGTTCTTTTTTCATGACGATTAGTACCGTCTTTTCTATGATATTTAGTTTTTGGTTATGATTTCAAACATTAAAACGCGGATCCAATTTAAATAAATATGATACCCTAAAAGCTTAAATACTCGTATGTAAATGTTTGAATATCAAGAAAAATGAAAAATTTAGTGAATAAAAAAAGCTTTCATATACTTTTTACAAGTAACTTTGAACTATGACAAGGGGTTAAAGGTTAACTGTGTATAACGAACTAATTATCTATTTAATGCATGCAATTAAAATTACCGTCTTTAAGGTATGTTCCAGCAATAAAGCTTTAGCTGCTTTAAATCTTAATACCTTACTTCAAAACTATATGTATTTATAAATTGGGTGATTTAATTTGATTTGCCTTGAGTTGTACGGCCCCAGGGTGGTAAAATTGTTGGTGAGGAATTATTTTTATAAATTAATGTATGGAAAACAATTTGTATCTTCACAAAATGGAAAGAATACCAGGAAAATTAGCGTTTATATAAAATTCTTTTAAAAAATGTTTTTCTTGTGTTAATAAGTTTTCTCAAAATCGCTGCAAAAAGCAATTAGTTTCCCACTGCAAATGGTTTGACTACGAGTGTAACATGCTCCGTAAAAAAGTATTTTCTTACCTTAACTTCTTTAGGAAGTCAAATACTGAATGTTCCAAATCCGCTTATTTACAAGCTAATAACACATATAAGCAAGTTTGTCAGAATAAGCAGTTAAACTACACGAGAAACCTAGCTAGAAACTTGGAAAAATGTAAAGACTCAAAAACCTTCTGGAGTAGCGTGAGAGAACTTCGTGGTAACAATCGTTTACCGGGTAGTGCAATACAAGCCGACTTTCTCGCCACTCACTTTCAATCCTTGTTGACAGCTAGTTGCGAACGGCAATCGTTCCACTTCGCCTTGTCCAACCCAATTGTCGAGGAGCTTGATTTGCCAATAGTTGTAGATGAATTAAATTTTGCTTTATCTTCAATGAAAAACAATAAGTCACCTGGTAACGATGGTATCCCTCTCGAGTTTTTTAAGTACTCAACGTCAGAATTTAAGCATCATCTACTATTGTTTTACAACCATTTGTTTCAAAATGCATGCGTTCCGCAAAGCTTTAATCGAGCTCTTATCATTTCACTTTTTAAAAAGCGGGATGTAAACTCCCCAGAAAACTATAGGGGTATTTCAATACTTAACTCCATTTGAAAAGTATTTGCTACGATTTTGTATAGGAGACTCTCTAACTGGATAGAATCAAACCAACGCGTTTGAGTATATTTCAAGCCGGTTTTCGCGCTGGATTCTCAACGTTTGACCACATCTTTGCTTTGTCTAGCATAGCTAATACATTTACCCAAGGAAAAAAAAAGTTATATGCCTGCTTCGTTGACTTTGAAGCAGCCTTTGACACTGTCAATCGTCAAGAAATTTTTGACAATGTATGAATCTTTATTGATTGGAACTAGTGCGGCAGTATGGGATGGCTTTGAGGCATCGAATTGGTTCGAAACTTCTGCTGGTGTTCCTCAGGGATGTATTCTGAGCCCAATTTTCTTTGCTCTTTTTATCGACGACATTAGTGAGTGCTTGTCTGGGGGAGTCAGCATTTCCAACACTCATATAAAAGTGCTTCTCTACGCAGATGATCTGGTTATGTTGGCTGGTAACCCTTCCTCTCTTCAACTCCAAATAAATAAGCTTTAGAGGTACTGCAACACCTGGGATTTGAAAATTAATGCTATGAAAACAAAAAAAAGCTCGGAAATGTAAGAGGTCAAGAGTTGAAAACTGGCTTTTGAATGGTGAACGCATAGAGGTAGTACATGAATTCAAGTATTTGGGTGTGCTGATCACTTCAAACATTAGCTTTGCAAAACATGTACAAGAAAAGTGTAAGGAAGCCAAAATTGCACTTAACGTGATGTGGCCAAACCTCTTTGCAAACCAAAATATAGACTTAGGGTCCAAATACCGTGTGTTCGAAGCTACTACCAATGCTTGTTTGTGTTATGGAGTCCAAGTTTTCGGTTATAAGTATTTCGAGGATTTCGAATTGATTCAAAGGTTCTTCTTCAAACGTTTATTTCGTTTACCGAACTCAACCCCAACACATGCTATCCACGTCGAGTCAGGTATTACCCCAATTTACATTCGAAACCTCAAAGTAACTTCCGATTTCTTGATTAAGACCATGCAAAAGCCTGGTTTAAGTCTTCACAAATCGATTATGGCTTACCTACTGCGTACAAATTCAACACCATTCAAAGAATGGAGTGATCTAGCAACCTCTCATGGCCTCGAGTTTGATCTTACTGAATCCAATTTAGATAACTGGAGTGAGATATTTGCTAATGTAATAGCAAAGGTTGATGAACAAATATACGTTCAACATCTAAGTCGCGCGGCGGCTTCATCAACAAGGCTTATAGACAATGAATTAAATCATCGACTTCGAGCTAACAATTATTTTAAAATGGAACTCCCTGTGAAAGTCATAAGCACCATTTTTCGAGCAAGAGTGGAAATTCTTAGCTTAAATTATGTCCCTCATCGTTCAGACTTACCAATCTTGTGTAATTTTTGTAATAGATTCGAGCGCGATGATGTTTTTCACTTCATAGCTGTGTGACTTTACTTCCATCAAAGCGTCTTCTCCAGAATACAATTGATAGGAATTTTGAATGGATTGGCAGGGTGGACAAGCCTGTATGGGTTTTGTGAACAAGC
Source organism: Eupeodes latifasciatus (assembly GCA_920104205.1). Taxonomy (NCBI): domain Eukaryota; kingdom Metazoa; phylum Arthropoda; class Insecta; order Diptera; family Syrphidae; genus Eupeodes; species Eupeodes latifasciatus. The sequence continues at coordinate 77,330,689 of OV049924.1, forward strand.
TCTTAATTATCGAAACTGTTTCTTGTAACTTCTAATTATGTGAAGCTTTATTATTCAACCTTTTAACTATTCAAAACCTGTTTATTATTTTTGTGTTTCAAATCACTTTAAAATTGGTAAATGTTTATATGCATATCTAAATGGAATCTTTTTTTCTTTATTGAACTTTTTTTTTATTTTTGTGTTTAAAAATCACTTTAAAATTGTTTAAAAAATGTTAACTTTCAAAAATTTGAAAATTGTTTAAGATTTTATTGTTTAAAATTAATATACAGCTGATTATTTTAAATATTATTTTGTACTTATTTTGTTATAATTTCATTAACCTATTTATTGATTTCTACATTGATCTTTTTATATATTTTTCTTTTCATTTTTTATTATGAAATGTACTCTCAGGCAGCCGACAGTATTGCCATGTCCTTATTCTTAAGTTATATTGTAAAACCCTAATATGAAATAAAGGATCTATCTATCTATCTATCTATCTATCAAAGTTTTTAAAATATTGTTTAATAGCTCTATTGCAGCTTTTAGTTATCTAATGCTAAGGAATTTCTTGAATTTAGTATATATGTATATATGTACATACAAAGCAAAATAAAGAAATGAGGACACATTCGCCAATCTGGAAGCTTGGGGACCTATAAAAATATATCATTAATTCAAAAGTAAATAAAACGTACGGAACTTGCTCCTGCATCCAAAGGGTCTGCTATAAAATACTACTTTTATTTTAAGATATGAAAACCGTTGTAAGAATGTTTTGTTTTTCAAATTAATTTTGTATAATGGTGTTTTCTTAAGGTGCGCCCAGACCAAAGAAACATTTTTGAAATACTGTAAAAACGCTTCGGAAAGAGAGAAACATTTCTGAAATTTTTAAATGTTTCTAAAGTGTTTCTTTTGGTATTCCGAATGGGAAACTATTTGTTACCAAATCATTTACATTGGTTAGGTAGACTGTGAGTGAGTGGCAGCGAGAATGTTTTGAAACAAAAAAAGTTTTATAAGATTCGCTTGACGAAAATATTAAAAATAAAACTTAAAAATCCAATTTGTCTCTAATTTCCGAAAAAATAAATATTGAAAAAGATGAGGTAGATAGAAAAATCATGAGGATAAAACACGCCACTATCAGTGCTACTTGTTTAAGGGTTTATAGCTATCATTGAATTCAATCCGGAAAAATGTTTGAATGTATGTATATTTGACTTTGTTTCCCTTTGATTAGAAATATAATATACTGATCGATCGGAAATCACACAAAGAATTTTTGTATGAGAAAAAAAGTTTAACTATTTTCCGAACGGAAACTAATTTTCTCACAAAAAAAAACAGAAACTTTTCTGCAATGTTTCTGACATGTTTTTTAAGCAAATGGGAAACATTTAAGAAACTTTTTTTAAACAATGTTTCTTTGGTGTGGACACACCTTAATAGGTACATATATAACTTTAAAATGTAATAAAAGAATGATGATGACAATTTTTCGAACTGAAATACATACATTTTAATTTATTCGAAAGATAATCTTTTGGCGTTATAATTTAAATATCCAATTTTAGATTTTTAAATTTGTGGCCGTATATCGACAATAACATGGCGAATGTTGTTCTCTACGTAGTCAATTGTTTCAGATTTATTGGCGAAAACTAGGAACTTCACATATCCCCACGGAAAATGGTTAAACGTCGACGTTAGATCACACGATCTTAATGGTCAATTTAAGGTCCGTAACTAATGATTTACCAAACGTTTCCTTCAATAAATCAATTATGATTGTGTAACATGTTCTGTCCCATCTTGTTAAAACCATATCTCCTGCACATATTGCGGTCACCATTGACTGTTACTTTCTGGCCATTATCGTGTCAAAAGAAGTACAGACCATTTATTCCATAAACCCATAAAGCACACCAAACAGTCAGTTTTTGTGGATGAAACAGTGTCTCAGCATCCACTTTAGAATTATCACCACTCAAAATACAGCAGTTTTGTTAATTGATGTATTCAACCATCCAAAATTGAGCTTCATCTCTAAACGGCAATCTGATTTGGGACCCATTCATCACATAGGTGATCCTGTACTGTATCTATTCAAGTTTAAACTAAATCAACCCAATGATTAAGGCTGTAGAGGTGATAACAGACAGAAAAAAAAAATGCTAAACAGCCACAATTTTGAAATAAACTTTAAATATTTCTTAAAACAAGTTAGTTCAGACTTTTGCATTCCTTGTCTCAAAAAGATGGCGTTCGATCGAGATGGAATTAGATCAAACTCTATCGTTAGATCGTGCTAAGTCAGCAAGTAATAAAATATTATGTTAAAGGAAATAATAAAGAGTTTTTCAATAAGGGCGGGTAGATGTTGAAATGGAATAAAACAAGCTGTGTGTGAGGTATACATATGTTATGTATATATCAATAACTCTGCCGCATAGATCCGCCTGAATTTGAGCGATGGCCTGTGTTATGTTCACCTTTAGGGCATCGATCGATTGTGGTTTATTTGCATAGACCTGCGACATCAAGAAACCCCACAGGAAAAAGTCTAGCGGGGTCAAATCGTATGACCTTGGTGGCCAATTCACATCACCCCTGCGAGAGATAACCTTACATTTAAATCGTTCATGCAAAATATCAATAGTGGTGTTTACTGTGTGGCACGTCTTGCTGGAACTAAATGTATGTCTTCTAGGTCTATTTAGTTCAATTTTGGCAATAAGAAATTAGTTATCGCTCGCTGTTTACGATGACCGCCTCACTAACGTCATTTTTAAAAAAAGTACGGACCAATTAAGCAGCTGGCCCAAAATCCACACCAAACGGTAACTTTTTAAGGATGCATTGTCACCAGGTGAACCTCGCGTGGGTTTGTGTCGTCCCATATACGGCAATTTTGCTTGTTATAACAGCCATTCACCCAAAAATGCGCCTCGTCACTAAAGAAGATTTTTCGTCCAGAATTGGGGTCCTCTTCCAAACGGTTTGAAGCCCAGTCAGCGAAAAAACGGCGTTATCTATGGTCATGAACTTTGAGCTCCTGGGTCAGTTGGATCTTGTACGGGTGTAGGCCCAAGTCCTAATGCAAAATTTGCGTTCCTTGAACGTACGGGTGTTGGCTGATTGTTTACTGAACTGATCGTCTCAAATTTGGCCACCAAACGTTGAAGAGTCGACTTGAAGGGCCACCTCGTCTACCGTAACGTGAACGTGCTGTTCAATAGTTTAACTTGCCATGATAATTTGGCATAAACAACTGAATAATATACAAAAGATTTGACAGACGTCACCAAAACAAAATGGCCTCCACGGGGCGCCAAAATCTACCCGCGCCAATTGAAAAGCCCTTTATTAAAACTAACGTCATTCAATTTAAAAGTGGTGTTTGGAAGACGCTGACACACGCAAAGGTACAAATCTATCAACTTCATATTCATAAATCCTACGTCCTTAAGTATTTACGACAACATTATTTAGATTGTTCAAACCAAGTACGTCCTTGTTCGTGGTATAAAATGGCTCAGGAGACTTGAGACAACTTTATTGGAAAGTTGACTGGAAAGTTTGTCTTCATTTGCTTTCAACTGCATTCTTTAAACGTAAATTAAGATCAAGGCAACTATACATACATACAATATACAAACTTCAAACTCGAAAACCTACACTCCTCAGGTATCTTAAATTGTATTTTTCATTTTAAAAAAATATTACTTATTCCTTTTCCAATTTGACAAAAAATACTTTTACTTTTTACATAAAACATCAAATTAAATTCTGCAGAAAATAAATAAATCACAGAGTAATAAAGTTAAGCTTTTATTTGAATGAAAAACTATGATTAGCTGTCATTTTGACATATGTAAGTGGAATTGACTTGATAGTTAGTGAGATTTTTCTTGATTAACTTTCCAGTCAACTTTCAAATAAAGTTGCCTTAATTGGAAGGCAATTTTTTGACTGCTTACCAATCAGATACTAGAAACTTGTCTTACTTTCAACTCAAGTCCCTTATATCGCCTGAACCTGCCCATTGCCTATCAAGTCAAGTCAAAATGCCAACTGATGTACATTATGTAAAATTGTATTATGTGTAAATGGGTTCTTTATCAAATTGGAAAAGGAATAAGTAATATTTCTTTAAAATGTCTACAAAAAGGAAAAGGAATGACGGACTTTTAGCTTACCTTGTCGAGTGTTTTTGGTAGTTTTTGTACGATTTACTGAAGGTAGAGGTTAGTTAAGAGTAAAGTTCCAAATTTAAAGTTAATGACATTTGGAAAAAAAAAACTTTTTTCCTTGGACTAAATTTACTTTAAATGAATAATTCTATAATGTTGTCTGAAACTGCCGAATGTAATTTTCTTATTCTTAAAATGTTCATGCTAAAAATGATCACACATAAATTCATGAATTTTTGTGAAAGCTAAAGACAAAATTGATTTGAAGTCGATATCTGTACGGTTCTTGATATTGGAAAAAAGAAAATGGGTATTCTGAACAAACGCATTTCTTTATGCATCTCCCTAAAAACCATGGATTTAAATTCTAGAGACCATGAAACGTTAATAACTTTTTAAATTTTTAATTTGGCAAACCTGACCGGAGCACTTCGTTGCGCATATGCCATTTTTCGCAGTTACATGTAGCAAATTAAATACGTTTTGTTAATTTCGATTGTTTTATTGAATTCAGGAAACAGTTTCTACACCGAAAAACACAAGAACAATGTTAACTTAACTTAATAAGGAATTATATAATTATATTAAATGCATTATAATTATATGGAGTTTCTTTTTATTGGGAATAATGTGCCTGCTTATTCTTGCATAAAGTTGAAATATCTGTTTGAATTTGGGACAACCGTATATATATCCATATATCAGGCTCTGCATCGAGACGGAATCTATATTTTGTTTTGGTTCCAACATATGCAGAGAATCCTGATTCGCACATGTATGTTTTTGCAAACGGCAGAAGAATTATTTTAGCTTTCTCTGACTGCAGGGCCGTCTTTACCCTTTTGGGGGCCCTGGGCACTTTTCGAAAATGGGGCCCTGTTTGATTATATAAAAATGTTATGTTGTGTAATAAAGGTATACAGAAAAATCACATAACTTTGAATTGATATTTATTCTTTTAATTTTTTAAATAAAGAATTTTTTTAATTCATTAAAAAAAATAAATATAGTTATTGCAGCATTTAAAACATACACATAAACAATGTAAAAATAAAAACAAAAAATAAATATGTCATATAAATTCAAAAATAAACAAAATTTAAATAACAGACAATTAAATAAGTTATTGAGAATGTAATTTAAAGAACAATATAGTGACACAGACTATATTTTTTTAGGTAAAAGAAAGGAATATTTATTGAAGGGGTCTTTTTCTTGATTTGAGATTAGTAAAATCATCAATCACATCTTCGAAATCGATGCCTCTGAGGATGTCGCTTTCGATTGACATCAGCGACGAACATGTCAATCTTTCTCGAATCATTGAAGTTCTGAGTTCGTTTTTGATTCTTTTTTACTTAGAGAAGGAACGTTCTCTTTTAAGTCTTCTGAATTCAAATTTTTTAATCGAAAAAAAAAGTCAAAACGTTGGCCAATCTGCGTATACGAACCTAGTCGCTGTTTCAAATGAACGCTTAGTGTGTCGACAATGGGAAGAAAGGTTTCAATTTTAAATCTTTCTTTCCCAGTTAGAATTACTGAGGGTCTAGAGCCGTCAAAAAAAAGTCTGGCGTGAGCCAGAAAGGCCCTTATATTCGGAATCCGGGTTTTTTTGTCTGGCTGATGAATCAAAGTTATCAAAATTGTCCCTAACCCCATTTATAAATTCATTTATTGCACTCAGCAAATTTATTGCAACATCCAGGGTAATATTTTGTTTTTGAAGTAAAGTACTTGTTTTATTAATTCTTTGCAATACAGAGTTCCAAAGTTCTGTAAGTATGGTAAATTCAAGCTTGGACATTTTTTTTGCAAAGACTAAATGCGATAGACATCAAAGCTTCTTCGATTTCTTGAAGTGCATCAGCTTGCGCCGACCATCTTGTTTGAGAAAGACTTTTTAAAACTTTTTTAGGACCTAAATGAGCAGTCCATCGATGAGAAGATACCGAAAAAAAGTTATACAATTTTTGAATAATGTCAAAGAATTTGTTTGGTTCTACCAAGTTTAATGAGTGCCCTGCATATGGTACAAAAGTGGCAAATTTACATTTTTCTTTTATTCTTGCCTACAGACCAGAAAACCTTCCTGACATATTTGCCGCGTTGTCGTAGATTTGGCCTCTGCAATCTGTTATCGAAATGTCATGATCCTCCAAAACCTTCAGTATGGTTTCTGCTAAATAATCAGATCTATGTTTGTTAATTGGAATAATGTCCAAAAACCTTTCAACAGGCTCGTGATCTTTTACGTAACGAATAATAAATGTTAGTTGATCTACATGAGACAGATCGGGTGTACTATCAACGCTTATTATTGACCTATAGAACAAATAGTAAGAAGTGTTATTTTTCATCTATCTCATCTAATGGCCAAAAACAAAAACTCTACCTCTTTGCCTTGAAAACTTAAAAAATTGAGTGCCGTTCATCCGACGGATAGTTAAATCGCCTATGTATGAGTTACTGCGTTGCAAATATAGAAACACCATTCAGCCTTATTGTGAGTTTCGCCCGGAAAACATTTCCCCCGAAACATTTTTGTTCCCCCGAAATTTTAAAAGCTATTGTGAGTTTCGCCCGAATGAAAATTTCACTTCGAATCAGGAGTGACAGTTCGAAAAATAGGCACGTTCAGAAAAGTGAGGAGCGCAATAAATTCTCCCTCCACTATGATGGAAACGGAGAATGAAATGCAGCGTGCAAGTTCTCTGTTAACTTAAATAATACTATAATTGAATTTAGTGCATCAGTTATTTGTCGAAAATACTTACAATAGAAATAAAATTGTGGCTACGCTAGTAATTCCACTCATTGTGGCTACCAATTCTTAATTGGATTATCGAAAACGAATAATTTGCACACCTTTTTTTAGACAGCGGATTTATTGCGTTCAGAAAATGAACAGGCCTTATTGTGAGCTGGGACAAATATATGTTTGTTTTGACAATTTTTAAATAAGAATTTCAGGATAGAAAATTAAATTGTTATTTTTTAATAAAGAAAGGATAATTGTCATTACTATTTTGTAAGTATGCATAGCATAGCTCTGCGCATCTTATCTGAGGAAGACCAAATAATTGAGGAGCGAGCACTTCGAAGGAATTTGAGAGATCACTCTAATCCTTTAGAGATGCGTGAGTCCTTGTATGAATGAAAATTATTTTAATGTATGTGAAAAGGAATTAATCTTTATTTTTTCCAGATTTCATCATTACTACAGGCTTAACAAACCAGGGGTGGAATCATGTAAGGTGATTTGTGACTGTCACATTTGTGACAATCAAATGTGATCAAAAGAATTTATTCGTCTGTGTAATGTGATCACCAAAATATTTCTTAAATTTGGTATCACTTTAGAAGAAAAACTTTGACATTTGATTTTTTTTAAACTGCCGGCAAATTGGTTTGTTTTTGTTTGTGTCTAGACGACTTGTTGAGTGGACGCATTTTTAAAATCAATCAAGACTAAACGTTGTGTTCCTAAAAAATAATTAATTTCAACAAAAATGTAAGTAAACATTTATGTACATATAGGTATATACTGTAATTGTTAAAAAATATAAAATGTTTATCAACAGGTTTCCCAGCAAAGCTCAGATTCAATTGCTGACCAATTTTATGGAACAATATCCCGATTTGGCCAAATCCTTTTCAGGAAACGGAATAAATGCAAGAGATTCACAGAGAATCCAGTGGGAGAAGCTCACTCGAATGTTAAACGAGAATGGGCCTCCTACAAAATCAACAGCGGAGTGGAAAAGGGTAGGTATTTATATTTAATTGATTGATGTCCTCTCATTGTTTATATTGCACAGATTTGGACCATTCGTAAATACAATGCGAAAAAAAAATTGATTGCGAATAAAAAATCCATCGCACAAACGGGAGGAGGACCTTTTACTGAAAAAGCGTTGGACAGTGTCGACGAAGTTATTATCAAAGCATGTGGTATGGAAGCAGCAGTGGAGGGAACATGTGGAGTATCCAGTTTCGGATGCAATGAACATGGTGAGTTTTCAGAAATTTTAGTTTCAGTGTTAGTTTACGATTTTTTTTTGTTTGCAGAGTTAGATAATGCTTTAAGAGAACTCCTTTCCGAGCCAGTGGATGTGGCATTGGAACCAACGCCGATCCCAGCAGCGTCTACTTCAAAACGCAACAACCCAACAAAAAAAGTCGAGGACAATACGCTTTTAGCTGAAAAGCAGCTAGAACTCCAGCAAAAATTTATTGATTTGCAAATCAAAAAGCTGGAAGACATAGACAACACTTTGCAAACAGTAAACACATCAATAATTGAATTGAAAGACTGTGTAAAGTTGCTATGCCAGGAAAAACAAAAAGAAAGGGAATGTACAAATGCACTAAAAAAAGAAGAACTCCAACTAAAAAGAATGGAGCTGGAGCTGGCCAAAGCGGTTAATGAAATCCGAGTCTTGGAGTTAAACAAGAAATAAGCCGGCACAATTATTTTTATTTTATTTTAATAGTTACATACCTTTATGTTCAAAATAGATATATATATATATATATAAGATTCAAAATGCTGTGAATTTGTGATTTTTTTTTTGTTTTAATGAATTGTTTTTTGTTGATTTTGTTTATTCCTATAATAAAAAACATGTATATGTATCCATGTACACATTTGCATTTATTTTGTTTCTTTTCTTTAAAGTCTTGGACGGTTTGCCCATAGGTCATCCCTGATTCTGTTTCTAGTTCTTGCTCCTTCATTCCTTGCACTTTCAGATTGCTGGTTATCTGAATTTTCTGATGGTGATGCTGTCAATACTGCTTCTGGCAGTGGAACTGTATGCTCGCAGCATATGTTGTGAAGAGCAGCACAGACATTTACAATCTGTGCTGATTTTCTTGGGGAATATCCTAGCTTTCTTTCTTCTAAGATACTTCTCCATCGAGCTGTTAGTAAAATTAAAATTAATTTACTTTTGGTATAATTGAAAAAGAGAAAGAGAAAATACTTTTCATTACTCCAATACATCTTTCAACAATACTCCTAGCCTGGGAGTGTACATAGTTAAAGCGAGCTTCTGGAGAATTATCTGCTGCGTTTCTATACGGTGTTATTTGAAATGGTTCTAACGGATAACCGCTGTCACCTTCAGAAATAAAATGAATAATTAGTGGATAGCCATAGAAAATTTTATTTTTAAAAAAAATTGTGTTATACCTAGAAGCCACGATGATGTTCTGCCTGCACAGAAGTCAACGTTTAACTTCTCTCGTTGAGCACTCTGTCTCCAAACAAAACTGTCATGAGCACTACCACCATATTTAGCATTTATTGAGAGAATTTTGTTGGTCTCGTCACATATCTAGAATGGAAACAAATAGACGTATATACAATATACATTAATGAAATACAATTAATGAAAAAGTTAACTTACTATCATAGCATTAAGACTATGTCTTCCTTTTCTGTTAAAATAAACGTGCTCGTTTTCTGATGGGCGGAGAATCATAATGTGACTTCCATCTATGCAGCCGATTACTAGGAAAATAGCACAATTAAATATTTTTTTAACAATAAACAAAAACTTACCTCCAGGTATGTCAAACTTCTCATAAAAGTACCTTTTGGTTGCTTCCGAATTCGATGGAGTAAACTTTATTTTGAGGGGACACAATGTCCTCTCCATTTTTTTTAATGTAGAAGAGATGACTTCACAAACTGTACTCTGGGCCATTGGAGCTGACCAGTCAGCACCAACTTGCCTTTGATAAGCACCACCTCCAAGAGAATTGAGTGTTATGGCTAACTGGAGTATAGGGGAAATGTGGGTTGAGCGAATTCCACTTGGCAATTCCAAAAGGTGAAGGATGTACAAAAATGTTTCTTTCGTTAATCGAAAGTTTTTTAAAAATCTATTTTATTAAGAAAGATACAGATTTAATAAACATAAATGAAGGAATATATGTAATGTACACTTACTTTGGATTTGGAAGATCAAGTACGTTAAATTTATTCCGGAGGTTTATTCTCAAAAGCCGGACATTTCTATCACGATTTATATCTTGATTTTCAGCATTTTGAGATGGAAAAAACAATGGCAAAGGCACGAACACATTCATTTTGACTAGACACAACAGACAATAAAACAAAACAAAGTCAATTTCATATAAAAGTGACACCTAAATAGCTGTCACGGGAAATAATCACAAAATTGTGATTGTCACAGATGACTATCACCTTACACAGACCGAATTTGTTGATTGTGACTGTCAACTATCACAAATCACCTTACATGATTCCACCCCAGCATTTAAGTATTTGTTGGATGTGCTTACCAGCTCCTTACACTCCGCGAAACAGAAATTTGCTATACCACCAATTGTGAAACTCGCTGCATGTTTACGTTTCTTTGCAGAGGGTGGGTACCAAAAAGGAGTTGGCAAGGACCACGATGTTGGTTTGGCACAATCCTCTTTTAGCCTGGTGCTCGCTCAAGTCCTGGAGGTTTTTGAACAAGTACTTTGCGTGCAGTGGATAAAATGGCCAACGCAAGAGGAACAACGAAAAGTCGCTCAAGATTTTTATACGAAGTACAGGCTACCCGGTGTTATAGGCTGTATTGATGGGACGCATGTGAACATCATATCTCCTTCAGCAAACAAACATCTATTCTACAACAGAAAGGGAATTTGTAGTTTGCATGTTTTACTTGTAAGTTAATTTTATTTTATTTAAGTATTCTTAAATGAATAATACCTACATATTTATACTAACATCATTTAATATAGGTATGCGACAGTGAACTAAGGATTCGCTTCATTGATGCAACACATCCCGGAGCCTGTCACTATTCATTCATTTGGAATGTTAGTGATCTCAGAGCAAAAATGGAGCAGGAATATTTACAAACCCGTAGTAATGTTTGGCTGTTGGGTAACTTTCAAAAAAATTTCTTTTGAATTTGTATTTAAATTATTTGTTTTATAGGAGATGCTGGTTATCCCTTGGAACCGTGGCTTTTAACTCCTTATAGAACGCCGAATAGTGGTTCAAATGAAGAAAAAAAATATAATTATAAAAAAATATAATGAAGGTCACTCACGGTGTCGTAACATAATTGAGAGAACTAATGGTGTTCTCAAAAACAGGTGGAGATGTTTACTGAGTGCGAGAGAACTGTACTACGCTTCTACAAAGGCTGTCAAAATTATTAATGTTTGTGCAGCACTGCACAACATATGCATTTACTATAAAAGTGACTTAGCCTGTTTAAACTCTATGCCTGATGGTCAAAGCTTTATGGTTGACTCATTCGAAAACGTGCAATCCGATAGATTGAACTCAAGCTATCTGACAATAAGCCAGCTCATTCGCAATTTTTTATAACTTTAAAGTAGATTTCCTTTATTAAAAAAAAATTAACTTGCTTTTATATGCTATTAAAAAAAATTCACAGCTCTTGTCTTAAAATTAAAATTGGATTTTAAATTCAGTTTTTATCTTAATTCTAGTAAATAAATAATCTCACAGCTTTCATTTCAAATTCAGTCAACTTATTATCTAGGTAAAAAAAAAAATTCACAGCTTTTGTCTTATATATGCATTTTTAAGATTTCTTTGTATGAATATCGTATTTTTAAAATGCTGGGTCATTAATCTCTTCTTCGCATGATTTCAATCTTCTGTTCTTCCAACTCTAACATTCTTCGGTCTTTCTCAATTTTGTTTTCCAGCTCAGACTTACGAATATTTTCCATTTCTTTATTATGGTTAGGTAGGTAGTTAATATTGATATTGTTAATATCACCCAGGCGGTCCAATGATCTGTACATCTTCTTAATGCCGCTCTGGACTTCAGTGTTGTGGTCTCTCATTACAGAAACCCCCTCGGTCACTTTGTTACAAAGTATTTTTTGTGTCTGTAGCTCCTCCACAATGATATCGTTGGTACTCATCTTTCTTTTCTTTGCGGCTTGAGATGTTGTAGGAGTTGGTTGCACACTGTTGTCTTCCTGTATGAGTTCCGTTTCAAAAAGAAAATCATCAGCAGCTTCAACGCACTCTACCTCATTCGGGTGCAATGTAGCATCATACTCGCATTGTTTGGCACTTTGTATATCATTTTGTGGGCGAGCAAAACCAAAGGACAGCGAACTTCCTACTCCCTCCACTGCTTCCTTCATTCCTACAAGTTGGAATATGGCCTCTTCCGAAGGTGAAAACTTTTGCGTTTTATTTGGCCCACCTCCTGTACCTTTTTGATGCATTTTATTTGCTGATGCCTTTTTTCTAACGTATCGCTTCTGATCTGTCCAAACCTAAAAGCATGCATGTTTTCATTTTAATCGGTGGCAAGCACAATAAAATTGATTCTTACTTTTTTCCATTCAAACTCACTCTTCACCGGCGGCCCTGCACTATTTAATTCCAAGGTAAGTCTCTTCCAAAATTCGGCCACTTTCTCTCGATTTGCTTTAGTAAAGCCTTTGGCAATTTCTGGATTCTCCTGCATTTTACTAAGCAGCATATCACTTTGGTCTTTTTTTATTGTTTTGCTCCTGCATTATAACAAACAACTTGACTTTAAACTTTTCTTATCTTAAAAAAATAAACAAACAACTTACATTTTCCGCCTTATTGTGCTCTCGTTCGCCTCATAAAAATAAGTGAAAATTATCACTGTTAACTGCATATCATTCCGCCCGAAATGATCGTTCACAATAAGGGGAATTTTTCGAACATGAATAATTTTTCGGGTGAAACTCACAATAGGCGAAAAGTGAAAAGTCAAATTTTCCGGGTGGAATGTTGTTCGGGCGAAACTCACAATAAGGATGATTATCTTTATTTTTTCTTACAGATAATGTGTGTGTTTTTTTTTCTGTCAGAAAGCAAACTGCATTGCCACTCAGTTAGTTATTCATATTTCTGTTTTAATTTGAATATAATTTCGCAGGGAAAATTGTATCGAAATATATTTTTTTTTCTTGAAAATAGACCAATAGAGGTCAAGTGATGTTTCAGCAATTTGGGGTCCCCTGGTGATTGCGGGGCCTGGGCCCAGTGGTAAAGAGGGGTCTGTCTGACTGTAAACTGAACTCGTCTTTCACCAGAATTTTGATAAAGACTTCTTTGTTTGCAAAAAGTTCTTTTATCGAAGAATCTGATGTCAGGTCAATCAAACACTCAAACTGCAACGATGTCAGGGAAGGTGGGTTTTCCAACGTGGCAGAGTACAGGTTTATTACCCATACGTTTTTCTTAATGTTCAGCTGGAATTCGTTTGGAAAATAGTGGAGGAAGCTATCCAGCAAACCTACTAGGTGGTGAAACTCATTTAAAATATCATCGGGAATGTCCAAATTTATTTCTTCTTTAAATTCTTTGAGCATGGGAAGCTGTCTAGGTTTCGATTTTGTATACATTCAGCCCAAAACTGGATTTTATTTTTAAATGCTTTTATTTTGTCACTGGCATCGAAAACAGTAACCTATGGCCTTTCCCTGAAGTGATACACTCAAATCATTTATTTTTTTAAATATATCTGACAAATATTAATCATTAGTCATTACACAACATGTCCTCAAATATGTACAAAGTTGTCGTCAATGAGGAATGTTTTAACTTCAGCTCTCATTTTGAAAAGCCGCGTCAGTGTTTTTCCGTGAGAAAGCCACCTTACTTCTGCGTGAAGAAGTAAAGACGTATGTAGACTACCCATGTCATCACACAATACTTTAAAAAACCTTGTATTGTTCGGCCGTGATTTGATAAAGTTAATTATTTTCACGCTTTCGTCCAACACCTTTTTAAGGGAGACCGGCATTTTTTTCATTACTAGGGCATGGCGGTGTAGAACGTAATGGCTACTGGTGCATCCTTTAACAATTTGCATACATCCACGCAGTTAACCCATGATGGTATGTCATTTACAATAATAAAATTGGCAATCAAATTAAAAAAAATCAGCACCAGTTGTAGTAGTAGTAGCTTCCACATTCTCCGCTAAGTCTCCGATTCGTCTTGATATTGTGTTATTTGACGAAGGAATAGTGGCAACTAATTTGTTGACCTTTTCACCCAAGAAACATTAAACACTGTCATGGGCTTCGCCAGTTTGCGCTATTCGGAAACTTACAAAGTAAGACGCCATCAACGCATTTTCCTTCACTGTCTTTTACATCAATGTGATCCCCTTCAGAGTAGTCCCCCCCCCAGATATAATACACTTATGCCAGCGTTTTTTCCAATCTTCGAAGCACTCTTGATATTCACTTTTTGATATGTCCTTGGGTATTCTCAGCGATTCGGCATTTATATATTCAATCGAGGAAAAACGCCGTCCTTACATGGGTCTCATTAACTTTGGAAACAGGAAAAAGTCGCACAGAGCCATATCTGGTGAATATGGAGGTTTGGGTATGACTACGGTATTGTTTTTGGCCAAACAAATTTTGAACAAGCAACGGCGAGTGAGCAGGTGCGCTATCGTGGTGTAAAAGCCATGAATTGTTTTTCCATAAATCTGAGCAATTTTTCGGAAATTTAAAAATTCCGGGTACTTTTTGAACACACCTCGTACTTCCTTTTGAAGAAATCAGTGGGTTTGCTTTTGCTATCTGGATGAATCCCTGCAAAGTGGCGTCTCAAAATAAAATCATTGAAATCATTTTGTGCGGTTAAATGCTTCAATTCGACTGCTGCGATCAAAATTGCAAGATCAGAAGCACAAAATTAACTAGTTACTAGTCCTTCTTGGAATTTGTATACTTTTTCAAATACTTCCGCGGAGCACTTGGATATTCTTCGCGGAGCACACTTTGGGAAACCAGGACTTAGATTATAGTACCACATCGTCGCCCTAGTATTGAAGTGCCGTATACGCCAAAACTCATATTTTGAACTGGGTATGCAGTCTTATATTTTCGAGGGCGCTCTTTTCAAATCTGTTATCGGTTTTTGTCTATCTCTTTTCGTTGCTGAGATATTCAGAATGGTTTTGACGTATGTATATATATCAAAATCAACAAGTTCAAGTACTGTTTTGACGTAAACGCCAAATTTTGGCATTTACGGCAAATTTTTCATACAATTTACGAAAAAATTTGTTTGCGAATTGTTTTGACGTACGTCTTATTGTCTAAGAACATAAGTCATCGAAAATAAAATGATCGTTCAGTATTGATTTGACGTATGTGCATACAAATTTCAGTATAAAGCTCTAAAAAGCCAAAGATTACCTTTTGTGCTATTTGGAGTGAGGTGCATAGCGGTAGAACTGGTGACGATATTGCCAGTGCCTTAATCAAAATTTTGAAACAAGTTTTGATTGATTATGAGGACATTGAAGTGCTGACCCTTTGGAGTGATTCTTGTGTGCCACAAAATAGGAATAAAATTATGACTACCGCATTAATGCGCTTTCCCCACAAGTCGCCAAACTTAAGAACAATACTCCAAAAGTTTTCATTTCCCGGCCATTCACTTATACAGGAGGTAGACTCTGTGCATAGTGTCATAGACAAACACCTCAAAAACATTGAAGTGCACAGTCCTTTGTCACTATTTCGACAACTTAAAAGCATGAACTATCCAAAAACATCTCTCAAATTAATTCAAATGCAAGCTAATGATTTTAAAGCATATTCCGCAAAATCAGTCCACTTGAACTATGCATCTATACCCTTCAACAAAACAAACTCTTTTAAATACGAAAAGCCAGATTTTTTTCAAGTTTCATTCCAGAGAAATGCGAGGGATTTAAGATACGAAATGTGCTCAATCATCAAAAATGCGACCAAAACCAATTTGGGAACACCAAAAAATTTATTTGATCAGGACTTACAAGTTATTCAGAAAAGAACTAAAAACATATCCAAAGAAAAACTTGAAGATATAAAAAGTCTCTTCCCTTTCATGTCTTCGGAAGATAAATTATACTACGAAGCCTTATTTAAACTATGTAAACATAATTAATTTATTTATTAATTTATTAAAGAATTTTCATTTTTTTTTGTTAAGTTGCAATAATTGCAAAGTACCATTTTTCTCGTATATTTAAGAAATCAAAGTACAAAAATGTTGAAGTCACTAATTTTAAGTTTATTTTTCTTTTTCTATTCGTATATGAACTGTAACGTACTTTTTAAAAGTACCTACATATGTACAATATTGTGATATATTTTTATATTGTATGTTAAAAATGAATTCTAAAATAAAATGTATGTTCTGTTTTAAATTGTGCCTTTTATTATAAGAAACAATTTTGAATTTAGAAAGTGAGAATACTGAATCTTATTTTTTTTTTGACGTATGTGTATGAAGAGGAAAGGAACTTATGATTTTGATGGCGTATACGGCAAACTCATTTTGGACAAAAATTTAAATATTTTGAAAACTAAAAGACCAATAGATGATGAATAACATGTATATGAAAGAGAATTCTCAACTATATATCATATAAAAAAATCAAAAAATGTCAGCGGTTAATTTTTTCGTAATAGACTTCGAAACATTCAAAAGCGATTTCCCAAAAATGTAAAAATGGCGTATACGGCACTTCAATACTAGGGCGACGACATATTACCGAGGTATCTGTTTTTCATTTCTTGACTGACATGAACCACATAATTTTTGTATCCCATATGGTCTAGTGGCTAGGATATCTGGCTTTCACCCAGAAGGCCCGGGTTCGATTCCCGGTATGGGAAGTTTTTTTATATTGTTTTATTATACACATATACAACATGATTGATGGATATCAGTGTGAAAACAAGTTAATTTTGATGATATTCAATTTTAATTAAATTATCAAATGGCCAATATATATGTATTTCTAGAATTTCTTTAAATTTTTTCAGTAGTTTAAACTAATAAACAGAATACGGATATTTCAGTAACATTTGTATATCTTTTCTTCATATTTCAATCATATTGACCGAGCAGGAGATTAAAATATTAACATATGTACATATGTGTTCAAAAAGTACCAGGAATTTTTAAATTTCGCGGGTCTGGAGAGTCCGAAGGTCAAAATTTTGTTTTGTATTGTGTTGGTCAACGACGATCCAAGTTTGATTGAAAGGGTCATAACTGGTGATGAAACATGGGTGTACGGTTATGATGTTAAAACTAAAGTACAATCGTGCACCTGGAAGCATCCAACGTCACCAACGAAAAAAGCACGTCAAGTTTGATCAAATGTGAAGGTTTTGCTTACTATTTTCTTCGATTATAATGGCATAGTGCATAGTGCGACGTTTGCGTGAAGCAATCCGAAAAAAACTCTCAGACTTATGGAAAAACAATTCATGGCTTTTGCATCACGATAACGCACCTGCTTACTCGTCGTTGCTTGTTCGTAATTTTTTGGCCAAAAACAGTACCGTAGTCATGGCCCAACCTCCATATTCACAAGATATGGCTCCGTGTGACTTTTTCCTGTTTGCAAAGTTGAAGAGACCCATGAAAGGACGGCGTTTTTAATCAATTGACGAAATAAAGGCCGAATCGCTGAGAATGCTCAAGGACATATCAAAAAGTGAATATCAAGAGTGCTTCTAAGATTGGAAAAAACACTGGCATAAGTGTATTATATCTGGGGGGGACTACTTTGAAGGGGACCACATTGATGTAAGCGAATAAATACATTTTTTTTTTTTTAAACGAAAATTCCGGGTACTTTTTGAACACACCTCGTATGTAGTTCACTATTATCTCTCACCTAGCAATCAAAATAGCTTGGAATTGCTTTTCTTCCTTTTTAAATTCTGTGATAAAGAATTCTGGAGAAAACGAATCATACAAATTCTGTTCTTATATTTTTGACAGCAACTGAGAATATTTTGGATTTCAACACAATTTTTAATTTACGAATGCATAAAACAAATTTAAAACCAATGTATATAGTATAACCAAAACGTCTTGGACACATATTTTTTCTATCAGAAGAAGTTTTCTATTTGATTCATTACTCATGTTGTTATCATTTGGACTCAAATACATACATATATAAAATTTAGTTTACCTGCTCCAGGTCTATACGACTTTCAGGTGATACGATACAGCTAAGGCAGCTTTCTTCTAACTGCGCTCCCTGATGATTGATTGATTTCGGTGATCAAACGGAACCTTTACTCAATCAATGAATTTTAGCAATTTATTTACGCTAATTCCAAATTAAAAGAAAAAACTTAAAGCATTATATTTTATTACAGTAATTTTATTTTGACACATTATTACATTAAATAGGTATCTACATTATTATACTTGTTTCATTTTTTAGCTTTTTTGTTAGTTTTATTTGTTTTTTCCTCAACAGTACATAACGTTGTTTGAAGTGGACATTTATGTGTAGTAAGACAAACTTTTTGGATGAATCTCTTGAGGCACGCGGTGCACTGATATGGTTTTTCTCCAGTGTGGATCATTTCATGCCTTTTTTTATTAATGGATCTGGCAAACAGTTTGTGACAATAAGAGCATTTATATTCACTCAGACCCTCATGAATTAATTTGCTGTGGGTATTACGCCTATGCTTTCTACTAAAAACCCTATCACAAAACTGGCACGGATAGGTTTTTTTAAAGTTAGGGTCGTTTAATTCGATCTCTCTTTGGGCTTTGTGCTCGGCAAGATGTTGTATAAGAACACCTATGCTTGACTGAATTAATCCGCATTCCTTACAAGTGAAGGGTTGTTTAGTTTTTTTTTTAGCGTCCATCCCATGTTTGTCCTTTAAATGGTCCAGTACAAATTTCTTACTCGTAAATAGTCTGTCACAATACGCTTCGGTACAAACAAATTTTGCATCAATCGGTTCTGGATGCTTGGATTGCATGTGTTTTCTAAGAGCAATTCGGCGATTATATGCCATATCACAAAACGGGCAAGGCAATGCTCTGAGTCCTCGATGCTTGCGCATATGCACGTCGAAAGTGGTCTTTTTCATGAAGGGTTCGCTACAGATTTCGCATACAAACTTTACTCTTTTCATGGAGTGTGTGGTAATTTTATCGGCATCTGTATTAATTTGAATTGGTCTGATTTCGGCTGCACCATTTAGTTCAGTTTTAACTTTGTGAAGGGCCAAGAATGAAGTGGATGGAGAATTATCATTTTCATAGTTTTCTTTTTTGATTACCGCTAACGGCGGCGGCCTAGACTCCACACTTTGGCTTAAATCGATTTCAATTAAACATGGTTTTATGTCTTTGCTAACGTACTCTAAGAACTTTTCCTGGGCGGTGATGCACTCTTGTTGAAAGTTATAAAAATCGTTAATCTTCTTGAAACATGATGCACATAAACTTATTGGAAGACCATCTCCTGGATGGATGGACAGTGATGAGCACGCACAGATTTTCTCTGGGAGACCTGGTGTTGCGAATATATTATGATTTGTTTCGGTTTCACTTATATTTTTGAGACATGTCCTGCAGGACGAATTAACTGTTAAACCTTGAGAATTGCAAAGTGTACCCATTTTTCAGCTCCTGGATTATTTATTATTTCGATATGCGTATGCCTTGGCTCGACTCGTAAGTGGCGTTCTTTTTAAAAAACTGTACAAAACTGTCAACTGTCAAAGTTTGAATGAGGAAATTCACATTATCGACATTATAATTGACAGGACAAATGTTATTTTAAGGTATAGTCTACACTTAGCATCATGCAGTGCGGTCAATCGGAGTAATTAAAAGACTACTTTGTATCTCTATTATCATGTAGCAAAGATGAAAGTAATATACGATCAGTCTTATTTAAAAACGCTGTATAGAGCCTACATAAAGTTATGTAATCACTATAACGCCTCTAAACGCAGAAATGCTATTTATTTAGCCCATAAAAAGCTAAACGCGTTTTGAAGTTGAATAGAGCATACATAAGGAAAATATTGTTATTATTATTTTGTAAATTTCATTTTGATTACTCTCCATTATTGAAATTAAAACAAAAACAATAATGCCTTTCCAGTTTAGCTCATTTATAATAATTTTAATAATTTAAATCGCGTTTTAACAACCCCGAGAAGGTGGATGGTTTATAAAAAAAGGTTCAACCCAATGAGGCTAAGAATTTTAAAAAAATATAGATTTTCGAAAAAGAATATCATACAAATAATTAGAATTATCCGTTCGGACCTCAGAAGCGACAATAGAGGAGGCCACATCCCAATAGATATCCAAGTAATGTCTGCAATAAGATATTGGGGACGGAACGAGGTAAGTTTCTACTAAATGTTCACACTAATTCGAAATTTGTACCTTTTATGATTTGTTTATAGATTCAAGACGATGGAGCAGGTATCCACGGATTTAGCCAACCTACGCTTTGCCAAATTTGTAAGCGAGTGCAAGAGCGTTCATTAAAAAACTTCTTTCTTCTTTTTCGGACCAGCTAAGAACTATGAACAAGTTCTCTCAAATACGGGAGTTTCCAAATGTGTTAGGGGCCATTGACTGTATCCACATAAGTAACCCAAAAGTAGGTGGCCCATCAGGGCAGTTCTATGTAAACAGAAAAGGGTACTACTCACTGAATACCCAAGTAGCATGCGGCACATCCCTAAAAATTAATGACTTTTTTGCCGCTGGGGAGGCAGCACGAATGACTCACAAATTTGTAGGGAAAGCAGAATTAAACAAAGATTTGATGATGAGGAGTTCAATAGTTGTCTGCTTGGGGATTGTGGGTACTCTTGTACTAATATCCCCGTTTTGAATCGAACGTGAAATAGAGAGAAGAAGAAAGGAAGAAAGAAGAAGAAGAATAGTGGATAGAAGAAAAAGGAATATGAAATGACGATGTTCATACGACCGGCTAAGGACCGGCCGCAGTGCTGGCACTCCTCACTGTCACTCCGGATGTCAGTGCAGTGACAGTTCGTCTTAGGCTGGAAGGAAAGGTTTGACAGATGTCAGAATTAATAAATAGGACAGAGGTAGAAAAAGAAAAACGGATAAGGACTCGGAAAAGACGATGGAAAGGAAATAAAATGGAAAAAAAAGAAAGAAATGATAGATAAAGAAAGAAGACCTAAGAAGAAGGGAGAGAATGCGCAGCCGTCCGCTGCGAGGGTCGCGGCATGCTTGCTGTGCTCGGCTGAGCTCGCCGGAATGGGGGGGATCTTGCCCTCGCGAACGGACCTCCTCCTATTTCAAAAAAACATAAATCATGCCTGGAGAGATCGAAAACCAAAAATGCGATACCACCACTGATGATCCGCCACACTTGAGGGCTGCAGGTGACGGCGCAGCTTGGCCTAATGTTCCCTCCCCTCCGTGGAACCCGGCAGGCCGTTGGAAGTCCGGATTCCCCTTGACCGGAATTCCTCTAAATGGTCATCATCAAACCTGAAAAAGTCATTTTCGCCACTTCCCCTAGCTTACCTTTAATCACCCCCTAGAATAACACTTCAAAACTCCATTGAGCTATCGCTCAACCCCAAAAATCACAGAAAAAATCACCAAAATATGATTTGTTCGATATAAAAAAAAATCATCAAAAATGATCATTTATTGATGCACAACAAGCGAAAGCGAAATTTGATTGTATACATTAAAAATCAATTTGATTAAACAATAAACATGGACATGTATTTTAAATTACTTGAATATAATAATAAAATCAAAAATTTTAAGAAATTATAATATAAAAATGGTTTTTTTAAACAATAATCAAAAACATTATAAATATATTAAAATACCAAAAAAAAATCTGGAAAATATACCGGATTTCCTTGGTAAACCAAACCCTCCCCAAAGATCTCGCAATTAATGGAACGGTGTATCAATTCACACCAATGAGGACAAAGCGAACACCCTTAGTATCCTACCTACAGATAGAGCTCTATATGCGGTTCGTACGTAGGGGCAAAATCTTGCTTCCCACGAGCGAGATTGGAAAGAATTCCCTCCACGGATTCTTATCAAATTGCCGGTATAAATCTTTTCCACACTCTTTTGTGGCACGCAAAAATTTTAAAAATTAAGACAGTAACTTTATTTAATATATAAGTAAAACTCTCAAAATGGATGTTTAGATTTCGCTTGACGAATTAAATTGCAACACAAAGAAAAATGTATATATATAAAAAAAAACGCTCCGTACGCTCTTGCGCGTCGCTTCGCCAACCCCGCGCTCTCGACGCTCTTGAAGGGGGTTCTTGCTGGAGTTGAAGAACCCTTTTTTTTTTTGTTAGATTTACTGAATAAAGCTAATGGAACTTCGTTTGGAGCGACTTCGGCCGTCGTGCGTAGCAGCACTCTTTACGATATGTCGTGCGAATGGGTATATCTTCAGCCAAAATTGGCTCCGACTTCGAAATGATTTGGCTCCTCAAAACTTTTCGTTCGAACCACAAAGAAGAACTATAGGTTTATATAGAACAGAAAAAAAAACCGAAAAGAAAGAAAAAAAAAAAAAGGGGTGTCTTTCTGCGGCTTGCCGCCGGCACCTAATTTAACATTACGTTAAAACCTGCTTTACCGATAACTTTTTTTTTTAAACAACCTTACTTGGCACCCGGAGACTCACGGGCGATATGCTCGCTCTATTTCTGGGCCTAACTGCCTCAGTACCACGGCTATCTTTGGCTACTCGTGCGTCTTCGTTGACAGAATTTCCACCCTGTATCACCAATAAAAAACACACACAAAACACACGAATTGGTTATGTTTTCCGAAACTATCACCACTTTATTAAGGACCTAGCGCACTCACCCTTTTTATTTCCTTAAAAACGTTCAAAAGTTAACAGGACTTAATTCCAAATTCCTTGGGCACAACTGTTTCGAAACACTTTAAAGATCCTTTGTTCCTTCAAACAACTTTTGTCTACTTCATTACCGCACGACTATCGATCTTCAAATGTCCTCTAAACTTAACAAAAAACTTTCACAGACCTTGTTTGTAATCGTTTCTTTGTTCCTTTTCATTAATGCTTTGTCATATCCGCGGTAATTCTTAAGCCGCCGCAGTTGCTTTAGCCTGTTCGCTGGCTGAAACATCCCACCGCTGTATACACGTCCGATCTCACCACGGTCGGCGTTCGTCCAGTCCATAACAAATAAAATTTGTGTAATTCTTTTCAGTTCTTTTGTCAAAATCTCTATTTATTCGCGTTCGTCACATTTGTTATTGTTGCTTTGAATAAATAATATCATTATTTATGTTATCATTACGTTAGTCATTTTGTATTGTTGTCACCTATTTTTTTTTTGTCACTATATTTTTCTAAACTTATGTACATACATGTAAAACACAAACAAAAATTATAAAAACACTAATAAACTGCACAGCATAACATTAAAACAAACATCTCTTAATTTTCAACATTCACATCCTTAAATCACTTGCAACTCACATTACCATTTCACATTCTCAAATCTTAAGTTAACCACAAAAACAAACACTCTAACCTACTCGTCACAACAACTCCCATTGCACATCTCCCTTAACCTTTTAGAACTTCCTATTCCAGATATCCTTCCAGGAAGACTTTCCAGGAAGGCTTTCCAAATGTTTGTCGTCACTGTTTCCTTTACTTACAGCCATTTGTATTTTTCTATCAATGGAGCCGGCAGCAACTACAACGAGGTAAGTAAACAACAAAAAACAACAAAATTCGCCTAACGGCTTAATTAGTGAGACTAGAATTTTTCATTAATATTCTTTTTGTTATATTTTCAGCTAATCCACAAATTGCGGTCACACCTAGGTCAACATCGCCTATCTAAGCCAGGCAACGAGTAAACAAAATCGTAAGTAAACCTATGATTGCTTACTTTTTTCATTTATTTGTTTAATTTCTTTTATTTTTCATTTCTAGATCTTTCCTCCGCGCTGAAGACGCCTTAGTTGCCGACGGGGTGTGACGCTCAGGACGTTTTTGACTGGGCAAGGAGCAACAATATCGTAAGTACCATTCATATGTGTGTTATTTCACCTACAATGTTGATATTTCGTTGCAGGTCATTTTCATCGCGCCGACGACGCCTCGCTTGCCAAAAGTATGTACTGGAGATGGTGGTGGCGGCCGCTCCCATCTGTTCAGTGGGGAAGAACCCACGTTTCAAGTCGGGCGTTTGAGTAGAAATACCGTGGCTTACTCCGGAACTCACTTTACTTACTTTACGTTGAAGAAGGCTCGGTTTGCCGACGGTGTGCAACGCTCGGGGCGTTCTTGATTCGGCAAGAAGCCAAAATATCGTAGGTACACCTTCATACGGGTGTTATTTTAATTTTATTGTATTTGTTTCCTTTTTTGTTTCAGGTCATTTCATAGCGCCGACGACGCCTTGCTTGCCGAAGTTCTTATGCAAACTAGAGACGTGATGGCGGCCGCCCAGGATTTTTCAGTGGGAATGAACCCACGTCTCCGACCGGCAACGAGTATAAATATCGTAAGTAAACGATTACTTACTTCTATTTTTCATTTAAATAAATAAATCTTTTATTTTCTTTTCATTTTAGATCTCACTTACGCGCTGAAGACGCCTCGGTTTGCCGACGGTTCCTCCAGCCGCACCATCGCCGTTCTAGGCAGTCGCTACAAAACTCCGGCGCTGCTTGAGGGATTCACTCGAAACAGTGACGGTGACGGCTGCCGCTCACAGTGGGGAAGAACCCACGTCTCAAGCCGGGCAATGAGTATAAATATCGTGAGTAAATGATTGCTTTTTTTTTTTTTGTATTTAATTAATTAATTTGTTTTCTCTATTTTCTTAGATCTAATTTCCGCGCTGAAGACGCCTCTATTGCCGATGATTCCTCTAACCGCACCATCGCCTTAACAAAAACTCTGCGTTGCTTGAGGGATTCTCATGAAACAGAGACGGTGACGGCTGCCGCTTTCAATATGGAAGAACCAACGTCTCCGTTTGGCAACGAGTGAAAATATCGGCGCTTCTGTTTGCCGATAATTCAACCAACTGCACCAGCCACTCAGTACTTTTCAGTGGGGAAGAACCCACGTCTCAAGCCGGGCAATATCCAGGTTAGACTTAGTTAAGTTATTATCCTATTATACCTATTTCTTTATTTTATTTTGGTTCAAACTATATAATATGTAATTATTTTACAAGGTCATTAGGACCATTTAAACAACATTTGAACCTTGTTTTCATTTTATAATTTGAAAAAAAAAATAAAGTGTTAAATTTAGGTTAAGCAAAATAAAACAACAACAAATGAGACGAATGCGACGAATAAATAGTATAAATATATCTGGCCTTAAACTAACAACCACAAATACAAAAATAATCACAGATGTTTTGCTCTGGTCAAGGTGTAAAGGGCCTTGACCATATCACAGTTGAATTATTTAGTCGCGCGTTATTGCTTGTGAGATTTTTAAAATGTATTAAAAGGAGATTTCTCTATTGGAGTTAATCCTGCCTTTTATGCAACCGGGTCGTGAACGTGAACTGGGTCGGCGGTCGATCAGTATTTCGGGGCTTATCTGGAATATTAAGGTAATCTTAAATTTCCTGATAATGTCGTTTGTTCGTTAACACCTCCCATCTTACTATTCTATTCAGTCTTCTAATAAAATTTGATATCACAGTTCCTCATTAACCTAGCCTAATCAGTCTTGTATAAAAATAATCTTGTTGGTGTATTGCACAATTATCCCTCAAGTATTTAGTCATTCAGTAGGTAAAACATTTTCATATCGCAGGTTGATCTTAAATTCTAGTTGGTGTATATATAAGAAAAAGTATATAAATATCACAGTCGAGCTTCTTAAAATCTAGTCAGTCTTTAAAAAAAATTGTTCATCACAGGGTGTTCTTTATATTCTAATCAGTCTATGTCTCTTCATGTTTTCATATCACAGTGGGCCTTAATACTATTTTAGTCAGTCTTCATAAACAAAAAACATATATATCCTCGCGTATCACAGATTAGCACTTAATTCTAACTTAAAGTAAGACTTAAAGCTAATCAGGTACAGTGGAGGACATTTTGGTCAAAGAGTACAGGTACTTATGGACTTTCGTCTGAACACGCTTGTTCGTTATCACAGGGTTATTGCTTATAGTTCAATGATGTCTGGTGATTTCGCACCCAGCTTAAGGCTTAACTATAATTATATTGTTTTGAATTCTTGTTCTGACTAGTGACATGTTCTGACTAGACACATGTTCTGACTAGACACATGTTATGACTAGAGCTAGTTGAAGTTATTGTAAATATTCAACAAGACAACCTTTTCATTGCTTGATATCTTTTGCGTGAAAGATACCTATGCTTTTACCAACTAGATTCTCAAGTTCATAAAGGTTTTTACCTACGGCTTTAACTACTCGACACTTAACAAATTTTGGACATAACTTGGCTGACGTTAACTTAGACGAATCACTAAGGACAAAATTACGTTTGAAGACTTCTTGTCCGGGACTGTACTTTACGTTTCTCGAACGAAGGTTGTACACTTTTGCGGTTCTTGCGTTACTTTGAAGAATATTTTCTTTCAATTTATCGCGAATTACTTGTAATTTAGCTTGTCTGGGAATTATGGCTATTTCACCATCAGCTAAGTTATTTAACTTGTTCGCGATTTCGTAGCTGGTCCCATGCAGCATCATATTCATCCCGAACAGGGCATAATATGGTGAAGTGCCAGTTGCTGAATGCACCGAGCTTTTTAAGGCCGCTGCTATCTCACTTAAGTGACTATCCCAATCGCGCTGGTCGGTCTGGAGATAGGAACGAATAGCAGCAAGCAACGTTCGGTTAACTCGCTCCGATGCATTGGACTGCGGGGCGTAGTTGGCAGTCTTGAAGTGCCTTACTCCGTACGTTGACAAAAAATTTTGAAACTCTTTCGAAAGGAATTGCTTACCATTGTCCGAGTGTATTAACTGGGGCACTCCAAACGTATTGAACACTTCATCACGCAAGAAACGAACAACACTGGAAGCATTTGCAGCACGCAAAGGCTTCAAAAATACAAATTTGGACAGGTGGTCCAGGACAACAAATACATACGCGTTTCCTCTTTTGGAACGCGGGTACGGACCAATGAAATCAATGTACAGTTTCTGAAATGGTCTATCCGTAGAGTAACTGTTTGTTATTGGAGGACGAGAAACTACATTGGACGCTTTAGACTGTTTACATATAACACAATTAGCAATATAATTTCGGACTTGAATGGTCATATTTGGCCAATAGAAAAATTGTCGTATCCTATGCAAAGTTTTTGCTATGCCGCCATGTGCAGATTGTGGTGGATCATGAACTTTCATGATTATTTCATTAGTGAGGTTCGAAGGTACCCATAAACTCCATTGGTGTTCATTTAGGACTTCGCTGTCAATGTTTTGGAAGCTTTTTTTATAAATGAAATCATCTATGATTTTCAAATCGGGTAACTCTTCTTGATGGAGACGAATCGACTTCAAGAGTTCGACATATTCTTCGGACTTGAACTCATCGGAGTCCAGGTCGATCAAAGGAGCTGCCTGTTCTAAAGAAACTGCATCTAAGTGTGCCCGAGAAAGCGTGTCTGGCACGACGTTCAGTGAACCTTTCCGGTGCTCTATGCTGAAGGCATATGCTTGGAGCTCTAGACTCCACCTTGCTAGTCGACCACTCAGATCCTTCATGGTCATAAGCCATTTCAGGCTAGAGTGATCAGTTATGATGGTGAAGTTCATGCCTTCAACATAGGGCCTGAATCGCTTCACCGCCATCACTGCTGCCATACATTCCTTCTCGGTCACACTGTAGTTTTTCTGACAAGCGTTTAGCTTCTGCGAGAAGAACGATATCGGTTGTTCACCTTGGTCTTCCGTTTTCTGAAACAGGACTGCGCCTATTCCGGAATCCGACGCATCACACTGGATGTAAAATGGTTTCTTGAAATCGGGATGTGATAGTACGGGTGCTGAAGTTAAAGTTTTCTTTAGCTCCTCGAAAGCTTCTTGAGCTTCTTTAGTCATTTCAAACTTCGTCTTTGACTTTTTTAATGTGTCCGTTAATGGGGCTGTTAAAGTGGAAAAGTCTTTCACAAACCGCCTATACCAGCCTGCAAGACCTAAAAACCTCCTAACCTGTCTGGGATTCTTCGGGATCGGAAAGTTGGCTACTGCTTCAACTTTTTCAGGATCTGTCTTTAATTTCCCACCACCAACGATAAAACCCAAATACTTCAGTTCCTTGAAACAAAAACGGGACTTTTTAACGTTGATGGTGAGGTTCGCCTGTCTAAGACAGGTAGCTACCTCCTCCAACAAACTAACATGACTTTCAAAATCCGGGGCTATAATCAATAAATCGTCTAAATATACGAAGACGCGATCCCGTAAACGGGCAGGGATCACCTTGTCCATTAACCGACACAACCTTTGGGCCGCGTTACACAACCCAAAGGGCATGACGGTAAACTGGTACAAGGGTCGCCCTGGCACCGCAAACGCCGTCTTCTCCCTACTGGTTTCCTCCAGCGGTATCTGCCAGAACGCTTCTTTAAGGTCAACGCTGCTAATGAAATAGGTATCTGGCAAGCGACTAAGTAGACCATCAATGTGAGGAAGCGGATTCGCGTCTTTCTTCGTTACTGCGTTAACCCTACGCGAATCGAGGCAAAATCGATATTTTACATCACCATTTTCTCCTACTTTTTTAATTAAAACTACGGGTGAACACCAGGGGCTTTCGCTTTCCTCGATTACTCCTATCTCCAGCATCCTATCAAGTTCTTTATAAAGCAAGGCTTGTACCGCTGGAGATACCGGGTAATGGCGTTGCTTCACGGGGATCGCGTCACCGGTGTCAATAACATGACTCATTAAGGACGTTTTCCCAAGTCCATGGCGCTCGTAGTCCAGGAACTTCATCTTGACTGCGTCTAATCGGGATTGTTGTTCAGGCGACAAAACATGGGCATTGGGGTGTGGTATGACTTCCGGTTCCGTAATAGAACTAATGATATTTGGAGCGACACGAAAAGCTCTCCAGAAGTCAACCCCAAGATAACATTTTTGGTCGAGGCCTGGAACTAAATAAAATATAATTTCGTCTTCTATCCCGTTATATCCTAACCTACTCTTAACTTTTCCAACTATTTCTTGGCTTTTCCCGTCAGCCGTTTTGACTCTAGACTTATGCTTAATTACTCTTAAACCTACTTCTTCGACAAATTCCAGACAGTTTTTCCCAAGAATGCTGATACTCGCGCCACTGTCAAGTAAACCATACAGTACCTTCGTGCCTATTTGGATTCTGGCATAAGGCCGAGGATCAGAATTAGTGAAAACTGTTGTCGCTGATATACTATTCCTAACTGTCTTTCTCAGACGATACCTCTCTCGTGTCTTGTCTATTCGTTTGGATATGTCATTTACCTTTGGGTTGAATATTCTTTCCCTTGTTTCCTTATATTGTTTTAAGCGTATGTGTAAGGGCTTTATGTGGAAACAGTTTCTATTAATGTCTATCGTCTTGTTACTTAAATTATCTTTTATTTTGTCCCTTTTTAATATTGTGATGGGTTGGTCATTTACGTTCAATTGAGGTTGTTCAGTTACAATGTTCGAGGTGGTTCTTGGGGTGTCTGTGTCGAACGCGACTCCCCCAGGCTCCTCGCGTTCGCCCTCACGTTTTCCGTTCGACATTGCGGACAATTCGGTTTAATGACGCCTTCTTTTCCGCATCCGAAACAATATATCCTATTGGACGGAGAAGGACAATCTACATAAGAATGACCAACTGTGTGGCAATTCCAACACTTTAATGTTTTTGGTTCGCTGCTGATTTTGTTGGTTCGAGGTCGAACATTCGCTTGCTGGAAAGCGTCTATATGTTCTTCCTCATAATCGGGGTCTTCGTAAGCCAGCTCGTTTGCTACAAACCGGTTTGGTTGCCTTACTGGTCTAGCGACGTCTCGCTCACGCTCTGCCCCACGTGATGGGAAGGCATATTCAGCATCCTTGCACGCTCGCCTCAGCTGTTCTAAGTTGAAGAGCGCTTGCGGGTATACCAATCTCCCGATCCGTTCGTTCAAATTCCTTTTCAGGATTCGGACTAACTCATCCTCGGAGATTTGAATTCTCAGTTGACTCTTCATTTTGTATATGGAAGCAAAATATGTGTCGATAGACTCCCAAGCTCCTTGTCGTCTATCCATGATATCCCTCATGATCTCTAGGTCGGACTTGGAGTTTCTGAATTGACGCATTAGCGCGTCTCTGAGTCCCGTCCAGTCCGGACGATAACTAGTTCGCTGGTACTGCCAGTACCATTCATACGCGGTCCCCGCTAGTAGCAGGTGGAAGTCCCTTAGGATTTCTGCCCACGTACATCCGTGCTGACGTTGGAGTAGCTCTACGCGAAAAATGAAGTCTTCGACGGTCAGTCGATCGGGCTTTCCTTCAAAACTTATCCCCCACTTATCGATGCGAATCGGTTGTCTCCCTGGTCTTTGCGGATAGTTGGGTGGTGACCTAAATTGTGGTTCAGGGTGGCGATCTTCTCCCTGATGGTATCCATCTGGTGGATATGGCATCCTGTGTCCATTAGGCTCCTGACCATAGGGATGGGTTCGCTCAACATATAGCCTCTCTTGGATCATTCGCCTAGAATGATCCGGCTGTGGTGGAAGTCTATCAGAATATTGACTTGCTTGCGCGTGTAGAAACTCCGGAGTCACTCTTTGTGAATTATTAGACATTTGTGGTGGCAAGTTCCTCGCCGGAAGTTGAATCGGCGGAGCTTGCATACTTTCAAGTGCAGCTCTGGACGTCGACGGTTGAGGTTCCTTTGTCGGCCGGACTCTTTCTGAGAGTGGTGGAGTTGGTCGTGTGGCGTAGTTGATTTCCTTCATGAAATCTAAGAATCCTCGCTCTACTTCACTTCTGACGGCCTCTGAGACGTTTCCGCTTATCGAGCTGGTGTAAGACTCGTACGCGTTCACGACAGCTAGATTAATTAGCGTTTTAAGTTCAGCTGATACGCTACTTGCAGTTATTTCACCCTCTCGATCTTCACAGTTTCTAGATGTTTGCCCAGTCAAGGCTGCATCTTGGGTCGGATACACTGGCTCAAAGTCCATCAAGCTGGCATTGTTCACCCTTTCCGCTGGAATTTCAACCCCCCTCGTTTGGTCTGACCTTCGGTGTCCCTCTTCTGCTGAAGTCAGATTGCTATATGCGGGAGTGGTAACTGTATTGTCGGTTTCATCGGACCCGCTGGTCCCCCATGATGTCCCTTGGACAGGTGGATTTAGTCTCATCATATCACCCACGACCTGACCTTTCGAACTACCTGGCTTGTCCATCAGTTCCGGATTTTGATTGGTTGGATCGCTCGGTCCCTTATCAATAGATGGTGGATCTTGACTATTTTGATCAATCAATCCGGGTGGTGGAGTGCGACTCATGGGCATGGCGTCGTCGATTCCCACTAGTTTTAGTTGTCGGCGGGTGACGGGTCTATGGAAAACTTGTGTTTTGCGTGGTTTTCTCGGTTTCTTGACCACAGGGTTATCACTCATAACCTACTTGGGTGACTCTCCAAGAAATCCTAGCAAGTTATCCGGATTGGTATCTATACCTTTTCCTCTCTAAAACCCAATGACCTATTGCGAACTAGGATCAAATGGAATCTACTACAATATTAAATAACTCATAAAAAAAAATATATATAACTGAACAAATTTGAAAAATACATAAAATAAATCCTAAATTGTAATTTGCTATAAGAATAACTAACATAATAAGAAATGAAAATAAAGAAGATAATTATGGAATAAATAAATGAATGGTTAAATAAATAATAATAACTAAAAAAAAATTTGAAGTAATAAATAACTGAAAGAAAAAATGATTAAATAAATAAATAAATCGTTAACAAAAAAAAAAATAGTAAGAAAAAAAAACAAGAATAAATAAAAATACGAAGAAAAAAACTACACTAAAACTTCATAAATGAAATGAATAAATTAATAAAGTAAATCAATAAATAATTAAACAAAATTAATAAATAAATAAATAGCCAATAAATAAATAAATAACAAAAAAAACTAATAAGAAAAAAAATTACAAGAATAAATAAAAATAATACGAAAGATGAAACTACACTAAAACTTGATAAATGAAATGAATAAATTAATAAAATAAATAAATAAATTATTGAACAAAATTAATAAAAAAATAAATAAAAAACAAAAAATAAATAAATAACAAAAGGAACTAGTAAGAGAAAAAAACTACAAGAATAAATAAAAATACGAACGATGAAACTACAGTAAAGCTTCATAAATGAAACGATAAATTAATAAAATAACTAAATAACTAATTGAACAAAATTAATAAATAAATAAATAAAAAACAAAAATTCATGAATTTGCAAAAAGAATTGAACTTCTATGAAGCAAATATGAAAATTGTATCTAAAATAATATACGGTTCCTTACGAGAAAAAATTAAATTATCAAACCTAGACTCAAAAATACTATAAAACTGTTGATGTCAAAACTGACTAACAACCAAGGATATTAAAAAAAAATAAAACTATAAGACCTAAACCTTAATTGTTAAAATCTTAAGCGATTAAGCTAAGGATTTAACCTACTACCAAGTAATAAATTTTATTTTTTTTTTTGTTTGCTTTTTTTTTATATATATTCTTTTAAAATTTTTTTTTTGTTTTGGATTTTTGTGTTTTTTTTTTGACTTAAGACCTAAACTTATTTACTACCAATCACCAATTTGACAAAAAAAATACAAAACTAACTAAATAAGAAAATAACGAAAATAAAATTACGCTGGACTCGAAATAAAATCATAAACAAAAAGATGGCAAAACCTCAATCTCCACAAAAAAAACTTAAACAAATCTCAAGAAAACTTCTCGCAACAAAAATAAACCTCGGCAAAAATGTAATCAAGAAAATTTCTCTGAAACCTCTTCAAAAATAATGTATGAATTGTAATCGATCTCGAATTAATATTAGCTATGTGTATGTTTGTTTGTAATTGTATTTGTGATTCGGGGGTGGTTGGGGCAGCTAGGGAAGTGGCTTACTCTGAATTTGTGTTGACGAAATTTTATGACTTTCATTTCGTTCGATGATGACTCTCCAAAGGAAAAAAAAATCGTTTACTCAAAGTGTGGTGGATTTAAAAAAAAAAAAACATTAAAACGACACGTAGACAAATTTCAACTCGTTCCTGCCGTCGG
Organism: Eupeodes latifasciatus; assembly: GCA_920104205.1. Taxonomy (NCBI): domain Eukaryota; kingdom Metazoa; phylum Arthropoda; class Insecta; order Diptera; family Syrphidae; genus Eupeodes; species Eupeodes latifasciatus. The sequence goes on from OV049924.1 coordinate 77,364,043, forward strand.
AGTCGAAACATCGCGTCGCAATTTGACAAGCTTTCTTAAGAGCTATCTTGACAAAGACTTACGCTATGCCTCGATCTCCACGACAAGGACGACTCAAACTAGAGAAGTCAGTTGCGATTTCTTTAGACTCCGACCTGTTATCCGCAATTCAAAGGTTATGTAAAGACTATACCTATGAAGACATGACAACCTAACATCGAAGGAACACAACTGACTAGACACTTAGATGCTCCGACCGTTCTTGTCTCGTATGCCAAACCGAGTCGTCGCAATTAAAACGCCTTCTCAAGAGCTATCGTTATTAAGACTTACGCCTCGACTTGACATATTTAACGAAAAAAAGTCGGGACATTAGGAAAAACTAGGGCACAACCGAAAGTTCGCCATTTGCAATGTTACTTGCCCATGGCTTACCTTCGGCCACAGACGTTGGGCGCCATTTGAAATAGAGAGAAGAAGAAAGGAAGAAAGAAGAAGAAGAATAGTGGATAGAAGAAAAAGGAATATGAAATGACGATGTTCATACGACCGGCTAAGGACCGGCCGCAGTGCTGGCACTCCTCACTGTCACTCCGGATGTCAGTGCAGTGACAGTTCGTCTTAGGCTGGAAGGAAAGGTTTGACAGATGTCAGAATTAATAAATAGGACAGAGGTAGAAAAAGAAAAACGGATAAGGACTCGGAAAAGACGATGGAAAGGAAATAAAATGGAAAAAAAAGAAAGAAATGATAGATAAAGAAAGAAGACCTAAGAAGAAGGGAGAGAATGCGCAGCCGTCCGCTGCGAGGGTCGCGGCATGCTTGCTGTGCTCGGCTGAGCTCGCCGGAATGGGGGGGATCTTGCCCTCGCGAACGGACCTCCTCCTATTTCAAAAAAACATAAATCATGCCTGGAGAGATCGAAAACCAAAAATGCGATACCACCACTGATGATCCGCCACACTTGAGGGCTGCAGGTGACGGCGCAGCTTGGCCTAATGTTCCCTCCCCTCCGTGGAACCCGGCAGGCCGTTGGAAGTCCGGATTCCCCTTGACCGGAATTCCTCTAAATGGTCATCATCAAACCTGAAAAAGTCATTTTCGCCACTTCCCCTAGCTTACCTTTAATCACCCCCTAGAATAACACTTCAAAACTCCATTGAGCTATCGCTCAACCCCAAAAATCACAGAAAAAATCACCAAAATATGATTTGTTCGATATAAAAAAAAATCATCAAAAATGATCATTTATTGATGCACAACAAGCGAAAGCGAAATTTGATTGTATACATTAAAAATCAATTTGATTAAACAATAAACATGGACATGTATTTTAAATTACTTGAATATAATAATAAAATCAAAAATTTTAAGAAATTATAATATAAAAATGGTTTTTTTAAACAATAATCAAAAACATTATAAATATATTAAAATACCAAAAAAAAATCTGGAAAATATACCGGATTTCCTTGGTAAACCAAACCCTCCCCAAAGATCTCGCAATTAATGGAACGGTGTATCAATTCACACCAATGAGGACAAAGCGAACACCCTTAGTATCCTACCTACAGATAGAGCTCTATATGCGGTTCGTACGTAGGGGCAAAATCTTGCTTCCCACGAGCGAGATTGGAAAGAATTCCCTCCACGGATTCTTATCAAATTGCCGGTATAAATCTTTTCCACACTCTTTTGTGGCACGCAAAAATTTTAAAAATTAAGACAGTAACTTTATTTAATATATAAGTAAAACTCTCAAAATGGATGTTTAGATTTCGCTTGACGAATTAAATTGCAACACAAAGAAAAATGTATATATATAAAAAAAAACGCTCCGTACGCTCTTGCGCGTCGCTTCGCCAACCCCGCGCTCTCGACGCTCTTGAAGGGGGTTCTTGCTGGAGTTGAAGAACCCTTTTTTTTTTTGTTAGATTTACTGAATAAAGCTAATGGAACTTCGTTTGGAGCGACTTCGGCCGTCGTGCGTAGCAGCACTCTTTACGATATGTCGTGCGAATGGGTATATCTTCAGCCAAAATTGGCTCCGACTTCGAAATGATTTGGCTCCTCAAAACTTTTCGTTCGAACCACAAAGAAGAACTATAGGTTTATATAGAACAGAAAAAAAAACCGAAAAGAAAGAAAAAAAAAAAAAGGGGTGTCTTTCTGCGGCTTGCCGCCGGCACCTAATTTAACATTACGTTAAAACCTGCTTTACCGATAACTTTTTTTTTTAAACAACCTTACTTGGCACCCGGAGACTCACGGGCGATATGCTCGCTCTATTTCTGGGCCTAACTGCCTCAGTACCACGGCTATCTTTGGCTACTCGTGCGTCTTCGTTGACAGAATTTCCACCCTGTATCACCAATAAAAAACACACACAAAACACACGAATTGGTTATGTTTTCCGAAACTATCACCACTTTATTAAGGACCTAGCGCACTCACCCTTTTTATTTCCTTAAAAACGTTCAAAAGTTAACAGGACTTAATTCCAAATTCCTTGGGCACAACTGTTTCGAAACACTTTAAAGATCCTTTGTTCCTTCAAACAACTTTTGTCTACTTCATTACCGCACGACTATCGATCTTCAAATGTCCTCTAAACTTAACAAAAAACTTTCACAGACCTTGTTTGTAATCGTTTCTTTGTTCCTTTTCATTAATGCTTTGTCATATCCGCGGTAATTCTTAAGCCGCCGCAGTTGCTTTAGCCTGTTCGCTGGCTGAAACATCCCACCGCTGTATACACGTCCGATCTCACCACGGTCGGCGTTCGTCCAGTCCATAACAAATAAAATTTGTGTAATTCTTTTCAGTTCTTTTGTCAAAATCTCTATTTATTCGCGTTCGTCACATTTGTTATTGTTGCTTTGAATAAATAATATCATTATTTATGTTATCATTACGTTAGTCATTTTGTATTGTTGTCACCTATTTTTTTTTTGTCACTATATTTTTCTAAACTTATGTACATACATGTAAAACACAAACAAAAATTATAAAAACACTAATAAACTGCACAGCATAACATTAAAACAAACATCTCTTAATTTTCAACATTCACATCCTTAAATCACTTGCAACTCACATTACCATTTCACATTCTCAAATCTTAAGTTAACCACAAAAACAAACACTCTAACCTACTCGTCACAACAACTCCCATTGCACATCTCCCTTAACCTTTTAGAACTTCCTATTCCAGATATCCTTCCAGGAAGACTTTCCAGGAAGGCTTTCCAATTGTTTGTCGTCACTGTTTCCTTTACTTACAGCCATTTGTATTTTTCTATCAATGGAGCCGGCAGCAACTACAACGAGGTAAGTAAACAACAAAAAACAACAAAATTCGCCTAACGGCTTAATTAGTGAGACTAGAATTTTTCATTAATATTCTTTTTGTTATATTTTCAGCTAATCCACAAATTGCGGTCACACCTAGGTCAACATCGCCTATCTAAGCCAGGCAACGAGTAAACAAAATCGTAAGTAAACCTATGATTGCTTACTTTTTTCATTTATTTGTTTAATTTCTTTTATTTTTCATTTCTAGATCTTTCCTCCGCGCTGAAGACGCCTTAGTTGCCGACGGGGTGTGACGCTCAGGACGTTTTTGACTGGGCAAGGAGCAACAATATCGTAAGTACCATTCATATGTGTGTTATTTCACCTACAATGTTGATATTTCGTTGCAGGTCATTTTCATCGCGCCGACGACGCCTCGCTTGCCAAAAGTATGTACTGGAGATGGTGGTGGCGGCCGCTCCCATCTGTTCAGTGGGGAAGAACCCACGTTTCAAGTCGGGCGTTTGAGTAGAAATACCGTGGCTTACTCCGGAACTCACTTTACTTACTTTACGTTGAAGAAGGCTCGGTTTGCCGACGGTGTGCAACGCTCGGGGCGTTCTTGATTCGGCAAGAAGCCAAAATATCGTAGGTACACCTTCATACGGGTGTTATTTTAATTTTATTGTATTTGTTTCCTTTTTTGTTTCAGGTCATTTCATAGCGCCGACGACGCCTTGCTTGCCGAAGTTCTTATGCAAACTAGAGACGTGATGGCGGCCGCCCAGGATTTTTCAGTGGGAATGAACCCACGTCTCCGACCGGCAACGAGTATAAATATCGTAAGTAAACGATTACTTACTTCTATTTTTCATTTAAATAAATAAATCTTTTATTTTCTTTTCATTTTAGATCTCACTTACGCGCTGAAGACGCCTCGGTTTGCCGACGGTTCCTCCAGCCGCACCATCGCCGTTCTAGGCAGTCGCTACAAACGGATGCTGAAATAAGATACAATACACTGTGGAAAGATGACAAAAGCATTGTATAACTAAAATGTATAGCAGAATGTTTTATAATGGGAATTTTCGCAACGTTACATACAACAACATTGCAATCAGAGAAGCCGCCTCTGACGTGCTGGGTTTAAAAGAACCACCAACAAGAAACCCCTGGTTTGATGAGGAATATCGGCAGGCAAATGCAGCCAAACTGTTGAAATTATGATTTGCAAATCTCACACTTAAAATTCAGTTTTGTATTTATTATCTGAAGCCTAGTACGCTGCTGATGCGAAACGAAATTTTTCGGCCGTCTCCAACTGCAGAGCGAAATTAAAACGAAAACCACAGCGGAAAAATATTTGTGGAGAGTTCTGTCTGGAAATTGAATTTCACTGCTTGTCTTCATCACTTCTTGCACATTACCAATAACATAATGAGTTTCCGATTCAGAAATGCAATGTTGGAACACATTAGACAAATCCATTTTATTTTAAATTTTAAATCAAATATAAATCAAAGTCAAAACACCGAAAGTCACGAGTAAACAATTTTTTTTCAATAAAAAAATTAAACGTCAAAATTTCGCAAGCAATTAATGTGCTGGGCAATTAAATTGAGAACGAAAAGAGTGGAGAATTGTACTAAGAAATTTAGAACAGCTATCCACTAAAATGTCACATTTCGTCGTTCAGCAGCGTACTGAAAAACGAAAAGCACAGCGAAATTTTTCGTTTATGATTTCGTCATGTCATTTTTGTATGGGAATTTTCGTTTCGCATCAGCAGCGTACTAGGCTTGAACACACCTTTGTATCCACGATTGCCACTTGAAAAAAAATTGCATGACCAAAGCTGCAAATAAAAATGACCAATCGTACGAAAAAATGACCAAAATAATTTGTGTCCGCAATGGCTTTTAACTTTCCATAGAAAGTTATTGTAATCGTTCCGATTTCTTGAATTGAAAATTTTGACATTTATCGGCGTTTCAAGGTTCCTAGAGTCTAAATAAAAGATTTTTAAAGAGATGCCTGTGCGTGCGTGTGTACGTACGTTCGGGAAGAATAACGTTTTTGACATCTGATAAAATTTTGAGAAAATCGCATTGACATTTTGGTAAAAATTTACTCTCGACTCAAGTATCTCTTCAAAAATTAAAAACATATTGGCTTTAACCTAATTTTATCTAGCACAAAATATTGTTTCCGACATACAAATCCAACAGTCAGTTTTTTTCATAAAAATTAAAATCTACAAAAAATAGTACGCAAATGCTACCAAAATTTGGTACAAATTGGTTTTCGACTAAAAATCTCGTTAACAAGAACAGATATTGAAATCAAACTATTTCATTATACTCAAAATATTGTTGGTAATTTTTAATTTTTTTTAGAATAATTCAACTAACAACTAGCAAATCACGAAAGCCTACAAACCTTTTAAGCAAGACAAATCGGCAGATGGGATGGGAAGTTATCAGTGTGGGACGCACCCCAGCCTCTTTTTTTTACGATCACAATATGTTAACATTATGTCAGGAGATCGAATAAATAAGGAGATCGAATACTATCGCTAAATAAAATTCATATAAAATTATTTCAAAAAAATGTTTTTGCAGACCAAACGCTATGGTTATTTTTGTCATCTTGACCCTCTTTGGCCCTGAACACACTTTTGTATTCTTACATTTTGTTGATTTTGTTCATTCACTTTTTGGCGCTTCTCGCATTTAGAACCTTCTCGACTTTTCTCAATTATTTTATATTCATTAAAAATATTTTTTAATAAAAAGTTAAAAGCGTTTCCTTTCATTCATTATTCATTATTTATTTGTTAACCGCTGTTCCTTTGGGCTAAGAAAGCAATTGACTAGCAAAGCCCTCTCTCGAGGGAGCAAAGTGTCGCTATATGAGACCCTTAAGCGGCATATACACGCATCAAAATCTCATCAAGCATGTAAGAGTGTGTTTGTGAAATTGAAACACGTATAGAGTGTGTGTGTGCTTGACGCGAAACCAAAATGTTTTGATTTTTCTTCAATCAGGGGTCTATGCTTGACAAGTGATTGAAGAGTGTGTATTCGTGATTGATTGCTTGATCAAGCATCATTCTTGTTTTTGCGTTGCTAGAGTGAAGACATCATTCGGAAGGATATTTTTAAATGTGCATGATGGAGGATAAAAATTTTTTGTTAGAATTAATTGAAGTGTACCGTTCATTGCCAGCGTTGTTATACCTATATAAATAGTTATATTTCTAATTTTGATTTAAAATACAGAGAAAATAATACAAGTAAAAAATATTTACATTGAAAAAATAATGTTTTATTTACTTTGATATGATCGTTTAGGACTTCAATAATAGCTTTTTTTTTTTATAATTCACAAGCACTCAAGGGGTTATTAGTACCCTTTATATGTTTATATTTAAACACAGTGCGAGCGTTAGGAAAATAGGGAAGGATTTAAAAGGAGATACCGGCGCACATTGGTCTTAAAGTTCTGAACATCAAAATGGGAGGGAAAAACAGAGTTGGCCAAAGCATTCCACATTCTCGATGTGCGATTTAAGAAAGAATCTCTATACTTGACAGTACGCCCGAAATTGAGCTCAAGGATAAACTGATGAGCATTCCTAGAAGTGCGAGTATTACGGCTGAATAGTTTAAGGGGTGGGATACTACTGGCTAATTCGACAGAACATTGTTTGTAAAAATATCGATAAAACAACGAAAGGCATGAAACATTGCGGCGGTGTTCTAGTGATGTAAATGTTTCGATTATAGTTCTGTCGCCTATCATTTTTAAAGCCCTTTTTTGAATCCTATCCAAGAGATTTAAACTTGTTTTAGGGGCACCTGCCCAGATATGCGAATTATATTCAAGCTTTGGACGGATGAAGGCTTTGTAAATTACAGCCAGATCAGAAGGGGTGAAAAATTTCTTGCATCGTCGGAGAAATCCTAAGCACCTAGCAGCATTTTTGGCGATGTCGAATATGTGATCATTCCATAAAAGGTGATCTGTGATACACATACCGAGTACTGACAGTTGATTAGTTTCCTGGATGCAAGTGCCACTCATAGATAGCGGCATCGGGGGTATGTTACACTTTAACGACAGGAGACAGCATTGAGTTTTCGAAGCATTAAAAGATAAAAAGATCAGAATTTAATGAGCTTATCATACGCTGCCGTTGAAGTTCCACATCCGAAGGACAAGGATGTGAATCTAAAAACGAGTATGAAAAGCTGAGGGTACTGTCGTCGGCGAAACAGTTTAATGGATTAGAAGTGGCAGACAAGAGATCATTTATGAATAAAAGGAAGAGAGTCGGAGACAAAACGGAGCCCTGGGGGACACCAGCATTTATTTTATGAATTTCAGACTTGAAACCATCCAATACAACTTGTATTGAACGGTTAGAAAGGTAATTTCTAATCCAACGAAGAAAAGATTCATCAATACCAAAGGCACGCATTTTCGATAAGAGAGCTTGGTGCCAAACTCTATCAAATGCTTTTGAAATATCAAGTGCAATAATCTTACTTTCTCCAAAACGATGTAAAGACTTGCTTCGCACGTTTCCATGACAATACGACCAATAGACTGTTCAGAAATAGCACTGATGAATTTTAAGTCTGCAAATGTATTGCCTGTAGCCAGAAACCGAAGAGTTATTGACAGACGTTGACTAACAGGTATAGCTTCTCGCATTACGGTATCTTTTCTGATAATTTTGGGCGTTATCATTTCCAGAAGTTGGTTGTATGTTTCCTCGTTCATGCGAGCGAAATTTTTGAAGTCACTTGGCGAACTTAATTTCAGTTCATACAAATGATTTTCATGTGTAAACTGCTTTCGTTTTTTCAGCCACTCTTTCATCCAGATCCGTTTTTCCGCAAATTTTTCCTCTTCATTTTTAACGCCAGCGCTAGTCCCAGAGCTATGCAACAATCGTCCATGTCACTCATATTTTTCTAACGAAGAATCCGTACATCCATTCACATCCAAAATCTACGAAAAAATGATGATTGATGACTCATGCTTGATGTGTGTATATTCAACACGAAAAAGAATTTACAAACACACTCTCACATGCTTGATGAGATTTTGATGCGTGTATATGCCGCTTTATCGTCCCCGTCCTGCTATACGGTGCAGATGCATGAAGTATGATAAAGGGGATGAAAGCACCTTGCGTCGTTTCGAGAGAATAGTTCTTCGGGTGATCTACGGTCCCGTATGCATAGAAGGGGAATGGAGGAGAAGATTGAACGACGAGCTGTACAGTGACGTAGACTTAACCAGAATGGTAAAAGTCCAACGAATACGATAGCTGGGTCACATAGAGTCACAGAAAGTCTTCGAATCCACAGGACAGCGCAGTAGAGGAAGACCGCGAATCAGGTGGCGCGCACAAGTGGAAAGTGACCTCACCCAATTTGGAGCGCAAAACTGTAGACATCTAGCTAGATGTAGAAGTTTGTTGGGTGAGGCCCTAGTTCACACAGGACTGTAGTGCCACCTTGAAATTTCTTTATTTTAGACTAATTCAATTTGAACAATGCAGAGATACACAATTGAGCAACTCGTCAAAATTATTCAAGCTTATTATTATGAAAATATGCGTTCAAATAAAAATGCATATCGTGCACTTCGGGCCTGTAGGAGATGTGAAAACAGCAATGCATGTTCGTACAGAAAATATTGCTGCTGAAGAGCCGTCCACCTCAACTCGTCGTCGTACCCAACAATTGCATCTCCCAAGCTGAATTATCAAGGATTCCAAAAAAATTAATACAAAGTGGCAATCTATTGGTGAATCTTGTGGAGAGACATTACACATTGACCTGAACAACTTAAACAATTTGAAGGAACAGTTTTATCGGATCATACAATAATTTGAGGACTCTACTCGAGATGAATTTATTGCAAGAGCGCGTGAGCCTGACAGCAGAGTTTTATATAGCCAGCTCAATTTTGACCTTACCAACAGAAACTACTTTCATAATTCACTAAGTTATAATGAAATATCTATAATGTAACCTGAAATCGAAAGAAGATTGTTTTCATGTCATTAGTGTATAGGTATCTAATATTCAAGCCGCAAAGGCTAAATTTTTTGGAAAACATTCATTAACTATGCAAGAGACTATCAAAATTCTTGCAACTGGAAAACGTTAAAGCTATTTTTTGAAAGAATTTACAAGTATAGAATGCTTATAATGACAGAATTAATTTATTTTTGCAATAATTATAATAGATTTTTATTAATTTCCTTACTAGGCTGAAGGCTTAGCCATAGCTATTAAATTCATTCAATTGTACACCTTTGTAAACTAATGAATACAAATAAATTAATTATTTACTTACTTAAATGATATAAACTATTGCTTTGTTTGTGGAAATAATAACTCAATTCTTAACTGATTTGATAGGAAGGAGGTGTTCACAACACTTTCAAGATTTGTATTACCAAAATTTAAACTTTAATGAGAGTCATCAAGTATGTTTATTTGCCTTTAAATTGTGTGGAATGCGTAGGTTGCAATAATAATGATCAAGATAGTACCTACTCAATTTAAATAATTACTGTTTGCCAAAATCGGAAATCTTCCTTTTAAGATCCCGAAAGCCTTTTTCTATTACAACTCTGGAACTTCATTGTACAGTGTACAGGCTGTGTAGATTAAGAAGTAGCGTCATCACACATCAGATGAGTTTTTTGCACTAATAACATTTGTAAACTATGCGGCTGCCGAAAAATCCATTTACGTTTTTAGAATTTATTAAAATCATTCCGAAGTCTAGGGCCTGATTATGAGGTTCGCGGCGGATCGTTTTCAATTCGACCTTTCAAATTCGACTCGCTTCGTATTTCCTTATTAACGAACTCGCGGCGAAGCGAAAGTAGTTCTTCCTATATTCCAGTGATTTGACACTTTTTTGACAGCTTTCCACAAATTTTCTTTTGATTGAATTTGTGAAATTTGCGGTGATTTATTTAATAAACAATGGGCAGGTTCAGACAACATAAGGGACTTCATTTGCAGTCAACTTCATTCTTTGAACGTAAATTTGACCAAGGCAACTAGTTAGTTTTTCAAGTGTCATGAATTTAAAATTCAGAACTTTACTTCACAAACCTCTACTTCAAGTTCATAGTACAAAAATTACCAAAATCATTATTTTCTACAAAACACTCCTCAGGCAAGCTACAAGTCCATCATGATTTGTATTTTGTATTTTAAAGAAATATTACTTATTTATTTTCCAAATTTACAAGGAACCTTTTTACAGAAAGCATTAAACGAAGTTGTGCAGAAAATAAATAAATCATTGAGTAATAAAGTTCAGCTTTTAGTTGAATTAAAAAATATGATCAATTGTCATTTTGACATAAGTTGACTTGACTTGATAGTAAGGGAGATTTTTCTTGCCTAACTTTCCAGTCAACTTTCCAATAAAGTTGCCTTAATTGGAAGGCAATTTTTTGGCAGCTGGCCAATCAGATGCAAGAAACTTGCCTTACTTTCAAGTCCCTTATGTCGGCTGAACCTGCCCAATATTAAAATCAAAAAATGGAATCAATTATGGTGTATATTTATTCTGACAGGGAGGAATCCCAGGAATCCTCAAGATTACGGGTGTCCAGGAGACTACTAAGAAGCAAATCTTCTTCTTTGGATCTCCCTTCAACTGAGTAAGTATTGTTTCCTTTTAGTTTAAATCAAATTAATCAACTAATCTACACACTTTGTCTCAATAGATTTATCAAACTATATCGACTTTAAAAAGAAGCTTTTGTCTTCATTTTGCAAGAGATCAGTGAGGAATTCAAGGATCAGAACAGCAACGGCATTCCTTCAATTTTAAAGCTTGCCGCTACTATGAGATTTCTTGCTGAGGGATCGTACCAAAAAAGAGTTGGACAAGACGTACTCCTTGGAATGGCACAACCAAACTCGACGAGAGCCAACAATTGATGTCGATTTGTTTGCTTGTTTTTATCGTTCCTTGAATGAATTTTAAAATTTTATTGTGGATAAATTATAAGAAAATTAAAATAAAGCTAACTCACAAATCGAACACTGAATAATAATAAACACTCTTTCGCCTGTGAATCCGCCAAAAAAAGCTATCGGATTCAACTCGCCAACAAACATTATGACATTTCAAACTCGCCTTCGAATTCGTTAATTGGTCGAATTCAAAACGAAGAAGGCGAAAGCGAAAGCAATAATTGAAAAATGGCAAACTCGCTAGCAAAACGATTCGTCGCGAACCTCATAATTAGGCCCCTAGCTTTTGCTTTGGAAACTTTCAATTCAAAACCGTCCTTAAAAGTTGATGGATAGGAGCAATGGAGTCGTTTCTGAATTCGACAAATTTATTTTGTTTGATGGACATTCCAATATAAGCTTTCGACTTCCGTTCAAATCACAATTTATAATTCTTTTGCTAACCAAAATCTTCTGGAAGAAGATAGGTCGTAATACTAAGAAAAATATTCATATTTCTATCATATATTTGAAGAGGAATTCCAACTTCTGAAATGTCAAGGATTTCCACGTCATCGTCAAGCACATTTAGAAATTCGAAATTTTGCATATTAAATGCTTAAAAAACTGATTATTTTTGATGTGGAATATAAAATCTTAAGGATCGTATCAGCGAACGGACTTTACTTCAAAAAAAAGTATTGTTTTCTTTGTGGGATAGAAAAAACCATAAGTCGAAAACTTGAGGAAGAAGATTGTCCTTTTTCTGAATTGGTTTGCCAAATAACAATGGTTTGCAAGCCAGTACGAAAGAAAGAGCGATTCTATTATTATCGCTCCCCCATATTCGTGGAGTCAATATTCGGTAAGGTGCAATTTGTGACGAACAACCTTAAAAACAAGTTAGCTCTCTCAATTAACAATTAGGGTGTCATTGACAACAACCGTTGAGGCCGAGGAAGAGTTTTTTTTAAAGAATTTACAAAAATTCTTTCTGCCTGTGTAAAGTTGCTGTTTTTTCGACTTAGATTTGTCTTTGTTGTTTGTTTTTTATTCTATCTTGTATCGTCGTGTTTTGTATCAACTGATACTCTCGTTACTAAGGGAAATGTCTTTCCTCCGTACCAACATGGCCTACAAATATTGTGCAAAATCTTATGAACTTTTATCTTCTTTACTACCAACCTTTTGTAGAACGCTGACATCAATATCATTATGCTGCTCGTCAAAAGTCCATTAACATTCTTTTAGCAATAATCTCAGGAAATTGTTATTAAAAATAAAGGAATTGAATGATTATATCGAATTAAATAGCCAGATTTACAGGATCCTGATTATGAGGTTCGCGGCGAATCGTTTTGCTAGCGAGTTTGCCATTTTTCAATTATTGCTTTCGCTTTCGCCTTCTTCGTATTGAATTCGACCAATTAACGAATTCGAAGGCGAGTTTGAAATGTCATAATGTTTGTTGGCGAGTTGAATCCGATAGCTTTTTTTTGGCGGATTCACAGGCGAAAGAGTGTTTATTATTATTCAGTGTTCCATTTCGTGGATTATTTCTTTATTTTAATTTAAAAATGTGAGTTAGCTTTATTTTAATTTTCTTATAATTTATCCACAATAAAATATAAAATTTTAAAATTCATTCAAGGAACGATGTTCCTGTTCATTCATTTTAAAATTTATCATTTTTGGGCACAACTTTCTCTCAAGAATTTTAAGAGTTTCAGACAAAACGTTTGAGACTGTTGGTTGTGCCATTCCAAGGAGTACGTCTTGTCCAACTCCTTTTTGGTACGATCCCTCAGCAAGAAATCTCATAGTAGCGGCAAGCTTTAAAATTGAAGGAATGCCGTTGCTGTTCTGATCCTTAATCACTTGTTTACGACTGGATAAAGTCTGATCTGCTATGCCTCCAAAAGAACACAATCATTAAAGGGTTCTTGAAAAATTAAACCAAAATACTTAGTTACAATGTAATTTTTATTATTTTAGTTAATTCTTAACGGGAAAAGTGTTGATTTTTATTTCTGTTTATTGTATTATAATTTATTCTGATCGATATAAAAAAGAAAATACCGTTAGGTTGGGGGCTTCAAGAATACAAATTAAAAAAAAAAAAAAAGAAATCTCTTAAAAACCGACAATAAGGACCTTAACACTCTCTATTATTAGTACTTTTTACTTCTTGGATTTCTCATCCTTGCTTTTGTCGGTTTTTTCTTCTTTCTTACTATCCTTGTCCTTGGCATCTTTGTTGTCCTTGTCCTTCTTGTCTTTGCCTTCCTCCTTCTTGCCCTCCTCGGCATCGCGGTTCGTTAGTTTGTTGTTGATCAAATTGTGCAGAGCAATAATGGAACGCACCATCGAGGCCAGATAGACAACCAACATCTGATCGTTTGTTTTCACGTACATGGTTTCTGTGAATTGGTCCGATGTGATGTCGGGCAGGAGGTTGAAGATGTCCTGAAGTTGATAGACGATCTGATGGTTTATGGGAAGTTTGCCATCGCCAACTTTCTGCAGGTAGTTTTTGATGTCTTTCAGTTGGGCATTGAGGCCTTTGAGTCCCTGCAGCTGGTTGGTGATCTTTTGTGAGAGACTGCCAACTGTGGTGTCCTTGATGTCACGCAGAAGGTGCTCCACACCAACTTCTTCGGCTTCCTCGGCACCAATTTCACTGGGAACATGTTCGAATGTCTTGCTCGTTGGAGTTCCATCATCATGCACCTCCTCGACGGCAATGTATGCTTCAGTTGGCAGACCAAGGTCCTTCGGCTTTGCGTCAATAATGACCAACACCGAATTGGGACAGTACCGGCGGACGAGTTCGTTGATAGCGATATCGTTCTGGTGAAGTTTGGGACCGGTGTGATACCAACCGACGACTCTTTCGCGGGCATTCACCTTCTTGAACATGCCGTACATGTTTTCCAAGTAATCATGGTCCAGGAACCAAACAGATTTGTCTTTATCGTCCTCGTCGAACGGAACTACAATTAAAACTCATTATGACTCATTCAAGGAACCTATAGAAAAAAAACAACTCACCTGCAAAGCTGTTCGACACATCAAGGACACCTTTTGATCGCCAGCAACCAAGGAGCACTCCAACAACGCGTTTTTGGTTGCCGATTTTTCCCATTCGATTAAAATGGTCAACCACACTGAGCAACACCAAGGGATGCACAATGACCTTATTTACGGTAACTTCAACAGAAGGCATTTTCTCGATTTAGATGGAATTCAATTTGGTAATTTTAAATGCACAACAAGAGACAAAGGAGATTGTTTTTGGAGATGAAAATGCACATATATTTTGGAAAAATGATGATTTTACGATTTTTCTTCTCTTCTTCTCCTTTTCTTTTAGATCAAAAGCGGCTCAAAAAGCTGGAAAATGACAGGCAACAATTTTTTGACGATGAATTGTGTGAAGTTGGTTGGAGTTTAAAAAAAGATATTTTCGCAATTAAGGTAAAGTATACACTTGGAGGATTGATTTTGAACGATGCAATTTCAATTTACTGTCCAATTAGAGGAATTTTTCTAAATTTTAAAATAATGGTCCTGTGGTTTTCAATCTAGGAACACTTTTTTTTGGAGTTTAGCCTTTTGACCGCTCTCACTTGAATTATGCTTAGTTTGGTTTGCAATTAATAATACATGGACTTAGTTCAGAACACCGTTTGCAAAGCGTACAAATGTATTACCAAAATAATGGTTCACTTCGCGCGATACAACAAAACAATCAATTTATTAAAGGAAACTATTGGTAAGCGTATTATCTCACATGGGTCTGTGGCGGGGCCTGCAAGATAAGCCCGAAACGATTAATGCCTTAGAAGAGAACGTTCGGTAAGTTATTGATGACATACAGCCTGAAAGTGGCCCATACTGCAAAAAGTGGTACAAAATTGGGCTTCTTGGCTTGAATTTATTCTAGTGGTAGCCACTTGCCCTAAATTGTTTTTAAAGCATAGAAGTAAACCCGTATCTTTATGATAAAGCTTGATTTTTGGCTTTCAAAAACCAAACATATAAAAAAGCAGTTTATATGCTCAAACGCACTTGTAAACCAACATTTTTTTAAGGGAATGTACAATTTAGTTATGGACGTTAGGCCTTGGGTTCAATAGCTGCTTGTACCACCTAAAGTTTTTTTTCACTGGTACTGCCTCTTCCGAGGAATTGACAAATCCTCCAAAAGGTTAATTCTTGTCATGAAAAGTGCTTTCTCGTATTAGGCGTTCGGATTCGGAATAAAACTGTAGGTCTCCTCCATCCCTGACAACCTTGCTCGCACGCAGGAATGGTTGAGTGTTGTTAGTCACTAGGTTCCACGTTTCAACGGATTGTTGCGCCACCTAATTTCTTTTTTAGTTATGGATTATGCTAATCAGGCTTATTAGTGCCATTCAATGAGAACTTCTGAACATTTTGTGAAAAGCTTAACATGCAATGAAAAAACTTATCCTTGTTATTGGTTTTGTATATTGATGAATTTCTACGTTTGGAGCTAATTTGATTAAGCCGTGATTACTTTTATATTTATAACCCTTCGCTATTATACGATTATTAATTTGTCTGCTAGTGGGCATCCATCATAAAAGTAATGTAAGAAGATCCTTAAGTTCGAATTTTATGTCATAAAATTTCTCGAACACATCCCACAGAAAGAATAAAACATAACCTACAACTGTCAAACTCATAGAACTGGTGCACCAAAGAAAACTTTTTAACCTTCTCATTAATCACAAAAATAACCAATTTACTTTTTGCATTTTTTCAATTTTTACCTTCGAATCCTTTAAAAAACTACTTACAAAATGCCATTCATGAAAGGAGCTGCACCCGTCCGCAGGACCATGAAATTCTTAACTGCTGGCAAACTTGTTTTAAAAGATAAAATAAAGATTTTCTCTGTCAATTACAATACCCACGGTGATCATCATCTTGGAGCTAGGTAACAATATGATTGTATTACACAAGAGACCTGGAATTACACTTGTTTTATTTGGCATATCTTTGATAGGGATTTTGTTTTTTGGAATATTCCTCAAGTACAATTCAAAAATCCAAATGTTCAAGTGGTAACATTCAAAAATATGACTCCATCACCTTTCATCCGGTGTTATTATCAAGACGGAAGGGATATTCTTATTGATATTGATAGTAAAAACCGTGAACAAATTCTGGAACATCTTATTAAAGTTATTGGCAAATCACAGTGAGTATTGGAATTTATTTCTATTGTTTTCGGTTTTGTTAAAAAAAGAATCTCTTTTTTGATTAGGGAACAACTTGTGGCCGAAGCTCTGCTTGTTGAGAAAAAGGATAATCCTGCTAACTTCGGTGTTGGCTGCGATAGACATTGCATCTGCGAAATACCTGGACAACTCCCATGCCCAGGCACAATACCAGTTCCCGAACATATGCGCGGCAAACACATATTCCAATCGAAGTAAATTTTCTAGTCATTTCTTTAATTAATAAAAACAAAGTTATCAAAAATCAATTGCTATGGTTTCGCTTTTAAAAGTGCCTCTTCTGCTTCTCTCGACGAGTCTAAGTTCCGAAGGAGATCGTTTTTAGAATTTGACTGGACATTTAAAAAGATTAATTTTCAAATAGCGTTTTCTAGTTGTAGGTCCTTAACTAGTTGGAACCACTTAAAACTCCATATTGAATCACTTTCTCATTTTTGTATTAAAAATAGGAACATTAATTCGGCTTTCAAATCGAATTTCCGGGACCCTAAAATAAGTCTTCAAATCAAAACTGATAAAACCCAAAATGTTTATAATTAAGCTAAACACGAATATAATTTATTTTTGTTCAAAAAATATTTTGTTTTTTTCTGAGACTGATTTCTAAAGTTAAAACTTAAACCGAAAGCATGCCATGAACACAAGAGAGGATTCTTGTAGGGTTTTCTTTTGTGTGGCACTACCGTCGCTTTGGGCGATGATTTCTGTTGTACGGTCTAGAGGAGCCTCTGTGCTTCACAAACTGCGTTCTTGTGCCGAATCCTCCCCGTTGTGCGTTGTTGCTGCCATCATTGTTTTTGTTGAATTGATATTTTTGAATGATGGGTGCTTGGCAGGTAGATGAATTATTAGTCATTTCTATCTCATCGTCGAGAGTGCGTTTCTCCAAGACATTGAGTTTAGCTTCGATGGCGCGTATAGCGTCTTCTTTGCTTATTTTTGAGTCTACAGGACGCGTACCTAGAGCGGGAATCTCAATACGAGGTTTTGGTTTCTCTAATTCATCCTGGGAATACAAAAAACAAACCATTTTCAAACAATAAGAGACTTAAATAATATGCGACTCACATAATTTAGATTTTTAGCTAATCGCACAGCAAGTGGTTTCTTTCCTATGTACATTCCATTTAATTTATGTAGTGCCTTTACGCTTGAGTCAGCCTGAGGAGGAAAGTGTTTGTTTAGTTTTTCTTAGATTTGCGCGCCTTTTTTCTACACTTGTGAGCTCCGTGAAACTTACCGATTTAAATGTAACAAAGGCATATCCTCGAGATTGGCCAACGAGGGGCCCATTCTTGTGAAATAGCATATCGAACTTTTCAATTTGACCGCATTTTTGCACAATTTTTAAAAGTTGATACCAACATTTTGAAAAGAAAATGATACAATTAGTTTTATAGTCTCAAAAATCAAAGAGAATAGAAAGAAAAACTTAACATCCAAACAAAGGCATATTTAAAGTGAAAGTTTATGCGCAAAGCAAATAAAATCAATAACAAGAGCAACTTACTCGGTGAGACGAGTATCTAAATTTCCAACCCATATACGACGATCATCTTGTGCCTGAGAAATTAACCATATTATTAAATTGCTTTTAAAGGAGTTTAAAATAACTTACCTCAGTTCCCATTTTGTTTGAATATTTTTATATGTGGAAGGTAATTAAGTTAATTTAGGATTTTTAAGGCAAATCTTCTTGAGAATGCCTCTGCTTCTGCTTCTGGAGATGAGTTCAGTAAATTATGAAGATTTTTTTTTTCAACTTTTTGGTTTGACATTTTTGTGTTTGTATCAGAGTGAAGTTAGTTGTAGTTTAACAGAATGTATAACAACATCTAGCGGTCAAACTCAGAACAAAAATATAATTTCTTTTAAAGACAGGACTGCATTCGAATGTCGAATCAATAAACTTTTCAACGTTTTTGTGAAAATTCAGACCGTGTTCGAACTGCGTTATCGTGTTATTTATGTTTTGCTATTTTGTTACGTGTTGAAGTTACATAGTAGACAAAATTTTTACACTAGTGATAAGTCGTTAAATCTCGACGTTTCAAAAGACGGATTGAATATTGCTTTTGAAATTAGGTATATTCTAAAACCGTAAAAATGTACCGGTTAACAAAACAATAAAGAATTTCTGGAAAACCAATAATAATTTATATAATTTTGTTATTGTTGACAGCTGTCAAGTAGTGAAAGTAGAAAACCAAAATTTTGGGCCTTATCAATAATAAATCGCTAAATACACGTTTGCCCGTGGCATGATGGTTAGTGCGTTGGACTGTCATGCTAGAGGTCTTGGGTTTGATTCCTACCTTTGCCATCTAAAGTTTTTTTCACGGGTACTGCCTCTTGCGAGGAATTGACAATCTCTTCAAGAGTAATTCTTGTCATGAAAAGTGCTTTCTCAAATTAGCCGTTGGGATTCAGCTTAAAAACTGTAGGTCCCCTCCATTCCTGACAACATTACTCGCACACATGAATGGTTGAGAGTTGTTAGTCACTAAGCCCTAGTTCGCAACGGACTGTTGCGCCACCTAATTTTTTTTTATTAAATACACGTTTAGGTATCGTCGGGTTTAATTTGAACAGCGAGTTAATTTGCGCGATTTCTAAAGGGTGATTTTTTAGCTATTATCTTGTTTCGTGTTTTGTTTCACTGTCAAACATTTTCAGTTTGGTCTATAATTTAACCATGAATCGTCTTACAAACGAACAACGCTTGCAAATTATTGAATTTTATTATCAAAATGCGTGCTCTGTTAAGAAAGTTCATCGCGCGAAAAATTGTGTTCAGCGACGAAGCTCATTTTTGGCTCAATAGGTATGTACGTAAATAAGCAGAATTGTCGATTTTGGAGTGAATATCAGCCAGAAACATTGCAAGAGCTACCAATGCATCCAGACAAATTCACAGTTTGGTGCGGTTTATGGGCTGGTGGCATCATTGGGCCGTACATCTTCAAATATGATGCGAATCGTAACGTAACTGTGAATGGTAAGCGCTACCGTGAGATGATATCCAAATTTGTTTTTGCCAAAATGAAAGAGCTTAACTTGCATGACATGTGGTTTCAACAAGACGGTGCCACATGCCACACAGCACGCGCAACAATGGACTTATTGAGAGGCGAGTTCGGTGAATATTTTATTTCACGTTCGGGACCGGTCAATTGGTCGCCTAGATCGTGCGATTTAACACCTTTAGACTATTTTTTGTGGGGCTATGTCAAAGCTCATATCTATACAGACAAGCCCGCTTCAATTGACGCATTGGAAGACAACATTGAAGCATTTATTCGTGAGATGCCGCCCGAAATGTTGGAAAGAGTATGTCAAAATTGGACTAAGCGGATGGACCATTTGAGGCGCAGTCAAAATGACAGTGCACACTATTTAACCTTGCACTTATAGTTGAGTTTTACAACAATAAAATACAAAATTTAACCAGGCGTAAACCCTTAACCTGACTATTGAAATTGAAATGGTCATTGATATGGCCATTATTAAAATATAAATATTACATTACATTACATTACACACTACTCAGCACATAAATGTACAGAGTAGAGAACACAGCACCTTGAGCGACTAGACTATATAAGGTGATAACAACACAAGACATTAGTACAAGACAGAAGGACAGAAGAGAAAGAACAACAGAAAGAAAGAACACATGACAACAGCACGCGGTAAGTAAAATATAAATATTTAAAGCCCAATTAAATATTTATATTTATAAGCGAGCTTTAATTTTGATTATTGGTAAGGCCCTTTAAAGCACTTCGCACACGGCTTAAGTGTCTCGGTTGGATTTATTTTTGTAAAAAGTTAACAACAATGTTTTTTATACGATGAAATTAGTTCGAAGTTAATATTTTTCTTCTCAAGATATTCGAGTTCAAAACCAATTTTTACTAGTACAAAAAACTGTCAATTCGAGTTTACTTAAAATAACACCAGATGTCAAAAATTGTATTCTTCGTTGCATACAAAAAAATGTAAAATTCTCCCTACTGAGCACACGCCCTCTGTTGAAGAAAAACCTTGGTGTCCACTTCTATTTGTTATAACTATTGTAATGTGTATACACTCTTTATCTCTTTCAATAATAAGGGGCAACATCTAGTGGTAGTAATAGGAGAACTCGCTTCTTTAAGCATCGAGAAACCTCTTGTGGCTAATAGGAGAACTCGCTTCTTAAGCATCGAGAAACATCTAGTGGCTTAGAGGGGAACTCATTCAGCGCATACAAGAACCTCGAAAGGGGTAAGCATCTAGTGATAAAGTGGAGAACTTCGTTAAGCATCGAGAACAACCTCGTAGATTCTCGAACCGATTGGAGGTATATAAATAGGCGCTTGGAAGCGAAGCGGTTCATTATGGATTGTGAATTGCTGTAAAGTAAAGACTGTGTTTGAAAAGTAAAGACTGTGTTTGAAACGTAATAATTGAGTGTTCAATAAATAAGCTTATATCGATTTAAATAAAGAAAATTTGTGTTTTTTATTTACGAAGTGTGAATAAGTTTTAATTATCGGACCAAGCCGAATATTACATTATTATTATTACGTAAATGTCATTTTGATTTCTCTCCATTTTTGAAATTAAAATAAAAACAATAACGCCTCTCCAGCTTAGCTCGTTTATTAATGATTTAAAGAATTTAAATCGCGTTTTACCGACTCCAAGAAGGCGTAAAATTAATAAAAAAAAAGGTTCAACCCAATGAGCCTAAGAAAAAGAATTTTAAAAAAAATATAGATTTTCGAAAGAGAATATCATAAAAATAATTGGAATTATTTTTTTATATTTTATTTGTTATATGTTGTTTGTTTATTTGTTATGACAAACAGCTGATTTGATAGACAGATAAATGGAATAGATTGCTCCATTTTGGTACTTTTTTTGATATAAGCATTGTATAACTAAAATGTATATAGCAGAATTTTGTATAAATTGGAATTTTCGCAACGTTACATATAGAGCCTACATAAATCCTTATGAACTGTATAACTATTCATCTGTTTAGCGAATTCTATTAAATAAGACTGATAATGTTTTTAAAGAATTTATTAGGATTATTGTGAGATCAGACCAGAAACTGAGAATATCTTGTTTCTAATTTAAACATGATCAGACGACATAAGGAATTTGAATATAAGGAAAGTTTCTAGAATTTGATTGGCTAGCTGAAAAACTTTTGTTCCAATTAAGGCAACTTTATTGGAAAGTTAGTCAAGAAAAATCTCCCTTACTACCAAATCAAGTCTTTTTATGTCAAAATGTCAGCTGGCCATGTATTTTCATTTAACTGATAGCTGAACTTCAAACTCTGTGATTCATTTATTTACTGCACAATTTTCATTTAAAGTTTTGTGTAACCAGAAATAATAATTGTGTTGGTACTTTCAGCGAGTAAAAAGATAGTCAAGTAAAGTTACAATTTTAAATTAATAACATTTGAAAATTAACTAGTTTCCTTAGTCTTATTTTGCGTTCAAAGAATACAGTTGACTGCGATTGTAGTCCCTTATGTTGTTTGAATATTTGTTTAAGAAAATGTGACGTCATAAAAATAGAAGAAGACGGCAAGGGCACATCTAATTAGACTACGTATATTTGTTTATTAACGAAATATCCAATCAACTTCTGAAATCGTGGATGGCTTGATTAAAATTATTTGATCAATCATCCTTGATTATAGATATTCAAGTGTGAACATTGAAAATTTTCGGTCTAACCAGTAATACATAGCACTAATTCTGTAGAACAGACCTCTGGCCGATACATTTTTTTTTGAAACATTTGAAATCTACCAGCAAAACCGAGAATTTTGACAACAAAATCCAGCGGTGTGTTCCACAATTTGAAATATTAATTAAATCATAAATAAAAACACATTTTCTTGAATTTTGAACCTTTTTTTCAGTTTTTATTTTAATTTACCTACCTATTTTCTAAGTTAAACACTTATCAACATAATAAATGTACATAAAAAACAACTTAACAAATCAATAAAAAAACTATCTTTTTTGAAGATCTATATATTATAATATAGAACACTTAAAAACTAAAAAGTTATTCAATACTTAGTTCTGGGCATCACTTAGATTAAGAATAAGTCTTAAAAACTTAATTTTTAAGAAAATTAACATTGTAAACACTTTTTTTGATTTCTTCTTTTTATCAATTTGATACCAACTTTAGAATGATTTACATAAAATTATTATCTTGACTTTTTTGTTTATTTTTTTTATAAATAATCCCGAAAATTAGCACATAAATGTTTAATAACATTAATTAATTTTTTTATTTTGTGATTTAACAAGTCTCATATGAATATTATAAATGTACAACTGCGATGATCCAAAAATTGATCCCTAACAAAACCTGACCCATTTTTGTAACGACGACGCGATCGTAAAAATTCCCCATCACATTTAAATATATAACTTACTTAGGTATGAAGAAAAATAAAATAAACACTTTTCAAAATTATAATTTTTGAAAATACAGTGCCTGGCAAAATAGGAGGAGATAGGGCCCGTGTCGGCGCGGCGGCGGCCGGCGGCTCAGAACCGAATCTCTGCTTTGTTGATTTTTTCGTAAATCTCAGCCGTCAAGGGTTCATATCGACCTTTGGGAGTTTGATAGTAGAGCGAATCTGCAATCGTGCTTGGATCAAAGCCTTCCTTCTGAAGATCCACCTTTCTCAACTTGAAAGTTCCGGTGAGGTCGACTTTTGTCAGGAATCGCAGGAACTGTGGTCGTGCGTATGTTGGTAGCAGCTTCTTGAGCTCTTCTGAAAATGTGTCCAGATCCACAGATCGGTCTGGATCATAGATAGCAGCCATTCCAGCTCTGCCCTCAGTGTGAGGAATTGAAACTCCATAGACCACTGTGTCCTTGTAGCCCGCTACATTGCTCACTTGGGCCTCCACCTCACCCGTTGAGACATTCTCACCCTTCCATCGGAATGTGTCTCCCGTTCGGTCCATGAAGAAGAGATATCCTCGCTCATCAGCCATTAGCAGATCACCTGACAAAAAGGCAGCATCTCCCTTCTTAAAGACATCTTGCACGACTTTCTTAGCCGATGCCTTGTCATCCACATAGCCCAAGAACTCTCTGGAAGGATTGCCCTTGATAATTTTGCCAATAAATACACCCGGTTCGTTAGGTTTGCACAGTTGACAAAGACCATCGGGTCCTCGAATCGGCTCCCCAGTGTCTTGATCAGCCTTGATTATCGAGATAGGATAGATCGTGGGAAGGATTCGCGAAACGAATCCTATAGCTCCAACAGTATTGTCGTTATTGATGATGTTTGCATTTCCCTCAGTCGCCCCATAGAATTCTCCGACTTTCGGGATGTTGAAACGCTCCACGAACTGTGGCCAGATTTGCGGCCTCAATCCGTTGCCAAAGAGAACCCGGATTTTGTGTTTCTTGTCATTCTCAGACGGTTTGGTAGCAAGGATATAACGACACATTTCCCCAATATATTGGCCAATCTGCAAAAGTGGAATAATCTTAAGTGATCTACGAAAGATGAATGAAAGGAGGAGGGTGTTGAACTTACGGTTGCATTGAACTTGACACAGTCAGCAAAGTAGCCCGATGCAGAGAACTTCTTGCGAATGGCAACTGTAGCGCCAAAGATAAGTGCTTGTCCCATACTCATGACACCTCCTGCTGTGTGGTATAGTGGCAATGGGGTGTAGAAAATATCGTCACTCCTCAAACCCATCGTGTAATGGATTCCAGCGACGATGAACAAATATCTGAGGAAAACAGAAAATAATTAAAATTAAAGATCAAACCACAAAAATCATAATATACTCGAGTTTACTCACCTGGAATGTGATATAACAGCTGCCTTTGGTAAACCAGTTGTTCCCGAGGTGTAAATGTACACCAACTTATCGTGGTGGTTTGCGGGTTCAACCGACGCTGGCACATTACCACTGGAAGAACTCTGTATCAAAGTAGTCAGATCCTTGGCCAAGCCAGTCACCGGAGACTTCTCTTTATTGTTAAATTGATAGATTGCCAATGATGAGGGTAACTCCTTGGAGATGCTCTCAATAGCATCCGCATAATCTTCGCCATAAATCAATGCCGAACAATTTGCAACTGTGATACTATGCAGCAGTGAAGGTCCTCGCAAGTTTGTATTGATAAGCGGAGTGATCACCCCCAGTTTCGACAGACCCAACCAGATTCCCACAAATTCTGGCCGATTTTCCAGAAGCAAGCACACAACATCACCCTTCTTATAACCATGACTGTGGAATAGGTTTGCTATGCGATTGGAAAATTCATTCAATTGTCTAAAAGTCCAGACTTGATCATCGCAGAGAATTGCAGCTTTTTCGGGATGTTTGGCAACATTCATGTGGAAAATGTCCGAAATGGTGAGGTTTTTCTTTTCATATTTTTTAATTAGAATAAGAATTCTTATATACGCAAACACACCACTGTAAATAAAAACAAAACAAAAATCCATAAGCAAAGAGTTTTTCGAACATGGCACAATGTTAATATTTACTTATTTACAACTATTGCAAGTTTACAATTATTATTTAATGAGGTGCTAAATCATGTCTGTTAAATTTTTATTATCACAATTAACATTAGATATTGTGTCGAATGTTTGTGAGTTTATAGTTCCGATCATTTTAAGAAAACTTAAAAGCCTATGGTTGCAGTTGGATCGAGTTGTTTAAAAGAGGTGGAAGGAAAAGATTCATGTCTAAAGCTGTGCTCACAGTTATTGATGTGTACCTTTCTAACGTACATATGTTCATACGTCAAATCTTTTTAATAAAATATGGAAAACCATAAAAGCAAAGCAAATTTTTGAAGAACAAAATATTTGAAATCGATAGAAAAACGATTTTTCTATACAAATGTTTGAACTTTGACAGTTATGATAGCGGCCATATTGTTTAAGCTACATCTGTCAAAATAACTGTCAATGTGATTTTTACAAAGATATTAGAGTGAATTTGCAAAAAATTATTAAATTGTTTTAATAAAATGTGTGTCAAGTGTGCTAGGTGTGTTATCAACTTCAGTTTTAAAAACGTTCGAAAATGTTTAAAATCTACTCAAAATTTTAGCGAATTTAAAAACAAAGAGAATTTTTTGAATAAACAAACAACAAGTCATACAAATTTTTCATAGAAATATTCTTTAAAAATTGAGGTTGAAAATTGGATTCCATTTAAATCCCAAAGCAGACCTTAGTTTTTAGCGATGTGGACATTTTTTGTAACAACAATAATTTTTCCCGACATTGGGTAGTTTTAAAATTGCAGAAAACATTAAAGACTATTTTCGTGGACAGAGTAAAAAACTGATTAAAAGTACATTTGTGTTTTTAAAATTTTTACTGAAATAGCCTTTTCTGGAAAACCGACCATTTATTTTATTCTTTACTTATTGAACACCCTGTACACGATGTCGTTAGTGGGGAAACTTTAAAAAATCTATAACTAATTTCGCAGACTATAATAAATATAGTTTAATGCATATTAAAATCAAAAGTATAAAAAATAATCATTTGGTTGATTAAATGTTCACTTATAGAGGTAGAAAAATTGTTAACAAAAACACAAGCCTACCCACAGAGCGTGTTTGTAGACAAAAACTTTAAAGTTAAATTAACATTATTATAAGTTTAAGAACTTAAGTAATTATATAATTTTTAACATGATTTGGACTTTTACCCAGTTAACTATAGAAATGTTTAGAAAAAAATCATAAAAGCAAAGATAAGAAACTATATATACATATATATAGTAGTTTCTTAATGTGTGATAAAAGGTTATTATGAGTGCATTAAAAATAGCCTTGAAGCTATAATTTTGCACAATTATTTTGCTGCGAATTCTTTTTATATACTACCTACATTTATAGAGAAAGCCTAAAAAAGAACATTAAGGTTCATCAACTACTATAAAAACCTGTGAGAAATAAAACATAACCTAGATATAATATAATAACTTTTATTTTTACTAGTAAAAATAGTCATAGTCTAGGAAAATAAGATATTCACTTTTAAAAATTCCAATGAATTTGCATTTTGGAGGAGAGTTTTATAAATATCCTTAAAATTCTATCATTTTGGACCAAAGAGCAATAGGGGACTGACCTGGAACATTTTCCGAGTATGAAAAATACCTTTGATTTTTTTTGGATCGTAATCATTTTTGCAGTGTACTGAACAACATTGAAAATGAGCTCTATTTCATGAATATCAGAAAAAAGTATCGTTTAATCCCAAAAAAATTACTTAACTATGAAATGTGGAGAGGAGTAGAAAGATCAGGGATTTGCACATTTGTCAATTCATGAACAAAGGCTACAAAAAAGGTTTTATCGAAAAAATCGAAGTAATTTGAGATTTCATAGAGAACCTCGAAATCTTCCTAGTCCCACCTTGACGAAAAAATTAAGGTTGAACCGCTATTGCTTAAGAGATAATTTACTTGCTTGAAAGGCATCAATTACTGGCAATTTAATTAAATATAACGGGTTGTCCATTTTTCGGTTTCAAAAGTATAAGGTTGGAATTCGACATCTGTCAAACTAAGTTGTTAAACCAATTTTCTCTTTAGTTGAAAGTCTGATATTTACGAAAATAGATCGATTAAAAATCGCACACCACATAAAAATTGTTTAAATCTACTACAAAAATGGTGATTCTGCCACAGCCACATATCGTGCTTTAAGAGAAGATAATGGTTTACATAATCGTTCAACTATGCAAGCAATAAATTGGCAAAATTGTGAAGAAATTTGAAGAGACTGGATTGTTTGCAGATATTGTAAAGCCTGTACATAACTAAAAATATCGCTGCTGTAAGTGAAAGTGTTGCTGAAGACCCGAATGTGTCGATTTCTTGTCGTTCTCGTCAGGATTTAGGACTGTCTTACGGCACATTATAGCATATTATGGCGTATTTTGTATTTTGTATTTTTTATTTATTTAATTTATTATCTACACCTACATCCATATAAAGTCCAGCCAAGGGCGGATCCAGACTCTTAATCAGGGGGGGGGGGGGGGGTCACACGCTTAACATATAGACGAATTTTTACTCACCGCTTAAAAATGTTCTTTAATGTTCTGTAAAGGAGGCTTGCAAAATTTTAATAACATAATGTTTATCTTAACCTTAAATGTACACATTTCAAGGGCTAAAGTGACAACTTTAGTTTTAGAACGCTGTTGTTCAGCAAGGTACATATAATAAAGTCTGTTCAGTGAGGATTTTTCTAGATCAGAACAGCACAGGACAGCACAGTTTCGTGAGAAACGTCAGATCAAGTTAGAACAGTCAGTTCAACGTCAGTTGTCAAAAAAAAACAAAACAAATTGCAAATTGTGTGAATTTTTCGTTTCTCGCTTATTTTTTTCATTTTTTGTCTTTTACTGTGAAAAATATTATTAAAAATTATTGAAATGGAAAATCAAGTGATTGCTAAGATAATACTAAATGAAAATGTTAGTGGTTCAGCCACCGATAGTGATTTTTCGTCGGATTCCTCTTCAGATGATTGGAATGAAAGTGTGACGAATGTTATTACCTTTTCTTTGATGAAATGTAAAAGAAATTGCATTGAAAGTTATTATATTATATTTTATAATTATTTAATTAAACAAATAAAACAAATTGGCAAAATAAATGTATTTTAATTTTTTTAAATCACGAACAAAAAAACACAAAGCACAGCCAAATCAAAACGTAAACAAAAAAATGACAACTTCGATTTTGACATTTCTCACGATTCTGTTCTAACCTGATCTGACTCAAAAGCAAGAACAGAAAATCCTGTTCTAAACTGTTCTAGGTTTGTCAATGAACAGGAAAGTAGAACAGTTCAGCACAGAAAAAACCTCAATGAACAGCAAAAAGCTGTACTTTTCTGTCTAGAACAGTCCAGCACAGCGTCACTGAACAGACTTATTATTTCAAAACTCTGATTGATAAATCATTTTTTAGATAATAATAATTCTGTATGCAAATTTCTCTCTGATAATTTTGTGAAACAAAAAATAAACTTCTTCGGAGTTATGAAGCAAAATGCAAACAAAATATTTTTGTTAAATATTGGATATATTTTGCAATTAGTTTTTTTTTTGTATTATAAAATATTTTTCCAGACATTACTCAACAAATAGAAATTTCCCATCCTCAATTATAATTTTATTAAACTTTTTGGCTAAATCCAGTAAACCCCAATATTTTCGATCGATTTTTTTCCAAATCGAATATCTTTACGAAAGAAGTTTTATAAACTTATCTTGTGTAGAATGACATGAGCTACAATTTATACAAATTTTTGCAAAAGAAAACTAAAATTTTCGAGTAATTTGATATTTGAGCTTGTTCCCCTTTTACTCCCCTTAAATTTGTTGCTCCGATTCAAAATAGGAGACATTTTTAGGGAGTGATTTGTTGGTATTTTTCCCAAAGTAAGGTAATATTTATATTTTTTTTTTATCTTGACTATAATGGCGTTTGCAATTAAAAAAATGTATCCTAAACTAAAAATAATAATACTAAACACGAAAAAGAAAAACATAACAAAAATTAAACAACTCATTATTTCCAAAACCACGCAAACAACTACTGGTTGGAAATTATACGCTCGTGTGGTTGCGGAAGGAAAAAAATCAGCAGCGTAAAGCCATTTAGTAATTACAATAATGTGACCTTAAATGATTCTAATAATCTTATCGGAGCCCAACGCCCTGTACTGATAAAACAAAAAACATCAACATTTGGTTGGATGCTTAGACTCTTAGTGATTCAGGTCAATGACTCACAAATACGCCTCAATTCCCGCAGACACAACGAGTTTATTCTTCTTTTACGATAGTTGTTTCTTTAGGATATGTGAAGTGAACATTAAGTTGAAGCTGTAGAAAGTAGCAAAATGCATCCAAGCTGCATCTTTATCTATACTCGCAAGTTGCTAGCTTTCTCCTTTGATCATGGGGAACCAGACATACTTTTCTATAATCATGATCATGACGGCGGCAAAAATAGATGCAATTAATTGCAAGAAAAATAAACAAGGGCAAAATAGATTCGAAACTCGTTGAACAAGTTTTGAATTTTCAGTTTATTCGAGATAAATTAACGAAAAAAAAGACAAACTAAGCAAAAGAGTTGCCAAACCAATGCAAATTGAATTTTACAAAAAAAATAATTCTAAAGATTAAAATTTATATTTTCCCTTCAAGTCATTTTAGTGTTCATGATGAAATTGAGTCGCTTCTTTTGGCGTGAAGTCATTTTGAAAAATTGTCTTTGAAAATAATCAATTTCCTTGTGATTGTGTAAACGTGGCCATAGCGTCGTTTTACAAAAATGCCTTCAAAATAAAACAAAAACATAATGAATTTAAAAATGTTGATTTAAATCACATTTTATCGGTTTAAAGTTAAAAAGGTATCACCTGGTAAATCTTGCAGCTTCATATGCTGTTGGCTGATGATTTAACATTTTTTTAAGTTCTCTCTGAAATTGCTTTTCATACTCGATGGAATTTTTACGATATCTCAAGGCACATGTCTTTTTACTAAATTTCGAGAATGGAAATGGTATTTTTACTTTTTTGTTCTATGTACATACATACATATGTATATAAAAGACATTGATATTTTTGTTTTACTAAGAATCTTTAAATTCGGAATAGCTGGGATGTGCGCTTAAGTCGGGATCATCTTTGTATGATTTCTTCCTTTGTAAAATTTCTTGAATAATTTTGTTGATGTTATCATCGGACTTTTGTTGGTTTAAAGTGTCAATAGCTGATTCCATTTTTAGATAAATTTAAGGCTTGATAAAAATTGTTTTTGTTTATTCATATGTACATACATACGTATTTATATACATTTTGACAAGTTTTTAAACTTTGAATTACTTATTTTTGTTTGTAACTAGATTGAAACACAGTTGTAACCAGACCTGGTGGGTTTAATGATGAAGTATAATTACCAGTTCAATTCCTTGATATTTTAATTTTATAATCATCAGTACAATTAATGTATGCTTGTACTGAAAATTTACAGTTACCAATACTTCGACTTGTAATTGTATACTTTTCAATTTATTTTGAATTCCTTTTTTACCTTAATTTTCTTTTCAAGTACAAAAGGAAAAAGAGGCTGGGATGCGACTTACACTGATAACTTCCCATTCTGTCTTTCGATTTGTCTCGTTTAAAAGGTTTGTAGGTTTTTGTGTTTTGTTAAAAAAGTTATCAGTTAAATTATTCTAAAAAAATTAAAAATAACCAACAATATTTTGCATAAATGATAACATAGTTTGATTTCAAAATCAGTTTTTGTTAACGAGATTTTTAGTCGAAAACCAATTTTTACCAATTTTAGTAGCATTTCTTAAAAGTTTTTATTTCTTATAGATATAAACAATTACAATTGGATGAATAAAATTAATTTGAAGTCAATATGTTCTATTGTTCACGAGATATCGAGAACCGAACATCAATTTTTATCAATTTTGCGTGCTATTTCTTGTAGATTTTAATGTTTTATGAAAAAACTGACTGTTAGAAATTACTGAATGTCGAAAACAATATTTTCTGTTGGATACAATAAGTTTGAAGACAATATTTTTAATTTTTGAAAAGATATTTGAGTCGAAAATCAGTGTTTAACAACTTTTAGGTATGCTTTTTTTAGGTTTTTATTTTTTGTTAAAAAACTGTCAATTTGATTTTTCTCAAAATTGTACCGAACGTTGAAAGAAATATTTCTTATAAGATTAAATGAATTTGAAGCTAATATTTTAGTTTTTGAAAAGATAATTGAGTCGAAAATCTATTTTTACCAACTTTTATAATTTTTTTTTAGGTTTTTATTTTTTGTAACACAAATTGTCAATTCGATTTTTCTCAAAATTTCACCCAATGTTGAAAACAATATTTCTTATAAGATAAAATTAGTTTGAACTCAATGTTTCAAAGTCGAAATTCAATTTTTACTAACTTTGAGTAATGTTTTTTTAAGGTTTTTATTTTTTATAAAAAAAAAACTGTTAGTTCAATTTTTCTCAAAATTTTACCATATGTTAAAAACGTTATTTTTCGCTGCAGAAAATTGTGTTGGAGATAAAATTATTTTTATTCGTACAATTTTGGAGGTGACAATTTTTTTTTTTTCATTTTTTTTTATTTATAAAAAAAACAGTTAATTGGATTTTTTTTTTTCAAAAATATACTTGTTTGGTATCACGTTACAATATATAATATAAAATTTAATTCAAGTCCCTAGCGTTATTGGTTCGTGAGATATTTAGGGTTAACCAATATGTTCAACTTTTTTTTAAACTGCTATGGTAAAAAAACCACCCACGCAATTTTCTCGAGAGCCCTTTCTGCATTGTTTTTTGTATAACAAAATTTATTTGAAGTCGATATCTCTTCTGGTTCTTGAGCTATGGACGACGAAAAAAACGTCGCAAACGGAGAGACGTACGGACGTACGGAGGTATGGGAGGTTAATAATAATAATCATATAAAATAACTCCCCGTTTTGGGGATTTAATTCATACTTTTCATATTTTCATTTTTAATGTGGGGAGTTATTTCATGATGAAAAAAGTCCCCAAATTCAACTATGAAAAATATATCCCACAATTTCATTTTTAAATTTGGGATTAATTTCATAATGCAATAAGGCCGAAATTTAGGGAGTTATTTCTTAATATAATTTTTCGTTTTCAAAGTCTTAAGAAGTTTTGAAATTTTATAAAAATCTTACAACATTTCAAAAACGTCTGTTCTGATTTAATACAATTACTGATTTTTTAAAATAATCAGCGGACACTAAAAGGGGTTTGTATACCTTCAATATGCAAGCATTACGAAAAAAGGGAGGTCTTAAAAAAAGGTGTTGGTATACATTGGCTTTGAATTCATGAACATTACAATAATGGGGCAAGACAGAGCATGGTAATGCATTTCACATTCATTTAAAAAAAAATAAATTAGGTGGCGCAACAGTCCGTAGAGAACCAGGGCCTAGTGACTTACAACTCTCAACCATTCCTGTGTGTGAGGAATTGCAGGGATGGAGGGGACCTACTGTTTATATGCCAAATCCGAACGGCTAATTTGAGAAAGCACTTTTTCATGACAAGAATTACTCTTGGATAATTTGTCAATTCCTCGCAAGAGGCAGTACCCGTGAAAAAAAATGTAGGTCTCACAGGCAGGGATCGAACCCAATACCTCTCGCATGATAATCCAACGAACTAACAATCATGCCACGGGTACTAATTCACATTCATTTAGTACGGCTAATAAACGAATCTCTGTGCTTAACAGTACCACCTAATCTGGGATATAGGACAAATTGATTGACATTTCCAGAAGCGTCATTATTACAGTTAAAGTGTTTTCAAGGGGAGAAATGCAATTGGCTATTTAACAAGAGCATAGTCTTTAAAAAAAATGGTACAAAATGTAAGGCAAGAAACCTTACGGCGGACGATGTTCAATCGACGACGTTATTGAGTTAATGATGTTATTATCACCAATCATTTTAAAAGCTTTGCTTTGAATACTGTCCAAGAGACTTAAGAAAGTTTGGGGGCCCAGAGATGGGAGTTATACTTACATTTTTTAAATGTATAGGTTTTATAAATTGTAGCCTGATCAGAAGGAGAGACAAATTTCTTGCATTTTCTCAGAGAACCCACAAAACTTCTTGCATTTTTGGTGACATTTCGTATATGATCGTTTCACAAGAGGGGGTTGGGGACGCACATACTGAGAATATGAAGACTTGTAGCAACTATATAATTCGCAGTTGCTCTATGCAGCTCGGATTATATGGAATCTCGGTTTATTCGGCAAAATATGCGTCAAGACAAGGTGTAATGGTCATCTTCTGATGAGCCCAACCATTACATCGGAGCGAAACGCATATATGAACACTTATGCTGGTTTGTTTCCATGATTTTAAATCATATTTATTAAAATAATAAACGGTGTTCAGAAAAAACAATACGACTGTTAACAGTCGAATATTTCTTCTTCAAAAGTCCCATAGCAAGGCAATAAAAATAGCTACAATTTATCTTCTTTGAAGACTTGTAGCGACTATATAATTCGCAGTTGCTCTATGCAGCTCGGATTATATGGAATCTCGATTTATTCGGCAAAATATGCGTCAAGACAAGGTATAATGGTCATCTTCTGATGAGCCCAACCATTACATCGGGGCGAAACGCATATATGAACACTTTTGCTGGTTTGTTTCCATGATTTTAAATCATATTTATTAAAATAATAAACGGTGTTCAGAAAAAACAATACGACTGTTAACAGTCGAATATTTCTTCTTCAAAAGTCCCATAGCAAGGCAATAAAAATAGCTACAATTTATCTTCTTTGAAGACTTGTAGCGACTATATAATTCGCAGTTGCTCTATGCAGCTCGGATTATATGGAATCTCGATTTATTCGGCAAAATATGCGTCAAGACAAGGTAAAATGGTCATCTTCTGATGAGCCCAACCATTACATATCGAAAACGCATATATGAACACTTACATATGCTGGTTTATTTTCATGATTTTAAATCATATTTATGAAAATATCGAAATGTTTTTGAAGAAATAAACACCAAACGGTTTCTTATTTTCCATTGTACAATAATATGTAGGTCAGAATTTAGTGAACTAATCATATTTTGTTCCACATTCAAAGAACCGAAATGTGAGTATGGAAGATAATATGAAAAGCTAAGATTAACATCGCCAGCAAAGCAATCAATTGGATTATACGTTGCAGACAGAAGATCATTGCATGAGGATAAGATCTGGAAACATAATGGAACCCTGTGGCACACCAACATTTTAATTGCGAGTTTCAGATTTGAATCCGTTCCTTAAGTTGATATAACTATTGCCAAGACTATAGAAAGAAAAGGCGGGGGGGGGGGGGGGTACGCAGAATGAATTAACAAATGCATATTTGTAACAGAGAATTCTATAATGGTTATTTTAGCGTGACACTGAGAACAGTTCACTTGGGCGTATGTGGAATAAAATTTAAATCCGAATCATTAAATAATTCTAATAAAAAATTACTCCAACTAATTATGTAAATAGTTTAAGATTAAGAATATTTCATAATAATTTTGAAAACAGTAAATTAATATTCAAGAGTTTTGAACGAACGTGTACATAAGTGAAAATATGTACAAATAAGGAATACCTTTTGAAGACATTTAAATTTGAACATTGTGTCAAAGAATATATTACCAGAAGTCCAGGTGTCTGCACATTTATTAAACAGCAAAATAACGTCTGCTAACCAATACTTGTATAAATGAAAAATATTAAAGTCCCTATTCTAATTTTTTTTTAAATAATCAATTTCATTTCTTCCATATTTTCCCATAAATATTAATTCTGTTTGAATTTATTGATAAATATTTATGTATACATATATGTATGTCTCCATTTCTTTGCCATTTAAAAGTTTTCAAACCCAAACAGCAAGGTTCACTTGTGGCAGTCTTGCATTTTATGTTTCAGTGCCTTATTCCAACGCCGCCATGGTGTCAAAAAAACAATACTTATTATATCGTTTTACAAAAATAAGGCTTAGAGTAAAGACATTTTTGACCTTCTTATTCTCCAATATCTTCAACAACCTTATATCAACAAGCTTGTTGTTTTTATTCTTTAATTTAAAAATTGATTTTATAAATTAGCGAAATAATATAGAAAAAAATATGCTTAATTCTTAAAATCTTAATTCGGAAATCTTTTGTTTATTTTTCTGTTTATCTCTAAATTTAAGATCTGGAAAAAAAAACTTAAAAAAGTTAACACATAAAAAAAAATGTTTTAACCATATTTGAATTATAAGGAACCAGTTTTGGCAATTTGAGGGATATCCACTATCGACTCATGATGAACTTCAAAATTATTGCTTTGTTGCTTTCCGTTTCGAGCAAGCAATTCCGCATTACATTTATTTTTGCTGTGTCAATCAAATATTTTGCATAGCTAAGGTGAGTTAAGCTTTGTTTAAATATAAACTCGTACATGGCGCATACAGTGGAACAAACAAACACAAAAAATTCTTATTTAAAATTATTAAAAAAATTCTTATTTATCTGAATGCTAAATTTGTGGTTCTACCTCTGTACATAACCATAAATGGAAAATCACAACCTTCAAATTCTCAAATTTTGATTATACTTATACATACATACATACATCCAGGCAAGTCCAATTTAAGCTTGATAGCTTTCAGGCTATATTGGATGGTTTAGTTTCAATTTTAAACTGATTCTTCCCCATTGTATTGAGAGATGTCGCGTCGGCGATATTAACGCGTGTATTGAATTTAAAATCATCAAAGGCACATGGAGGAAGACTTACAACCGTCTGAATTAAAAGCTAATGTTCCAATGAAATCGAAACAAAAATAATAAAAATATAAAACACACGTAATACTGAGTTCATTCGGCTTTAAACAATAAGCTACGACGAATCACACAGTGAATGACGCTGACTACGACCGACGACTCTGACGACGACGGACGGTACGTTCCAATGCCAATGTCACAATAAAAAGTTTAAGCACATTGCTACTGAAAATTGCGATCAATATGTTTTGCATCTTAAAAAGTAAAACTGATGGCATAGGTTAGGTGCATAAGTCGCTCTACAATGTTAAAACTAGGTGACTGGGGTACACAAGATGTAAGCTAAGCATAAATCCACTGTTATCTAATCTAATGGAGAAGTTGTTTGAATTTGATTAGTGATACGATGTGAGCTGAGAGGCTTATATGGATTCCATCAGAACACCACAGCCCGATTCTATATAGAATTCTATTTCTGTTTTGTCTTAGAAGTAAAGATTATCTACCTATAGTCTTCCATACCTATTGACTCTAGGTAGTAAGTTATACGACATTATGTTGTTTAGCTATTGAAAATTGAAATTTAAATTCTAATGGCAAGTAAGTTAGAGCTAAGCAATATGACTTTCGGGTTCTAATTTATATACGAGTATGTACAAATTTATTCTCGCGGATTTCGTTTTTGATTGGCCTTTGCAATATGCTAATGAATTAAGTTCTAGACTTAGTCAGCCTCAGAAAAGTTATCTAATCTTATACATAGATTGAGTGACATAACTTTCAATTTTTTGAATAGAAAACGACAGCACACATCAAAATGAATATAATAATTTTGAGTTATCACTGCATTTTTGTATGTTTCAAAATCGAGCATTATTAGATACTAAGATCTATTACAATAGATTAATATAATTTAACCGAATTAATACAATTTTGGATATACCGAAATTTGTTGCGATTTTTGAATGCATTTTTCAATTGAAAATGGGTTTGTTGTTCTGGTAGCAATAACATTCTATAGTTTTACTTATGAAATGATTTTTGATAAACTTAACGGTCTAAGGCTTTTGTTTTGGGATTTCTAGTGAAAGATATGTTGCTTTCCTCGAAATCAGTACCATGAAGAATAAAACGCTTAAAATAAAATTGTCGTTTTGATATTTTAGGAGATCATAAAGAATGTTTTTATTTTGGTTCAAATTTGTTTACTTTTGGTTGGCAGACATAGACTTTAGACACAAATTAATGCTATTCCAATCGATTTTTCATTTTTTATCATGCAGTTATACAAACCCCGGAGTATACCCGTGGCATGATGGTTACTGCATTGGACTCCCGTCAAATCTTCGGTCGATAAGTCTTCTTCCGAGCATCAGCAAAGTTTTCGAAAAGATCATCAATAGGGCTTTAACTAAGTGGGCTGGGGACAAACAAAATAATTCCGGATAAACAGTTCGGGTTCAAGGCGGGTCATGACACAATTCATGCTGCGTCTAAACTCGTTTCTGATATCCAATGGAATAAATCAAAACAACAATGCACAGGTGCTGTTCTGGTTGATTTGGAAGAGGCCTTTGACACCGTATGGTTAGAGGGTCCTTACTTAAAACTGAGCAGGCTTGGCATAAGCAAACCATTGTTGTATATACTTTATGATATGCTTAACGGTAGAAAGTTTATTGTCAAAAGTGGCAATATAACTTCTACCACAACATTCTTAATTAAAAATGGTCTTCAACAGGGAGCGGTGAATTCGCCGATTCTCTTCAGCATTTACACCAGCGATCTGATAGGTAGTCTTACAAAGGCAATTGTGTACGCCGACGATCTAATTGCGTACAGAACAGCACGAAAGGTTGAGGTTATTAGAATTCTCTTGCAGAGTGATTTCGACAAGATTCAGCGATATAGCGACGACTGGAAACTGAAAATAAATGTCCAGAAGTCGGAGACAATTCTGTTCCGGACTCCGTTGGCTGGGGCCACGAGGGGTACGTGCAAGAATTGGCGCAAGATGGTCATCGTTGATCTTCACGGGCAGCCATTAGCGAGCAAAAGTGTAGTGAAATACCTCGGTATCTGGTTAGATCAGTATTTATATTTCTAAATAAATTAGGTGGCGCAATAGTCCATGAAGAACCAGGGCCTAGTGACTTAAAACTCTCAACCATTCCTGTGTGCGAGTAATGTTGTCAGAGATGGAAGGGACCTACAGTTTATATGCCGAATCCGAACGGCTAATTTGAGAAAGCACTTTTCATGACAAGAATTACTCTTGAAGGATTTGTCAATTCCTCGCAAGAGCAGTACCCGTGAAAAAAGTTAGGTGGCACAGGCAGGGATTGAACGCAAGACCTCTTGCATGACAGAGGTCTAAATTTATTTATTTTAGTTATATTACAAAGATTTCACAAAAAATTGAAATTGCATTTGTCGAAATTAATTTTTTTTTGATTTCTTAGAACTTGGTAGATCTAGAGATTTTCGAGCAATACTCTCACCCCCGTGACTTTCTTCTTTTAGTTTAAGAAATCAAAAATGACAGCATCTCTTATATAATTTTTGTATTGGTTAAAAGGTTTTCCAATACATATATTGGACAGTCAAGTAAGAAGCTGGCATCTTTTGACATTTATTATGTAAAAACTACGGAATTTGGCTAGTTTATATTTTTTAGATCTTAGAGACTGTGTTCTCAAATTTCTTACTTTTGCTGCGAAAAATCTGAGAGTTGAATTTTTAAGATCCGATGTCTCAATAATACGCACAATTGAAAAGGACACAAAATAAATTAATAATTGCAAAGCTTATTTGATTGCTAGGTAAAAATCAATAAGTGAACTGTGTTTATAATTCATTCTCCTGTTCTGTTTATCGAATTGAGAAAATTCTCAGAAATCCTAGAAATATAAAATGGAACGATAAACGCTCAATTAAGAAATGATGAACATTTTGCAGTAACAGTTCATTGTTCATTATTTTATAGTTTTCCCCAATTGAATTGATTTCTTCTAAAAAACCTTCTTTTTTTTAAATATCAAAACAAAACCTCTTATTGGAAGTTCATAGAATGTTAAAAAAAGTGTGTGCTTTAATAAGAACAGCATAAAAACCGAAAAACAACTATTTCTCACTAAATTTGTAATCACTAGATTGTTTATCAGTTTTCTGAAGAACTTTCTCACTCTTTGACCACTTTTTAGATTCTTGATAATTTCGTTCCGTCGTCAACGCCCGCCACGCCGCCGCCGCCGCCGCCGTCGCCGTCTGGTCAAAAGTCAAATTCAATTACTATTTCCAAAAAAAATTAATGTGTTTCGTAGAATAATTATATGTACTATGTTCACTTAGATTAAGAAATACGTTTTTTTTAAACCTAATCTAGAAATGATAATAGCTGATTTTTATAATATATCTACAGGGCATTCCTTTTTTGACTTATAAGAGCTCTTTAAATAATGTTGTTTTCTTTTCTATAATTAAATCTAAGTTTGTTAAATCGTAGCTGATTCCAGATTTTTCCAAATTTTATTTAAACAATAATAAACTTATTTCATTTCGATAACAGGGGTTTCTCTTATTTCAGTATCAACTACTTTTTATTTATTTAAAAGGTAGTTTTCGACTTCTATATAGTTATAGAAACTTAGAAAGAAGCCATAGTTAAAAATGTAAGAAAATCAGCTTATACGTTAAAATTTCTGGATAAACCTATGATTGTGGGACATCCTACACAGGTTTTGTTCTCTTATTTTTCCAAAAAGTTTATTTCTTTTCTGTTTTTATTTTTCAAGCGATAACAATACGTTATCAATTATTCAAAGTCTAGTCATAATTTAGAAGCCTAGTTGGACTTCCCAAAAACGTATTTATAACGTGCGATAATCAAGATTTAGGTAATAGGTACGCATGCACACTCGAAACATAACGTTTTAAACATTTTTTCATAAATTTTTTTAAGATTGACAATTCTTGATACAAGAATTTAACTTTTTAAGACATTTTTCTTTTATTCTTTATGTACGCAACAAAAGAAAGGCGTACACAAAATTGAGGGAACCATCAGTTAAAAAGGCCTGTAGCAGTTTTCATAGAGTATATAATATTATATTTGTCTAAAATGTTGACTCTGAATTATTTTGACAGATGCTACAGAATTTTTAATTAAACGCCTAACTTTGAATTACCCGCTATTTATACATGCGTAACTTTTAAAGCTTTCGTCTGTTGACATTTGGCAAGTGTAGGTTTTTTTTGCAAGCAAGAAAATAAACGCAAAAAATTGAGAACTTTTCAATTGGAGGCTATTTTTGAATATCCTGCTATTAATACAGCTGTCAGTTTTGAAGCTTTCGGCTCTTTATATTTGGCAAGTAGGCATTTTTTGATGCAAACAAGAAAGATGAACGCAAAAATTTTAGAACTTTCCAATTAGAGGTCTCACTTTGCCTTTTGTTGTTTGCTATTTGCACAAGTGTCATTTTCGAAACTGTCGGCGATTGACATTTGGGAAGTAGATTTCTTTTGATGCAAACAAAAAAGGCGAATGTAAAAACTTGAGATCTTTCCAACTTTGAGTAGCCCACTATTTGTAAATGTGTAACTTTTAAAGCTTTCGTTTCTTGACATTTAGCAAGCAAACTTTTTTGATGCAAACAAGAAAGAGGCGAAAGCAACATTTTGAGAACTTTCCTATTAGAAGGAAGAATAGGATCCTATTTGCACATGTGTCACTTTTGACCATGTCGGCTTTTGACATTTGACAGGTTTCAACGAATCAATACCAGCTTTTCGAGAAAAGTTTCCAGAATGTGTTATTTTTCGATGAAGTTTTCACTTTTGGCTACCAACATCTTGGTCTTCAACACATTTTGCTTTGTGGCCACGTAAAATATAAGGTCTATGCCTAAGTAATCGTTTTTAGCTTAAAATATGAAATTCGTGAAGTTTTAGAACACATACATACATCAAATCCGTTATGAGCAATTTCACAAAAAGAATATGCTGATCATCATTTTTCATTATTAATGACATACTTCCTATGGTAAATGAGGGACTATTTTGTTAACAACAAAATAGGTATAATATTTGGGTAAAGGAGAGATTTAGCTTACGGAACTTTCATGGCAAATTGTTAATTGAGTCAAGAATATGCGAAAATAAATCGGGTCATTAGATTAGAAGCAGTGAATAAATCAACGTTGTTTTGTGAAAAACGGTAAAATTTATAAATTAATTGTTCTTGATTGAGTGTAAACAGAATTGGCAAAAAATAATTTTTGACAGTGGAGGAAAGGGCAAGAATAGATGTCTATTGCTCTAAAAGTCTTTAATGCTTTGCTTTATCCCTAAAAAAAAATTGAAGTGATCAATTATTTAAAAAACCATCGTCTTACTCAAACAATTATAAAAAAAAAAACATTTCCTCTGTCTTAAGACTCGCGAAACGCGAAATATCCTTAGAATATCGTCAAATTCAGCTTTATCGGCAGCTAAAACTAGGGAGAAAGTTAATGTTAAGGCCAGCTTATCCACTGTTAAATGCACGATTCGCCATGCTAAACACTTAAAGTACCTGGAGCTTAAGAAAAAACCACCACTTAATGACGCAAGGAAGAGGCAACGCTTGTGTTTCGAGAAAGATCACATGAGCTGGGATGTGCAAAGTAGAATGACCGCAAATGATTGGCGGGAGACCTAGATGAGCCAGATGGTTATAATTATTATTTCCATCATCACCTGAGGAAAGGGTAGTGATTTTTAAACCGTCACCATAGCAAGAAAAGGAGGCGTTATCGTCTGGGGCTCAATTTTATTGTATGGGGCTCTAGAATTGGTAGTCCAAGATACAAAATGACTAGAAAAACTTACAAATCCTTCCTAAAATCAGTATTCCCTAATATAAGCGAGCTTTTTGGACCAATTTCATGTATTGTTCAGCAGGAAAACGCTCCCATTCACACAGCCCGAGAGGTAAAATCCCTTATTGCAAACCAAAACTTCCACTTGCTGCCTTCGCCACCATATTCCTCGGACCTTAACTTATTTGAAAATGTGTTTGGCTAGCTTACACGTAAGGTACATGAGGAAGGAAAGCAATGCGATGACAAGAAAGCGCTAATTCATGGTATCAAATTAGCCTGGAGTGAGATTTCTTTGGTCTACTTGGAATCTCTTTATAAATCCTTAAAAGATAGAATTTTTAAAGTTATTTTGTAGGCTGGTGTTAGCACACATTATTAAAAACCTAATGAAAACTAAAAAACCTTACAAAATAAAAATACTTGCATTTTATTTCCATTTATTTTATGTGCTTCTAATCTAATGACCCGATTACGGAGTTGGAAGTGGTATCTATTCGGAACAACTTAATCTCAGTCTATCATACAGACTTCCCAATCAATGTAGTGTATTCCAGGCAGAAGTAATGGCGATTAAAGAGGCACTATCCTGGCTCAAAGAAAGCGTTATATCTTGCAAAGATATACGAATTTTCTCGGACAGCCAAGCCGCTCTTGAATCTCTCGCGTCTGTCTCTACAAACTCTCAATTAGTCCACGATTGTCGATCATCTCTGAATGAGATGACAGAACAATTTAATATTCACCTCATTTGGGTGCCGGGCCACAGAGACATTCCGGCAAATTGTAAAGCCGATGAGCTCGCCAAAAACGGAACACTTCTGCCAAATGTTAGACAAAAACATAACATATGTAGGTACACCACTTGCTACATGCAAACATCTTCTCAAACAATATGCTCTAGAAGCAACAAATGCTAGATGGTCACAGAGGACCACCTGCCTAGCAACCAAGCAAATATGGCCAAGCATAGATCTAAATCGGTCAAAAGGCTTGATATCCTTGAGCAGACAAAATATAAGCTCTACAATTGGAGTAATAACAGGACACTGCCTCATAGGAAGACATGCTCTGAGGCTAGGGGTCTACACAAATGACTTCTGTAGAAGCTGCATGGACGAGGAGGAAGAGGAAACAGTCCAACACCTTCTATGTACATGTCCAGCACTCTCCATTAGAAGGAATAACTTTCTCGGTAATCCCTTCTTCGACAATACCAGTGAACTGGCAACGATTGACACAAAGTGTCTCTCTAACTTTATTAAAAGCACAAAATGGTTTGTTTAATTTTCATTACTCTCCCATGAGTAACCTCATTAGTGGTATCACAATGGACCCTTGAGGTCTAAGTGAGTCAATGACATCTGGACAGCCACTCCAACCTAACCTAACCTAATGACCCGATTTATTTTCGCATATTCTTGACTCAATTAACAATTTGCTATGAAAGTTCCGTAAGCTAAATCTTTCCTTTAACCAAATTTTATATTTTGTTGTTAACAAAATAGTCCTTCATTTACCATAGTGGTTTTTTCCTAGTCCATCATGTAACGGGAGTAATGTCGATTTTACTTCTCGAAAATGCCTGCTTCTAACCTTATGACCGGCAGTGTATTTACTTTAATTCATTAAAATAATAAAACAAAAACTACATAAAATTTTATATTACAAAATATATTACTATAAAAAATGCATTTAAATCTGAAAATAAACGTTATTTATAAAAATTAATGATTAAAACATTTTTTTATATTTCCATTATTAATTATTAAAGTTCATATTCAAATTGCTTTCAATAATGTTTACATAATAAATAAGTATGTACATAGAAATAAAGTAAAAACAAAAAACTATTTTAGAGTACAAACAAAACAATGAAAAGAGCTTCACTTTTAGTCATACAAAAATTAAAAGCCTATAATATAGAACAAACCTACATATGTATGTACAAGCCTATCTAGGTAAATGTTAATGCCTCCAATAGGTTTATTAATGTTTTGTAATAACTAATAATTAATAGGTACCTGTCATTAAAAAAGAATATTAACACCATCACAGAAACTAAACTTGCTGCAAAAGTAATTTTTTTTGCGTCACATTTCAAATTGTAAACAAGTTCAATACAAAAAATTGAACTTCGGTCACAATTTAAAAAAGACAAAAACAAACTCCTCTACCTAAGCAAAAATCATTTGAAAGTTGTTATCCGTTTATGGAAAATCCACCAAAAAATTCAAAGTTAATTTTAAACTCATAATACCCATATCTAGAAAAATCTACATCTCAGGCGATTAAAATAAAAAGAAACTCACAAAAAACGACCTTGAGTTTTTGGACACACATGAGAAGCATTGAATACATTCACTTAACTTCATAAGTTCAATTAACATTAAGAAAAAAAGATCGCCATTCAACTCGAAGCTGATCGAAAGATACAAAAAGAAATTCACTAGGTATTCATCAAGATTTTTGAAAAATAAAACCTGTTAAGAGAGATTCTACTATAGTTATATAATAAACAAACACTCCAACTGACGATATGGCGCGACCGACGCCGACGCGACGACGAGACGACCGACGCAAAGAATATTCAACTCTCTAAACGTGGATTTGAAGCTGTAGACCTGTGTAGTTCGTGTTTGCCTTGGAAAGCTTGTCAATTTTGAGAGTTTTGAAAAAAAAACCTGTTTTGTTTAAATGGGCACACAAAAAATTGTAAATATAAAATTTAAAAACAAAACCATCCTCAAAGCAGGTCAAAGGTAAATCGACTCGATTGTAGTCTACAACTTGGTTACAGATATGTTGACATTTTTTAAAAAAAGAATACAAAATACGAGTATTAAAATGTTTATGCATTCGACCGGTTAATGCATAAACACGCACTTTAACTTGACATTTTATTTTTCGCTTCTCTGTTTTCGTCCGCCTCTTTCTCAGTTGTTTTGCTTCCTATTAAATACGTAATTACACATAATTTGCATATTCAAAAATAAGACACATAAAACCCGGTTAGAGAAAAGCAAACAAAATGAAACCAAC
The DNA here is from genome assembly GCA_920104205.1 of Eupeodes latifasciatus. Taxonomy (NCBI): domain Eukaryota; kingdom Metazoa; phylum Arthropoda; class Insecta; order Diptera; family Syrphidae; genus Eupeodes; species Eupeodes latifasciatus. The sequence goes on from OV049924.1 coordinate 77,408,930, forward strand.
CGAAGACTTAAAAATCATAATCAAGTCTTAATTTCCTTTTTGGGGATTAATCGCCTTACACTGCCATTATGGCGGTAGAAATAGAATGTCCGGTGACGGCGGCGCGGCGGTAATAAATTGACAGAAGAAAGGTTACCCATAAGTTTCTATGTATGTACGTCTCCATTCCGTCTGTGAGGCAAAAATTGTCTGTCCAGTCCACCTGATTTAAATGTCAACAAGTGCAATAAAATCAGAGAAACACTCACATCTCACAATCAGCTAAAGTAGATACCTCAACTAATGCAACTATCAAAGTTCGAAAGGTGACGGGCGTCGCGGCGGCGGTGGTCAGGGTGAAGTCGAACGACCATTAACTTTTAAGGAAATAAGTATTTACAAAAATCAACAATACTCACGTTAAATCTCGTTTACTGGTAACAGCAGCAATATAGAACCATCTCCAGCCGACCGTTGACAGGACGACAGCTACGAAAGCGACCAGCAATGCTGGCAGACCGTACTCCCAACCCATGTAGTACCAGAGAAGCACAACAGCAGCGATAATAAGACAAATACCAACCAACGCGAAAGCCGCACGAAAAAAGACTGCTGCTCGCGATCGCCTTCCAAGCTTTTCTCTTTCTTGCTTTGAAGACTGGTTTTTATGGCCTCCGCCGCCGGGTGGCGATGTGCTGCTACTCGGCGATGTTCCGTTTCCGTTTGTGGTTATGGAATGTGACGAATTTCCATTGAATCTACCGTTGTTGTTGTTGTTGGTGGTGTAGCCGTTGGAATTGGAAGCAGCTTTTTCGATGTCAATTGAGACGTGTTCTACACAATAAGCTTCTCCGCCCAATTTTGACGACGACGACGACGACGTGTGATTGGGATTACGTTGATTACTTCCAGGCTGCTGGCGATAAGAAGTGGAAGTGGTATTGTAAGTGGAATTGAATAAACGATTACGATACTTATGATAGTGACGTTCAAATAAATGACGTCATAATATGAAATGTGGTGATCGGGTAGGCAAACTCGAACGGAATATGAAGTTTCGCATTAGCATACTTTTAGGCTTTAAGTTTTTATGTTTTGTTTTTATTTATAGTTTTATTTTTTTAAGGCTCTAGAAGATAATTCTCTTTCTAACTTTTGTTTTTATTTTTAAATCGATTTTTTCTCAAGTAAATAATGAAATGCGTTTTGATTTTGTTTGCTGCAGCACCTCCTTCAGGGAAAAATCAATAAGTAATATTTTTCTTCAGGATATTCTACCGGGGGCTATGAATAAGTTATAGGATTCACTTTAATAACTATATAAGGGATGGTAACAACAATTCTAATATATGAAATACTTTATGTCAGTTATTGTTTATAGATAAATGCCACAAGGGATTTGGTATGTTTACGTTGGATTGATTTCCGTCTTGAAACTCTTGTCAGCGGTGGCGGCGCGACGTTTTTGTTTATGATTTGAAGTGCAATAATAATGAGAGTAAATGATTGATGTTTTTTAACTGAGTTGAAGCAAAAAATGACATGACACCAATACTGGTTTGAATCACCTAGTAAATGTCGTAAAGGGTGGGTGGATTTTTAGATTTTGCGCAAAAACAAACAGAAATGTTTGAATTTAACAGTGCCATCTTGTAACTGAGATGTGAACGAAACCGGAAATGGCAGTTTGTATGGAAATATTTTTTAAGAATAAACGGAAACATTAAGGTTTTGAATTGAAGTCATTCAAGTTAAAGTGCATTCAGATAGAAATAGAATAGAAGACATAGAAAGTTATTGTAATCGAACCGATTGCATTGAATGAAATAATTTTAAATTCATACATTCATCTATTCTCGAAATATTCAATTACCCGTGAAAAAACTTAGAGGTGGCACAGGCAGGGATTGAACCTAAGACACAGATATCTCATGAAAAATTCTTGATTCAGATTTTAGGGATCTTCAAACGTCGAAAAATGTCAACATTTTCACTTCGACCGTTTACAATAACTTCCTGTGGTGAGTTAAAAATGTTTTTCGTGAGTAATCTTAAAATGCACCTATCTCACAGTTTGACACTTTTGTCCCATCGCATCTTCTTTTACATTTTCAGTTTGGATCAATTAATATATCTGTTTTTTTTTTTTAACTTCCCATAGGAAGTTATTGTAATGGGTCCGATTTGTCAAATTGAAATTTTGACATTTCTCAACGTTTCAAGGCCCCTAGAGTCGAAATAAAAGATTTTTAGAAAGATGTCTGTGCGTGCGTGTGTACGTACGTTCGTACGTCCGTACGTCTGTACGTTCGCGACGTTTTTTCGTCGTCCATAGCTCAAGAACCAGGAGAGATATCAACTTCAAATAAATTTTGTTATACAGATAATAAGGCAGAAAGATGCAGAAAGGGCTCTCAAGAAAATTGCGTGGGTGGTTTTTTTACCATAGCAGTTTTAAAAAAAAAGGTGAAAATTTTGGTTAACCCTAAATATCTCATGAACCAATGACGCTAGAGACTTGAATTAAATTTTATATTATATATTGTAACGTAAAACAAAACAAGTATATTTTTGGGAAAAAAAAATCCAATTAACGATTTTTTTTATAAATCAAAAAAACTGACATCTGATAAAATTCCTATTGACAATTTTTTTTATAAAAAATAAAAACCTAAAAACAACATTACTCAAAGTTGGTAAAAATTGAATTTCGACTCAAATATCATTTCAAGAACTTAAGATTAAGGCTTCAAACTTGTTTTATTTTATAAGAAATATTATTTTCAACATTCTGAAAAATGTTGAGAGAAATCGAATTGACATTTTTTTTACAAAAAATAAAAACCTAAAAAAAAATTAATAAAAGTTGGTAAAAATTGATTTTCGACTCAAATATCTTTTCAAAACTTTGAGATATTAGCTTTAAACTACTTTTATCTTTCAAAAAATATTGTTGTCAACATTAAGTAAAATTTTGAAAAAAATTGAATTGACAATTTTTTTACAAAAAATTAAAATCCGAAAAAAAAATTAACAAAAGTTGGTACAAATTGATTTTCGACTCAAATATCTTTTCAAAAATTTGAGGTAATGGCTTCGAACTAATTTTAACTTATAAGAAATATTGTTTTCAACATTCGATAAAATTTTGAGAAAAATCGAATTGACAGTTTTGTTTTACAAAAAATAAAAACCTAAAAAAAAAATCAATACTAAAACTTGGTAAAAATTTACTTTCGACTCAAATAGCTTTTCAAAAATTACAAATATTGGCTTCAAACTTATTTTATTTCACAGAAAATATTGTTTTCGATATTCAGTAATTTTTTTATAAAAATCCAACATTCATAAAAATTCAAATTCATAAAAAAATAAAATCTACAAAAAATAGACAAACTTTTAAGCAAGACAAATCGACAGACGGGATGGGAAGTTATTAGTGTGGGTCGCATCTAGGGTGACCAGATATAGAGTCAAGGAAAAGAGGACACTTACCAAAATCTCAAAAAAAAAAAAAAAAAAAACAGAAGTTCAATTTTTTTTATATAATTTATTTGAATAAAACAAAACAAAACAAAACATTTAATTCTAACAAAAAAGTAACAGTTAATAAAAAAAATCATAATATCATGTCTTATTTTGCATAAAAATAATAAAAGATCGATATAAACATATAAGAATATTATTCAGGTTTTATTAGCACCGTATTTTCATGGAAATAAAAATAGTTAAGAAAAAACATTTCATAATGTTTTTTTTTTATGATTTTTAACTTCAATTTTGGTTGTATTTGTCATTAGACCTTATTTTATTTAAAGTTTCGGGATTTTGGAAAATATGATTATAAAACTCAGTACATGACATATTTTTAAAATTATGTTTACAAAATAGAATTGCTTTGACGTTTTCTATTTTTAATCTATTGCGTTCCTCAGTCCATTGATTATTTATTAATGAAAATATGCGCTCAACATTAGCATTATGAGCAGGAATCGCGAATACAAACTGGGCTATCATCAAAAGTTCACTATATAATTCAAGATTGCACATTTTTTCAAAATAATTTACCCACTTCTCGTCAATAGGTGAGTTTATAAAATTTATATTTTGTATTTCTTGTTCCAAAAACGTTTTTAAATTTTAAAATTGGTCAAACAATTTACTTTCATTTATGTTAACGCCTTTCTCTCCCAAATAGAGCAAAGAATTTTGGATATCGTTCCATTCCGGAACTTTGTTAAAATTCATCCAAATAAAGCAATTAAATTCATCCAGAGAATCACACCAGCTCTGAAGATATTTTAAGCACCTAGCATAAACCTCAATTAAATTTTGTTCAATGTTCAAAACTTCATTTCTATTTCCACCATTAGCGACTGGAATGGGTGAGTTATTTTTTAATATAAATCGAAAAGTTGAGAGAAAACCGAAAAAGAGGACAAATCGCTTTTTTAAAAAAAAGTCACCGGACAAAAGTTTTTTAGGTCAAAAAGAGGACATGTCCTCCATAAAGAGGACGCCTGGTCAGCCTAGTCGCATCCCAGCCTCTTTTTTTTTTTGTTAATTTGAGACAAATATTAAGAGCAAGTTAATGGTCAATTTGATTCTTAATCTTTCTTAACAATTCAAATTATTTGTTCACATAAATAAAAAATATAACAAAGATGCATCTGTTTAAAACATTAATTTCCAAGTTTGAACTCAATCGATAAAATAGCTTAGGCTGCAGGTGCGAGAACAAACATACAAATTTTTTCAACTTCTCTACTTGTAATGTCGTGTTCGATTAAAATCTCGAGTACGACATTTTTTAAAAACGCAATACTTATCGTATACAGTATGAACTTAATTTACGCAACTTTCGATTCGTGTAACTCCTTAATTTTTGCAACATTAAATTTGTAGCAAGTCTTGACTTTATAAGTGCAACTTTTCAAAATGTTGCATTTCTGTTGTTTATTAACAGCTAATTCCTTGGATTTAAAGGCCTCTTGAGTCAAGAAAATGCATTTTAGGTTTTAATTTGGTGTCAAAGACTTTTTTTGTCTTTTTCTTTTAATACTAATAACTTGAGTCTAGAACAACTGCTAAATATCGGAGTGGTGTAACAAGAAATATTACAAAACTGTCTATTGCAAAATTAAAGTAACATTTCATCAGAATTAGAAAAGAGTTTTTCAGTAAAGGTAATTTGTGAAAAACATAATGTTATTGTTGATAATCTGCTTAAAATTAAAGGGAATTCCATACTGCCCAAATAAATGTAAAAAAAGTTAAAAAACAAAAGGCAGATACAGAGGCAGATAAGATTTAACAATTTTAGATCCAAGATGAGTTCAAAGCACGAATATTATACCCCATAAATATGCAACACCCTGAAAAATAATTAAAGATCAGCGGTTATCATAACTTAAATGGTTTCAAAAAAACATACTTTTTAATCAGTGTGTTGTACGAGTATTTTACAATACACACTATTTTTTTTTCTGAAAAGTAATTGAATTTGAATTTTGACCAGACGGCGCGGGCGCCTAGTGGCGGAACAATCTAAAAGTAGTCAAAGTGAGAGCAAGTTCTCGAGAAAACTGATAAACAACTTATTGATTATGAATTACGTAAGAAACAATAGATTATTTTTTGAATTCTTAGGACGTTCTTATCACAAAAATTTTATCAACAATCTCTTAACAGTTTTCGAGAAAACAAATATTGTCAACAGATTCTTAACAAAATATTTAATAATATCTACCATCGTTTTTATGAATTTTATGAATTATTTTTTTCCTTAGATTTTGTTTTGAATTGTTAAAAATCATTCTAATTTCAAACTTACAAAATAATTCAAGGAAATTTAAAGAACGTACAATTAAATTTTGGAAAAGGTGCTTTTCTAAAAACTTTTCATAATTCAAAATAGTATTTTAAACCAGCAGTTTTGGGACGTACACAATTTTTTTTTATTTTTACATTTAAATTACGTACGTTAAAGAATGTTGGCTTGCTTTTGAGATATCTACCAACTTAATGTGATGTTTGATTAAAATCTATAGGTAGACATCTTTTACGAATGAAAAACCTGCCATACGTTCCTATTTGGCATAGTTAAAAAGTGAAAAATATTATATTTTACCCCAAATATTGACTTCAATTAAATTCTATTTTATAAATAATTCTATATTACGGAATTGTAATGAATAAAAAAAAATCAACTAACAGTTTTTACTTGCGACTTATAGGAACTTATGTACATATATGACAAGTATTGCATTCGTAAAAATGTACGATTGTAGAGAAGTCAAAAAAAGTGGGTCCACCTATTCAGTAAGTCTGTCAGTCCACGCTCCTACATCCCAAAACCATATTTGGGTCGTTTGAGTTGAAGCTAGGAAATTAAGGTTGTGTCGATTGAGTTTAAACTTGGGCATTAATGTTTTAAGCTGATTCGCGTTATGCGTTTTTTCTTTTTTTTTTTAAGACTTAAAATAATATTAGTACCCTACCCATACAAATTGTTTGGTCAGAAATCGATAATTCTAATTTTCTCAAAAACGAAGCGATTGATGTTTATTAAATTTTCCCTACATTTTTTTTCTTAACTTGGCTTCTTTTAATACAAAAAATATTTTTGTATTTGATCACCATAGAACCGTTGTTTTGTTTTCAAGTTTTCTCAAGAACTAATGAACCTTTTCCAATGGAGAATCAATAACCGTGTAGAATGTATTGCTCCCCCAATGCCACTATCCATGTGTTGTACTTGCATCGAGGAGACTAAACAGCTTTCAGTTATAGGTATGTGCTGTGCATTACAAACCGCTTGTTGTGAAATGATCACATATTTGACATCGCCAAAAATGCTGCTAAGTGTTTAGGTTTTCTCCGACGATGAAAGAAGTTTTTACCCCTTCTGATCTGGCTATAATCTATAAAGTCTATATTTGTCTGAAATTCTAGTACAATTCCCATATCTGAGCATGTGCTCCTATAACCCACTTGAATCTCTTGGACTTGGACAGAATTCAAAAGAGAGCTCTAAAAATGATAGGTGACCGTTGAAACTTTTGTTTGTAACGTTTCATGTCTGTCATTATTTTATGGCTACTTTCATAAGCAATGCTTTAATAAAATAGACAGATGCTTTCCTCCCCTCAAACCATTCAATCGTAATACCCGTTCTTCTAGGAATGCTCATCAGTTTGCCCTTGAGTCCAATTTCGGATGTACTGTAAAGTACAGAGATTCTTTCTTTAGTCGCACTACACGAATGTGGAATGCTTTACCAGACTCAATATTTCCCACTCATTACAATAGCCGTGTTTTTTTTTTTGGTATTCCATATATAGTACAGTGAGAAATTGCCAAAAAAACGATCCGCAGTAGTCCGGTTTTTATATCTATGTATTTGAAAGTTAATACAATTGAATATTTGCCAGAATAATTTATCAAAAAATTCCAAAAAAAAATTGCGAAATCCAGACCAGGGGTGAAATCGTGTAAGCTGATTTTTGATAGTTGACTATCAAAATCAAGAAAATACGTCTGTGTAATGTGATAGTCGATTTTAAAGTTTTAACCAAACAATTTGACATAAAATAAAAACTTCAAGAAAGGGGTTTGTTCGTAGACTACTACATTAACATGTGGTGTTGAAGCGAGCTTGAAGCTCGCCTAAATCTGTATATACCTGAATCGAGTTGAAATGAGCTTGATTCGTCTTGATTCCGGTCGGGCATCGGAGTCGAATCGAAATTTATGAAGAAAAACTTGTGTGGAGAAATTGGTTTTACAGATAATGCGTTATGGTCTGTTTATTTGCATGTTTGTGTACAAAAAATATAGTTTTGTTTTAATCAAATTAAAAAAAAAATTGCACATGGAGTAGGTAGCATATTCTGCAAGTTGATTGCATTTTTACCGATTTTAGCAAGGCATTTGACAAGCTTAATCATAGTATTCTTCTAAATAAACTGTCAAGATTTGGACTAAATGATTCTTTTATCAATTGGTTGTCTTCTTACCTCAGTGATAGACATTAAGGTGTAATTTTCAGACATAATCACTCAAATAAGTTTGTAGTTAACTCCGGTGTACCTCAAGGTAGTCATTTGGGACCACTATTATTTGTCTTATTCATAAATGACCTTCCATCTTTTTTAAAAAACTCTTCTTCATTAATGTACGCTGACGATGTTAAAATATTTCGGAAAATAAATTCATTGAATGATTGTAATCTTCTTCAAAATGACCTACTATGTTTTTGGGAATGGTGCAACAACAATCGTTTATTTTTAAATGTTGACAAATGCAAGACAATGCGTTTCACACGCAAGCATGATTTCATTGTTTTTGATTATATGTTAAACTCCTCTAGTTTACACGTCCAATCCAGCTTTTCTGATCTGGGTATAATTCTAGATTCAAAGTTATCATTTACTGATCACTACGATTCAATAATCAAAAAAGCTAATAGATCACTCGGTTTTATTAAACGTTTTGGAAGTGAGTTCCGTGATCCCTTCGTAATTAAATGTCTATTTTTTTCGTTTGCCAGATCTGTATTAGAATATGGCTGTGTTATATGGGCCCCTTATTACAATGTTCACACAAATAGAATTGAAAGTGTCCAAAAGAAATTCATAAAGTTTTACCTTCGATTTCTTCCTCGGTCAAATTTAATTGAATGGCCTTCCTACCCTCAGAACCTAATTCTCTTGAATATCCCATCCCTTTCTGCTCATAGAGAGTTTTTACAGCTTTGCTTCATCGTTGGATTAATGAATGGATCTATTTCCTCCTTCTCAGTTTTGGGTCGTTTGAACTTTAACGCGGCCCGTGTTGGGTTAAGAACTAGTTTGCCAATACGTCCCAGTTTTAGCAGATCGAACTATGGGTCTAACAGTCCGATTAATCAGTTAATTAATATTTTTAATAAACATTATAACTTAATTGACTCTGTCAACGTAAATATTAAATCAAAACAGTTTAAAATTAGATTTTTCGTTAATTATGCAAATTAGAAATTTAATTGTTTTTTTATTGTTATAGTTATTTATATTTATAATTACCTGTAACGTTAGGATTTTAACGTACTCAAAAATCAAAAAAAAATATATGGTGCTGAACTATTCAGTTTTTCATTGTTTAATACGAATCAAACTATCTCACTTGCACTTCATAAGAAACATCGAAACACCATTTGCATTTTCGAAAGTGCTGTCAAACTTAATCATTTTTAAATCTTCTTGTACGGTGGAAACACCAAAAAGATTTATTTAATCTAAACTGATTAAATTCCTTTGGTGGAAACATAGCAAAACGTAATTATCTTTTCTATTGTTTTCTCTTGCAAAATAAGCCCAGTTAGTCCATTTTCACTAACAAAACTAAATAATATCAACAGTTATAGATTGGTTTTTTCCCCAATGGAAAACACACATGATTCCAAATGCACAACTACTCAACGAACACAGCCATCGAGATACAAATGCAATATCAATGGTACCAACATTTGAGAACGAAATCACATAAGATCCATTCGAGACTCGTATAAATGTCAAAAACCCATCCGTAGTAAGATTCTACTTTAACATATTCATACTACGGATATTGTTTTTGTTATTCGTGTAAAATCCTATTATACTATTGATAGATTTTCCAACAAAACACGGGTAATGTGCAGACATTCAAAACCAATGTGCATCGGTATCTCTTTTTTAATCCTATCCTCCCTTCCTAATTGCTCGCACTGTGTTTAATCATTCATATATCCTTGTGTGCGAGCATAATATAAAAAAACAAGCTTTTATTTTGTCTTGATAATATTATTATAAATTTTGATGATCAAATTGTCAAATTTTACTTTGTAAAATATTTTTTTTTTCAAAAATCGATATCTCAAGAATCGGTCAATATTTTTCAACGAAATTTAAATGTAAAACATACATGCACACACAGCAGACATCTTTCTAAAAACCTTTTATTTAGATTAAAGAGACCTTGAAATATCGAAATTTTCAATTAGACAAACCATACCGATTGCAATATCTTTTTATGGGAAGTTAAAAATGATATTACCTTAAGAATATTTATTTTGATAATATATTTTAGACACGTTGAATTTGTTTAAACAAAGAATTGAATCCTACAAAAGACATTACTAAAACACCACAGAAAACTGGAAATATTTCAATTCTTATTGATTGCATAGTTTTCCAAGTCCCTTAAATTGTAATTCGGGTTATTACAAGGAAATACCATTTTTAAACGCACTTATTTGAAGTTGTCAGGTGTTAGTCGAATTTAAGTAATTTTATTTCTGAAATGAGAAGTATGTATTATCAGAATCAAAATAGAATCTATTAATTAATTATTTAAATACAAAACTGCAGTTAAAGTTGTAGTGCAACATTTTTAAAATTATTAATGCGTTAAAAATAATTGTTACTTAATGCACTTTACAAAATTATTCTAGTTCTTAAAGTGGAAATTGATTATTTGAATTTTTTCCATTCATAGGCATGACGCACTTTTATTTTTCTGCAAATAACAATACCAACAAAACCTAAACAAGTCTTCTATAATATATTGAAAGGAATACAAGTTCCACCTATTTTAAGTCTCATTGTTTTTTTCCATTAAATTGAAGGCATGTTAATAGTATTTTGTATTTCAAAGCAATTTGCATTGTAAATAGCGTAACCTCCTAAAGGTTCAAGCACTATGGATAGACAAACCAGTATAATTAATATGTTGAAACAATTTACATTCGTATCAAAAGTTTTTAGTTCAGTTTTTGACCTTTGCAAAAGGGTGTCTTGTTTTAGATGATGGCGATGATTTATTGTTATATCTTGTTCGACCAGATACCTTTAATATTTAGCGTGCAGAAAAAAAATATTTTTAAACTTGACCTCCATTAAGCGTGTCAGATGAAAAATATAAAAAAAGATATACATAAGTGATTGCCATCAGTCGTTGTTTTGTTAATGCGTTTTGAATTGAGGTTGGATACAATTGGTTATAAATTTAATTGTTTTTTTTGTTTAAATATCGATTTTAATTTACAATTCATTGGAATCACCTTTTTTCTGATTGCATATTTGATTTCTTTTGAGAAAAGATTTTCTGTTGCTGAAAATAATTGGATTAAGCTGCGCTTACGGCTAAGCCTGCGTACTCATTGTGTTTTTTTTTTAACCATTTATGTATATGTTCAAAATCTTAAATTTATGTCCAATTTAATAGCAACACAATTCCCATAAGAAGTTGCTTGAATAGTTTATGATGCTTGAAGTTAATAAAAATGCAAATATTGGTTGCTTGTAATTGCTCTTAAAAACCAATGTGTTAGAATTTAAATAAAGTTGAGAAGAAAGAGATTAGAGCAAGATGCATTTATGGAAACCCTTTAAACAATTTTTGTAGTGTAAGATATATAGAAATGATTTAATTTAAAAAAATCTACTAAGTTGACGTAAAAAAACATAAACTAACTCTTTTTGAAATATTGAATTAGTAATCAAATATTGACTGACCAAACAATATTATAATAAAAACAGTTTTATAATGAATAAACGTAAAAGGTAATATAAGCAAATAATTCATTAAACACTTTTGGAAGGTACCAGCAGTGTTTAATGTTTTCAGTAGTTTTATTTAAAACAGAGGCACTATCATTATAATAGCGATATCATCGAACTTTATAAATAATCTGTTAATTATACGTTTCCATATTCTAACCCCAACCTCTGCCTTATAATATCTATAATTTAAATAAATTAAATAATGGGATTTTTATTTTTTACAAAATTTCTGTTACTGCAACAACGTAAGATGCAATTAATTATTTTACTTTCGTTAACCGCAAAACGGTATAATCACGACTTTTTCTTACAATAACCTTATCTTAAACTGATATAATAAATGTGTACAAAGTGCATCTTATGTGGTGATTTATTTACAACAAGTTAGATGAGATTAAAATGCATTTCGAAATTAGAAGGCATCTTATTGAGTAGTACGAACCTACTCTTAAAATTTGTTACAATTTAGTCAGTGTGATTATTGGTGCCCTCGAAAGTGGAAATTGTATATTTTTGTAAGCCGATTTATCATTTTTAAAGAAATTAAATCAAAAATTGAAGCTCAAGCTGTTTTCTGTTAAGATATTCGAGTCGTTAAAGCTATTAGTTGTATTTTTGGTGCTACTTTTATAATATTATTTTCTGCTCGTAAGAAGTTCCATTTAAAAAATGTTTTTGTTTAGTTTTTTTTCCATTTTTAAAAACAACTTTAGATTACATTTTTGTTAAGTTCAAAAGTGAAAAATTTCGTTCACCCAATTTTCTCACGAACCAATAGTGCATTCAATTTTATTTTACTCATCGTACCGTTACACAGAATTTGTTTAAAGTTGAAAAAATTAAACAAATATTTTTTTATAAATCAAATTTGTCACTTAGGATATATTCTACGCTAAAGGAATAATATTACCCAGAAAATAATTGTATGCAACCAGGAGTAACGTTTTTGACACCTGGTGTAGTTTTTAGAAAAATAATATTGACAGTTTCTTTTAAAAAATATAAATCTAAAAAAATTAACAATTTAAATTCTTAAAATAAATGTTTAATTGTAACCTACAGAAAAAGTACTAAAAATTGGTAAAAATTGATTTTCTACTCAAGTATATTGAGAAAGAAGAATGGTTTTGACTTTAAACTTCAAAAAGAGGCTGGGATGCGACCCACACTGATAACTTCCCATCCCGTCTGTCGATTTGTCTTGCTTAAAAGTTTGTCTATATGTATCAATTTTCACCAAATTTGCGTACTATTTTTTGTAGATTTTATTTTTTTATGAAAAAACAGACTGTTGGATTTTTATATCGAATGATATATAAATATCGAAAACAATATTTTCTGTGAAATAAAATTTTGAATCCAATATTTGTAATTTTTTGAAATTTCGAAAGTAAATTTTTACCAAGTTTTAGTATTGTTTTTTTCTTAGGTTTTTATTTTTTGTAAAAAAAACTGTCAATTCGATTTTTCTCAAAATTTGTCCTAATGTTGAAAACAATATTTCTTATAAGTTAAAATTAGTCAGAAGCCATTATCTCAAAGTTTTGAAAAGATATTTGAGTCGAAAATCAATTTTTACCAACTTTTATTAATTTTTTTAGGTTTTTATTTTTTTTTTTAAACTATCAATTCGATTTTTCTCAACATTTTTCAGAATGTTGAAAACAATATTTCTTATAAGATAAAAAAAGTTTGAAGCCTTAATCTCACGTTTTTGAAAAGATATTTGCGTCGAAATTCAATTTTTACCAACTATGAGTAATTTTTTTTTAGGATTTTATTTTTTATAAAAAAAACTGTCAATTAGATTTTTCTCAAAATTTTATCAGATGTCAAAAACATTATTCTTCGTTGCACAAAATTGTTTTGGAGATGAAATCATATTTTGGTCGTAAAATTTTCGAGGTGACAAATTTTTTTTCTGATTTTTTTGATTTATAAAAAAAAACCGTTAATTGGATTTTTTTTCCAAAAATAGATATAATTGTTTTGTATTACGTTACAATATATATTATAAAATTTAATTCAAGTCTCTAGCATCATTGGTTCATGAGATATTTAGGTTTAACCAAAATTTTCACCTTTTTTTTAAACTGCTATGGTAAAAAAACCACCCACGCAATTTTCTTGAGAGCCCTTTCTGCATCTTTCTGCCTTATTATCTGCATACCAAAATTTATTTGAAGTCGATATCTCTTCTGGTTCTTGAGCTATGGACGACGGACATACGGACATACGGACGTACACACGCACGCACAGACATCTTTCTAAAAATCTTTTATTTCGACTCTAGGGACCTTGAAACGTCGAGAAATGTCAAAATTTTCAATTTGACAAATCGGACCTATGACAATAACTTCCTATGGGAAGTTAAAAATATATATATGTATATTTTTGAAGTCAAAATATTTGAAGACAAAATATTTTCATTTAATTTGGTAAATTTTTAAGAACAATCCATTTGACAGATTTTTTATAAACAAATATAAACTTACGAAACATACCACACTTAATCGGTTTAACGTCCCGGTTATATTGAAAAAATGCAGCTTTAACTTTAATTATTATTGATTGCATTTTTTTCGAACTTCCTTAAATGAAGGCTTATTACAAAAAAGACGCTTGGATGCGACCCACACACACCCACGATTTTAGTCGAAAACCAATTTTCAGTAGCATTTTTTAAAGGTTTTCATTACTTACAAAAGAAATGTTTGTTAGATTTTTAACAACAATATTTTGTATAGAATAAAATAATTTTGAAGTCAATATTTTTGAACAATATTTTCATAAGATCAAAGTAAATTCAAGCAAATTTGTTTGATTTTAATTTTAATTTTGTAGGAACTTTTCGTAGTATTTATTTAGGTTTTTATTGTTAAAAAAAACTGTTTCTTCCATTTTTCTGAAAATTCTACTAGATGTCAAAAACATTATTCTTCGATATATTAACTTTTTTTAGGGGTTATAGAATTTTTTGTTCTAAATCTAAAAGCATTTGAGGTGACAAATATTTTTGTTTAGCTTTTTTGATTTATTAAAAAAAAACTGTTAGTCGAATTCATACCATTTTTGGTATCACGTCAAAATATATAATATGAGATCTTATTGAAGTCGTTAGCTTTATTGGTTCGAGAGATATTTGTGGTCGATCAAATTTGTCTTACTTTTTTAAACAATATTATATTATAGCAATATTATATTATACAAAATTAAGGAACGAAATTATTTAAACGCTCTTTCAGCTAGTTTTTTGAAATATGAAGGACTGAAAAAGGACGACTGTCAAGTAAGCACTAAATTTTTTGAAATTTAAATAAGGGGGTATGTAGTGCTCACTAAAAATGGTGAGTCCAGGCATAAAACTAGGATATTCGAAAATGTAGTTTTTTGTTTAAAATTAGTCGTGGAAAATTTTTTGGAATTTTTTTCTTTATACAACTTATTTGCAACAAATAATCTTCAACTAATTGCATACTAATTTTACCCTATTTTACAAAGTGTGGTGCTAACTTGATATCAACCTAACACTACAATTTTGTTTTCCAAAACTAATTTAAAACAACAAATCTACAATTAACTACATACTCGGTTTATTATATTTCGAAAAATTCAGTGCTAATTTGAGAGTCGTGAAAAAAATATATCTAGATCGCGCGTTCACACAGAAACCTCTCTAAAAACTTCTGTTTTAAATATAGGGACCTTAAAACGTCGAGAAATTTCGACATTTTCAATTCAAAAAATCGGATCGATCACAATTACTTATAATGGGAAGTTAAAAAACGCCTGCTTATTTATTGAAAGCCTTTTTTGCATGTTTTGATGTAATTATCTGTAAAACAAAATTTATTTAAATTCAATATCTCTGGTTCTTCAAATGACGAAAAAATGTTTATCAAACATACGGCCCGGGCGTACGTATAAAAACTTCTAGGTTCCCTTAGTTCTTAAAAGAATTTAAATAGAACTACAAAATAATAAAAGCTAAATTTTCTTAAAATATTTTCCAACCAGATTTTATTTTTTTCCTCAGAATAAACACAAGTAGCTCAAAAACTGCTGAACTATCGATTATTTTTACGAATTCTAACTTATCCTTAAACACCTAAGAACATTTACGTATAGCTTAAAAAAAAGTACAACAAATATTTCAAAACCAGTTATTATTGAAATCGTTCATTACCCCAAAACTAAGTTATGCAATCTTTATTTATTTATTTATAAAATTCATCACCATCTCAACTCAATAAGTTTATCGGATTTGAAATTACATGCACTGCGAATTGTATAATTTGCGGTTTATGGGCCAATGATTTTTAATTTAATTGATTCGCATAGTAGTAAGGTACTACATATAATATAGTTGAACTACCTGCAACATATGAAATTATATGTATATACTATAGTGCTATAGCGGAATTTACAAAGATTTTCAACTCAAGCGTAACAAACACCAGCTTAAACCGAAACAGAAACCGAAACCAGTAATTCGAAAGTTCTATTTTAAAAGTGGGTTTATAGCATGCTGGAGCTGTTGGTTGCACTGTAATTCTTGTCCATTATTATTTGTGTGCAAAATTTAATTACACATTAACTATATTAGCTTCGTAAATGTAGTATGTAAGTTAAAACAGTTAATAACGTGACGAGACGACTTTTTGCATGTTTTCTTTTTTTTTTTTTAATTTTGCAAACTGAAAAACGTTCATAGGGTATGTCTTAATTAAAAATGATTCATTTTCTTGTTTTGTGTTCTTTTTATATAAAGATAACACATTACATTGTCTGACGCACTTAATAAATGTGTAATCGTGGTTTTTTCTATATAATTAAGGGCTTGAAAATAGTTGGTAATTTATAAATTTTATATGTTTTTAATAGTGTTTTTTTTGTCTATAAAATAAATTCCTCTTGAATTGAAAAGTGACATTTTCAGTTGAATTATGTAAATTTATGTCAAATATGAAATATCATCTCATTATTATGAATTTGACAGTTCACACTCAATTTATCAGCATCTGGAATTTGACACATATAAAATATGTTTTCAATTATATGTAAATTTGTTTTTTTTACATACTTTTTACATGGTACAGTAATAGACTGAGAGGTGACATGAAATTTTTGGCTTGAAGTCTTAACTGCGACTTCTTTTTTTTAGGTCCCATGTTGAAATTTGTTTGGAATGTCAAAAAGTAATTATCTTAAAATGTTCAATATTACGAAATACAAGTAAACCTAATTAATTTTTCTTTAAATTTCTATAAGTCAGCGGTCTGTTAAAGTAAAACATTGCAGAAAAGTTTCGGATTTGTTTTTTTTTTGGTGCAGACCATTTGTGAAATACATATTGTAATGTGTATACACTCTTTATTTCTTTTAATATCGGATTAATAGGAGAACTCGCTTCTTTAAGCATCGAGAAACATCTAGTGGCTAAGAGGGGAACTCAATTCATTCAGCGCATACAAGAACCTCGAAAGGGGCAACATCTAGGGATTAAGAGGAGAACTAGCTTCGTTAAGCATCTAGTGATAAAGAGGAGAACTTCGTTAAGCATTCTCAACAGGAAACGGATTGTGGCAGTTCAAAGTGATGCCTTTTGGACTTTGCAATGCTCCAGCAACTTTTGAGCGCCTAATGGAATGCGTCCTGCAAGGACTCACATGGAAATCTTGCCTGGTCTATTTGGATGACGTCATAGTATACGGGAAAACATTTGACGAACACTGTACAAATCTGAGAGCCGTGTTTCAAAGACTTCGAGAAGCCCACCTCAAGCTTAACCCAAAAAATTGTTCACTCTTCAAAACCGAAGTGAAATATCTGGGACATATCATCTCATCCCAAGGAGTAAAAACGGATCCTGATAAGGTTGACACCGTGAAGAATTGGCCAATACCACAGGACAAACACTAACTCCGAAGCTTTCTGGGTCTAGCCACCTACTATAGGCGCTTTGTGAAGGATTTTGCTGGAATCGCCAAGAGTCTACATCAGCTAACGGAAATGGGAATCAGCAGATGCCATCTAGGAGTGAACAAGACGCTAGAAAAGGTTCGGCAACGATTTTACTGGCTACATGCAAGGGAAGACGTCGAGAAGTGGTGCCGAAAATGCGATACCTGTGCTGCCACCGAACAAAAAGAACCACAGCCAAATGCAGCAGTATAATGTCGGAACACCCTTCGAAAGGATTGCAGTAGACGTGGCGGGTCCATTTCCGGAAACAAATAATGGAAATCGTTATATTCTGGTCGTAATGGATTACTTCAGCAAGTGGCCTGAAGCATACGCCATTCCAAACCAAGAAGCCAAAACAGTCGCAGACCAAATTGTCTTCAACTGGATGAGCAGATTCGGCGTTCCATTAGAACTGCATTCTGACCAGGGAAGGAATTTTGAATCAAACATATTTCAGGAAGTTTGTGGGCTTCTTGACATCAAGAAGACAAGAACAACACCACTTCACCCACAATCTGATGGCATGGTCGAACGATTCAACCGAACCCTGAAGGAACATCTTTGCAAAGTTGTGGACGACAACCAGCGAGATTGGGATCGACACATTCCACTGTTTTTGATGGCGTATCGAAGTGCAAGACATAGCTCAACTGGTCATACACCGTCTGAGATTTTGATGGGAAGGAACATCAGACTGCCCAGCGAAATAAAATTTGGATGTCCCACGTCGGAGCTGCAAGCCGAGGATGACTACATTGATGACCTCAGAGAAAGACTCCTTCAGATCCACGACAATACCAGGTTGAAAATAAAGATGTTCAGTGACCGAATGAAGACACGCTACGATATACGAGCGACAACAACAGAGTTCCAAGCAGGAGATCGGGTGTGGCTTTACAATCCCCATCGACAAAAGGGGTTGTCACCGAAACTTCAACGGGACTGGGAAGGTCCATATACAGTCATTACAAAAATCAACGATGTCGTGTACCGGATACAAAAGGGAGTCAGAGGAAAACCTAAAGTTGTACATCGCGACCGGCTACATCGCTACAGTGGTGATGAGAAAGATAGATTTGTTCGGGACGATCAATCCTAAGGAGGGGGCAATGTAATGTGTATACACTCTTTATTTCTTTTAATATCGGATTAATAGGAGAACTCGCTTCTTTAAGCATCGAGAAACATCTAGTGGCTAAGAGGGGAACTCAATTCATTCAGCGCATACAAGAACCTCGAAAGGGGCAACATCTAGGGATTAAGAGGAGAACTAGCTTCGTTAAGCATCTAGTGATAAAGAGGAGAACTTCGTTAAGCATCGAGAACAACCTCGTAGATTCTCGAACCGATTTGAGGTATATAAATAGGAGCTCGGAAGCGAAGCGGATTATTATTGGTTGTGAACTGCGATAAAGTAAAGACTGTATAAAATAATTGAAAGTAAAGACTGTGTGTGTGCACATGACTTTTTTGTAGAAAATTAAATTTGCTAGTAAACTCTCTTTTTGGGATATAAGAAGAGGAACAATTTTATGAACAAATTAGATTTAGCGACCAGTTTTGGCGAGAGTTAGGGATAAACCGCAAGTGACACTTCTGTAGAGTGTTTAACTCAACATTAACATTATGGCTTACGCCAGGCCAAAGCATTTTTTTTTTTCATTTTTCTGTATCTTAGTACTTAAAAAGAAGTTTCCAACTAATTCCTACTTTTTTGTCATCACAACTGTGAAATTTTAACGGTATTTGTGTGTCACACGTTTTCGTACGACCGACGGGCCCCTAAAATAAATTATACTCGCTATAGCCACGTCGCACAAAAACGTACGACAGTAGTTTCTTCGTGTTGTCTCGTATTATCTCCTGTGTTTTTAATAAGTGTTACATAAGTGATTGCGCAAGTTGTCAAAAATGTTTTTCGTACAGTTATAGGTTTCTGAAAAATAAGCATTTGAAATGGAAAGACAAAATTTGAATGAAAATGAGGTGGAGAGGGAACCAGAAATGGAAGAAAGTGACGAAGATTTTTCAAGCGACGATTTGGACTTTGATGATGATTGGCTACCAAACGATGATCCTAACTCAGATACCGACTCGGAACATGAGGATTTGAACGCGGTTGATGCGGAAATTCTAGAAAGTGATGAGGAAGAGATGCTTGAAGAAACCGAGGAAACACCAACCCATGATTGATCCCGCCAAAAAACCTTTACTTTCACTGGAAAATCCGGTTTCCTAATAGACGTGCCTTCAACTATAAGCTGTCTTGAAGCCTTTTGCCTTTTTGTTAATGAGGAGGTTATACAACTTATAGTTTTGGAAATAAATAGGTATGCAGAGCAGCAAATACATCGCGTTCCAATAACTCGTGCATCAAGAAAAAAGAAATGGGTTCCCACAAACGCCACAGAGATAAGAAAATTCCTCAGGCTTTTACTATGGATGGGCCTAGTAAAGGTGGGATTGTTGGAAGAATATTGGTCGAAGAAAAATATTTACAATTTTGGCATTCCTGCTAAAACTATGTCCAGAAATCGTTTCCAACTTCTTCTCAACTTCATTCATTTTACTGACAAAACTACCCTAGCGGCGGGAGATAGAATTGGAAATACCAAACAAAGCTCATCCTTATGGTGTTAAGTTATTCAAACTTTGCTCGACAGAAGGTTTCACTTGGTCTACTAAAATTTACTCCGGCAAAAGCTCAACAGGTGTTCGAGAAGTTGGTTTGGCAAAAAATGTTTGTGAAGAACTAAGTTCTTTTTTGAAAGGAGAAGGTCGCACTCTATTTGTTGACAATTTTTATACGAGCTACGAACTGGCAAGCTCCATGCTTGACAAAAAAAAAAACGCATGTAGTTGGGACACTTCGAGTGAACAAAAAAATCTGCCAAAAGAGGTTATGAATGCACAACTAAAGAGACGAGAAATGGTAGCACGTGAGAAAGAAAACGGCATTGTTGTTCTAAAGTGGAAGGACACCCGAGATGTCAGGATTCACGATTCCTGACCCAAATATTCCATCCACCAGTAGAGGCAGGAGAATAAACCGACGAGGCCAGGGAAATCGTGAAAAGCCTCTTGCTATTATTAAATATAACAAAGGCAAGTCGGGCATTGATCTATCGGATCAAATGGCTTCATAAGCTACGACACTTAGAAGAGGTTTAAAGTGGTACAGGAAAGTTGCCATTGAATTTTTGCTTGGAATGGCAGTTGTAAATGCTTATTTAGTTTACGAAAAAGCCAAAAAAAGTGTAATGCAAATTCGAAAATTTAGAGAGCAGGTTGCTGAAGTATTTTTGGACCTTCTTTCTCCACAACCAGTTGCTTCAAAAAAAACATTTAATAGAAAAAAGAAAGGATACAAATGGTAAAACCATAAGACGGGCTTGCGTTTTGTGTTATGCCCAAACAAAAAATCCTCCGATAGAAAAACTGATAGGAACAGCATAAAAAGAACAACAACATTATGTCCAGAGTGCCCCAACAAACCCCAGCTATGCGTTTCTTGCTTTCCAAAATATTCACATTCAAAAAGGTAATTTACATAAAATATCTTTTCAAATTAGTAAATTTCAACTGATTTCTTTTAAGACAGTAAACCTGAATCTTTCGAAATTTTGCCCTTTGTTAAAAAGAAATTTTAGAATAAGTAATAGTTTACATATTAATTTTTAATTTTAACTTAATTTTTTGAATGAAATAATATTGTTATTTTTTTGTTTAATTTTTTTTTTTCTGAATAATAAAAAGTTATAAAAATGAAGTATATGAACAAACACGAAGAAGAAATTTCACTCTTATTTATTTTTCTCAAAAGTTATCCTACAGCCACGAAATTTAGACCAAAATGTTCACCAGAAGCCACACAATCCGAAACCCATACAAAATCCCATATACTGTCGCACAAAAACGTACGACATGGCCTGAACTGAAGTACTAGGTGTCACACGAAAATGTGCGACGCGGCTTCTGGGGAATTATGAGGTGTCGCATGAAAACGTGCGATGATGATTTTAAGAGAGATGACTGTGCGTGCGTACTTTCAAACGTCTATAATAAATCTAATTGACAGTTTTTTTTTCAAAAATAAAAACCCAAAAAACTTTATATTTCCACTCAAATATCTCTTCAAAAATTAAAGATACTGACTTCAAACTAATTTCATCATATAAAAAATGCTGTTTTCAACCAACAAATTAAAATCTACAAAAATTGCTACACAAAATTGATAAAAATTGATGAGCGATTCTCAATATTCCGTTATTAAAAGGTATTGACCTCTAAATGATTTCATTCTGTGCTAAATTTTGTTGTTAACTGAAGATAATGGTATTAAACAAATCCATATATATATATATAGGAAATAAAAATTTTCAAAAATTGAAAATTGGTTTTCGACAAAAAATCTCGTTAACAAAAATTGATATTGAAATCAAAATTATTTTATCACATGCAAAATATTGTTATTAACATTTAGTTAGTTTTAATAAATTTTATTAAATTAAGTTACTATTTCTGTCACTGGACACAAATTTCCTGATTGAAATCAAGCATTTGAGGTTAGAGATGATCATTGAAAAGAAAACTGAAAGGTGGAAGCGTTTAAAAAATTCGATGCTATGGTCGCGTCAAAGCTTTTATTTTCAAAATATGGGAATACAAAGAAAATGGAACGCGTTCAGTGGAACGATTTTGTTCCAAATTGTTAAATTTAAAACCAGGGACCTATATCACCAAACAATTTTCATTTTGCAACTTTGGAAAAAATAATATCCTATTAAGTAAAATTGCCAAGTTATTTACAAAATTTTGGACTTTTTAGAAAAGTGAAAAGTAAATGTAAAAGTTTTTCACCAATTTAAATTCGTATTTTGAAATGTTGCAAAGTAAATCTTAGATTGTGTTTATTAAGATCAAATATGCTTGGAAAAATATTGGCAAATCAATATCTATCATGGTACTATCAACACATCCAGCTACGAGTACATAAGGAAATCATTCTTGAGAAAAAAATTGCGGGGCTATGTCTGAACAATTTTGTGCTACCAAATGGTGTTAGAGAGAAATTCATCAATGATAATATTCGACACTCGATGAACTACTCTGCAGACGGTCTATTTGCTTGTTTCGTGCAAAGATGCAACACCGTGATATTGGGCTATATTCCCGGCTCTATGTAGTGCACACAAGAGCGTGTTGGAAAGAGACTAAAACACATATTTCTTTGGCTATTGAAATGTAGTTTATTTCCAATTTTAGACAACACGAAGTCAATGGTACTTTTCGGTAATCAAAAACTCTCTTTTGTCGAAAAATCATTTCTGAAGTTCAGTTTTAGTTTCACAACTCCTTGGTCACTATTATTAACTTCTTGGTTTTCAAAATATTATTCAAAACAATTTATTTTTTTTTTAAATTATTTTACAACAGCTTTAATCCTAAAATTCCAAATTCAAGTTTTTTGGTAAATTCGTCAACATAAAAAAAAATTTCCTCTGTCTATTATTATTTATTTATTTATTTTCAAAGCGGTTTATCTAGTTTTCGACAATTTTTCAAAACAAACTCCTACTTGCAATGAAAATTTCTTTTTACACATTACTAAAAAGCTTTTCAAAATTTTTAATATAATTTGCAAAGTCTATTGTTTGGCAAAACAAAATAACAAATGTTTTCACTTTTCAAAAAAGACTTTGCACTGTGTAAATTTGCTGAAACGTGCTATGCAAAGGGCAGAACTTTTCAATTCAATAATTTCAAATTAAATGATCACATCCCATTAAATTACGCTATCAAAATATTGCACAACACGTTTGCATCAGATCCGTATCTTGATTAGAATTTTCTCTTAAATTATTTTTTCTTTTGATTTCTCTTTTCCGATTACGTTGTTTTTCTTTTGTAAAAGTTAACATTCCCTATACTAATAATAATTCAAGTCTCCAGTTTTTTCTCTCAGCAAAATGCATTCAATCATATGCCTTTTGTGGATTTCCTTGAAACACATTTGAACTCAATTATAGGTACATAATCGGTTATTATCACCAATCACTATAGCAAATCATTAAAAATAAATTGGACACTCTTTAACTGACAACTAGACGTAAAGTTAAAGGCTACAAACCGGCCCGGCGAAATGATTTTGCTTTGGCTTTTTTTGTTCAAAGTCGACCGGTTATCAGTTTTGTCGTTTTAATGTTTTTGTCAATTAAATTAAACTTACATACCTGTAAGATTACATACTTATGGTTATGACGATATACCATAAGTATGTATATGAATTCCTGGCGAATAAAATATTTACCTTAAGTATTTAAGTTCTCAAGGAAATGATGCTTTTGAAAGAGCAACAAGTTTATTTACCTCAAATCAGAAACCTGCAAAAATGACTAAAACGCACACTGGCGTATTGAGGTTTTGAGAAGCCTAATATCACCTATTTTTTGCAAACCCAAAAGTTGAAAGGAGGTTAAGAAAAACTTATTCAGTGTGAGGAAATGTAAAGGTTTAGTACGGAAGCTTTTGTGGTTAAGTCATGAGTAATTCCCCAAATTTGGAGAGTTGACTCTGAATCGATGGTTTATTTTTCATGCGTGATCGAAACACCGGAAATTGCCGTTTAAGTTGTGAATTTGGTTTACTTCAGGATTAGGAAACTCTAAATTGAGAAAGTGGACCTTAGCGTATCTTGCTTCAATCTTTCAAAAACTATCGAGTCTATTGAACGACACACTTCTGGTTTCAATAACTTTTACTAAAATTAATATTTGTTTCTCATACATAAGGTTACAACTTGATGATTGACCTTTGAAGAGCCTCAAGCACGAGAATGCTGTGCCCAGTTTACAGATCCCCCAATGAACTCACGTAGCCATAAGAAACCAGTAATCGTTAAAACGTTTTGGTAACAAGGTCTCGTACCGAAGTAATGCTGGATTATTATTATTTCATTGCTCGTGCTCGTCTCACTACATCTTCATGTAAAATTTGACATTGAAATATACAGGCTTTAGCAATCCCCATAATGCATCTCTGATGGGTAAGGTAAGGTAAGGTAAGGCAAAATTTAAACTTATTTTGTAATCGTTTCTCATCTGATCGTCCATCAGAAACTACCTGCAAAATGTCAGCGTTTATTATTTATTTTTGATGCTTTCATTCAGATGCAAAATTATGTACTTGAAATAAAAAGACTTGAATGGAGATATTGGAGAGAATCAAGTCAACAATTCAAAACGTTATGAGGTTATTTTGTTAAGCTTCTTAAGAAAACACGTCAGTTAGTTGACTTAGAAAACAACTCATGCATCTTACTCAAGAAGTTTGTTCAATGAGATTGCGTTTAAATTTGCATTATTTTGTGTTTGGCAATTTAGTGAATCGAAGCAAGTATAGGTACATACTCGTATTTATAGTTCTGCGCTGCTGCTGTTGATGAGGAGAATTGCGTGCCGGAAGTTCTGACTTCTGAATGGTACTAGGTTATAACGATCATATTATGTACATAGCTATTAAATTTGAAGTGGGTTAGTGGTATTACCAAATACTACATTTGCAATTTTAACTACCGGATTAAGATTCTAATATTTAGTAGTTTATTTGTACTCAAATAATGTTTTTATTTGTTTGTTATCTTTAGTAAATAGCTAAACGTAACTAGAGGAAGACAAATTTAAACAGTTGGTTTTGAAATTCAGACTTTTAAAGTGTTAATCATTCAGCAAGTTGGCGTTCAGTTAAAATGTCTAACTTGGTTGTCTTTAAACTTTGTACCAAGTCTTATTTCTTGCAGGTTCCCAGGCAGAACTAAAACAAGGAAGATCAGTATCTCTCTTTTGTATTAAATATATTATTAATTTTTACTCTTAATACTTTTTTAATTAAAAACAATATTTTTGCTTAGAAGTTAGTCCTTATGTTCGCGATACTTTTCATCGGCCAGTTCTAAAAAAACTATTAAAGGGCTCGATTTTCTTGGGGAATTTACGCAAGAATTAAAAAAAGAAGCCAATAATGGATTCAAATTGAAATTAGAATTAATTTTTAGAAAAAGCCAGAAGTGTAAGAAATTGTGCCAGACAGAAATGGAAAGAAGCAAAGAAATAAGAAAGTTTTACAGAAAATGTTGGTCTCTGTTACTAAAAGAAGCTAGAATTGTATACGACGTATTTTTTGGCTTTTCCAAAAAAAAAATCTGTCCAATTTTCAAGAACAATATCGGGGATGTGTATTACACTAAGAAATTCCAAATAATGCCCGTGAAAATTAAGGACTTTTAATATAAACTTCCTACTGGAAGTTATCGCAGAAAATTCTTACTCATGTTAAAATCAAAGAAGTTTGTGTTCATATTTAAAAGTTTAAACACACAAGATCATCCATGCCATAATTAGTTCGGTGTTGGGAAACATCCATTAATTATAAACTACAGGTATTGTGGTTACCTACTGGAGTTAGTTTAAACTTAAATAAATTAATAAATCAGGTACATTAATTACACCAGTTAAGAGTTGATGAATAGAGACAATATTATTGTAAACCCTCCTTTGAGATAGAGGCTGCATTTGAAGAAGCTTTATTCGGTGTTCATAAGGAGAAAGTTTGTAATCAGACCGTGGTAGCCGTTTTAAAGCTAAACGTATGAAGTTGCGTTGAACAGATATATCTATATTCTTGTGGTTCTCGTTAAAAGGAGTCCATACCTGGGATGCTTACTCAAGATGGCGGGCAGACCAAAGTGTTATATAGAGCGGTATATGTAGTAATGTAGGATCCTGAAATTCTTTAGAATAACGTTTAACAAATCCTAGCATACGATCGAATTAATATGCTCCGTAAAATCGAGATTATAATTAAAAAGAATATCAAGATCTTTAATCACTAGGCCCTAGTTCTCAACGGACTGTTGCACCACCCAATTTATTTTTTTAAGATCTTTAAAACTATAAACGCTATACATCGCGTTTGCTACTAAATAAAATAAATTAGGTGGCGCAACAGTCCATTGAGAACTAGGGCCTAGTGACTTACGACTCCCAACCATTCCTGTGTGCAAGTAATGTTGTCAGGAATGGAGGGGACCTACAGTTTTAAGCCAAATACGAACGGCTAATTTGAGAAAGCACTTTTTATGACAAGAATTACTTTTGGAGAATTTGTCAATTCCTCGCAAGAGGCATTTCCTGTGAATACAACTTTAGATGGTATAGACAGGGTTCGAACCCAAGACCTCTAGCATAACAGTCCAACGCACTAACCATCATGCCACGGGTAATGCTACTACGATATTTTATAATCAATCGTACTAGAAGTACGTTTTTGTACGTTTTTAAGAAAAAGTTATTACTTGACATTAGGTTAAGGTTAAGCCCATTCTTTTTGCTCCAAATAACAACTGTTAATATCGTTCAGAGACTTTATGCTTTTGAAGATTTTAATATCATCCGCAAAGATTAAAATGTTACTGTATTGTACACAGAGCGGTATATAGATAATCGATAGTTTAGATAAAAAGTAGAGGTCCTAAATGACTACCCTGGGGAACTTCTGATTTGGCAATAAAATGGTTTGGGAAAGAACTTCTGAATTTAGTTTGATATGACCTGTCCATGTGATAAATTGAGGAAGAAATCCAAGTCCCTTCAGCTTAAATGTTGTGATATCATAAGAAAGACAAAATACAATCGATCTCTTGACCGAGTTCTAGAATAATTGAGCACTTATGCAAACATGTAATTAGATTAGTAATTGTTAAACTTTCAAAACTTAACTCAAAAAGCGCTTGGGAATACAGGACAGTTTAGAGATTGGTCTGTAATTACTAATTTCAGACTTGTTACCCTTTTTAAGAACTGGGTGTCTTAAATACCTTCTATTATATGGTTGGGAATTTACCAGAGGGAGATGCTGCCACTGCTTTACATTTTTTCAAGACAAACGATTTTCGAAAAAAGATTTGATAAGTCTATATTTTTGTATACAATATCATCAGCATTTTTGAAGACAAACTTATTCTGTTATGTTTTTTTAGGTTTCATGATTTATTAAAAAATTGTTTGCTGAACTTCTTAAGTTTATAACAATTCTATATAAGATTTAAATGTGTTGACCAATAGAATTTTGATTAAAAGAATTTTCTTAGAATATTTGAAACTAACCAAATGTTTTATTTTTGTAAATATTGATACAGTAAAAAGGAGCCAGTAACTGAATTTGTTTTTAAAAAAATCTTTTCTTTAAAACACAATTTAATTAAAGTCGATGTCACTACTTTTTTGAGGTATAGTGAATGAAAATGAATGAAAAACATCTCTCTTAAAAGATCAATTCACATTAAAGGGCGTTTGAAACGTCAAGAATTGTTAAAAAATTGACGAATGACGTTCGATGTCCAAAAAAGAATTAGAAAACGATTTTTGGACAATAAATTAAAAACGATTCTCCTAAAAATTCATAAGATTATTCGATTGTTTACGATTCAAGCAGTTCTAATCAAATTTTCAAGGGCACCAATGGGAAATGCTGTTCACTCCCCAACCTCTTTTAAATATATTTTTTAATTAGGTTGTAGATTAGAAATCAGTGTCTGCATTAATTTGGCAAGAGTTTTTCATTGAACATCATATTATAAATCATCATATTTTGTTCATAAATAAACATTTCCACAAATAAAACAATTTTATGGCTAACACTAATCTATGAAACAAGTTATAGTACATACAACACACCAAGTTGTGGTTAGTTTCAAATTAGTCTTGCACTCAAACCAGTTGTCTTTCACTTCAATCAAACTCAAGTTTTCACATCAAATCATTATTATAAAAATTAACTTCATAATGTGTTGTTATCTACATTCTAATAAATGATGTCAGTTTAATAATAATAAAAAAAGAAACAAAAACTGATCATGAACAAGTTTCTATAAATTATCTATAAAGCTGATATTGATTACCATTCAGGATGGCTTCTTTTTTTATTCTCCTTTTTATTTATTAACTTTGTTAATTATACCTTGTCACTTTTAAAAATAACATTTAAAAATGCTATCAAAGAAGTTAATTTCACCCCAAAGCCAATTAGTATATTTAAGGATCATGTCTTTCATTTCAGTTGATTTAAATTATATAGTAAGTACTCAGTAGAGCTGAATTAATTTATATTCTGATGGTTATGGTTGCTGCTGTAATACTTTTAAAATGCATTCATTTTTGTTTTTACAATGCATTTTAATTATAGTTTTCACCATTACCATCAACTTTAAAAGCTATACTCACTTTAAAAAAGACCTTAACAAAAAGTACATAAAGAAGAATGGAAAGATAATTACTAATTGTCTTTTCCACGCTTATGCACTTTGACTTATGAAACAAAGTTGGAATACTTGTATAAAAAGGTTTTCTTTTTGTTTTTGTTATTTCTGTTTTAACTTTTAAGTTTCCAACAAGCCCACTGCCACTTTAGTTATCTTTGGTTATACTACCATTATAATTGGTTTAGTGATGCAGGTAAATTTATTAAACTTAACTTAAGTTAAAAGATGTAATTGTGGTCGAATAACATGCTAATTAAGACCTAAGAGGTTTTATAAGACATCACAGAACGAACTTACTCGTACATACATTTTGGTAACTTTATGATCATTTGCCTTAAAAATTTCATGAATATTTGCAAAATTCCACAAAGTCTTCGTAAGTAAGAATAACCTTTAAATTTTGCTTTGGCACTTCATACTTTTACTTGTATAGTGTAAACCTCACAAGGGAATACATTAACCTTATAATTATAATGTGAATGTCCAAATTGGGCTATAAGAGGTCTTGTAGAAAGCTCACATTTAGGTGAAATTGTCCGCGATAATAAATTATGCAGTGTGAAATTCTTTCTTTGATTGCTTTTCAGAGTAAGTGAATAATATGATAATGAAAGGGGTTCCTACTTTTATGTAATAAAGTTGATTGTTTTTTGATTAACTTTGTCGACTTTATTATATTTCTTTCTATATTTTTATATTAATACAAACTAGTTTGAAAAATTTACAGCAAAAACTTAGTGACTTAGTCGCATGTAATTGGAGTCCCACGGAGTTCTAACAATTGAAGTTTTCAATGTTTTATGGATACTAATACTCTTACCCGTGGCGTGACGGTTAGTGCGTAGGACTATCAGAGGGTCCTGTGCCACCTAAAGTTTTTTTTTTCAAGAGGGGTACTGCCTCTTGGAAGGAATAGACAAATCCTCCTAGAGTAATTCCTGTCACGAAAAGGAGCTTTTTAGCCGCTCGGATTTGGTATACAAACTGTAGGTCCCCTCCATACCTGACATTACTCGAACACATTAGGAATGATTAAATACTAAAAAGTACGAGTACAATATTGAACTCTATTGAAATACAGTAAAGTTGTTTGTACTGAAAAATCAATATTTTTCAGATTTAAGATTTATTTAGGAAAATATAAATTTTAAACAAAAATAATTAAACATTTTTTAACTTCCCATATTGTAATGGGTCCGATTTGTCAAATTGAAAATTTTGACATTTGACGTTACAAGGTCCATAGAGTCGAAACAAAAGATTTTTAGAAAGATGTCGGTGCGTGCGTGTGTACGTACGCTCGTACGTCCGTATGTCCGTACGTCCGTACGTTCGCGACGTTTTTTTCGTCGTCCATAGCTCAAGAACCAGAAGAGATATCGACTTCAAATAAATTTTGTTATACAGATAATAATTATAAAATATCTCATGAACCAATGACGCTAGAGACTTGAATTAAATTTTATATCATAGATTGTAACGTGATACAAAACAATTATATTTTTGGAAAAAAATCAAATTAACGGTTTTTTTCATAAATCAAAAAAAAACTGAAAAAAAATTTGCCACCTCGAAAATTTTACGACTTAAATATGATTTTATCTCCAAAACAATTTTGTGCAACGAAGAATAATGTTTTTGACATCTGATAAAATTTTGGGAAAAATCTAATTGACAGTTTTTTTATAAAAAATAAAAACCTAAAAAAAACATTACTCTAAGTTGGTACAAATTGAATTTCGACTCATCTTTTAAAAACTTGAGATTAAGACTTTAAACTTATTTTATCTAATAAAAAATATTGTTTTCAACATTCTGAAAAATGTTGAGAAAAATCGAGTAGACAGTTTTTTTACAAAAAATAAAAACTAAAAAAAAAAAATTAATAAAAGTTGGTAAAAATTGATTTTCGACTCAAATATCTTTTCAAAACATTGAGATATTGGCTTTAAACTACATTTACCTTTGAAAAAATATTGTTGTCAACATTCAGTAAAATTTTGAAAAACATCGAATTCACAGTTTTTTTTATAAAAAATTAAAAACCGAAAAAAAAAATTGAACACAAGTTGGTAAAAATTGATTTTCGACTCAAATATCTATTTCAAAATTTGAGATAATGGCTTTTAACTAATTTTAACTTATTAGAAATATTGTT
Source organism: Eupeodes latifasciatus (assembly GCA_920104205.1). Lineage (NCBI taxonomy): Eukaryota > Metazoa > Arthropoda > Insecta > Diptera > Syrphidae > Eupeodes > Eupeodes latifasciatus. The sequence continues at coordinate 77,439,933 of OV049924.1, forward strand.
TTGAACATTAGAAACAAATTTTGAGAAAAATCGAATTGACAGTTTTTTTTACAAAAAATAAAAAACTTAAAAACAAATTCATAAAAGGTGGTAAAAATTGATTTTCTACTCAAACATCTTTTCAAAACTTTGAGATATTGGCTTTAAACTACTTTAATCTTTCAAAAAATATTGTTGTCAACATTTAGTAAAATTAAAAAAAATAGAATTGACAGTTTTTTTTACAAAAAATTAAAAACTTTTGAGAAAAATGGAACTGACAGTTTTTTTACAAAAAATAAAAACCTAAAAAAATGTATAAAAGTTGGTAAAAATTGTTTTTCAACGTAAATATCTTTTCAAAAATTTGAGGCATTGGCTTCAAACTAATTTTATCTTTCAAGAAATATTGTTTTCAACATTCTAAAAAATTTTGAGAAAAATAGTACGCAAATTTGGTAAAAATTGATACAATATAGACAAACTTTTAAGCAAAACAAATCGACAGACGGGATGGGAAGTTATCAGTGTGGGTCGCATCCCAGCCTCTTTTTAATATTGTTTTTAGTCCTTGTTCTAAGTCACTGTCATAATTCATTGAGTATTTGAGTGTTGTAAAGTTGTAAGTCATTTATCTCTGGCTCTCTACGCACCATTGGCTATGAAATTTATTTAGTAATTTCTTGCATCAAAATCAAATAAGAGACTATTTGGGCTGAAATTGTTAAAGTTCACTACAAAAATGGTAAACACTTTTAAGTCACAATATGCAAAATTGAAGCCCTTATTGTGTCGTCGCAAAGAACCTTCTTAGCGGGCAGCATGAAACTGATCAAACATATTGCTGCTGTAACCCACAGTGTTGTAGAAAATTCATGTTTGTAGATTAATTGTCAATCCTTGGAACTAGACATTCCACAAACGACATTACACCGTATTTTGCATAAACAGAAGAACTCGAGCCAGTCCATCAGCAACAAGACATTTCTTAGCGGATAAGGTATTAAAAATGCATTAAAACGATCCGGTATTTCGAAAGTTACGTTAATAAGCAGAAGAAAGAACATTTGTGGCTGGAAAAATATATACTGGTAACTATACTGGTAATGACTGTGATATTGGACCTTACTTAATCGAAAATGAGGCTGGTTCAGCTGTTTCAGTGATTGTATAGCGCTATTGAGCTATAACAAATGATTGTTACTGTAATCGGTCCGATTTGTCGAATTGAAAATTTTGAAATTTATCGACCGCGACGTTTGAAGGTCCCTAGAATATAAATAAAGGTTCTTAGAGAGATACCTATTTTCGACATCCATATCTCAAGAACCATTAGACTTCAAATAACTCGTAACTTGCAACTTAAGGAAACTATATGGCAAGTATTGCATTTGTAAACATTTTGAACTCGAGATTTTAATCAATCATGGCATTACGATATTAGAAAAGTAGAAAAAAGTTCGTCCGTCTGCCTGTCTGCCTTTGCCTATAACCTTAACCATTGAGTCGATTGATCTCGAACTTGGAAATTAAGGTTTAAAGCCGATTCGCGTTAGGCGAAAGACTAAAAATAACAGTAGTACCTTTACAAATTTCTTGGTCAAAAATCGAAACTTCCAATTTTCTCAAAAAGGAAACGATAGATTTTTTTGCTTTACGAGTAAAACTTTGTTTTTTAACTTGGCTTCTATATTTTTGATTTCTCCAGATGGGTACCCCCCTAGAACCATTATTTTGCTTTTATATTTTCACAAGAACGAATGAACTGATTTCAATAATTTTTTTTGCACAAGCTCTAATAGATACTATCTTAATAATATTTGATAACAAGAAATGTCAATTTTGTGAATTAAGAAAAAATGTAATTATTCTTTTTCAAAATTCAATATCTTAAGCTCTAAATAACTGCATACCTACTAAAATATTTTTAAACTCAAATTGAAAAATTTGAAAATTAAAGCTCTTTTGAAAAATAAAATGGCATTTTTAAATCTTAAAATACAGGAAATATTGTTAAACAGACCCTTTGGATACATGAGCAAGTTCGTTCGACCAAGTCGTGCATTTTATTTATTATAGGAATTTAAAAAAAAAGTGAAAATTTTTGTTGAACCCAAATATCTCAGAAACCAATAACACTAGCGACTTTAATTAAATTTTGCATTACAAAATGCGACGTGATACTAAACTGAAAAAAAAAAACAACTCGAACATTTTAGAAAAAAAAAAATTATATAGGCTCCAAAATAGTTTTATCCAACACAAATATTTGATATTTTGTAAAATTTTCAGAAAAATCAAAGAAACGGTTTTTTTTTTTTAAAAGATGAAAATCTTCAAAAACAACAAGCAACAGATAAGAAATGGTTTCCAACTCAAGTATCGGGTGATTTTTTAAGAGCTTGAGAACTTTTTTAAAAAAAAAAACGCATAAAATTTGCAAAATCTCATCGATTCTTTATTTAAAAACGTTAGATTGGTCCATGACATTTACTTTTTGAAGATAATTTCATTTAAATGTTGACCGCGGCTGCGTCTTAGGTGGTCCATTCGGAAAGTCCAATTTTGGGTAACTTTTTCGAGCATTTCGGCCGGAATAGCCCGAATTTCTTCGGAAATGTTGTCTTCCAAAGCTGGAATAGTTGCTGGCTTATTTGTGTAGACTTTAGACTTGACGTAGCCCCACAAAAAATAGTCTAAAGGCGTCAAATCGCATGATCTTGGTGGCCAACTTACCGGTCCATTCCTTGAGATGAATTGTTCTCCGAAGTTTTCCCTCAAAATGGCCATAGAATCGCGAGCTGTGTGGCATGTAGCGCCATCTTGTTGAAACCACATGTCAACCAAGTTCAGTTCTTCCATTTTTGGCAACAAAAAGTTTGTTAGCATTGAACGATAGCGATCGCCATTCACCGTAACGTTGCGTCCAACAGAATCTTTGAAAAAATACGGTCCAATGATTCCACCAGCGTACAAACCACACCAAACAGTGCATTTTTCGGGATGCATGGGCAGTTCTGGAACGGCTTCTGGTTGCTCTTCACTCCAAATGCGGCAATTTTGCTTATTTACGTAGCCATTCAACCAGAAATGAGCCTCATCGCTGAACAAAATTTGTCGATAAAACAGCGGATTTTCTGCCAACTTTTCTAGGGCCCATTCACTGAAAATTCGACGTTGTGGCAGATCGTTTGGCTTCATTTCTTGCACGAGCTGTATTTTATACGGTTTTACACCAAGATCTTTGCGTAAAATCTTCCATGTGGTCGAATAACACAAACCCAATTGCTGCGAACTGCGACGAATCGACATTTCACGGTCTTCAACAACACTCTCAGAAACAGACGCAATATTCTCTTCTGTTGGCACTGTACGCATTCGTGTGGTTGGTTTAATGTCCAATAAAGTAAACTGAGTGCGAAACTTGGTCACAATCGCATTAATTGTTTGCTCACTTGGTCGATTATGACCATAAATCGGACGTAAAGCGCGAATCACATTTCGAACCGAACACTGATTTTGGTAATAAAATTCAATGATTTGCAAGCGTTGCTCGTTAGTAAGTCTATTCATGATGAAATGTCAAAGCATACTGAGCATCTTTCTCTTTGACACCATGTCTGAAATCCCGCGTGATCTGTCAAATACTAATGCATGAAAATCCTAACCTCAAAAAAATCACCCATTATTATGAGAACAAAATAAGATATTGACTTAAAATTTTCATATCTTACACAAAATATTGTTATTAATATTTTGCATGAGTTTAAGAAAAATCTATAGATGAACACGGACGGGAGGTTATAAGTGGAATTGCATCCCGGTCTCTTTTTATTCATCATAATTAAATCTACACTAACATTATAAAGAGGAAAGATTTGTATTTTTGTATGTAACGAATAAACTCAAAAAGCACTGGACCGATTTTAATAATTCTTTTTTCATTAGAAAGCTACATTATCTGTTATCTGTACCTATTTATGTCTACCCGTGCGAAGCCGGGACAGGCCGCTAGTGTTAAATAAACATGTACAATTCTAAACTTTAATGATGTATAGTAAACTTCTTTGTTCTAAAAAATCAATATTTTGCAGATTAAAAAAAAATACCTACTTATTTATTCAAAAGATTGTATACATTTCAAAATACTATTTGTTCTCCATATTCCAAGTCACTGTCATATTTCGTTGATGGTTAGCTAGTTCACGAAAAGAAGAGCACAATCAACCTCTCGATTTTATAAATAAAAATTGTCATTAAAAAACCTTGAACACTACAAATTTAAATATAAACGAGCAACAAAATATGTCACCAAGACGAGATTTACATTTTTCGATTGTTCTAAGATTAAAACGACACTTGCAAAATTATAGTGGTGTTTTGTCTAAGGGCAACATTCGTTGATCCACTGTACTTTTCACTTTTTCGTCTAAATATTTTGAAAAAAATTGTCCACAGAAGGAAGTTTAAAAAAGAATTTTTAAAATATATTTAACTTGTTTTGCTTTTTGATAAATATATTGTTTTATATAAGTTTTAAATTAAAACGATTTTTAAAAATTAATTTATTTACTTAAGCATAAGTTGCATAATTGATTTATATCTTTCTTTAAGTAATATTGATGAAAATATAGTTATGCCTAGGTGGTCACTCAGGGCCCTTTTATAACCTACGTACATCAGTTGTTAACATGTTTTGTTGAAAAAAAACACTATATAATATACATACCTTTGATGTACGAGTACCTTCAATACATCCATTATTTACCTATTTGTAATAATTTTGTTCAACATCTTCATACACAAAAGGTAATTGGCTTTCTCAATACGCGTCTACGATCCAACAACGAGTAAGTACTCGCTTCCCCAAAAAGATGATGCTTAAAACTCAAACTTAATAATTCTTATTTTTGTATGTTGTTCAGTCTTAAGACCTCCAAAAATGATTAAATGGAAAAGGAAACTTAACAAAAGCAAACAAAAAGTTTTAATAATTGATTACTCAAATAATTCCCACTTAATATTTTTGTTTTTTTTTTTTTATTTTTAAGGCAAAAGTAAACAAATAAAGTAATACAACATTTAAAAGCTTATTTTGGTATAAAGTCAAGGCCATAAGCCAACAACATGCTCTTCTAAGACATTTGAATATTCTGACATTTTATTTGAAACGTAAGTCGCTTTGTAGAATAAGTTTTCTGAAATTCTTTAAATACATTTTGCAGCAAGAAATGTATGAATTCGTTTATGGAACTCGAAATGTTTGACTGAAGGCGTTGTTGTAACGAAATGCTCTTTAAAAACATCTTCAGACGCACCTTGTTTCTCTCTTTGAAAATGAAAACAAATGGAAAAAAATATGCTAACAGCTCCTTTTATACACCAACCTACATTTCATGTCATGTACAAGTATACAGGGTGACCTAAAAGTAATGGTCCATAGTCAATGTGTTAAAAGGTTCGGTTTGAGCATAGTTGTGTTAAAATTCATACATTTTTAGAAAGTAAAAAACAAAGTAAATTATTTATTCAAATCTCAAATACTCATTAATTTTTAGTGAAACAACAATGCCTATTAAATTAAGTTGAGTAAATATTTTATTCCCAATATAAGGTTATTTTAAAATTCGAAAAACTTTAAAATAAAAAGCCATTTGGGCCTGAAAACCTCCACTAAAAGCATTTTCTTTTCCAAATTTTCAATAAAACAGCCATTATAATGTGGTACTTCAAGCTACTAAATGTTTTAATTCATAAACAGGCCTTCCACATATTCAGTTTGGAACATTACTTATGCAACACCCTGTACATATAGTTGCAAACAAAACCAGAAGTTAACCATTTCTGCAAACAAAAATGAGCACTTAATTGAAATTCAAAGCCGCAATCGTTTTGTTTGCATCTTTACATACAAGAAAGCGTTAAGTTCGAAATGTCTTCAAATATTGTTCAGATAATCCAAAAAGTACATTCTGACTTCAATGTACAAACTTTGGTATATATACATATATATTTACTTGTTAATTACAAAACTTTGTATCTTGAGAGATGAATGGTCTTTTGAATGTAGCTTTGTTAATATTGGTTTTCCTTTACTTTGATAAAACACCGGGTCTTTTTTGTTGATATTTCGAACAAAGCATAAGCCACTGACTTGGACAAAAGATGACTTATGGCCAAGCAGTTATAAAGACGGTTGCGTGTTTTTTTCTTTCCTTTACTGACTCAACATCAAAAAGATATAAACACAATGGTGTATAGTTTAGAAAATTCAACCATATAACCTCGGTTTACTGCAACAGAAAAAAATATAATAATTTTTCCTCGGATCTTTTGTTTGACAGATAACAATAAGCTTGACATTGCCCTGACAACCGCTTACTATACTTGCTGATCAGAATATTAAAATGTACTGTATACAAGTGTACGCATGAAGCCTATAGAGTACACGTTCTTTTTTTTTTGATTATTATCTGAAAGTCGTAATTATGTGGGTGTTTACTAGCTACGTGAGAGATTTACAGCTTAAACACCTTTAAATGAAGTTATAAGAACATAATTAAAATAATCATGAATGAATAAATGATTTGAAATTTTTGTTGGTGTGTCATGCGCCCTTTTTTGTTTTGTTTTTCATTTCATTCAAAATTCTATTTCTATAATTTGTTTGATAGACTAAACCGGAGGAATGCTGGCACTCATTAAATATTCTTTTGGGGGAAAATTATTGATTTTAGTTAAAAAACACTTGCTAGTTTTTTCGGTGTTTTTTGTTTTGTATTTGAGTGGTTAGACAGATAGGGTACGTTATGATTTGTTGACAATGAATTGATGTCTGTGAGTGCTTTCGCAGGGCTCTCAATAAAATCCAGCAGCTGTTACAACTTAAAAAAAAGTGAACAATTTGGTTGACCGTAGATATATTGAGAATCAATAACGCTATCGACTAAAAGTTAATTTTTGTATTATAAGGGTTGTTTTTTTATGTTTTTTTTTTTTTAAATTGATACGAAATTTACTTCATTTAAAAGATAATTCTCTGGCATTATTATTAAATATGATTTCTGGCATATGACCTCCACTCAGAAGATCCAACTTTCGACTACTTCTTTCAACATTTTGGCAATAACGTGGCGAATATTGTCCCCCATGTGGTCTATCTTTTCAAATTTATCAGCGTAGACTATGTAATTGGCATATCCCCACAGAAAATAGTCGATCGGTGTTAAATAGCACGATCTTGGAGTTCAATTCATGGGCCCGTAACTATGCTGTTACCAATCGTTTTGCACAATAAATGAATTGTGGCAGATTTGTGTGACATAATACGCCGTCTTGTTAAGGAAACAGCTCCTGCACATTAATGGTTGTTCAATCGATAAACAAAAAAGTCAGTAATCATGGCTAACCATTGTGTTCATCATTGATAGTAACGTTCTGGCCAACATCGATTTGAAAGAAGTATCAAAGAAGCATCTGCAGTACCCGTGGCATGATGGTTAGTGCGTTAGACTGTCATGCCAGAGGTCTTAAGTTCGATCCCTGCCTATGCCACCTAAAGTTTTTTTCACGGGTACTGCCTCTTGCGAGGAATTCACAAATTTTCCAAGAGTAATTCTTATCATGAAAAGTGCTTTCTCAAATTAGTTGTTTGGATTCGGCTTAAAACTGTAGGTCCCCTCCATCCCTGGCAATGTTACTCGCACACAGAGATGGTTGAGAGTTGTAAGTCACTAGGCCCTAGTTCTCAACGGACTGTTGCGCCACCCAATTTTATCAAGGAAGGATCTATTATTCTTTCAACCCATAGAGCACACACACGGTATCTCAACATACACTTGTCGATTATCATCACTTTTAATAAATCAGTTTTATTCATTGACGTATCCATTCATTTATTTATTGACTTTTTTCATTTACAAAAAACTGAACAAAATATTTCTCACAAAATTATATTCCCTTCAGAACAACTTTATTCAACAAAAATAACGTTTTTGACATCTGGGCCCTATTTCACTAAATGCTTTTAACTTTTCACTTTCCAACCTTGCACTTTTACTTTGCAAATTATGTTTCACCAAACTAAAATTTATATTCTTTTTGTGTCTTTGCAAATTATATTTAGAAATTTTAAAAGCTTTTCAGTAATTTGCAAATAAGAGTTTGTTTTGAAAAGTTGTCGAAAAAAATAAATGAACCGCTTTGAAAATGAAGAAGTGAACAATAGTGAAAAAGACAATGGACTTAGTCTATTTTTTTTTAATTAGAAGAATTTACCACGCGTTAATTCATCTCAATTTTAAAATTCCCTGATTTAATAGAGGTTCTTAGATCAATCGACATGGTAGCCATCTTTAGCCAAGTTTATAGGAGGAACAAAATGTTTCTTTTGAAAATCAGTTGTAAAATAATCTATACAAAAATGAATCGTTTTGAAGGACATTTTTAAAACGAAGAAGTTAATAATAAAGACCAAAAAGTAGTGAAACTAAGAATTAACTTCGATATCGCAAATAGTTTTTCGACAAAAAAGAGTTTTCGATTAACAAAAAGTACCATCGAATTCGTGTAGTCTTGGAATTGGAAAAAAACTGCAATTCCATAGCCAAAGGAAGATGTGTTCAAGTCTCTTGTCACAACTTTTGTGTAAACTACGTTGGACTGGAAATGGAGCCCAATATCACAGTGTTGCACCTATGCACGAAATAAGCAAAGCAACCGTCTGCATATTTGATCTTAAAAAAAAACAATCTAGAATTTACTTTGCAACTCTTCAAAATACGAACTAACTGAAAAGTTGTATTTTAAATTGGGGGAACACAATATTTACTTTTCATATAAAATTTGAAAAATTTGAAGAGTGAAAAGTCTTTTCATTTTGCAAATTTTGTGAAACATTTTGCACTTGTACTTTGAAGGATATTATTATTTTGCAAAATTGCGAAGTGAAAAGTGTTTGGTGAAATAGGCCCCTAGTATAACTTAAAGTAAAAATGAATATAATATGTTTTTTTACCAAAAAAAAAAAAAAAAAAAAACTTAAACATTTTTGCTTAAAATTGGTAAAATTGACTTAAATATCTTGAAAACGAACAAAGATACTGACTTCAAACAAAGGCACAAACAAATGGTTTAATGTCTCGAAAAAAAACTTAAGCTTCAATTATTATTATTATTTAGGTACATACTTTTTGAAGTCCTTAATGACAATTGGACGTATTGCAACAAAATTATTATTTTAAAGTTCACCAATTGAAAGTTATCAGAATGGTAACGATCCCAGCCTAGTTTTTCTGCTTAAGAACGCAGGAGAAATTTTTTGAGACATTGTGTCTATCTTCTTTTTTAAGCTTTTCAGTTTTCTAAAATATATTACTATCACTTTCAACTTTTTTTTTCTACCCGGAAATTCCAAACTTGAGACACATCATTTACTATATATAACATATATAATGTATATAGATTCTCTATATGTTTTTTTCGCTTTCAAAAATATATCCCTTGGCGCCCTAAGTAATTAGGTGAAACTATCATAAATTGGGCAGTAGTCAATTCGTGAGGGAACAATTGGTTTACAAAATAGTGGCTATATATTTCTTACGCAGTCCTATTAGAGTGTCCTAGTTTATTTGTTTATTTTTGGGGATGAAGACAAAAAGAAAAATGACAAGGCATTCAATTCTAAAAACCAAATGGAATACAAAAAAAACAACATTCTATTCGATTATTTAGACATCTCGATGTGTGTTAAGGGAAACTTGCGTCGAGTAGGGATGACTTAATCGTAAAGTTAAGGTTCAAGGTGGCGAACGTAGTTTTTTTAATTTTTATATTTCAATCTTATTGCCTTAATAGTTATAGTTCTTAAGAGTATTAACTACCTCCATTTAACTGCTGTGAGAGCTTCCAAAAAACAAAAACAAAACAAAAAATGAAAGCCTATAAGGTAAGTTGTAAAAAGTCTTTAATATATTAATAATCATACAAATAAAAATTGTGTTTAATGACAAAATGACGTAGGATTTAATATAACAAGCTCAGATATGGGAGACATAAACTATTTAAAAACAAAAACTCCTTTAAGACAGTGTTCTTAACTGACTATTTTATTATTCCTGAATGAAAAGAGAATCATATACATTTTTGTACGTTATACATATAGTAATGAGCTCAACATCAGAGTTCAATTTAAATGTTAACATGTTTTGAATAGTAATCCAGGTTTGATTGCTTGTACTTATGTTTGCTTTGCTTTGATGGGAGCAATCAACTAACTGGGTTACAAGGCTAAGCGCGTGTTTTTTAAAAATAAATATGGTAATTGAGTTTTGAATAATTTTTGCTAAAATTTCAAACAATTTTTTAAAGTTAGAAGAAATATGATGACCTATGGGAAGTTTTGGGACTTAGCTATACTGACTTCCGTTTAATAATTGTTCATAAATTATTTTTAAAATTATATTCGTAACATCAGATGAACAATTAAACCAGTTTTCTTTTTTTAAATCAATAATATTTTAAATTTTGCAAATAAAATTTAGTTTTAAAATAGCATGTTCTAAAATGCAACTTAAAAATTAACTACTGTAGAAATAAATTTGTTTGCATTTTTTTAATTAATCCGAGAAAGAAATAAACATCACATTCTTTAATATTTTAATATATTTAATTGCTTGCCATAAAAAATAAAAAAAATAATATTTAAGCAAACCTAAAAAGCAATAGATTTTATTATTAAATTTATTGCTAATGAAATTTAAAACGGTGAATAAAATAATACTGAATCTAGACAACTTATGAATCAATTTATTTCAAAAATTAGATATTAATTAAGGTACAATAACCACGTAAACAAAGAGAAATTGAAAATAAAAAAGAGGCTGGGATGCGACCCACACTGATAACTTCCCATTCCGTCTGTCGATTTGTCTTGCTTAAAAGTTAGTCTATATGTATCAATTTGTACCAAATTTGCGTAGGTACTATTTCTTGTAGATTTTATTTTTTATGAAAAAACGGACTGTTGGATTTTTATAAAAAAAATACTGAATATCGAAAACAATATTTTCTGTGAAATAAAATAAGTTTGAAGCCAATATTTGTAATTTTTGAAAAGCTATTTGAGTCGAAAGTAAATTTTTACAAGTTTTAGTATTGTTTTTTTTAGGTTTTTAATTTTTTGTAAAAAAACTGTCAATTCGATTTTTTTCAAAATTTTAGTGAATGTTGACAACAATATTTTTTGAAAGATAAAAGTAGTTTAAAGTCAATATCTCAAAGTTTTGAAAAGATATTTGAGTCGAAAATCAATTTTTACCAACTTTTGAACATTTTTTTTGGGGTTTTTATTTTTTGTAAAAAAAACTGTCAATTCGATTTTTCTCAAAATTTTTCCTAATGTTGAAAACAATATTTCTTATAAGATAAAATAAGATTGAAGCCTTAATCTCAAGTTTTTGAAATTACCAACTTTGAGTAATGTTTTTTTTAGGTTTTTATTTTTATAAAAAAAAACTGTCAATTAGATTTTTCTCAAAATTTTATCAGATGTCAAAAATATTATTCTTCGGTGCATAAAATTGTTTTGGAGATGAAATCATATTTTAGTCGTAAAATTTTCGAGGTGACAAATTTTTTTTTTCAGTTTTTTTGATTGAAAAAAAAACCGTTAATTAGATTTTTTTCCAAAATTATACTTCTTTTGTATCACGTTACAATATATGTATAATATAAAATTTAATTCAAGTCTCTAGCGTCATTAGTTCATGCGATATTTAGGGTTAACCAAAATGTTCACCTTTTTTTTAAACTCCTATGGTAAAAAACCACCCACGCAATTTTCTTGAGAGCCCTTTCTGCATCTTTCTGCCTTATTATCTGTATAACAAAATTTATTTGAAGTCGATATCTCTTTTGGTTCTTGAGCTATGGACGACGAAAAAAACGTCGCGAACGTACGGACATACGTACATACGGACATACGGACATACGGACATACGGACATACGGACATACGGACATACGGACATACGGACATACGGACGTACGAACGTACGTACACACGCACGCACAGACATCTTTCTAAAAATCTTTTATTTCGACTCTAGGGACCTTGAAACGTCGAGAAATGTCAAAATTTTCAATTTGACAAATCGGACCCATTACAATAACTTCCTATGGGAAGTTAACAAAGTAAAATAAAATTAAAAAAAGAGGCTGGGATGCGACCCACACCCCATCCCGTCTGTCGATTTGTCTTGCTTAAAAGTTTGTAGGTTTTCGTGTTTTGTTAAAAAAGTTGTCAGTTGAATTATTCTTAATTTCAAAATTACCAACAATATTTTCCATATAATAAAATAGTTTGATTTCGAAATCTATTTTTGTTAAGGGTATTTTTGGTCGAAAACCAATTTTTACCAAAGTTTTTATTTCTTATATAAACAAATACAAATTGGATGAATGAAATTAATTTGAAGTCGATATCTTCTATTGTTCACGAGATATCGAGAACTGAGCATCAAATTTGCGTACTATTTTTTGTAGATTTTATTATTTTATGAAAAAAAAAAAGACTGTTGGATTTTTATAAAAAATTTGCAGAATGTCAAAAACAATATTTTCTGTGAGAAAAAATTAGTTTGAAGCCAATATTTTTAATTTTTGAAAAAATATTTGAGTCGAAAATCAATTTTTACCAACTTTTATTAATTTTTTTTTTAATTTATTTTTTATTTATTTATTTATTCATCAATATGAGATTCAAAAATCTTCAATTAGACTACTAGATAAATATTTACTTGTGTAAAATATAAATAGTTAAAATATAATTAATATGAAAAATAAATAAAAAATAAAATATAAATAAAAATATATAATTAATTTGTTCATACATAATCAAAATATAAAATCAATTGAAATGAAAATACAATAATAATTTATTTTTCAAAGAAGATCTACTTAATTGAAAATCAAAATCAATACAATTTAAAATTAAGTTTGTTTCTTTGACACAGCGGGTTATTGGTTCATTTTTCGCGTAATTAACTTTGTGTACATCTTCTCGAAACAAACAAAGTATTCGAAGTTGTCGCGATGGAACATACAAATTTATTAAAGACAACAAAAAAGAGCATTTGATATGATATGATAAAATATCACTTATAAACATCACAGAAAATATTTTGCGTCTATTTTCAAGTGATTGAATAGCTAAAAGTTGGCATCTAGTTTTGTATGATGGAGTTTCGATGTTCCACCCAAATTCTTGAATCGTGTAAACTTGTAAACTTTTTTTGAACCACTTCAATTCTCTTAGATTGAGTGTTATAAAAAGGGTTCCAGATTACACAACTGTATTCTAAGATTGGTCTTACATATGAGTTAAAAAGCGATTTGAGACCAAAAGGGTCTTTAAAGTCTATGCTATTGCGTTTGATAAAACCAAGCATGGAATTTGCATTGGATACACTAAATTCAGTGTGCCTAACAAAGTTAAGTTTAGGGTCAAAAACTACACCAAGATCTTTTTTCTCCCTTACTCTTTCAAGAACTTGATTCTGAATTTTGTAGTCAAAGATGATTACAGAAAAGTTGCGGCAAAAAGAAAAAACATTGACATTTAGCGACATTTAAATATAATTGGTTTTTAGTGCACCATGGGGATATTTTCGAAATATCGTGTTGTAAGAGATGACAGTCATTAATAGATTTTATGCAACGAAAAAACTTTAAGTCATCGGCGAAAAATAGTTGGCTAGAATTGAGGAAAATACTAGGTAAATCATTTATACAAATTAGGAAAAGATGAAACCAATATTGGTTTTGAGAGAACTTCGTCAATGCAAACAAATTGAACTCGACCCTTAAGATAAGATTCCAACCATTTCAAAAACTTAGAATAAAAACCAAAGTTTTTTAATTTCTTCATTAGAATAAAGTGACTAATTCCATCAAATGCCTTTAAAAAATCGGTATAATTACATCAATTTGATGTCCTTCTTCAAGATTATTTAAAATGAAATTGGAGCAAATAGAAAGATTAGTCGTTGTTGATCTTCCTGCAACGAAACCATGTTATAGCGGTGAAATGTGTTCCTTAACTAAAAACTTAAAGAAAATTGTCAATTCGATTTTTTTTAAATTTTACCAGATGTTAAAAACGTTAATCTTCGTTGCATACATTTTTTTGCAGATTAAATCATTTTTTGTTCGTAAGATTTTCGAGGTGACAAATATTTTTTTTAGTTTTTTTTTATTTATAAAAAAACCGTTACCTAATTGGATTTTTTCCCAAAACTATATTTGTTTGGTATCACGTTACAATATGTAATATAAAATTTAATTTGAGTCTCTAGCGTTTTTGGTTCGTAAGATATTTAGGGTTAACCAAAATGTTAACCTTTTTTAAAATTGATGTGGTAAAAAAACCGCCCACTCAATTTTCTTGAGAGTCCTTGCTGCATCTTGCTGCATTATTATCTACATAACAAAATTTATTTGAAGTCGATATCTCTACTAGTTCTTGAGCTATGGACGACGAAAAAAACGTCGCGAACGTACGAACGTATACGTACACACGCACGCACAGACACCTCTCTAAAAATCTTTTATTTCGACTCTAGGGACCTTGAAACGTCGAGAAATGTCAACATTTTCAATTCGTCAAATCGGACCGATTACAATAACTTCCCTTGGGAAGTTAAAAAAAGAATACCCTTTGGAGATAGAATAAAATATGACATATGAATAGTTTTCTGGTTTTTAAATACCATGGTTTTGGGTATTTATAGAGAGTTTTTTTTTGGATTACTTCTTTTTCGTTTTTATGCCTAAAATTGGTTGGAAATGTACCTACTAATCCACGAAATTTTAAGATTTCCCATTCAAAATCAATTATCTGAAAATTTCTGTAGCTCAGTGGTTTTTTAAAATACCATCTCACCCAAGTTTCCTTAGAATTGAGCCCGTACAAAAGTATTAATTTTGGTTTATCAGGGAATTATTTTTACCACATTTCCAAAGAAATTTCAGCATGGGAAGGCAAATTATTTAAGTAGTAGTACAATTGCTTTGTACTTGTAGTTGAACATTTTAAGTACCAATACTAAGGTTTGTTCTTGCACCCTTCAATTCCTTTTTTACTGTAAATTCTTTCAATTCTTTTTTAATACTTAAGTTCTTTTCAACTCTTTAAGTACTATGAATTTCTCAAGTATGTACGTGCTTTCAATTAATTTTGTATTTTAATTCCTTTCCAAGTACAATACGAATTGGATATATCACCTTATTATAAATAAAACTATAATAAAAACTTCTTTTTATTGATTTGATTGATTTATTATTAATTGTTGAACTCGAAGTGTGGAGTGTTTTATATTTAGTTAGCAATTTAACTACAGAAAAATTGATTGATCAGTTTTAAGATATTGAATTTCTTGAAACAACTTTATAGTTATACATAAATAAATTAAGCGGCTTAAAAGTTTATCAAAAAATAAAGCTCAGTGAATAAGAACTCCCCAACTAACTGTTACGGGCACCAAGAAAACATTTCTGGTTGCTGAAAAACTCTAAAAAATATTTGCGTTTTGAAAAAGCAGTTTATATTGGGTTTTCCGATAGGAGATTTAATTAGTATATTAAAAAAAAGATGCTGGGAAGCGACCAAAACCGATAACTTCCGATATGTGTTTTTTTTTTTAAATATATGCATACTTATTTTCTTAGAAATAAACCGAATTGTAATCTAAGGAAATTCAAAAAGTAAGTTGTCAAAAATTGAAGTTCTTAAGATTATTTTGGGAATATATCGGGTCTGTAGACCAATTTAATGTGGCATTTTTTGGCAAAAAAAAGTTTTTAATTGATTTTTTTAAAATTTTACTTTTTATAAGATGAAACAAGTTTAAAGTCAATACTTTAAAAGATAGTCAAGTTGAAAGCCGATTTTTACCAAATTTTTAGTAGTATTTTCTTAAGTTTTTTTTGTAAAAAAAAACACAAATGTCAAAGAGCTACATACATAAATTATTCTGAAGTATTATACGTTTTTGTTAGTAAAATATTAGAGTCAACAAATATTTTTAAAACTTTTGTTTATAGTTTTACGAAAACTGTAGGTAGACTTTTTTAAGTTCATGTCAATTTGGTATGATGCCAAAATGTACAGAATCTTTTTTTCCTGTACATATTAATTAGCGCAAAATTTTCACGAGAAGAATAATAACACTTTTGTTAACAACTCGTTAAAGGCACTAGGAAAAGAGAAAAATATTGAACTCAGACCACTGGCAGGACAGTTTTGCGGATCGTCAAGGGCACTAAAAAATAAATTATAAGCTACTTTGAAAACAACCTTAAACATTCTCTTTCTTAGTAAGAGATTTTTTTCCGATTACGAATGTAATGAACATATTTATTTGTTGTAATAATAAATGTTCTTAGATGATTTAAAAGTGGGAGATAGACACAATCCTGAAAACCCAAAATCCAGAAAGGTCAAAATGCCTAAAGCAAAATAAAACATTTCTTTGAAATAAAAATTCTTACCTTTTAAGAAATTAAATATTAAAAAGAGGCTGGGATGCGACCCACACTGATCCACTGATTCCCATCCTGTCTGTCGATTTGTCTTGCTTAAAAGTTTGTCTATATGTACCAATTTTTACCAAATTTGCGTACTATTTTTTGTAGATTTTATTTTTTTATGAAAAAACGGACTGTTGGATTTTTATATCGAATGATATATTAATATCGAAAACAATATTTTCTGTGAAATAAAAATAAGTTTGTAATTTTTGAAAAGCTTTTTGAGTCGAATGTAAATTTTTACCAAGTTTTAGTATTGTTTTTTTATTTAGGTTTTTATTTTTTGTAAAAAAAACTGTCAATTCGATTTTTCTCAAAATTTTATAGAAAGTTGAAAACAATATTTCTTATAAGTTAAAATTAGTTAAAAGCCATTATCTCAAAGTTTTGAAAAGATATTTGAGTCGAAATTCAATTTTTACCAACTTTTATTAATTTTTTTTAAGTTTTAATTTTTTTTTTAAGACTGTCAATGCGATTTTTCTCAACATTTTTCAGAGTGTTGAAAACAATATTTCTTATAAGATAAAAAAAGTTTGAAGCCTTAATCTCAAGTTTTTGAAAAGATATTTGAGTCGAAATTCAATTTTTACCAACTATGAGTAATGTTTTTTTTAGGATTTTATTTTTTATAAAAAAAACTGTCAATAAGATTTTTCTCAAAATTTTATCAGATGTCAAAAACATTATTCTTCGTTGCACAAAATTGTTTTGGAGATGAAATCATATTTTGGTCGTAAAATTTTCGTGGTGACAAATTTTTTTTTTTCAGTTTTTTTGATTTATAAAAAAAACCGTTAGGTAATTGGATTTTTTTCCAAAAATATACTTCTTTTGTATCACGTTACAATATATAATATAAAATTTAATTCAAGTCTCTGGCGTCATTGGTTCATGAGATATTTAGGTTTAAACAAAATGTTCACCTTTTTTTTAAACTGCTGTGGTAAAACAACCACCCACGCAATTTTTTTGAGAGCCCTTTCTGCATCTTTCTGCACTATTATCTGTATAACAAAATTTATTTGAAGTCGATATCTCTTCTGGTTCTTGAGCTATGGACGACGAAAAAACGTCGCGAACGTACGTACACACGCACGCAAAGACATCTTTAATTTCGACTCTAGGGACCTTGAAACGTCGAGAAATGTCAAAATTTTAAATTTGACAACTCGGACCCATTACAATAACTTCCTATGGAAAGTTAATAACGATTTAAGTTTTGTATTTCAAATTATTTTTATTTTATTTATTGGTTACTTTAAAGAAAAATTAAGAAACATACTGCGGATAGGGAAAAGTATTGAAAATACAACCGTGAAATGTAAAATTAAATATTAAAGGAATACAATTTTGTACATATGTACATATGTACTTTGATCCTAAAATGTACGTCCTAAGGAATATTAACATAAATATATAATTGTTCGGAATCTTCAGTTTTTGTGATTTTGCGGTTCTGTAATTCCTTGTCTTCGGGATTTTGGGTTTTCTGAATTCTGGATTTTCGGGATAGTGGGGTTTCAGGAATTTGGGATGTTGTGTGTTTCGGGGTTTTGACCCGAATAAGTTTTATCCGATTCAGGTTTAATTTTCTATAGCTCTCCAATCGAACAGCTGTAACTTCGCATGCTGTCATTTTATTTAATTTGACAACTAAAAACTACACCATTACCGATTATTTTTAAAGGAAAATAACCATGAAAACGAATTTTTCCTACGGGCGTGGCGCGCGGAGGCGCGGCGGTAACTGCAAAAAAAGCAAGAAAAAAATCGCAGTTTTGTAAGAAAAGGTTTTCTGACTGTGCATGTCATTTCTCAAGGAGTTTATAAAATTTTTTCACCGAGACCTTGTGGTATAAGACATTTTAGACTTTTTGCTTTGGGAGGTGCCAGTGCTCACAATTGATTTAAAACTTTAAAGATTGAATTTGTGAATTTATCGAAGACATAAAGCCACAAATTGATTGATTGATATCAAAATAAAATCTCTTAGTGAAAAACGTTTTTTTTTTGTTTAGAATCCTAAGTTTGATACAAATCTTGAGTTTGATATATTTTTTAAATTGATTCAAAATAGAAAAGGAAAGGGAAACATTTTGTTTTTCTCTATTTTGTTTTAATTAAATCAAAACAACTTAAACTATGAAACAAAAACTTCTGGAAATAAAAATATTTTCCACTTTGTATTATTGGCCCTGTTATTCTGTCAAATGTGTCTACTCTAAAATAATTCAAAAAATAAAATACCAAAACTAGATTCTTTTAGTATTTTCGTAGTCTCTCGGAATAATGCATAATTATTAAGATCTATTTATTTATTAAAATAAATAATATTTTTAACTTCCCATAGGAAGTTATTGTAATGGGTCTGATTTGTCGAATTGAAAATTTTGAAATTACTCGACCTTTCAAGGTCCCTAGAGTCGAAATAAAAGATTTTTAGAAAGATGTCTGTGCGTGCGTGTGTACGTACGTTCGTACGTCTGTACGTTCGCGACGTTTTTTTCGTCGTCCATAGCTCAAGAACTAGAAGAGATATCGACTTCAAATAAATTTTGTTATACAGATAATAAGGCAGAAAGATGCAGAAAGGGCTCTCAAGAAAATTGCGTGGGTGGTTTTTTTTACCATAGCAGTTTAAAAGGTGAACATTTTGGTTAAACCTAAATATCTCATGAACCAATGACGCTAGAGACTTGAATTAAATTTTATATTATATATTGTAACGTTTTTTTTTTAAATCAAAAAAAACTGAAAAAAATAATTTGTCACCTCAAAAATTTTACGACTAAAATATGATTTCATCTCCAAAACAATTTCGTGCAACGAAGAATAATGTTTTTGACATCTGATAAAATTTTGAGAAAAATATAATTGACAGTTTTTTTTTATAAAAAATAAAAACCTAAAAAAATGTATAAAAGGTGGTAAAAATTGATTTTCGTATCAAATATCTTTTCAAAACTTTGAGATATTGGCTTTAAACTACTTTAATCTTTCAAGAAATATTGTTGTCAACATTCAGTAAAAATTTGAAAAAAATCGAATTGACAGCTTTTGTACAAAAAATTAAAAACATACAAAAAATTTAACAATAGTTGGTAAAAATTGATTTTCGACTCAAATATCTTTTCAAAAATTTGAGATAATGGCTTCTAACTAATTTTGACTTATAAGAAATACTGTTTTCAACATTCGATAAAATTTTGAGAAAAATCGAATTGACAATTTTTTTTACAAAAAATAAAAACCTAAAAAAAAAACAATACTAAAACTTGGTAAACATTTACTTTCGACTCAAATAGCTTTTCAAAAATTACAAATATTAGCTTCAAACTTATTTTATTTCACAGAAAATATTGTTTTCGATATTCAGTAATTTTTTTTTATAAAAATCCAACAGTCGGTTATTTCATAAAAAAAATAAAATCTACAAAAAATAGTACGCAAATTTGGAAAAATTGAAACATATATATTGAAACATATGTAGACAAACTTTTATGCAAGAAAAATCGACAGACGGGATGGAAGTTATCAGTGTGGGTCGCATCTCAGCCTCTTTTTTTTTTATTAAATGCACCTTACATCTTTTTTAATTGGAAAATAACCAAGGAAAGGCGTATTAATTAGTTACAAAATACACTCGAAAATTCGTTTTCTTTTTGTTATGATATTGATTTTGGTTTTGATATTTATATCTCATTATTTTATTCAAACAACTTTTTATTTTTGAGTCATTTTCAAGTTCAGACCTTTGCCCGTGAAAATAATCAGCGGCAAACTTTAAAAATGTCGCTTCTGCTTCTTCCAGTCTAGTTCTCCAAAAAATTCCAATTCCTTTTTAAAAGACTTTAATCGAAAGGGCAAGTGTTTGTACCTATTTGGTGTATTTTTAATTCATGAATTAAAAAAAAACTATAACATTTTCTTGTTCTGCTGCCCTTAATGTTGTGAATAACAAATAAGAAATCAAAAGTTTCCGGCAACCCATTATAGTAAATAACTACTATATCGCCACGCTGCCACTGTCACTATCACTGCCGCAGCCGCCGCGCCGCCGCCGTGTATCAATTTATAGTCTCATTAACATTTCTTACACAATCCCGGAAAGTAGGGTAAGTTCAAGATCAAAATCAAATTTTTAAAAGAGAAAATAAATGCAAAAAAAATGTTGACCTTTAAATAATATTCACTAAAAACAAAAAATAAAATACAAATAAAAAAATGTTAATTATACTAATCGCGATCGATTTTATTTAGTTATGAATATATGATGATGATTGCATAAGTCATTATTATAAATTATTATCATCTCTCACAGATGTATCAAAAAATTGATACATTGGATTTATGTAGTTCATTCACTCTTACCTGCTGATTTAAATCGTCATCAACCATTTTATTATGTGATTGATCGCAATGAAGGTTATCCATTTAAATCCAAAAAATGTGTGTGTTTTGTTTTTAATTATTATAAACAAATTAGTTAATCTTTTACAGATGACACCGTTATGTTACTATACAACAAACAAGATCAATTTAAACAAAATTAACATAATTCTTAAATTTTAAAAATATCACAAGTTCACTCTCAAAGGCAGATTCTTAAATAAATCTCAACTTAATTTGATCACAATAATTTTATTGATCGAGTTTTTATTTTTAAATTCTCGTATGAACTGAATTTCTTAAAAAATGCCGGTTATAGGCGCATCATTTTTCAAAACTCGAATTTATAACAGAAGAAGATCACTGAGTTTGTTCCGCGATCTATAAAATTCAGTAAGTGACATACCACAAACACCACGGGTCCGTTCAAAGCAAACAACCGTCTGTTTAAGCGGATCGTTTCGAAGTAAAGTAAACCTTAAACCACAAAAGTCGCTATGAAGCTACGAGTATGCTCATGCTCAGCTCCAGCTCTACGAGTAGCTCACCTTCTCGCATGGAGAAGCTTTCAGTGCAATTCATATTATCAACCAACCAAGTCTATATCAAGTCGCTTATAGTCGAAATCCGCATAGGTTAAAGTGAGCTGGCATGTTTAAGCTTTTGCTGAAGACATTCTCAAAGTTCTTTGCGTGCTTGGCGTTAGCAGCGGCTCATTGTTAAAGGTAGACACGATTTCTCCCTTAATTAGATTGATGAAGCCGGTCTTGGTGACGCTGCAGACGAACGGTGGAATCTATGAATCGAAATGACATTTTAAATGCATCAGGTATGGTTGAAGACTGTCTGCTTATGAGAAACGAAAGTGCATGTGCTCTGTCTTAGATGTTGAATGCTAAGCCCTTGGGAAGAAATTTTCCGCCGCTGCTGTCTGATACTCTCATTTGAGATAGACTCACCTATGCGTCTTTGTTATATGGAAAACCTTGTAACTTATAATGCACCGATATGATGGATGTGCTGCTGCTGAGCAGATTAACCATGAAACAGGGGCAACTAGATGCGCGTTGGAGTGTGGCTTGGCTCTATTGATGCAAAAAACGCAATGAGTAGGTAAACAAAAAGAAAAACAAATAAGGTAAACGTCGGGGTCTCAACGATTTACTTATAGTAAGAACATAATATATGTATTTAAAATGAAGAAACATTTTTAACTTCCCATATGAAGTTATTGTAATGGGTCCGATTTGTCGAATTGAAAATTTTGACATTTCTCGACGTTTTAAGGTCCCTAGAGTCGAAATATAAGATTTTTGGAAAGATGTCTGTGCGTGCGTGTGGACGTACGGGGGTACGTTCGCGACGTTTTTTCGTTGTCCATAGCTCAAGAACCAGAAGAGATATCGACTTCAAATAAATTTTGTTGAGTGCAGAAAGATGCAGAAAGGGCTCTTAAGAAAATTGCGTGGGTGGTTTTTTTTACCATAGCAGTTTAAAAAAAAGGTGAACATTTTGGTTAGCCCTATAAATATCTCATGAACCAATAACGCTAGAGACTTGAATTAAATTTTATATTATATATTGTAATGTGATACCAAACACATATATTTTTGGAAAAATTCCAGTTAACGGTTTTTTTATAAATCAAAAAAACTAAAAAAAAATATTTGTCAAAAAATGATTTTATCTGAAAAAAAAGGTATGCAACGAAGAATAACGTTTTTAACATCTGATACAATTTTGAGAACAATCAAATTGAATTTTTTTTATAAAAAATAAAAACCTAAAAAACACTACTCAAAGTTGGTAAAAATTGAATTTCGACTCAAATATCTTTTCAAAAATTTGAGATTAAGGCTTCCCACTTATTTTATCTTATAAGAAATATTGTTTTTTATATTCAGTAAAATTTTGAGAAAAATCGAATTGACAGTTTTTTTTTACAAAAAATAAAAACCTAAAAAATTAATAAAAGTTGGTAAAAAAAAAGATTTTCGACTCAAATATCTTTTCAAAAATTTAAGATATAGGCTTCAAATTAATTTTATTTTATAAAAAGCATTGTTTTCAACATTAAGTAATTTTTTTTATAAAAATCTAACAGTTAGTTTTTTCATAAAAAATTAAAATCTACAAGAAATAGTACGCAAACTTGGTAAAAATTGATGTTCAGTCTCTAGATTTATCGTGAATAATAGAAAACATTGGCTTCAAATTAATTTAATTTTTCCAATTTGTATTTGTTTTTATTAGAAATAAAAACTTTTAAGAAACGCTACTAAAATTGGTAAAAATTGGTTTTCGAATAGAAATCTCTTTTATCATGTGCAAAATATTGTTGGTAATTTTTAAATTTTTTATAATAATTTAACTGGTAACTTTTTTAACAAAACACGAAAACCTACAAACCTTTTAAGCAAGACAAATCGACAGACGGGATGGGAAGTTATCAGTGTGGGTCGCATCCCAGCCTCTTTTTTTTATTTTGAATGCATACTTTTTTAAGGGTTAAATTAAAATTAAAATTACTTTGTAAAATTAATTTGTCGGTCCAGAGGTGAAAACGCACAAAGTTTAAAGTAAAATGTTTGAATTTTGTTTTCTCTTAATTCAACAAGTAACATTTTGTAAGATGTTTGAAGAAATTTTGAACAATATACTCGGCTTTTACGTGTTTAAGGTTAAAAATTTTGTTTTAATCTAACTTAATGAGAGTATTTGATTAGTTTGGAAGTCTATAGTTTATTGAATTGAAGACACAGTTCGGTGGAACACGTAAGTCTTTTATAACATCAACAAAAAAGGAATGTTATTTTTTATATGAAGTGAAATTGTCATTTAAAGAAGAGTTGATTTAAGCTCGAATAACGTTTGAAATACTGAAAACGTATTTCCAAAGTGATTTTTATATAGCGCAGCGATTTTGATCTTTTGCGGAAAAATCGTATTCTCGAACCTCGGACTCAGAAAACCTGCACGTTGTTATTGATAAGAAAATACATCCATCCACAGAAAGTAAAAGTTTGATACAAAATGTAGAGTGGTTGCATCTTCGGACCACTTTTATTCGTAATAGAGACTAGGAAAAATGTTTTATTCGCAACAGTAAGAGTTGCTTAGCCACTTTGAAGACCATGTCATATAGGTCATGTCATAATCGCACTTTTGACAACCAAATTAAAAAGCCGTGTTATGTGTATTGGCAATGTGAAGGGGCTTCTCGAAACTGGGATTTGGTGCCTTGAGACTTTTTTTTTGAAAACAATCGGAAAACGATTCACGCACTTATCATCACGAAACCTACAAAGAGGTCTTGAGAAATTTAAGTGCCAGAATGCTCTACCGTGAAACAAGCCGAGATAGGCTCTTGAATTGAACGATGTTTAATTTCATAATTAATTATTCTAGAATCAAAAAATGTTTTGCCTAGATATGTATTTAAAACTCCCTTAGCCAAATTTTTTATCAAAGTTAAAAATTCTCAGTTTTTGTTACCTTTCATAAGTTTAATTTCATCGTTTTTAATTTTAGTGGATTTTTAACGCAAATAAAAAAAAAATAAAATGCACGACTGGGTCGCACGAACTTGCTCCTGTATGCAAAGAGTCTGTTTAAAGTACCTTTATAAGAGCCCCCGCAGACTGCAGGCCGATAGTTTGGTCGGGTTGGGCTAAAAGTGCGCACCACGAGCCAACTAAACAGTTTGGTTGTTGAACGGGGCGCAGACTATCCAACAGTCGGCCGACTATTCTCGAATCAACAATTGTAATTTGGGCGACGCCATATTCAAAATACACGCACACGACGCCAAATCACAGAGCGAACTGAACTATCGGCCGACTAAACAATCGTCATGTATGCGCAGGCGTGTATGCGCCAATACTGATTAAACAGTCGGCCGACAGATTAGTTTGAATGTAATCGGGTAGCCTATCAAACTTTTTTATCGGCCGATACTGAATCGCTGTAGTGTGCGTATATGCATTCCTCTCCATACTGATTAAGAAGCATTAAGAAGCCGACCAAACTATCGGCCGATAAAAAGTCTGCAGTCTGCGGGGGCTCTAAGAGTTAAAAATATACCTGGTAAATAAGTTTGTCTTCGAAGGTATAAATGCCATTTGATTTGTCAAAAAAACCGCGCGATTCACCCCAAGACACAACTCATCCTAGGACAACTCATCCCGGAAATGAAAAATACTTGTAAGCATACTTAGCAAAAACAATTGTTTGTGTATTCAACTACTTCGTTCAAAGCTTTTTCTTTTGGATAGCTTTATTTTAGTTTAATATTAGAGGAACCAGGATGAAAAGTAAATTATCTGCAGATAAGAAAGAGGAAGAACATGTATGTTTAAATTGTAAATCGTTAAAGTTTAAAAGAAACAAGCATACGAACAAGAACAAGAAATTGCTATTCATGTGTTGTTTACAGTCAAGCTCTTGTGCGTTTTGGATTTTACTTATGAAGTGACACGTAAGCAATAGTTGTAGAGGTTTTACGTAACACCTATCCAGGTATAATGTGTATACATACTTTGAAAAAGTGATTCTAATAGAAAATACATATACTCTTTCTGGCCCGTTTCTTTAACTTGTACTAAGTATTTATTCTTTTATTATAGGCGAAGCCAAGTAAAATATGTGTGAAACAACCTTATTCTTAAAGAATAATATTTTAAAATAATATATACAAAGGTACCAAGATAATACTTCTTGATAGACACTTTAAAATAGATTGTTGATTAAATACATCACATTCGTTAATCCGATGCAGTGGCGCTACACGGCCACCGATGGTATTTACAATAGTTATAGTTATAAAAATACATAAATATGTACTAAATGCATTAATTTGGATAAAAGATAGGAATGTGATTAAAATTTTGTCAAAATAATGCACTCCTTCGGGCTCATGCGCAGTTAAAATAAGTAAAAAAAAAAACTATTTTAAGATTCAAAATTTTACCTGAAAAATAAGTTTGTCTTCAAAAATTTAAACACCATTTTATAAATCAAAAAACCCTTGATTTTTCAATTTTTTTTTTTAAATCGTTAGAGCGGTTTTTTTTTAAATTAATTTTTTATAGGTATATAAAATTTTTCAATTTTGTTCTTAAAATATTTTTGGTATGCAGTTGTTTAGTGATTGTAAATATGCGTTCTACATTTGAATTTCGTAAAATATTGTTGACCCGTTTTTGCGATATAGAATTTTGAAAAAAAAAATTCTATTTTTTTTTCAAAATCCAAACAAAAAAATTGGACTTTTGATAATCAAATATTGTTAAGGAAATATAAGAACTCGTTAAAAAAAATTATTGAAATCAATTCATAAGTTGCTGAGAAAATTAAAAACAAGTTAAAAAATAAAATTTTAGAGAAAATTAAAAAAAATCTATCGGTTTGTTTTTTGTTTGACCAAAAAATTGTATGGGGCCACTTTTAGTTTTGATCTTTAAAGAAAAAATTAAAAAAACGCCTAACGCTAATCTGCTCAAAATCTTGACTTCCAAGTTTGAACTCAATCGACCCAATGTTTTAGGCTGTAGGAGCGTGGACAGACAGACAAGACAGACCGGACGGAATAGCGGGACCCACTTTTTTCGACTTCTCTACCATCGTAATATCATGTTTGATTAAAATCTCGAGTTCGAAATTTTGCACGAATGCAAAACTTGCCATATAGTTCCTATATGTCGCAAGTAAAAATCAGCTACGCATTTATCTTCAATGACGAAACATTTTGCAATAATTTGAAGAATTAACCCTAAACCCAAACTGGCATAGCAAAGAAACAAACAATAAACCTTTGATCACCTTTTTCGTCCTCCATATCTCAAAAACTAGCAAAAATATCGGCTTCAAATAATTTTTTTTACAGGTACGATAAGATAATATGATGTGTTGAAAGGATTTTTTAATTTAAAAAAAGAGGCTGGGATGCGACCCACACTGATAACTTCCCATCCCGTCTGTCGATTTGTCTTTCTTAAAAGTTTGTCTAAATGTATCAATTTTTACCAAATTTGCGTACTATTTTTTGTAGATTTTATTTTTTTATGAAAAAACGGACTGTTGGATTTTTATATCGAATGATGTATGAATATCGAAAACAATATTTTCAGTGAAATAAAATAAGTTTGAAGCCAATAGTTGTAATTCTTGAAAAGCTTTTGAGTCGAAAGTAAATTTTTATTAAGTTTTAGTATTGTTTTTTTTTAGGTTTTTATTTTTTGTAAAAAAAACTGTCAATTCGATTTTTCACAAAATTGTATCGAATGTTGAAAACAATATTTCTTATAAGTTAAAATTAGTTAGAAGCCATTATCTCAAATTTTTGAAAAGATATTTGAGTCGAAAATCAATTTTTATTAATTTTTTTTAGGTTTTTATTTTTTTTTTAAACTGTCAATTCGATTTTTCTCAACATTTTTCAGAATGTTGAAAACAATATTTCTTATAAGATTAAAAAAGTTTGAAGCCTTAATCTCAAGTTTTGAAAAGATATTTGCGTCGAAATTCAATTTTTACCAACTCTGACTGAATTTTTTTTAGGATTTTATTTTTTATAAAAAAAATTTTAAATAAGATTTTTCTCAAAATTTTATCAGATGTCAAAAACATTATTCTTCGTTGCACGAAATTGTTTTGGAGATGAAATCATATTTTTTTTTTTTTGAGATATTTAGGTTTAACCAAAATGTTCACCTTTTTTTTTTTAAACTGCTATGGTAAGAAAACAACCCACTCAATTTTCTTGAGAGCCCTTTCTGCATCTTTCTGCCTTATTATCTGTATAACAAAATTTATTTGAAGTCGATATGTCTTCTGGTTCTTGAGCTTTGGAGGACGAAAAAAACGTCGCGAACGTACAGACGTACGGACGTACGAACGTACGTACACACACACGCACAGACATCTTTCTAAAAATCTTTTATTTCGACTCTAGGGACCTTGAAACGTCGAGAAATGTCAAAATTTTCAATTTGACAAATCGGACTCATTGCAATAACTTCCTATGGGAAGTTAAAAAGTAAACAATTTGGTTGACTAACAATGCTATACTAAACCAAATTTGTCTT
The DNA here is from genome assembly GCA_920104205.1 of Eupeodes latifasciatus. Taxonomy (NCBI): domain Eukaryota; kingdom Metazoa; phylum Arthropoda; class Insecta; order Diptera; family Syrphidae; genus Eupeodes; species Eupeodes latifasciatus. The sequence continues at coordinate 77,467,975 of OV049924.1, forward strand.
AGATACTTTACGAACAAAACTTTAAGTTACGTTCACATTGTATTGGATGGTTTGATGACTGAAATTCATAAAATAAATGCTGCTGTGCCCCGGGCTCCGTTTTGTCTCTGACACTCTTCCTTAAAATTCACAAACAATCTCTTGTCTGCAACTTCTAATCTTTTAAATTGGTTTGCTGACGACAGTACCCTCAGATTGTTTTATTTCTTTCTAGATTCACGTCATTGTCCTTTGGATGTGGAATTTCAACGGCAGCGTATGTAAAGTTCATTAAATTCCGATCTTGGCAGAATTGTCCAAAAGGGAATTTTTAACCGTGTAGGATTTAATGCTACAAAAATTTAATGCTGTCTTTTGTCGTTAAAGCATAACCCACCACTGATGCCGCTATCCATCAGCGGCACTTCCATCGAGGAAACATATATTCGACATTGCCAAAAATAGGTGCTGAGGCTGACATGTGCTTATGATTTCTCAGTCGATGCAAGAAATTTTGTACATCTTATGATCTGGCTGTAATTTTCAAAAGCCTTAATTCAACCAAAACCTTAATATAACGCCCTTAAATCAAATTTAAATCTTTTGGATAGAATCCAAAAAAGAGCTTTCAAAATGATATAACTATAACCGAAACATTTACATCACTCGAACACCGCCGCAATATTTCTTGCCTTACCCCCCTCCAACATTTCAGCCGTAATACTCGCACTTTTAGGAATGTTTATCAGTCTATCTTGGAGCCCAATTTCGGACGAACTGTCAAATATAGAGAACCTTTTTTAATCGAGAATGTGGAATGCTTTATCCAACTCTGACTTTTCCTCTCATTTTAATATTCAAAACTTTGAGACCGGTATCTCCTCTTTAATTCTCCCCTATTTTTCTAAAACCGCATTGAGTTTTAACATGTTGTAACCCCTTGAGTGCCTGCTAATAAATAAAATTAATAATTTCACTTTTTATTCATTTAATGTCCCGAATGTCTTTATCATCAATTTTGTACGTCATATTTTTTAAATTCCTTAAAAGACAATTTGGCTATTAGAAAAATATCATTTGTATAAGGGCATTAACGGGGAAACATCTATCTATCTGGGTTTTAGCGAATTTTCCAATTGGTGATTCCAATCACCTTTTTTGGTTTTAAAGAATTACAAATTGGAAAATTCTCCAAAATCCAAATACAAATCAACTTGGTCAAAAGTTTTAGTTATTTACCCATTCTATTTTTCTATTTAAATTAAATATGTCAATTAGATTTTCATAAAAACGTTAGAATTTCCTTATAACGCAAACATTCATCCGCGTTCAATATTTGTATTTGTTCTGAAATCATTTGTTCAAAATCATGGTTTCTTCTGAAAATTAACAAGCTATGTATATATTTTCAAAATTTGGAATTTATTTATTTTTATCTATGTACCATTCGTACGTGTGCCACATTTACCCTCACTCACCCTACCTTTTTCTCTCGCCTAAAAGTGTGAAACATACTTTTTGCACATATTTTGAAATAAAAAAAACACAAAAAATCATTTATTTTGAATTTCGAAATGAACATACAAAACTGGTGGAGTTAACAGCCGTACTCTCTTTCCCCTCCCTCTGTCTCCAGTTATCTGGTTTTATTTTTTGAAAAAAAACTAAACAACATATTCTTGGACTCTAGAGCCACCACCTAGAAAAATATGCCCATGTCCATTGCTGCTTGTTTTTTCGTAGATTCGGCCAAAAAATGTTGCTAACAAATATTTTTCACCTGTTTAAAAAAAAATATTTATTTTTATTTTTAACTTCTCACATAATATGTCAAAACACATCTAAATTTCATTTGATTTTCTAATAAGTTTTTTTGAAAATGTATTGCCCCTTAGAACACGAAGCCGATCCCTGTCCCCCAAAGAGATTCAACAATAATACTCATTTGTTTTTAAAAGTATAATTATTTTCTTTTTCATAAGTTGGTACTTTATTTCTTAATGTTTTATTTTTGTGTTTAGATACTTGGTTTTGTTTTTGGACTTGGTGCAGCATTAACAATTTTTCTTTTAATTTATTATTCAACTTTATTAAAATCCGAAAGAGAGAACGATGTTCTGATAAAATTTGAAAAAATGCTCGAGAAAACAAATCAAACTAATTTGAATCTTTGATGATTTTGATTGATTTGATTAAAATGTATCCAAATACTAATTCAGCTTTGGGAGTTCCCAATGGAAATGATTTTGTACTGGATTATTCAGTTTTATGTGAAGGAGTAAGAGATAAGAATTTTTTGAATTATTAATTGCATCTGACTGTCAAATTATTTTTTAGAATCTGAGCCTGTTACATTATTTTACTAATAAATTATTTGTAAAAACAAAACTAAATTACAATATTCTTTTTTAATTTCAGATAATTGGTTGTTGTGTAACCGGATGTGGTATAATTTTCCTAATTGGCTTAGGATTTGCTATAATTTTTCTTATTCAGCCATTCATAAATTCCTTTCAACCATCATCATCAGTGTCAACATTCAATCAGACAAATGATAAAATTGATTACGAAACTAGTTAATAATAAAATGTTTCCCTAAGTTTTATTTTAAAAATATTTGTAACTCATACATTATTTACCCTTTAATAATTAAAAAATAAACCTTTTTTTAATAGAAATTTTAAATAAAAAAAATTCTTTGGCTAGCGATGAGCGACGCACGATCCTCTAAGTTCCGCTCTTCTTCATCTCATTTTAGATGTGGAAATCATCTTGGAAACTTGCTCGATTATAAAGCGATTGCCCGCTGTTACCTCGATTGAACAACAAACCGAAATAACCCCGCCGATATGCAAGAAGAACTCCAAAAGAAATTGGAATTCCAACCAAGATTCCTATAAGCAAACCAATTAGCAGACGTCCATCGCCGCTTGTATTGCTGTCATCATGACACCGAAGGATCTTATGTTCCTGATTCAGCTCAATCAATTGTTTTGATTTCCATGCCAATGGCGTTGCACAAACTATCTCGCTAACCAATAACGGTGAAGTGTCATTGATTTGTGTCATAAGAGTGTTGATTAACCAACTATTGGTGCATTCACAATCCCAAGGATTACGTCTCAAGTCGATTTGTTCAATTTTATCCCAACGATCTAGAAGATCATGATCTAAAGTAGTGAGGTTATCATTGTGAAGATTGAGCTTGAAATAAATAAGTACAATAAAAGACAGTTTAGGAATAAGTTGGAATCAAATTAAAAATATTTACTTACCTCTTTGAGTATGGGACGATCATAGATAAGTGGATTCACTGTTGCTTTGGCGAAAGCCTTTGGATCGATGTAGGAGAGTTTTGGATTGTCAGAAAGTTCAAGTGTTTTGATATCTAGGAGAATACAAATTAAGTTTAAGAGTATGAAAAAAAAACGTAATAGTCAGTTAAGCAAGGTCTTTTATCTTTATGGAATATCAACTTCTTAAACATTTTTCAATTTATTTACTTTATGCAGCAAAATTTAATGTAATAAGTAAAAATTGACAATTTTTTCCTTCAAGTCCGATTTGTTTTATTTTTGCAAGGACAGTACTTTTTTTTACTTACTTGGCAAATTGCTAAAAGCTCCTTCTCCAATTTTCACCAAATCATTTGAATATGAAATACTGAGGTATTCTAGTTTGGGCAACAAAGGAAATACACTGCAAGAAGACGGGGTTAAGAATTTATAAACGTTTTCAAAGGATTTTCTTCCTTCCTTACTTTTCTCCTTCTAAGCTTGTCAAAAGATTATCATCAAAAGTCAAGCTCTTCAAATTGATTGATAGATGAAGTCCATCAGGCAGCTCATCTAAAAGATTTCCTGTTAAGATCAATCGCTCAAGATCTCTTGGAGCATGCAATAAATTATCAGGCAATTCCTTTAATTCCATATATGATAAGTCCAGAGTCTATATACATAGGTAGATAAAAGGGAAGAAATTAATATTGTTTCCTCACTCAATCTCTTTATCAAAAGACTTACCTTCAAATGAACCAATCCACCAATTGCTACCTCAGATAAACGATCAATCACATGAAATTGATTCGAAGCCAAATTTAATATTTCCAACTTTGGTAAATGCTCAAAAACCCCCGAATCCAGTGTATGCAAATCATTATGACCCAAATCTAATTGAATTACATTTGGCAATGGTTCGTAGGCATCTTTTTTGTAATTTCCTTGAAATATCTCAGGACGTAGGGTTTTTGTTGTGATTTTATTATAACTCAAATCTAATATAGTCAAATTTAGTAAATTTCTAAATGCAGCATTTTCAATCGATCCAATTGAATTATGGCTAAGATAAAGATTCTTAACTGGCATCGTTTTTAATGCTGGAATATTTGTTAAATTATTGTGTTCCATGCGAATAGTTACAAAACTAACATCGCCATTGGTTAGGGTGTTCCATTCGTCATCGTTAAACCATTGGCTCATTGATTTGTTATTGCAATTCAACTCGAGAATATCAATTATACACGAGCATCTTTTACAGAGGGCACTGTCTTTTGTGATGACTACGGGCTGGAAGAAAAACAGAATACATAAAACTGTAGTATACTCTTAGGCATTTTTTTTGAAAACAAAAACTAAATAATTTTAACTGCCACTTTCAAAAAATAAATTTCCCTCACAACTGTTTTCTACAACTTTTTGTGCTAGTTAAGCTTTAATTTGTTGGTATTAAAAATCGCGTTTGTCTAGATTTAAGCACCACTTCAACTTGTGCTGCTATTTTTTTTTTAATCTTATTGGAGTTTTGGGTCTAATAGAAAAATTTAAACCTAGCCCGATTGAGGAAATTGTAGTTCATTAAAAAAATATGTAACATCGAAGATCCTTATGCGAATTGATTTATTTATTCAACATTCAAATGTCTAAGCAAACACTCAAAGTTTAAGTGTGCGTACTTCAAAGTTCCATATTAATTCTATTAAAGGTAGTTGAAATTATGAAATCAACTAAAAAAGGATCTACATATACATACATACATAAGTGATAAATTCAAAACAAACTTTAAAATTATTTCAAATCGTAAATAAAATATAACAGAGAAATCATTTTGTGAATACAGTAAAAGTTTTAAAGTGCCAAGTATTTATTATAGCACCATGTTTTTTTGGGATTCCACATTATAGTACAGTGAAAATTTAATTTAAAACAAAATTGTAAAAATTTAGAGATTTTCAGACCAAAACTAATTTTAACTTACTAAAATGGACAAGAAAATATCAGGAATAATTCATGTATATTTTGTTTTCATGTTTTCCATTTTGGAAATTGAAGTTTAACGAAATAAGAATTAAGAAAGGGGTTCGTTCGTAGATTATGGTCTAAATGTGTGTAGATCTTCGCTTGCAACAGATAGCGCTATATTTGTTGGCACTAACTAAAAAAAAAACTAAAAACAAAATTATATTTTTATTTAATTTTACAATTTATTATAAAAAAGATTACAATGACGGGCAAGGAACTCAAAGATCAATTTTTTGCTAAACTACACTGAAGAGAGAGTAAACAGTAAGATTTGTTTCTTGTCAAGATATTTTTTAGATTTAAGTATAAATGGTAGTTGTACTATAGTTAATACTTAGTTGGACAATACACAACAGAAAGTATGTATTTACAAAAAAGTTTAATAAAAGTTGTGTAAAAGTACCTACTTAAATCAGAAAACGTTATTTGAAATAAATTGAAAAGAAATTTTGCTTAAATTTCAGAGTTCATTTTGAGTTTTAAAATGCCATCATATAGTGTTTTGTATGTTGCAAACTATTCTACGAACACATCCATCGAGCCTTAGGCTCGTTTCACACTACATGGTTTTGACCGTACGGAAGAAAAACCGGACGGCGACATTTTGTTAGAAGCGCGAAGAGGAGCATATATGCTTTCATATTATACGGTCAAAACCGTATAATGTTTTATTAGCCATTGATCCGGTTTATGCCGTCCGGTTTTTTGACGTACGGTCAAAACCGTGTAGTGTGAAACGAGCCTTAGGGAGATACATCAAACGAACCAAGGTCTAAAAACGAAAAACTTGAAAATTGAAAAACCATAACTGCCAAATCTTAAACTGTCTTACAACCCAGAAAGTTAAAAAAATCGCTAAAAAACCCAAAAACGCCCAAATAAATTTTAAATAAAAAAGCGCCTAAGTTGTTAGTTTTCATTTTGCACAAAAGATTTTTTGATTTTAAATAGGCGTTGGGCTTTGTGATATTTATTTTGGGCATTACGACAATTATGATTTCTATCGTTTCTTATGTTCTTATGTCTTATCACTCAACGACATATAAATCAAAATCAAAAAGAGAAACGTCATCAAAAATATCACTAAGAAAACGTCACAAAGCCCAAATAAAATGTCATGTCGCCCGAACAATATTGCAACGCTCAAATTTAGAAAAGCCCAAATAATTTCTTGTTGTTTGTTAAATTTGTGGTTTTTGACAATTTTTCAAAGAATAAACTTTTTATTTTGGTGAAAACTTTGTTGCTGTATCTTTGTTTTTTTTTTTTTTATTTTGAAAACATTTTGGGCTTTTGAGACACGTGTAAACAGTAAGGTATGTACAAATTTCACTGTTTATACTCCATAATGATGGTTGCTAGCAATTTCAGCAAGGAAACCATTTCGTTTTAGTTCACTTTGAAAATGTGTCTTCTTATACTATGTGCGTTGAAATAAAACCAAACAGAATGCCCAAATATCGAAACACGTGACATCTTTTGGACGATCTGTCAATTAATAATTTGGACGTTATGATATTTCAAAATTGATTTGGTTAATATGACATTGATTTTGGGCTTTGTGGCGATAGCAATTTTTGGGCGATATGGTACTTAAAATATCTTGGTGTAATTTTATTGGGTAATAAGACCGAAGTCTTTTTCTAAAGAGTGATTTTTAAGCTATTATCTTTTTGGCACCACTGGTTTAAACAGCTGTCGCACGTTTCGTGTTTTGTTTCACTGTCAAACATCTTCAGTTTGGTCTATAATTTAACCATGAATCGTCTTACAGACGAACAACGTTGCAAATCATTGAATTTTATTATCAAAATGCGTGCTCTGTTAAGAAAGTTTATCGCGCGCTTCTTCCGTTTTATGGTCAGTTTAATCGACCCACTGAAGCGGCTATTCGGGCTATTGTGACTAAATTTCGCACCAAATTTACATTGTTGGACATTAAACCACCAACACGCTTACGTAGAGTGCGAACTGAAGAAAATATCGCAGCTGTATCAGCCAGTGTGAATGATGACCATCAATTATCGATTCGTCACCGTTCGCAGCAATTGGGCCTCTGTTACTCAACAACGTGGACAATTTTGCGGAAGGATTTAGGTGTGATACCTTTCAAAATACAGCTGGTGCAAGAATTGAAGCCGAACGACCTACTGCAACGTACAATTTTTGGTGGAAAGTTGGCAGAAGATCCGCTTTTTTACCGAAAAGTTGTGTTCAGCGACGAAGCTCATTTTTGTCTCAATGGGTACGTAAATAAGCAGAATTGTCGATTTTGGAGCGAATATCAGCCAGAAGCATTGCAAGAGCTACTAATGCATCCAGAAAAAGTCACAGTTTGGTGTGGTTTATGGACTGGGGGCATCATTAGACCGTACTTCTTCAAAGATAATGCGAATCGTAACGTAACTCTGAATGGTGAGCGCTACCGTGAGATGATATCCAACTTTTTTTTGCCCAAAATGCAAGATCTGGATTTGCATGACATTTGGTTTCAACAAGACGGTGGTGCCACATGCCACACAGCATGCGCAACAATGGACTTATTGAGAGCCGAGTTCGGTAAACATTTTATTTCACGTTCGGGACCGGTCAATTGGCCGCTAGATCGTGACATTTAACGTTTAACATTTTGGACTATTTTTTGTGGGGCTATGTCAAAGCTCATGTCTATACAGACAAGTCCGCTTTAATTGACGCATTGGAAGACAACATTAAAGCATTTATGCGTGAGATACAGGCCGAAATGTTGGAAAGAGTATGCCAAAATTGGACTAAGCGGATGGACCATTTAAGGCGCAGTCAAGGTCAACATTTACATGAAATAATCTTCAAACATTAAATTATATGGACTGTACTATCGATTCAAATAAAGATTTCATGCATTTTTTGAATTTTATGTGTTTTTTTTGGGAAAAACTTTCCTATAGCTTTTAAAAAATCACCATTTATTTGGAACTTGATAAAACACAAAACAGTTTTAACGCCCAAAGGTTCGGTAATATTGAACAAATAAATGTTAATACGATTGTTTTGGGCGCTATATGACATTTTTAATTTGGGCAACATGGTTTTTGGTTTATTTGTTTGTATGACATTTTCTTGCAACTTTAAACTAAAATCATCTTTGAAATAAAGTTAGTACATGGACTGAATAATAGAATAAATAAACATTTGGTTTATTTTTAAACTCCTTTTTACCTATGTGCTATGTTTAAATACGCTTTCAAATAATATGTTTGTTTTGTTCATTTGGGAAAAGAAAATCCTTTTTATAATATAAAGGGTCCGCCAAATAACTTTTTTTTTGAAAATGGTATAAAAACATCAAGTCATCATCTCTGGACCAAAATCTGCACCAAATAGTGACTCGTTTTGGGTTTATCGGCTTTTCAATATATGCCTGTGGGTTTTCTGTGCCCCAAATGCGACAATTTTTTCTTGTTTACATACCCGCCAAGATCAAAATGAGCTTCATCTGAAACAATTTTTTTGGCAAAATCGGAATCTTCTCTTAGCGTTGTTCAAGCGTATACACAACCATATTCATTCAGCGGAAGGATAAAACTAATTATCTGTCCAATAAGACATGAGCTAAGTGTTACCATTCACGAAATAAGCACTATTTGAAAAAGTAGATGGCGGACCCTATACTTCATAAGCCTCATCGTTAACAATTCTGTGCACATAATACAAAATTATGCTCTTGAGCTATAAGCTTCCCAACGTTTTACATCACAATTGAAACGCACTAAGCACAACAATTATTTCCATTCATTTCATTCACTAGATCGAATTAAAATTAAGAATTTTTATATTGTTACGCGAATTATTCGGCAACCATGATGGCATTCGCTTTTATTGGCCAGTTTCATAATGCTTGGGTTTATTAAGTTCTTTAAAAATGATCAAAACAGTCATTTGTTGAGCTTTTGTTGTCATAAACTGTCGGAATCCATGGCTTACAGCCAGGGCCGCACAAAGCATATGTGCAAGATGTGCAAATGCACAGGGCGCAAGATTCTGGGGGCGCATTACCAGGAGCAAGAAAATGTAATCTGATCTTGCAAACAAATATGTACTACTATTTGTCATTCCTTAACCACAAAAATTCTTAAAATAATCCCAAAAAAACATCCATCACAACTGTCCTAACTGTCTCTTGCGCACTAACTAACATCACTTTCATTGTTGCATTCAATAAAAATTTAATTCAAGATATCGCAGAACTAAAAATCCTACCTACCTCATTTCCAAATATTTCACCCTGTTCGTACAAGAGAAAAAAAGAAAAAATCTCAACACAAAAAAATTCCATGCAAGAGAAAAAAAGAAAAAATCTCAACACAAAAAAGTTCCATGCCACCTCATATGCACGGTTGCCAGTTTGGTCTTTTAAGACCAAATTTGGTCATTATTTTCTCACTTGGTCGCATGGTCATTTTTTATTCCGTTTGGTCCCTTTTTTAAGAAATTGAAAAAAAAAAATAACTCGACTCTATTCCTTTTATAATCTCAAAAATAAAATACATACATACCTAAAGAATTTTGGGAAAAATTCAATTATCATAAAAACGCTTAAAATGAATATTGTTTTCAAAATTTAAGTTAGTTCGTTTATAACTTGATGTTACTTCCTCACAGCTCAGCTGCTGCTCAGAGGAATTTTTTTGAATTAACTTTGATAAAAACGAAAGGCAGACTTAATTTGGGTACCATTAATAATGGAATGCTTTGTCATACTCTCTATGTTAATTTTGGGACTCGGTGTGCATGAAATAAATCTTGCACATATGAGATGGCATGGAACTTTTTTGTGTTGAGATTTTTTCTCTTGTATGAACAGGGTGAAATATTTGGAAATAAGGTTGGTAGGTCGTAGTTGTCTTTGCTACAAATGGTCAATGGATGTGCAAGTTTTCTTTTTTGCACACTGAGTATCGAAACTAACATTGGAGATATTTAAAAAAAACTTATTTATACGGAATCATATGGGTCAGAGCGTGCAGGTTTTCTTATTGCACACTGTGTAAGAGTTAAGTGCCTGCTTACAGGAGATGAAATTTTTGATAGAATGGAAAAGGAGGGATGAATCTATGTGGAGTCGAATCGTTCTTGCGCAGAAAGTTAATGACTGTTGTAACAGCTACTTTTAATGTATATCTAGTCTGGTGCAGAATGCAGATTGTTTCAATTGTTTTTTCGCTTTGTTTGTTAATTAACATTAAATAAATAGCTATCAATTTTTAATAGAGGTGACGTATTTTGTGATAAGACAAGACCGGAATGTGACTGACTCAGTTGATTTTAGACAAGCTTCAATTACATGGAATTTTAATAAACTGTCGAAGCGAAAGTTATGATAATGGTTCGAATATGAAAGGAAAAGAAGCGGGTGTTCAGAATCGAATTCAAACCCTGAAACCAAGAGCATTTTTCCTCCCATGTTGCTCGCATTCCTTAAATTTAGTGGTTAAATTTAGCAGTTAAATTTTTCGATACAATTCAATGTTTGTATTATTTTTTTTTACAAGTTCCACAACGAGGTGGGATATTTATAAGAAAAAAGTTCCAAGTCTTACTTTGAAACCCCTTTCTGAGACTAGATGGGAGAGCAGGTTAGATACATTGAGGCATTCAAAAACAAGTTTAGAAGAAATATATGAAGCCCTTATAGAAATAGGAAATCTAGAGACAAAAAAGGATTGCAGAATCGTTAGGAAAAAAAACTTTTGATTTTACATTTATTTGTTGCTTGCTAATTTGCTTTGATATTTTAGAAAATATAAATAAAACTAGTAAATATTTACAGAGTCCTTCCGTTAATCTGTCAACAAGAATACAAGTTTTAGAAAATACAAAAAACAATTTGATTTTAATGCGTTCCGATGAGAAATTTAATGAGTAGGTATGTTCAATTAACTGAGCGTATTGCTAGTTCCCTAGAAACACCAAATATGTTTCCTGAAGCGTCATCATTGCGATCTCAACAGAGAAAAAGGCTTTATGCTGATGAATGCCCTGAAACTATATTAGACCCGAAGCAAATATTTAAAGTAATTTTTTTTTTTTTCAAAATACTTGATCAAGTCATTTAATCAATTACAGAAAGGTTTAAACAGCTTAATACGTATAGTATCAATTTTTCATTTATAAGTACGAGTAACATAAGCGAATTTGCAGAATGTTTTAACATTAGGTAGTATTAAAGATTTAGATGGAGAAGAATTGTTTCAAGAGTAAACCATAGCTAATATCGCCGCTTGTTACACCACAAAGCTCAAGTTTAGATGTGTTAAATTTTATTTTTAGTTCAAACCTTGAAGATTTTGCTCCGAAATTAGGAATTGCTCTCCAAATCCTTAATACAATCCCGGTCACGGTAGCTTCAGGAAAACGTAGTTTTTCTAAACTTAAAATTATTAAAAATTATCTTAGGACAACCATGACTCAAGAGAGATTGGTAGGTTTATCTATAATGTCCATTGAAAAGAAATTATTAAATTCTTTAGACTTTGATCATCTCATTTCTGAATTTGCAAAATGTAAGGCCAGAAAACTACCTAAGTTTCCAAGTTTAAACGTTTCCCCTCTGCTCATTTCTTCGCTGTGTTTTAGTTTATAGTTTAGACCTACTGGGGATACCTCAATAAAAAAAACGCATTGAAAGTCTACCTCCTGGGTAATGTGGGAAAGGCCTATGCTTGTGTATCAGTTTATGTGTGAAAATATAAAAAGGGGCGCTTTTTACAAATCTTGCACAGGGCGCAGGTTTGGCTGGGGCCGGCCCTGCTTACAGCTTTGTGTCCATAAACAAAATTATGTACAATGGTTAAGCTTTCCAACGACATACAACGGGTGTTTTTTTTTAGACATATAAAACTTTAAATTGGCGATACTATTTTAACTATCGATAGCATTTTCTCAGCTGTCAAGTGATTTATTTTTAGATCGGTTTGGCATTTTCAGACTTAAGGCCACAAGATCATCGGAAAAGCGTAGATTTTGTAAATAGGACCAAAACAAGATTACCGTTGTTCCCAATTAAGTTCATAATCGAATTTTGTTTAGCGTGAAGCTCACTTTTGATTGTATGGATGTGTCAATAAACAAAAACGTCGTTGCTTTAGTAATGATAATCCTCTTGAGACATCGTTTTATCTACGAAAACTGACTATTCGATGTGCTTTATGGCTTTATGGTTTGTACTTCTTTAAAAACGATGCTAGTCTGAACGTTACAGTCAATGGTTGGTGATCGCTATAGAACCATGATACTGACTCTTTCGTTTATCAATTGAACAACCATGATGTCCAGGTGCTATGCTTCAACAAGTCAGCGAAGGCGCAACATGTCAAACATTTCGTGCCACAGTTGATTAATTCAAGGAAACGTTTGGTAATTTCATAGTTTCATGTTACAGATCCGTGAACTTGCTCCCAAGATTGTGCGATTTAACGTCGCCGCCGCCGCCGCCGCACGCCGTTTGACTATTTTCTGTGGGTACATGTGAATTCACTAGTCTACACCGATAAATCCAAAACGATTGACCACTTGTAGAACAACATTTGCCGAGTTATTGTCGATATACGGCCACAAGTATTGGAAAAAGTCAATAAAAATTGGACTTCCAGATTAGACTATGTCAGTGCCAACCGTGGCGGACATAAGCAAAAAATCACATTTAAAATATGATGCCAGAAGATTATGTTTTGAATGCAGTAAATTTTGTATCAATTTAAAAAAAAGTCATCTTTGTTGTATTCTATTTTGAAGTTCTTTACCTCATAAAAACCACCCTTTAGTAAATTATTTCAACTGGATGAATTGAACTTGTCTACTGAGAGTTTGGCGAAAACCAGTTTTTCGAACTTTCCCAACAAAGCATTTAATCATTGTAATAGTTATTCATTTAAATTATCTACATTTCGAATAAATCTAATGCAGTAATATAATAATAATAATTACGAACTTGTTTGCTGACATATCTATTCTATTTAAAGAACTGATAAGATTAAGAGAAGGTTCAGTCAAATTATTATTATTCTTTCAATTTGTCATACATTTGACAATTCACTGTGATATCGATGAAACAAAACGCTGGAATTAGCACAATTTTATATTCACCCTTGTATCGTGTCGTTAAAAATGTTTAACACATTTCCCAAGTTTAGATTGAATGTTAGGAAAGTCTTAATGTAAAAAAATGTGCATACAAGTTCACTTGAAGACTCAAACAAAATTATAGGTTATGATTCAATATTTAGTGTCGCACTTGAATAAACAAAAAATAACAACACCTGAACTTATTTACCTTGACTGTTGTTGTTGCAACTGTGGTTGTTGTTACTGGAGCGGCATCTGAAGAATTGGTGTCTGCTCCATTTATTGAAGCCACAAGAATCACCCCGAATAGAAATGCTAGACACACTTTTAAATTCATATTCGGTCACCTGAAAGATTGAGATCTATAACGAGGAGTTTCGAAATTCACAAAATTTCTACGAAGTATTATGATTCACTGATGACACTCTTATCAAACAATTTTTATCGCAAAGAAGGTTTCTTTTGTTGTTGTAAATGTCCGATTATATAGTAAAATTAATGGAATAGGTTTTTGATCAAAGTCACATTTAAACACAAACGTCACAAAAAAGAAAAGAAACATGAAGCAAGAATGCCAAAAGTAACTAAATGAGAGTTTACCTAATTTTGTCTTTGGTATTTATGTTTTAAACAATGAATATTACATAAATGTTTAAAAATAATTATTAACTTATCACAGGAAGGAAACTAAGGAACAACGTTTGTTGAAATTTTATACGAAACTGATCGATAAATTCCATCCATTTTTGACTGCTTATAATATTTGTACAAATTCTTATCACTTCAACTGCGAATGATATCTAATCTTTCTTTCGCTGATAATATAATTAGGTAGATAGGTAGGTAGGTAAGTACTCGTATTTTGGAGAGAAGTTTGTTGCAACAGGTGTGGTTAGGTGTTACCGTTGGGCTTTTTGAGAGCTTGTTGAAATTTAGAGACTTTAAAAGAGCTTTAATAGCAGCTTTTGCCGTAAGCGCTAGTAATATAATAATTGTTAAAGAATATTATTTATAATAAATTATGCATATTAGCTTCTATGAACTGTATCTGTGTATAACGACTTAAATTTTTAAATTTGGAAATGTTAAATAATGGTATCCCCCTAATAGTTTAGACAAAAGTCCAAATCAGCTTTACCTTCTTTTTTTAAAGTAGGGCTATGGATAGCTTTTATTGAGGATTTTCTGAGTCAATAAATCTTTATTGGAATTGATAGTGCAGTCAATATAACTTTAGTTTGAAGATTATTTATTGAAAATGATGTCCACGGCTCCGCTTCGAATGGTCCATCCATTTAATCAAAATGTGGCATGGTTAGGTTAGGTTAGGTTAAAGTGGCTGTCCGTGATGGAATAGGACACACTTAGGCCAGATTAATGGTCCATTGTGATACCACATGAATCTTGAGGCTTCTTCCTTAGCTCTTTGGGTCCCTTATGAGACGTGGGAGGCTGATTATGCTAATATGATTTAGATCGTTTAGATTGTTATAGAAGGATTCTCCTAGGTAATTCTTGCGTTTTTGAGCTAGAGCAGGGCATGTATAGAGAAGGTGAAGAACTGTTTCCTCCTCTTCCTCGTCCATACAGCTTCTGCAAAAGTCATTTGAGAATACGCCTAGCTTATATGCGTTCTGCTTAGAGATAGCAAGCACATTGATCGCTTTAAATCTAGTGTTGGCCAGATGTGTTTTGTGACCTGACACATGGTGATGTTGTTTTATCTGGTGTTTGCCTTATTCATAGCGTCCTGCATTAGCAATAGTTTACAAGTAGCGATTGGTATGACAGCATTTGCCAAACGTGGTAGAATGGGTACAAAATTTGGCATACTCATTCTTAAATGGTATCTCGGCAATCTTCAATGCTGGATTCCAGTGCTTTAACCAAAGCACAAAAAATAGTCTAGAGGCGTTATATCACACGATCTAGGCAGCCAACTGACCGGCCTCAAAACTTGAAATTTACCGAACTCGTCTTTCCATTGGTCCATTGTTACGTGTACAGTGTGGAATGTGGCACCGTCTTGTTGAAACCACATGTCATGCAAGTTAAGTGCTTGTTATCATAGCACGGCTCACTATTTACAGTAACGTTGCAATTTGCATCACCTTTGAGGAAATACGACTGAATGAATCCACCCGCTCATAATCCGAACCAAACTATAACTTTTTTCGTTGATACATTGTTAGCTTTTGCAATGCTTCTAGCTGAAATTAGGCCATTTCGCCTAAAACCATATCGCTCAAATTCAAAATGTTATAGCGCCAGAACCATTTTATTAATATTTTGTTGTTGTATGATTTGGTCAATATTACCAAACCTTCGAGCGTTAAAACTTTTTTTGGGTTTTATGAAATTCCAAATAAAAAGAAGCGGTCCATGTCCATTAAAATAACGACAAGATATATTTAAAATGCCATATAACTCAAAAATGGCTCTTTCGGCCAAAAACTTATCCAGAAGAAAATGTCACAAAGCCCAAAATCAATGTCATACTGCCCAAATCAATTTTAATATATCATAACGCCAAAATTAATAATTGACATGTCGCCTAAAACATGTCATGTGTTTTAACAAATTGGCCATTTTGAAAAATGTTGTGTTTATTTTAGGCACTACGAAATTTTGAGTTTTAAATTTTATCGTCCGAACGCAAACATTAAATGAAAACAATTTTAGATCACATCAAAATCGAATATGTTTGGCGTCATTTCACTTTTACAATAAGCGAAAAAGGCCAATTTTCAAATTGAATTTCACAGTGCTAGCACCCAGCATTATAGCGTATAAGCAACCCCCCTGCTTGGGCTAACTATTTGAGTACCCGTGTCGTGATTGTTAGTGCGTAGGATTGTCATGCCAGAGGTCTTGGGTTCAACCCCTGCCTGTTCCATCTAAAGTCTTTTTCACGGGTACTGCCTCTTGCGGGGAATTGACAAATCCTCCAAGAGTACCTAATTCTTGTCATGCAAACTGCTTTCTCAAATTCACCGGTCGGATTCGGCATAAGAAATGTAAGTCCTCTCCATCCCTGACAACATTACTCGAACAATGTAATGCTTGAGAGTTGTCAGTCACTAGACCCTAGTTTCCAACGGACTGTTACGCCACCTAATTTATTTATTTACTTTTACATTTAATTTTCCTTAAAAAATATTGATCCGTTTTTGAGGTATGGAAGTTTGAAAAAAAATGAATACCTTTAAAAAAATTAAAAATTTGACATTTTTCATCTTCAAATATTATTGAGACATTATTGAGAGCTTGTACAGAAAAAATATTATTGAAATCGTTGATTAGTTCTTGAGAGAACCTTAAAACAAGATAACAGCGCTATGGGGTGTACCCTTCTCGAGCAATATAAAAATGTTTGTTTTATTAAAAAAAGCCGTTAAGAAACAAATTTTAAGAGAAAATTTAATAAAAATCTATCGGTTCGTTTTTGAGAAAATTTTAATTTTCGATTTTTGACCGACAAATTTGTTAATGGACTATTGTCAATAAATGACACACTGTCAGACAGACAAGCGGAAAGAGTCGGGGGACCCACCTTTTTTCGAGCTCGAAATGTTTTCCAAATGCAATACTTGACATAAAGTTCCTTTATTATATGGCAAGTACAAATGGAAATTTTGATTTCAAACTTTTAATAATACTTTCGTTGAAATTTGGTAAAGTTTTCAAAATCATTGACATTTAAAATTTTGAATTATAATATAATTTTCTTTAATTTTTTATAATTTTCTAATGTTATATCAAACTTAAGTGTGGTGAACTTTCAGGTCAAGAGGGTAGCAAAGTAGCAAATTCTGATCTTAAATAGCTTATGCTTTCTTAAAAATATAAGTTTTCAAATTGGTAATCATACGAGTAATAACCAAAGATTTCATTCATCAGATTTAATTTTATGAGGACTCCAAAAATATATTATATTTTTTTTTTTTTCAGATTATCCAAAATAAGTTTTTGTCTACTTTAAACAAATGATTTTTTTTAACTGAATTTCCCAAAAACGAAAACGAAAGCTAAACAAACCAGGTCTCTTGTTGATGATATGACCTACACAAAAGGCAAACGATCTTTTCAAGTAAACATTGTGACTTAGTTGGGCAACGAATAAAAAAGAAAAACCACCCAAGTCAAATGATTTTCATTTTTATTTCTTTGTAACTCAATAAAATTGTTTGTTTATAATAAAAAGTGAAATGTTGTTGTTTTTTTTTTTATTATTCCTTCAACACATGTTTTGCTAGGACAAAGAAAAATATTAAAACTAACAACTGTGTCGCTTTTATTTGCTCTTTGATGGTGAATTAGTGCATTCAAGTTTTACTAATTCAACTAAGGTTTTTAAGGAGAAATTCGACTTAAGATAATTGGATTTTTGAATCCCAACAAATTTTAAGTGTCAAACTGTTGTCCGCGTTTCTCAAATTTTTAATCGAATTTTTGAAGGTTCCCATAAGTTGCCTCATAATGTAATTTTCTGTATTGTTTCCTCTTTTATTTATTTCTTTATGAAAAATTCTATATCGATCAATAAAGATTCCTCTGCTTCTGTCAAACAATAAACGCCCTACATAATTTTACCTGTCATGGGAGAGCTGCGTTCAGCGTTATTTTAAGCAAAACCAAAAACTAATCCATTATCCCGGAAAGCAATGTGATACCATGATGAGTTCCTAATTAAGCCACAGGATCGGTAGTAATGTGCGCTAGTCGATATTTTATGTGGTTGCTCTAGCGACAGTTATGCTCATTAAACACATCTCCTACAAGATGCCACAGGGTGCAAGAGACATCTGTTCGCATAGGGCCTTATGCATTCGTGTACGCGGATTCTTTCGTAAGATCTCTAGAGCTCGAGCTCGTACGTCTGCCACCACACCAACCACTACCGCTCGCTATTGTCACCGTCACCATCACCGCCACCGTCGTCGTCGTCTGATCCATGCAAATGACACTAAGACTATTGTGTATGCAGCGGAGTATGGAGAAGGCGGATTTCAACGTTGATTGATCTCAGCAGCTATGTGGAGCGACTATTATTTTTTTTTTGTCGTTATTCAGCTCTAGAGTCGTGGATACATATCGCAATGCGCTGAGACATTTTCAGAATTTTCCCACAGTTTCTTAGTTGCAAGAAATGTACCCAGGGGGATTCGTGGAAAACGCACTTGCCATCTTTTGGATATACTGTATATCTATCTATGCGTCTATATAAAAATGGGAGGTGGCAGTGAAATGAGTTTTCTTTTTTTTTGGACCGATAGATGAACGAAGTTCACAATTAAATCGAATTTATGTTGGAATTTTCATGTCAATTTTGTTGTTGGAATTTCATTTTAGATCATCATAAGATATATTAGAGGGGAGAGAAAGGCTATAAATCGTTGAGAAAGTTTTATGGAGTATGAATTCGGATGGCTTTCATCGCTTATTAGGGATGAGGGTTGATGAAAACTTAGTTTCGTTTCAAATTATATTTGAATTTATTTTTGTTTCTTATTTTTGTGATATGGAATCTTTCTTTTTTAGTTTTTTTTTTCAAATAAAATAATCTTCATTATTATGTTACAATTCTATCTTCAATTATTCCATTTTGTCGAATTTTTAGGATCCAAAAGTTCAAAAATAATAATTCATCATTTCAAACAACATGAAATATATGTATACATAAATACATAATTTTCATTATTTTATAAAACGTGTAGCAGGTATTTTCGAATTAAGAAAAATTGTTAAACTTGTCAGTATATACATTTTTGCATGCATGCATCTAACTGATTAGTACAAATTATTCTGTCATATTTATGTCAGCGTTATATATGACAAATTTGTCATGCTGTCTTATAATCACTAAACATTTTGTTAAAAGGCTCATGTCAGTATTTTTTTTTGAAAAATTTTAATTTTTTAATCCCGAGGCCAATGTATTAAATCAGGTGTGAATTTAAATGTTGAAAAAAGGTGTGCATTGAACTGTTTTAATGTGATGTTCACATTTGTTTGTAAAGAATGTTAATTTAGAAAAAAAGAGCTTTGAAATGAAATAAAACAGATCCGATTTTTTTTTAAATTAATTTTTTTAAATTAAAAAAAAAAATAAATAAATAAATAAAATTCACGAAATTCAAAACTTAATCTTCTGACATTTTTATTTAAATATGATTTCTGGCATATGACCGCCACGGCTGGCTAGCTCGGGGCGTAGTCTTATCCGGAGGTCCAATTTTCGATGACTTTTTCCAGCATTTGTGGTCGTATATTAACAATAACGCGGTGAAGGTTTTCTTTCAAGTGTTCATCCCCACAGAAAATAGTCAAGAGGCATTAAATCACACGATCTTGGAGGTTAATTTGCGGGTCCGTAACGTGAAACTATATTCGGTTACTAAACGTTTCCTTTAGTAAATCAATTGTGGCACGAGCTGTGTGATATGTTTTATAATCTTTTTGAAACAACAGCTTCTGCACATCAAGGTTGTTCAATTGATGAACGAAAGAGTCAGTTTTGTGGTCCTTTAGTAGTCAGAATTTAATGAAACGTTCTGACCAGCATCGTTTAAAAGAACCGGACATATTATTCCACCAACCCATAAAGCACACAAAACAGACAGTTTTTTGGATGTAACAGTATTTGAACACACGC
The DNA here is from genome assembly GCA_920104205.1 of Eupeodes latifasciatus. Classification (NCBI taxonomy): domain Eukaryota; kingdom Metazoa; phylum Arthropoda; class Insecta; order Diptera; family Syrphidae; genus Eupeodes; species Eupeodes latifasciatus. The sequence continues at coordinate 77,488,009 of OV049924.1, forward strand.
TTGAGGATTATCATAACTCCAAATACTTAAAAAAACATGATTTTCAAAACAAAATTTGCACAAAATTTGAAAGCTTTGTTCAGGCATAATGTTGAAATGCCAAACCAAACTAAAAAAAAAATAACTTGACAGCTGCTAATAAAAGTTAAAATAGTATTGCAAACTTAAAGTTGTATACCTCTAAAAAAAACAGTTACTTCTGAAGACAGTTTATTTTATTTGTCTAGCATCAATATTGCATTGTCATTAGCAAAGTTCGCAATGATAGCGTTAATGTCCAATAAATAATACCCCTTGTTTATAAAAGATACAAGGTTGGTTCTTGCACACTTCCTTGAGGTACACCGGTTCTAATTTTCTTCAGTTTCTAGTAATTTTGGTCGTACCGTAGTATGAGGAGTCGGTTCGTAATATGTACATGGTTTCAGTATAAGGAACTTCTCAGGTAGAGAAGTTCCTTATGCAGTTTTTACATAAGTCTTAAGTGCCAAATGTTATCAAAAGATTGAGCAACATCTAAGAATATAGTCGGATATCTCTATTTTTCCTCAAGCGTCTTTTCCACACATCTGTAATTCTATGTACTTGGTCTAAAGTTAAATGTTTGTTTCTAAATCTAAACTGATGTTTTCTTTCTTAATTAACTGAGCCGGTAGCAATTTTTCGAAAACTATTACCATAAGCGATTTTGGTCTGTAAGATGTTACTTCTGTTGGTGGCTCACCTTGTTTACGAATTCTGCAATTTTCCAATGATGTGGTAAATTACTTTGTAGATTAAGGCATGCGTTTATTATATAAACTAGAGTTTTTTGAAGGCTATTAACGGTACTTCTTTCGAACCCTGGATCAGTTATAAGATGTTACTGTGGTTATTTTGCTTTTTTGAAATTTATATTCGTCGTTTCTATCAACTATTTACTGAGAATGTCTTTAAGACAAGATGTTCAGCAAAAAAAAACAGCTTTTTGTTTGTTGTTTCCGATTCATTTGCCATGTTGAGAGCTTACTAGCGAGTTTTATGTCTGGGGTCATTTTAGACGCTTTAATGCTTTTCATAATAGGAGTATTCGGTATAAGCATCCGTCTCGTCAGACATCTCAGCAATCTACTTAGGTAATCTTTTTTGAACTTATCGAGTTTTTTAGTTTGTTGTTCGGTCGGAGTCATACATTAAAAAATATTAATTGGATTTTTTGATCAATATTTTGATATTTAAAAGCCTAAACTTAATACCTCGTTGATTCTTATATATTCTTGTCATTTTTTTTAGAACTATGTATAACAAAAACACATTTGAAGAAATGTAAAATTCTTTAAGAAAAACTAAAACTAAATCATTCCAAACCAAAAACTTTACAACTTGTTTAGTGTTGAGCTTTTTTGAGCCCCCGTAACTAATCTTCCAATTGATTTTCCTTTAGCGATAAAGTAGACATTTGGCATTTGCAATGAGGCTTCCACATTTTGACAGTTCATAGCTGCGATATTATTTAATGCGATTAAGTAGAAACTTGGCATTTGCATTGGGGCTTCCTCATTTTGACAGCTCTATCTGTCAAATTTAAAGTTTTCATAACATCCGACATAGATCCCACTTAATCTGCTTGGTTTAGTTCACACTAATAATGTTAATAGTTGCATTTCAATCCTAACATGTTAAAGAGTTGCCTTAGTAAATTTAATAACTTTGTTTTCCTTTTTTCCTTGGGGTTCTATTGAGGAGCTTTTGATTTGAGCGTTTTTAAGAAAGTTAAAATTTTTGTTATTTCAAAAGAATATGTATGGCAACATATGGCGTCATATGGCTTTTGTCTGAAGTTATATAAAGGTAAACTTGTTGCGTGGTGTTTTTTTGAAATCGTTGGTCTATTTGAAATGCGAATAAGTCAAAAACCATAGTGACCTTTAAAGTCAACATAATTCATTCCATTGGTCAACTTCCTTGGGTCAGACTCATGGAAAATTGATTCTTTCAGTTGAGGGTGTAGGAAAAACTTGTTATAAAATGTACCATGAATTATAAGTTAAATCTATTGACATGTCAAATTAAAGATATTGATGACATTTCACTCACACATTTTAGGTTTATGATTTTATATTTTTTACAGAAGAACAAATTTCGATACAAAATATAATCAAAAAGCCGCTATGTAGTATATCAAGAGATTTCAAAACTATCCTTATGTATTTTCTAAAAGTCGAAACAACCATTTTTTTTCGAAAGGACTCGCAAAAAACCTCTTAAATACAATTTGAATACATCTTTGATTTGAGATGCACTCAATCAAGTCATAAATCATTTTTACGACCTGTTTTCTAAAGCCATTTCGTTTCTTGAAAATCTACAATACGCATAAATATTATAAAAAACAAGCGTCTTCTGCATCCCGTTTTGTAATTTGACACCCATTGATAGTTCAAGAGGTCGGTGATTCTACAGGGTCATTAGAATAACATCTTAGTTGTTTTTTTTTAATCAAAAACAGAAAAGGCAGGCGACTTTCAGACTATGAATTCCTTTTGCGGTTTAGGTTACCATGGAGGAATTCTGTTTTTAGAAAATCACATTAATTTGGTATATTGTTTATGGAAGGGTCCGCGTTCCTTTATATATTTACATACGTGTAAATGATGAAGATTTTTTAATGATACAGTTCGGTCCCAAACACCGACTTACAATAGGCAGGATTCAGGACTGCTATACTAAGATGGAGGAGGTAGGCGGGTTTTTCTCCATTAATTTATGTATATAATAAAGTAACTCTAGTTACATTAAGAATTCCATTAAAGATTTCAAAAACAAAAATATAAAACAACATAAACACACACGAAACGTTTTTCAAAAAATAATGGATAAAAATCAATTCTTCAAAACGACGACACCATGAACGAAAACGACGACGATGGAGATGGAGGGAGTATATGGGATTTTGAAAAAAGAAAATAAAAGGATTCCCTCCTTTTTCATGGTCTTTGATTTCGGTAGAAATACATGACCCATGCAAGTGGAGTTATAAACGCGGCGCAGCGTACATAATATAAATTCTGGTGGACTAACGCTCCGTCAATTTTACGATGCATTCAAGAGATTTTTAATAGACAGTCGAGATAGACATTTGATGGACTAACACAGAATGTTTAGTTTATGACTTCGTAAAATAGCAAATAAGATTACATATATAGAAGTTTTTAGGATATTCGTGTTGCTTTTAACGTTTTATTTTTAGAACGGAGCATTTTCTTTACTCCTCAGAATAAATGCAGTTTTTGAATAATTCGAACCAAATTTGAAGAACAAAGGTTCTTTTGAATAATGATTTTTTTGAAACTCTCGCATGAGTTATCATTAAAGGTATATGGTTAAAGACTTTACATTTTGTATTTAAATAACCATCCGGAAATTGAAAATTACCTTAAGGATTGTATTTAAAAAAGGAAAGAAAGTTAACAGTTTGGCGGTTTTGAATTTATCTAAGTTTTTGATTTTAAGGTCAGCGAGTTTGAAAAGAAAATTATTAACGCTAGTCAACTAAGTTTTTGAATTTAAACAATTTCAAGTTTGAAACCACAGGTTTTTGATTTCGAGATAAAGTTTTAACGTGAAAAGTTGACCGTGATATTTGTTTTCTTGCAATGAGCCAACTTTTGTATTATACACTTTTGAAAAGTGTTGAGACCAAGAAGTATTATTTTTATTTTGTTTGTACATATATTTTGGAAAAATTTCGATTGATTTTTACTTATACCTTATATAGTTTTGTATTCTTAAAAAATTTCGAACTCGAGATTTTAAACAAATATGACATAACGATGGTAGAGAAGTAGAAAAAAGGGATCCCCCGATCCCGCCCGTTTGTCTGTCTGTTCTTGCCCCTAAAGCCCAAACACCATTGGAACGATTGAGTTCAAACTCGGATATTTATGTAGGTTTTAAGCAGATTCTTAAGAGGTGTTCTTCAACGCTGGCAAAACCACTGCGTAAGTTGTTTCATTTGTCCTACTTCTCTGGTCTGTTTCCGAATGAAAAACAGAATTTGTCCAGCCCATCCCCAAAAAAGGCGAATCTTCCTCACTCTATATTTACCGACCGATTGCACTTACGTTACTTTTTTCAAAAGTGATGGAAATGCGCTGATTAATTATCAGCTTAAGAAATATCTTTAAGTTCGAAAGCTTCTTAATGACCGACTGTACGGCTTTTGGCGCAATAAGTCCAATGGTGATATCATGGTTCATCTCACTGAACAGTGGAACAAATCATTACATCTTTACAAAAGCAATTGATAGAGTTTGTCATCAGGCCTTCTTATCGAAAATACCTGCTTTCGGTTTTCATGAATCCCTCCTTCATTGGATTAGTAATTACCTTTCGGGTCGTTCAATACAAGTAGTATTGGATGGGTTCAAGTCCGAAAACCAACAAATAATTGCTGCTGTGCTTCGGGGCTCTGTTCTATCTCCAACACTCTTTCTCATTTTTACTAATGGTCTCCGGTCTGCAACTTCTTATCCAATACATTGTTTCGCTGATGATAGTACTCTTTGCTTTTTATATTCGTTTTCAGAATCGCATCCGTCTTCTTCGGACGCAACGACAAAATATGATAAGCTCATTAAATTCTGACCTAAATAGCATTGTACAATGTCCATTGTACATTGTTAAAATGGGGAATAAAAAACCGCGTGGAATTTAATGCTTCGAAAACCCAATGAGATATACCCTTGCTTCACCATGGATGGAACTTATCCCAACGAGACTAAACATTTTGTATTCTTGGTATGTGTGTCATCAAACACCTCTTGTGGAACGATCACATACGCGATGTCCCGAAATATTCCTTAAATCCTCAAACCCAACTTCAGTCGTATTGTCAAGTACAGGATTTCGTTCTTTAGCCGTACTTCGCGAATGTGGAATGACTTTCCACACTCTGTATTTCCCAGTCATTACAATATTATGTGACTCTGCATAATAAGGGTAATAATATCCCCTTGAATTTGCGCTCATTATGAAAAAACGATTCAAGTTAGGCGTTTTTTTCCATTTTTTGGTCATGAAGTGTATAGGCACCCTTATACGATAAACACAAATCATGAAATATCATAGAACATAGAATATAAGTTTATACTAACACTTATACACAATACTGGAAATATTGTAAGGTAGTATGTAAGAACACAATGTAATTAGTAAGTAAGGATAAGATAAGATCAAATAAAGCTCAGTGTTGAAAAGACTGCCTTTGGTTTTAGACGTTACAACTGGCGACGAGGAAATAAAATAAAAAAGTAATAAAAACCATGGCGTATTTGGGCAGAACTCCAACCTACGATTTTAAAGAAAATGATTGGAATCTTTTTAAAATCCAAATCCAGCAATTTTTCATCGCTAATAATTTGGAAGACGCAGCTGACAAAAAGAAGCGAAAAGCAGTGCTGTTAAGTGGTGTCAGTGAGAAAACGCTCCGTTTTCTTAGAGAAATCATGCATCCAAGGGCTCCTGAAGATGCCACCACAGCATACAGTGAAATTATAACGGCGATGGAAGAACATTTCAAGCCATCATTTTCAGTGTTCGCAGAAAGACGAAAGTTTTATGAATCTGTGAAACACGCCGATGAAACCTTACGAGAATGGGCAGCAAGGCTGAAGGCTTTGGCTGTAAATTGTTCTTTCGATACTCATCTGAACGTAGCGTTGCGAGACAGGTTTGTGATGGGTCTCAAAAAAGGCCCTGAGAAAGACAAACTATTCCTGGAGAAGGCGAGTGATCTGACGTTTCAAAAGGCGTTAGAAATGGCTTTGTCTGTTGAATGCGTAAAAAGGGAGTATGACGTCATTGTACAAGATATCAAAGAAGAACCAGTAAGCGTGTTTAGTATCCAGAGAAAGAGCGGTCAAAACATGCAACGTAGCGGTAAAGGCGAAACGGTATCATCATCTCATCAATCAACATCAGCCAGCGGTAAATTTGGTCGGTGCAACGTGTGTGGTTACACAAACCATAGTGAAGGTCAATGTAGATATAAAAACTATACATATTTGTAAAAATTGCAAGAAAAGGGGTCATTTAAAAAAAATGTGTCCCAAAAAATTTAATAATAAATTTAACAAAGAGTGTAATTATGTAACTAACGATGACGATTTGTCTCTTTTTTATTGCAGTACTAACTCTAGTTTAAGACCCATCACGGCTGATGTTATTGTAAACGGTAAAAACATGTGCATGCAGATCGATAGCGGGTCGGCAATTACAGCAATATCCGAGTTAGATTATGAGAAGCATTTTTCAAGCTGTCAATTGAAAAAAACGAGTGTGATGCTTCGTAATTATAACGGCGGTGCTATAACACCTCTTGGATTTTGTAATCTCAAGGTAATTTATGCCAATAAATGTAAAATGTTAGACATTCACGTGGTAATGTGTGCGAGTAATATTGTCAGGGATAGAGGGGACCTACAATATTAAGTCGAATCCGAACTTTAGAATTTGAGAAAGCACTTTTCATGACAAGAATTACTATTGTAGGATTTGTCAATTCCTCGAAAGAGACATTTGTAGTGAAAAAAACTGTATATTGAACAAGCAGGGTTTGAACTTTGAACCCAAAACCTCTGGCATTACAGTTCAACGCACTAATTGTCACGCCACGGTACTAACTAATGTTATTATTGTGCAAGAACGAAAACCAATATCATTGTTTATGGAAAAGAAATTGAGAACGAAAAATATTTGTTGGAAGGTGATGTAAAGAAGTCTGCAATAAGAGCCTGCTATTACAGCAGCTGTCACATTGGAAGCTGTCATGTTTTGCCAAATAAAAACTACGCTATTTCTAAAAATGGAACGATACACGCTTAGGCCCGTGAGGCCCAGGCCTAGGGCGGCATAATTTGAAGGGCGGCAACATTTATGAAATGCTTAACACTTGAAAGCGTTTCTACATTTAAACATACCTTAATGAAAGGCACAAATATATCTTCGGCCTAAAGTTTCGGAACGCATCCAAAATCATAACTTCTGTTTGCCAATTTAAAAATTCAATCTAGAAAATCTACCATAAATTTGAAATTGCGAAAACAAACAAAACAGAACTGTAAGATAGAAAAATCTCACCTCATCTCTTTGTTTTTGTATCTGCAGGGATCAGTAATACTGATGATGCAGACTTTAAAAATTCTAGAAATGTTTATAGTGATAAGACAAGGTATTGTTTCAAAAGTTTATTTCAACGTACGCAAAAATGGAGCGATTCAGCGCCGTGAGTGGTAGATTTATTTAGAAACTAAAGGCTCTGTACTTTGTATTCCATGCTTATTATTTGGTAGAAGTGGTGAAATGAATGCTTTTATTGACGAAGGATTCCGTGACTGAAAAAAAATCGAAAGCACGCATCGTAGAACATGAAAATTCTAACTTTTACAAAGTCATTTAGTCATTTTAAAGCTTGAGCAGTAGTTCACGGGCGTGTTGATCAAAATCTAATAAAACAACTCGATGAAGATATAATGGAAACAAATTTTTTACCGAGCAATTGCAATTATTAAATCACTAGCAATAAGAGGCCTGCCATTTCGAGGAAATTCAGAACGAATAGGAGATCCTCATAATGGGAATTTTTTAGGAACAGTATGACTCCTTGCTAAATTTGTTCCATTTTTATCTGAACATTTAAAATTTTAAGCACACCCTGGTAGTGGGAATACATCGTGTTTATCTAAAACAATCTATGAAGAAATTATACTGTTCATTCAAAATAAAGTACTACAACAGATTTCTAGTGAAGAGCAATCTGCTAAGTATTTTGGTATAATTGTAGATTCTACGCTTGATTTAGCACATGTCGATCAGCTTACTATAATTATACGATATGCATGAACGTGATAACGGTGAAATTGTTAAAAGGTTTCTAGAATTTCTACCAAATATCGGCCATAAAGCTAAAGATATTAAGGATGTATTGTTAAAATCTCTAGAAATACTTTACAAGAACTATACAATTTCTTTACTATATCTGCTTATCGTTGGGAAATCTTGGTGCAGCGTACAAATTTAAGAATTAAGAGTCTTTCTCAAACTCGTTGGTCTGCTCGACATGATGCATGTTACGCATTAGAAAAAGAGTGGTCTGCAATAATTGATGCACTGGAATTTATTGCCGAAAGCAGAAATGAGAAACTGATTACGCGATCTGAAGCTACGAAATTGCAGCGAAAATTACAACATTTAGAAAGAGCAATCCTAGTCGTTGTCTGGAATGTAATTTTAGGTCGTTTAAATGCTGCTAGTAAGAAGCTTCAAGAATCTCAAGCTGATTTATCATCCGTTGTGCAGATCTATAGACATGAGAGACAGACAATTTTCTGAATATGAAGAAAAAGCTAAAGCACTGACTCACGGGTAAATGAAAGACCACCTTTTTCTGGACCAGAAAATGTTCGCACAAATGTTTATTACTCTATTTTAGACACTCTTAGTCTACAATTAGCCGGGCGTAAAAGTGCCTCTGAAACACTTTACCAATACTTCAATTTTTTCGACAATTAATGTGGAATAGATACAAACGAGTTGAAAAATCTTGCCAATAAATTAGTCAATAAGTATCCTGACTATTTGGAAGAGACGTTAGACAATGAATGTATTAATTTCCATTATCAATTCAAAGATTCCTTAGCAAAAATAGAAAATGCCATGTATTGCATTCCCGGAGTATTCTAGATGTTTATCCAAATTTGAAATTTTTTGAATTGATTAATATAAAAAAAAATATTTATTATTTGTCTATCTAAGGATTATAACTTATTAATCTTTCATGTTAACTAATTATATTTATAAATTATACTTCAATAAAATAAAGTTATTTAAAAAAAAATATTGGATACAAATTTATGAAATAAAACTTAACAATAAGGGCGGCGCATCGAACGGGGCCTAGGGCGGCAGCAAGTCTAAATCCGTCACTGTATACATAAATAACCTGTATTGCTTAGCTTTGAAAAACTTTATGAAGAACGCTTAATAATATAAAAATTCTCTTTTTTATTCGATTGAGTAAATAAAATAAATGACACCTATTAACAGAAACAATCTCAGCGGGCTTATGATTTCTCTCTAACTAAAGAACCAATCAGGCCAAGAGCTTCAAATTTACAACACTACTAGTCAATGCTATCCACCTTACCAAATTTCATATCAGTAGCCAAAAAAGTTTCTGAGATATACTACTTCAAAAATCACAAAAATTACAAAAAAACCGTAACTGACTGACTGACTTACTGACCTATTATCAAAATTATGAAGCACTTTTCAACATCGCAGAATTTTGAAATTTCGCAAAAAGTAAGGTCTTGTGGTGCAACGATAGAAAATAAAACGAAAAATTGTGATTTTAAAATTAGGAAATAAAAGACATATAAGGTAAAAGTTAAAAATGCCACTTCAAAGTGTTGTAGAATAACAAAACTCAGTGAAAGGAGCTAATGTGCGAATGTTACGAAGACAAAAATCGACAAATATGAGGTTAACCACAAAAGGCGAGACTTTTGTTATCTTAAATATCGTTTAAATAAGCTGCTTCTGATTCTTGTAGTATAATAGCTGTGTTCACTGACGCTGTGCTGGACTGTTCTAGACAGAAAAGTACAGCTTTTTGCTGTTCATTGAGGTTTTTTCTGTGCTGAACTGTTCTACTTTCCTGTTCATTGACAAACCTAGAACAGTTTAGAACAGGATTTTCTGTTCTTGCTTTGAGTCAGATCAGGTTAGAACAGACTCGTGAGAAATGTCAAAATCGAAGTTGTCATTTTTTTTAGGTTTTGATTTGGCTGTGCTTTGTGTTTTTTTTCTCGTGATTTAAAAAAAAATTAAAATAAAGTTATTTTGCCAATTTGTTTAATTTGTTTAATTAAATACATAATTATAAAATATAATATAATAACTTTCAATGCAATTTCTTTTACATTTCATCAAAGAAAAGGTAATAGCATTCGTCACACTTTCATTAAAATCATCTGAAGAGGAATCCGACGAAAAATCACTATCGGTGTCTGACCACTAACATTTTCATTTAGTATTATCTTAGCAATCACTTGATTTTCCATTTCAATAATTTTTAATAATAATTTTCACAGTAAAAACACAAAAAATGAAAAAAATAAGCGAGAAACGAAAAATTCACACAATTTGCAATTTGTTTTGTTTTTTTTTTGACAACTGACGTTTAACTGACTGTTCTAACTTGATCTGACGTTTCTCACGAAACTGTGCTGTCCTGTGCTGTTCTGATTTAGACAAAACTCGGTGAACACAACTAATGAAATTTAACAGAGTGAAAGGTTTCGTGGGATGTGGATGATAATAAAAGAGGCAAAGAGGTAACTATAAATCGATTATGAGTTAAATCCAGTGAAAAATAAATTCGAATTAATTAGTAGAGCATTTGTATATCGGGGACAGTTTCTTATCTTCCTGAAATATACAATAACAATAACAAGCCAAGGACTCAGTCTTGAAAATGCTATTATTGACATTGGGTCATCCTTATTTTGCGAGAAAGCATACGTAGCTCTGTCTAGAGTAAAAACTCTTAATGATATTCATGTAATTATCCTTAGTACAAGAGAAATAAAAGCCCAAGAAAGTGCTATCTTAGAATACAATAGAATAAGAAGACTTTATAAACCTGATATACTCTCACTTAAATTTCAGAAAACACGTGTGCAGAAAACATCCGACCGAGAGTGGGCCATGCGAACTTCAGTTAGTAAAGGACAAGAAATACTTCCATGTCAGGTAAAGAAAACACGATTTAAGCGGAAGTCAGATTTACCAACAAAAAAAAGCTCCATTTTAAATTGGATTTTTTCATCAGGCTATAACTTTGCTAAAAGTCACAACAAAAACATTAATGTTGAATTTATTTTTCAAATGGTTATATAGAACTTACTTTTCAATTATGGCAGGTAATTTATTTGGCAGGTTTTCAGTAACTTTTTCCACATTTCAGTATTTTAAAATTTGGTAACAAACCCGTCCAATTTTGGAAAGTGATCATGCAAAAGCAATTTGTCATTATAAAAAGGTGCTTCGAAATTACCTTTAAAAAAAAAATAACTAAACCATAGCAAATTCAGAACTTTCGCAGCAGACTTATTACTCAGGTTTTTTGCATACACAGCAGAACTTGGCTCCTTTATCAAAATGTATGTTTTTGTTCTACTTTATATTGCAGTTGTATTTTTCCGAAGCTGAGTAGTTCTGAAACAAAAATATTGTATATTTTAAAATATTTAAGGAATAAAATATCAAACTTTCTTTTATCCTTTTTAATAAAGAACAGAAACCATACTGAAAAAGAAAAATCTATAAAAGTATATTTTCCCTTAAATGTTTTTTCCCATAGCTCTAAATCTGTTTAAGGAAATGCGTGTCAGCTCTAAAACTCTCAACAAATATTCTAGTACGCTACAAGCTTCTCAAAATCCTTTATAGATATAATAAAATATGTACCTATTGGACCTGTCAAAACACATTTCCCCCTAAAAACAAAACACCTTTTAATTTGAATCTGGCATCTCCCAACACCAACATCATTTTCAAATTTTCAAATTTTCAATTTTCGATAAAACTAACACGTCTCTAATGCGGTTATCAAAAGTGTGGAAACTGAAACATCGACTGTCAACACGACAAGTTATTAAATAATTTCTTAGATATTTTGAATTCCTCCCTTTCAGATTCGTTTTTCGAAAACCAATTTATTAAATGGGGCTTCCCGAAGCATCGCACCTTTGTATATTGTATAAAGCCCCTGAATCTTGTGGTTTTGGTTATAGTATTACGTAGGTATAGAATTAATTTCTCTGAGACTGAGACGATGATAAATGAAGGAAAACCTTGAGACTAAAAGAAAGTGGAGAAAAGCAAAGCAATTAAAAATGGCATAAATCATGAAAACGTACAAAATATCCCACTTAAAGAAAGTATCTCATAGAACGATTAAAGGGGTTCCGTTTTTGAATTGTTTTTTTTTTTTTTTTTCCTGGCTATGTCTCGAAATCCGAATGGAGATATACCAATACCTATATTTTTTGTTGTTAAAGGATCTTTTTGTCTTCATAGATACTTTACTTTAGAATGCACAAGAGGGACACTATGCAGTTTAAAAATAGCTTCTAAATGGTACGTTTATGTGTGTATTCAGTTTCAAAAACAAGAACTAAACAAAAAAAAAAAATTAAAGAAGGATAGCTCCCAGAGGATTCGAGTATATATAGGTTGTGTTTAGAGGCATCACACAGGCAGTTCTTTGTCGACATCAATTTGACTGACATATTCGAAATGGACTTTTGGACAAACGTTCGAGTTCGAGACCAAACGCCTGATTTATTATTTTAATTTAATATTGTTTTCTTTTGTTTTTTTCAATTTTGCTGTCTTTGTTTATTTTCCTTTGTTTTTGTTTTTCTTTTGCTGATGCTTTTCGAACAAGCAAAGCGAGCGGGAAATAGCTCGAAGCGTTATTATTTGTCTATTTCCGTCTAATTTTAGAACGTTCCCATCATCGACTTTGGTCCGCTGACTACAACTACGACGATTCTGACGACGTCGCTCGATTGGAAGAGACAAGTCGGCGAAATTGCTTTCTTGAAAATATAGCAAAAAGAAGTCGCTCATCGACAACTTGAACTAACTGCATATCCGTATGCGTAGCGTATATTATTCGAGGTACTGGCGTGGCGTAGCGTGGCGGGCGTTTGTCGGCATATCAGCCAGCGTGTTCTGAGTCAATGGACAAAAGAAAACATGTGTTTTGAGTTTAGTGGGGTTGGTGGTGGGGGCGGTCGGTCTGTCGTTCGATAATGTATGTTGTAAGCGCCTTGGAACGATGACAACAACGACTACGACTACGACTACGACGAGACTGTAACGTTGTGTCTTCTGATGATCGCTGATTGTGGAGCCATTAAAGTGTTCTAATTTCACATGAAAGGACGCAAGGGAGGGGGAATGTTGCCTTTATTTTGTATTGCAGTTGCAGGTTGTTGTGTATTTCTATACATTTTATGGGTTTTATGGAATTTTTCAAAATTGCAAATTATAAAACAAAAAACAAAAATGCTTAGGGAAGAAGACATTTATTTGAAATAAATCTTTGAGATGACAAAATAATTATTATTGCAAGGAATGTAAATGAAAAGTATGGACAAGTTGTAGAAACGCGGATGTTGTTTTTCGTCACATAAAAGTGAAACTTATGTGTTTTTGAATGTCCTGCGTTTACATTGTAGATAAATTTTAATATTTATAATGTAATAGTCAGCAAAGTGAGAAGAAAATTAACAATCCAGTAAATTTATGGCTTCATAGTTTGCGAAAATAAATTGTAACCTAATTGGCATTTATAACAATCGTATATACAAAGGAATATTTATTAAGTTTCAAAAAGCTTGATCTTAAATTTAAAGAAATCTTTCTGTTCTTTTTTAAAAGGTATACACAAAATCTTAATATATAAAAATCCAGTGTCATATGTATGTTCCCAGTGAACTCTTCACCAAGTCAACCGATTTCGATGAAAGTTGGCATTTTATGTGTAATTTGGTCTAACTTGAGATATAGGATAGTTTATATTTCGATTAATGGTCCTAATAATTTATAATTAACAAAGAAACTGATTGTCAATGTTGATGTTTGTTATTAATCGTAAGTTTCATAAGTCTTAGGCTATATTTAGTACTATAGATGACCATAGAAATTTTTAGAAATTTTTATTAAAACCAACCGAAGAAGGTGTAAAAAAATTAACCATAAAACGTCTTTCATCTAATATGCTGCGAAGAGTATTAATAATAGGACAAAAAAAAGTTTTCTAATTTAGTGATTCATGGTCGTTTTAATTAGCATGCTTATAACTTAGATATCTGTACCTATTTATGTCTACCCGTGCGAAGCCGGGAAGGCCACTAGTATGATATGATTCTTCAATGAAAACTAGGATTCATGCTATGCGAGAACCCAATCAGTGAAGAAATAAAGTTGCTCGTACTGTCGTTTGTATGGAATGTCTAATTCTAACGACGAATTGAAAAACTTGGGGTTTCGTCAATACCACTGTCTACTACAATGTTCTTAGTTGTTCTTTAATGACGCACAAGGTTTCAGTCATCTACATTCTAATCTCTCTCAAATTATCATTTTTTTCCACCAGTCACAAAATGTCCGGCTCAGAAGGTACTTCAATACGTTCAGGTGTTTTGTTCTGGAAATTGCGACAGCGAAATTTTCACCATTTTTCTTAAGTGAATTTTGACTATCACAATTCCTAATTGAAGCGTGATTTTTTTATTTTTAGTATAAGCGTAGTTTTTACATGCTTAAGGTCAAAAGATAACAGCTGTACAACGAAATAGATTTATTTTATTTACTTCCTTTAGGAAATTATTGTAATCGGTCTGATGTGTGAATTTTAAAATGTTGACATTTATTGACGTTTTAAGGCCCCTAGAATCTAAAACAAAGATTTTTAGAGAGATGTTTGAATGTCCGTACGTTTGGTTGTGGTACGCTTTTATTCATACCTCAAGAGCCAGTCTAGATAGCGACTTCAACTAGATTTTGTTATACAGATAATAACATAGACAAATGCAGAACGGACTTTAAAAGAAATTGAGTGGGTGGTTTTTTACTAAAGCAATTTAAAAAAAATGTGAATATTTTGGTTGACCCCAAATATCTCACTAACCAATAACGCTAGTTAATTAATAATTAATTAGCTTTGTAAAAAATAGGGTAACAATTGGTGGCTCAAAATCACCAAGGTTGCAAATTTCAAAATTGGTTTTATGACAAAAAAAAATTGCAAGCTATAGCTTATACTGTTTTAAAATTTGTATATTAATAAACTTTGACAGGAAAGCGCAAAGAATTCTATACTTTTTAAGTAATATTTTTTAAGTTTTAAATATCTTACAGAAAACCATCAATTCGGGAACGTTTTTCTAAGTTTGATAAAATCAACAAAAACAAAACAAGCACATAATTTAAGCTTTGTTTAATAACATGGGTATATTATGTAAGCAATAATGAAAACAATACATACAAAATCTTCTACAAGCAAAATACGTCAAAACAATGTCCGGGAACGTTCCCGAAATAACCGTTCACGAAATGACGATTTCAAATAAGCGAGCACTTTGATTGTTAGGGCGGTCATCTTAAATGCGATCTGACTTTGTCAATAGGAAAATATTTGATGTTACTTTGTTATTTTGTGTTGTAAAAAAGAATTTCATCAATAATTAAATGTAATAAATACGTTCACGGAATGACGGACTATTGATGTATGTACGCTCTACGAATAATAGGAATAGAAAGGTACTTACCATTTAGATATGATTTATTTTACGATAAATACTCTGACAGCAGGCTTTGTTATTGTTCTCTTCCTCGACTGACGTTTGACACCTAATGGCTGCGTTCACTTAAAATTATTTTTGATCGATTATCGATATGTTCACTGAAATGACTTGTGCGGTATCGGACAAACTATTTTTGCATTTTTATACTTAAAAATAAATAATCTTTTAGTATCCTTTCTAAAAATAGATTTTGTATACAAAATACGGTGTATTAAGTAATGACCGGGGTTTAATACCCTAAATTTTTCAATCATATTTTGGACTTGTTGTTGAAGATTGTACATTAGGACGCGTTCCCGAAATGATTTTCTATGCGTGTATATTGATTTCATTTAACATTAACTTTATAAATAAATTATATTGTTTGATGGACAAACAAAACACGTTAGTTTTAGTATTTTATTAATTTTTTTTTTTCAATTAAGTCCGGATTTAAGACATTAAATTGCTATCAAAGCCAATTCTGCACCTTGATGATTTTAGGCCACGTGATTCTATGAGGTAATTTTATAAGTTGGATATCGTGCTCTATAAGGCAAGGCCTACATAATAAGAGTTTTCAGTTTGAATAGCCCGTTCTTTGGACACATGTCACTTTTGAGGCTGTCAATTTTTGACAAGTAAAACCTGTGGCATTACTCTTCAAAATTGGATTGAAATTTTCACAGTTTGCAAAACTAAAGCATCTTAGTGTAGTTGTGAAACACAATCACGACCAAGAAAAGTAACAGTGGTAGAAACATTTGAGCTATTGGGACAATTAAGAGATGTGAAGAATGAAGACTTGAGGGCCGTTCAAGAAGAAGTGTGGATATTGCCGTTGTAATGCCCGGAGTGTTAAAGAAAAGGTTTGTCAGTATTTGGAATAAGGAATTCTATAAACAGCAATACACCGTATCTTTAATTGAAACTTAGGCATTCATGCTTTTAAAGTTGAGTTAACATAAAAACTCAAACCGGCCGATCATCAGAAACGTCTTTGTCATATTGGGACCTTGAAATTCATCAAAATAATCCGGATTTTCATCGAAAATCCATATTCAGTGATAAGTGTCATTTTTACCACCGGAAAAGGCTACGTTAACAAGCAATACGTATTTGGGGTTCGGAAAATCCAAGTATGATTGTTGGAAAGCTTTTCCTCAACGTGCCCCTGCAGTGGTTGGACTTATTTTCTAAAATTATGGGTCACTGATTTAATAAGTACGAACCGATGTATTTTTGTAACTTGTTATGGAGTAATATAAAGTTTGTCCATAAAAATTGCAAACAAAACGGATCTTCAAACTTTGACAGTTAAGTAGATGGATAAAGCATTCAACAAAACCTACAAACACTTGAATTTCATTAAATCGAGTGATATGGTTGGAAAAAGTTCCACTTGATTCATCCATTCTATAAAAGTCCTACTGCAAGAGAGTGGATTTGAGGTCACTTACAAAATATTTGCCTTTTGGAACCAAACCTTGTTCCGTGACTTGGGTATGCACGCTGCAGCCGTATACAGTGTTCGTCTGACCAAATAGCTCAAGGTTAGCGATCATAGACAACGAAAACGTATGTTTGCTGACAAAATTGTATCAAATATCAATTTGATATACCAAGCCATACGCCAATTTTTTATAAATAGTATTCGTCTTTGGAATAGTCTTCCACGCGATATTAGGAGTATTGAAGATCCGCGAAGGATGAAGAGAGAAATTAGAAATCATCTATCGTCTTTAAATGTTTGAGCATTAATTATGATTAGAATTAATTTAATTAATGGGTGATTTTTTAAGAGCTTGAGAACTTTTTTTTTAAAAAAAACGCATAAAATTTGCAAAATCTCATCGATTCTTTATTTGAAACGTTAGATTGGTCCATGACATTTACTTTTTGAAGATAATTTCATTTAAATGTTGACCGCGGCTGCGTCTTAGGTGGTCCACTCGGAAAGTCCAATTTTGGGTAACTTTTTCGAGCATTTCGGCCGGAATAGCCCGAATTTCTTCGGAAATGTTGTCTTCCAAAGCTGGAATAGTTGCTGGCTTATTTGTGTAGACTTTAGACTTGACGTAGCCCCACAAAAAATAGTCTAAAGGCGTCAAATCGCATGATCTTGGTGGCCAACTTACCGGTCCATTCCTTGAGATGAATTGTTCTCCGAAGTTTTCCCTCAAAATGGCCATAGAATCGCGAGCTGTGTGGCATGTAGCGCCATCTTGTTGAAACCACATGTCAACCAAGTTCAGTTCTTCCATTTTTGGCAACAAAAAGTTTGTTAGCATTGAACGATAGCGATCGCCATTCACCGTAACGTTGCGTCCAACAGCATCTTTGAAAAAATACGGTCCAATGATTCCACCAGCTTACAAACCACACCAAACAGTGCATTTTTCGGGATGCATGGGCAGTTCTTGAACGGCTTCTGGTTGCTCTTCACTCCAAATGCGGCAATTTTGCTTATTTACGTAGCCATTCAACCAGAAATGAGCCTCATCGCTGAACAAAATTTGTCGATAAACACATTTCGAACCGAACACTGATTTTGGTAATAAAATTCAATGATTTGCAAGCGTTGCTCGTTAGTAAGTCTATTCATGATGAAATGTCAAAGCATACTGAGCATCTTTCTCTTTGACACCATGTCTGAAATCCCGCGTGATCTGTCAAATACTAATGCATGAAAATCCTAACCTCAAAAAAATCACCCGATAGTTCTCTTCTTATTTTTCTTTGTTATAGAATAAATTGTAACTACTTTGAATTATCTTTTATACTAATTATAAAAATACTTTTTTGTAATAATAGCTTTTCACTAGCTTATAAGATATTGTATCTTACTGTGTTAAGCAAACGATATAAATTGAATTGAATTGAATTGAAATCCAAGAAATCACCACCAACGTCGAGGGCTAAAGGACGATGATTACTAACTTCTGCAAATAATCCTTGAACTACCAGCGGCCTTTGATTCTTATATAACCCATACATTTACATTAAGAGTATAAAGGTGAAATAAAGGCAAATCAAATAAAGAAAAATTTCAAGAATTGGGTTTATTTCAATTTTGTAAAACACAAAAGGACCAATTTTCAGCAGTTAATACTATTACACTTAAATACTTGGCTTTATTTCACTTTCTACAATATTTTTTGAATACACGCACCTAATCCAAATCCTATACAGAGGGCAGCATCCCCGCTCTTAAATAATTTAGTGTTTATACTCGGTCCTATTTCTCAAAATAATTTAGTTTTATTTCACTTTGCAACAATGGCGGATCCAGGGGGGGGGGGGTCGTAGGGGTCATGTTTGATTTTTCGTAGGAATTTCCTTCAATTCAAAACTAATCGTATTGCGTTAATGGATATGACCCCCATTATATTTTGAATTATTTATTTTTTGTATATGAAAACAATATTTGTATTTTATTTTCTTAAACTTTGTTGCTAAAAGTACTACTTTTAACTGAGGACTAGGCCAAGAACATAATATGAATCGAAAATTCAGGTCATATGAGCCATAAAGCTTATACAGTTAAGTTGTATAAGTAAAGATTTCATCTATAGATTTATTAGTAATTTAACGACCATCACTAAAAAGTGGTTTGCTGTCAAAAACAACTAAAATTTTGGTTTTCACTCAATTTAGAATTTGAAAAAGCTTTAGTAATGCTTTAAATTATTTTCATAGAAATTGTTTCTAAGAAAAAGAGCAAATATTCAGGTTCTTAAGAAGAAACGTTGAATAAGAGATCATCAATTTTATATTAAATTGCCTTTAAATTCCTTAAACTAGCCTTCAATTTTATTATTACATTTTTTTTACTGGCGACATATAGAAACTATATGGCAAGTTTTGCTTTTGTAAACAATTTCGAACTAGAGCTTTTAATCAAACATGACATTACGACGATAGAGAAGTCAAAAAAGTGGGTGCCCCGATTCCGTCCGTCTGTCTGTCTTTCCTGGTTCCTACAGTCCAAGCAATTGTGTTGATTGAAATTAAGGTTTTCAGCCGATTAGCGTAAGGCGTTTTTTACATTTTATTAATACGAAAAATAACAGCAGTCCCCATACAAATTTGTTGGTTGAAACATGTGATTCTTTTAAAACTTTCTCTAAATTTTGTGTTCTTAATTTGGCTTCTTTCTACAAGAAAAAAATATTTTGGTATTTCTCCTTTATTTTGTTTTTAAGTTTTCTCAAGAACTAATGGACCGATTTCTATAATCTTCTCTTTCTGTCCAAGCTCTTTTTGATGATCAAATGATTAAGTTGATAATGATTTCTTATGATCAAAAATATTTTTTTTTTTGATTTTTAAAAAAAATATTAATTTTGTTTACAAAACTCGATATCTCAGAAAAGGGTCAACATTTGTTGACGAAATTCAAATGTAAAATGTACATATATTTATAAGCTCTTTATTTAGTGCTTACCAAAAATATTTTTAAGACAAAATTTCAAATTTAAAATGATTTTCGAAAAAAAATAAGTTAATCTAGATTTTTTGAAAAATATAAAATGGCATTCAAATTTTTGAGAAAAACTTATATTTACATACATTTAAATCTTAAAATATAGAAAATATTTTTAAACAGACTTTTTGGAAGAAATTATCAAGTTCTAGCGACCTAGTCGTGCATTTCATTTCTTTCAAAATTGGTTTTCTGTTGAATACAAAAGATTTTAAAAAATTAAATAAATCTACTTTTGAAGTGAATTTGCTTTGGATGCTCTAGAACTGAGATTCAAACACGAATTTCAATAATACAAATGTCCCAAAAAAATAAACGTTTCATATCTGTTGATATAAAAGCTTTGAAACGTGTAATTTGCGAGTATACTACAAAAACTTTTCTTCCCCACTTATTTGTTTACTTACCTTACTTTGTTTTAATTTAATTTTTTAGAGAAATTATGTACTTAAATGCAGCTATTTCCTTAAATTCAAGAACCAAACCTTTTTGTCTCTTCAATTTTTAAGTTTTGTTGATGCCTTTATAAGATCAAAATACGAGTTAGCAGATTGATAACGATAGTAATAAGAGACTCCCGGAAATCGAGTTCGAAAAAACTACTTCAAAAAAAGCCCGACATTTTTACATATCGGATCCTCTCTCATTTTCTGGATTTTTTAATTTTTACAGCGTTCTTCCCATTAAGAGAAATGAAAACAAGAAACGTGTATTTTGTTTTTGGAAAAAAGCAACGTTTCAAATCAATTTCCTACATTTCTGCGCGAAATGCACCAAAAACCCTCTAAACTATTGTATTTTAGCTCTTAAATATGGCATATTTAGAAAACTGTTGGAATCTTGGAATGCTTTCATATGAGTCATCCAAATTAAATAGTTAGACCATACCTTGCTGAGCAACAGTGTTCTAAATAATTTGATAACTAAAGTTGTCATTTTAGCAATTATTAAATTTTATTAGCATCCTTTACAAAACATTAAAGAACATTTTTAAGCGGTGAGTAAAAACTCATCTAAGACCCCCCACTGATGAAAAGGCTGGATCCGCCCTTGCTTTGCAATATGACCAAATGCAAAAAATTGGCCTTATTTTTCTTTTGTAGGGTGCAATAAGGCCATTTTCAAGAAGTTGGTATTATTTCACTTGACCTTATTCCACCGCAACAAGGATAGCCCATGATAAAGTTCAACATTAATAACCGGACAGATGTCAAATAAATTGAATTAATATTTTCATAGAAGTGATTCTTCCATAACCGATCGCTTTTAATTCTGGGAAAAATTTCTGGATACCTTCATTGTCTGTTTATGAGGGAGTTCTCTATTTATTTTCAATATCTCAAACATATGTATTTTTTTTTAAATTTAAATTTTAAAATTGAAAGCGCTCAATGAAAGAGCATGTATGTATGTAGTTCCTAAGTGTATAACTTCTCGATTGGGCATCATTTCCAAGTACTCTAAAGGTAAAATTTCATTGCTTATGACAGTTTTGACTATAGGTTTAGATCCAATCTCAGAGCAAAATCTTATAAGTTTATGACATTTAAGGTCCAGTTCTTTTCCATGACTTCCTTGCGTTCTTCTCCATTTTTAACCATATGAAGTTAATGTAATGGGGTCGATTTGTCAAATTAAATTTTTGGCATTTCTCAACGCTTCAAGGTCCCTAGAATCTAAATAAAAGGTTTTTAGCGTGATGACTGTGTGTGCGTATGTATGACCGTCTGTACGTTCGAGATACCTTTTTTCGTCGACCATATCTCTAGAATCGTCAGAGATATCGACTTCAACAAAATAAAAAAAAATTTATTTATTGATTATTTTACTATCCCTTTGTCACTTGTAGGTGACAGAAAGTAAAACATTTTTTTCTACCACACTTAAACTTTATTTTTAAATCCTACCATTTTTATAGCAAAGTTTATTAAAAACACTATTCTTTTTTTTTCTGGCAAACACTGACCATTATGTCATTTGTCAAATTCATTCATTTGTTTCAGGCGGTCTAGAGCAGTTTGAGTTTGCCTAAACCGAGTGAGTACGAGTATTATTTTTTTTTCTTATTACATCCAATAAATGTTGCATACAAAATCCTATCCAACGTACTGTGTGATCGTCTTAAACCTTTCTGCAACACAATAATCGGCACGTACCAGTGTGGCTTTAGGCCAGGCAGAACAACGATAGACCAAGTATACACACTGAGGCAGATCCTGGAAAAGACCAACGAATTTCAAGTCGAAACCCACCATCTTTTCATCGTCTTTAAAGCTGCTTATGATGGCAATGTCTAATTTCGGGATCCCGAACAAACTGATCCAGCTGTGCCGCATGACGCTAAACAATACGCAGTGCAGTGTGGAAATGGATAACAGCATATCCGAGTTATTCCAAACTTGCGCAGGGTTTAGACAAGGGGATGCGTTGTCATGTGACTTCTTCAACATAGTCCTGGAGCAGAAAGTGCGTAAGGCAGGTGTGAGCACGGAGCGCACTATCTTCAACAAATCCACCCACCTCCTAGGCTATGCGGACGACATAAACATAATCGGTCGATCCAAGAGAGCTGAGTGCTTGAGGCCTTCACAGCGATTGAAGAATAGGCGAAACTAGTTGGTCTTGAAGTGAATGAGGACAAAACAAAGTACATGTTATCAACAAACAAAGCAACATCTGTCCACCGCTTAGGACAAAATGTCACTGTTGGTAGCAGCAATTTCGAGGTAGTTAAGGAGTTCACCTACCTTGGAACAAACATCAATCCCACGAACGACACCTTAGTGGAAATCCCAAGAAGAATTACCCTAGGGAACCACTGCTGCTTCGGTTTGGCCAAACAACTGGGTTCAAAACTCTTCACTCGAAAGACAAAGTGTCTGCTATACAAAACTTTGATTTTACCAGTCCTACTCTACGGCGGCGCCGAGTGCTGGACGATAAGTAAAAAAGGGGAATTGATACTGGGCACTTTCGAAAGAAAAATTCTTCGACGGATTTTTGGTCCCGTATGCGACGATGGCGAATGGAGAAGAAGATACAACCGAGAACTGTATGAGCTGTACCAAGATGTGGATGTAGTCCAGAAGGCCAAGAAAAGACGACTACATTGGCTCGGCCACATCGAGCGAATGGACGACAACGCTCCAGCCAAGAAAGTCTTCTCATCCCAGCCCCCAGGTTCAAGACGACAAGGAAGACCGAACCTACGGTACAAGGACCAAGTGACTGCGGATGCCAGAGCGCTTGGTCTCGGTGACTGGAGAGTGCATGCGAGGGATCGTTCACGATGGAAGACTGCAGTATCTCAGGCTGAGACCCTTCATGGATTGTGAGCCGGATAAGTAAGTAAGTACATCCAATAAATGAATATATAAGCTATTACACAAATGTATTTTACAATAAGAATAACTTATATATAACATACTTGTTACAATGTTGGAAACATTCAGTTTCATCCGTGGGTGACACTCGGTAATATAATAATTCTACTACTCTGAATTCATTCTTAGTAATAACAAGACTTTTGTCTTAACTTTGCTACAATACCCAGTGTCACCTGCAGGTGACCCCCCCATTAAAAAAATGAGGGTGGTTTACTTATTTTTTTTATATATTTTTTTATTTTATTTAAATGTAACTAAGCTATTTTATATAAAAAGGGAATATATTTTGTCATTAAATTGGACATGGGAATTCAAGAGTATATATAAATTACGTGTCACGATGTTTGTCCGCAATAGTCTTCTAAACTACATAACCGATTTTAATCAAATTAGTACACCGTGTGCAGTTTGATCCAACTTGAAAGATAGAATAGCTTACATCTATTTATCTACATCTAATTTATGATCGCAATATTATTTTATTGCAAGTTATTTATCTATAATTTGACAGTAACAATTCTCTGTTAGCTTCAAACGATTCTAACAGATGGCGACATACCAGTTTTAACGATTCCATTGATAAATAATTATTTCATTGTGATAAGGGGTAACAGTAGTAGAAAATCAGTCATGTCATCTTCTTTTTACAAATGGCATCTATTTTAAAAAAGCATGGTGGTGCCCATGTCTGATTTTCTCCTACCGTTTCCTTTAAATAGTTTACAACAATGTAATATGACAAGGTTAGCTAGTATATTATATTTATTTATTATAATATACTAGCTTTTACCCGCGACTTCGTCCGCATTAGATAGTTTATTTGGATAGTAGTATGAAAAAACTTGAGCTGTACTTTTTTGTACGTATGTATGTTTGAATAGTGCCGAGATGGGATGAGGCCATATACAAAGTGTGATTGTCATAGGTTAGGTTAGGTGACGAACCGAGTAAATCATTAAGTATTAAAGAAACAATTAAATTTACACGACAAATAAAATATTTGCAGGATTTCTCTGTAATTTGCATGCGTCCGACAACGGCGGCGTGTGCTCGTTCGGGTAGACCCACTCAGTGATGTCCTCCCCCCGCGTCGCACTACCGCTGCCGCCACCTGCCTCGTGTACCACGTGCGACCCCCGCCCTCGCACTCGCCCTGCGCCTCAGCCGAAACAGAATTATCAGAAGTAGAAGATAGACCCAGTGAATTATTTGTTGTACCTACATGGCTCGTGTTTGGCGATGAAAGGTTGAACATAGCAAAGTTTAGGTTTAAAATTATTATTGTGGGAGCCACAGTTTGCGTCTAACGTTGAGGGCTTGAGGCACGTGGCGTCCGAAGCCTGCGTTGATATACGTGTATGATAAGTTTAACATGTTCGACAAATTATTTCATAAGGCTAGGCGCGCACATGCAACTTTTTCGAAACCATGTAGTTCGATCGTTAGTTGCCCAAACATCGCGCACATAAGCAACTCCGAAAGTAATCAACGAAATAAACCAATACATAGGAAACATTTATTCACCTTGACTAAATTTTTCTCTCTCTTTTGCACTTACAGAAAATTATTCAACGATTTAGTCCGTGCTGTTACCTATAATTCCTTGTGACACAAACTAAGGAATGGGCATGTGTGCGGACTCTCATATAAGTCTATAGTGCTCAGTTTAGAAACCAAACAGTTTCGAAACTAAAAGTTGCATGTGTGCGCCTAGCCTAAGGGTTGGGAATGCGTTGTTTTCCCGTAATACCAATTTTATCCAAATATTATTCAAATCTTTGGTAATTTAGGAGAGAAAGCGATCAGATTCCCGGAAAGTAATTTTTCCCATGGGAATGCGTTGTTTACCCGAGGTCAAAGGTAACTCATGTCCTTTCTTAAGTCTCAAACTATCTTCTTACCAAATTTCATTTAAATCTGTTCAGTAATTTAGGCGTAAAAGCGATCGGCCCACCTGAATTTTCCCATGGGAATGCGTCATTTTCCCTGGGTAAAAAGTAGCCTATATCCTTTCTCGGGTATCAAAATATCTCCATACCAAATTTCATGCAAATTGGTTCAGTAGTTTCGGCGTGATTGAGTAACAGACAGACAGACAGAGTTACTTTCGCATTTATAATATAATAATAAGTATAAGTATTAGTATATAGATATTTGTTTTTTTTTTCGACTAAATTTTTTTAATTATTATATTACAAAACACCCACTCAATTTTTTGAAAGTAATTTCAGGATTTTGTGATTTTATTCTCTGTAAAACAAAATTTATTTAAAATTGATATCTCCACTATTTCTTGAGATATGGCCAAAGAAAAAAGGTGTCTTAAACGTATCTCTCGAAAACTCTTTGATTTATAGATTCTAGGGACCTTGAAACGTCGAGAAAATTTCAACATTTTAAATTTGATAAATATTGGACCGATTGTAAAAATTTTCCCTACAAACACGTTTTCGTTCCATAGGAAAAGAACTTCTACTAAATTACCTACAAATTTGCGCATATTGGGGTTAGATATAATTTTCAGCCTAATAAGAATTATTAA
This sequence comes from Eupeodes latifasciatus, assembly GCA_920104205.1. Classification (NCBI taxonomy): domain Eukaryota; kingdom Metazoa; phylum Arthropoda; class Insecta; order Diptera; family Syrphidae; genus Eupeodes; species Eupeodes latifasciatus. The sequence goes on from OV049924.1 coordinate 77,513,824, forward strand.
TTTCACTCTTCTTCAATTTAAAAAAAAAATTAAAATTCATCAATGGCTTGGCCACACACAAAGGTGCATCCTCCGCAAAGATATCCATTCAATTTTTACACTTCTTATTATAATCAGATTTGTACATACTCGTACATATGTATATCCGTAAAATTAGAAAACTAACTTAGCGCCTCTCATATGACCGAACCTTTTTTTTTTCTTGTCAACAATAAAACTAAAAACAACAACAAAATCACAACCAACCTTAAAAGAATAAGAGGCGCTATAGGATAACAATAAATTCACACTATTTCGGGCTTCGGCATCACTAACGATTCCTTAGAAATATTCGTACTTGCAACTTGCATATAAAAATTAGCATTCAGGTCGTCGTTGGATGATTTTATGTTTTTGTTCATTTTTACAAAACTATTGTTTTCTTGAAGGAATTTCAGAAAAATGGGTTTTTAAAAAGGACGACTCACGCTAAATCACTCTCATATGGAACATCACAATGTTTTTTCCCACATGTGTTGACGATTGTTTTTACCAATCCTCCTTAGCTGCACAGGCACACATCTTATGAAAATACGGGGAGTCATAAAACCCCGACAATTCATCCTTCAGTAAAGTTCTATTGTAGTCGAAATTATATGTGTGCCCAAGGAGTCGATGTATGTAGGTACATTTACTCGTAAAATATCGCACGTGTTGAAAACTTACAATGGATGCAAAATCATGTTCAGGGCTGAGGAATAGCGCCAGAAGAAAATGACTCTCGAATCCACAGGAGACAGGAGCCTCTATCGTTACTTAGGTCTACAAATAATTATTGTGCATTAAAGTATCGCATCTGTAGATACAAACTATGTTTGCTGACTGTTCGACGCGTCGATTGGAAGAATCATCTGCTTTAGCCAATAAAACCCTTTCGATTTTAATTATGGAAAAGGTTGAATTAAATAACACATCGGCGGACATGTTCTTTTTAATGAACATTACAATTCGACGAGACCGCAAAAATTCTGCACATGTGTATTTCAAAAGCAAGCAAGTTGCTACTTTTTTGGTATCTAAAAATAGCACACCCTTTTTTTGAAGGATTAATGAATCAGTGGTGAATTAAAAATTAAGGAATAAAAGTGCTCAACAGTTGTTTGCATCTTTAATCTAAATGATCAAAATCCAGGGTCAGATCATAGGAAAATAATTGTGTCATGGAAGAAGATACTTCCACTTGAGATAGCTACAAACAACCCCACGCCATCCATATCCGACGTACTTTGGCATCATAAGCACCATAATCGGGAGCTCTTCTTTCGCTCATAATTTATCTCGTAATTTTCCTAAATATTGTATCGACTTTCCTCAAGCTATATACATAACACTTTCAAGTACCAGAAGATCCAAAGTGGAGCAACGAGTAGGTACTGATGGCGAGGAGGAGGAGGAGCAGCAGCAGCGTATATGTACTCGTATGTGCACGCGAGACCTCAATAATATTGTACGCCTTCCGTTCTGAATCTGATTCGGATTTCGTTGTGTTGCGGGTGCGTCCCGTGTTGAAATTCAATATACTATCTGTTTTGAATTAGTGACGCCATGTTCTCGAGTCTTGAATCCGACATCAGAGAACACCATTTGCAAGGCACTGTCAAAGTCAGTATGTTTATTATTTTTGTTGTTGTTGTTTTTTATATAAAAAAAAATATTTTACTTTTTGAAGGAAAGTAAAAAAAAGTAAAAACAATGTTGATGGTTTGTTATACAAAAACCAGCACTAAAAAGCAACAACAACAACAACGAGTTCAAAAAATTTATTTTGTGCAAAATGGTCGGATACGCTAACGCTCTGTTTGGTTGATATGATGTGACAATAAAATGAAATCTATAGCTGTGCGGGTGGAGTGATGATGTCTGCTGTATGTCTTGAAGAAGTCTCACATTGTGGAATGAGATAGTTTGGTCGCTGCTCATTCAATAGACTGATGAAAGATGAAAGAAAAATTACAAGTCAAATAATCTTCATTTTTATTTTTGTTCTTTAAATAATTCTTTTTTTCCATCATATTTTTATATTATCAATGTTTCTTTTTTTTCTTCTACTTCAGTTACACGAAGCAAAAACAATAAAAAAAATTAAAATTTACTTCAAAAATATGATGTATTATTCACTACCGTATTTTCTGTGAAGTTGGTACTTACGAATAATTTTTGTTTATAAAATTGAATTATTGTACTGCACAAATCTATTAAGGCCTTAAGAAAACCGATAAATGGTTTTCCAAAGGATTTTGTTGCTCTGCATTCAAATTTTGAAATAAAAATGCAACAAAAAAGAGGCGACCCACACTGATAGCGTCCCATCCCGTCTGTCGGTTTATCTTGCTTAAAAGGTTTTAGGTTTTCGTGTTTTATTACAAAAGTTGTTACTTGAATTATACTAAAAAAAAATAAAAATTACCAACAATATTTTGCGTATAGCTTGATTTCAAAATCTATTTTTAACTTCCCACAGGAAGTTATTGTAATCGGGCCGATTTGTCGAATTGAAAATTTTGACATTTCCGACGTTTCAAGGTCCCTAGAGTCGAAATAAAAGATTTTTAGAAAGATGTCTGTGCGTGCGTGTGTACGTACGTCCGTACATTCGCGACGTTTTTTCGTCGTCCATAGCTCAAGAACCAGCAGAGATATCGACTTCAAATAAATGTTTGTATACAGATAATAACACAGAAAGATGCAGAAAGGACTCTCAAAAAAATTGAGTGATTGTGTTTTTTTTACCATAGCAATTTAAAAAACAGGTGAACATTTTGGTTAACCCAAAATATCTCACGAACCAATAACGCTAGAGACTTGAATTTAATTTTATATCATATATTGTAACGTGATAAATAAAAAAATAAACTAGATGGCGCAACAGTCCGTTGAGAACTAGGGCCTAGTGACTTACAACTCTTAACCATTCCTGTGTGCGAGTACTGTTATCAGGAATGGAGGCGACCTACAGTTTTAAGCCAAATTTGAGAAAGCACTTTTCTTGACAAGAGTTACTCTTGAAGAATTTGTCAAATACTCGCAAGCGGCAGTACCCGTGAAAAAACTTTAATGGCAAAGGCAGGGTTTGAACCCAAGACATTTGGCATGATTGTCAGTCCAACGCCCTTTTTTATTAAATTCATTTTTATTCATTAATTCTTAAAACTATCTTAAAGCTAGACAAAAATTTATAAAGCTAGCCTAATTAACCATAACTTACAACTAACTTACTGGTCCCAAACGGACACTCTAAGTTAATCTATAACACTTAATACTAATGCCTTTCGGCCCTAAGTTCTATTTTACTTCAATTAAATTTTATTTCTTTTTGTATTTATTAGAAAATTTGAAAAAAAAACTAATATCAATATCCTTTTTTATTTTTACTTAAAACTACTTAAAATAAGGTCCTTAATATAAAACTTAAAGCTAACTTAAGCATCTTGCACATGAGCTACGAACTCCGAACTGCGAACTGCGAACTGTGGATGTTCGCATATTTTGACTTTTCTTTCACATGAGCTTTATTTCTATTCGCAGACAGCGACGAATTGTCAACCCTTTTCTCCATATTTTCCTCAGCCATGATCTTTCACACAAAAACAAAACAAGAGCGGTATAATTTTGAGGTTAAGTTGAGCGCGAACAATTTATTCGTTGCAGTGTGGATGGTATGTGGAACGCGAATAGAGTTTGACAGTTCGTAGCAACCACACTGAAATTCGTTACTAACAAATTGTTTTTACAAAATTGTCTTGTTTTAGAGAACAAAATGCAAATCTTATTATCCTAATATTATTCTCAATTGGTTTCTTATAGTTTAAATGTGTTTTTGTTTGGAATTGACTTTTTGAAATGTGTAAAATCACGTTTGTTCGTCCATTCGCAGTTCGCAGTTCGTTGCTCATGTGCAAGGCACTTTAAACTACATATTCTACCTATAAACTACTTAAAACTAGAACAACCACAGCAACAAAACTAGCTATCTAACATTTTTTGTTTTTCATATTTTATTGTCCTTTTTTTTTCTTATTCCATGTTTTTAAGGTTTTTTTTTTGTATTTTTTTTTATTCTACTAAAACTAAACCCTAAAACTATAAAACAAGTATGTAAGCCGGCCAAGGCTTAAAACCCCATCCCGACTACTCACTATCAAGTGCCGATTAAAGCTACCAAAACTGGCTCTCCTGCTTCACCCTATCAGTTCGGTCCCGTTCGGACACAGCCCTACTGAACCGAAGGAGCTCTGCTCCGCCTTGTGCCATGACGTCCCGATTGTACAGGAGTCGCATATCCACGGTTCGTCGTCTGACGTGGTAGATTAACGGAACTGCCAATCTATCCTGTATGAGACCGCATATGTCTAAAAAGAGGAATGCCTCTGGTGGAATGAAGCCGCTCAAGCGTGCACTCTCAAAATACTCGTCGTTCGGATAGAACGCCCCGAAAATTAAATTGTTGGTCGAAGACATACATAGCTCTTGCAATGTGACCTCGAACGAGTTTTATCACGAAATTGTCAATTCTTTTGATTCGAGCCCCGTTGTATAGGACCTCGTTGGAATAGCAATGCACGTAAGAAGATTCGGCTGTTCGATATTAACCGGTACAGCGTCGTAAACACTGCCACTCGAACACCTGAAACTTCTCCATCTGGGAAGAGGCAACGTTGAACCACAAAGGGCCATGTAGCAAATTACCTTCACTCTGGGGTCAAGCCGACTAGACTGCTGTAAAACAGCCGTTTCGTCAGAGCGAAGGCTCCTCTGGCCCTGGTCAGAGCAGCATTTACATATATTATGTCTGTCGAAATATAAATACTGATCCAACCAGATACCGAGGTACTTCACTACACTTTTGCTCGCTAATCGCTGCCCGTGAAGATCAACGATGACCATCTTGCGCTAATTCTTGCACGACAGTCTAACCCCTAACCATCATGCCACGGGTACTACTACTGTAACGTGATACCAAACAAATAAAACAATAATTAACGTTTTTTTTTATAAGTAAAAAAAAAAACTGAATAAAAATATTTGTCAACTCGAAAATTTTACAAACAAAAAATGATTTTAGCTCCAAAATAATTTTGTGCAACGAAGAATAACGTTTTAATCATCTGGTAAAATTTTAAGAAAATCGAATTGACAGTTTTTTTTTTTACAAAAAATAAAAACCTAAACAAAAATTAATAAAAGTTAGTAAAAATTGATTTTCGACTCAAATATCTTTTTAAAAATTTGAGGTTTTGGCTTCAAATTAGTTTTATCTTATGAAAAATATTGTTTTTCACATTCAGTTAAATTTTAAGAAAAATAAAATTGATAGTTTTTTTTTACAAAAAATAAAAACCTAAGCAAAACAATACTAAAAGTTGGTAAAAATTGAGGCTCAATTCCTTGACTCAAATATCGTTTCAAAAACTTGAGATTATAGCTTTAAAATAATTTTATTTTTAAAGAAATATTATTTTAACATTCGGTAAAATTTTAAGAAAAATTGAATTGACAGTTTTTTTTTTACAAAAAACAATAATTTAAAAAACTTGGTAAAAATGTACTTTCGACTTAAATATCTTTTCAAATTAAAAAAAAAATATTGGCTTCGAACTATTTTTATCTCACAGAAAATATTGTTTTCGACATTCAGTAAATTTTTTTATAAGAATCCAGTCGTTTTTTTCATAATAAATTAAAATCTACAAAAAATAGTACGCAAAATTGGTAAAAATTGATATTCGGTTTTCGATATCTAGTGAATAATAGAAGGCATTGACTTCAAATTAATTTCATTCATCCAATTTGTTATTTTGTTTATATAAGGAATAAACACTTTTAAAAAATGCTACTAACATTTGTAAAAATTGGTTCTCGACTAAAAATCTCGTTAACAAAATTTTGAAATCAAACGATTTCATCATATGCAAAATATTGTTGGTAATTTAAACATTTTTTTAAATAATTCAACTGGCACCTTTTTTTAACAAAACACGAAAACCTACAAACCTTTTAAGCAAGACAAATCGACAAACGGGATGGGAAGTTATCAGTGTGGGTCGCATCCCAATTCCAAGCCTCTTTTCTTTGTATGGTAATCCAGCAGGTTGTCGCCTGTTATCATGCTTACAAGCAGTCGTAAAGATTTGTTGTCTAGATGCATAATCGAGCAAAATAATTTCCAGGCCGTGATACAGGTTCAAAGCATTTCCATCTTTCATTAGTTTCTTGGGGTATCTTTTTAACAATGATGCGGGATGTCTATGGGAAGTCAATACTGGATTGGTTCAGTGTTGTACCAATCCTCGCCAGCTCATCAGCTCTCTCGTAATAAGAAGTTCATTATTGTTAAATAAGTTGTGGTATTTTTTTTTCAGAAAACGACAATAAGTGAAATGGCACACTGGTGCGTATGAGTACTTTCTTTTTAAATAATTTGATTAACTTAAGCAAAACAATTATTAGAAGTCTTCTGTAATATTTAATAGATTTCAAGAAAATTTAATAAAACTTCACTTTATTACTAATATTTCGGAAGCTAGAGCTAAAGGTAAAGCAGTGAAAGCCACATCCTGTTTCAAAGCTTTTGAAATTCTGTACATTTTCAAAAGCTTACCTGCCTTATACAGCCATATTCAATTGTTTGTTTTCTGTAAAGTAGTAGTAGGTTATTCGGTTTTTTGTTCTCTGCGATTGAAAATCTTTAGATTAATTAACATTACAATAGGTTACCATCAAAACCAAAAAAAACATCAATAACACTGTTTAACATGTACAACAAAAGTGGTTTTCCTCAAATTTTTGTTGCCAAAAATTAAATTTAAAAAAGAGGCTGGGATGCGACCCACACTGATAACTTCCCATCCCGTCTATCGATTTGTCTTGCTTAAAAGTTTGTCTAAATGTATCAATTCTTACCAAATTTGCGTTCTATTTTTTGTAGGTTTTATTTTTTTTATGAAAAAACGGACTGTTGGATTTTTATAAAAAAAATTATTGAATATAAAAAACAATATTTTCTGTGAAATAAAATAAGTTTGAAGCCAATATTTTTAATTTTTGAAAAGCTATTTGAGCCGAAAATCAATTTTTACCAACTTTTATTAATTTTTTTGTTTAGGTTTTTATTTTTTGTAAAAAAACTGTCAATTCGATTTTTCTCAAAATTTGTCCTAATGTTGACAACAATATTTCTTATAAGTTAAAATTAGTTAGAAGCCATAATCTCAAATTTTTGAAAAGATATTTAAGTCGAAAATCAATTTTTACCAACTTTTGTTAAATTTTTTTTCGGTTTTTATTTTTTTGTAAAAAAACTGTCAATTCTATTTTTTTCAAAATATTACTGAATGTTGAAAACAATATTTTTTGAAAGATAAAAGTAGTTTAAAGCCAATATCTCAAAGTCTTGAAAAGATATTTGAGTCAAAACTCAATTTTTACCAACTTTTTTTTTATTTTTTTTGTAGGTTATTATTTTTTGTAAAAAAACTGTCAATTCGATTTTTCTCAAAATTTTTCCTACTGTTGAAAACAATATTTCTTATAAGTTAAAATTAGTTAGAAGCCATAATCTCAAATTTTTGAAAAGATATTTAAGTCGAAAATCAATTTTTACCAACTTTTGTTAATTTTTTTTTGGGTTTTTAATTTTTTGTAAAAAAACTGTCAATTCTATTTTTTTCAAAATTTTACTGAATGTTGAAACCAATATTTTTTGAAAGATAAAAGTAGTTTAAAGCCAATATCTCAAAGTTTTGAAAAGATATTTGAGTCAAAACTCAATTTTTACCAACTTTTTTTTTATTTTTTTTTTAGGTTATTATTTTTTGTAAAAAAACTGTCAATTCGATTTTTCTCAAAATTTTATCAGATGTCAAAAACATTATTCTTCGTTGCACAAAATTGTTTTGAAGATGAAATCATGTTTTAGTCGTAAAATTTTCGAAGTGACAAATTTTTTTTTCAGTTTTTTTGATTTATAAAAAAAACCGTTAATTGAATTTTTTTCCAAAAATATAATTGTTTTGTATCACGTTACAATATATAATACAAAATTTAATTCAAGTCTCTAGCGTCATTGGTTCATGAGATATTTAGGGTTAACCAAAATTTTCACCTTTTTTTTAAACTGCTATGGTAAAAAAACCACCCACGCAATTTTCTTGAGAGCCCTTTCTGCATCGTTCTACCTTATTATCTGTATAACAAAATTTATTTGAAGTCGATATCTCTTCTGGTTCTTGAGCTATGGACGACGAAAAAAACGTCGCGAACGTACGGACGTACGGACGTACGTACACACGCACGCACAGACATCTTTCTAAAAATCTTTTATTTCGACTCTAGGGACCTTGAAACGTCGAGAAATGTCAAAATTTTCAATTTGTCAAATCGGACCCATTACAATAACTTCCTATGGGAAGTTAAAAAATTACGTTAAACGTGCTCTCCATCAGCTGCTTTGTGGGATACAAACTTTTTTTTTAAATATAAAGGGTATTTTTTAGCTATTATCTTTTTGGCAACACTGGTTTAAACAGCTGTCGCACGTTTCGTGTTTTGTTTCACTATCAAACACCTTCAATTTGGTCTATAATTTAACCATGAATCGTCTTACAGATGAACAACGCTTGCAAATCATTGAATTTTACTATCAAAATGCGTGCTCTGTTAAGAAAGTTCATTGCGCTCTTCTTCCATCTTATGGTCAGTTTAATCGACCCACTGAAGTGGCTATTCGGGCTATTGTGACTAAATGTCGCTACAAATTACATTGTTGGACATTAAACCACCAACACGCTTACGTAGAGTGCGAACTGAAGAAAATATCGCAGCTGTATCAGCCAGTGTGAATGATGACCATCAATTATCGATTCGTCACCGTTCGCAGCAATTGGGCCTGTTACTCAACAACGCGGAAGGATTTCGGTGTGATGCCTTTCAAAATACAGCTGGTGCAAGAATTGAAGCCGAACGACCTACTGCAACGTACAATTTTTGGTGGAAAGTTGGCCGAAGATCCACTTTTTTTACCGAAAAGTTGTGTTCAGCGACGAAGCTCATTTTTGTCTCAATGGGTACGTAAATAAGCAGAATATCAGCCAGAAGCATTGCAAGAGCTACTAATGCATCCAGAAAAAGTCACAGTTTGGTGCGGTTTATGGGTTGGTGGCATCATTGGACCGTCGCGTACTTCTTCAAAGATTATGCGAATCGTACCGTAACTGTGAATGGTGAGCGCTACTGTGAGATGATATCCAACTTTTTTTTGCCCAAAATGCAAGATCTGGACTTGCATGACATTTGGTTTCAACAAGACGGTGGTGCCACATGCCACACAGCACGCGCAACAATGGACTTATTGAGAGCCGAGTTCGGTAAACATTTTATTTCACGTTCGGGACCGATCAATTGGCCGCCTAGATCGTGCGATTTAACGCCTTTAGACTATTTTTTGTGAGGCTATGTTAAAGGTCATGTCTATACAGACAAGCCCGCTTCAATCAACGCATTGGAAGACAACATTAAAGCATTTATTTGTGAGATACCGGCCGAAATGTTGGAAAGAGTATGCCAAAATTGGACTAAGCGGATTGACCATTTGAGGCGCAGTCAAGGTCAACATTTGCATGAAATAATCTTCAAACATTAAATTATATGGACCGTACTATCGATTCAAATAAAGATTTCATGCTTTTTTTTTAATTTTATGTGTTTTTTTGGTGCCGTGACATAACGGCAAGTGTCATAAGACCAAATTTTGAAATTTGGCCTTATGAAAAAATTAAAATGGATGTTCGAAGTGATTTGATCTATAATTATGAGTACCCAAACTCGCACCCACCCCAAATCCTATAGTGATCCCGAGCAGGGGGGTTGCAGGGGGCAGCACGCCCCCCCCTTACATACCTAGCTGTTAGTACGCCGTGCTATCAATTCAAAAAACATGTTTTAGGCTCCAATTTCAAAAATTTTAATCGAGCAACAAGTATCTGTCATTTTTCAACTAGAGAGAGAAAACAAAAGTTAATTTTACTTTATGTTTTTTCCTAATTCTGCATAATTTCAAATCGAAACAATGCCAAATTGCTATTATTTCATTTTCTAAAGCGAAATAAACCCAAATTGAAAATTTGGTCTTATTTCGTTTTCAAAAACGAAATAATGCCAAATTTTTTGAATTTTATTATTTTATTTCATTTGGCGTTATTTCACGTCACCTATTATGTACATGAATAATGCATGTACTTTATGATACATCTCCAATCTTCTCAGGTGATAGAGATAAAGTTTGAAAGTGACATAAGACCAAATTGGCCTTAAGTCACTTTGGAAAGCGACATAAGGCCAACCGTTGAAATTTGGCCTTATGACGCTTTCGAAAAGTGTCACAAGGCCAAATTCTAAAATTTGGTCTTATGTCACTTGCCCTTATGTCACGGCACCGTTTTTTTTTTGAAAAACTTACCTATAGCTTTTAAAAATCACCCTTTATTTTTAGTCTTATATCCAAGAGGTTTTGATCGCGATAGATTTTGGTGACCTACACGTCTGTCATGTACACATTCGACCTCAAGAATTCAGGGGCTTTCAAAAACTACCAGTCTAAAGTGGTTTCCCCAAAGTCCAAAAAAAGGTAAAACAAATTATTGTAGGCTACGCCTGTTTGCAAAATGCGGCCACCTAGAAGTCTCTTATGAACATATTCGTAATCAGGGAGTCGAAGGCTTCAAGAGTAGTTCAATTTTAAGAAGTCTAAAAGCGCTAAAAAAAGCATTTTTGACAACTTGCGTCGGGTCAAATACGGCCACTTAGACGTCTGTTGAAACCATATTTAAAATCCGTGAGTTATAGGCGTTAAGATTTAAAGCATTTAAAGTTGTTTTTCCTGACTATTTATATTTTCTCCAAAGCTGTATTTTTGTATGCACTTTTGCTCGAAAACGCTGACACTACGTGCTGGCAGACAAACGTTTTTGTAATTACTTTTGCTAAGACTACCTGTAACTTTAGTATCCAACTTCGGGTTTTCTATCATACTAAAATAAAACTATTTGTATCATACAAGACTCAAAAAATAATTTGAAAAACATTAGAAGCACACATTTTTGAATTTACTTTGAATATGATAACTTTTGAGAAATATTCAGCTCTTGAAGTGGAGCATCTAATTTCAGGTCCATTTTGTAATGTTTGCTATTGAAATCCGCAGAAATTGGAATGTGTAACTTAGTTTAATCCTTAAAAAATCTTATAAAAAAAGGAAAACCATCTTTTGTACCAAAGTTCACCCTTAAACATAGGAAATTCCAAAATTATCAAAATTATCAAACATCAAATAAAAATACCTACTTAAATCCACAACACTGTGATTAAAATCCTGAAATAATCAGAAAAAAAACCCACCTAATCAGGTAAACACGCCCTAAAAGGGTTCCCACGTCCAAGAACGGATTAATACAATCTCCGACCTGAAAATTGTGCAATTTCAAATCAAACAATCTACCGGAAATATTTTAATGTCCATGATGATTATTATTTTATTAAAAAAAAAAAAACAAAAATGAAGCACAAAGATTTGCGCAGTTAACAAAAAACAAAACCAAAACAAAAAGTAAACTTTTTCTCCGAATCTATAAAATGCTCCACCATTTTTTTTGCTGACTTCAAACTCAAGACCAGAAAATTGAAGTTAAACAAAAAAAATTCTCACAAAAAATAATAAATCACCACCGGATGCACAGCGAGGGCACATCAGCAGACTGCCAAGACATCATTTTATCCCGCTGCCGCAGTTAAAATGCTTGGGGATCCAAGATCCAACCATATCGCCGTACCCGTATCTCGTATACGTTTGTATCTTTTGGTCTTTTTTTTTCAGCTTACATTTTTCACTCCCTTTTGAATACAAAAACGCTTCCAACTGTTTTTCTTTGTCCTTCGACGACGATTCATCCGACAGAAGAAAAAAAATGTCACAGCACATAAAACATATCGTTTGAGGGACGTTTCAAAAAAACAACAAATTTCAGAAAAATGTCGCGACTTGTTTCCCTCCATTTCCTCTTTTCTCAGGACAAAAAGTCTTCCCTCCTGTTTTGTTTTCATCATGGGAAAGAATATTCCAAACAAAAACCGTTTACAGTATTTTAAATATATTTTTAAATACAATATAATAATAATTTTCAACATAATTTACATTTTTTGATTTGGGTTTTATAATTAAAAAATAATAATATATATAAAATATAAACATTTACTTAAATTTTATAAAAATTTTCTTAATTGTGTATAATTTTTAAATTAACAACTTAGAGAACTAAAATTATGGAAATGCGCATTGGAAGATCTTCAAGTTTGAAATGAAAAACAAAAAATAAATCGACTTTGGAGTTACTTGGTCTATGATTTATTGTGGGCATCGCCCTCCATCCGCCAGACTCCGAAGAGATAGCTTAGCTTTTCTGGTGGGATTATGGGAGCGTTCCGTCTTCCCTTGGACTCGTCGTTGAGGACAGATGCGCCTAGGGCGAATCCACCCAGATTCCCCGAATTACTCTGGGTCACACCGTGATTGTCCAGGGCCTTCAGGAGACTGATCTCACTCGTCGATAGAACTCTGCACAGGAAGTCGATATATCTGGAATGGAAGAAAAAGAAGAAAAGAATGCTTAGTCGCGTCGGGAAAAAACCGGGGAAGTTTTAGAATTTTCGGATTAATATCAGGAAATTCCGTGGGAAAAAAGGAAAACTCCCGAAAAAACCACCAGACTTGGAATCTGAGATAAATTGGGATTGGGAAATTCCGCTGCTGGGAAATACATACGTACCTTGTGGCTAATTTCAACGTTTGGATTTTGCTGAGTTTATCGCTGGGGAGCGTTGGAATGATCTGTTGGAGGGACTTGAAGGCGTCATTGAGGCTCTGGGTGCGTTGGCGCTCCCTCACATTCGCCATCACTCGCTGGTTCTGGAACTCACCGGCATCTTCCAATTTGCTCGATTTTCTCTTTGTCCGCCGACGGGGTTTGCGGAACTTGGACGGATCAGCTCCGGACGACATTTGCAACAGGTCTTCCTCGTTGTGGAACATGTACGCCGACTGTCGGTACTCCATTTCGTCTCTGTCCGAACTTGAGTAGGTGCTGCCATTCAGCGAATTCGTGTGATCGAAGTCGAACAGTCCTTGTGGCTGGGGAGCTGCGGGATGTTGTCCTTGGTTTATTGTTTGAGGCGTCATTTCTGGCGGCTGATGGAATGGTTGGTACTTGAAGTTGTCCTGGCTGGTTTCGCAGATATCATCCTCGTTTCCGTTGTAGGCATGATTGAAGGGTGGCGTATGATTGGTCGTCTGAACACCATTGGTGGTACTGCCAGCTCCAACTTCGTCAACTGTTGTCGGCAAGTATTCGACAAAGAACTTTCCAATGGCGGTTGGCTGTTGTTGCCGTGGAATGTGATGGAAATGCTCTTCGTCGGTGTACATCAGCGATTTTTTGTTATCCTGCAGCAGGTCGTCGCTGCCGCAGTCGAAGTTCTGCCGGCGCTTTCCGTTTTCATTCATAAAATGATGCAAGTCGTTGTTGTGGTACGAATTGTTGTTGTTGTTGTTATTGATGTTGTTGTTATTATTATTATTTGAATGGGTGTCCTTTTGAATTAGAGGGGGCGTTCCATTGGGCGAGTTTGTTGCGGAACTAAGGATTTCACTACTCGGGATATTGTATTCTGTGTCCTGTTCGTGGTCCATGGGATCCGATGTGGGGTAGCCATGTGGCGTGAGGTATCCTTGCAGATGCGGATGTTGATGGTGTTGCGGCATTTGCAGATAGTTTTGCTCAACATGAATGATTTTTAGTGAATTTTGGTTCATATTCATTATGTTGGCGCTGTGATCGATAAGGGGCTTATAACTGATATCGAGTAACACTTTTGGTGAAGCAGACCGCACCGACATTGCACACTTATAGAAGCTTGGAAAAGTTTTTTTTTTGTTTTTCTTTGGTTGTTTTTGTATAAATTTTCTTAAACACTCTTTTATTGTATCCGTTAGATAGTTTTGTCATCAGTTTGAAAAACACTGTATATAAATTTTATGCACACGACCGATAAATAAGATACAAGTTCATCACCAACGGACGGAACGATACAAACTGAATTGAATATCCTTGCGCGCATCCTCAAAATAGCTCATTTGCGCATCTATATAAGATGCTAACTAAACATTCATTTTTCTCAATAGATAGATACGCGTTTTAACTAATTACTGCTAGAGTGAGATAGCGAGATAGTTTTGGTATTGAGTGACGTCACAGAGTAAACAATTTACCACCCTCTAAATTGAGAATGAAAGAGATAGAGACAGTAAAAGGGATGAAAGTACTTTGTTCGATGGATATATTTTTAGAATATTTTAAAAATGCCATTAACCAATCACAGGGAGTTGTTAAAGAAGAAAAGGGATAGACACATCCAAAGTGAAAATTTAAAGTCTAAAGATTTTCTAAAGCTTTGATGTTTTGTATCTTTTATAGATCGACAGCGCAGCGCGGCGGTGACTTTTGTTAAATTTTGTGTTTTTTTCTTCTTCCAATCAAACTGAATTATGACAGATTGGGGCGAGAATATTTGTTGAGAATTAAAATTGGCGTGAGGGTATATCTTTTGGGAAGGAATTAGATTGTTTCTTGTTGATTTTAATTTTGAATTTTAATTTTACATGAACACTTTTTTAATATGATAGTTTTGAGTGTTTGAAATTTAGTATAGAAGAATTTTAATTAATTTTATGTTTGAAAATATTAACCTTTGTAGGTATAATAATTTAGGTGCGATGGTTTTAATGGCTTTTCTAAATTGTGTTTTTGTTGATAAAATGATAGGTGAACAAAACAATCAATTTCATATATTTTATCTTATTGTAATATTACTTTATTTTTATATATGTTTGTACCTATAGCTTTAAAAAAATATTGAAATATTGCCGATTAAATCGTTAGAAAAAGAATACCGAATTAAGAAAACTGTATCAAAAATCTTTGATTAATGATGAATTATCTAATCCTAGAGAATTATCAAGATCTTTCATTCATTCGTTAAGATGCATTTCAAAAAGTTCTTATTTTTGGTAAAATAAAGACGGTAGTTACTTGAAATACGAGCAAGAAAAAAAATGTTTTCTTGACCAAATTATCATAAAAGACATTTCAATTCTTAAAACAAATGATAGGTAAATGATGATCCGTCCAATAAGATCGTTCATTTTATTGGTCTACTTTGAGGTTACCGAAGAAAAAGATTTAATATACTAAGGCACATGAATTATTTTTAAAAATGAATTAAAATCAAAACTTTAAAATAAAGTTAGTATCTTTACCTACATAAACCATATTGTTAAAAGTAAATTTTGTGTTTAGTAGTTTCAAGCTTGATATTAACTACGCATACAGATCTCTTTTAAATGTTTGGTTTAGGTATATTTAAGATCAAAAAACGATATATACAATCTCTATCTTGATTTTAAAAGATACATGCAGAAATATTCTACTAATATAAATTAGTTGTTTATTTAAGCAATGTTTTATAGTTAATATCATTTTTTTCAAGATTTTTTCAGATTTCAGTTGTTTTTTATTTCTCAAGTTTCATGTTTAAGATACAATATCGATTTTACATTATTTTTTGAGAAACAATTATTGACATTATATATTTTAAAATAAAATAGTGTTAAATGCTCGATACATATGCATATAAATAGTTTAAGAAAAAGAAATTATGGGTGGGGTGACCCTTAAAAAAAATTCCAAATTATATAAAGCAATACAAAATAAAATAAAAATTATAATTATTTTTTACAGACCATAAAAGAAAATTTAAAAAAGAATTTATTAAAAAGTAAAATATTAAAAAGAAGTAATTTTGAAGTTAGAGAGAATGCTAACAAAAATTTTTAAATATAATAATGTAAAGATCTACTCTTGGACACTTAAAAGATTTTCTATGCTATTAAACTCCATACTAAACAACCAGGTTTTAATTTGTTACAAAAATCTACTAGGTGATCGAAGAATTCTCATGGAAAAAGGAAGTTTATTAAATAATCGACAAGATGAAATAGAGTAAAAATTTCTAAAAGCCGTAGTGCGAAAGATGGGTACAGTAACTAGATTTAAGGAATTACCACGAAGATTATGATTGTCCAGAACCCTAAAGTTAAGATTACCGGATCTAGCAAAAAAAACCTTTAGCACTTTAAAACAATAAAGATGACGAATTGGAAGAATGTTCAAATCTCGAAACAAAGGAAAACTGTGATTCAGACGATGTTTATTACAGATTTTTCTTACAATGTATTTTTGGAGTATAAAAAGTGGTTAAATCTTGTTAAAGTAAGTACCTCCCCAGCAACAGATACCATACTGCAATTTAGAATGAAAAACTCCGTAATATATTGTAGTAAGTAGTTTAGAAGAGCACACTTTTTTCAAATAAAAAAAATGCCTCAATGCACATCGAAAATATATTCTTAGAGCATCAGAGTGTTTTGAAAAGGATAAATTAGGATAAAAAATTAACCCCAAGTACTTAAACTCACTAACTTGTTCAATTAAAAAGCAATTTTCGGAACAATCAACACTTTCCCAAAAAGTTGTCAAAGAGTTACAAGCACAGTTTGTTAATTTGAATCTTTCACATTCTGGTGCATGGTAGCATATATCTAAGGGTGAGGTGTTTTGGTAGGACAAACTAAAAAACATTATTTTTGACTTTGAACTAATAACCAGTTTATGGTCAGAAAACCAAAGTCTTAATAAATTTAGATCCCAATTGATATCCGAAACTAGCTCCAAGAGACTTACTGAGCCATAGACAGAGCCTATATCATCAGCGAAAGCCTTAAGTACACCTTTAAAATTGAGACTGAAAAGCGAATTTATATAGATTAGGAATAGTATAGGCCCTAACACAGATCCCTGTGGTACGCCTATGCCCATATATTTAACACCACTTCTAATTTCATCTATTTTCACTCTTTGAGTCCTATTAGTCAAATAAGATTTAAACCATTCCAAAATAAACCCCCTAAAACCAGCCTTATACAGCTTTTCTAGCAAAACATCATGGTTAACCATATCAAATGCCTTTGTTATGTCGACAAATAGGACAGCTGTATTTAATTTTTTGTCTAAATTACTGTATAATTGAGAACAAAATTCCAAAAGAGCATCTTCAGAGGATTTGTCTTTCTGAAAACCAAATTGTACGGAGCTAAAGAAATTAATTTTATTCAAAAACTTCATAAGCCTCTTTTTAATTGCTTTTTCGAATATTTTGCTCACAGAAGGCAGTAGCGAAATCGGTCTATAGTTTTGAACACAATTAGATTCACCTTTTTTAAAAAGAGGTATTATATCAGCACATTTAAGACTGTCCGGAAAACATCCAAAGTAAATGCTCATATTAAATATATAAGCAAGAACGTCAATAATAAAGTATGATATATTTTTTAGCAAATTATTTGAAACCCCATCAAAACCGCAAGAATTTGAATTTTTCGAACATCCAATTGCATTTAAGCTGTTATTTGTTCATATACAAAACTATTACTTTGAAAAGATTCAACATTACTATTACAAAGAGGGCATAAAGTAGGACTTACTTGAGGTTTAAGTGTTTCTGCTATTGTAGAAAAATAAGAGTTAAATTTATCAGCTACACTATGTTTGTCAGATAAAATCAATTCATTATCTTTAAGTATAATAGTTTTTTTAGAAACTGGAGACTTTTTCAAAATATTATTAATTATCCGCCATTCTTGTTTGATATTACCTTTCGATAAATGAAATTGATTTTTATAATAGTTATTTCTGCATATGGGAATTTCTTTCTTAATATGAGAACACAAAGCCTTGTATTTATTTTTGAAATGCATATTGTGCGGATGTTTAGAAGATTGAATTCTAAGTTTATTTTTGTATTTAATGTTCCGTAATAAGGAATCAGTTATCCACGATTTAAGTTTTATGTCTGAGTTTTTGATTCGTACTGTATATGTACTCTGTTGGATATATTTATTTAAAATTTCCATGAACAAATCATAACATCTTGACGGATCTACTTCTGAATAAACCGTATCCCAGGACTCAAAACAAAGAAATGACTTGAGTTTCGATAAGTCAATTTTATTTTTTAAGTTACTTGGTTTAAAAAATTTGTTTGTATTAGTTTTAGGTACACTGACTAACAAAACCCATCATAGTATGATCAGTTATCCTAAGATCAAACACGCATTTATCACAATTTTTCTTAAAAATGTTTGAAAATCACCCATGAATGTGGTCTAAACATGTACCAGAATCAATCCTAGTTGGCTCATTTATAAAAGAAACTTACCCATGCGAAGATAATAAATCCAAATATTTGCAAGCAATGGTATTATTATCTAAAATATTGATATTAAAATCCCCGAGTATAATTAAGTTTTTAGTGTTTTCACTGTCAAGTAGATTTGAAAATTCTTCCACAAACATCGATAAACTAAACTTGTGTAGTCTATAAACACACAAAAACACAAATTTTTCATTATTCAATTCCAAGGATATCTTTAAAATATCAGCACTCAAGAAATTCACCTTAGAGGCTGAACAATTATAACCTTCCTTCACGAAGCAACCAACTCCACCTGCAGCATAATTTTCATTAGAATTTATGAAAAAGTTAAAACCTGGTAAATAATAATCATCTTTTTCAAAATTACAAATCCAAATTTCAGTTACAAACACAAGATCAGGTTTGCACGCAAAGGCTTCAAGGTGTGATACAAAAGACACAAAATTTTCTCTCAAACTTCTTACATTTTGATGAATACAAAAAAGTTTCTCATTACAAAAAGATTTATTTATAAATACATTTTCAACATTTGAGATTGGATTGGAAATAGAAATATCATTATTAATAAGATCTTCAAAATTCATTTATAATAATAACAAAAAATACAATTACTTACAAATAGCAAGTGCATGAAAAGCACTATATTATAGAAAGATCATTAAAAGATCTTATGGTAATGACATTTCCACCTTCAACTTTTCTCAGTAAAACTTTATTGTTTTTAAACCAAAGATATTTAAAGCCTTTCGTCTTCTTCTTCTTCAAGTATAAAGAACTTAAGAAAGTTATATCTTTATTGATTTTAGTTTATCTTTACGCACAAAGTAAATTGTATGCATAGGCATGCCTACTTATTTTAAATTATAGATAAAATTAATAGAGCCATTTATACATAAAATTATTGGGAATAGATATAACAACTATAATTATTTTATCTAAACTTGTCTGGAAAAAGAATTTTGTTTTCAATACTTTTTGGCATTATACAGGGGCATTTATTTTGAATAGGTATTCGGAATGACCGATTTGAAAAAATTCGCTTCATAGGGGTCTTTATATAGTTGATTTTACTTATTTTTTTACGCTAATTTTGGGCTGTATCTTGGCCATGATTTGAGCAATTTTGGTTTTGCAATGCGTCTAGAGTTAGAATATTATTCGCTTAAACATGGTATTTTGCGCATGCAAGAAGAAAAAACCGAATGGTGTCAAATCACATCATGATCAATAGAAATTGCCAGAAGGTGAAATTAAACTTCTAACAAAATAAAGCCAAACGTTGCGTTGTGTGGATTAGTTGACCGGTCTTGTTGGAAATACTTATCGTGCATGTCATGACATTTAATAGTCGGACAAAAAGGAAGTGTACGCAGTGTTGCCGATTCAAAAAAATCTGTATCATGATTTTTTATCATGAGATCCTCAAAAAAATCATGAGATTGCTTATTCTTCATTAGGCTCTTAATAATCAATATTAACTTATAATTCAACACACACATTTTAAATAAAAAAAAAAAGAGGCTGGGATGCGACCCACACTGATAACTTCCCATCCCGTCTGTCGATTTGTCTTGCTTAAAAGTTTGTGTATATGTATCAATTTTTACCAAATTTGCGTACTATTTTTTGTATATTTTATTTCATTGAATATCAAAAATAATATTTTCTGTAAAATAAAATAAGTTTGAAGCCAATATTTTTAATTTTTGAAAAGCTATTTGAGTCGAAAGTAAATTTTTACCAAGTTTTAGTATTGTTTTTTTTTAGGTTTTTAATTTTTTTGTAAAAAATCTGTCAATTCGATTTTTTTCAAAATTTTACTGAATGTTGAAAACAATATATTTTGAAAGATAAAAGTAGTTTAAAGCCAATATTTCAAAGTTTTGAAAAGATATTTTAGTCGAAAATCAATTGTCACCAACTTTTATACATTTTTTTTCTTTAGGTTTTTTTTTTTTTTTTTAAAAACTGTCAATTCGATTTTTCTCAAAATTTGTCCTAATGTTGAAAACAATATTTTTTATAAGTTAAAGTTAGATAAAAGCCATTATCTCAAATTTTTGAAAAGATATTTGATTCGAAAATCAATTTTTACCAACTTTTGTTAAACTTTTTTTTAGGTTTTTAATTTTTTGCAAAAAAATGTCAATTCGATTTTTCTTAAAATTTTACTGAACGTTGACAACAATATTTTTTGAAAGATAAAAGTAGTTTAAAGCCAATATCGCAAAGTTTTGAAAAGATATTTGTGTCGAAAGTCAATTTTTACCAAGTTTTATTAATTTTTTGTTTAAGTTTTTATTTTTTTGTAAAAAAACTGTGAATTAGATTTTTCTCAAAATTTTGTCAGATGACAAAAACATTATTCTTCGTTGCACAAAATTGTTTTGGAGATGAAATCATATTTTAGTCGTAAAATTTTCGAGGTGACAAATTTTTTTTTCAGTTTTTTTTGATTTATAAAAAAAGCGTTAATTGTGCATCATATTGCACAAGAAATCAATTTACGATTTCTAACCTCGAAAACCACCGGGTCTGTGAATAATGTAAAATTTTATTTGGCTTTATCTCCAAAATAGCTTGAAAAGTTTTAAATGCTGCAATTATTCTCTTAGGACTGTTCTGAATATAATTATAAACATCTCGACATAAGTCTTTAATACTTGAGGGCAAATTGGAACATGCATATGAGGCGCAGAGATGAAAGGAGTGACAAATATACTTCATTATAAATAAGTTTGGGACATCAGCTTGTAAATAAGTGCGAACTGCCAGCGGCACCAAAACCTATTAAATTGGATTTATAATCAATTTCGATTTTATTGAACCTAGTTACTAAAATATTATAAATTGTTTTAGCATCAGATTTATTCAGTGTAAATAGACTATAAAAGAAATCTTGAATCTTAAAATTTAAACTTATGTCCGTAGAGGCTAGAATGGTTCATTTTCTAAATCTTTTAAAATTATAACAAGAAAGTTGCATGTGCTGATTATAATGGGTGAATAGGAATGTTTTCTTATTCTTTTTTGAAGGAAGATTTAAAAAATCATGAGATTTTCCATTAATTCATGAGATCATGAGATGGGGGTGAAAAATCATGAGAATCATGATAAATCATGAGATTCGGCAACACTGAGTGTACGACACATTATTTAGTAAAAGTTTTCATAATATCAATGCTTTGTTCGATTCTAATACAATATCTTAAATACTAAAAACATTCAACTAATATTATGACAGTTCAAATGACAGCTGAGTTGATCAGGTGTCAAATTCCAACGCTATGAAAGCAAGAAAAATTACCCCTTTTTGGCATTTCGACATTTACATTTATTGTTTGATTTTTACAGGGCTTTAAAAAGTTTATATATATACTGAACTAAAAATGACAATTTATTTGCTGGCCTAGAATAAGCCTAGCTTATATTTGTGTATTGTTTTTCTAATGTATAATGGATTATTTAGAGATGGTATATTACCTTAAGTTCAGTTAGCATATGTACATATATATTAGTGTTGCTCAGAAGCACTTTAAATGAAATATATGAAATAAATGGCGCTACATTTTTACATTTTAATATAAGTTTAAGCTAAGCAAATGCAGTTATAAGTAAAGTGATTCCAAGTTTCATGCAATTCGGTCCATTTTTCAAAGCTATATAGCTCAAAACAAGATCGATGACATCAACAATGGACAGTATTTTGAAACCTATGTATATATACAAAATCAAAATCAAAAATATCCGACTGCACCTAATTTTTTTAAGATTATTCAGATAAATGAGAATACAAGTTCATTTTCTTATACAAGCCAATTTAAACTGGTCAAAAAAATCAGTCTTTTTTCGGGAAATGTCTTCAATACGAAGAAACATGCCCTTTAAAAATGCTAAAAAAAATTTAAAAGTTTTTTTTGTAAGGCTAAGTTTAAACACAAAATATCTCTTAACAATAAATTGTAAGATAATTTTGCAAAGTAGAAATATTTATCTTTTAGATACCATTCAAACAAAATTAGTATCTTACTTAAATGTTCATATAGAGAAAACTTTAATTGACAAACATGATAAAAATCGTATTAGCATAATTTTAGGTTTTGTTCAGGCATCAGAAAGAATTAAGGGAAAGTGGCTCCCTTAATCGGCACGTATGTATGTCATCGATCACTTGTTATAGAATAATCACATATTCGACTTCTTATGATCGGGCTGTAATTTACAAAGCCTTCATTCGTTCAAAACATGAATATAACTCTCATATTTGGGCAGATGTCACTAAAACAAGTTTAAGTTTAAAAGCTTCAAAAATACTAGGCGATGGAACTATAACCGAAACATTTACATCACTGGAACACCACCGCAAAGTTTCATGCCTTTCGTTTTTTCGTTCTGTCGAATTAACCAGTTTCATTCCCCCCTCAAACAATTCAACTGTAAAGCTCGCACTTAAAAGAATGCTCAGCAGTTTACCCTTGAGCTCATTTTCTTTTTCTAACCGCACATCTAGAATGGAGAATGCTTTACCCAACTCTATATTCCCTCTAATTTTAATATTTAAAACTTTAAGACCAATGTGCACCGGTATCTACTCTTTAATGCTTCCCTATTGCTTTAAAGCTCACACTGTGTTTAAACTTTAAACATGTTAAGGGTATTAATACCCCTTTGAATTCTCTATAACTATACAAAATAAAAGTGTCTGTTAACCTTGCCAAAAGATGTTGCCTATTTTGACAGTATTTTTAATGTTTATTTTAAAGTCTCATGTACCTCTATAGATAAGTCATCAAATTAGTTGGATATTTTAAAAAGTGAGACAAGAAAAATCTGTACAACAATACCCAATATTTCTTCTTAGATCTCAAAGGTAAACAATTTAGTAAATTTTCCTTTTATCGTGTCATTTTCTTCAAAGTTATTTAGAATGAAATTATATCGAGATTTTTTCATATAAAAACAAAAACGTGTAAGTAAAAGTTTTTGAAATATTTTTTTGGGAATTTTAATGGAAAATAATGAAGGCTAAGGTAAACAATATTATATCACACATAATATGTTTTGTTTCTTCTTTGTATAATACAAATATTTTGCATTAGGCAGATGAAAAGGAAAAGTGAAACTCATTAAATTTCAATACTCTTAGTAAAAATATGTACCTACACTTTTTAACCTTATATAGGGAAATATTTTAATGAAAAATAAAACTGTAGAAAATAGATTGGGAATATAGGAACAATTATTTATTTTACTTTATTTACAACAACAAAATTAAAAAGAGGCTGGGATGCGACCCACACTGATAACTTCCCATCCCGTCTGTCGATTTGTTTTCCTTAAAAGTTTGTCTATATGTATCAATTTTTACCAAATTTGCGTACTATTTTTTGTAGATTTTATTTTTTTATGAAAAAAACGAACTGTTGGATTTTTATATCAAATGATATATAAATATCGAAAACAATATTTTCTGTGAAATAAAATAAGTTTGAAGCCAATATTTGTAATTTTTGAAAAGCTATTTGAGTCGAAAGTAATTTTTATCAAGTTTTAGTATTGTTTTTTTTTTTAGGTTTTTATTTTTTGTAAACAAAACTGTCAATTCGATTTTTCACAAAATTTTATCGAATGTTGAAAACAGTAGCGGCTCGAAATGCTGTATTTTAAAATACTGTATGGTTAAAATTCTGTATCATACTGTATGATACTGTATATTCATAATGCTGTGTTGTCAAAATACTGTATCTGATAATACTGTATCTCAAAATTCTTCTTCTCAAAATGCTGTATGAGCAAAACATTATCTAAAAATACTGTATTTTTGCAAAATTCCACTCTTAAGCTTCCATTATAGAGAACAACAAAAGCAGAACTCGATTTATGTATGTACATTGTACATTATGTACATTATATCATTTATTGCAACTCCAAATTAGCTTTTAAATATCAACGAAATGAACGAACACGTGGAAGTTTTGACAGATCAATAAGTTCGGTGTAATTGTTTATGGAATTGTTGATTGTGGTAACAACAATTCAAATACAACTGTGAGAGAAATAACAATTAATGAGAAGAAAATGGGAAGAGAAAATAAGACGAAAATACCATTTTTTTTTTAATTAATTCAAAGACTTATGAATTATCATATGTTATTGTTCAAGGGAAGTATATTAGAACATTATGCCAATGAAAAAATATTATGATGTATTCTTTATAAAAGTAATCTGTTTTTAAAATTCTGTATTTCAACATGCTGTAAATAGGCTGACAAATACAAATCGTTTTGATAATGTAAAAAAGTGCGCACTTTTTGGTATACAGAATTTTAAAATACAAAATTTTGAGCTACAGTATTTTGATCATACATTATTTTGTGCATACAGTACTTTGAAATACAGTATTTTGAGATACAGTATTTTAAATACAGTATTATGATCCATACAGGATTTCGAACCCAACCCGTTGAAAACAATATTTCTTATAAGTTAAAATTAGTTAGAATCCATTATCTCAAATTTTTGAAAAGATATTTAAGTCGAAAATCAATTTTTACCAACTTTTGTTAAATTTTTTTTTAGGTATTTAATTTTTTGTACAAAAGCTGTCAATTCGATTTTTTTCAAAATTTTACTGAATGTTGACAACAATATTTTTTGAAAGATTTAAGTAGTTTAAAGCCTTAATCTCAAGTTTTTGAAAAAATATTTGAGTCGAAAATCATTTTTTACCACCTTTTATAATTTTTTTTTAGGTTATTATTTTTTGTAAAAAAAAAACTATCAATTCGATTTTTCTCAAAATTTTTCCTAATGTTGAAAACAATATTTCTTATAAGCCTTGATCTCAAGTTTTTGAAAAGATATTTGCGTCGAAATTCAAGTTTTACCAACTATGAGTACATTTTTTTTAGGATTTTATTTTTTATAAAAAAAAACGTCAATTAGATTTTTCTCAAAATTTTATCAAATGTCAAAAACATTATTCTTCGTTGCACAAAATGGTTTTGGAGATGAAATCATATTTTGGTCGTAAAATTTTCGAGGTGACAAATTTTTTGTTTCAGTTTTTTTGATTTATAAAAAAAACCGTTAGATGGATTTTTTTCCAAAAATATATTTGTTTTGTATCACGTTACAATATATAATATAAAATTTAATTCAAGTCTCTAGCGTCATTGGTTCATGAGATATTTAGGTTTAACCAAAATTTTCACTTTTTTTAAACTGCTATGGTAAAAAAACCACCAACGCAATTTTCTTGAGAGCCCTTTCTGCATCTTTCTGCCTTATTATCTGCATACCAAAATTTATTTGAAGTCGATATCTCTTCTGGTTCTTGAGTTATGGACGACGAAAAAAACGTCGCGAACGTACGGACGTACGTACACACGCACGCACAGACATCTTTCTAAAAATCTTTTATTTCGACTCTAGGGACCTTGAAACGTCGAGAAATGTCAAAATTTTCAATTTGACAAATCGGACCCATTACAATAACTTCCTATGGGAAGTTAAAAAGAATTGGTTTATGTTTTGATAAACGTATTTTTGAAAAACTTTTTTTCATATGTATAAGAACCTAAAACGTTAATGCTTTAAATAAGGCCAAGTTAAATAAGATCAACTTTCAAAAATAAGTTTATTTTGCACTTAACAAAGGTAAAATAAAACAATTTTTTTTAAATTGGCGTTATTTCACTTGACATTATTTCACGGCAACAAAATTATCAAAGTTCTACCTCAATTGGAAATATTGATCGGTTTTCTGAATTATTTGAAATGCGTATTTAAGAAAATAAGTAAGAACTCAATAAAGTTTCATTTATGTCGATTCATCGAAAAATCTACATAAATATTGCATTAATAAAGAAAACTTTGAAAGTATACCTAACTCTATCGACAATAACTTGACACACGTAAAAGTTTGTTCGGCATATAATATTGTAGGTAACTATTATAGTGTAATAATTCAAAAATCTATTAATCATAGTTGTTTTTCTTTTTAAGCAACAAAATGCAAGCCTACCAATATTTGAAGAATTTATATAACCTCCTTTATTATTTTTTAAAAATAAAAATCTAGAATTTCTCCGCTGGTATTTTTGTAGGCCTTAGAATAAGTTTATTTAGTGGCAAAACCAAATCACTGAAAATTCCTATAGATCTGGTTTTTCTCACAGGAATTACCCTGCCGCTCCGCTGCTTTAGAGTACAAAGTAGGTAGCTGCAGCAGCATATAAGATGTATGTACATACATACATATAAATATTTCAAATTTGATCATCTCATTGAAGAATTCAAAACGAAGAGTTTTTTCTACCCTCTTTTAATATATGGCACATATTAAAAACATTGAAAGCATTTTTACAACTTTTATTATCCTTGTTTAGGAATAAAATTAGGAATTCCCCTTTTATCAAGTATAAACCAAAAATAAAATATTCCTTGATCTTGCGAGTTTCTTCGTGATGGATCTGGAAGTCGTTCTGCCTATAGCGCAATATCAGAATTCCCTTCCAATCCAATCGAAGTAGGTATATTTCCCTCTCACTTCCCCGGATATTGGTAATTTCCAGGATAAGCTAGCGGATGATGGCGGAGCGTCGGCGGCGTCGTTGTCGGCGGTTTTTCCTCACGATTGCAAAATACCCGCAATAATCACTAATTATGCAGATGCCTCTCAGTCTCATATAAACACACAACAAGTATATACATAGGTAAGTCTTTATCTAAACCAGGACCAGACCAGCAGCTCCGCATGGGTCCTGCTACCTGTGTGATTGAGGTCGTTTGATATTTTCGGATCACAAGGAATCCCCGTGTGCCGAGAATATTCTGTGTATATCCTTATTGCGGTGGTATTTACGTCTGATCTTTATTTCCGTGGGTTTTCTGGTTGGGATTGGGATATCCCTTGGAACTCATGGCAGGGAGGAAAGAAAAGGAATACAATGTCGTCGCGTCGTCGTGCGTCGCGTCGTCGGGATGTCTGCATGTTTATTTTTGATTTCTAAAATTATCCTGCATGATGCATCTGCAAGAATGTTGCACGGAAAAAAGACAAATTTTAAGGGTGCGTTCGTTGTTGTCGTCGTGTCGTCTCATCGTGCGTCGTCTTTTTCCCATTGCAACATTGTCAGCAGAGTCGTTAAAAATGCTTTAAAACACTCCTGACTGTCTGCCTGTCATATTTTTATCTCATTTTTAATGACAACCTGCTTGTAAATTTTGTTTGCGAATACATAATTTTACGATGTTTGTTTCTTTGCGTGTTCTTAAAGTTTTTCTTCAATCGAAATTGACACAAATAATAACGCCGCTCTGAGTGCGTATATACCTACCGTACCGTATCAAAAATGGAGCAGGAAATTGTTTTTATGTGGCAAGTTAAATAAACGGAAAGACGAAGATGTGTTTTCTCTCTGACAGCCATTAATGATGTTTTGTTGATGTTTTTGTTGTTGTTGTTGTTGTTGTTTTTCTTCGGGAAAAGTTCATTAGAGGTTTGAGTGGGCGGAAACATATTAATTGACGGTCTCTTTCCTATTTGAATTTTGTTTTTGGGGAGCAAAGCGAGAGAATTAAAATATGGTGTTTGTATATGGTAATGAATATCAAATACAAGAACCATACATGCGGTTTCTTGTTCATAGATTATCCGCAATAGGCGCTGTAAGCTTATAAGTGAGGACAATAACCTTTGTTTCTATGTCGTAATTTTGTGGTGAATTTGAATTTTAATTACGATATTAAGGAACAATTTTGAGTTTTGCCTTTGTATACGTATAAAAACCATCGTAGCAGACAATTTTAGGGCGACCACATTCCGCGTTATTGGCGTTGGTGTCGCGAAGTGGAGAGATTTACGGAAGCGAGAGGAAAATATTAATTTCATTTGCATAAGCAGCATAAGGGAAGTAAAAAAATATGCCCATATATCGTGTATACAATGGGGGATGATAGCGATGGCTGCTTCAAATGCTTAGCTTCACTTACAGAATTTTGTGTATTGCGTTTGCACACATACATATATACATAAACATGTGCCTACGGTACGGATTAACAGCTTAATTTTTGTAGCGTGTTGAATTCGTATCGGTGTATACATGTTTTCACCTCGGAGAAGAGTACACAAAAAAAAATCAGTTCCGGGAAATACGACATTTCTCATTTTTGTTTATTGATAGACAAGAAGGCTATGTTTTTAAAGTCTCATTATAATAGGTCCGTTCGCGTACTTTCTGCACTAAAATTCGTAAAAAGAAATATTTTAAAGAGTGGGGGTAAAATTCTCTCACAAAAAAAAACTACAAAAAAGTAAGCGAACGTGAAAACAACAAATTTTTCACACAATATTACTGTCTTGTTCCTGTTCTTTGAAAATTTGTTTTTAAATTTTGTAACTGACAGCAAAAGCGAGCAATTTATTTAATTTTTTTGAATTTCTATCAAATTTGAAATTTTCACAAATCAGCCCAAAGAAATTTCTTGGGCTAAAATTCGTAGGTTGGGGAAATATTTTACTCTCGCGTGAGCGCTCTCTTTTACGAAAAACTACCAAATTTTTGAGTACGCGAACAGGATTTGGTTAAATTTCGTATTTTTTAGTAAAATTTGACTGTTTTATGAGGGTACGCGAACGGACCAAATATTTGTAATTCTCATGGATTTCTTTTTTTTTTAATTTTGCTAACATCTTGTCGTTACTCCTATAATTCAAATTAATTCTAGCAAAACATTTTTGTTTGTCAATAAATAACGGGAGAAGTTATACCGGTAGTTCGTGGTGAATTTGTTTTTCTTTTATTTTTCTCTAAGTTACAGATAGATGGCATTAACAATCAAAACAAGAAAGGATGTGTGCAGAAAGAGTGTAAAAAGGTTTTTTAGACTAGACTTTATTTGTATACCTGAACGAGTACATGTTTTTTTATAAATGTATGTTATGTTTATTTCAATAGTAATACCTTAACTAATAACTTAACTACTGTTTTATCTAAAATATACTGCATTGAATTATTTTACATTGAATTAAAAAAGGCGGACATAATAAAGTTCTACAGTTTACCGGAAATATTTATATAAAATATTCATATCTTCTGAAATTGCGGTATCAATCGATATTTTCTGGAACTTAGTGTTAACGTAAAATTTATCTGTCATAAATTAATTTTTCAGCTTTTTTATACACCAAAAAAATCAATTATGAAATTTGCCTGCGATAATAATTACTTGAACACAGCATTTTCTATGTTTATAGTTATTCAGGTTTGCATTTATTTATGAATAGCCTAAAAAATTTAGCAAACATCTATGAATAAGCCACAATGCACTTTCAGAAAAACTGTAGTTAGAACTTTCCCTCACAGATTTTTCCTTGTCGATATAATAACTGAAAGATAAGATAAAAATATTTAGAACTGGAAACTTATAAAAATGATGCATAAGACTTAGATTTTGGTTGAAGAACAAATTTGTATATTCTTTTCACAAAACCACTGACCTAGCGAGAATACAAATATTTTTACTTTTGTACAGAAGTACTTTTCGGCTTATGTAGTTAAGCCTTTAAAAGCAACACACTAGCTTAGTGGAAAGCAGTAAGAATAGCTTATCACCTATTCACAAATCCTATGCAATCAAAATTGGCAACAGAAGTAACAAGTTGACAGACTTTTTACTTAGTCTTTACTTAAATCACTTATTTTCAGCATTTTGGAAATGTCGTGAGTAATGTAAACAAAATAAACAACGAGTACACACACATAAAATAGGAATGGAAAAAAGAGATGAGTAATATTTAAATGTTTTCAATGTTCCTGCGTTGTTTTATTTTCTAATTCCATGTTTACATTCTGTAACTCTCGTTTTCAATGTTCCTGCAACTCTCGCATCGACAAAATTAAGTCGATAAATTGAAAATTGAAACAAATCTGAGTTTTTTGCATTTTTCAACGGTCTGAGCGAAAATTAAACCCATAAACACAGCTAATAATAAAAAAATAATAGTTGTAGTGCTTTCAGAATTTTATGTTTCTAGATCCTAATTCTCATTGGACTGTTGCACCACCTAATTTATTTTACTTACTTAATGATTAAAACTGGCTTAAAATAACTAACTAATATTTCTCTAAATGCGTAATTTAGAATTGTTTCTAAATCTTCATTGTTCTGGCACCTAACAAGAGTAATTAATTTCACGTCATATTCGAATGATATTACTCCCAAACGAACACAATAGTGTACCAAAAAGTTGTTCATACACAATTTTGAATTTTCTTTGAACACCTCTGAACAGCTGACTACATCCGCCATTTTTCAAAGGTGGTCGCCATTCTTAAAAGGTGGTGAGCAGAGAGAAAAGAGAGACACATTTTTTCTCTCTGGTGGTGAGTATGCACACTTGCATACATAAGTATTTGTTCCCCACATTTTTTTTATATGGAGTTTATACATATGCAAGTTGGTGTGCAAATCACAGCTTGTTGGCAAAAAGAGAGCAACCGTCGAAGTTGATTCTCTCTATTAGTTCTTTTCTCTCTGGTCGAGACGTCCTTTTCCTCGCACTGGACGGAGCCGAGTGCCTTCGGTTCAGTAGGACTGTTTCCGATAGGGACCGAAGAGATAGTGTGAGGCAGGAGAACCAGTTTTGGTGGCTTCAAATTGAGAATGTCATTTAAAGTTGTCTAGGGCGTTTGGTCTTGGCCGGCTTACTTAGGTTTAAGGACAGTCAGG
The DNA here is from genome assembly GCA_920104205.1 of Eupeodes latifasciatus. NCBI lineage: Eukaryota > Metazoa > Arthropoda > Insecta > Diptera > Syrphidae > Eupeodes > Eupeodes latifasciatus. The sequence goes on from OV049924.1 coordinate 77,544,973, forward strand.
GTGGCACCAAAAAAAATATTTAAAAAAACACACAAAAAAAAAACAAAAAAAAATAAAAAACAAAAAAAAAGCTTACTGTGGCTGCTCTAGTTTTTAAGAAGTTTAGAGTATTTTTAAGTAGTATTATTGGTTTTGGTTAGTTTTAAGTAGCTTAAGTATTATAATGGGTTTCGGTTTTTTTTTATTAAGTTTTAATAGTATGGGAGGCGACGGTAAAAGTACCTACCTCATCGAGTCAATGGAAAATTTGGTCATTAACGAATGGTAAATGACACGAAGATTACAAAACCGCTGGTCGGACAGACTTTTTCCGGGCCTTTTTGCCGCAAAATGGTCACTTCCGGTTGCGTTTTTTGGTGTTGGGGTATACCATCAGGTCAATGAAAAATTTAAATAGTAGTTGGTATAGATCTGGTGGTAGATTTAAAATCATTTGGTCGGACAGACACAATCCGGGACCAACCCTTTGTCCGACCATCTCAAAAAACGGTATTTTTGGTGTTGACCTACCTCATCGGGTCAATGGACAAATGGGGTATCAAATGAAAGCTTGGACCATCTACTTTAAGAATCTACTGGTCGGACAAACTTTTCATGGGCCAAACATACGTCCGACCGCTTTTTCCCCAAAAAAATGCTTTCATCTTTTTTCATCTTTTTTCAACTCAATATCAAACATTTTTAAGTCAAATAAATATAAAATTTGTATCAGATAAAAGTTAACATTGTCACCTAAATAAATTATATAAAAAAGTTAAAAAAAAAATTACAAAAAGCCATAACAAAATCTATTGATCATTTTTTTCTCAGGAAATTAATTTTTTTTTATAAATTAAATAAATGACATACTTACCGACGAACTACTAACTCCAATTAAAATGCAATCCTGTTTCTGTACTTAAAATTGCAGCAGGTATCTAATAAAATTATATTTTTTGGTTCTAATGATAATTAATAAGGTATTTAATAAAGACAAAATTGTTTTTTCAACACATTTTCATGAACGTTTTTTCCAGGTTTTCAAGGAGTATAAGAACGAGTGATTTTGAATTGTATGTGGATTTTATTTTCGAACTTTCCAATTTATTTTTTGTGTTTAACTAACCTAATTATGCAAGGTGGATATTTAAATATCATTCTAATTTAGTTGAATTAAAAATACAAAATTTTAGTTTAATATATGAATTTAGGCGTGGTGCTTTTGGTATAAGGCGTACAGCAAAAAGTTTTTCTAGGTCACCAGTTGACCTGATTCTCGGACAAACTATTAATGCGGATGCTGCTAACTTGCTTGACTGGTGTTACCCATTTTCCAAATTCAGTTTCAGCAAGACAACGCTGGGCACTAAGTCATAACTTAAGAATACAAATTATTTCCCAAATGTTAACTGAAATAAAAATCGGACAATCGGATGATATATGTCATGAGCCAGAAATAGAATTCAAAAGGACAAGAAAGCATTAACTGATATCGTTAATGTTTTTAAACAAAATATAAATCCTTTTGATGAAAACTTGGGAAAAGAATTTCTTTTTAACATAACAACAGGTAGAGCGGCAAGTCAACAGAAAGCTGACTTTGTTCTAAATGTCAATGAAACAGGCAAAAACAAAAGGTAACACTTATTGAAGAGTGTTCTGAAAACATTGGTCGATTTGAAAAACCTTTAAAGCGCAACAATATTCTGAACTTCGCATCAGAATGCTTAAAAAAATATCAAAAAAGTAGAGATAGTACAAAACAGAGCCTTATAAAAATGGAACGGGATGACTTTGGGAGACTATATTAGCAATAGCTTTAGAAAAAAAATTTACATGGAGGTTTGTTTATCATATCCATTGTCTCCAGGCCCCCAGCCCTTTGTCACTATACTGGTGAAATGCACAAAACTGATAAAGCAGTTTTGGCAAAAAAACTGAAATCTAGAATTTCTCCGTCCGAGCCGTTCAAAGAAGATATAGAATTAATTGATGGCTTTTACTTAATCCATCTCTTAGGGTCATTAGTTCCTCAAACATTTAACAAAATATCGGAGATGATTTTAACAAGGGTATGTTACACGGATGCCCCGGAAGTTCATGTTGTTTTTGACCGCTATTTACACCCACTCATCAAAGACTCTGAACATTGCGTTCGAAATGAAGTAGAAGTCTCAAATTTCACGATTTCTGGACCACTTCAAAAACGAACAGATGATTTTCTTAAATGCCTTAAAAGCCCTAAATTTAAAAAATCACTCGTAAGATTTTTAGGGCTGCACTGGGAGGATAGTTCCTTGATTCCAATTTTAGGAGACAAAATTGTTTTTTTTTGACGGTAGATGACACGTGTTTCTCCTATGAAGTTAAAACCAATGTATTTCTAAACGTGAGGAATATAAATATAGTTGCAGCCATGCAGAAGCCGATACCAGATTAATTTAATATATAAGCTAATCAAAACCTAATTCCAACATTATGGTTCGAGCATCTGACACAGACATACTCGTTATTTTACTGGGGAATATGCACAAATTCAAGGACTTAAAGATTTGGTTAGCAAGTGGCAGCTCGAAAAGAAATTATTTCAATTGCATAAACTGTACGCAACTAGCTTCGACATCGGGAGTGAATTTAGTATGTGATGCGCTACCAGTTTTTCTTAGAAAAGGAAAAGCTAGATATCCTTCAAAAAAGTGGTTGTTATCAAGCTGCCTTTGAAGCATTGAGTAAACATTAAACAAACTGATCTTTTACTGGAAAAAGATACAGAATATATTCAAAACTTTACTTCACATATGTATGGTCTATGGAACTGCAAAAGTGTAAATGAAGCTAGATTTCAAAGGTTTCAAAACATATGTATATGCTTCTAAAAAACGTCGGTAGGTATTTTTTGTAAAAATATAAAAAACTTTGACCCTAGCTTGATTCCACCATGTTTTAAATCACTCAATGAAAAAATTAAAAGAACAATTTGTGTAAGTTCTATGTGGGCTAATGCCACAGAAGCAGAATGCGTTAAACTGAGGGCAGAAGATTTTGGGTGGGTATTGAAGGATGAAAAGTTTATACAACTTTGGTTTCAAGGGGATCCCACTCCGCTTAATGTTGATGATATTATTTTAAAAGACAAAGAATTGGAATATTTGAGTGAGGAAGATTCTGTTGAAGACGATATTTCTTAATTTTTTATTATTTTAATTGTCGTTGAATAATTACTAGGATATATGCAAAGTTTATTTTTGTATTCTATGTATTGATATGTGATATTATGTTTATTTTATATAGACATATGTATGAGTAACATTTAATTAATAATTGGATTAACTTTTCCCTGCTGGAAGTAGTTAGTTCGTCGGTATATTTATTTAATTTATAAAAAAAAAATTAATTTCCTGAGAAAAAAATGATCAATAGATTTTGTTATGGCTTTTTGTAATTTTTTTTTAAACTTTTTTATATAATTTATTTAGGTGACAATGTTAACTTTTATCTGATACAAATTTTATATTTATTTGACTTAAAAATGTTTGATATTGAGTTGAAAAAAGATGAAAAAAGATGAAAGCATTTTTTTTGGGAAAAAGCGGTCGGACGTATGTTTGGCCCATGAAAAGTTTGTCCGACCAGTAGATTCTTAAAGTAGATGGTCCAAGCTTTCATTTGATACCCCATTTGTCCATTGACCCGATGAGGTAGGTCAACACCAAAAACACCGTTTTTTGAGATGGTCGGACAAAGGGTTGGTCCCGGATTGTGTCTGTCCGACCAAATGATTTTAAATCTACCACCAGATCTCTACCAACTACTATTTAAATTTTTCATTGACCTGATGGTATACCCCAACACCAAAAAACGCAACCGGAAGTGACCATTTTGCGGCAAAAAGGCCCGGAAAAAGTCTGTCCGACCAGTGGTTTTGTAATCTTCGTGTCATTTACCATTCGTTAATGACCAAATTTTCCATTGACTCGATGAGGTAGGTACTTTTACCGTCGCCTCCTGGACTATAAGTTTTATATAAAATAAAAAATAATGATAAAGATACCAAGTTTTTTTTTTTTAATTTTCTTGGTTTTAGATTAAGTTCTTGTTATTTAGTATTAAAATTGTTCTTAGGCCTAAAGGCAGTAGTTATAAGATAATGGATTAACTTAGAGCTCCCGCATAGGGCCAGTAAGATATTTTTTAAGTTTTTGAAATTTACGATAGTTTTTTTTAAGAATTTTTGTCTAGCTTTAGGATAGCTTGAAATTTTGATAAAATAAAAAAAATGTGCCTACGGATACATATAATTTCGTATAAAATCAAGGATAGTAGGTGGTTTAGTTAATCATAAATTTATAAGATTTGTAGGAAGATTTCGATAATGGAAAGGCTTGAATTCTAAAATAATATTTTGTACCTGACAATAAGTTATTTTTCTGAAGGATTTGTATGGCCTCAGATATTAATTGAAATTTGTTTTTAATTCAAGATGAGATTTAATTCAAAGGGTTCTGATGCATACCTTTGAAAAAAGGAAAACATAAGATTCAACATTTTTCTAAGGCTTCAAAAAGAGTTGAATGACAAATCAAAATTCATAATTCACTTATACTTACTTACTTAAGGTGGTGCTACAATCCTGTGTGAACTAGGGCCTAGGAGCCTAGGTAGACGAAGTCCTTAACTACCTCCAAATTACGTCTGTGGATGGTGACGTTTTGACCAAGACGTCGTCGGTGTTGTGAGTCCTTTCTTGATGACAGCATGTACTTTGTTTTCCCCTTATTTACCGTTTAACCCATTTTTGCCGCCTCTGCCTCAATACTCACAAAAGGCCCATTGACATCACACCGAGTTCTTGCGATTATGTCAATGTCATAAGCATATGCTAGTAATTGGACAGACTTTTGAAAGATAGTGCCTCTTGTGTTGACGTTGGAGCTTTGCACTATTCTTTTAAGTACGATGTTAAAAAAATCGCATCGACAGCGCATCATCTTGTCTAAAACCTTTTTTGACATTGAGAGGTTCTGTTAAGTTGTTTCCAACCTTTATGTAGCAGCGTGAATTCGTTGTCATCCTCATAAACGGACGAGTTTCGCAGGAATGCCAAAACTAGACATGGTTGTATACACAGTTCGTCGCTGTTGATGCTGTCATATGCGGCCTTGAAACCGATCAAAAAATATAGGGTGTCGATTTGTTGTTCTTGGGTTTTTTCCGGGATCTGCCGTAATGTGAATATTTGGTCGACTGTGGACATTCCTGGTCTAAAACCACACTGATAAGGACCTATCAGATTGTTGACGAAGGGCTTTAGATGTTCACATATTTCGGCAGAGAAGATTTTATAAGCGATGTTAAGCATACTGATACCTCTTTAGTTGGTGCAGTCTCCTTTTTTCAGAATGGGACAAACAATTCTATAGGTTCCATTCATCGGGTATGCTTTCTTCCGACCATATCTTACAGATAAGTTGGTGCATGCTCCTAACCAAATTATCTCCAGCTGCTTTGAAGAGCTCGGCATTCAAGCCATCTGCTCCAGTGGCTTTGTTAGACTTCAGATTAGATATGGCAATGTTTACTTCGTCAAGTCGCTCCACTATGATGTTTCCACTTTCCTCTTTGCAGCCTTCTTTTCGAGATTTACATATGTAATTGTGAACTTCATTCTTACTTTTTAACCTCTCAACATCTTCGACCGCACGCTTCTCATGCTCTCTCCTTTTCCTTCTGAGAAGTCAGTCTTCCTCTCTCCTCTTCTTCTCATAGAGCTCGTGACCAGCTCTCATCCTTCTTTGTAGGGCCGCTTTGCGTGCCTGTTGTTTGGCTGCATTTGCCTGCCGACATTCCTCATCAAACCAAGGATTCCTTGTTGGTGGCTGCTTGAAACCCAGCACGTCAGAAGCGGCTTCTCTGATTGCATCTTGGCAACGTTGCCACTGGTTCTCGATACATTGTGTTGGTGGCAGAGAACTTCGAGAGAGGTTACTTGTAACTCGGTCGGAGAAGGATTTGGCGATCTGTTGCGATTGTAGCCGTTCGACTTTGTTTCTTCTCCCAGCATCTCCCTGTTTTGCCTTGCGTCTGGAAACCCGAAGTGCTACCTTAGCTTCAATAAGGTAGTGATCCGAGTCGATGTTAGCAAATCCGAAGATTCAGACATCCATGATGCTGGAAGCATGTCTAGCGTCGATCACAATGTGGTCAATCCTGTTGCCGGTAGATTGATCTGGATAACTCCAAGTTCCTTTGTGGATGTTAAGGTGTGGAAAACGCGTATACTGGCTACCATGACGTTTCGCCCCGCCGCCGCATCTATGAGCCTGAATCCGTTGTCGGAAGTGTTGTCGTGCAGGCTTTTTTTCCCGATTGACATACGTCAATGTTTATTTGCCGTTACTTTGGATCATCAAATAATAAAAGCCAATTTAAAACTTAATTTCACAATTTCAAAAACTATTGACATACAAATTTCAATTTAAATTTTTGATTATACATACTCGTACAACGGACTTATGGCTTCAAAACCTGTATAGAAATTTTTTGTAAGTATTGCCGTTGTTTTTAATATTTCTTTTCCAATTTAAGTCATTCCTTATAAAATTGCCACTTACTTCTAAACGGAGAGAAAGATCCGCATTTCGATTGTAAAAAGTGTAGGTATGTTTTGGACCAAACACCAAAGTGCACTAAAGTTAAAGTAATCCTTTTCTTAAATGCGCGGTAACTCCAAATAATAAAATATAATAATAAGTGAATAAAATGGAGTCTTATCTTCCTTCCCTTGGACAGAATTGGCTTTATTATTGGAGCTGATTTACAAAAATATCAGACATGAAACAAACATTTTGATAATATAGTTTTATTGTCGGCGACGGCAACAAATAAAAACACAAAAAGTAACAATAACAATAAACATCACAAAATAGTTGGCAATTTCCGAAAGAGAAAAACCAAGTTTAATAACATTTTCAAGTTATTGAACAAACATTATCTTTCGTTGAGTTCATTTTGACATTTCAGTCATAGTATAAGAGTATTTCAAATATACTGAACGATCTTATACTGAAAACGATTGACGAGACGACAGCATCGCGAAAGAACTAATAGAGAGAACCAACTTCGACGGTTGCTCTCTTTTTGCCAACAAGCTGTGATTTGCACACCAACTTGCATATGTATTAACTCCATATAAAAAAAAATGTGGGGAACAAATACTTATGCAAGTTGGTGTGCATACTCACCACCCACCAGAGAGAAAAAAAATTTCTTTCTTTTCTCTCTGCTCACCACCTTTGAAAAATGGCGACCACCTTTGAAAAATGGCGGATGTAGTCAGCCGTTTCAGAGGTGTTCAAAGAAAATTCAAAATTGTGAATGAACAACTTTTTGGTACACTATTGTGTTCGTTTGGGAGTAATATCATTCGAATATGACGTGAAATTAATTACTCTTGTTAGGTGCCAGAACAATGAAGATTTAGAAACAATTCTAAATTACGCATTTAGAGAAATATTAGTTAGTTATTTTAAGCCAGTTTTAATCATTAAGTAAGTAAAATAAATTAGGTGGTGCAACAGTCCAATGAGAATTAAGACCTAGAAACATACAACTCTGAAAGCACTACTACTATTATTTTTTTATTATAAGCTAGGTTTATGAGTTTAATTTTCGCTCAGACCGTTGAAAAATGCAAAAAAATCAGATTTGTTTCAATTTTCAATTTATCGACTTAATTTTGTCGATGCGAGAGTTGCAGGAACATTGAAAACGAGAGTTACAGAATGTAAAAATGAATCATGAAAATAAAACAACGCAGGAACATTGAAAACATTTAAATATTACATACTCATCTCTTTTTTCCATTCCTATTTTATGTGTGTGTACTCGTTGTTTATTTTGTTTACATTACTCACGAGTCACGAGATTTCCAAAATGCTGAAAATAAGTGATTTAAGTAGACACTAAATAAAAAGACCGTCAACTTGTTACTTCTGTTACCAATTTTCATTGCATAAGATTTGTGAATAGGTGATAAGCTATTCTTACTGCTTTCCCCTAAGGTAGTGTGTTGCTTTTAAAGGCTTAACTACATAAGCCGAAAAGTACTTTTGTACAAAAGTAAAAATATTTGTATTCTTGCTAGGTCAGTGGTTTTGTGAAAAGAATATACAAATTTGTTCTTCAACCAAAATCTAAGTCTTATGCATCATTTTTATAAGTTTCCAGTTCTAACTATTTATATCTTATCTTTCAGTTATATAGCGACAAGGAAAAATCTGTCAGGGAAAGTTCTAACTACAGTTTTTCTGAAAGTGCATTGTGGCTTATTCTTAGATGTTTGCTAAACTTTTTAGGCTATTCATAAATAAATGCAAATCAAAGTTATGGGCTAAACCTGAATAACTATAAACATAGAAAATGCTGTGTTCAAGTAATTATTATCGCAGCCAAATTTCATAATTGATTTTTTTTGGCGTATAAAAAAGCTGAAAAAGTAATTCATGACAAATAAATGTTACGTTAACACTAAGTTCCAGAAAATATCGATTGATACCGCAATTGCAGAAGATATGGATATTTTATATAAATATTCCCGGTAAACTGTAGAACTTTATTATTTCCGCCTTTTATAATTCAATGCAGTATATTTTAGATAAAACAGTAGTTAAGTTATTAGTTAAGGTATTACTATTGAAATAAACATAACATACATACATTTATAAAAAACATGTACTCATAACCTTAACCTTAACCTTGTTAAACACTTTCTGCACACATCCTTTCTTGTTTTGGTTGTTCCTGCCATCTATCTGTAACTTAGAGAAAAAGAGAAAAGCAAATTCACCACGAACTACCGGTAAAACTTCTTCCGTTATTTATTGACAAACAAAAATGTTTTATTAAAATTAATTTGAATTATAGGAGTATTTTTGTAGATATAAAAACGACAAGATGTTAGCAAAATTAAAAAAAAAATTCATGAGAATTACAAATCATATAATGAGACTTTAAAAAACATAGCCTTCTTGGCTATCAATAAACAAAAATGAAAAATGTCGCATTTCCCGGAAATGGCGTTTTTTGTGTACTCTTCTCCGAGGTGAAAACATGTATACACCGATACGAATTCAACACGCTATAAAAAATGAGAGTAAGAGGTTTCGAAGAGACGGAGACGAGGAAATTTGGTTCTCTCATTTAGTTTTTTCTCTCTGACGATAGTGATAAAGCTACGTGAAGCAAATTATTTACATCGTTAATGATAATCGTTTTGACAATTATCGTTTCGGAAATTACGGAATGACTCCCCAGTAAAATTTGTATAGAAATCCAACAGTTAGTTTGTTTCATAAAAATTAAGGTCTACAAAAAAATAGTACGCAAAATTGGTAAACATTGAAATTGTATCAGAAAAGTCCAATATGTATTTTTTTATCTAAGAAAAAAAAACTTTTAAGAAATGCTACTAAAATTAAGAAATGGTTTTCGACTAAAAATCTCGTTAGCAAAAATAAAATCTGAAATCAAACTATTTTATCATATTCAAAATATTGTTGATAATTTTTAGTTAATTTTTTTGAAAAAATCAATTGAATACTTTTTTATTTGAAAAAAAAAAAACACAAATACCTACAAAAACAACAAAACAAAACTGATATAAAATGGTTTTCGACTCAAGTATTAAGAGAACAGAGGAAGATATTGACTTCAAATTATTTATGTATCTCACACAAAATATTGGTGTGAACATTTCGTTAAAATTTGAAGCAAGACAATCCACAGACGGGATGGGAAGCTATCAGTGTTGGTTGCATCCGAGCCCCTTTTTTTGGTTTGGCATTTCAGCAAAATAGACTGAAGCAAATATACAAACTTATTTTCAAATTATTATAAGACTACTTGAATTGAAATGAATTATTATGAATTATACGCCGATAAACTCGAAACTATTGAATACTTGAAGAAAAGCATTCACTACGTTATTGCCGATTTACGTACACAAATGTTGAAAACATGTAAAGGACTAATACAAAAAAATACCCTTTTTTAGTGGAATAACTTAAAAAAAATATATCCACCAACAGTTTTAGTAAAAATAACTATTTCCAGCTGACAAGCATTTAACTGCAATATTTTCATGACTTGGCAGCAATCAAATTAGAAATACATATATGGAAACACTTTGAAAGGCTAGATGTTTCTAAGCTTTTAAATAACATTCTCAGGAACTGCTTCGAAGTTTCTATTTGAATGACCTATTATCGTCTACCTCCATATTTCAATGAGCAATTAGTTTCTTCAACTTTGAGCGTTGACGAATGTTTTCTCGATGTACTTTGAGTTTAAGAACTGTGGCCACTAAACTTTCATGATTTCGGAAATACTACTGAACACCTAAATTTTATTCCTGCAAACTCAAAAATTTTTTGTGTTGATATTAAAAACTAGCAACTTCATAAAGTTTGAATTTGATTTAATGTTTAAAACTTCAGTAGAAAACTCAAAGCCTCTCAAAATCTTTTCATTGTGAACCAGGAAAAAAAACCATGCTCACCAAGTTCCTAGACTAAGGAATAATTAAAAAGTCATAATACCACCTTAACAATCAGTAGCAATTAAAGAAAAAGACTGTGTGTTGAATTTCAATTCCCCATATATTACCTACATCTACTACTTGGTTCTCAAGAGACCTTCTCACCAACTCTGGACATTCTGCACAGAAAAGAAGTCCCTTCTTCAAAGTTACATTCTATTTTTTCTTTGAACTTCTTCATCAAAATCCAACGATAGAAATACTGTGTGTGTTGTTGTTTCCGCGGCGCCAGGTAATTCTGGAATATTATTAATCGCTGCAAAACCGAAGCAAAGCGTCAAAAACACGCCTCAGACCAATAAGACACGGTACTGAATGGTGTTCCACACGTCACGCACATTATCATTTTGGTGAATTAATTAATTCCTCACAACATTGCTGCTATCGCACGTAAGATATATCGAAAGCATGAAAGTTTTGTTAAACACTTGTTATACGGACCTCAGATCGCACAAACTGCTCTATAGCAGGTTATATCTGCTACATACAACTTGTACTTTATATAGCTTATAGTTTAGTTTAGCTTAGCTAGCCTCTGGAGCTATACAATGTTGTGTGGTTGTGTTTTTTTTTTTTGTTCTGCTGTTAAACTTCATCAAGTCAAAGCGGCTAAAGTTATTTATCGTCGACAACAACTCGTACTAATAACTCTAATGTTATATTAGTAGGTACAGGAACCCACGGTGCATGCTGCACAGTTGCCGCGCAGCGCAGGAGGAGGGGCTAGTGCATAATATAGAAAAAATAATATAGCAACTAAAACTAGATTATTGTAAATTAGTCAACAGCACCCAGTACCGCAACGGGCGACGCGACGCGATGAGACGGCAGAAACAGTGACTCCACGCCACGCCATCGCCACTCCACGTCTGCGTCTAACGTCCACGTCCACGTCCAAGTCCACACATCTACTTGGTAGTCGGTGTGTCACTGATTTATATCTCATGTTCCCCCATGAGAGTAGGTTGCGGGAAGAATCGGAATCTTATATGTATAGCAGCATAGTTCCCAAAGCCTAGCTCGGCGAAGATCTAGGATAGGATAGAGATCTGGTTTGGGGCTTATGTCGTTTGCCCACTTTATGGCGCTGCACTGGTGCTGCGCTGAGCTGTTTGCCCCTCTCTTTTCTCTTTATGAAACCAATGCTACCGTGCACCCAGCTGAGGGTTGATATTAGCATTCAACTGATGAATAGGCCAATGTAATCCATGGTGAGAAATGCTTGCTATCAATAAACCTCTCACCAAGCGGCTCACCACAACAGTAACAGTCGCAGTCGCAGTTGAAGTCGCAGCTAATGCAGTGACCAACGACCAACGATTGCCGTTGTCTGTTGTCGTCATCGTCATTGAGCTCTTCATTTTGTGGTCCTGCATGCTCGTCGGACATTTTACATTGCTTGGATAATGTCCGTCAATTTGTATCCTTCATAATTACAGAAGAAGTGTATTGCGTGGAAGTATGGATGTGGATGCATATAGAGGGTACATTTATGTACACATTGCTAGGAAGCTGCGGGATTCACTTCGTGGTTTTTGATTTGGTAAATCAATTCGATGTGAACAGACTTGGTTAAGAGAATATAGCACTTTAGTGGTTAGAATCTGATTCCCTTTTATGAGAGTCTTGTGTTTTCAATAATAAGAAGGGCTTCAACGAAAGTTCAATCTTAAGTATATTTCCTCTAAAATTAGACCACCGGGTATGAAATGAAAAAAGTAGCAAATGTAGTCAATAAGTGACTGTGTTCCTATGGGTCGCTGGTTCATATCCGGCTCGAAGGACCAAAATGTTCTGCACAAAAAATTTTATTTTGGTATGTAAAATATAAAAAAACTCAAAACTTCAATTTTATTAAATTTTTCTTTATTTGAGAAAACACCCTTTTTCAAATCACGAATTAAACAGAAGTGTCCATGGTTCTTGTATTAACCTCCATCTGACCTTCTTTTATTGAATTTGTATAACAGTCAAAAAGGTATTCATTCAGAAGTTGGTGATTTTTAATTACACATTATATTGATGGTGAGTTGACATTCCGATTATGGCAGCATCCAACAAAAGCGATGGCTTATTTCAAACCTTTAGATAAGGTTACTTTCATAAGAACTAGTAAGTAAACTTGTGTTTCTTCTTCAGTACTACTGTCTTAAGGACACAAGATCACAAAAACTTTGTCCTATCATCCTTCATGTTTAACATGTTTTATGTTACCAAAATTTAAATACTTACTCATTTTTTGATATCGTTTTATTTCATGGCACTTTAATGTTAGTCTCCATCCATCTTCATAACCCCACACCTGCGTGACATTCCCATAAAATCGAAACCTAGACCTCTGACGCTAGTCCTACTTTTTTGTAACGACTTTACAACGGGCTTTAATAGATTGTTTGAAAAACATCACACTTTCATAGATTTTTAGTTTGCCTGTCTGTAGATCAGCATCTTCGCCGTTCTGACACGAAAATCAGTCTAAATTTGATAAATGACTGAAAATATGTGTCGAGTTGTGGTTTAAAAAAGCACAACGCTATGGTAGTCAAATATCAGAAAATGGATTGCTAAATTGCATGGTTTTGTGGAAATTCGGAATTAGATTCAGTAAAAGTTCCATTGTGGCATATTAAAGCTTCATATCGTCAGCGTCCACACTAAAGCTAATAGATAAATCTTCGATCTCTAGCTTTGATATTGACAGTGCGGTCCTGTTCAACGTGCGTCGTTCTATACGAAATTGTGCCAATGACGTTGTCAAGAAAAAATCTATAAGAGCAGCGACAACAATGACAAAACAGAGTGCATGAATGATAGTCATTTGTCAAACTGAAACATGCAGCTTCAATAATATGGCTGACAATATCGTCAAAGTTCTGAAGACCGTACAAATAATTTTTTGAGTAGAACTACAAATTGAACGTTATTAAATTGGTTGCAATTTACAGCCGACATAATGTAAAAATATCCGAACTGTAAATTTCTAAAGTACGGATATAATTGATAATGTTAGTGGCTTGTTGCGCCTTCTTTTTGGAATCAAATATGATTCAATCCATGATCTTTAATCGCAGGCCAAAAAGAAGTAGTACCCGTAGCGTGATGGTTATTGGTTAGTGCGTTGGACTGTCATGCAAGGGGTCTTGGATTCAATACCTGCCTGTGCCACCTAACTTTTTTCACGGGTACTGCCTCTTGCGAGGAATTGACAAATCCTCCAAGAGTAATTCTTGTCATGAAAAGTACTTTCTCAAATTAGCCGTTCGGATTCGGCATATAAACTGTAGGTCCCTTCCATCTCTGACAACATTACTCGCACACAGGAATGGTTGAGAGTTGTAAGTCACTAGGCCCTGGTTCTTCATGGACTGTTCCGCCACCTAATTTATTTATTATAAAAAGAAGGCTTTCTTCACGTCAAATTACTACGAACGCCGGTATATCGATAAATTCACACCATCAGAAAAATTTACTTCTATTCTAGTTAAAATTTCTTCACAATTTACAGCTTGCTTGCGTAATGGGTTTATGATTTTGAAGATCATAATCATAATGCATCAAAAGTGCTTACATTTGAATCACCACATTTGAAGCAAGTTTTAATAATTTTAACGCTTTGTTTGATTGTTAGGCGATCCATTATCGTAAATGTCAAATATTCAACTAAAATTATGACACTTCAAATGATATATAGGTTCAAACATGACAATGACTTTTATTTAATGAAAAATCTTACGAAGAAAATATCTTTTGAGATCACAAAATTCAGAAACAATTCCTGGAACAATAAACTCAGTTCCCTTGAGCCAAATTCTAAACCTTTTTGGAACATCGCCAAGGTCTTAAAAAACAAGAATAGATCCATACCTCATCTTGAAAATAATGATTGTCTTATTGTTACCCATGAAGAAAAAGCAAACATTTTCGCTGATACATTTGCGCAAAAGTTCAACAATCCTATGTTAAGTAACTGATTCGGTAAATACTTGGAGTAATACAGTAGTGCCCTTACCGGCAGATGTCTATGTTTCAGGAGAAGATATTGAGTATTTTGTTAGCAATTTTCGAATAAAAAAATCTGCAGGTTTTGACAGCATAAAAAATATTTACCTGAAGGAGCTGCCAAAAACTGCTATCCGTTTTATTTGCGTCATAGTTAACGCTTGTATCAAATTGCAGTACTTCCCAGAAACTTGGAAGATGACAAGAATTATCCCTATACTTAAACCAGGAAAACCACCAAATAAAGCTAGTAGCTATCGTCCAATAAGTCTTTTAAGCAACCTTAGTAAAATCTTGGAAAAAGTGATTAAAACTAAGCTATTAAATTTTCTTGAAAACAACCATATTATACCAAACAACCAGTTTGGATTTAGACAAGGACATAATACTTCTCATCAAGTTTTACGTATATGTAATCATGTTAAAGATAAATTTTCTGTAAAGCAATCTACTGGTCTTGTACTCTTAGATGTGGAAAAAGCATTTGATAGTATATGGCATGAAGGAATTCTTTACAAACTCAAACTCTTTGGCTGTCCGGATTACATTATTAAGTTTGTTCAAAGCTTTTTGCAAGGGAGAACATTTAAAATAAACTTAAATAATATTTGTTCTAGTTCCAAAAATATATATTCAGGAGCTCCACAAGGATCAGTTTTGGGACCTCTCTTATACATTGTTTATGTTTCCGATTTACCAGACCTTCTTAACTGCAAAATAGCTATGTTCGCTGATGACACTGCTATATTTAGCTGAAATGAATTAGGGTATAGTATCGAAAGTTCTCTTCAATACGCACTTGATACTATACTTCAATACTTTGAATCGTGGAAGATAAAGATTAATGCAGAGAAAACACAAGCTATCTTTTTCACATATTTATTTATGTATTTATTGGTTTATTTATTTGTTTATTTATTTATTCATTTATTTATTTATTTATTTATTTATGTATTTATTTATTTATTTGTTTGTTTGTTTGTTTTTTTGTTTATTTATATATGTTTTTTATTTATTAATTTATTTATTTTGTTTATTTATTTATTCGTTTGAATATTTATTTATTTATCTTGTTATTATTCATTTGATTGTTAATTTATTGATTTATTTATTCAATTATTTGTATCTTGTTATCTATGCATTAAATAATTATCAATTTCATTATCATCTGGTAATTCCATTAGTTTTAAGTCCATTTTATCTATCTAACAGATTTCTAAAATAAAGAAATCCTTAACTTAAGATTCAAATGTTAAATGAAGGTTTTTCTCCGTAGTTCTCCTTCAATAGTTTTTCATTCAATATCTCTATTACCATACCGAAATATATATTTTCCTCAGTTGTAAGATATAAACTAAATATCATATCTCTGTGCAAGCTGTGTGTATTCACTTTAATTCATGTAAAATTGTAATGCTTTATTCTACGCAAATAAATATCTATCTATCTATCTATCGTGATGAATGTTGCTCTCCAAGTGGTCAATCGTTTCGGGCTTATCGGCGTAGACTAGTAAATACGCATAACCCCACCGAAAATAGTCGTACGATGTTAAATAGCACGATATTGGAGGTCAATCGTAATTATTCTGTTACCAAACGTTTTATGCAATAAATTTGTGGGACTTATTGTGAAACATGTTGCTCCATATTGTTTAGACCACAGCTCCTCAACATCAAGGTTGTTCAATTTTTTAACTAAAAAAAATTCCAATAATAATGGTTCTATAGCGGTCCCCAATGTCTGTAATGCTCTGGCCAGCATCGTTTTAAAGAAGTACAGACCAGTTATACCACCAACCCATAAAACTCGGTGCCTTAAAATACACTTCAGCAGTTTTGTTTATTGACGTATCTAATCAACCAAAAGTTGAATACGCTTTACGTATTTCGAACAGAACCACGATTTTCAAAATAAATTTGCACAATTCGGAAGTGTTGTGTCAGTTGAAATGCCAAAAAAAACTAAAAATAAATCAATTGACACTGATGACAAAATGGCCGCTAGTGAAAATAGTGCTGCCAACTTTAAGTTCTATACCTGTAAAAAAAAAAACGCTTGTCAGAAATACGAAGTAAAACATAACCCCAGTTTTTCAAAGTTTACATTGATCATGCAGCTGGCTTTTAAATTAAAAAAAAAACTGTCAACGTAAAACAAATTCATAATTACTTAACTTTGACAGCAATAAATTTTATTATATTAAAACAATAATTTCTATGGTATTTTAAAATCGACAATAATTTTGATATTTTTATTCAATTTGTGTGTTCGAATTGAATGAAAATATAAACAATCTTCACAAAATCTTGTTCGACGCTTGATTGAAGTTCACACGTTACTCCTACTTAAAAAAAATCAAATTGGAATTGGAATTTAAATGCTAGAAATTTCTAGCTGACAATACCTTTGAGTCAGTACATGTATAGTAGTTTATAAACTTTGTGACCAATCTACTTTGAAGCCTCTCACGATTTGATATCAAATCAACTAAAGACACGACGAAGAACGTCGACGACAGACGCATCCAGTGGCAACCAACCAACGACGACGACAACGACCAAACGCGACGCGACGGCTGGGGCGGCGCAATGGACGTTCTCCATTTTACAGTTTGACAGTTGTATTCGTATGGAATACCCTCATTACAGTCCGATCTTCTAGCGATTTGCTCGTGAGCCTGTCGGAGCGCACTGGAGTAGCACATTTTTCGACTTTTCCTTCCCGATTTGAAGATCTCTAAAAGCATAAACACAAATATGCCAGACGCATGTCCGTCTCTTGATAAAAAATCCTCCAGCTCCAGCTAGCTACTGCGAGAGTCCGGTATGAGGCTATGTTTGCATTTATCTTTTTTAGCTTCTTCCTGCGTTTGCGTATACCTGCAGCTAACCAACTGCGAAGATGTCGTCCAGTTAAAGTTGTCGTTGGTCATGGGTTTTTGTCTTCGACGCGACCGACGACGACGTCGACGTAGTCGTTTATACGTCCCGCGTGTTTTGCGTTGTTTGCTGCAAATGTAGCGCAGCGCAGCATCGTCGCAGCCAGAGCGCCAATCGATTGCATTAACCAAATTACAGATGGATTGAAATTTGTCATTTGTTATTATTATTGTGTCGATGACATGTTCGTCGTTTGCATTGATCACTTGTGCAGTGCGCTGTTGTTGTGACCAATTCCCCGTAGCGACAGGTTTTATGGTTGTGCGGGGTTGTTATGGTACGGATATCGGACAGGCCATGTTCAGCACCAGTATACCAGCAGCGACAACGACTCTTGATACGCGCGCATTCTCACCACCGAAGCCTTACCGCGCCATCCACCGCACTTGAGTCTGTGAAGAGTTGGAACACTAACTGTGGCTGCAGCAGAGCAGCCAGTGACAGAAGTCGAAATTGATGCGAAAAATTGGACACTTACGGTACTAGGATTGGTTATGTGAAAACGCCGCACCTAGTTCGGGAACATAGGCATATAGGCAGCATCAACATCAGCGCAGGAGCAACAACAGAAGTTGTGACTGCGTGGACAGATTTCTGTGGGCTTCAATGAGTGTACAAATGGAAGCATAATTTTCGTTGTCTTTATTTAGATGGCTACTTAGTTTATGGTGTTCCCATTGAGTGGATATATGAATGTACCATCAGGATGTGCTCCAAAAGCTGGAGGCTGGCTTTATAGAGGTCTGATGGCTGAATTGGACTGGGGTAATCAGTGCTTGATGTTTTCTCTGTTTTGAAGTGCATTGAGATGTATTTGATGTGTTTTTCTTTGTATTTCTGTTTTTATATTTTTGAACGTAACATTAAGTAAAGTATCCGGAATACCGCGCATGTGGGTAGGAATGATGAGTTTTTATGGCAGACATTTTATATTCGAATAGTTCAACGGAATAAGTGCTGTATGTTTAAGGATGAGGGTATTAAACTAAAATAATGTTCTTTTAAATGAAGCTTTCTCTGTGCAAAATAAAAATAACATTTTGTGTATTTAAAGATTCTAAACTTGACATGGTTTTTGGAGAAAAAAGGAATGGAGGCGGAAATGACAACTTGGCGCATAAATCATGAGGTCGAAATTTAGATTAAAGAAACTTTAATCAGAAATTGTATTTTAAACGGGCATTTGTGTATAAATTCGAGACTTTTAATGAAATTTAATACGACAAAATTAAACAACTATATTTTGTAAAGGTGTAGTACCCGTGGCATGATGGTTAGTGCGTTGGACTGTCATGCGAGAGGTCTTGGGTTCGATCCCTGCCTGTGCCACCTAAAGTTTTTTTCACGGGTACTGCCTCTTGCGAGGAATTGACAAATTCTCCAAGAGTAATTCTTGTCATGAAAAGTGCTTTCTCGAATTAGCCTTTCGGAATCGGCATATAAACTGTAGGTCCCCTCCATCCCTGCAATTACTCGCACACAGGAATGGTTGAGAGTTGTAAGTCACTAGGCCCTGGTTCTTCATGGACTGTTGCGCCACCTAATTTATTTTTATTTATTTTGTAAAGGTTGTTTTTTTTTTATCAAATTAAAAATCATTCATCACCAAATTTATCAGATGAAAAATTTTAAATCATGTCTTCACTCTTAATGTCATCACTTATACAGGAAAGAATTTATGGCTGTCTTCATTACCGCATTTTGCCAAATCTGGTTTTTATAGTTGTAACGATTTATTTCTGCAATAAAACCCTTCTATTTGGCGCCAATACATTTCTTTCAAAACCTGCAAATACAATGCTTAAGCACATAATTTACTTAAGGTTTAACTGAAATATTTATAACTTTTAACTAACTTTTAATGTTTTTAAACATTTTTTCCGAAGTTGCTTTACAAGTACAGAGATTCGTTCTTTTGCCGTACTATGCGAATGTGGAATGCCTTCCAACACTCTGTCTTTCCCAGCCATTACAATATTCAGGAATTCAAAACCAAAGTGGACCGAAATCTCCTATCAACACCTCTCTCCCTTTCCTAGTGCTCACATCACTGTGTCACATAATAAGAGTAGTATTATCCCCTTGAGTGTGCGCTTATTATAAAAAAAAACAACTCATATCTGGCTTCATTAACTTTAAGAAGGGCGGTTGTTTAATATAATGTGCAAATAAATTCTTCTGCTATGAGAAATGCATTTGAGAAATTATTAAAATGCGTCTGGAAAGCGGAAGACTGCAACCATAACGCCTTAGACACACATTTTTGTAATTAGGGGGAAGTCTTGGTATATCATTTTTTATAGGTTTATGTTGAAACATTCGTTTTAAAAAGTTAAAAATGTGTCTGGCAAGCAGAAGTCTGAAAGTGAAACGTCTTGGACACACATTTGTGTATTCAGTAGATTTGTTTTTGATTTTTTGGTGTATCACTCATGTGGATATTATTTCGACCTCAAAATCGGAAACATTACCATTTTAGATAGTTCACCCGACCACAGCTGAAAAATGCGTATACTCATTCATATGGTTATCATTGCACTCTCAAAATTTGTTGCCATTCTCTTAAACTACAATGCTTTATTCGGCTTCACAAAAAATAGTTCAGCGGTGTTAAATCGAACAATCTAAGAGGCCACGCCCGCGACGTGAAATAATGCGCTCATCAAAATTTTTCTTCAATAAACTGCGTCGCATGAACTGAATTAATATTTTGTTAAGAGATTTTGCACAAAATGCAATAAAATGGCAAATCAAATTGAGCATAAATCAAGTGACAACTGTCAAAAGGACCAACTTCGTAAAAAAACTATTGCCAGATTGAAAACCAGACGTCTAAAAAAACTTCCGTTACAAGATAAAAATATATTAAACTCAACATACAACAACAACATATATTAAACTCAACGTACGTTCGGGATACCATTTTTCGTTGTCCATATCTCAAGAACCAGTAGAGATATCGACTTTAAATAATTTCTTTCTTTAAGATATTATAATCAAAAGATTCCGAAAGAAGTTTAACATTTAGTGGATGTTTTTTTTTTTAGTATAGCAAACATTATATAATGTGACGCTATACTAAATAAGTATAACTTTTATTAAAAACTAATAATTGTTTGTTTTTTATAAATCAAAAGAACTGAAAAAAAACCTTTTCACCTCGAATAGTTTACGAACAGAATAACTTTTTGCAACTAAGAATAACGTTTCTGACCTCTGGTCAAATTTTGAGAAAAAAAAAGAGGCTGGGATGCGACCCACACTGATAACTTCCCATACAATCTATCGATTTGTCTTGCTTAAAAGTTTGTCTGTATGTATCAATTTTTACCAAATTTGCGTACTTTTTTTTGTAGATTTTATTTTTTTATGAAAAAAACGGATTGTTGGATTTTTATAAAAAAAATTACTGAAACTCTAAAACAATATTTTCTGTGAAATAAAATAAGTTTGAAGCCAATATTTGTAATTTTTGAAAAGCTATTTGAGTCGAAAGTAAATTTTTACAAGTTTTAGTATTGTTTTTTTTTTAGGTTTTTATTTTTTGTAAAAAAAACCTGTCAATTCGATTTTTCTCAAAATTTTACAGAATGTTTAAAAAAATTTTTCTTAAAAGATAAAATTTGTTTGAAGCCAATGTCTCAAATTTTTGAAAAGATATTTACGTGTACCTAAAACAATTTTTACCAACTTTTATACATTTTTTATTAGGTTTTTATTTTTTGTAAAAAAAACTGTCAATTCGATTTTTCTCAAAATTTTACTGAATGTTGACAACAGTATTTTTTAAAAGATTAAAGTAGTTTAAAGCCAATATCTGAAAGTTTTGAAAAGATATTTGAGTCGAAATTCAATTTTTAGCGAGTTTTATTAATTTTTTTTTGGGTTTTTATTTTTTGTAAAAAAAACTGTCAATTAGATTTTTCTCAACATTTTTCAGAGTTGAGTCGATATTCAATTTTTACCAGCTTTGAGTAATGTTTTAATGTCAATTAGATTTTTCTCAAAATTTTATCATATGTCAAAAACATTATTTTTCGTTTCACAAAATTGTTTTGGAGATGAAATCATATTTTAGGCGTAAAATTTTCGAGGTGACAAATTTTTTTTTCAGTTTTTTTGATTTATAAAAAAACCGTTAATTGGATTTTTTTCCAAAAATATACTTATTTTGTATCACGTTACAGTATATAATATAACATTTAATTCAAGTCTCTAGCGTCATTGGTTCATGAGATATTTAGGGTTAACCACCCACGCAATTTTCTTGAGAGCCCTTTCTGCATCGTTCTGCCTTTTTATCTGTATAACAAAATTTATTTGAAGTCGATATCTCTTCTGGTTCTTGAGGTATGGACGACGAAAAAAACGTAGCGAACGTATAGACGTACGGACGTACAAATACAAACGTACGTACACACGCACGCACAGACATCTTTCTAAAAATCTTTTATTTCGACTCTAGGGGCCTTGAAACGTCGAGAAATGTCAACATTTTCAATTTGACAAATCGGACCCATTACAATAACTACCTATGAGAAGTTAACAAAGTTACGGGTTTCTTAAATAAAATAAAAACCTAAACAAAAGTTGGTAAAAAATAATTTTTGACGCAAATACCTTGGCAAACATTTAAAATATCGTCTTCAAAGTATTTTTATTTATTTATTGTTTTTAATTTTGTAAAAATTTTTAGAATTTTTTTTATTAGAAATGTCGACGAATGGGAAGTTATCAATGGTTCGCATTTCAGGCGCTACATTTTTATATTCTCAAAAAACAGTTCATCAACTTTTTCTAAAAAATCTTACAAGTTCCAAAAATGTTATTTTTCGTAACATAACATTATTTTTGAGGTAGAAGTACATTAAATATTTGAGGTGACAATAATAGGAACTTTATGGCGTGAAAAATTTCGAACTCGAAATTTTGATCAAACATGACATTACGATGGTAGAGAAGTCGAAAAATTGGGTCGTCCGATTTTGTCCGTCTGTCTGTCCTAGCCCCTTCAGCTCAAACCATTGGGTCGCTTGAGTTCATTCATCAGACGAAAAATAACGGTAGTCCCCATTTAATCGATTTTATTAATCCATAATAAAAAAAAAACTTT
Source organism: Eupeodes latifasciatus (assembly GCA_920104205.1). Taxonomy (NCBI): domain Eukaryota; kingdom Metazoa; phylum Arthropoda; class Insecta; order Diptera; family Syrphidae; genus Eupeodes; species Eupeodes latifasciatus. The sequence goes on from OV049924.1 coordinate 77,567,600, forward strand.
TCTTATAGGTAAAAATTAAATTTTTTAAATATAAGTACTATTCGTAATCCGAGTCTTTGAATACTTTTTATTGCTTGTAAAAAACCATCCACCTAATTTTTTGAAATAACCTTCTGCATATCTTGATCTTTAAAATACAATTTATTTGAAGCCGAAATCTCTGCTGGTTCTTGAGATATGGCCGACGCAAAAAAGAAAAGATATCTCGAACTTACGGAGGTACAAATGTACGTACACACGAACACATTAACATCTCTTCAAAAAATCATTTATTTAGATTCTTAGGACGTCAAAAGATAGAGAAATTTTAAAATTGGATCCTTTACTATAACTTTCTATTGGAAGTTCACAATGACTTTAAGAAGAAGTATAGGTTAACGCCCTTGGATCTCATTTAGATAGGTTGCGTCCCAAATTAAAAATTTGTGTCTAATTTTTAACTTCCCATAGGAAGTTATTGTAATGGGTCCGATTTGTCGAATTGAAAATTTTGACATTTCTCGACGTTTCAAGGTCCCTAGAGTCAAAATAAAAGAATTTTAGAAAGACAGTTTTTTTACAAAAAACAAAAACCTAAAAAAAAATAATAAAAGTTAGTAAAAATTGATTTCCGACTCAAATAACTTTTCAAAACTTTAAGAAATTGGCTTTAAACTAATTTTATTTTTTTTTAAATATTGTTGTCAACATTTAGTAACATTTTGAGAAAAATCGAATTGACAGTTAAAAAAAAAATAAAATCCTAAAAAAATTAACCAAAGTTGGTAAAAATTAATTTTCGACTTAAATATCTTTTCAAAAATTAAAGATGTAGGCTTAAAATTAATTTTATTTTACAAAAAAATATTTTTTTCAGCATTCAATAATTTTTTTTATAAAAATCTAACAGTCAATTTTTTCATTAGAAATTAAAATCTACAAAATATAATACGCAAAATTGATAAAAATTGATTTTTGGTTCTCGATATCTCGTGAATAATAAAAAACATTGGCTTCAAATTAATTTCATTTTTCCAATTTGTATTTGTTTATATTAGAAATAAAAACTTTTAAGAAATTCTTCTAAAATTTGGTAAACATTGGTTTTCGAATAAAAATCTCGTTAACCAAAATAGATTTTGAAATCAAACTCTGTTATCATTTATGCAAAATATTGTTGGTAATTTTTAATTTTTTTAGAATAATTTAACTGATAACTTTTTTAACAAAACACGAAAACAGACGATGGGAAGTTATCAGTGTGGGTCGCATCCTAGCCTATTTTTTGTTACCTTATCCTGACCCATTCATTCAGCGATGAGAATTATTTATAAAAACCAGACTCACTTTCTAACTGCTCCAGACCAGATCCTATTAAGCGAACTCATGACATTTCCTTCAGTTTATATATCAACCCTTTTACCCATTTTGTAGCAGTCACGATACAAAATTCCCAAGTAGTCTCTGAAAAGTCGACTTCTTGCTTGACATAAACTACCGCGGATTCTCCTGTACACTCTTACGGACGTACATTGAACTATTCCACCAGAATAGATCTCTCGTTAAGACGATTATGACAAACATTACAAATTAGCGAAACTTGTCGATCTTTGCCCAAAGCCATTTTGATGAAGAAAAAAAGGTTTTTTACATTTAGTGGGGTTGTGTTTGAACGTTATATTCGTTGACGGAGATTTGGCAAAACAGATTAAATATTGAGAGCCAATAAGCTTCAAAAATATGCCCGCTATTAACAATCAAAGTTCGGAAATCCATATTGCAATAACCATTACATTAATTAGGTTTTAAAAAACTGCCTAAACATAACGAGGATTGAGGATTTCCAAAAAGTTGCTAAAATAAATGTGTACATTAGTAATTTCAAGTTGGGAAAAGATTCCTATTTTTAGCTTCAAAAATTTGGTAAAATGGTTTTAAAAATGATGTACTATGGATTTCAGATAAAATTTTGTTATAATGTACATAAATATTAGACTGGGAAGAAAAAGTATATATTTTATTTTTACAAATGTTCCCTTTATAAGAATCCTTTAATGGTTGCTTGTTTATATTTTCAATTCAATATCAAAATTTTAAATCGATTTTTTTTTCAGACAAACTGTTTCCATGTTATAGCCTTGCAAAACTTAAAGGTTTTTTTGATTTTAATTTTAAGCCCTGAAAGGATTAAACTTCTGAATTTCTTTTTGCTTGTTTGTATTTTGAAATGCTAAACTTGATAAAAGAAAAACATTTAAAATTGTAGGACGTAAACTTTCAATAACATTTTTCGAAGGCATTACAGCAGCTAACAAAATAATGGTATGTCGACACCGGTGGCCTCCAGTCGTGACACCTATAGCTCACATGAACAAAAAGGAGTCCTTTGTAGTTGGATTTATGGTAGGAGGTAACGGATAGACTCTACTTACTCTAGAAATATGGCGTCGATCAGAATGCTCGAAACCTTGGAGTTTTGTCTTGGCAAAGCTTAAAGAATTTTTTGGAAAAACACTAGACATATTTACATTTTCCCAATGTAAATATTTATTGGGTACTGAGGGATTGTACAAATCTTATGTGTTCCTAAATGGTATTCAAATAGCTTACTGTCTTTAAAATTAAATCCTTCATCGATTACGGTAGTTCACCGCAAAATAAAACAAAATTATTTCAAATTGAATTTTTATTAAAAGCAGAAAGAATAAATATGTGTATATTTTTAACAATTATTTTATTTATAAAATTTTCATTTTCTTTATAAAAAAAAGGATTTTCGTTAGCACCATTCAATTTGATTGAAATTTTATAATACAATTTTCGAATTTTCAATTTAAATATTTAATATATTGATTTTTCATACAAAATGGAATGCTTTTGCTTCTTGGCTTATTTTTGTTTTTTTTTTCTAATTTTTTCTAATACAATTTTTAATAGTACCCATGTTATGAAAACAAACAATTATGTTTTTATAAATGAAAAATTATATTTCTTTTTTTTTTTCTCTACAAAAAATTTTATTTACAATAAACAAAAAATTTGCTAAATTAAATCTAATACAAAAAAGTAGATATTGCATTTTAATAAAATAAAATATATAATATTTTCCTTAAACATTAAGTAAAATAATAAATAGTAAGAATAAAACTGGGATTTTTTGTTGTGTTTCTTTGTTCATATTTTTTGTTCAATATAAAATAAAAAATTAAAAAATAAGCTTAATTTATAAACAAAAGAGAAAAATAAAATATCTTTTTTATATACTGGTATTTTTATTCAGATTTTTCAATTAAATAATGCCATTGGTTTTTATTTTTATTAATTTTTTGTTTTAATTTAAATAAAACAAATTTTATAAGTTTAAGTATAGATACTTTTTTTTTATAAACTTATACAAACAAATTGTGTAAAAACTAATATATATATAAATAATAAAACAAAACAAATGTACAAAATTGTTTTACTGGCCTCTTAATTGAGATTTTTCGTTCTTAAATAATAATAAAAAAAAGTAAAAATACAAATTATAAAATAATTGTATAAACTTAAATACTTAGGTAATAAAATATATATTTTTTTTAATTAATAATTAAAACCCTTAAAAATAATTTATCATTTTAATAAACTGGTTTATTCTGTTAACTGGCTATAGTATACTGGCAATTAAGTTCCGTTTTTTTTTAACTGTTTCTTTTGTATAAAAAATATATACCTACATAATATCATTGCCACGCCCCCTCGTATTTATTTGTTTATATATATCGATTTGGCTGCTGGCACAACTGGCTATAAAAATACAAAAAAGAAAATTCTTTGAATTTATTTAAATCTTCTTCCTCATTCCTTGGTTTCTTCAACATTTCGCTAACTAAAATAAATAATTTATAAAATTGAAGATCAATAGAGTATATAGTTGAACAATTAATCAAACGAAACAGAAATATATAGTAGTATGGTAGAATGAGAGAGACAGAGACATAGACAGAAAAAAAGATGATGAATGTCGTTTTGAGTAAAGTATAGTGAAGTAATAAATTGATTGATTGATTGATTGGTGTCAGTGGCGGCGCATGTGCAGTGAAAGGTGATCAGATCGGCTAAACGATCGTGTACAAAGTTTACATCGGAACGGCTTCACGCCCGTGTGTTTGCGGAAGTGTCGAGTAAGCTCATCGGAACGCGCAAAACGCCATATGCAGCCCTCCCAAGTGCATACATATGGCTTTTCACCTAAAACGATAAAAAAAAATTTCATATTACTGACACATAGATGGCGCCTTAGGAGCAAAAAAACTTACCCGTATGTGTTCTCTTGTGAGCCTTAAGATGGGAACTTTTCGTATAGACCTTATCACAACCCTCAGTGTCGCATTTGTGCACTTTGCGGTTTTTCGAGAGATCACTACCATTGGCACTTGCATCATCTGCCCTGCTGAACGCTCCACTACCCAGCATACCCCCTCCTCCACCCACAATACTGCTGAAGGCACTTTTACGATTGCCACATGCATTCCCTGTCGAAGTAGTAAACGAACTGTACGAAGGATTGAGCGCCTGTGAAGCAGCCGCCATTACCTTCCACGGCGAGGAAGAAGAAGACGAAGATCCCGACGATGGGACAACTGAGCTTAATCTACTAATGGCAGGATTTGAAGTTGGACTACTATTGCTGTAGCTTCTAGCTGATACTGGAGTTATGGAAAGTGCTGTTGGTATCGTCGCTGCTCTCGGTGAGATCGGTGGCGGTCGCTCGGGATATTTGTACGGATTTTTAAAAAGACTCAGCAAACTGAATTTTCTATCGTAATCATGAAATATGGATCGGGATGCTGCAGCGGCAGCAGCTGCTGCTGCTGTCGATGAGGTTAGGGACGATCCTGTCATGTTATTATTGTAATTATAATGATTGTTATTGGCATAGCTTATGTTGTTGTTGTTAGTTTCGTCCTTGAAACGTCGATAAGTAAAGAGGAAGGGTGAAGCTGCAAGCAATGGAGGTATGGGACGCTTAGATGATGCAGACGCTGATGCAGTTGAGGAAAACGCCGACGATGACGAGTTGAGCGAGTAATTTTGATGTAGTGCTGATGTAGATGATGTGAATGATGACGCTGATGCTGATGATTTGTGATGCACATGGTGGTGGGATCCTATTTAAAAAAAAAGAAAAACACAAATTAATGATATATAAATTTTGTTTAAATAAATTTAAATAAATATTTTAAATTAGTTTGTTGAGTTACGTTATAAAAAATGTACAGGGTCTTAAGAAAGTTTGATCTGTTTAATAATCATTTTTGTGGTCTGGAGAGTTTTTTCTGGTGTTTTAGCAATCCCAAAACATCAACCTTACGTACACAATATATATATCGGTTTTAATTTTTCTATTTCGAAAGTGAAACTAAGTAAAATGCACACAGTGATACAATTTTAATGAACATTTTATTTTCTTAAAAAGTTTGGATCATTTAAATGAACACCTCAGGAAGATTCACAGCATGTGATCCTTTTGAGGTAATTTTTTGTATCCATTTTTGTCGTGCATTTCGGGCGTTATCCTTGTTTATGGAAAATCGGGCTTAATCGCGTATACACGGCAATTTATGGCAATGTATGTAGCGTCACAGATTAAAACCGAATGGGGTAAAATGGTCAAAACATGAAATAACGTGACGTGGAAACTTGTTAACTGTATACCCATAGTTGGTTTACAAAAATTCAGACAAATACTTGCTAATACAGATGGACATCTTCGGGAAGAACGAAAAAAGCTGAACATGATCTCTTGATTTATATCGAGGTGGCACAAAATCTGGGGTTCCACATTAGTGAGAGAAATACCAAGCCCAAGATGGCATCGACTGATAGAAGAACGGCTGTTAAAAGAAATATATAGAAGCAAAAACTTGAAGTAGCGCAATCCATAAAATAACTGAGGTCAATAGTAGCAGCCCATAAGAACATAGAGGAATCAATAGGCGGTCGGCTGCTTAAAGTCTTCTGTAACCTTTTTTAATTCAGACACCTAACCACAACTTCAAAGCTGCTGTTGTACTAGCATATTTCTCATATGGATCCGATACCTGGGTGTTAAGTATAAGGCACTCTGAATTCTAAAGGCACTTTCGAGAGAAAAGCCTTACGAAGAATTATTGGAATTTTGTGTGATAAAGCAAGATTCCAGAGAAGCTTCAATCATCAACTGTATACAATCTAAGGTGAAAAATATATCATACAAAAAAAATAAGTGCAGTAGACTCTAGCGGGCTGGGCAACGGGCTCGCATGAACGAAGAGGAACCTTCTTAGTAGACTTTATGAAAGGCGACAGAATTGCAGACGCTGGAAAGATGTCGGTAACCAGGACGTCTAGAGAGACTTGTTGGATTTGGAACTGACCAGGTCTTGGTTGTCGAGCCGACGACGATCATGATGATTAAACTTGAAACTACGAAACATATGAACCGATAAATTAATTGCCAACAATTTGCTGTCAGTTCTTGTTAGTATCATTACGATTTTTCAAAAAGTTATTGATTAAGAGAGGCCAGGGATAAAAAACTGAGCGGTTACGATGGGATCAAAGAGGATTTCGTATTATTTCGTAATTTCCTCGAAGAAATTTTTGATTTCTTCACAGAACCTTAGAGTAAGGACTGCTAGTAATTCTAATTTTGTTACTTACATAAATTGGTTCTTGCTTATTTCTATATACAAAGATTTAGCTCTAGCGCTTTCAAATCAAAATCGTCTTAAGTAGCTCCTCAAATACAGATGATGCATGATTGTTTTGCCTGTTGTGAGTATAGGAAACAGCACAAAGTAATTTATTCGCAAAAATACTAACCAAAAGACCTTTTAAATATATAGTTTCTGAATATTACTTAGGTCTCAGTTTCTTTTATATAGGGTTTTTAAATTGGCGCGGGTAGATTTTGGCGCCCGGTGGCGGCCATTTTGTTTTGCTGACATCTGTCAAATCTTTTGTTTATTATTCAATTGCTTATGTCAAATCATCATGCAAGTTACACGATTGAACAGCACGTTGAAATGATAAAACTTTATTATCAAAATGAGTGTACGCTAATGCAAACGTTGCGCTTACGGCCCTTCACAGTCGACTCTTCAATGTTTGATGGCCAAATTTGAGACGATCGGTGTCGTAAACAAGAACTCGGCCTTTCCCAGACTTCAACTTGGCGAATTTTACGTCAGGACGTGGGCCTACAGCTACACCCGTACAAGATCCAATTGACCCAGTAGTTAAAAGTTCATGACCATATACAACGCCGCCGTTTGTTCGCTGACTGGGCTACGAATCGTTTGGAAGAGGACCCCAATTTTGGCCGAAATGATGAATGGCTGTGTTAACAAGCAAAATTGCCGTATATGGGACGACACTAACCCACGCGAGGTTCACCAGGTGATAATGCATCCTCAAAAAGTTACCGTTTGTTGCATATTATGGGCTGGCTGGCGGCGCAATTGTTCCGCACTTTTTTGTAAACGACGTTAGTGAGGCGGTCACCGTCAACAGCAAGCGCTACATAACGATGATAACTAGTTTCTTATGGTCCAAATTGTGAACCATATGGACCTAGACGGCATGTGGTTCCAGCAGGACGATTTAACTTTATTGCACGTCTAAATAAATAAATTTGTTGAGGTTCTTCTTAATGTTGCAGTACACAAATTGTTAACAAATGCAAGCACTTGAAACTTGAATTGTTTATTGTGTGTTATATGCAAAATTAAGGTAATATTCGATGATACAATTGCAGGCACTTGAAACCTGAACTGTATGTGAACTGTCGATCAAATTACTCCAAAGAAATGTTTTAAAATGATGTTTATTTGTGGGCCCATGCCTCTTTTATACTTATAATTAAATGCATAAAATGCTTACAATGGATAAATAAAATAAATGCTTACAATGAATAAATATAATTAAATTATTAATTATCTGGGTCAATATGCAACGATCGAACGCCACCGCGTTCGTTCGTTGTATCCAATTCAGAATGAACTCCAGTCAGCATTATTGTTGTTTATGTTGTTTAACAAAATTAGTTGGCGCAACAGTCCGTTGAGAACTAGGGCCTAGTAACTCAACCATTTCTGTGTGCTAGTAATGTTGTCCGAACGGTTGATTTAAGAAAGCACTTTTCATGGCAAGAATTACTCTTGGAAGATTTTTCAATTCCTCGCAAGGGGCAGTAGCCATGAAAAAAACTTTAGAATGCACGGGCAGGAATTGAAACCAAGACCTCTGGCATAATAGTTCTATGCACTTACCTACACGTCACGGGTATTGCGCATCTACAATTTTGAAAAATTCTTGGAGACATTTTCGGTTTACTACGACAAAGGTATTATAAAAGCAGTATTTGATATTTTGTCTGGAAATTAAATAAGGCGAATTAACGTCTCGAGTACCTAGTCAAAAAACAGCTTACTAATCAATTTTTGGTTGCATACTTTTAAACGTTTTGCAAATTTTTAAGACACGAATAGGAACTTATGAGTATTACGTCAGGTTAAGCTGGATGTTGATAGGAATTGTATCTCATGGATCTAAGGATCTAGAAAACTAGCTGTTGAATTCAATTAGTGTTGGCTATGAAGCTTTTGAGACAATAAATGTCAGAATTCCTCAGATCACTAGTATCATGTTAGTAGAAGTCTTCTAGGTGAATTCTTCGTCTTTTGTTATAGGGCAATACATGAACAAAATATAATGTGATATACTGTCTCCTCTTCTTCTTCATTCATGCAGCTTCTGTAACTTATCATTGTGCTTTTCAAAGAAATTGACGGTAACAAAAAAACACCGATTTTATCACATTATCTCACAATATTTCACGGCAGTTGCGCATGCATTTCCACGCTCCATTAACCCCTATTAGTTTCTTTTTTCCCACCCAGTTTAACAACAGCAAAAGTCGTCTAATAATTGACAATCCCATTAGCTAAGGCTGAAATCATTTTTTAATAAAAAAACCGCCTGAGGAAAGTCTATACTATTGATAATATATATTTACGAACCTATCACTATCCGATCGAAGTAAATTCAATCATTTCATAATTTGCACAGTGTGCCACCGCAGGCGCTTCTTTATTAGCTGCTGCTGCTGCACTGCACTCACTGCTGCTGCCGCTTGTTCAAGTATAAAGAAAAGTTGTTGTAGATGTGCAACACCCGAATCGCAAATTAGATCCACCTTTTGGTTCCCACTGACTCACGCACGCTATATACCTACTCCAACTCCGACTCCGCACAAAGCGGCCGTATATACGCTCCCGGTCGTCGTCCATCTTCGTGGTCGTCGTTGTTGGTGTAAGACACAAATCATTGGCTCATCTCTTCGGGGCATCATCGGGCATTGCTCGCACATCAGGTAGTTCACTGTAGCATCATTTGCGTCTCCCTGCAGCATAATGCATATGAGTGGTTTTTATGTACAAACTATACTCTGATTAATCTGCGCAGCATCAGTGTGATTCGCACAGCTAGACGACTGCGTCGAGCATTTTAAATTAATAATTGCAATTATCCTGTGGCAACCTGTGGCAAGATCGCATTCTCTATTGATTTTATGATTAATTTGCTGCAGAGTTGTTGCACTGCACACTGAACTTAATGTATGTAGGTTGCATCGCGGATTGCACAGCAATCATTGCGCGTGTATTGCCTCATATCGCGGATTGATGCGATTTCCGCAATACACACGGGTTTAACCACCGCGCCGCCGCTTAAGAGGAGTGCTCTGCGCCAAGCGATCAAAACATGTCGGCTAATGAATCATTTCAGGATTCTCATTCCCATTCCCACAATGATCGTCTCAATGAGCGTCACTGACATGTCGTCGTCGTTACTCGCCGTGCGTCGGTAGCATCATCATCATTATCATCATCCTAAGACTTGCAAGCGTTAAGCTCATATTTTGCGCAATTAAACACATTTTCGGGATGATCATGTACGTTGATCCGCGTACGTTAAGTCATGCGGGATAAGTGAGAATCTTGCTGCTACTTTTGCTGCTGTTGCTGCTATTGATCCCCTCGCGAGAAAGGGATTAAGGTAAATAGCGATTTCCTTTCACTTGTGCTAGCGCAACCGTGTTACCCCAAGCTGCATCTTCGTAGTGGTGCGGCGCAACACCTGGCCCGCCGCTGTTCAATATTTATTGGACTATTAATACCGGAGAGTGCGCTTTCCAATTATAATCATAAAATGTGTGCGCCATTATTTTTTCCTACTACCCCACTACTGGGCAGTCGCAACTGCAACCGGAACGTCTTCGGTCTTCGTCGTCGTCGGTTGACCGAGTCTATGGAGAGAAGATGTGAGAATTTGGTTAATTAAACGGTCAGCCTGCCCGCTGCGCTGGCTGTTGTAAGTCCCAAGAGGCTGAGGTTCTATCGCTTACGGTACAGCCACTGTTTGTACGCCGCCGGCTGGCTGTACGGTAAATTGATTTTCATCTTCATCGTCGAAAGTGTGAGTTTAATAGATGACCGACCATTTGGTGCGGTCCGTCCGTCCATCCGTCCCCAACAGCCCACTCTCCCCTATTTCTGAGTCGAGTATTTATATGCGACAATAGAACCGAAAGCGTGCGCATCTGGCATCATCTAAATGCTCTCATATTTTAAAGGGTTATCTCGGATCTGCCAACAGGTAGGTGCATAAAGAGCTAGGTGTGTGCTAAAGCTGGCTTATGTTAGATGCTAGTTCAGAGCTAGTTCGTAGTTTCGTACATTTAATTTACTTTGTACGTGTCTATAGCTGGCGGGCTAATGGAGTGCGCTTAGCTTGAAGCTGATGTCTCTAAAGTTACACCGTTCCGTTGCTATACATTCTATAGCTGTAACTGCTGCTGCTGCTAATGCTGGTGCGCATTGTGTGTGGAGTTCCGTTTTAACATAGCATATATTTTGTATAAATAGTTGGCCGTGGGTCCATTTCGATTTGGCTTGAGCTTGAGCACCAGCATCAGCACAATGAAGTGCAGTTCAGAGCAGCACGGTGAGACCTCGCGAAGACCGCGGAATATAATTTATCTCTAAGTACCCCCCAATAATCATATGGCGATTTATTGCGATTGATTTAAATGCTACGGTTGGTTTGTCGGCCAGTGCGGTGCGGCCGGAGCGATGCAGTCCAGCAGTTTTCAGTTTAGTGGATATACCAAGTCGATGAGTGTTGTAGATCGGTGCAACAATAACTATACCTATACAACACTCATGTGGCGAGTCTCCTCGATATCCCATGAATTGGGTGCATTGTGTGCAGGCATTAATGTCTTTATAAGCGTTATAGAGAGGTTATAATCGTATGGACCATGCAAAGCAGTTCCCGAAACTAATGGGGTTGTCAACAGATGTGGCAATGGTTGCAGTAGTGAATACAATTAGCGCGAGTGGAGGTGTTAAATTGTTGTTATTGGTTTTTTTCAGTTGTTGTTGTTGTATGGTTTGGACTATGCCTAATTCTTTTTCTTGAAATTGGGGTCTTAATCAAATTCTCAATGAATAAGTGGGATGGGCTATTTAAATTGTTTTTTTTTTTTTTTTGTGGGTGCAAGGACAGTATTAGTCATCATCCTGATGTTGAATAGAGTTCCTTGCAAATATTCCAAGAGTATTATGTACAGACATATTGTAGTCGATATTAATGGACTTTAACACAGTTCTACGAAGTGGCTTATTATCTATAAGACGTTAACATGTATTGAGACATTTAGCTTTGTCGACTTACAGCTTAAAAATTAGTGCCCTCTATGAAAAATGAAAAGCTTAAATCATAAAAATACGGGTCTATGAAATAACTCCCATGAAATAAGTCCCACTTTTAAAAACGAAATAAGTCCCACCAAAAATTGCTATTTTGAAAGTTTGAGTTATTTCGTTTTTAAAAGTGGGACTTATTTCGTCAATTGGTGGAACTTATTTCGTTACGCGTTTTTATTTTAAGTGGGACTTATTTCGTTTTGAGTGGGAATAAATTCGTTTTGTAAAGTGTCAGTTATTTCATACCCCTAAATTTATATTTTGGTGGAATTTATTTCGTTTTAAGTGGGACTTATTTCATTTTCATAATTTTGCATTTTAAGTGAATGCAATTTTTGCCGTTATTTGTTGCTCACGTTGTTTCTCATTGAATTTCATAATGTTCTTTTTGTTGCTTTTTAAAAAAAAATTATTGTATTGTAGAATATGCTTTCGAAAAGTTCCGTTATTTCTTGCTCTTTACGAAATGAATGGTATTGTTTCAAATTTGTTGTTAAATGTGCTAGTTTACAAGACCTTATCATTATATTGATTACTTAAGTTTGTGAATTTCAATAGTGAACATGAGTATGACATACGAAATAATTGCAGGGAAGAGGAATAACAGCAAGCTTCTTTATATTTTTTTTTTGAGAAACAATTATATATAGTGTGTGTAAAGTCGCCAGGCAGACGCCTATATCAACAACTTCTTTCAATAAAAGCACCTGTGGGTGGCCCACTTCGCGGGTTCTCAGGATTTTAACTCCCTTTTTCGGTGTCACACCCGCTCACGCAACTCCGTTGCTCCGCTTAGGGTATGCAAAGTCACCAGGCAGGCGCCAATATCAACAGCTTTTTTGAATAAAAGGCCATTATGGCCTTTTCCATTTTTTTCTTATGCAAAAAGTTATATATTGGACATTTCGTAAAAGGGACAACCATAATTTTTTGTCCTTATCTTTCATGGCTCTCCTTTTTTTTTTTGTTATTAATTACTTTATACTTGCTATAATAAAAAAAAACTTTCAAGAAATGTGTACAAATAGGTACCGAAATTAACTACTGGAAAAACAATATTAAAAAAAATTGTTGACGTAATTACGTATGTAAGTGTTTTATTATATTTTTAGTAGGAAATTGGAATTGGTGTTCCATGTTTTCTAATATCACCATTACAAAATACAACTAATCCCAATGCCACGTTAAAACTATAATACCGTCTACCATGCACTGGATCTTCAAGCCATTTATAAAGGTCGATAATTTTAATCTGATGGTCCTTCCGAAACGGCTTCCATCTTAATATTTAGAACAATTGATCTGTATTTAATCCATTTACGAATCCAAACGTTGTTACTAGTGGGACTTATTTCGTTTATGAAAGTGGGACTTAATTCATTTAAGAAATATATTATTCAAGTGGGAGTTATTTCATTTCAAGTAAATATTTAAATCATTTCATTTTGGTGGGACTTATTTCGTTTTCAAAAGTGGGACTTATTTCGTGGGAGTTATTTCATTTTTTAAGCAATTTTTCGTGGGACTTATTTCATTTTTAAAAGTGGGAGTTTGTTCATAGACCCAAAAATACAGTCCTGAAAATATGGTAGGTGTTCAATTTTTTATAGAGAAATGGTATGCATTGGAAAAGATAGAAATTTAGCCTATAAAACATATTTAGGAATAAAGACTAAGTTTTTCTAGGTATTTTACGATTTAACAAAGTATCCTATAGCAAAAAAGAGGGTTGAAAATGTTTTCAAATCTGAGATCCAACATCATCAATACGAAATCCTAATAGACTTAATTCTCGAAAAAAATCGTACAATGCGCACATTCTTATTGAAAATATACTTTGCTCATAAAGCTTTGACTATAGAAATGGAAAGAAAAACTAAAATGTGGTAAGATATTTTACATTCTTCATGTATGGGTGAAAAAATAAACTCTTTACGTTACAGCATGCCCGAAATTGAGCTCAAAGTTATTAAATAGATGTGCTCAAGAGCAGCAAAAGATACTCTTATAATATACTTCTATCGCCTATAGTTTCATAAAGCTCTTTTTGCATTCTATATTATCAAACAAATAATTTAGCTTTTCATCCTGTATCATTTGGACGTTGTTGTTTTCAGGGTTGTTGGTTTTAACTTCCCATAGGAAGTTATTGTAATGGGTCCGATTTGTCAAATTGAAAATGTTGACATTTCTCGACGTTTCAAGGTCCCTAGAGTCAAAATAAAAGATTTTTAGAAAGATGTCTGTGCGTGCGTGTGTACGTACGTCCGTACGTCCGTACGTCCGTATGTCCGTACGTCCGTACGTTCGCGACGTTTTTTTCGTTGTCCATAGCTCAAGAACCAGAAGAGGTATCGACTTCAAATAAATTTTGTTATACAGATAATAAGGCAGAAAGATGCAGAAAGGGCTCTCAAGAAAATTGCGTGGGTGGTTTTTTTTACCATAGCAGTTTAAAAAAAAGGTGAAAATTTTGGTTAACCCTAAATATCTCATGAACCAATGACGCTAGAGACTTGAATTAAATTTTATGTTATATATTGTAACGTGATGCAAAACAATTATATTTTTGGAAAAAAATTCAATTAACGGTTTTTTATAAATCAAAAAAACTGAAAAAAAAAATTTGTCACTTCGAAAATTTTACGACTAAAATATGATTTCATCTCCAAAACAATTTTGTGCAACGAACAATAATGTTTTTGACATCTGATAAAATTTTGAGAAAAATCGAATTGACAGTTTTTTTTACAAAAAATAATAACCTAAAAAAAAATTTAAAAAAAAGTTGGTAAAAATTGAGTTTTGACTCAAATATCTTTTCAAGACTTTGAGATATTGGCTTTGAACTACTTTTATCTTTCAAAAAATATTGTTTTCAACATTCAGTAAAATTTTGAAAAAAAATAGAATTGACACTTTTTTTTACAAAAAATTAAAAACCGAAAAAAAATTTAACAAAAGTTGGTAAAAATTGATTTTCGACTTAAATATCTTTTCAAAAATTTGAGATTATGGCTTCTAACTAATTTTAACTTATAAGAAATATTGTTTTCAACATTAAGAAAAATTTTGAGAAAAATCGAATTGACAGTTTTTTTACAAAAAATAAAAACCTAAACAAAAAAATTAATAAAAGTTGGTAAAAATTGATTTTCGGCTCAAATAGCTTTTCAAAAATTAAAAGTATTGTCTTCAAACTTATTTTATTTCACAGAAAATATTGTTTTTTTATATTCAATAATTTTTTTATAAAAATCCAACAGTTCGTTTTTTCATAAAAAAAATAAAATCTACAAAAAATAGAACGCAAATTTGGTAAGAATTGATACATTCAGACAAACTTTTAAGCAAGACAAATCGATAGACGGGATGGGAAGTTATCAGTGTGGGTCGCATCCCAGCCTCTTTTTTTATTTTGAATTCGAAACAGCTTTGCAGCCTAAAGTAGATCAAAAAATTGGTACATTAGCGTTTGGTCTCGTTATTCTTACTTGGGCTCATCACTTAACGAGTAGAAAAATCTTGATGTTTTGTTTTGTATTTTGGATTTCTCATCATTTTAACACATGCTAGACGTACAATTAAATCAAATTACAATTCTATAGTTTCTGAATTCTTGTCTAAAAATATTTATATTTATAAAGGGTGTCCCAAAATTAACGCAAGATTTGAATTTGCCGCCATTTGTGCAGTGAAGTGTTGGCAACCCTGAAAAAAAAGCAGTTTGACAGCTAACAGTATAGGGTTATTAAAAATGGAGCGTTACACGAGAGAACAACGTGTCTTCATTATTAAAGAATATTTCAAAAATAGTGAAAGCTTGGCGGCTGCAGTTCGAAAATTTCATACAAAATATGGTCGAAATAGTGTTTTAACTTCGTCAACTGTGAAGAGATTACTTGAAAAATTCATGGAGACTGGATCCGTTGGAGACGCCAAACACACTGGTCGTCCAAAAACAAGCCGTTCAAATGTGAATGTCGAAGCAGTGCGTGAGAGTGTTGCTGACAATCCAGGAACCTCAATTCGACGTCGTGGACAAGAATTGCAAATTTCAAGAACCTCTCTTCAGCGTATACTCACCAAAGATATGTGTCTTCATGCTTACAAAATTCAATTAACACAACAATTGAAGCCTAATGACCATGGACAGAGAAGAGAGTTCGTTGAATGGATTATTGAACATCAACAAATGGACCCTGATTTTTCGAGCAAAATCATCCTAAGCGATGAAGCACATTTTCATCTCGATGGCTTTGTCAATCGCCAAAATTGCCGCATTTGGGGTTCGGAGAACCCACATGTGATTGTCGAAAAACAAATGCATCCACAACGCGTGACTGTATGGTGTGGATTTTGGGCTGGAGGCATAATTGGGCCATATTTTTTTGAAAATGATGCTGGTCAAGCAGTGACTGTTACTGGTGCTCGATATCGCGACATGATTACACAGTTGTTTCTGCCAAAATTGGATGATATTGATGTGTCCAATATGTGGTTTCAACAAGACGGTGCCACATGTCATACAGCCCGTGAAACAATTCAATTACTGCATGAGACATTTCCAGGTCGTGTACTCTCTCGTTTCGGTGATCAAAATTGGCCTCCTAGATCGTGTGATTTAACACCATTAGACTTCTTTTTATGGGGTTATTTGAAATCACAAGTCTATGTCAACAAGCCCACAACCACCCGTGCATTAAAGGAGGAGATTCAACGCTGCATCAACGAAATTCAGCCACATTTATGCAGAATGGTCATGGAAAATTTCAACAAAAGAGTGCGCATGTGCATGCAAAGCCGTGGAGGCCATTTGTCCGATGTGTTAATTCATACATGACCCTATCCTATGTACTTTACGAGTCAATAAAAATATAACTATCAAAAGACTAAAAACGGCGTTTTCTATTTAATTCAAATCTTGCGTTAATTTTGGGACACCCTTTATATGTACATATACTGAACCCTTGAACAAATTTGCAAAAAGTCTACGAAACGTCGGAAACAAGATGGAATAAAAATCTTATTATTTGCATTTAGATAGATAGATAGATATATTTATTTTAGCAGAAAATATATTACATTGATATCTTAACGTATATTGCACAATTTACAGAGTTATGGTATATAACTACCTTGCTACTGACAATAAGAATAACAGAATTTTAAGCAAATGTAAATGAAGAACAAAAATAATACAGTGAAGGAAAAGCTTCTAAGAACCTTCATTAAAAAGTTGAAACTAATGGGAGGCGAACCAAGCTTTACAATATACTCAAGAAATAAATAAATAAATAAATAAGTAAATAGATACATACATAAATAAATGTTAAATAAATAGATGATTAAATAAATAAATAAATAAATAAATAAATAAATAAATAAATAAATAAATAAATAAATAAATAAATAAATAAATAAATGAATAAATAAATAAATACATAAATAAATAAATAAGTCATAAATAAATAAATAAAAATAAATAATAAGTTATCAAACATTAAACATTAACTAAACGAATAGCGAAATAAATAATTAACTTTAAAAACAAATTAAAACAAATTAATTAAATAAATAAGTAATAAATAAGAATAAATAATAATTTAACAATTAACAAATACTGGAAGTGTTTAGATAGTATACTTTTTTTTTTAATAAATACATAAATCAATAAAGTTGATATAATGAAATACAATATAATAAATTTAACAAATTTTAAATCATCAAAACAATTAAATAAATAAATATAAAAATGATTATGTAAATAACAAATAAATATTAATGTGTAATATATATATATATATATGCACATATTTTTTTTTTTTTTTTAATATTTATTAACTAGCCAGGTTTGCTATCAATTCGTTGTCGGAGGAATTGCATGCTATGTTATATCTCTCATAAAGCCTTGAAAGTCTTTACGATATAAGTTCAATATTACAAATTTTGTGCAGTTCTTCTGTCGAAAAATGTCTCGGAAGATTCAACATCAATTTCAAGACTTTATTTTGGATGATTTGTAACCTACGAACGTGACTTATAGCACATCTGCCCCACGCAGGAGAACCGTAAAATATTATTGCTTGAAATACAGCTTTGTATATCAACAGCTTATTTTTCATGCTCAATTTAGATTTACGGTTGATAAAAGGGTATAAGACTTTTATTGTAATATTAACTTTTTTCACTATTTCTTGTACATGTAAGCCAAAAGTAAGGGTTTTATCGAGGTATACCCCTCGCACTTGTTTGCCAACTTGTGCTCGTTCCGCAAATAACAAGGCTATTACTTGGCAAAAAACAGGCTTTTCTTTTTCGAGTGAAAAAGACAGCCTGTGTTTTTGAAGCATTTATTTTTATTTTTTAAGCATTGCAGTAGCTTTGAATTTCATTTAATGCAGATTGCAAGTTAGCTTCTATGAAGAAGCCAACTGAATCTGAAGAAAAGATTCAGGTATCATCGGCGAAAATTGCTTTTTCACAGTTGGGGAAGGAGGGGAAATCACATGTAAAAATATTATATAAGATAGGACCAAGTACAGAGCCTTGAGGTACACCTGCACTTACAACAAAAGCATCAGAAAAGGTGTTGTTTACAGAAACTCTAAATGTCCTGTTACTTAAAAATGATTGTACAATCTTAATGAGATAGATTGGAAAATTTAGAGTTAAAAGCTTATGTAGCAAAGCTTTGTGCCAAACAGTGTCAAACGTCTTTTCAATGTCAAGTAACACCATGCCTGTGCTTTTTCCTTCATTGAAATGTTTCTTAATATGTTTAGTTATTCTGTGCACTTGGTGAACTGAATTGTGGAAGGCACGGAATCCAAACTGTTCTAGTGGAAGTATATCGTACCTCTCAACATGTGTAGTTATTTTTTTTTTAATAACTTGTTCAAAACATTTACTTAATGAGCTAAGTAGACTGATCGGCCTGTAATTGCAAGGCATGTCTGCAGGTTTGCCAGGTTTTAAGAGCGGAATAATTTTAGCTAATTTCCAACTAACCGGAAAATAATTTAACTTAAAACAGGAACTAAACAAATACTGTATGTATTTTATTCCTGCCGTTGGTAGATTTTTAAGATTCAAATTCTTAAGCTTGTCAAAACCTGCTGATTTTCTGTTTCTAATTCACAGAAATCAAGCAATTTTCGTATTAAATTGCGCCAAAAAATTTGAAAACAAATTTTAAAGATTTCATTTTCCAGGATACCTATGTAAGAAAAAAAGTATACGCCACAGTGTACACATTAGATTTTTTGTTCAACAACGGAAAATGAAGATAAAAAGCTTAAGGTAAATCATTCTTGGTTTGTGGAAGGTAATAATAAGCAATATCAGAAATACCCGATAATATTGAATTATCCTCTCCTGCAAAATAAATATTTAACAATCATATTTTTTGAAAGACTTTATTCAAGGCTTCGAAAATGTTTTTATTATACTTTAGTATTGTTGATACATATGTTCTGGTAATATTTTCGTACACAAAATTAAGAAACTGCCTCACTATAGAACTTTTTTTCTTTTTCAAACGCACGAAAACCCTAACCTACAAATATTTTTAATCTGTTATTTTTAAAAGCCTAACATAATATTATGAAGTTTTGTTAGTTTTGAATACTGATATACAAAAGTACCTTCAAACTTCAAAAATGATTCGATTCTTTTTTAAATTTTTACAAAAGTTTAAATTTAGAAAAGTTTACAAAATCCACAAGTCAACAGAATTCACGA
This sequence comes from Eupeodes latifasciatus, assembly GCA_920104205.1. Taxonomy (NCBI): domain Eukaryota; kingdom Metazoa; phylum Arthropoda; class Insecta; order Diptera; family Syrphidae; genus Eupeodes; species Eupeodes latifasciatus. Next base: position 77,587,114 of record OV049924.1, read on the forward strand.
ATCCCAAGGCTACAAAAATTGTTTTTTGAATTCTTGAAGAAGTTTTTAACATATCAGTTTTTAACACATTTCAAAATAACAAAGAACAAAAACAAAAAACAAATTGTACTTAAGAAAATTTGAAAACTTTAAACCGAACAAGTTAAAGCCTATTATACTGGAGTGCGTTAGTGATTCTATGGGACCAATCTTTTTTCGCACTCGTACTGTGACGAGAGTCATAAGAGATTTCAACATACATAAATCCGCTGGTCGGGATAGTATCTCCGCTATTGTTCTGAAGAAGTGTTCTTAAACGCTGGCAAAAAGCGTAAGATTTTTTATCAATCCTAATCCTCAGGTCTTGTTCCCAGTATATGAAAAATAGCCCATCCCCAAGCAAAAACACTCTATTACCAAGACCGGAATCTTTCGTACGTTTCACTCTCCAAAACCCGTTTGTTTACATTGTTGTATTTGTAATTTTGACAATTAGTCCATGAATAGATGTGAGCACAAACAAAACAAAAAGATGCCGTGGGCTAGCGGCACTTTGCATAGCAAAAACAAAATGGAGGGGTTAATAAGTTTTTTTCAGGTTTTTCCTTTTACTTTTTTCGATGAAAAAGTCAGTTTTAAGCTTTAATTTTGCAGGTATTTTGTGGATAGTGAACCAATGTACCTTTTTGTCTTGAAAAAAGCATGTTAAACATCAGTTTAATATAATTAATTGACTAATTTACAGTAATCACTACGAAATTCTTTAAATTTCATAATAATCCTCGGATTTTTGTATCAAAGATGCGTTCGAAGAACCATCAATTTAAGGGTGCGAGTGCAATTTTTGTATTGAATTCTAATAAATTTTCGTTAACGAACGACCCAAATATTTTGTTTGCAAGTAATTAAAATCTGTATCAATTTAATTAATCCAAGTATATTTATAGTTTGTATATTTAAAAAAAAAGAGTTATAATCGAAAAATATCTTATCCATAACATTCTTGATTGATGGAAGCATACATGTATTTGCTATCAAAAAAAAACTATACATCAAAGGAACACAAATGTTTTAAAAAAGTAATCAGAACGATTATAGCGAACCTGTTGAATAAATGCAGAGCAAATAAAATGTGAATTTTGACATAGGGTCAAAGGGGGTAATTGTATACGATTTTGCATTTTTTTATTTTTGTTCACTTGTAATGTTTGTAACAGCTAAACCATGCAATGTCGAACATTTTTGTTTATGCTACTTAAGTTTGGATTGTATTATCTATCAAAGAGTAGTAATCTTAAAGGCGTTTGTTTATTAGGTTTCATAAAATTTGATGTTTACATTTACCCCCCTAGTTTTTTAAGTAAACGAGAAAAATGGGGTAAATGGAAACGGTACCAGTCGTCCTACCATTGTGGAAAGGGGTAACCAAGTTCTCTGTCCTTATATATGTAGGTACCTACTAGACCGAGGAGATCATCCTTATCGCAAGGGTAACCAGCACGAGATCTTAAATAAGGCACCTTGCTATAGTGTCCTCCACGTCTGACGTTTTCTGCCTCTAGATATAATGACAGTAGGATTTTTCCCTTCACCGATCCTCTGGCGTGTATGATGGAGCTGTGGTTTTTGGTTGATATGTACGTGGCATCTTTTTGATATAAAATATTGTTAAATCAACACCAAAGCCATTGAAAATGAATGTTTACAATTACCCCAAATTGTTCACTTTTACCCCATTTCGGTGTTTACATTTACCCATGATAGGAACATAATGGGGTAATTGTAAACAGCCAATAACTTTTAAATTTTGTTATACAGATAAATAAAAACATATAGCCTTCATTTATACTCATATTTCACTTTCTTAAAGATAAAATTTAACTTACTTCGATCCCCTTTGTTTGTTTTGCAACAATTTTAATTACCACTAAAAAACTTAAAAACGCAGAAAAACGAAAGACTCATGGAAACGAACAAAACATAAATAACCCTTTGACAGATAAGGCCTTCCACGCGTCAATATGATTTAAATATAATGTCTTTTCAAATAATTTCATGGCATGCTTCAAATTATAAACGGTTTTGAGAAAATTAAGTATGTTTACAATTACCCCTGTTCACAATTACCCCCCTTGACCCTATATCACAAAATGAAAACGTCTTAAAATCGTTCTGAATTCATGCACAACTAATTCAATAGAACATGTAATCGTCATAAATGTTTATTGTTGACGTACAGAAGTTTTTTTTTAGTGAATTTCCACAGTTTAACGCAAAATATAATTTTCATTCATTCCATAAAAATTTAGTTACCAAAGTTCAAGTTTACTTATTATTGTTTGAAAAGTATGTTTAGTAAAAATGCTGCTAATAATAAAAAAAAATTAATGAGTTTTACGTATATGGTTTTGTTTTTCGTAATATAATAAATACTAACATAGAAGAAAATATACATAAACAATAGTTTTCAGATATAAAGCAGAGGTTAGCGTAGAAAAATATTTTTGAGAAAGCCAATAATATTTTAAATTTGTTCATTAAAGAAATTTCCGCTTCGGCTAACCTTCATCAACTTTTTAGAAAAAAAATTAGCATTAATAGCAGCCAATTATTTCATAGCATAATTAATTTTTCAGATTGTAAAATGTCTAGAAATTTTCATACGCTACAAAATTCGTAATTTTATGCGTAAACATAGAAGATAACATTATTTAGTCAAGAAGTATGGATTTTGGCGCTTATATCGGTTTTTTTCTATTGGGTGTTCGGTTTCCCCATACTGGAATAAAAAAAAGTTACTTAAATCTATTTATTGCACTCATTTAGTTGGTATTGTGTGTAAACATATTGCCTTTTTCTATTCCTTAAAGATGCTTTACACAAAGCAACTTATTTTTAAAACATGGTTCCCTCAAATTTTTATTCCAAAATCTAACTACAAACAAAATTCCAACTCTAACATAGTCCCTTAAAAAGAAATTTTCAGGAATATTTCTGCAACAAACAAAACTAAAATTTGGTCTTGCAACTACCGAACTGCTTAAATGATGAAAATACTAATCTAATTGAGGAATCTGAACTAGCTAAAGTTGGCAATGGAACTTCACAAGTATGCTTCTTGTAGCATTGTCTGTACAAAAAAATACGGAGGCATCCGCCTATTGTTTCCACCTGAACTTCTAACGACGAACGCCAAGAAAATGCTCTAAACAAACTACACCTGAAAAAATTGTCTGTTTTGTTGTTTTACAAAGTATTGAGTTACACTTTTATCCATTTGCAATAACTATATTTAACCGGTTGCAGCGCATATTGCGTTCGCAAATTATTTAAGTAAACAAAATAAATAATAATAAACTAATAAATCATTAAATAATATGTATTTGGTCAATTTTATTTTATTTAATATACATTTACAACATTTATTTGGATTGAAATTAAAAAGCTATACAAATCTTCCAATTTAAGACCATGTCAGCACTTCAGATTCTGTTGGTAAGGATTGTTTAGTTTTTGAACGAGGCCATGAAACATTCAAAATGAAGCATTTAGATGGGGCTGATTACTATAATGAATTATTTTGATGGGCCAAAGCACTAATTGTGAGAATGTGTTTGGTTTTTTGCATCATTTCACGCACACTTTCTCACATTTAGTGCTTTTTAGCTTGTAGGCAAACCGAAATGTCAGTCTGAGATTCCGGTCTTGGTAATAGAGTGTTTTTGTCCCCAAGAAAGTCCTCTAATTATCGACCGATTGCACTTACGTTACTTTTTTTCAAAGTGATGGAAACACTAATTAAGTAATAGCTCAAGAAATATCTCGAAGATCGAAAGCTTCTTAATGACCGGTAGTACGGCTTTCGCAGCCACAAGTACACTGGTGATCACATGGTTCATCTCACCGAACAATGGAGAAAATATTTACATCGTTTTGACAATATTACGATTATTCCACTTGATCAGACTCTCTTATCGAAAATGCGTGCCTTTCGTTTTCCTTAATCCCTCTTTCATCCGATTAGTAATTAATTTCGGATCGTTCAATACAAATAGTACTGGATGGGTTCAAGTCTAAAAACCACAAAATAAATAATGGGGTGCCACAGGACTCTGTTCTATTTCCAACACTCTTTCTCATTTTTATTAAAGATCTCTTGCCTGCAACTTCTAATCCAATACATTGTTTCGCTGACGATATTACTCTTAGCTTTTCATATTCGTTTTCAGAATAACATGTCTCTTCTTCAGATGTGGGACTGCAACGATAAAATAGATAAGCTCATTAAATTCCGACCGAAACAATATTTAATACAATGTGGGAAAAACACCGTGTGGAATTTAATGCTTCGAAAACCCAATGCTGTCTTGTATCGTTAAAGCGACGATGTCGCCAAAAATGGCGCATGATTTTTGGGATTCTCAAGGGAAGTTGTTCTCCTCCTCTGATCTGGCTGTTATCTACAAGAATAATATTTGTCCGAAGCTTGAGTATAACTCCCATCTGTGTGTTGGAGCTACTGCAACTTACTTGAGTCCCTTTAGGAAGTATTAAATGTAGAGCATGTAAATTGATAGATGGTCTTATCATCATGTGTTCGTCGTTAAGTTTATCGTCCCACGCTTTTTCACCGTCACCGTTATTTTAACGGTTTATGCTCTAGAGAAAAAGCCAGCTGCATTTCTCCCCTAAAACACTTTAACCGTAATATTCGCAATTCTAGGAACGCTCATTAGTATACCTTCGACAGTATGCCTTGGGTAGTAGTTTCAAGTAAGAGATTCATTCTTTAGCCGTTCTACACGAATTAGAAAAAAGGATTTGCATCGAATAGAAAAAACGTTGAATTGACCCTGTCCAATTATTTGTATGCTTTTAGTTGACTTCTGTTTTGAATAACATTTACAAAATGGAGAAAGTTATTCAAAACAAAAGTATTTTCTATTTTAACAAAGATCAAAAACTTTCCTATATTAAAAGGTACAAAATTCGTTAACCTCGAATGCAGATTGGCGATTGCAAATTCAACTATAAGCTGAAGTACCCCACGTGCCAGTATATTTTTTAATTGTTTTGTAATAGATTTTCCTATTATAATTATAAAAACCCATAATTATATCATTATTATTACGACACTACTTATATTTTGTTTTATCTAAACAAAAATCATCTAAGCAAATTCACGCTTTTACTCGTATATTTTTCTTTTTCGAAAACATCAAAAGCAAGCGTTATTATTTTTTGTTTATTTACATTGTCTAATGATATGACTCAATGTTAATTAATCTCAAGACACCCATTTGAGATTGCAATATGTGTATATGAATATCCTATTTTTGTTTTAACATCTTACAGACGAAATATAATCTGCCATATATAAGCAAAACATTTAATTCAAGTCATGCAGCACATAACACACAGCACAGAGCACATACTCATCCCGTCGTCGTCGCAGTCGTCGTCGTCGTCGTAGCATCTACATCACGAATTTACCAGTGATTGCTTTCCATCAAAATAAAACACGGTGACAGGCCAACAACACTCGTACGACGACGTATGTATTTTTACCTTTCCATTTGGTGGAACACGGCAGGTAACATCACATCACTGCAGGTGCATCATCGCCACACAAAAGTCGTCTTAATGGAGATTCCCTCCTTGGCCCGCAGTCACAGGTTCTGCATTCTGCACACTCTCTACCACTGCATCGAGGACATGAATCACGATCACGCGCTGCTCGGTCTCATTATCTGCAGTGATGTTGGGTTACACCCATCCTATTGCACATTTTGGCAGTAAGTAGCTATAAGCTATACGGAGCTGGGTTATGCGGTGCTAGAGTTAAAGTTAGAGTTGGATTTGGATTTGGATTTAGAGTTGGAGCTTTACAGCTTCCTCCTTTCGATTTTCATTAGTTGCCCCAAAAACAAAGCGCAGAAGAAGAAAAAGAAGACAAAACAGATTCAGTCGGTAACGCCACCATCACTCTCACTTCGTGTGCTACTCCTCGTCGTTCATATAGTCGTCCGTGTTTCTTGGTGCGCTACCGCAGCGCGCAGCCGCGTAGCATCTGCGAATGCAATCGAATTCACTTATTGTGCAACAGACCTTCACTATACCTGCTCTCCAGCATCAGCATCAACATGTAGATAGATTCCACAGATCTCGCACAGGTTGTACTCCAAATTTAGTAACGATAATTGCAATAATTATACTCTGCTCATAAATGACGGGCTTCAACTCTACAGCAGGCGCAGCCAGTTCAGTTCAGAACAACTCACAAGAGGTACAGTACAGGCTTGGACAAAGCAAACTCTGGGAGAGTGTGGCTTTTGTTTGGCCAGTTCCATCCGGGTGGTGGACGCAGACGTAGACGCAGAGAGGTCAGCAAGATGAGGCTACTCTCGCGTAAACTTTGTTCTACATCACCGCGACCGCCGCGCGCTGCCACCATGTATATAATCGACCACGAAGCAGGATTTGCCAAAACAAGAACCCACAAAGCTCGAGTGTAAGTCTGTGGGTTTCTAAAAAGAACTATAAGACACCATCAAGACTGCACTCAGAGTGAATGGTGGCGCAGTGACGTGTGCACGACATACACTGCATCAGTACCCGAGATTTCCATAATGAATTTTAACGCCTTTCGCAAGTGAATACACAAACTGGGGGAATCGGATATGAGTATTTGCACTTGGACCAGCTCCGTTGTCTTCGTTTTCGCAGCACTTTTCCGTCATCGACCGTCGCGTCGTGGTCGGTCGTTGTCAGAGTTGTTGTTGGCAATAAAAGCCATTTAAGATAATGAAGTAATTGTATAGCTGCATCGCTTCGCTCGAGTATGTGTACGCTATATAAAGCTGCTTCACAGTTGACTGGCTTAATAATAATATGCGCGCCACCACGAGTCTTCATCACCACACAGCCTCAGCCTCTTAATCACTGCATGCATTATTCCATAGCTATAGCCGCGCCGCGCCGCGCCGCGCCGCGCTGCCACGCTGAAGAGTTGTCGTTGTGTCCCCCAAAAACCTGACGTCTCTGGGTAAATGCGCCTTGAAATGATTTTCCGCTTAAATGAAAAATGATTTTCTGTAGTGGTTTTGTGGATCATTTGTGGACATGGCTATCTGGCTGTTGATTCGGGGGACAGACCGAGACGCTGACGCTGACGGACATCACACATGCGGTACATCAGTTTTACTTTGCACATTGACATACAGTAGCGGTCATTAAATTAACTAACTATGAATGGCAAATAACTTGAGTTTGAGATTGATCTTTATTACACAAAAAAAAAAAAAAAATAGGAATGAGAATGGTTAAGGAGTTATTTATTTAAGGTAATTCTAAGAAATATCTTTATAGGTTTGCAGTTCGAAGTACCCATCAGGTTTGTTGTGGTGTTGACACGAGACTATACTCTTCTATGGCAACCTGCCATTCGAACTTAGCGTTTATCAAATTGATTTTTACTGCATCCCCGCACATTGCTTTTTGGTGCAATTATTTTATTTTATTATTTTATTTCAATCAAATATTGGATTAAGTGCTTAGATTAGTTTTAACGTCTTTATGATTGAATTTTGTTTGGTTAAGGTAGTAGAGGCGTTTATTATTGGAATTATCTAGAACTGGGTGGTTCAAGCTGTTTTAATATTAATAAAGTTTTTTTGTCCTTTTAATATACAGGGTGGGGCAAATACAAGTTTTCTTATAAAAAGCAATAAAATTAACACAATTAAATTTGTACAACTGGCTTTACAGTAGCGCATTCTGTTATTCTACTTTTGTAAGAGTTTTTTGATCATTTTGGATTCTATATTTCAAAAAAAAAGTCCAAAAAGGTCAAATAGAAGCTGCAATGCCAAAACGGCTGATAACTCGATTTGGGAGTTTGATGCTGCCATCATGCATGAACTATAGGTCGTCCAAATCCCTGTAATTATCCTAATAAGAGTCTGTTAAGACGAATTTGTAACATTTACTTTGAAAAATTGTTCAATGGTGCAACCTTCTCCACAACCCGTAAACAACTCTCACTATATTTAAATGCATTGACTTATTGACGAAAACGTTTGGGTTTTTCGAGCTTGAGATGTGGCAATATTGTTAATTAAAGTAGCCGACTAGATGAAAATGTACCTCATCAAAAATAGTTGCCTAATTCAAGCTGTTATAAGGCCTAAACGGCGAAGCGATAAGGAAGCAGAAGGTCAAGCGCATTCATTTGCTGAGTGAATTAAACGTTGAACGCGAGTAATCAGAGACTTGTGTGCATAATTCTACTCGGGCTATTTCCAATAATGTTAAGCTATTGAGATCGATGACGAATTGTAGTGCGCATACACTACACTATATTGCAAAAGAATTTTATTGCAGGTCATTGCCATAGATCTATACTCCACGTTCCTATAGCCAACCCATTTCTCATATGAACTCGCATTTCATTCACTCCAGAAAATTATTTAATAAAATGTTCAATGCCACTTGAGTCTCAGATTACTTTTACTATGGTCAAGTCTATCTACCTATTCGTGAAGGTTCAACGCACTGCATGCTGTGTAGTGCATTGTGAAAGGGGCATGCATATTGGTTATGATTTTGATGACATAGCAAGTATGCTGCCTGATTCTGTCATTTGTTTCCCACCGGATTAGAATTCAATACAATGTATATGTTTTAGTAATAATATGTATAGGTTTAAGTTTTTAGTGTGTAAGGAAATTATTTTGTATAAATAGCCTAAGTCTGATCAAATAAAATTCACTTTTTTAATTCGGGAGTCAAACGAAGAAACTCGGCTTATTAGCCTTCTTTAATTTATTGCTTAAAATCAGATCGGCTCTTTAGCCAGCATATATAATTGGCTTGAGGAAGCCCATATCCTCCATAGCTTTGTAGGACAGGCAGGACCCATTACAGAATTAATGTGTGCAACAAGCACACGCATGGGTAAAGCCAATTACATTCTCAACTATGCAGACCAGCCCACACACAGTGGGGAAAAAGTGGAAAAAGCTCATTGGTATGAAAGCTGTATTTTTTTAATATGTTTTAAGTATGTCTTACAGTAATTATGTTGTAGAATCAGGATTCTAACAAATTTCTTTCAAACAAAATTTCTAGATATGGGAATTTGTATTCAAAGTTGAAAAAATTTCAAAATGATGTAAAGTTTAGCCGAAAAAAATTTCTTTGATTTTTTTATTTAAAGAATACTTATAATTTTCCGGAATTTTAAGTTCAAAAATAGTTTTGACTACTTGCTCTGTTTGCCTCTGTGGGCGGGCATACATAGATCATATGATAGTGTTGAATCTCAGCAACAACACCACCAAAAATCTCACCCTAGTACGTCCTGATTATTTTTTTAGAGCAATTTGAAGCTAAAAATATGTCAAAAACGTATTTTCTAAAATTGCAGATTATAGTAGAACATTTAAAGAATTTTTTAAAAATCAAATTTTTCATATGTATTTTAATTCGATGAATTCGAATCTGGCGTTAATTTTTGAAAATATCCACATATAGAAGGTTTTCAACGTTTTGCGCAATTTATTCAAAATTTTGTGGGGCTTACGAATATCAGATTCGTACTCAGAGCACAAAAAAAAGAGGCTGAGATGCGACCCACACTGATAACTTCCCATCCCGTCTGTCGATTTGTCTTGCTTAAAAGTTTGTCTATATGTATCAATTTTTACCAAATTTGCGTACTATTTTTTGTAGATTTTATTTTTTTATGAAAAAACGGACTGTTGGATTTTTATATCGAATGATATATAAATATCGAAAACAATATTTTTTGTGAAATAAAATAAGTTTGAAGCCAATATTTGTAATTTTTGAAAACCTATTTGAGTCGAAAGTAAATGTTTACCAAGTTTTAGTATTGTTTTTTTTTTTAGGTTTTTATTTTTTGAAAAAAAAACTGTCAATTCGATTTTTCTCAAAAATTTTATTAAATGTTGAAAACAATATTTCTTATAAGCAAAAATTAGTTAGAAGCCATTATCTCAAATTTTTGAAAAGATATTTGAGTCGAAAATCAATTTTTACCAACTTTTATTATTTTTTTTAGGTTTTTATTTTTTGTAAAAAAACTGTTAATTCGATTTTTCTCAAAATGTTTCCTAATGTTGAAAACAATATTTCTTATAAGTTAAAATTAGTTAGAAGCCATTATCTCAAAGTTTTGAAAAGATATTTGAGTCGAAAATCAATTTTTACCAACTATGAGTAATGTTTTTTTTTGGATTTTATTTTTTATAAAAAAAACTGTCACTTAGATTTTTCTCAACATTTTATCAGATGTCAAAAACATTATTCTTCGTTGTACAAAATTGTTTTGGAGATGAAATCATGTTTTAGTCGTAAAATTTTCGGTGACACATTTTTTTTTTTCATTTTTTTGATTTATAAAAAAAAAGTTAATTGGTTTTTTTCCAAAAATATAATTGTTTTGTATCACGTTACAATATATAATATAACATTTAATTCAAGTCTCTAGCGTCATTGGTTCACGAGATATTTAGGTTTAACGAAAATTTTCACTTTTTTTAAACTGCTATGGTAAAAAAAACCATCCATGCAATTTTCTTGAGAGAGAGCCCTTTCTGCATCTTTCTGCCTTATTATCTCTATAACAAAATTTATTTGAAGTCGATATCTCTTCTGGTTCTTGAGCTATGGACGACGAAAAAAACGTCGCGAACGTACAGACGTACGGACGTGCGAACGTACATACGTACACACGCAGACATCATTCTAAAAATCTTTTATTTCGACTCTAGGGACCTTGAAACGTCGAGAAATGTCAAAATTTTCAATTTGACAAATCGGACCCATTACAATAACTTCCTATGGGAAGTTAAAAAATAAAACAAAGATATGATTAATAGTAAAACCTACAAATAAGTCCTTAAATTTCCATCTCAAAGTCTTAAATAATTGAGCTTGCAAGAAAATCTTATTTTCTGAAACTTTATTCGAAAGAGAGGGGTTAGTAAATTATAATCATCTCTACATATAATTCAGTTTAATTTTTAATATATGTAGTTTTCTCTCTTTTATATGTCTCAAACTCAAACTGTAAGAATTTTAATCGAATGGTTTTTCCTTGTACTTTGTTTAACATAATATTTTAAGTTGATGCAAATCAACTGTTATCTTTTTTATTGATTTATAAAATTGTCTGTTTTGTCAGTTTTAGCTGAATTAATCATTAAAAAAAAGAATCGTTTTTTTTGTTTTTAAAAACACATTATTCGAATCTTGTTTAATCCGAAAGTAAGAAAATTATTGACAAAAATTACAAAAAAAAATAGAATACCTCTTTATTTTTTTGTCAGACGATTTGTTACTTTTTTTTTTAATCCGAATACAAAGTTATTAATTTCAAAATAAATTTGAATAATGTTATCTTTTTTAATGTTGGATTTATGAAAAAACAAGTTTTAATTTTGGTTCAAGTCTATTTTTTCTTTTTGTGGGGTAGTAGGCGGTTATTTTTGGAGTCGATTCGCCCTTGCTTTTACTAATCTTGTCTGAAAATTTCATGAAAATCGGTTCAGTGGTTAAGGTTGAATGGAGTTTTTTCCGGTACCGCATACAACGTGCGCCACTATGCGAACGTACGGCTTAAACCATCAGTGTTGTTCATTAGAATACCAGCGTCATGAACTTTTAGCGGAAACTTGAGTCATACCTTCATTTCGGCTAAAACCTCTTTTCGACAAACATTATGCTGCTCGGCATACTCATTTGGCAAATGAGTATTCAATATTTCTCAACGTTGTTCAAGCTTAAAGTAACTTTCGTTCGTTACTCGGTGATATCATAATAATTTTGTTCAAGATTTAGGGCAGAAAACCTCGTTTTTAGATTCCCATCCTTGTCCTTTATATGTGGACTACCTATGGCGATGCATGATGAGTTCAATAAACTCTAATCTTGACAGAATTGTGCAATGGGGAATCAAAAACCCTGTAGAATTTATTGCTTCAACAACTCAATGCTGTGTACTGTCGTAAAAACGTTACCCTTCCCCAAAGCCACTATCCACTGGTAGTACTTGCATCAAGGAGACTGAATAGCTTTCAGTTCTAGTTATGTGCATTACACACTATCACTATTGCCAAAAGTTTGCCAGATATTTAGGTTTTCTCCGACGATGCAAGAAGATTTTTACCCCTTCTGATCTGGCTATAATTTACAAGGCTTCAAAATTCGACTATAATTTTCATATTTGTCTTTTGGACAGAAGTAAAAAAAGAGCTCTAAAAACGATAGGCTATTATTCTCTTACTGAGACGTTTGCATCTTTTGAACACCTCCGCGTGCCTATTATTGTTTTATCAATATTTTTATAAACAATGCTCCAGTGAAAAAGCCAATTGCATTCCCCCCTCAAATAATAAAACGGTAATACCCGTCTTCTAGGAATGTTCATCAGTTTACCCTTGAGCCAAATTATTATTATTTTTTTAAGCCACACTACACGAATGTGAAATGCTTTACTTTGCTCAATATTTTCCACTCACTACAATGTACAGATATTTAAAACCAATGTGCAATGGTATCTCATTTCCAATCCCATATCCTTCTTTTCTAATTGCTTGCACTGCTAAATTATTATAAGGGTATTCATAACATCCAGTATTTAAAAATAATTTAATTTTCAGAGTTTACTTTCCTAGAAGTCAAATTTTAAATAAAAATTTGTCTAAAATAAAAAAAATACGTATACGCCTTAGTGAACCGTCAATATTTTCATCTGATAACTTTTCCATTGTGATTTGAGAACTTCTAGCAAATGATTTCCTGAAGTCTGAAATGCTTTTTGTTAAATCAATTATGCAGAATTTTTTTCTATTTTTTAAAAATAAATCTGTCAAACCGAGTATTTTTTAAAGCTTTACGATTTATTAGTATTGTAAATAGACTCAAATGAATGTCATTATTTGTTCAACATTATTATTTGGTTAAAAACTGTCTATTCGTAAATATTAGGCGTAATTTTTCAAAAATCCTAAATTTTTGCTTTGTCTACATTTTCACACTCCTGCTCGAGGTTATAATTCTCATTACCAAGTCCTTAGGGACAATTTTTACTATGACAACAAATTTCAGTACTATTACAAATGATTGGACTATCAATTACACTGGTCAACAAAAAAAAAACTTTTTTTTGCCGTTGTTCGCCACTACTTTTTTTTATACTTTAGTTAATGGGTAGTCAAGATATGTGTGTAAAAAAAATTGCAAACATCCAATTACGTAGAAAATTTTTTTTATTGAAAAACAAAAATTGGGCTTACTTTTAACGATAATCATTTAAAAAAAAATTATTCAGATGATTTTTTGGGTCGTTTTTCTTGTCTTTTGTAGCTACACTTTGGGACATCTCGTTTTAATGTCCAACAAAAATCTGCGACCATTTTTGGCGACCATTTTCCTTGATATCGCTTTTCCATCGCCATGATATCCTGATGCAATCTTTCCCCGTGTTCGTCGCTCACCGCACCTAAGTTTTCTGCGAAAAAGTTAAGATGGGAATGCAAGAAATGCATTTTTAAGGACATATTACATCCTAAGGCTTTATAATCCTTTAGTCACAATTAAATAAATTCCGCAGAAAAACTTCTTAAAATAGTACGCCGTTAACTTCTATAAATCGTTGTATTAATATTTTACGTCAAGAACCAACAATGATGTCGCATCGAAAATTGAGGGTATATAGTGTACTTACGAGTAGCAGTTTTAGTTTTGGTATTATGATCAATAGTGATGACTTATTTCGACATACCCTCAAATTTTTGTCATATTTATACAAAAAAAAATGTTCGGACATCTCGATGTAATACAAGATTTTTATTATTTTTTTTAATACATAAACATTAGGGATACCGAAAATAAAGGGTGTCCCAAAATTAACGCAAGATTTGAATTTGCCGCCATTTGTGCAGTGAAGTGTTGGCAACCCTAAAAAAAAGCCATTTGACAGCTAACAGTATAGGGTTATTAAAAATGGAGCGTTACACGAGAGAACAACGTGTCTTCATTATTAAAGAATATTTCAAAAATAGTGAAAGCTTGTCGGTTGCAGTTCGAAAATTTCATACAAACTATGGTCGAAATAGTGTTTTAACTTCGTCAACTGTGAAGAGATTAATTGAAAAATTCATGGAGACTGGATCCGTTGGAGACGCCAAACACACTGGTCGTCCAAAAACAAGCCGTTCAAATGTGAATGTCGAAGCAGTGCGTGAGAGTGTTGCTGACAATCCAGGAACCTCAATTCGACGTCGTGGACAAGAATTGCAAATTTCAAGAACCTCTCTACAGCGTATACTCACCAAAGATCTGTGTCTTCATGCTTACAAAATTCAATTAACACAACAATTGAAGCCTAATGACCATGGACAGAGAAGAGAGTTCGTTGAATGGATTATTGAACATCAACAAATGGACCCTGATTTTTCGAGCAAAATCATCCTAAGCGATGAAGCACATTTTCATCTCGATGGCTTTGTCAATCGCCAAAATTGCCGCATTTGGGGTTCGGAGAACCCACATGTGATTGTCGAAAAACAAATGCATCCACAACGCGTGACTGTATGGTGTGGATTTTGGGCTGGAGGCATAATTGGGCCATATTTTTTTGAAAATGATGCTGGTCAAGCAGTGACTGTTACTGGTGCTCGATATCGCGACATGATTGCACAGTTCTTTCTGCCAAAATTGGATGATATTGATGTGTCCAATATGTGGTTTCAACAAGACGGTGCCACATGTCATACAGCCCGTGAAACAATTCAATTACTGCATGAGACATTTCCAGGTCGTGTACTCTCTCGTTTCGGTGATCAAAATTGGCCTCCTAGATCGTGTGATTTAACACCATTAGACTTCTTTTTATGGGGTTATTTGAAATCACAAGTCTATGTCAACAAGCCCACAACCACCCGTGCATTAAAGGAGGAGATTCAACGCTACATCAACGAAATTCAGCCACATTTATGCAGAATGGTCATGGAAAATTTCAACAAAAGAGTGCCCATGTGCATGCAAAGCCGTGGAGGCCATTTGTCCGATGTGTTATTCCATACATAACCCTATCCTATGTACTTTACGAGTCAATAAAAATATAACTATCAAAAGACTAAAAACGGCGTTTTCTATTTAATTCAAATCTTGCGTTAAGTTTGGGACACCCTTTATATATTTGGACAAACGGCAAAAAGTCGTGTTGACCAGTGTTATCTGTAAGTAAACACAAACAATTAAAAATGGTTTGAAGAAAACTACATATTGGTTGCACAAAGGCCCATGGTTTTTCCTTGTGTTAGTCTTTTGCTGATCAAGATCAAGAACACGAAACAAATGTGATTCGTGACACAGAAGACGTAACTTTTAAGAAGAAATTGCTCTACATTTTTATTTGGAATTTAAGCTTTTTGAATAATATTATAAGATTTGAATTGTTGTCCTACCGGGAAAATATTTCATACGAAAAATTGTTACTCCAGAATCTGAAAGTTATAACGAATACGAAATAAGCCTCCAACGAACTAAGTAAACATGTCGGCCTTGAAAAGAGTTTTAATTTTTTCATAGAGTATAATTTTTCGAATTATTTTTCGATGAAATTCATAGTAGGAAAAAAGGAAGGCACATTTTTTTTTAAAAGTAAAAATCTTATTTCATTTGTTAAAAACAAAAAGAAATTTATTTGACATCAATATCGCTGCTTCGTCTTGAGATAAGGTGAACGAAACAGTTATCCTGAATAAGCGAAAAGAAAAAACGAACGTACATATAAATGTACAACTATGGATTAAGATCCTAAAAGCCTTGAAATGTCGGAAAATGTCAAAATTTTCAATTCGACAAATGGGACTTGTTACAAGAACTCTCGGTGGGAAGTTAAAAACTAGTTCAATACGAAATCGTGTTCTTTCCCGTAGGCCGCTTCTGTTGCTTTTACTTTTTCCATAACTCTGATTTTGAGTTAAAAAAACAACAATATTATCTACATACAAATATAGCCTCTCTTCATTCGTTTGTACAAAACAAATGGCGTTTAAACTTACGGGCACACCTCTAGGGGCTAATGCAGACATGCCATAGTCAACTAGTCGGCCAGGCGGACGGCCGGCGGCGCGGCGGCTGGCCTGTACCAAAACCGTGCGTCCCGTCCGTCGCTGTTGTCGTCACTTCGCATGTGAGTCGTCGTTCGTCGTCGTAGCACATCCAAGACCAGTCATCCAGCATCACACATGTTTTTTTTCCGTTCCGTTGTTGTTTTTGTCCGAAGTATATTTTTTTATAGTGCACCAGCATCAGCATCAACATCAGCATCAGGCACACCGGTTAAGCACAATTAATTACCAAGTTTATCATAGACTCGTTATTGGAGTTAATTGCGAAAGCGCCTATTCGAAGTTCCAGCAAATGTGGCAATTAGTCGTTGTTTAGATTAGACAAGACGGCTGGTCTCGTTATTAAGGCCTGGTCGGTTGGTCTATCGGTTCTGGCCTACTCGAATAACAGCCTATACCATATCCTCTATATAGGCAATATACAGTTAGGTAGTGTATATCCGTACATATTATAATCTTAATCGGGATTACGACGAATCGCTGCTCATCAATTTCTGGAATAAAGTGGTGCAGATTTGGTGCACAAGTGAGCGGTCTTAATTCGCACGCTGGCGCTGCTGGTTACTTTGGTGTTATAGTCTTTGCCGCATATACATACTTACCTATGCGATGATGGTTTAGATTGTGTTATGCTTATAGGGATCTATATTGGAGGATCGATCATCCGTAGGCTGACGTTTGAGTGGTGTTAACAATATATTTTTTTTCTTTTTGTATTTTTCTTACCAATTCAAATGGCTTAGATAAAGCAAGTTGAACAATTAAAAATCGATTACAAACGTTCACAATCATCTCAGGCTTAGATTGCATAAATACAATTGATATAAGAAGGGGGTCTTGTACAATAAAAAGGCGAATTCTTTAAGTTATGTTGAACTGATTTACGGTTAATTGTTATTTTTGATCGCATTGAATATGTCTTTATAGAAGCACTAATGGTGGGAAAATATTTTGCATCATTAAAAATTAATCAATTTTCAAACATTGTTTTACATCAGATATTTCACATTTATAACGTGTGATTAAATGTATTGTAGTTTGGTGTCACAAAGGAATTTGGAAAACCTTAAGGACTAGTGATTTATGACATTTAAGATTCTCATTATTCATTGACTTAAAAAAAAAAACACCTTCATACCAAAATAACTTCTCTTCCCGAGAAAAAGAGTGACAAATTAACAATTTTACTCCAATTTCATGCCTTCGTATTGTTTTACCGACATCTTCTTTACAAAAAATATGTTCTATTAAATTATCCAGCTCCATTCCTCTTTCACATAATCCAGCCGTAATACTCCCTCATTAAAAAATGCTCATCAATTTACCTTTCGGACGTTCTGTATAGTATAGAGATTCTTTATTTAACCGAACATCAAGAATGTGGAATTTTTCCTCTAATTTTGATTTTCAAAACGTTAAGACCAATGTTCATCAGGTTCACCAGTATTTCCTCTTAAATCCATCCCTATTTTCTAAACGCTCTCATTTTGTTTAATCCTTAAACATGTTAAGCGTAGTAATAACTCCTTGAGTGCCTGTAAATTATGTGTTGTATATAACATCTTTTAAATGGCGGCCATGGCTTCGCGCATTCGAAAGGTCCACTTTTCGATAACTTTGGTGCATAAATAAGGCTGAATTTAACCGATGGTATCGGTTATTTTATCTTTTTGGCTGCAGTGGTTTGTTGCTTATTCAAATAGATCTCTGACTTAAGAAAGCTCCACAAGAAAAAGTCCAAAGGGGTCAAATCACTTTGACTCGGCACGAGATAACCATGACAATTAACCGCTCGTGTAGCGCTATTCTTCTGGAACAACATGTCTTCGGTGTTAGGTAATTAAGATCTCAAGAAGTTGGTGATCATCGACCTATGCAATCTAAGCTTCATCTATCAGTATCTGTTTCTAAGAATTACGGACCGATGACGCCTCCAGCTCCAGCCAACAGTAATTTTTTTTGAATGCATTGGTGTCGTCCTAAATCCGATAATTCTGCTTACCAATTCATTAAAAAATGGAAAATTTTGACAGACAGCCTTATCGGGAATTCCTTGGGAAATATTTTTCCCTAGGAATTTTTCCTATCCCGGGAACAAGTTCCTACTATCGGGAATGCCCCACGGAATTCTTTTTCCTTGGGAACAAATTTTGCCAATATGAAAATAATACATTTGTTTCCGAACATAGTTTTGGAATGATTTGACAGTCGGTTCTTAGTGAAAAAAAAAATTTTAATTTAGTCAATGGACCTGTATATTTTCTTGAAATGGTATTTCATTTCTTTTTGGTGTCGCTTCATAGCCTTAACTGCCTCTTCAACCTTATTGTAGAGTTCTTTTTGGATTTCAATTTCTCGTTTCAAAGCGACGTCACAAGTTATGCCTTTTTGTGGCTTTTTTGTAGGACGAGGAGTTGAAGTTGTGTTTTCAATTTTCATCTGGGAATCATTTGTTTTAACGTTCTGCTCCTCCGGTTCAGTTGCATTCATGATCATAGCAAACATAACATTCTCGTCGATGGATTTGTCCTTTGACACTTCAACAGAACGGCTGATTGATGATGAATTTGGACAATTTTCACTATCGACGATTTGATTTCGATTACCGTCTGTCTTTCTCATTTTGTTACATGAAGGGAGACCAAAAGTTAAAGCATCTAAGCATCCTTCCACCGATTCTTCTAAGGCACAAATTCGTATTATCGTTTTCTCCAAAGCACTGAATTTATACTCCTTGTTTGGGCCTCCACCGGTTGCTTTTTTTTGTCTGTTTTCAGACATTTTCTTCCTTACGTGTTTTATTTTATCAAGCCATACCTTATTAAATCATGGTTATCAACCTACTTTTTTCCATTCAGAAATAGATTTTGTTAAAGGCCCAAACTGTTAAGATCTTTTTCTACTTCTTTACAAAATTGATGCATCTTCCTTAGACCGATTTGTTGTGATACCATTAGCATATCTCGGTTTTTTCCATAAAACTTATTAAAACTTGAACTTGGTGAGTATTTGTTGAATTCGACCTTAAAAAGATAAATTTGTAAATATTTTTATTATTATTTTGTTGAAAATTGCTTACATTGTTTGGTCCGCTTTAAATTCCGACAAATAAATAACGGGGAAATATTCAGACAGAAAAAACACAAGATTTCCCATGAAAAAAGGGTTGCCGATAGGTGTTTTTCTATAGGAATTTTTTTCCCATTTTCGAAAAGTTCCCGATACCAATTTTTCGAATATGGGAAAAGAAGTTCCCGATAACCCCAAGAAAGTAAAAGAAACAATATGGCCGCCATGAGCTGTCTAAATCAACCCGTCTGTATTGGAAAATTCATACATAGATTTGTCTAAAACTTTAAAGGCTTATACCCGGACCAAGGCTATTTTAAAACACGCACCCATTTCTTAAACACTGGCTCATAGGAAGACATAAGTCCATATTTCTTATAAATCAATATCGTTCACTCTTTATCATACTAACACACTACCATGCTATTATTTTAATTAATATGATTATATTTCAATTGAGCATAAACCATCGACCAGAATCGCAGTAGCCGGCCGCACAGCTACAACAATGTTACAGCATTTATTGCCTGAAGGTGCCATAAAAATCATCATCATGGCTTGTAAAATTATTAAATATGGACATGTGAGTGGTTATAACTTTTGTTGTTGTTGTACTCTTAACATAATCAGCGCAGCGTGCTGAATTATTCCATACACCACGACGACAACAACGACGACGAGAGACGTTGAGGTGATGATGCTGCGCCCGCGCGCCGCCACGCCGGCCGCGACGGCACGATGCGCGCTAGCTATTGTAGCTACATATGCGGATACATCCAGAACGCACTTGGCTTTTGGATAATTATCACTTTTCCCAGACTTATACGTATAAGTACCGGCTTAACAGTTGTTTGAAGATTGTTTTTAATTTTGTTGTGTTTATAGATATTTTTTAGAAAGGGAAACCGGGAGAAGTTGTTTAAATTTTACTTTCATTTTTGTGATTTATTGAATAAATAATTGTTTATTGGATTTGGAAGATATATTTAAAAAGTTACCATTTTGATTCCTATATCAAAATTATTTAAGGCAAACTGTTAACGAAATTTCTACAGGAATATTAAGGTTCTAAGTATTGAAAAACTCGAATTCTGTGAAATGTAATCATAAATATTAGGGACTTACGAAACGTTGATAGCGGCTACACTTCATCTTTCAAATTAGCTGTCATTCATATCACATGTCTAGCCGGTGCAGGGAATTAACTTCACGGGAACTACCTTCACATGGGAACTAACTTCACCACTAGTGGGAATTAATTTCACTTTTTTTTTGTGAAGTTATCTCCCACTGAAGGCGGGAAATAATTTCATCAGAAAACTGTGTGAAGTAACTTCCCACCTACGATTGAAATATCTGAAAAAATATCAAGCGTTGAATTGGTGACGTGAAATAGTACCAAATGAAATAACACCAAATTTCAAATTTGGCCTTATTTCGTTGTTCAAAACGAAATAAAACCAATTTGGCTTTATTTTGATTTATAAAAAGAAATAAGGCCAAAAAAATAATGCAAACAACGCCGAATTTTTAAAGTTCACTTTTTTACATACAAAACACGCAAAAATGGTTGATTTATTGTCTAGAATAGCTACTTTTGCTAAAAAGTTTTTTTGAATTGATAGCACGGCGTACTAACAGCTAGGTATGTAAAGGGGGGCATGCTGCCCCCCTGCAACCCCCCTGCTTGGGATCACTATAGGATTTGGGGTGGGTGCGAGTTTGGGTATATGCAAAGAACTTTTGCATTTGAGCACTAAAATCAAAGAAATTCCCAACAAAAAAAAAAGCAAGTATGGCTCACAGTTATGAAAGAATCACAACGCATTCGTGTTCGTTGCATATACCCAAACTCGCACCCACCCCAAATCCTATAGTGATCCCAAGCAGGGGGGTTGCAGGGGGGCAGCATGCCCCCCTTACATACCTAGCTGTTAGTACGCCGTGGTATCAATTCAAAAAAACTTGTTTTAGGCTCCAATTTCAAAAATTTCAATCGAGCAACAAGTATCTGTCATTTTTCAACTTCAACTTATGTTAACTTCACATGAAAGTGAAATTGATTCCCACAAAAAAGTGAAATTATCTCCCACCTTCAGTGGGAAATAACTTCACCAAAAAAAGGTTAAATTAATTCCCACTAGTGGTGAAGTTAGTTCCCATGTGAAGGTAGTTCCCGTGAAGTTAATTCCCTGCACCATCTAGCCACATCACCATGGAAAGGTAGATATTTGTCTCACTAAATCGACCATATTCGAAGTATGGTGGTTTGTATACTGTTTACACAATGAGGCCAAAAACTGAATGAGAGAATATCAGTCGATTTTACGTCGTCGCTCATTAGAACTCGAACTTTTCAAGACGACAAGTCAGGGGCAAACGCAGAAAAAAATGTCGGGGGGGGGGGTTTCAAAAGATTAATATTATATTATTTTTTTATTTTAAATGTCAAGTGTTTTTTTTTTCTTTTTTGGCACTATTTTATCCTAGGTACTAAGAAACATCTATAAATAAAAATTACATACATATATACACATATGACTTCCTTTCACGATTGACAAAACAGTTTGACTTTGACTTCAAAGCTAAAACTTAACTTTTATATGCATTATGCATGTATAAGTTTGTATGCTTTATTTTCTAGTTGCCGTTGTCGATCCCATCATTCTTAGGCTGAACTCACACGTCATGAATAAATGTGAGTTACAGAAACAAGGAGATGAGGTGAGATTTTTCTACAAAAACACTCTATATGAAGATATAAATCTTTCCTATGTATCACCCTCCAAAACCCATTTGTTTACATTGTTGTATTTGTAATGTGGACGAATTCAACGAGAAAAATTGAAGTGTTTTCACTCATACATAGAACCAACTACTGAGTTTTTAGGGGAAATTTCATAAATTAGAGGAGAAATTACACGCACACTAAGAATACTTTTATGAGGCTGATTTCCGGTTTAGTTTGTAGGCAAACTAAGATTTCTACCGACTTCAGATAGAGTGTTTTTGTTTTTCTATTTTCACAGTTCTCTTTTATTTGTTTTCGCTTATTCAAATTTACCGTAGAGTGCTAGATTAAATTTTGAAATTGTCAAACACGTTTTTCTCAAACTCACCATGAAAATACTAGAAATAATGATTTTGAATGCGTTCAGAACCTTTAGACCGAAGACATAGGGTCATATTCGCAGTTCCTTCATAAGTTCTGATTTTGTCTTTGCTAAATTAAATTTCAGTTTATGTTATTCATAGAAATTTTAAACCCATTTTAAAACGATAATCTGGAGTCTAAAAATGAACACGATAGAACCTATGTTTAAACTGTTTCTTAATCTACCTATTAAACGTCAAAAATAAACAAACTGATTGAGTAAATTAAGTTACGAGACATTTTATTTGAAAATTCAAAAACAAAAATTAAAATGTCAAAAGACTTAAGCATATATGTATCAATATTTTGATATTTTGCTGGATGTTGGAATGCTACCAACTAACAAAAAACGAAAGCTCTACTTAACCCGATTGGACCCCTTTGAAATAAATGAAGACGATTTATATGAAAGGTATCGATTGGAGAAAAAAAAACTGTCAAGTTTATGATTGACCTTCTAAAAATTATAGATCGAAATTCAATGAAATGTTTGCTAATATCTGGGTGCTTCCAAGTCTAAAACTTAACTAACAGCAAACAAAATAGTTAAAAGGGTTTCAAAGATTTTGGCTCTCCAGCTAACGCAATTTATTTTGTTTCCCTCTACAAGCCATTTTGTATAGGCTTAAGTGAAAATTTTCAGAATTGTATGAGGAATATGCCTTAAACCTGTTTCTAACTAAACAGAGCTGGCAAATTATTTATGAATAGCAGCTGTGTCTAACTTATATGTTAAATTTAGACTCAAGTTCAAATAGACTCGGGTTTGAAATATGACAATGAATTTATTTTGTGTCTTACATTAAGGTATGTTTAAATGCAGAAAGGCAAAACCCCTACCTGCGTTCGCCCCTGCAACAAGTTGATAAATTTTGAATCGTTTCTGAAACTTGCATCAGTAGGTACAAGACCTGTTGAAAATTGATTCTAATTGTAATCGAAAAATTGTTTTTAAGGGATGAATGGTACGTCAACATACAAAATTTTCAACAATCCACAAGAAATCCACAAGTTTTCGATGCATCGTAAAAAAGTCACTATTTAGTGTATATTTCTTCAAGAATATGCTCTTAAACATCAACTTTAAAGTAGCATTGATCGATGACTATCAACTTCTTTTCGCCATGAATTGGATAGTAATTAAACTAAAGACATAGCAAACAGCTCATGTCACGTTGAAAATTTAGCATGAGGAACTTGTGGTTATGTTCATCTCAGGACGAGGTCATAAACTGGCGATCGAGATGATCAACTTAATCTCCTTAAATTTTTTATTTTGTTGTTGTATGTCCATCTTTATGGTCTTGGATTGATTGTGGAGCAAGAATTTCACGTGGCTAGAGAGAAAAAGTCTAAAAGTTTCATAACACAAAATCTTGTTGGCCAATTCTTTGGTGTTAGGTAAAAAGATGTTAGGTACAAAATTGCATTTTAAGTTTCTGATTTGGTGTAACTGTTAATTTGTTATCTGTTTCGTTTTAAAAAAGGGTGATTTTTTTAAAAGCTATAGGAAAGTTAAAAAAAAACACGTGCAATTCAGAAAAATGCATGAAATCTTTATTTGAATCGATAGTACGGTCCATACAATTTAATGTTTGAAAATTAATTCATGCAAATGTTGACCTTGACTGCGCTTCAACTGGTCCATCCGCTTAGTCCAATTTTGGAATACTCTTTCCAACATTTCGGCCGGTATCTCACGAATAAATGCTTCAATGTTGTCTTCCAATGCGTTAATTGAAGCGGTTTTGTCTGTATATACATGAGCTTTAACATAGCCCCACAAAAAATAGTCTAAAGGCGTTAGATCGCACAATCTAGGCAGCCAATTGACCGGACCCGAAAATGAAATAAATTGTTCACCGAACTCGACTCTCAATAAGTCCATTGTTGCGCGTGCTGTGTGGCATGTGGCACCGTTTTGTTGAAACCACATGTCATGCAAGTCAAGCTCTTGCATTTTGTTCAAAAAAAGGTTGGATATCATCTCACGGTAGAGCTCACCATTCACAGTTACGTTACGATTCGCATCATCTTTGAAGAAGTACGGTCCAATGATACCACCAGCCCATAAAACCGCATCAAACTGTGACTTTTTCTGGATGCATTGGTAGCTCTTGCAATGCTTCTGGCTGATATTCACTCCAAAATCGACAATTCTGCTTATTTACGTACCCATTGAGCCAAAAATGAGCTTCGTCGCTGAACACAAGAAGCGCGCGATGAACTTTCTTAACAGAGCACGCATTTTGATAATAAAATTCATTAATTTGCAAGCGTTGTTCGTTTGTAAGACGATTCATGGTTAAATTTATAGACCAAACTGAAGATGTTTGACAATGAAACAAAACACGAAACGTGCGTCAGCTGTTTAAACCAGTGTTGCCAAAAAAAAATAGCTAAAAAATCACCCCTTTCTAAAAACTTGAGTCAAGTACAACACCTAAATATCGTACTGATTTTGACCTTAGACAATAAGACAGACAAACTCATATTAGTTTTGATATTACCGTATTAAGCTCATTGAGTCTGTGTGACCAGTTCTGACTTAAGACCTTTTTGCATAATATTAATGAGGTCAGTGATATTTGTGATCAGTTCTTCAGGAAAGAACACGATCAGGAAACTCGTCTTGTGTTAACTGACCTATCTAAATACTTTGAATTGCCGTTTGTGGATTGCAGATTCTGTACAACACTAACTTGTCTCAAAAGTTGACATTTTTCCAACAGTTTCACTATTTTAGGTGACTGTAAAATGTGCACCATTCTTGTTGTGAATTTTAGCAATTTCAATCTGTTTTTAAAGCATATTTCTTTGTATCTTTTTATTAACGGTGTGGGTCTTACTTGTCAGCTTCCCAAATAGAAAGATATTCAAAATTTCAAAATTAAACCAATTATTGAAAAACCCTTTGCTTTGCGAATTGGTATAGGTATAGTATCTCAAAAACTCAATTATGATTTGTGTTTTGATATTGGATTCCTTTTTTTTAACTTCAGAAATAATTTGCTATAAACATAATCCAACTTTCTTTTTTATTTCGAGAAAATTTAGTACACTTTTTGAATTTTTCCCATTTTCCCCTATCATGAAATATAAAAATTTACACGAAAGGCGTTAATCGTAAAGTGTATTTTGTTTTCCTGTATATGAATATATTGCCCATTATTTTCTTCTTCTACTCCATTTATTTTGGTCTACCAAAACTATTTTAAAGCTCTAAATCAACCTTATCCCATTCTCTCCTAACAAACAAAAATAACTGCATATAGTAAATCAAAGATGCGACTTGGGATGCGTGATCGTGAGGTGTCGTTTTCAAATCTTATAAAATCAAACATAAAAAAGCGCACTGTTTGTTTTTCATTTTTGTTATTGTTGTTGTTGTTGTAAGTAATTACTTTTTGTTGTATGGTTTGGTGCGTTAGCGCGCATTTTGTTGATTAAAGCAATAATAATAATAATAATTGCAAAGTGAAAATTACAAATGCCATAGTTGCGAATAAATTGTTGATGATGGTGATGGTGGTGGTAGTTGCACTGCAAACCACTGGCATCACGATGCAACGGACGGCGCGGCGGACGGGGACGGTTAAATGCGGTGTGGTTTGATTTAAGCTGGACGATTCTTTAGCTTTTTTTTGTATATACCTTGCTATATATTTAGCTGCTCCACCTCAAATGACTTTCAAATTGAAAATATGTATGTATGTATGTATGTAAGCATGAGGCCTGTGAATGCGAATTCGTGCCTATCATCTTCATGGATAATTTATTTGAAAGAAAAAACTTATTAATGCGTTATAATCACACCAAACGAGCATTAAGTGCGTTTTTTTTTTCGTGCACCTAACTATTTTGTTATGTGATGTGATTTTGGAGAGGGAGAGAGAATTTCTCCTTCGATTATATTGTTGATTAAATGATAGCTGATATATGCAACAAGTTAAGTGAAAGGCTTTTAAATAGCGGTATTGTATTTATGTTTTTATTTCTTGTTTTGTTTTAGATAACAAAGTAAATCGTTAATAGGTATCAGTAAAAAGATAATAAATTAAGAATTTGCTTTTAATAAAACTTTGTTTTTTTTTCAATGTTTTTGAGTTTGTTTCTCAGCTCTTTTGTTTTGATTCAAGGTTTTTTTTTTTTGAAATAAGTTTATCCATTGAAGGGTATTGGTATAATAAAATGCCAGAAAATAACATAAGAATTGAATTGCTGATGAGTGACATTATATAAAACACTTCAGAGAAAGAATATTCCACGATTAAAAACAGGCATCGTTTTCATGGTATAAATTGTATAGAACTTCATATTATTGCAGCCATGATTTAAATACGGAGACATACATACGTATCTTAGAATAGCTGGTGACATATCTAAGAAATACATCTACCCATATCCCTGGACACATGTTCACGACTAGAAACTAGTGGCAAAATGTACATTCCTATTCTCAAACAGTAACAGTAGGAGTTTAAAAAATCTTCCTCTATGTCATAGTAACTTGGTATCAATTTGACAAATATTAACTTTGAAGCAGAATACTTCAAACCGTGACAGGACAAACCGACAAGAAGACGCAACAGGCATACCATCAATAGAGTATCAAAATAAAATCATTTTCGAGTTCGCATCTCAGCTCTTTTGTTTTGATAAGGGAAATCTTCCTTTATATTGTCATAAAGGGTGTCCCAAAATTAACGCAAGATTTGAATTTGCCGTCATTTGTGCAGTGAAGTGTTGGAAACCCTGAAAAAAAGCAATTTGACAGCTAACAGTATAGGGTTATTAAAAATGGAGCGTTTCACGAGAGAACAACGTGTCTTCATTATAAAAGAATATTTCAAAAATAGTGAAAGCTTGGCGGTTGCAGTTCGAAAATTTCATACAAAATATGGTCGGAATAGTGTTTTAACTTCGTCAACTGTGAAGAGATTAATTGAAAAATTCATGGAGACTGGATCTGTTGGAGACGCCAAACATACTGGTCGCCCAAAAACAAGCCGTTCAAATGTGACTGTCGAAGCAGTGCGTGAGAGTGTTGCTGACAATCCAGGAACCTCAATTCGACGTCGTGGACAAGAATTGCAAATTTCAAGAACCTCTCTACAGCGTATACTCACAAAAGATCTGTGTCTTCATGCTTACAAAATTCAATTAACACAACAATTGAAGCCTAATGAGTAATGACCATGGACAGAGAAGAGAGTTCGTTGAATGGATTATTGAACATCAACAAATGGACCCTGATTTTTCGAGCAAAATCATCCTAAGCGATGAAGCACATTTTCATCTTGATGGCTTTGTCAATCGCCAAAATTGCCGCATTTGGGGTTCGGAGAACCCACATGCGATTGTCGAAAAACAAATGCATCCACAACGCGTGACTGTATAGTGTGGATTTTGGGCTGGAGGCATAATTGGGCCATATTTTTTTGAAAATGATGATGGTATTAATACAATTTTGTATTTTTTAAAAGCTCTTGTGTTCTTCATGATATTACTCAATTGATTTTACACCGATAACTAAATCATATGCAGAAAGAATTTCGCTAAAATTCTAAACTAAATAAAAATGTTAAATTTAAAGTAGCATAATAGATAAATAGATAGATAAGTTCCCTATTCTTATTAATGAATTCATATAATATATTACATTGCACTCAAATGCATAGACATAGTTAACAATAATATTTTATAATAAGAATATTTAGTGACGACAGTTATTTTTAAAAAAC
The DNA here is from genome assembly GCA_920104205.1 of Eupeodes latifasciatus. Lineage (NCBI taxonomy): Eukaryota > Metazoa > Arthropoda > Insecta > Diptera > Syrphidae > Eupeodes > Eupeodes latifasciatus. The sequence goes on from OV049924.1 coordinate 77,615,226, forward strand.
AGTGGTGGTGCCAGATCGATTTTATTTTGTGTGGGGTTACAAAAAATAGATATAATGGAAGAAAAAAAATTCATAGAAAAATAAAAATTGTTTTAGCAAAAAGAAATTTGAAAATTAAAAATCTTTTTTAAAGTTAAGTTTCAGCAAACAAATCGTATTTGGTTATATACAAAAGTTTAGTTTTAGACAGTGTAACGTAGCAAAGTTTCTATTTCTTGGTAGTCTACGGCAAGAAGCTATAACTTCATTTCTTTTAAAAACGCGCCAATATTTATTAATTTACGAACTTCTATAGGAAGCGTATTAAAAAGTTTGCAGGAAGCAATGGAATAGGAGTTTCTGTAGCTTGTCACACGAAAATATAGGATATTTACTATAAAGGTGGAACTCCTTCTAAGACTTCGTATGTCGGAAATCGGACTTTCTATATATCCAGCTCTTTTAAAAAAACACTTTTAAAACTTTAAACAAATATAAATGTCTAACGGGAAGAATTTTCAAAGGCCTTAAAAGTGCTATTGATGGTGTTAAACGATGGGTTTTACAAACGTTACGTATAGCTGATTTCTGAATAACGGTGCAACTCATTTGTAGTTTGTTGACATATGCACCACCCCAACAGGGTATTCCATATTGCAGCTTGGAATGGCAAATGCCAAAATAAACCATCTTCAACAAATTTGAAGAGCAATGCTTTTCAGGTGGTAGAAACAACGGGTGGATGAGAGAAGATAGTTTTTTTAAAATAGCAATGTGTTTATTCCAGTTAAGGTTTTGATCAATATAGATGCCGATGTACTTAAAGTCTTGAACTTTTTCAATTTTAAAACAGCTACCACTGCATTTTACTGAGAATGAAAAATTATGGGTATGTCCGGAGAGATACTACCTCTTAGGCTGAAAAACATTAACTTTGTTTTGCTGCTCACAATTAACTCATGTTTAGCAAACCAAAATCTTAGCAAGTGAACATCATAGTTAATATCTGAAATTAGAAACTAAATTAAAATGGTAAATTTAAAGTAGCATAATAATTGTGTCTATATGTATGCACTAAGAATCTAAAATTACATTATTTATAACTCTATTATTGACAATTAAAAATTAATATCCCCACATAACTCAATAAACACGCATATGCACAACCTCATGACATGCTTATAACACGAGATTATCGCTCGCCATAAGAAAGACTTTGTCAAGTTCCATATTATAGCCCCATGTTTATTTATACATAGCATAGATCTGGACATACTCATCGAGCCCATTGCTTTGGATGGCCATCAAATACGAGGTAGGGAGTCCACATAACGACTTTAATATCCGTTGTAATATTGATTGGTCTACTTGGGGATTTAAAAGATTATTGCATAATCCACAGCACAATCATCAACTAATTTGAAGACCTAATTGCAAATCTAAATCAAAGTATCGTTAATGTGCTTTTGCTAGATTTTATAAAGATAGATAAATGTAGGTAGGTAATAACCTCCAATAGATGTTACCACATCTCAAACTCAATTGTAACATCGTTTTGTGGACACAACACAACAGAAAACAAACCAAAAACAACAACAAACAAAAAAAAGGAAAGAAAATAAGTCTTAAGCGAGCCTTAAGATGGATAATCGCTCAGCAATGGGAGGCGATCAATCTATAGCTGGCTTGAGAAAAATAGAAAACCACACACACACACTGTTTTGCAATGCACTGCATTTAACATCACCAAAGCATGTATGTATGTATATGTATACAACGGCACAAAATAATGCCATAAAGACAAAAGTGAATGTTGTCGCGTCCTAATTATGATGCCACCACATTGGTTCGCTACGGTTCGGTTCGAGTTTTCCCAGCTCCAGTCAGCTTCACGGATCTAAGATGTCAAGCTCTCTTAATAAATGGCCGCAACTGAGAGTTCAGGCTTGCCTACAACTACAAAATAGTCTTCATCATCATCATCATCATCATCATCATCATCACATAGTTGCAGCCCTCGAAATCAGTGTGGATCACACATGAGGGGGAAGCTCCATTAAATAACTAAACTAACCAACCAACTAAACCAACATGCATAATCCACAAATCCCATCACGAGAGAATTACGATTGCCATAGCTACTATTCGGTGGCTTACAGTTTGAGTACATACTCAATACTTGTATACCAAATACATAATATGCAGGTTCGTAGTGCAAGAGCATTGCAAAACTAATCGAAAGCAATTATAATTATATTACAATTGCAGTTACATTTTATTGCGATGGTATTCGATGCCCCCCGCTATACCTCGCTACCGCACGATAATTAAAATTCATTAAAAAAGATTAAAATGAAACAAAAAAAAAACGGATACATATCGGTTCAATCCACAATCGGGTGGTAAGCGGTCCGATAATCTAGCAAATTTGCATGCGAATTACTTGAAAGTTGTCAGCTTTATCTGGAAACGAGAGAGAACACTTAGGCGAAGTCAATAGCGCTGGAGTTGGTGTGGAGCGCGGAGACCATAGAATCGGGCCAAGTCGAGTCAAGGGTGACAGAGCGGCACAGCGCAGTGCAGCGCCAGCAATATATAGCAGAAGGCGCGTTCTCGTAGCTCGTAAGTGTTGTCAAAGAATATTTATTGCGATTGGTGGCCCGATCACGATATAGATTTCGATGATATTTTGTAATGTCACAATTAGAACAGTGGAAACATCTATACGATTGGTAGTGTATTGCAGTGTAGTGAGGCTGCTGCTAAGCTTGCTGCTGCTGCTGCCGTGGCATAGAGTAGCTGGTGCACGACATTTTTGTTTCTAAGCACATGCAGACTAGCACATGGCTTTTGCTTTGCTTTGCTTTGCCTATGTAAAACTTCCATACACTCCGGGGGACGATGTTTTGTCATGAGCTGAGCACACCACACAACTGAATTGAGATGTTCCTCCTTCCTCGATAAAAATATTTGTATTTTTGTATTGTAGATTATCCCAGCACAACAGCAAGAGGGGTAAGGAAGGGAATAATTTTTGTGAAATTTTTATAGTCAAAGATTACAACAGTAGCAAGTAGAATAACAAGAATATCAAATCGATATACAGAGTATGAAAAGCCCACACGTTTAAATGGCACCACCACAGGACGAGAGTGAAAAGTCGTGAAACAATTGCAAATATTTGTAGATTTTTGGTAGTAGAATCGAAGGTTGTGGAACTATTTTCATCCTTATCAAGGAAATCTGACATTCACTCTTTGAGATATTGTTAACAAAATAATAGTTAAGTGATTTTTTATTTTAGTTTTTTTTTGGCTGTACATATTCAGCTTTAGAGTTGAATGAGCCATTTACGGCGTGATATTCACATCAGAATGTCGACTTACATACCAACGGAACATTCAGTTGAAATGTTAAAAAATATTGAATTTTTTTATATTCATCCAAAATAAAATGCACGACCAATGGATCTCACAGACTTGCTCTTGTTTCATTGGTGACAAAAAGAAATCTCTTGAGTTAGTTTTTTTTTTGTAAATTGAGACATATTCAATCAGTTTTCATTTACAATAATATTCAGTTTTGCTTGACTTAAGATATGTCTGAGCTAGTTCAAAAATTGTTTAAATTTTGTATAATTCAAATTCATAGTATAACGGTTTCTTAATCTATAAATATATTGCTCTAATTTTAGTTGCTTACTCCCGACAACTATAGCTGCTTTGCTCTTTACTGGCTGATAATAACTTACAGGCTAGGACTAAAACTAAGCTTACAACTAAATAAAACTAAACCGTAATAGATTAAGGTACAGGCAAAAAACACAGAATAATCTTCTGATTACCCGAGTTCAGCAGTTGACTGAACCTTGACGCACTTCCGGTTAAGAATAAGACTAGTCTCATTGCTATCTATTACATTATTATAGAATACTCTGACAATTAAAATTTAAGGTTTTATGTTAATAACATTTGTGTATTAAACTTTTTTAAATCAACCTCTATAATTCAAAGAAGATGCCTTTTCATAGAACGGAATTCGGCCCGAGTTTGTATCTGGTCTTAAAAGAGCGATTGACCCCTCGTTGAGACAATTGAACGGTGAAAGGTAAAAGTTGTCATTAAGACTGTCAGTGGTGTTCGATTCTATTAAGGATCCTATTAGTGGGTTTGAATGAGAGATTGTGCGCTCTATCTTTTTCAAAAATAGGTCTGATTGGTACTGCATGATGGGTGTTACTTGTGTTGAATCGTAGATTGTTTTGTTGGAATACCATTTTTTATTTGGTTTTCTAAAAAGTCCGCAGCATCGTCTCAGGATGTGTCGTTCAAATTTCTCGAATTCTTTGGCAACTGTTGGTGATATGGTAAACCAAGTGCAGAATCCGTACGTAAGAATGGGTCTTATTAATGTCTTATACATTAGAATTTTGGTGTTCTTTTGCAGGAATTTCGAGTTAAATAGTATTTTAAATAAACCAGCTGCCATTTTTGCCTCTTTTATTATCGTCCTACCATGTTTATTAAAGAGGAATTGGTTTTGAAAATTTACGCCGGTATTTCAAAATTATTTATTTTAAGGTTAAGGGATTTACTCTCTTGAACTGCAATGTAATGTCCTTTTCCGCTCGCATTTCTAAAGCAAGTCAATCTACATTTTTTAGAGTTAATTTTGAGTTAGTCTTTTATAGCGTAGGATTCCTTTCATTTTTGACTATGATGATTGATTATTACTTTGCGCTACATGCTTCTCTTTCTTACTTTTTTTCGATTGGGCTACGTTAAATTTGAAAATTTTACCTAAAAAACTTAGAAGAAAGCAAAAAGAAAATAAACTGTCTTTTTAAAATTTGTTTTAAATAAAAATATTAAATATTTTAAAAACGAAAAATTAAATTGTTTTCAGACTCTTACAACGCAACCATCAAGAAATCTAAAGATTTCAACCCAAATTTTGCTGGAGTTTTATGGAGATGTTACATATTCCAAGAACTCTTTATCGTTCTGCGTTAGATAACTTTCAAAAAATACCTTACTATGTTAATTAATAAACAAGAAAAAGAAAGAGGTCATAGGTGACTACTTTGAGGTACACCGACATTTTTGTATTTACGTACGTCCGTACGTTCGCGACGTTTTTTTCGTCGTCCATAGCTTAAGAACCAGAAGAGATATCGACTTCAAATAAATTTTGTTATACAGATAATAAGGCAGAAAGATGCAGAAAGGGCTCTCAAGAAAATTGCGTGGGTGGTTTTTTTACCATAGCAGTTAAAAAAAAGGTGAAAATTTTGGTTAACCCTAAATATCTCATGAACCAATGACGCTAGAGACTTGAATTAAATTTTATGTTATATATTGTAACGTTATACAAAACAATTATATTTTTGGAAAAAAATTCAATTAACGGTTTTTTTTATAAATCAAAAAAACTGAAAAAAAAATTTGTCACTTCGAAAATTTTACGACTAAAATATGATTTCATCTCCAAAACAATTTTGTGCAACGAGGAATAATGTCTTTGACATCTGATAAAATTTTGAGAAAAATCGAATTGACAGTTTTTTTTACAAAAAATAATAACCTAAAAAAAAATAAAAAAAAAGTTGGTAAAAATTGAGTTTTGACTCAAATATCTTTTCAAGACTATGAGATATTGGCTTTAAACTACTTTTATCTTTCAAAAAATATTGTTTTCAACATTCAGTAAAATTTTGAAAAAAATAGAATTGACAGTTTTTTTACAAAAAATTAAAAACCGAAAAAAAATTTAACAAAAGATGGTAAAAATTGATTTTCGACTTAAATATCTTTTCAAAAATTTGAGATTATGGCTTCTAACTAATTTTAACTTATGAGAAATATTGTTTTCAACATTAGGAAAAATTTTGAGAAAAATCGAAAAGACAGTTTTTTTAAAAAAAATTAAAACCTAAACAAAAAATTCAAAAATTAAAAATATTGGCTTCAAACTTATTTTATTTCACAGAAAATATTGTTTTTTATATTCAATAATTTTTTTATAAAAATCCATCAGTCCGTTTTTTTATAAAAAAAAATAAAATCTACAAAAAATAGAACGCAAATTTGGTAAGAATTGATACATTTAGACAAACTTTTAAGCAAGACAAATCGATAGACGGAATGGGAAGTTATCAGTGTGGGTCGCATCCCAGCCTCTTTTATTTACGTTTACTTTTGAAACTGCAAAATGGATAACCCTGTACTTAATTTAGCAAAAGAAAAATTACAAACAAAAAAGGCGTTACCTACTTTAAAAAAAAAATATCAGAATTTTAAAAATTGGTTAAGTACACTCTTTTGTTTTTTTAAGATTTTTTCACAAATTTGAAAGAATTGGATACAAACAGTCGAAATTATTGGGATGTAGTGCATTAAGTCAACAAATCTAATTAATCCAATTTTTTCAATCTCTGTGCCACCTAAAAGTACCGTCTCTTGCAAAGAATTGACAAATATTCCAAGAGAAATTCATGTCATGAAAAGTGCTTTTTTAAATAAGCCGTTCGTATTCGACATAAAAATGGTTGGTACCCCCGTCCCGGGAATGACTGGTACCAAGGAACAGTTAAGAGTTGTAAGTCACTATGCCCTAGTTCTCTACGACCTGTTGCACCACCTTATTTATTTGTTTAGGACCTTATACTAAATAGTCAAGTGGCACTTCTTTAAGACGTGAGACTTCAGTATTCAGTACAGCATGCGACTTATACTGATAAATTTCCATTCGGGCCTGTCTGTCGATATTTCTAAAAGTCTTACAAAATATTTAAAACAACATTTTTTGTTAGAAAAAAGTTTAAAGTCAATACCTTTCTTTGATTTTAAGTGAGTTGAAAACCATTTTGTGCCAGTTTTTTGGTTGTTTTTAAGGTTTTTTGTCAATTGGATTTGAAAAAAAAATTAATGATGTATACTTTAACAACAATATTTTGCATAAGATAAAATAAGTTTAATTTCAATATCAGTTCTCGAAATGTATAAGAAAACTGTCATTTGTATTTGAATTTATACCAATTTGATATCGCAATATTTTTTACTAATAATAATAATAGTTTTTTTTTTCTAGCCAGGGGCAACACAGAAATAAAACATATACAAATTTACATAATAATTTTTACAGAAAACTAGTAAATTATAATGATTTAATTAATGTAACTAAATTATTGAACATGTATTAGTCTTAAATTGAAAAAGAAAACAAAAAAAGAAATATTAGGGATTAAGCAAATAAAAAAGAAAATTGATAAATAAATAACAATAATGACAATGCAAATGTACAGATAAATAATAAACAAAACCCATTAATAAAAAAAAAAATAAGTAAATAAATAAATACGTAAAATAAATAAAAATAAAGCTTTCACGAAATAAAATAAAATAAAATAAAAATACGTAATTTCGTAAATAAATATACATATACATAGAGAGATAGGAAAGTTAATAAAAAATAAATGTTCTAAATTTATGACGCTAGATCTGATCTGCCTTGGTAGGCATTGTCAGAAGATATGCAAGAAATGTTATATTTTTCCTAATCTGTCTTAAAATGACAGAAATCGTTTCAACTTATAATATTCTTCCACCAGAACAATTCGGTTTTAGAAAAGAATACTCTTCAACACATCAGCTTATGCGACTAACCAAAGAGATTAAAACTGCACTTATAAAGGGTGTCCCTTAATTAACGCAAGATTTGAATTTGCCGCCGTTTGTGCAGTGAAGTGTTGGCAACCCTGAAAAAAAGCAATTTGACAGCTAACAGTATAGAGTTATTAAAAATGGAGCGTTACACGAGAGAACAACGTTCGTTGAATGGATTATTGAACATCAACAAATGGACCCTGATTTTTCGAGCAAAATCATCCTAAGCGATGAAGCACATTTTCATCTTGATGGCTTTGTCAATCGCCAAAATTGTCGCATTTGGGGTTCGGAGAACCCACATGTGATTGTCGAAAAACAAATGCATCCACAACGCGTGACTGTATGGTGTGGATTTTGGGCTGGAGGCATAATTGGGCCATATTTTTTTGAAAATGATGCTGGTCAAGCAGTGACTGTTACTGGTGCTCGATATCGCGACATGATTACACAGTTCTTTCTGCCAAAATTGGATGATATTGATGTGTCCAATATGTGGTTTCAACAAGACGGTGCCACATGTCATACAGCCCGTGAAACAATTCAATTACTGCATGAGACATTTCCAGGTCGTGTACTCTCTCGTTTCGGTGATCAAAATTGGCCTCCTAGATCGTGTGATTTAACACCATTAGACTTCTTTTTATGGGGTTATTTGAAATCACAAGTCTATGTCAACAAGCCCACAACCACCCGTGCATTAAAGGAGGGATTCAACGCTGCATCAACGAAATTCAGCCACATTTATGCAGAATGGTCATGGAAAATTTCAACAAAAGAGTGCGCATGTGCATTCAAAGCGGTGGAGGCCATTTGTCCGATGTGTTATTCCATACATAACCCTATCCTATGTACTTTACGAGTCAATAAAAATATAACTATCAAAAGACTAAAAACGGCGTTTTCTATTTAATTTAAATCTTGCGTTAATTTTGGGACACCCTTTACAAACAAGAAATCTGTCGGGATTGTATCATTTGACATTGAATTTTTGATTGCGTCTGGCATGACGAAATCGTTTATAAGCTCTTAGTAAATGGGTTTCCCACTTATCTAGTTAAACTAATCCAATGTTTTCTTCACGAAAGAAAGTTTTTTGTTGAAATTTCTAAAAGCAAATCTCCATTATATTATATTAAGGCCGGCTTCGCGGTGGTGGCGTTCCCCAGGGATCAACCCTATCTCCTCTGCTATATAATGTATACACATATCTGTTTTCCCAATGTTTAACTTCTTTAAAAGATCATTTTTCGCACGATACTTGCATCTTTAGCGATTCCGAAAATTGTCATCAAATTTTATTAAATCTTCAAAATGCACTCAATGAAATTGAGCTTTATTTCTACAAATGGAAAATTAAAATTAACACTGCAAAGACTCAAGCTTGCTTTTTTACAGGAAACGAAAACAATGTCATTTATCTGAAACCAATCTCCTAGTGTGCAACGCTCCTATTCAATGGGAAAAAACTATTAAATACCTGGGTTCAACACTGGATAAAAGATTGACTTCTTTGAACCATATTTCCGAAAGCATTAAAAAGTCACAGTTTTTAATCAAAATTTTGTATCCACTCTTAAATAAAAGTTCTCACCTCCGTCTTGAAAATAAATTACTTAATTATAAAGTCGTTTTGCTCCCTGCTTCACCGTGTTGGTATATATGTTCAGATTGTCACTACAAAAAATTACAAATCTGTCAGAACAAAATCCTTAAAACTATTTTAAATCTCCCTTGGCATTTCTCAACAGTAGGACTACACGAAATTGCTAAAATTCCAATAATTAAAGATAGATGTTTCATAGTTTATACGAACTTTATAGATAATAGTCCAAGAGCCCGGGCCTGCCAGACATAGTACCTTTTTTATCATAAAAGCTGAAAGTTTGTCTATGTGTGCCTCTAGTACAGGTAAGAACGATCCCCACCCATGATACCTGGGTAGCGGTTCCTTTGGCAGCTAACAGGTAGCAAAGGTGCATAAAATTCCATCTAACTAACGTTATTTTGTAAAACTCAATTTTTTTATATTTCATTCGTAACAACACCAAAATTCGCTTTACTCATTGCCAGACACTTGGTATGGTTCCAACCCCCTGCCAGATACCCCTAAACTATAATATTTTGTAATTCAATTTACGTTATATTATAAAAGCTAAATTTATAATATGTATGTTTTTTGGGGAGCTATTAAACGATGCTTCCTTAGCAGCCAGAAATTTTCGAGGGTTCTATCATCCTGCCAGACACTTTGAATTGAGCAGAAGTTGCGAGAGGAGCGCGGAGCATATGTAGTAGACGGTGCGAGCGAAACAGAGCATTCGGTTTATTGCGATCTTTGGGAAGAGTACGATAACTCAGGCGACAAAGTTTAATGACGGATTTGTATAGAACAGTTAAAAAGAAGCATTTTTACTATCTGAGAGGGGGGGTCTATCTCCCCCCGTTTAGGCGGGAAAGGCGATTTAAAAAATAATTGTTTAAAATGAAAAAAAAAATAGTTACAAAATAACGGTAACACTTACAATTAAGTATTTTACATTTTTTTTATAGCCAACATTCTGTTCTAACAGCCTGTTTTTAAATCAAGTCAAAACTATGTGTAGTTTTTGAAAAATTTAATTTTAAACACAAAATATGAGTAAAAAAAAGTTAAAAAAAAGGATTAAAGTGTAATTTTTCAATACTTCAAGATTATCTACTATTGTTTTTATTTTACAATTTATTGCTCTTATTTGTTTTTGAACAAAACTGAAAAGTAAATGATTTTATGTCTCTTAGTTTTTGAGAAAATTTAAAATAACCATAACTATTTTTTTTAATTTAATTATTTTTTCTTGCTTGAGTGGTCTTATTTTGATAGTAATAATGGAAGGTAATAATAATAATAAGTAATAAGCAACCCCCTCACGGTTTTCGCCTTGTTGTGGCGAGGGGGCTTACGTCTAACTCTTCAGCAATCCAGCTGCGGAGTAAGACAACTAAGAAAACCACCAAAAGCAGAGATGTTAATCTAATAAATATGGATAAAAGTTTACTGAATGAAGAAAATCGAACGGGGATATACGTTCAAGTGTCGGCAGAAGTCACGGCTGCCGGCGAGGGCTTAGCTTCGCAAGAAGCTAAGTCGCCAGTGACAAAAGTAAACTTAGAGAAAGAAAAACGAGAGCTAAAAAGACAACCGGTCATTCTCTCAGTAGATCTCCTTCCCGACATAGATGGTTTAACCATCAAAGGTACGGAGACCTCGGACAGACCTCCTTCCATAGGTAGTCAAACCGAGGACGAGCTACTGATGGAACCGAGTCAAGAAGAGACTATGCTGAAGTCTGCTGCACCCCTCAAAGCTTTGAGGCAACGCAGCAACTACAGATCCTCCAAAAGATTCGTGAAAATGACCGAGTTGAAAGACCCTGCGACGCTCAATTCGAGAGACAAATAAAAAAAATAAATAAATAAATTAGGTGGCGCAACAGTCCATGAAGGACCAGGGCCTAGTGACTGACAACTCTCAACCATCCCTGTGTGCGAGTAATGTTGTCAGAGATGGAAGGGACCTACAGTTTATATGCCGAATCCGAACGGCTTTGAGAAAGCACTTTTCATGACAAGAATTACTCTTGGAGGATTTGTCAATTCTTCGCAAGAGGCAGTACCCGTGAAAAAGTTAGGTGGCACAGGCAGGGATTGAACCCAAGACCCCTTGCATGACAGTCCAACGCACTAACCATCACGCTGCAGGTACTACAATTCGAGGGACAAAGCTCTCCTAAAAAAAAAAAAAAAAAAGCATAAGAAGCTAGTTAGGAACTTTGAGCGGCCGCCGGCAGAGACTGTCACTGCACCCAGGGAAATAGCAGAGGAAGTGAATGCCAAAGAGTCGGAGAGCAAAGGAGTAGATGCTGCCAAATCTAGGTCTGTCCCTAAAAAGGCAAACCGTGAACAGGCTGGCAATAACTCGACCGCTCGGAACGACAAAGGTAAAGTTCAGGCGACTTCCAGTAAGAAACAGCAAGCCAACGCTAGGAAAGACCAAGCACCGGCAAGCACCTCTTCTGGAACGAAACCAGGAACGTCCAAGAGACAAAGATCGGAGGAGACAGTCAAGCAAGACGGTGCTAAAAAACAGAAAACCAGCAGCTTCGACACCACCCCGATTGACCTACAAATCGCCATTATAAGCCGTGACGACCCAGATGGGAAAATCTCGGCAAGAAACTGACTTCTTGTGGAAAATGAGATCCTTAAAGCTATGATGGCAGCATCAGAGAACGATAGTTCTGAGGACTATATCTTTGATGGTGCCGGATGGCGGCGAGGAGTGAAAGTGGTCTGCTGCGGTGACCAGAAATCACGGGAGTTCCTGAACCGTACAATCGCCAACATTGGCGAACTATGGGAAGGTTCCTCCCTTGAGGTTCTACCCGCCGCAGCTCTACCACTCCGCCAGCAGTTTAGCATCTGGATCCCCCCTCCTGCAGAACATGAGGACGCAGCCATTATTAAGCTGTTGGCGAAGCAGAACAAAGAGCTTCCCATTTTAGAATGGAAGCTCCAACATTCAAGAAAGAGTCATGGAGGCGAAGGGAAGGACCTCTTGTTTGTGGCAGACAAGAAATCTGACCTTCTGCTGAGAGAAAGAAAAGACGTGTTGAGGTATGGTCTCGGAACCGTAAAGGTTAAGAGGCATGAAGGCAAAGGGGAGTCAAAAGCTGCAAGTGGTGCAAATAAACCTGCACCACGCTAAAGCAGCAACGTACGACCTTACGCTCTACATGTCTCACGAGAACGTGGATGTGGCCTTGATCCAGGAACCATGGTTAGGCAAAAGCCGAATCCGTGGGTTGAGGTCAAAACACTACAACCTTTTCCACTCCACGTCAGATGAAGGTGATATTAGAAGTTGTATCCTAGTGAAAAAATCAATTAACGCTTTCTTCCTATCTAGGTACAGCAACAAGGACAACACGGCAATCAGCGTCGAATCGAATGAAGGAAACTTCATTTTAGCGTCGACGTACATGCCGTACGAGGAGGAGAGCCCACCATCAAAAACTGTCCGTGATCTTGTGGTCCATGCCACAGCAAGCGGCACACCTTTGGTGGTAGGATGTGATGCCAACGCTCACCACACTCAATGGGGCTCAAAGGATATCAATAAAAGGGGTGAGTCAATTTTTGAATATATTCTCTGTTCTAATTTATCGATATGTAATAGGGGCAATCACCCTACCTTTCGAAACAAAAACAGGGAGGAAATCATAGATTTGACCCTTATTAGCAATAATAGTAAAATTTCAGTTGAAGACTGGAGAGTCTCACCTAAAGAATCTTTTTCGGATCACTTTAGGATACTCTTCTCTATAGACAGGAACTTTACTGAAAAGAAACCTTACAGGAACCCAACTAGAACGAATTGGACAGAGTACGAAAAATGGATGGAAGACTGTATTGATCCACCAGAGGACAATACAAGTCTAAGCACTTCAACCATTGACACTGTTGTCCAAAATTTGTCAAGCAAAATGAGAATGTCTTTTGAAAAACACTGCCCTTTATCTCGTTCCAATAACTCCACTAACCCACCCTGGTGGAATGGTGCATTAAAGAAACGTAGAACAGAGGTTAGAAAACTTTTCAATAAAGCTAAACTGAGTAAATTAGAAGAGGACTTGAAGTCTTATAGAGCCGCACTTAACACTTACACCAAAGATTTAAGGAAGGCCAAAAAGGATTCGTGGGCTAAACATTGTGAATCCATTGAAAAAACAAGCGAGGCGGCAAGGCTCCGTAGAACCCTGGCCATTACTCCCACGATCCCGGGGTACATAAAACACCCTGATGGATCATGGTCGAACTCGAGCCTAGAAACGCTTGAACTCTTCATGGAAACTCATTTCCCCGGTTGTAAAAACCCAGAAAGTTCTGATTGCTTGCAATCGAACACGCTGGATTTTACTCACACGGAATCAAATTTAGAACTAAATCAGATTATTACTGAGCAAAAGATTATCTGGGCAATAAACTCGTTCAAACCCTACAAATCAGCGGGACCAGACGAGATTTTCCCAGCTCTTCTTCAAAATGCTCTCAAAGTAATAACTCCGTGGCTTAGGGTAATCTTCATAAGTTGTATTAAACTTAGATACGTCCCTAAAAGCTGGAAAAAGGTCAAGGTAGTCTTTATCCCAAAAGCAGGGAAACCGACTCACTCGACCGCTCAGGATTATAGACCAATAAGTCTCTCTTCGTTTCTCCTTAAGACACTGGAGAGGATAATTGATCTACATGTTAGAGAACTTCTCATCGAAAACAACTTCTGCAGCTACCAACACGCTTACCTTAAAGGTAAATCAGTGGAGACTGCTCTGCATGAAGTAGTTTCACATATTGAGAAAAGTCTTGAACACAAAGAATATACACTGGCAGCATTTCTTGATATCGAGGGTGCGTTTAATAACGTTAAAACGGAATCGATCAAGACTGCCTTAGTTTGAAGTTGGAGTTGAATCTGTCATTGTCGATTGGATCTTCACCATGTTAAATGGCAGAATTATCAACTCTCAAATAGGAGTTAGCACTATTGAGAAAACAGTTACTAGAGGCACACCACAGGGAGGAGTCATCTCACCCCTGCTCTGGATCCTCGTAGTCAACAAAATTCTCACAAAGTTCAAAGATCAGGGCATTAAAATAGTAGCATATGCAGATGACATAGTGGTTTTGGTATCAGGCAAGTTTCTTACCATCATCGAAAACATTATGGAAAATGCATTAAAGGATTTATCTTCTTGGGCAACTAAGAACGGTCTCGGGGTCAACCCCACCAAGACAGAGCTAGTCTTGTTCACGAAGAAACGGAAACTGGAGGGCTTCAACCCTCCCAAACTAAATGGTATTCCTCTAAAACTTTCTATGGAAGCTAAATTTCTAGGAGTAATCCTTGACTCCAAGCTTACATGGAAGCGTAATACGGAGGAAAGAATGAAAAAAGCATTATGTGCATTCTACACATGCAAAAAGACCTTTGGTGTACGTTGGGGTATGCGACCGCAAGTCATCCAATGGATGTACACAGCGATTGTCAGACCCATTCTTACCTATGGCTCTATTGTATGGTGGAAGGCGGTGGAAAAATCAAGCTATCTCAAGAACCTGAATAAGGTACAGAGACTAGCTTGTATAGGAATAACAGGGGCTCAAAGATCCACACCACAAGCTGGATTGGAAATGATCTTGGACCTCCCGGCTCTGGATGAGTTCATAAGGTGCACGGCAGCCAAAACTGCAATTCGTTTAAGAGAATTGTGTTTTTGGAGGCAGAGCTCTTATGGCCACGGGTCAATCTTACAAAGTTATGACACGATTCCAGGACTGAGGGAGACCACCGATTATATCCCCCCTTTACTAGATTTCGACAGGAAGTTTTCTATTTTCATACCAGACAGACAGGGTTGGGATCCTAATTCACTTATAAGTAAACAGGGTATCCCTTTCTACACTGACGGTTCAAAAATGGAATCAGGAACAGGTGCTGGAGTGTTTTGCCAATCTCTAAACATCAGAGCGTCATATACACTCGCGGCTGACTGTAGTGTCTTTCAGGCCGAGATCTTTGCCATTGGAAAAGCAGCTGAACTGGCACATCAAGAAAATCTAAGCTCTTCGGAGATTACTTTTTTCGTGGACAGCCAGGCTGCTATCAAAGCCTTAGCCAGTGAGACCATAAGATCAAAAGCAGTTTTAAACTGTAAGAAAGAATTAAACAAAATCTGCCACACTAACCAGGTAAAGCTCTGCTGGGTTCCCGGACATAGCAATATAGAAGGGAATGATATAGTAGATGAACTAGCCAGGAAAGGGTCAGAAGCAGACACCAGTAGTAGCGACCATTCAGTCAGGGGACCACTCGTCCCGATTGGGGTACTCAAGAGGAAGATAGACCTTAAACTAAAAGAGAAAATCAATATCTCCTGGAAATCTAGGGACTATTGTGTAATCTCTAGAAGTTTATGGCCTAACACAAATGAAAAGGAAACTCGGTATATTCTATCGCTGAGTAAAAAGAACATTAAAATCCTGATAGGTGTACTAACAGGTCATTGCGCCATTGGCACAATGGCTAACAGAATAGGGGCATTTGCACCCGATTTTTGTAGGAGCTGCCAGGATGAGGAAGAAATGGAAACCATTAAACACCTGCTCTGCGACTGTCCGAACCTCGAAACCAGCCGACTCCGTCATTTCGGAAACAGGTTTGTTAGAGAACTGGATGATCTAGCACAGGTCTCAATGGCAAGCATGAGGAAATTTATAGATAGCACAGGCTGGTTCGTCAACGAGCCAGTCTACGCTAATCGACAGAATTGAGGAACATCGTTGCTAAAATTTTTACTTTTATAGGGGATCACAATGGACCAGTAGGCCCCCGTGTACGCAACAGCTTCATGCTGTGCACACCCCTTGCAACCTAACCTAACCTAACCTAAGTAATAAGCAAACATCCCACTGTTGCATACATTCGCACCTTCCATTTGTTGCGTTATAAATGAACGCAACAAGTCCTTTTTAATATTAATTTTAATTTTAAGAAAGACGATGCATTTTGCATCCACTCATCACTTATGTTTATTTACAATATTCGATTTGACAAATGTCACAGTCCTTCTACACGAGGATGGGAGAGAGCGGGACGGCCATAGTCCTTCTGACCATGGTTCTCTCTGTCATTTTCGTGAGAAAAAAAATACCAAATTTTGTTTCAGGCATCAAAAGAGGAATGGTTTCCAAGGAAGTGGAACCAAACCAGATGGACGGTCTGGTGATTGCGTGGAAAAAAAGTTGCATGAGATGTCACTCCGAATGGAGAATGGCCTAAGGCCCAACGTACAATTTTAATTTTGTGTATTTTATTTGAGAATCCCAATTTCTTTTGTGGGAATAGAGACCTTAACGGTCCATCGTCCAATTTTTTTTGATTCTAGTTCTTGTAACATTTACATCAAAACGAAAAGATCCTGAGTTTTAATTCTGCGTGGTAAGGTTTCTCAGGCACCTTCAAAATAAAGAAATTAAATTTCTATAAAATTTTATTTGTTGTATTTCTTTTTTTTGTTGTTTGATTTTCTTTGTTCTCTTTGTTCCTTTAGATAAGGTTTGCAATTTCCTTTTTTTTATTTCAGGAAAAAAATTGCTGGCGCCCTTCTTTTACTTAACGTAAGAACGCCCCTGTGGCAATTTCCATCAAATTATTTCCTTTCTGATATAAAAGTGATATCAAAAATCACGAGCAACTTAATAAATCGACCCTTCGATTAAGTAAATTGTGTGTTGAACTCACCCCTCGCTGAGCTCGTCGTAGTGGCAGCACTTCATTTGCTGCTTGTTGCAATTTTTGCCTTTTCGCCTCTTCGCTGCTGGTCTTTGACAGTTCGGCATAATTTATTCATTTCTAATTTCGCGATCATTTAAATTGTGTTTTTTTTTTCTTTCATTTTAATTTTCTTCTTTTAATAATAATTAAAATTAATAAGTGCTGGGCAAGATAAATTGCAACACATTATTACTATCAAAATAATTTAATTTTTAATTTTTTAAAAAATTGCTTTAGTAAAGAAAAATACCAAATCAATTTTTTCGAAAATCCTATCTGCTTCTTTAAATGTTATTATCTGTAAAAAAATGTGTTTGGAGTCGAAACCTTTACGGGTTCTTGAGCTATAGCTGACGAAAAAGGTATCTTCAACGTACGTACGTAAAACACGTACACACGCACACATATGCATTTCTCTAAAATCTTTCATTTAGATTCTAGGTGCCTTGAAATTTTAAGAATGTCACCATTTTCAATTCTATCGGGTGATTTTTTAAGAGCGTGAGAAGAAGATCTCATCGATTCTTTATTTGAAACGTTAGATTGGTCCATGGCATTTACTTTTTGAAGATAATTTCATTTAAATGTTGACCGCGGCTGCGTCTTAGGTGGTCCATTCGGAAAGTCCAATTTCGGGTAACTTTTTCGAGCATTTCGGCCGGAATAGCCCGAATTTCTTCGGAAATGTTGTCTTCCAAAGCAGGAATAGTTGCTGGCTTATTTGTGTAGACTTTAGACTTGACGTAGCCCCACAAAAAATAGTCTAAAGGCGTCAAATCGCATGATCTTGGTGGCCAACTTACCGGTCCATTCCTTGAGTTGAATTGTTCTCCGAAGTTTTCCCTCAAAATGGCCATAGAATCGCGAGCTGTGTGGCATGTAGCGCCATCTTGTTGAAACCACATGTCAACCAAGTTCAGTTCTTCCATTTTTGGCAACAAAAAGTTTGTTAGCATTGAACGATAGCGATCGCCATTCACCGTAACGTTGCGTCCAACAGCATCTTTGAAAAAATACGGTCCAATGATTCCACCAGCGTACAAACCACACCAAACAGTGCATTTTTCGGGATGCATGGGCAGTTCTTGAACGGCTTCTGGTTGCTCTTCACTCCAAATGCGGCAATTTTGCTTATTTACGTAGCCATTCAACCAGAAATGAGCCTCATCGCTGAACAAAATTTGTCGATAAAAAAGCGGATTTTCTGCCAACTTTTCTAGGGCCCAATTCAATGATTTGCAAGCGTTGCTCGTTAGTAAGTATATTCATGATGAAATGTCAAAGCATACTGACCATCTTTCTCTTTGACACCATGTCTGAAATCCCGCGTGATCTGTCAAATACTAATGCATGAAAATCCTAACCTCAAAAAAATCACCCATTACAAATCGGATAACAATGATTTCTTATGAAAAGTTCAAACATTTTTTTTTAATTCTGGTAATTAAAAAAGATGAAATAAATTTTTTTTAGCAAGCTGCATTAGGCATGATTAGAAAAAGTAAGTAAAATTATTTAGAATAAATACACCAATTAACAAATTTTACAGATCAGAATTATATACATATGTAGTTTTTTTTAATGCTTCTGTCTTTCTTAAAGTTTAGAGTACCACCACCTAAGCTTAATCACACCTAACAGCTACTTAAAACACATCGCTAATTGAAATTTTTTTCTTTCAATAAAATCTGAAATAGGTACCATTAATTAAGTACATATCAATCAAGCTTTTAAATAAAAAAAAGAACTCTTCATTTCATAGGTAAAGTGTCGAATATAATAAAACTTAAAAAATAGATAAAAAACAGACATAAAGCATTTAAAAAAAAACTCCAATCAATGCTGCAATGTTTATTGCATCCACATTATAACCCCAATTGGCAGTAAAATAAGGTATAGTAACTATCTACTTTTGCAGTCTCATTAATCGTTAAGAGTATTAATTTTCATCTTAATTTATAGGTTTTATTTGTTTCTTAGTTGTATTTTATAGAGGTATGTATAGTTTCGTTCAATGGATTCTTTTTTCTATATATACGAGTACATATATTCTATATTGAATCAAAAGAGGAAGAAATAGGGAGAGAGGTGGGGGGTTGAGTTCTTGAAATAAATGAAATTGGCAATTAATTACCTGCCCTCTCTATTATTGTGAATATCACACAGGAAAGACAAAATCGGCCGATATTTTTAAAGACTTATCCAAAGAAATCAAATGACCGGCAAAATAACTCAACCCAACTAATGAAATAAATTAGAAGAACCCATTAAGACACAAGTTAGTGTACCTAGTTTAAGATAAAATTAAAAAAAAAAAAAAAATAAATAAATAAATAAAGAACAACAAGAATCAAGCTCCATTCTTATATCTACTTAGTGAAAAAGTGTCTTATAGCATAATTGTAAGAGGCGGTCGGTTCGGCGGCGGCGATTAGCACAGTGGAACAAAAACTAAAGCTAGAACGTGAAATGTAGGAATGCCGTAGATATGTACGTTTTTGTTTCGAACACTTCTAAATAAATCTTAGAACGATTTATATTTAAGTCTTTTTGAGATATATAGAACTTTCCAATAAGAGGTATCATTTTTAATAGCGCGCTATTTGCATATTTGCCGAGCAAAAACTACGAATTTTTTTTTAAAACGGAACAATACTCCACTTTAAAAGTACATTAAATTTATTGCTTTAAATAATTTTAAGATCTTAAAGCCGGAAATATTGAAGTTATGAGAGACATAAGGCTACCACAGTGCGAATTGGTCATCGAAAATTTGATGAAAAGGATATGGTGCTGCAACCCTAGTCGTAGAGGACATTTGGTTCTTCTTCTTAAAAAATCTTAGAACCATTTAAATTTGCGTCTTTTTGAGAAATATAGAACTTTCCCATAAGAGCGCTATTTGGACATTTGCCAAGTAAAAGCTACTAAATTTCTTAAAACGGAAGAATACGCTACTTCGAAAATATATTAAATTTATAAATAAATAAGGTGGCGCAACAGTCCTTTGAGAACTAGGGCCTAGTGACTTACAACTCACAACCAGTCCTGTGTGCGAGTAATGTTGTCAGGGATGGAGGGGACCTACAGTTTTAAGCCGAATCCGACCGAATCCGGCTAATTTGAGAAAGCACTTTTCATGACAAGAATTACTCTTGGAGGATTTGTCAATTCCTCGCAAGAGGCAGTAACCGCGATCTCAAGACCTCTGGTATGAATGACGGTCCAACGCACTAACCATCATGCCACGGGTACTACATTGAATTTATTTTTTAAAATAATTGTAAGATCTTAAAAAAATATGGGGCACATAAAGCTGCCAACGTGCGAATTGCTTAACGAAAATTTGATGAAAAGGTTATGGTGTTGCGACCGTAGCCGTAGAGAACATTTAGCTAATATTGATTTCCATTTTGTTCATGACATACTTCTTCTTTACAATGAAATACAGAATTCATTGATTTAAAAAACTCGTATTTTTATGAAATCAAAATGAAACCTCATATTAGAAAACCATTTATTTGATTTTATAAAGTAAAAAACTAGATACAGTTTGACCTGATATTAAAAAAATGAGTGGAATATTTGAATTGTTTGATAATTAAGGATCAGTTAGGTGCTGTAAACTTTACAAATAACAAACATTTGACAGATGCAAATTTAGGGTTGGAAGAATTGGAATTCGACTCAATGTGGAAAATGTGCTTTCAACTTAAAAAGTTCAAAGTATATCGAATGTTTTAAAATTTCTTGGTTTTAATTTAAAAAACGTCAATTTAATTCTAATTTCTTAAAAAAGTAACATTGTTCCACTGTACGGCATGGGTTAAAGGTAGAAAAAAAATTGACTCTAGCTCTGATGGTCTTTTGTTTAATAGCGGTTTCAGTTCTTTCTTAAAGAAGTGACAATTAATCCTTGCACTGGCCCTCGGTGACGACTGGCAATTGACCGTCGAGACCGTCGAGCGTTGAACGTTGAACGTCGACCGACAACAAGACGATCAAAAGAACCACCATTTTCTCATCCCGTTGGGGATCGATTTGCTCAACCTCTCAAACAAATTCTCTGTGTTAAGCGAGTCAAAAGAACGGTCATATAGTTTAGCTTTAAGGTAACATGATAGAAATTGCCAAGGTAAATTCCTTTCCAAAGACTAACTCGTTCCTTGCTAACAATTTTGTTGTCTTTGTTTTTATTTTTATTTTAAATTTAGTTTTTCCTTAACCTGCCACAAGCCTCGAGTACAAATAACATCAAAGCAATTTGTGACGACGTTGATTGGTTTTTATGATCATTCCGATCGCTAATAAATAGAAATAAGAAGAATACAAAAAAAATATCCACAGGAGCGCTACATAAGTCCAGCAGAGAGCCGCACTTAGATAGTTAATTTAGCTTCAACTAATCAGTTGTAATTGGCGATTCCATTGGGGTTCTCCTCTCAATCTCTTTTATGTGCTGAAGATACTTTCGATACATAAAAATATCCAAGGTGGATCGATTACACGTCGCATTTTTTCTTTTTTTTTTTATTTCGATCATCATCATCAATTCGAATGAGTTGAGTACGAGTCGATTATATACGACAACGATATTGCTGTCGATATCAACTTCCCGAGAGGTTTATTGAGTGCAAAAGTGAGAAAAACTTCATAAACTTTGGAAAGTCATTAGGCGCACAGTGATTGAGGGAACATGCCCCAAAGGTACGCAACACGCTATAAGTATGGCATCATATATATTTCGCTCGTATAGGTACTGCACAATGCACAGTGCATAGCGAATTGAACAGTACACACGCATGCGCAGTGCAATGCGCGCCACAGATAAATTAGAGGAGGATGGCTCGTGTTCACCTCATAAAAGTCATCAGTCCCAAGGCATATTAATGAACAACACGATGGCCTTGAGGGCCAACTTAAACATTATCCTATATTACATAAATTTACTACTGCATATATCGTCATCAAAACAGTCAAAATCTAGTATATTTGCATTTTTGTACAATTACACAATTTTTTGTCATATATTTTTATTTAGAACTCGAAAAGTTCAATGAAGGGTCACAAGTGTAACAAAATAGTTACAAAAATACTTCCAATTTACGATTCTTCCATAGTTTAGGAGTTTCGGAATTAGAAATGGTTTCATTACACACCAAATTATATTCTAACTTTAAGCAAAAAATTATGTGTCAAAACAGTAACTATGTTTGAACACAAACTGTGTCATAAAATAAGCGTGGTGTCGACGGACAGGCAAGCGTATTCCAACCAAATTGACCACTTCGCGATAAGTCGACGATTTAGAAGCAGTATCTTGGATGTCCGAAACAGAAGAGGCGCCGACATGGGACTTGTCCGTGACCACCACTTAATGATAGCTACCCTAAGATTGCGTACAGTTCGAAGATTAAACACCGCTAGAATAAAGGATCCCACGACCCACCAACAATTCAGGGACCACCTGTCTCACGAAATGAGAACAATCAGCCGCACAATACATGACGTTATTGAGCACCATTGGAATGCTGTGAAAAATGTTTTCATTTCAGGTGCTGACAGAAAAGTCGATCGGAAAGAAGGAAGCAATAGCACCTGACTTTCAGAAGAATTTTGGGCAAGGATCAACGAACGCAAAACAGTTAAGGGCTCGAATAATTGCTGCACAAGGGGAAGAAAGAAATGAGCTGGAATCCTCGTTCCACATGAAAAAGAGAGAGGTTCACCGCCGTGTGTGCCGTGACAAACGTAACTACATCAAGAGCAGGACCATTTACAGAATGACCAAAGAGCTGACCGGTGCACACAGCTCAAAGCAACACCTGGTGAAAGAAGTAGACGGTACTTTGCTAAGCTCAGTGAATGCACAAGTCAGTAGGTGGAAAGAACCATTTTTTTTGGTTTTAAACCGAGTGTTTGCAAACAACGTGCAGCTGATGCCTTTTGAAGCGCCCGAACAAACTAATCCCCGAATCTGCACCGCACCTCCCAGTAAAGATGTGATCGTTGCCGCAATTAAAGCACTTAAGAGCAACAAATCGATATAGGACTCGATGGAATTCCCGCAGAGCTTTTACAATCAGCGCTAACGTCATCAACCGAACTGCTTTATCCGCCTGGACCACCGAAAGTGGAAGAAGAAGGGAATGATCGTCAAGCTCCCAAAAAAAGGAGATCTTACAAAGTGCGAAAACTGGAGAAGGATTTGCGTTCTACCTGCCGTTGCCAAAATAGTAGTCAAAATCATACTGGAACGCATCAGAAAACAACTTGAGGCCAAACTCGATGCCCAACAAGCAGGATTCCACGCTGGATCCTCCTGTAGTGATCATATCAACACTTTGCGGATCATTATTGAACAGTGCGTTAAATATCGAGCACTACTACACCTGCAGTTCATCGACTTCGAGAAAGCCTTTGGTAGAGTCAACAGGGAGTATATCTGGTTACCTTTGCGGAGGAGAGGCATCCCACAAAAACTAATAGCTATTATGAAAGCAACATATGATGGATCCAAGTGTCACTTTCTGCACTACGGATTTTGAAATCCGTAGCGGAGTCAGACAGGGCTGTATTCTGTCACCAATATTGTTTTTGTTGGTGATAAGCGATGTACTCTGCACGCAGCTTTGTGAGATAGCGGAGGGATTCAATGGATTTTGACATCCTATTTAAAGCACTTGGATTACGTGGTAGATGCTTGCTTACTCTAATAGGATCATGGATCTCCATCAAATGACAACAAGTGTGGAGAGAGAAGCAGAAGTTGTGGGGCTGAAAATTTATTTCGGAAAAACAAAAATGATCAGCCTCGGAACCCGACCATCCTCTTAAATAATTATTTCCTCGCAACCGGTGAAAAAAGTGGAGAGCTTTCAATACCTTGGAAGTATAATCTCCATCGAAGGCGGAACCGAACAAGACGTCATCTGTCGAATCGGCAAAGCAAAAGCGGCGTTCGGTATTCTTTCGAAAATTTGGAGGAATAACTCTGTCAGTTTAAGAACACAGCTACCACTGTTTCGCACAAATGTCGAATCTGTGCTTCTTTATGGGTGCAGCACTTGGAAGGTTACTTCAGCCATAACAAGAAAGCTACAAACCTTCTTGAATAGATGTTTTCGTAACATCCTAAAGATTTTCTGCCCAAACCGTATATCAAATGAGGTTCTTTATAGAAGGACATGTCAGGAACCTATAGACCTATAGGCGAAGGCGTAAGTGGCAATAGATTGAACATTTTTTGACGCTTTGAAAAGGTAACGACTAAATTGCAGGCCAAGCAATGCAGTGGAATCCGCTCACACAAGAAGGAAGAAGAGCTAGACGACCGAGAAGCACATGGTGCAGGACAGTCGAGGCGGAATCAGCGTCACTAGGCAAGAGTTGGAGGGTGCTGAAACACATCTCTGGAAACCGTACACGATGGCGCGCAGGCGTAGTAGAGGCCCTATGCCCCTTAAGAGGTTCCCAACGGACTTAACAGGTCTGAGGACCTAAGTAAGCAAGTAAGTTAAAGTCAAACTTTAAGACAGTTTAACTATTTCATTCCATTCCAAAAATAAACATTAACAGAAATTACTGCAATACGTAGTTTTTCATACTTAGGGCTGTTAAACCCAGTCATTCAAATGCTTAAGACTAAAGAACTATAAGTCTTACATCGTTTATTCTCAAAACCTAGATATAACACATGTAACAATCGGAGGCCATAAGTTGTATCTCCTACACAACGTGCGTCTTGACTACTAACCCTCTTAAAACAGACCTAGTAAAATTTACAAATAGGAGGAAATCCCAGATTATACAATCCAAGTACAGGGAAACCTAAACTGAAATTATTAAACTAAGCTAAATACCTTGGAATAATCCTAGATAAGAAGATAAATTGGCGCCAAAAATACTAGAGAGATCCAAAAAATCTCAGACAGTATTCTACCCATGCAATAGGATCTTCAGCAGAAATTGGAAACTGAATCCTAAAATCATAATGTGGAAGTACACTGCAATCGTCAGACCAGTGCTCACTTATTGTAGCATGATATGGTGGAATGCATTAGAGAAAGCCAAAAACCTAAAAACTCTTACAAGGCTACAGAGAACGGCATGTATAGGTATTACAGAAGCAATGACGACTACTCCTACTGCAGGAATGAAAACAATACTCAATCTTTTACCTCTGGACCTATATGTTAAAGTCTTTGCTGGGTACTAAATCACAGTGATGTAACTGGGAATGAGAAAACTGATGAGCTGGCGAGGATTGGTGCAAGACTAAACCAATCCAGTGTAGACTCAACCACAGACACACCATCCTGTGAATTAAAACACATCATTGGTAACGAGATACTCCACGAAACCAATGAAAGATGGAAAAGCCTTAAAAACCTGTGTCACGGCCAGAAAACTATGGCCCAATTTCGACAAAACAAAATCCCGCTCGATTATGTAGCTAGACAAAAAAGCCTTTACGACTGCTTGTAAGCATAATAATAAGTCACAACCTGCTGGGTTGCCATAAAAAGAAAATTCAACTTGCTAAATGTGCAGATCATGCAATGATGAGGAAGAACAAGAAGTCCACTGCTTATGCCACTGCTCAGCACTCTGACACACTACAAACAAATTATTAGGCTAACACTTCTTTTATAATTTTGAATAACTTGAAGCAGCGTATAAGGTTTCACTCTAAATGGCTAGAACAAAAGAACCCATAATATCAAAAGTCTTATTACTCTTTTAAGGAAGTTCAATTCTTCAGGGTATCAGCATTGATCTAAGTGTGGTGATAACGTCATCAATCGCCAGCCCATCAGCCTAACCTATTCTAACCTAAGTGCAATTAGTATTTTATTGTCACAATCGTAAAATATGGTATTTTGTTCTTTTCATGTGTAAAAATCACACACGACTGTAGAATGAGTTCATCACAGTTTCTTAACCGTTTTTAATTCATATTTTGAAAGTTTTTCAATTGTTTTTAATATCAAAAAACTAAATGAATTCAAGCTAAATAACTAAAATATAAATTATAACTTTTTGTTTGAAATTTAAATCTAACTGAAAAATTGTGTGTGTGCTTTTATTCTTCTTCTTGTGTCACAAAAGTAACACAGTGAATTTAAGTCTTCCGACTTTTCAAGAAAAAATCGGGTTTTTTCAGCAAAAGATATACTTTTTTGATATATTTTAACTAAAAGTATATGCAAAATTTAAAACATTTCATTTACGAGGTTTCGACTGTACCGAAATGGCATTGTTTTTAAATTATGCATACTCCACGCATACTTTGCAACTTGCAACTCTCCTTGATTAATATGCATGCGCATATCGTATTGAAAAATGGCATTTTAAGTTGCGCGCATCGCATTTGCACACTTCATCCCGCTTGTGATGATGATAAATCTGTCAGTTGGGGCGAGTCGTCGTCGCAAGTTGCAAGCAGCATATATAATATGCAAATAAAGTAATCCTGGCAAAAACGCAATGCGCATATTGCGATATCAAGATCAGCATCAGAAGCATCATAATGGAGGAAGTCGAAGAAGAAATAAAATAAAAACAACAACAACAACTAAGAATGGTAAGGAAAGAGGCGTTTGCGCATTGCATGCCCCTTTGAGTTATCGAATTTTAATTTGGTCATAATTCAATCGGCCCACTCTGCAGTGTGCTACAATCATATACAATATATACTCTTTCTCTACCCATACTCGACATTATAGATTTTGGCGGGGTGTTTTAGGCCGGACGAATGGTGGTGGCGAGGCGGCGAGGTGCAGTGGGGACGAATAGTGCATCATCAATATTGTCGGAAGAGAAATCAATATTTTACGTGACTTACGTGCGCGATGGTAATGCCTTCTGCTTCTACCACCATCAACCAGCCCATCATCCCATCAGTGAGCAGCTTTGAGCAGAAGAGAGCTTCACAAGCTGAGTTGAGCTGAGCTGCTGCAACTGCAACAAAACTGTGAAAAATAAAATGATACACACGGTGAACTGTTGTGTGATTTATTACGCAGCACGGTTTGTTGCAAACAACTTTTTTTTTGTTGCACTTCACTCAGTCGTAGGCTCACTGGCGAGTGGACCGGGGAGCAGGGAGCGTGAAGCACATCAGTTTCGAAATTGAATTAGGTAAATCGAACTTTCTAATATAGGGGCGCTGTGCAGTGCCTGTGCGCACTGCTGATGATGGCTGATGGGAGTGCGGAAGATTTGCACGCGCTCGGACAAATTGCTTTCACCCACCTTGCACCGTATGCTGCCATTGCACCGCGCCCCCAATGTGTGTGAACCGCATCATTATATCCATAGTGTGGAAGTAGATAGTATATATGGCACGCATGGTAGATCACCGCAAGTTTTTCTATATTTTCGTTTTGGTTTAGTGTTTGCTGCGGTAAGGTAGCGGGCGGCGCGGGGGTATAAGACAGCGCTGATAGTTATCTTATATTGTTAAGCGCTCTACTTCGTGCTGAGTTTTGCGGCAACACTACTTGTACTGTGACTGGTGATAGGGAGTGCGATTTCGATTTGGTCGAGGAGTTGCACTGCCGCAGTACTTTTATTTCTTCGATTCAACGCAGACAAGGCGACGACGAATAAGTCAAGTGCAATCTACAAAGGAAGGTTTTTTAGTTGCAGCAATAACAACCGTAGGTGTAGGTGGGAGAGTCAATGCACTCTGCTGAATGTTTTTCGCTTTTCTTTCCAAACAAACATAAAAAGAAAGGTTATTACGTCTTATCACAGATAGGCTATACAAAAATGCTCTTTATAGAAAGTGCTTGCAAAAGGGTTTCATTAAAAAACCGCCGAAACATATAACCTTAAAAACTATAGTCTTCTATAGTATGTAGTCAGAATCTAGATGCTGTTTAAAAACAAAGAAATAAACTAAGGCATTACTTTGTCAAAGAAGAAAGATATCAGATAATTAAAGGACCTTCAATTCTTAGTCTAACTAAAGCCTTAATAATGAAAAAAAGTCAAGCATTTTGTGGGGGTATGTCAGTGTTTGATTGCATTCCAGTTATATTGTAATTATAAATCGGTGACTATATATATGGTGACTTTCAATTGTAGTAGAACCCACTTTTGAATATCGTAGGCGTTGAAAAACTGTAGTAGTAGAAATGGTGGCCACGAGCAGTCTAGCTCGGTGACACAATTAGCCATTTTGATACCATAAAATACTCGCTTGACCTATAAAGATAAAAGAGGGATTATAAAGAAAAAATACGCCTCAAATCCACTTTGTTGCGTTTATAGAAAGGATATCAAATCTTTGATCTCCAGTTCTGAGAGCTCATTGAGGTCGTTGAAGGAGGACTTTCCCAATGTTTTGGCTCTCATTTTGGCTAAGGCAGGACACTTGCATAAGAAGTGAAGAACAGTTTCTTTTTCTCGCTGGTCCTCACAACTACGACAGAAAGTATTGTGGGGGATGCCCAGCTTAGATGCGTGTTTTCTAACAGGCCAGTGTCCGGTGCATGTAGCAACGACCCTATCTATGTCTTGCCTGGGTCTGCAAATAAGATTATTAGTACGGGATTTGTTGTAGGTGGCCCATATCCTTCTAGATATGATACAGTTGGTTAGGCTGTTCCACCTGTGGTTTGATTCAGCGAGGAAAATTGAGAAAATCTTGCCCTTCATAGAACCAAGAGGAATGTTGACTCTTTCCGCGAGTGAGCTATGAAGGGCTGATCCTTGCCTAGCCAGCTCGTCAGCTCGTTCATTGCCTTTAAAGCCTCTATGACCCGAAATCCAGATGAGAGTGACCCTGAGTCCAATGTTTATGCCCACTAACTCACTTCGGCATTGTTGGAACCAGTTTGGAGGATGAAGTGGACGAGCCAATCGCTTGAATAGCCGCCTGACTGTCCGAAAAAATAGCTGTATTGCGGTTTTGATTTGGATCTAGTTTTAGTAACTTGCATGCTTCCTTGATCGAGAGTAGTTCAGCTTGAAAAACATTAGCAAAGTCAGGAAGTCGCAAAGACCTGGAGGGATTAAAAGACTCGGAGAAAATTTCTGCACCGACCCCACACTCCATCTTCGAGCCGTCAGTGAAAAAAGTTGTGTCGAAGCCTCTCGTCACTAAGTCATCATCCCATTCATTTCGAGATGGGATGATAACTTTAAAATCCGCACTGAGGTCCACAGTAGGGGTGCAGTAGTCGGTTTCTGTCGAAAAGATGTCCGCTGGGATGAGATTAGTAATATTACTATGACCATAGGGCCTAGAATACCAACTATTCGATTCCCTAAGTCTCAACGCGCTGCAAGATACTAAGTATTTGATATGCAGGTCTATTGGTAAGAGGTAGAGAAAAACGTTTAGGGCGTCCGATAGACATTGAAAAACTGTACTGTACTTGTTGAGCGAGGTAGAGTGAGAAATCGTGGAAAAACTGTACTTCCACGATTTCTCACTGTACCTCGCTCAACAAATTTCGACATCAAATGACGAATAGCTTTCTTAGACAATACTTATCGGTCAATTGACTGTTCCGTCAGTAAATTTATATGTTTGAATGTGTTTTTAGTGCGAAGTTAATATTGTATTTAAATTATTTAAACCTATTTAGTAAATTAATAAATTAAATAGTCTGTTCAGAACTAGAGCCTAGTGACTGACAACTCTCAACCAGTCCTGTGTGCGAGTAACGTTGCCAGAAATGGAATAGACCTACAGTTTAAGCCAAATCCAAACGGCTTATTTGAGAAAGCACTTTTCATGACAAGAATCACTCTTGGAGGATTTGCCAATTCCTCCCAAAAGACAGTACTCGTGACAAAATCGTTAGATAGCACAGGCAGGGATTGAATCCAAGACCTCTGGCTTGACAGTCAGCTAAGAAATAAGGATGTATTAGTTTGATACCTTCTAGAATGCCAAACGAAATGCAAAATTATCAATTGAAATAGGATAAAGGTATCTATTAAACATCTTTATTTTTCCAAACTACAGCGTGAAAATTATGCTCTGCAAAATTAATAACCCCGGTGAGAAAAAGCAGGGCCTCACAGCTTTTATATGATCTCTCGATACGGACTTCTAAACAGTTAAAAGCAACTATATAAAATCATATTTTTCAGTGATGAGAGACATTTAGGAAAATGTCACTGTTTGGATGCAAATTTTGGGCTGGTCAGGCCATTATCGTCAACGATACTAAAAATATATTTCGGTGATGTGTACACCAACCAACGACATATAATTTCAACTGTTTGCACTACATTTCGGTATTGACGAATCTCTTTTTTGTTTGATTGGAAAAGTTCGTTTGAAGCATTCAGTACAAATTGTTTTCGGCAGATTCAAGTCTGAAACTCACAATATAAATGCCTCAGCTTCTTCGTTTTGTTCCCAAACCACTTCTTCATTCTTTTAATTGAAAAGTCTGCAATTTTGTATCTTATTTTCGATAGTACTCTTAGCTTTTCATATTCTTTCCCAAGATCACATTCCTCCTATTAAACTCTAAAGACTATGTCATTAAATTTCGATCTGCTATTTGGAATAAGACACCACGATGCTTCGAAACCTAATGCTGCCTTGTATCGTGTCCCCATATTTATGATTTGATCTTGCACCAATTAAACTGAACATTTCGATATTCTCGGTAAGTGCATCGCCAATAACCTCTTATGGAGCGATCACATATAAGATGTCTCCAAAAATTCCGCAAAATGTTTGGGTGAAACGTTCCAAGAAATTTGTTTCTCCTTTTAATCGAGGTACAATTTTCAAAACCTGTGTACGTCCAAAACATAAGAACGATTTTCATATCTCAGCTGGTGATCCAGAAACTTGCTGAAACCCGTGGGACAGTATTCAAAGAGAAGATTTTAAATTAATTGGTCACAAAAATATCATTAACTCTACAGTGTCACTTAAACATTGTCATTCTAGCCTCACCCTTTTTTGCCGATATTTTAACGGAATATCCCTCCCCTTAAATATCTTCACCGTAATACTCGATCTTTTAGAAATGTCTATCAGTTTACCTTTCAATCCAAGTTCGACGTTACGATGAAGTACAGAGATTCGTTCCTTAACCGTACTACACGAATGTGGAACGCTTTAACATGCTCTATCTTTCCTTGTCATTGAAATGTTTAAGAATTCAAAATCAATGTACACCGGACACCTCGTTTCCAACCCCTCTCTAATATTGGAAACTCGCACAAGCGTTACGAGGCCATGGTCAGATTATCTTACATGTAAAAGTTATGTGAACTGATCACCGAAAATATGCAAATTGTAAGTCTTGAGCGAACTAAAGCGTCCTTATGAGTGATGCGTGTCGGTCAACCTGTGAAAAAATACGAATGATGTCGAACTGATATTCATGCACATCCATTACATTCTTACATTCTCCAATCCAATGACCGTTACGGAATTCAATTTAACTTCCAAAGCTTTAAGCTTAGTTTTTCATTCCATTGCAATGAAAAGAAGAAAAACTATTGCGAAATCATACATCATCAGATACAAAAATGAAGAACTCCATAAATAATCTCAATCGTCTCAATTAGTCTTTTTGAAATGAAAACAAAACAATTTACAAAACTCCAAATAGCTTAACAAATTGCTGCGCCCCAAGCCCATTTCATTGCAAAATAATTTTTATCTTCCATATCTGTTGCAGCTAGAGCGGAGCGGCGCGGCGGCGCGGTGGAGGCTCAGTGGCGACGTGGTGAATGGCGGCGCAACACGACTAAAATAAAATTTCTTTTGTGCACTCCATAAATCCTATCTCAATCTGTAAGGAAAAAGTTTAGATAGATATATCTTTGATGAACAACAATACCAAACTTCGACACATTACTGCAATAACACGCCTGGTGGCTAGCGGCGACATTGACGCTAACGCCGAAGCTGCGCTCTGCTGCTGTCACTGCGACTGCAACTCATGGGCGCTGTCATCTTTTACCGAAAAATGCGGAAAATCTCATTTAGTTTAGGAACTCAAAAGTCGATAATTTGCTAGACCACTGCAAGTTCTGGCACTATACAACCTACCACCTATGGCAAGAACAGCCTTTTTCGAAGCACAAAAGACCGAAACAGAAAGAAAAAACACACTTAAATACTCATACAATGTTCGCGCAGCTTGTGCACCTCTTCGTTTTAGTGGCCGTCGCGTCGCGTCGTCGTCTTAGTTGAGCGTCTTTTTAGATAGATTGACATCTAACAAATGCGCATAAAATTTGTAACAAAGTGCAGAGACACAAAACTGTTCACTCCATACCAAATGGCGATGGCAGGAAATATATTTATATGGTCACAACAGTTCCAACAACAACAACGGGTATCCAATCCATCCCCCATATAAGCGCATCTCAAAAGCTTATTTTTGTTGTCGCCGTCGCCATCGCCATAGCCATTGCTGCTGCCGCCGCCACCGCCTCTGGCATAGTTACACCACAGTCATAGACCAACAAGCGCAAACGCTAAAGACGCGACAGACTTTAAGGCAACAACAAAAAAAAAACAACAAAAATGTTGCCACAAATGCCTTTTCACACCTCGAAGTACCAAACACCAAACACCAAAAAACGACGGACGCGACGCGACCAACAAATATATATTGTACAAGGTATAGACTAAGAGCCATTCTTTTCCGTCGCATTACCGCTTTGGTCAACGTCTTCGTTCTTCGCTTCGTTGTCTTATAAGTTTTTGAGATCCAAAACCAAGTAGTGTGTAAGAGCAAAGCAATTATCTTGCCAATGTAACCCAATGCGCATTCAAGGAGATATCACAACGAAATCACGCAAAACTACATCACGAGACAGTGCACAAAACACACCTGAGAACCCTCTGGACATGGTCTGGTCAGGTCGGGCTTGGACTCGGGCTTGCCTGCTTTATACACCTCGCAACATTTTAAAAGACTACAAAAAAAAAGAGGCGAAAATCACTCTGACTGTGCAGAGCTATGCTGAAGCTGGTTGGCTAGCTGGCCAAATAGGCATAGAGAATTCCATGGGTGACCATTATTAGATGGCATTTAAAAACTCCGACAGCCAAATTGAGAGAATTTACTACTACGAGAACGAGTGGCTTCCCGCATTGTTGATCGAGAGAAGCCTATAGCTGTATAGCGTTCAGTGAGTGCCCAGCCGGCGACAACGAATTACACAGAGACAAAAACAGAAAAATCGATGCCAGTTTTGGGCCTAGCAAGGATTATTGCGTAATTCGTTGCTTTTCCGCTGCTGCGCTGCTGCTGTTGCCGCCAGCCATTGCTGCGATTACAGGGCACCTACATACCAAACCAACCAAACCAACAAGCTGCCTCACACTCACGAACAAATCGATCTAAAAATCTTTCTGACACCGATCCGAATCGTTCTGACAAGTCTAAAGGTCCATTCACACTATCGCCTAGATGTCAAATTGAAAAGTTAAATCTTGAAGGGTTTCTTCAAGACTTGCATTGCATGTAATTAATTTTGTATTTTTTCACGGTTCTGGCAAAAACTCCAAGTAAATTAAAACATATGACGATTTATATCTTGTTGAAGTGTGATGTTGTAAATTGCATCTGTTTACTTACAAAATGTCAAATAAGAACTGACAGCTGCCGTCAATTCCATGTAACAGTTATAGCATTTTTCGATAGGCTGATGGCTTACAAGTGTGAATGTCAACTAAGCAAAATATCATTCACCGATCAAAAATTTCCATGTTCTCTATGCTTATATTTTAATATATTTTAGATTTTAGCACATTAATTAATTGATAACACCTTAATACCGAAGAAATAAATAAAACTTTAAAAAAATAAATTGGGCGGCGTAACAGTACATTGACAACTAGGGCCTAGTAACTTGCAACTCTCAACCATTCCTGTGTACGAGTATTGTTGTCAGGGATGGAGGGGACCTACAGTTTTATGCCGAATCCGAACGGCTAATTTGAGAAAGCACTTTTCATGACAAGTATTACTCTTGGAGAATTTGTCAATTCCTTGCCCGTGAAAAAAAAACTTCAGTAGGCATAGGCAGGGATCCAACCCAAGCCCTCTGGCATGACAGTCCAACGCACTAACCATCATGCCACGGGTACTACTAACACTTAACTGATTGAATATAAAAGTCCTTACATATTTGGGGTGGAGGCTGGTTGCCTTGAAATCAGTGTAACATTAATTCTAAAAAAAATAAACACTTTTTAAGATAAATTTGAAATTGTCAAAAATAATTCCCGACTTGTATCCGTGGCAAGATGGTTAGTGCGTATAGGACTGTCATGTTTAAAGTCTTAGGTTCAATCCCTGCCTCCAAGAGAAGTTCTTACCATAAAAAGTGCTTTCTCAAATTAAATGTTTGGATTTGGCATACAAATTGTTGGTCCCCTTCATCCCGGACATTATTCGCACACAGGAATGGTTGAAAGTTTAAAGTCACTTGTCCCTGGTCATCTATAGTAGCTCTGGCGTCACCTAGTTTATTTCAATTCAATAGAGTTTTGGATATGATCTTTAAACTCGTTTTCTGGGAGGTGCGTTACTAAGATGACACAAAGCAACAAAACATAGAACGAACAAATTGAATTCGTTGTAGAATTTTCGACGAGTGACGCAGCTTATCAAAATTAAGTAAGAATTGGAATAGCATTAACTTGCCTTTGAGGTTCAAAACTTAAATTTTTTTCGAAAATGAATAAAATCCTTAACGTTTATTCAGAGGGTCGTTAAGGTTTAATTATGGCAATTTGTATAGATCAAACACCAGTGGTGTTCAAACTATCATGTCAATTATAGAATTGTGAAAATGTTACTCCTGGTAAGTAAACTCGATACACTGACCTTTCGCATTTGATGTAAAACTTAATTATAAAAACCGACGGATGGACTACATTATCGATTATAGACTACATTATCATTTCTGAACTTGCTTACCGACGCTGTCAGTTTCTGACATGTCCTAAGCTTCTCCGACACCTCAGATACATATTTCTTTGTTCTGTTTCTAGGGACCATTACTTTGCCTCTATTGTTTTCATTTATATAAGTTTCAAGAATTTGACGGTCCTAATAAAATGCATATATGGTTCGATGGATACAGCAAACATTTGTTTGAATTTTCTTTACGTTTCAATTACGATGTTTTTGAGTACTATATTTATTAGTTTTCCGTAATTTCTGTAAATTCTTCACTATCAATTTAATTATTTGGACGTATGTTAAAAACACTTAAACATTTATTATGATAAACTTTTGATTCTAATTTTTCAACAAAATGTCGGTGGTGCAGGGAATATTACTGACATACCGACTTAGTAGCAAAAGTTTGATAAATATTTGAAACTGTCACTTAAGCTCATTTGCCGAAATCTGTAATAGGGTTGATAATTATTTAATTTTCTTAGTGAATGTATATATACATCCCAAAAAATGTCCCAAATTCTTATCAGATCATGCTAAAATAAATGACATATTTCGACCTATAGTATGGACTGGACGCACCTTAAGATCAAACCAGTCCACCTTCCAGCCGATAACTATCATCGCTGATCACAAC
Source organism: Eupeodes latifasciatus (assembly GCA_920104205.1). Lineage (NCBI taxonomy): Eukaryota > Metazoa > Arthropoda > Insecta > Diptera > Syrphidae > Eupeodes > Eupeodes latifasciatus. The sequence continues at coordinate 77,650,794 of OV049924.1, forward strand.
CAATTGACTGATGTCCTCTCAGCTTACATGCTGGCTTACCCGAACTCAATCCTCTACTTTGTCTTTACACTAAAAAGAGAAGACAAAATTAATTTAAATTTATCGGCGGTGTCAATGCGATCGCACTTTTCTTGGCCATATCTGGAGCGATTTTGATCATGGGGCAATTTACACCGATCGGTTGGTTGGTCGGTGGGTACCAGAAACAACGCGCAGGTGTAATAAAACTTAATTCTATCGCCATCGCCACCGCCACTCATCCAACAGTTCATTTATTGTGTGATTCAGTTTTCAGAGCATTGCCATCGCATCGCATCACATCGGAGGAGTGCGAAATTTCCATTTTAGGATTTGGGGATTTTCCTGGGAAAATCAGATTTCGCGCCAAAACCGCCACACAGTCTCAGAGTTTGTGGGAAAATGTCCTATAAAGTCGTTGCTTTGCTTTTTTTTGCTCTGCTGCAACCATAAGAACACTTTTTCGCATTTGCCATTTCAATGAGAACATAAATTTCATTAACACTGCCTTGCGCTGCGGCTGTTCGCGTATAGAGTCTCAGATCCAGATCCAGATCTATCGGATCTCGATTTGTGGCATCTCAAACCATTTGTATATATGGAGTTCCTTTATAGAGGTTTCATACATACCAGTATAGGTACACACAGGTGATTGCATGTCAAAGATCTCACAAAAGCAAACCCAACTCCGGGTATGGTTGCATCAGTGGCAGGAATAAATTCAAACTTCTTCGCTCCGACAAAGTATACGTAAATGGAAGGAGGCCTCTAACTCTAAATCTAAGTCTAACTTAAACTTAAACTCTGATGTCTGCCTACAAACTAAACTCCAACCTACGAAAATTGCACTTGCCAGTCCATATACATCGGAGACAAATTGTCCAAACACTCGGCCTGCGATAGTTGTGAGTTTGGTTTGGTTTGGTTTGGAAAATTGCAAAATTGTGTGTGGGGTTTTATATTTATTGGTTAAGATGGGAGGAGGCATAGTTCAATGATGGGCATCGCCAGCTCGGTCGGACGGGGCCGCGGCTCGACTCGGCTATGGCTGGTCCGTCCGTCGGCCGGATGTGCGATGCGATGCGTTTCATGGGAATATCATGACCTAGTGTTAAAAAAAGGATGTGCATGGTGCAATTTGGAGAGATGGAGGTGTTATGGTTGTTTTTGCGGAAAATAATTTACACGCTATATGGGTAACAGTTTGTTCCTTGTTAATCTATAATGTAATTTAAAGTGTTTGGCCTTTGCTTGAAGAGGGATTCGAAATTTGAATGTGGTAATTGGAAAATAAGTTCAAATTTATATTCCAAACGAATTTATCTTATTTTCAAGGCTATTCAAATTGGTATACTGTGTAGAGAATATATTTGACTGCTATTTTTTTTTTAATAAATCCAAGATCCATTTGCTATTGTACTAAAATTTATAAAACATTGGTAAAGAGGGTTAAAATAGTCAATTAAGTGTAAGTTTTATGCAGTTTAAAAGAGAAAATTAAGATGCGGCCCACTGTAAAAATTGTTAATTAACTAACTAAGTTAACTTTACTATCCTTGATAACTTGAACCTGTTATAGTAAAGAGCAAACTTGCTTAAAGAATTTTGAAAAGTAAGCAACAAGTTAAAGTTATTCAAGTAATGTTTTAAGTATTTTTAAATTTTTTAAAGAAAAATTGTTTATTAAATTTTCTTAAAACTTAAAAGGATGTTAATAGCGTTACATAATATAATTTATAATAAAATCAATATCAATTTTCGGCCTGAAGACATTTGTAGAAGAAAAACTAATTAAATGTACAAAATAAATCAACAATTTTTGAAACATTTGATATCCTTATTTCTTACGAAGTTTAATTACAAATGTTTTAAGAGGGAAACAGTAGGAAATTATCAGCGTGGTTCGCTTCATTTTTTGTCCTCTTATTACTGAAAGTAGGCGGTTCTTTAACCCTAAGAATAGATTATATGAAGGGTTTACCAATAAGGAATTGACAACTTTTTATTACACAAACCGTTTGGGATATTTTAAGAACTTTATTATCTGCTTGAAGTACATTCTAGACATTTAGGAGTCGAATTTAACTGCCACTGCGGTCAAGTTTGCAAAGATTGATACGTTGGACCCAATTTTCGACGACTCGATCACTATTTCAGGTTCAATGTTGGATCTCTGAGCTCTTCTAACGTGCGTCATCAGATTGTTGGCATAAGTTAATGACTTAACGTAGCCCCAAAGAAAATAATTTAGATTTATTGAATCGTACGATATATCGTACACGATCATCAAACTTATTCTTCAATAAATCTATAGAATGTATGGTATGCAGTGTGGCACCATCCTGTTGAAACCGCATGACCTGATAACGCAGGTCATTTACAGTAACGTGACGAGCGTTATAGTAGACGAAATAACGCAGATGAAATTGTGATTCATGAAGCAAATGCCGATTTTCACTCGACTAATAATTCATATTTTTGGACGCTTAAAAACAAGTTCTTAAAGTTGCGGTCACCGACTCCGAAATTCAATTGAAAATTTAAATAACTTGCTTGCTGAGTTTACTGAAGAAATTGACAATGACTGTCACAAAATACTGAAACCAAATTAAAAGTTGTTAGGTTTCTATTGGAAAATCCGATATAAAGAAGATTTTCTTAAAATTTACATTTTTGTAAAAATTTACTTTCTTAAAAACGGGTTGTTTTTTTGAAATTAAAGTAAGATCCGGATAGGTTCTCCTTATACGGATTAGGTACTTAACTCGTTTAAGTGAAAACACGCATTCATCTCTTTATTAACTTCCCATAGGAAGTTATTGTAATCGGTCTGATTTATTGAATTGAAAATTTTAACATTTCTTGACGTATCAAGGTCTTTAGAGTGTATAAAAGATTTTTAGAGATGTCTGTGCGTGCGTGTGTATTGTATATTGTGACATGATACAAAATAAGTGTATTTTTGGAAAAAAAAATTCAATTAACGTTTTTTTTTTTTATAAATCAAAAAAAAAAACTGAAAAAAAAAATAATAATTGTCACCTCGAAAATTTTACGAACAAAAATTGATTTTATCTAAAAATAATTTTGCCCAACGAAGAATAACGTTTTTTAACATTGGGTAAAATTTTGAGAAAAATCGAATTAACAGTTTTTTTTACAAAAAATAAAAACTTAAAAAAAAACATTACTAAAAGTTGGTAAAAATTGATTTTCGACTCAAATATCTTTTCAAAACTTTGAGATATTGGCTTCAAATTAATTTTGACTTATAAAATTATTGTTTTCAACATCCAGTAAAATTTTAACAAAAATCTGATTAACAGTTTTTTTTTTACAAAAAGTAAAAACCTTACATACTTTCGACTCAAATGGCTTTTCAAAAATTAAAAATAGTGGCTTCAAACTATTTTTATCTCACAGAAAATATTGTATTCGACATTTTTATAAAAATCAAACAGTCAGTTTTTTCATACAAAATTAAAATCTATAAAAAATAGTACGCAAATTTGGAAAAATTGATGTTCGGTTTTTGATATCTTGTGAACAATAAAAAACATTGGCCTCAAATTAATTTCATTCATCCAATTTGTATTTGTTTATTTTTTTCAGGTTAGGATTTTCATGCATTAGTATTTGACAGATCACGCGGGATTTCAGACATGGTGTCAAAGAGAAAGATGCTCAGTATGCTTTGACATTTCATCATGAATAGACTTACTAACGAGCAACGCTTGCAAATCATTGAATTTTATTACCAAAATCAGTGTTCGGTTCGAAATGTGTTTCGCGCTTTACTTAATTACTAATTTTGTTTAGCGATGAGGCTCATTTCTGGTTGAATGGCTACGTAAATAAGCAAAATTGCCGCATTTGGAGTGAAGAGCAACCAGAAGCCGTTCAAGAACTGCCCATGCATCCCGAAAAATGCACTGTTTGGTGTGGTTTGTACGCTGGTGGAATCATTGGACCGTATTTTTTCAAAGATGCTGTTGGACGCAACGTTACGGTGAATGGCGATCGCTATCGTTCAATGCTAACAAACTTTTTGTTGCCAAAAATGGAAGAACTGAACTTGGTTGACATGTGGTTTCAACAAGATGGCGCTACATGCCACACAGCTCGCGATTCTATGGCCATTTTGAGGGAAAACTTCGGAGAACAATTCATCTCAAGGAATGGACCGGTAAGTTGGCCACCAAGATCATGCGATTTGACGCCTTTAGACTATTTTTTGTGGGGCTACGTCAAGTCTAAAGTCTACACAAATAAGCCAGCAACTATTCCAGCTTTGGAAGACAACATTTCAGAAGAAATTCGGGCTATTCCGGCCGAAATGCTCGAAAAAGTTACCCAAAATTGGACTTTCCGAATGGACCACCTAAGACGCAGCCGCGGTCAACATTTAAATGAAATTATCTTAAATGTTCTGGTCATGGACCAATCTAACGTTTCAAATAAAGAATCGATGAGATTTTGCAAATTTTATGCGTTTTTTTTAAAAAAAAAGTTCTCAAGCTCTTAAAAAATCACCCGATATAAGAAATAAAAACTTTTAATCAAATGCTACTAAAATTTGTTTTCGACTAAAAATCTCTTTAGCTTATTATAACTATTTGATCATATGCAAAATTTTGTTGGTAATTTAAATTTTTCTTTAAGTAATTCAACTGACACCTTTTTTAACAATAGACCAACAAACCTTAAGCAAGACAAATCGAGAGACGGGATGGGAAGTTATCAGTGTGGGTCGCATCCTATCCTTTTTTTTTACATACAAATTTGAACACAAGTTCAATGTCCTGTTTTAAATTCCAATAAAAACCTTTTTTAAGACATTAAAACCGGTCAAAATTACAACTTTTGGAAACGTTGGAAAGTTATCGGAATCAGCCAATTTTTAAGAATGCTAATAAAAAACTTTTCAAGTATCCCATATAAATTCTTATGCGGAAATGATTTAGTGAAAACTGTTTTAGGGACTCGACCATTTCTAGATGCCATTAGAACGTATTTATGGATTGATTATGCAGATGCAACAATTACTTGACCAAGAAAAAACTGAACTAAAAGAATTAGGAAAAACTATCAAACTAGAAATAAGGAAAGATATCAACAAGTTCAACGAAACAATAGCTAGAGATACGATTAGACAAACAAAATCAATAAGGAAAACAAAATCATTACTTAACAGTCAACAGGAATGGATTGTTAGCTTAAAAAGTCAAAATGCAAGCAACATAACAAATAGAAAAGAGTTAAACGAAAATGCTACTAAGTTCTTCGAAAAACTATTCTCCTCGACCAAGCATATAACTGAAGAAGAAAACATTGAGAACATAGATATTAATCTCCTAACAACGCAAACTCCCATGTTTAGCAAAGAAAATATTGAAAGGACCATAGATGATTTTAAAAAGGACAAATGCACTGGAAATGATGGAATCTCTGCAGAAATGATAATATACGGGAAAGAATCGCTTTCCGAAATCTTAACATTTATGTTTAACAAAATCATAAGAACTCAGCAAATCCCTAAGCAATATGGAGAGAAACAACCATTACACTTATACATAAAAAAAAGGAAAAAAAGACGATTTGAACAACTATAGACCTATAAGTAACATTTCGACAATTTATAAATAAATTAATTAGGTGGCGCAACAGTCCGTAGAGAACCAGGGCCTAGTGACTTACAACTCTCAACCATTCCTGTGTGCGAGTAATGTTGTCAGGGATGGAGGGGACCTACAATTTATATGCCGAATCCGAACGGCTAATTTGAGAATGCACTTTTTCATGACAAGAATTACTCTTGGAGAATTTGTCAATTCCTCGCAAGAGGCAGTACCCGTGAAAACTCTTTTTTTTTTTTTTTTTTTTTTTTTTTTTTTTTAATTAAGGTGGCACAGGCAGGGATTGAACCCAAGACCTCTCGCATGACAGTCCAACGCACTAACCATCATGCCACGGGCACTACAAGACAATTTATAAGCTGTTTTCAAAAACAATCTACAGGAACATCAAATAAGATTTTAACAATAAACAACCTAGGGAACAAGCTGGATTCAGAGAAGGTTTCTCAACAACAGACCACCTACAGACGATGAATCAACTAATAGAAAAGTGCAATGAATTCCAACAACCAATATACTTTCTATTCATAGACTTCAGTAAAGCCCGCTTTCACCACCACTATTTAGTGCAGTCTTAGCGGATATTTTTCAAAGGATGAACTGGAAGACAAAATATGGTATAAGGATATGTGGACAACTTCTAAACAACTTAAGATTTGCGGACGATATAGTACTAATATCTACAAAAGCTAAACATATACAAGAAATGACAACAGAACTTACTAGCTTGTGCAAGAACTATGGACTACAAATCAACAAGTCAAAAACAAAAGTGATGACAAACCACATCAGAGAAGATATAATTCTCGACCATGAAAAAATAGAATACATAGAGGACTACATATACTTGGGACAACTAAAATCTTTTAAGGACCAAGAGAAAAAAGAAACCAACAGACGCATCACAAACAGCTGGAAACAATTTTGGAGCCTCAAACAGATTTTAGAACTGGACCAAAGTGTAGAAACACGAAAATATCTCTTAGACTCCGCTATTTTACCGGTGCTTACTTATGGACTACAAACCCTGAGCTTGACTACAAAATCTCTTGACCAGCTAAGGATCTGTCAATCCAAAATGGAAAGAAAAATCCTCAGAATAAGACCCAGCGAAAGGATAAGAAATGAAGACATCCGAAACAGTACTCGAATAATTGACGTGATAGATAGAACTAAAAGACAAAAATGGAGTTGGGCAGGACATATTTCAAGACTACAGGATCAAAGATGGACAAAGCTGGCAACAAAATGGAGACCGGAAAGCAAGAGACGAACAGGCCGACCGAACAAGAGATGGAGCGACGATCTTTGCCAAATAAACGAAAATTGGTACATGGGCCGCTTTGGGGGAGGCTTACGCCATAAACTAGTAATAAAAATTGGAAAACAAAAAACCAACGTTTTAAATATCAAATCATCTTACTTTTTCATTATCTAATTAATAATTCTATATTTGTAATTTGTATTCATTATATCAAAAAAGAGGCTGGGATGCGACCCACACTGATAACTTCCCATCCCGTCTGTCGATTTGTCTTGCTTAAAAGTTTGTCCATATGTATCAATTTTTACCAAATTTGCGTACTATTTTTTATAGATTTTATTTTTTTATGAAAAACGGACTGTTGAATTTTTATAAAAAAAATTACTGAATATCGGAAACAATATTTTCTGTGAAATAAAATAAATTTGAAGCCAATATTTGTAATTTTTGAAAAGCTGTTTGAGTCGAAAGTAAATGTTTACCAAGTTTTAGTATTTTTTTTTTTAGGTTTTTATTTTTTGTAAAAAAACTGTCAATTCGATTTTTCTCAAATTTTTATCGAATGTTGAAATAAATATTTCTTATAAGTTAAAACTAGTCAGAAGCCGTTATCTCAAATTTTTAAAAAGATATTTGAGTCAAAAATCAATTTTTAACAACTTTTTTTACTTTTTTTTTGCGGTTTTTAATTTTTTGTAAAAAACCTGTCAATTCGATTTATTTCAAAATTTTACTGAATGTTGACAACAATATTTTTGAAAGATAAAAGTAGTTTAAAGCCAATAACTCAAAGTTTTGAAAAGATATTTGGGTCGAAAATCAATTTTTACCAATTTTTATTAATTTTTTTTAGGTTTTTATTTTTTGTAAAAAAACTGTCAATTAGATTTTTCTCAAAATTTTATCAGATATCAAAAACATTATTCTTCATTGCACAAAATTGTTTTGGAGATGAAATCATATTTTAGTCGTAAAATTTTTGAGGTGACAATTTTTTTTTTCAGTTTTTTTGATTTATAAAAAAACCGTTAATTGGATTTTTTTCTAAAAATATAATTGTTTTGTATCACGTTAAAATATATAATATAAGATTTAATTCAAGTCTCTAGCGTCATTGGTTCATGAGATATTTAGGTTTAACCAAAATGTTCACCTTTTTTTTAAACTGCTATGGTAAAAAACCACCCACGCAATTTTCTTGAGAGCCCTTTCTGCATCTTTCTGCCTTATTATCTGTATAAAAAAATTTATTTGAAGTCGATATCTCTTCTGGTTCTTGAGCTATGGACGACGAAAAAAACGTAGCGAACGTACGGACGTACGGACGTACACACGCACGCACAGACATCTTTCTAAAAATCTTTTATTTCGACTCTAGGGACCTTGAAACGTCGAGAAATGTCAAAATTTTCAATTTGTCAAATCGGACCCATTACAATAACTTCCTATGGGAAGTTAAAAATTGTATCTATAGATGTATCTAATTGTATTTAAAATGATAAGGCAATAAAAGCTTATATAATAATAATAATAAAAATATGCAGATGTAGACAAAATAACCCGTACTTATAGTTTGTTGAGAAAATTCCGAAAAAGTCGTCATATTTTAAATCAGAGCAAACTATTTTTATGACTTCAGACTTCCCAGAAAAATTTGTATAAGATTTTTTGAAGTTTTGTCTTTATTTAGGACTTTTTCCACTTTAATTTTAATATTTTTTTTTGGTTTTAGAAGTTATACTCACTTATTTATGTTTATACATAGTTATAAAGGAAAATTGTTAACCACATACCTGAAAAACAAAAATAAAACATATGTTAATATTATATTTAAAAAAAATGTGTAGGTATACCAAAGATCAAAATAGAAAATTTTATTAAAAATTAAAACGGAAGACATCTTTTTTTTGATGATAATAATAATAAATGCACCCACCCCCAACGGCCGGTGTTAAAAAGACCGTGTTCTGCACTCTCCCCCGAGGTTAATCCAGCCGCCATCGAAGCAAATACGAACATCGGAAATGTGCAATTAGTTGATTTAAAAACCATTGAAACCGCTCTAGCAACATTGCTTGATGATCGACTCAAAAATTTTCCAACGAAATCTGACTTGCTTGAAGTCAAAACTAAAATGGAGTCACTTGAACGTAGCAATGAATTGCTTAAGTCTAAGCTGCAGCAAGTTGAAAGCAAATGTTTTGTACTTGAGAGGCAAATTGATTTTCTCGAAAAAAAATCCAAAGAAAACAACTTGGTGCTGCACATTCCACGCATTTTAAAGTCTGCTTTCAAATTGCGTGATACCGGAATCTCTATTCATCGTAATTATACCAAAGCGACGAGGGAGAAACGTAAACAACTGATGCAGATAAAACCAAAATTAATGCTAAGAACCATAACATTAAAGTCGTACTTCGTGGTCAAACACTTTTAATTGAAAAAAGACTTTTTATCTGGATAATAACAACAGTTTGACTTGTGACGATGCTGATGGCTTAAGCATGATCAACAATATTTTGACGGAGTGCAGTGACAAGGCACAGATGACAGCAAGCTTACAAACCATAAACGTCGATAATGCAGTGCAAGTCCCTGGGTTCAGTGGTGTCGTTAGTAGTAGGAATTATAATGTTTAGTAATAAAGCCGTCTGCCAAAATGAAACTAGTAAAAAAGTACAAAATAACTTAGTCTTAAAAAATGAATATTTAAAAATTGTATCTATTTTTTCATAAATCTCTGTATAATGACTTTTATAATTTCATCAATAATTATGACTTAATTTTTCTATATGAAACTTTCATTACTGAGGATAACTTCGCAAGAATTGAAAATAAAATATTAGATTTTACGTTTTAGTGGATACCAGCAACGAGGAATCACACACGAGGAAGAGCAAGTGGAGGATGTTTCCTAGGATTTAAGAAAAAACTAAATGCACGCTGCGCCTTCAAAACATACAACGATATTTCTTTTCTAGAATTCAAAACTTACAACATCTGTCTTACAATACTACCGATGTATTTGAATTGTAACAACTGGAAAGACGACTTCGAAAAATTATCATATACATTCAATGGTATAAATGCCACAAACGTGATGCTAATTGGAGATTTGAATGCGAGAGTTGGAACGCAGGCAGGAGTGATGAACGAGTTAAGAGGTTGCCGCAGACAATCAAAAGATCCTTGCTCTAACGCACGAGGAAAGAAACTATTAGAGCTTTGTAATATGTTTGGTCTGCGCATACTAAATGGAACCAGTGCCGGCGACTCCTCAGGACATTTAACGTTTGTGGGCGGCCAAGGGACATCAGTGGTCGATTATTCTATCATAGGAGAAGATTGGGAACCGTTCGTGAAAGATTTTGAGATTAGTGAAGTATCATATTCAGACCACCTTCCTGTTGTTGTGACAATACAACTTCAAACTAAGCATGATGAGGAAATAACCTTTATGCGGCTCCTGCCCAAACTGAAATGGAAAGAGGCTAAGGCTCAGGAGTATCGACGATCTCTAGACTTGCAACTCCAATCACATCAAAGCGAGGACTTTTCGCTCTTAGAACGGATTGTGAAAGCCTCATACCAACAGGAAGGACTCAACCAAAAGAAAGAAAATACAAAAAAAGAACCCTGGTTGACGAAGAATGTCTAAAAGCTCGTAAAACATCATTTGCGTGGTTGAGGATCTTCCGTAACTCCACCCAAGGATTATTTAAGGGTTTTTATATAGAGGCCAATAAGAAGTTTAAAGAGCTTTGTAAGACTAAAAAAAAGTTATACGCTGAAAAACAAGCAGGCCGATTAGCATCTTGTAAAAGCTCCTCTGATTTTTGGAAACTGGCTAGGGAGCTGAATGGAAAACGTTTTTCCATCCCCACAAAACTGTCTTCTAATGTAATGCTTTCCCATTTCAAGGATCTTTTAAATCCTGTAACAACGCCGACAAAGTGGCAATTCGCAGCACCTGGATTCGTAGTCGACTCTCTGGACTGTGCATTTACATTTAGCGAGTTGGAAGAAACGCTGAAGACACTTAAAGATAGAAAAGCAGCCGGATCGAATGGTATACCAGTGGAATTCTTCAAATATGGGACTGACATACTCAAAGAGCACCTTATAAAACTTTTCAATGCAGTTTTGGAGGGAGAATTGTCGCCAGATGAATTTCGAGATGCTATTATATTTCCAATCCACAAAAAACGATCGTTATTTGATGTAGCTAACTACAGAGGGATTTCTTTTACGCATTTTACAAGATATTTACAACGATGATGCATAAGCATCTTGTTAGTTGGATTGAGACGGGAAACTTTCTGAGGGAGTTCCAGGCTGGATTTAGACCAGGATATTCAGCAATAGATAATGTTTTTATATTCAGGAGCTTGGCAGAGAATTTCTTGAAACAAAGGAAAAAGCTGTATGTATTTTTTATCGATTTTAAAGCAGCTTTTGATACAATCGATAGAGGTGCACTATTCTATAAGCTGTATAGTCTTGGGATATCATTGAAGTTTGGTCGCGTTCTTGAGCACCTATATAGAGGAACAAGGGCGGCTGTATGGACAGGTGAAGAACTCTCAGACTGGTTTGAAACCTCACCGGGAGTGAGACAAAGTTGTACATTGAGCCCTACCTTGTTTGCATTATTCATTGATGACATTTTAGACTACCTGCCGGGTGGAGTGGATTTCGCAGGGATGTGGATTAAGGCACTTCTGTTCGCAGATGATATAGTCATGTTTGCGCAATCACCGGAAACTCTGCAGCTCATGATTAACAGGGTTTACCAGTATTGTCAGCTATGGAATTTAATAGTAAATATAGATAAATCCAAGGTTATGGTTGTTAAAAGTGGTGGTGGACGTAATGCATTAAATGAAAAATGGAGCTACAATCGCGAAAATATTGAATGTGTGCGAGAATACAAATACCTTGGCATTACTGTTACAAATAATTTAAATATGGATAAACACTTGAAGGAGAAACTGGTTAAGGCGAAAACTGCTATTAATATGACCTGGAAACAATGCTTCATGAATAAGTGTATAGCACATAGTAGCAAGTTTAAAGTATTTGAAGCACTAGCTTAGAGCATACTTTTATATGGATCACAGGTATGCAGGGGATGTAAAAAGTACAATTCGGTTGAAAAACTCCTAACGCACTTTATAAAAAGAATATTTTCATCTGCTGAAAAATGCGCTAAACTACGTAATAATGCTGAAAACGGGTCTCTCTCCTTTGTTTATAAAAACATTGAAGTTGCAAGCGGACTTCTTGCTTAACGTTTTTAAAATGAATTATTCACGGGTCGTGAAAAAAGTGGCCATAAAAGCCATACAAGATCAAAACAGTTGGTATCAAGAGTGGCAAGATCTTGCTGAGGGATGTCAAATAAATTTTAATTTACCCATCGAGGATTTAACAACAGCTAAAAACATCTTGTATGAAGTCATTTTAAAGGTTGATGAGAAATGTAGAGCTGACTATATTACTGAAGCGTCTAATTCCTTGTACAGAACAACTTACAGCAGATTAAATCATAACCTTGCAGAGAACAACTTTTTTAAGGATTCCAATAATGTCCGTGTGATTTCTATGATGGTCAGACTACGTACTGAACTAATAGATTTAAATTTCATTCCACACATGTAATCTATCATGAACTGTTTATAGTTAAAAAATTATAATTATAAATACCTTTTTTAATATTTAAAAGTAATTATATTGAGGGCTTTTTATATTCATTGTGTTTTGTTGTCAATCTGGCAGACGGCAATTGCCATGCTATTATGATTTTTGTATACATTTTTGGTGAGTAATGTAAATTTTACTTTAATTCAATAAAATCTGTATCTATCTATCTATCTATCTATCTTCAATTTTAACAAACATTCGTGAAGTTTAGGAAAAATTTGATTGGCTTGTGCCATATTACGTAGTTTCGTAAATTCATGCATAGTTTTTGCATCAATATTCAGTCGTGATTGCAAAACTTTAATTTTAGTTTAATCGAAATTTAAGGGGGTCCCATGTGATGAGTTCGAAAAATCGATTTTTTTTTCATACATTGCTAGTTTAATATGTCTAGAATACGGTAGTAAAGGGATTTTTTAAAATTCGAAGTCGTTTTAAAGATACAGCATGTTTCCATGTCCATGTTTAGAACCAGTGCTCCACTATCGTAAACGTCTTTATTTTATTTTTTGTTGTTCTATAATAATTCATGTTAAATGTTAATTATATTTTGTATTTTGTGCGTGTGTTAGGCTTTAATTGTATTATTATCTTATTAACAACTAACACATGCACTTATGATGAGCCTCTGATCGTAGTTTGAAGCTTGCTATAAGCTAAATACTTTCTGAAAATTCTGAAGTGTAAACAAAAAATATGGGGTAAAGTATCTTACATACATCGGCGATGGTGACAGTAAAACTTACAAATGGATCCTACTTATCATCTTTAATGAAGGTTTTGAAGGTAATTTGAAAGTAATGTCGGTTATGGGATGCCCTATAGGCCGCGAAGCCCATACTTATGTTGAGCAACGTGATGAAAAGCGAATCTCACGTTCTGAGCGGCGCGTAAGTGATGCCGTTAAACAAGCCAGAATTGATTCAAGAGCTGAACAATCTACTTTGAAAGAGTTTCAAGAAGAAGTAGAAGGAATACTCTATGGACCAGGCATCGCCGATTGAAAGGTAAGTTGATATTTTCATAGTTAAGAGAACATGAAACTTTAAACGAGTTTTTCTCAAAACTGTGTTTTTCAAACTTTCCTCCATCGTATCTCAAAAACGCCTTGACCGAATGACTTTAAATTTGATGGGATGGATGGACACATGTAAACGCATGAAATGAACTATCGACAAGCAAAAATTTCAAATATTTCGATTTTTTTATAGCAAAAAACAAAAAAAAACGCAAAATTCGCGACTTTTTTTTTCAAATGTCTCCCAAAAGTCCAATTTTTAGTATATGCATTCGACGATAGTTCATTCCATGCATTTAGGCTCACAGATTAAAACGCCGTTTACTTTTTTTGTTTTAGATAAGCCAATCAGCTGGAATCGTGGAAGCAGTGCGAGTCCATTTTTTCGAGGTGGAGTTGTTCACACCGGTGTAACTCGTGTTCTTTACAATATTAATAAATAAATTTTATATTTATTTTTCGAACTATGTTTACAAATGATAATAAATTTAATAAAGTTGTATCTATTTACTGGTCGTAAAAAAAAATCCTAAAAATTCCTTAAAATACAGGCCGTCAAAATACAGGATGACCCCCTTAGGAGCAACTAATATTCTTTATTCTGTATGTCTGTATTCTCAGATGCAAGGAAAACATAAAGAAGGAAAAGTCTTCAAAACTTAAAAAAAATATAAAAAACAAGTGCGTATACGCCACAGAGAACCCTTATAATTTATTGTTATTACATAGAATAAGACAACGGCCAACAGAACCAAATTCAATAAAAATAATGTCACCTGAAAAGAAACTACTTTAAAAAAAAATCTGCATCATTTACGTGTAAATTTACATCCTATTTTGCCTTTGAGATTTTGTTGGTACGCTAAGATTTAAATGAATGAAGGGTAACGCCTTGCAATACGAAGTGTTCGTAAATTAGAAATTTTTCATCGGACATGACAGTTAACTAAACGACATTTTTATCTACATGGCCAAGTATAAGATAAATAATTATTTTGGTTAAACAAAAACTAGTCCAATCAACAAATTTCAGATTTCATGTTCCAATAATATCAATTAGAACAACTTTCTCAATTGGTCTACAACTTTTTACCATTGCAGTTTCACTGTCATTTCAATTCACACCCAAATCCATTTGGATGTCATTCACCTCATTGTCCACAATAGACCATCATCTCATCTCTCGACATGACCTACATTCCACAGAGAGATTCCCTTCGGAAAAAAAAAAGATGTAAGATCAAGAAAACGGAACAATCAAACGCCGCTGGGAGACACGGCAATCGTTGTCCTCCCATCACAACAGATCACAACAACGAAGGAACAAGCAATCGAACGCGACGGATGAAGAATAAACGAACGACCCATACGCCATACCTACCCTACCCTACCCAACCCTACTCTAGCCGTATGCCGTTGTACCTGCATTCAAATCGTGGGAACAAGTCTCTCTCGATCGCTCCAGAAATACCAAATCTACACCAATACACACTCCAAATCAAATGGATCTAACCTCGCCCGCAACGCCCGCCACCATCTCATACCGTAACCGTAGAGCCACTACATTATATAAGCCCCTCGGGGACACACGAGATTGGCAGAAAATACCCATCGCATTTGGCTGCATGCAGATTGGCTCTCTGTCGAATCGAAGTTACAGCCAGCATTGGCAGTCAGCAGCCGCAAAGACTTCTATAGCCAAAAGTTCAGGCCATATTACATCGGAGACATTGATCAGGCCGTCCGATATCGATTTGTTAAACATGTCTCTTTGGGTTTTCAGCAAGATCTCCAGCCCGCGATACTCTCTTGCCGCCCTCTTTCGTTGATCCGAAATTCTGCAATCGATCGACCGCAACATCAGCATCAGCACAGAAGACGATGGCAAAGAGTGTGGTGCGGCAGCGGCGTGGGGGTAGTGAGACAGACGATCGCCGATGCGACCCGATCGCCGGCAGGGGGTGATGCAAAATTTATTATCAGCAGTTGTTCTGTTAATTCGCGTTTCATTGAAGTCTTTCGATCGATCGAAGTCGTAGTCAAAGTCGCAGTCTCAGCCAGGGTGCCTGTTGCCCGTACTATGGGTAATGGGTATGGGCTGCATCAGGACGGGACAGGCCAGGACCGAAATCGATCAGTTCAAATGCATAAATTTGTAGCTAATCAACCCATAGGTGGTCAGATGTCAAAGCCGAATTAAAATATCCCCCTGGGCGCTGTGCGCGGGGGCGCGCGCGCTCACAATCTCACCAATCGATCGACATTGCATGAAGTTGGGAGTTATACAGTGCATGGCAACTATATATACAGCGGCGACGGCAACGGGTGGCGGCGGTAGTGGAACTAGATGTATCTAGCAGCTAGACTATAGACACACAACTGATCTTTAATGGGATTCCATGAATGCTACAAAAGGCTTAATTAATTGTGTGAAGTTGTACATGGGCCCAGGTATGTGATTCGAATTCGAAAAACAGATGTTGGCCGCTGATTGGGTTGAACCTTGTTTTTATTTTGCTGGTGAAGTTTGGTTTTTTGTTTATTCTTTTGCAGAGTTTGTGTTGTGTCTCTTTTTTTACGGCCAGGAAGTATCTCTATTTATCTGGGTATAGATATCAAGACCAACAACTGGTGGTAGAGCTGGTACTCTGACTGCTGAGGCAGAGGTTGATTCTCTGTAGCTGCAGATGCAGAGCACCAGCCATGACCATGAGAAAATTTGTATCGATTTATGTAGCACACGGCCTAGAACAATAGGCTTTCGGCGTCGGCTTTGGCTTCGGCTTCGACTCGGACTTGGGCGGTTGCGTATCAGTTGCTAGCATCAGTAATGTCGGTAAGGCTCTTAATTAAATTTTCGAAATCCCTCTACGGATTGTAGTTACTCCAGATGGTGAATGAACCCGCACCGCGTTCATGGAGTGTGATTCGCTTATCGCGCGATCTCTTCTGGACACGCGGGTGTTTTGTTTGTGTGTTATTTTTTGTATATGCGCGCACTTGCGGAAACGTATGGATAATTGAAAGGCCTTCACCATTACCATCACCATCACCATCACCGTCATCATCAGCCTGCAGAGTATACAGCATACTCGAATAGATGGCAGGCTGGCTGGCAGCAACAGCGTTGGTGGCGCGTTATGATGCGCGCATTAGCGCATGCAATTCGTTGGCTTTGTTCACGTTGCATGTGGCATGCGTAAATGGCTGTACGTGCGCGCAATTGAATTTTAATGAAGATTCCACTTTCCTCGTCCCTTTCCACCCCGCCATACCACCTCAAGCCGCACCATACCATACCATTGGAAATTGGCCAGGTAGGTTTATAATTTTGCCTCTTTCTCTCTCTGTTAAGTGGGTTGTTTCTTTGCTCCGCTGGTGCTTTTTTTTGTATTTTCTTGAGATTGGAGTCTTGAGTCTTGACTCTTCTCCCACAATGTGAGTGCGCGTTCTCTGAGAAAAATCCGATTTAATTGTGCGCTGTTATAGTGCTGTTATACAACTTCGCACAGCGCAGCGGCACAGCGAAGCCATAAGTCTGGAAAGGTGTTTTAAATGCGCGCCATAGTAATAGCTTACATATATATGCCACGGAATCGAGATGCATGCGGGCCGGTGTGTATATATAGGTAGTGTATATAATGTTGTTGCAACACTATGGATTTGGCGGACCGATAAATCGTGCTGAAGGTGAACTTTTCGCGTCGCGTCTTCTTCTTAAAAATAGTAAAATAACAAAATAGCATAAGAAGATGTTGCATTCGTTTGTAGACTCATAGCAACATTTTCACATAATGGCTATTTGGTGGTATAAAGGCGACTGTTTACCTAGGTTAGATAGGTATATTATATGTATGTAGCTTGTCATATATTAGGGTGTATATTATTCTTTTGGTTTAACGGATCTTGCACGCTCTGTAAAGTATAAAGAGTGAAGAAGTCTATGGAATTGGAGTTTTTGAGTTATTTTTGTGTTGGTTGTGGGTTTAAATGGGCATCAGCAGTTTTGGGGGAGGGTTACCAGGGGTTTTGGATATCTGTGGGATAGATACGATTTGGCGTTTATTTATGTTTTGTTTTTTATTTTACTTTATGGTGCATCTTCTTTTTGTTTATTGTGTTTACTGTCTTTCACTCTCGTTCTAAAGATTTTGTTTGTTTTAGTGTTTTTTTTTGTTTTGTTTGTTTGTTTGCTGTTTATATCTTTGAACTCTTTTTAATGGGGGCACTCTAGGAAATTCACTTGTTGACTTTGTAAAGCTTATAGAGAAACGGTAGGTTCAATTTGAAAAAAAAATACGGTTTGAGCATAATGATACGGCTTATTGTTATTATTAAAAGAGTAACCAGAAGGATTTTAGTTAAATGGAAGTAAATGACTTTAAAGTGTTTTGTTTGCTATTTTCTTCGTGGTAACACTGGTTTTGACAGCTCATAAACGTTTTGTGTTTTGTGTCACTGTCAAATCATCTTCAGTTTGGTCTATAATTTAACCCAGAATCGTCTTACAAACGAACAACGCTTGCAAATTATTGAATTTAATTATAAAAATGCGTGCACTAATAACAAAGTTCATAGCGCTCTGCTTCCATTTTATGGACAGTTTAATCGGCCTACTGAAATGGCAATTGAGCCTATTGAGATAAAATTTTGGAACAAAGTTACATTATTGGACATTAAAACATCAACACGCTTACGTAGTGTGAACTGAGGAAAATATTATAGCTTTATCAGACAGTATTAATGATGACATTTAATTTATCGATTCAAATTCGTTCGCAGCAATTAAGCCTCGGAAGGAAGCAATTAAGCTGGTGCGAGGATTGAAGTCGATGAACCTGCGAAAAAAAAACAAGTTTGTATTGTAAGGGCTATTGAAAATTTGGCGGAAGATCCACCTTTTTATTGAAAAATTGTGTCAAGGATGAAGTTAAATTCTGGTCGAAAGGTATGTAAACAAGCAAAACTGCTGTATTTAGAGTGAAGACCAGCCTGAATCATTGCAAGAGCTACCAACGCATTCAGAAAAAGTCACTATGTGGAGCGGATTATAGGCTAGAGAAATAATTGTGAGATATATCTTTAAGTCTGATTTGAATCGCAACTTTACTGGTAGTGATGAGTGCTACTGTGCGATGATTATAAACTTTTTTTCGCAAAACGGAAGAGCTTGACTTTCACGACATGTGGTTTCAATAAGACGAGGACAAATGCCATACAGCACTCTTATCAATAAACCAATTAAGATTCAAAATCACGTTTAGGTAAGGTCAATTAGAAGCCTAGATCGTGAGATTTAGCGCCTGTAGACTATGTTGTTGTTGATTTAGCGCCTGTAGACTATTTTAAAGCTCATATCTATAGCGATGCTTTAAGCCCGCTTCAGTTGACCTACTGGAAGCTAATATTGAAGCATTTATTCGTAACATACCAGTCAAAATGTGCTTAAAGTAAATTTCTTGTTCTACGTCGAACTTGCCCCTACGGGTACTTTTTTTTACTACGCCCCAAAATGTATCTGGGTCAGTGGGGGTAATCACGGTAAGACATTTTTACGGTGTGACGAATCGTATGTTATTTTACGTGGCTTGATGAAAAAGCATATGTTGCTTTACGTTTTTCCAGCTACTGAAACAAAACTAAATCGAAGAAAAAACCATCACTTCTATCTAGATGATCACCTTTTTATATGAAAACAACTATTTTTATTTTTATTTGTTGGAGAAGACGTTATAGTTTAGTTTGGCAAAGCAATAAATTTTCCTTAATTATTCAAGGTATTTACATTTTTGACATATAAACGTGAAACCTCTTAACCTTTACGTCAATACACAAAACAATTCTATAAAATTCCATGGCTGATTTCCAGGTATAAATTTTGAAAGCCATAGTTGTTACGACAGTAATAACCCTTCACATGATGGTTAGTGTGTTGGACTGTCATGCTAAAGGTCTTGGGTTCGATCCCTGCCTATACCATCTAAAGTTTTTTCATGGGTACTGCCTCTTGTTAGGAATTGACAAATTCCAAAAGAGTATTTCTTTCATTTCATTTCATGAAAAGTGCTTTCTGAAATTGGCCGTTCGGATTCGGCTTAAAATTGTAGGTCCCCTCCATTCCTGAAAACATTACTTGCACACAGGAATGGTTCAGAATCATAAGTCACTAGGCCCTAGTTCTCAACGGACTATTGCGCCACCTAACTTATTTTTTAATTTAGTTATTACGACAGATGTAACCTTTGCAGCTGTCATTTTAACAAGTTACAAATCTTTCATTACTAAAAATGCATTCTTCAATATAGCTAGACACATGGCCCCAAACCTACCAAACACGAAATGAAATAATCGTAGTTTTGAGAGAAATGTTTCCTGACCTGAAGTGATAACAATTGGCCACTAAAATCTTGTGAATTATTATCTTTAGATTCCGAAAGATTTTTGGTCTTAAAGATAGAATTCCTGAATTTATGAAGGACATAGAGCCCTATATGTCCAAATTGGTCATGAGAAGTTTTATGAACGGCATTCATCCATATAATAAAATAAACATCTATTAATTTTTCCTTAAAGTCCTATATTTTAGAATTCCAGGTCTTTCACAATCCATTGACATAGAAAAAAGCTGTGCGGTTAGGTATGCAAACAACTCTTTACCTCAAATTCTTTTAGATCATACGATTACCTTTCACCATATTCAAATAAAAATGTTTCACCAATTAAACGATATAGTTAAGACTTGCATAGTTAATACATATTGCGAAATATACGCCTCTATATGCTCGCAAAATTAAAGAAAAAACCTTCCAATGCTAAAGCTGAGCATTTGAGCGCTAAACACCAAAGCCATTCGTTTTTGATATTTGCCCAAAAGTAATCTTTTTCCCATAGCCTAGCCTAGCCATTGCTTGCACTGGCTGGCAGGCGATAGCTGATGGTGCTGTGCAGTGTAGTGAAGTGCTCTCTGTGAATCTTCTTGTAATATAAAGTAAAGTTGTTGTTCCCATGGGATAGATCGTCGCGCGATTCACGAATTCTGTGCATCAGTGTAGCGGCAGAGAAAGAGGAGTGCGGTAATATGGTGTGCGATGATGCCCTGCCAGCACACCATTCTTTGGGTGGGGTAAACACCCTACCCGCCTGTCTAAACAAATAATGCAAATAGACGCAAATAAACCTGGAAACATAACTGCAAGAGATGAACAGAGAACAGCACGACGACAACGATGATGACGATGACTATAAGACTAAGTCTAAGACGACGAACGACGACGCGACTAAACAACGACGAAAGTCAAGATTATGGTTATGTGCGCGATGAAGGTGATCGTGTACTCGATTGGGTATTACCGGTTGCAACGTCGTCGTCGTCGTCAGGCTGTGGCTTTCTGAACGGGTATAAAGGTAACTGGAAGAAGGAACTAGAGAAGCGCGTTCGTGATGCTCGATGGATCCCCCATCTATACCCTTCTCCGTCGCAGTGCCCCATCATGGGCTTAAGTGTTGTGCGGTGTTCTGATATGATGACCAATGTTCTCACAATGTTCAACATGATATCCGAGACTCTAGTCGCGCGCGATTGTCATGCGTTATATTATAACGACAAGCAACAGGATGCCCACAAAATTCAGAGCTCAGAGCACAAAGCACAGAGCACCAGAGTACAGTGCCCTACATGCAATTAAGGCTGTATATCACCCACTTTACTAGCGCTGTGCAGAAATCGCGTAATGCCCAAAGTGACACCTTTCTAATCGGACTCGATTCACCGCCATCCAACCGACCAAACAGCCATCATCACCGCCAGCCATCGCCACCGTGGGAAAATCAAATTTTCCCAATAAGTAATAACTACATGACCATTCAGCTGCTGTTCAACCGATCAGCCGTTTGTTCAGGCGGCCAGCGCAACAATATATATAAACATGCAGAATTGCAGACAAACTGTGCATTAAAAAGCGTCGAACACTCGACGGACAAACGGACGACGACGGACGAGACGGTATATGGTTATGGAAAAGTTGCTAAGGCAGCAGTTGCGATTGGGACTGGGACTTGGAATAAAAGCGTCCAACCACAAACCAAAACCAATTATTTTTTATCGATCCGCTTCCAGAGTATAACAAACTCGAACAGTAGGCAAATGATATTTACTTTTCTGCATCATTACGCGCGGCCCGCAAGTTGAATGTAATCATCGCTCGCCGATCACGTACTGGATGCACTTTATCAGGACGACAACTTTACGTCGCTCGATGCCAAATATCCGTACAGCCATACAATAGCTAAGCTATAGCTGTGGCAGTATGGTGAGGTGGGGTGGGATTTGATATGGGACAGCCTTGTCTTTTATTATCATCCACGGATCACCGCGTGTACCGTTTTACTGTCCAATAACGGAGAAATGACAAGTTCACCCGCAATCATAATTATTCGATTGAATTCCGCGGGAAGAATTTAGTGACAGCGATATGATGCCCCAACAGATATCGGGCACCATTGACAGCTGCACAACTTTCTGGCAGGAGACAGCGATACACATATCGTACGTACGAGTACGTACATACATACGTCGATACATCCCTGTGCTGAGCACGCAAATAGACTCAAGTGTGTTTATATCATAACAAACATTCGATTTATTGACACATTTATTAGGTTTGCGATTTTAATGCCCCATGCTCGTCGTTGGGCACAAACGGGCAACAAGCCAGCCAGCCATATAGCCAGCTAGCCAGCACCCAGTTGTCCATCTGTCCATCTGTCTGTTTGTCTGTCTTTTCGTCTGTCTTCTGTACTTGCTCGATGTTGTGGGCCTGACCGCATCGATCCAAACGGCCGCGATCTCTGATCGTTTAGAGTCATGGCAATTATTCAGTGAAGTGGATTGGAGTTGCGCATGCGCATTCGCATTTGTGTTCTCGTATTATGCGACGTCGCGACGACAGAGGGCGAGCAGAGAGTAGAACTCAACAACCATTGAGTATTCTCGCGGGTCTTTCTTCTTCTTATTAAGGTGCTAGCGGTGGTGGTGGTTTTGAAAGAGTGGTCTAGCTTTGTGTACTAGTTCGGGCAAGCACCACAATTTAAACGGTACAACCCGCCAAGCGATACAGGTCTTTATGACTGCAACATTATACCGATATCCCATTCCTACTTTTCGTATATAGAATATAGAACCCATCCTGACGATGGTTGCGGGCTTAACCTTTCCGCTCCGGAGATGATGTTTGTTCTTCTATTGCGTGCTTGCAAAGTGCACCTCAACGGCTAATGAGGCTTGTAAATTTTACAAGCACTATGTATTTGCAATTAGCGGTCATCGAACGACAACGACAACCACAAATACGACGATGAACGAGGCAAGAAACGACAGAGACGCGACGCGACGCAACGCGCCCGCCTCACTGTTGACTCCTTAAAATCTTAAAGTGCGGATAGATGTATGGAGGAAAATTCTATAATCTCGAAGCGCCCGAGTGTTTTGCCCCGACGGGCGCGTTCTTTTCTGCATCATTAGCAGTTTCAGGTGTACGCGGTGATTTGTACACATCGTCGTTCGTTGCGCCGCCGCGCCGCCGCCGCGCCACCGCGCCGTTGTTGCGCGGTTGTGGCTATTTCTTGGTGCGTGAACGAATGCAATTTGGGCATGGCTTAAGTAAATTTTACTGCCCCATGGAGCAGGGGGACAAAATTTTATGGAAATTATTTTTGCAGCATTCATTTCTCATGAGTATGCCATACCATACTACTATGCAACAGATGCAAACAGAGACCAACAAAATAAATAATAAGTCAGATATAGACGAATGGACAAACTGACAGACCAAAAAGAATCAACAAGAAAAAACGCTGAAAACTCGATCTCATGGGAGCCTCTAAGGAAAGTGTTGGAATGTGGATTGTTTGATGGTGAACAAATTCGGACACTTGATTTCCTGTTAATTTGGCATTTGAATGGGCTGTGGTTGGGTTATGGTAAGTTATTATAGGAGACAGCTGAGCTATTGTGCCATATTTTCTCACTCAAAAAAGTACTATTTGACAGTCAAACATAAAAGGGAGACGAAAAGATGTATAATACATAGGGGTCATTTAAGAGTTTCAATCAGCAAATTCCAAAAATGACATACCTTCGAGAGTGACAGCTCTGTCCGCCTTTTCTTATGGGGTCGATGCATATTGGCTTTACATTCCTGAATATTAAAATGATTGGGAAAGCCAAATTGTGATAAAACATTTCATACTCATGTAGTACGGTAAAAGAACGAGTCCGTTCATTTGATAGAACGATTTTTGTTTTTACATCTAATTTCTAAAATGTGTTGAGTTATTAAAAAATGTGGATAACTAATATTATGATATTTACGATATTTGACATTTTTTGACACTATTGTTAATTTAAGACGCTTGCTGATAGAAATAAAGGTAGATAAACTTGTTTTGAAGAACATATCATGATCTACAAATTCTAGATGAAAAACTTTTTTGCAGTATTAACCGTTCAAAAGTTACAGCGTTAGTCACTTTTTATGCTCGTTTAGGATTTTGTGGGATTTTTTGTCTGTTGTTAATAATGATAGCCTCAGTGTTGTAACGATGCGTTACACCCTTCTCTACTAACCCGAACCTGAGACAATAATGGGGTGCCCCAGGGCTCTGTTCTATCTCCAACACTTTTTCTCATTTTTCTTAATGATCTCCTGTCTGCAACTTCTAATCCAATACCTTGTTTCGCTGACGATAGTACTCTTAGCTTTTTATATTCGTTTTCAGACTCACATCCCTCTTCTTTGGATGTGGAACTGCAACGATGCAACGATGACAAGCTCATTAAATTCCGACCTAAACAGTATTGCACAATGGGGAATAAAAAACCGAGTGAAATTTAATGCTTCAAAAACCCAATGCTGTCTTGTATCGTTAAAGCGAGATATACCCCCCTTGAAATTATCCATCGGTATGTGTGTCACCAACCATCTCTTGTGGAACGATCACATACGCGATGTCGCCAAAAATTCCGCAAGGTGTTTGGGTTTCCTTAGGCGATTCAAGAAATGTTTCGCCCTTCTGATCTGGCTGTTATCTACAAGAATTATATACGTCCAAAGCTTGAGTATAACTTCCATCTCTAGGCTAGTGCTACTGCAGCTTACTTAAGACTCTTGGATAGTATTAAACGTAGAGCATTTAAATTGATAAATGATTAAATCATCATAAGTTCATTTACTTCGTTTGAACACCGTGGTAAGGTTTCTTGTCTGACCCTTTTTTACCGTTATTTTAACGGTTTATGCTCTAGTGAAATAGCCAGCTGTATTCCTCCCATTAAAAAGTTCAACCGTAATACTAGCGCTTCTAGGAATGCTTATCAGTATACCCTCGAGTCCAACTTTGGCCGTACCTACTGTTAAATACAGAGATTCGTTCTTTAGTCGTACTACGCGAATGTTGAATGCCTAACCACACTCTGTTTTTCCCCGTTGCGTCGTTGCAATATTCCGGAATCCAAAACCATTGTGCACCGACATCTTCTTTCAAACCCTCTTCCTAGTGCTCACACTGTGTCTCTGCATAATAAGGGTAGTAATATCCCCTTGAACGTGCGCTTTTAAAAAAAAAAATAATAAAAATAAAACATAACATCACGGCACGACCATTACATACACATTTAAAGATGTCGAGAAAATATTTATGGTACAGTGTTTGCCATTCACCTGCTTTCAATTCACAGTGACTTTTCACAGAATACATCACATAGCGAGGAGAAATTTCTATCTGTACCTTGAATTGAATTTCTATCTGTAGCTTGAGTATCAATCTTGTGTACATTAAAGGAAATAATTACGCAGCACAGTTAGTAGCTGCAGTACTAGACCGTCTTGTAAATACCCAAAATACCTTTTACATTCCCCACAGTTGTTCTGCCACCCACTTCTTCTAAGTATATGACGCACAGACTTATGCCAACCGTTTATTCTTTAGTTTGTTGCTAGTGATAGTGACAAGGACATAGATTGCCACCGCGAGACAAAGCACCGATTAACTTCTGGCTAGCTGCCAGTGTTACGAAAGAAGCTCAGCCCTGTTTATACTGCCTCTTACTTCTTCTAAATGTACAACGAAAAAGGCTTAGGTCCACCAATTATTCTCTAGGTTTTTGCTATGGTCAGTGAACGCTATTCCAACTGATTATTCCGTCTAAGTGAACCTCGGAAAACTGTCTTGGCTAGTGCACCCCTTACCCTTCCATAACCTTCGTATACGACAAGTCTCTTAATATCCGTTATGCTGTAAACATTATATTATTAGATTATATGAACTACCGTGTAACTCAATTTTAAATAATTTTTTAAGTAAAAATATACTAAACCTTAATACTTAAACTAACAATTTATTGCAGTTAGTTTAAGTATTAAGGTTTAGTGTCCAAATCGTAAGTTGAACACTTTGATCCCAAATTGGTGCTTTCTTTAGGAAGAACCCTGCACAACGACGAGTCTGCCTCAATCTTGTGCAAAGAGGCATAATAGTGTCTGTACCAATTTTTATTGGTATGAGAATGATTCCTAGCTTTATTGAATTGTAAGTCTATTTTTATAGGACTACTAGTGAATATTTCATTTGCTCACCGAAATTCTTGTTTGAGGGTCTATTCCAACATATCAAAAACCACCACAGTACTGATACCAAGCATAATTATTGCCAGTGGTCAAACTTAGCTTAATTATTGGAGACCTTTTAACATTGAACATAGATGCAAAACAAAATCACTTTAAACAAGTAGAATGACAAAATCCTTCCTGAAAATAATTATTATTTATTGCAGATTGATGGTGTTGCATGCAGCAAGTGATCCATTTATTTCGAAAAAAATGTTTCTTCCTACCTTCTAACTGACAAATGTGTTGCATTACGAAAAATTGTTCATCATTGAAGCTATCACTCAGTAGGTACCCTGCTTTAGTACATAATAATATTAAATGTAACATCATAAATGACACAATGCAACATTCCTTTTAATTTTAAGTGAGTCTACATGAGCATGCATCAATACAATAAATTGAAAAGTGAATTCCTGGCTTGATGATGAGTGTTTATAATTTAGAAGAGTTCATGCATGGCGGGACATTCATGTTGTTTTGTCGCACTGAATGGCACATGGTAATGGTAACAGCAACAGCAAGCGCCAAATGCTAAATTACCGCACATGAAATAATGTTCACATTGAGACACCACCAACCGCCGACCAACGACCGTACCATCAGCATTCAGCATTAAGCATTCAACATTTAACAAAGCGCCACGAACGAACGACACATCGACACAGCGAAGCGACACTGTATCGCGTTGCTGTAGAAAGTGAGATGTCGTCGCGGCGGGTGAATTGCGTGTGAAGAAACACTGTCGCTGTTCGCTGCTCCTCCGCCGGCCGTGTCCGTGGCGATGGTGATGGTGATGGTGGCGTGCCTAGCACGAAAGATGCCCTAGGGACATATCAGTTCAGCGAACACAATGTGTTGGTTTTGTAAGCGAATCAATTCGATTCGTCGCCTCCTCCACGCGTGTCAATTATTGATTTGCCAAATTGTGTGCGAATTTGTCGATTGGCATCTTCCAAATGGCCAAAGGGGAGCGTTCAAGTGGCATTGCTGTTTGCTGCCTGCTGATGGAATAAGTTCGGTTTGGCGGAGTTGTTTTTTTTTTCTGTTTTGTGGAACGAAATAAAAAGGTCTTACATTTTAATAGACTCGTAAGGAAAAAAGAAATATAAGTGTTTTTGGTTTTATATTTGCAGCTTGTTATACTTAATATCGACGGATGTGAAGTGGAGAAGTACGCGCCAGTGATCTAGCTTGCTGGAAGCCTTTCTCTTTTCCTTGGATTTCGGTGGTGTTCCAACATACGGCATATCTGCATCACGCTGCTGGCGTGGCGGCGGCGGCGGTGGTGTTTTAAGCGTTGCACCCGCGCACTAACAATGGTCCATAACTTTGTGGAGCCATTCTGCCTCCATTTATATTGTTGCTGCTATGCGCCATCATGGCTGCTGATCCGGCTGCCACTGCTTGTGCCTCTGCTTGGGCGATCTACTTGAGATCAATAAAAATTCATAAGAGTTTGTGCAGAAAATTGGAGCGCGCTAAGGTTTTGTTCGGTTTTGTTTCTAGATTGTTTAGGTGGTTGTTAATGTTGCTTCCAACCCCCTCTTCACCGCACGTGTGGGCATTGGACATAGTCCGAGGTTAAACTATTTATATTGTCCAGTGCTTCCTCATAAACAACACACGCCAGATCGATTTTTTTCTTATTCTCTTTGGCGTGGATAGTGCAATAGTTATAGCAAAGCTCCAGTATAGACAGCTGTGTTGTTCGGAGTAGGGACTATGGCTTCTGACTTGTCCTTAATTATGGCCAAACAAACAATCTACCATATTTGTGTGTTGTTTGGCTTTGATTTTTGTGTTCATGCAGCATGGAGCATGCATCCAGCACAGTACATGCAACAGGGAGCTATACAAAGAAGTATATCAGAGGCACCCACAATAACTCGTATACCAGGAGCAGCTACATTTATATTTTTGGGACCAAAGAGTACAGAGGTAATGTATACCCACTTGGCACCATCTTTGGTCAGAGATGAAGCTTAAACACAACACCGCATATACTCTCTGGTTGATGGTAGCATAAAACATTTGGGTTAATACTAATTTCTGACCAGCTAAATACCATCCCAGCCAGCGTCCAGGTATAATCGTGTGTTGTGCTGTAGCTGGGAGTCTATGTGGGAATGGACATATGTGAGCCATGTTACAGCTGGGGGCTTAACAGAGAGACGTAGGTTAATTTTGTAATACAAAATTACATATTTGGCAGTTAGTTTTACTTTTTTTTATATATTTATTTTTCTTTAATTTATTTGCAATTTTAACAATCACGCAAATTTGAATGCATTGAATGTTATTTTATTTAAAAGGTGAAGACGGTCCTTTTGGTCAAATAAGAAAAAGGCCAATCGATATAAGAGACCTTTTCAAAATAAACAAAAATTAATTTTAAAACACAGATGGTCAAGCTGACTTTTAGCTTAGCAAGAGATCAAGACAAATAGTAGATATTATTTCTTAATTGGAATGTGAAAGCCCTGTGGGTCATAATAAATATTTTCTTATACTCTATACCTAGTTAACAATAAAAACAAATATATTTACTCAATGAACATTACATTTTCCTTCCTTTCTCACTAGTATAAATCTGTCCCTGTTTAAAAGATGGTATGTGAATTTTATGTAACTAAAGGAAAAGCGTAGAAAATATAGCACTATTAAATTAATGAAACAATACTAAGCAATGAACTATTAACATAAGAACTTTTTACTGATATTATACATGATGATGTTTTGATAAGTTGATATTGAGTAAATTAAAGGGCCAACAAATATTTGAAAACATAGGAAGCCAAATTTACATCAGGAACAACCTCAATTGCACCATTCAATTCAAATATGTGGTATTGGCCAAGTTTAAATTTGATATTCACAACAAAAAAAAAATAAATGGTGTGCCTCAGGGCTTCGTTTTGTCTCCGACACTCTTTCTTATTTGTATAAATGTTCCCTTGTCCCAAACTTTTAACTTTATTAGCTGTTTCGATGACGAAAGTACCAACAACTTTTTATATTTGTTTTTAGATTTACGTCCTTGTCCCTTAGCTGTAGACTACCAGAGGCAACATTATGAAGATTTCACTGAACTCATACCTTTACAGCATTGCAGAATAGGGAATCATAAACTGTGTAGAATTTGATGCTCCGAAAACAAAATGATGTCTACTTTCTTAAATTCGTAACCTACCCCAATGCTACTTTCTATCGGTGGTACGTGCATCGAGGAGACTAAACAACTATCACTTCTAGGTATGTGCTGGGCATCACAGATCATCTTTCATGTAATGATCACATATTTGATATCACCTAAAAATGCTCGTCTCAGAAGACTATGAAGAAAACTCTTTTATTTCTTCTAATTTGACAATAAAGTAGTTATAGTTCGAAGCTCAAGTACAATGGTAATATTTGAGTCACAAAGTCAAAGTCAAATGATAGGTAACCGTTGTCTTACTTAAGCACTTGCAACACCTGAACATAACATTAATGTTTAATGATTGTCGTTATTTGAACACTATTTTCATATTCAATGTTCTAGCGAAATAGCCAATTGCATTTTCTTTCTTTAACCGTATTCCCAATCGTAATACCCGTACTTCAAATAATTTTCATCAGTTTACTCTTAAGCCAAATGTGGAATTCTTTACCAAAATTAATATCTCCAACTTATTGCAATGTTTAGACATTTCTCTAATTGTACAAAAAATTCGAAAAAATTTAGCAAATGTCAAAAACCATATTCTTTGATGTATACAATTATTTATACCAAATTGTTAAAGATTAATTTTTAAATTGCCACCCATTAAAGTTTTTTGAAATCATCTTTTGATGAACTTATGGTCGATGTCTCCATTTGGTTCTTATAAGATATTGTTGACGACAAAAGGTATCCTAGAAATTCCAACAAATAAGGTACTTTAAACCATAACATACTTTAACACTCACACACAGATGCCACTCTATAAACTTTTGATTTCAAAAGTTTCAATGCGACAAACGGAGGTTAACAAAGTCAAAATAGGCTAAGCTAATTAAAGACCAATTGAAAGCAAATGATCCACCTAGCAAGATTCCAATTCCTGAATGTTATTTTGTTAACAAATGAATTATGAAAAAGTGTCAATACCATGTCTTCGATTTTCAATAATTTTCATTAATCAAAAAAAATTATATGTTTTATAGTCAAAGGTACCACTTTTTGTATATCAATTAAATTTACAATCAGACGTTCGTAATAAATCAAGTTATTGGTTTTTCTGAATTATACAAATTAATAGCTGCTGGATTTCAGATCCGTTTGAGTTAAAAAAAAGATCTTAACATAACCAACTAGTTCATAGAATAGAATATAAAAAGTATTATTAAGTATGTTAAAATGTTGAGTGCTTTACTATTTTAATTTTATGTAAAACAAAGACCTACCACACAAAAATGAATGTTGGCCATTAGAAAAAATTAAGTTAACCAGATGACTATTGACGCGTGGTCTAGTGCAAGTAAAAAGATATGTATTTTTGTAGCATAGGAAGGTATATAGATATGTTTGTAGTCATAAAATAATTTAATTTCAATTAGGCATCTATCTACCTAACCTACCTACCTACACCACTCTAACCACCAATTGATGGTGATCGTATACATCGGCTTTAAGTTAAAGCAGCTTTAGTACATATAAGAAGTGCTGTATTATATGGTTAAGTTGTAAAATCAAACATGCTCGACGTGTGTTAAGTTAAGAGCAAAAGATTGTACGGGATGTAATTAAAAGTTGTTTACCTTCTAATGATAACACAATGTTAAGAAACTAAAACTTTATACATAAGATGAAATAATTTTAAATTGAAGTTGTTTTAAATAGGATGTCAATTACTTTTTTACATAAATGATAGGGTAAGCTTAACTATACATGCTTTAGACTTTACATACTAAACAGTTTTTTAACTTCCCATAGGAAGTTATTGTAATGGGTCCGATTTGACAAATTGAAAATTTTGACATTTCTCGACGTTTCAAGGTCCCTAGAGTCGAAATAAAAGATTTTTAGAAAGATGTCTGTGCGTGCGTGTGTACGTACGTCCGTACGTCCGTACGTCTGTACGTCCGTACGTCCGTACGTCCGTACGTCCGTACGTTCGCGACGTTTTTTTCGTCGTCCATAGCTCAAGAACCAGAAGAGATATCGACTTCAAATAAATTTTGTTATACAGATAATAAGGCAGAAAGATGCAGAAAGGGCTCTCAAGAAAATTGCGTGGGTGGTTTTTTTACCATAGCAGTTTAAAAAAAAGGTGAAAATTTTGGTTAACCCTAAATATCTCATGAACCAATGACGCTAGAGACTTGAATTAAATTTTATATTATAAATTGTAACGTGATACAAAACAATTATATTTTTGGAAAAAAATTCAATTAACGGTTTTTTTTATAAATCAAAAAAACTGAAAAAAAAAATTTGTCACTTCGAAAATTTTACGACTAAAATATGATTTCATTTCCAAAACAATTTTGTGCAATGAAGAATAATGTTTTTGACATCTGATAAAATTTTGAGAAAAATCGAATTGACAGTTTTTTTACAAAAAATAATAACCTAAAAAAAAATAAAAAAAAAGTTGGTAAAAATTGAGTTTTGACTCAAATATCTTTTCAAGACTTTGAGATATTGGCTTTAAACTACTTTTATCTTTCAAAAAATGTTGTTTTCAACATTCAGTAAAATTTTGAAAAAAATAGAATTGACAGTTTTTTTACAAAAAATTAAAAACCGAAAAAAAAATTTAATAAAAGTTGGTAAAAATTGATTTTCGACTTAAATATCTTTTCAAAAATTTGAGATTATGGCTTCTAACTAATTTTAACTTATAAGAAATATTGTTTTCAACATTAGGAAAAATTTTGAGAAAAATCGAATTGACAGTTTTTTTACAAAAAATAAAAACCTAAAGAAAAAAATTAATAAAAGTTGGTAAAAATTGATTTTCGGCTCAAATAGCTTTTCAAAAATTAAAAATATTGGCTTCAAACTTATTTTATTTCACAGAAAATATTGTTTTTTATATTCAGTAATTTTTTTATAAAAATCCAACAGTCCGTTTTTTCATAAAAAAAATAAAATCTACAAAAAATAAAACGCAAATTTGGTAAGAATTGATACATTTAGACAAACTTTTAAGCAAGACAAATCGATAGGCGGGATGGGAAGTTATCAGTGTGGGTCGCATCCCAGCCTCTTTTCTTTAAATACATTTAATTTAATTAAACCCTTTTTATAACTGCAAGTTACTACAACACTACTACGATAAATTTGATAAATTTTGGCAAATATACTTTGCTTATACTAAAGTTAGTTTGTCACTTAAATTGAAGGAGACTTTGCGTAAAGTCCAACAGTTCTTCGGTTTGGAGAGTTTTTAATGAATAAAAATCGAAATTTTTTTTTAGGTTATACATATATGAATTCAGCCCTTTATTTAAAATTTTCAATATTTATTGATTAAAGTTATTTTCTACCATTTTACGGCTATAAACAAACTTTAATTTTAGTTTAAGGCTGTGTATGTATATCTTATGTATGATTTCAAAAGTGCATTGCAAAATTTACTAAAATACGTTTTTTAAAACGTGTGAATAATGAATTTGTGTATAATAATAAAACATAACACTAGGTTTAAGATTAGGCCAAAAGTTATTCTTTTATATAAAGTAATACGAGGTTCACGTACAAAGGGTCAACTTTATAGGAAAAAGAATGACGCAACACAATTATGAACCAACTTTTTATAAAATAGAAATCCATTTTTTAAAAAATAAGATAAGAATTATTTTTAAAAAATCTATTTTTTACATTGTTTTTTAGTTTGTAGTTTCTTTTTTTTGGTGGATCTCAAATAAAAACAATGTTTGTCGATTTTTTACATTATATATAGGCATTTTTGTTTTCGTATTCAAATCCTTTATTAATTCTTGATTGAGTTCTAGAAACCAAATCTGAAAATATATAAAAGTTGAATCCACAGTGTTGGTCATGGGATCAGGGCCATGTTTCATAAAAATCTACAAATTTGTCAAACTTGTCTGACAAATACGTATTACATAAAGTATTGACAGGTGAACAATTTTTCAGAAAAATCATTGTCATGACAATTTTGTCATTGTCATATACTGACAAATTTGTAGTGACAATTTCCTTGCATAATCTTGATATGTGTTATGATCGGAGACCGATGCAAAATGGAACAAAACCTTTGCATTTTTTTCTTTCTCGTCCAATTTTGTCGATGTTAGAAGTAACACAACACAATTTTAAAATGTCACAAGTAGCAAAATCGTGTTTTGTTATCAAAAAGCGAAGTGCATAAAATATAATAAAAGTCAAGATCCCTCTTTGTTGGATGCTTGATGAAATATATTTCACGGCTGTTTTTCCGATACTTAATTTTTCTTTAAATTTTAGACCGGTCATTAAAAATCATCATTCGAAACATTAGGTCCGTTCGCGTACCCTCCTAAAACAGTCCAATTTTACGAAAAAATACAAAATTTAACCAAATCCTGTTCGCGTACTCAAAAATTTCGTAGTTTTTCGTAAAAGAGAGCGCTCACGAGAGAGTAAAATATTTCCCCAACTTACGAATTTTAGCCCAAGAAATTTCTTTGGGCTGATTTGTGAAAATTTCAAATTTGATATAAATTCAAATAAACTAAATAAATTGCTCGCTTTTGCTGTCAGTTATAAAATTTAAAAACAAATTTTCAAAGAACAGCAACAAGACAGTAAAATTGTGTGAAAAATTTGTTGTTTTCCCGTTCGCTTACTTTTTTGTAGTTTTTTTTTTGGTGAGAGAATTTTACCCCCACTCTTTAAAATATCTCTTTTTACTAATTTTGGTGCAGAAAGTACGCGAACGGACCTATTATTTATTCTATTTCTTAAATTTCGAGGGCTCTGGTGACGTATATTACATGGAGACATAACTGAGAATCGACTTTCACATTCATTTGAAAATATATCAATTATCATTTTAGGTCTTTTGACTGTCAACACTTGACCGTAATTGGGTTTAATGTCGAAATTCTGAATTAAATACTGACAAATATGTATGTAAATGGTAATTTTTTTCCATTTCATAAGAGAATTGTCAGTACAAATATGTTCCGGAAAATTGTAGAAAAATACTTGATAATTCACTGTCATGACAATTTCTTTATGAAACAAAAAGATGAAATGAAAAGATGGTCGAGTATTTTCCTTTAATTCTTCAAAATTGTTGAATTAATTATGGAACAGATTTTGACAATTTTCAAGTTGTAAATTAACATATTGTCACCTGTCGCAATTGTCCATGTTTAGGAAATAGACCATAGGTTGAAAGAAATTATGTAAGCTTAAAATGGTAAACTGTAGTTGTGGTATGAAACAAAAATGCATTTGAAAAAATCATAACTCTTCAGTTTTTCTTTTGTTTTTTTTTTTTGACATTTTGAAAATAATCACCTTATTGTTTTAACCACAAGAGTCTATTAGCATCATTGTACGAAATTCATTTTCTAAACACTTATATAATTATGACACTAGTGTCATGATTTCCTCAACAAGGTGCGGCTGGTGGATGGATCTTCCTTTAGCTAGAAAATCTACACTACCTGAATTCAAGTGAATGTGGAACACATTCTTGTAAGAATTGTAAGGGGTTTAGAAACATCAACAAAAAAACTGAGGAGGCCTACGATTATTGGTAGTCCTGTGACGAAAATTGTACGTGAACGAAGATTTTGCAATAATTCACGAATTATAAAGGCCTCTATATTCTCCGGATTTAAATATACCACATTTTTGTCTGTGGATTATTTAAAGGGTAAAGTGTAGGTAAGTAATGTAGTCGGAGAAAATTCGTGCTAACATACAGTCACTTAGTCGGTTCAGATGTCTTACGTAGTGTTTAAGAAAACGATTCAAAAAGAACATATCTCTATGATCATAAATTTATACTCAGCTTATAAATCATACTTTGCGATTCTAAAACATAATAAAATTAGTTTGAAGTAAAAACTTTTAATTTTTGAAAAGATATTTGAGTCGAAAGCAAATTTTTACCAGGTTTTAGTATTTGTTTTTTTTTTAGGTTTTTATTTTTTGTACACAAAACGGTCAATTCATTTTTTCACAAAATTTTACCAGATGTTAAAAACGTTATTCTTTGTTGCACAAAATTATTTTGGGGATAAAATCATTTTTTGTTCTAACATTTTAGAGGTGACAAATATTTTTTGTTCAGTTTTTTTTTGATTTATAAAAAAAACGTTAATTTTTCAAAAATATATTTATTAGGTATCACAGTACAATATATAATATAAAATTTAATTCAAGTCTTTAGCGTTATTAGTTCGTGAGATATTTTGGGTTAACCAAACTATTTACCTTTTTTTAAATTGCTATGGTAAGAATGCATCTTTCTACATTATTATCTGTATTTATTTGAAGTCGATATCTCCAATGGTTCTTGAACTATGGACGACGAAAAAACTTCGCGAACGAACGAACGTAGGTACACACACACGCACAGACATCTCTCTAAAAATCTTTTATTTCGACTCTAGGGACCTTGAAACGTCGAGAAATGTCAAAATTTTCAATTCGACAAATCGGACCGATTACAATAACTTCCTAATGGAAGTTAATAAACAATTAAACAAGTTCTTACTACAATAATAGTTTTCCAAAACTATAATGTTTTAAATTTTCGTTTTGCTTATTATTAAAAAATTTGTGTAATTGGTTTAAATCGTGGCTTTCGGCTTTAAAAAAGAATGAAATCTCTTAGGAAAGCAACCTTTCATGACTTCACTATATAAAGAATCCTTTCATTCAATTTATTTAAAGATAAGAACTTCAAATTTTGAAATCAATAATAATTTGATCATGAAAATCATTTGACTGTATTCAATTTAATTGCAATATCTTTTAAGACATCATGCATTCTATGCATTTACTTCAAGTCTTCGCATTCTTTTGAAGTCCTTGCATTTACTTTAAGTATTTGCAAATCACTTCAATGTATATGAATCTAGAAAATTACTAAAAGTTAAAGTATAATATTCTTTGAATGCTTATTTGCAGTAAATTGTTAAGAGATTTGCAGTAAAATGTTAAAATCAATTTAAATATGTAAGACTATCTTAGTTTTACTTAGTATCTTACTAAAATTTCATTAATTTCATGCCATTATCTCTTAGAACAAAAATAAACACAGTATGATACACCACGGCGTATACGCACTATTTTTTATTTTATTGAATTTTGTATTGCATTTTTTCAATGGCCATTTTTAACTTCCCATAGGAAGTTATTGTAATGGGTCCGATTTGTCAAATTGAAAATCTTGACATTTCTCGACGTTTTAAGGTCCCTAGAGTCGAAATAAAAGATTTTTAGAAAGATGTCTGTGCGTGCGTGTGTACGTACGTTCGCGACGTTTTTTTCGTCCTCTATAGCTCAAGAATCAGAAGAGATATCGACTTCAAATAAATTTTGTTATACATATAATAAGGCAGAAAGATGCAGAAAGGGCTCTCAAGAAAATTGCGTGGGTAGTTTTTTTTACCATAGGAGTTTAAAAAAAAGGTGAAAATTTTGGTTAAACCTAAATATCTCATGAACCAATGACGCTAGAGACTTGAATTAAATTTTATAATATATATTGTAACGTAATACAAAACAATTATATTTTTGGAAAAAATCAAAAAAACTGAAAAAAAATTTGTCACCTCGAAAATTTTACGACAAAAATATGATTTCATCTCCAAAACAATTTTGTGCAACGAAGAATAATTTTTTTGACATCTGATAAAATTTTGAGAAAAATCTAATTGACAGTTTTTTTTATAAAAAATAAAATCCTAAAAACAATGTACTCATAGTTGGTAAAAATTGATTTTCGACTCAAATATCTTGTCAAAACTTTGAGATAATGGCTTCTAACTAATTTTAACTTATAAAAAATATTGTTTTCAACATTCGATACACAGTTTTTTTTACAAAAAATAAAAACCTAAAAAAAACAATACTAAAACTTGGTAAAAATTTACTTTCGACTCAAATAGCTTTTCAAAAATTACAAATATTGGCTTCAAACTTATTTTATTTTACAGAAAATATTGTTTTCGATATTCATATATCATTCGATATAAAAATCCAACAGTCTGTTTTTTCATAAAAAAATAAAATCTACAAAAAATAGTACGCAAATTGGGTAAAAATTGATACATATAGACAAACTTCTAAGCAACACAAATCGACAGACGGGATGGGAAGTTATCAGTGTGGGTCGCATCCCAGCCTCTTTTTAGTTTTATTTTTGCCTTTATTGAAGAACTTTGAGTAATGTTCTTTCCGTTTTCTTTCCCTGTTCCTAGAATAGAATTATATTGGTATTTCCGTATTAAAAAAAAAGTTAAGTCCAAGAAAATTGGAATCAATTGATAGCAAAAAAACCACCAGATTTTGGTTTAAAAATAAGGCTTTTTAATTTAGACAGAACCCATTATTTTCATAAGAACAAATTAAATGTTACAGAGGTATGTTCCCGATTGTTTCGGTAAATTTGTTGCGAACAAAATAGTATATAAGTTATAATCTCGTGATCAAAATGTTATATGGCTAAAATTTTGTGTTTGTTTCGATACCAGAATGAACATCAAATTGAATTTTAAAAACAAATTTTAGAAGATTCATAACAGTTCAAAAAAAATTAATTTAACACACATGTCAGTAATGTGTTGTATTCAAATAAGTTATGTTACATTAAAAAGTAAAGTGTTAAATTGTTAAACCTATTTTTAAATATTTATTTAAGACTTTAAACAATTTTAAATTTAAAGAAAAGCACATAATTGAAATACTGAGCACATGAACTAATTGTTTATTTTCCCTTTTATTGGTGTTATAATACCATCCTTAGTAGATGTGACCTTCACAGCTTTGAAAGTTTCTTGAAGACAAAGGCATAGTAAAATAATTATACTTTTATTCGATTAAATTATCAATGATTCATCAAAAACAAAAATCCATAACAACACACATCAACAACAATACCACAAAGCTTATCAAGAAAAAAAAATACAAAATACCTTAAATCAAATTATAAAATATCTTTCACTCTCAGTTGGTGTTATAAACATATAGTTTACTTTTGTTAACGTGCGGGATCTCCACGAATGACCTTTTCCTTTTCACTATTGCGTTACCAACTCCCAAAATCAAATTGTATTTCAAAAACATTTAATACTTCTGTTGATGTATACGAGAAAAAAGAAACACTCTAATTCATAAAGCACGCACATGACTTTGTCATTAATTCAGCTGTCAATCTGATTCGCACCTCATTTGGATATTATATTTCTTTTTATTCCCCAAACAAAAGCTCACGATTAACAAAACCATACAAACTGTTGTTGCCCAAAATAATATCTAAATGCCTAACAATCAAACAGATTTCACGCCTGCGATCGATGTTATCCAAGAAATTACCACTACCACCTTCACCACCGCCGCGACGGCGCGCCGCCGCCCGCCCCCGACGAGACGATGACTGGACGACCGACGACGATGCTACTGCCGCTCTATGTCGAATCGTACCTGTCAAACATAAAGCAAGCTTTTATTCATCACCCTCTGAATTGGTGATGGACTATCGCTTTGCCATCGCCATGCCATATCCCCCTCGCCATCACACACCAATTACATTGATCATTTCTGTATGATCACCAGTGCCAGCGCCATATCAGACAATCATCAAACACACAAAACACACAGTGTAAATGGACGAGGAGAAAGATAGACAGGCAGACAGAAAGACGGACGGACAGACAAACAATCGCCGCCGCTGAAGTCAGTGTATGGTGTGTTGTGTTGTGCCATGTTAATAACTAAACACTAAAGATCTTAAAACCCACCTTGCCGCTTGCCATACATAACGTACCTACACTCTTTTGGTTTGCCGCTCCGCAGTCCGCAATCCGCAGTTTGCAGTTCGCAGTCTACAGTCCGCACTGACATCACAAAAAGATCTCGCCCCAGAGATGGGAGCAAGATAAGCGAGCTTGGAGCTGCGAGCTGATGATGGCGCGCCAACACAATGCGGTGAAATGTAAGCTAAAAGTTTGTTGTGTTTACAAAGCGACTTGACTTGACTGCTCAGGCTGACGCTGCTGCTGAGGTATAAAGAAATAATATGGAGCGCCAGCGGTGTAGAGGAGGAACAAACGCAGCAAACCGCACGCGTAGTGATGTCTGGCGGTCATTCTGTCTGCAGTGTGGTTCGCAGCAGTTCGTATACGAGGGGGTTTTGTTTTGTCGCGCTACATTAAAATCCTCCTTCCACTACTCTTCCTTCTTCTTCTCGTTTGTACATCAGAATGAAAGGTTGTTTGTAACTGGGAGTGTAAAAGACGACAAAAATCGACAAACAAGCAAAAGGGATAATCGATCAATTTGTCTTTCGATACATAATAAGACTCATAAAATTGTGCTATGACGTTTATTATTTGACAGTAAGCTGTGGAATTATGACAGTTTGGGATTTTAATGGGCAGGTACGTGATTGTGTCTTTTTGCTTGTAATTACAATCATTGAAGTTTTATGTATTGATGCAGGGTTCATTTACAGCATGACAAAACATTGATTTGAAGTTTCTGTTGTTAGAAAAAAAATAAAGGGTACAGCCTTCAACTAGAACTTCTATTTTGACAGATGACATTTTTTTTTTAAATTGAAAAACAAACAGTAGATCAATTTATCTAGAGACATACCAATGGTACACACCTAATGTCATCAATTACTTTCAACGAACTTAACAAGCGTATTATAAAATATACGTATGTATAGGACTATGTCTATATCGTCTCTTTCACCTGTCAGGTATTCAACTTAATAGCTTGAGCGCGCTCGCACCCCTCCCTAAACGTCATATTGCAATAACACGAGTCTATGTATCTTATATGTCCGATACAGCCATGCCGCCGCCATCAATTGTCGTGCATAACTTTTCGATCACGCTTAATTGCATTTAATTGAATGTGACTGCGTGCGCTAGCAGCTCTGATACCTGCAAAAAGGTTTTTTCATACAAACCTATATAAAGAATTCTATAATACTCGTATAGATGTGATTTAAAAGCATCTAGCTCTCGTGCTGTCTTCCTATATTTTTATTCATTCATTCGAGAAAAGATCATCGCATTGAATGAAAAGAATTACTAATTGAGATTAATCCAAGACTTGCAGTATCATCTCTTTGATGATAGAACTTCCCGAATTCCGACGGTAATCCGTGCACGGAAATTCTGATTCGATTGAATCCATTAGATAAATTGTATTTCATCGACTTAGGATGCATTGTTGTTGGTTTATAGGTATATAGCATCATCGCTATCAGAAACGATGTGTTCAATGTTACTGAAGTGAGCATTGATACGATTGGTTTTTCGAGAAAGTGTCTATTGTTCTATTGGCACTTTATTGATTTACCGTTGGGACAATAATAACTTTTGACAGCATTTTCAAGCGGATTAGTCTTAATAATTTGGTGATTATAAAAGCCTTACCAAAGTGAACAAACAGTTTTAACTTTCTATAGGAAGTTGACATTTATCTACATTTCAATGTCCCTACTAGTAGAATCTAGAAAACGTAAGTTTTAACGTATAAGAAACCCTCTTCCGTCGGTTATATCTCAAGAACCAGTGATGATATCGAATTAAAATACAGTTTATTTTACAGATAATAAGATCAAAAAATTCAAAAAGGACTTTCAAAAAACTTACTATGGCAATTTGAACATAAATGTTGGTTGACCCCAAATATTTCTCAACCCAATAACACTTGTAATTTCTATCTCCAAAATAATTATAGCATAAAAGACATCGAAAATTGAATAAAACAAGTTGTCTTAAAGATGTCAATAAGGTTCTGTCTTTATTTCATAGCCCTGCAATATAGGTTAGGTTAGGTTAGGTTATGGTGGCTGTCCAAGATGGAAACGGACACACTTAGACCAGTTTAATGGCCCATTGTGATACCACATGAATCTTGAGGTTTTCTTCCTAAGCTCAATGGAACCAGTTTGAGTCTCTTACGAAACGTGAGAGGCTGATTATGCCGATATGATTTAGATCGTTTAGATCGTTAAAGAAGAATTCTCCTAGGTAATTCTTGCGTTTTCGAGCCAGAGCAGGGCATGTGCAGAGAAGATGAAGAATTGTTTCTTCCTCGTCCTCGTCCATACAGCTTCTGCAGAAATCATTTGAGAATACGCCTAATCTCGTGGCGTGCTTTCCTATTAGACAGTGTCCGGTTATGTAACTTATTATCGAGCTTATATGCGATCTGCTTAGAGAGAGCAAGCACCTTGAACGTTTTAAATCCAGTATTGGCCAGATGTTTTTTGTGACTTGACACGTGGTGTCATAGCGTCTTGCATTAGCAACAGTTTACAAGTAGCGATTGGTATGCCAGTACGTGCCAATCGTGATAGGATGGGCTGTACTGTACCGTTCCTGGCGAGTTCATCTGCCTTACAGTTACCTGGAATGCCTCTATGGCCCGGCACTCAGCAAAGGTGAATATTAAACTGTTGTGCCATCTCCATTAGAGATGATCGACAGTTATGGACTGTTATAGAGTTTGTAGAGACAGAATCCAGAGATTTGATAGCGGCCTGACTATCTGAGAAAATACGGATATCAGATGTCGATATCACGTTTTCTTTAAGCCAGGACAAGGCTTCTTTTATCGCCAGAAGTTCCGCCTAGAACACGCTACAATGGTTGGGAAGGCGGAATGAGAGACTTAATTTCAGTCGTTCAGAGTACACACCTCCACCAACCCCTTCTTTTGTTTTTGACCTATCTGTATAGAAATGGATTGACTCATCTTCCAAGAATGTCCTATCCTCCCAAAAAGATCTGGGAGGTATAGAAATCTGGAAATTTCTGTCGAATTGCAGTTGGGGGATGGTGTAGTCTGTGTGCTTTGGAATTGATTCTAAATAACTAAGAATTACGGAGTGGCCAATGTTGTTGTTAGTCCACTGCGACGAAGCTTTGAGGCGAATAGCAGAGCTTGCAGCTATTTGTTTGCTAAAAATGTCAAGAGGTGTTAGGCAGAGTAAGGTGTCCAGTGCCGAAGATGGGGTCGTGCGAAGCGATCCGCTTATACATAGGCAAGCTGAACGTTGGACTTTATTTAATTTATCTCGGTTTATACCTTTTTCTAAAGCAGTCCACCATACTGCCACACCGTACATTAAAATCGGTCTGATTACCGATGTGTATAGCCAATGCGTGATTCTGGGTTGTAAGCCCCATTTATTACCGCTGGCTTTTTTGCAAGAAAAGAGAGCTACAGTAGCTTTTTTGACTCTTTCCTGTACGTTGCGTTTCAAATTTAGTTTTTTATCCAAGACAAGACCAGGTATTTAGCCTCGTCTGAGAATTTTAATTAGATTCCTTTAATATAGGGAGGGTTGACAAATGGAATTTTCTATCTCCCCGAAAATAAGACCAAATCGGTTTTGTGTGGGTTAACACCCAGTCCACACCGATCAGCCCAAAGTATTAGTCTGTCTTAGGCATTTTGTAAGAGTTAGTGCAAATGTGATTGCAGATGTGTCCACGTTGTTAAAGGCACCTTCGATGTCAAGGAAAGCAACCGTAGTGAACTCTTTATGATGGAGGGAATATTCGACGGTGCGTACTAAGGTGTGTAAAGCTGTTTCCACCAATTTACCTTTACAGTAGGCATGTTGAGACGAAGACAGAAGTCTTGTATCAATACTTGCCCTTAAATGGATATTAATCAATCTTTCCAAGGTCTTAAGAAGGAATGATGATAGACTTATAGGTCGTAGATCTTTAGGATTGACTTTCGAGCATTTACCTGCCTTGGGTATAAAAACAACTTTAACTTCTAGCCATGCCGAGGGAACATGGACCAGGTAAAGACAGCTGGTAAAAATTGTCTCAAGGATTGTAGCCCTGCAATATAAGATCGTTTAAATGGCGGCGCCACCGTTTCCTTCGTAGAGTTGCATGCATTCGAAAGGTCCAGTTTTCGATGGCTTTTGAGCATAAATCAGGCTGAGGCGATTAAGTTCTGTTTGAGGGCAGCGTTGGTTTGTGGCTTATAAGCATTAACCTGCGGCTTAAGAAAACTCCACAAGAAAAATTCTAATGGGGTTAAATCTCACGATCTTGATGGCCAATTCACGTGTCGTCCAGGCCCCAGTTAACCATGCCATGAAACAGCTCGCGCAGAGTATCGGTTGTGTGGCATGCAGCACCAATCTTTTGAAACTATTTGTCTTCTGTTTTTATATCATACAATTTAGGCTATAAGAAGTTGGTGATTGGTCACCATTAACGATGATGGTCTGGCAAGCAAGGACCGATGACGCCTACAGCCCAAAATCCACATTAAACAGTACCTTTGTTTGAATATATTGGCACCCCGTGAATCTCTCGTTGATTCATGTGGTCCCAAATTAGAAAAGTTTGCTTATTCACGTTTGCATTCACCCAAAAATGGGCCTTATCGCTAAAGATGATTTTTCGATCAAAATTAGGATCAACTTCGACTTCGAACCACTCCAAAAACCAATCAGTTTTATCATTTGCACGTATTGCTCGATACTTTAACTTTCCATGATAATTTGTCTTAAGTGAATTATTAAGAGAAGAGACTTTGAAAAAAAAATAGATTCAACAAAATGGACACCACGAGCTGTCAAATTTTTAAATAATAAATTAAGCTCTACAAGAAATACTACACAAAATTGGTAGAAACTGATTTTCGACATGAAAATATCGAGAAGAATTGAGGGTATTGACTTCAAAATTATTTCATTCTTTAAAAATATTGTTGTTTACATAAGGTAATTTTCATAAAAAATTCAATTGCAATTTTTTTTAAATATAAACTTTCAAAAAATTCTACAAAAATTGGTATTCGACTTAAATATCACTGGAACAAAGACAGATATGGAAATAATCTTACTGAAAATAAGCAACTCAGAATTATTATAAAAAAAATTACATTTCGGTAAGATATTATGGAGAATTTTCAAAAAATGTTGGTAATTATAAAAATAAACGCAAAGCAGGGGCGAACGCAGGCAGGGGTTTTGGGGGTTAAAACCCCCCGAAATATCAGAATATGTGTAGTTATCAAATATCCATTATTGTTCAAAAGAAGAAAAAAACAGAAATGGTACAAAATTAATTTTCAAACTCAAATTATCAAACTATGTTAAACGAAAAATTTTTATAAATTTGCTACAATGATAGAAATTGTGCACAAAACACAAACACGCTAAATCAGAACAATAAATGTCTGTATTTTTTTGGTAAAGAAAGAAAAATATTTTTCTTGTTTTCATTCATACTAACAATTAAAATGTTTAGTATTTTTATTTTCCAACACTGTGGTAGAATATGAAGGGTTCTTAACTTTTGTATGAAACTAAGTATTATTTTTAACACAGAGATGCTCTCTTTCGCCATGTTTCTTATGGCTAAAAATGAAAAATTGAAAACAGAAAATGACCTTGTTGTACTCGTTTTTGAAACGATCTCACGGCCACTTATGACACATTTGAAAAAAAAGAAATAATATATT
Organism: Eupeodes latifasciatus; assembly: GCA_920104205.1. NCBI lineage: Eukaryota > Metazoa > Arthropoda > Insecta > Diptera > Syrphidae > Eupeodes > Eupeodes latifasciatus. Next base: position 77,695,771 of record OV049924.1, read on the forward strand.
AAAACACTGAAAAATTGTTCGGTTCATTTATGTTAGTTTTAACTGTAAATTAAAAAAAAAATATTTTAACTTAACTTTTTTCACTTCTTAAATTGTGACAGAAGAATATTTTAAAACAAAAACAGCAACCCTGTTTGCCTTTAACGCGTTTTTTCCCTATTTTTCAAGAACAAGAATCAAATTAATAAAGAAAGTTACGTGATGTCTCTTAAATTCGATATTTTTAAACATTTGGATGCGCATTTCTGCATTTAAACATACCTTTGTAAGACACAAAACAAATTCATAGTCATATTTTAAACCCGAGTCTATTTGAACTGGAGTCTAAATTTAACATACAACATGAAGAATTTGCCAGTTCTGATTAGTAAGAAACAGGTATAAGGCATATTCTACTACAATGTTGAAAAAATTCACTTAAACCTATACAAAATGGGTTGTAGAGGGTAACAAAATAATTTGCGTTAGCTGGAGAGCCAACATTTTTGAAACCCTTTCAACTATTTTGTTTGCTGTTATTTGAGAAATTTTATGAAGTCGGGCTGGTGGTTTTAAGACTTGGAAGCACGCAGATATTAGCAAACATTTCATTGAATTTCGATCTATAATAGTTGGAAGGTCAATCATAAACTTGACAGTTTTTTTTTTTTCTCAAATTGATACCTTTCATACAAATCGTCTTCATCTATTTCAAAGGGGTCCCATCGGGTTAAGTAGAGCTTTCGTTTTCTGTTAGTTGGTAGCATTCCAACATCCACCAACATATCAAAATATTGATATATGCTTAAGTCTTTTGACATTTTAATTTTTGTTTTTGAATTTTTAAATAAAATGTCTCGTAACTTAATTTTCTCAATCAGTTTATTTATTTTTGACGTTTAATAGATTTAGAAACATTTTAAACAAAGGTTCCGTCGTATTTATTTTTAGACTCCAGATTATCGTTTTAAAATGGGTTTAAATTGTCTATGAATAACATACACCGAAGTTTAATTTAGCAACGACAAAATCAGAACTTATCAAGGAACTATATACATATATGACCCTATGTCTTCGGTCTAAAGGTTCGGAATGCATCCAAAATCATTACTTCTAGTATTTTCATGGTGAGTTTAAGAAAAACGTGTTTGACACTTTCAAAATACAATCTAGCCATCTACGGTAAATTTGAATATGCAACAATAGAGAACTGTGAAAATAGAAAAATCTCACCTCATTTCTTTGTTTCTGTAACTCACATTTATTCATGTGTGAGTTCAGCCTAAGAATGATGGGATCGACAACGGCAACTAGGGAATAAGGCATACATGCATAAGCGTAATGCATATAAAAATTAAGTTTTAGCTTTGAAGTCAAAGTCAAACTGTTTTGTCAATCGCGAAAGCAAGTCATATGTTTTGAACTTAACCCAAGTGGTCTAAAATAAATATGAATTGAAATTTGATAGGGGACATTTTTTTATCGAATCTTTGGTTTTAAGTTTTTTTTTAAACTTTGGAAAAACGGAACTGATTTTTTCAAATGTAATAGATGTAATAGTAAGAAATGTGAATTTATAGTTTGTTAATACTCTTATGACCCTATTAGAATAAGTATCTTTTTCTAATCAAACTCATTGTTTCTTTCTTATTTGTAAATCACGAAAATAATGATAATTTTTCAAATCAATTTCAAAACAATTCAAATGGAAAGTTATAATAAATTTCAAAAATGTAAAAGCTAAGGAAAATCATAACTTACTGACTCATTCTATCGTTTTGAAATTAAGGTTTAAAAATGATGGTAATAAATTCATTTAATTATTTCTACTTTATTTGTAAGAAAAGGTGTTAGAAAATCATATGGAACTTTGTAGGAGAGATTGTTTCTCATTACATTCAATTGAAGTAAAATGTGTGTCAAATACTTTAGGTACATAAATGCAACTTCATTAGAGTTGTAACTGAAAGGTAAAATTTACCTAACGCTTTATTAAACGAAATAAAGAGCCTTTTGCTTTAAATTTCTTAAGCTCAATTTTCCGTTTCAATTTTATTTTCTGATATTTAATATGAAATTTTTGTCAGTGACTATTTTCTACACAAACTTATAAGGTTCAGTTGAGCTATCAGTTTATTGTTCTGGAACCTAACTTGAACAAAGAAAGTTTGAAAAAAGGAATTACAGCGTCTTATCCAATACAGAATATATTAAATATTTAATAAATGCAATTATTCTTTCTTCTTTCTTATATATTTATTCTTATTTTGAATCTGAATTTTCGAACGTTTACATTAAAGAGAAGAATAATGGCTTTCAAGAACAAATTCAACTGAGTCTCTTGTCGAGACATCTTTTAGATTTTAGGGTTTCGATTATTACAACTTTCCGTTATAAATAACCAAGCAACACTGTTTCTAAAGCAGATAATAAATTATCCTGCAGATAGAAACCGAGTTAAATAGAATCAAGTTAACAATTCAGTATTATTTTTTCTCCAAAAGTTACTCATGTACATAAATATAAATAAGTAAACTCTGGAAAAAAAAACAAATTCACTTGGTAGTTTATATCCAATTTACATAATTTTTTTTTCACGCAATCATCTTGTTAATGTTATTAAATAACTTAGAGAATGTAGGGTTTTAAAATATGCAAGGGTTAATTTTGACAGCTCGTGGTGGCCATATTGTTTCTTTTACTATCTTCTTAAATATCTTCTTTTAATCAGTCACTAAGGAAAAATTATCACTTCAAGTTACAGAAATGATAAAACTTTATTATCAAAATGGATTGGACGTTGATCCCAATTTTGGTCGAAAAATCATCCTTAGCGATGAGGACTATTTTTGAATGAATGGATGAACGTGATTAAGCAAAATTGCCGAATTGGTGCCAAAGCATCTAAATCAAATACTGGTTGGTGTGGATTTTGGGCTGGATATATCATTGGTCCGTACTACTTCGACAATGATGCTGGCCAGGCCATCACCGTCAACGGCAATCGCTATGCGTCAATGATGAACAACTTCTTGTGGCTTGAATTTCATAATATGGATGGACAAAGACATATGGTTTAAACAGGATGGCGCTAGGTGTGACACAGCTCAAGATGCAATCGATATGCTGCCCGAGTGGGTTCATTGCATGGTTACCTCGCTCCGAGATGACGTGAATTCGCCGCCAAGATCGTGTGATTTCACCCTTTTAAACTTTTTTTTCTTTGGGGCCTTTCTTAATTCGAAGGTCTATGCGAATTCAAAGCACGCGGCCCTCAAAGTCATGGTAGCCGATGTGATCGGTCAAATTCAGTCTGTTTTTTTCGCCAAAGTCATCGGTTACTGGACTTTTCGAATGCGTTCCACCCATCGAAAAACCCGACGGCAATTTAAAGAATGATATATTTCCCACATAATGCCATTGACACGGCAAAGATAAAACCTTAATGATATCTTATACAGATTTGAATTAAATAGAAAACGCCGTTTTTAGTCTTTTGATAGTTATATTTTTATTGACTCGTAAAGTACATAGGATAGGGTTATGTATGGAATAACACATCGGACAAATGGCCTCCACGGCTTTGCATGCACATGCACACTCTTTTGTTGAAATTTTCCATGACCATTCTGCATAAATGTGGCTGAATTTCGTTGATGCAGCGTTGAATCTCCTCCTTTAATGCACGGGTGGTTGTGGGCTTGTTGACATAGACTTGTGATTTCAAATAACCCCATAAAAAGAAGTCTAATGGTGTTAAATCACACGATCTAGGAGGCCAATTTTGATCACCGAAACGAGAGAGTACACGACCTGGAAATGTCTCATGCAGTAATTGAATTGTTTCACGGGCTGTATGACATGTGGCACCGTCCATTTGTTGATGTTCAATAATCCATTCAACGAACTCTCTTCTCTGTCCATGGTCATTAGGCTTCAATTGTTGTGTTAATTGAATTTTGTAAGCATGAAGACACAGATCTTTGGTGAGTATACGCTGTAGAGAGGTTCTTGAAATTTGCAATTCTTGTCAACGACGTCGAATTGAGGTTCCTTCGACATTCACATTTGAACGGCTTGTTTTTGGACGACCAGTGTGTTTGGCGTCTCCAACGGATCCAGTCTCCATGAATTTTTCAATTAATCTCTTCACAGTTGACGAAGTTAAAACACTATTCCGACCATATTTTGTATGAAATTTTCGAACTACAGCCGCCAAGCTTTCATTATTTTTGAAATATTCTTTAATAATGAAGACACGTTGTTCTATCGTGTAACGCTCCATTTTTAATAACCCTATACTGTTAGCTGTCAAATTGCTTTTTTTCAGGGTTGCCATTTCAAATCTTGCGTTAATTTTGGGACACCCTTTACATATACAACTTGTTTTATTCCATTTTGAAATTGATCCGCCATTAATGGAAAACCCTTTAGTTAGGGTTAAATTTTTGACAACGAAATACGCTCTGAAAAAGATTAAATTTGACTAAAAAAACAACTCTAGAAATGCCCTTAATTTTCCCAGGAAGTCGAATTTATTTTAATATTTTTCCAAAGTTAACGTATAAATACATTTCTTCCATTAAGTGCGTATGTCTTTAAATAAAATTGTTCACAGCGTTCTACTTCTACTACTTCAAATCTTACACAATGATAATGTCTTAGATCAAACAAGTATAATTTCAATAACAGGAAAATATTGTAACCTGATGATAATTAGTCTTTAAAGATTTGACACAATATGTGAGCAAACTATTTTTTGAAAATTTAAAATTCAGATATTTCGACCTTGATAATGGAACCTTTAATTAGGACTGAACTCTACCATTGACTTAAATTGATCGCATTCCAATACTTTACTCACTTCTAAACCACCATTACCACCTTATTGTTCCTGTTTTATTGCTTAGTTAATTATTTTTTGATTAAATGTGTGAATTCTTCTGTAATTAGGGCCCAAATCACTTTTGTATATAGCAATAAAAGGAAACACATGATAACCAAATATGTATGTACCATATTAGTAAATTCAATTTTAGTGTTGACAAAATTGAAAATCATGTGATGAGACACCGGAAACAAACAATTCGCAAGAATATATTAATTAACTTATATTTTAAAAGTTTATTAAAAAGTGTAGGCAGTCTCTGAAAATGCTTAAAACCTTCCCAAGTTTAGCAAAAAAATAAAAACAAACTAAAAAAAAGGTTTTGAGAGGTTAAAAAATTGCCTTCGATTTAAAGCTTACACCTTCTAATCTCTCTTCCAACCGCATATTATCTCACTTCCCGATCTGTGTCTTGAGCAGCCTACCAAGAAAATCCATTAAAAAATGTATTCATCTACGGATATCTGTGCCTGAGTTGCCTGAGTTGCCTGCGTTGGCAGTTGTTGTGCTTTGTATATGAAGCTAAGAGGCAACACCCAAGCCTCTCGTCTGCATGTCTCAATTTCAATTAATCACTCCTTGATTTTGACTTTTTGCTCTTTTTTTTAGCATACGAAGCATATATGAGGCTTCAACCACGCCCGATCTTAGGTAGATCTTCCCAATATGCCAAACCAACAATATTAAGACCATGAGAGACGTCGATTTGATGATCACGATGATGATAATGATGATGGCAAAAGAGTTCTCATAAATTCAAACTGATCTCTCCACCTTTGTAGAAAAGTAAACTATAGGGTACTTCTATACGAGTCAGGGACCTACTATATTAATCTTCTTTGTCTACAATACGGATTACTGATGTTATTTTTAGTGTGTGCAAAATCTGGGTGTGTTGTGCGCTTCCTTAATTGAAACAAAACGCTTTTGTTGAATTCACACCCTTGGAACATTTTAAACACTGATGCGCGATGACTGACTGAGTGATATGCGGTCGCGGTGATGATTGTGAGCGAGTGCGGTCTTTTTAAAAAGTCGCATGTCAAGCCTTTCCGTGAATGAATAAGTTAGGTATCTTGATCTTCTATAAACAAAAACAAAAAAACACCTTACCAAACCCATGTCAATGCGTTTGCACTTCTGTCGTCTGGAAAATGTAAGATCTGCTCTGGTGGCATGCACCAAGCACAAGGCACCAGGTACCATCAGCACCAACCGCTCTACTCTACGACGACGACGACGACGACGATGCTACCCACCCATGACAGGTGTGATATTTTTTGTTGCATCAACATCACTGATCCATCAATCAAAGCTCATTAAAACGAACAACCGCCACGAAAAGGAATTACCGTCATCGTCGTAGCAAGATGACGCAACAAGTCTATAGTGCATATCACTTTTATACGTATGTATACCGTGCAGCAGCGTCATGAGAGAAAGAGAAGAGGATGAATTTACATGTTCATCAAGGTTGAAAACGCTCTCTTCTGTTCGGGCTTGAGTTCGGCATCGCGTATATTTAAATTCACCGCCAAGCTTGTATTTTTTACACTATTGTTGAAGGGGCCACCTTAAAGCCTACCACTTCCATCATCATCATCATCATCAGACAACAAGAGACACCATACCGAGAGTAGGCCTTTGAGATCAATCAGAGACCTTTATAGATAATGGGGGCTTGTGTAAGGTTTTCAATGTTGCTGATGTAGCTGTTGTTGTTGTTATTAAAATGCGCAATTTAGCATTCAATTGATGCAAGCACCCACCAAGCCAGATCGAAGAGACACAAAAAGCGCAGATTCAACGACCGAAATACTAAATTTTTGGCCGACCTAAATGATGACGACCGGTCGTAGTCGGTGCGGGGCCAGGCAGTAGCGTAGCGGTGAGGTCCGATGACGATATACGATAGCGATTGCGCGATTCCAAATTGATTGACAATCTATTAAGAATCTTGTCGACCTGTTACACTTTTAATTTCTTTATTGCTTCCAATGCCACTCGATGTTGTCCGTGTGTCCGAACCTGCCACTGCCATTAGAGATTTTATCGATTGCACCTGAATATTGTATAGGTATATATTATAAAGAACTTATAACAACCAACCAACAGCACATCGTTTAATCGTCCGGTTTGGACGATCTATCTTGTAGCAATTTATGTATACCTACAGAGTCGGACTTGATCAAGATTTAGATAGATTCTTTGTTGATCTTTTTTATTGTTCTATTGGTCCTCTTTTTGTTTTAATACAGTACCGTTCTGTAAAAGTGTCGTGTGTAAACAATTGGTGGAGAATTATAAAAAAAGAGCTTCAAAACAAAGGATTGAAGTGCTTAAAGGGTCTCTTTAACTTCTTGCAGAAAGGGGTACCTATGTGCTGTATTTGGAGTTCTGCTGAATTAAGGTGTTGTTCTAATTTAATAGAAGAATATAAACTGTTTTAAAATTTAATAATAAATAACTATGACAGTTGATAGCTGACATTTTGTTTTAGAAACATTTGTCAAATTTGCTGTCATTTATTAAAATAAAATTGTTTGCCAAATCATGTAGACATGTATTTCTTTTGGCAGAGTTCATCCAGAAGATTTTTCACATGAGGAATGTGGATAAAAATTTGAGTCGACTGATTTCGTAAATAGAAAATCAACACCTGCACGTCAACATTAAGCTAATGTTTGGCCTGAATCTTGAGTTGACCGGTTTATATTTCCAGCGTATTTCTTTAAGAACTACGTTGTCTAAGCCATCACCGCATTATAGGTCGATGATTTACTGATCAGAAACAGTAAGTTTTTTGGGTATCACAATCAAAACAATAATTAACTTCCCATAGGAAGTTATTGTAATGGGTCCGATTTGTCGAATTGAAAATTTTAACATTTCTCGACGCTTCGCGGACCCTAGAGTCGAAATAAACGATTTTTAGAAAGATGTCTGTGCGTGCGTGTGTACGTACGTTCGTACGTCCGTACGTCTGTACGTTCGCGACTTTTTTTTCGTCGTCCATAGCTCAAGAACCAGAAGGAATATCGACCTCAAAGATGCAGAAAGGGCTCTTAAGAAAATTTCGTGGGAGGTTTTTTTACCATAGCAGTTTAAAAAAAAGGTGAAAATTTTGATTAACCCTGAACCAATGACGCTAGAGACTTGAATTAAATTTTGTATTATATATTGTAACGTGATACCAAAAAATATATTTTTGGAAAAAAATCCAACTAACGGTTTTTTTATAAATCAAAAACTCTGAAAAAAAAATATTTGTCACCTCGAAAATTTTACGACTAAAATATGAATTCATCTCCAAAATAATTTTGTGCAACGAAGAATAATGTTTTTGACATTTGATAAAATTTTGAGAAAAATCTAATTGACAGTTTTTTTTATAAAAAATAAAAACCTAAACAAAACATTACCTACTCAAAGTTGGTAAAAATTGATTTTCGACCCAAATATCTTTTCAAGAATTACAAATATTGGCTTCAAACTTATTTTATTTCACAGAAAATATTGTTTCCGATATTCAGAAATTTTTTTATTAAAAATCCAACAGTCCGATTTTTCATAAAAAAATAAAATCTACAAAAAATAGTACCTACGCAAATTTGGTAAAACTTGATACATATAGACAAACTTTTAAGCAAGACAAATCGACAGACGGGATGGGAAGTTATTAGTGTGGGTCACATCCCAGCCACTTTTTTTGGAATGCATTAAGCTGTCCTGAATGTGAATCCCGACTTTCTATCATACTAAGTTTTTAAAACATACCTCTTTAAATTTTAAAAGACAACAAAAAATTGATGTGATAGACTGATTTAAGTCCATCAATACCCAACGGAAAAGTGAAATTTAATTATCAAGAACAAAACTTTATCGATCAGTGTTACTATAACGTATTCAAGACAGCTTACGTCACATTGGAAAATCAGGAGTTGAAGTGACCTGGCCACTGAAGTTTGATTTGCTTCTGTTGGACTTTTTGTTTTTTTTTTTTAAGTCACAGGTCTTTTTGAAAAAGCCATAAATATCAGCGTCCTTAAACATGGACAAAATGTTGTCTTATTTATTGAAAGCCAAAGACACAGTGTGAACAATTGGAAAAAAGGAGGATTTGGAAACGAGGTGAAGTAGTTTATTCTTGAAAATTGCAAGGACAGGGAAAGATAGATCGTGGTAAGGCATTCCACATTCGCGTAGTACGGCTAAAGAACAAATCTTTCTACTTCATAATATGGCTGAAGTTTGATTCAAGGCTCAAGTGATGCACACTTCTAGAAGCGTGAGTATTATGGCTGTACTGTTCAAGGCGATGCAACTAACTATTTTTTTAAAGCATACTCGAAGCAAATTAATTATATTTAGATTAAAAATTGCAGACATTATGAAGAGTGTCGAGGATAAAATGGAGACCTGGGCATTCCACATTTAAATCCGTGCAAAGTTACTTAAATGTTAAATAGATGAAGGGATTCCAATAATGAAACCATGCATTTTCACCCAGAGAGCATGGTGATACACTTTATCAAATTCCCTTGAAATATCAAGTGCAATAATCTTACTTTCTCTAAAATGATGTACAAATTTGTTCCACTGTTTGGTGAGATGAACAATGAGATCACTAGAGGATCTATTTCGTTCTTTAAGATATTTCTTCAACTAAGAATAATTTATCAGTGTTTTCATGACCTTAGAAATCAGGCACGTTAGTATTATCGGTTCATAATTTGAGGGAGAATAAAGTTGGTATTTTTTGGGATTAGCTGAACAAATGCTGTTTTAGAATGAGACCAGAAAAAGGAGTTCTGCTAGTGTGAAAAAACACCTCTTCAGAATTATAAAAGGGATACCGTCGCGGTCGGGACCAGCGGATTCAAGTATTTTGAGATCACGAATTTAAAAAGAGATTATTCCCATATAGAACTATGGAAAGATCAATTTCCGGCGAACTGCTTTTCTATACTTTTAATCTAGGATCGTTATACGATATACAGAGAACTACAGAGGGATTTCCTTTTTAAATGTATCTTATATGATATTTACAACGATGATACATAAGCGTCTTGTTAGTTAGATTGAGACCGGAAACTTGCTGAGAGAGTTCCAGGCTGGATTTAGACCAGGAAATTCGGCAATAGAGAACTTTTTATATTCAGGAGCGTGGCAGAAAATTTCTTGAAATAAAGGAAAAAAGCTGTACGTATTTTTTATCGATTTTAAAGCAACTTTTGATACAATCCATCGAGGTGCAATATTCTACCAGTAATGTCAGCTATGGAATTTAATAGTAAATATCGATAAATCGAAGGTTATAGTTATTAAAAGTGGTGGTGGACGTAATGCATCAAATCAAAAATGGAGCTTTAATCGAGAAAATATTGAATGTGAGCGAGACTACAAATACCTTAGCATTACTGTTACAAATAATTTGAATATGGAGAAACATCTGAAGGAGAAAATGGTTAAGGCAAAAACTGCTATTGATATGACATGGAAAAAATGCTTCATGAATAAGTGTATAGCACATAGTAGCAAGTTTGAAGTCTTTGAAGCAGTAACTGTAGATGTTAAAAGTACAATTCGGTTGAAGAACTCCTTACGCACTTTATAAAAAGAATATTTTATTTGCCGAAAAATACGCCAAAATACGTTATAAAGCTGGAAACGGGTCTCTCTCCTTTGTTTATAAAAACATTGAAGTTACAAGCGGACTTCTTGCTTAACGTTTTTAAAATTAATGATTCACGGGTCGTGAAAAAAGAGGCCATAAAAGCCATACAAGATCAAAGCAGTTGGTATCGAGAGTGGCAAGATCTTGCTGGGGAATGTCCTTGTACCTTGTCATTTTAAAGATTAATGAGAAATGTAGAGCTGAATATAATGCTGAAGCGTCTAATTCCTTGTACAGAATAACTTACAGCAGATTAAATCATAACCTAGCAGAGAACAACTATTTCAAGGATTCCAATAATGGCCGTGTGATTTCTATGATGGTCAGACTACGTAGTGAACTAATAGATTTAAATTACATTCTACACATACCTGCTTTCACGTTTGCTTGTTCTACTTGTTAAAAAACGATCGATTTTAAAGTTCAAAATTCTCAAAGCTTAAATGATGCACCAGTCTTATAACAACGATCGACTAGAAAAAAGGGCCCCAAAGACTCTATTCTGATTGCTGTATAGCTTCAAGAAACATTCCAGCACCGTAAAGGTCTATAACAACAACACCGTTTTATGTAGATAAGTACCTCGTTGCTATTACAACGCTTTTAAGAAGAGAATTGTTACCGTTATTATTGGTTCTTTAAATTGTTGTTTATATAGAAAAGTATAGTTACTATACTACTTGTGTCCTTGTTGCATTTACTTATATTGTAGATACAAAATAGAAACTTCTTGAATCTGGGTGATAGATAAAAGCAATTGTGCCGGCTGCAGCACGATCCGTCAGTCAAAATTTGCCTTTGCTTGCGCTGATTACGTAATTTTTGAAAAATTTGTAACATATGTCGTCGCCAAAGTAAATACGACCAACTTATACCTTACCTAGTTCAAGTCTTTAAGTATATTAACATACTTGAAGTCCTGTTATTTGCTGTGTTACCATTCTTATTTTATACAAAACATTTTATATACGAGTACATATATGCAATCGAGATGCTTAGTACCTTGTACTTTTGTTTACTTAGATTTTCGAAAAAATCTTGTGGCAGTTAAAACAGATTCGAGCATTCGAAACACAAAAAGATCGCGTAATTGATCCGTATAGTGTTGTATGTATGTATAGTCCGTTCCGTATCTATCTGTAGCGGAATAGCACATTTTTATATCCACCGGACAGACGGATGTAAAAGAAGGTAACAAACAGCAATTGTTGCGGGGTACTACTGCAACTGCAACTGCAAATACTGGATATGTTATATTTATGTACGATTTAGAGCCCCCATTTTGGTACGCGCGCGGTATAGCGTTGTATAGCGTAGCGCTTCAATGGCCGACAATGCGCGCTATACATTAAACTACACTACTCTACACAAGCTGCTGACCTCGTTTTGGCCATTTGAGTTATTGTCTCTGCTGATACTCAACATAAATAGATTTCTCGAGAGCTCTCGGATGTGTGTTTTCCTTCAATCGTCAGCGTTACGTCCGTCGTCCATCGTTCTTTGATCGTTTGGGCAATCTCAGCATAGCTATACCTCCATAGCTTAGCTACCTATCCTGCCTGCCTCCTCGTCTATATGTATGGATAAAGCTTAAGCTGGCCACCAGAAGTTATCGAAATTTGACGATCGTATTGGCAACGTGAGAAAATTACGTCGGCGCGCATGCTCATTCGGATGCCAATTTAGGAACAGAAATAGATGGGGTTCCTTTTATATTATAACGCGATCGCGGGCATTGTATTTTTATACATATACTAAGTACAGTTCAGTTGGGACTTTGGCTTAGCATCAGTATCAGTGCATTATTTGCGGAAAGCATGTTATATTTTTGTCTTATGTTTTATCAAAGATCTAAGATTGAAAAGGAAGCATGAGTTATGCCAGGCTGTCGCTCATGAAATTGAACACCTGAGTGGTGTGGTGTTCAAGATCTGATTGGCTTGCTTGTTTTTGGTAATGTTTTTCAGTTTTTGTGTTATTTTTAGTGGTTGATAGAAAAGTTGTTAAAAGTCAGATAATGTTTCATAGAATTGAGTATTTACGATGTGTCCGTTTGGAACAAGGTAATGTTCTGCTGGATTTTATTTTTCTATAGGTATATATTTTGCTAAACGGCAATCAGTGAACTCTAATGTGACAATTAATGGTGGTTTTTCTATATTCGAACACACGTGACATCGATTGATGCAGAACATATTTTTTTAACGAGGTAAAGCCATAGAAAAGTGTCAACAGAAACATTGTTTTGTTTTTTTAAAAGAGATCAAAAAAGTTAAAGCAAAAATGAACTGATTTATGATGCTGCTGTTCTTTTGGATGAGATGTTAAACGCCAATTGAAACGCTTTTTTTTATTGAAATAAGTTATATTTCGAAACTTAACAGTTTTTATAATATATCATAGTGGATCATGAAATTTATTTACTCTCGAAGCTGTCTGGTTTCATTCTTAAAAGTTGTATTACATTTGAGTCTTCTAAGTATAGATGAACAACAACTACGTTTTATTAATAAACCTACTTGTAAGAGTTTTACTTTATAAAGTGCCCCAAACTATCGAAATGCCTTGAACAACTGCACCCAAGATTCTACCAAATACCCCCTCCCGTTTATAGTAAAGCTTAGTTGTATGTTATCATAATATTATTAGTATTGTTTGATCTGCCAGTTGCAAAGAACTGTGTGAAATGCCTTAAGATCCTATGAACTTACTATTTAATATGACAGTAAGGTCAATGTCAGCCGATGTTAAAAATTGAGCTTCGTGAAAAAGCTCTTTGGGAAATAACCTCCAAAACAATTATGAAATTACCCCCCAAATTGGAGAGTTCTTTTATATGAAACAACTTCCCATTTTTGGGTATTTAATTCATACTTTTTTTGGGAACTAATTTCATTTTTAATTTTGGGAGTTATTTCATGATGCAATAAAGCCCCAAATTCAACTATGAAATATGTTAGCTTTCCCTTTGGTAACATAAGGTGGGCTTATTTCTCCAAATAAGCTGTTCTTATTTCACTTTGTCAAATTGCAATATGACCAACTTTTAAAAATTGGCGTTATTTCACTTTTGTAACCAAATAAAATAGTAAGACTGTTCTAAAAGTTGAGCAGTTTTTCAATCTTTTTTGAGGACTTATTTCTTAATTGGGGAGGGGGGGGCGTTTTTAGAAAGATCTCTGTGCGTGCGTGTGTACGTACGTCCGTACGTCCGACGTCCGTACGTTCGCGACGTTTTTTTCGTCGTCCATAGCTCAAGAACCAGAAGAGATATCGACTTCAAATAAATTTTGTTATATAGATAATAAGGCAGAAAGATGCAGAAAGGGTTCTCAAGAAAATTGCGTGGGTGGTTTTTTTACCATAGCAGTTTAAAAAAAAGGTGAAAATTTTGGTTAACCCTAAATATCTCATGAACCAATGACGCTAGAGACTTGAATTAAATCTTATATTATATATTGTAACGTGATACAAAACAATTATATTTTTGGAAAAAAATTCAATTGACGGTTTTTTTTATAAATCAAAAAAACTGAAAAAAAAAATTTGTCACTTCGAAAATTTTACGACTAAAATATGATTTCATTTCCAAAACAATTTTGTGCAGTGAAGAATAATGTTTTTGACATCTAATAAAATTTTGAGAAAAATCGAATTGACAGTTTTTTTTACAAAAAATAATAACCTAAAAAAAAATAAAAAAAAAGTTGGTAAAAATTGAGTTTTGACTCAAATATCTTTTCAAGACTTTAAGATATTGGCTTTAAACTACTTTTATCTTTCAAAAAATGTTGTTTTCAACATTCAGTAAAAGTTTGAAAAAAATAGAATTGACAGTTTTTTTACAAAAAATTAAAAACCGAAAAAAAATTTAACAAAAGTTGGTAAAAATTGATTTTCGACTTAAATATCTTTTCAAAAATTTGAGATTATGGCTTCTTACTAATTTTAACTCATAAGAAATATTGTTTTCAACATTAGGAAAAATTTTGAGAAAAATCGAATTGACAGTTTTTTTACAAAAAATAAGAACCTAAACAAAAAAATTAATAAAAGTTGGTAAAAATTGATTTTCGGCTCAAATAGCTTTTCAAAAATTAAAAATATTGGCTTCAAACTTATTTTATTTCACAGAAAATATTGTTTTTTATATTCAGTAATTTTTTTTATAAAAATCCAACAGTCCGTTTTTTCATAAAAAAAATAGAACGCAAATTTGGCAAGAATTGATACATTTAGACAAACTTTTAAGCAAGACAAATCGATAGACGGGATGGGAAGTTATCAGTGTGGGTCGCATCCCAGCCTCTTTTTATTTTTCTGTTTTGAAAACCAAAAATTGACACTTTTGTGATTTTCAGATAAATCGCATGAAAAGGCTAACCACGAAGACATACAAGAATGTGTATGGGTTGGTTAAAATACGAGAAATATCATCCCTTATACAGATTATCCCCATTCGTTGCTCATCCTTAGACTGCTCATAAACTAATTCATCGAAAGAAATTGTTTGTGGTATTAATAATAATTTGATAATTCCATAGAATAAAGGAAAATATGTGATAATATCTAAGAGTTTTTGAAATATGTAACAAATTTGATCAATAAATATTTAATGGGTCAATTTATTTAAAAATTTTGACAGTCACTCAGAATTTTATGCTTGTGACATTTAAATTTCATAACTGCATTGGAAGTTTTTCTACTCGCTTTTTCAAATTGAAAGTTTTGAAATTTCTACGTACATACATAGTATGTCCGATTAAGAAAACATTTTACTGAAGTTAGGATCACAAACTTAATCTTAACTTTTATAATTCTAATAAATGTATGCAAATTCTGAATTTTTGACATTTCTAATTAATTAGTCCGTTTTCAAGATTAAACGAGCCCATACACTACGCAAACAAACGTGTGTTTGAGCAAACATAGTTTCGCCACACGCTACGCAAACATGTTTGAGAGATTTTAGTTGCGTGACGTTTTTCATCGAGTGATTTAGCATGTGCAGCTTTGATTATTGCCTTGGCAATTAAAAAAAAAAAAACAGAAAAAACGGTTTGAGTAAAATTCAATACACACCACACAAACATGTTTGTGCAGGTACGGAAAATTCAAAATTTTTTGATTTTGTTCAAACCGCTTGCGCAAACACGCATCATCCCTACACACTACTCAAACAGTTTGCACAAACATTTTTACAACAACAAAATACATTCGTTTGCTCAAACAGTTTGTGTAGTGTATGGGCCCTATAAAGTTGCTTTTTTATGCCTTAACGAACTGTCAATTTAAAACGTGTTAATTTGCACGCTTTTTAATCAAAGGGATTAAGGCCCGTTTGCTGATACTAATCATAACTCTTTAAGCTCTACATAAGTAACTACATATGTCCTACTTAATGGTTTGCACGGAACTTAAAGTTCGTAATAAATGTCAGTAAATGGAACTTATTTTATGGCGAAGAAATAATAGAACATAAAGCTCTAAGTTTCACTTATGAAATTTATAAAGTCATGTCCTCTGATGACATTTCAATAAATTTGAATCACAAAACTTATTTTTGATTGACATTAAAGTAAAACTAAAAAATATGAATTTGGAGTTGATAGATGTTGAGGTTCTCGAAATGACCGTAGTTAAAGCTTTTCGTCAAATTTACGATAGGAATGAACATTTTTTTTTGGCTTCGATCAACTAGACTTTTACAAACGATTTCGCCTAACCAAAAATATGACAAATCGCATACCGCGAAAAACCTTTTTAATGGCACCATTACTCAGCCCCCGTGTCCGGTTGAGTACTGGCGTACGGTTGTCGTTTTCAATTGAAGACAACTTTTATTACTATTGCGCCCAAATGCCTCTTGCACAACATGTTAAGAAAAATTTGAGTGTCATTAGATCCTCCCGAAAGCGTAGATTCAGAATGCAAATAACTTAGGACAAATGACATACGCTCAGAATTTTCAAAGCCAAACTTCATCAAACAGTGGAATACAAAAACGCAAAGACCTAATAAATAACTATTTTGGTAAGCTGTGAACTCTTCGGAAAAGTTATTACTGAAAAGAAAATAATATAAAGTGCTAAATTTTAAACTTTATTAAAAAAACTATATAACAATAACAAAAAAGTGTAAAAATAGGAACTACTTAGTATATACATATTAATACTAATAAGTCTTGAGAATTGACAATAAAATAAAATAAATAAAAAACAAACAGACACATTCTTATCAATCCAATTCTTTTAAAGATAAGTTTAAAAAATGATTTTATCGAATACCTTAAATACGTTTCCACAATTTGAGAACGAATACATGTTTGGGAAAATTGTGAAGGCATCACTTTTTACTTAACGGTTTTGATTTCAATGTGAAATTCCAATGATATTTTTCTCAACTCATGTTCAATAGAGTTTCAATATTTTTTTTTTGAAAAGCTTTATCTGTTTGGGTCTCGTATTGAAGCTTACAGATATACCTACATAGCTACGAAAATTAATCCGTAATTTTAGAGCTACAACATTGAAGCAACCAGTCTGCACATTCTAAAAGCGTCCATTTTTCATTTGTTGTTAGATTTGGGTTGCTTCATCTTTTTTGGTCAGCCATATCGTTAATTAATATTTGAAAACTATTTTGTATTCTTTCCACAAATCAAAAATTCATATTCAATTTCCCGTTTTAAAATTTCATGTAGGTATACATTGACATCTGTTTGGCATTTTGTAATGAAAAAAAGTTGGATGCGTTTCAATCTATGTGGAACTTAGTTAAATGCACCTTAAATATTTTCTGATAACCAAAAATAAATTATATTGTACTTAAAATCTAAGATGTACTTAGTTGCGGCACACATTTTAGAACAGTATGAGAAAATCGGCCTAAATGTATTATTATAGTTAGAAAATTATTAAAATTTTGAAATAGGTAGTGAATTGATAAATTTGTAAATTTTAAAGACATGTAACAGCAAACTTTGGCTAGGATTTTGAGATATTTGGAGGAGATTCACTTCATAGTTTAAGAAGTGAAGTTAGTGAAGTTTTTATTTTTTAATATACAATTATGAGCCGTTAAAAAGTTTCAAAACATATTATCTGAAATTTGTGGACTCCATTTTATAAATTAAAAATTTATCACACAAGTAAAATTTGTAAAATTTCTACCTGTTAAATTTTATGAACTACTGGATTCTTACGTCTTAAGGGTTTTGAGCTATATTTTACGGTAATTACATATATTTCGAATAGAATAAAGGTACATTAAATCCATGTGTTTTCTAAGCGAAAAGACATTTCTGAAGTTTTTGTTATTAACATTTTCTAAGTAGTAAAATCAGTCGATAGCTCATCTTTTTGTTAAAATTGTATTTAGTGTTCTTTTCCAAAAAATTTCAATAGCTTAATACTCGATAACACAATTTCCAGAGTAGGTAACGGTTGTATAAAACTTTACGCTGGTAACTATTTTAACAGGCCGCCATTTTGTTAACAGTCAAGCTGACAAGGCTTGCAAATTTATCTTAAAAATCATATTTCTGTTAGAAATACAAAAAAAAAAAAACAATTTTGCTTAGGTAGCGATGTAGCTAAATTATCGTTGAATGGATACGTCAGTAAAAAGAAACTGACTTATTATTTGGAGTGATTATAATTCTCAACTGTATGTTGAGACACCGTTACATTCATAAAAATTAACTTGTGATGTGCTTTATGGGTTAGTGGAAAAATTAGTTCGTACTTCATTCAGCAATTAAACAACCATGATTTGCATTAGCTGTGGTTTTAACAAGACGGTGGGGCACAACACGTCACGTCACACATTTCGTGCATCCACTGATTTATTGAAAAATACGTTTAATAATTGCAAAGATTCATGTTACGGACACGCTACTTGACTACTTTCCATGGGGATATGAGAAATCACGAGTCTACGTCGCGTCGCTAAGCTTTACACTATTGACCACTTGAAGAAAAACCTTCGCCGCCTTATTGTCAATACACGGCCACAAATGTTTGAAAAAGTCATCGAAAATTGGACCCCTAGATTAGACTTCGTCCGAGCTTCAAAGTTGTATACCTCTGAAGAAATCACATTTTATTTTCGAATTTCCCAAGACAAAACCTTAATTTTAAAGTCGATCAGAACATGTAGATTTTTGCCTAAAAATGTATTATTTTCTCCCAAGATTGTATATTGATTTTTTAAAACATTTTTGGGAACCATTTTATATCTTAGCCTTTTGTCCGTTAGTAGAAACTAAATTTTTAATTAATTTTCAATCGTTCGGGTGAAATAATTGCTCTTGTAATTTTTTGACAATGTTGCATAATCAACTTCAAAAAACATGCGTTTGGCATTAAAAGACGATATGTTTGCAAAACTTATGTTTTTCTTCATTATGTTAATATTGGCAATACCCTAAGCCCCTAAGGCTTCGAACATCTTTAAAATTAATTTTTCGTTTCTTAAAAAACTTGACCTCAACTCGCGATAAAAATCGTTCGTGTTGCATGTTGACATTAAAAGGTATACCTCTCCCTTCCTCCAACAGCTCGCTCTCGCTGGAAGCTGATGAGTGTCAAATATGTTTTTATAATATTTCAACATTCGAAGCTCCTAACAAGGCCAAACGAAGACAACAACGGCAACGACGAAGATGCGTTAACATTCACACGCAGCCAGACGCCATAATCAACGCTTCGGAATATATACCTATGTTGTTTAGTTGGCCGAAATTGGTAGTGCTTGTGATGGCTTATCGTGACCAAAATTATTAAACACGAAACCAATGAAGGCAGACCTTTAAGAAATAAGCAAGAACAAAAAAAAAAACTCGAAGGAGGAGGACACCCGTTTAATTTATGATCGCCTTTTGACATATTAATTAGTTTTATGCCCAAAGGCCCATTATGATAAAAAAAGATATGTGCATATGATCAAGCTTTAACAGACTTTTCGGCAAGCTCGTTGGCACGCTATTTCAAGGATGGGTCAAAATTAAAAAATATTATAATGTTGTAAGATGTTGTAATGTGTTGTACGACTTTGTCTTGTAATGATCGAACAACACTCGCCCTAGATTTAGGCTCTCGAATAACTGTTCAAGTGGTACAGGTACATGCGAGTACTTATCACTTCCTCTCGTGGCAAGATCACTTGTAAGACCGCGTCGGCAAATCAATCAACCAAACGCTTCACGATAAGCAATACTTGTCGTACATATCTCCGTATAGTCGGATGGAAATATACAGGTATCACTCCACACGCGCGCATTGATATTTCATTTCTCGCATAACGTGCGACGGCACAGCGAGACGGTGGCGGTGTGGCGGCAACAACCGCACGCTCCTGCTGCTTGTTGGTTCCTTGGATCTACGATCGCGATCCGCCATCCTCGATGCGATCCGATGCGATCAGGTGATGGTAAATCAGATCAACTAAAAGGCGATATACGACGATGTTAATGCTTGTTGTTGTAGTTGTAGTTGTATAGTTACATAGAAAGAAAAAAAAAAAACAAGCGCACATGCCTTATGCCGCATGCCGCATGCACCCATCGCCATCAGTTCAAAGGAAGCCGCCTCCTCTGGACTCCTTTAACTCGTCCAACAAACGTCGAAGATCGTCGTGCGATGTTCTATGAGGCGCTTCTATAACGCTTCACTCCTTGCGCGTTTTACTCACTGATGCTGCCGCTTTTGATGATGGCACTCATCCAATCTCCAACTCCAAACGCTCCAAAGATCCAGCTCTCAGATAGAGATTGTCTGGATCTGGATATAGTTGCAGTGATGCTGTTTTTGGTACACTGTATAATGTATATTAACTGAGCCACATTTTTAGAGTGGTCAAGTGGGAGAGCGACGAGCGTGTTCTAGCACTGGCACTAGCACTAGCACTAGCACTAGCACTAGCACCGACATTGGCACCGACCGAGCAGCCATCAGACGCTTATGCTGAATTTAATTTGAAAATAAATTTTATTGCAGTGCTTGGACATCATGTTCTACCCATGTCCGTGTTTAATGTCCGCTCTTAAAGTGAGTTATAGATATGGAGATGCCGATGCCGCTCCTGCTGCTGTAGCCGAAGTCGATATATAGCTTGTGGCGTTTCCTGACCGCCATCGCCTTCACTCCGCTTGCCGCCTCGCCTGATGAGGAGATTGTCAACAGCGATTATCGGATCTAGTTGTCAGGCGCGTCGTCGTCGTTGTCTTAGAGCCATAGTCATAGTTGTTGTGTGTATTGCCGATGCGATGCGATGTAGTGCAAGAAGTCGTCCGCTTTAGATTTTGGAAAAATAAATTACCTAACCGTCCTTAGAAGGAGAGCATCCGCAGCTAGTTCTTCTTCTTCTTCTTAAAGAGTCCCATACAATGCCTTTTAGAGTTGGCTAACTAATTGTGATACCTTGAGGCGGCAGCAGTCGATCGAGTATAGGTACTAGTACAAGCTAAATAAAATACTCCTCTGGGACGAGACGGGAGAGCGATATTCACTTGGAAGTTTTGGTTCTCACAGTTTTTCGGGATGATTTGCTCAAATGATTTATGAGGGATTCTGTTGCTGCTCATAAATAAAATCCAAGTCACTATGACGACAGCCGTAGCCTAACCTTTGCCTAGCTAGGCGATGTTTTTTATGGGCAACAAAGACGACAACGGCAATAGAGCAGCGATGATATGATGGCGACGAAAAACAACACGGCTCAGAAGAAGACGATCAAATTCAAACTCGACTCGAAGCGACGCGACGTTTCTACCGAAAATGTATAAAAAAGATCACCAGATTGACTCCAAGACGACGAATTGTCATCATTTAAATGTGTCGAAGCTCGGAGGTTAGGGAAGCATACAAAACCCATCCCATCATAGAGCACGCCGCGCCGCCGCCGCCCGTGTCTTTAGGGGGCACTTATATATACGATTATATATACTGCCTATAGTTCCTACCACTGCTCTGCCACTAGCTTTAGCTGTAGCTCTGCCCTGTTTCGTCTTCCTTCGACAGAAAACCGAATCGGAAAAGAAGAAACTTAAAGTCGGAAAGTCAGAAAGTCTTCCCGCTCGTCTTGGTGGGTGCTGCTGTTGCTGCTGCTGCACTTTGGTGCAACCGTCATGAGTAAGGTAGAGCCCCAGTTCCTCCGTCTTCTTTTATTTTACTTGGCTATGGGTTATGTGAAAGGTCAAGTTCGTGATCGCATTCAAAATTGTTGTGTGCCAGCGCATCCGTAACTGGCAGATGAAGATGAACATGAAGTAGAAGAAGAATCTAAGAAGTGAAAAAAGAAGAGCCACCAGTTCTTCCAGCATCTAAGCCGCTGCGCTATCCGCATGAACCTATACCTGGTGGCGGTCGTCGTCGCTCGGTGGTAGCGGTGGTGGTGGTGGAGGTTGTGCCATCATTGGATATTCTGCCACTAGAAAAGTCAAAAAGAAGAAGAAGCAGCAGCAACAAAGTGAATGCTTCACATGGAGACATGTTGTCTCCATCACATTCAGTTATAGGACGACCAAACCAACTGCTGCTGCAATCTTTGCCTTTGCTTGACTGGCTTAGACTGGCCTGGCCTGGATGATGATGATGATGATGGTTGAATCTGAATTCCTTTATTGGTAACGAGGTGGCACCATCGCATCGCATCGTATCGACTCTTCTCTTAGTTTTGGTTTGTCTTCGTTTTGTGTTCTTATAGTTTTTGATGCAAAGACCTTCTCGATGACACGTTAACGGGATCCACCTTTCAAATCATAATCAATAGAGCATGTTGTTCCCATTTGGGAGCAGTTGTGTGTTTCGTCAGCCAGCAACAACTAGCAACTTCAAGACTGCAACTTTTTCGTCGCGTCGTCGTCGGTCGTCGTCTTCGCCATGAAATCGATTGCTTGTGATATTTTCTTCTTTTTTTGACTCACAGTTCATGGAATTTTACTTTTTGTTGGTTTTTAAATCAATTGCAATGCGGGCCCAGGACAGGACAGAACAGAAAGATATTTTGATTTGATACAACGAATATGTTTATGAATAAATTTTGATAAATAACTGTCCATAGGTTTGAGCTGGAGGAGCATTGTGATGATAATATGTCTCTCGCATTCAAACATGATGCGGAGGAAATTCATTTGTTTGACAATATTTTGTTGCTAAAAGGAATTGGAATTTGTTGAATGAAAATTTTTGATTGTGATGGTATTTCGCGGTATTGATATTTTTGCTGGCAGATGTTAAAAAGTTATAAATATACATAAACTTCAGCTGTCACTTGGTAAAATTTTGAAAGATTTTACATTTGAGATGTTTGGTAGGTAGTTGGATATATTTTTAGGAAGCGGGTATAACTGATTGGCGTCAACATGGGGATATGTCAAATGTTGCAACGGTAGCTACACATCACTTATAAAGGTATTTATTTTTCCTCCAGGTGTGAATCATTGGCTGCTGGTTGTGAATTATAGTGATTTAAATATTACTTTTTGATACAACTGTAATGAGAAATTTTATATGCACATAAAAACATACATACTTAAATATATGCTTATATGAATCTAAATGTAATAATTAATAATTAAAATCATTGTCATTCTAGAGGAGGAATTAAACTAACTACTCATGAATCCGCAACCCTGGCGCTTATATGAGCCACATTCTTCACTTAGCATTAGTCTCATTCGTCCCTAACATGGATAATCCGGCTCGAAGGACCAATTCGTTATTTTCCTTTTTTTTTAAAGGTTGGTAATATTTTTCTTCAGGTTTATTCTATATTTTGTTCTTTATTTTGAATAATTTTATGCTATTATGTTAGTTAACTCCCTATTTGAAATACAGTTTTTAAAATATTTAGAACTCAAGTGCATAAATGATTACTTTGACTTACATTTCTGGCATTCTACAGATACAATATGCGAAGTTTGTCAGTTTTAATTTGACTGTAAATTATTTTGGCATTCATTTTAATAGTGTAATTAATTAAATTGTTAATTAAAGGCTCAGAAATGTAATATTTACATATTTTATCGCTGTCAGAAAGTGTTTGCATCCAACCAGCAATGCGCACAATAAAGTCAGCCTTAAGTTATGTAACATTGAAATTACAAAAAAAGTTTATTCTGAAGGGCAGAAAACTTAGGTAAGATGTTTTACTGCTAATTTAGCAATGAAGAGTTTTTGGATTTTATTTTATGCGAAAGTTGAGTTTGTTATATAAAATAAAAGTATATTTTCATTATGTCACCCAACATTTTTAGTCCTTTTTTTTTATAATTCACAAGCACTCAAGGGGTTATTAGTACCCTTTATATGTGTATATTTAAACACAGTGTGAGCGTTAGGAAAATGGGGAAGGATTTAAAAGGAGATACCGGTGCACATTGGTCTTAAAGTTCTGAACATCAAAATGGGAGGGAAAAACAGAGTTGGCCAAAGCATTCCACATTCTCGATGTGCGATTTAAGAAAGAATCTCTATAATTGACAGTACGCCCGAAATTGAGCTCAAGGGTAAACTGATGAGAATTCCTAGAAGTGCGAGTTTTACGTCTGAATAGTTTAAGGGGTGGAATGGAACTGGCTAATTCGACAGAACATTGTTTGTAAAAATATCGATAAAACAACGAAAGGCATGAAACATTGCGGCGGTGTTCTAGCGATGTAAATGTTTCGATTATAGTTCTGTCGCCTATCATTTTTAAACCCCTTTTTTGAATTCTATCCTTTAAGCCAGATTTTCCATCATATTACGGGATCGACTGAAAGCAATATCCAGATCATTCTAATCGGTGGAAGGCACTTAAAAGGTCATTTAAATTTTTCTTGAAAACTTCATATCTTTAATGAAACATCGAACTTTTCGAACGCTTTAAATCGACTACTCATGTACCAAACCCTCAGTTTTATGTGGTGATGACAGTGACTCAATTTTAGGTCTGTTACAGTTGTGATTCTAGTGACAGAACTTAGAACTTTTACAACAGTCATCAGGAGAAGATACCATTTTTCTTGAATAATGAGATTATATTCGTTTATACACGACGTAACACAATGGGCCATATTCATAGTTCTTTGATAAGTTCTGATTTTGTCTTTGTTAAACTACACTTCAGTTTATGTTATTCATAGACAATTTCAAACCATTTTAAAACGATTGCCTGGAGTCTAAAAAGAAACACGAAGGATCCTATTTTTAAGCTGTTTTTAAATCTACAAAACGTCAAAAATAAACAAACTGTCTGAGAAAATAACGTTGCGAGACATTTTATTTAAAAATTAAAATGTCAAAAAACTTATGGCTGAATCACATACACGCTTCAGCTTCGGCTTCGGCTTCGTTTGCGTTACGTTGGGCATGCTTCGAGGTTGCTTTGAATGACATTTCAATTATTTCATCCGTCCAAAGAGCAAATATTTTGTTTGTTGAAATTTTTTTTCAGATGTTGAGCTGTCAGACAAAGCAAATGTTCAGATAGTAATTGAACTAGAGCTTCTGTTTGGAGTCACATTACGTTACATTACGTTCTTTTCCTTACGATTGTCAAACGAAACGTGAGGTCGAAGCTCCATTGTGATAGCATGCATTGAATTCCTATGGCTGAACTCGTAAACATCAGGCGAAGCCGAAGCTGAAGCGTGTATGTGATTCAGCCATTAAGCATATGTATGTACATATATCAATATTTTGATATTTTGCTGGATGTTGGAATGCTACCATCCAGCAGAAAACGAAAGCTCTATACTTAAACCGAATTAAACCCTTTTGAAATGGATGAGGAATGTTTGTATGAAAGGTATCAATTCGAGAAAAAAAAACGTCAAGTTTATGATTGATCGAAATTCAATGAAAGGTTTTCCAATATCTTTGTGTTTCCAAGACTTAACAGCAGTGCGACTTACATACAATTTCTCAACTAAAGCCTAGTACGCTGCTGATGCGAAACGAAAATTCCCATACAAAAATGACATGACGAAATCATAAACGAAAAATCTCGCTGTGCTTTTCGTTTTTCAGTACGCTGCTGAACGACGAAATGTGACATTTTAGTGGATAGCTGTACTAGATTTCTTAGTACAATTCTCCACTCTTTTCGTTCTCAATTTAATTGCCCAGCACATTAATTGCTTGCGAAATTTTGACGTTTAATTTTTTTATTGAAACAAAAAAAAATTAGTTTACTCGTGACTTTCGGTGTTTTGACTTTGATTTATATTTGATTTAAAATAAAATGGATTTGTCTAATGTGTTCCAACATTGCATTTCCGAATCGGAAACACAGGATGTTATTGGTGATGTGCAAGAAGTGATGAAGACAAGTAGTGAAATTCAACTTCCAGACAGAACTCTCCACAAATATTTTTCCGCTGTGGTTTTCGTTTCAATTTCGCTCTGCACTTGGAGACCGCCGAAAAATTTCGTTTCGCATCAGCAGCGTACTAGGCTTAACAGCGAATAGAAAAATTTAAATTATTTCAAAGATTTTGGCTCTCCAGATAACGTGAAATTGTACTAGAATTGTAGTAGAATATATTTTAAACCTGTTTCTAACTAAACAGAGCTGCCAAATTCTTTAGGAAATAGCAGCTGTGTCTGATCTAGATGCTAAATTTAGACTCCAGTTCAAATAGACTCGGGTTTAAAATATGACTATGAATATGCCTCATTATTTTCAAACGTTGGCTTCTTTCTAAAAAATCGTATGATGTACATTTGAACCTGTATTTTGGGTTGGAGTAAAAATTCCAAAAACAGAAATTCATGAAAATCTAGAATCCCAAAAACCCAAAATCATAAAATACACAATTTGTATCATATTTTTTACTTAGTCGATGAATTCTGATGATTTTTTTTAACGAGAGACCATTTAGAATTTACACGTACTATCTGACCTGGCAGACGTCGTTCTGTAAAATGTTATTTAAAGAAAATAATATGGTATTATGGAGAACTCATGGAGCTTTATTAATTTTTAATTGTCCGAAATTAATAACATAAACAAATCAGTTACAGCATATTCATAAGTGTAATTACAAATTTAAAAATAAAAATCGATTTATTAAATTATTAGGGATTTTTAGTTTTCGGGATTTTGGAATTTCCAGATTCTGGTTTTTTAAGATTTACAGGATTTTGGCTGTTGGGAATTTTGGATTTCCGTGGTTTTGAAATGTCCAGATTCTGGGTTTTTGGATTTTCTAGATTTTAGGTTTCCAGGATTTTTTTTTCAGGACTGTGTACGTTTTTCTTTTTAAATAACATCATACATAAAACTACCGACAGCAAATTATTATAACACGTGAAAACGAATTTTTACACTGATAAATTGTATTACTCTTTTATTATTTAACTTCTCAAAAAATTGATAATATTTACTCCAAAGAAATATTCTATTTTATTTTTTGGGTTTGCGGCCTTTCTGAATTTGCGGTTTTCGGCATCTTGGCTTTTAGGGAGCATGGGCTTCCGGGATTATGGGTTCTATGGATTTAAAATTTCGGGATTGTGAACGTCTCTCCTCCAGCTGTATTCAAATAGAGAAGCTTTAAACAGTTATAATAGAATTGATTTGTTTACGATCCTTAAATGATTTGACCAAATCTAAGCATTTGCATTTTAAATTTATTTTAAAGCTGAGATCAATAAATCCTTAAAAAAAGAATTTAATTTTATTCGGAAAAGTGTAATTTTTTTAATTTATTGGATATCAGAGAAAAAAATTGAAACGAAAAAGTTTTTAAAAGAAATTTTAATGTCAGGTAGAAAACTCTTGTTCTTCTTGATCTTTTTGCAAATAGGTTGACAGGCAATTTATTTATATCCTTTATGAGGGATACTAAATAACTCTTTTCCTGTATGTCGTGCGCATTATCACTAATCTTTCGCACATAAAAATAATAAACAATATTCCATGCGCGGCTGAGTAGCTTGACGCCATTTATACATATGTATGTACCTATATTAAATGAAGATGAGCCCAAGCTGTGTGTGACTACACCCTTTCTTCAGTTTGCTGCACGCTATCTGCTAAGTGTCAATTAATAAATTAACGAGCGCTACCCTATACTATAGTGCTTCTGCTGCTGCACTTCATATGGATTGCTCTCTTCCCCTTCAAAGTCCCGTCGTTGTTGTCGTCATCGTCGTCGTCGCCACTATTGGACACTTCGAGTTCGAGGTCTGCAGCAGGAAGCCGAACTTGATTTGGTTGTACTAGCGCTAGCGCTTGCGCTTGCCCGTGCTTATTCTTTCCTCCCGCCTTTCACACCATCAGCCAGGGCAGCGTCACATTGATTAATCCAACCGATTAAGCACATGAGTGCGGATATTAATCACCCCAGCTACACACGTAAAATATATTGGCCTTTTGTCTGATGGAAATGGAAATGCTTATGCGCTCAAATCTAGGTACATATATGCGAGTATTGTGAGCTCGGTGGCGCGCGCGCGCATACGCAACGCGCATATATCTCAGAATATTCTCAAGGAGCCTTAGAGTCACAAATCAGAATCTTGCTTCTATAGATTCATAATAATATCGTATGCTTATGCTTAGAGGTATGGTTTGCAAAAGAGAAAGGCAAACCAGATCAACTGCATACTTCGTACTCGGCTCTGGAAAATCCGCGCCTATACCTTACCTATTCATACTTCTCCATACCGAACCTAGAGGCAGCTAGGTAGGTAGGTAAGGTACCTATACTTCTATCTATCTATATCTTTTTAGACTTAGACTCACATGCCTACACCAGTGTAAGACAAGTGAAAGACACTCCGTATGACACAAGAGCCGTCGTCAGCACGCCCGCCTGCCGCCATGCCAGTCGCCAAGAATCAAATACTAGTCACGACTATGACCAAACCCACA
Source organism: Eupeodes latifasciatus (assembly GCA_920104205.1). Lineage (NCBI taxonomy): Eukaryota > Metazoa > Arthropoda > Insecta > Diptera > Syrphidae > Eupeodes > Eupeodes latifasciatus. The sequence continues at coordinate 77,724,180 of OV049924.1, forward strand.
TTTCGTTTTGAAGAAGATTTTTCTTTTTTTTTTTTTTTTGGTTTGTTTTTCAAAACAAAAACTGCCGCGCGCTCCAGCCGCAACCATAACTCGGTCTGTGCAGCCAGCCAGCGCAGCGTTGAAATACTAAAATATACGCCACCACCGAAATGTCAATTTAAATGGTCGCTCCTGATAATTACGCTGACAGTTTTTTTCGCTGCTACTGCTGCCGCGCTTCTTCTAGGACGTATCGTCAATGTGCCAATGAACAACAATGAGAGCTCTGGAGAAAAGACAGTAGTCTAGGTTTGGCCCAGCAATGCTGCACGCTGCCATCGCATCACCACCGTGCCGCCGAAGTTATATGCGAGCGACTCGCCATTTGGGGTGACGCCTGAATCGTCAGCGTCAGCGACATTTGGCGACAACAATTACGTGAAGATTCGCAACAGGAGTTCAGAGAATCAAACCATACATTATAAGAGATACGAGATATTGTTTAGGTACGAGTACTTTGATGGGAACGGGAATTAATGCACAAAGACCACGCGGACGAGACGCCTCGCCAAACAATTATAACCTTCTTGCGTCCATCGCCGTAATCAGAATCACTATCGAATCGATCCATCGTCCATTGGGAATCATCGAATGTGTCTGTCAACGCACTCGGTCGCGCTCGCAGTTGCAGAATATGCCTATACCATACCTCTCTAAACGAATACTCGCAGATAATGTGTGCTTCAATATAATCTGCTTTACCCTGCTTACCTGGCCTGGCCTTGCAACCAGACAGTTGGACAGTGCGTTGTCGTCTTCCTAGTAACGTGGTCTACATTTTCTCCCATGGAATTGGACAGTATATTGGACTGGACATCGGCATTGGTAATGTGTTCGCTTTGCTCTGCTGCCAAGCCAAGCCAGGCCATACCTGCCATGCCAACCCATCAGGCCAGTCCAGGCCAGGCCATATCAGCTCCTCAGCTCTGTGGTGAATGCGAAAAGAAGAAGAAATCATCTCGAATGTAAATTTATGGGACGCACGCATGCGCTTCACGCATAGTTCTTTGAAAATTGATTTTGCACGCGTAATGTGCCCTCGCGTACGCAATTTGAGATAATTAAAGCGTTTTACGTCTGAGCGCGCATGCAAAAACCAATAATGGCGGCACAACGCAACGGTGCTATGGATACATAGACAGGTCATCCGCCGCCGCCGCCGGTCGCTCTCTGCTTATTATAATATGTAGCTTAGTTCAACAAGAAGAAGACATACATAATTAAACCAGCATTAAGTAGAAGAAGTTTCTCCGAACTGCAACGACAACAACAACAACAACAACAAAAACAACAACATCGACGACGACAAAAGCACAGTAAATTGTCCTCTATTGGGGCATGAGGCATGACAAAGGCTATACTTCAAATCCAATAAGGACTTGCGGTCTTGTTAAAATTTTCCTGAGATTAGTCGGAACATATGCAGTTGTTGTTGTTGTTTTTAAAATTGAAATTTGTATGGGTTGGAACACTTTACATGATCTGGAAGCGGAACCCACAAATCACCACGCGCGCTGCGCTAGCTGGCTGTTGCTCTCAACAGAGGATTGTAATTAAAATTAAGCCCCTCTCTTTCACAAAAACGGAGAGTACGGAAAATCCATGGCCAACGGACTACGACGACCGCGACGGACGCTCTATAACCTATGTTCTTGTCCGATTGAAATATATTCTTAAAAATTTTAGTTTAAGTTGTGTCCCGTCGCGTCGTCGTCGAAACTACCGAGCGTTTTGAAAATCCAAACGCGGACATAATGTTACATCAAGGCAGTGCAGCGGTGTTATAGCAATATAGAAGGCAAGCCTGGTTTGGCTTTGGATATGTGATTTTGTGTTTAAAGCTTAAGCTTACCTTGACTATCGCGTATCGCGCCATATTATGCTTATGCTTATATGTGGCTTGGCTATCCCCTGTTTTGTATAGTTAGGTTATGAATCAAAGAAGCCCAAAACAGGGCATTAGTGAAGTAAGGCTTGTACACTTGCGCGTCATTTAATTAGTGCACGGTACGTGATTATATGGAGCACCCTACTCTTTGTGGCTCATACGTATACAAGCTCGAAGTCGAGAGTAGAAGTTAACTTGAAAGTCTAAAAATGTTGAGTGCAGTCGAACAAAACTTATCGCAGACGAATTATGTAAAAGTAAAATGTTATATTTCCATCGAAGGCCAAGAGAGTTAAAGCCACATAATATCTCGCAAAAAGCCTCTCTATAGGTATATACCTAACTATGAACATATACGCCTAACAACGTCCAGTCCATGATGTGACCATGAAGCTATTTGGGATGCCATGCCTAAAGCATCCAATCCGTCCAGCAAGCATCAGACCAGCTCCAGCACCAGTGCCAGAAGTTGGAGGTGGTGTCGGTGCGGTGCGGTGCAGTTCGGTTCGGTGCGGTGGTGGCGATTTGGTCATTATTTTCTAACGCGTTTTGAATAAAGCAGAATTTATAAATGTCTGACGAATACGCGAATAGGTTAGGAATATTGACGATTAAGTCTCTAATGATCCAAAGCCTGGGCCGACAAATGGATGATAATGGTAGTAAATCGTTTTTTTTTGTGGCCAATTAGGCCCGTGGCTAGTTAACTATGATGTGGCTTAGCTGGGTTTGTGTACATGTAGACCGCCACTACAACTGCCGCGTGTAATATACATATATAAATTAAAATGAAATGAAATGCGGAACCTAATTAATAACTGTGAACCAATTTGATAATAATTTTATTGATTTTTATTTATTTTGTTTTGCAGCTGGTGGGGTTTTGTTTGTTTGAAAGGTTTAGTCCATTTTTGTATTCGTTCTGTTTTGTTTAAATAATGTAAGGCTAATAAAACCATAATCAAGCAGGAGACGCGTGAAGGGGGGAGGCAAAGTATTTTGAGAGGTTTTATACCTACACGTATTAATTGATTTTAATAGTTTCAAAGGAGACCAATTACACCAATATAATGAAATGAGAAGCTTTAAGGCGATTTGATCGCTAAAAATTAAATCATGCAAATCTAGAATTAGCACCTTTTCTATATGGCAATAGCATAGATGATATATAATTAAGGAAGAAAGTTAATTGAATAAATTAAGCTAAGATCATCTTTTGTCACGAATTATAAAAGAATTAATTTTTGCACATTTTCCTTCGAGCGATGAATAATTTTGTTAAAAAAAAATTGCAAGAAATTTAAAAATTGTTTTTAACTTTTCAAAAATAAAGATGAAGATATTTTAATCAAATTTTATGATAATTCAGGAGATTGCCTTAACTTTCTTCGAATTGTTGGTAGATCCGGCAAAAAAACCCCTGAACACTGAAATTCTTTCCTATGTTTATCGAAAAATTAAAGAAATACTTATTTTGGAATGAACATATTTCCAAAGAAAAAATTATTATTTTGATACAAATTAAATACAAAAATTAAATAGTATTAAATTAATATCATAAAATTATAAATAAATAAATTATAATATCATTAAATAGGCTTTCAAAACGTCTTTTTTCTATCTTGCAGCTTTATACTAAAAATTTCTTTGGTATAAACACTTCTTCTTTTTCTGCTAAATAAATGAGTCTGTAAATCTAAAACTACTAGGCTCATCAAAGTAATTAACTTCCCATAGGGAGTTATTGTAATGTAATAGGTCCGATTTGTCGAAATGAAAATTTTTACATTTCTCGACGTCGAAATAAAAGATTAGTAACCAGTAGAGATATTGACTTCAAATAAATTTTGCTATACAGATAATAATGCAGAAACAAAATTTTGAGGAAAATCGAATTGATAGTTTTTTTTTTATAAAAAATAAAAACCTAAAAAAAACATTAGTCAAAGTTGGTAAAAATTGATTTTCGACTCAAATATCTTTTCAAAAATTGGAGATATTGGCCTTAAATTAATTTTATCTTATAAGAAATATTGTTTTCAAAATTCGGTAAAATATTTAGAACAATCGAATTGATAATTTTGTTACAAAAAATAAAAACCTAACAAAATTAATAAAAGTTGGTAAAAATTGCTTTTTGACTCAAATATCTTTTCAAAAATTTGAGATATTAGCTTCAAATTAATTGTATCTTATAAAAAATATTGTTTTCAACATTCAGTTATATTTTGAGAAAAATTGAGTTGACAGTTTTTTTTTACAAAAAATAAAAACCTAAAAAAAAACAATACTAAAACTTGGTAAAAATTTACTTTTGACACAAATATCTTTTCAACATTTAAAAATATTGGCTTCAAATTATTTTTATCTCACAGAAAATATTGTTTTTGACTTCAACTAACACCTTTTTTAACAAAAGTCGAAAACCTACAAACCTTTTAAGCAAGACAAATCGACAGACGGGGTGGGAAGTTATCAGTGTGGGTTGTATCCCAGCCTCTTTTTTCATTTTTAAATAAGGGAATATTATAATATATATATGAGGTGAACTTAAAAAAACTCAAGGCCCAACAACAATAACGTCTTACAAACAAAAATTATTGTATTCACAACTTCAAAGACAATTGTAATTCTGTTAACAAAAATAATGGTGTAGCGAGCATTTATTCAATGATTAAAAACAATTTCAACCATTTGATAATTCTGTTAAATAAATACCATTCTTAATTTAACCAACAAGAAACCTTTAGTTTGATGAGGAATGTTGAATGAATGCGTTGAAGGACGAAAGTAGTTCACGAGCTGTACCTATGAGCAGAAAGTGAGAGAGGAACATCGATTTCTCAGAAGGAAAAGAGAAATCATGAAAAGCATCTGGTCAAAGATGTTGAGAAGACCACAAGTGCATAAACCAAGCCTGCTAAGACAAAAGTGAAAAAAAAAATACTAGAACCGCAGTTAATGCTCAAAATATGGAAGGGCCACTTCTACAGACTGAGACTGTATAACGTAGATGACGAACCGATAACTGTTAGGCAGGATTCATTCATCGATCGATATATACCACGAAAACCAACAATCCCTTACACTAATTAAAGATAGTCATATCTAAACTAAAGTCTAAGAAAGTCACTGGAGCAGATGGATTGAATGTCAAGCTTTTCAAACCAACTAGAAATATAATAATTTGGTAAGGAGCATGTATCAACTTATCGGTAAAATAGGATCGGAAGAAAGCATTCTCAATAAATGGAACCTCAGTATTGTTTGCCCGATACAAAAAAAAGGTATACCCTCTAAACTGCACCTATTATAAAGGAATCAGTCTCCTGAGCCTCGCAAACAAAATCATCTTTACCGTAATATGTGAACGTATAAAGCCTAACGTTTTAGACCAGGAAAGTAATGGAAAAAACCCAAGAACATCAAATCGATACCCACCATCTTTTCATCGATTTCAAGGCTGCATATGACAGCATTATCTACATGGTCGAGCTGTACAGACCCATGTTTAGTTTAGGGATGTCCATTGAGAATTTGCGCTGTTTTATAAAGGTTGGAAACAACTTAACCGAAACATTCGATGTCAAAAAAGGCTTACAACAAGCTGTCGTGAGTCGATTTCTTTAAAATGGTCCTTGATAGAGACCTTCTCTTAAGCAACAAAATCTTAATACTCCCCATCTTACCTTACGTAGCAGAAGTTTCGACTATAAGAAAAGCCATTAAAAGCACCTTGGGTCTTTTCGAGAGAATATTTCTTCGCGTGGTCCACGGTCCCGTATGCACAGGAGGTGAAATTTGTTGGAAATTCTTTTATTTTTAATGCATTTGGGCCGATGAAACGTTAATTTCATGGGCATAGCTCAAATTACTATCTGAAACACATAAACCAAAAGAAGTTATAGAAGAAAGGAACTAAATTAACTGATATATGCCAAACAGACTCTCAGTCCTCGCTAGTAATACAGCCAACCCGTTAAATGGTCGTTATATTCTTTCAAAAACTACATTAGTTATTATAGATGCGAAGAATTTCAAATAACTACCCCAATATCGATTTTTGTAAATTGAGTTAATACCCGGACCTTAAAAAGGTCTCAAAACACCGACATTTTTTCGCTTAATTGATTAGGCAAACTATTCAATATTATCTACGTAAACTTTAAAATTAAAATTCTAAGATACATGCATATTTAGTGGGTTACGCAATTTCAATGGGTCTATTAGGATTTATTAGCATTTTTTGAAACAGCGATGCATTTCAGTATCGCTTTTCTTTTTTTTAGAAACCTGTTCGAAGGTATATGTGGATGCGTGTGTCAGAGTGTACATATTTTTCGAGGCCAGTGGTGTTTCAACTTTCAGAGCTTACTAGTGAGTCATGTTTTTACACTTGGAGGGAAAGATAACTCAAAAAGTTCTAAGCCTATTTTCTCAAACCAAAGTTTTTTTTACGCAGTATGAAATGTTACTCTATGTGAACTACGGATTTAAAAAAATTCCAATTCTTTCTACCTTTTTTATAATAAATAAATAATAAATAAATTGGGTGGCGCAACAGTCCGTTTGAGAACTTGGGCCTAGTGACTTACAACTCTCAACCATTCTCCAGTGTGCGAGTACTGTTGTCAGGTATCGATGGGACCTACAGTTTCAAGCCGAATCCAAACGGCAAATTTTTGAGAAAGCACTTTTCATGACAAGAATAACTCTTGGAGAATTTGTCAATTCCTCGCAAGAGGCAGTACCCGTTCAAAAAAATTTTTTTTTTTTTTTTTTTTTTTTTTTTTTTTTTTAGGTGGCATAGGCAGGGATCGAACCCAAGACCTCTCGTCCAACGCACTAACCATCATGCCACGGGTACTACTCCTTTTTTATAATTTGATAATAATTTAAAAAAAAAAAATTAAATTTGATAATAATTTAAAAAATAGTAACTTATTTTTTTATTACAATTTTGGTCTTGCATTTTGAAATTTCCATAGTTCACACAGAACAAATATGCTTATAACGAAGAAAACAAGAATTAAATGTTGGCTTTTAGTTGAAAATAACGGATGCTATAATTTCCGTGGCAATTAGACTCCGACCGTACCGAAACGCTGTCCCAAAAACGTAGATTACTCGGCCGCATTTCAAATTTTTCGGAAGTAATTTGTTTTCTAAATAGAGTTTAATATATGAATAAAACTTATCATAAGGTTCTTATATCTCCGGCGTTTCTTTCTGTAAGAAAAAAAGAGGAAGGGATGCGACCCACACTGACTGATAACTTCCCATCCCGTCTGTCGATTTGTCTTGCTTAAAAGGTTTGCAGGTTTTCGTGTTTTGTTAAAAAAGTTGTCAGTTGAATTATTCTAAAAAATTTAAAAATTACCAAGAATAATTTGCATTTAATGAAATAGTTTGATTTCAAAATCTATTTTTGCAAACAAGATTTTTAGTCGAAATCCAATTTTTACCAATTTGAGTAACATTTCTTTAAAGGTTTTATTTCTTATACAAACAAATATAAATTGGATGAATGAAAGTAATTCGAAGTCAATATTTTTTCTTAGAGATAAAATTAGTTTGAAGACAATATTCTTAATTTTTGAAAAGATATTTGAGTCGAAATTAATTTTATTTTTTACTAAGTTTTAGTATTGTTTTTTTTTTTAGGTTTTTATTTGTTGTAAAAAAACTGTGAATTCGATTTTTCTCAAAATGTTTCCGAATGTTGGAAATAATATTTCTTATAAGATAAAATTAGTTTAATTTCTCAAATTTTTGAAAAGATATTTGAGCCGAAAATCAATTTTTATACCAACTTTTATTAATTTTGTTTAGCTTTTTTATTTTTTGTAAAAAAACTGTCTATTCGATTTGTCAACCTTTTACCAATTGTTGAAAACGTTATTCTTCGTTGCACAAAATTATTTTGGAGATGAAATTATATTTTGTTCGTAAAATATTCGAGGTAACAAATATTTTTTTTTTAGATTTTTGGACTTAAAAAAAAAAGGTTAATTGGATTTTTTCCAAAAATATACTTGTTTGGTATCACGTTACAATATATAGTATAAAATATAATTCAAGTCGTTAGCGTTATTGGTTCGAGAGATATTTGGGTTAACCAAAATGTTTACCTTCTTTTCAATTGCTAAGGTAAAAAAAAACCACCCACTCAATAAATGAGTTTTTTTCGTATTCCATATATAGTACAGTGAGAAATTGCCAAAAAAAAAACGATCCGCTGTAGTCCGGTTTTTATATTTGAAAGTTTATACAACTGAATATTTGCCAGAATAATTTATATACAAATTCCAAAAAAAATAGCGAATTTCAGGCCAGGGGTGAAATCGTGTAAGCTGATTATTGATAGCTGACTATCAAAATCTAGAAAATACGTCTGTGTAATGTGATAGTCGATTTCAAAGTTTTAACCAAACAATTTGACATAAAATAAAAACTTCAAGAAGGGTTTTTTTTCGTAGACTACCTACTACATTAACATGTGGTGTTGAAGCGAGCTTGAAGCTCGCCTAAATCTTTACATACCTGAATCGAGTTGAAATCAGCCTGATTCACCTCGATTCCGGTCGGGGATCTGAGTCGAGTCAAAATTTGTGAAGAAAAGCCTGTGTGGAGGAGTTGGTTTTACAGATAATGCATTATGGTCTGTTTATTTGCATGTTTGTGTACAAAAAATATAGTTTTGTTGTAATCAAATTAAAAAAATTACACATGGAGTAAGTAGCATATTCTTATATGGTGCTGAACTATTCAGTTTTTCATTGTTTAACACGAATCAAACTATCTCACTTGCACTTCATAAGAAACATCGAAACACCATTTGCATTTTCGAAAGTGCTGTCAAACTTAATCATTTTTAACTTCCCATAGGAAGTTATTGTAATGGGTCCGATTTGTCAAATTGAAAATTTTGACATTTCTCGACGTTTCAAGGTCCCTAGAGTCGAAATAAAAGATTTTTAGAAATATGTCTGTGCGTGCGTGTGTACGTACGTCCGTATGTCCGTACGTTCGCGACGTTTTTTTTCGTTGTCCAAGAACCACAAGAGGTATCGACTTCAAATAAATTTTGTTATACAGATAATAAGGCAGAAAGATGCAGAAAGGGCTCTCAAGAAAATTGCGTCTGTGGTTTTTTTTACCATAGCAGTTTAAAAAAAAGGTGAAAATTTTGGTTAACCCTTAATATCTTACGAACCAAAAATGCTAGAGACTTGAATTAAATTTTATATAATATATTGTAACGTGATACCAACCAAGTATATTTTTTGAAAAAAATCCAGTTAACAGTTTTTTTTATAAATCAAAAAAACTGAAAAAAAAAATTTGTCACCTCGAAAATTTTACGAATACAAAATGATTTTATCTCCAAAACAATTTTGTGCAACGAAGAATAATGTTTTTGACATCTGGTAAAATTTTGAGAAAAATCGAATTGATAGTTTTTTTATAAAAAATAAAAACCTAAAAAAAACATTACTCAAAGTTGGTAAAAATTGAATTTCGACTCAAATATCTTTTCAATACTTTGAGATATTGGCTTAAAACTACTTTTATCATTCAAAAAATATTGTTGTTAACATTCAGTAAAATTTTGAAAAAAAATCGAATTGATAGTTTTCTTACAAAAAATAAAATCTTAAAAGAAAATTAAACAAAAGTTGGTAAAAATTGATTTTCGACTCAAATATCTTTTCAAAAATTTTGAGGTTATGGCTTCCAACGAATTTTAACTTATAAGAATTATTGTTTTCAACATTCGGAAAAATTTTGAGAAAAATCGAATTGACAGTTTTTTTACAAAAAATAAAAACCTAAACAAAAAAATTAATAAAAGTTGGTAAAAATTGATTTTCGACTCAAATATCTTTTTAAAAATTTGAGATATTGGGGTTTAACTACTTTTATCTTTTGAAAAATAATGTTGCAGTAAAATTTTGAGAAAAATCGAATTGACAGTTTTTTTTACAAAAAATAAAAACTTAAAAGAAAATTTAACAAAATTTGGTAAAAATTGATTTTCGACGCAAATATCTTTTCAAAACTTTGAGATATTGGCTTTTATCTTTTAAAAAAAATTGTTTTCAACATTCAGTAAAATTTTGATAAAAATCTAATTGACAGTTTTTTTTTACAAAAAATAAAAACCTAACAAAAAAACAAAAAAAAAAAAACTCTCCTCTTCCTAGTGCTCACACTGTGCATCTGCATAATAAGGGTAGTAATATCCCCTTGAGTGTTTGCTTATTATAAAAAAAAAAAAAAAAAAAAAAACAATACTAAAACTTGGTAAAAATTTACTTTCGACTCAAATAGCTTTTCAAAAATTAAAAATATTGTCTTCAAACTTTTTTTATTTCACAGAAAATATTGTTTTCGATATTCAGTGGTTTTTTTTATAAAAATCCAACAGTCCATTTTTTCATAAAAAAATAAAATCTACAAGAAATAGTACGCAAATTTGGTAAAAATTGATGTTCGGTTCTTGATATCTCTCAAATTAATTTAATTCATCTAATTAGTAAAAATTTAAGAAATGCTACTAAAATTGGTAAAAATTTGTTTTTCACTAAAAATCTATTTAACAAAACTAGATTTTCAAACTAAACTATTTCTTTATATGAAAAATATTGTTGGTAATTTTAAAATTTTTAAGAATAATTCAACTGACAACTTTTTTAACCCAACACGAAAACCTTCAAACTTTTAAGCAAGACAAATCGACAGACGGGATGGGAAGTTTTCAGTGGGGGTCGCATCCCAGCCTCTTTTTAAATATTCTTGTGCGATTGAAACACCAAAAAGATTTATCTAATCTAAACTGAGATAAACCTTTGGTGGAAACATAGCAAAGCATAAATATCTTTTCTATTGTTTTCTCTTGCAAAATAAGCCCAGTTAGTCCATTTTCACTAACAAAACTAAATAATATCAATAGTAATAGATTGGTTTTTTCCCCAATGGAAAACAAACATGATTCCAAATGCACAACTACTCAACGAACACAGCCATCGAGATACAAATGCAATATCAATGGTACCAACATTTGAGAACGAAATCACATAAAATCCATTCGAGACTCGTACAAATGTCAAAAACCCCATCCATAGTAAGATTCTACTCTAACTTTTATCGGTGGTATTCGTACTATGGATATTGTTTTTGTTATTCGTGTAAAATCTTACTATACTATGGATAGATTTCCCAACAAAACACGGGTAATTTTTTTGAGAGTCCTTTCTGCATCTTTCTGCTTTATTATCTGTATAACACAGTTTATTTCAAGTCAATAACTCTAGTGATGAAGATAGACCTTAAACTAAAAGAGAAAACCAATATCTCCTGGAAATCCAGGAACGATTGTGCAATCTCTAGAAGTTTATGGCCTAACACAAATGAAAAAGAAACTCGGTATATTCTATCGCTGAGTAAAAAGAATATTAAAATCTTGATAGGTGTACTAACAGGTCATTGCGCCATTGGCACAATGGCTAATAGAATAGGGGCATTTGCACCCGATTTTTGTAGGAGCTGTCAGGATGAGGAGGAAATGGAAACCATTAAACACCTGCTCTGCGACTGTCCGAACCTCCAAACCAGCCGACTCCGTCATTTCGGAAACAGGTTTGTTGGAGAACTGGATGATCTAGCACAGGTCAAAATGGCGAGCATGAGGAAATTTATAGATAGCACAGGCTGGTTCGTTAACGAGCCAGTCTACGCTAATCGACAGAGTTGAATTGAACTGAGAGCATCGATGCTAAATTTTTACTTTTACAGGGGATCACAATGGACCAATAGGCCCCGTGTACGCAACAGCTTCTTGCTGTGCACACCCCTTACAACCTAACCTAACCTAACCTAACTCTAGTGGTTCTTGAGCTATGGACGTTGAAATGAACATTTTTAATTTGACAAATCGGACCCAATACAAAAGCTTCCGATGGGAAGTTAAAAATCAGGAAATAACGCTTTTTCGTCGGGCTCTTGAGGAGGCTGTTCTCTTAAGACATCTTATTGCGAGATAATTACCCAATTATCTGGTTTAACTTAATCTCACTTCATATGATTCTTGTGAGAATTTTTAAAAATATTTTCTTAATGTCAAACTTAGTTTAAATTTTTAAAAATAGAATTCAGAAATTTATACATGTATTTTAATGTAATGAATTTCTTAGCGGATCTGAGTATCTGGTAATCCAGTTCCCACAGCAAAACGAATTCCAGCAAAAAAAAAAAACAAACAACAAACAAGAAAACAACATTATGGTAATAGAAAATTTACTTGGAATCCGCTTGTTACATATTAAATTTCTTTTATAAGAAATCAAAACAAAATAATTAACATTAATTGATGGTTCCTACATGAATAAACTTTCAATTGCATGTAATATATTAAGAGTATCTAGAATAATTTGATTAAATCAATTGAGAAATTAGAATTCACTTACCTCTGGGTGATCGAAGGCTAAGATCCACTGGTTCCACTTGTACTGGAGGGCCCTCTGCCTGCAAAAGATGCCAATAAAAAAATAAAAATAATTAAACAATGAATTAATTAACAGCTTTGTATAAAAGAAAAAATAAAAACAATTTTTGCAAAAACCCGGAAACCTATCCTCTCTCTATTTCTATTTCTACAGGTATATGTATATAAATGCATTTGTATCTTTTTATTTGTCTAATGATCTACATCTGTAGATATATAAGAACCATATCATTACTAGATCAAATAGATCGATCGATTGATATTTTCCTCAATGAAAATTAAACTAGATAGGTACATGGCGAGTACCTACAGTAAAATCGACTTGCAAATAAATTCAATAAATATCTCGAACAGCTAAACAACTTCCCTACAGGTGATCGAGGTGTCTAAATAAATTGCATAAGGGTCAACCTATAAGCTCTAGCAATGCACTAACTACCGAGCGGCGACGACCGACCACTATACGATGACGACAACGACGGACGGCCCTGAAAGTGCACCACAGGCCGCATGGCCTGCCTGGCCAATCTATATGCGATAAATACTATAGGTAAGGTAGTGGACGGCGCGGTGGTGGACCGTTTGGCTAGCAAAGTGAGTTATTAACCAGTTTGCGCGCAGATATTAATAGTTATTAATTACTCTCGAAGTTTGCAACTGTGTCTTTGGCTTCAACTTGGCTTACTGACTTAGTCGCTCGTTTGTTCGTCGAGTCAAGTCGTATAGTCGCTAACAGAAATCCAATGCAAAGTGATGCAAATTAAATGCAACATTTGCTCTATAGCAAACGCTACATAAGCTACAACTATAATATGACCAGTTCGAAAGACAAGACCGTAAACCACCCCATAGTGTGTCCGTTGTGGGCGATACTGTAAAATTAAGAGCTAGATATGCTTCAGATTTTGATAAATGACAGCGGGGTCCTCCAAGGAGGCTGCTGCCTGCTATCGCTTGAGTACTCCAATTTAGTCAGTGGTCACATTAATCAAAAATCAGTTACTGTGGCAGCAGCAGCAGCAGCAACAGTAATAGCAACAGCAGCTCAGTAGCAGGCTTGACTACTTGACGTTAACGTTAACTCGCGACGTGATATCATAAGGCTGCCTATTTGAATATTTGTACGGCTTCTTGTGAGATACGCGACTTTATGTTATATTATTGCCTTTTGCCTCGCTCAACGAGAGGGTAGAATATATGTCGGTTTTTTTTTTTTGTTTTTATATTGTCTGACACCTGCTGCAGTTGCAACAAGCTTACAAACACCCTTCTTACCTCCATACACACTTATATACCATTATATACATTTGACATCGGTAGGTATGTAGGTATATAAGGCAAATGTATTTATAAGATAATTAAAATGAACCTTAAAGCCATCAACGAACAAAAAAGTCTAAGAACTTAATTGCAGTGCGAATTATTCGAACCGGAAGCTTTACCTTCTGTAAGCTGACACTTAACTGGTTTACAGGTGCTTGCGTGATGTCTACAAGAAGTGACAGTGGCGGGTGGCGATTTCTATGCCAATACCGATGGCGATGGCAATGGAAGTCGCCTCCCGCCACGCCGCCGCCGCCGCGCTACCGTTAAATCACCAACATACACACATACATATGTATGCATAAAAATATAGGTACTAATGGACACTGAATATCATGGAAACATGTTAAAGCACACGTGACTGCAACAATGTTGCAAAGTAACGCGACCTACAACTACCGTTATAGGCTAAGAACAGACACTTCGATTTTGATGCATTTTTATACACCTTAAGAAAATAGCTTTAAAAGATGTTTTTATTTGATTTAATGTATTTTTATTTATAAACTTATAACTGTCAACCAATCCCTTCAGCGATGGAGGGGACCTATAGCTTATGCCAAATCCGAACGCCTAATTTGAGAAAGCACTCTTGGTGGATTTATCAATTCCTCGCAAAAGGCTGTACCTGTGGAAAATAATTTTCATATATCTCCACAGAAAATAGTCAAGCGGCGTTAAACTTCACGATCTTGGAGGCCAATTCAAGGGTCCGTAACGTGAAATCATGCTGTTACCATAGACTATGAAAAATTTATGGGTCACCATTATTGACTGTAACGATTTTTAAGGAAGTGCGGACCAATTGTTCCATCAACCTATAAGGCGGACTAAGCAGTCAGTTTTTGTGAATGTAACGGTGACACAATAAACTTATTGAACAAAAGTAGAACTTTACAACAGTTCCGAATTTTTGTAACGTTATAACAATTTTAAGTTATTTAACATTTTGATTTGGGATCAAATTTTAAAGATTTGATTTTTGTATTTGATTAAAGATTTTTGACTTAGATAAAAGATGATATCAAAAAATCAATAACGAGTAGTTTTTAAGAGCTAGCGGAAATAAAAAAACGAACATACATTGGAAACAGTGACTTGTTCTTGATGCATTGATAGCTCTTGCAATGGCTGTTCTTCACACTTAATACGGCAATTTTGCTTGTTCACGTACCCTTACTTACTGACTTAAGGTAGCGCTACAGTCCGGGGTGGACCTGGGCCTCAACCAACATGCATCTCCAGCCAGCCAGCTCGGTCCCTAGCTGGCTGTCTCCAGTATTGCACGCCAAGTTGCTTGAGGTCTTGACCCACCTGCGTGCACCACCTGAGTTGCGTTTTCCCTCTTCTGCGCCGTCCCTCGGGATTGGATTCGAAGACCTTCCGGGCTGGAGCGTTGATGTCCATTCGCTCTTCATGACCTAGCCATCTAAGTCGTTTTACTTTAATTATGTTAACCAGGTCAGTGTCGCTGTACAGCTTGTAGAGTTCGTCGGTATATCTTCTCCTCCTTTTTCCATCTATGCAGACGGGACCAAAAATCACCCGAAGAATTTTTCTCTCGAAGCATTTCAAGACGCTCTCATATTTTTTTGACAGGGTCCAGGCCTGAGCGCGATAAATGAGAACCGGGATGATGAGTGTCTTATAGATGGTAATTTTAGATGCTCGAGAGAGGACTTTACTACTCAATTGCCTTCTAAGTCCAAAGAAGCAGTGATTTGCAATAGTTATTCTTCGTTGGATTTCAGCGCTGGTGTTGTTCTGTGAGCTTATACCGGTGCCTACGTAGACAAAGTCCTCAACTACCTCAAAGTTATAGCTGTCCATGGTGACGTTTTGTCCAAGACGTTGTTGTTCAGTGTCCTTTTTTGATGACAGCATATACTTGGTCTTGCCCTCATTGACCACTAAACCCATCTTCTTCGCTTCCGTCGCAATACTCAAAATCGCTACACACTGACATCACGCTTTGATCTTCCAATTATTTCAATATCATCTGCGTATTCAAGTAATTGGATGGACCTTTGGAAGATTGTGCCTCTAGTGTTGACGGTTGAGTTTTGCACAATTCTTTCCAGAACGATGTTAAAGAAGTCGCATGACAATGCATCGTCTTGTAAAAAATCTTTTTTGACATCAATCGTATCGGTGAGATCTTTTCCGACCTTGATAGAGCAGCGTGTATTTTACATCGCCATTCGGATGTCAAAAGGATAAGTATGACAGAGATGCAAAAACTTGACATTGCTCCCTAGAGCTTTTCCCTGCTGTCATACGCGGCTTTAAAATCGATTAAGAGATGGTGGTTATCGATTTGAAGTGCCTGGGTTTTTTTCAAGATTCGCCATAGTGTGAATATTTGGTCAATGGTGGACTTTCCTGGTCTGAAGCCACACTGAAAAGGACCTATCAGGTTGTTGACGAACGGCTTCAGAAGTTCACAAAAAACGGCAGAGAGGAGAGGAGGAGAGGGTCTCCTTTCTTATGTATTGGGCAAACTATGCTGAGATTCCACTCATCGGGCATGATTTCTTCCGAGCATATTTCGCAGATGAGTTGGTACATGCTCCCTACCAAGTCATCGCCTGCTGCTTTGAATAATTCTACAGCGATCCCGTCAGCTCCGGCAGCTTTGTTTGACTTAAGTTTAGATATAGTTATCTTCACTTCGTCGAGGTCTTGTAGGCGTAATTGTTGATCTGCGTCGCCTATAGTCACGTATCCATTCTAAAAATGAGCTTCGTCGCTGAACATAATTTTTCATAAATAAAAAGTGGATCCTCCGCCAACTTTTCAATAGCCCTTTCACCTACTACGACTTTTTCGTAGGTTCGTCTACTTTAGCCCTTGCACCAGCGGTATTTCGAAAGGCTAACTTTTCCACGTAGTATATCAACAGAGGCCTAATATTTCTGGACGGACGAGAATCGATAATTCAAGGTCATCACTAACACTGGCAGATACAGTTGTGATATTTTCTTCACTTCACACTCTACGTAACCACGTTGGTGGTTTAATGTCCAGCGTAAATTTGGTGCAAAATTAAACTGACCATAAAATGGAAGAAGCGCTAGACGAACTTTCTGAACGGAGCTTAAATTTAATATTTGGCAAAATTCTTTGTTTGTTAGACGATTCATGGTTAAATCATAGACTAAACTGAAAATGTTTGACAGTAATTTAATGTGGAAAATGTTTAAAGTAAGCTCGATTTAAATATTTACCTAATAGTTAGATACGGACCTTCTATTTTTCTGACTGTATTGAAATACAGAAACTGCTTTTTAGAAAAGTATTATATCGGCGAGTTTCCACTAGAATAGCCAAGCATACTTTCGTGGTAGAATAACATGCACAGCTAGTCAATTAGTTTGCACTTTTTCAAGCACTCCTCGGCTTTGACAAGGTGATTATAGCCATGACAGTGTTGTACAAGTTAATAGTTCCGCATGCATTTAAGGGATGAATCAACATTAGGTTTTTGATGGCAATGTGCCATACATATACGAAACATAGGTAATTCACCACCAAAGAACCTTCATCAAGGATTAAGATGTCTGCACAACGACATAATCCACATTGGTTCTTTATATACCTACACGTCTATCCTAACTTTCAATCTCTTAGTGCACCATCAGAATCTATTGCGGTACGGTAACCGCAATCTCAAGACTGCTGTATACCTGAGAGTGGCAGCTGCTGTGCTTAAATTATAAAAACAACAAAAAACTAACGTATAGCTTCCATGACTCCACTTCCAACTTCAACTTCGTCTTTGGTTCTGATTCCGACTAGGTATATGGCACGAGCGAACTATAGAGATACATATTGTTAGGTGTTTGGTGTCGAACGATGTCAACCTAATTTCTGGCCACCCTAATCAGAGTGGAACAACATAGACATCGTCGACTGCAACAATCAGCAATCGACATCACTACTTTGGACTTAAATAAACGCGCGATCTATTCATGTGAAAACAAGCAACTTAAGTCACTCGGAATCATTGTCAACACGAATTATTACCACAGTTTGTTCGATTTGACAATCTTTTGTGCAACAACAGTTGGAGCAACCAGCCAGCCAGCCGGCCGACCGACGACGACGACGACGCGCGACCACGACGAGAGACAGCAGCGTGGTCGGCGGTTACGGCTGGGACACACCCACGACCTTGATAGTTATACGTACTGCGTTATATACCTATATATGACAATTTGATACATTAACGGTGGCTATTGTGAGGCTATACTCGTAAGCCAAGCACTTCTTAGATGTGGGCACGTGAGCTGGTGGCTGCAAGTTAAATGCGGTTGACAGTGAGATTTTATAGATTTTTAAAATTATTTTCTTTCGACGACCACGGTGACCACGTTTACGACACGACGTGATGTAAGAATAGTGGGGCCCAGTTGCTGTATGCAAAACGCTGGAATTAATTTAAGATTGACATTGATATGTTCTCCTTTTAACATTGTAATGTACATACCTAATAAAATCCTGAAATAATTTATTCAATGATTGTAAATTCTTGACAAAGAGTGGCAGCTATCTTCTCCATAAATGTCAAAAGGTAAATAAATTAGTATAAACACGACAATAGTAGTTTAAAAAAAAAAACATATCAGGTCATCTTTACAGTTACAAATATTTCAAAACTCTTAAAGTATTTACACGAGTAAGAAAGGAATTATGTAAGTTGAAGCGAGCGATTATTTCAAACAATGGTTCTTAAACTGTGTTGACAGAAGGTGTCTGCTACTTCTAACACATACAGTATTAATTTAAACTACGTCTCCCCGTTTTTAATATGGTTATGGGATAACCTTCATGATTTTTGTAGAATTAAAAACAGTAAGTATACGCCCAGGTGTATACAATAAAATAAAGAAAGGCTGTGTTGCTGCCCAAACGATTAGCTTCCCATTCGTGCCAATCTATCAATTTTTCTAAAAGTTTTACAAAATAAATTATAAACAACATTTTATGGAAGATCAATAAAGTTTGAAGTCAATATATTTTTTTGCTCTCAAGACATTTTAACCGAAAACCATTTTATCAGTTTTTAGTTGTTTTTGTAGTTTTTAGTTGATTTTGTCGATTTTCGTTTCCAATTTTTAACTTCTCATAAGAAGTTATTGTCCGATTTGAAAAAATTGAAAATTTTGACATTTCTCGACGTTTCAAGGTTCCTAGAGTCGAAATAAAAGATTTTTAGAGAGATGTCTGTACGTGCGTGTGTACGTACGTTAGTACGTGCGTACGTCTCTACGCTCGGGAAGTTTTTTTCGTCGTCCATAGCTCAAGAACCAGTGGAGATATCGACTTCAAATAAATGTTGTTATACAGATAATAATGCAGAAAGATGCAGAAAGGACTCTCAACAAAATTGCGTGGGTGGTTTTATTACCATAGCAGTTTAAAAAAAAGGTGAACATTTTGGTTAACCCAAAATATCTCACAAACCAATGACGTTAGACACATAACTTAAATTTTAAATTATGTATTGTAACGTTACACTAAATTTATTTTTGGAAAAAAAGACCAATTAACGGTTATTTTTTATAAATCAAAAAACTGAAAAAAAAAATATTTGTCACCTCGAAAATTTTACGAACAAAAAATGATTTTATCTCCAAAATTGACAGTTTTTTTTTACAAAAAATTAAAAACCTTTAACAAAAGTTGGTAAAAATTGATTTTCGACTCAAATATCTTTTCAAAAATTTCAGATTATGGCTTCCAACAATTTTTAACTTATAAGTAATATTATTTACAACATTCAGAAAAATTTTGAGAAAAATCGAATTGACAGATTTTTTACAAAAAATAGAAACCTACAAAAAATTGACAAAAGTTGGTAAAAATTGATTTTCGACTTAAATATCTTTTTAAATCTTTAAGATATTGGCTTAAAACTAATTTTATCTTTTAAAAAATATTGGTGCCATCATTTAGTAAAATTTTGAGAAAAATCGAATTGATAGGTTTTTTACAAAAAAATAAAAACCTAAACAAAAATTAACAAAAGTTGGTAAAAATTGATTTTCGGTTCAAAATCTTTTCAAAAATTAAAAATATTAAATTAAATGTATCCAATCCTTTCAACCTTAATATTAAAAAAAAGAACATTGTCGCCAGAAGTTGTCTGCTACTTGTAACACAGACAGGGAATTTACTTACCCGTTTTCTTCAATAAAGTTGTGAGATAACCTTCATGATATTGAAACATTCAAAAAAGGAAGTATACGCCCAGGTGTACATTAAAATAAAAAGAAGCTGGGATGCGGGAAAAACTGATAACTTCCCTTTTGTCGATTTTTTTTAAAGTTTTACAAAATATATTAATGACAACATTTTACGTAAGATGAAGTTTCAAGTCAATATCATTCCTTGATATCACGACACTTCAGCCAAAAAACATTTTTTTTTTCAGTTTTTAGTTGTTATTGTTGGTTTTCGTTTTCATTTTTTCTAAGAGTCCTTTTGTATCGATGTCGTCGATATCTCAGTTGGTTTTAGAGATATGGCTGCGAAAAAAGTACCCCGAAAGTGCGTTGGACCGACCGTCGCGCATTCGCGGTGTACTGTTGTGCTCGTAATCTTTCGTGAGAACGTCACAATACTTCACAATGATCGTATTCAAATCTTACATATTTTCCAAAAAATTGGAGTTGTTATTCAAAACATTAACTCCTGAAAGGTTTTGTCACACAGGTAGCTTTTTAACTCCGCATATTCTCCGAGCTCAATCCGATGTTGTTCATGGCGTGTATTGAACAGTTGTTTTGTAACAGTTTTTAATTTTATGAAGTTTAAACATTTTTATCAGTATTGACGTTCTCTAAAGTGTGACGTTTGAAACGCTGCATTAACATAATCTGATCGGCGTCTAAAATAATTTTAACGTGACGTGTGTAAAAATGACAAAACGCCCAAAAACTTTACTATAAATTTGTGTGTAAATTTGGGCTTAATATCCTGCCTTTGGCATTATGACAGTTATTTAAAACATTCTGCCGTTTTCATTTGAAAAGTTAGACGGCTTGTCTAATTGCACAAATACTCGTTAACAAAAAGTTTTCATACGTTTTGACAATTATTTTGTGTGTTGTGGCCAGTGTTGGTTAATTACGCGAGTATTACCAATTTTCATTAGTTACGCGTAATTAATGTAATTAATGTAACTTATGTAACAAATTGAATTAGTTACGTAGCTAATGTAACTAATCTATGTTTTTGACATTTCTCCAGAAAAAAGTCACGTTTTATGAGTTATAAAGTTCAGATATAAAAATTAAAATGTCGGAGTCAAAAAATGAAACAAAAACAAAGCGTCAATCCGGAAGGCCTGTTACCAATTTGTATTAGGATCTGGGATTCATACCAAAAAGATGCATTGAAACCTCAAGATTGGTGGTTTTGTGCAAAACACTGCTTTGCAACGATAAAAAGGATACAGATATGTTTTTAATCCAAAAACGGAATAAATTGTTTCGCTAATGCAACCATTGTGATGTTCAGATATACTTGTAAGATGCCTCTAGTGAATTCCGAGCGGTTAGTTACATAAGTAACATTAGTTACGCAGAAAATGAGGTGTAACTAATTACAATTAGTTACGCGTAACTATATGGGTAACTTACCCGGAGTAACTTACGTTGCCAAAACTGGTTGTGGCGTGAAAGCTTAGCGCACTATAAAAAAGGTTAGGAAAAATTACTATTCCGAAAGTTGTATCGAATTGAAAAATAAGGAGCTTCAATTTTGGGTTTTGTTGGTTTTTTGCAATTTGACCTTAAAATTTTGAACATCAGGGATGGTATCGGGTGATTTTTTAAGAGCTTGAGAACTTTTTTTTAAAAAAAAACGCATAAAATTTGCAAAATCTCATCGATTCTTTATTTGAAACGTTAGATTGGTCCATGACATTTACTTTTTGAAGATAATTTCATTTAAATGTTGACCGCGGCTGCGTCTTAGGTGGTCCATTCGGAAAGTCCAATTTTGGGTAACTTTTTCGAGCATTTCGGCCGGAATAGCCCGAATTTCTTCGGAAATGTTGTCTTCCAAAGCTGGAATAGTTGCTGGCTTATTTGTGTAGACTTTAGACTTGACGTAGCCCCACAAAAAATAGTCTAAAGGCGTCAAATCGCATGATCTTGGTGGCCAACTTACCGGTCCATTCCTTGAGATGAATTGTTCTCCGAAGTTTTCCCTCAAAATGGCCATAGAATCGCGAGCTGTGTGGCATGTAGCGCCATCTTGTTGAAACCACATGTCAACCATGTTCAGTTCTTCCATTTTTGGCAACAAAAAGTTTGTTAGCATTGAACGATAGCGATCGATATTCACCGTAACGTTGCGTCCAACAGCATCTTTGAAAAAATACGGTCCAATGATTCCACCAGCGTACAAACCACACCAAACAGTGCATTTTTCGGGATGCATGGGCAGTTCTTGAACGGCTTCTGGTTGCTCTTCACTCCAAATGCGGCAATTTTGCTTATTTACGTAGCCATTCAACCAGAAATGAGCCTCATCGCTGAACAAAATTTGTCATTTTCGAACATTTCGAACCGAACACTGATTTTGGTAATAAAATTAAATGATTTGCAAGCGTTGCTCGTTAGTAAGTCTATTCAGGATGAAATGTCAAAGCATACTGAGCATCTTTCTCTTTGACACCATGTCTGAAATCCCGCGTGATCTGTCAAATACTAATGCATGAAAATCCTAACCTCAAAAAAATCACCCATTACAATAGATAGGCAGAGAGCTATTTTTGTTAAAACGAAATTTGTATTTTAGAACTTTGTGGGTTCAAACACGTTCCCGAGAATTTTGTTGAAAGCAGTTTAACAATTGTTTTTCTTTATTATCCAAATAATTCTAAGGATTTTATTAAAATTGTAAGAGCCGTTTGAAATGAATCAAGCATTAACAAAAGTAGGCGTGGTAGTGGGCGGTTGATAACAGTTTTTTTTCTTCTATACTATATGTATTCGACAGAACAGTTTAAGATAGGTTAGCCCGCAACAGTAACACCTAGCGGTTAGCCCTTATTTTATGGCAAGCTTACTTTTCATAAACTTGCTGTCCCTTGACATTGCTTTGACGCTTAGTTTTTGAAACTCGCTTAAAGCAGTTTCATAAGAGTTACCCTATCTCTATTCAAAATTCCTTCAAGTGAGTTCCTCTTTCTAAGCTACCAAGACCTAACAAATGCCGTGCTCATTTGTTAACCTTTGGTCCTGGTTTTTTCTATCCAAATTTGATTTTTCTAGGGTACGAAGAAACCAAACCCTAAGCATTATAGGATAAACCACAACCACCACAAAACTCTCACAAGGAGGGCGTCCCATATATGATCATGACGACTTGCATCATGGGGCTGTATCATATCCCGTGATACCGCTTATAGCCCGGTCGGCTCAACTTTCGTTCTTTGATAGGAAGGATCTAGGGAAGATAACCCTAGAAGTGGCCGCTCGGTTTCATGATTGAGACCTCAATCCACCAGTTTTATCTTTTCATGAACATCATTTTTATAAATGATTTTTACTGGAGCCACCTCAAAAATTTTAAAACTTATATGAGATACCGACGACCGTAGTCATTGTCGATTTGTATATTTACTGATTTGTATGGTTTTTTTTATAATTTTTATCAGTAAGTCTAGCCTCCAGCCCTAGGCAGGACAACAATCCCAAGACTTTGTATTAGGAAGAAAGATAGCTATAACTTCTTGCGTTCGTTCACAAGCAGAGACCTTTTTACAGTGTAATTCTCAGAGTGCCTTTATCAATTATAATTAATTGTAACAGTATCATTCTTCAACGAACTACACTTGTGTCCCGAGGCCACCGCGAGGAGGTGCAAGTAAGTACTTCTTTCTTCCAGATCATAGTTAAACTCAACAGGCTTACCCTATGTCTATTGGAAGTCAGTTTGACCTCCATTCGACAGAACAGTATAATTATTATTAGTTTCTAAGTAGTGGGTGAATTTCCCACAAAAATGCTTCTAGAAAATCTTTCAAGCAACTTAAGCTGCAAGCCAATACACAGACGAACAGCCCGAAGAATAAAAAAGCTAGAAGAATTTGCATCCCTTCTCATACTTTTGATAATCTTCATCTTAGGTCTAATACAAATTTCTTTTTTAATTTTTGACAAACCCAAAACTTGCTCTAATGTACGCTAATCAAGACCTCTTACTGAGCCTTTAAAATGACCACTCACTACCTATACCACCGCTCCTGTCTATGTCCTTTTGTTCAATATTTTATAAAGCTCTTTTGAGATGATCTCCAAATGCATAACCCTGTATAGTGTATACCCCTAAGTTCACGAAATATAAATCACCCATTCCTTTAATTTTCAGACAACTGATCAAACTTTATGATCTGCCATACAAACAAGAATAGATATAGCCGACATTGTAATCAAAAGGATTCCAAACAATCCGATCGCACTCAATCGGCTGCTGCTAGCTGTCAACTTACCCACAAAACATCATTACCGACCTTACGTTTATACGTGTATACCTAACAACAGCACTCCACTTCGTCTAGACGAGCAAAAGAAACCTATAAATCTCGGTTGAAAGTGCGCTGCAAAGTTGCGGCGGCGTTGGCGATGGCGGTGCTAACACAAAACAGCCTTAAAGCCTTAATTGCATTCCAATGAATATAAGTTGATCTGGCAACACAATCAATTTAATTTAGAATCTAATAAAGTGGAAAATTACCACACCTTTGCGGTATATTATATCGTTTTTGCAGCAGCTCAGCGACAGTGACAGCGGCAGCGGCAGCGACAACGGCATCACTGATGACAACAACAACAAACAACGGTGTTGACGACTATGTTGATGTTGTCATTACGTTTCAAAATAGGTATCGTATGTGCCGTCGTCGTCGGAGCTGGCGGTGTTGGCGGTAGATGGCGGCGGCGGTGGTGGCGGTAGCGGCTGTAAAATACAACTGAAAGGTGACGATGGCAGCCTAGAGTCACAGGCGTAAAGTCAGTTACTGATATTATGGCTGGTGTCAGTGACGGTGATGATTACGCGCGGCACTTTAGCGTAGTTTTCCCACATTTTTCCCCAAAAGCGATTTCATGTGCCGACAACCGAGCCAAGCACCAAAAGCTCTAGCTCCTAAAATTCCTCTCGTGTCATCGGACCATAAATTTTAGAGTTGTTGTAGGTGAGGCGGTAGTCGAATAATCGCTTCGGGCGACACTTCCGCAGGAGCATTTGCAGGCAATATAAATTTCTATTTAATACGCTGCGCTGCGCTGCGCTCTGGCTCACATAATAAAACGGTGGCACACCACATCACATCAGCTATCTAGCAAAAGGTTTTATGTGCATTCGCTCGCTCGCTGCTCCTTGCTCCTGGGGCGCATTGTCAAGTGATTTACCAGTCACTGTTGTCATTCTGGCTGTCAATTACACTCTATATACCGTCGTTCAACGCTCGACGTTCGAGTAGTATACGTCGTAGTCGCCGTCGTCGTAGCAGTCAATGTTGTTGTCGTCGTTGACCAGATTTCTTCACTGTTCTTTAACCTATTCAATAAAATACCCTTTGTTTGCAGAGCCATATAAGAGAGACTCCGCTGCACTGCGCTACTCGGCAACGGCGGCGGCGGCGCTCTGAATTTGAGGGTCTTGGGTCCCAATGTGTCGCATGGCCCCAAACAGTGCATAGATAGAAGTCCCATGATAGACTCAGTCGCACTTATTACCACACATTTATGTGGATCGTGACAACTAACAGGTGAAGAAATTACCATATGACATGCAACAGGCAACAGGCAAGCAAACAGCCAGCCACTGCCACTGCCACTGCCACTGCACCACCAACATAGCAAAGACCAAAAGAGCTCCTCAATAATCCAGAGCGAGCTACAGAATACAGAAATATTACGAGACTAACCGACCAACCTTATACGAGTATGCTGCACAAGTTTGTAACTTCATAGCAACCTGTAATCGCATTTAATGCTAAATGGAAAATTTATTGCGGGTTTTATTTATTGACTTTTAACAGCAAATGATAGACTGAATGGTTTTTGACTTAATTGCTTCACTGGGTGCTTAAGTGGCCCGAAACAGACGTATCTATAGGTTAGACCGACCTAACTAAACTTACAATAACCACATTTAAGACGACAAAAAAATTATATATTTTAAGTCGAATCGGACGACAACGATTTGGACTTGGATTTGGATTTGGATTCAGACTACGACTTCGACTTCGACTTGGACGACTTCGACGACATGGTAGACCACCATCAAGTTGGCTTGTTGCGGGAACTGTTCTACAGAGGGTGCCACTGTATGCACGCAGTGATCCGTCTCTGCATCTATTAAATCTTTTATAAGAGACTTTATAAAACTACAACAAGGGAAAGAAGGAAGGAAGCAAGGACACATGCACGTAAACGGTATTACTCAAAAATTACAGAATTAAATATCTAATTGAGAAGTTTGTCCAACCAGACATGTTATTCCGCCTGGTTAAGTCCGTAAATCAACAACAACCGTTTTTAGTCTTATGCGACTAAGGCTGACTTAACTTATAAATGGACGACAATATTATTATTCCTGGCATTTTATAAGATTTGGCGGCAAATTGCAAATAATCAAAAGAATGCCAATGTAACACCTCAGGGGAAATTTGTTTGCCGTTAGTTTATAGTTAGCTAGCTTTTTTTTTGTTCTTAAAAGTTGTCATATGGCAGGCATAGATAGTAGGTTTGTTAGAATTGTTTTTGCGGCATTTAAAGTGACCAAAGTGAATGGTGAAAATGATAGGTTTTTTTTAACCATCAAGCCTTTATTGGATTTTTGTTAATGGGCTTGATTAAATCAATGTCAATTTGAATTAATTTGGTGCTATTTTGATAGCTTTGCGCCACTTAGAACGACCTCAGAGTGACCTTGTTTTTGTTTCTTGTAATATTAAGGTTAAGTTGTTTTTTTATCGTTAATTTAAGATTTTAATTGAATTGCTATTTGTGAAATTCAGCGCGCGGTTCTTAGGTATCAAATATCTCCAATTTCCAGAGCCATGTCTACCAGGTCCACTTTTAGTTGCAAACCAACCTTTAAAAGAACAACTAATCGAAAGGACTTGATGGAATTCCAGCAGAGCTCTTACAAACAGCGCCAATGTCATCTATGACATTGTTCTATCTGCCGTTGCCAAAATAGTATCAAAAATCATACTGGAACGCATCAGAGAACACCTTGAGCCCACACCCGAACAAGCAGGATTCCGCAGTTGATCGTCCTGTATTAATCAAACCAACACCCTGCGGATCATTATTGAGCAGTGCGTTGAATATCGAGCACCACTACATCTGCTGTTCATCGACTTCGAGAAGTCCTTTGATAACGTCAACAGGGAGTACATCTGTCGAAAATTTGGAGGAATAACTCTATTAGCCGTAGTACCCGTGGCATGATGGTTAGTGTGTTGGACTGTATCTTAGGGCCGAAAGGCATTAGTATTAAGTGTTATAGTTTAACTTATAGAGTTTCCGTATGGGACCAGTAAGTTAGTTGTAAGTTATGGTTAATTAGGCTAGTTTTATGAATTTTTGTCTAGCTTTAAGATAGGTTTAAGATTGAAGTAATAAAAATGATTAAACAAAAAAAAAGTACGTTGGACTGTCATGCGAGAGGTCTTGGGTTCAATCCCTGCCTGTGCCATCTTAAGTTTTTTCTCGGGTACTTCCTCTTGCGAGGAATTGACAAATTCTCCAACAGTAACTCTTCTCATGAAAAGTGTTTTCTCAAATTAGCCGCTCTGATTTGGCTTTAAATTGTAGGTCCCCTCAATCCCTGACAACAGTACTCGCACACAGGAATGGTTAAGAGTTGTAAGTCACTAGGCCCTAGTTCTCAAAGGACTGTTGCGCCACCTAATTTATTTTTAATTTTTAACTCTATTAGCTTAAGAACAAAACTACGACTGTTTCGCACAAATGTCGAATCTGTGCTTCTTTATGGGTGCAACACCTGGAAGGTTACTTCAGCCATTACAAGAAAGTTACAAATCTTCGTGAATAGATGTCTTCGCAACATCCTAAGGATTTTCTGGCCAAACCGAATATCCAATGAGGTCCTTCATAGAAGAACAGGTCAAGAACCTATAGACTCTATTATACGAAGGCGTAAAGGGCAATGGATTGGACATACGCTTCGAAAAGGTAACGACTGCATTGCAGGCCAAGCAATGCAGTGTTGAGAAGGAATCAGCTTCACTAGGCAAGAGTTGGAGGGAGCTGAAACACATCTCCGGAAACCACACACGAAGGCTCTATGGCCCTTCAGGGGTTCCCAACGGGCTAACAGTTCTGAGGACCTAAGCTTAATATTTCAATCTTCTTTATTGTTTCTCTTTTAATCCAGAGCTCTAGGTAAGTGCCTGGAGTTGATAGTGAAAATTAATGTGGTTCAATTCTTTCAATATTTTTAGAAGTTAGAGCTAAACTTGGTAACATTGCGCTTTGTGATTATGGGAATATTGGAGTAAATCTGCTCAGCTTAGCTCCTATAAAACCAGGGCCGGATTTAGGGGAGGGCAACCGGGGCGGATGCCCAGGGCCTCCACAAACGGGGGGCCCCCACAATAGATACTTCGGAAAA
Source organism: Eupeodes latifasciatus (assembly GCA_920104205.1). Lineage (NCBI taxonomy): Eukaryota > Metazoa > Arthropoda > Insecta > Diptera > Syrphidae > Eupeodes > Eupeodes latifasciatus. The sequence continues at coordinate 77,752,604 of OV049924.1, forward strand.
TTTTTGTTTCAAATTCCAACTAGTAAATACTGGTAAACAACTTTTCATGTAATATGTATTTTTTTTGCTCTTTTACCTTTACCTACAGCCTATAGTACTTTGTACATACATACTTGATTATTTAATTATATTAATCTTAAATAACAGAAATCATTGATCTATATTTGTTCACTCCAATCAGGCAATCAGTGAAATCATATGGCCCTGACAAGAAGCACTTCCAATTCACTACCCATTTGGAGGGAGTACCCCAATCGCTTAATGGCTGAGTGGGGTGGTACTTGCCCGCAACCTCGGAGGTTATTCGATTCCGTGTCTCGACAATTTTTTTTCTTATATATACCGCTATGGCCAAAATAATAGCAACACTCTCTAATTTTTGCTTATATTGTGTGTAGTACTTACAGTAGGCGTATATTAAAAAATATTATTGTTATATATTAGTGGTAAATATGTTCTTTATCTATTTTATATACAATTTTTTAAAAACTAAAAGATGTTTGCAAAATTTCGTAGTCCATTTACTTTAGGCTTCCTAACAAGTTGGTCATAATAATAGCAACACTTGATTAATTTAACAAAAAACAACACACTTTGATAACCAATGCATATTTTTTTTATTTATTAGCAGTGCATATTTAATACTTCGTTGGAAACCCTTTATTTTTCAACCCTGCATCCATTCAATTTGGCATAGAGTCTACCAACTTCTTGCACTTTTCTTGTGGAATCGAATACCACACTTGTTGGGCAATTCTCCATAGATCCGTTTTGTTGGTAGGTTCATGCTTACTAATCTCAATCTTCAGTTTATTCCAGAGGTTTTCAATAGGATTTAGATCCGGTGATTGAGAAGGCCACTCCATTAGGTCCAATTTGTTTCGCTGACACCAGAGCTTTGTCGATTTTGCCGTATGCTAAGGGTCGTTGTCTTTCTGGAACGCCATTTAAGTGGCATATTTTCGTCAGCCCACGGAAGCATATCATTTTGCAGTATGTCCACATACGACTCCTTTGTCATTATGCCATCTATTACGAATATTGGACCAACGCCCCACCAAGAAAAACAACCCCACAACATTATGCTGCCACCTTCATGCTTCACGGTTGGTTTTGTGTACCGCGGATTGTAGGCCTCCCACTTTGGGTGACGAACAAACTGTTTTCCATCCATTCCGAGTAAATTTATTTTCGTTTCATCGCTCCAAAGCACATTCCTCCAATGCTTCTTTACCTGAAGTGGGTCGTCTTTCATCTGATGCCTTTTTACAAAACAGATCCGCTTCTGGGTGTGTCTTTTTCTTAGTAAGGGCACCTTCTTTGTAGATCGTGCATGAAGGCCAGCATCTTGCAAGATACGACGAACAGTTCTAGAACTAACTGACGTTCGTATTTCTCGCTGCAGATCTTTTCAGGACATAAACGGATTCGTTTTAGCTTTTCTCACCAACGTAGTTTTGTCTCTTGCAGTCATTTTAGATGGATGCCCTCTGGTTTCTTCAACATTTTTGGAGTTTATAGCATTCCACACCATTCTGGCAGAGCGCCTAATGACTTTTGCTATCTCTTTCATGGATCCACCGCTGTTATGCAGAGCTAAAATGCTTCTCGTTGGTCTTCACTGCAGTGCTTCGCTCTTTTTTATTTTATTGAAGAATATCGATTTCGATTGTCTTACGAAATCCACCTCATCGTGACAAGCTCGGAAATCAAAATTCCAGAGCTACATTCCCAAACCTCGAAATTGCATTGAGAATGTATTTGGTTTTGATGGTAACAAATTGCACTGCAGAGCGCTCATTTTCAAAAATGAAAATTATAAAAAATAGGCTTCGAACCACGATGGGAAAAAAAGGTCTATCGAAGCTTTCTCTCCTGAGCATTGAAAGCGATTTACTCCGAGAACTGGATTTCAACGAAATCATAAACGATTTTTCCGCGAAAAAAGCTCGAAAGGTTCCGTTCGTTAACCCTAAAATTTAATTTCAGATAATTCTTTTTTCCGTTTGTATTTATATGTATGTGTTTGTTCAATACTAAAGGAATCTTCTTGGTTTCACAATAAACAATTTATTGAAAAGCTCGAGTGAAATAAAATGGTTTACTTTATTTTGAAAATAATTTGGGGTGAGGGGGCCTTCGATCCTTTATTGCCCGAGGCCTCTGGACCTCTAAATCCGGCCCTGTATAAAACCTTTTTAGACACAATAACTAAATAATTTATGTCTAGTAGGAATTAGTGTATTTATTAAAGAATATACCTAGAAATAATGTGCTTAAACTCAAGTAATCTTAAATTAGGTTAGATCTCTGAGTAGCGTTCAAAGTTTTATAAAGAAATTCGAGGACGTAATTATGTGAGAAAGCACGATTACAAAATAAAGCCCAAACTATTTCAGTTGGCAGATTATCCTCTACTGTTAGAGGGCCTCTACCTAAGATTTTGCGGTGCCTTAAAAGCTCCCTTCAGCCGTCCAGACCAAGTGCTCCTATCCGTCAGCTACCAAATGGCAGAGGTTTGATCTTTTTCATTATTTGCTCGATGTGGCTTAGTCAATGTAGTCAACGTGTTTTGCCTCATTGGATTACACATTACATCTTGATATACAGCTTTTATATTTCACGATTGAATTTTTACCAAAGAATTGTGCCCAGTTAGTATCATTTCTCTTATTTTACTTATCATCCAGTACTCGGCGTTGTAGAACTAGTAAAATAAGAATTTTTACATCGTGTACTTTGTTTTTTGAGAAAGGTGTTTTGGAACAAATTAGTTCGGCCAAACCGAAGTAGCAGCGGTGCAAAAGGTTTATCATTCGTAGGATTTCCACTAAGATGTTGTTTGTGGAATTGACTTTTGTTTCAAGGAAGAAGAATTCCTTCACTATCTCAAAATTACTCCTACCAACATTGATATTTTGCCGAAGGTGATGGACAGATGAAGCTTTATTTATTGATAGCATACACTTTGTTCTGCTTTCATTTACTTGAAGACCAACGCGTTTCGCCTAATTCATCGATAGCTTTGAATTCTTCTAGTACTGCTCGCTTGGAGCATAGCCAAGCAGTTGGAAAGACCTGTTGAAGATAGTGCCTTCAAGGTAAAATACACTATTACGCAGTATCTCTTGAAGTATGGAAGTACTGCTGAGAGCTTCCCGGTCATTGCTTTTTGTAGTCCCTGACATTCTCTGTCTTGTGCTAAGACTCAACATGCAGTGTTGAATTTGTTTCTCTGAGTGGTCTTTACTTTCTTTTCGTTAGAAGATGGGCTATGAACTTGGTTACAGCAAGACAATGGTTTATGCCTCAGAAGGTTCGCACGTACATATATTATGTTAAATGCTTCTTTTTGTACACCCTTCGACTACCCAATCTATGAAATGCTCAGACTTTTCCAATTTTAAAGTTTTTACATATAGGTTTTAAACATGCCCGTTTTATTAAATGTAGAACAGTAACGTTTTTTGTTAAAATGCATCTTAATGGAATAACTTATTTTTAATAAAATAAGGCAGGCAGGGATTGAATCCAAGACCTCTGGCGTGACAGCCCTACACACTAACCAACATGCCACGGGTACTACGTTTTATATTCAATAAAAATACAATTTTCATATTAGTCTTTTTAAAGTTCCTTTTAACATCTTATTTGTTAAAACTGGTTCAGTGGGAGAGCTGGAAAAGCTTGATTTACTAACGTAATAATATAATATAAAACTTTGCTAATTCGCAGCTTCCACACGATAACAGTCAAGACATTTAAAATTCTTTCACTAGAAATAAACCAAATACTTGATCTTTTAACTATATAAGCATATAGGTAAGCTGTGTTTACTGTTTTGTATTTAAATCTCTAAAGCTTTGAATTTCTTGGAATTCTTTAACAAAACATAGATAGGGTCAAAGGCTACAAAACAAACTGACTCTTAACAATAAATAAAAAATGATCTCCATCATAAGATCTACTTTCGAGATTCTTAAATTCAAACCACACCTAATTACAGGAACCAACAAAGTGATAAAAAGCTTACTTTAAAAGTAGTTCACCCAAAAGTCAGAAAAATAAAAATAAAAACAAAGTTATAAAAATTACCCAAGAATTTGACCCTAGGGTTGCCCCCCTTTTAATCTCACGAAATACTTTACATATATCTTTTAATTTTAATGCCCTAAACTATCACTGCGAGGTAGGGCATACCTCTGATGGACCACCCATTAAGCTTGCAACCTTGCCAATTCGTTTCTCTATATAGCCAAATTATAACCTTTGAGAACTTCCCTGCACCTTAATTAGGTACCTAATTACAATGCTAAAACACTGACGAAAAATTTATAAAAAAAAACAAAAAAACGAACAAAAATACGTTGCTCACTCTGATAGAACAAACAATAACATTCACAGTCGCATAAAGTGCCTACACGTTTTATAGTCAAAGTCAGTAGTGGTGGCAGCTCGAGTTCCGATATGATCGCTGCTGAACGTAACAAGGCTACACCCTTCGATCTTCGAACCTTTTTTGCTTTCCCACATCTCGCCCCACAAATGATAGATCTAAAAACTATAATTATAATGACAGGCAGCGATGACGACGACTATACGACTGCGACTACGACGACGGACGTGGAAGACAATGAAAATGAGCACTTACCCTACTCTCTTACATCGACTCACTTCATATACAACATGACAACGACGAGTACGAGTATATGAGAATGAGCGACGCGGCGGCAGCAGCGGGACAGAGCGTCAATTAAAACGAACAGCACGAGCTGCTGCTGGATTATGGCCTGGCTACGACTGCGACTGTGGTGAACGAGCACGGCAAAAAGGGAAAACGCCCAACTGACGGCCATTCTGCTCTAAATGGGTTTGTTTACAAGTTGCTCGCAGGCAGTGGTGGAATGGTGGGCGCGGAGAGGAGTGGCGCAGCAAAGCGCTGCACACCATTCTCGGATCGGACAGATCGATTATCGCAGATTGACCCGCGCACACATTGCGCAATGATGTAATGGAAGTGGTTTGTTGCAAGTTCGATCAGCTTATGCCTATGGTGGACAACCGCCATCGCCATCAAAACGAGCGACGACGACGAACGCGACGGACGTGACGACCGTATAGGTAGGTGCAAAATTCACGCACTGTAAACAATATGATTAAATTACGGGCTTGAGCGTTATCCGTCTTTCCCGGAACATAATTAAGTCATTAGCTTGCTGCGGCTGCGGCTCCATGCGCCTGCTCTGGTGCTTTGATGCGGTAGCGGTGGCTATGGCAGTTCGCTTACAACGACCACACCGTAATGAATCTTCCATCTTTTAAAAAAATGCTTATTTGATTGTGTCTTAAAAAGGTTTTGGAACTTTCCCTTTAAAACAAACGGTTAGGTATTCTCAGGAAGGAGGCTCTTTTTAAGTGTCGATTAGCCTTTGCTGAAGTTCTGATAAACTCAGCCTGTCAACGCGATATCTCTCCACCTCTGGGTGATGCCCAATTTCGTCCGATTGGCAAAAAGTTAACCTTAAAAATGTGCAATATCTCTGAGCTCAGCGACCGCGCAGCCAAAACGCTTGACTTTGTAGTTTATTAGGCTTTTAAACTTCAAAATAAAAGACTGTGAGAGAAGCAGGGCCGGTCGGTCTATCTTAATGTAAATGTATACAATGTGAAAACCAAGCTATAGCTACGACCGACGACGACGACGCGCAGACACTACTCAACTTTATCGTCCGTAATCAGACCTAATAAATCGGTTCGTCGATTGTGATAGGCGAGGATTGGTTAATTAATTCGATCGGCGTGCAAATGAAAGGCGGATCGTGTAGTTAACTCGAACATTAATCGACTCTTATTCAGAGTGTGCGTGATAAATGGTTTGCTTGACACAACAGCATTTTTATTTGCGCGGACGATTAAAGCGCCGAACTTTGTATTTTTGCAAGATAAATGTGTTAACATGAGATTTAAAAATAAAAATATAAAACAAAAAAGAAAATAAAGAAATATTGTAGGCGTGAAAGGAGGTTATGGCAAGAGCACTCAAATTGGTTACTAATTTGAAAATACGCGGATAGTTTAAAGGCATTTTTCAATTTGATTAATTCTTCAACCTATACGAATTAATACGAACAGGTATATCATCGCTCTAAGGGTTGGGTAAAACGTAGAACGATCCAAAAGTCTTACTTTTAAAAATGTGGCTCAATGTTTAAATCTAACAACTAAAGTGAACAGTCAAAGTCTATACAAAAAGTACAAAAAGGCTGAGGTGCGACCCACACTGATAATTTTCTTTTAAAATTATTATTTGTCTTACACTGTCATATAAATTTTTAACCAATTTTAGAATTTTTGTTAGGTCTTTATTTCTTGGAAAAAAAACTGTCAATTTTTCGTAAAACTTTACCAGATACAAAAATAAAAAGAGGCTGGGATGCGACCCACACTGATAACTTCCCATCCCGTCTGTCGATTTGTCTTGCTTAAAAGTTTGAAGGTTTTCGTGTTGGGTTAAAAAAGTTGTTAGTTGAATTATTCTTAAAAATTTTAAAATTACCAACAATATTTTTCAGTAGTTTAGTTTGAAAATATAGTATTATTAAATAGATTTTTAGTCGAAAACAAATTTTTACCAATTTAAGTAGCATTTCTTAAATTTTTACAAAATGAATGAATGAAATTAATTTGAGAGATATCAAAAACCGAACATCAATTTTTACCAAATTTGCGTACTATTTTTTGTAGATTTTATTTTTTATGAAAGAACGGACTGTTAGATTTTTATAAAAAAAACTACTGAACATTGAAAACAATATTTTCTGTGAAATAAAAAGAGTTTGAAAACAATGGCGCAAAATTTTAAACAACCTATTATTAAGGCCTTAGCACAATACTAGTTAACAATTTACTATATACAAATAGTAATCTCCTAACTTTTCACTAATTTTAAACACTTTTTATTGTTTTGCTAACTAGTATCATGCTAAAACCATTTTATTTAAAAAAAAACATGAACACATCTAAACAATGACAAATTGTGGAGCAAACAAAACAAACATACCTTAATATCATACTAAAAATGATTTAACATCGTACTAAATCGTCTAAAATTTTGCGCCAATATTTTTAATTTTTGAGAAGCTTTTTGAGTCGATAGTAAATTTTTACCAAGTTTTAGTGGTTTTTTTTTTAGGTTCTTATTTTTTGTAAGAGAAACTGTCAACTAGATTTTTCTCATAATGTTGACAATAATATTTTTTAAAAGATAAAGGTAGTTTAAAGCCAATATCTCCAAGTTTTGAAAAGATATTTGAGCCGAAAATCCATTTTTACTAACTTTTGTTAAATTTTCTTTTAAGTTTTTATTTTTTATAAAAAAGCTGTCAATTCGAATTTTTTTCAAAATTTTACGGAATGCTGACAACAATATTTTTTGAAAGATTAAAGTAGTGTAAAGCCAATATCTCAAAGTTTTGAAAAGATATTTGAGTCGAAAATCAATTTTTACCACCTTTTATAAATTTTTGTTTAGGTTTTTATTTTTTGTAAAAAAACTGTCAATTCGATTTTCTAAAAATTTGTCCTAATGTTGAAAACAATATTTCTTATAAGTTAAAATTAGTTAGAAGCCATTATCTCAAAGTTTTGAAAAGATATTTGAGTCGAAATTCAATTTTTACCAACTTTATTATTTTCTTAAGGTTTTTATTTTTTTTTTAACTGTCAATTCGATTTTTCTCAACATTTTTCAGAAAAAAAAAATAAAAAACAATAAAAAAAAACAATATTTCTTATAAAAAAAAAAGTTTGAAGTCCTAATCTCAAGTTTTGAAAAGATATTTGAGTCGAAATTCAATTTTTACCAACTATGAGTAATGTTTTTTTTAGGATTTTATTTTTTATAAAAAAAACTGTCAATTAGATTTTTCTCAAAATTTTATAAGATGTCAAAAAAATTATTCTTCATTGCACAAAATTGGTTTTGGAGATGAAATCATATTTTAGTCGTAAACTTTTCGTGGTGACAAATTTTTTTTTTTCAGTTTTTTTGATTTATAAAAAAAATTGTTATTTGGATTTTTTTCCAAAAATATAATTGTTTTGTATCACGTTAAAATATATATTATAAAGTTTAATTCAAGTCTCTAGCGTCATTAGTTCATAAGATATTTAGGTTTAACCAAAATTTTCACCTTTTTTTTAAACTGCTATGGTAAAAAAACACCCACGCAATTTTCTTGAGAGCCCTTTCTGCATCTTTCTGCCTTATTATCTGTATAACAACATTTATTTGATGTCGATATCTCTTCTGGTTCTTGAGCAATGGACGACGAAAAAAAACGTCGCGAACGTACAGACGTACGGACGTACGAACGTACGGACGTACGAACGTACGTACACACGCACGCACAGACATCTTTCTCAAAATCTTTTATTTCGACTCTAGGGACCTTGAAACGTAGAGAAATGTCAACATTCGAAAAATGGACTTGGACAATAACAACAGTGTTCAACATTTTAATACCTGAGAACAATAACCATTTTCAAAATTGTATCCATTTTCTTTATATTGGGCCTTACCAATAATTATTGAGTAAACAAGCGTTTATATAAACGCCACGTTAAATTTTAGAGACGAGTTTATTTGTGTGTTAACCAATAACCAAATTAAACACGTCTTTAACTAAACTGTACTCTTTTACATTATCTACTACATTTGTTGCCAAACAGACAGCTTTTGAGTGTTTTTCCATTGTTGAGTTTACTCTTCACTGTCATAGAAAACGGCTTCACTGCTTCAACCAGCAACTCCTTCATTGCTGGTGTCCAGTCAACGGACCGACTTCGCTTTGTTGCCATTGGAATAACAATTTACTCTGAAATAAATTGAAATGTTATACTTACATATATATTTAAATAAAAAAAATTAATCTATTTGTTTATTTTAATTATCTTTTTTTAGTTTTGTTATTTTTTATGAGCTCACGGTCACGGCCAAAAATAAATTTGCAACAGATAAAAGAAACATACGAAAAATTTCTTTTGCTACCAACTGTCAGAATGACAGCACAAACATGACGTTTACACTTAATCACGGAGTTAAACACGCGTTTCTCAACTCCAAAATTTAGAGTGATGTTTAGCGTTAAGCTGACTATTAAATTGATTATTGGTATGGTTCATTATTTAGAGTCCACTTAAATATTTAAGTCGTCACTAAATTTGATTATTGGTAAGGCCCATTGTCTTTATTATTTATAATGCAATAGTAGTTTCCATCATGTTTGAGGAAAGGCTCCTTTCCTTCCTTTAATTTTCTTCTTTTGGTAATAAAAAACTGTCTATTTTTGTTATTTTTCATTTAGTTCTTTAATCTAATATAATATAAATTACGTGTCACGATGTTTGTGCGCTATGGATTTCTAAACTACTTAGCCGATTTTAATCAAATTTGTACACCGTGTGCAGTTTGGTCCAACTTGAAAGATAGGATAGCTTGCATCTCAATTTATGATGGCAATATTATTTGATTGCACATTTTTTGTCTATTATGTGACAGTCACAGTTATCTGTTAGCTCGAAACGATTCTAACAGATGGCGACATCTGTTGACTGGATTGAGGAAGTATTTAATAGATGACGCTGTATCAAACTTCTAAACGTTTCATATAAGCTACAATTTAATAGCATAACCACCATGTTGCTAAGGTTGTACATACATTTTAAAATTATTTTGTATCAAACGAAATGCAGTAAATTTTATTTTTTCTTTCAATATTTAACATAAAAAATAATAGTGGAGTAGCTTATAAAATGTTCCATCGGCACAAATATTTTCCGAACAATTAATACATATTGTCAACGATAAAATTAGAACTGCAACCAAATACGCAATGCATTAAACTGCCAGACAATATCAGCGCACTGTTCTTCAGGAAAAAAATTTAATTGATTCAGAGTAATTATTTGAATCATAACTGGCTCGGTCATCGGGCTATTTTGGCAGCCAAAAATGTTGATGTTGACGAAATTAACCAGGAAATATGATGCCTTTTAAATCTATAGATACTGTTTTTAATGAAAATGTTACATTTTCTAATTTAATAAATCACTAGATACACCTAGAATGCCACCACATAATCTTCGATTAAAGATTGGTTCACCTTTTATTCTCCTGTAATGTACAATATCATATTATACTTTTCTTTCAGTCATATCTTAAGAAATAGTAGAAATATCGACTCTACATATATGTATATGTATTGTTTAACAGATAATAAGATTGAAACATTAACGCTCAAATTTTTTTTATAAATAAAAAAAAATGAAACAAATTACCACGAATATTTGGCGAACAATACTCCAAAATAATTCCATGCATCAAAGAATACAATTCTTCCGAAAAGTAAGTTTTCTTGCTCAAAAATAAAAATAACCTAAAATAAATATTACAAAAAATTATTAAAATTCGTTTTTGATTCGAATTTTTTTGGCAAAAATTTAAGATAAAATTCTACAAACAATAATTTATAATATTGGAAATCACTGATTTAAAACTGTTATATAAGGAAAATAAAGAAGGGTATTGACTTCCAAACTACTTTTTTCACAATTTAATTGATTTCTAAAAATAAATAAAAATTTCAAAAAAATTATACTTAGAATTGGTAAAAATTAGTTTTCGACTAAAATTTCTGGGCAACAAAAACAAGTATTGGAATTAAGCTCATTTTATTATATGCAAAGTTTTGTTGTTAATTTTCAGTAGGTTTCTTATCTTAAATTCAATTTCCAACTTATTTTTACAAAATATTAATTCCTTTCAAACCAACTTACACCTGATACAAAAGTAAAGCATCATTCACATGAGCGCGACCAACGAACGACGAATGAATTACAAAATGTGAGTTTATATATGTAAGTTTAAAGACATATTTCCACACAAATTCTTAACAAAACGATATCAATATAGTTTCTATTTGATTTATGATGCAAACTTTTACATTTCAATATCATATATTAATGAATTTAAGAAAACAAATTTATTCGTCGCGAAAAAATTATAGTTGATACGAACTGTCAAACTTTATTCGCGTTCCACATTATCCACTCCACACTCGCAACGAATAAAAAAATCGCGCGTACTTAACCTAAAAAAATCGTTCTTGTTTTGGTTTCGGTGGTGAATGTCAAACTTCATTTGCGACGAATTAAAAACTCTCATGTGAAAGAAATGTCAAAATCGACGAATATTCGTTCATTCGTTGGTCGTGCTCATGTGAATATTGCTTAAGACATTGAGCTAAATTTTTTTTATCTTACACAAAATGTTATTATTAGTATTTATACATTTTTTAAAAGCATCGAAACATTTGGTCAATTATCATTTTAGGTCGCGTACCAACCTCTTTTTTTTTGGTAAATTCAGACAAACAAATCAGTGATTTTTTCCTTTGAAGTGATTGGATTTGAAAAAATTGTTACAAACTCATTTTTCACAGAAACTCGCCATTAGTCAAGTGCTTTATATATTTGTCAAAACACTCCTGCAGACGTTGTGAGAAGTTCTGCATACTCCTCTGAAGCTTTTGACGTGGAACCGCTTTGAGTCTATGTGGTTTCTTTATGTATACTCGTACCATGAGATAGTCAAATATAAATTAATCACATAAGTCCTGTGATCGAGGAGGTCAGTCCACATCCCCTCGCAAAGAAATCATACATCAAGGGAATGTTTCTCTTGGTGGATGGCAAATATTGTTTAATACGTTGTCGTCTTCTCAGTTCCGGGAAAAGAGTTATACAGCATCTGTTAATAACGATCTGAGTTGACAGCTACATTCCAATCATTTTCACGATAAAAAGTACGGACCAAAAATGAAGTTTCGACTAACGCTACACCAAACAGTGACTTCGGGACTGTGGAGAGGTTGTTTATTAAGCTCTTGTGGATTTTCAGAGGCCCAATAATGGAAGTTTTGTTTAATAACCGATCCTGATAAATGAAAGTGGACTTCATCGCTCATTAAAAAAACATTTAAAAACATTTTAATTTCTACTTTAGATTATATTTTCTTAAATGTTGGATCATGTCCTCTATCCTCATAAACTTCTTTTGGACCAACAGTTTAAAAAAAAAACTCAGTTTTCTGTTATTTTTGTATAATTCGTCAATTTATTTTGAAAACAATTATTTCAGCAAATTCTTAAGAAGCTTTGTTTTTAAACTGAACAAGCAAAACCGGCGAACTCCGTTTCGCCACCAGATGGCTTCGTTTCTTGTAACATTTCGTTTGGGAATTAAAAGATGAAGAAAAATTATTTTTTTTTTTATATTTGAAAAGGGAAAATTTTATTTCATTTCACATCAGTAATAAATTCATTTCGATTACAAAAATGAAGTGTAATTTAGTTGAACTTCCTTAAGTAAAAAATGAAAGTGAATCCAAAGTAAATATTGAATCGAAGCGTTATATTGCGAACGCAAGGCGAACCGGAAATTGCAATCGTTTGAAGTCAAACGGAAGATCAGGCGGAATTATTGGTACTCGTATTCGAGGAATACATACATTTTCACCTGCGTACTTTCCGTTAATAATGGTTGCCTCAATCAAATTCGGCATAAGTCTGGTAACTCCAGAGGGTTCAAGAACTCCGTTGGATAATTTACTACATCATCGGGATTTGTTATGGAATCAACGGATTTGTATGTCACCAAATCGCCAGCGATTTTTGATTGAATGGTGAAATTCAGTGCGTGTACATTATTATTCTTTGCGGCGAGAATTGCTCGTTGACTTAACCAGGCATAATTCTAATAATTCTCACTAATGTTTGGGAAAACATTTTCAATAAGACCTAATTGAGAGTCTACAAATCGGCAAAAGTCGTTGGTAAGAGTAATTAATCCAGTTGTCGCATCAACTGGCACTTTTCCATTTCCAACAGCTAACAATGGTTTGGAAAATTGTGCAGCACTTTGATCATTTTGAAGTTGAACTTTCATATTAGTGGTTAGCGATAATGTTTTTACGTTATTCCACAAAAGTGATGCCTTCAGGCAAGCATTCAATTCATCTGCAGGCGATCCGCGGGGAATTACTGGCAACGCCTGCCTGAAATCGCCTGACAACAATATCATCAAGCCGCCTAAGACGTTGTTACTTCGTCGAAGATTCTCGAGTGTGAAATTAAGTGCTTCAACTTAAAGGCAGAATGTGCAGTACGACCACCATCTAGAAGAGTTGCCACAATTCCAAACGCCAAAGCTATGTCACATCTTGATCGAATAGTGGCCAAAATCAGTAGCTTGTTTGCAATAATCAAGCATTGATTCTCAATCAGAATCATTCTTTCATTGTAGATTTCATACGTTATTTGAAGTCTATATATCTCTGACGTTTCTAGAGATATGGTTGACTAAAAAATGTTCACAAAAGTAAGCTTTGGTTTAGAATATAGGGCCTTGAAACGTCAAAAAATTTAAAAAATTTCAATTCCACAAATCGGAACTTTTACAATAGCTTTCTATGGGAAACTAAACGGAGTTCACCGCTTTTCTGTTGAAATTTTTCCTGAATTTTGCTTGCTATAAACCTCACGGAGCCCGAGACCTTTCCAACGAATGCAAAACCAAGGAAATCGGTTCGTGCGTTCTGGAGTTATAGCGTCAGGAAGGAAAACCCGACTTATTTTTATATACCTAGTAGATTATGTATAAGAAAACATTCTTGGAACAAATTCTTATTAATTAAATAGTCCTAAGATCGTTTTGCATTCAAAAAGCTTATTCATCCTATAGATTCTAAAAATGAACCCATCATTATTTCTTAGTTTCTCAAAAAAAAAAAAAACACTTGGGCGTATACGCACTTTTTTATTTTTGTTTTTTAATTTGTTCATGAATTTGTCTTCAGCTTTGTCCTACGAGTTTTATTATTTTATTTATATCGAACCGCCTATGTTCATAAAAGGTGTAAAGAACTGAGAAAGTTATTCTTTAGATATTAGCCCTTGAGCATAGTAGTTCAGCAGATGACAGCTTTTATAGAGATTTCTTCAACCTTAAAGTAGCTTCACAACCGCTTTGTACGGTATGTACATTAAAAAAATAAAATAAGCAAACTTATAGTTTTTTTTTTAAGTAATAAATAACATGTTCAAATGGTAGACATGTGCATTCAAGAGGACACAAGCGTCCACAGGTTTTTTCTCAAAACCCACCTCTGTCTATCAACTCCTACTCTCACCTCCCCGTGGTGAACATCGGGTGCCTAGTACCTCAACTGGAGATTGGGTTCTAACCCCAGTGGAAAGTTGTTGGGGGCAGCAAACGAGAGAGGGGGGGAGAGGTGTTTCCACTAAGGCACCTCTCCTTATCCAGACGGCAGCGGACGAATTCTTGAGATGGAATCAACGGTGGCGTCTACAGTTCCAGTAAGGCTGAACTACTTAGTGAACACCTTATAGGGCTTCTACGACTTATTCGGAGGCCAGGCCTATAAGGAGCGGTTTATCCGGCTCCCCGTCCTTGGAGTTATACTAAGGATCTGGCCCTCCAGGTTGGGGGTTGTGCCGTCAGGGTGACTTCCTGACCACGTAAAAATTTTCTAGTTGCGAAGCACCAACAAGCCTCGGATACGGACGGATTCACTGTTGACAACCCAAGCAAACGAAAAAAGGACTACGAACTTCGGATCTGTACGTGGAATGTTAGGTCCCTTAACAGACCACGTGCAGCCGAACAATTAGCGGAAGCCCTAAACTGCTGCAAGGCAGATATTACCGCCATCCAAGAAGTGCGATGGGATGGACCGTGCAAACGCAAACTAAAAGACTGCGATATATACTACGGCGACTGCTACCGAGAACAAAGGCAGCGTCTATTTGGGTGTGGATTTGTTGTTGGAACTAGACTCAGGCAAAAAGTCTTGAGTTTCAACAGTGTGAGCGAGCGCATCACGACAATCCGCATCAAGGCTAAATTCGCCAACATAAGCCTAATATGCGCGCATGCCCCAACAGAGGAGAAAGATAAAGACACCAAAGACATATTCTTCGAGCTCTTGGATAAGACATATGAGCAGTGCCCTGGCTATGACATTAAAATTGTCTTAGGAGATTTTAATGCCAAGCTAGGAAGAGAAGACATCTTTGGTGGCACAATCGGAAGATACAGCCTGCACGACACCACCTCCGACAACGGATTCAGGCTGATCGATTTCGCTGCAGGGCGAGACGTTCTGGTAGCTAGTACGCAGTTCACACATCTCAATATCCACAAGGGGACATGGAAATCTCCTGATCAATCAACCGTCAACCAGATTGACCACATTGCGATCGACGCACGACACTTCTCCAGTATACAGGATATCCGAACATTCCGAGGGGCCAACATTGACTCGGACCACTACCTCGTTGTAGCCAAGGTACGGCTACGGATATCCCGGTCCAAGCCAAAACAAGGAAGTACTGTGAGAAGTTTCGACGTTAAACGGCTACAATCGCAAGAGACTGCCATGTCCTTTTCCGATCGAGTCTCTAGTAACCTCTTGAAAACCAGTGGCAACATTGCCTTGCAGCCATCAGAGATGCCGCCTCTGAAGTGCTAGGTTTCACACGTCCACAACAGCGAAACCCCTGGTTTGACGACGAATGCCGGCAAGCGCACGCAGCGAAGCAAGAGGCATACAAAACGGCCCTGCACAGAAGGACCAGAGCTGCTCGCGAGCTCTACGATCAGAGGAGGAGAGAGGAACACCGGTTTCTTAGATGGAAAAAAAGAGAGCACGAGAAGCGCGCGATCGAGGAGATAGAGGGATGTTACAACAGGAATGAGGTTCGTAAATTTTACCAAAAGGTAAAAAAAAACTCCCAAGGGTACCAGCCACGAACCGAAGCCTGTAAAGACGATCAGGGGAACATCGTAGTAGAACCGCAGTCTATGTTGAGAATATGGAAAGACCACTTCTCCAAATTATATAACGGCGATGACGAACCGAATCCCGCTGTAAGGGAGGTAGAACCACTCAACTTAGGCGACGCAGATCAACAATTCCGCCTACCCGACCTAAACTGAAGTCAAACAAAGCTGCTGGAGCTGACGGCATAGCTGCCGAACTATTTAAAGCAGCAGGCGATGACTTGGTAGGGAGCATGCACCAACTCATCTGCAAAATATGGTCGGAAGAAAGCATGCCCGATGAGTGGAATCTCAGCATAGTTTGTCCGATACATAAAAAAGGAGACCCTTTAAATTGCGCCAACTACAGAGGGATCAGTCTCCTTAACATTGCATATAAGATCCTTTCTGCCGTACTATGTGAACGTCTGAAGCCGTTCGTCAACAACCTGATAGGTCCTTATCAGTGTGGCTTCAGACCAGGAAAGTCCACTATCGACCAAATATTCACATTACGGCAGATCTTGGAAAAAACCCAGGAGCTTCAAATCGATACCCACCATCTCTTTATCGATTTTAAAGCCGCGTATGACAGCATCCATAGGGAAGAACTCTACAGAGCAATGTCTAGTTTTGGCATCCCTGTCAAACTTATCCGTTTGTGCAGAATGACGATGGAGAATGCACGCTGCTCCATCAAGGTCGGAAAAGATCTCACCGATGCATTTGATGTCAAAAAAGGTTTTAGACAAGGCGATGCACTGTCATGCGACTTCTTCAACATCGTTCTGGAAAGAATTGTGCAAAACTCAACCGTCAACACTAGAGGCACAATCTTCCAAAGGTCCATCCAATTACTCGGATACGCAGATGATATTGACATAATTGGAAGATCAAAGCGTGATGTCAGTGGAGCGTTTTTGAGCATTGCGACGGAAGCGAAGAAGATGGGTTTAGTGGTCAATGAGGGCAAGACCAAGTATATGCTGTCATCAAAAAAGGACATTGAACAACGACGTCTTGGACAAAACGTCACCATGGACAGCTATAACTTCGAGGTAGTTAAGGACTTTGTCTACCTAGGCACCGCTATAAACACAGGCAACGACACCAGCGCTGAAATCAAACGAAGAATAACTCTTGCAAATCGCTGCTTCTTTGGACTTAGAAGGCAATTGAGAAGTAAAGTCCTCTCTCGAGCATCTAAAATCACCATCTATAAGACACTCATCATCCCGGTTCTCATTTATGGCGCTGAGGCCTGGACCCTGTCAAAGAAAGATGAGAACGTCTTAGGATGCTTCGAGAGAAAAATTCTTCGGGTGATTTTTGGTCCCGTACGTATAGATGGAGAATGGAGGAGAAGATATAACGACGAACTGTACGGGCTGTACAGCGACACTGACCTAGTTAGCAGAATAAAAGTCCAACGGCTTAGATGGCTGGGTCATGTAGAGCGAATGGACATCAACGCTCCAGCCCGGAAGGTCTTCGAATCCAATCCCGAGGGACGGCGCACTAGAGGAAGACCGCGACTCAGGTGGCGCACTCAGGTGGGTGAGGACCTCAACCAACTTGGCGTGCGAAACTGGAGACAGCTAGCTAGGGACCGAGCTGGCTGGAGACGCATGTTGGTTGAGGCCCAGGTCCGCCCCGGACTGTAGCGCCACCTTAAGTAAGTAAGTAATAACATCTTATTAAACTTCGAAAAAACAATCATTTCAATAATGCCCCTTTAAACAATTAGCACATTTTACTCAGTCAATTCTCACAATTATTAAATCACACACAGCAAAGCATCATATTCGCAGTCTGAGAAGCGATTACCAACAAAATATTTCACCGCCTCCTAAAAGTCCAAGACCGTTTTCATGAAAAATTAATCACAAATGAACAACCGAGCGATTGCCCCGCCGCCACCGAGCGCCGCTGCTGAGAGAGGAAGTCCATATAAGAAAAAAACCATAATGCACATCCCAAACCCAAAACTTAAGAAACTATGAACGTTTGAACGACATCGACGGACGGACGGACGGACGACGCGACGCCGACGAGCTCAGGTCGAGCATCCGCCCAAGCAACCATTCACATCCTCCATTTCCATGCTGTGCCTGCCAAAGCTAAAGCAGCCCAAACACCAAATGATATTTCCCCCCCAAAAATAAAACCTCTTCGTCAAATAACAACATTGCACGAAGCGACTCTTCGTCTACGTTTCCGTCTCAGTCGTCCGTCGTTAGCGTCTCCGTCATTTATGGTGGATATACTTATACCTCCTATATCTGAACCTAACCTAACCTAACTGGAAACGCCATCAAACCACAGTAGGGCGTCCCAGGTGAAAATATCACAAAACAAATTTACAATTGTGAAAAACGCCAGCATGACAAAACGACCGAACATCGAAACATTCACGTTAATCTCTGTCCAAGTATCCAAGTGAATGCGCTTAGGCCGCAATGATACAGTGATGCAGTGGCGCAGTTGGTGTGGTTTTGTTGTTGTTGTTTGTTGTTATTGTTGTTTGTAGGTAGTGTTGTGCCTACAATGTTTTGTTGTATTTATTGTTTGGTATATTTGGTACTGTTGCAAGAGATTGTGTGGTGGCGGCGAACTGCAAAATAACACCGGTAAATACACGCTGTAGACACACGGCTATCATCTCTCCGTCTCACCTTGAAAAGACTCAACGATCACGATTTTCGGTAAAATATCCTCCGATTTTTGTTTTCTTCTCTCTTCTTTTTTTATTTTTGTCGGGGGAGTGCAACAACGTGCAGAGTTAGACCTCAGCATCCCCCCATTTGCCCATTTATACACGACGACGACGACGACGACGACGACAACAACGCCATCTGGGCTCTACGTGATGCTTGGTGTAAAATAGCCAACATACTGCAACTGCACAGAGACTTTCCTTACCTACCAACTAAAGGTAACGATCTCCGACCATGTTTCATTCTTCGGAAGACCATATGTCACACACATACCAATTGCGCGCGAAAATTACCTCATACTTGTCCCGCAAAGTGAACAAATCCCGTAGCGCTGAAGCTGTGACTCTTGAACGGGTATAAGTCCCGTAGATTGTTGCACGGTTTCTTAACCTCAATTGAGTTTCCGTGATCCTGTCTCTTTTTTTTTTTGTTATTAAAGATTGTAATTGTATTTGTGTGTTTGTATGAGTGTGTCTGTAGTTTGCTTCGATTAGCAGAAACACTGCGTCAAACAACTTACTCACTTTACATGATTAGCGATACGAATTCACCTGTCAACGCGCGGCGGCGCTACAGTCGCTCCGCGTTGGCCAATCAATTAATCTAATTTAAAAGAAATCGGTCTTTTATTGCACATTACGCTCAGGCGTGTTGATTTAATCATCATCGCTGAGCGTCGACAACGGCGGCGTTGATGGTGATGATGGCGACAACAGCGACAACAGTGACAGGAGTTTGTTTACGAAAGAAACTACAAACCAGATTCCACTGCCGATGCCGCAGCGCTGCAGTGCTGGAGTGCTATAGAGACACCAACTCAATTATCATCTCATCATCTTGGCCACCACAATCACCCAGGCACACTGGACTGAGACTGTGACGGTAGCGGCGGCGCGGCGCGGCGGTGCGGAGCATCTCACGCTCACTTCTCACCACTCAGTAGTCAGTAGTCAGGTATAGTCACCCATCACCATCACCCAATGGGGAGAACAGGCCTAGTGCAAATTAATCTCCGATAAGTTGTGTCGCCAATGACCACGTCGCATACGAAATTAGTGCGAGGAGGAGGATGGGGCTGGTCAGTCTCAGCTTCATAGCTTCAGCCTCAGTTTTAGCAACGATAACAACAACAGAGAGACGTATACCGTATACGCAACGCGCACAGCACATGCACAACACATTACACAAGCTCTCTTACCCCTTTCTTGATGGTTGTTGATGCAGGCTTTAAGTGAATATGGCTGGCTAGACCTCAAGCTAGTTTAAAATAATAAATGCCGGACAAATAGTCGTGATATCTCGCCAATCACTCGCAGATCGCGTACTGAGTGATTTATAAATGCTCGCTTGTTGTCGTACATAGTAATGGATTCCGGGCTCGTTTTTGCTGCTCTGCTCGTGTCCAACCCCTTTCGATGGACTAATTTCCAATCACTTAGAGATCAATTTGTGTGACTTGTAGCCCACCATCGCATCCATGACGATGACCGGTGGTGCCGCAAACTCCAACCGCAACCGCAATCCCAACCGCATCGGCAGCCACTGGGTGCTGATGGTGTTGTTGCACGTCTGCTTTCTACATACGAGTAGATACTCGTACCTATTGGAATGGACAAACAAAAGCCGGATTAGCTCTTTACAGATTGTCGATGTCGCTGTCGATCGATTGGATCAGATCGGAAGATCACCAGTAGCAGAACGCAGAACTAGTATATCTCTTCATAATCCAATAACAACAACAACAACTGTATCTTTTGATCTCTTCCCTGGGTAATACTCCGCGCCATTTAAACAACAACAAAAACAACTACAAGAAAGTTACAAATCGATTTTATAAAAGCTGAATAAATGAATAATAAGCGATCAATTTTTCTTGAATAAATTGCGGTAGCTAAAGCCATACAACAAACGATCTTCGCTATCGCTATAAACCTATTAAAAATATAGGCAGTAGCAGCGCCCCAGATGGTATTGTGGTAGTAGGTATTGAACGCGGCATGGGACGAACGACGGACCGGACGGCTGTGCCACGAAGATTTATCCGAATCGATAAAGTGGCCTTTAAAATGGGCTAAAACCAGCGCCAGCGCAGTGCAAAAGCCTGTAACTATGCTTCTGCGTGTGCCATATCCATCCCTCCCCACGCCCCATTTTCTTTTAGCTACCGATTAGATGGCAAACTCAGATGTATAGAGTCGGAAGACCTTGCATTTAACGTTGGTCAGCTATTAGGCCTCAATGGGAAATTAATAATCGGTATTAATAATAATAAATTTATGAGCAACACTCGGTGCTAGCAACGAGCAACTTGCACCGATACGATGGCTATAGCAATGTCAGGTGGCGGTTGTAGAATGGGAGAGCGGTTGGCAAGGGTGAACGACCATAAGGCGCCGCAAATGTCCAACACTAAACACGCGTACGAATAACTAGTAGCGAACGGGAAAAACATGCAGTTTGGAGTTATTGTCTTTGATATGGCTATTGGCTTCCATATACTCACATAACCCAAGTCGCGCACTATAACTATTCTATACGGTACTGCATTTATAACGTGACATGTCGACGTACTATCCGTCGAAGACGACAGACTAGTGGCGGCAAAAGTTTTCGTTTCCGTGTAATAAGTCTAAAAGTACATGATAGGTTCTAACTCAGTTACTTGTATGTACATAGCTTAGCTAATACATTATGTTCTATGTAGCTTATGTGTCAGTACATGGGATTCGATTTAAGGCTATATCTGAAGATGGAGCGTTATTCTGGGGATTATCTTTATGATAGAATCGAGCTGGCATCGAGTTTGCTCTTTCTGAATGTTAATTTGAAAGTTGTCATACATCGTATCGACTATCGACAACAACGACGACGCGGCGGCGGCAATTTATATTCTTAGAATTCAAAAGTTCTTCTAGGCTTTGTACGAAAATTCACATTAATACTTAGATGTACCTACATATTATGTTCTGAAAATTCAGTGGTTCGTCATATAAACATTTTGAAACAGTTATAATCTAAGCAAATTCATTATTTAGAGGCCGATTTTCATTCTTAAAGTTTGATAAGTTACCAAACGCTTTTAATTTAAATGTTATCCTAAGCTAATAGTAGGTAAGATCTTAGCTAAGCAAAACAGTTGTCAGTTGGATTTTTCTAGAAAAATTAACTAAAAGTTAACAACAATAATTTGCATATGATTAAAAAAGTTTTTGTCGAAAACACTTTTAGCACTTTAGCACTTTTTGAAAATTTCTTTTTTTTTTATAAAAAATGATGATTGGATTTTTCTAAGAAAATTACCTTTTCGTCATTTCATCGTAAGCGACATTTTCAATAAAAACAAAAATTATTAAAATTTGCTATTGTAACACATGAAGCTCTGAAGACTTTTGTGAAAATAAAATAACATTTATTTAAAGTCAATATCTCTGCCAATTTTTGAGATATGACTGACGAGGAAAGTCAGCATATTTACATATACCAGCAACACAACAAAATTCAACAGACCCAACCTTAACCAACGCCACGGAGTGTTGTGGTCACTGCATGAGTTATAGAGCAGTTGTAAACACAACCGTATTTTGCATGTGGGGCAATTTTTGTTTATATAAATGGTTGAGTCAAAGAACTAAATTCTAGATCTTGCCACGATACTATTCTATGTTCGCAAGCTATAACAGCGTTGAATACTTTCCAATGTACTTACTGATCGGATTTTGTTTCTAGCGTCATTAGAACATAATTATTAACTTCCCATAGGAAGTTATTGTAATGGGTCCTATTTGTCAAATTGAAAATTTTGACATTTCTCGACGTTTCAAGGTCCCTAGAGTCGAAATAAAAGATTTTTAGAGAGATGTCTGTGCGTGCGTGTGTACGTACGTCCGTATGTCCGTACGTCCGTACGTTCGCGTCGTTTTTTCGTCGTCCATAGCTCAAGAACTAGAAGAGATATCGACTTCAAATAAATCTTGTTATACAGATAATAAGGCAGAAAGATGCAGAAAGGGCTCTCAAGAAAATTGCGTGGGTGGTTTTTTTACCATAGCAGTTTAAAAAAAGGTGAAAATTTTGGTTAACCCTAAAAATATCTCATGAACCAATGACGCTAGAGACTTGAATTAAATTTTATGTTATATATTGTAACGTGATACAAAACAATAATATTTTTGGAAAAAAATTCAATTAACGTTTTTTTTTATAAATCAAAAAAACTGAAAAAAAAAAAATTTGTCACCACGAAAATTTTACGACTTAAATATGATTTCATCTCCAAAACAATTTTGTGCAACGAAGAATAATGTTTTTGATATCTGATAAAATTTTGAGAAAAATCGAATTGACAGTTTTTTTACAAAAAATAATAACCTAAAAAAAATAAAAAAAAAAGTTGGTAAAAATTGAGTTTTGACTCAAATATCTTTTCAAGACTTTGAGATATTG
This sequence comes from Eupeodes latifasciatus, assembly GCA_920104205.1. Taxonomy (NCBI): domain Eukaryota; kingdom Metazoa; phylum Arthropoda; class Insecta; order Diptera; family Syrphidae; genus Eupeodes; species Eupeodes latifasciatus. Next base: position 77,775,665 of record OV049924.1, read on the forward strand.
GCTTTAAACTACTTTTATCTTTCAAAAAATATTGTTTTCAACATTCAGTCAAATTTTGAAAAAAATAGAATTGACAGTTTTTTTTACAAAAAATTAAAAACCGAAAAAAAAATTTAACAAAAGTTGGTAAAAATTGATTTTCGACTTAAATATCTTTTCAAAAATTTGAGATTATGGCTTCCAACTAATTTTAACTAACAAGAAATATTGTTTTCAACATTAGGACAAATTTTGAGAAAAATCGAATTGAGAGTTTTTTTTACAAAAAATAAAAACCTAAACAAAAAAATTAATAAAAGTTGGTAAAAATTGATTTCGGCTTAAATAGCTTTTCAAAAATTAAAAATATTGGCTTCAAACTTATTTTATTTCACAGAAAATATTGTTTTTTATATTCAGTAATTTTTTTATAAAAATCCAACAGTCCGTTTTTTCATAAAAAAAATAAAATCTACAAAAAATAGAACGCAAATTTGGTAAGAATTGATACATTTAGACAAACTTTTAAGCAAGACAAATCGATAGACGGGATGGGAAGTTATCAGTGTGGGTCGCATCCCAGCCTCTTTTTTGTGAACGAAATTAGGTAGGCCATTGAGGGTTTGAGCTTTAGGGCAATAATAACCCTCTCTTTTGGCTTGAATTGAATAATATTGATACCAAACGACATTTCATGTCAATAGAACGGCGCTAGGTACCACATGACATAGCCCCACATTGCCACAGCCGTTTGGATCTTCGAAGACATGATGTGAACTGGCCATTGCGATTAGGCTATTTGACTTTTTCTTGTGGGGTTTCTTGAAGTTGAAGTTTTATAGTTAATAAGGCTCAAGACACGAGGCACAGTCACGCTCAAATAATATAATCCACTTATTACAAGAATATTGGTATTTCGGCAAAACAATGGCACGCAACCATTTTTAACTTCCCTTAACTGTGTCCATTTTGTTGAAAACACCACCATAGCAGGAGATATCCTTGAAAAACTAAAACCTCTTTTGGACATACTGCAGGGAAAATTTCAGAAAGTGTTGATACCTGGAGAAAACGCGGCAATTGACGAAACTGTCATTTTTTGGAGAGGTTGCATAGTTTTTCGACAATCATTCCCAATAAAGCTCAACCTTATGAAGTGTAGTTGTTCAAACTTTGCTCCACGGAAGGTTTCACGGGGTGAACAAAAATTCAAATTTCGCCAGATATGAGAAAAGCTGGCCTTGCGAAGAACTGAGTACTTTATTGAGAGGAGAGGGTTTTTATATAACCATGAACTGGCGCTCTCCATGCTTGACCAACAAAAACATGGGGTTGGGACTCTTCGAGCTAACAGCAAATTCTGTCCAAAAGATGTGATGGATGCTATAAGCTGAAGAGAGGAGAAATGATTGCCCGAGAAAAGTAGAATGGTATTGTTAAGTGGAGGGACACCATAAATGTCAGGATTGTTATGGCTGCAATGTTCGCCCAATGCCAATGCCTGACTCAAACTTGGCATTTAAAAAAGGGAAGAGAAAAACTCTTTTTTATCATAGAATAAAGGAAATCAAGAGATTTCTCTTGAAGACGGCTTAAGTAGAACAGAAAAGTTGCAATTGAGTTTCTGTTGAGTATAGAGGTTGTTAATACATTTTTAGTCTATAAGAAGGCCAAAAAAGTGGAATCCAATTTAGAAAGTTCGGAGAAGAGGTTGCTAAAGGTTTACTCGATCTTCTGTTCCCACAGAAAAGTAGTTCCAGGAAATATTAAAATGAGGAAGGGTGCTAATGGAAAGACCATCAGAAGACCCTGTATTTTGTGTTATGCACAATCAAAAATCAATTTTTTTAGAATTTAATTTTAGAATATTTTTATAAGATTACATATTTATCAAAATGTATGGCTTGGATAATTTTAAAAAACAAATTATTTTGTTTTTTTTTTTTCAAAATATATTATTTTATGGAGAATTGCATCTTCCGCTGAATTTTCCTGGCATTGCGAAAAAAGTCTTTCTTCAATCCAAATCTCAATATCGGCCTGCCATCGAAACGAGATGAATTTAGACCATTTCCAATATTATCATTTTTGTCAAAAATTTTCCAGAAAGTAATTAAAAAAACTAGCCTTTTTCTTGGTGACTTCGAAATACTCAAAACTAAACGCTCAGGATTTCGAAAGAAAAATAGATGCTTGACTGAACTGTTATTTCTGTGTTTCAGAGGACATTATAAAGAAATTGATTTAGACAAAATTACTATCTTAGTTCTTCTTGATTTATTGAAAGCTTTTAATATGGTTAACCAAAACTTTCTATGACAACATTTATTACATCGCTTTAACAGTCAAACTATTGTTCTCATATCTAACAGGTCGAAATCAAACTGTTGAATTTTACAAACAAATGTCAGAATTTCTCCGGGTAAATAGTGTTGTACCACAAGGGCCTATCCTTGGCCCTTTGTTATTTTCAATAAATGCTAACAAATTACTTCAGTTAGTTACACGTGTATTCCGAATCGTTCAGTAAATTTGCTCTTTAATATACTCATAACGCCCAAAAACGGGGATATTTATAATGAAATTAACCTTTTAAATTCTAATAGTTCATTAAATATCCTGAATCCATGCTTTAATTGTGTGACATCCGAATGTCAGCTTTTTGTAAGCCCTGCACGAATTTGGAACTCTCTGCCGCTTGAAATTAAAGGTTTGAGTTGCACGAAAAAGAATTGAGGAAATATTTTAGTAACTTGTAATTTATTTGAACACCGACGTCTCGGTTAAAACGTCACCATCGACAGACGTAACTTTGAGGTAGTTAACAATTTCGTCTAACTAGGCTTCGCTAAAAACGCAGAAAACAACGCCAGTGCTGAGATCAAACGAAGAATAACTATTGCTAACCGCTGGTTCTTTGGGCTAAGAAAGCAATTGAGTAGCAAAGCCCTCTCTTCAGCGACCAAAGTGTCACTATATAAGATACTCATCATTCCCGTGCCGCAGCTATACGGTGCACAACCATGGACTATGACAAAAGTGGCACCTTGGGTCATTTCGACAGAAAAGTTCTTCGCGTGATCTACGGTCCTGTATGCATAGAAGGGGAGTGGAGAAGAAGTTGGAACGACGAGCTGTACGGGCTGTACAGCGACGTAAAATGAATTTTCACTAATCACTATTCTGCTATTCATTCGAAGTGAATCTCTTTATGTCGGTACCGTCGTCGGTAATACTGTGCGGTATTCTTCTATTTACGTGAAAGCATTCATTCTACAAGTCAGATCCGCATATGACTTGCAGCGGATTTTTCATTTGATGTATGGTTTGTTAATTGTTGTAAGCAAAATGTAAGTAAAAAACAATTCATTGCTTAATTTAGAATATTTTTTTTTAGAAATAAAGGATAATTAATATTTTTAGGGGAAGAACGCCACTTTCTAACATTTCTCCGAAGCTCTCTGTTGGAGAATTCTTTTATTCCTCTGCTTACAATTGGAATAATAATTCCAATACTGTCCATTTCCAAAAATTACACAAATTAAACTATTAATTCTGTTTAGGTGGATTGATTAAACTTAATTTTTTTTTTAGAATCAAAACAATTTATCCAACATTTTAAAGATTTTCACATGAACAGCTGTTTATGTCAGTGTAAAATAATTGGTTTAGGATAATGTAGTTCACCTGATGGATAGCAGAATGGAAAGGTACTGTGAAAGAGAATCAAATGGATGAATCGAATATACGATCCACGTGAATAGCAGAATAGGGCTGTCAGCCAGAAGGTAAAAGTCCAACGACTAAGATATGGTTGGGTCACTTAAAGCGCATGAAAAGCAATGCTCCGGCCAATGGTCTTCGAATTCACACCCACAAGACAGCGCAGTAGAGGAAGACCGCGGATCAGGTGGCGCGCACAAGTGGAAAGTGACTTCACCCAACTTGGAGCGCGAAACTGGAGACATCTAGCTAGGGACTAAGTTAGATAAAGAAGTTTGTTGGGTGAGGTACTAGTTCACACAGGACTTTAGCGCCACCTTAAGTAAGTAAGTAATTTTCTTATTGTATTTTTACTTAAACAACAAATTTTGTAAATCATTAACGTAGCTATTTTTGCATTTAAAAAGCTTTATAGTAAATATCCGGAGATGTTCTCAAAAATTCCCAGGAGAATAAATAAAAATTAAATGTTTCAAAAGAGAAGATAAAAAACAAACACGAAAAAGGCTTACAACTTGTTGTTTTTTTAATACCTAATCTTAATATTACTCAAACACCCTTATCATTGAGATACTTAAAAACTATAATAGTATTACGGTAAAACTAATTCAATAAGTGCTTCGAGCTTAATGTTTTTCATCCAATTGTTTTTATTCAAACTAATTTCATTCATATCGAAATCAAATTTTTGAAAAATTTAAAACTCGAAACCCCTTTACATCTACTTTTTCAGTAAAACTAGTTAAAAAAAAAAAAACTGAAAAATATAAGCGTCAATTTATTTAAAGTAGGAAATTAAATTCAAACCAATGTATTATAAAATTGGGAAGATGATTTCGCTCACTACTAAAAATCAATGATCTATTTGCTAATTTTAAGACCTTAACCTAAAAAATCTGACTAAAGTTATAAACCTTAAAATTAAGCTTTTGATAAAAAAAAAAAAAAAACAAAATGATCATATTTGCATAAAATAACGAACTTATCAACACCCATTCTAATTTAAAAAAACATTCATCATGCATAAAAATAGTTAATCGGTCACAAATAATCTGATCTACAATACGAATATTTTTAAAGTTTATGGTTTCGAGAACACACAAATTCTCCGAACATTTAAACTTTTTTCACATTTTTTTTATAATACAGTTGTTTTTGTTTTTAAAAAACTTTAAGCTATAATTAATATTTTATCTTTTGCGAGTGATTTATCCCAAAACGTGTCATTAAAAAAATGTGGTCTGTTCGAAACAAAACAAAAAATTGAACTTTCCTAATGAAAATTCCTAAGTAACAAAAAAACAGAAAAGATTGAAATTCACTGCTTGCATCGTTAAACACTTCTGTTCCGAAATTATATATGTACATAGTTTTATAGTTTTGTATATTATTGAAATATAAAATTAGCATTAAGCTTAGGGTTATTTAAAACTCAAATTATTCAATATGTGCGTCAATATGTCTACTTTATCCGGTTCTTATAGTTCGTATTTTTGTATGTGGCTGTCAAAATCTCGTAATTAATCATTTCAATTTTTAATGATCTTTTCTATAGGTAGATTCTTTTTTTAGATTTTGGTATTTTTGGATTCTATATGTGACTATGTGTATTGTGTATATGTATCAGGTTTAGTTTTTTTATTATTATTATTTTCGACATAATTTAATAAAATAACAGTTATAATTATGTTATGCCCGAAATCAATTAGTACGACTTAGAACACCAATTAAATAATTTTTGCATCAATATTTTGACCTAAATAGATTCATTGTGTCCAATTTTTAACTAATTTTTGCTTCTTCTCTGATGAACTAATTAGTGTTATTAAGAACGAAACACAAAAATAAACGGAATATAAAAGAAAAGCCACATGTAGATAGTTTTTTGTAAATTAAAAATGTGCTTAAAAACTCTCTTAATGATCTTTAACGTTGGAAGTACTTGCTGGTCTATTTAAAAACAGACACATTTAGAATACGCTTATTTTGTAAATTTAGATAAACTTAATTCCGTCTTTTCCTAAATTTAACTAAAATGTAACCACTCTGACTAAAAGAACTCTTACAAAATGCCTTAGACAGACTAATACTTTGGGCTGATCGGTGTGGACTAGGTGTTAACTCACACAAAACCGATTTGGTCTTATTTTCGAGGAGATACAAAATTCCACTTGTCAACCCTCCCCATATTAAAGGAATCCAATTAAAATTCTCAGACGAGGCTAAATACCTGTGTCTTGAGTTGGATAAAAAACTAAATTGGAAACGCAACGTACATGAAAGAGTCAAAAAAGCTACTTTAGCTCTCTTTTCTTGCAAAAAAGCTATCGGTATGAATGGGGCTTACAACCCAGAATCACGCATTGGCTGTACACATCGGTAATCAGACCGATTTTAATGTACGGTGTAGCAGTATGGTGGACTGCTTTAGAGAAAGGTATAAACCGGGATAAATTAAATAAAGTCCAACGTTCAGCTTGCCTATGTATAAGCGGATCGCTTCGCACGACCCCATCTGCGGCACTGGACACCTTACTCTACCTAACACCTCTTGACATTTTTAGCAAACTAATAGCTGCAAGTTCTGCTATTCGCCTCAAAGCTTCGTCGCAGTGGACTAACAACAACATTGGCCACTCCGTAATTCTTAGTTATTTAGAATCAATTCCAAAGCACACAGACTACACCATCCCCCAACTGCAATTCGACAGAAATTTCCAGATTTCTATACCTCCCAGATCTTTTTGGGAGGATAGGACATTCCTGGAAGACGAGTCAATCCACTTCTATACAGATGGGTCAAAAACAAAAGAAGGGGTTGGTGGAGGTGTGTACTCTGAACGACTGAAATTAAGTCTCTCATTCCGCCTTCCCAATCATTGTAGCGTGTTCCAGGCGGAACTTTTGGCGATAAAAGAAGTCTTGTCCTGGGTTAGGGAAAACGTGATATGAACATCTGATATCCGTATTTTTTAGATAGTCAGGCCGCTATCAAATCTCTGGACTCTGTCTCTACAAATTCTATAACAGTCCATAACTGTCGATCATCTCTAATGGAGATGGCACAACTTAATATTCACCTTTGCTGGGTGCCGGGCCATAGAGACATTCCAGGTAACTGGTAAGGCAGATGAACTCGCCAGGAACGGTATAGTACAGCCCATCCTACCACGTTTGGCACGTACTGGCATACCAATCGCTACTTGTAAACTGTTGCTAATGCAATACGCTGTGAGGAGGGCAGGCACCAGGTGGAACAACATCACCACGTGTCAAGTCACAAAAAACATCTGGCCAACACTGGATTTAAAACGTTCAAGGTGCTTGCTCTCTCTAAGCAGATCGCATATAAGCTCGATAATAGGTGTCATAACCGGACACTGTCTAATAGGAAAGCACGCCACGAGATTAGGCGTATTCTCAAATGATTTATGCAGAAGCTGTATGGACGAAGAAGAGGAAGAAACGGTTCTTTATCTTCTCTGCACATGCCCTGCTCTGGGTCGAAAACGCAAGAATTACCTAGGAGAATTATTCTGTAACGATCTAAACGATCTAAATCATATCAGCATAATCAGCCTCTCACGTTTCGTAAGGGACTCAAACTGGTTCCATTGAGCTTAGGAAGAAACCTCAAGATTTATGTGGTATCACAATGGGCGATTAAACTGGCCTAAGTGTGTATATTTCCATCTTGGACAGCCAACTTAACCTAACCCTAACCACTCTGACTAAGAAGCTTTAAATTTTTTATAAAGGGTGGTAAAATTTTAAGAGCCGATGTTGCATGTGAACCACATTTCACCACAATTTCAGACTAATTCAATATGAACAATAAAAAGATACACAATCGAGCAACGTGTTAAAGTTATTCAGGCTTCAGGGCGTAAAATCAAAATGCAAATCTCAAGCCAGTCTTTCATAAACATGATGTCTACTTGCATTTACACGCTTACAATGTGCAAGAAATGGCAACAGTGAATGATCAATATTCGAAGAAAATCATCTTCAGTGATGAGGCACATTTTCACCTCAGTGGATTCGTCAATAATCAGAATTGCTACATTTGGGCGAATGATAATCCAAGAGTGATTGTCGAAAAGCAATGCACCCAGAAATAGTGACTGTTTGGTGCAGTTTCTGGGATGGCGGTGTTATCAAGCTGTATTTTTTCCAAAACAAGGCTGGCCAGGCAGTTACTGTAAATGGTGTTCGCTATCGTGAGATGATAAAGCCGGGATTGGAATGGATGTAGACGATATGTGGCTCTTTTGCACGACAAATTCAATGGACGTGTTATCTAACGTGGTGGCGATGTCATTTGGCCACAAAGATTATGTGGTCTGACACCTTTGGACTTCTTACTATGAGGTTATTCGAATGAAAAGGTGTACGTCGAAAAGCCAGCAACAATTCAAGAGCTAAGGGATGTGATGATTCGGCACATTAACAACATAGAACCTCAATAATGCCTTAGCGTCATCAAAAATTTGGATGGAAGTTCCGGCGATGTTGCGTCGACCATTTGACTGATATTCTGTCTTTGAACAATACCAATATTATCATAATAAAAAGAAATTCTAATAATTTCCTAAATAATTTGTGTTTTATTCAAAATTAACATCGGCCCTTAATATTTAACCACCCTTTATTATAAAAATAAAAATTGAACTTTTGTGAATTTCAATTTATGGCAAGTTAATTATGTTGAGCTTTTGTTAATAATTTGTGACCGTTTCGTATTAATTTTTTTTTTCAATTCCAAAAATATTTTAACTTTATCTTTTGTTGTCAATTTTCGAAATCCTAGCACCCCTCCAATATCTAACCTTTTTTAAATGATTAACATTAAGTTTACCAAAATATGTGTAACTTAGTTCTATTTCGTTGTTAAGAATATAGATTGAAAAGTTTTGACCTTGAACTCGTTGATTTTATTACCGTTTCGAAATTGATTCCAAAATATTATACCTCTCTGGGCCACTTCTTCTAATCAGATACCTACATTCATGTTCTTTTCTTTCTAGAGATTCCCTTCTTTTCTTTCATGCTAAAAATTTTAAGTCAACAACAGAAATTTGGCATTGGTCGGTCGGTTGGTTTAGGTATTTAATTAAATTGTGACAGTCACAAATTTCTATATGCCAAAGGTATAATATCTCATCGCGAGGAAATCCCCCAAAACAAAACGAATGAATTAATTAACTAATCAGAATGTGGCCACCAGGTGCGTTGACCTTCAATCTTAGGTATGGTATAGGTATACTTTTGAGAAGCAAGCTTGTTGCGGCAACGCAACACAGCAAAATAGGTATAGGCGCCTTCTCTCTTGCCAGTAGCGAGCCATCGGCAAAATGCCTTTCACATATACTAAATACCTACTATCTAAATGTACGAGTCATTGGCTTTACGGGACATACTAGGTATAAACAAAGTTGGCCAATCAATCGGCTGGCTATCGAGGCATCTAGCAAGTCAGCAAGCCAGCCAGCAGCGCCAGCGCTTATATTTGCTCTCAAAAAAAGGTTCTGTCCGGGTCAACAGTCTTGTGACGACGACGACGTCGCGACGTGTGTTGTGGTTTTGTTTTCTTAATTTGTATTTGCAACAAACTGTGTTTGATATATATGTAGTTATAACCTGCGTTGCACAAAAATGCGTGCCACCTGGTAGTGCTTTGTCGAACTGTCAATCATTGTGTGTGATGGAAATTCAGCTTAAAACTCGCACTTGTCTTTCTTCTGTGGGGCATAAACAGTAACAGTAACAGAAAAAGATATAGACCCTGCGCCAGGCGACTGGGAATGGCTGAAAAGATACTTCAGCGCCAGCGCCACCGCCACGCGCGCCGCCACTGACTGTCACTTCTTTGACTTGTGCCAGTAATGCACCACAAACGATTTGGGCAACTTTCATTCTGCGACTCAAATCAAGTGATGTGTATGTTTGCTGGACCAGTCCATCAAGCTTCCAGAGGCTTCGCAGACTATCGCAGTATAAAGTAAAGGTGGAGTTGCAGCACCACAGTGAGATAGAAGGAGAGAGTGCTGCTAATGCCTATGTCGCCTGCCGCCTGCCAAATACACTTCAGCATCGCGACGAACGACGCGAACGCTTTCGGTGCAATAGTTGAAGTCGCGGCATTTCTAATTTAAACATTGCTTTGGCATGTAACCACTGACAGGTTTGGAATTCGTTGTTGATCTGTTTATGTCCAACGGGTGTGCTATTAATAATAAAATAGCAAAAATACCTGGGCCAATGCGCTGCGCTGCTCATGTTCCCTTCAGCTCTCTTATAACTCACAATATACTCCAAACGCTTGACTGCTGCCGCTGAGCTGCGTCTGATGTATAGTTTGTATAAAACCAGACTCAAAACTGCTTCAAGTTTATCACCCAGGAATGTGATTAGGACCGCAACCAAATAAGCACACACGCAATTTACTGTGTGAATAGACGAACACCCGTTGCCGTGTTGCCCCAGCTCAAAACCCGTTCGCATCCATTATCCCATTGGGAATTCAAATTTACTGCATGACTCTGCGTCTACCGCAGATGGGTAGGTAAGGTTTACTCGAAGTCGAAGCTCGTCGTATAGGTTAGGTATAGGTTTGGGTTTGAGTTTTGGGTGGCGGTGGCAGTGGCAGCAGGCTTGCGCCAACTTCTCTACTTCCTTCAACCACACCGCGACCGACAACAATCTTGGTGAATTAAATTTGATTTATCATGATACGCACAACAAGTGAAAAGGAGTCAGTTGCATTTAAAGGAGAAAAGATATATTTACTTGTTGGACGGTTGTTGTTAGAAATATACGAGTAAATTGACAACTGAAAGTGTCAAACTTGGTTTGCGCTAAATAAACCCGGAATCGGTAGGAAGGTACTCACCTCCTTGGCTGGCAGAGGGTCTGGTCCAAGTCCATTCTGTAAAAGAGAAGCAAGAAGATGTTTTGGTATGAGATTTTTAATTCGTTTTAATTTAATTTTGGTGGGTGATTAGGTGTTCAGAGTAGGCAAATATTAATTAGAATATATAGCAATTCAATAAATATGCAGTTTTTTCATTGAAAAATGATCGCAGTTTCTTCCTTCTTTGTACACCGATATTTTGCAAAATTTAATTTAATTTTTAACAATGAACAATTTGAACAATGAAATTAATTTTCAATATAAGCTCGATGCGTCTACATTGGAGTACTTTCTGCTTGAATATTAACCACTTTATAAATGAATTAGATGTTATTATTTTGGTAGAAACAAATATTAAAGATGAAGAGAATGGTTTTTATCAACTTGATGGATTTCAAAGAGAAACGTTACATCGGAGTAGTAAAAAAAGAGGAGGAGGAATTATAATGTTTATTCGTAATAATATAAATCACCAAAGAGTACCTTCGTCGTCAATTTTTTTTTGAAAGCATTAAAATCCAGTTCACAGAGGAAAATAAAACAACAAATATGATTGCAATATATAGACCTCCTGGATTAAGTAAAGTTGCATTTATTGAAGAACTTGGTAATGATTTAAAAGAAATGAAGAAAAATGAAGAATATATTGTTATGGGTGATATAAATATTGAAGTTAAAAAATCTAAATCACATACTAGTTAGTAAAGTAGATAATCCAATTTACACTGTGGTAATTGAAAACGAAACTACAGACCATTACCCAACATTGTATTACATGAAAACTGAAAGACACGCTGAAAAACAGATTATTAGTAATACCCACATAAACAATTATAAATTAAACCAACTTATTCGGGAAGAAAGTTGGATTTCTGTCTTAAAAGAGGAAAATGCTGAAACAATGTATAATGCTTTCGCTTCTAAACTTAAAGATATATACATGAAATCAACAGTCACTACAAGAAATACAAAAACACGGAAAAACAATCCATGGATAACATCAGAACTGTATTGTATAGAAAATGGAAAAACAACATAAAAACAAAAGTTATGAAAACGATTACAAGATCTTACGAAACAAAATAAATAAGGCTACATTAATCCAAAAATCTAATTTTTATAAGAACCAATTCAAGGAATTCAAAACAAATCCGAGGAAAACTTGGGGATTGATAAATGAAATTTCATATTTCAAATAATAGTCTTGTTCAGGAAAGGAGAGATTTGAAGCTTACAAGCCTGGGATGAATTTCAAACTATTAAAAAAGATAAATAAAAAGAAAAAACTATTTGGCTGTGTTAAAAAACATCCGAATAACACTAGGCTTAAATTTCTCTATGAAAAACTTTGTCTTGAGCTTAAAACTGAAATTCCCCTTTGTAGAGACACTTTTTATGGTAATAAACTTGCTGAAAATTTAGGTAACTCGAAAAAAGAATGGGAAATAGTAAATGGTATTCTAAACAGAAATAAAACCGAGACGAATATCATAATAGAAACTGAAAACTCTACTGAGACAGATCCTGAAAAAGTTGGAAACCTATTTAATGATTTTTTCTCAAGCATAAGTGAGAATTTATCGAATTTTCCAACTTTCGAAAATGTGTGGTGTTGTAATAACACTATCATTGATGATATTTTTCAAGTTTTTTCTTTGTAAATTTTAGTTCGGAAGAAATACATAAAATCATAATGTCATTAAATAATTCAAACTCTTCTTTTGATGATTTGATTTCCAGTATAACTCTGAAAAAAATTTCATTTTATATCTCTGATATTTTAAGCTTTATTTTTAATTTCAGCTTGCAAAAAGGAGTTTTTCCTGATGCCCTAAAAAAAGCCTTAGTTATACCACTTTATAAAAAAGGTGTCACTTCAAGCCTAAATAATTACCGTCCCATATCCCTCCTATCAGTTTTTTCTAAAGTTTTTGAAAAAGGGATGAAGTGCAGAATGCTATCTTTTTTGAAAAAAAAACAAACTTTTTTAGTGACTACCAATACGGCTTTATGACTGGAAGATCTACGGAGGATGCCGTTTTAAAACTATGTGGTCAAATTTATAGTAGCTTAAACAATTCTGAGATACCTTCATCTCTGTTCATAGATATAACTAAGGCTTTGATACGGTGGATCATGTTTTGTTACTTGATAAATTGTATAGAGCCGGGTTTAGATGTACCATGTATGATTGGTTAGAATCGTATTTAATGAATAGAAAACAGAGGGTAAAAATTCGGGATACTCTTAGCTCAGAGAAGTTTATTAATATGGGTGTTCCTCAAGGATCTGTCCTGGGCCCTATCCTTTTTTTAATCTTTGTGAACTCGCTTTTTGTTCAACCTTTTAAAGGCAGTATCACAGCTTTTGCTGATGATACTGCTTTGTCATATTCTTCGAAAAGTTATTTCCAATTATTTATTGATGTAAATTATGACCTCGAGATTCTGCGTAAATGGTTTTATATTCATCGACTTATAATAAGTGACAAAACAAAATTTATGATTTTTAACATAAGGGGTAATATCTGTGAAGATATTTCAATAAGTTATCATTCACCTTTTTGTCTTCGATATCGGCTAAATAATGATTGCCTGCATGATTCCACTACTTCCTATAATGAAAACCTGCTATGCTCTGACGGTTGTTTTATAATTGAGAGAGTTGAAAGTTTCAAATACCTAGGTATTCTGATAGATTTTCAGATGAGTTGGAAAAACCACACTTCTAACTTAAAAATTTATCTAAACAAAGTTGTTAGGCAAATCTACCATATTAGTCTATATTGTAGTCTACCTATTCTAAAATTGGTCTACAATGGTTTATTTAAATCTAAACTTCAATATGGACTTTCTTGTTGGGGCGGTACGCATTTTAACAAAATTGAGCCTTTACTTATTAAGCAAAAACATGCAATCAGAATTATTGCTAGGGTAAATCGTAGAACCCCAAGTTTTGATTTATTCAAGAATCTTAATATTCTACCACTAAAGCACTCATATTTTTATAAAGTATTAAAAATATTTTTCGAAAATTCTGGATATACGGCTGCTAGATTGTATGGATCGCATAGTTTGCGTGTCAACGGCATGAATTTGGTAACTGTACCTCACATTAAAAAAGCACACTTTTGTCACTTTTATTTAGTTACTGCACCTCGTTTATTTAATAAGCTGCCCGTAAATATTAGATGCGAGAGAGTCGAACCAACATTCTTAAGAAATATTAAGCTTTTTCTATTTTCTTTAAACTACAGTGAAATAGATACATTATTGCATGTAATTATTTGAGAAGATAAAAAAAAAATGTATATACAGTATTCCCCGCTTAATTGCACTGACCATTCTGTCAGATTTTTCGGTCAATTATCCGGGTGGTTCAATTAGTGAAACCCCGCTTAATTGACATATCTGTTCAATTAAGCGAAATCCATATAATTGCACGAGTAGGTCAACCAAAAAATGAAATATTCGTCCATGAAATTTAACATTTCAGTGTCAACTTAATTTCGACATCTGTTAGTTCGCCATAACATGATATGTTATGTCATCACATGCCAAATAAGGATTGAAATCTGCATTGTCCTCAAGAACGTTATCTATAACCACGAGATCATTTTCTGGCTGTTCTTCTTCTTGGATGAAGCCTGCCTTTAAAAATAAAACTTGCAAATGTAGGTTTAGTAGTATAATATTTCTAATATTACCTTTTTAAAACAATATCTTATAGTAGAAGGTGTTAGAAGCCACAAACAATGTTTGCTTATGTGCATTGCTTGCAAAGATGTAATCGACTTCGAAAATTCTTCGATAGTCTTGCCACGTTCGATGGCTGTAATTTGTTTCCTTATTATATTTTGCTGATAGTAAGCTTTGAAACAATGAATTATGCCTTTGTCAAGGGGCTGAATGATGGACGTTGTTTTTGTGGGTACAAACTGCACGTTTATATTTTTTAAATCGTCCAACTTCTTATGACAGGCAGCATTGTCGACAAAAAGAATTATTTTTCTGTTCTGCTTTATCATTTCTTCGTCAAAATTATATAAAATTTGGGGCGATAAATGTTGGGTCATCCATGCCATTTTGTTAAAAAAAAGTAAAGGTAGAAACTTATTTTTAAAACACCTTGGCGTTTTGGTTTTTCCAATCACAATCATTTTTTTGTCCATCCAATTATCCGAAAAATGTCCATGTATTTAGTTTTTCTGCTGCATATTTTTAAGATCAATTAAGCGAGTAATTCTAATAAGCGGGGTTCAATTAACCGTCTAAAAAGCATTGCAACTAATACGAGAAATTTTCGAAGCCAATTTTTTCGATCAATTAAGCGGGATGTTCAATTAAGCGAGGTGCAACTAAGCGGGGATTACTGTACTTTATTTTCCTTGCTTGAATTTTTTTCATTTTTTGAGTTGCTTGCTTGAATTTTTCACTTTATTTTTTTTTAATTTTATTAATTTTCTTTTATTATAAATGATCCCCATCAATTGTTTTTAGCATTTATTTTGTAACTTAAGGGTACATCCGCCTCTTGCCTCTGGCAACAGGATGTTCCTAACTATTTTATTTGAAGTATACTGCTATTGTTTATTTAAATATTGTTTATTTATTTTTGCTTATTTAACTATTGTTTATTTAATTTTTGCTTTTTTAATTATTGCCTTCAAACTGTAAATATTGTTAGCTTTAAGTCTTCATCTAAAATAAAGTCAAAGTAAAAACAAAAAAAAAAAAAAAAAAAAATTCTAGGAAGAAAAAAATCTAGTTTTGATGATACATTAACAAAAAACTTTAAAATAGAATTTAAATCATTAGCGAATGAGTTTGCTGAGTTTTTCTCATCACAAACAGCATATATAATACATCGATGTGATTTGAAAACATCCATACACACAAATACTCATCAAGTAAACACAATTTTTACAAACGCTACAGATGATTGTGAGGTTAACACGATAATAAAGTCACTTGGGGTGCATAAGTCTCCTGGAATAGATGAGATAAGATCGGTCGACATTAAGAACAATGCTGATATATTTGCTCCAATATTGTGCAAAATAATAAATCTAAGCCTAACCGATGCAAAAATACCTAAACATCTTAAAACTGCTGTTGTAAGACCGATCTACAAAAATGGATTGAAGAACCAACTGAAAAATTATAGACCGATTTCAATACTCCCTGTCCTCGAAAAGTGTCTTGAAGGAATAGTTGTCAACAGATTGCAAAGTTTCATCGAAAAGCATTCACTTATCAACAAAAGCCAGTACGGGTTTCAAAAGAACAAAAATACAGGACAACTGCTTTGTGAATTTGCTGAATATATAAACGAGAGCTTAAATAGGGGACATAACGTACTTGTACTGTTTATGGATTTCAGCAAAGCTTTTGATACACTCAACCATTCGAAACTTTTGGAAGCGTTAGCAAGAATAGGAATTCGAGGTAGGTTGGCTGACTGGATGTCGGACTATCTTCACAATCGAAAGTTCTCCGTCAAAATAAAAGATGTTAACAGTGAAGAAAAGAATGTTGAATATGGAGTTCCACAAGGATCTAATTTGGGACCGCTTATGTTCATCCTTCATACCAACGAACTTCTTAGTGTTTTCAAGTTAAGTATCCCGTTTGCTTTTGATGATGACACTGCAATTGTTGTTCGGGATAGGTCTTTGGAATCGGCCACAATGATAATGCAAAACGAATTCGATGCTGCTGTTCGATGGTGTCACGACAACGGATTGGTAATAAATGCTTCTAAGACAAAACTTATGCATATCCGAAGTCCACAAACAAATATATTTCAGGAATGATCTCTGTCCAATCACGCCCACAACATGCATTGAAGTTGTTGAACTTTATAGATTTTAAATTTGGCCACACGAAGAACACGAAAGAATTCGTCAAACTCGAAAAATGTCTGCCTTGTTTCGGCAACAAAATCTGGTCTTGGATCTACAATTTCTATTTTTGTCCCGAAATTTTTTAACAGATGACAAATTTTGACACCAGTTTTTTGTATCCATATTAAAATATTTTATTATTAAAACTATGATGTTCTAAAAGCACCGCAAATCATGAAAATCGAAAATTTTCCAGTTTAATTTTCTTTCTTTTAACTGTTCATGCCCCAAACATGGTTTTGTCTCAATACATTTTTAAAGGAAAAGATCTTTAAGTTTGCGGTTTTAGAATTTTAGAATCAATTGCAGAATCAGTCATGACATTCTATTACTTAAAACTTCAAAGGCTTTTATCTTATAATAATGCATTTTTTAAATTTGCCAGACTCATAACTCAGCCAATTGAAAACTGACTGACTTGAAGTTTTGAATATATCTTGGAAAATAAATTCTTCTTCTTTAAAAGTACGTGGGATTTTTCATATTGCATAGTTCAATTTTAACAATTATTTGATTCGTCAGTTTTCACTTTAGAAGGACGCCATTCGACAAAAACCCACTGTATTGCAAAACCTCTACGTACTTTAATATCAGTTATTATATAGTAAGCCCAAAATATGGCAGCTTGGTTTGGTGGAAAGCGCTGGAGAAATCCACGAATCTAAAAACACTTACCAAAGTACAGAGAATGGCTTGTATCTGTACTATTGGTGTGATGAGGACTACCCAACTGCGGGTTTAGAAACGATCCTCAATCTCCCCCCAATAGATCTATTCGTCCAAGAATCAGCAGCAAACAGCGCCCTCAGGCTCAGTCAAACTAACATCTGGAAAACTAGCCAGAGTGGCCACGCAGCTATTCTTACGAAATACGTAGACAACAATATCTGCATAGATTATATGACCCCTTATTTAGATTTCAACAAATCTTTTAGTACTAGATTCCCCAATAGACTAGATTGGGAAAATAGTGTGCCCTACACCAATGTCTCAACCATTACCATCTACACCGATGGCTCTAAAATGGATACTAGAGTAGGTGCAGGCTTTTACTCTGAAAGCCTCAACCTTGCCAAATCATTCAGGCTCCCCGACCATAGCAGCGTCTTCCAAGCTGAGATCTTCAGTGAAAAACGCTGCTAAACATATATCCATGATGGCGATATCACACGCGGACATAATTTTTTTCATTGATAGCCCAGCAGCAATAAAAGCTATCTCTGCCACCCAAATCAAGTCGAAGCTTGTCTCTTGCTGTCGCGAAGAGCTAAAGGTTCTTGGCACACATCAAAACGTAAGACTCTGCTGGGTTCCTGGCCACAGTGATGTACCAGGCAACGAAAAGGCAGATGAACTTGCTAGGGAGGGCTCCACACTGGAACCCTCTGTGATAGACCATCATATAGGGATACCGTTATGTGAACTGAAACATAACGTCAGTAAAACCATCATTCAAAAATCCAATGACAGATGGAATCTCCTAGAAACCTGTGTTAACACCAGGAAAATATGGCCTAGATACGATAAGAAAAGATCCGACTGGATCTTAACTCTTAACAAACCCTCCCTAAGATCCCTTATCGGCATTATTACAGGACACAATCTACTCGGCTACCATAAGAAGAAGGTGGGGCTCAGTACTGATGACCTTTGTAGAGGCAATGGTGATGAAAACGAGCATGAAGACAATGCTCATTTTTTCTGCCACTGTTCTTTGCTCTGTCTTGCTAGGAAGAAAACTCTAGGCAACTTCTTCTTTAATGAACTAGAGGAACTATCAGAACTGCCAGGCAAAAGTTTACTAAACTTTGTCAAGACCTCTAAATGGTTAAACGAATCACATTATTCATAGGTTATTATATCTTTTCAGGAAGTAACAACACTTCGGGGTACCACAATGGATCTACATTGATCTAAGTGTGATGGTAACAACATCAACTATCAGCCCGTTCAACCTAACCAAACCTAACTAAGCCCAAAATACCACTTTTTCGGCTTCTACAGATGCCTTAAATTGAAAAACCTACAAATAGTTCAAATAGTTACAAAACCAGCGATATTCTTAAGAAATATCAGTACAAAATATACAGTATCATGTCAGTTATTCTAAAGGCATAGTGTATTCTAACTTGAAGACCATGGTACGAGTTTAAGTCAAGACTTGACTTTACTCTTCAATTGTGTCACAGTGAAGATTTTTATTTGATCGATGTTTTAGCTTACACCACCCATCAAGCTTAACATTCCCTCTTTTATATTGCACCTCTGGTAAGTTACCGAAGTATGTGTTATGTATCATGCTCCTCCTCTTTGAATTAGTTCTGTAATTATTTCAGAGGTATGTGATAATTACAAATTTCCTGAAGTCTCCAATTTCTTTTCGAACAACTTAATTTGTTTTTCAGTTTGCATCATTTTTTGTCATTTAGTATCCCAAAAAAGATCTTAAGTACTATTTAATTACAAAATATAACGATTTTTCTATTAGTTTCAAGTAAACTTATTAATTGGATGATAATAATTTGTTCACAATTCAATTAAAAAGCTTCTAGAAAAATTGTGTTTAGTATTAATTTAATTAATTTCTTTTGCAGTACAAAACAAACAAACAAAAATTTAGTACAATGGAATTCACTTTTCCATGTCCTTCAGATAAATTAATTGACACTTCTCAGGAGAGTTTATCAATAAAATAAAAATAAAAAACAAAACTAAAATTTAGCGGACTTCGTATCGGTAGACCCCTAGAGACCAAGTAGTCGCGTTCCAGTTTCAATTTAAGTTTTTGTAGTTTTTATCGCCTTTAATAAAATTTTAAGCAGCCTATAAATGAGATTCATGCTGTGATCCTAAAAACGGATTCAAAAAGTCGACCTATCCAAAAATGGGGAGCTGAAACAGAGCACTTGTCGTGCTGCAAATCGGGCTCCGTTGGTACTCGCAGCGTCAGTCGTCGTCGTCCGTTGTAGATAGTATAGTAGGGCGCTGCAATTGTCGTCGTCTTATATGAGTGCAACCAAAAGGTGCCAATAAAGAGTAGGTACTCCATAACTATAAGGTCCCGCGGCAATAACTATCCGTTTTCCATCACTGCCGTCCGGTCGACCCACCGTCCGACCGGACCGACCAACCAACCGATCGACCGGTTGCAGGCTCCAATTTTAATTGTTTACTTAAGTCGGTCTCGTATCTTTCTTTTTTCTGCATTTGTTACCGCTTTTCGGCTGTCACCATCGATCGCACTGCAACACAGAAACAGAGGCCAAACTTCGTGTGTGTCACAGGTGGTTGATGGCGGCATATTATTAAACTGTCAACGACATATACAGTCGATATAACAGTAGCAGCAGCTGATGTGGTATAGTGGTTGATGTTATGTTGATAGTGATGCTTTTATTGGACTCACGCTTATTAGCATCACTGTGACACCAATTAAATTTCGTTTATCACGATCAACTATGTATACTTTAGCTTGAAAGCGGATTGAAAATCCGGTCTACTATTTGCTGTTTTCTTATAATTTTATTTTTGGTTAACATTCTGTAACGATTTTGATTGTGTGGTTTTTCTTTGGTAAAAATGAGAATGTCTCTTTATATGGAATTGTTTTGTCCTTCTGACCGAAAAATAATGAAGAAATATTTTGTAATGGTTGTATTTTTGTTTTTGGTCGTTTTGCTTGTGATCAATCAATCAACCAGTCAATCAAAAATTGTTGGTCGTCTTGATTTATATATAATTTTTCTTTTTTTTTTTTCAAAATAAAGTCGAATAGCAATTAAAGTGATAAATTTGGTTTATATTTTGGATTTAACGAAGAGTTATCTTCAAGTAGGTAAAGACTAAAATGTGTGATGGGTGAGATCTAATTACATAGATGGGATTGAACATGTATCGTCTTACACCACACAAAAGGCAAGGCTCTATGTGATTTAGTAGGCTGATGCAACTACTTCGAAGATAAAACCTAGAAGAATGATATCATGTATCAGTTTCTGCAGAAGTGACATTTTATGTTTGGCAGGTGGAAATGTAGATAAAAATATATTGCTTCCTAATGATCTTACACAAATTTGCCTAATTTATCACTAAACCATGAATTACTTAAAATTGATAGCATGCAGCATGTTTCTAGGTCAGACTCCTTCCTTAAACGTTAATGATATTGTAAATAATATTTATTTAGAAGATTTTGACAGGGAGCGGGTTGAAATTGAAATACAGTTTTTTGGCTATACCGATTTGGCTGACATTGTAGGATTACTTTTCGTCCCACTCGACAGCGTTTTCGTGTGACGTGACACATAAATCGTCAAAGAGAAGACAAGTCATTATTAAACGTGGTATAAAAAAACTCTAAACAGCTAAACATAATTTTGCATATATGTATATGGTTGAGTATGGTTGAAAATTTGATGATTAAAAATTTTGTCAGAAATTCAAATCAGTAATTTATATTCTCTTTGAAAACTTAGCTATCAAAGAATCGAAATCATCATCTGCGTTAGAAGAACTTAACCGAACATTGAAAGATCTACGCAAGGACTCGAGATGTTTTGGAGCAAAGATTTTAGTATCTGGTGATTTGGTTGAAACACTGCTAGTATTCGTAGTTTCAAGATCTACATCTGGAGACAAAATTAATGCTTGCCTCAAACCATCCAATCAATGGCGCTTTTGGGAGAATGAGAGTTGAATAGCTTAACGATAATATTCTGAAGATTTCTCTGAGAAATGTTTGACTATCGGTATTCGTCGAGTATATTTCCACGAATAGAGCAGATTGTCTTCATTTCCTCATAATTTCTGAAACTTTGTCTTATTGAAAACCAAACTTATCAACAAGGTATCCCCAGACATCATTATCAACTACAAAAATATTGAATGATTGAGCGAGTAAGCAATTTTAGCAGCTTATAATATAAAGTTTAAAATTACAGAATTCCAAATGAGATCATTGGAAAAATGCATTCATGATGAAGCAGCCAACTATCCATTTGAATTGAAACTTCTTGAGTGTGCCAATTTTACCGCCAGCACCGCACAATCTATTTTTAAAGGCTGGCCCCGTATAGTAATCATGCTTCGAAACATAAACTAACTAAAACAAACTGTGCAAAGGTACGCGTTTGGTGGTAAGTAAATTATTTGTGAAGAATGTGATTTACCCGAAGATACTCAAAGCAGAATTCGAAAGTAAAGAAGTTCTCATTCCAAGTATCCTGATGATCACAACTGATATGCCGTTTGAGCTCAAAAGATTTCAATTTCTTATCTATTACAATCAGAAGGCCATTCCATGAAAGTTTCGGATTTGAGTCTGGAATATCCATGTTTTTCTCATGGTCAATATTAGCCGCGTTTTATTATCACCATGATCTGATCCGGATCTTGAATTTACATGCATTACAACAACAACACAAGATCCTGCTTTGTGTTTGGATCTCAATTTGAGATCCAAAATTTAATTCTTTTTTTTCACAACAAGGACCGCTTTATCATTGTTATTTCACATGTAAATGTTGGTATCATTGCAAGCAAATTAAATAAAACCTGTATTGCCATATAAACATTTCCATTTGATTGAAATAAAATATTTTTTAAATAGAAAGCGAAGAACTTTATATTTATTTATTTGGTATATAATCCATGAAATAATTAGATATTTTAACAAAACTAGATATTAATTGGTGAAATTAAAATAATTAAGTCCAAAAAAATGTATATTTGACATAATTTATGGGTATTATTTTCCCCGAAAAAAAAAGGAACAAAAAAAATCATTGAGCAAAATGTTCTTTGGGCAACCCTGCTTTAATTGTCAAAAAATATAAATAAAATCGAGAAAGCTGCAGCACAAATGGGAGAAAAATGTTCAAATAAATTGTAAGTAATCTCTAAATAAAATTATTTAAGTGTCACATTTATTAAAAGGTCAAAAAGAATCTGGACTACATGTGAGACAAAAGCGTTCCTGGATGCTTTGAGTTTGAGAGTGCAATGGTGATTTGCAGAAACATTTTCAAAATTTGTGGAGCTTCCATTTTTGGTATGTGTTTGTTTTTTCTTTGCTTCGTAATGTCACTTTTGAAAGAACGAATTTGACACTGCTACCAAACTTTAAATAACAAAAAATATGATGATCCAATGCTGTTTTATTATCATGATCTGATCCGGATCAGATCATGGTGATAATAAAACGCGGCTATTATATGTGATATATTCACGCGTCATAAGACCATTTGCGGCGGAACAGATAGGTTTTTAATATATTATTTCAAAAACTTGATATAGTAGAATTGATTATAAGGCGGAATTGGTTGATGATATCGGCTTCTTCCGAAGAAGAAGAAACTCTGCCACTATACTGCAATTTTTTGAAAAAATTCAAAAATATTTTCATTGCGATATTCCGATGTTACATAACACAATATTTTGCTTTTTTTTATAATAAGCGCACACTCAGGGGTTATTATTACCCTTATTATGTAAAGACATAGTGTGAGCACTAGGAAAGGGAGAGAGGGGTTGAAAGGAGGTGTTGGTGCACACTGGTCTTGAATTCCTGAATATTGTAATGGCTGGGAAAGGCAGAGTGTAGCAAGGCATTCCACATTCGCGTAGTACGGCTAAAGACCGAATCTACGAGTATGTACTTGACAGTACGACCGAAGTTGGGCTCGAGGGTATATTGATGAGCATTCCTAGAAGCGCAAGTATTACGGTTGAACTGTTTAAGGGGAGAAATGCAGCTGGCTATTTCTCTAGAGCATAAACCGTTAAAGTAACGGTAAAAGAGGGTTTCGACGATGTTCAAGCGACGTTATTGATCCTATGATGATATTATCACCAATAAATCTAAATGCTCTACGTTTAATACTGTCCAAGAGGCTTAAGTAAGTTGCAGGAGCACCAGCCTAGATATGGGAGTTATACTCAAGCTTTGGACGTATATAAGTCTTGTAGATAACAGCCAGCTCAGAGGGGGAGAAAAACTTCTTGCATCGCCTTAGAAAACCCAAACATCTTGCGGCATTTTTGGCGATATCGTGTATGTGATCAATCCACAAAAGGTGGTTGGTGATACACATACTGAGAATATCGAGATGTTCAGTCTCCTCGATGCAAGTGCCATCTATGGATAATGGCATGGGGGGTATATCTCGCTTTAACGATACAAGACAACATTGGGTTTTTGAAGTATTAAATTCCACGCGGTTTTTTAATCCCCATTGTACAATGCTGCTCAGGTCGGAATTTAATGAGCTTATCATCCGAAGAAGAGGGATGTGAATCAGAAAACGAATATGAAAAGCTAAGAGTACTATCGTCAGCGAAACATGTATTGGATTAGAAGCTGCAGACAGGAGATCATTAATAAAAATGAGAAAGAGTGTTGGAGATAGAACAGAGCCCTGGGGCACACCAGCATTTGTTTTGTGGTTTTCAGACTTGAAAATAGGGATAGGCTGGACAAATGCGGTTTTCCATCCGTTAGGAACGAGACCCGAGGAGTAGGACAGACGAAAAAGCTTACGCAGTGGTGTTGCCAGCGTTGAAGAACGCGGGGATACCATCCGGACCAGCGGATTTATGTATGTTAAGATCTTTTAGGACTCTCGCCACAGTACGAGTGCGAAAAAAGATTGGCTCCATAAAATCACTAACGCGCTCGATGACAGGCTAAGTCATAGTAGATGAGTTTTTCCGGAAGATCTAGTCCACCTATCGTCTTATATAGAGCTTTAAAAAAAGATGCCTTCATTTGCATCTTCAAAGTCAATGAAAAAATAAACAATAATGCTGTTTAGTGGATGGTATTTTTTAAGCGTCATTTTTTGTCAATTCTATTCGAATCCAATCTGGACAGAAAACGATTATATTGTGTGTGGCTCAGAAGTTTTGAATTTGGAACGAAGTACAACTTATTTATTAATTAAAGTAAATTCAGAATAGGTTAGTGAAGAAAGCTTTCAAAAATGAGTTGGTATTTCTTTTACCCCACGCTTAGGCTGTTTCTTGAAATTTGAATAGGTTTTAACATTTTGATTGACCTCCAATTCCCGTATAAGTGATATTACATGCAAAGCATCCGATACAAGACTGAATATTTGAAACAGATTAATGTTTTGTCAGCCCAGTGAAGAGTTGGATAACTATTTTATCAATGTTATTCGGTCTTGATGTTGCTGCCACACACCACTGTTTGACATTAAGTATCAAACAAAGGTTAGATTTTCTGTCTTAAGCACCTTTAGAAGAACACTAGAACAACCACTCTGTTAGCTTCTATCTTCACTTCAATATCATTTTTTTCCCCTTTTCATTGGAATATGAATTCAAATCCATTTCAAGCTTAACTTATCTTTTGTTCTTATTTGTCAGAAGTCTTATAACTTCTGTAGATACTTCAAGACAACAGCAACAACAATACAAAACAATTCATAACTCTACAAGTCCATTTGACTTCATTTAAAGAATGCCACATAGAAATGCCATTCATCATAATATAATCCATGATAGCAAACCAGCACCCAAAAAGAAAAGCAACAACAAATTTAAAGATCCAAAAACCCAACCCAATGACTATGCATCATCACATCAGATCTAAAGAGCACTTCAACCTACTACCTGTCTTTCAGCGAGATGTTGATCACACAGCATTGAGTCCATTATCTCAGATCCACCACACTGTGGAACTGTGGCACTGCGGGAAGGGAATAGAGGATATAGTTGGAAGAGTCATAAGTCACTCCCAAGACTTTTGCTCGCGCATCACCGCTCGTGTATTTATTTATTCATCCAACAATTTGGTTGGGTGCCTCTTGAGAGGAGGCAAGTGTATGACACTTGTATACGAATGTGACTGCACTTGCGCACCCCCATGGAGCTTCAGCGACGCGGCGGCCGGCTTGGTGATGCAGTGAAGGTGGTGGAAGTTGTGGGGTCTAGAGGTAATAGGTATGACTTTCAAGAAAAGTCCCCTCTCACAGAGCTTAGTATAGCAGCAGAAACGGTGAGGAATTTAATTGAAATTATCGTCTTCTCGTGGCATTGCATTTTTTTGCTCCATTCTCGTCTTCGCCATTTGAACGTAGGGTAACCAGAATGATTAACGACCGCGCATCGGAATCGGAATCCATTTCCAACACACGCGAGTATTTCTCATAGTTCATGATGATGTTTGATGCAGTTGCATTTGCAACACTGCACTGTTGTACCGCACAATTGTGTGATTGTGATTGGGGAAAAAGAAAGTCGGTTTGTGCCGCCTGCCAATTACAGATCTATCACTTGGGAGCTAAAGAAAAAGCCAAAAATTCCCCGCATGATATCCTGGGACTGGGACTGCGACTGGGACTAGGACAAACGAACGAGATCTGCAGAAGATCATTCTATTGATGTGTATGCGATAGATCGTGCGCTCTGGCCGAATGGCCGTTTGGTCGTCCTCCTGCGATTGAAGTATGCCACAACTGTCACGACAGACGACAAAATCCAAGTGGAAAACAGTCATTTATACCCCGATCAGCGGAAAACATTTGTAAAACACACAAAGCACCATCACGGCAGCTGTAGGTATCTTGTGATTGCTGCGAGTTGAGTCTGGAGGTTTTGCCTCTCTCGCCCGCTGACCAAATGACACTGACGTAGAACGGATCGCCCGGCGCAAAAATCCACAAAGCTAAATGAGCCTGTAAAGCAAACACGACGGCGCATGACATGGCGCGGCGGTGGCGATGGTGATTGATTTGGAATTCTTTAGCTACTGACTAGATTGGCCCCACTCTAGAGTGTCGCCACGTCCGTCATCCCGGTGCCATTCCATTATGGAATTCTTTGTTTGCACCTCTCACTCTATCCCGCTCTGTATTGGCGACATATTCACATTCAACCAAATCGAAATCGACCAAGACGACTTTTTTCCTTGATGCTCCAAAAATGCATTCTTTTCCGTATCAATTATTATTATTATTTAACGAATAAGCATCGACATCAATTAAAGCCTAACACACATGGTAGCCCTTGCACGCGCGATCTCAGGACGACATAAATACACATCATCCATTCCCGGCCACACGACTGAGATGGCCAAGTGTCCAAGCCAATACCATGCCTGGCCAGGCCATCAGGCCAGGCTAAAAGCCATGCCAGTCCAATCTTCAGGAAAAGAAACAAAATTAAAATTCTAAACACATGACCAAGCTCGTAAATCACTTTGCTTGCGCTTGCAAAACATCAAATTAACGAAAGGATCATCGAGGGAAAATATAGGAGAAATTATCATTTTATGGTAAAATAGAGGGAAAAACATGCGTGCGCTTGCGCGCATACATAACAAGATATTGCTGGCTATGCCTGTGACTGTGCCTGCGCTGCAATGCCGACCGAAACGCAACGCAAGTATATTCACCAAGCCAAGTCAAGTCAAGCCAACCAAACACCCACCGATCACGAACCGATTTAATATGGGCTTGTGCGGATCGCGACCGTATTGCGATTGCGATTGCGACCAACCGACCGGCTAATGCAGTAAACATATTTTTATTTGATACGCGCGAGATCGCGCGCATCCCATATTTGGGTGGCTTCCCAATGGATTATGGGCATATTGTCTGGTAGTGTTTGGCAGCTTCAGTTTGGCGAGATCAGATCAGGGCAACAGAGTCAAATATGCACGCATATAATTCAGATAGACATATACTGTATAGTAGACGGGGGCCGTATTTGATACGATGTTAATGCATTCCGTAAAGAGGGGGTGTACTTTACTGTACGAGCAACGACGACGACGACGACGACGACAAATGGGCAGCACGGACAAATTTGGTAAAGTACATCTGTTTGTCCAAATGACAGGTTATACTCGTAGCTAAGGAGAAAAACATTTTGCTGCAAGCCATCGGAATATGTTTTTTGTGCAAACGGGTGCTTCCGTTGTTCGCACAGGATTATATGACATTTATTGCTCTTTTGGCCCAAAAGTCAGTCGTTGTGTTAGAATTTGATCTTTATAAACTTCTAATGAGAAGTTTAACTTTTTTTGGCGCTTTATAGTTTGTGTGCATATTTTTTATCGTCGGGTATGATGGATCAAGCTGACTACAAGGGGTAACCCGGTCAGCCCTTGTTAATCTCCCATCGGTCTAGTTGTAATCGAAATAATACATAGCTTTTCCATATCAAAATCCCTCTTGGTCTCTAATGTCCGAGTTTTGTCTCGATCTTGGTCTCATCATTTCCATTTCTTTCCTTTTACAAAGTTTTACCGTAAAACCCGCTTAAAACATAAGGAAAACGTTACAGCTGGAAATATAGAAGAAATGAAAGCATTCATGAAGTTTTTTGTTCTGTTTCGATCAGGAACTTTACTCTTCACTTCCTGAGATTCCAGCATTCTGCCTTTTGGGTTGGGTTCGATATACCGGTTTTTATATTCCCGTTTCTTAAAATCCCGATTTTAAAATTCCGTTTTTTATAATCCCGCTTTTTATAATCCCGTTTTTTAATTATCCCGATTTTGCAATCAAAACTAGTTGTTTAATTTTAAAAAAATCGCGCGATTTTTTAAAATTAAACAACTAGTTTTGGTTGCAAAATCGAAATTAGAAAAAAAAAATAAAACAAAGTAAAAATGAGATATTTTTCTAGATTCATTTCATTATAAACTTTAACAAATACAACATATCAAAAAATAAAAATATAAAGTACCCACCTATTCTTTTAGAATAAACTCAAACCAATTAACAAAGTCAACGATAGTGGCAAAACCGTTATCGAGAGGTAGATTTGCTGTAGGATGCATATTGTTTATGCAAGAGTTAATATTGTAAACAAAAATGAATGTTTATGTACATTTAAAACAAAACAAAATACGATATTATTATATTTTAGTCAAGTTATTTAACATAAAAATATTTGATTCATATTGTTATTTGGTTTAATGCACGTATTTTGTAGAAAAAAAAAAAAACGGGATTGTAGGGATTTGACGGGATTTTAAAAAGCGGGATTATAATAATTGATCGGGATTTTGAATAAGCGGGGTTTTAAAAGACGGGATTTCAAAAAATCGGTATTTTAGAAGACGGGATTTTAAAACTTTTTTTTCGGGATTTTTTAAAAACGGGATTTTAAAAAGTGGGATTCCGATACGCTCCCCTGCCTTTTCACCCCCCTACAACCTAAACCAAAAATGGTAGTTTTATGGTAAAAAGTATAAAATTCGAATTTTGTTAAAAACGTCCCGATAGCTGCTTTGCCCGTGTGGTAAAAGAAAATCAAAATACCACATAGAGACATTCCAGGGCAAGTATACACCTACATGAGTTAGTTGGGAAGCTTTCCAGAACCAAAAGAAATAATTCAAAAGTAACGGTGTGTATTGTTAAAGTGATAAATTTAATATTTATCATGTTATATTATAAACACGCAACATATAGCTCTCCATGGGAGGTTCATCCCGGCCTTTACCCTTGTGATTTTCGGCTCAAATAGCTTTTCAAAAATTAAAAAATATTGGCTTCAAACTTATTTTATTTCACAGAAAATATTGTTTTTTATATTCAATAATTTTTTTATAAAAATCCAACAGTCCGTTTTTTCATAAAAACAATAAAATCTACAAAAAATAGAACGCAAATTTGGTAAGAATTGATACATTTAGACAAACTTTTAAGCAAGACAAATCGATAGACGGGATGGGAAGTTATCAGTGTGGGTCGCATCCCAGCCTCTTTTTTCACTGTCAAATCATTTTCAGTTTGGTCTATAATTTAACCATGAATCGTCTTACAAACAAACAACGATTGCAAATTATTGAATTTTATTATCAAAATGCGTGTTCTGTTAAGAAAGTTCATCGCGCGCTTCTTCCATTTTATGGTCAGTTTAATCGAACCACTCAAACGGCTATTCGGTCTATTGGGACTAAATTTGGCACCAAATTTACATTGTTGGACATTAAACCACCAACACGCTTACGTTGAGTGCCAACTGAAGAAAATATCTTAGATGTATCGGCCAGTGCCGAATGATGACCATCAATTATCGATTCGTCGCCGTTCGCAGCAATTGGCCCTCTTTTACTCAACAACGTGGAAAATTTTACGGAAGGATTTAGGTTTTTCAAAATACAGCTGGTGCAAGAATTGAAGCCGAAAGACCTACTGCAACGTAAAATTTTTGGTGAATGGGCTCTTGGAAAGTTGACCGAAGATCCACTTTTTTACCGAAAAATTGTGTTCAGCGACGAAGCCCATTTTTGTCTCAATGGGTACGTAAATAAGCAGAACTGTCGATTTTGGAGTGAATAACTGTGAATGGTGAGAACTACCGTGAGATGATATCCAACTTTTTTTTGCCCAAAATGCAAGAGCTTAACTTGCATAACATGTGGTTTTAACAAGACGGTGCCACATGCCACACAGCACGCGCAATAATGGACCTATTGAGAGGCGAGTTCGGTGAACATTCTATTTCACGTTCGGGACCGGTCAACTGGCCGCCTAGATCGTGCGATTTAACGCCTTTAGACTATTTTGTGTTGGCCAATGTTAAAGCTTATGTCTATACAGACAATCCCGCTTCAATTGACGCATTGGAAGACAACATTGAAGCATTTATTTGTGAGATACCGGCCGAAATGTTGGAAAGAGTATGCCAAAATTGGACTAAGCGGATGGACCATTTGAGGCGCAGTCAAGGTCAACATTGGCATGAAATAATCTTCAAACATTAAATTATATGGACCGTACTATCGATTAAAATAAAGATTTCATGCATTTTTCTGAATTGTATGTGTTTTTCTTTTTTGAAAATCTTTCCTATAGCTTTTAAAAAATCACCCTTTATTAGTAGCATAAAACACTCTGAAGCTTCGTAAATTAATATATCACAAAAAATCGTGTCAAAATATTTCTCCTTTGCAACGTGAAGGACGGACAAACAAACAAACTGACTTTCCTATTTATTTATCAATTTGCTCAGGAACTAATAAAAAGACTTAAGTAATTTTATATCTCACGTTGTCTAAATAATATTTGAAATCATTTCTCAACAAAATTCAAATGTGAAAAGTATAGAACTAAATAACTGCTTTAACGATTTTTATATTTAAAATTATGAAATTGAAGTTTTTTTGAGAAATGAAATGTTTTTTTTAAATTTTTTAATGATAACTTTTTGTTCGCAAGTACTGTTATAAATTTTGAAACGTTACTTTAATTGTTTATAGACTCTTTGAAAAAAAGTTTTTTTATTTTTAATCGTTTTTTTTTTTTTGTAAGTGGGTTTAACTTAAGCGGGTTTTACTTTATTTGTGGGTAATTGCCTCACCGTCTCTATTGTCCTGAATGAAAAGCTTTTTAATATTATCTCCTTTATTTCAGAACTCCTATATATATGTATATATATCAGAACTATTCCATGTCAGTGATCATAATTTAAGGAAAAAAAGGTGGACGCCACGCCCCAAAATTCAATTTTAAAGTTATACTTATTACGAATAAAGTGATCATATACACCTAACCCTCTGTAAACCGAAAAAAAATATTTTTAAAAGATTTCTTTGTTTTCTTTACATTTCCCTAGATTTAAGTGATGATGATGATTTGAGTGTTTCTACTTCTAGAACTACTTGTTAAATGGACATGAATTTTGGTCAGGTGAATGAAATTTATTCATATAGCAACAGAGTATTTTTAATCTTTAAATATCAATACTTGACAATGGACTGGCACTAGCTGTCAATGATTTCACAGTAGTTAAATTTTAAATATCTTTCAAGTTAGAATTCTCTGTTAACTCTGTTGACAGATATTTCCCCAAGGTCTTAATAGTCTCATTATTAAACAGTTATCTGATTTGATTTTGCATAAGCACACTTTTTTATATTTGTTCAAGTGAAGAAATTATGAGCAACTATCAGATATGACAAACAACAAGATCTGACAATTTCAAACGTCATGTCGTCTTCTGACAATGGCTGAAAATGACGTTTGTGTCAATACTGTCAAACCAAATTTTAAGTTCACACTATCATTAGGGTACATTTAAAAGATCAGACAAACTTTATACTTATTTTTAGTAACTTATCTGGAAACAATTCAGTGGTGTAGTTATATTTGTCTAAATCCTACATTTTCTTGTCTTATAAACCCATTTTTAATTTCTATTTAAATTTCTTTCTCAATTTTACGCCAAATTTCCAATACTCCTTTACCTAAAACAAAAACTCTATAGTTTTCATCTGAGATCGACTTAATCTCTTTTCTTTTACAATTATATTGTCAAGCATCTTTGATTCATGACTTTCCAAGAGGAGAGAATAATATTTAATTTCAAAATAAGTAATATCCTTAAAAACGTCTTGCCTTAAAATTATTGCATTTCCCGACCGAAGCGACCTGACTCCACAAAGAGAAAGACGACGACCGACGCACGTCGACCAAACGACGCGACGCGACGCGACGGCATGATGCTTCTTCTTTGGCATTTCTAATTGATTGATGTCATTTGACGATGATATTTGTCATTTCCCGTATATATAAATCTGCTCCTTGATGGAACGTTAATGATCGGATCAGAACTGCTGTGCTTTGTCACGTACTCTGTTGACACTTTTTACCATCATCATTTTCAAAATCCAAAATGGCCATGGTCTAAACGGGAAGACACAAAGACTAGAGAGTGTAAAAATAATTGCAACGGTTGCTTGATGTCCTCAATATGCTCTGTGGGTTGTGTGTAAGTTTTGTTCAGCAATCTTTTAGAACTCTTATAATGAACTCACGCAACCGGCAACAAACGTCAAAAGTCTATACAGCTGCTGCTGGAGTGATACGGAACGTCATTTAAGAAAACATCCTTGCAGATTGTATTTGTGCGGTGTTGTGTCATTTGCTCTGAACAAGGTGGCTAGTGGTCAGACAGAAAGACATTCAGACAGGTAGGCAGTACAAATTAAAATCGAAACAACCATAGGAGTCATGCGTCTGCGGCCGGCATAGCACCACCGACAAAACTGTCACAAAATACAGATTGACAGTTAAAGACGAAATAAAACGGTCAAATGGTGGCGTGCAGATCTGCAATCCAAATGGGCGAGCAGCAAAATATTTTCGAGTGATTTTCAGCGCGTGTAAACGCACTTGTTGGGGCTACAGCTACAGAAGCCGCAGAGGTTTGATGTGCTTGCTGGCTGGCTGCTGATGCTGGCTGGTGCTCAACACTGATGATGGAGCGAACGACAATCCTTTTTGTGGCCACCAAATGCGGTCGGTGCAGCTAAACAGAAGGCATAAAACAGGCACACCGGACAGCGCAGCGCAACGCGACGCAGAAAACAACAACGACTACTACGGTGATGCTCGATGACAGTAAGACCGCTAAAAGCGCGAGATTTATGAGATCTTAAAGATTTATTGGTTTTACGGATTCAGTTACAATCGAGATGATAAATTGCCAATGGGGTCGATGACGATTCCGATGCGGTCGGAGCTGGGAGGTGTTCGGTGGCTGTGCGAAAACCATGCTGGTGGAATGCACAGGCATTAGCTGGACTGTCTGCTCACTGTCATGTCGCGGTTGAAGACTTACTGCCCAGAGTTTGTGCTGCTTTGTGGCTGGCTAGAGTCTATGCTGGCGCGGTTGTTGTTGCAAACAATTTGACCAAAAGTCTGTTTGTCTGTCAGGCTAGAGTTGGAGTCAAAGTCGTAGTCGGAGTCAGAGTGGGCTGACAGCTAAACGGACAATCTGCATACCTGGCATAGATGCACGCTGACAAGTGTGCGTTTTGCGTTTGCATTTGAGTTTGCGTTTCGAGCATAGGCGGAGCTCTGTCAGTTGATTAAATATTTTTTCCACCCATCATGTAGCTGACCCTCGGGGAGGCCACCACCACCGCCGCCGGCTGACGGCAGAGTTTCGTCTGTATAGCAAGTGGGTGGGTTGGGTGCGTGCGTGTGGCAACC
This sequence comes from Eupeodes latifasciatus, assembly GCA_920104205.1. NCBI lineage: Eukaryota > Metazoa > Arthropoda > Insecta > Diptera > Syrphidae > Eupeodes > Eupeodes latifasciatus. The sequence goes on from OV049924.1 coordinate 77,809,158, forward strand.
AGGAATTGATATGTTTTCAAGCTCACTCACGCTCGAGTGACACTTAATTTTCGTCTGTCACACAAGTTGATGTGAGTTGCCGCGCTGCGGCTAAGTCCCTTCGCGCAACTATTAACTACGCTACACCACCGCTGCGCGCCGCACTATTGCCGCTCCACCTTTTCAATAGATATGACTGTCACAATGCACCGCGCCTCGCCTCGCCTCACACTGCTGCCATAACGTTGCGTCTACGAGTATTTGGGTTTAGAAGGAGGAGGATATGCAAAACATGCCCCGCAGCGTTTCCACTCGAGTCCAATGCCTGATTTGAATATGAAAATGTACAATGAGGTGTTTGGTACCACGCGAGCAAACGAACCCCAGGTGAGAGAGACAGGTATGTATGCTGTGTGTACGTTATGGGTTATGTACTGTGCAACGTTTTGGAGGCTGGCAGCGTGGCGGCGCGGCGGCGGCGGCAGCGCAATGCGAATGTTCGTCGAATCGTGTTTTATGATTTATGATTGTACACCTCTAGTTTTCGCGCTGCTGTTGTTTTGCTGTTGCATGCGCAATGGAACTCGCTTGCTGCTGCATGCTGCCGTTGCCGCTGCCGGTGCTGTTCCGAAAGATTTGCCTAAACAAATGGCATCGAGTAGGTGATTTGTTTGCTGCTACACACTCACTTATTCCAGTCGTAATCCTTGTGCAGTTCCACTTCTAGCTGTAAAGCACAGCGCAGCGGCCGCGCAGCAGCAACCAATATAACTATTTATTGTTTGAGGGGACCCTCTGGTGGTTGGCGCGATATCGCTCGCAAATTTGATTTGATTTGTGATAGATTGAGTGTCATTATTTCTTTACTTGACATGAAAACTTTGACACCTCACCGAATGACTCTGACTCCGACTTCGACTTCGACTGCGCTGGCTGCTATATTGAGTGCAGCGGTGGTGCAGCAAGAATACAATGATGGCGAGGACAGCAGCAGCAGAAACTGTATGCTTGGTCGGTGTCGGCTATCGCCTATCGGCTCTGTCGAATGTCGATGTTGATGTCGAATGTGTGCCCTCTATTTCCATATTAGGCGGTCTTTCGCGTGGTTGCGAATTGCGATTGTTCTACTGATGGCAGCTCAGCAGCAGCAGCGGTCACATAGCTTAAATCGGAGAAGTATCAGTGCGCGCGCATATATCACACCATCATGGACAAAAATGCATTCACATCAAATCGATGGATGTCGATGGATGCTGAATCAATGGTTAGATGGATGGATGGATAGACGGATGATGGTTGGATAGATTTGGATCGGCAATTCGTTTTCGGAGCTCAGAGAGAGCGCGATTTGGTGCTAACGAGTGCAGTAATTAAATTAATGAAGGGGACTTGCCTTGAGTACGTTCAAACAACACCAACAACAACTGCTAAGTTATTTGCAATAGTTTGACACAGCGGGTTTTTGATGTGAACTATTTCAACGACATGACAACTACAGTAACAACAACAACAACAACACTACCTATAGAAGACCATTCACTTTCCAAACAAAACAAAAATTGATTTTATTTTACTGTAGTACCTTACCTACGATGTATCGTCGGGAACATAGCGCGGCGTACAAGTCATAAACTTAGGGCAATCATTGAGAAAAATAACACTTTTTCTTACGATCTAAAAGTACTTACACTGACACTCTAAAAAGCAACCTTTTGAGCTCATTGCATGACGAATGATTTAAGCAATTGATGTCTAGCGAACAAAATCGATATTTATGACTTGTTTTTTAAACTTCAAGTGACACATTAATTTCAAAACGTTTTTTTTTTTTTTTTTTGGCAACACTATTTTTTAGTGAGATTGAGTCGTAGAATATATTAACAGCTGCCAGCCTCTTGGCAAAAAAGAAAAGGAGTTTTTTAGATTACGAAAAATATTCCAATCATAATGTTATGTAATTAAGGACATAAAATGAAACTTTACAATGTTGAGGTCTGAAAGAAAACCATAGTGTATGAAATCGATTTTGTTAAATATTTATGGGTATAATGTTAATGAAAACTTTCGTTGAGTTTTAATAACTTTGTCTTAGGAATTTTCTTCAAATTGGATGTCTCAAAGCTTGACAGTTCATAGCGGCCATTTTGTTGAAACTTCATTTGTTAAATTAGCTGTAACAATTATTCGGTCATATGCAAAAAGATGAGTTCAAGCTCTTTACTTACTTTTCTGAGAACTTTCTTAGAGTGGTATGCAAAAAAAAATACAAAGACCGAGATCGAGATCCATCTCAAACTGTGAGTTTGAACTCAAAGTGTTGAGATCGATCTCTCGACGAAAGCTCTATGTGAGAAAGTTCTAGTTTTGATATGCGAAAAGATGAGCAAACGCTGGATTGCGTGAGAACGATCTCACAAATTGTTGAGGATGGGTTTTCTCTTACTCAGTTGATAAACAACTATATCAAAATGGCAGAGTTTCTGAATAATGTTGTAACAAATCGTGTTATAAAAATAAAAGATGTCCAATTGGTAAAGATTTTCGAAAATAGTGGGCCCAACTCTGGAAAAACGCGGTGGCTCATCAAGAAAAAATGAGTCTGTTTCTGCCTTATGTAGGAGATCCTGAATTTCAAAGCGGTGTTGGTTAAGACATTGGTGTCAATCAATCAACGAAATCTAGGGTGGTACAGCAAGTTGCAACAAAAATTGCAAGCCGTGCAACTGATTGGATCATATTCCCACACACTTCGAAGAAATAGAAGAAGCGCAAAGGTTATCGAGCAATAAGTATAAGTTCCCTTACGCCATTACATTGGTGCTCTGGATTGTACACATGTGTTACGTGCAACGCGGATGAACAATTTACAAGCATTGAAGTTTGTTGGCCAGGATAAGTCCACGACTCCCTATTTTTGAAAAATAGTTTTCTTATTTTTCTTATTATTAAAACTGGTAACTGCGACTTTTCCAGTAAAACTTTATTTAGTTTCAGTTCTTTTACTAGAAATTCATTAAGATGGTCAGCATTGCTGCCATAATTGTCATACCAAGAGAACTGTGTTTAGTGTAGAAGGACACATTTAAGTACACCGGTTAAATTAACGATCAACTTATACTCGTGGGTCTAAAAAAAGGTCTATTTTTATTTTATTTCTTTAAAAAAGTTATCAATAAATGCTTATAACAAATATAACTGTCATTCGGTATGGCTAAGATTAACAAGTCAATGAGTAGACTTTACAAACACGGTATTTCATATAACTTTATAATATATATCTGGTAGCCGTACGAATAATGGGACTTGTCCTCAATTTAGGTTAGGAAATTTTAAAGCAGACGTCTAGCCACGGGCGATGCTAGGCTTACTTTTAGACAATAGACAGTAACCACAAAATAATCGGTTGGTTTTACGCTCCCTGTCTTTAGCAGCAAACTAGAGAATAATAAGTCGGTGCCTTTTTTCCCTCCAACATTTAGTAGAAGTGGACGGCTGGTGGAATAAACAGCGCTAAACACCCGTCGAGTTCTTGCCAGAAAATAATCCGAGCTTTATCTCGCGGTTACAAGCTATGTCAGTGGCACCCTTAGAAGAAGATTACTCAGAACAGAATAATCAGTTCCCATTGCGTTCTCTGTCATCAGCAGAAAACTAGAGAATATATCGTTCGGTTTTAGCCTTGACCGTCGTACACGTAGAAGAAGGGTAAAGGAAAAGGGTATTATGGAACCCAGATATTGGGAGACCGCCCAGTACTCGACAATTTTTTAACTTAATGTACTCAAGATTGGTATCCATACTTTCTAAAGGCAAAATACTAATTTGTGTCTAAATTTCACTTCTCTATATGAAATAAAGGCTTATTTTTTAGCTATTATCTTTTTGGCAACACTGGTTTAAACAGCTGACGCACGTTTCGTGTTTTGTTTCACTGTCAAACATCTTTAGTTTGGTCTATAATTTAACAATGAATCGTCTTACAATCGAACAACGTTTGCAAATTATTGAATTTTATTATCAAAATGCGTGCTCTGTTAAGAAAGTTCATCGCGCGCTTCTTCCATTTTATGGTCAGTTTAATCGACCAACTGAAGCGGCTACACGCTTACGTAGAGTGCGAACTGAAGAAAATATCGCAGCTGTATCAGCAAGTGTTAATGATGACCATCAATTATCGATTCGTCGACGTTCGCAGCAATTGGGCCTCTGTTACTCAACAACGTGGCTGGTGCAAGAATTGAAGCCGAACGACCTACTCCAACGTAAAATTTTTGGTGAATGAGCTCTTGGAAAGTTGACCGAAGATCAACTTTTTTACCGAAAAATTTTGTTCAGCGACGAAGCTCATTTTTGTCTTAATGGGTACGGAAATAAGCAGAATTGTCGATTTGGAGTGAATATCGACCAGAAGCATTGCAAGCGCTACCAATGCATCCAGAAAAAGACACAGTTTGGTGCGGTTTATGGGCTGGTGGCATCATTGGACCGTACTTCTTCAAAGATGATGCGAATAGTAACGAGCGCTACCGTGAGATGATATCCAACTTTTTGTTGCCCAAAATGCAAGAGCTTGACTTGCATGACATGTGTGGCATGTGTGTGCCACATGCCACACAGCAAGCGCAACAATGGACATATTGAGAGGCGAGTTCGGTGAACATTTTATTTCACGTTCGGGACCGGTCAAACGGCGGCGTTTTATAATGTCAATGGTGATGAACTTTGAGCTCATGGGTCAGTTGGATCTTGTGCTGGTGTAGGCGATGTTCTCGGGCGATCTTGCGTTCCTTGAACGTACAGGTGTGGGCCGATTGCTTACTGAACCGGTCGTCCCAAATTTGACCACAAAACATTGAAGATTCGACTGTGAAAGGCCACCATGTCTACCGTAAAATGGGCGTAATGCGCGTTAACGAACAATCATTTTGATAATAAAGTTTTATCATTTGAACGTGCTGTTCAATCGTGTAACTTGAGATGATGATTTGGCATAAACAATTGAATAATAAAGAAAAGATTTAACAGATGTCATCGAAACAAAATGGCAGCCACGGGGCGCCAAAGTCTACCAGCGCCAATAGAAAAACCCTTAAGGATATCTGGAATCTGACCCTCATTTTCAACAGAAAATCATTTTTAACGAAGAAGCTCATTCTTGGATGCAAATTTTCGAACCTTGGACAGTATTAATCTATATATAAAACTTAAGAGGGTACAATTCCTCCTGAAAAAAGTCATTCCCTGATGTGGATTTTTTTTGCGAATGACGTTTGCTAGGCAAGCGTTTCAGATTGATGATTACCAATTTCTTTTGGCATCCATTAAGCGATAATGGAAAAATGGCTCTACGTTCAACACAGCTCATGACACATTAAACAGTCTTCACGAACAATTCATGGATATGATCAGCTCAAGTGCAGTTGACGTGAACTGACTGATATCATGTAATTTGTCATCGAAAGACTCTTTAGTGAGCCTTCTGAAGTCAAACAACTATGCGAATCAAAAATTGTACATTTCGGATGCACTGTACCCAATAAAGGCTCGATGAACATCTTAACGTAAAATGGCACCAAAACGCGTTTCCAATAAATAACACAGAAGTGATAAATCACCTTAGTGCGTGACTTAATAAAAAAAAACTCCTCTGCTCTGAGTCAATAAATCTTTCTTTTTTTTCAAAATTCTTAGACCCTGTTAATTTAATTATGTTGTTTTTTGATTTAATTTACTCACATACGAATTAATTCCTTCAATGCAAATTTTTACCAAAACCTCATACTTCCAAACGCTATCTCTAATTATAACAGAATTCAGATCTAAGTCATAAAATTTTTAAAAGTCCTCATTAGTAGACATTTCAAGCAGCAGCAGCAGCAGCATAAATGAGCGTTTTTTCGGACCACACTTAAGTATATAATAAAACTAATTCCAACTCGTATGTGATGATGGTTATAAACGCTTTAACTGCAACAAGGTATTCCATTCAAAAAGCGAAGCGGTTTACGGCGTTATATTTGTGAAAATATATGTACCTAATTTTTCTTTTTTTAAGTTCGAATTATGTCCCAATCCTCGAACGTTCACACAACTTATGGCTGCAGTTATGACCAAAACCCCACACACATTTTCCTGAGCAATACTACTTTCTGTCGCATTTAGTATAGTGGTGTTAAACTTTATGGTAAAAACGTCCATCCGTGCGTCGTCCATCGCGTCCGCGTCTGTTCGTTCGGTTGAAATACTCCCATAAAAATGCACTTTTGCGATAAGGCCGACTGAGTTTTCTGCGTTTCTTAATTAAGTAGAATCTTATGGTGGGATACCAACTTTAAAGTTCCAACTGACCAGCTTCATGACGATGATGATGATGATGACCGTAAGATGAAGACTCTGCCCGACTTGATATCGGTACTTAAAACCGCTCGTTAAACTATCCCAAACTTTCATTAATATACCAAAAATGTAATTAAAACTGTTAGTTTGTAATCGGAGCAGTAACAAACCGCTATAATGCGAGTCGTCTTGCACCGACGAACGCTGGCCATGCCGCCGCCGCCGCCCCGACATCTTCGACGACTTCAGCAAAGACAACTACAACGGCAGAAACGGCTAAAAGACGAAGATTTTAGTGTGCAGCGGAAAGTGATATATGCAACCACTGTCATCCGTTTCAACGCCGCCGCTGCCGCTGCCACAGCGGTTACAGCAGCATTAGCATATTTCACTGCTAGACATTGCGCACATATTGGCGGTGGCAGTCTCTGTAGTGTCTAGTATGTCTATGGCAGCCATAATTTGGTCATAATTTCGGCTTTTCAATTGCATCTGTATAGAAGTGTACGTATCCATTTGGCCAGGTTTATACAGTGATCGGCATTAGGCAAGGCGATCATTGCTGGCTAGGCTATATGCTGCTAGCCTGGCATGCGGTTGTTTATGCAACCAGGACATAACTTTGGATTGGTTCTTGTTACGCCATCGCCATCGTCATCATCATGGTACTGCTGCTGCTGCTGCTGCTGTTGGTGCTTTCGTGCTGCGGTTGCAGCAGGAGCTGCTCTTTCGCTCACATTGGGCAGCATCAAAGGCAGCTAAATGTATCCAACTTGTAAAACACATGCTGCAGGTGTACCACTGACCATAAATCGAGTGTTTCTCTTTTTTTTTATTTTGTTTTCTTTTTCTTATTTAACTTGAAGTACCTTGATGCAGTTGCATACGGAACAGACAGAGGAACCGCACAGAGAGACGGAAAGTCGCTATGCTGATACAAGGAAAGGGCAGAAGAAAGAAACAAACAAAAACAACAACTATAAAAAAAGCTATATGTCGGCTTTTTAATTGGTTATAAATTAATTTAACGTCTATTAATTATCCGCTTTCATGTCACTTTGTGTATTTGCGAGGGCTGTCATCTGATGTCGAGTGGCAACTCTGCTATGCTCGCCCGTATAAAAATACAGTTGAGTGGGAAATGCTAAAATGACAGTTTGAGAGTGTGACAGCAGAGTTGTCCGACTGCATTTCATCGCAGCGCAGGGAACAGCATTTACCACCAACCGACCGCTAGTGCAGCGGCGGCGGCGACAATTAAATTATCCCAACAAAACCAAACAACTAAACCGAACCAGCGTCGCGCCGCCGCGCCGTCGTTGTTGTTGTCGCGTCAGGTGTAGCGGTAGCTGCACGTGATTGTATCTATGAAGTGCATTCCCACAAAGATACATCTTAACTGTCAAATTCGTGAATGACTGTTGTATGTTTTGTGTTTATTGTATCTAAATCTTTCTCTCCCTTTGAATAATCACTACAAATGACTCGAGTGTTTCATCTGTTTGCGATCAATATCGTCGTTCGTGGTTGTTTGTACCTATTTTCTCTAGATTGGAGAATGCTTTACCTGTTGCTACTCAAAACAACTCATAGAGTTACTTTGTCGAATTACATTGTTGCCACTATGTGATTTTATATCCAAAAAGCTGAAAGTTACATATTTACTAGAAAACCCGGCGAACTCCGTTTCGCCACCAGATGGCTTCGTTTTTTGTAACATTTCGTTTGGGGATTAAAAGATGAAGAAAAATTATTTTTTTTTGCTTTATATTTGAAAAGAAAAAATTTTATTTCATTTCACAACAGTAATGAATTCATTTCTATTACAAAAATGAAGTGTAATTTAGTTAAACTTCTCTAAGTAAAAAATGAAAGTGAATCCCACTGAAATACTGAATCGAAGCGTTATACCGTTATATTTGTCCGTAAATTATCCGTTTCACTGAAGTGCTCTTTGGTAAACCACATTTTTTGTTTCTTGGTTTGACGTTAACACAAACAAAGCGGATGGTTTCCCAACTCGTAAACACGCAACGTATAGCTGCCCATGTGAAAAACAATGGTTTTCTAAATTTATCCCGCAAACACTAAGCGATTGGCCTTGCGACTTGTTAATTGTCATTGCGAAAGCAAGGCGAAACGGTAATTGCAATCGTTTGAAGTCAAACGGAAGATCAGTCGGAATCCTTGGTATTCGAGGAATACATACATTTTCACCTGCGTAGTTTCCTTTTCACCGCAAGTCGAGTACCGTTGCAAAGTCGCGGTGGATTCAAATTACGCAATATCATAATAACTGAACCAACTTTGAGTTGCAAGTTATGTGGTGGAAATCCTGGTAACTCCAGAGAATTCAAAAACTCCGTTGGATAATTTACTACATCATCGCGATTTGTTATGGAATCAACGGATTTTTATGTCACCAAATCTCCAGCGATTTTTGATTGAATGGTGAAATTCAGTGCGCGTACATCATTATTCTTTGCCGCGAGAATTTCTCGTTGACTTAACCAAGCATAATTCTGATAATTCTCACTAATGTTTGGGAAAACATTTTCAATAAGAGCTAATTGAGAGTCTACAAATCGGCAAAAGTCGTTGGTAAGAGTAATTAATCCAGTTGTCGCATCAACTGGCACTTTTCCATTTCCAACAGCTAACAACTGTTTGGAAAATTGTGCAGCGTTTTGATCATTTTGAAGGTGAACTCTCATATTAGTGGTAAGCGATAATGGTTTTACGTTATTCCACAAAAGTGATGCTTGCAGGCAAGCATTCAATTTATCTGCAGGCGTTCCACGGGGAATTACTGGCAATGTCTGCCTGAAATCGCCTGCCAACAATATCATCAAGCCGCCAAAGATGTTGTTACTTCGTCGAAAATCCTTTAGTGTGAAGGTAAGTGCTTCAAGTGATTTCTTATGTGCCATTGTGCACTCATCCCAAACAATGAGCTTGCATTGCATCAACAATTTTCCCATTGCACTGGATCGGGAATTATTTTGCTGTTCATTCAGCAACGGCACATTATTTCCAACGAATTCCTGCAATGTATCAACATTGTATTGCAGCTCTCGATTTAATTCTTGCTTTAATGCATCGTGCATAGATCGATTTGGCACAATCATTCCTACTTCAATCAGTAGCTTGTTTGCAATACCTAGTCAAGCATTGATCCTCAATCAGAATCATTCCTTCATTGTAGATTTCATACGTTATTTAAAGTCGATATCTCTGACGTTTCTAGAGGTATGGTTGACTAAAAAAGGTTCACAAAAGTAAGCTTTGGTTTAGAATACAGGGCCCTTGAAACGTCAACAAATTTAAAAATTTTCAATTCCACAAATCGGAACTTTTACAAAAGCTTTCTATTGGAAGCTAAACGGTGTTCACCGCTTTTCTGTTAAAATTTTTCCTGGATTTTGTCTGCTATAAACCTCACGGAGCCCGAGATCTTTCCAACGTATGCAAAACCGTGGAAATCGGTTCGTGCGTTCTTGAGTTATAGCGTCAGGAAGGAAAATCCGACTTGTTTTTATATAGTAGATAATAACGACAAAGATAATTGAGAAACAACCCATGGATAACAACAACATTAATAGATGAATGTAAAAGAAGGGATATTCTATACAGAAGATGGAAAAATAATCGGAGAAATTTAGCGTATGAAAAAGAGTATAAAACCCTATGTAACGAAATCGATAAACACATAGCAGTAAAAAAATCAAACTATTACAAGAACAAGTTTATACAATATTTAAGACTGATTCGAGGAAAACATGGTGTCTTATTATAGAAATACTAGGACGAAAGAAAACGAATATCGACAAAACATTGGAAACAAAATTGAAAACAAAGATTACAACACTATCAATGGAACTGGCGGAGTTTTTCTTTTCTCAGACAGAAAAAATAATTCATAAATAAAATATAAAAACGTCAAACAACATCAATGACACAGTGGAAAGTTCAATATTTTCATATGCAACTAATGTCACTGGGATTGAAAACATTCTCAATACACTGGGAGAAAATAAGGCTCCAGGATTTGATGGAATTAGAGCAATTGATATAAAAAGCTATAAGGATGTATTTGCTCAAGGACTTCGTCTACCTAGGCTCCGCTGTAAACGCAGAAAACAACACCAGCGCTGAGATCAAACGAAGAATAACTCTTGCTAACCGCTGTTTCTTTGGGTTAAGAAAGCAATTGAGTGGAAAAATTCTCTCTCGAAGGACCAAAGTGTCGGTATATAAGACCCTTATCATCCCCGTCCTGCTATACGGTGCAGAAGCATGGACTTTGACAAAAGCGGATGAAAGCACCTTGGGTCGTTTCGAGAGAAAGATTCTTCGTGTGATCTACCGTCCCGTATGCATCGAAGGGGAGTGGAGGAGAAGATGGAACGACGAGCTGTACGGGCTGTACAGCGACGTAGACTTAGCAAGAAGGGTAAAAGTCCAACGACTAAGATGGCTAGGTCACGTAGAGCGCATGGAAACCAATGCTCCGGCCCGGGAAGTCTTCGAATCCACACCCACAGGACAGCGCAGTAGAGGAAGACCGCGAATCAGGTGGCGCGCACAAGTGGAAGGTGACCTCACCCAACTCGGAGCGCGAAACTGGAGACATCTAGCTAGGGACCGAGCTAGATGGAGAAGTTTGTTGGGTGAGGCCCTAGTTCACACAGGACTGTAGCGCCACCTTAAGTAAGTAAGTAAGTAAGGATGTATTTGCTCCTATTCTATGCAAATTAATTAATTTGAGTATAACTCAATCAAAAATTCAATCTACCTTAAAAACAGCAGTTGTAAGGCCGATTTACAAAGGAGGAGCAAATGACCAACTAAACAACTATAGGCCTGTTTAAGCAGCTTATTTTTCAACACCCTATTAAAATCTAGAACACCCTGTTTCCTATGAACATCACTATCCTTACATTTCATATGGTTCCCACCACAACCAAAACTGTACTATCATCACTTTTTACAGGTGCTCTCCTATCATATTACATTTATTTTCCCATAGAATCCGAACTAGTGTCAAATTGTTTATGAATCAAGTATAAATAGCCATGAAAATTAATAATAAATTCACTTTTAATCCAGAAGTCAATTAGGTTGTTTTATTACAATTTCTACCCCCCCCCCCCCCGGTGTGGGGAAGAAATAAAATCAAGTAAAACAATCGATGACCCCGATTGGTGACCCCGATGTGATCTTTAAAAAACACTCGACAAGCCGCGTTTCATATTGTTCCAGTTCTAACACTGGCACTTCAAACATACATATATGTACATATGTTCATTAAAAAAAAGCGTTATCAAAGCTTTGAAACACTGGCACTTCAAACATATACATATGTTCATTAAAAAAAGCGTTATCACGGCTTTGAAACACTGGTAGTCAACGTTTGGCGTTGCCCGTTCCGTATCATTCCAGTTACGCAATGTTCCAGTCGCTCCAGTTCATTCGTTCCAATTTAACATCGTTCCAGTTTCGTATCGTATTGTTCCAGTCGTTCAAGTTCAGTCGTTCCAGTTTCGCATCGTTCCAGTCGTTGTTTCAGCAACAAAGGTTAACAGCCGCGGTTTCCGCAGGTGGTATCCACAATTCATCAATATGGATGAAATGCAGGTGTTCAGTATAGTAGCCAGACAGAAGGCCATAACTGACGAATTACAGCGCCTAAAGACCAATGTTGGTAAAGACGGTACTGCCGAAAGACAGCTGAATATAAGGTAAAAAAATTACGTTTGCTTCAATTATTATGGGGAGAATTCCATAATAATCATGAACAAATAAAAGTAAAGGGGGATACTCCGTATGTTCAAGGCAATACTTACGAGAAAGTCAGAAAGGCATACCTAAAACTAAAGCAAACACTAGAATCAATTGTGTCTACAGATTCTGAGGATGACTTTCCAAAGAAATCAGCCGGAGTTGCTAAAGGTGAAGCAAGTGCAACTATACTAGTAGCCAAAATCAAACTGATGAAAAACATGAGGAACTCTCCAGAGTTATGAGAAGACATAGCACAACTGCGCAGTCTCTACAGCGGTTGATCGCCTCTCTTCAAACTGCACAGGAGAATTGGAGCTCAACATTTTGTAGCATCAAATTAACCATGCTCCAAAAGTACTGGAGTGAGATTGAAACAACCCATCACTTGATCCATGAGCTTGTAGATAATGTGACTCAAGTAGGGTATAACTTGGAAGAATTTTACAAATTCTAAGAAGAAGTTCAGCATTTTCTGATATCTTTAACGAGTACACTTGAACAATCTTCCACACTACCACCCACTCCAGCTACAAACGTTCCTATCGTTAATACAAATATATCAATTCTTCCAGTTATTGAAAAATTTTTGGAAGGTGTGATTGCCAACAGGTTGCAAGGTTTTGTTGCATTGCATTGATTCATAGAAGCTAGTATGGTTTTCAGAAGGGTAAAAATACAGGAAAGTTACTTGGTGAGTTTGCGAATTGTGTCAACGAAAGTTAAGATAAGAGACATCACGTATTAGTAATCTTCATGGACTTCAGTAAGGCGTTTGACAAATTAAATCACTCAAATCTTAATGAAGCTCTAGGAAGAATTGTAATTCGTGGCTATATATGGCTGATTGGCTGACAGAATATCTGCAAAACAGAACATTTTGTGTTAAAATCAAAGATGCTGTGAGTGAGAAAAAAGTGGTGAGATATGGAGTTCCGCAGGGATCTAAACTGGGTCCAATTTTGTTTGTCTTATACACTAACGAATTGCTACGACTCTTCAAACAGAGTATTCCATTCGCTTTTGCTGATGATACGGCTATTGTCGTTCGCCATAGTTCTCTTGATACGGCAACTAAGATAATTCAAGAAGAATTCAACATGGCAGTTAGATGGTGTCACGACAACGTCTTGGTAATGAATGCATCAAAAACAAAAATGATGCGTATCAGAAGTCTACAGTTTAAACCGACAAACCAAACGATTTATTTACAGAATGATGAATGCCCTAAAACGCAAAAAGAATGCATCGAATTAGAAAGCAACTACAAGTATTTGGGAGTAATAATAGACAGTCACTTTTTATGTGATAAACACATAGACAAATTGGGGATGGACCTAAAGAAAGCGATGTTTGCACTATCTCATCTAAAATACCACGATAACCACGATGTTTTAAAACAAGTGTATTACTCATTGATGGAATCTAGGATACGATATGGTATACTTTTCTTGGGGTAATGCACATAAAACCCACATTATCAAAATTTAAAAACTCCAAAATGCAGCTATAAAACAAATTAACAACAACTATCGACAAACGTATGACAAACTTTTTAAGCCACTACAAGTTGAAGATTTTTTTAAGATGACAACCATAATAGAATACTTTGATGACAACCAATTCAAACAACCAATTCAACACCAACTCAAAACCAGAAGACGTGCACAAGGAATGTTACAGTACAGATACCAAGAAACTACAACAACTACGGAAGACGTAAACTTCAACACACCGTACCAAGTATAATCAACGAACTACCAAGACAAATTGTCATGATTCAAAACTTTAAACAACGAAAAACAGAACTAAAAAATATACTTCATTAATTCTACAAATTAAAATTTTATATATATTTTATTATAATCGATACTTTTTAACTTCCCATAGGAAGTTATTGTAATGGGTCCGATTTGGCGAATTGAAAATTTTGACATTTCTCGACGTTTCAAGGTCCCTAGAGTCGAAATAAAATATTTTTAGAAAGATGTCTGTGCGTCTTTCAAAAAATATTGGTTTCAACATTTGGTAAAATTTTGAGAAATGTTGGATTTACAGTTTTTTTTTAACAAAAAATAAAAACCTGAAAAAAAAAACAATACTAAAACTTGGTAAAAATTTACTTTCGACTCAAATAGCTTTTCAAAAATTAAAAATATTGGCTTCATACTTATTTTATTTCACAGAAAAAATTGTTTTTGATATTCAGTAATTTTTTTATAAAAATCCAACAGTCCGTTTTTTCATAAAAAAAATAAAATCTACAAAAAATAGAACGCAAATTTGGTAAGAATTGATGCATTTAGACAAACTTTTAAGCAAGACAAATCGATAGACGGGATGGGAAGTTATCAGTGTGGGTCGCATCCCAGACTCTTTTTTTTTTTAAATTGGAACTTTAAAATTGCATTTTATATAAAATCGTAAACTTGGCTTACTTTTATTTTAATATAATTGATAGATATTCTTCTGCAGACAAGCTTCGGCTGCGCAGATACTATTGTAAAACTAGATTCAGATAAATAATAAAAAAAAGTAAAGTAAAGTTTACTCCCACCTTTAGGGGTTTTTGAATTGGAGTCTGAGTACTTGGAGATGTAAATAGTTGAAGTATAAAATCTGTATGCTGATTTTTTTTCAGTTTATGGTATAATTTATTTGAAATAACAACCACGACAACCCTATGACAGATATATTCTCATTTACGATGGGCGGTCGGTATCGCATCGGTCTATCTTCTTAATGCTGGGAACTTTTCCTTTACTACTCATTTCTTCAAGTGCATCAGAGCAAGTCTATATATGTATGTATACATATACTGTGAAGGCGAATCAAATAGCAAAACGCGGCGAAGGCCGCACGAACCATTTAGTTTTTGTTTTTCTCTTTTCCATAGGCACTATTTATGTAGTTTTGTCGTTGGGCTGATCTTCGCCGATGTCGTATTCATCGGTCGTCGTCGTCATCATTCGTCGTTGTCTTCGTCGTGTAGGTAGAAATTCGAGGACCTCTCGGGGCAGTACTTAATAGATTGTTGATGAGGCGGCTGTACACCGTAAATTGTCAAAACGTGACTAGCCGTGAAAAAGCACTTGAATCTTCCAAATCAACTAAATAAAATAAAAGTACTGGAGAAAGAACTACATTCACAAGATACAACAACAAACAATTTAAACAAAACAACAAAAAGGCCTGAAAAACAGAAATCCCCACACCCTGACCAACGACAATGGGTGTTGGATGTAATTCAAATCCATTGACCAGAGCTATTGAAGCGATAAATCGTCGATGATCATTTCTGTAGACAAGTTGGGATGAGTATAGAGTTGGTTTGGTATTTCGTCGATACGGTAGATATATTCATTCTTGGGTTTATAGATATTTGGAGAGATGGGTGTGAGATATTTTGTAGCTTTTGAACTTTCAATATAAGCTATGAATGTGTCATTATATGGGAGAGAAAGATAAAGAGAATTATTTTATTTTATTTTATTTTTTCATTTTTTCGTCTGCACGACTTCAACTTTTACGGTTAAAGTTTGTGTAAATAGTTTAAGAGGTGGATCCGAAGATTTGTGCTATATTGGAGTTTTTTTATGACTTTTTATGTAATTAATTCAGTTGTTAGGGGCTATATTGATTGTAAAATTTGAAACATTGCAACTTTCCTTTATTTTGAAATATGAAAGGTGCTCCCATGGTTTTGTTATGCAATTCAAGAGCAATGAGAACAAGTCTCCACATTATATGGAGAGCACTATTGAGCTAAACCCAAGGAGTAAATATAAGAAACGCAAGTAGGGTAGGAAAGTACTTAAGTCAAGTTAAATAACGTTCTGAACCAAACTAGTGATATGATTTTTTAATTTCGAAATCTGTCAAGATTCGGATCATGACTTCATTAAAAAAAATAGTTTTCTAGTCCGTGGACTTAAAAGAAACATTTAAAAAAGAGGCTGGGATACGACCCACACTTATAACATCCATCTATCGATTTGTCTAAAACTTTAACAAAATAGTAATGAGAAAATTGTGTGAGATACAAAATTTAAAGTCAATATCTTTCTTTGTTTTTGTAATACTTGATTCGAAAACCATTTTTTGTCAGTTTTGTTTTGTGTTTGTAAGTTTTCGTGTTTTAGTACAAAACAGTTGATAGCTAGTTCAGTTTTTGTAAAAATTTAACTCAAAGTAAGCAACAATAATATCCATATGATTAAATTAGTTTGGGTTTAATACCTGTTTTTCTTCCCGAGATATTTTAGACGAAAATAATTTTTTAATATTATCGAAGGTTAGTATTTCTTATAAGAAAAATGCATGGAAAAATTGTCCGGACTGAACAAATTTTTATGTCCACGCTTATTCATTGTCGAGATATTGGATTCGAAAATCAGTGTTTATAAATTATGAGTAGTATTAATTGAAACTTTTATGCATTTACTATTTTTATTAAAATTAAACTCAATTTCAAAAAAAAAACGTGTATACGCCTTAGTGGCCTATTTTTGTATCAGTGTTCTTAGAGAGCATTATACAAAACTATGATTTAGAAAAATACTTCTGCATTAATAAAATGTAAACACAGTTCTCAAAGCGAAGTTATTTAAAAATTTGTTTAAATAAATTTTGTTTTTTAAATAATTCAAGGTAGTAAGACGGAAAAAATTGAGAACTTAAGTTTACAGTGAAACAAAAAAAGGTTTTTTAATTGAATTTTTTAAATGTACAAGTTTTTTTTTTTTTGTTTTATAAAATAGACTTTCTTTGTTTAATTTGGTTTTTTGTATTAAAATAATTTATTAAAAAAAATGTATTTGACTTAATCTGGAGGTTAAAAAAATCCCCATTTTTGGTAAGTATTGTGTTTTTTATTGCAATTAACTCCATAGATAATTGCACTGTACAACTTTTTTTTTGGTTCACTGTATGTTGCAGGGAAGAATATAATTTTAATAATACAAATTTAAAATGAAGAAAAACAAACTTTTCTTAACAAATATAATTATTCAAAGTTAAATGGATGAATAAAACAATCCATTCTAATTTAAAAAAAAAAAATTTATTTTGAGACTAGCACAACACGCTGGATTGTGAGCAAAAACTTGGAACATTTTTTAAGTCATCAATCATCATCATGAACAACTCAAACAAATCACAGCTACTAGGTTCGACGTAAGGTCCTCTTCCTTAAATGATAAATGTAATGTAATAGTTTATTCAAATACAAATGTCTATTTATTTTATTACTATTGTGTTTCAAAAATTCAAAACAATTAAGGATTTGAAATTTCTGTTTGTAGAATTTATTCATTATTGAAGCCATATACAAACAGGAATGAAAAAGAGGACTGAATTTTTAACAAAAATAACTTCACATTAAAACATTAAAAACGTTAAACCAAGATTTTTTAGAGAAACAAATGAATAGAATTTTCAGGAGTTATTATCATGTTTTATAAGAACTTTAAAATGTGTCCCTTGAATGTAAATATTGAGGGATATATCAAGCCCTTCCCGAAATTTTATCGTAAGCGTAGGTGGTTTTATAGCAATTTTAAATAGTACCCGTTTCGTGATGACCAATACGTAAGACGGTCATGCGAGAGGTCTCGGGTTCTATCCCATCTAAAGATTTTTTTTACAGGAACTGTGATCGAATCCAAGGCCTACGTAACGTACTTACGAGTACCATCCCACTTAGGGTAGGCTACTGAAATCAATAACTTCATTATTTCTCGAAAAACAATGTTTTTATAAGGAAATTAGTTTGAAGTCAATATTTTAAATAGTTACCAAGATATTCTAGTCGAAAGTCAATTTTTACCAACTGATGCAAGTTTTTTGTAAAGTTTTAATTTGTGTGGAAAAATGTCCACTTCGAGTTTTCAAAAAAACGTTATTCTTAGATGGATGGATTTATTTTGGAGAAAATATTATTTCTTTTTTGTAAAATATTCGAAGTGACAAATATTTCTTTTTTAACTTATTATTGTTAGTTATTGTAATCGGTCCTATTTGTCGACTTGAAAATGTTGACATTTTTCGACGTTCCAAGGTCCCTAGAGTCTAAATGAAAGATTTTTAGAGAGATGTCTGTGCCTGCGTGTGTACATATGTACATACATAGGTTCAAACGTCCGTACGTTCGCGAAGTTTTATCGTCGTCCAAAGCTCAAGAACCAGTAGAGATATCGACTTCAAATAAATTTTGCTACACAGATAATAATGCAGAAAGATGCAGAAAGGGCTCTCAATAAAACTGAAAAAATAATTGTCACCTCGAATATTTTACGAAAAAAAAGAGATTATTCATCCTCCAAAATAATTTTATGTAACGAAGAATAACGTTTTTGACGTCTGATAAAATTTTGAGAAAAATCGAATTGACAGTTTTTTTACAAAAAATAAAAACCTAAAAAAAAAATTACTAAAAGTTGGTAAAAATTGATTTTCGACTCAAATATCTTTAAAAAATTTGAGATATTGTCTTCAAATCAATTTAAGCATTTATAAAAATTTATTCTCCATTAAAAATCTTGTTTACAAAAATGGATTTTGAAATCAAAATATCATATGCAAACATTTTAATTTTTTTTAAAATAATTCATCTGACAACTTTTTTAACAAAACACCAAAACCAACAAACCTTTTAAGCAAAACAAATCGACAGACGGGATGGGAAGTTATCAGTTTGGGTCACATCCCACCCTCTTTTTGTTTTCTTTGATTCTTCAAAACAAACCCTTAGTTTAATATTTTTTTCGAATTTGTACCACTTTGGTATTACGTCACAATGCATAATATAAAATTAAATTATAGTTGCTTAAGTTATTGTTTTTTTTTTGAATAATAAGCGCACACTCAAGGGGATAATACTACCCTTATTATGTAGACACAGTGTGAGCACTAGGAAAGGGAGAGAGAGGTTGAAAGGAGGTGTCAGTGCACATTGGTTTTAAATTCCTGAATATTGCAATGGCTGGGAAAGACAGAGTGTGGCAAGGAATTCCACATTTACGTAGTACGGCTAAATAACGAATCTCTGTACTTGACAGTACGATCAAAGTTGGGCTCGAGGGTATATTGATGAGCATTCCTAGAAGCGCGAGTATTACGGTTGAAATATTTAAGGGAAGGAATGCAACTGGCTATTTCTCTAGAGCATAAACCGTTAAAATAACGGTAAAAGAGGGTGAGACAAGAAACATTTCGACGATGTTCAAGCGAAGTAAATGATCCTATCATGATATTATCACCAATCAATCTAAATGCCCTACATTCAATACTGTCCAAGAGGCTTGAGTAAGTTGCAGGAGCATAACCGCAGATATGGAAGTTATACTCAAGCTTTGGACGTATATAAGTCTTGTAGATAACAGCCAGATCAGGGGGGCAAAAAAACTTCTTGCATCGCCTTAGAAAACCCAAACTTCTTGCGGCATTTTGGCGACATCGCGTATGTGATCGTTCCACAAAAGGTGGTTGGTGATACACATACTGAGAATATCGAGATGTTCAGTCTCGTCGATGTAAGTGCCAGGCAAGGGGGGTATATCTCGCTTTAACGATACAAGACAGCATTGGGTTTTTGAAGTATTAAATTCCATGCGGTTTTTTAATCCCCATTGCACAATGCTGCTCAGGTCGGAATTTAATGAGCTTATCATATTTTGTCGTTGCAGTTCCACATCCGAAGAAGATGGATGTGAATCTGAAAACGAATATGAAAAGCTAAGAGTGATATCGTCAGCGAAACAATGTATTGGATTAGAAGCTGCAGACAGGAGATCATTAATAAAAATGAGAAAGAGTGTTGAATATAGAACAGAGCCCTGGGGCACACCAGCATTTATTTTGTGATTTGCAGACTTGAACCCATCATCCAATACTACTTGTATTGAACGATCCAAAAGGTAATTACTAATCCAATGAAGCAGGGATTCGTGAAAACCGAAAGCACGCATTTTCGATAAAAGAGCCTGATGCCAAACCCTATCAAATGCTTTTGA
Organism: Eupeodes latifasciatus; assembly: GCA_920104205.1. NCBI lineage: Eukaryota > Metazoa > Arthropoda > Insecta > Diptera > Syrphidae > Eupeodes > Eupeodes latifasciatus. The sequence continues at coordinate 77,829,266 of OV049924.1, forward strand.
AATATCAAGTGCAATAATCTTACTTTCTCCAAAACGATGTAAAGATTTGGTCCAATGTTCGGTGAGAAAGGTTTATGGGATCAACCAAATTTTTAACTGTTTTTAAATTGCTATAATAAAAAAAAACTATGGAATACGGTCAGATTATTTGAAAAAAGTAGTAGTAGGAACTTGTAGCTGGGGTAAGCATATGCTGAAAATGATTTTTTCTAAAATAAATGCCATGGAACTATTTATTTTAATATTTTTATACAAAATTGAATCGAACAATATTTCTGTCTTGTATTTATTATTAAGCATCTTCAGCTCATAAAGAAAAAAAAGAAAGCTGACAAGATCTGAAAGGTGTATTATTAGGCTTTATTTTTAACTATTTATGTGTTAATGTTTCTGAAGGTATACCTTTGACTTTTGTTTCAAAATTAAAAATACTTTTCAAATGTCTTCAGAGTTTATCAAATAACTAAATTGACTTTATTCAAAATAAAATAAATCCCAAATTTAAGCAAAATTATTTGTTTCTTTAAAATGTTGCTAATTGTAAAAGTCTGGATCATGTGGTTAGTAACTAAGGACAAGATGGAAAAAGCTTAGTTGTCATAAAGATGTGACAATTAACCTACAGCTAAGCCAACCAAAACTGTCTTAAAACCCATTATTTTCAAAACATAACGCAAAGATCTACTTTTCTTTATAAAGCAACATAAAATAGTGCAGCCAATTTCAAAGCAACAAACCAATATTATTCCTGCCATATTTTTATAAGAAGAAAGTCCCTTAAATGTTCAATGTACATTTCCTATTCCATATTTTTTTAAGAAAAGACTATGAGCCTTTTCAAAACTCAGTCCAAATCTTCCCTGCAGTGCATAACAATTTTAGAATTGTTTAATTTTGCAATTTTTATTTACGAATCTCGCCAGCCAATAAAACTGAATTTATAAAATTCCTTAATATAAAAGGAGACCATCATCACCTTAGATTTATCTACATTCTCTTAAATAAGCATCAAAAACTATCTCAAAGTTTCCAATACGAGAACGTATACTCGACACTCGTGCATGCCTTCTTCTTAAGGGTGGGCGTATATCTGACTTGTTTCTCGTTCACTTAATCAATGAACCGCGATCCAATTCAAAATATGGTAAACAGTTAGCAGACCGTAATTGCTGCCAATTTTCAAAGGTGGGCATTAGCCAACTACTTGATGCTGCTGCTTTGTAAATTAAGGAGGACCGAATTCATCTCCATAATCTATATGATGTCTAAACAAAGAAGTCCAAAGTGAGCGCACACTTTTATATGCACATACTACATATAAATAGGAATACGTAACGTGAATAAGTCTAAACTATTCCGTCTATCCGTTCTAAAGAGAGTCTTTAAGCAATTTACTTATAGCGCAGTGCTATGCTAGCGCGCTCCTCTATACTCGTATTGCGGGACCATTATAGACAATTCTAATTGGCCATCATAAATTTAGATTCTGTGTTCCAAATTGATCTGATAGATTCAACTCCAGTTGGAACCATCAACGGCAATCTCTTTCGATCTTCTGGATGTGCACAGAGTAAGTTAAGTATATACATACCTACCTAACCTAGTACCTATCTACTTGGTAAACAGTGGCGTAAAAGTATCTAAGTACTATATATACGACTAATCCAGTACACCGAGCAACTTTTGAACTTGAAGAACGCGCATTTCAGCTCGATGAGGCTCGCGCGGTGGCGATGATGGCATTTGATGGTTTGCTGAAGCTGAAGCCAAAGCTGTGTGGTGGTTAAGCTGCTGAAGCTGATGTTGGTTGATGCATTTTATGTCAGGCTCTTCCCACTTGAGATGGCCACTTAGTGGGGTTCTTTAGTGCAATTTCTTGTCAAGTTTGATTGTGGGGAAGAATTATCCCGCATCTTATTAGAATGTATTTATGAGAGATACTTTGAATGCAGTTAGTTATAGCTAGGGGGGCCTTCTCAAGCTATTTGTCTTGGTTTTTATTTGTTTTGCTTATATAGCATCAAACACATCAGGCTGCGTCAAAGAAGGTGGAAGATTTAGAAGAGGATTTTTTAATTAATAATTATGCCATGTTGGCATGAAATATAATACCACCTATAATGCTAAGTTTTCGACTTACAAAATAATACTGCTTTAACGAAGGTTTTATTTTTTAATTTATGGACTCAAGTAGAATGCAATTGAAGCTAAAATAAATTAGTTTACATTTGTTTTGAATTAAAAAACAGTTTTATATTATACTCAAATTAAAAACTAATTTTTAAAAATGTTTAGAACCACAAAAATCTATTATCTTGACTTCAATAATTTTAGAATAGTAAAATAGAATTAATTAATACTAATTTTGGATTTCATTTGAATATTTTAATTATTTCTTAGGTTTTTTTTTTGTAAGATGTGCAAAAATAGAATAATATGTTTTCTTTTTTAATGTGTTCCAAATATAACTTTTGTTCAAAGAAAAATACAAAATAAAATTTTAATTAACAATTTAATTAATAGCCTTCGATTTATTTAAAATTCATCAAAAAAGGTTCAATTTAAGCTATATTTGCTTTGAAAAATTGGTGATTTCGGTCTTTTCGGATGTAATAAAGTTTTAAAAGCTTTAAAAGAGGCTGGGATGCAACTCACACTAATAACTTCCCATTCACGCTTTTTAAAAATTTGATACTAAAAATTAATCAAGTAGTATTTTTAGCAGGGCTTTTATTTTAGACAAACAATTATTGGTATATTTTAAGAAATTTTACCAACAATATTTTGTTTAAGTTGAAAAAGTATGAAGTGTATCTAAAGTATGGAGATATCTCTCTTTATTTTGAAGGTATGTGAGTCGAATATCAATATTTTTACCAATTTTTAAAAGTTTTTCGAAGGTTATTATTTTTTGTAAGAAAAATGCCAATGGCTACGAATCAAAAATGTAATTTTTAGTAATACAAAATTATTCTTAGGACATTTATTATTCATTTTTATAATATGTTAAATAAAAATTAATTGAAGTATTATTGGTTTCGGTATATGTATTTGAAAATTTTATATTTTAGGAGTTTTTATTAGCTTGCGGTCTAGAGAGGTGATTGTACTGTATTAAAAGTGCTGTATGTTAAAATCCTGTATTTAAAAAAATTTGTGCGAAAGAAATTCTATGTTTTTTTTTCAAAATTCTGTGAGACAGAATTCTATATAATATTTTAAAATCCTGGTTGATCAAAATCCTGAATTTCAAAGTCCTGTAAATAGTCTGAAAAAGAAAAATCTCACTATTGGTAGCATTTCGAAGCACAGAATATTTTTTCTTTTAATACTAAAAAGTTGTTGAAGAGTCAAGTTTTAAAAAATATTGTATATAGTATTTAGTTGAATTTTGTCATGCTTTAGTTCTTAAGTTCAATTACTGCCTGTGCCACTAAAAGTTTTTTTTTCACGGGTACTGTCTCTGAACTGACAAATCCTACAAGAGTTATTTTTGGCTTTCTCAAATTAGCCTTTCAGATTCGGCATAAAACTGTATAGGTTACTTTTATCCCTGCACATTACTCGCACAACAGAAATGGTTGAGGTAAGTCACTAGGCCCTGGTTCTCTACGAATGTTGCTCTACTTAATTTAATTGATTTAGCTGCATGAATATGTATTGATTTCTGATACAAATATTTCAAAAAAATGGTACATTAATTCAAAAGCTGGATTATTTTTTCAACAGATGATGAGGGCAAACAGTCTTTTGTTAGTACAGCATTTTGGTATGCAACATTTTAAGTTTACAGTGTTTTGAAATATATAGAATTATGTCCAAACAGTATCAAACAGAATTGTGATCATACAAAATGCTGAAAAACAGAATTTCAACCCGCTTCCGATTAAAGTGTGCAGACATAAATACAAATATTGACCATCCAAAAATACAAATCTTTGGATGGTCAATAACTTGATCAATCAACCCTTCAAGAAAATTATCAGTAGGTACTTAATTGACTCTCTGCTAAAAGAATTAATATTTTTGTATACCATAGGTTTATAACTTAATCAAGTGCTTTTGGGCATGCAACAATCGGACTTTAAAAAATGTATTACCAATACTACTTGTTAAAAACCACAAATTAAGAAACAATAAATGGTTGAATTTTAGATTTGTTTGTTAACACAGGGGTATAAGATATTATTGCAAAAATTAGGAGAATAATAATAATAATAATTGTTTGACAGAAACAAAGTGATACTTTTTTGGAAAAATAATTGATGCATTTAATTATTAGTTTAACTATTTAAATAGTTTTTTCTGCAGTTAACAGTGGTTTTTCTGCAATCTCCTTAAAAAGCATATATCCTACGCGGTCTTCTTTTCAAAATTTCCCCCCAAATGCGTTTTTCCTCAGATCTCGACTTCAGAAATAAATTGTTAATTCGAATTTTGGCATCATTATTTCTTATAACAATCTTATTACAAGTATTACATAAATAATAAACTAATTATTGTTACAAAATTTTGACTAAAACCTAACCTAAAAAGTCTGTATTTAGCCAAATATTTTCACAGCTAACTACGGTATTTCCAATACGGGGTTTCATTTTGAATAACTTTTTATTTCTACAGTTGTTACTTTTGAAACTGTCAAATTTTGAGAAACGATACACTATTCCAAAATGTTTTGCAGTCAAAGATTTGTATGACCGAGTTATTTCTGGAAGAGGTGATTATAATTGGACACCAATATTTTGTGAAATATAAGTTGCCAATATTACACCATTGATTCGAAAATTTGAATGTATGAAATTATAAAGGATATTATGTAGGTGCAAATGTTAGGAATAGTCATGGAAATTTTGTAGAGAGATGTGGTGTTGCAAATTATTACATATTTTTTTTTTTATTAAAATATCAAAATGAGAACTCTTATTGTAAGCCCGTATATACCAGTAATATTCGAAATGGTGAATTAACTACATTTTAAATACTAAATTTCAATTTCAATCTTCTGAGGAAACTTATTATGAACTATAAAATTAAAAGTAAGCAATCTATTAATAAAATTTGAATTTATTTTTAATTATAAAGTAATTAAATAAGTCGTTTAATCTGCCTTTAACAATACTGAGAAAGATCTACAAGAATCTTACCTATTATTATACAAATTAACAAAATTCATACCAAATCATCTGTATTGAGAAAAAATAAAACTGAACTTGTTATTTTGCTATGTTATCAAAAAGTCTGAAACAAGAACGGAAAACAATTGATGAATTAGAGTGGCATTCTCAATTACTCAAATTCCATTGACCAAAAGATTAAGAGGACAGAATTAAAATAATTTATGGGTCACAATACTTTATTTAAAATACAATATGTCAAAATTTTGCATTACAAAATTCTGTATGTTTAAAATTTTCTAGGAAAAAATGCTGTATTTCAAGATTCTGTAAGTAGCAAACTATTTGCAACATTTTGAAGTATAGAATTTGTTTTTCTTTGAATAAATGTGAAATTTTGTGTTCCTAAAAAGTTGTTACTATTCAAGTTTTAAGTGTTTTGTTTTTTTCAGCACATATCAATATTTTGACTTTTAATTTTTATTTCAGATAGTGTTATTAATAAAGTATTAGTTGCATGTTGTCATGCCAGAGCTCTTGGGTTCAATGTCAATCCCTGCCTGTGACACCACAGTGATACCTTTTACTAGGAACTGACAAGTTCTCCTAGAATTATTAATGTCATAAAAAGTTCTTTTAGATTCAGCATAATAGGGCCCATACACTACGCAAACACGTTTGTTCAAACGTGTGTTTGAGCAAACATAGTTTCGCCAAACACTACACAAACATGTTTGAGAGATATTACTTTTTACACACCACAATACCGGTAAACTTTTATAAAGTTCAATTAATTCAGTCCAAAAATTTTGTTCCTCTTGTTTATTCATGTTAACTCTATGAAAATTGGCATCGGTTTGAGCAAAATTCAAACACGCATCATCGCTACACACTACTCAAACAGTTTGCACAAACATTTTTACAACAACAAAATACATTCGTTTGCTCAAACATTTTGTGTAGTGTATGGGCCCTATAAGAATTGTAGGTCCCCTCCATCTTTGGTATTACTCGCACACAGGAATGGTTGAGAGTTGTAAGTCCCTACGCCTTTATTTTGTGTAAGAGGTGTTGCGCCACCTAATTTAATTTATTTAGTGGCATGCATTTAACGTTATATAGTATTTATCATCTTTTATTTGCTTTTTTATTGATTTCTGATACAAAATTTGTTCTGGTTTTCAAAAAACTGATACATTAATTCAAAAGCTGGCTTATTTTTTCTACGGATAGTTAAAAAACAGAACTATCTAAAACACACTTTGTAAGGATAAAGTATTTTGTGACGAGGAATTTGGAAATAAAGCATTTTGATATGCAATATTCAAAGTTTACAGTGTTTGAAGTACACAATTTAAGACGTACATAATTATGTCCAAACTACATAATACAATATAATACATAATTTAGTCACACAGAATACTGAAAAAACAGATTTCAATCTGCTCCCGACATAAGCCTTCCAACAATACAAATCTTTGGAGAATAGTCACTGGAAAAAATTGAATCCTCAAGGAAAGTGTTAATTGACTATCTGCCTAAAAGAATTAATATTATTTTAAAGTATAGATTTTTAACTTAACCTTAATGTATTTGAGCAGTCCAATATAAAGCCTATAGCAAACTAACTGCAAAGACTTTATTACCAATCCTACTTTTTAAAAATCACAAATAATGAAACATTGACACACTATTTAGCAATTAAATGAAACACTTAAAATTTAAGATTTGTTTTCTAAAACAAGGGTAAAAGATAATATTGCTGAAAATTAAGAGAAAACACTTATTTTCGATCAAAAATTGATGCATAAAATTATTAATAAAACATATTTTTCATGTGGTCTTTTTTTCAAAATTTCTCCCGAAATGTGTTTTTCCTAGATACTTAATCTCTAATTCACAAAATAAAAATAGTTAAGTCGAAAAATAATGAACTAAGTCTATATTTAGCCAAATATTTGCTAAACTAACTAAAGGAATTTCAATACGGGGTTTCATTTTGAACAACTCGCTCTGTGGACAGTTTTTCTTCTGAATCTTTCAACTTTTAAGAATATTGAATTAAAAAGTACGTTATTACTTAAAATGCAACGATACACTTTTTAAAAAACTTAAATGGTAAAAGTTTAGCAGTCAAAGATTTGTATGCAAGAAAAGTTTCCTGGCTGTGTTATTTGTGGAAGAGGTGATTATAATATAATCGGCCACCGATATTTCGTGAAAGATACGATCTATGCCATGATATGAAATATAATGGACAATTTATCCACCGATTTACAAGGTACTTGTGAATTGTTTGCAAAATTTTTTGAATCTGTATATGTAAATCATTACCATTCAATTTTATAGAAACTAGTGTATTAACCCAAGTTAACAGTACTTCCTGACGATTCAGGGAAGAGTTTGTTGGGGAGAATTTAGGAAATAAAAGAAATATTTGTTTGCTTTTTTTTTATTTATTTATTACTTGAAAGGCCCGCTGTCTCAATGCTTGGCTGCGACCTTCAAGTTTGAATGATAACTAAATTCTGTTTATTCCTCCTCATCCTTTGCCTATTTATACTAGTTTCAATTTCCATTACCACTTAATAATATAGCATTTTCCATATGGAAATGCATTTTTACGCAACCTCATATGAAAAATGCCTTATCATCATAATTTTCAATTTTGTCAACTCGCATTGATACCAATAACCATTGCATGTAGAGTTCGATGAATCATATTTTGTTTACACTGGCCCAATATGAAGCAAATTCAACTTATCCATAGAGGTACCAGATACACACGGGCAGCGCAGCGGCCTAATTACCGAAGTGTGATATGATTATATATGTACTTTGAACTCGAAACAATGCTTGCTCATAGTGGTCATTCTTACTTTGCTGCACTTAGCAAAACTGGCGACAATTAATTAATTGCTGTGGTGTTAGGTTTCACTAAGTGGGCTACGGAAGATGACACATTTATGGGTGACAATGTCTTGGATCGGTTGCGTGAATGACAACGAAAAATGATACTATACAAGATCGTGTGTGGTGGCTTGGGAATGGAAATTTAAATAAGGCTAATAGAGTGGTCGCATGTAGTGGATCACTACACTAGTAGTAATATTCATTATTTTTATCTTGCTCTGATGTTTTAAGTGGCATAACAAAATTTAAATCTAATGTTAATCTAGGTCCTGATGGCATCCCAGCGTTGGTTATTAAACAATGCCAGCATTTTTCTTTCATTATCATTTGGAGATTTTCTTCATATGTCAAAATTTTCATATACATATGTATATCTCCTATCTATAAGTGCGGTTCCAAAAATTTGGTAGAAAACTATACAGCTATTTGTAAAATATCTGCCATTTCGAATCTGTTAGAACTTATAGTCAGAGATGATTTGTATTTTAATATTAAAGAATTAATTTATGATAAACAACATGGATTTACTCCTGGCAGGTCAACTGATACTAATCTAATGCTATTTTATAAATTTACTACCGATGCTTTTGAGTCAACATTCCAAGTTGACACGATATTAACGAATTTTACCAAGGCTTCCGATCGTATTTTTCACCAAATTTTAATATATATATGCACTTAAAACTATTGGCATTCATCGTATGCTCCTTAAATGGTTATGCTGCAATCTAACAGATAGAACACAATGCGTTAAGCTCGGAAGCAAGAGTTCTTTCTGATGTGCCACAAGGAAGTCATCTTGGGCCACTTTTGTTTAATATTTTTGTTAATGAAATGTCTCTTTTATTAAAAATGCATCTTGTCTAATTTATGCTGACGATATATTATTATTCATGCGAATAAAAAGTTCATCTGATAGTTTCAACCTTCAAATTGATTTAAATGTTTTAGCCAACTGGTGTCAAACTTCTAAACTTTCACTTAATATAAATAAATGTTTCGTTTTTACTTATCATCGTGCTCTAATACCAATGTTTCATAATATATTGTTTATATTGTTGGGAAAACAAATTGTATACTTGGTTTTCCTAGAAGAAACTGTAATGAATTTACAATTACGTATGCTTTGTATTCTGTTTATATGTCTTTAGTCCGTCTTTTTCTAAAGTACAGTTTAATTATTTGGAGTCCATCTACTTCTGTTGGCATTAATCGAATTGAAAGAGTTCAGAAGGCTTTTAAAAGGTTAGTTGTAAAACAATTACAATAGAATATTGATACTCCATCGTATTATTAAAGATGCACCTTAAAAAAGACGATCTGTTTAGTGTTTATTGTTTCTTCATGATGTTTTTTTTACAGAATCAAAAGCCCTTTAATATTAAATATATTTGAAATATGTTCCAGAAAGAAGAATGCACCAGCGAGATTTTTTAAACTGTCCAAGACATATGTAGGTCTAATTATGGTTGCAATGCACCTTTCACTAGGTATATATATGTATTTATTTAATATTTATTCAAATGAAATTGATTTATCACTTAATAGAATGGATTATAAATCTTAAATCTTTTATTTTTTTAAGTTTAGTGATAAGTCCGAATAAATTAATTTTGTATGTATTGTTAGTAGTCTATAAAAATAAATAGTCTGTAGACGAATAAAAAATAAATAAATTATTTCACAATCAATTCTAAAATATGTGAGCTACAAATGTCCGGATTGGTCATCAATTTTTTTTTAGAGAAAAACGGTGCTGTAAGGAATTGCTTACCTGCCTCTTTTTAATGAAATAAAAACTCATTAATTTCTATTCAGAAATAATGATTATTCAATATCAAAACGAGGCCTCTCATTGTAAAGCTTCAAAATTGTGTAGATACTACATTTTAACCACCAAATTTAAATGTTCATCTTTTATAAAGAAATTTACAATTAACTATTAAATTAAGGATAAGCAATCCTTTAATAAAAAATAGTAAGTCACTTCAACTTTAACTTTTTCACGATAAAAAAAAAATTTAAACTTCATATTTTAAGAGCACAAATCACAGAATTTATTACTGCACTGAGTGATTGTTACATGTATAATTATAATGTTCATTATTTTAACCCCGTCGAGAGGGGGGGGGAAACCCCCAGGCCCAGGATTTTCTAGGGGCCCGTAAAATTAAAAGCAATGAAGAGAGTGCATTTTTTTAATATACTCTATATTCACCATCAACATACCTATTCCCACTTATTTTTAGGGGTCCGACAATTTATAATCATTCATGCTTCCGCAATCGCCAATAATAAATTGGCGTACATTTTTGATTTTTGTTAATATTTAATGAAAAATTGGGCAACTCTGAACTATTATAATAAATTATTTCGCTTTTCTTATTTAATTTAAGGTAAATTTAAAATTTATTTTATTTTGAAAATTTTTAAAGTCAAAATAAGGGGCCCGGCAACTTAAAACAAAACACAAATATTTATTTTGGTTTCTGTTTTTATAAAGTTTCTTTTCTTCTATTTTTTGTTTCTGCTGGGAACGAAATTTTTGATTCGGTTTCGGGGGACCGGAAAATCCCACGCAAACGTTTTTTCAATTATGGTTTACGTAATATTGATTAATTAATATTTTGAATAAGTTGTTTACTGAAGATTTGAAGGATATCAAATCACTTCAAAGTGTGTATATAACGAAATGTTGTACTGCCGCAATCACATTCTTTGATGATGTTCAAAAGTGTTTCAACTTGTTTAGCAGCAGTGCACAACGTTGGGAAAATCTCAAGAAAAATGTGGCCGGATCCCTTCACACACTTTCCGATATAAGATGGTCAGCTAGACTTGAAGCAGTGAAACAATTTGCAAATCATCTCAAAAACCTAAGAACATCATTAGAAGCCTTAAGTGATATTAATTTAACTGCTGAAGCTCGAAGATATGTAAATGGCGTTTTAAAATATATGCACATATTTGAATGCTTGCTGATGTCTTTGATTTGTTGCAAGGTTCTCAGCGCTATAAATGAAAGAAGTATCATTCTTCAAGCCAAAAACATGACTATTGACGTTGAAATTCGGAATCTCGACAACTTGATCTCGGATTTGAACATTATTCGAAACGGATGAGATCAAATTTTATCTGAATGCAAAGCAGTTGCTACTGGATTGGGGGATGTTCCAGTATCGTTTCCATCGAACTGAAAAAGGCAATTAAAGAGACATTTTGTAGAACATCAAGGAGTCGGAATGCAAATTGAAACAGACGCAGAAATAAATTTCAAGAGAAACACCTTTTACGTCATAGTTGATTCAATTATATCTCGAATTTCTCGTCGGTTCGATACGATGAAAAATTTGAATCATTTTTATGGCAGTTTTTAACAATGAACAAAATTGAGATAAAAAACTCCGCTACAAGGGTTATTTAAAAGTATAACTCGCATGTGTCTCAAGAGTTGAAAAAAGAAATAATTCATCTGAAACACATTTGTGAAGCCTATTTTGAAGCAAAACTTCCGCCATTGAGTTTGTTCAATTCTATTTATTCCCAGAACTTGGAGACGATTTTCCCCAACATTTGTGTTGCTCTCCGTTTGTTTTCAACCATACCTGTTACCGTACCTAGTACGGAACGTTCATTTAGCATCCTTGCTAGAACAAAGAATTTTCATCGTTTGTGCTCATCACAAGATCGTGTTTCTGGACTTGCTACACTATGCTTCGAAGCACCTTTGGCAAGGAAATTAAATTTCGATGCAATTATAAGTTGTTTTGCTGCTCAGAAAGCTAGGAAAGCTCGTTTGCAAAAAGAAAATATTTCATTGAATGTAAACTAACTTTAATGAAAACATTGTGATAATATTTTAATATAAAGTAAAACCATAAAGAGTATTTAATGCAAACCTTTTAAAATACATAGTTTTTTTTTAAAGAAAAATTTCAAATACTTTTACTTCGCTCTATTTTATTTTCATAGTAGGTAATAGATCTACATGTTTATTTTTTTTTAATAGTTAATCGACCGTATTATCAGTTACTAACATGTCGTTGGCAATATCTAATTGCATGTATGATTCTGTTCGGAATCTGATCTACTCACATGTAGAATAATTTTTTATCCATCCTCCATTTCAACTAAACTGGACGATACCCGTGAGATTGATTTGATGATTAACACTTTTTTTCGGTTCACTTTGCAATAAAAAAATTATTATTTCCGTCAATTCCAACCAATTTCATTCTATTCCGAGATTTTTCCGTCACGGGCCCGGAATTCCTCTCGACGGCCCTGCATTATTTACTGGATTATAATTGAAAAACAAAATGGCAAACATATTTCTTAGAAAGGAATTTCTCAAAAATATAGCTTTTAAACATTTTCAAAGCTTAAGTCAATTGGCGGAAAATTTTAAACGATTTAGTAAAATTTTAAAGCTATTTTAAGCAATAATAAGCTTAAAAAATAATTAAACGTTTTTATCTCCTTACTATCTCTTAACAATTTACTAAAGTTAAAATCATGGAATTATTACTTTAACTTTTAGCAATTTGTTAAATCCCACATGACATCTATACAACACATCTTATCAATTGCGGATCCAGGGGGGGGGGGGTTCGTAGGGGCCATGACCCCCCCTGGGAGATAATTTGTTTGCTTTTTCGTAGGATTCCCTTCAATTCAAAACTAATCGTATTGCGTTAATGGATATGACCCCTATTATATTTTGAATTATTTATTTTTTGTATATGAAAACAACATTTTGTATTTTACTTCCTTAAACTTTGTTGCTAAAAATACTACTTTTAACTGAGGACTGGACCAATATATGAATCGGAAATTCAGCCTATTCCAAAAACGCAGCACAAATTCATCAACATTTGACCAACTGACGATCCAGGGGGGGGGGGGGGGTTCATATGAGCCATAAAGCTTATTCAGTTAAGTTGTATCAGTAAAGATTTCATCTATAGATTTATTAGTATTTTAACGACATTCACCAAAAAGTGGTTTGCTGTCAAAAACAACTGAAATTTTTGTTTTTACTCAATTTCGAATTTGAAAAAACTTTAGTAATGCTTTTAATTATTTTTATAAAAATTTGTTATTTAAAGCATGTGATTTGTCTAATACTTTATCTAAATTTTGTGTTCTTAATTTGGCTTCTTTCTACAAGAAAAACATATTTTGGTATTGCTCCAGAAGGGTACCCCTCAAATCCTTTATTTTGTTTTTTAAGTTTTCTCAAGAACTAATGGACCGATTTCAATAATCTTTCTGTGCAAGCTCTTTTTGATGATCAAATTGATGATGATTTTTTTTGATTTTTAAAAAAATATTAATTTTGTTTACAAAACTCGATATCTTAGAAAGGGGTCAACATTTGTTGACGAAATTTAAATGTAAAATGTACATATATTTATAAGCTCTTTATTTAGTGCTTACCAAAAATATTTTTAAGACAAAATTCCAAATTTAAAATGATTTTCGAAAAAAATTAAGTTAATCTAGATTTTTTGACAAATAAAATAGCATTTAAACTTTTGAGAAAAACTTATTTTGCAGGTACATTTTTAAATCTTAAAATATAGAAAATATTTTTAAACAGACTTTTTGGAAGAAATTAGCAAGTTCTAGCGACCAAGTCGTGCATTTTATTTATTTCAAAATTGATTTTCTGTTGAATACAAAAGATCTTAAAAAATTAAATGAATCTACTTTTGAAGTGAATTTGCTTTGGATGCTCTAGAACTAATATTTAAACACGAATTTTAATAATATAAATGTCCCAAAAACAGCAAAAGTGACACTTTAGTTAAACTAATGGCTAATTAAAAAAACATAATAAACGGGTCATATCTATTGATATACAAGCTTTGAATCTCTTGAGATTTTAAGTGAAAAGAGATTCTGAAACGTGTAATTTGTGAGTGCCACACAAACGTTTCTTCCCAACTTCTTTGTTTACCTTAATTTGTTTTAATTTAATTATTTAGAGAAATTATGTATGTGCTTAAATACACCTATTTCCTTAAATTCAAGAACCAAACATTTTTCTCTATACAATTTTTAAGTTTTGTTGACTCTTTTAAGATCAAAATACGAATAAGCAGACTGATAGCTATAGTAATAATAGACTCAGGAAAATTAAGTTCGAAAAAACTTCGTCAAAAAAAACCCGACGTTTCTACATATCAGATCCTCTCTTTAATTTTCTGGATTTTTGAATTTTTTTAGCTTTCTTAGCATAAATAGAAATGGGTACAAGAAAAGTACATTTTATTTTTTAGAAAAAAAAGCTACGTTTCAAAACAATTTCTTACATTTCTGCGTGAATTGCAGCAAAAACCCTCTAAACTATTGTGTTTAAGCTCTTAAATATGGCATATTTAGAAAACTTTTGGAATCTAGGAATGCTTTCATATGTAGGGAGTCATCCAAATTAAATAGTTAGACCATACCTTGCTGGAAAACAGTGTTCTAAAATAATTTGAACACTGTTTTATTATGTTATTTAAATTGTGTTAGCCTCCTTTACAAAACATTAAAGAATATTTTTAAGCGGTGAGTAAAAACTCATCTAAGTGTGTGACATCCCCCCCCCCCCTGATGAAAAGTCTGGATCCGCCCTTGCATCTTATAAGAGCAGTGGATGGAATGGTTCGTTCTACAGTTGGGAATTCCAATTAATAGATCGGTTTAAGCTTGTTTGCTTTCTTTTTAGACATGTTCGGATGATAATTTTTAATAGAAGGGAATTAGAAATTTTCTAGTTAGAAAAAGGAAAAGAAAGGTCTAAAATTTTGGAGTCGTTAGTAAATTACTAAATATTTAGCATTAGTAAAATTTTAAGCCCTTAAAAATAGGTTCTTTAAAATTTTGCGCCGATAATTTACTTGTAGCTTACGACCTAGTTTTCAAAATTAAGTGCTAAGATACTTTTCTCGCATATCTGTTGAAATATTTCAAAGATGCTTAGAAATCTAGCACTAAATCAAGGAAAATGAAAATACATCTGCAATAATTACAAGAAGTTTATAGAAATAATTTATAGAAAATCTTTTTTTACATTAAAAAACTTACCATGAAAACCATTAAATTATAAAACAGCAAACGAAATTTTGATCGCCTTCTGTTGCCAGTTGAGCAATCACTATCGCAATAAATCGTTCACACATCTCATGCGCATTATACTTCCGATGAATAAATAGCGTGTGTAAAACGCAAAATTAAAAAAAAAGCGACACCACAACAAAAACAAAATAAAATTGAATTAAAAACAAACAATAATTTAAAAAAAAAAACAAATCTACAACTAAACCGGAAATAATGTAGAAATCTTCAAAACACGCAAGAACTTATTTTATCTTCTTCACCATTCAAACAAACTTTATGAACATAATTAGTATGACCATTCACTTTTCCAAAAATAATCAAATATTTTCACATTTTTATTTCAAATTTCAATTTGATAACATATGTATAAAAAAAAGTTTTGTTTTTTGTTTTGTTTATATTTTTCTTTTTTTTTGCGCAAATTAAATTGTAAATAAATTCAAAAAAAAAAAACCACAGTCACACGAAAATTAACTCAAGCTCAAGAAACACATTCAAAACATAGACTATAGGTAGTAGGTACACTGTCAGCGCCGAGCGACGACTTCTGATGACAGATCTGATAAAACTTATCACACGGGGTGCCACCACAAATTATTTTATCTCTGGGATCTCTTGTGTTGTGATAGATGGATGCACTGAGCCTCAAGCAGCACACTTTTGAGTTGACACACAAAATTCTTATGTAAATAAATAAAAATATAATGCCCTTTTCAAGTCAAGCCTTCAACTAATAGGTAGGTATATCGGTGTGCACGGGGGGAAGCACCCAAGAAAATAAAAACAACACAACTTAGTTCAGTTCAGTTCAGTTTGTCGTATGACGTTCGTTTCACTCGACTCTCAAAAGTCTATAGGGTAAGTAATAATACAAAACAACGAGCACGCGATCGGCGTTGTCGTTTTTGTTTTACTTAGTTTTGTTTTTATTTTATTATTATTTTGTTAAAGCAAACACTCATGCACAAATGACATCCAATTTAATTATCCGCGGGCGGGAACTGGCAACGGACAACTGGCATATAAATCTAGTTCCAGACTCGAGGGATGGTCACTGGTCAGGTCAGGTAGTGTGCTGCACTGCATATCCGGCACTTGTCGTCGCGTCGTCGTTGTTGTTGTTTTCGTTGTCGTTGTCGTTGTCGTTGCCGTGCGTCGTAGTAGACGTCTCTTCCACTCGTTATCGTTGTCGTCAATGCGAGGGGAGAACATGCATTGACATTAGTCCAATTGGAAATATCCGGCTGGGTAGAGTTTAATAATACCTAATCATTGAGTCCACACCCTAATCCGAATTAGGTATACAAATAACATTAAAATAAACACCAAGTTACGCGCACACAACTTGTTGTCTTTGAGTGCCTACAATAGGTGGGTCCGCAGTCCACACGACCTTGTTCTTTTTTGGCGGTCTTATTGGTGGATGATCTAAAGTTCATTTGTCAACCACCGACAACGAGCGAGAGCACATTCACAGATAAGCTAAGCGCACCTGTTAACCTGATGCCGCCGTGCACTGCTGCACAGGTGTCGAAAAAGTCCACAGACAGACAGTTAGTTCGGTGCACGATGGAACGGAGTTGGAGTGCGTTCAAGTGCAACGACAACTTTAAATCAGAAAAAACCGCTAACAGCCCAGCCGAGAGTGCTGTGTGTTGGTTTTACTTTCCTATACCATTGACAAAACGGTATAATATCGTAATAACAATAAATAAAATTAAACGCGCATTCAATCCAAACTAAATTTAACTCAATTGCGAACAACAAAAATATTAAAGTTGATTAAATGAAATGAAAATAAAATAAACAATAACTTTGAAACAAAAATTCGAACGGATAAATCAAACAAAAAGCGAATAAAAACCGAACGCACGTTATGCCGCCTCACGGGACAGCTCAGTACTGCCTCTAGCCGGGTTCCGGTCGAAGTTGTCTACCCCCAGTCGAGTTTTATCTTATAAGTTACACCAGTTAACCAGGCAACAAAACGGCCAACCAAACCAAACCAAACAACAGCCACCCAAGACCCAACATTCAACAAAACTTCACAGATTGTTTACCTTTATTTCATCAGTGGAGAGATTTTGTGGCGGAGTGGAGGCACCTATATAAGAGTACTTGGTGTTGGTGGTTATATGATTTTCTTACCTGTTACAATCAAGGTACCGTAAATCGTGCTGCCGCGTCTCGACGATATACGAATGCGATGAAGCAGTGGATACTCGACGCTAACAACAATAACACCAATATAAGAACGTTGCAATTCGCAAATGGTTATAGGTAAGTTGCAGCTTAAGAGAAAGGTAGCTTCAGCCAAACCAAAGGTAGACGAAAAGAGATTTGTTGGGTTGTTTTGTTGTTGGAGTTTGTGTATACCTATTGGTGAAACAAACTGTTTAGTGGAGCTGAAACTCAAGCACACAACACCATCACCACCATCTAGAAAAGTCCGTTCTCTTTTGATTTTAGCGCCGCACCACAACGAAAACGGTGTATTTGTAGTGTAGACTTAAACATAACAGTAAACAAAACGTTTGATATTGGTGCTTTGGCTATGCTCACGTCACGTTATAATTTGTTCATAGCGAGAGGTGTCATCTGAAAAAGCTTTTCGTACTATAGTTTTTAGCTTTTGATAACAGACAGGTAGCAAGTAAGCAAGTAGTAAAATGTTTGAGTTTTAGTGGAAATAAGTAACTGATTTAAATGTTTCGGAAAAAGAGCTTTAATTTTACGTTAAGATCAATATTTATTAAAAGAAAAGTCTACACAAAAGTTTTCATTTGTTTTAAAATAATAATTAACAAAATTTTAGTTTTAAATATTTAGATCTGAGATTTAAATACCTGTGAGGTGGGCGAATACAATTTTAAAAGTTCCTATATGAAAAAAGTATTTCGTCTGCCATTGAACACACCAAACTATGTTATTATGCTAGAGACAGGACTTTCAACCACGGTTGCCAGTTTGGTCATTTAAGACCAAATTTGGTCATTATTTTCTCACTTGGTCGCATGGTAATTTTTTATTCCATTTGGTCCCTTTTTTAAGAAATTGAAAAAAAAACTCGACTCTATTCCTTTTATAATCTCAAAAATAAAATACATACCTAAAGATTTTTGGGAAAAGTTCAATTATCATAAAAACGCTTCAAATGAATATTGCTTTCAAAATTTAAGTCAGTTCGTTTATAACTTGATGTTACTTCCTCACAGCTCAGCTGCTGCAGAGAGGAATTTTTTTGAATTAGCTTTGATAAAAAAGAAAGGCAGACTTAATTTGGGTACTATTAATAATATAATGCTGGCCAAAGAGCGTCAAGATGACAAAAATAACCATAGCGTTTGGTCTGCGAAAACATTTTTTTGAATTATTTTTATATGAATTTTATTTAGCCATAGTATTGGATCTCCTGACTTATTCGATCTCCTGACATAATATTTACATATTGTTATCTGAAAAAAAAATGAGGCTGGGTGCGTCCCACACTGATAACTTCACATCCCGTCTGCCGATTTGTCATGCTTAAAAGGTTTGTAGGCTTTCGTTATTTGCTAGTTGTTAGTTGAATTATTCTAAAAAAAAATAAAAATTACCAACAATATTTTGAGTATGATGAAATAGTTTGATTTCAATATCTGTTCTTGTTAACGAGATTTTTAGTCGAAAACCAATTTTTACCAAATTTTCGTAGCGTTTGCGTACTATTTTTTGTAGGTTTTAATTTTTATGAAAAAAAACTGACTGTTGGATTTTTATGCACAATTTACGGAATGTCGGAAACAGTATTTTCTGTGAGATAAAATTAGCTTAAAGCCAGGGCCGGACAAAGCATATGTGCAAGATGTGCAAATGCACAGGGCGCAGAATTCTGGGGGCGCATTGCCAGGAGCAAGAAAATGTAATCTGATCTTGCAAACAAATATGTACTACTACATATTTGCCATTCTTTAACCACAAACATTCTTAAAATAATCTCAAAAAAACATCCATCACAACTGTCCTAAGTTATCTCTTGCGCACTAACTAACATCACTTTCATTGTTGCATTCAATAAAAATTTAACTCAAGATATCGCAGAACTAAAAATTCTACCTACCTCATTTCCAAATATTTCACCCTGTTCGTACAAGAGAAAAAAAGAAAAAAATCTCAACACAAAAAAATTCCATGCAAGAGAAAAGAAGAAAAAATCTCAACACAAAAAAGTTCCATGCCACCTCATATTATGTGCAAGATATATTTTATGCACACCGAGTCCCAAAATTAACATAGAAGTATGACGAAGCAAAATACTTATTCATATTGAATCGTATGGGCTAGAACGTGCAGGTTTTGTATCACGCACAGTACCCTGTATGTGAGACTCACATGAGACATTGTGAGTTCTCATCTACAAAGAAAACAACAAAAAAAATATATGCTGTTTGGTGTGTCTTTGATTTGTAGTAGAAGGTAGCACAGAATACAGAAACCTACCTGCTCTCTTTTTTCAGAGACATTTTGTTGTTGTTTTCTTTGTAGATGAGAACTCACAATGTCTCATGTGAGTCTCACATACAGGGTACTGTGCGTGATACAAAACCTGCACGTTCTAGCCCATACGATTCAATATGAGTAAGTATTTTGCTTCGTCATACTTCTATGTTAATTTTGGGACTCGGTGTGCATAAAATATATCTTGCACATATGAGGTGGCATGGAACTTTTTTGTGTTGAGATTTTTTCTCTTGTATGAACAGGGTGATATATTTGGAAACCCTCTAACCAATCAACAAATCCAACAAATGACAACCGGGAAGGAACACCCCGAGGATAACCAAGTCAACCGACTTTTATTTTTAGAACGCCATACATATTAAACAATATTTTAATTTAAACTTAAGCCAATATATAAAGTTAGGCCCCCTATGTGCCAACAAAATATTTTATTCTAAGACAATGTATCTATTTAATCTTAAGACTATCCAATTGTATATATAAAAGTTCAATAAACAAATCTATAAAAAAAAAAAATATATTTGGAAATTAGGTAGGTAGGTGTCTTTGCTACAAATAATGGTGAATGGATGTGCAAGTTTTCTTTTTTGCACACTGAATGTCGAAACTAACATGGGAGATATTTAAAAAAAAACTTATTCATACGGAATCATATGGGTCAGAGCGTGCAGGTTTTCTTATTGTACACTGTGTAAGAGTTAAGTGCCTGATTACAGATGAAATTTTTAATAGAATGGAAAAGGAGCATAGAGCTTAAAAATTAAAGAGGGATGATTCTATTTGCAGTCGAATTGTTCTTGCGCAGGCAGTTTGTTTTTTTTTGTTTGAAAGTTAATGACTATTGTAACGGCTACTTTTAATGTATATCTAGTCTGGTGCAGAATGCAGATTGTTTCAATTGTTTTTTCGCTTTGTTGGTTAATTAATATTAAATAAATAGCTACCAGTTTTTAATAGAAGTGACGTATTTTGAAGACAAGACAAGCCAAAGTTATGATAATGGTTCGAATATGAATATGAAAGGAAAAGAAGCGGGTGTTCAGAATCGAATTCGAACCCTGGAACCAAGAGCATTTTTGGTTCCATGTTGCCCGCATTCCTTAAATTTAGTGGTTAATGATGCTGCTCGGTTCTCATTTTATGCAGTTAAAATTTTCGATACAATTCAATGTTTGTTTAACTTTTTTTCAATTCAAGAAATATATGAAGCCCTATAGAATTAAGAAATCTAGAGGCAAAAAACATTGCAGAACCGTTAGGAAATAAAATTTTTGATTTTACATTTATTTGCTGCCTGCTAATTTGGTTTGATATTTTAGAAAATATAAATTAAACTAGTAAATATTTGCAAAGTTCGTCCGTTAATCTGTCAACTGGCATAACAGTTTTAGAAAATACAAAAAACAGTTTGATTTTAATGCGTTCCGATGAAAAATTTAATGAGTAGGTATGTTCAATTAACCGAGCGTATTGCTAGTTCCCTAGAAATACCAAATATGTTTCTTGTAGCTTCATCATTGCGATCTCAACGGAGAAAAATACTTTATGCTGATGAATGTCCTGAAACTATATTAGCCGAAACAAAGATTCAAAGTTGAATTTTTTTTTCAAATACTTGAAAGGTTTGATACGTATAGTATCAATTTTACATTTTTGAGTAACATAAGCGAATGTTTAAAAAATAAAAATGTACGTGCTTCATGCCTTAATTTGCAGAATGTTTTAACATAAAGTAGTTTTGAATATTTAGATGGAGAAGAATTGTTTCAAGAGTTAACCGTAATATCCCAGCTTGTTACGCCACAAAGCTCAAGTTTAGATATGTTAAATTTTATTTTTAGTTCAAACCTTGAAGATTTTGCTCCGAATTTAGTAACTGCTCTCCAAATCCTTAATACAATCCCGGTCACGGTAGCTTCAGGAGAACGTAGTTTTTCTAAACTTAAAATTATTAAAAATTATCTTAGGACAACCATGACTCAAGAGAGATTGGTAGGTTTATCTATAATGTCCATTGAAAAGAAATTATTAAATTCTTTAGACTTTGATGATCTCATTTCTGAATTTGCAAAATGTAAGGCCAGAAAAGTAAGTTTCCAAGTTTAAAAGTTTCCCCTCTGCTCATTTCTTCGCTGCGTTTTAGTTTAATGGTTTAGGCCTCCTGGGGATACCTCAATAAAAAAAACGCATTGAAAGTCTACCTCCTGGGTAATCTGGGAAAGGCTTATGCTTGTGTATCAGTTTATGTGTAAAAAAAATATAAAAAAGGGGCGCTTTCTACAAATCTTGCACAGGGCGCAAGTTTGGCTTGGGCCGGCCCTGCTTAAAGCCAATATTTTTTTTAATTTTTAAAGAAATATTTCAGTCGAAAGTAAATGTTTACCAAGTTTTACTTTTGTTTTTTTAAGGTTTTTATTTTTTGTAAAAAAATGTCAATTCAATTTTCTCAAAATTTTACCAGATGTCAAAAACGTTATTCTTCCCGAACGTACGTACACACGCACGCACAGTCATCTATCTAAAAATCTTTTACTTAGACTCTAGGAACCTTGAAACGTCGAGAAATGTCAAAATTTTCAATTCTAGAAATCAGACCGATTACAATAACTTTCTATGGGAAGTTAAAAGCCATTGCAAACAAAAATTATTTTGGTCCTTTTTTGGTACGATTGGTCATTTTCATTTTCAGCATTGGTCATGCAATTTTTTTTCAAGTGGCAACCGTGCTTTCAACTCTATTCGTCAAA
The DNA here is from genome assembly GCA_920104205.1 of Eupeodes latifasciatus. NCBI lineage: Eukaryota > Metazoa > Arthropoda > Insecta > Diptera > Syrphidae > Eupeodes > Eupeodes latifasciatus. The sequence continues at coordinate 77,851,650 of OV049924.1, forward strand.
ACCCTTAAACTACAAGCGGACTATTTACTGAAAGTTTTCAAGATGGTAGCTCTTAAAGCAGTACAAAATCAAAATAGCTCGTACAGGGAGTGGAATTGCCTCGCCGAAGGATGTAACGTGGAGTTCAATTTAAACGTTGGAAGCATATCAAGTTGCAAGGATATCTTATATGATGTGATTGCGAAAGTAGATGAAAAATGTAGAGAAGATTATGTAGTTGAAGCTTCCGAGTCTTTATTCAGAACAATTTATAGAAGGCTGAACCACAATCTTGCTGAAAGAAACTACTTCAGTGATGCAAATAGTGTGAACGAGATTTCAACAATGGTTAGACTCCGAAGCGAACTTATAAGCCTGACGTTCGTACGTCCGTACGTCCGTACGTCTGTACGTTCGCGACGTTATTTTTGTTGTCCATATCTCAAGAACCAGAAGAGATATCGACTTCAAATAAATTTTGTTATACAGATAATAAGGCAGAAAAGAACAGAAAGGGCTGTCAAGAAAATTGCGTGGGTGGTTTTTTTACTATAGCAGTTTAAAAAAAGGTGACAATTTTGGTTAAACATATGTAAATATCTCATGAACCAATGACGCTAGAGACTTGAATTAAATTTTATATTATATATTGTAATGTGATACAAAACAGGTATACATATTTTTGGAAAAAAATTCAATGAACGGTTTTTTTTATAAATCAAAAAAACTGAAAAAAAAAAATAGTCACCTCGAAAGTTTTACGATTAAAATATGATTTTATCTCCAAAACAATTTTGTGCAAAGAAGAATAATATTTTTGACACCTGATAAAATTTTGAGAAAAATCCAATTGACAGTTTTTTTTATAAAAATTAAAAACCTAAAAAAAAACATTACTCAAAGTTGTTAAAAATTGAATTTCGACTCAAATATCTTTTCAAAAACTTGAGATTATGGCTTCAAACTTATTTTATCTTATAAGAAATATTTTTTTCAACATTCTGAAAAATGTTGAGAAAAATCGAATTGACAGTTTTTTTTACTAAAAATAAAAACCTAAAAAAAAAATTTATAAAAGTTGCTAAAAATTGATTTTCGACTCAAATAACTTTTCAAAGATTTGAGATAATGTCTTCTAACTAATTTTAACTTCTAAGAAATATTATTTTCAATATTCGATAAAATTTTGAGAAAAATCGAATTGACAGTTTTTTTTATAAAAAAATAAAAACCTAAAAAAACATTACTCAAAGTTGGGAAAAATTGAATTTCGACTCAAATATCTTTTCAAAAACTTGAGATTAAGGCTTCAAACTTATTTTATCTTATAAGAAATATTGTTTTCAACATCTGATAAAGTTTTGAGAAAAATCGAATTGACAGTTTTTTTTTTACAAAAAATAAAAACCTAAAAAACACAATACTAAAACTTTGTAAAAATTTACTTTCGACTCAAGTAGCTTTTCAAAAATTACAAATATTGGCTTCAAACTTATTTTATTTCACAGAAAATATTGTTTTCGATATTTAGTCATTTTTTTTATAAAAATCCAACAGTCCGTTTTTTCATAAAAAATAAAATCTACAAAAAATAGAACGCAAATTTGGTAAAAATTGATACATATAGACAAACTTTTAAGCAAGACAAATCGACAGACGGAATGGTAAGTTATGAGTGTGGGTCTCATCCCAGCCTCTTTTCTTTAATTGTAATAAATCAGAGTTACTGTTTAATGAAGTGCCAATTGGTGTACAATATTTTTGGTCAATCAGTGCTTTGTAAATAGAAATAAACTTGATATTCTTATTACGTGAATGGAACACGTATTATTGCCCATGGGAGAAACAAGTATTTGCTAAGTTTTAGCCTCAAATATACATTAATTGGCCTTGAGATTTTTTTATTGTCATCCGAAAAGCTAAGCGAATAAGAAACTGTAGTCTTTTGAATAGTATGGCAGAATCTGATGGTATCATCGAAATACGTGGTTACATAATGATTTCCCCTTTAAACTTTTCTGTCGAAACAGTTGCTTAAAGAACGGTTTCAGTGATTCTTTGATCACGAAACGTCTACCGTTATATCTCTTTAGTTGGACTAAATTACAAATAAAGGCCAACTTTCAGAAAAATGGATTGACTTGGCTTCGAATTTTCTGCAAACAAACACCAAAACACTGGATTTTTATATACCTATATTATTAAGATGTACTTAGATACCTATGGTTTCTTGTTTGTTGTACTGATGTCTACAATCATCAAACCTCTAAAAACTCAAAAAACTGGCATATATTATGATATATTGTATGTAGTATATGCAACACGTGGAAGCAACCAACAATTTTGAGACAAATTTATTTAAAATTCAGTTAAATAAAAAAGTACGTATACGCCCTAGTGTTCCCATTGGGATCAAAAACAAAGCGGTAGGGCGTATATAACGTTTTTATGAAGTACTGATGTTCTTAAAATTTGTTTTGTAAAATAAAAATGAATGAAAGGGTGTCTGTTTGAGCGCTGGGGAAGTAAGTAAGACCTAAAACCATTTTCAAAATTGGTGAAATTGTAAATGTTTTTTAAAAATCAGTGTATACAAAAATTTTCATTAACTATTAAATGATCTACCAATCCGTAAGAAACTTGTAAAAGAATGCAAAGCTTTTGTAAATGCTATCTCTTCTGACTTCCAATTATTTTACTGCAATTACTTGAATGTAATCCTTTAAGACTTCGCGCATTTTTTTTAAGTCTTTGCATTCTTCTTCATTTTCCATTAAAATTTCAGTACACACTTTTTTGGAAGTTTGATTTTAATCGTTTGTGTCTGACACCGAACTTTAGAATGTTTTGCTTTTCATAAATACGGTGACCAGCTACGTTTTTGTTTTGATCGCTGTTTTGTATAAACTTAATTTTGTATAGAAAAGCATGGGGTATGTTTTATATTACATATTTCAATATTATCGCTATAAATGAAATACATGTAAACAGATTAAGATTTTCAAATTGGTATTTTATTTTAACTCCTTTAAGATGTTTTGTATTATTGAGCTTTAAATAAATAAATAATAATAAATGAAAGTGCAAGGACTTTAAAAGTGAATTCAAGGACATGAAGTGAATGCAAAGACATCAAGTGAATGCAAAAAAGAGGCTGCGATGCGACCCACACTGATAACTTCCCATCACGTCTGTCGATTTGTCTTGCTTAAAGTTTGTCTTTATGTATCAATTCTTACCAAATTTGCGTTCTATTTTTTGTAGATTTTATTTTTTTTTATGAAAAAACGGACTGTTGGATTTCTATAAAAAAATTACTGAATGTCGAAAACAATATTTTCTGTGAAATAAAATAAGTTTGAAGCCAACATTTTTAATTTTTGAAAAGCTATTTGATTCGAAAGTAAATTTTTACCAAGTTTTAGTATTGTTTTTTTTTAGGTTTTTATTTTTTGTAAAAAAAACTGTCAATCCAACATTTCTCAAAATTTTACCGAATGTTGAAAACAATATCATTTATAAGATAAAATTAGTTTGAAGCCAATATCTCAAAGTCTTGAAAAGATATCTGAGCCGAAAATCAATTTTTATCAACTTTTATAATTTTTTTGTTTAGGTTTTTATTTTTTGTAAAAAAACTGTCAATTCGATTTTCCTCAAAGTGTTTCCTAAAGTTGAAAACAATATTTCTTATAAGTTAAAATTAGTTGGAAGCCATAATCTCAAATTTTTGAAAAGATATTTGAGTCGAAAACCAATTTTTACCAACTTTTGTTAATTTTTTTTTCAGTTTTTAATTTTTTGTAAAAAAAACTGTCAGTTCGATTTTTCTCAAAATTTTACTGAATGTTGAAAAAAATATTTTTCGAACAATCAAAATAGTTTAAAGCCAATATCTCAAAGTCTTGAAAAGATATTTGAGTCAAAAATGAATTTTTACCAACTTTTATTAATTTTTTTTTAGGTTTTTATTTTTTGTAAAAAAAACTGTAAATTCGATTTTTCTCAAAATTTTATCAGATGTCAAAAAAATTATTTTTCGTTGCACAAAATTGTTTTGGAGATGAAATCATATTTAAGTCGTAAAATTTTCGAAGTGACAATTTTTTGTTCAGTTTTTTTTTTTCATTTATAAAAAAAACCGTTAATTGGATTTTTTTCCAAAAATATACTTGTTTTGTATCACATTACAATATATAATATAAAATTTAATTGAAGTCTCTAGCCTCATTGGTTCATGAGATATTTAGGTTTAACCAAAATGTTCACCTTTTTTAAACTGCTATATTAAAAAAAACACTCACACAATTCTCCTGAGACCCCTTTTTGCATCTTTCTGCCTTATTGTCTGTATAACGAAATTTATTTGAAGTCGATATCTCTTCTGGTTCTTGAGCTATGGAAGACGAAAAAACGTCGCGAACAGACGAACGGACGTACGAACGTACTTACACACGCACGCACATACATACATTATTTCGACTCTAGGGACCTTGAAACGTCGAGAAATGTCAAAATTTTCAATTCGACAAATCGGACCCATTACAATAACTTCATATGGGAAGTTAATAAATTTAAGAAAGTAAAATAAAATAATATTTAATAAATTAAAGGACTTTAAAAGCGAATTCAAGAACATCAAGTAATGCATTTGCCTCTAATTACTGCAATTAATTAATTGCAGTGAAATGATTGAAGAAAAAAAGAGTAAGTTTAGTTTTTAGTTATCAAACAAAATGATGACTACTTTTTCATAACAATTTTCTTAATTTTTTTAGAATAAAATGTTAAAAAAAAACATTAACACTAATGTAGGTAAAGGAATTTTTCGAATGACTCGTACACTTCAACAAATCCAAAATAATCCTAAAAACTTAAGATTTGAAGGAAATTGTCTCGAAATTTTTGGATACCAAAAAAAATTGTACGACGAACAAAGCTTAGGCCGACCGATCATTCTCTAGTTTGCTGCTAGAGACAGGGAACGCAATCCCGACAGTGGTTAACTTCTTCTATAAGGGCCCCACGGACATAGCTTGTTGCCCTAAAATAAAGCACCGATTATATTTTGGCTTTCTTCCAGGGGCTCGTAGGGAATCGTTCACTTCTTCTTAAGGTTTACTATGGGCAAAAGCTTAGGCCTACCGATTGCTGCTAAAGACAGGGAACTTAATGCCAACTGATTTTTCCGTGGTTACTGTATAAGAGTAACTCTGGCCCCTCTGTTATAGACAGGTCCCATTGTCCGTACTGCTACGAGATATGTGTTAAAAGGTTATATGAAATACCGTGTTATATTAATTTATTAATAACTTATGAATTTTATGAATGACTTGTTAGTTTTAGCCTTAAGGAAAATAAAGTATATGAAATACCGTGTTATAATAATTTTATTTCATCTGTTAATTATAATTTGAAATAAATAAAGTTGGTTAAAAAATCTTAGTTTGAAAACTTTAAATCTAAGTTTTTTCTTTGGAAAAAAATCTAGAAACCCAAGACATCGAAGAGTCTTCCTCAACGTCATTCAACAACATATCACAATAATTAAATATTGCACGAATCGATAAAAGACTAGTGTTGTATTTTGTATTGGTTTCAACGTCCTAGCAGATCAACAATTAAGCGTCTAGTGGAAAAATTTGCCCAGGAGTGTCGTGAATTGGATTGAGCAACAACTTGAAAATGATTCGGATTTTCATCGAAAAATCATCTTCAGCTATGAGGCTCATTTCTGGCTAAATGGCTTCGGCAATAAACCAAATATGCTGTATTGGTCATGCAGCAATCTACACGTACTCCATGAGTCATCATTGCATCCCGAAAAAATTACGGTTTGGTGTGGTTTATGGACCGGCGCGCGGCGGCGTCATTGGGCCGTACTTCTTCCGTGATGATCAAGACCGGCACGTTACTGTGAATGGTTACCGTTCAATGATAACCGAATATAATATAATAATGGGTGATTTTTTTGAGGTTAGGATTTTCATGCATTAGTATTTGACAGATCACGCGGGATTTCAGACATGGTGTCAAAGGGAAAGATGCTCAGTATGCTTTGACATTTCATCATGAATAGACTTACTAACGAGCAACGCTTGCAAATCATTGAATTTTATTACCAAAATCAGTGTTCGTGGACATTAAACCAACCACACGAATGCGTACAGAAGAGAATATTGCGTCTGTTTCTGAGAGTGTTACTGAAGACCGTGAAATGTCGATTCGTCGCCGTTCGCAGCAATTGGGTTTGTGTTATTCGACCACATGGAAGATTTTACGCAAAGATCTTGGTGTAAAACCGTATAAAATACAGCTCGTGCAAGAACTGAAGCCGAACGATCTGCCACAACGTCAAATTTTCAGTGAATGGGCTCTAGAAAAGTTGGCAGAAAATCCGCTTTTTTATCGACAAATTTTGTTCAGCGATGAGGCTCATTTCTGGTTGAATGGCTACGTAAATAAGCAAAATTGCCGCATTTGAAGTGAAGAGCAACCAGAAGCCGTTCAAGAACTGCCCATGCATCCCGAAAAATGCACTGTTTGGTGTGGTTTGTACGCTGGTGTAATCATTAGACCGTATTTTTTGAAAGATGCTGTTGGACGCAACGTTACGGTGAATGGCGATCGCTATCGTTCAATGCTAACAAACTTTTTGTTGCCAAAAATGGAAGAACTGAACTTGGTTGACATGTGGTTTCAACAAGATGGCGCTACATGCCACACAGCTCGCGATTCTATGGCCATTTTGAGGGAAAACTTCGGAGAACAATTCATCTCAAGGAATGGACCGGTAAGTTGGCCACCAAGATCATGCGATTTGACGCCTTTAGACTATTTTTTGTGGGGCTACGTCAAGTCTAAAGTCTACACAAATAAGCCAGCAACTATTCCAGCTTTGGAAGACAACATTTCCGAAGAAATTCGGGCTATTCCGGCCGAAATGCTCGAAAAAGTTACCCAAAATTGGACTTTCCGAATGGACCACCTAAGACGCAGCCGCGGTCAACATTTAAATGAAATTATCTTCAAAAAGTAAATGTCATGGACCAATCTAACGTTTCAAATAAAGAATCGATGAGATCTTGCAAATTTTATGCGTTTGTTTTTTTTAAAAAAGTTCTCAAGCTCTTAAAAAATCACCCAGTTGGGTGATATGGACTTTGTAGGACATGTGGTTCCAACAGGACGGCCGGCGGCGGCGGCGCACACTGGTTCGGTTTGTATGGGAGACCGGAAAAAAGTCTGTTTAATCTGAACTATTAAACGAATTTAAATGAAATTTAAAGCACATGTTAAGATTAGGGTTATACATGCTTGGTCAAAATTTGGTCAAGAAAAAATTATTACAAAAAAAGTTATTGACATTTTTATAAAATTTGAGGCTTTTGATGTTATATTTAAATAAAAGTTTTTTTTAGTAAAATCTTAACTTTTTAATTTTGAACAAAATATTATTATTAACTATGTATATTATAAAATTAAATAAATAAATAGATAAATACATACAAAAAATAAATAAAAAAAATTATGAAATAGTAATTTTATAACGCTAAAATGAGGTTTTTAGTGTCTGTGCTGAATGGAAGTATTTCCTTCTTAAACACATTGCACAAATGCTCAATAACTCAATACTGATTTTTTTTAATTAATCCTTTATATATATAGATTTAAGTAAGATACTTTATTCTTATAAGCCAGGTTATAAAAAATTACGCAATACACAACAAAAACAAAGCAATAAAACTTTAAAAATAACACCATTTTATTTCTACCTGCCCTACTTTTAGCGAAAAATTAAAAAAATAAAGGACTATCCCTAATCATTTTCTTTATTTTGTATTAAGCTCTATCATATAATTTAATGTGTTGTTTTCAAGAAAATTGAGTTCAAAGTTGAAAAAATTTTCCAGGCAGAAATAAATGGTTTCCCAAAAATCGAAATTCTCAGACCTGGATCAATGTATTAATTTTATTTTATTTTTAAAATATAATTTGACATTTTTTCTTAAAATAATGGGCTTAACCAGTTTATTCTGACAATTAATACCGAAGAAATCAAACTTTTTGGTAAACACCACCGTCAAAACGCAGTTTTTTGAAATCCGATTCAGTGAAACATTTTTGATCATAACTTCCACATCTGCACGTATCTGCAGCTGATTTTTTCTGTGCTTTAACATGAATGTATGGTGCACATGCTGGCATACTTACTTTCTTGGTATCTTTTGGCGCTTTTTTTTTAAATCAAAAAGTTAAAAAACGCATTTTTTCCTAGTAGGTACTGAAGCTTCAGACTACTTATAAAAGGCATCTTTTATAAATAATCAATTTTTTTTTTATTTTTTTAGATAATCAAAAAAGACCAATTAAATTCTATAAGAAGCTAGAGAATTTATTTAAAAGAACTTCGGAAAAAAACATATCAAAATTTGTTGAAAATACGGTTCGCGATTTGAGTAAAATTATTTTTCAACTTTGAGGGCTTGTAAATTACAACATACAATATATATGTTAAAAAATACTTTTAAATCATACGCTCGGGTTATATAAGAGTACTTAAACATAAAATTTAAAAGGATTAATATCGATTTATAGGAAACCAAGTGTTATCTCACGAAATGGTCCAGTCGATTGGCCGCCTCGGTCGTATGATTTGACGCCGCCGTTAGACTATTTCCTGTGGGGCTACGTCAAGTCTATGGTCTATGCCAACGACGAACTTCGTACGAATATCGAATTTGAAATTGCAGCAGTATCAGCCGATTTATGCTTGAAAACCGTCGAAAAATGGGTTCTGCTGTAATATTTAGAAAAACCGAAACATCTTTTTCTGTAACATCTATTCCCACAAAATGTTTTTATAATAAATCATTAGAGGGAATTCTGAGAGAGAGATAGAGAGAAAAAGCATCAAGTCGCCTTTTTTTAAGCTCCAGTGAATTGTTTATTTTCAAGTGGTTTAAATTATAAACTCAAGTTTAAAAATACGAATTAACCTTCGTTTTCATAACTGAAGGTGAGTTTTTTTTTTAAATTTGACGATAATTGTTATCAAAAAAAAGAAAAAAAAAAAACAAAAGAAAAACACAAAAATATCTACCGCCTCGAACGACGGTAATATGCAAAGGACACCAACCAAAATCACCAAAAACAACCAAAAATTAACTACACAAAGTTTGTCAGCGAAGAGAGATTTAGCGGAAACCTCCCCCGAATATTTTCCACCACAAAAATTCGCTTCAGACAAGAAAAAAACGAACAATACTTTCCATATTTAAAAAAGGTGATAATAACGATCCAAACAATTATCGGGGCATATCATTTCTGAACACCATAATAGAAATATTCACTGGCGTCATTCTAGACAGGCTCACAACCTGAGTAAAAAATAATAACCTTTTGAGTGAGTTTCAAGCCGGCTTCAGGAAGGATTATTCGATAGTTGACAACATCTTTTCACTAACGTGTATAGGTAGATCTTATCTGGATAAGGGAACGAAATTATATGCTTTCTTTTTTGATTTCAAAGCAGCTTTCGATTCAATCAACAGGGATGCATTGTTCTACAAGCTCCGTTGCCTGGGAATATCCACAAAAATGTTGAAAATAATAAAATGCCTGTACGAAAACAATAAAACGGCAATATGGGACGGAAACGAAGGATCGCCGTGGTTTCAAACGACATCGGGAATTAAGCAAGGCTGCCTATTAAGCCCACTTCTGTTTTCTATCTTCCTAGTTGATTTGACATCAGCTCTGCCAGGTGGAATCAATTTTGCTGGTGTCAACATCAAAGCGTTGATGTATGCAGACGATATCTTCATTTTTTCTGAAACCCCGGAAATGATGCAAATAATGATAAATAAACTACAACCATATTGTCGTCTCTGGAGCCTCACCGTTAATACAAATAAATCAAAAATCATGATCTTTAGAAATGGTATAGGAAAATGGGAACTTAGAGGTGGTTAAGGAGTATAAGTATCTTGGAGTTACTATTTATAACACCAAAGCTTTCATTCAACCAACATCTGAAAGCAAAACTAACAGAATCGAAAAAAGTATGTAGCCCCGAGCGCCAAATATAAGCTCTTTGAAGCGGTGATGAGATCGATAATGTGCTACGCTGCCTAGGTGTGGGGATTTCTTCAATATGACCAAGTAGAAAAGCTTTTGAGATACTTTATCAAACAAATATTTTGGCTTCCAGAAAACACCCCTAACTACATGCTACATCTGTGGCCTATTGCACCACCTTACAAATTTGTGAATTACAAACGTTTTTACCACAAATTTGTAAAAAAAAATCAAGTTTTGTGTTTTGTAAAATTCTGTAGGCTACAAAATTGTAGTAGTTGTGATTCACAAATTACAAAATTGTTAAAAAAAATTGATTTTCGGTTGCACGACAAAAAGTTTGTAATTGAAAATCACAATCAAAAAAATTGTGAAAAATCTACTTTATTGTGAATTTCTGTTGCACAAAATATGAATGAGATTCACAAATTTGTGTCAGTTACAGTTTGTGAAAAAATTCTACAGGCGAAAGACCGTGTGTAAATTTGTCTACAAATTTGTTATTCATAATTAAGATGTCTTTGCGTAAAAGGCACAGCAGTAGTGACAGCAGTAATTCGGAAGCGGATGTCTTTGTAATAAAAAAAGTTTATCGTCCGCGTCAAAATTATAATTTTGAACATTATTTTAATTTCAATGAACGATTCCGACTGAGTTGTTCTAAAGCAGAAAAAATAATAAATATTATTGGACCCGGAATAAAACACAAAACGGAAAGAAATTTTGCATTAACCCCAAGACAGCAACTTTTAACAACTTTGCATTGGATGGGTAACGGAGGGAAATACCATGGCGTTGGGGATATGCATGGTATTGATAAGTCGACAGAATGTAGATGTGTCCAACGTGTCTCCAAAGCTATCGTTGACCTTTTATATGAGGACGTTGTCAAATGGCCGAATCAGATTCAAGAAATATCTCAAAAATTTTACGCTATTGCAGGGTAGTAAGCATCTTCTTGTTCAAATTTTCTCTCAAATCACTCAAAACTATTTAGGTATGCCACGTATTTGTGGATGCATTGATGGAACGTTAGTTAACATTGATGCACCAAACAATTTTGAAGCTGCTTATGTGGATAGACATAGAAGTCATTCAATAAATTGTATGTTAGTATGTGGGCCTAATTATACGTTCTATATTATGGCTAAGTGAACTGACCCGGAAGTGTGCACGATTCTAGGGTCTTGCGAAGAAGTCCACTGTATAGTCGATTTGGAAATGGTTTTCGGCCTTTTCCCAATGCCGTTTTACTAGGAGATACCGGGTACGCTTGCAAATACTGGTTACTTACACCGATTTTACGAGAAACTTCCCCTGTAATTGAACGTTATATGGGTTAATTGGGCACACAGAAATATCTATCTATCTATCTATCTATCTATCTATCTATCTATCTATCTATCTATCTATCTATCTATCTATCTATCTATCTATCTATCTATCTATCTATCTATCTATCTATCTATCTATCTATCTATCTATCTATCTATCTATCTATCTATCTATCTATCTATCTATCTATCTATCTATCTATCTATCTATCTATCTATCTATCTATCTATCTATCTATCTATCTATCTATCTATCTATCTATCTATCTATCTATCTATCTATCTATCTATCTATCTATCTATCTATCTATCTATCTATCTATCTATCTATCTATCTATCTATCTATCTATCTATCTATCTATCTATCTATCTATCTATCTATCTATCTATCTATCTATCTATCTATCTATCTATCTATCTATCTATCTATCTATCTATCTATCTATCTATCTATCTATCTATCTATCTATCTATCTATCTATCTATCTATCTATCTATCTATCTATCTATCTATCTATCTATCTATCTATCTATCTATCTATCTATCTATCTATCTATCTATCTATCTATCTATCTATCTATCTATCTATCTATCTATCTATCTATCTATCTATCTATCTATCTATCTATCTATCTATCTATCTATCTATCTATCTATCTATCTATCTATCTATCTATCTATCTATCTATCTATCTATCTATCTATCTATCTATCTATCTATCTATCTATCTATCTATCTATCTATCTATCTATCTATCTATCTATCTATCTATCTATCTATCTATCTATCTATCTATCTATCTATCTATCTATCTATCTATCTATCTATCTATCTATCTATCTATCTATCTATCTATCTATCTATCTATCTATCTATCTATCTATCTATCTATCTATCTATCTATCTATCTATCTATCTATCTATCTATCTATCTATCTATCTATCTATCTATCTATCTATCTATCTATCTATCTATCTATCTATCTATCTATCTATCTATCTATCTATCTATCTATCTATCTATCTATCTATCTATCTATCTATCTATCTATCTATCTATCTATCTATCTATCTATCTATCTATCTATCTATCTATCTATCTATCTATCTATCTATCTATCTATCTATCTATCTATCTATCTATCTATCTATCTATCTATCTATCTATCTATCTATCTATCTATCTATCTATCTATCTATCTATCTATCTATCTATCTATCTAATTGGGCACACAAATGTACTCGAAGAATAATTGAAAACTCAATTGGCATATTGAAAGAAAAATTCCCATGTTTAAATTCAAAAATTTGAACGTTGAAAAAAATTGTGATTTAAATTTGTAATTAACAACTTCCAAGCATAAATGGTGCAACGGTTAATTGTAGGTTTACTGCACAATTTGTAACTCTCATCACAAATATGTGATCCCACTTATTTGTAGTTGGTGCAACGCAAATTCAAATACAAAATTTGTGGTTGTAGATTACAAGTACAAATTTGTCGTTGTAATTTGTAAACTGGTGCAAAAGGGCCCTGGAGACTGTTCTTTACACTAAAAATGCATTTTAACTACATTTTGAAAGTAATGGCTCTGCCAAGCCATCGTCTACCCAGGATCATTGCACGGCATCTTCTTAACCGAAAATCGCAGTTTTTTAGAGAGTGGATGCTCCTAGAGCAGTCACATAATATTGAATTGCTAGAAAGTGGGACCGATTCTTGGAAGTGTAGCTTCGATACACTGCTCGCAAGGATTGAAGAAGACAATATCCTGTAAGTTCACCGAGATGGCAGAACGAAGCAACACGCGAAGTATGTACATTGTACAAGGGTCTGCAGCACAACATCCACGCCAGCAACTATTTTGATGACCGTTGGAGACAATCTCTACTATCTTTAAAACGAGAGGAGAGTTACTACATCTGAATTACCGACCATATTGTGCAAATGAAAACACAGAGTGTACCCTATGCAACCACAGGGTACCCTATGCAACCACAGGGTTAGAGAAGACGTATTGCACTTTCTAGCAACGTGCCCTATTCTTGCTGCAATCAGAAGAGGACACTGGGGAAAGATCGTCTTAACTTTAGATGAAGCCAAAGGAATCCTAAAAAGACAGGAGTGGAACGTGTTGAGCAGTTACTTCAAAACAGCGCTAAAATACCGATACCAAATCCTGAACGAAGCCTTCTGAACGCACCTGAAATCAAACCTACAAAACGAACCTTATGAATCTTGATACAAATTTGTTTAGTCAATTAACTTAATACAACTTGAAAATATTAACAATTCTATTTATATTGCACCTGTTTAGATTATACTCTTTCTTCTGGCTGACGGCAAAAGCCAATGCTATAACTGTGAAATTAAAACAAAAACAATGAACAATTAATCTGATGAATAAAATCACATTTTTACTATTACTACTACTACTACTACTAATTCTAATTACATATGTACAGACAAAGCCTTAAATAGAAACCAACCATATAAGCCTGAAGTTCATAAAAACACTTTTGCGTTTATTTGTTTATTAACTTTGACCCATTAACCTCCTGGCTTCTCGCGATAACTTCATTCACTTTCGTTCATTGTCTGAAAGAGTAAATTAAGCGACCTTCTAAATATATAAACCACTTGCCTTTAAAACCAAGTCCATTGATTTAAATCCATTCGTCAGAAGGTCATGTGCTCTGCTCGTATTGAGTAGGTATATACATATGTATGTACATAGAATAACTAGGGTTTACTTAAGCATCCTTTAAACCAAATCTATAAAGGTACATATTATACTCTTTCACCGCTGGCACTGGGACTGGTGCTGGAGAGATCTGTAATTCGCGCAATAATCACAACAGAAAGTCCCAAAACTCGAATCTATTGCACATCTGCATCTTTTTTCCAACCCACATTTCTCGTTCTCCAATTCGAATCCAAACATCCATCACGACGAGCAAAGGAAAAGTCTGTGTGATTAGTCACGACCTTTTATGGAATTCACATAGCTCTCCGTTCGTTTGCATGGACGAACGATGAACGACGAACTTTTTACGAACGAATGAAGCAACGACGACGATGACGACGACGTAAGCGAAGCGACGATGGGATATGCGACCACGATGACGATGGACGTGATTGCTGCGTGTTTTGATTTTCCACGACCATCGCATCCCAATTCCAATCCCAGCCAGGCCAGCAGCGTGCAGGAGAGAGAGATCCTTTTGCCACAGTTTGTGTCTATTTGCGTACCGTCGTCATTTCCATGTAAATCAGTAGCTATCATCTCGAAACTCTAACTCCAACGACGACGAAGAAGACCGACCAACCGACAATGACGATGACGACGACGGGACGTGGACGTGAACATGGTCAGAATGGTTCCCATAACCCATTTCCACTTCTCGTCGCGTCGCGTCACCGTCGTCGTCGCACCGCTGCACTGCTGGCTAGCTGGTTCGCCTGAAACGTCACTCAAAGCTCTCTGTCCTAGCTCCCAGAGACCCCCGCATCAGTCGGTACACAATGTAGGTATGGAAAACATATCGATATCGCCAGGGATGCATAATAGGCCTATGCAGATATGTCTCGTGAATCTCGTGAATCGCAAATCGAATAGAATCGCCAGGGAATAACCAACCATCACCAATCTGTGTATACCAATTGAACACACATCGATCCCAGAGTAGCGCAACACGAAGCTGCGCCGATTTAATTGATTGATAACGTCATTTTGCGGTGGCGTAGATACCATTGACTGCATCTTGTCAGATGTAATGGCAGGTTGATCTCTGTCTAGAAGAGTTTGGGTCCACACGATTTTGTCGCCACTTCACCGCATCCGCCATCTTCATCGCCACCACCACCGCATCTAACTGTGGACACGAAATCAATTTCGCATCTCGCAGAACGCAACTGTTTTTTTTATTTGCTAGCGGTGATGGTCGTTGGTGCACATAGTTGTATATGTTGTATCGCTGCGGTCGCCATCATCGTCATCTCATCGTCATCGCGTTTCCGTCTCCGTTTGTTGGCCCGCATGTGTGGGAGATGTGTTTATTTTTGTCGAGAAGAGAGAGAGCAGGATTGTAAGCGCGTTGCATATACACGTATGTTTTTGTAACAGTGCATCGCAACATTTTGATCCAATTTCGTGAAGCGATCTCCGCTTTAGGATCTGCTTTCGGAGTAGCAAAAACTCGTTCGTGATTTTCATTTTTCTCCCAAGCCTCCTTAGCTGCTATATAGCATCAGCATCCAATCCAGCATCGCTAGCGCTACACTACATCAGCATCCAGCATCAGCATCAGCGGAATAGTTGTTTCTTCAGCCTTTCGCAGAGACACAGTTTTGGTGGAGAGAAAAACTTAAATTTTAATTGAAGCGGAGCACTTTCGTGGTTCCCACGCCTGACGCTTTTTTTCTGTTATTTTTATATTTTTCTATTTTCCATCCCTCCCTCCCCTACTCTGTGCCACCTTTGTCCGCGCTCAGGTAATGAAGTTATGAATCGTGTTACATTGCGGCATTGCAGTTTGTATAAAGATACATGTGGGAAGATGTTGATGCTGCATCACATAAATCGCTCGCATTAGGAAAGAGTAGAGAGGTACACATCAGAGCTTCTATAAGTTAAGTATACTTTGTTGGAAGCTGCAGCTTGGTTATAATTTTAAGACCTTTGACTTTGGCTAGCCTACACTTGCACAAATATTGATATATGTACTCGTAACGTAAGTACGTGCTCTGACTCCTGCACGAGTGCATTTGTGCTGGAAATTTGCTAATTGCTGTTGTCAACCGAACGAACAATTGTCCCTTCTGTAGACTGAAAGTGGTATTATACTTTTTTTTTGTATGAAGCTTGATTGCTTTGAAGAAATGCAAGACTAACTTTGGGTTAATTAACCACAAACTAAGTCTTTTTTTTTTACTTTTTTTTTCCTTATTTTAGTTGAATTTTATACTAATTTTTAAGCAAAGTGGGGTTTGATTTTTGACATACATTTCAACGTGCAAAAGAGGGTGGTTTTGGGTTAGTTTTTGTATCCAGAAAAAAGGGTTTTGCAATTTCAATAGCAATCTAAGAGAACATTCAAAAGTTCTCTTAGTCTCCAATAAAATAAACGATTACAACTTTAAAACTTTAAAGCTCAATAGCACACAAATAATAATAGTTGCATATTTTGAGGCAGAGTATTTGTGTAGAGTTTAACATCTAATAACATACAACGGTTTTGCTTTCGAATTTATTTTGAATTAAAGTGGTGAGTTTAAGGGTGCGGTTGCATTTGGCCGTAGAAGTTTGTGAGTGTGTAGTGTACGTGCTTTTGGGAAAACTTTAATAAAACCAAAAGATAAAGCAAAGACTTTCAAACAATTGACTGGGTGTTGTTTTTATTGAAACAATACAAAATAAAGTGACGCCAACGACTGCTTTTTAATTTTATTTTAAAAATTATGACGTCATACTAAATTGTTGAAAATTCAACGAATATTTTTTTAAAAAACAAACAAAAAACTGACAAAAAACTACTATCACCTACATAAAAATTGATTTTACAACGAAAAAAATTTGACGCATTAAAGAAAAACTTTTTTAACATCTTGATAATTTTGTATAAAAATCGAAGTGACAGTTTTTTTTACAAAATGTAAAACCCTAAAAAAATTTGTCCTACTTAGTTGTTAAAAATTGAATATTGACTCAAACATCCTAGCAACAATTAAAGATATTTCCAATTTTCTTATAAGAATTATAAACATCTGGATGTTGAAAAAGTAAGTAAAACAAAACTATTTAATAAAAAATCAAAAAAAGCAACTAAAAACTAACAACGTAATGTGTATACACTCTTTATCTCTTTTAATATCGTGTTATAGCAGAATAAAATAAGGGGCACCATCTAGTGATTCAGAGGAGAACTCGCTTCGTTAAGCATCGAGAACAACCTAGTAGTTTCTCGAACCGATTTGAGGTATATAAATAGGCGCACGGAAGCGAAGAGGTTCATTTTTGATTATAATTGTGAACTGCGATAAGTAAAGACTGTGTTTGAAGAGCAATAATTGAAAGTAAAGACTGTGTTCGAAAAGTAATAATTGAATGTGGTGAATAAATAAGTTTAGAGCGATTTAAATAAAGAAAATTTGTGTTTTATTCACAAATGTGAATAAGTTTTAATTATCGGACCAAGCCGAATATTACATTGGTGTCAGAATAAGGGATTAAAACTTATTGAGAATAAAAACAGTGAGCAGGGATTAAACTATTTTGTGTAAAGTAGTGAAGTTAAAAAAAAATGAGTAAAGTTTTGAAAGACTTAACTGTCCCTGAGCTAAAGGCCGAACTAAGCAAACGTGGCTTAAGTGGGACAGGCGTAAAAACCGAACTCGTTAAACGGCTGCAGGAATATCTGGAGCAGCAAAATGAAGACCCATATACGTTTGCTTTCGAATTAGAAGCAAAAGTGGAAGAGGTAAATGCAAATGTTGCCTTATCTAACATGATTTTAACTAAATTTGAAGAGAATGAAAAGAATGTCCTGAAAGAACAGCAGAATGTTCTCAAACAACTAGAAGCCCAAAGGAATGATGTCCTGAAACAACTAGAAGCCGAACAGAAAAACCTTTTAGAAGGCAGGTTTGCGGACTTCGAAAAGAAAATCAATACTCTCGAAGAGCGCGTCGAAAAGCAAAATGCACGTTTCGAGAAAATGAACAAACAAATCGAAACCCTCACAAATCAACTAGAAAAAGTGCGAAAGATGAAAGCTCGAGAACCTTCTGGTGAGTGCTTAAGGAAGAGAGAAGTGAATCCTCCAAGCTTTGATGGTCAGATTCCGTGGCCAATCTACAAGAAACAGTTTGAAGCAGCAGCGTTAACAAACGGCTGGGACGATCAGGAAAAATGCATTGCTCTTACGCTTGCTTTAAGAGGATCTGCTGCTGAACTGCTACAAACCATCCCAGCAGAGAAGAGTGGTGACTTCACAGTTCTGGTAAACGCAATCGAACAGCGGTTTGGGAATAGCCACATGGCAGAAGTCTTCCGAGTTCAGCTTAACAATAGGACACAGAAAAGAGGTGAAACTCTGCAGCAGCTTCAGGCAGATATCGAGCAATTGGTTCACCTGGCATATCCAACAGCTGGTAACGAAATAATAAATCAACTTGCTGTTGAAGCCTTTGTGAGAGCTGTGGGCGATATAAATCTCCAAAGGGCTATCCGTACTGCCGGAAAGCGAACGCTACCAGAAGCATTGTCTTTCGCTCTGACGATGGAAGCTGCAGAAGAAGCTTCCCAAAACGTGCATCGCGTAAGAAAATTAGAAGTTCAAGAATGCTCTTGTCAGAAGGCTACTGTGGAAAGGAGTCAGCGAGGCGGACCAGCACGATGCTGGACATGCAATAAGACTGGGCATCTACAGCGACAGTGCAGATTACCGCGAAAAGGAACCGCATGGCAACACTTTGGAAACAGAAGTAATTCAACTGGTCAAAGTAAAACCAACAACGTTGCTTCCGAAGTTGTAACCCAGCCGGGAAAACGAATACGAACCAACTTCGAGAGACAGAAGCTGGTTTCTGGTATCGATGGCCCCAGGAACGACATCCAGGTTTATCAAATAAAACGTGACAACAAGAGCAGACAATATAAGCAAGACTGTAAGCATTGCAGACGACAAGAAGAAAAAGAAGTGGTTACTGCCCTACGAACCAGAGTCGATCCCATTTATGGCTGGAGCAACGACGAGTTGAGGGAAGCTCAACAAGAAAGACTCCTTCAGATCCACGACAATACCAGGTTGAAAATAAAGATGTTCAGTGACAGAATGAAGACACGCTACGATATACGAGCGAAAACAACAGAGTTCCAAGCAGGAGATCGGGTGTGCCTTCACAACCCCCATCGTTGAAAAGGGTAATCACCAAAACTTCAACGGGACTGGGAAGGTCCATATACAGTCATTACAAAAATCAACGATGTCGTGTACCGGATACAAAAGGGAGTCCGAGGAAAACCTAAAGTTGTACATCGCGACCGGCTACATCGCTACAGTGGTGATGTGAACGATGGATTTGTTCGGGACGATCAATCCTAAGGAGGGGGCAATGTAATGTGCATACACTCTTTATCTCTTTTAATATCGTGTTATAGCAGAATAAAATAAGGGGCAACATCTAGTGATTCAGAGGAGAACTCGCTTCGTTAAGCATCGAGAACAACCTAGTAGTTTCTTGAACCGATTTGAGGTATATAAATAGGCGCTCGGAAGCGAAGAGGTTCATTTTTGATTATTATTGTGAACTGCGATAAGTAAAGACTGTGTTTGAAGAGCAATAATTGGAAGTAAAGACTGTGTTCGAAAAGTAATAATTGAAAGTGGTGAATAAATAAGTTTAAAGCGATTTAAATAAAGAAAATTTGTGTTTTATTTACAATATTTAACATAAACAATACAAGGAAAATATAAAACGCGAAAGCAGAAATACTGTTCTTCAATTGCGGTATCAATCGACATTTTTCTGGACAGCAAGTTTACGTAAAATTTATTTGATATGATTTACTTTTTCAATTTACAAATAAAAATCATTTGGCTGTGATAATAACTAATTAAACACAGTATGTCCTATGTTTATAGTTAAACCACAGGCTTAGCCCTAAACTTAGGTTTAAATTTATTTATAAATAGCCTAAGCTCTGGACTTGCTTAGTAACAACTTAGCAAGAATTTAGCAAACATCTTCGAATATCAGTGGCGATGGCACCATATAAATCTCAATATCAACAAACAAACTTCATGCAACATGTATATAAACAAATCTTACAACAGCAACGCTTGAGACATCGACATTACGAGTACTTTACAACAATTCAATCAACATGTATTATTCTTATTTAAAGGTATGCCGGGTTATTATCTTATCGCTGAATAGAATACATTTTGTTTGCTCTCCCGTTTCCGCTTCTACTTCTCGCTACGCGTGTGCTTCTTTATTCAACCAACGCTTTCTTAAGCATAGAAATAACCCGATGTTTACCGACTTTCATGGATGAATTTGTATGTATCTGATAATTCACTTGCTTGTACAAAAAACAAACAAGAGTATTGGAAATGGAGAAATACGCATTGCGCATGTCAGGTTGAGCCTAAGCAAAGCAGTACGTTGACGCCAAAAATACTCCATTTACCAAGATCGGAATCTTTCGTACGTTTCACTCTCCAAAACCCGTTTGTTTACATTGTTGTATTTGGAATTTTGACAATTAGTCCATGAATAGATGTGAGCCCAAACAAAAAAAACGATGCCGTGGGCTAGCGGCATTTTGCACGGTAAAAACAAAATGGAGGGGTTAATAAGTTTTTTTTCAGGTTTTTCTTTTTACTTTTTTTCGATGAAGAAGTCAGTTTTAAGCTTTAATTTTGCAGTCATTTTGTTGATAGCGAACCAATGTACATTTTTGTCTTCAAAAAAGCATGTTCACCATCAGTTTATTATAATTAATTCACTAATTTACAAAAATCACTACGAAATTCTTCAAATTTCAAAATTAACCTCGAATTTTTGTATCAAAGATGCGTTCGAAGAACCATCAAATTAAGGGTGCGAGCGCAATTTTTGTATCGAATTCTAATAAATTTTCGTTAATGAACGGCCCAAATATTTTTTTTGCAAGTAATTAAAATCTGTATCAATTTAATTAATCCAAATGTATTTATAGTTTGTTTTTAATGATTTATGCTTGCAACTATTTTTGAATTCCATTTTGATTACTAAATATTATATTTAAAAAAATAGTTATAATCGAAAAACATCTTATCCATAACATTCTTGATTGCTGGAAGCATACATGTATTTGCTATCAAAAAAAAAACTATGCATCAAAGGAACACCAATGTTTTAAAAAAGTAATCAGAACGATTATAGCGAACCTGTTGAATAAATGCAGAGCAAATAAAATGCAAATTTTGACATATATCACAAAATGAAAACGTCTTAAAATCGTTCTGAATTCATGCACAACTCATTCAATAGACCAAGTAATCGACATTAATGTTTATTGTTGACGTACAGAAGATTTTTTTAGTGAATTCCCACAGTTTAACGAAAAATATAATTTTCATTCATTCCTTAAAAATGTTTAGTTAACAAACTTCGAATTGACTTATTATTGTTTGAAGGGTATGTTTAGTAAAAGTGTTGCTAATAATGAAAAAATGAATGAGTTTTACGTACATGTTTTTGTTTTTCTTAATATAATAAATACTTCCCTAGATTACATTTTATAACATAGAAGAAAATATACATAAACAATAGTTTTCAGATATAAAGCAGAAGTTAGTGTAGAAAATTGACATTGCCCTAATTCAAGAACCCTGGATTTCAGGTGGCAGAATTAGAGGACTACACACATCAGACTTTACACTATACAAAGCCACACAAGTAGCTAATAGTAATATAAGATCTTGTATTTTAGCCAGGAAGAAGTTTAATCTCTTTCTTTTAGCAAATTACAGTGATCCAGACCAATGTGCTGTGAAAATAGAGAGGAAGGGACTCCCACCACTGATCCTGGCATCGTGCTATATGCCGCATGACGGACAAGAAGGGCCTCCCGCTAATATCACAAGCCAGCTTGTAGAGAAAGCTGCCTCTGAGGGATGGGACGTGGTACTAGGCTGTGATACAAACTCACATCATACTCAATGGGGTAGTACCGACATCAACAACAGAGGTGAGTCTCTTTTTGAATTTATACTAGACCATAATCTTTTAGTAGCAAACAGAGGTAACGAACCCACTTTTGTAACTAAAAATAGAAAAGAAGTGCTTGACGCTACCCTAACCAATAACTCAAGCACACTAGTAATAGATCAATGGAATTTTCTTAAAGAGGAATCATTCTCAGACCATAAACTGATAGGGTTCTTGATACACAATGAAGTAGCAACTCCAAAACCCTTTAGGAACTTCAGGAAAACCAACTGGAATATATTCTGCAGGGAAGTAGGACAGGGGATTCAAAACCCGGACACACTTCTAATTCAAGAACCCTCTGACATAGATATTGCGTCAGAAAAACTCAGAGTTGTTCTGAATAGCGCTTTAGAAAAAAGCTGTCCCATTAATCATATGGGAAAAGGTAGGAAAAAACCACCCTGGTGGACCACTGAAATAGGCAACTTAAGAAAAGAAACTAGAAGACTTTTCAACGTCGCCAAAAGAACTAGGAAAGAAGCTGATTGGGAACATTATAAGGCCAGTCAACGTATTTTTAAGGTCGAAACTCAACGGGCAAAACGTAGCTCATGGATGGCCTTCTGCGACGAAATAGAAAGTACAAATGTATCAGCAAGACTCAGGAAAATTCTGACCAAGGATTCAGTCGCTCTAGGATCCCTCAAAAAACCTACAGGCAGCTGGACTGAATCCGGTGGCGAAACGCTTGAGCTCCTTGTGAATACTCACTTTCCTGGCTGCGTAGCTGATATCCGCAGTCCAGAAACAGAGTCTCATACAGAAACCCTAGTACCATCGGAAGAAAGGATAAAATGGGCCATTCACTCCTTTTCCCCGTACAAATCCCCTGGTCTAGACGGAATCTTCCCTATGATGCTTCAGAAATGCATAAACCTTATCATCCCACACCTAGTTAGCATTTTCAATAATAGCCTTAAATGGGGGTATGTTCCCTTATCGTGGCGTGAGGTAAAGGTAGTTTTCATCCCTAAGGCTGGTAAACCTAGCCATACGGAGGCCAAAGACTATAGACCCATTAGTCTAACATCGTTTATTTTGAAAACTTTTGAAAGGCTAATTGATATACACATCCGAAGCACCGTGAAACCGGACTGTTTATCGGAATTTCAACATGCCTACATTAAAGGAAAAAGCGTTGAAACAGCATTGCACAATGTTGTCAGCGTCATAGAAAAATCACTGAATGACAAGGAATACACCCTTGCAACGTTCTTGGATATTGAGGGAGCCTTCAATAACGTGAAGAACGAAACAGTGAAGCAAGCCTTGGACGACCACAAAGTCGAAAAGGTAATAACACAGTGGATAATGAGTATGCTCCGAAAGAGACAAATTAACTCTGAGCTAGCGGAAGAAAGGGTGAGAGTAACCACATCCAGAGGCACCCCTCAGGGTGGAGTTCTCTCACCGCTACTTTGGGTTCTTGTCATGAAAGGTATACTCTCTAAATTGAAATCAAGTGGAGTAAAGATAATAGCCTACGCTGATGATCTTGCATTGCTAGCGACTGGCAAGTTCCTACCCACTATCAGTGAACAAACCGAATACGCCCTCTCGTTGGTAAGCAAATGGACTAGGAACTGTGGGCTGACAGTTAATCCAGCTAAAACAGAACTAGTGCTATTTACTAACAAGCGTAAAATACCTGATTTTAAAACTCCTTCAATCGAAGGCTGCCCTCTTATAATCTCCGACCACGCAAAGTACCTCGGTGTGATCTTAGATAAAAAACTAAACTGGGGTCTGAACACTAAAGATAGATTCAAAAAGGCATCGATTGCCTTTTACTCCTGCAATAGAATTTTCGGGAAAACCTGGGGACCAAACCCTAAAATTATCAGATGGATGTATTCGGCAATAATTAGACCAATACTAACCTATGGTAATTTGGTATGGTGGAAAGCTTTAGAAAAGAGCACGAACCTGAAAACTTTGACAAAAGTTCAAAGACTTGCGTGCACTGGCATTACGGGAGCAATGAGATCCACTCCAACTGCGGGACTGGAAGTTATACTCAATTTGATTCCCCTAGACCTCTTTGTTCAAGAATCTGCGGCCAAAAGTGCCCTGAGACTTAGTCAAACTAAAGTCTGGATAAACAGTTCCATAGGACACGCCCAGATCCTTCATAAAATTATGGGTCATAGTAATACAGCAGACTATAAAATACCCGTACTTGATTTTCATAAACCATTCCAAGCTGCCATCCCAAGCAGAGAGGAATGGATAGATAATATACCATACTCCAGTGAGTCGTCAATAGCTATCTATACTGATGGCTCTAAAACGGACACTGGTGTAGGGGCAGGCTTCTATTCAGAATCTCTCAAGTTGACCGCCTCGCTTAGGCTTCCAAACCACAGCAGCGTCTTCCAAGCGGAGGTCCTGGCAGTGACAACAGCTGCTAAAAAGGTATCAATGATGGCGATACCACGAGCTGATATCACCTTTTACATTGATAGCCAAGCGGCAATAAAAGCGATTACTGCAACTGAGGTAAAATCGAAGCTTGTTTCATGCTGCCGCGAAGAGCTTAAGGTTCTTGGCGCACAGCACAACATTAGACTCTGCTGGGTCCCAGGCCACAGCGATATAGTAGGCAACGAGAAAGCCGATGAATTAGCAAGATTAGGGTCAATGCTTGACGTAAGCCAAGCTCAGCTAGTTAGCATCCCTACCTGTTATTTAAAACAGGAAATCTCAAAAAGAATAACAATTAAGGCCGATGAAAGGTGGAACCTTCTTGACACCTGCGGCACTACAAGAAAGATCTGGCCCTGTTTTAACAAACAAAGAACGGAAAGAATTATGCAGCTACAAAAGGGATCACTTCGATCTCTTGTAAGCATAATCACCGGACATAATCTGTTAGGTTATCATATGAAAAAGATGAGAATCAGTTCAGATGATCTATGCAGAGGATGCGGTGACGAGGAGGTGCATGAAGATACTTCGCACTTTCTGTGTCATTGTCCCGCACTCTCCCATCAAAGGAAGAAACTAGTTGGCAACTATTTCTTCGGGGATTTAAAAGAACTCTCTAGTACGCCAGGTACTAACATTCTGAACTTCGTCAAAGCCTCTAAATGGCTTGACTCACTGAACACATAGGTTTTTCTTATTAGCTTGAGTAGCAATACTCATGGGTATCACAATGGATCTGTGTTGATCTAAGTGTGACAGTAAAGACATCAACTGTCAGCCCCTCAACCTAACCTAACCTAGTGTAGAAAAATATTTTTGAGAAAGCCAATAATATTTTAGGTATGTTCATTAAAGAAATTTCCGCTTCACCTAACCTTCATCAACTTTTTAGAAACAAAATTAGCATTAATAGCAGCATTTAGTTGGTATTGTGTGTAACCTATTGCCTATTTCTATTCCTTAAAGATGCTTTACACAAAGCAGCTTATTTTTAAAACATGGTTCCCTCAAATTTGTATTCCAAAATCTAACTACAAACAAAATTCTAACTCTAACATAGTCCCTCAAAAAGAAATTTTCAGGAATATTTCTGCAACAAACAAAACTAAAATTTGGTCTTGCAATTATCGAACTGCTTAAATGATGAAAATACTACTCTAATTGAGGAATCTGAACTAGCTAAAGTTGGCAATGGAACTTCACAAGTATGCTTTTCGTAGCATTTTCTGTACAAAAACATACGGAGGCACTCGCCTATTGTTTCCACCTGAACTTCTAACGTCGCGTCGCCAAAAAATGCTCTAAGCAAACTACAGCTGAAAAAATTGTCTGTTTTGTTGTTTTACAAAGTATTGAGTTACACTTTTGTCCATTTCTAATTATAGGTACTTAATCAGTTGCAGCGCATGTTGCGTTCGCAAATATAATTTAAGTAAACAAAATACAGCACTAATAAATCATTAAATATGTATTTGATCAATTTTATTTTATTTAATATACATTAACAACATTTAACAAATCTTCCAATTTATGACCATGTCAGCGCTTCAGATTCTGTTGGTAAGGATTGTTTAGTTTTTGAACGAGGCCATGAAAAATTCAAAATAAAGCTTTTAGATGCGGCTGATTACTATAATGAAGCATTTTGATGGGCCGAAACACTAAATGTGAGAATGTGTTTGGTTTTTGCCTCATTTCACGCACGCTTTCTCACATTTAGTGTGTAGTTAGCTTGTAGGCAAACCGAAATGTCAGTCTGAGATTCCGATCTTGTTAATGTAGTATTTTTGGTTGACGCACTACATTTGATATTCATTTTCATAGATTAAACAAAAATTCAACCATTCTGTATAAGACAAAAATGTAACCCGTCTTTTATAGACTTATTGGACATTTTCCTTCATTCTCGGCGGATGAAGTATAAGAAGTAGGGGTTGTCACTTGAAGAAAATTGCGTAGTGGAATAATTTTTGGCAGAAAGTTACAGACATTTTAGTTAAGTGGCACAAGTAGCCAAAATGAACTAGGTAAATGAGATTTTGTTCTAAAATACAGTATACAAGCAGATTGCAGTGCAAGGTGTATAAATAAAAGTGTGAACAAACAAATTATTAATTGAAGATAAAAAGTTAATTAAAGTTTGAATTCGAAGTGATTTGTGAGAAGTGGTTGCATTTTGTTTAAATTTCAGTTACTCAAAAGTCACAATGGCTTTTTATAGGAATAGATTGCTGTTTAACAGATTTTCTGTTAGATGAAAATAATGACTTTGAGAAACCTAATTTCTTAAAGAAAAAAAAGTGATAGAAATAGGACGCTCTACTCCTCCTTTGAGCTTATCTATTAAAATAGAAAGCAAAGATTTTTGTTTTTTCTCACAATTCTCTCCGAAATTTTTGCGAAAACTGGCGTTCTTTTCAATTTAATTCAAAAAAAGAGGCTGGAATGCGACCCACACTGATAACTTCCCATCCCATCTGTCGATTTGTCTTGCTTAAAAGTTTGTCTATATGTATCAATTTTTACCAAATCTGCCTAATATTTTTTGTAGATTTTATTTTTTTATGAAAAAAAAAACAGACTGTTGGATTTTTATAAAAAAATTACTGAATATCGAAAACAATATTTTCTGTATAATTAAATTAGTTTGAAGCCAATATTTTTAATTTTTGAAAAGCTTTTTTAGTCGAAAGTTACCAAGTACCAATTTTTAGTATGAATGTTTTTGACCAACAACAACAACTTAAAGGTGCTACCACTCATTGTTTTTGGCTGGAGATATTATAGCTATTTGTGCTTTGCCACTTTTGCACTCATCAGTCTCCTTTTTTGTGGTGCTGAGCTTTTAATCCAATTTTATTTGAAAAACTTTCTATACACACCATAGGATTCGCATATCAGATTTGCTCAGTCTTAGAAGTCGTGTGCACTACGCACTCCACTACTTTAGACCACTGACGTCACAGGTCGAGATGTGGTAGTTGTTTATCAAATGCATTTGAAGCATCAACATTTTTATAAGCTCCTTTAAGTATGCTGTTTTGTTCCGCCTCCATTTTTCTCCATACCTTATTTGATAGACTTACAATTCGTAGTACGTATCAAAGGGGGAGAGGTTGGAAGATCGGTAACGAACCAGACTATTAAGTTATTATTGTTATTATTTGTATTGTACTATTATGGTAGCACCTTTAAGTTGTTGTTGTTGTTCAAAAACATTCAATGAAATTAAAGGGAATGGTCAAGTCTAACAAGCTGACATTCTAGTACGAATAGTACAATACAAATAATAACAATAATTTTTAGTATTGTTTTTTTTAGGTTTTTATTGTTTGTAACAAAAACTGTCAATTCGATTTTTCTTAAATTTTATCGAATGTTGAAAACAATATTTCTTATAAGATTAAAATTAGTTTGAAGCCAATGTTTCAAAGTTTTGAAAAGATATATGAGTCAAAAATCAATTTTTACCAACTTTTATAAATTTTTTTTTGTTGTACAAAAACTGTAAATTCGATTTTTCTCAAAAATTTAACCGAATGTTGAAAACAATATTTATTGTAAGATAAAATTAATTGGAAGCCATGATCTCAAATTTTTGAAGAGATATTTGAGTCAAAAATCAATTTTTACCAACTATGAGTTTTTAGGTTTTTATTTTTTATCGGGTGATTTTTTTGAGGTTAGGATTTTCATGCATTAGTATTTGACAGATCACGCGGGATTTCAGACATGGTGTCAAAGAGAAAGATGCTCAGTATGCTTTGACATTTCATCATGAATAGACTTACTAACGAGCAACGCTTGCAAATCATTGAATTTTATTACCAAAATCAGTGTTCGGTTCGAAATGTGTTATCGACAAATTTTGTTCAGCGATGAGGCTCATTTCTGGTTGAATGGCTACGTAAATAAGCAAAATTGCCGCATTTGGAGTGAAGAGCAACCAGAAGCCGTTCAAGCCCATGCATCCCGAAAAATGCACTGTTTGGTGTGGTTTGTACGCTGGTGGAATCATTGGACCGTATTTTTTCAAAGATGCTGTTGGACGCAACGTTACGGTGAATGGCGATCGCTATCGTTCAATGCTAACAAACTTTTTGTTGCCAAAAATGGAAGAACTGAACTTGGTTGACATGTGGTTTCAACAAGATGGCGCTACATGCCACACAGCTCGCGATTCTATGGCCATTTTGAGGGAAAACTTCGGAGAACAATTCATCTCAAGGAATGGACCGGTAAGTTGGCCACCAAGATCATGCGATTTGACGCCTTTAGACTATTTTTTGTGGGGCTACGTCAAGTCTAAAGTCTACACAAATAAGCCAGCAACTATTCCAGCTTTGGAAGACAACATTTCCGAAGAAATTCGGGCTATTCCGGCCGAAATGCTCGAAAAAGTTACCCAAAATTGGACTTTCCGAATGGACCACCTAAGACGCAGCCGCGGTCAACATTTAAATGAAGTTATCTTCAAAAAGTAAATGTCATGGACCAATCTAACGTTTCAAATAAAGAATCGATGAGATTTTGCAAATTTTATGCGTTTTTTTTTAAAAAAAAGTTCTCAAGCTCTTAAAAAATCACCCGTTATAAAAAAAATTGTCAATTCGATTTTTCTCAACATTTTTCAGAATGTTGAAAACAATATTTCTTAAAAGATAAAATTAGTTGGAAGCCATAATCTAAAATTTTCGAAAAGATATTTAGGTCGAAAATCAATTTTTACCAACTTTTATTAATTTTTTTTAGGTTTTTATTTTTTGTAAAAAAAACTGTCTACTCGATTTTTCTTAAAGTTTTTCCTAATGTTGAAAACAATATTTCTTATAAGTTAAAATGAGGTAGGAGCTATTATCTCAAATTTTTGAAAAGATATTTGAGTCGAAATTCAATTTTTACTAACTTCGAGTAATGTTTTTTTAGGTTTTTATTTTTTATAAAAAAACTGTCAATTAGATTTTTCTCAAAATTTTATCAGATGTCAAAAACATTATTCTTCATTGCACAAAATTGTTTTGGAGATGAAATCATATTTTAGTCGTAAAATTTTCGAGGTGACAAATTTTTTTTTCAGTTTTTTTTTTTTATTTATAAAAAAAATCGTTCATTGGATTTTTTTTTGTTCAAAAATATACTTGTTTGGTGTCACGTTACAATATATAATATAACATTAAATTCAAGTCACTAGCGTTACTGGTTCGTGAGATATTTGCAGCTAACCAATTTTTTTTTTAATTCCTATGGTAAAAAAAACCACCCTCTCAATTTTATTGAGAGCCCTTTCTGCATCTGTCTACATTATTATCGATATAACAACATTTATTTGAAGTCGATATATCTACTGGTTATTGAGCTATGGACTTCCCGAACGTACCGTACACACACACGCACGCACAGACATCTCTCTTAAAATCTTTTATTTAGACTCCAGAGACCCTGAAACGTCGAGAAATGTCAACATTTTCAATTTGACAAATCGGACCGATTTCAATAACTTCCTATGGGAAGTTAAAAATGTTCATCGAGATACTTTTTAAAATCAACTGAAAAGGCAAAAAAAACACAAACAAGTTTCCTTTATTATTTGAAATTAAAAATCTGGTAAGTATATTTTAATGCAAGTATAAGTTACTAAAATATACGATTGTTGTTTACAAGATAACTAAAGTTTAAAAAAAAAATCGTTCTTATAAAAATCTATAATTGTTCATTTTTTTGAAATAAATTAAATCCAGCCATGTATTTTTTTAAAGTACCTAATCATTCAACTAAACTAAACTTCCAGTGACATCTGCGTAAAAAAACAAGCCACAGGTAGCAAATGTTGTTATTTAATAAAAATATGTTTTTGCAATAATAGAACAATTTATTGATCAAAAGCCAGAATGAACGTTGCCGCCTCCGCTGACTTCGTGCTGATTTAATTATATCAATGACTGATAATCCATAGATTAATAGCTTTCAATGTTATTGTCTGACTTGAGTAATAAAATTATAAATCCCCGCTAA
The DNA here is from genome assembly GCA_920104205.1 of Eupeodes latifasciatus. NCBI lineage: Eukaryota > Metazoa > Arthropoda > Insecta > Diptera > Syrphidae > Eupeodes > Eupeodes latifasciatus. The sequence continues at coordinate 77,882,250 of OV049924.1, forward strand.
TTTGCTTCTGAGCAATTTGATTTCAATCTAAAAATTAATTTTCCAATGACGTCAATTAGTATTAATGATAAATGAATAAAATTTCGTCTGTAAAAGTAATTCACGTTAAATCTTATAATCTTTGTCGCACGCTAGACGAGTAAGTTTATAAATTTTATTGTTATTATCAGATTAATTGGTAATTTTCAAAACAAACAAAAGTGGTACGATCTTTTTTATTCATTAGACACATAAACATCATTTATGGGAATTATCTCACTTCGGAGTGTGTCATAACTTATAATGATGTGTCTGATTGACAGGTTTTATTCTAAGCAATTTTATGGTCGGTTTTATTTCAAATAAAAAATAAAAATTATTTATGACAAGTTTAATACGTATTTAGTTCAATTTGTTTTTAATGTGATAACAAAAAAAAAATATGAATTAACTTGTCAAAAAATCGATTTCGTTTTTGAAATGTGTAGATAATTTATTAGGTATTCAATTTTAATTGTTTGCAATCAAAAAAATGTAATGAAAAATAGTTTCTTATCAGTTCAATTATGACGATCAAAGTATTTTTCCAACATTCTAATGACAGACTTTATGACGGACTCTCGGAAGATATAGTTAACAAATTTGTAAAGATTTTGTAACAATCTTATGTTTGGTTTTTTAAATTTATTACTAGGTAAATTCAGCATCCATTAGACGGTTTCTGGAAAAGCTGCAGCTTATTATTAAATTAATTAATTAATTTACATTTCTAGACGCTTCAAGATCTCTACTACTCTAAGCGGATATAAACTCGATAATTGGTGCAGTTACTGCGTAATAGGAAAGCACACCAATAGCTTACTCTTTGTAAAAAAATGTATGAACGAGAAAGAGGAAGTAAAAGTTCTTCACCTATTCCTTATATGCACTGCCCTAACTCAAAAACGTAAGACCTAATCTAGGAAAATTGTTCAATAACGATCTAAACAATCACACTTACATAATAAGTCTTTCAAGTTTCATAAGTAACTATAACTGGTTTTATTGAGCTGTAATTTTCATGTGGTATTGCAATGGGCCAACTGCTGGCCTAAGTGTGTCCCACTACATCACGAACAGCCATTTTAACCTAGCCTAACCTAAGGTCCCTAGAATCTTAATTAAAGATTTAAGAGAGATGTCTGCGTATGTGTGTGTACGTATGTTCGTACGTCAGTACAATGGGAAACCTTTTTTAGTCGGCCATATCTCAAGAACCGTCAGAAATATCAACTTTAAATAAATTTTATGTACAAGAAAGTAATAACACTAAAAAATGAAGAAGGGCCCTTCAAAATAAAATGCACGACTGGGTACCACGAACTTGCTCATGTATTTAATGAGTCTGTTAAAAAAATAGTACCTATAATTAAAGATTTAATAATATACTACCTAGTAAGTAAGTTTTTTCGAAAAGCGTTGCAGCGATTTTTTTTTAAATTCATTTCAAATAGGCATATAAAAGTTTTCAATTTTAGTTTAAAAATATTTTTAGTATGCAGTTATGCTTTTACATTTGATTTTCATAGAAAACGTATGACCCATTTTAGAGATATCGAATTTTGAAAAAAAAAAAAAAAAATGTTACCTAAGACAGTATAAGAGCTTCTGGAAAGCTTAAAAACAAAATAACAGTTCTTTGAGGGTACACTTCTGGAGAAAAACAATTAGAGAAAATTAAATACAAAAAAGAGGCCGGGATGCGACCCACACTGATAACTTCCCATCCCATCTGTCTATTTGTCTTGCTTAAAAGGTTTGTAGGTTTTCGTGTTTTGTTGTCAGTTGAATTATTTCTAAAAATTTAAAAATTACCAACAATATTTAGCATATGATGGAATAATTTGATTTCAAAATCTATTTTCGTAAACGAGATTTGTAGTCGAAAACCAATTTTTACCAATTTTAGTAGCATTTCTTTAAAGATTTTGTTTCTTTTATAAACGAATACAATTTGGATGAATGAAATTATTTGAAGTCAATATCATCTATTATTTACGAGATATCGAGAACCGAACATCAATTTTTACCAATTTTGCGTACTATTTTTTGGAGATTTTAATTTTTAATGAAAAAAAACTGAGAGCTGGATTTTTATAAACAATTTACTGAATGTCGAAAACAATATTTTCTGTGAGATAAAATTAGTTTGAAGCAAATATCTCAAATTTTTGAAAAGATATTTGAGTCGAAAGTAAATTATTACCAAGTTAAGTAATGTTTTTTTTTAGTTTTTTTATTTTTTGTACAAAAACTGTCAATTCGATTTTTCTCTAAATTCTACTAAATATCAAAAACGTTATTTTTCGTTGCATAAAATTATTTTGGAGATAAAAACATTTTTTGTTCGTAAAATTTTCGAAGTGACAAATATTTTTGTTCAGTTTTTTGGATTTTTTCCCAAAAATATATACACTTGTTTGGTATCACGTTACAATATATAATTTAAAATTTAATTCAAGTCTCTAGCGTTATTGGTTCGTGAGATATTTAGGGTTAACCAAAATTTTCACATTTATTTTAAACTAGCCGACCCGTGCTCGCGTTGCTTTGCAAATTGTAACCACGAACATTTTTTGAATATTAGTATTAGCATATGAAAAAATTTCTCAATGGGACTGAGCATATTTTCTACAATAATATTAATTTTAGTTTATGCGTACCGTATCTAATTAGATTTCACACTTAAAAAAAAAGAGTTTGTTCATGTTTGTGCATATTATAAATATTTTTTTTATTTTAAAGCCTCCGGATATTAAATATGTTAGCCTTTCTTTTACCCATTTTATATTTCTATGCGATAAAAGAAAAAACAACGAATTTAAGCTTGTTATGTACTCGTATTTAATAAAAAAATCAAAAAACACTTCCTTACCGAAATTAACACTTTAGAAAAAAAACTTAAGTAAAATATTACGTAGTAAAGGCCAAGCCGCACGTGAAAACAAACAAAATACAAAACCATTTCAATTTTTTAGTTGAAAACAGAACGAAATTCGTGTCTATTTTCTTCTTTTCTTTCTTTTATTCATACCTAGAAACGTTTTTTTTGCAACCGAAAAATATAGTTTGCGGTAAAAAAAAACAAATTTGTGTTTTTAATGTTCTCATACATCTATAGGTAGTAGCGTGTGTAAATATCCATAGACACATTTTTTTATTCATCTGCTCATGTTCAGTGCAGTGCAACTGACTTAACCTACCCACATTTGTGTGCTCTTTTTATCGACGTCATTGAAAGTACCTTCTTCGAGTTATTTGTAAAGAAAATTTTAACTTAATTTCAGTTTTATTGTTCGAGGAAGTGATGCAAAATTGGTAGTTCAAGCTATTATAATAGAACTTTTTTATTTTTAAATTGGAAGAATAATAATCTATTCACTTCCTCGAACCAGAAAAATAAAAAAGATCTAATTTTTCTTTAGATAAATCGGCATTTCATGTGCACGGCACTGTAGTTAGTTGAATGAACATAGTAACTTAAAAAAAAGAGCCCACACTGCTCAGCGATGTGACGATAGAATTAGAGAAACAAAAAAATAATGTCTGTGTGTAGGTTAGTTGATGAACTATACAATACAGAAAAATTGAATATGTAGGTAGGTAAGGTAGGTAAGAGAAAAAACGTAACTATTTAATGGAACACATATTAAGAGAGAAAGAGCATGGGAAGAAAAGAAAATTAAAAATGTTGGAATGATAATGAAATGAAACAAAGCAACGACTTCGCGATTGTGATGGAATCTAATTTCCTGGATAAAATAAATTCAAAAAGTTTATAATTTTATAATTTGTTTTTATTTATTTCTCAGGTTGTATGTTTAACTTAGAAGTGATTTTAGGCTTAAAATTTGCGCAACAATATTGACTTTATGAAGCAATGCTAATCTTTGTCGATTATTGTATAGGTTTTAAGATATGAGTGGTTGTATAAGTCAACTAATGAAAAAAAAATGGACAACAAATGTAAAATTAATAACATTTAAGTTTGACAAATAATTAATGAAAAAAAAATTAAATCCATAAACACTCTCATAACAATATAGAAAATAATAAAATATATTTCAAATAAATCGGTTGACTACTTTCTGAGATCGTGCGTTACAAACTTTAAAATGGTTTCGCTTTTATATAATAGTATAGATTTCTATGTTAAAAAAAAAAACACCTACTCAATTTATTTGAGAGTCCTTTCTGCATCAATATCTCACGAACCAATAACGCTAGTGATTTAAAATAAATCTTGTATTACATATATATTGTAAAGTGATACCAAGCAAATATATTGGCACGAGTACGATAACTTTGGCGCCAAGATATAACAACGGTTCGGTGATACTTACAATTAAGTTGTATACATTTTTTTAAAGCCAACATTTGTTTTATTAGCCAGTTTTTAATTCAAGTCAAAACTATGCGTAGTTTTTGAAAAATTTAATTTTAAACTCAAAATTTGAGTAATAAAATTTAAAAAAAGGGTTTAAAGTGTAATTTTTCAATACTTCAAGATTATCTACCATTGTTTTTATTTCGGAATTTATTGCTCTTATTTGTTTTTGATCAAAAACTGAAAACTATATGATTTTATGTCTTTTAGTTTTTGAGAAAATTGAAAATAACCACAACTACTATTTTAATTTAATTCTTTTTTTTTGCTTGAGTGGTCTTATTTTGATAGTAACAATGGTAGGTGTGAGTTTGGGTGTATGCAACAGTAATGTGTGTGCGAATTTGGGTGTATACAACAGTGGGATCTGTAAGGGGGGGCATGCTGCCCCCCTGCAACCCCCCTGCTTGGGAACACTCTAGGATTCGGGGTGGGTGCAAGTTGGAGTGCGTGCAAGGGGGGAGGGGGCACGGTTTGGTGGGTGCATGCAAAGTTTCTTTTGCATTTTAATAAGCTGGATTTAAGAAAAATTAATTTACCCTAGGTATATCTTAATCTATATTCGATTATTACTATCAAAATAAGACTACGTTAATACTTAAGCAAGGAAAAAGTAATTTAATTAAATTATTTTTTTTTTGGTAATTTTCAATTTTCTCAAGAACTAGAAGACATAAAGTCATCTAGTTTTCAGTTTTTGATCAAAAACAAATAAGAGCAATGAATTCTAAAAAAAAAAGTAAATAATTTGAAAGTTTTGAAAAACTACACTTTAAACCTTTTTTTTAATTTTGTTTGCATACATTTTTAGTTTAAAACAATTTTTTTCAAAAACTATGCATAGTTTTTACTTGATTTAAAAACAAGATAATAGACAAAAAATGTTGGCTTTAAAAAAAGGTATAATACTTAATTGTAAGTATTACCGTTATTTTTTAATTATTTTTTTCCATTTAATGTACATATTTTTTTAAATTACCCCTACCGCCTAAACGGGGGGAGATAGACCCCCCCTTCCCATAGTAAAAAATGCTTGTTTTTAGCTGTTCTATAAAAATCCGTCATTAAACTTTGTCGCCAAAGTTATCGTACTCTCCCCAATATATTTTTGAAAAACAATCCAATTAATGTTTTTTTTTATAATTCAAAAAAACTGAAAAAAAATAATTGCAACCTCGAATATTTTACGAAAAAAAGATGATTCGCCCTCCAAAACAATTTAATGCAACGAAGCATAACGGGAAAAAATAAAACAAAACTTAGTAAATATTAGACTTAAAATTTCATAAACAAAACGTAGAAGAAGATAACACATTTCTAGTTCTTATAGCCAGTCAAAAAATTTTGAACAAAAGTATGTACATATGAAATAGTATTTTAAATAATTAAAAAAAAAATTAAGACTTAAAAATATACGTACTTACAAATTATATTTTTTAAATGCAAATGCCATATATTTTCTCAAAAAAAAAATAGTTTTTCGAAAATCGTTACTGCGTTTTTTTTTCAAATAATTTTGTATGCATACATTTTTTCCCTTATTCTTAGAAATGGTATGCACATATTAAGTCGTCAAAAATAAAAGTTTTACGTTTTGATTTCGTTAAAAATATTTACACAATTTTTATAGATATCGAATATTGAAAAAAAAAATAATATTTTTTAAAAATCCAAAAAATTAATTATACATTTTTAATCATCAAATATTATTTATACAAGATCTAAACTTGTTCAAAAGAAATATGTTTAAAGCGGTTTATTAATTCGCAATAAAATTGAAAAACAAAATAACGGTTCTTTTTTATATTGAAAAACAGTAAAATTATACGAACTATTTTTTAAAGAAAACTCTAATTTTCTATTTTCGAAACGGAAATCTACTGAAAATACTAACTTCCAAGTTTAAATTCAATGAAACCAATGGCTTATGATATTTTAAGAAATCTCAAAAGGAATGCGATCACTGCAAAAATGACAATTCTGCTTGTTTACATACCCGTTAAGCCAGCCTCATCGCTGGTTAACATATGGCGAATTTTTGAAATAAATGTATCATCATAAAGTAAATTTCCTTCGCATCCTATCATATTCCAAAGTAAGTTATCTTTATAAAAATGTCTCACATCTGTTTTTGTAGGGTCATTCTGTTAAATCTATTCACGTTACAAATCCAAATTCGACCAAAGTCAAGCCAAAACAACTATTAACCTTTTTTAAACTTTGAATTAACTCTTTCAACATAATTGTTCAATTTTTAAAACCATTGTTCCTTAATCGAAATATGACGATATTGTGTCAGAAGTGGGATTTCCGTAATTGTAAATGATATTCTGGTGTTATTCCTTGGCAATGTAACTTGCCCAAATATACTGACAAAAATTAAACACACTTCATTAGAATAACACAGATAGTTTGGCTGTTATTGTATCGAAGTTTCCAAATGTTTTGTTACCAATTGGTACGGCCTTAAAATTTGAAAATTTGAAAATTTTAATTTATTGAAGGCTTCGGCATTGACAATTTGGTTCTTACCATGGAATAATTACAAATAGAAGTGGACAACGAACATTGCTCAAACGACCATGCGACTTATGAGCCTCCAGTGAGTGCCATTAGTAGCTTTGTATATGAAACATATACAAAGATCCCGCATAATTTGAAAAATACCTTTTTAAAAATTGCAAAAATTTGATGATTTTGATATTTTATGAAAATATAAATTTACTAGTAGACCCATCCATGCGTTGTTCTGGCTGAATGATTTAATAAGGATTTAAAAGAAAAAAATTAACATAAATTAACATTTATTTCATAAATACTCTGATTATATTTAATTGTTATAATTCACAACTACTATTTAATAAAATGTCACTTGGTGTACCTACAATATTTTTGGTCAAATCAATTAATCAAACAATTAACACAATTAAACTTGTTCGTCTTCTTTTAATTTGCCATTAAAATTGGTCTGAAGAAATTTTGGATCTCCATTTGGCATTGGCATCAATGATTCAATTTTATGGTATACTTGGCCTTGAATCTTGAATGTTCTTTCAAAATCACGACCGATGACAGAAATTACAAACTTTGGATGCTCCAAACGTCGTCATTTGAAAAAAAAATAAATTTTCGTGTCTTACGCAAGAATAGTTTTAGATCATTTGAAGGATTTCAAAATTTCAGGTGAAGTAAGAAGTGCTGACAATACAACACTAACTGATGCGCAACAAATGCCGGGTGTTTCATTACGAAATTTTAACGCCTAATAATATTTCTCATTGAGTGCTCTTGTATACGTTTATAACGCTGTTCTCTTGATTCTTGGTTACGTTACCGCTATTATTGAGATTAGATTTTTTTTCGGTGGCATATTACTAAATAAATGAAATTAAAATGAGAAACAGTGAAGGCTAGATTGTAAAATTTTGCAGTCAAAGTAAAACTCATTAATTAAACCCTGATTCTAACTCTGATGATAAAGAAAAACCAAGGTTACGTATTGATAACAGCAATCATTTTATTGTTAAAATAAATATTGCTACCATTAATCGAAATAAAAACCGACCTACGTATTAAGTACCAAAGTACATATAAATACCCACTTTCAGTTGACTTGGCTAAGAGTTCACTGCAAACAAACATCAGTACTATGCATTTTAATATATTAAGAAGATAAGATGTGAAAAACATAAAATGAAATTAAGTATGTCTTCTACTCTGAACGTCGAACTTGTCGAGTTGTAGAAGCTGAGTAAGGTCAATGATTCTCGAGAATTTTCTCCAGATGAATCCTGAAACTAAAGGACGTTCTTATCCCTCTACCTTCCCAGAATCATCATCCACTCCCACATAAACAAGGTATAGCAGCCTACGTTTATTTCACCAACTCACATCCCACCTCCCACGTTGTAATGGCGAAAAAGCTAGACAGCGCTCCTATCTCCTATGCTCCTTCTCACTCTAGGTAAATTAGCTGAATTGCTGTTACCGAATCCCAATCTTTTCCTCATGTATCAGAATGATGAATTAACATCAACTGATTCCTCACCCTATCTCTTCCTTCCCTGCCACCTCTCATCTTGATCCAAGATGTTAAACGACCCGTGCCGATGATCAGCCTGGCTGGGGGCCCAATGCAAAAATAGCCCAGTCTCTAACGGAGTATCCGGATACCTGGCGACCTCCGGATTAACTAGCCTTATCTGTACATGCGAATCTCTGTGCAGACGGACCTCTTTTTTTTGCAACTCGTGGGATTAAGATGATTAAAACAAAAATGTAAAGGATGATGAGACCGGTATCTCTTCAGGACCGGGCGGCAGTTTGGGTTCAAAGCCTGTTGCCGAATCTCTTGCGGCCAACACAGAGAAGGGAGTAGTGGCTAACCATGGACCCTCCTTTGCAGTTGGTAGCAACGAGGATATGAAGGTAGCGATACCTAATTTCAGTAGTGGCAGGGTTGTAAAAAATGTCCCTACGACTACTAATGATAGAAAGGGGAAACTCTCGAAAAGCCAATATAGGCAAAGGCGGCAAGCGGCGAAAATCATGAAGGCCTCTGGTGCATCATCGGGGGCTGAAAGGACACCGCAGCAAACCGCTAGCGTCGAATGGACAAAAAGCATACTTGCTACAACTAAGACCAGTAAGAACTCTACGTCTAAACGGGAAAGGTCTCTTGAGGGGGCCGTACCGACACCAAAACGGCCTCGGGTGCACAACACCAGCACTCCCCTCAATCCCATCAAGAAAGCCAGCTTCAGTGACGTCGCAAAGGGCAAAATCGTGGTTGCGGTCATTGACAGGAGCGATGATGATGGAACAATATCGGCTGATCGTTGGCAGTTGGTCAAAGCTAAGCTCTCGGGTGGCTTTTTAAGCATTTTGAGGGAGCTTCCAGGACCACTTCCTTCCATAAGCGATGGGGGTTGGCATCAAGGCCATGTCAAACTCATGGTTTGTGGCGATCAGAGGTCTTGTGACTTATACAAGCTCGCTGTCAGCTGGTTAGGTGAAATTTGGCCAGGTGCGAAGCTCGAGGTTATCGCTAAGGAAGACATTTCTAGCAGACCTAGAGCCCGCATTTGGATCCCAATGGAACCTGCTGGTATCGAGGACATTCTCGAGATGATCAGAGTTTGTAACCCATCCCTTCCGACTCATAACTGGAAGATAGCCAAGCTAAGGAGGTGAACAATCTTTATAGGAGAACTCTTACAAAATGCCTTAGACATACTAATACTTTGGGGTGATCGGTGTGGACTGGGTGTTAACCCACACAAACCCGATTTGGTCTTATTTTCGAGCAGATACAAAATTCCAACCTTCAGCTTGCCTATGTATAAGCGGATCGCATCGCATGACTCCATCTGCGGCACTGGACACCTTACTCTACCTAACACCTCTTGACATTTTTAAGCGAACAAATAGCTGCAAGCTCTGCTATTCACCTCAAAGCTTCGTCGCAGTGGACTAACAACAACATTGGCCACTCCGTAATTCTTAGGTATTTAGATTCAATTCCAAAGCACACAGACTACACAATCCTCCAACTGCAATTCGAAAGAAATTTCCATATTTCTATACCTCCCAGATCTTTTTGGGAGGATAGGACATTCTTGGAGGATGAGTCAATCCATTTTTATACAGATGGGTCAAAAAAAAAAAGAAGGGATTGGTGGAGGTGTGTACTCTGAACGACTAAAATTAAGTCTCTCATTCCACCTTCCCAATCATTGTAGCGTGTTCCAGGCGGAACTTTTGGCGATAAAAGAAGTTTTGTCCTGGCTTAAAGAAAACGTGATATGAACATCTGATATCCGTATTTTTTAGATAGTCAGGCCGTTATCAAATCTCTGGACTCTGTCTCTACAAACTCTATAACAGTCCAGAACTGTCGATCATCTCTAATGGAGATGGCACAACAGTTTAATATTCACCTTTGCTGGGTGCCGGGCTATAGAGACATTCCAGGTAACTGTAAGGCAGATGAACTCGCCAGGAACGGTACAGTACAGCCCATTCTACCACGTTTGGCACGTACTGGCATACCAATCGCTACTTGTAAACTGTTGCTAATGCAAGACGCTGTGAGGAGGGCAGGCACCAGGTGGAACAATATCACCACGTGTCAAGTCACAAAAAACATCTGGCCAACACTGGATTTAAAACGTTCAAGGTGCTTGCTCTCTCTAAGCAGATCGTATATAAGCTCGATAAAAGGTGTCATAACCGGACACTGTCTAATAGGAAAGCACGCCACGAGATTAGGCGTATTCTCAAATGATTTCTGCAGAAGCTGTATGGACGAGGAAGAGGAAGAAACAATTCTTCATCTTCTCTGCACATGCCCTGCTCTGGCTCGAAAACGCAAAAATTACCTAGGAGAATTCCATTTTAACAATCTAAATCATATCGGCATAATCAGCCTCTCACGTTTCGTAAGAGACTCAAACTGGTTCCATTGAGCTTAGGAAGAAAACCTCAAGATTCATGTGGTATCACAATGGGCCATTAAACTGGCCTAAGTGTGTCCGTTTCCATCTTGGACAGCCACTATAACCTAACCTAACCTAAGTATGTCAATATCAAACTTTCTCCGATATCAGTTAACTAGAAAATAATTGAAACCAATTACTCTATTTTTCCACCAAAACAAAAACCATACCCATAAATGTGTCCTGATAAAATTCTATGATGTCCTCCTTTCAGCGAGATTTTGCGACCCAGTTATGAATTTCATTCTTTACACTGTCCCTCCCTTGGAAATCACTTTGTCAAATTCTTACATTTTTGGACTATAAGCAGCCATTTACTTAAAAATTTACTTTAAAAATTACATTTAATAACAAAAAGTAGAACACTGTAAACACAAGGAATCTCAGTTGGCAAACAAAAACATCCATATGCACTCTTCACTTTCCTTTTATCTTCTCTACAATACCTTAATGCAGTGTTGTTGAAAATAATAGACTTGTACTTCATGAAAGAAAATCCCTTTTGTTCATGAAACATAATTTTCAAGGTTATCCTTGCCTACTTCAGGTTTTGTTTGTTGTTGTCCTGTCCAAGGAAGAACGAGCGACTGTGGGCAGAAGTGGCTTCATATTTTATGAGACCATTGGCTATACCTGGCCTCGATAAAATTTTCGACGTCGTCGTTGTCCTCTTTGTTGTTGTTGTTGGAATGAATTTCTCATTCATTGCATTTTATATGTGAGGTAATTTGATTAAGTAGGCCAAGATCAGGAATAAAGAGCCAGAGCACTATATTTTTTATGACAACAGGAAAAGAATTTAATTCAGAGACCAAAAAGAAAGAAAAATTAACAAAACGACCAAAACGAATTTTATTCGACGACAACAAAATGGATATCCGGAGGAAAGTCAACCAACATGGTCGCTCGGTCGGAAATAGAGAGGCTATGGTTTGTTTTATGCAAAACCATTCGATTGGGGCAGCTATTTCACACACAAAAACAAAAACGAAAACATATAAACGTGTCCTTGTTGCATTTTTAAATTGCAATAGACGATGAAATAGTAGAACATAGATCCCTGAGAGTGGTTCAATTGGCTTGATTAAAAGCGGCAGGCAGTGTATAGATTCTTTTTGGCCTATTGTATAGATACGAGTACATACATATCGAAAATGGGTAAATGTGAATTTTAATTGGGTGGTATTAATCATTGCAGTTCAAAAAATATGTTTTTTTTCGAAAATATTTTTGAACAAAACATTGAAATTTTTAACTTGTGAAATGTTCTTTTTTTTTTGGAAAACCGAATAAATCTATCTACGATCTACGAGTAATATGTTGGATAATAAATTTATATTTTTTTTTTTGGTGCAGTTTAAGCACTCGAGTAAGACTACATTCAGTTTTGGAATGAAAAAATTCATATAGAAAACTATTTTTGTTTTTACAAAACGGATTTAACTTTACAACATCAATTCATAAATCAACATATTTTTTACAGTAGACAGATTATACTTTTTGTAAGGGTTTAAATGACATACATGACATTGCATTCTGACAGCGTTAGAAGAGCTAATATATAAAAACGAAAGCCGTTGAGTAAGTTGAAATGTGTGACCAAGTCAAACAAAAAAAATAGTTTTAATTAATCGAACATGTGTACTATCATTTATGTTCTTCTTGTCCAAGAAGTTTATAAAAAATAAATAAATAAATTAGGTAGCGCAAAAGTCCGTTGAGAACTAGGGCCTAGTGACTTACAACTCTCAACCATTCCTGTGTACGAGTACTGTTATCAGGGATGGAAGGGTCCTACAGTTTTAAGCCGAATCCGAACGGCTAATTTGAGAAAGCACTTTTCATGACAAGAATTACTCTTGGAGAATTTGTCAACTCCTCGCAAGAGGCAGTACCCGTGAAAAAACTTTTGGTGGTACAGGCAGGGATCGAACCCAAGACCTCTCGCATGACATTCCAACGCATTAACCATCAGGCATATAAACTGTAGGTCCTCTCCATCCCTGCAATTACTCGCACACAGGAATGGTTGAGAGTTGTAAGTCACTAGGCCCTGGTTCTCTACGGACTGTTGCGCCACCTAATTTATTTTTTTTTATCCTGCTGGTCCAATTTTGCATCACTATTTTTGAGCAAACTCGGTCTAATTTTGTCAATAGTGCGTTGAATGTTGGTTTTTAAATAATAAACTCTAGCCGGTTTATGAACAAAAACAGAAATTTGACCTAGTCAAGTGTGTCAGGTCACATGAAGGACGTATTAACTTCCCATAGGAAGTTATTGTAATGGGTCCGATTTGTCGAATTGAAAATTTTGACATTTCTCGACGTTTCAAGGTCCCTAGAGTCGAAATAAAAGATTTTTAGAAAGATGTCGCACGTTCGTACGTTCGCGACGTTGTTTTCGTCGTCAATAGCTCAAGAACCAGAAGAGATATCGACTTCAAATAAATTTTGTTATACAGATAATAAGGCAGAAAGATGCAGAAAGGGCTCTCAAGAAAATTGCGTGGGTGGTTTTTTTTACCATAGCAGTTTAAAAAAAGGTGAACATTTTGGTAAAACCTAAATATCTTACGAACCAAAAACGCTAGAGACTTGAATTAAATTTTATATAATATATTGTAACGTGATACCAAACAGGTATATTTTTTGAAAAAAATCCAATTAACAGTTTTTTGTTATAAATCAAAAAAACTGAAAAAAAATTTTGTCACCTCGAAAATTTTACGACTAAAATATGATTTTATCACCAAAACAATTTTGTGCAAAGAATAATAACGTTTTCAACATCTGGTAAAATTTTGAGAAAAACCGAATTGACAGTTTTTTTTATAAAAAATAAAAACCTAAGAAAAACATTACTCAAAGTTGGTAAAAATTGATTTTCGACTTAAATATCTTTTCAAAACCTTAAGATTTTGGCTTAGATCTACTTTTATCTTTTAAAAAATATTGTTGTCAATATTCAGTAAAATTTTGAGAAAAATCCAATTCACAGTTTTTTTACAAAAAATAAAAACCTAAACAAAAAAAATTAATAAAAGTTGGTAAAAATTGATTTTCGACTCAAATATCTTTTCAATACTTTGAGGTATTGACTTAAAACTACTTTTATCTTTTAAAAAATACTGTCGTCAACATTCTTTATAATTTTGAGAAAAATCTAATTGACAGGTTTTTTTACAAAAAATAAAAACCTAACAAAAAAACAATTCTAAAACTTGGTAAAAATTTACTAAAGACTCAAAAAGCTATTCAAAAATTAAAAATACTGTCTTCAAACTCTTTTTATTTCACAGAAAATATTGTTTTTGATATTCAGTAGTTTTTTTATAAAAATTAGACAGTCCGATTTTTCATAAAAAAATAAAATCTACAAAAAATAGTACGCAAATTTGGTAAAAATTGATGTTCGGTTCTTGATATCTCTCAAATTAATTTCATCCATCTAATTTGTAAACATTTAAGAAATGCAACTTAAATTGGTAAAAATTTGTTTTCGACTAAAAATCTATTTAATGAAACTAGATTTTCAAAGTAAACTAAAGTAAACTATGAAAAATATTGTTGGTAATTTTAAAATTTTTAAGAATAAAAAAATACGAATCCTTTTCCTTTAAGCATCCGCCCGAAAACCACAAATAAGCCTCAATTATGCAGATGATTTGACGATAAAAATATTCCGAAATTTAGTCAAAAAAGTCAAGTCAATGATTTAAGTAAATCAAGTCAATGATTTAAGTAAATTACTTATTTTTTTAAATTTATCATGAACTGTTAAATACTAAAAATAAATTTAGTATATGTAAGTATGTAATTCCATTAAACAAAAAAGAGGGGCCAGAATAAGAACTTTTAATTGTTCAAGGTTTAAAAGAAATGCCTAAAAGTTTCCGGAATAATAAAGCCAACCCAATTGAGGAAAACCTGATTAAGTTTAAACAAGCTTAAAAGAAATGTAAGGGACATATTCAACGCATTAAATTTCTGATCATTTGTAAAAAACCATGCGTAACACTAAGTCATCGTTGGTTCCTCGTTTTTAAAGAATACTCATCTTGTAAGCTTGATTGATAAAGCCAATTTACTTGCAACACAGTTTGCTATTAATTTGATGTTGCCGATTCTATTGGAAGAATTTTTTTTCGAACTTCTACAATTGCTAGAGTACTTAAAAATCTCGACATTCACAAATCTCATGTAGTTTAGTCGTGAAAAGGAGTTCTTTAATCTTTAAATCTGCCCTTCTCTACAGCTCTCTTGTTCATCCTGTCTCTAAAGTCCAATTTCACCTACACTCCCTCTTTCCAAGGTCACGGGAATGCTGATCAATCTTCAACTTAAGAAATATCTTGAAGAACAAAAGCTTGACTATCTTTCTCTCAATGGTCTAGTCGGGGCATAAATACAAACTAACGATAAAAGGTTAGGACACTTCTAGTGCTTCGAGATTTGAGAGATTTCAGACCCAGAAAATAATGTCGAGCTTGAGAATCTGGACTGGACAAACATTCCAACGCATTTTACAAAAACACAAATTTTGTGAAACGATTCTAAACTTTCTCAATTCTATTCGAAAACGTTTGTTGGAAAGTATTCCATATGACATCAGCATTTTCAAGTGATGATGTAACTTATGTGTTATTGTTATATAAAGATGTAAGTGTATAGGGATCCGAAAAGTCAGTTGAATTCCTTTAAATGAAACCAATCATACAGTTGGCTTAAGCAACAATACCATCCATGTGCGGAACAAATGTAAACGTAGAATCAAAGGAGACACCCAAAGCCTTTACTCTAGCAGTTCTCTGAAGAGGGATAATATCAAGAGAATACGCAAACTCATAAGTTGTGAGTTTCCCAGAAACAGAGATAGCGAAGTATTTCTTGACATTAAGTTTAAGACAGATAACCAAACACCAGTTTGATAAATGATCGAGGTCTATTTGGAGATTAAAGCAGTCATAAATAGAATTCACTTTTAAAAATAATTAACGATCATCAGCATGTGTGTGTATTTGACATTGCCTGAACTGTATGTTTTAACAAATATCATCGATAAAAATTATAAATAAAAGTGGACCAAGATGACTACCCTGGGGAACTCCTGAGGTATACATTTAATAGATCTCGAGGTTTGATTGTCAAGTTTTAAAATGATGTTTTTTCGCTGTTTTCATAAACAGGGCTCTTGTGAAATAGCCAGCTTCATTAATTCCCTCAAACAATACCTTAATACCTGTACTTTTAGGAAAATCCTTCAGTTTATCCTTGATCTAAATTTGATATGAACGTAAAAAGATTCTTTTTTTTTGCCACATTACACGAATGTGGAATGTCTTTCCAGGCTTAGTATTTGCCACTCTTTTCAATGTGAATACATTCAAAACCAATGTGTAAAATAATCATCAATTTAGATTTAGAAAGTAACATTTCACTATAGACCAAATATATAAAATTACGGATGTGGTAGAAAAAGCAATTAAAGAAAAACAAGAATTAAAGACACTCTATATTAAGACCGGAAACCAATCTGTCATTCTGGTTTGCCTACAAGCTGAAACGTCAACCACTATGCTACTCGTAATATCAATTCCCCACTGCTAAAGTCAATTCACCACGAATTGATGAGAAAATACGAAGATGATTGTGTAGTGCTTACCTGACCTAACATAGACAATTTTGTTGCAACATTGGTTGATAAGGAAAAATGATTAAATCTAATGCAGAATATAGGGATAATAAAATAAATCGGGTGGGCTAAAAAGTGTGTTGTATTTTGTGGTATTGTTTCTTATTATGTTTTTTGTAGGTGATAAACTAAAACTGATGTAATGCTAATAGAAATTCGATAAAAAAACATAAAAAACAAAAACACAAACAAATGGGTCACTCAGTGGCACCTAATGGGCACCTAGTGGCTACGGCGACATTAGCTATTGCATTTTGTTGCTCATTTTTTGTATCTCAATTTCTAGAGGTCTTTCTAATTAAATTTTTCAAGAAATTGTTAATTTCACTACATTTAAAAGTGTGTACTGAGTATAATACACTTTCCAATTCAATAAAAAGTTATTGTCTAAACAAGACATTTGTTGTAATATGTAAAGAAAACTTGAAAAAATGTAAATATTGTTTTTTTTTTTTTTAATTTTGAATGTAATATAAAAAGTTCTGATGCAGGTAAAATTATACGTTCCAAAAATTATCTTTTTTGAATGTTCTAATAATTATTTTTTTTTAATTTAAAAAAGATGATTTTTTCATAAAAGTATCTTGATAATTACAACAAAGTGAACAAGTTTTAACAATTTCACTATAATTTAAGTTTTTCAAATTAAAAAAAAAACAGACAAAAGTCAAAAGTGTGACCTCATCTGAATTAAGTAAAAATCCCACATAAATAAAAAGAGGCTGGGATGCGACCCACACTGATAACTTCCCATCCCGTCTGTCGATTTGTCTTGCTTAAAAGTTTGTCTATATGTATCAATTTTTACCAAATTTGCGTACTATTTTTTGTAGATTTTATTTTTCTATGAAAAAACGGACTGTTGCATTTTTATAAAAAAATTACTGAATATCGAAAACAATATTTTCTGTGAAATAAAATAAGTTTGAAGCCAATATTTTTAATTTTTGAACAGCTATTTGAGTCGAAAGTAAATTTTTACAAGTTTTAGTATTGGTTTTTCTTTTAGGTTTTTATTTTTTGTAAAAAAAACTGTCAATTCGATCTTTCTCAAAATTTTATAGAATGTTGAAAACAATATTTCTTAAAAGATAAAATTAGTTTGAAGCCAATGCCTCAAATTTTTGAAAAGATATTTACGTTGAGAAACAATTTTTACCAACTTTTATACATTTTTTTTAGGTTTTTATTTTTTATAAAAAAAATGTCAATTCGATTTTTCCCAAAATTTTTCCCATTGTTGAAAACAATATTTCTTATAAGCTAAAATTAGTAAGAAGCCATTATCTCAAATTTTTGAAATGATTATTTGAGTAAAAAATCAATTTTTGTTAAATTTTTTTTCGGTTTTTAATTTTTTGTAAAAAAACTGTCAATTCGATTTTTTTTTAAATTTTACTAAATGTTGACAACAATATTTTTTGAAAGATTAAAGTAGTTTAAAGCCAATATCTCAAAGTTTTGAAAAGATATTTGAGTAGAAAATCAATTTTTACCACCTTTTATAATTTTTGTTTTTAAGTTTTTTATTTTTTGTAAAAAAAACTGTCAATTCGATTTTTCTCAAAATTTTTCCCTAATGTTCAAAACAATATTTCTAATAAGTTAAAATTAGTAAAAAGCCATTATCTCAAATTTTTGAATAGATATTTGAGTCGAAAATCAAGTTTTACCCACTTTTATTAATTTTTTTTTTAGGTTTCTATTTTTTGTAAAAAAACTGTCGATTAGTTTTTTTTTTAATTTGTTCTAATGTTGAAAACAATATTTCTTATAAGTTAAAATTAGTTGGAACCCATTATCTCAAATTTTTGAAAAGATAATTGAGTAGAAAATCAATTTTTACTAACTTTTGTTAAATTTTTTTTTAGGTTTTTATTTTTTGTAAAACAAACTGTCAATTCGATTTTTCTCAACATTTTTCATAATGAAACAATATTTCTTATAAGATAAATTAAGTTTGAAGCCAGATATTTGAGTTTTTGAAAAGATATTTGAGTCGAAATTCAATTTTTACCAACTTTGAGTAATATTTTTTTTTAGGTTTTGATTTTTTATAAAAAAAACTGTCGATTAGATTTTTCTCAAAATTTTATCAGATGTTAAAAACATTATTCTTCGTTGCACAAAATTGTTTTGGAGATGAAATCGTATTGTAGTCGTAAAATTTTCTAGGTGACACATTTTTTTTTCAGTTTTTTTGATTTTTTTCCAAAAATATATTTGTTTTGTATCACGTTACAATATATAATATAAAATTTAATTCAAGTCTCTAGCGTCATGATAGCGGGTTAACCAAAATGTTCACCTTTTTTTTAAACCGCTATGGTAAAAAAACCACCCACGCAATTTTCTTGAGAGCCCTTTCTGTATCTTACTGCCTTATTATCTGTATAACAAAATTAATTTGAAGTCGATATCTCTTCTGGTTCTTGAGCTATGGACAACGAAAAAAACGTCGCAAATGTACGGACGTACGGACGGACGTACGAACGTACGTACCGTACACACGCACGCACAGACATCTCTCTAAAAATCTTTTATTTCGACTCTAGGGACATTGAAACGTCGAGAAATGTCAAAATTTTCAATTTGACAAATCGGACCCATTACAATAACTTCCTATTGGAAGTTAAAAACAACAACATCTGTCAAAACAAGTAAATACACTGCATCGAATTGTTTTTGGATTTTACATTATTCATGGACCTGTCAAAATTACAAATACAACAACGTTAACAAATGGGTGTTAGAGGGTGAAACGTACTAAAGATTCCTGTCTTTATGTGGAGTGTCTTTGACAAGAATGTTTGGGTAATTCTTTGATAAGGTAAGGCCCTTGGAAATTAAGTACAAACTGCTTAGAGGCCTTCTTAGTACTACCAGTACTACCAAACACAGAAATCATATCTTACGAACCAACTATTTAAAAAAAGAAAATTGAAGCCGGTGTACCAGAAGGAAGAGTCCTGCCTTTAAAAACAGGGGTATTCCAGTGGACATTAACGCTATCATGGACACCTTACCTGATGATACTGAAATATTGATGCTAGATAAAATCCGTTAAGAAGGCTGTACAAATTATTGAAAAATGCAGTCGATAACATTATTGATTTGACTCAAAAATAGCGCATACAAATATATGAAACAGAAACCACACATATAAACTTTATACCAATCGTCTAATTTTTACAAACGGTACAGAAGTAACTGGTGTTTTGTTTTATTTAGAAGCATAGAACTTTATGTTGGCAGCACTTTTTTAATTGGTGGCCATTTTGTCAGCTGTGGATGCTATAGAACCATGATTATGGATTTTTTCAATCATCAATTAAACAAATATAATGTACAGAAGCTGTTTTACCAACACGGCGCACCTCGTGCGACAATTGATTTATTGAAGGAAACGTTTCGTGTTATGGACCCATGAATTGAGCTCAAAAATGCTGCGATTTAACGCCACTTGACTACTCACTAGGTCACTAGTCTTCACCGATAAGCCCGAAAATATTGATCAATCGGAGGAAAAAATTTGCCGCGTTATTGCCGATATACGGGCAAAAATGTTGGAAAAAGTAATCCAAAATTGCTATCACGGCAGTGTACCGTAAAACAGACTTCTCCCTTCTTCATGTCGTCCAAATTAATTCTTCGATATTCTTTCGAACAGAATTTAAATTTTACGAAATAAAGAAACTAACTAACTAGAATTTAAATAATTTTGGAAACCGTCCGTTATTCATGTACTTTAAACATCCACAGATACTTCTGTACTCTTTTTTGTACAGAATAAAATCAAGCTGATAAATGTTGATAAAACACTATATGTATCTTGAGAGTTGAGAGAGTGCATCTAAGTTTAAAAACGTTCATCCAAAAGCCGCCTTAACCATTCACTTCACAACAAAATTCCCAAAGTCAGATTGGTTGGAAATAAATATCTATACAATTTTAACCGATTAAGATATCTTCACTCTCGATATAGCGGCTTTCTTATAAATACTTTTATAACCCGAAATAAAGTTAAAGTTAAGTAAACGCCCGGCCGTGCTATGGACTAACCATAAACTGCAATCGATCAACAAACTTGTGCGATATACATACATAGATAAGGCAAGAAGTTTATATTATATACAATGTCTACAAATCGGGCCAGACAGAAATTTATTCCCTAAAGGAGGTTGCAATAAAATAAAAGTCAATATATTTATGAACATAGATTCTTAAGTGTGAGGGAAATTCTGATTTTTCGAAGTACTTAATTAATAACACTATTAAAGTGGGTTGAGAGGGGTTAACGGGTAGGTATGGACGTATCCAGGTGCGCGTATAATAAAAGGTGTTGCGAATTGGGTTTTGTTATTGTATATTTTACGATATGGCGATATGGAGGTCCTCTGACTCTATAGGTTTGGGTATCTCAGCCTTGGCACGGATGTTAAAGGTAAAGTTAATCCCAGAATAAATTTTGAGAACTAATAAATTCACAAATGGAGAAGCAATGATACTGCAAACCCTAGACTCGGTGCTGCAGCTTTTACTATTCTACTTTCTGCTAACAGCTCGCCACACACAGAGAATGATGATGAATGCTCTCGATATCCGACTTCACTTGCATCCTTGCACATCTCACTTTTAGGGTTTTGGCTTATAATTTTTTTTTTGTTCTTATTGCGATTTCGAATTCTGAGCACTCCAACGTTTATACCAGCACAGCACAGTTGTTCGTTCATAATAAGCGGTTGAGGTTGGCTGGTAATGGCCGTCGTCATGTATAGTCATAGTCGTCGTAGACTACTTCGTCGTTGGGTGGTGGGTAATGGCAGCAAAGATAGGGTGGTAATGGGGTTTTGAACTTCGTTAGGGTTATATAGCTTCAGGTAATGGCTAGTATGTCGGTCTTAATTCAGTTTTTAGTTCTTTTGATTCTATATGGCATGTATTTATGTTGAAAATATCGTAACTTTGGAGCTCGATGTACCTAACCTACATACAGGCACATATGTATTTATATGATGGCCAATAGTGTGCTTAGTTTTGGTGGATTTTATAGTATAATTGCACAAAGTATTATAACTCGTATACCTAAATTGCAGAATGAGACAAAAAAAAAGGTTAAATAAGTTTTTTTTTTGTCGGTTCTTTGACTAACGGCTTGAGTTTTTGTGTGATCTTTATGCAAAAACAGTGTACCTGTTTGTGGTTTGGGGATTTTTATATCAGAATATGGATTTAATTTTTTTTCCTGATATGAGTGCTATAGTTTACTTTCAATGAAATAAGGAGATCTTATGTGACAAATGTGAAAAAGTTGGTTGGAAGATATAAGTAGTTATGTTTTATGATTTGTATAGATAGTGTTCTTCAATTTCTAAACTTATGGAAAAACAGTCTTCAATTAGTGATTAATTTTGTTCAGAATATAAACAAATGAAATCTTGTATAAATCTGTGTTTAATTCCTTTCAGTATTTGATCCATTATTGGGGTTTGTAATTGCTAACCCTTTAAACCTTATGTCCACTTAACTGAGATATAATTTAACTATTGGATGTTAAGTTGATCCTACAGACTTTACCTTTTACTTTTAAGACAGTATAATGAACCAACTTAACGTGTAAGGTAAGCATACGCCACAGTTCACCATTAATTCAACACTAACCTTTCTATTACAGAATGAAACTACTTGACTACTGTATGGTTAGGTTAGGTTAAAGTGGCTGTTGGTTGGGACGTCCAACACACTTAGACCAAAGTATGGTCCGTTGTGATACCACATGAATCAGTTAATCAGCTTAACTCGTTGAACCAATTGGAGCTTCAAATGAAGCGTAGGAGACAAGTAATGTCTGAATTTTTTAGATCGCTTGTATCGTTAAAGTAGTAGTCTCCAAGGTGGATTCTACGTCTTTGTGATAAGGCAGGGCATGTGCACAGAAGATGAGAGATTGTCTCCTCTTCTTCTTCGTCCATGCAACTCCTACAAAAATCATTTGCAGGGGCTCCAAGTCGAATAGCATGCCTTCCTATTAAGCAGTGCCCAGTCAGGACACCTATAACGTAGCTAATGTGCAATCTACTCAGAGAGATTAATTGTTTTGATCGCCTGGCGCTAAGAATAGGCCAAATTAGTTTTGTTGCGACACAGGTGGTGGTGTTATTCCACCTGAAGTTTGTCTATGGTATCTTGCTTTAGCATGAGCTTACATGTAGCTAAGGGGATACCTATGCTAGCATTGTGAGCCAGCAGAGGTAAAGTTGTTCCGCTTTTTGCAAGTTCGTCAGCTTTGCAATTTCCTGGAATGTCTCTATGGCCCGGCACCCAGAAAAGGTGAATGTTGAACTGTGTAGCCATCTCCGTAAGAGATGATCGACAATTTAGGGCTGTTAGTGAATTTGTGGAGACTGAGTCTAGGGACTTTAGCGCGGCTTCGCTATCCGAGAAGATGCGTATATCATTAGTTGATATAACGTTTTCTCTAAGCCAGGATAGGACTTCTTTTAAACCAGGATTTCAGCTTGGAACACGCTACAATGATCGGGTAGACGAAAGGAGAGACTTAAGTTTAGTCTATCTGAGTATATGCCTCCACCGACCCCATCCTCCGTTTTTGATCCGTCTGTATAAAAGTTTATAGGACCATCGTTCAAAAATGATGTATTCTCCCAAGAAGAAGCGCCGTCCACCATACCGCTACTCCATAAGTAAGGATCGGTCTTATGACTGAGATGTATAGCCAGTGTGTAATGCGGGGCTGTAGGCCCCATTTATTACCAATGACCATTTTGCAGGAGAACAGGGCTACTGTGGCCTTGTTTATTCTCTCTTGAATATTAGGTGTCCAACTTAATTTCTTATCTAAAATGAGACCCAAGTATTTTGCTTGTTCAGAGAATTTAAGTGGTACACCGTTTATGAGGGGAGGGTCAATGTGTGGGACTTTGTATTTCCTTGTGAAGAGGACAAGGTCGGTTTTTTGTGGGTTAACGCCTAGTCCACACCGATAAGCCCATCTGGTGAGCTTATTTAAAGCGTTTTGTAAGAGTTCTTTTAGTATATTGGGATGTTTACCCGTTACTGCAATAGCTATACATCGTCCGCATAGGCAAACACTCTGTATCCCTCTCTTTCTAGAGTAGTTAGTAATTCATTTATTACTAAATTCCAGAGGAGAGGGGATAGGACACCAGCTTGTGGTGTACCTATGCGTGTTGAGCCTTTGAGAGGAGGGACTTATCAATACTTGCCCTTAAGTGGATATCAATCAAACGTTGAAAAGTTTTGAGAAGGAATGATGATAAGCTGATAGGTCTTAGGTCTTTAGGGTTAACGTGGCTGGATTTTCCAGCTTTTGGAATAAAAACAACTTTAACTTGTCTCCAAGACATCGGGATGTATGCCAATTTAAGGCATCCCTTGAAGATGTTTTCTAGGATGGGTATTAGAAAACTTGCATTTTCTTGCAGTTCGGCTGGAATTACACCATCCGGACCAGCAGATTTATATGGTTTAAAGCTGTTAATAGCCCATTTGAGTTTTTCCCTAGTGACTAGACCTTGTGGGGGTTGTAAAGTATTGCCACCATTATTAGGTGCAATGTTATTAATAATATTAGAGCTACCAGGAAAGTGAACGTCTAGTAGCAAGTTGAGCGATTCTTCGCTTGAATTGGTCCAGACTACTGTATAATTTTAAGTGTTGCTATATTAAGATTTAACCAGTTCTTGAGAAAAAAAAGACGTATTTACATAACATAGTATAGAACAGGAGAAGGGATAAATTTTTTAAGAATTTTATATAAAATTATATCCTTAGATTTGAGTTATTTGTTTAAGTCTTGAAATACTTTCACTTCTTTATTCTTATAAGCTAACAAATTTTTCAACACTTTCCAAGATAAAACAAAAGTATGATTATCTAATGTATGATATTTCGATTATGTCAATGTCATCAGCATGTGCTAGTATTTGTACAGACTTTTGAAAGATAGTGCCTCTAGTGTTGACGTGGGAGCTCTGCACTATTCTTTCAAGGACGATGTTAAAGAAATCGCATGACAGAGTACCACCTTGTCTAAAGCCTTTTTTGACATCGAAAGGTTCTGTTAAGTTGTTTCCAACCTTTATGGAGCAGCACGAATTTTCCTTGGTCATCCTGCACAAACGGACGTGTTTGGCAGGTATGCCAAAACTAGGCATGGCTATATGCAGCCCGTCCCTGTAAATGCTATCATATACCGCCTTGAAATCGGTGAGCAGATGGTGGGTATCAATTTGATGTTCTTGAGTTTTTTCCGGGATCTGCCGTAATGTGAATATTTGATCGACTCTGGACTTTCCAGGCCTAAAACCACACTGATAAGGACCTATCAGGTTGTTGACTGTCTGTAGAAGTGGTCTCTCCATATCCTTAGCATTGACTACGGTTCCTTTATGATGCCTCCACTTTCGTTTATACAGCCTTCGGTTCTAGGTTTATGGACTTGGGAATTTCGTTTCACCTGCTCTTTAAACTTTTGAACTTCATTCCTGCATTTGAACCTCTCAACGCAGGGCCGGATTTAGAGGTCCAGAAGCCTCGGGCAATAAAGGAGCGGAGGCTCCCTCACCCCAAATTATTTTCAAAATACATAAAGTAAACCATTTTTTTTACTCGAGTTTTTCAATAAATAATTTATTGTGAAACCAAGTAGATTCCTTTAGTATTGAACAAACACATGCATATAAATATAAACGGAAAAAAGAATTATCTGAAATTAGATTTTAGGGTTAACGAACGGAATCTATCGAGCTTTTTTCGCCGAAAAATCGTTGATGATTTCGTTGAAATCCAGTTCTCGGAGTAAATCGCTATCAATGCTCAGGAAGCTTCGATAGACGGTTTTGTCCCATCGTGGTTCGATTCGAAGCCTATTTTTAAAATTTTCATTTTTGAAAATGAGCGATCTCCGGTGCAATTTTTTACCACCAAAGCATTCTCAATGCAATTTCGGGGTTTGGTAATGTAGCTCTAAAATTTTGATTTTCGAGCTTGTTACGATGAGGTGGATTTTGTATGACAATCGAAATCGATATTCTTCAATAATTATACAAATAAATTACTATTGACGGACTATTATTTTTTTCAATTTCTTGCATGCAGTAAAGTTCGTGAATAATTGATGGCATTTAATTGTGTCACAATAATAATTATTTGCTTATCAAACTGCATACCTGACTGCATAAAGAAATATGAAACAAATTACCAATTAGTCAATAATAAATTGATTTTCCAAGAATTGAAGAACAGAACAAACAGAAAAAACAGAATTGTATATAAGAAAAAAAAATGTTTTTCTCGATTTTTCCACCAAAAGTGTCTTCCTTTCTTAGCTTATCATTAAAATCGCTCGGGACAATTTTAATATTGTATCTAGAACACTGCTCATATGCTTTGTCCAAGAGCTCGAAGAACATATCCTTGGTGTTGTCATCCTACTCTTCTGTGGGGCGTGTGCGCATATTAGGCTGATGTTGCCGAATTTATCGGATTGTCATGAGGTGCTCGTTGATGCACATATAGTTCAAAAACCTAAGTTTTCACGTGCATATCCGATGTTCGTTGTCCTTTATTCGTTTGCTTGGGCTGTCAACAGTAAATCCACCCGTATTCGAGGCTTGTTGATGCTCCGCAACTGGGTTTTTTTTATGTGGTCGGGAAGTCACCCTGACGCACGACCTTCAACCTAAAGGACCAGGACCTTGATTTAACTCCAAGGACAAGAGCCGGCATAACCGCTCCTTACAGGCCTGGGCTTCGAATAATATTTCATAGTAGCTCTATAAGGTGTTTACTAAGTAGTTCAACCTAACTGGAACTATGGACGCCACCGTTGATTTCATCTTGGGAACTCCTCCGATGCCGTCTGGATGGAAGGCGAGGTGCCTTAGTGGAAATACCTCTTCCCCCCTCTTTCACGTTTGCTACAATCAACAACTTTAAACTGGAGTTGAACCCAATCTCCATTTGCGTACTAGGCACCTGATATTCACCACGGGGAGGTGAGAGTAGGAGTTAATAGACAGAGGTGGGTTTTTTAGAAAAACCTGTGGGCGCTTGTGTCCTCTTGAACACACATGTCAACCATTTGAACCGGGGTGATTGATACCACGCCCCTTCTCATTTTATTAACCGCTCACTTATGCTTCATTTCATTTAACTAATATATGTACGTCCAAAGCTTGAGTATAACTCACATATCTGGGCTGATGGTGCACCTGCAACCTACTTAAGCCTCTTGGACAGCATTGAACGTAGAGAATTTAAATTAATCGGTGATAACACCATCATAGGATCATTTACGGCGCTTGAACATCGTCGTAAAGTTTCTTGTCTCACGCTTTTTTACCGTTATTTTAACGGTTTATGCTCAAGTGACAGTTGCAATAGTCAGTTGCATTCCTCCCCTTAAACAGTTCAACCGTAATACTCGCGCTTCTAGGAATGCTCATCAGTATACCCTCGAGCTCAACTTCGGTCGTACTGTCAAGTATAGAGATTCGTTCTTTAGCCGTACTACGCGAATGTTGGATGCCTTACCACACTCTGTTTTTCCCAGCCATTTCAATATTCAGGAATTCAAAACCAATGTGCACCTCCTTTCAACCTCTCTCTCCTCTTCCTAGTGCTCACACTGTGTCTTTACATAATAAGGGTAGTAATATCCCCTCCCCTTAAGTGTGCGCTTATTATAAAAAAAAAATCCGTAAGCGATCACAATTTTGACTATTTTATTTTTCAAAAAGGTTTTTGTTATGTTTTCATAAGTTTTCAAAAACCCAGAGCTTGTGTCCAAAAAAAATTTGTGTAGAATCAAATTTCACAGCTTCTAAACATTCTTAAATACCTAATCATTGAAATGAAAGCGAGAGATAGTTTTTCGTGGATAAGTGTTCACAAAACTTCAAATAAAAGAAAAAGCAATTTCTTAAGCTTTAAGTTGCCGTATTTTTGAATTACCTGCGATTTCGATGTCTCAATTTTCACACATAAAAAAAAAACAAATATTAGAAAAAAAGAAAAAACAAAATTCAACGTTTTTACAAAAAATAGCGTTCACTACACATCACATAAACTGCTTAAACTAGAAATTTTGACCCCATTTGTTAAAAACGTTCATATACTTGCTACCTACCAACGTTTCTTAGAAATTCAAAAATTAGCATACAGTTTAGCATTCTCAACTTTTAAACTAATCGGAAACAAATTAACAAATACTCGTAAGTAGACATAGACTAGACACGTGTGCTTTTCTTATTTAATTTTATCCAAAAGACAATATAAGCCACATATAACATAATTATGTATGTTTAAAACAAATCATTTTATATTAGATGTACATAATTTATATATTGAGTCTTATTATTAGATTTCCATACAATAAATTCAAAACTAAAAATAAAAGCAAATAAATGAATCGTAAATTATGTTAATTAATTCCTGTGAATAAACATGGATGTATTTTTCTATAGTGTCATCATACATATTCCAATGAATTGTTTATAAACAAGAAATTCCAAAATCATAGTCGCATTTATTTAGTTTATTTAGGAAACCTAATTATAAAATGTTTATTTTTGGTGCGACCAATGAATATGTATATTAATTATTATTGTTCTTTGACCGAAATTCAAAGTCTAAAATAAAATTAGTATTCTACAAAAATATAATATTTGGTAGATCAAAAAAATATTAAAATATTTTATAAATTTGTTCGTTTTGCGATGTTACCCAAATAAAATGTGTACGATTGTATTTTCAAATTTTTTAAAATAAACACAAAATATTATTTTTTTCGTGGGTATGATTTGGATAAAATTGTAGAGATAAAAAAAGCTTTAAAATTTATTGGCAAAGAGTGATGTTTTGATTTTGACAACTTAATGTAGATAAAAGACGGTTCATTTTGAAATGAAACACACATAAATAATTAAACACATATGAACATAAGACATAAGACATAAGACATAAGATACGAAATATGAAATTGGAAAATGAAAGATAACATTGGCATTGAAAAACTCTGTGACATAAAAAACAAAGGGGGAAATAGTTATTGAACTTGATAATGAAAAATGTGTAAACAATTATTCTTAATTAATTGATGTGTTTCAGAGAACTAAAAATCTATTTGAATAATATTTATCCGTGAGGGGGCATTAGAGAGGTAGTTTTTTTTTGTTGATAAAATGTTAAAAGTCAAAATAAAACAGCCAACTTCTGATGTTTTGATTTTATTTTTGCTTGTATGTATTGCAGTTATCAAATCACACAGGTTGTATAGGTTAATTCCAATAATTTCAGATACATTTTTGAAAAAAAAAGGCTGGGATGCGACCCTTACTGATAACTTCCCATCCCGTCTGTCGATTTGTCTTGCTTAAAAGGTTTGTACGTTTTCGTGTGTTTTTAATAAAGTTAAATTGTTCTAAAAAATTTAAAAATTACCAACAATATTTGCATTTGATGAAATAGTTTGATTTCAAAATCTATTTTTGTTAACGAGAATTTTAGTCAAGAACCAATTTATACCAATTTTAGTCAAAATTTTTTATTTTCTTAAAATTTTGTATTTATTATAACAAACAAATACAAATTGGATGAATGAAATTAATTTGAAGTCAATGTCTTCTATTATTCACGAGATATCGAAAACCGAATATCAATTTTTACAAATTTTGCGTACTATTTTTTGTAGATTTTATTTTTTGAATTAAAATACTGACTGTTGGATTTTTATAAAAAATTACTGAATGTCGAAAACAATATTTTCTGTGAAATAATATTAGTTTTAAGCCAATGTTTTAAATTTTTGAAAAGATGTTTGAGTCGAAAGTAAATTTTTACTAAGTTTTAGTATTGTTTCTTTTAGGTTTTTATTTTTTGTAAAAAAAAATGTGGATTGGATTTTTCTCAAAATGCTACCGAATGTTGAAAACAATACTTTTTATAAGATAAAATTAGATTGAAGCCAATATCTCAAATTTTTAAAGAGATATTTGAGTCGAAAATCAATTTTTACCAACTTTTATTAATTTTTGTGTAACTTTTTTATTTTTTGTTAAAAAACTGTCAATTCGATTTTTCTCAAAAATTTACAAAATGCTGAAAACAATCCTTCTTAAAAGAAAAAACTATTTTCAAGCCATAATCTCAAATTTTTGAAAAGATATTTGAGCCGAAAATCAATTTTTACCAACTTTTATTCATTTTTTTTTAGCTTTTTATTTTTTTTCTAAATAAAACTGTTAATTCGATTTTTCTCAAAATTTAACTGAATGTAGAAAACAATACTCTTTATAAGATGAAATTAGTTTGAAGCCATAATCTCAAATTTTTGAAAAGATATTTGAGTCGAAAATCCATTTTTAGCAACTTTTAGTAATGTCATTTTTAGGTTTTTATTTTTTGTAAAAAAAACTGTTAATTCGATTTTTCTCAAAATGTTACCGAATGTTGAAAACAGTATTTGTTGTAAGACGAAATTAGTTTAAAGCCATAATCTCAAATTTTTAAAAAGGTATTTAAGTCGAAAATCAATTTTTACCAACTGTTATAATATTTGTTTAGCTTTTTAATTTTTTTTCTAAAAAACTGTCATTTCGATTTTACTCAAAATTTTACCAGATGTCAAAAAATTATTTCTCGTTGCACACAATTATTTTGCAGATAAAATCATTTTTTGTTCGTAAAATATTAAGTGTGGAAAATATTTGTGTTCGTTTTTTTTTTTATTTATAAAAAAACCGTTAATTAGATTTTTTCCAAAAATATATTTGTTTGGTATCACGTTACAATATGTAAAATAAAATTTAATTGAAGTGTTATTGATTCGTGAGATATTTAGGGTTAGCCAAAATGTTCACTTTTGTTTTTTTTTAAATTGCTATGGTAAAAAAACACCAACGCAATTTTTTTGACAGTCCTTTCTGCATCTTTCTGCATTATTATCTGTATAACAAAATTTATTTAAAGTCATTATTAACTTCCCATAGGAAGTTATTGTAATGGGTCCGATTTGTCAAATTGAAAATTTTGATATTTCTCGACATTTCAAGGTCCCTAGAGTCGAAATAAAAGATTTTTAGAAAGATGTCTGTGCGTGCGTGTGTACGTACGTTCGTACGTCCGTACGTCCGTATGTCCATTATAAATCAAAAAAACTGAACAAAAAATTGTCACCTCGAAAACTTTACGACTAAAATATGATTTTATCTCCAAAAACATCTGACAAAAATGTTGAGAAAAATCTAATTGACAGTTTTTTTATAAAAAAAACCTAAAAAAACATTACTCAAAGTTAGTAAAAATTGAATTTCGACTCAAATATCTTTTCAAAAACTTAGATTAAGACTTCAAACTTATTTTATCTAATAAGAAATATTGTTTTCAATATTCTGAAAAATGTTAAGAAAAATCGAACTGACAGTTTTTCTTTACAAAAAATAAAAACCTTAAAAAACAATACTAAAACTTGGTTTTACAATACTAAAACTTGGTAAAAATTTACTTTTGACTCAAATAGCTTTTCAAAAACTACAAATATTGGCTTGAAACTTATTTTATTTCACAGAAAATATTGTTGTCGATATTTAGTATTTTTTTTTATAAAAATCCAACAGTCCGCTTTTTCATCAAAAAATAAAATCTACAAAAAATAGTACGCAAATTTGATAAAAATTGATACATATAGACAAACTTTTAAGCAGGACAAATCGACAGACGGGATTGGAAGTTATCAGTGTGGTTCGCATCCCAGCCTCTTCTCTTTACTGGTTTTTGAGCTATGGACAACGACAAAAAATTTCGCGAACGTACGTACACCATGCACGCACAGACATCTCTCGAAAATTTTTTTTTTTTACTCTAAGGCCCTTGAAACGTCGGGAAATATCAAAAGTTAAAAATTCTCATTCAGGTTAAAATATACCAACATGTGAAAAAAGCCTGCATTGTGCCTCCCATAAAAACAAAAGCGAAATTTCATTGATAACAAATGACGTACGAAGGACGATAACATTTAGGAACTTAATTCGTAGACGTTATCAAAGGTCAAGAGATCTATTTCTGAAATTTCAATTGAATTTGCTTAACAAATTAGTTATACAAAAAATGCAGGAAATTCGTAAAAAAGACTGGAATCGAATGTTATCCCAAATTGACAAACATAACCAAGAAATATGGAAACTTTCGAAGATTTTTAAGAAAAAAAAAAAGAATAGAATCCCATACCTCGAATATAATGGCCAAATTCTTCATACGAATAAAGAGAAGGCTATACTGAATTCGGTAAATGTTTGCTGTCTAGTCACTCAATAACAGATGACTTTAGTGACATTCAAACCAAACAAATAGTACAAAACAGTATTAACTCTATTAATCTATATTCAATAGAATTAAATAATATCCGTATACCAATATCTCTTGTTACAGACACCATTGCTTCTATTCGCATAAAAAAAGCTGCAGGTAATGATAAAATTTCAAACAGGGTCATTAAAAACATACCAAAAAATGCTGTTCAGTACTTATCATCCCTATTTGAAAGTTGTCTTCGACACGGATATTTTCCAAGAAGGTGGAAGATTGCTGAGATAATTTCCATAGCTAAACCTACGCAACCATTGACACAGGCGTCTAGTTATCGCCCAATAAGTTTACTCAGCTGTTTAGGCAAACTTTTTGAAAAAATTATCCTTCTTAAGATGAATGTCTTGTTCCAATCGAACAGTTTGGTTTTAGGAGGGAACACTCGACGATTCACCAAATAAAAAGAATCACAAGTATAGCAAAATAATCGCTTTCAAATAAAAAATCCTTAGGTATGGTTTCGTTTGACATTCAAAAGGCATTTGACAGTGTTTGGCACAACGGCTAAACTATTTACTCAAAATTTTCCTACTTACATTCTTAAAATTATTCAAAGCTTTCTTACAGATAGGCTTTTTTATGTCAAAATTTTGTCTGATTCATCACCTCTGTTCTCCATAAAAGCAGGGGTTCCACAAGGTTCAACCCTATCGCCCCTTTTATATAACTTATATTTATAATGTATATTGCTGATTTTCCAAGAGATTTACACTGTGAAAATGCCTTCTTTGCTGATGATACAGCTATATTCTGTAGTTCTAACGACTGTCAAAGTATATTAATGAATCTACAAAATACTTTATTTAATATCGAAAAGATTTTTCACAGGTGGAAAATCAAAATAAACCCATCGAAATAATCTGAAGCAATATTTTTATCACGAAAGAGAAAAGCCTCAAATCTATCTAAATATAATCTGTCGATCTACAACACTCCAATTGAATGGACATTATCATCATCAGTTCCTCTAACCCCGTACGGGGCATAGGGCGTCAACAAAACGTCTCCATCCTTCTCGACCTGCAGCTAGATACCTTAACTGTGGCCACGTCTTTCTCTGGGAGTTAGCTTCCGATAGCACTGTAGATTTCCATGTTGTTCTTGGTCTTCCAACCCGCCGTGAACCCTGAGGATTCCATTCAAAGGACTGCTTCGCAATATCATCGTTTTGTTTCCTCAGTGTGTGACCAATCCATTGCCATTTGCGCTTTCTGATGTCGATGTCCAAGCGCCTCTGACCTGTTCAACGCCACAATTCAGGGTTAGATATTGTTTGTGGCCAGCGAATTTTAAGGATGTGACGCAGACAGGGGTTCACAAAAGCCTGCGATTTTCTCGAGATGGTGGCCGAGACTTTCCATGTTTCACAAGCATATAATAGCACGGATTTCACATTGGATTCGAAGAATCTCAGTTTAGGGCGTAAGGAGACTTGACTGGATTTCCAAATTTGGGACAGAGAACCAAAGGCAACGCGAGCTTTATTTATTCTGCTTTTTACGTCCAGATCCGTACCACCATTTGCTGATACAATACTTCCGAGGTAATTAAATTGTTGGACCTCTTCAACAGGCGTGTCATGCAGAATAATACGATGTTGTGTAGCCCCCCTACACCTTCCTGTATTTTTGTCTTTTTGCTATTTATTTTAAGACCGTACGATTTTCCTTTCACCCGTAAAGTTTGACACATCTCGTTCAGCCCACTGATGTTATTTGCCATGAGACATTATATCGTCGGCATAGTCTAAATGGCTAAACCTTTCAAACGTTCTCCATTGAATACCTTACCTCTCAGTTGTACCGACGCTGGCCGTCAGAATATCATCTATCGCCAGCAGAAAAAGAATTGGCGATAAAACATCCACTTGTCTCACACCCTGACACACTTCGAAAGAGTCGGATAGCTGCCCATTATGCAACACGAAACACCTTGCATTGTTGTAGGACTCCTTTATAATGACAACAATTTTTGGCGGAATTCCTCTCCCAAGAAGTGATCTCCATATACATTCTCGGTTAACTCGGTCAAAGGCCTTCTCAAAATCTACAAACATGAGGTTTAGCGGTGTTTGAAATTCTGCAGACTGCTCAAGAACAATGCGTAAGGTGTTGATATGGTCAACGCACGACCGACCGCTGCGGAAGCCAGCCTGATTCCTCTTGAGTGTAGTCTCAATTCTAGCCTTTATCCGTTCGAGGATTAAAGTTGCCATTAGCTTTGGGAAAACGGACAAAACGGTAATTGAATGGACAACAACAATTAAATACCTTGGTATCACTCTCGATAAGACGCTAACATTTTGAAATTATATTACTTCCTCCATCAAATCTTATCCCTCTACCTTTCCCAAAATCATCATCCATTCCCACATAAACAAGGCATACCAGCCAACGTTTATGTCACCAACTCCCATCCCACCTCCCACGTTGTAATGGCGAAAAAGCTAGACAGCGCTCCTATCTCCTATGCTCCTTCTCACTCTAGGTAAATTAGCTGAATTGCTGTTACTGAATCCCAATCTTTTCCTCACATATCAGAATGATGAATTAACATCAACTGATTCCTCATCCTATATCTTCCTTCCCTACCACCTCTTATCTTTATTGGGCTGGATCTAAGGTGTTAAACGACCCGTGCCGATGATCAGCATGGCTGGGGGCCCAATTCAAAAATAGCCCAGTCTCTAACGGAGTATCCTGATACCTGGCGACCTCCGGATTAACTAGCCTTATCTGTACATGCGAATCTCTGTGCAGACGGACCTCTTTTCTTCGCAACTCGTGGGATTAAGATGGAAAAAACAAAAAACAAAAACAAAAATTTAAAGGATGATGAGACCGGTATCTCTTCAGGACCGGGCGGCAATTTGGCGTCAAAGCCTGTTGCCGTATCTCTTGCGGCCAGCACAGAGAAGGGAGTAGTGGCTAACCATGGATACTCCTCTGCAGCTGGCAGCAACGAGGATAGGAAGGTAGTGATACCTAATTTCAGTAGTGGCAGGGTTGTGAAAAATGGCCCTACCACTACTAATGAGAGAAAGGGGAAACTCTCGAAAAGCCAATATAGGCAAAGGCGGCAAGCGGCGAAAATCCTGAAGGCCTCTGGTGCATCATCGGGGGCTGAAAGGACACCGCAGCAAACCGCTAGCGTCGAATGGGCAAAAAGCATACTTGCTACAACTAAGACCAGTAAGGACTCTACGTTCAAACGAGAAAGGTCTCTCGAGGGGGCCGTACCGACACCAAAACGGCCTCGGGTGCACAACACCAGCACTCCCCTCAATTCCATCAAGAAAACCAGTTTCAGTGACGTCGCGAAGGGCAAAGTCGTGGTTGCGGTCATTGACAGGAGTGATGATGATGAAACAATATCGGCTGATCGTTGGCAGTTGGTCAAGGTTAAGCTCTCGGGTGGCTTTTTAAGCATTTTGAGGGAGCTTCCAGGACCACTTCCTTCCATACGCGATGGGGGTTGGCATCAAGGCCACGTAAAACTCATGGTTTGTGGCGATCAGAGGTCTTGTGACTTGTATAAGCTCGCTGTCAGCCGGTTAGGTGAAGTTTGGCCAGGTGCGAAGCTCGAGGTTGTCGCTAAGGAAGACATTCCTAGCAGACCTAGAGCCCGCATTTGGATCCCAATGGAACCTGCCGGTATCGATGAAATTCTCGAGATGATCAGAGTTTGTAACCCGTCCCTTCCGACGCACAACTGGAAGATAGCCAAGCTAGAGGAGGTAAAGAATCTTTATAGGAGCGCCATTTTGGTACTCAATAAGGAATCTTTGGCTCCTCTAGCCATAAACGAGGGCTCGATAAACTATGGCTTCGAAACCATTAAAATTCGAGTCTATAAAAAAGATGAGGTTAACGCGGAAAGCGGGCCTCCAAAAACAACCGAGGGTAAACTAGCGGTTGGTGGGCCTGGGACATCGTCTTCTCTCTTGACTGAAGGTGACGATGCACCAATGCCCTCTCCAATAGCGACCCCACCCTCTACAAAAGTCGTTGACAGTCCATCCTTAATGGAGACTGAGGACGACCTCAACATGATCCTTTTGAGCGAGGACGAACTCTTGGGTTCATCCTCAGACTCAGAGGATCAGAACAAAACTGTGGTGGAGGTTGATCTGCCTTATTGTAGCCAAAATGCTGCAGTTAGTACAGATTAATCTCCAGCACTCCGTAAAGGCCTCGGCCTCGGCCTCAATTCTTCTCCGGCTGGCGAGAAACGGGGAAGACATTGTCCTGATCCAAGAGCCATGGATTGTGAGATCCGTTGTTCGTGGACTCAGAACTCCTGGATACTACACACTGTGTGTGACAGATAGAGGTGAACCTAGATCTTGCATACTAGTGAAACGTAGCATTAATGTATTTTTACTCCATCATTTCAGTGAAAAAGATACCACCGTAGCTAGGCTGGAAACAACCAAGGGAAGTTTCTGGATAGTGTCGGCGTATCTTGGCCATGACCACCTTGGCCCTCTCCCTGGAAAAACCCTGGAGAAGATCGTCGCTGAAGCGGAAAGGCAAAGGATCCGCCTAATTATTGGGAGCGATGCTAACGCTCATCATACGGTATGGGGAAGTACCAATATCAACGACAGAGGTGAGTCTCTTTTTGATTATATTCTAGGTACTAACCTCTTAGTAAGTAATGTTGGGAATGAGCCAACCTTCATAACTTAAACTCGACAAGAAGTCCTAGACATAACTCTTGTCTCAGATACTATACACCATATGATCTTGGACTGGAAAGTATCCAAAGAACACTCGTTCTCTGATCATAGATATATCCAGTTCAATATCAATGTGGATGATAACCCGAGTCCATTGACTTTTCGAAATTATCGGAAAACTGATTGGGCCTCATACAGGAACTCATTACAGAGTTTACTAAAACCTGGACTATCTTGTCCTTCCTCTAACGCTAATGAACTTGACAATAAAGTCAATGACCTTACCTCAGCTATGAACAGATCGCTAGAAATTGCTTGTCCACTTATACACATAAGAGGAAAGAGGAAACCACAATGGTGGGCCTCAGAGCTTGACTCGCTCAGGAAAGAATGCAGGAAACTGTTTAACCGAGACAAAGCCGCAAAACTAGCCTTTCACTGGGATTCTTACAAAGAATCCCTAAGAATTTACAAGAAGGCACTAAGGAAATCTAAACGATCTTCTTGTCGATCCTTCTGTGGCACGATAGAAGAAACTTCTGAAGCCTCTAGGTTACGGAAAATTCTATCAACTAATCCAGCGATGCCAAGCTGCTTGAAAAATGCAGACGGCTCCTGGACAAATTCAAGTAATGAATCGCTGAACTTACTACTGGATACTCATTTTCCTGGAAGTTCTCTTACCGAGAGTTGCAACGGTTATATACGTTCAAGTCCCAATACTACATATCCACAAGGTCTGATTACAAGGGACAAGCTACAATGGGCTCTCAACAGCTTCAAACCATTTAAATCTGCAGGACCAGATGGAATAACACCAGCCGAGCTACAGAAGACTTCTGACATAATTGCACCAATCCTTGAGGCAATTTTTACCAGCTGTCTTTACCTGGTCCATGTTCCCTCGGCATGGCGAGAAGTTAAAGTTGTTTTTATACCCAAGGCAAGTAAATGCTCGCAAGTCAACCCTAAAGATCAACTACCTATAAGTCTATCATCATTCCTTCTTAAGACCTTGGAAAGACTGATTGATATCCATTTAAGGGCAAGTATTGATACAAGACTTCTGTCTTCGTCTCAACATGCCTACTGTAAAGGTAAATCGGTGGAAACAGCGTTACACACCTTAGTACGCACCGTCGAATATACCCTCCACCATAAAGAGTTCGCTATGGTTGCTTTCCTTGACATCGAAGGTGCCTTTAACAACGTGGACACATCTGCAATCACATCTGCACTAACATCTCTAAATGTAGAGAGTTCGCTTCAGGAGTTAATTCATTTAATGCTTACTAGCAGAATAATTAACTCAAAACTGGGCAACTCTTCTGGCAGACGATTCGTTAGTAGAGGGACACCGCAAGGTGGTGTTCTATCCCCCCTCCTCTGGAACCTAGTGGTGAACGAAATCCTAACTGGTCTGGATGCGAAGGGTTTCAGAGTGATAGCCTATGCGGAGGACGTTGCTATAGCAGTTTCAGGAAAGCATCTTAACACGTTAAAAGAACTCTTACAAAATGCCTTAGACAGACTAATACTTTGGGCTGATCGGTGTGGACTGGGTGTTAACCCACACAAAACCGATTTGGTCTTATTTTCGAGGAGATACAAAATTCCATTTGTCAACCCTCCCCATATTAAAGGAATCCAATTAAAATTCTCAGACGAGGCTAAATACCTGGGTCTTGTCTTGGATAAAAAACTAAATTGGAAACGCAACGTACAGGAAAGAGTCAAAAAAGCTACTGTAGCTCTCTTTTCTTGCAAAAAAAGCCATTGGTAATAAATGGGGCTTACAACCCAGAATCACGCATTGGCTATACACATCGGTAATCAGACCGATTTTAATGTTCGGTGTGGCAGTATGGTGGACTGCTTAAGAGAAAGGTATAAACCGGAATAAATTAAATAAAGTCCAACGTTCAGCTTGCCTATGTATAAGCGGATCGCTTCGCACGACCCCATCTGCGGCAATGGACACGTTACCTCTACCTAACACCTCTTGACATCTTTAGCAAACAAATAGCTGCAAGTTCTGCTATTCGCCTCAAAGCTTCGTCGCAGTGGGCTAACAACAACATTGGCCACTCCGTTATTCTTAGTTATTTAGAATCAATCCCAAAGCACACAGACTACACCATCCCCCAACTACAATTCGACAGAA
Organism: Eupeodes latifasciatus; assembly: GCA_920104205.1. Classification (NCBI taxonomy): domain Eukaryota; kingdom Metazoa; phylum Arthropoda; class Insecta; order Diptera; family Syrphidae; genus Eupeodes; species Eupeodes latifasciatus. Next base: position 77,921,099 of record OV049924.1, read on the forward strand.
ATTTCCAGATTTCTATACCTCCCAGATCTTTTTGGGAGGATAGGACATTCTTGGAAGATGAGTCAATCCTTTTCTATACAGATGGGTCAAAAACAAAAGAAGGGGTTGGTGGAGGTGTGTACTCTAAACGACTGAAATAAAGTCTCTCATTCCGCCTTCCCAATCATTGTAGCGTGTTCCAGGCGGAACTTCTGGCGATAAAAGAAGTCTTGTCCTGGCTTAAAGAAAACGTGATATCGACATCTGATATCCGTATTTTCTCAGATAGTCAGGCCGCTATTAAATCTCTGGATTCTGTCTCTACAAACTCTATAACAGTCCAGAACTGTCGATCATCTCTAATGGAGATGGCACAACAGTTTAATATTCACCTTTGCTGGGTGCCGGGCTATAGAGACATTCCAGGTAACTGTAAGGCAGATGAACTCGCCAGGAACGGTACAGTACAGCCCATTCTACCACGTTTGGCACGTACTGGCATACCAATCGCTACTTGTAAACTGTTGCTAATGCAAGACGCTGTGAGGAGGGCAGGCACCAGGTGGAACAACATCACCAAGTGTCAAATCACAAAAAAACATCTAGCCAACACTGGATTTAAAATGTTCAAGGTGCTTGCTCTCTCTAAGCAGATCGCATATAAGCTCGATAATAGGTGTCATAACCGGACACTGTCTAATAGGAAAGCACGCCATGAGATTAGGCGTATTCTCAAATGACTTCTGCAGAAGCTGTATGGACGAGGAAGAAGAAGAAACAGTTCTTCATCTTCTCTGCACATGCCCTGCTCTGGCTCGAAAACGCAAGAATTACCTAGGAGAATTCTTCTTTAACGATCTAAACGATCTAAATCATATCGGCATAAGCAGCCTCTCACGTTTCGTAAGAGACTCAAACTGGTTCCATTGAGCTTAGGAAGAAACCTCAAGATTCATGTGGTATCACAATGGGCCATCAAACTGGCATAAGTGTGTCCGTTTCCATCTTGGACAGCCACTTCAACCTAACCTAACCTAACCTCTATCAAAAGGGTAAATGTTTTAATAAAAATTCTATTTCCACCTTTAAATAAAAATTGTTATTTAAGCAAAGATAATAAGATTCTTCTTTATAAAGTCGTAATTCTACCTTCATTAGTATGTATATGCTGCTCCTTCCTGATATAAATGTGCTGAATGTCACCTGAAAAAACTTCAAATTTGTCAAAACAAAACTTTAAAAATGATTATGCATCTTCCCTGGCATTTTTCCACACTAGCATTGCATGACATTACTAAAATTCCAACAATTAAGTCTAAAATTACAACAATTTCAAATAAATTTGAGAACAAAATATTCTATTCACGATAATGTATTAATAAATTCACTTGATTAAACCATTAAAACACGATTTCATTGAAGAAGAAATAAATTTGAATTTGAAAATTCTTATTTTACTTTGACAAAATTATTTGAAATCCAAGGAATTTATTTATTAGTACCATTATAGGCAGGTGACCAAAATTACGAGCATCTATAGAAATCATATAAGCTTCACCATATATATATGTACATATACATATGAAATGTATGTACTCGTATGTGACATTCCGACAGAGATAGTATTCATTTTCTCACCTTATATTATCTACTTTCAATACAATTTACAATTTCTGGTCTAACTTACCTCAATGTCTACAACACACTCTTAATATCTTTGTTCTAAACTTTTCAAATATTTACTCGAAATACACAAATAGTTAAGTCTGTTATCCTTCAAAATCAATATAGGTACATTCTAGTAGAGTTATTACCTCAAGTCTTTTAACTTTATTATATTCAAAAGAAACAAAGAAAAATCTAAAAAGGAGATATGTACATATTTATTTTCCTAAATTTTTAACATTAAATAAAAGTCCACTACAAACAAGAGTATACCTTTAATCTCTTAAGAGCAAGAGGCACACGCTTCATTTGTTTGCAAAGCATGTCCGTATTAAATAATATCGATATTGTCACACAATTCATATTTAAGGATCCGATAACATTCTCGACTCGATTGGACTCCATAAACCTAACCTATCAAACCAACCTATCTAACAGAGAAAGTCCATGCAGTTTTGGTAGGTATATACACTATCTACAACCTAAGTATATTGATATTGTGGTAAAAGTAAAGCTGTATATTTCAACATTACACTAAAACTACGTGCGTATTAATTTATATCTTTCCATCTGAGCAAATAATATAAGAACAAAAATCCAACTGAATTTGTATAGGCATAGGTATATGTATCTATGTACATATTATAAGCTTGTGTATCTATGGATTGGAATTCTATGCCCCTAATCACTTTATAGCCATATCAGGGCCATAGGCCATGGAGCATCATTGCGTGCTTAACTATAGGAACTCTAGCCTAAACAAAAGCACCTCTTTCCCGCATCCGCAATCCAACCAACTCTCAGTTGTATACAAACTCGAAATTCCTTCTTCTCCTTCTCCTTCCCTTCTTTATAGTTCTTTCGACCACTTTGTTACTGCTCCATATACCTAACTACAGGACAAATACTCGTGTATAAATGAACCAACCCTATCCAAAGTTATGAGGAAGGCGGCAGAACCAGTAAGCAGCAGAACAGAAGAATGAGATTCCCAATGCCATCTCAATCCCAACAGCTAACAGCTATAACAGCTATAACAGCCAACACCATGCCGGCATTATGATGAGCTACATGTTTTGATAGCATTGAGATCAAGAGCACGTTTTTATGTTAGCCTAGGTTCGGGTCGGTCGGACTCTTGTTTACATGTTAGCTATATGGGGCTCGGCTGCGCTCGGCCTTCTATCCTGGTCCCTTCTCGTCTCCTGCTTCAATTTCAGCTTCGCTTCGTTAACTTTTGCTTACGCGCGCTTACCTGTTGTTTCTGTTTCTGCTCTGAAATTGCTAAAATAGAATATAAAAACGGCACCTGCGCACCGTCAATGTTATGTGTTGCCTGCAACACTTATCTTCTTCAATTCAACAAGCTTCAACTTTAAGTGGTTCTTGGCAACATGTTGCTATGGGGAAGTCCCATACCCATTCCCATCATCGCCCCAGCAGCGCAACAAAACAACCTGCTTCGTGGCTGCCTCCAATGTTGATGGAGCACTGAAAAATCTAAAGATACCAATTCAGTGTTTGCTTGCCTTCCACGTTGAACGCTTGGCTTAAATAGTAACTTGTAATAATTGTAACGTGTCGTCGTTCGTTTCGAATGCACATGGCGCGGCGCGACGAAAATATTTTTATCACATTCCACGTTGCCGTACGGCGTACTCTTGTAGTTCTCTAGACACTTAGATACTTTTTGTATTTTCATTTTATAAACGATCGCTGATTCTTGTTCGACAGTCAGTCAGCAGTGAACCGCGGATAGAATAGCATTAAAATAAAATAATACCTAACGGAATTAAATACAAAATATAATACAACAACAACAACAAATATCAATCTTCTATAGTCGTCTCGTCGTCGTCGTCGTGATATTTATCATTTCTGCTGCAGCAAATATATCTCCTATTAATTTCGTCGACGGAACGGACGATTTTGATGTATGTGCAATGGCAATGTTGTTTTTAGGCATTGCATTCAATTAAATTCAATTTACGGTGCGTTTTAACATTGGGACGAGGTTAGTTTGGTACTGCGATGGGAGTGGTATTGGGTTTTTGAGATTCGGGGATTGGAGTGAGATGATGCGACAGTGATGCTTTAATGCTTTACTGATGCATGTATAGAGAGCGTTCTTGAGAGTCAAGCCCACTAAAATTAAAATATAAATAAAAATAACCCTCTAACCATAAAATATCTAAACACAAAACAACAACAACAACTACTATAAACATAGATACAGTATCTATAAAACATCGGATGATATAGTTTCTTGTGGTGTATTTACAAAAAATAATAGAAAAGTCGCGTGTTTTAGTGTCTTTTATTTTTGTCGCTTCTTTTTCTTTTTTCTTTTTCCACTGTTAGTATAGTTGAGAGTTGGTTTATTATGTTTTTTTTTTTTTTTTTTGTGAATTTATTTTTATTCAAACTGTGCTGTGGCTGTGGCTATGCATGCCGTGTGTGTTGCTTGTTGCGATATAAATTGCATCACACTTTTTGCGTTACTTTTCTTCGGGTGACACCGTGTAAATTAATATTCAAATGAGAAACCGCCCGCAATAGTGTCGTATATTTGAACGAGTAGTAATTTTCTTTTTACCTTGTTTTTTTTTTTTTTTTTTATACGCACTGTGCCAAAGTGTCAATCGATTCTCGGAGGAGTGTTGTGTATATTAAATCAAAACTAAATAACGACCCCAAAAAAAAACTTAAGAAAAACCGTTGTTTGTGTGACAATATCACGATCATAATCATATACCTACAATGACGGCAACGGTAACGGCAGCGACGAAGCGACGTCAACGTCGAGACGTTCAACAACGACCTACAACTTATTTCATTGAATATTTCTATCTCCGTCAAATTGAATATCTTAATCGCATATAACCAAACATCTGTAATTATGTTTATTTTAATTAATAAACAAGAATTAGAGTGTGAATAATAATGAAATTGTTTACAAAAATTGTGTTGTGCCTTTTTTGCGAGACCATAAACCTGTCTTTCTGTTTTTTATTCTTTTTTCATCTATTTACTTTTAATGGTTTACCCGTAAGACTAGTTGACTGGCCTTTTCTCGTTCCCGTTTTGTTTCTTGTGGTGTTCTTTTGAGAGGGATTTTCGATTAAAAGTCTTGAAAGAGACCCCCCCCCCCCCAAAACCAACATCAGAAGAAGAGTAAAGCTTTTTTTTTCAATGGTTTGTGGCTTACTATGGAACAAGTTTAATTGTACAATAAAAACAAAAACGTCACACTCGGTTGGACGAGACGGGACGGGATGGGACGGGACAGGTACCAACTTCTGACTTGATAATAATAATTGTGGTAATTGTATGAATTTTGGCGCCCTTGTTTGGAAGTTTTGTTGTTTGTTTGTTTGTTTTTTTTTTTTTTTGCAAAATTTGTATAGAAAGAAGAAACTATAAAAATAATTAAGTTTATAGACAACGAAATGACGACGAAACTTCATTTTCAGGTATTTAAACAGTTTTGTCGGATAATTTAAAAGAAGTGTGTTGTGCAGGTTATAAATAAATAGAAAATAAAATTTAGAAACATAAAAGCACCTTTTTTACCCACCTATAAAACCCCTCTAAGTCTAATTAATCTTAAATTAAACTTTTGTTGATTTAATTGATTTAAAACGTTTTAAAATACAATCAAGTATTTAGTAATGAATTTATTTAGATAGATGGACGGGTAATTATTTAAAAACAGAAAATATACAAAGTTGTTATTTCTTGAATGCATTTTTTGAATAAAGTCATTTTATATTCAGTTGGAATTTTTAAATAAGAAAGTAGGAACTTAATTTTTAATTTATTCGTTTGTTTGTTTTTTTTTTTTGAACAATTTAGTTTTTAAAATTCCTTTTCAAAAAGGGTGCATTTATTGGTTTCAGGAAATAGAAAGCTTAGGTTCATTAGATCTAATAATGTTCAAAATGTTTATATTCATAAAAAGTTATTTAACCCAAAATAACCAAGAAATTTAACTAATTTAAAAGGGGCTGGGATGCGATAACTGATAACTTTCTATATCGGCACGCTTTTCAAACATTTCTAAGTTTTAAAAAATATTAATAGCAACATTTTGTTTAAGATAAAAAAAGTTTGAATTCTTACTTCTCGATACTTAACCCTTTGACGGCCACGGGGACACATTTGTCCCAAGACAAAAAATATTACTAACTTAATAACTTTAATATTAATTAATAAAAACTTCAAATGGTCAAATTAAATTATTTAGTCCCATAATGTTATGGTCGTTAGAGGGTTAAGTGGCAAACAATTTCTTTGTTCAGTTTTAAGTTGTTTTTGTAAGTTTTGGTGTTTTTGCAAACAAACAATGTTTGTAGAATTTTTTGAAGGTTTTAATGCCTTTGAAAACCAAGTCAAAAAACTTAACAGGCTTGCGCTTTTCTACCAAACCGTAAGGGGACTTCGTAGCAAGACTGCTGATATTTTTCTTAACTCCCAATCTTTTCTTTTTCTCAGAACTTTTCAGTCAAGAGTTCGAAGTTTACAGAAACGATCGTCATGTTGGTAATGCAAAGGATTTAGGTGGAGGTGTTCTCATAGCGGTAAAAAATACATATTTCTCTTCTTCTATATCTTTTCCATTTGAATTATCAATTGAACTGGTATGTTTAAAGATAATGGTACAGACTAAGACTATTTTCATTTTGAACGTCTACATTCCTCCAAAGAGTTTGGAGTCTGTTTATAACAATCTCTCCTTGGCATTAGACTTTCTTATAAATTTGTCCAGCTCTGACAACAATATTTTACTTCTAGGTGATTTTAATTTACCACACATTGACTGGATTCCATCCGAAGACGAATCCTGCCTTGAAGCCTCTCCTTCTTCTTCACAATTGGAACTATCTCTTCTCGATAAAGTCCTTCTTACTGACTTACAGCAAACAAGCTGTATTAAAAACTCAAAAAATCGAATTCTCGATTTAGTCTTTTCTTCTGACGCTATTAGTACTCTTGTTCTAGAATCTAGATCAGGAATTACTAATATTGATAAATATCACCCCCCTTTGGACATTTTTTTTGACTTAAGTAATCACCTTACTGAACACAGTAATTCCTTTGATTGCTTATATAATTTTGACTTCAGAAGAGCTAATTTCCAGCTGTTGTCTGAAGATTTAACCATTTCTGGAATTGCTGATACATTAGCATTTTCTAACATTGACGAAGCAGTTTCAACTTTTTATAAAATCCTTAATTATTGTTTGGAAAAAAATGTACCTTTAAAGAAATCAAAAAATACAAACTTTAGCCGCCCTTGGTACACGAAAGAATTGCGTTTACTGCGTAACAAAAGAAATAAGGCATGGAAAATGTATCTCAAAACTCTGTCTCCAACCAACTTCTCTTTCTATGTTGAACTCTTTAACCAATTTAAGTCTCTTTCTAATTTTTTATATGCTAGCTATGTTACTGATATGGGCACCTCTTTGAAAGAGAATCCTAAAAAATTTTGGAAACTTGTAAACCTAAAGAAAAAATCAGATGGCTTTCCAGTTAACTTCACTTACAAGAACCTTTCATTAAATAAAACTGTTGATATCTGTAACGCTTTCGCAACTAATTTCCGTGAGTCATTTGTTAATAACCCTGAAGAAGTTGATGAAGTATATTTTCATAATCTTCACTCCTTTTCCCAAACTAGCTGTAGTCACATACCTGTGCTACAGAGTACGGTCCTTGATCTTTTATCCGCGTTAAATGATGACTGTTCAGCCGGTCCCGATGGTATTCCCCCGATAGTTTTAAAAAAGTGTAGTAATGCTTTAGTTGAACCGCTTACGTTCTTATTTAAACTTTCTCTAAAAACAGGCAAATTTCCCAATATATGGAAAGAGTCATTTCTAACACCAATTTTCAAGAAAGGTAACAAGGCGGATATAAGCAACTACAGGCCCATTGCAAAGCTGTCTTGCATTCCTAAAGTGTTTGAACAAGTTGGTTGTGAAAGTGTAGCATTTTTTTGTAAGAATCTCATTTGCGAACAGCAACATGGTTTTGTGAGAAAAAGATCAACCGTTACTAATCTCCTCACATTCTCAAACATATGTTCAAACGCTTTAGAACAAGGTCATGAAGTTGACTGTGTATACACTGACTTTTCTAAAGCTTTTGACCAACTTAGCCACGGAATTATTTTATTTAAACTTAAAGCTCTTGGTTTTCCACCATTTTTCTTAGCTTGGATCAAATCATACCTTGAAAACAGATCCTATGAGGTAAAATTTAGAAATTGTCTTTCTGAACCTTTTGTTGCTCAATCTGGTGTTCCCCAGGGAAGCCATCTTGGACCTTTTCTGTTCATCCTGTCTATTAACGATGTATCGTCATGTCTACGCTCAAGTGAAGTACTCATTTTTGCTGACGATATGAAGATTTTTAAAATAATAAAGTCCATCAATGATCGTAATCTTTTACAAGCCGACATTGATAGTTTCACATTTTGGTGTGAGAAAAATAGCCTTGCCCTCAACCCTTTAAAATGCCAGCCGATAACTTTTACTAAAAAACAAATCGTTAGTGTATTTGATTATTGTATATCACAGCAAAAACTCTGTCGCGTCTCCACAATTAAAGATTTAGGTGTTAATTTCTGTTCCAACTTAGAATTTACATATCACATTAATTTGATTGTTAATAAAGCAAGTTCTATGCTTGGTTTTATAAAACGCTGGGCAAAGGAGTTCAATGATCCCTATGTAACTCTTTCTTTGTATAATTGCCATGTACGTCCTCATCTTGAATATGCTTCGCAGGTGTGGACTCCATATTACGAAATTCATAAGAAACGTATTGAATCAATTCAACATAATTTCATTCGCTTTGCCCTAAAGGGTCTTCCTTGGGATGATCCTTATGATCTGCCTCCCTGTGAACATCGTATTCAGCTTCTTCAAATGCAATCTCTCCATCAAAGGCGTGTTAATAATGACTTAGTATTTTTTCATCAACTCATTAATGGTGAAATTGATGCACCTTATTTACTATCTTGTGTACATTTGAATTGCCGAAGCGGAACTCATCACCTGCGTACATTTGATTTTATACATATTGACTTCCATAGAACTAACTATGGGAAGAATAAAGCATTAAGTCGAATGAGCATTTCATATAACTTAAACTGTTCATCGATAGATTTAAATTTAAATAAGGTGGGATTAAAATCATTTTTTAGAACCAGTGCTCCACTATCGTAAACGTCTTTATTTTATTTTTTGTACTGTAATAATTCCTGTTAAATGTTAATAAATTATTATGTTTTGTATTTTGTGCGTGTGTTAGGCTATAATTGTATTATTTTCTTACTAACAACTAACACATGCACTTATGATGAGCCTCTGATCGTAGTTTGACGCTTGCTATAAGCTTACTACTTTCTGAAAAAATTCTGAAGTGTAAAAAAAAAAAAAAAATAAAAATGCTAAATGGATTTTTTAAACTAAGTCTTTTTTGTAGGTATTTTGTATTAAATAAAATAATTTTGAAGTTGATATGTATGTACCTTCATTGATTTTTGTGAGATTTGAGTCAAAAATTAGCTTTAACCAATTCTGTGTAGATTTATATTTCTTATAATAAAACTGTCAATTGCATTTTATTTAAGTTTACTAAATGTTAAGAACAGTGTATGTACTTTATAGTAAAAAAAAAGTGTTTGAAGACAATATAATTTTAATCGTTGCCAAGATATTCGTGTCGAAAGTCATTTCTTAGCAACTTTTAGTAGTATTTCTTTTTTATTTCTTTTTTATAAAAAAAAACTGTGTCTTTGATTTTTCAAAAAATGTTACTACATGCCAAAAACTAAAACCTTTATTGCATACAATTATTTTGGAGATAACATCATTTTTTGATCGCAAAATATTCAAATAGACAAATATTTTTGTTCAGTTTTTATGATTTATAGAAAAAAACAGTTAGTTTCTTGTTTTTAAATTCACATAACAATGTGTAGTATAGAATTTATTGGAAGTCGCTAGCTTTATTGGTTTTTTCACTTTATAATTAATTTTTTTATAGTAATAAAACCACCCAATCAAATTGTTGAAAGTACTTTCTGCAACTTTTGATATTATTATGTTAGTAAATTAAAATGTATTTGAAGTCGATATTTTTGCCGGTTCTTGAGATATGGCTGACGAAAAAATGTATCCCGAACATATGGACGGACGTATGAGCCTACATATGTACATATCTCTCTAATAACCTTTGATTTTGTTATAAAGGACCTTGAGACTTTGAGAAATGTCAACATTAGAAGTTAATAATAGTCGTTTATGTATTTATAATAAAATATAATTTCAATCCTTTACCAGAACTTTCAAAATTATAATACAATACTGTATTTTTTCGAATTGTTCATTTAATTATTTTAAACTTTTAATTTAGGCATTATAAATATTTATAGAAACGTTTTTCCATTGGGCGCTTAATATGTTTACCGATCTTAAAGTTAGCATTTTTAAAAATCATTCTGGAGAACACGTCTTATCTTTTAGTTGTCAGACAACAGTTTTGGTTGATTTTTAACTTCCCATAGGAAGTTATTGTAATGGGTCCGATTCGTCAAATTGAAAATTTTGACATTTCTCGACGTTTCAAGGTCCCTAGAGTCGAAATAAAAGATTTTTAGAAAGATGTCTGTGCGTGCGTGTGTACCTAGGTACATACGTTCGTACGTCCGTAGGTTCGTGACGTTTTTTCTTCGTCGTCCATAGCGTAAGAACCGGTAGAGATATCGACTTCAAATAAATTTTGTTATACAGATAATAAGGCAGAAAGATGCAGAAAGGGCTCTCAAGAAAATTGAGTGGGTAGTTTTTTTTATCATAGCAGTTTAAAAAAAAAGGTGAACAATTTGGTTAACCCTATAAATATCTCACGAACCAATGATGCTAGGGACTTGAATTAAATTTTATATTATATACTGTACAGTGATACTAAATAAATATATTTTTTGAAAAAAAAAAACATTTAACGGTTTTTTATAAATCAAAAAAACTGAAAAAAAATTTGTCACCTCGAAAATCTTCTGAATAAAATATGATTTCATTTCCAAAATAATTTTGTGCAACGAAGAAAAATGTTTTTGACATCTGGTAAAATTTTGAGAAAAATCAAAGTTTATTTTCTATAAAAATAAAAACCTAACAAAAACATTAGGTAGGTACTTAAAGTTAGTAAAAATTGATTTTCGACTCAAATATCTTTTCAAAAATTTGAGATTATGGCTTCCAACTAATTTTAACGTATAAGAAATATTGTTTTCAACATTCGGAAAAATTTTGAGAAAAATCGAATTGACAGTTTTCTTACAAAAAATAAAAACCTAAAACAAAACCAGTAAAACTTGGTAAACATTTACTTACGACTCAAATAGCTTTTCAAAAATTAAAAATATGGGCGCAAAATTTTACACGATTTAGTACGACGCTAAATCATTTTTAGTATGATATTAAGGTATGTTTGTTTTTTTTGCTCCACAATCTGTCATTATTTAGATGTATTCATCTTTTTTTTAATAAAATGGTTTTAGCATGATACTAGTTAGCAAAACAATAAAAAGTGTTTAAAATTAGTGAAAAGTTAGTAGATCACTATGTACATACATAGTAAATTGTTAACTAGTATTGTGCTAAGGCCTTAATAATAGGTTTTTTAAAATTTTGCGCCATTGTCTTCAAACTCTTTTTATTTCACAGAAAATATTGTTTTCGATATTCAGTAGTTTTTCTTTAAAAAAATCCAACAATCCGTTTTTTCATAAAAAAATAAAATCTACAAAAAATAGTACGCAAATTTGGTAAAAACTGATGTTCGGTTCTCGATACCTTTCAAATTAATTTCATTCATCCAATTTGTATTTGTTTATATAAGAAGTAAAATTTTTAAAAAATGCTGCAATTGGTAAAAATTTGTTTTTGAATAAAAATCTTTTTTATAAAACTAGATTTTCAAACTAAACTATTTCTTTATATGAAGAATATTTATGGTAATTTTAAAATTTTTAAAAATAATTCAACTATTAACTTTTTTAACCCAACACGAAAACCTACAAACTTTTAAGCAAGACAAATCGACAGACAGGATGGGAAGTTATCAGTGTGGGTCGCATCCCATCCTCTTTTTTAATTTATTTTTGTTCAACTTAGTTTTTATGATGCAATTTTAAAAAATATTGCAACAATTTCGTTCAAGTTTAAAAAGAAAATGAAAATACTTCAAAAATTGTATTTTCAGATTGTATTTGTGTGTCTTTAAGAAATTGCTTATCTTTTTATGGCCTTAAGTGCGCTCGAGGAACTTTAATAGTATTAGGCCATGATCCATAAATTCACTTAGTATATCTTTTTGGTGCATTAATAAAATGTAAAAAATAAAAATGCACTAATAACTCACAAGTTCTTGCTTTTTTTTGATAATTCGAAATAGTTTTGCGTATTAAACAGTTTTCATATAAAAGTGTTTACTTTTGAAAAACACGCCCACCTCATTGATTATAAGAAAATATGGCACGCAGTTTTCTTTAAAACTATTTTTTTGTCAATGATTTTATTGAAAAAAAAAAAACTAAATTTAAGTTGGTCTACTTATGGTTTTGAAAATTAGGGAAATTACAATTTCGAATTTATTTATGTTAGTCAAGAAAAGTAAAAAATAAATGTATAAGAAACATCGAATTGGCCAAAGTCTTATTAAATGTATTCCATTTTACAATACAAATTTTAAAATTTTATTTTCCTCTAGCGTATAGCACAATACAGATATTTACGGGTCGTTTGGTAGAATATGGCTGATCAATAAAGAAATACACTTGAAATTGAAAATACAAGCGAAATACTATTTATTAGTTAAAGAAATAAAAAAAAAAAAAAAAAAACGGCTCCCTTTTAAATGTCATGAATGTGGACTATTTAATTGATTTTTTCATTTGTGAACTCAAACTTTTTAGCACTTAATAACAAGTCTAGACATTTCCTATCAAAATGAGTTTCAAAACATACGTTTTTTTCATCTAAAACATTGCGTTTCATTTGTTAATTATAGAAGAGATAAGTCATGTTTTAACATAGTCAAAATACGACTGTTAAGTTCTAAAATAGGTACATTTTAATTGAGTACTTTTCTTTAATTCTTTTGGATAACATGAAAATCGATTCAAGTCCACTTTCAAGTGGGTGATTAAAGTTGAAGTTTAATTAACTCTGTTAAAAAATGGTTGAACGAAAAACCAGATCTTTTATGGCTTAGGAATTTTACCCAAAAATGTCTCTTTTACAATAACGTTGATCTAACATAAAGAAATGGAAATTTTTGAAATGAATCAAATTATACTAAAATCAATTCAAAATCTAAAATTTTAATGTTAGGTAAATGAGTTTAATTAAAAAAATAAATAGAAAAAATAAAAAAAATACGTATACGCCTGAGTATACCACATTTACTCTTTTCTGTATATGATGTGACTTTCATCCCATAAGAAGTTTAAGCAGATCTTATTCATTTTCTACAAAGACTATCTGAAAAAAAACTTTTTGGAGCATTTACCGTTCAAAAGTCAAAGCCTTAAAACTGACATTTTCGACAAAAAAAAACATAGTAGAGTAAGTGCGGCAAATATGGCCCACCCTTAACATTTTTTTAAATAAAACCATAAATTTAAGTCTAATTCATTTATTTTTTTTTTAACAGTCTAACAAAACATTTTTAATTCAGCTTTTAAAAACTTTAACTAAAAAAAGAAACATAACAAAAAGTTAAAAACAGAAACTTAAAGGAACTTCATAAATCATATTAAAAAAAATTGCGGCAAATATGGCCTACCTGGTGTTAAATATGGCTCAGTGTGGGCCATATATATAAACTTTATAATTTTTTTTTTTTAAATCATGACACCACATATGTTAAGAAAATATTAAACATAATTTAATTTAAAAAATAAGTTACCAATTTAACTCAAAATTGAATGTTAAAACACTTAAGAAAACTTACCAAAAAATTACAACCAAAAGTAAAAAAAAAAACAAAGTGCCCGTATATCTGTCACAACCGTAGCCCCACATTAAGCACGAAAGACTGAGGCTAAACCGGTTTGAACGTGTTCGTAATGCAACAATTTTTTTTTTCGCTCCGGCTTGCGGTTTGGGAAATACCGCTATAGGCCATATTAACCACGTAGCCCACATTTGCCGCACTTACTCTAACTTTTTTATGCTCAGGTGGGATTTTTGGGGCCTTTTTTTTAGTTGTACTAAACTTTCATTGAAAATTTAAATTTACTCTTTATAATATACTTTTACATATGACTGTACACATAGAATCAAGTAAATTTATAGATTATTTAAATATGAAATCACTTTGCTCATAAATTCAATTAACAACTGCGCTTTCATTAAAACAAACAGAAAAAAAAAAACAAAATTGCATATTTTCCTGTCGACTGAGTTTTCTTTTGATGATTATAAATAATATCCGAGATTAAATTTAATTATTAATATTATATAATTTTGTATAGATAGGTTTTTTTTTATTTATAATATTAATAGGATGAAAGAGTAAATCAATAACTTTAGTTTACAAAAAAAATTAAAATGTACCAAGTAAAAATTCCAGTTGAATAAATTATGCACAAGTTAAACTAAATTTTGTGTTGGATTATCTCTAGTTTTAGTTTTTTAGCTTAATCTATTATGTACATATTGACGAGATTGTAACTAGGTACAAAAATGTGAATTTTAATCAGTGGAAATAGCGAAATTTATAAATATAAAGCTTACGGAAATGTGTTGACTTGGATGAACTATAAATAGTGTCCTTTCAACTGAACCGCACTTTTATGTATTAAATAGGTGATGGCAGGTGTTAGATTTTTTGTGGGAAAAGCAAGAACCGGAACCTAGCAAGCTACCCAACCCGATAGTGATGACGAACCACCCCAGCTGCGTAACTCCAAGGACAACATTTTAGATAGGAAAGGTATTCAACTATTGGACTTTTACAGCGAATATGGCCTCAAAATACAAAATGGATATTCTGAAGGAGATTTACAAGGCCAATTTACATTTGTGGTAGCCCAAGGCAGTTCAGTTATCGACCTTAGTCTAACTGGAGGAGAATGGAACCATATAATACAAAATTTCGAGGTACAATCACAGAACTTTTCAGACCATTTACCTATAGTTACAACCATTGCATTAAGTACCCATGAAACGATAAATACTGCGATACTGCGATTAATCTTCTACCAAAATACAAATGGAATCACAAGGAAATAGATAAATATCGCTCAATTATGAGTAGACAGATCGAAATAATGAACATGGATGGAAATATTGAAGACATAACGCCTCTAATAAAAAACACCATTTCATTAATGCCAACAAAACAAAATAAACAACATTATAAACAACCATGGTTTGATTATGAATGTGAAAAACAGAGAAGGAAATCTTTCGCTCTTTTAGAACTTTACCGTAAGTACGATGAACTCAACTACAAGCTTATGTATTTAAATGCAAAATCAAGAAAACAGAGTTTCAAAGAATCACAGCAACCGAAATTTCGCAATGCAAGGACTCGGCAACTCTGTGGAAAATGCTCAATAAAATAAATGGAAGAAAATTTAAAATTGGACTTAATATCAATGCAGCACAGCTAAAAACATATTTCAGTAATATGCTAAATCCTCTCGATTCTTTACTCCAGCCTCGTTTTCAGTATGCAAGACTAGATGTACTAATTTGGATTTTGAATAAACCCAACACTCAAGCAGAAGTAAGAGGCTGGTTAGTAAAAAGTAAAGATCGCAAAGCACCAGGAACTGACGGCATTCCTATTGAATTTTTCAAATATACCGCAATGATGATTTATTAGAAATTCTTACCAAAGAACTAAATCGAATATTTGAAGCTGGAGACGTCCCTATGAGCTTCCAGCAGAGCGTAATCTTTCCAATCCTTAAAAAAAGAGACCCTAATCAAGCTGATAATTATAGAGGCATTGCATTTTTAAACTCAGCGCTAAAAATATTAATGGGGGTTATGGCAAATCGTTTTAAGAGTTGGACTTCACAAAACAGATGCTTAAGCGAATTCCAGGCAGGATTCCGTGAGAACTACTCGACCATAGATCAAATCTTCATTCTGAATACGACAGCGCAGACATTTTTTAGAGAAAAGAGAAAGCTCTATGCATTTTTTGTTGACCTAAAAGCTGCATTTGATAGGGTGGACAGAAGAGCACTTTTTTATAAATTGTACAATATAGGTCTATCAAGAAAATTTGGCAACTTGATTGAAAAATTGTATGAACAAACGACTTTTGCTGTTTGGGACGGTAGCCAACTGTCAATTTTTTTTTGAAACGGTTACAGGTGTGAAACAATGATGCAATTTAAGTCCGCAAGCATTCATAATGTTTATAGACGACATTTCCGATTAGTTATGTGGCGGTGTAAGAATTGGGGGAATCCTTATTAAAGTTTTGATGTATGCAGATGATTTGGTGCTCCTTGCGGACACACCAGAACGTTTACAGCGAATGATTAATCAGCTGAAAAAATACTGTGATGAATGGAGGCTGAATGTAAACATAAATAAATCCAAAACTATAGTGTTTAGAAAAGGAGGTGGGTGCTACGCTATAGGAATGAGAAGTGGTTTTTTGATGGACAGGAATTAGATACAGTAAAGTCATACAAATACTTGGGAATAAATATCTGCTGCAACATGAACAGAACATGGAACAACACTTTCAGTAGAAGCTATCTTCATCTAAATCAGCTATCGTAAGTGCCACAATGAAAAACTGTCTTGAAGATAAACATATATTGATGAAAATCAAATACCAATTATTTCAGGCAGTTTCCAAATCAATAATGCTATATGGAGCTAAGTGTGGGGATACAAATCATACGATACAGTAGAGAAACTGCTCCGATTTTTCTTAAAGCGAATTTTCAAGCTTCCACAATCCTCACCAAACCATATGCTATTTGTTGAAACAGGAATATCACCACTATTCATAAAAACATTGCGACTTCATTTCAACTTCATTGCGAAAACTATGGTACTGGACGGAGAAAGGTTGACCAAACAAATAGCAAGTTACGTGATAGAGAAGAGGATATTGTTCCATGAACATTGGAATGCACTCGCAGAGTTTGCTGGTCAAACTTTAAGGATTACTATGGATAATATCCAACAAATGGAAGGAAGAGTTCGATAATTAATTAAATAATAATTAAAGCGGTGGATGAAAAAATGCGAGCGGAAAGCATTGAAAAAGCACTAAACTTCAACCCATCGCGAAACATATGCCAGCTTAAACCATAATCTTTGCGAAAACAACTATTTTAATGAAAAATACTCAACTGACACAATATCTACTGTTTTTAAGGCCAGAAGAGAAATTATGGACCTTAACTTTATACCGCACAGAGAAGATTTGCAAATTTTCTGCACTATTTGTAATATGCGTGAAAGGGAAAACATTTATCACTTCCTAGGAAGATGTCCTGTCTTAAAGGAGTTCAGGATTCACTTTTTTGGGAAACTAGAACTGGGGGAACCAGAAATGAAAATGATTTTAAATGGCGCTGACTAGAAAAAATTACACAACTATTGTCAACAACAAGCATCGAAATATAGAAGAGCAAAGAAGAAAATTGTTAACATGCCTCTTACAATACTTTATTATGTACATTTTGTTAACCCGCCATTGGTGACGCAAATTTGACTTTGATCAATGGTGACGCCCGTCTCATGGACCGGGTTTTTAAACTGAAGATTTTTCGAAATGTGTTACTAATATTTCGTGATTTTTTTAAATACATGCGCCTTGACAATAAAACAAAGATAGTAAATCAACAAAAGATCTTTTATCACAATACACAAATTCAGAAAATTGTTTTTTTTAGAGCATTAAGAAATAAAAGTTTTTTGATAATACATTTTTTAAAATTAGGTAAAAAATTGAAAATTATATATTTATTAATGAAAATTAGGTTTTTTGGTCTCCCGACATTAGGAACTTCAGTAAAATGAACAAAAATTAATATCCTTCCAAACAAAAAATAAAAAAAAATACATCTCAAAAAACTAAATTTCTTCAGGCAAACAGCTACTGCAATATGGCACTACGTGCTCCAAAAACAAATATTGTTTACATTTTTGGCAAAAGTACTTCGTTTTTTTTATTTTTTTTTAATCCAGTTCTTGAAAGACCCGATGTCTCAGGTCCACCTTCTTAATTTAAAATCTCTGAAATCCTTTATTATTTTACTTACATAAAAGTTGACGCACGGTCTCATGGACCGGGGTAGTCAAACAAACACACAAAGTGTGCTCACTGCAAAGTTTCGACGTCAGCTGATGGTGGGGGACGTGCAATGCGGCAGCTACTCGAAAAGGCAACAAAAAACAAAAACGGAGAAAAAAGTTATTCGCATTTTTTCGCACACCCGGTCTCACAGACCAGTAGGTCACCATTGGCGGGTTAAACTCGGGCAGACGGCTTTAATAGTCATGTCTTAAAATTAAAGAATAATACTTTTTTGTAAACTTAAATTTGGAAAATAAACAATAAATCTATCTACATTATCTAAATGTGGGAAAAGTAGTCAAGTAGCTTATATTGCTTCTAAAAAGTACTTTATATTCCTTGCTTTTTCTATCAAAATTAATGCTATATTTCTTTAAAAACGGTTTCTTAACAAAGTTTTAAAACCACTTCTTTACACTTCTCTTCTAGGCTCTCGGATTTTGTTAACTTGTTAACAATGATTTAGCTAGAACAAAAAAAAAACAAGTATCTAATTAATATAAACAATTATTTTTAAGGAGTTTTTGAAATTATAGATAATTAACAAAAGCAAGAATCATTACCTTTTAAAATTGTTAATTCGAATATAAACTCCAACTTAGAGTATTAATCCAAAAAAGTAAATATATTCAAAATTCTGTCTTTTCATCTTTTTCTATCCGACGTATCAAGACATAAGGCTAAAACTAAAGAAGCGTACTTACTTTTACTTCAGAATTGGAACTTAAGATTTGTACTTAGTTTAAAAGCTTAATATTTGTATTTAGCTTAAAAAACAACGACAAATGTCTTACAATAATTACACTGGTCAACAAAATTAAGCTCTTTTTTCTCTCACACAAACCAAACTATACTTTTTGAAAGAAATTTGTTGTCCTGAATTAGAATCTCACCTTATTATGTCCCTAATAAGTCACGTTTTTTCAAAATACCTCTCTGAAAATGCAAACCAAATACATAATACGCTTTTTTTAAGGCAAAAGTTCAACGCAATGCAGTTCTTATAAAAACATTGTACGATCATTTCACTATAAGTTCAATTTTATCTTCTAAATACAGTTTAAATCATTTTATCGACTCACTAAGTTTTCGTAATGTCTCTTTAGTTATGAGATGACTTATTAGTCTTTATTTGACTCTATTTGATGTTTCGAAAAACATTGAATTTAATTCCTTTATAAATTTTGAATAACTCACTTACGACTTTAATTTTGGTGCTGGTTTTGAATGCGAACTCCGATTTTAGCTATGTAGGCTCAGAATCCAAAACACATCACCTTTCAACATTATTTTTATATTATTTTCAATACATTTTGAAAAACTTGATATTATAACCTTAAGACTACGAATTCGTATAGAAAAAACAAAACTGATTTTATACCGTTTTGAGTTTTTATGTGAAGAACCGTTTTAGCATAATTGTTTCAGCGTTACTAAAAAGCTTATGAGAATTTTTGAAAAATAAATAAGATGATGTAAATATTAAAACGCCATACTGAAAAAGGGACTTTAGATTTGGAAAATTACCACGAATTTTATAAAAACAAAGCTACTTCATAAATATTCATATAGCCTAAAAAGTCTATTCCGAATCGTACAAGGTTGTATCTGTATGATAATTCACTTCCCATTGAAAGTTATTGTAATGGGTTCGATTTGTCGAATTGAAAATTTATACATTTCTCGACGTTTCAAGGTCCCTAGTCGAAATACAAGATTTTTAGAAAGATGTCTGTGCGTGCGTGTGTACGTACGTTCGTACGTCCGTACGTCTGTACGGTACGTTCGCGACGTTTTTTTCGTCGTCCATAGCTCAAGAACCAAAAGAGATATCGACTTTGAATGAATTTTGTTATATAGATAATAAGGCAGAAAGGTGCAGAAAGGGCTCTCAAGAAAATTGCGTGGGTGGTTTTTTTTACCATAGCAGTTTAAATTGATAATTAAATTAATAAAAATAATTATAAAAAAACCTAAATATCTCATGAACCAATGACGCTAGAGACTTGAATTAAATTTTACATTATATATTGTAACGTGATACAAAACAATTTATTTTTGGAAAAAAATCCAATTAATGGTTTTTTTATAAATCAAAAAAACTGAAAAAAAAATTTATCAACTCGAAAATTTTACGACTAAAATATAATTTCATATGCAAGGCAATTTTGTGCAATTTTCGAAAATTTTAGATTATGGCTTCCAACTAATTTTATCTTATCAGAAATATTCTTTTCAACATTCAATAAAATTTTGAGAAAAATCGAATTGACAGCTTTTATACAAAAAATTAATAACCTAAAAAAAATTAACAAAAGTTGGTAAAAATTGATTTTCGACTCAAATATCTTTTCAAAGATTTGAGATAATGGCTTCTAACTAATTTTAACTTATAAGAAATATTGTTTTCCACATTCGATAAAATTTTGATAAAAATCGTAGATATATCGATAGATTCTTTTAAATATGGTTTTCGAATGTATAATGGAATATACTAAAAATATATGCATAACAAAGGATATTTGTCGGTCACTTTACGGCCTTGACCATACATGACCAAGAGTGGTACCTAAAGGAAGATGACTATTAGCAAATTTTTGGTGGAAAGTTTAAGCTATGGAGCTATTCGAATTCTTATTCAATGAAGAGATGCAGAGAAAATTATAAAATAATTCAGTCTGAAATAACACTTAGTAATCAAACGAATAAAATTAGTCACAATAGTCACGTTTCTAATTAAAAAAGTCGTGGTGTCTTATTTAAGTTTGTGCTGTTAAATTAATTTTTATTTGAGTTGCGAAATAGATTTGGCTAAACAAAAGTCGCAATTCCTTGCAACAAAGCTCATAACTATGTTTTTGAACTTTATTTTTTAAGCTAAGAATTAAGTCAAACAAAAAGTATGCATTTTTTAAAATTAGGGCCTAAATATATATGTATATGCTATTTAATATTTTAATATACTAAGTCACACTTCATTTTTCATGCACGCTCATAGCTCAGGCCCGTCCAGCTTTGCCTTACCTTCTTTAGGTTAAACAATACTTTTATAAAATTATGCACATATTCGAAACTAATTCTAACCTACTTTAATAGTTTAATATTTTGCTTTTCATCTGAACAACAGTTTTTTTTAAGCGAAAAATAAGAAATGGAACATACATACATTTTATTTAAACGTTTAATACGAAAACAGTTTTTTGAATAAAGAAGCATTTGCATATTCCTAAGTCATTGTGAGTTGATTTGTGATTTTGTTTCAAATTATTTTTAATGATCAGCAAATGTTTGCGTTTGTTTTTATTTATTTTTTGTCAATAAATTAAAAGCAAAAATATTATATTCATAATATGAAGATGAAGACCCTGTTTTTGCTATTTCCAGATTTATATAACTCTTTAAATTATATTTTCTTC
This sequence comes from Eupeodes latifasciatus, assembly GCA_920104205.1. NCBI lineage: Eukaryota > Metazoa > Arthropoda > Insecta > Diptera > Syrphidae > Eupeodes > Eupeodes latifasciatus. Next base: position 77,942,518 of record OV049924.1, read on the forward strand.
CAGAATGTCTGTTCTTTTTATATTTTTTAAAAATAAAATTCAGTAGAAACATTTTTATTTGATTTTGCTTTGCAAAATAAAAACTCATTATACATATAAACTCAAATATTCTACATTGTCATTCTCTCATTGAAAACAACACAAAAACGGTCGTTTAAATTGCATTTATACAAATTTTATAATTATAATTTTCTTCCGGATTGTTTATTTTTTTTTGTTGGTTTCATTTAAAATCGAATAAATTTGAATTATAAATTTGTTGATGTCTAAATTGAATGACTTTTTGGTATTTTATTTGAATGTCTTTATATTGCTCGCAATTTTTTGATAATTTACCTTCTTTTAAGATACTGGTTTTGTTTGCTCGTAAACTCTGAGATTATAATTATAATAATATTGGAAACAGAAAATTTCCAATGTATTTATTTTTAAAATTTTATTTGCAAATTTTGAATAAATGTATAAACTGAAGCAATTCCAATAAAAAAAAATTAATGTATGAATAAAATTAAATGCAGAACTAAATCGCAGGTACTTGCTGTTATATAGTTTGAATTGTTTTAAACGTTTAAGCACAAAAGATTTAAAAATAAGGGCGGGTCAATAAGTCCGTGACTTTTGGAATAAAACACAGATTTTTTGATAAAAAATTATTTTATTTTTCAACGTAGTCTCCCTTGAGCTCTATATACTTTGTCCAACGCTTCTCTAATTTTTGTATCCCTTCAAAAAAATGATTTGTCAAGGTCCTCAAAATAGGCCTTTGTTTGCGAGATGACTTCATCATTGGAGTCAAATCTTTTTCCACAAAACCATTTCTTCAGGATTGGGAACAAGAAGTAGTCGCTCGGAGCCAAATCTGGTGAATAGGGTGGATGAGGGAGCAATTCATAGCCCAATTCATGGATTTTTGCCATGGCAACTGCACATGTGCGCACCCTTGCATTGTCTTGGTGAAAAAGAACTTTTTTCTTGGCCAGATGAGGTAGTTTTTTTTTTTCAAATCGTCATTGAATCGGTCCAATAAGTTGGGATAATATTCCCCATTGACTTATCTTCCCTTTTAAAGGTAGTCAATGTGGATTATCCCGCGTGCATCCCAAAAAACAGTCGCCATAACTTTATTGGCTGACAAACCCACCTTGGCCTTCTTTGGCGCCGATTCACCCTTAGAAACTCACTGTTTTGACTGTTGTTTGGTCTCTGGTGTGTTGTGATGGATCCATGTTTCGTCCACGGTTACAAAAACTCCTCCATATTGCGATTAAACAACGCCAAACCTTCCTGTGAAGTTGTTACACGATTGCGTTTGTGAGCAAACGCGGGACCCATCTTGCGGAAAGCTTTCTCATGCCCAAGTGATCATTCAAAATTGAAACCACTGAGCAATGCGAGATCCTTACGGCTTCCACAATCTCTCGCACTTTCAATCTTCGGTTGGCCAGCACCATATCGTGAATTTTTTCGATTGTTTCGGGTGTAGAGACCTCAACTGGGCGTCCAGGACGATCGGCATCTTCAGTGCTTGTACGGCCACAACGAAATTCAGTAAACCACTTTTTTACCACTGAAATCGATGGTGCAGAGTCCCCATAGTATTTATCAAGCTTAGCCTTGGTCTCGGTAATGCTTAATAAGCACACGAAATTCACTTTTTTCCATTTTCTCCTCAAATTAGTGAGTTGTCTGATAAAAATAGCTGTCAAACACAAACTAACTGGACGCAGCAAGTTTAAATTTTGACAGGAGTCAACTGATGCCTGTTGACAGGAGCAGTGTTTCTGTTTCAGTAAAGAGGTCAGAAATTCAAAAAGTCACGGACTTATTGACCCGCCCTTATACTTGCAAAAAAGTTTATCTCCAACAATTTAAATGCCATTTTCATTTATTTTCTCAAAAAAACCTTAACTTCTGAAACTGTTTATGTTTTTGATCATCAAATACTATTAAGGCAAAAAGAGGCTGTAATGCGACCTTCTGATAACTTCCCATCCCGTCTGTCGATTTGTCTTGTTTAAAACTTTAACAAAATATTCATAACAATATTTTGTGTGAGACAAATAATTTGAAGTCAATATCTTTCTTTGTTCCTCTAATACTTGAGTAGAAAAGCATTTCTTAGTATGAGTTGATAACTGTTTTTGTAGGCGTTTTTTTTTTTAAAGATGTCAGTTAAATTTTTCTAAAAAATAACTAAAAATTACCAACAATATTTTATATATGATCATGATGAAATAGTTTGATTTAAAAATCTATTTTTGCTTTTTTAACCGAAAACCAATCTTTACAATTTTTTTGTAGCATTTCTTGAAAGTTTTTATCGTTATGTAAACAAATATATACAAATATTTCTAAAACAAATAAAGCACATCATCATTTATTCAATTATTATTCAATTATTGCGTACTATTTTTTGTAGATTTCAATTTTTATGAAAAAACTAACTGTTGGATTAAAAAAAAATGATAAATGGCGAAAACAATATTTTCAATTAGATTAAATTCACTTGAACCCAATATTTTACGTTTTCAAAAAGATATTTGACTCGAAACTTAATTTTTACCAAGTTTTAGTTAGGTTTTTTTTTTTAACTTTCAATTCAATCTCTCCCAAAATCTTACTGAACGTTAAAAAAAATATTTTTTATGAGATGAAATCAGTTTGAAGCCAATATCTTAAATTTTTGAAAACGTATTTGAGTCGAAAATCAATTTTTGACAACTTTTAGTAATGTAATAAAAAACTGTCAATTCGATTTTTCCGAAAACTTTATCAGATGTCATAAACGTTATTCCGCGTTGCATACAATTATTTTGGAGATAAAATCGTTTTTGGTTCAAAAATATTTGAGGTGAAAATTACTTTTCTTTTTCAGTTTTTTTTAGGTATAAAAAATACCGTTACTTGAATTTTTTTTTCAAAATTTTATTAGTTTAGTATCACGTCCCAATACATAATATGAAATTTATATCAAGTCGCTAGAGCTATTGATTCGTGAGATACCAAGAAACCACGCATACAATTTTTTTGAGAGTTCTTTCTGCATTATTATCTGTATAACAAAATTTATTTGAAGTCGATATCTCTACTAATTCTTGAGCTTTGGATGACGATAAAAGCTTCCCAAACGTACGGACGCACGAACGTACGTACACACGCACGCACAGACATCTCTCTAAAAGGCTTTTATTTAGACTCTAAGGACCCTGAAACGCCGAGAAATGTCAAAATGTTCAATTCGAAAAATCCGATTACAATAACTTCCTATGGAAAGTTAATAAAAGAGCTATTTCCAACGTAAAATAATTTAAATCGATTCAATAGTCCCTAACATAATTTAATAACAAAATAAACGGATCTATGGGGCAATTTTTCCTGGAGTAATACAAAAATGTAATTTTAATATTAAAAGAAGCCAAGTTAAGAATAGAAATGTTATAGAATTTTTGATTTTAACCAACTATTTTAAATGGTTTTTAAGAAAAATGGAAAAAAGCATAAAACGAAGTCCAATTAATGGTTAATTCTGTAAGGGGGAGGATGTACAGATAAACGGACGAAATCACTTTTTCCAACTCCTGTAACATCGTTATGTCATGTTTGAATAAAATAACGAGTTCAAAATTTTTTACGAATAAAATATATGCCAATTTTTGTCCACCCTTTTTAACTTCCCATAGGAAGTTATTGTAATGGGTCCGATTTGTCAAATTGAAAATTTTGACATTTCTCGACGTTTTAAGGTCCCTAGAGTCGAAATAAAAGATTTTAAGAGAGATGTCTGTGCGTGCGTGTGTACGTACGTTCGCGACGTTTTTTCGTCGTCCATAGCTCAAGAACCAGTACAAATATCGACTTCAAATAAATGTTGTTATACATTGTTTTTTACCATAGCAGTTTAAAAAAAGATGATAATTTTGGTTAAACCTAAATATCTTATGAACCAATGACGCTAGAGACTTGAATTAAATTTTATATTATATATTGTAACGTGATACAAAACAATTATATTTTTGAAAAAAAATCCAATTAACGGTTTTTTGAATAAAACAAAAAAGACTAAAAAAAATTTGTCACCTCGAAAATTTTACGACTAAAATATGAGTTCATCTCCAAAGCAATTTTGTGCAACGAAGAATAATGTTTTTGACATCTGATAAAATTTTGAGAATAACCTAAAAATAACATTACTCAAAGTTGGTAAAAATTGAATTTCGACTCAAATATCTTTTGAAAAACTTGACATTAAGACTTCAAACTTATTTTACCTTATAAGACATATTGTTTTCAATATTCTGAAAAATGTTGAGAAAAATCGAATTGACAATTTTTTTACAAAAAATAAAAACCTAAACAAAAAAATTAATAAAAGTTGGTAAAAATTGATTTTCAACTCAAATATCTTTTCAAAACTTTAAGTTATTGGCTTTAAACTACTTTTATCTTTCAAAAAACATTAGTGTTAACATTCAGTAAAATTTTGAGAAAAATCGAATTGACAGTTTTTTTACAAAAAATTAAAAACCGAAAAAAAAAATTAACAAAAGTTGGTAAAAATTGATTTTCGACTCAAATATCTTTTCAAAAATTTGAGATAGTGGCACGAGTACGATAACTTCGGCGCCAAGATATAATAACGGTTTTTGGTAGAGGGGCTTAATACAAGCATTTTTTACTATGGGAGGGGGGTCTATCTCCCCCCGTTTAGGCGGTAGGAGCAATTTAAAAAAATTATTATTTAAAATGGAAAAAAATAATTAAAAAATAACGGTGATACTTACAATTAAGTTTTATACATTTTCTTAAAGCCAACATTCTGTTTTATGAGCCAGTTTTTAATTCAAGTCAAAACTGTGCGTAGTTTTTGAAAAATTTAATATTAAACTCAAAATTTGAGTAAAAAAAGTTAAAAAAAAAAAGGTTTAAAGTGTAATTTTTCAATACTTCAAGATTATCTACCATTGTTTTTATTTCAGAATTTATTGCTCTTATTTGTTTTTGATCAAAAACCGAAAACTAGATGATTTTGTGTCTTTTAGTTTTTGAGAAAATTGAAAATAACCACAACTACTATTTTAATTTAATTTTTTTTTTTTGCTTGAGTGGTCTTATTTTGATAGTAACAATGGTAGGTGCGAGTTTGGGTGTATGCAACAGTGGGATCTGTAAGGGGGGGGCATGCTGCCCCCCTGCAACCTCCCTGCTTGGAAACACTATAGGATTTGGGGTGGGTGCAAGTTGGAGTGCGTGCAAGGTGAGGAGGGGGCAAGGTTCGGTTGGTGCAAGATGGGGTGCATGCAAAGTTTCTTTTGCATTTAAATAAGCTGGATTTAAGAAAAATTAATTTACCCTAGGTGTATCTTAATCCATATTCGATTATTACTATCAAAATAAGACTACGTTAATACTTAAGCAAGGAAAAAGTAATTTAATTAAAATATTTTTTTTGGTAATTTTCAATTTTCTCAAGAACTAGAAGACATAAAGTCATCTAGTTTTCAGTTTTTGATCAAAAACAAATAAGAGCAATGAATTCTAAAAAAAAACAGTAGATAATTTGAGAGTTTTGAAAAACAACACTTTAAACCTTTTTTTTTTAATTTTTAGTTTAAAACAATTTTTTTCAAAAATTATGCATAGTTTTGACTTGATTCAAAAACATGCTAATAGACAAAAGTGTTGGCTTTAAAAAAAGGTATAATACTTAATTGTAAGTATTACCGTTATTTTTTAATTATTTTTTTTTTTCCATTTAATGTACATATTTTTTTAAATTGCCCCTACCGCCTAAACGGGGGGAGATAGACCCCCCTCCCATAGTAAAAAATGTTTGTTTTTAACTGTTCTATACAAATCCATCATTAAACTTTGTCGCCAAAGTTATCGTACTCTCCCCGAGATAGTGGTTTCTAACCAATTTTAACTTATAAGAAATATTGTTTTCAACATTAGGAAACATTTTGAGAAAAATCGAATTGACCTTTTTTTTACAAAAAATAAAAACCTAAAAAAAAACAATACTAAAACTTGGTAAAAATTTACTTTCGACTCAAATAGCTTTTCAAAAATTACAAATATTTGACTATTTTATTTCACAGAAAATATTGTTTTTGATATTCAGTAATTTTTTTATAAAAATCCAACAGTCCGTTTTCTCATAAAAAAATAAAATCTACAAAAAATAGTACGCAAATTTGGTAAAAATTGATACATATAGACAAACTTAAGCAAGACAAATCGACAGACGAGATGGGAAGTTATCAGTGTGGGTCGCATCCCAGCCTTTTTTTATTAATTTGTTACTGTACTCAAAAATTTGATTAAAATCTAGAGTTCAACTCACGATATGAATCCAAAACCAGGCCTTTATCTATTTACATTTAAGCTGAGAGCTCAATTAACTAATTGCAGTACCAATAAAATTGCAATAACTCACATATCTCCTATAAACATCTACGAGTTTCTACACACCACTTAAAGATATCAAAACATAAACCTTTTTTGCACGCCTTCTTTTTCTTATCAAACCACTTCCGGCCATGCTGAAATTGATTGACGATAATTACATTATTGCCTCGAGAAAGTTGTTTTTTTTTTTCATGAGAGTTGCGTTGCGGTTCATTGTACATCTATTTCATTGCAAAAGCAAATCCCTCTCTCACTTAATAAACTCGCACTTTCCCTCTCTTTCTATCTCATTCTCAACATTTAATGTTTTGTTGGCAATTTGGCTAACGTGGTTTATGTTTCAGATTCAAATTCCATCGCAGAAAATTGAGAGTGCAGCAAGAGTTTAGTTTTATTGCAAAACAAATAAACCGGTTGATCGTGGTTTGGTTTAAGTTGAATCGAAAGCTTAAAAGTAACCCATTCTCTTGTATGTGTATGCGTTTAATGTTCGCTCCAAGGGTACGAGTGTGGTACGAAGTACTTATTCTTATGCTTCCAACAATCTCAACTGGAAGGAGGTGTGTCGCTCGCTCTTCCCATATCGCCCTAGAGATAAAGTGAATGTTGTATCGAACCAAACCCAACTGCCACACAACAGAGAAGACCTTGCCGTAGGAAGTCAATGATCCCCAATCATGTTTAATGTGTTGAGAGTCGAACTCCCTTTTGAGAAATGGAATAATCCATTAAGTTTACCTTACCCAGGAGCAACGAGTGCGAATGCGAGTGGCTGATGGCTGGATGGCTGCCTGCGCCCAGAAGCTCCCTAAATATCCTTAGGGTCTTTGGCCGCGATTTATCTTGATTATCAACACTAAATACGCGGATTACTTTTTTGTCAAGAAGATTAAACTGGCCCCAGTCGGCGGGCGGTGGCAGCGTTCGCGGTCGGTGTGAAGACGAAGAGAAGAATACAGAATCAGCATCAGCATCAGCATCAGCAGCCGTTTGTGTACTGAGAAGTATAAGAACCCATATCCAAGCATCTGATGGGAATAGGAGTAGGTACCTTCTATAAAAATGTGAGAAAATGCTTCACATCAACGGAAGTGGAGAGATGTGGAAATGCTGCTTATTTGTAAATTCAGCAACAACTATACGATTACATTACTCGTACAACACAACTGAGCTGAGTCCGGTTTACGGATGTACGTTAGGTTAGGAACCATCAACTTGAACCAACAACTCAGCAAAGAAAAAAAAAAGACAAATTTCTTTGGGGGGGATTTATGGTTCTGAGAAACAACACATTGGATAGCTGCTTATCTGATGATGAATTCCATGCTATCAGGTGATTCTGACGTAGAGCTATTATGAAATGTTGGTTCTTGGGTTTCCGGGTGGTGTTTTTCGTTCGTCTTAATTTCAAGGGAAGATATGATAACGATAAGAAAACAAAGTTTCCCCCCGAAGCGTTTAGCTGTTTGTGTTTTTAGGTGTAATTCTATAGGTGATGCTTTTGCTTTTGTAAAAATGCTTAGTAACAAAAATATCCAGAAGCGTATAATTACTTCAAGTCGAGTTGAGTTGAGTTGAGTTAAGTCGAGACTCTAATTTGTTTACGTCCATTTGCTTTGCAAGTGATAAATATTGTTTTAAGTTTTTATTTTCTTACATATATATTTTTTCGTATTTTTATTTTTTCATTTTAAAACAACAAGGGGGTGCGAGGTGCAAGTGTGTATCTTTATTGTACAGGGGATGCCATGCCTTGTGTTTAGTTAATTTGTTTTGATTTGAAGGTTTTCTTTATTTTGTTGCTTTATTTATATTTTTGCCTTCTTTTTATATTTCACATTATTTAACATGAGCAATAGTATAAGTGATAAATTATTACTTGCGAGACGACAACGTCGAACGATGAAAGCTTTCTTGTTTGTTTTCTTAGAAGTTTGATGCTTTTTACTCAGGCAGTATAGAGAGAAAATGATAGGGTAGCAGTGGCGGTGGTGTGGAGAGGGGCACACACCTATATACATATACGAGTTTGAACACAAGCGTTTAATTTAAAATATATACCTATTTGATATGTAGTTGGAGGTATGTAGGTACACTCCGCTCCACTTGAATAGAAACAAACTTTTTAACTTCCCATAGGAAGTTATTGTAATGGGTCGGATTTGCCAAATTGAAAATTTTGACATTTCTCGACGTTTCAAGGTCCCTAGAGTCGAAATAAAAGATTTTTAGAAAGATGTTTGTGCGTGCGTGTGTACGTACGTCCGTACGTCCGTACGTTCGCGACGTTTTTTTCGTCGTCCATAGCTCAAGAACCAGAAGAGATGTCGACTTCAAATAAATTTTGCTATACAGATAATAAGGCAGAAAGATACAGAAAGGGCTCTCAAGAAAATCGCGTGGGTGGTTTTTTTACCATAGCAGTTTAAAAAAAAGGTGAACATTTTGGTTAACCCTAAATATCTCATGAACCAATGACGCTAGAGACTTGAATTAAATTTTATGTAATATATTGTAACGTGATACAAAACAATTATATTTTTGGAAAAAAATTCAATTAACGGTTTTTTTATAAATCAAAAAAACTGAAAAAAAAAATTGTCACTTCGAAAATCTTACGACTAAAATATGATTTCATCTCCAAAACAATTTTGTGCAACGAAGAATAATGTTTTTGACATCTGATAAAATTTTGAGAAAAATCGAATTGACAGTTTTTTTACAAAAAATAATAACCTAAAAAAAAAATAAAAAAAAAGTTGGTAAAAATTGAGTTTTGACTCAAATATCTTTTCAAAAATTTGAAATTATGGCTTCTAACTAATTTTAACTTATAAGAAATATTGTTTTCAACATTAGGAAACATTTTGAGAAAAATCGAATTGACAGTTTTTTTACAAAAAATAAAAACCGAAACAAAAAAATTAATAAAAGTTGGTAAAAATTGATTTTCGGCTCAAATAGCTTTTCAAAAATTAAAAATATTGGCTTCAAACTTATTTTATTTCACAGAAAATATTGTTTTTTATATTCAATAATTTTTTTATAAAAATCCAACAGTCCGTTTTTTCATAAAAAAAATAAAATCTACAAAAAATAGAACGCAAATTTGGTAAGAATTGATACATTTAGACAAACTTTTAAGCAAGACAAATCGATAGACGGGATGGGAAGTTATCAGTGTAGGTCGCATCCCGGCCTCTTTTTTTTTTACTATCAGACCGTGCAGCGCTTTGGTAAATATATAAATTCACCTTTTTGTTTTAGTTCTTATAAGATGGATCTATTGCAAATAAAACTACATAGACAGAATAATTCAGGAAAATACCATTATGCAGGGTATTTTTTTTATTTAAAATGATATTTTAATAATGTGTGCTACCACCTTTATTTGAAATAACTTCAAAAACCCTATTGGGAAGTGAATCATACAATTGCTTTAAGTAATTTAGTGAAATTGCACTCCATGCCTCTTTGATAGCAGCAGTAAGTGATTCTTTGTAATCATCCTGTCGTCCAGAGTCGTACACTCTACGAACCATCCATCCCAATACGTTTTCTATAATATTTAGGTCCGGCGAGTACGGTGGCCATTGAAGTAAGGTAACATTTTTCTCGGCTATCCAACTTTTAATGATCCTTGCGTTGTGGATTGGCGCGTTGTCTTGTTAAAACGTCCATGGTATTGGTCCAAATACATTGGTAACCTTAGGGAAAACTTCTTGCAATATTTGCTTGTAGAAGTTTGCCGCCATTTTCAACGTGGGAAACTCCAGATTAACTGTTCCAAACCATGAAATTGCCCCCCACACCATTACAACGCCTTCTCGGCTATGGTGGCGCTCCAAAAACCTTGGTTCCTTTCTCATGTCATGAAAATAGAAATTATACCCGTCCGGACCATCTAAATTGAATTTTTTTTCGTCAGAAAATACCACTTTTGTCCACTCTTCCTTTCACGTCATATTCCTTCTGCAAAAATCTGTTCTATTTTGTCGTCGTATTGGATTTAATGGTGGTTTTTTCTTCAGTTTAAGGCGCTTCAAATGTTGTGACCTACGAATGACACGTCTAATAGTGTTAAGACTAGCTGCAATACCACTCTTCGCCTTGATTTTAGCAGCAGGAGTCGCTTGAATTGGAGGCCAGGCTAATAATCTTTCTTCTGTCTGCTTCTGTTGTGGCTCTTGTTTGCCTGCCCTTCATATTTGTTCCATAGCTGTCTTTATTTCTAAGGTACGACCAAGCCATTTTCACACTTCTTTCTATTTTGTTGGCAATTGTGCGTAGGGGAAGCTTGTTTTCCGCTTAAACTTCTATTTTGGCTTTTTCTGCAAGGTTTAATGGTTTTCCGCGGCCCATTTTTTCTTTGATCGAACAATTAATGCCTTTAATCTAAATTTCTATTACTAAAATAAGAATTTTTGTCGTAACCGTAACCAATAGAAACAAAACGCACACTGTTTCTATTCAAATGGCGCAAAAAAAAAAAACAGTGTTTTTTAATGAAGCAATTAGAAAAGTGGTACAAAATAACCTAATGGTATTTTCCTGAAATATTCTGACCATGCAGTTTAATTTGCGATAGATTGCTCTTATAGGAACTAAAACAAAGAGGTGAATTTATAAATTTACCAAAGTGCTACACGTTCTGATAGTAAGAAAAAAGTTTGTTTCTATTCAAGTGGAGCGGAGTGTATGTAGAACATTTGAGAGCAGATCTTTAAAAGATATTTTATTGTGATGTAATGGAAATATTTAGATATACGCAGTTTTAAATTTTATTTAAATATAGGGCAAACTATTCAATGCGAAATCAATACACGAAAAAGTTAAATAGGAGAGACCTAGGGTTTTATTGATTTGTTAGTGTATTCAAGCTCTGAGCTTAAAAATTCTTAATTTATGTACAATTGAAATAAAAATAGTTTTACGGAAAGAACTTGGAATACAAATTGAAGGAAGTTTTTACATTTAACTATTCAAAGTAAGGTACAATGGCGTATTCATAAGAGTAATCGTAAAAGTCATAACTTTAAAATCTTAAGATTTTTTTAACTACCCACAGGAAGTTATTGTAATGGGTCCGATTTGTTAAATTGAAAATGCTGACATTTCTCGACGTTTCAGGGCCCCTAGAGCCGAAATAAAAGATTTTTAGAAAGATGTCTGTGCGTGTGTTTGTACGTACGTCCGTACGTTTTTTCGTCGTCCATAGCTCAAGAAAAAGAAGAGATATCGACTTCAAATAAATTTTGTTATACAGATAATAAGGCAGAAGGATGCAGGAAGGGCTCCCAAGAAAATTGCGTGGATGTTTTTTTTTACCATAGCAGTTTAAAAAAAAAAGTGGAAATTTTGGTTAACTCTAAATATCTCATGAACCAATAACGCTAGAGACTTGAATAAAATTTTATATTATATATTGTAACGTGATACCAAACAAGTATATTTTTGGAAAAAGAATCCAATTAACGGGTTTTTAAATAAATAAAAAAAAAACTGAAAAAAAAAATATTTGTCACCTCGAAAATTTTACGAATAAAAGATGATTTTATCTCCAAAATAATTTTGTGCAACGAAGAATAACGTTTTTAACATCTGGTAAAAAATTTTGAGAAAAATAGAATTGACAGTTTTTTTACAAAAAATAAAAACCTAAAACCTAAAAGTTAGTAAAAATTGATTTTCGACTCAATTATCCTTTTTAAAATTGAAAATATTGTCTTCAAACTAATTTTACTCACAGAAAATATTGTTTTCGACATTCAGTAAATTTTTTATTAAAATCCAAGTCAGTGTTTTTTATAAAAAAATAAAATCTACAAAAAATAGTACGCAAATTTGGTAAAAAATGATGTTCGGTTCTCGATATCTCGTGAAAAATAGATGGTATTGACTTTAAATTAATTTTATTCATCCAATTTGTATTTGTTTATTTAAGAAATAAAAACTTTTAAGAAGTGCTACTAAAATTGGTAAAAACTGGTTTTCGACTAAAAATCTCGTTAACAAAAACTGATTTTTAAATCAAACTATATCATTATATGCAGAATATTGTTGGTCATTTTTAAATTTTTAAGAAACAAAACACGAAACCCTACAAACTTTTAAGCAAGACAAATCGACAGACCGAATGGGAAGTTATCAGTGTGGGTTGCATCCCAGCCTCTTTTTTTGTATATCTTTTTAAAAAATGCTACTTAAATTGTTAAAAATTGAATTTCGACTACAAATTTCGGGAACTTATTTTATCATATTCATAATATTTTTGCAAATATTAAGTTACTTTTTTAGAAAAAAATCAGTTGACAACTTTTTTTACAATACACGATACCCTACAAAAAAAAAAGAGGGTGGGATGTGACGTCCACTGATAACATTCCATTCCGTCTGTCGATTTGTCTTGCTTAAAAGGTTTGTAGGTTTTCGTGTTTTGTTAAAAAAGTTGTCAGTTGAATTTATCTAAAAAATTAACTACAAATTAATAATCAGAGATTCTCTATAGTCTTTAAGATTTAAATCGGGACTTCGAGACGGTCAATCAAGAAATGTTATTTGTTTCTCCTCAAAGCAGTCTCTCATCCTTCGAGAGAAGTGGATAGGAGCATTATCCTGCTAGAATATGAAGTCAGTCAGTTCCGCATAAATCTTCAGCTCTTTCAACCATTACTTCTTCTAACAACTTATCATACATTTCTGAGTTCATCCTTTCAGGCACGAATGCAATTTCATCTTTCCATTTGAAGAAAAAGCTGCCCAAACCATTGCGGTGCCGCCACCGAAGTTGCGAGTCATTCTTACTTCTGTTTAAAGACGTTTGACATGCCAATATGTCTGAAATCCATCTGGACAATCTAAATTGAATTTTTTTCATTACTAAACACAACTTTTTCCCACTCTTGGGTCCAGCTTATGTGACTTTCAGCAAAATGTAGCCTTGCTGACTTATGGGCTGCATCTTAACGTAGCTTCTTTGATATTTTTTTTGTAAACAAGGTTGGTGATGGCTTTTAAAATTTGTCCAACACGTGGGGTTGAACAAGCAAGTCAAGTTTGGTCTTAATTTGTAAAGCAAACAGCTTGTTTCTAATGGCTTCACGCAATATCTTTCGAACTTGACGTTTTGTAAGCTTTTTATTTTTCGCGTGGTTGGAAATTTTTCCATAACTTTTACCTAACTTCAAAAAGTTATGAATAACTGTATTGCATCTCTCTATTTTTCTAGCGATTTCACGATCAGAAAGACCACAATCTTTGCATGCAGTGATTTTTTACCTTTCTTCCCCACTTAAAACTGTTCCACGCGGCACGATGGGATTCTGTTAAAAAAAAGAGGCTGGGATGCGACCCATACTGATAAACTTCCCATCCCGTCTGTCGATTTTTCTTGCTTAAAAGTTTGTAGGTTTTCGTGTTGGGTTAAAAAAGTTGTCAGTTGAATTATTCTTAAAAATTTCAAAATTACCAACAATATTTTTCATATGAAGAAATAGATTTTTAGTCGAAAACAAATTTTTACCAATTTTAGTAGCATTTCTTATATTTTTATAAATTGGATGAATGAAATTAATTTGAGAGATATCAAGAAACGAACATCAATTTTTACCAAATTTGCGTTCTATTTTTTGTAGATTTTATTTTTGTATGAAAAAACGGACTTTTGCATTTTTATAAAAAAACTACTGAAAATCAAAAGCAATATTTTCTGTGAAATAAAAAAATTTTGAAGATAATATTTTAAATTTTTGAAAAGCTTTTTGAGTCGAAAGTAAATTTTTACCAAGTTTTAGTATTGATTTTTTTTTAGTTTTTATTTTTTTGTAAAAAAACAGTCAATTAGATTTTTCTCAAAATTTTACTGAATGTTGACAATTATATTATTTAAAAGATAAAAGTAGCTTAAAGCCAATTTCGCAAAGTTTTGAAAAGATATTTGAGTTGAAAATCAATTTTTACCAACTTTTGTTAAAATTTCTTTTAAGTTTTTATTTGTTGTAAAAAAACTGTCAATTCGATTTTTCTCAAAATTTCACTGACTGTTGACAACAATGTTTTTTTTTTAAATAAAATTAGTTGAAAGCCAATGTCTCAAAGTTTTGAAAAGAAATTTGAGTCGAAAATCAATTTTTACCAACTTTTATTAATTTTTTTTTAGGTTTTTATTTTTTGAAAAAAAACTGTTAATTTGATTTTTCTCAACATTTTTCAGAATGTTGAGAACAATATTTCTTATAAGATAAAATAAGTTTGAAGCCATAATCTCAAGTTTTTGAAAAGATATTTGAGTCGAAATTCAATTTTTGCCAACTTTGAGTAATGTTTTTTTTTTTAGGTTTTTATTTTTTATAAAAAAAATTGTCAATTAGATTTTGCTCAAAATTTTATCAGATGTCAAAAACATTATTCTTCGTTGCACAAAATTGTTTTGGAGATGAAATCATATTTTAGTCGTAAAATTTTCGAGGTGATAATTTTTTTTTTTATTTTTAATTTTTTTTTATTATTAATTATATTTTTTTCCAAAAATATAATTGTTTTATATCACGTTACAATCTATAATATAAAATTTAATTTAAGTCTCTAGCGTCATTGGTTCATGAGATATTTAGGTTTAACCAAAATGTCAACCTTTTTTTTAAACTGCTATGGTAAAACAACCACCCACGCAATTTTCTTGAGAGCCCTTTCTGCATCTTTCTGCCTTATTATCTGTAAAAAAAATTTATTTGAAGTCGATATCTCTTCTGGTTCTTGAGCTATGGACGACGAAAAAAACGTCGCGAACGTACGGACGTATGGACATACGGACGTACGAACGTACGTACACACGCACGCACAGACATCTTTCTAAAAATCTTTTATTTCGACTCTATAGGGACCTTGAAACGTCGAGAAATGTCAAAATTTTCAATTTGACAAATCGGACCCATTACAATAAAAATCTCCAGAATCAATGATTTCCTACCACTTTCAATAATGAATTCAAACAATTTTATGAAATAACCACTTGCAATTAATCTGTTTTTATGCAATAATAATCTTTCAAGGTGATACAAAAATGTTTAAAAATTACTGATGCTTTCATTTTGTTTTGACAGATCATTTTGGATACAAAAGTAAAAAGTGCTACCAGGTTTGCCGTCGTCGGTGCAATGAGTTTTGTGCATTGGAAGTTGTAGTGTTTTTATGGGAATTTCCTCCACTGTATTGGCTGTGGAGGAATTTCTTAACTCTTAGAATAATTGTTATTAACATTTTGTTTAAGTTTTAGACAAATTGATAAAAGGACGGGAAGTTACTATCCCAGCCTCTTTTTTAATACCTAATAGAATTGGTTGTTCAATAACTCCAAACTTATTCCAAAACACATATTAAGATCATCTGTTTTGCAATAGGTTACAAAAAAATTAAAAGTTCTTTTAATTATGTGAAAAATATATATTTTTTGTAATTATAAGTAAAGTATAATTAAAGCAGCAAGATTTGTTCGATAGATGTGTATCAATTTCCTTAAAATCAATAAGAAAACAGCAAGTTTAATATTGGGAAATATAGAAATTTTCAAGGATACAAAAATATACTGCATGATAACACACATTTTTAACATTATGAAATATAACACAAAAAAAACATTGTTAAGAACACCAAAAAAGGCCTTCAATTCACATTTCAAATAACTTTTAGATTATGTCTTCCATTTCACTCATATCACTCACAATAGTTATTTTTGGCAGAGTTTCCTCTTAAAATGATGTAAAACAAACTTATTCAAATCTATTTGTGTGGGTGGATTTATAAATTAGGACAATAGTAGAAAAATATTATAGTCTTTCACTGAATCTTTTAAGACAGATGTCCCTAGGATAGTTTTTTTATTTTTAAACTTTTAAGTTCAAATTTCACACATTCACATGGTCCAAAACTTGTTACCTAATCCTACAAAAATGAACAAAAAAAAACTCTGAGAGCAGAAAATATACCCATTAGGGCTATAGTCCGCAGGGACACTATTAAAAGCAAATTCGTTAAAACACTATCTCAAACTTATATACCTACTTCTCGAGTCAATTTTCTATGGATTAACTTTTGACCTTATTTTTTATATTAAATTTTGTAAAATTTAAAACTTAAAAACCTTTTAATACATTTCTTTAACACTCAATACATGTCCACCCACAGGCTGGTTGTCCCAAAGCGAGATCTTCTACTTTATTATGAAAAAGTTTATTCCAAACAAAAATGTTTTAAAATTGATGGATTGTTAAGTTAATTCAATTTCTTATTCAGTTCAAATGAAAAACACTGATTCACTATAATTTTGTCACCTGACACATTTTTAATATACCATACCAAAAACAGGTATCAATTTTTCAAAAATCTAGACGCAATGTTTTCACCCCACCAGAAATATACATTTTATGCATATTAATTTGCAAATGTATGTCAACCAAGAAATCCCTAATTAACGCATCACCCTTAATTTATCAAAGTCTCACAACGCACATCGCACAACCATCGGACAACCCAAAACCTCAACAAAATCCGAATAGGGAAGTTGGCTTGGCTATATAACACAAAATGCTGTTTGCTGTACTGTGCTTAGGGGGTCAAATCAAATTTCATTTCATTATATATTATTAAGCAGCTCATATAAGAGCCTTACACTTAATTCACGGTCACAAGGTAGCAATTATAATGTAGATATGTAGATATATGTACCTATACACTCGGAGATAAGCCCCTGGCATTATTTTAACAACAATAATTAACCTTTAACTAAAGCTTATACTGATTATCGAGCCATTAGCTCTTGGGGGATGCCTTTTCTTGGTTTATTTTTATTTTTCATGCATATAATCGACATCGTTTTCTTATTTACTTTTACTATGTATCATAATATTATACACTATAGCCAAACATTAATCCATTTTCGATATCGAAAACAATAGATATGGAGAGGAAATGAAAAATACAAAACAACACAACACAACATAGAACAACCTCTTTTCTTTTGAGAACAACAGAGGCACTAAGTGTTACTGCCAATCTTAGTTTCTCATGAATCCCAAATGGCTTTCCAAACAACATTTGTGCCCGTTCCTTCGTTTTCATCGTCGTCATCACCGCCCGCTGAGCCAGTTTGTCCCCCTAAATCACCGTATCCATCGCACATGTATAGCCAAGCCATTGCCATTACAATGATTCCCGAGTCGAGTAGGCGACCTTCACACACCCACTAGTCGTCGTCGTTCGTCGTCGTCGTCCTTTGGTGCTCTTGTATTCCTATTCCTATTTCTATTCCTATGCTTTGTTGCCAACTTGAGGCTATTTCATTGTGTAATGAAATGTGCTGCAAAAAGAAGGACGTGATCAAAATTCTTTATAACCAAACAAAACCAAACCAAACCAAGAACCAGGAACCAGGTCGTTGTCGACGAGGAAGAAGACGACGACCAACAACGAGCGACGGTGATGGTGAAGATGAGGGTCGGTCGTGGATTAGGTTTTTGAGAATCGGATCTCGGAGGTCGGAGGTCATTTGGTGTTTTGGGAAAAGAACGCGGGAAAACTAGGATCATAGCAAGAATGTTTTTTCTTCTTTCAATTCTCAAAGGAACACCCCATGAGTGTCGTCGTTGTCGAACGTCCTACGTCCTACGTCGCGTATTCGTCGTCCTTCCGTCGTCCGTCGTACGTGTAGCTCGTTGTCGTTTGTTTTCTAAGAGCACAAACTAAAAAAACATACACGGAGGTAATAATAAAAGGACAAAAGGTTTAATGGTGTTACCTTTATTGGATTGACATTAAGACGTTTCCATTTTTTTTTTTTTTTTCCTTTGGCTGTAAATAGTTTGGGGAGGGGAGTCTGCTGATGTTGTTTGGTCTTTTGAACGTTATACGGCACCAAACGGACGGTTCTTGTGCGAATTTGGAGTTAATTTGATTGGCCTTCTTTTTTTTCAGCAGCAGCACCAGGATCACACAAGGACACGATTCTCATTTGAAATTGAATTTATTTTATTGTTCAGCAAACACACTTTGTCGCCGTGACTTTAATTTACTTCCTCATCCTTATAGTCGTCGACGTCGTATTTTTTAAACACAAATGAATGCGTAAAAATATTATAAATTGTGTCAGAGTGGACTCATCATCACTTGTTTATTTAGTGTCGATTAAAAAAAAAATTAAATAAATTAAATTAAAAAAAAAAAAAAACAGAATTAAAGTGAAAAAAACTATTTTCACAGTCAAACAAAAAAAAAATAAAACACATAATGGCTTCAAAAATACAAACTTCACCATCGAGAGGATTTCTACTGGCTGCAGCTTTTGTGACAGGTGAGTTAATTTTACCTTTTTTGTTTATGTAATTATTATTATTATTATTACTATTTTTAAAATAAATATTTGTTTATTTAGATTGTTATTGCCTAGGCCTGTGAAATTACATAATGTAGATATATGTATAAACTTGTTTACACCTACATACATACGTGTAATTTAGTTTTGAGGGCTTTTATATTAAATTTAAGTTATGTTTGGTAAATGATTTTTAATTGAGTATTTTTTTTCATGATTAATTAAAATGTTACGATAGTAATTTAAAATGTCACGTGCTATTCATTCATGTAGAAGAGGATTTTAAAAAAAATATATAAAATCATTTCACGTTAAATGCTGTCAAAATGAAGTAATTTCATAGATGAGCTTAAAAATGGTTGTTCTAAAAATAGAGGGAACAGTTTTTTTTTAATACGAACTATTAACTAAGCTGTATTTTAGTTAGTCGTGGTGAAATTGTCGTTACTTATTTATTTAAGATGGCGCTACAGTCCTGTGTGAACTAGGGACTCACCCGACAATCGTCTCCATCTAGCTCGGTCCCTTGCTAGATGTTTCCAGTTTCGCGCTCTAAGTTGTACGCGCCAACTGATACGTGGTCTCCTCTATTGCGCTGTCCTGTGGGTGTGGATTCGAAGACTTTTCGGGCAGACGCATTTTTTTCCATGTGTCTTTTATCCTTCTGGAAAAGTCTACCTCGTGGCTGTACAGTCCGTACAGTTCGTCGTTCAATCTTCTCCTCCACACCACTTCTATGCATATGCGGGACCATAGATCACACGAAGAACTTTTCTCTCGTAACGACCCATGGTGCTTTCATCCGCTTTTGTCATAGTCCATGCTTCTGCACCGTATAGTAGGACGGGGATGATGAGGGCACTGCTGTCGTTTTTGCTACTATAGTAGTATTTTACTCCTTTTGTCGAGAGTCAACTGCTACTCTACTACCCACGGACGAAAACTACTCCCCAAAATAAAACGCAAAAGACATTTTTTTTTTGGTTTACAATAAAAACCAAAATTTAAAATATAATACAAAAACTTGCACATCTCTGATTGCATTTACCCACTAACATCTCTGTTGTGTTCTATTTCCATTCCAAATTTTCGTTCCATTCTTTCCAGATTGCGATAACGAAATATTTTAAATAAAAAACGCAAATAATGATTTAATGTTTCCCCTGATAAAAAATTCTGCGGTTAATTAATCACTTTGCCTCATAGTAGTGTAACAGCAGAAAGAAAATTTTCAGATGTTAGCCTTAAAAAAGTAAAAAAAAAAAAAAAAAGAAATTCACTCAAGGTAGAAACGGTGAATGCCTTAATAACTGCTAAGGAACTTCTTAAAAACAATTTCACCGAAAAATGGCAGCCATCGTAAACTTTGATCGAGAATTACAAAAAATTGTATTAGGCGCTAGTTATAACTATTATTGGTTTTCATCATTGAAAAGAAACATTGGAATATTTTGGACAGGTCGTTTATAGCTATCCTTAAAAATGTCTGTTATTTAAAAAAAATTCCTGATTGAAAACCACCGAAAATTTTTTACTGACAGAAATCTGTCATTGGAACTGTGTAAAATTGGAACACAAATCAGTGGAATGATTCGTTTCAGTTTTGAACATAAAAGTATCAGCTGTTCAGGAGAATTAATGTCCGTCCGGAAAAATGCATTTTTAGCAAAAAATAAATGCGCAACTAACTTTTTTTTGAATATTCAAACAAAAACCTAAGAATTAAAATTATTTTAATTGCCAATTTCTTATTTAATAAACAAAAAATGATGAATTTAAAATCTTTTTTATTTATTTTACCTATATTATTTTGAAATGTTAGCCTTTTAGCAGTGAAAACAAAAATTTGCCATGACATTAGATCCTTCTATTTGTCTGTTTTCGGAACACTAACCTTCGCAGTAGGTTAATTAGCTTCAAATTTGGACATTATTAATTTCAGTTTTTGATTTTGTTCATTGGCCAAGCATGTTTGTTGTTTTTTGTTTTGCTCCTCAATTTAAGAAAATACTCCGCAAAATGCCAGACAAATACTACTCTTGAAATTTTTAAAACGACAGCACTGAATGAGGGTCTTATATAGCGACGGTTTGGTTGCTCGAGAGAGGGCTTTGCCACTCAATTGCTTTCTTAGCCTAGCCCAAAGAACCAGCAGCGGTTAGAAAGAGTTATTCTTCGTTTGATCTTAGCGCTGGTGTTGTTTTTTGCGTTCATATAGCGGATCCTAGGTAGACGAATTCCTTGACTACCTCAAAATTACGTCTGTCAATAGTTACGTTTTGACCAAGACGTCGTCGGTGTTGTAGGACCTTTCTTGATGACAGCATGTACTTTGTTTTGCCCTCATTAACAGTTAAACTCATTTTTGTCGCCTCTGTCTCAATATTCACGAAAGCCCCATCGAAATCACGCTGAGTTCTTCCAATTATGTCAATGTCATCAGCATATGCTAGTAATTGGACAGACTTTTGTTAAAGTTGGAAATCTGCACTATTCTTTCGATATTAAAGAAATCGCATGACAGAGCCTTTTTTGACATCGAAAAGTTCTGTTAAGTTGTTTCCAAGCTTTATGGAGCAACGCGAGTTCTCCTTGGCCATCCTGCACAAACGGACGACTTTGACAGGGATGCCAAAACTAGACATGGCTATATGCAGCTCGTCCCTGTAGATGCTGTCATATGCGGCCTTTAAATCGATGAAGAGATGGTTGGTGTCAATTTGATGTTCTTGGGGTTTTTCGAGGATCTGCCGTAATGAGAATATTTGATCGACTGTGGACTTTCCTGGTCTAAAACCACACTGATAAGGATCTATCAGGTTGTTGACGATGGGCTGTAGACGTTCACATATAAGAAAAGATTTAAGGCGACTGATTCTTCTATAGTTGATGCAGTTTAGCGGGTCTCCTTTTTTCAGTATGGTGCAAACAATACTGAGGTTAAAATCATCGGGCATGCTTTCTTCCGACCATATCTTAGAGATATGTTGGTGCATGCTCCTAACCAAATTATCTCTAGCTGCTTTGAAGAGCTCGGTATTCAAGCCATCTGCTCCAGCGGCTTTGTTAGGCAATCTTTACTTAGTCTAAGGGAAAACGGAATTGTTGGTTTTCGTCGTCTAAGTTGAATGAATCTGCCTGACAGCGGAATTCGGTTTGTCGTCGCCGTTATACAGTCTGCACTACACGGAAAGAATTCTTAGATCAGATCAAGGAAAATAATCTACAAATCACGAAAAATTAATCCAGTTTTGGACCTTGGATTCGAAATAAGTAAATTGCTACTTTTTGTTTGCAATTTCATAAAATGAGCAAAATGAAGATATTGACACTCAAAAATCATATTTCACTACATTTGAGTAGCAATAATTCGACCGAGGAAATCAAATATTTCAAACAGCGAATTGCAATCTGATATCAATTTGTATCAAATTTCAACCCTTGTTTTCTTAGAATGCGACAATATGCATTAGTTTGTAAATGACAACTAATGTTTTGCTAGTTCTTTTTTTTTAAATTGCAATTTGAAACAGGTTTTTCTGCAGTTTGCAAATGACAGTCACAGTTTCGATACTTAGTTATCTTTAAATTGCAACTTTTGAGTCGTAATTTGAAACAGTTTCTGCAGCAATTTGTAACTTTTAAAGATTAATTTACTTTCCAATTTCAAGCAATCATGTAGAGATTCAAGAATAATTTTTTTGCAAAAATAAACAATCTTCATTAGTGATTTACAACATAAACTTATTCTAATAGATATGATTTAAAATCATGAAAAATATAAACCAGCATAAGTGTTCATATATGTATGCGTTTCGCGCCGATGCAATGGTTGGGCTGATAAGAAGATGACCATTACACCTTGTCTTGACGCATACTTTCCCGAATAAATCGAGACTCCATATAATCCGAGCTGCATAGAGCAACTGCGAATTATACAGTTGCTACAAGTATTCAAAGAAGACAAACTGTAGCCACTTTCATTTCCCTGCTATGGGACTTTTTAAAAAGAAATATTCGACTGGTAACAGTAACAATGATATACGCATCTTCTCGGATAGCCAAGCCGCGCTAAAGTCCCTAGACTCAGTCTCCACAAATTCATTAACAGCCCTAAATTGTCGATGATCTCTTACGGAGATGACTACACAGTTCAACATTCACCTTTTCTGGGTGCCGGGCCATAGAGACATTCCAGGAAATTGCAAAGCTGACGAACTTGCAAAAAGCGGAACAACTTTACCTCTGCTGGCTCACAATGCTAGCATAGGTATCCCCTTAGCTACATGTAAGCTCATGCTAAAGCAAGATACCATAGAGAAAACAAACTTCAGATGGAATAACACCACCACCTGTGTCGCAACTAATTTGGCCTATTCTTAGCGCCAGGCGCTCAAAACAATTAATCTCTCTGAGTAGATTGCATATTAGCTACGTTATAGGTGTCCTGACTGGGCACTGCTTAATACGAAGGCATGCTATTCGACTTGGAGCCCCTGCAAATGATTTTTGTAGGAGTTGCTTAGACGAGGAAGAAGAGGAGACAATCTCTCATCTTCTATGCACATGCCCTGCCTTATCACACAGACGTAGAATCCACCTTGGAGACTACTACTTTAACGATACCAGCGATCTAAAAAATTCAGACATTACTTGTCTCCTACGCTTCATTCGAAGCTCCAATTGGTTCAACGAGTTAAGCTGATTAACTGATCCATGTGGTATCACAACGGACCATACTTTGGTCTAAGTGTGTGGGACGTCCCAACCAACAGCCACTTTAACCTAACCTAACCTTACAGTCGAATTGTTTTTTTTTTCTGAACACCGCTTATTCTAATAAATATGATTTAAAATCATGAAAAATACAAACCAGCATAAGTGTTCATATATGCGTTTCGCCCCGATCGATGCAATGGTTGGGCTCATCAGAAGATGACCATTGACCATTACACCTTGTCTTGACGCATACTTTCCCGAATAAATCGAGACTCCATATAATCAGAGCTGCATAGAGCAACTGCGAATTATACAGTTGCTACAAGTATTCAAAGAAGACAAACTGTAGCCACTTTCATTTCCCTGCTATGGGACTTTTTAAGAAGAAATATTCGACTGTTAACAGTCGAATTGTTTTTTCTGAACACCATTAACACCATTAACATTAACTTATTCTTATAAATATGATTTAAAATCATGAAAAATGTAAACCAGCATAAGTGCATATTGCAGCTTGAATATTTATATTGTGATTATATTTTATTGATTTGAGAATTGAGAATGCTTAATTCACCGCATACATTTCGCAAAACAAGATTAATGAGTAGTCAAATTAAATTATTCCCCTAAAATAGTAGATTGTGAATCAAAAGTTGCAATTAACTTTCATTTCAACAAGCTCGAATTATAACTTTTGATAGTAATTACCAAATTATAAAATTTTGTATTTTACGAAGATTTGAATTCTGAATTACAACTTTCTCATTAATTTTATAATAAAATCGTCTTGATTTACTAAAAAAAGGGGTTTCGTAAATTGCAACCTAAAATTTAGCAATTAGTGATTTTTCAATTCTCTCCGTGTATGATGTTTCCACTTATGTACGTCTTTGCAGCCTTCGGTTCGAGGTTTATGTTCTTCTGAATTTCGTTTCACCTGCTCATAAAACTTTCGAACTTCATTCCTGCTTTTGACCCTTTGAAAATCTCCGACCGCACGCTTCTCATGCTCTCTCTTTTTCCTTCTGAGAAGTCGGTGTTAATCTGTCCTCTTCTGTTCATAGAACTCGTGACTCGTGAGTATCTCGCTTTGCGTGACTGTTGTTTTACTGCATTTGCCTGCCAACATTCATCATCAAACCAGTGGTTTCTTGTTTGTGGCTGCTTACATCTTAGCAATGTTGCCATTGGTTATTGATAAATTATGCTGCCAGAAGATAGCATCTAAAGAGGTTACATTGTACAAAATTGTTGAGTTTGCCTAATCTTATTTTGTAATCTGACGTTAAAAATTTAAGTTGTAAAATAACATTTTTTAGATTCAAGCTAATGAAGAATAATAACATTTCAAAATGCTGAAATCCAAAATAGTTTTAACAAGGATTTTAACGGTGATTTTTTTAAGAGCTGTCGAAAATTGAATTGAAAAATTATTGAAATCTTAATTTAAGCCCATAGCACGGTCGTTATAGTTTAATACTTGAAGAATTCGTTTTTAGACTCACATGCCTCTTCTTCGGATGTGGAACTGCAACGACAAAATATGATAGGCTCATTAAATTCCGACCTAAACAGCATTGTTCGATGTGGAATAAAAAACCGCGTCGAATTTAATGCTTAGAAAACCCAATGCTGTCTTGTATTTTTTGTTTTCCAAATTCATTTGTATTAATTCATTCTTAAGACTATCTTAAAGCTAGACAAAAATTCATAAAACTAGCCTAATTAACCATAACTTACAGCTAACTTACTGGTCCCATACGGACACTCTAAGTTAAACAATAATACTTAATGCTAATGTCTTTCGGCCCTAAGATCTATTTAACTTCAATTCATTTTATTTATTTTTGTATTCATTAGAAAATTTAGAAAAAAACTAATGTCAATATCCCTTTTTTATTTTTACTTAAAAACTACTTAAAATAAGGTCCTTAATATCTGTCTATCTAAATGCTGTCTTGTATCGTTAAAGCGAGATATATCTCCATTGTCATTATCCATGGATGGCACTTGCATCAATGAGACTGAACACCTCGATATTCTCGGTATGTGTGTCACCAACCACCTCTTTTGGAACGATGACATACGCGATGTCGCCAACAACGCTGTTATCTACAAGACTTTCATACGTCCAAAGCTTGAGTATAACTCCCATCTCTGGGCTGGTGCTCCTGCAACTTACTTAAGCCCCTTGGATAGTATTGAACGTAGAGCATTTAAATTGATAGATACTAATATCATCATAAGTTCATTTACTTCGCTTGAACATCGTCGTAAGGTCTCTTGTCTGACCCTTTTTTACCGTTATTTTAACGGCTTATGCTCTAGTGAAATAGCCAGGTGCATTCCTCCCCTTAAACAGTTCAACCGTAATACTCGCGCTTCTAGGAATGCTCATCAGTATACCCTCGAGCCCAACTTCGGCCGTACTGTCAAATACAGAGATTCGTTTTTTAGCCGTACTACGCGAATGTGGAATGCCTTACCACACTCTGTCTTTCCTATTCAATTCAAAACTAATGTACACCGACATCTCCTTTTAAACCCTCTGTTCTTTTCCTAGTGCTCACACTGTGCCTCTGCATAATAAGGCTAGTAATATCCCCTTGAGTGTGTGCTTATTATAAAATAAATAAAAAAAATAAAAAAAAAAAATAAAAATATTGGCCGTGGCTGCGACTCAAATGGTCCATCCACATAGCCAAATTTTGGCATACTGTTTCTAATGTCTAATATTCGCGTATCAATTCAACCAAAAATGAGTTTTTTCGCTTAACACATTTTTCCGATAAAAAAGAGGATCTTCAATCAACTTCTCAAGAACCCATTCGTTTCAAGTTCGGCATTGTGGTAGGTCGTTTCTCTTTAATATTTATAACAGCTGTATATTGAAAGTCTTCATACCTAAATTCTTTCGCAAAATGTTCCGCGTAGTGGAACAGCAATTCCTGCGAATGGCTCCGAATCAAAAATTCAGAATCCTCAGTTCAACCTCTATGTAAGTGAGTTGGTGGTTTAGTGCCAAAAAATGTAAATTTGGTTTAAAATTAAGTCAGAATAGCCTTTTTTAATAGAGTACGCATATTAATAAAATTCAATAGTTTGAAAACGTTGTTCGGTTGTATGACCATTTATGGTTATAAGTTAGACCAAACTGAAAATGTTTTAAAGTGAAACAAAACACGAAAGGTACAAATTAGAAGAAATTTCGAAAGATGATTTCCAATCCCAAATGAGATTTTGGACATGAATTTAAATATCTCAGACAACCATTTTCAACCTTATGATTATTTTTTTTTTTTAAGAAAAGTTAATGAATTACAAAAAAAAAATAGATTAGTAATAAGTACCGTTTGGACTTCCTCTATCAAAAACCGTAGAAATATATGATTTAAGGTTTCATTTTTAACTATACGGATATTTCTGAAACAAAATGTGCATTTTGAAGTTGAAGATTATTACACATAAATTAACTTAGCTTTAAAAAGTCTAATGACTTTTTTGAAATTAAAAAACGTTTCACCATAATAATTAAATATAAATCTATCGGGCTGTTTTTGAGAAAATTCGATTTTTTAATGAGAAAAAAATTCATAAGGCGAATCTGCTTAAAACCTTCATTTTCAAGAACTCAATTGATCCAATGACTAAGGCTTTAGAAGTAAGCACGGATTTTTCGTCGCCATAAAGACTTTGTGGTTTTCAAGTGGTTCTATTTCCTTAAGGCTGGTAAACCTAGCCATACGGAGGCCAAAGACTATTGACCAATTAGTCTAACATCGTTTATTTTGAAAACTTTTGAACGGCTAATTGATATACACATCCGAAGCACCCTGAAACCGGACTGTATATCGGAATTTCAACATGTCTACATTAAAGGAAAAAGCGTTGAAACAGCATTGCACAGTGTTGTCAGCGTCATAGAAAAATCACTGAATGACAAGGAATATACCCTTCCAACGTTCTTCGATATTGAGGGAGCCTTCAATAACGTGAAGAACGAAACAGTGAAGCAAGCCTTGGACGACCACAAAGTCGAAAAAGCAATAACACAGTGGATAATGTGTATGCTCAGAAAGAGACAAATTAACTCTGAGATAGCGGAAGAAAGGTTGAAAGTAACCACATCCAGGGGCACCCCTCAGGGTGGAGTTCTGTCAACGCTACTTTGGGTTTTTGTCATGAACGGCATACTCTCTAAATTGAAATCAAGTGGAGTAAGGATAATAGCCTACGCTGATGATCTTGCATTACTAGCGACTGGCAAGTTCCTACCCACTATCAGTGAACGAACCGAATACGCCCTCTCGTTAGTAAGCAAATGGACTAGGAACTGTGGGCTGACAGTTAATCCAGCTAAAACAGAACTAGTGCTATTTACTAACAAGCGCAAAATACCTGATTTTAAAATCCCTTCAATTGAGGGCTGCCCTCTTAAAATCTCTGATTACGCAAAGTATCTCGTTGTGATCTTAGATAAAAAACTAAACTGGGGCCTGAACACCAAAGAAAGATTCAAAAAGGCATCGATTGCCTTTTACTCCTGCAATAGAATTTTCGGGAAAACCTGGGGACCAAACCCTAAAATTATCAGATGGATGTATTTGGCAATAATTAGACCAATACTAACCTATGGTAATTTGGTATGGGGGAAAGCTTTAGAAAAGAGCACGAACCTGAAAACTTTGACAAAAGTTCAAAAACTTGTGTGCACTGGCAATACGGGAGCAATGAGATCCACTCCAACTGCGGGACTGGAAGTTATACTCAATCTAATTCCCCTAGACTCTTTTGTTCAAGAATCTGCGGCCAAAAGTGCCCTAAAACTTAGTCAAACTAAAGTCTGGATAAACAGTTCCATAGGACATGCCCAGATCCTTCATAAAGTTATGGGTCATAGTAATACAGCAGACTATAAAATACCCGAACTTGATTTTCATAAACCATTCCAGGCTGCCATCCCAAGCAGAGAGGAATGGATAGATAATATACCATACTTCAGTGAGTCGTCAATAGCTATCTATACTGATGGCTCTAAAATGGACACTGGTGTAGGGGCAGGCTTCTATTCTGAATCTCTCAAGTTAACCACCTCGCTTAGGCTTCCAAACTACAGTAGCGTCTTCCAAGCGGAGGTCCTGGCAGTGACAACAGCTAACAGCTAAAAAGGTATCCATGATGGCGATACCACGAGCTGATATTACCTTTTACATTGATAGCCAAGCGGCAATAAAAGCGATTACTGCAACTGAGGTAAAATCAAAGCGTGTTTCATGCTGCCGCGAAGAGCTTAAGATTCTTGGCGCACAGCACAACATTAGACTCTACTGGGTCCCAGGCCACAGCGATATAGTAGGCAACGAGAAAGCCGATGAATTAGCAAGATTAGGGTCAATGCTTGACGTAAGCCAAGCTCAGCTAGTTAGCACCCCTACCTGTTATCTAAAACAGGAAATCTCAAAAAGAATGACTATTAAGGCCGATGAAAGGTGAAACCTTCTTAACACCTGCGGCACTACAAGAAAGATCTGGCCCTGTTTTAACAAACAAAGAACGAAAAGAATTATGCAGCTACAAAAGGGATCACTTCGATCTCTTGTAAGCATAATCACCTGACATAATCTGTTAGGTTATCATATGAAAAAGATGGGAATCAGTTCAGATGATCTATGCAGAGGATGCGGTGACGAGGAGGTGCATGAAGACACTTGGCACTTTCTGTGTCACTGTCCCGCACTCTCCCATCAAAGGAAGAAACTGCTTGGCAACTATTTCTGCGGGGATTTAAAAGAACTCTCTAGTACGCCAGGTACTAACATTCTGAATTTCGTCAAAGCCTCTAAATAGCTTGACTAACTGAGCACATAAGTTTTTTCTTATAAGCTTGAGTAGCAATACTCACGGGTATCACCATGGATCTGCATTGATCTAAGTGTGACGGTAAAGACATCAACTGCCAGCCCCTCAACCGAACCTAACCTAACCTAATTGCTTCTATTTCCAATAAAAATGGTCGTACTTAATCAAAATCGTGATTCTTTATTTTTTTGTTCAAAGACTGAAACAAAACCTTGTGCAGTTTTTGTTGGAATATTAAACTGTTAAAAGCACATCCACTAAACATTATCGATATTTTCAACTTAGCACCTAATTATCCCAAAAGCAACCAAAATACTTTTTCTCTTGGTTTTTTTAAATTAATTTAAATAATACAACAAATTCTTTATTCAATCAATTTAAGTTGATTTTTTTGAGAAATATATTCAAGATTTTAAAACCCTGCTTAATTTTCTTAAGCGATCAGCGGTTGTTGAGATGTTGATGATTAAAAACAAAAATATCGTCTTCCATTCAAAATTTTATATTTCACTGAACAATCGTTTTGTCGAACCATGCAGTTGTTAACCGACAAAATTTCGAAAACATATGGGTGATACAAAAGTTGGGTAACTCGATGTCATCAACCAATATATACAAAGTCTGATTATATTTTATTGAGATTGCAATTTATTTTAAAACAATGGAAAGGCCTTTATTTTTTAGTTCTTCATTTTAAATACAAGTTATTAAAAAAACACAATTAGTTCTTAAAACGTCAGTCCTCTGGCATGTCACAACCCTGAAAACCAACCATTAAGTGACTGCCTATTAAACATTATCATTGATTTGAGGAAACTTATTAAATTAATACAATCTGCGATGTATATAGTTTAATATATACTACAACTTTCATAATGCAGTGTTCTCCACTTTATTTAAAAAAATAAGAAATTTTGTGTTCAGTTTTATTCGTCAGTTTCTTGTGTGTTATTTAAATTTAAAATTCGTGCGAAATATCGCCGACTCAACGTCAAATCCCATTTTGAATTTTAATGCTGGTAATAAAGTTAGTTGCGGGTCGCACAATTTGACGGCCACCATAACTGTACCAGAGTTTGGGTTATGTTTGTTGTCTATACACGTGCTTAGCCAGTCAACACGTCAGTTTTATGGTGAGTCGTTATTTTTTTGTTAATCTAAAGTTTATTTTTATTTATTTGTTATTAGACTTTGATTTGTTAAAATGTAGTTTGTTGATATTTGAAATTACAAAAAAAAAAAACATTAGTCCAGATTATAATCTCAAATTTCGTCTTTTTCGTCAGTAGTGTGGCGTCAGTTCTGTGTCAGGTAAATTGTTATTGTTCTTCATTTTTTGCTCATTAGTACTTTTAAGATGAATATTGTTAGATTTTTTTTTGTTGATTACTTTGAAATATTTAGTAAAACTATGTGAAAGTAGTAAAAGATAAGTGAGTAACGTTACGTTAAATGTCAAAAGTCTGTTTTGAAAACTGATGTAGTATTTTCTCCTAGTATTACATATTAATAATTATTTTTAATTGTTACTAAGTGATTTTAAGTGAGCATTATTAAATCCTAAGAGATTTTTACTAATTTGTATTAAATTTCATTATAATACTTTCAAAACTGTGTATACTCGTCAGTCCTCTGGCAGTCAAATTCTGAAATTTTTAAATATCTTACAATGTACTCAAAAAAGTGACTGGCCCGATTGGGAACAATATATTAATTAGATTAGCTATAATATACACCCGAATTTATAGAAGTTTGATTTAAAAACTATCGTAAACAAAATATCCTCAAAAGTTACCCAACTTTTGTATAATCACCCATATTTATTTTGGTATTGATAAAAATTGACCAGAACACGTTGCTTGAAATTTGTTTCATCGTAAGATCTCAAAACAACAAACTTCGAGCTTTAAAATCTTCTCTTTTGATATATGGAATTTTGTGTATTCAATTTTTTTTTTAAAAGAAAAACGCGTATGACACGTCCAGTGTTTTTCACAAAATAAAATCTTCTTTACTAGTACTGGAAAGTGGGGTTTGCAATCGAAGATGATTTTGTGGACGTATACAGCCGTGGTACGTCCAATCTTGTCCTATGGTTCGATTGTTTGGTGGCCCGCGCTTAGCAAAGCCTACAATATAACCAAACTAAAAAAGGTTCAGAGAACAGCTAGTGTTGGCTCCACGGGAGCTTTGCACTCATGTCCATCGGACGCCCTAAACGTTTTTCTCTACCTCTTACCAATAGACCTGCATATCAAATACTTAGTATCTTGCAGCGCGTTGAGACTTAGGGAATCGAATAGTTGGTATTCTAGGCCCTTTGGTCATAGTAATATCACTAATCTCATCCCAGCGGACATCTTTTCGACAGAAACCGACTACTGCACCCCTACTGTGGACCTCAGTGCGGATTTTAAAATTATCATCCCATCTCGAAATGAATGGGATGATGACTTAGTGACGAGAGGCTTCGACACAACTATTTTCACTGACGGCTCGAAGATGGAGTGTGAGGTCGGTGCAGGAATTTTTTCCGAGTCTCTAAATGTCTCCAGGTCTTTGCGACTTCCTGACTTTGCTAGTGTTTTTCAGGCTGAACTACTCGCGATCAAGGAAGCATGCAAGTTACTAAAACTAGATCCAAATCAAAACCGCAATACAGCTATTTTTTCGGACAGTCAGGCGGCTATTCAAGCGATTGGCTCGTCCACTTCATCCTCCAAACTGGTTCAACAATGCCGAAGTGAGTTAGCGAGCATGAACATTGGACTCAGGGTCACTCTCATCTGGATTCCGGGTCATAGAGGCTTTGAGGGCAATGAACGAGCTGACGAGCTGGCTAGGCAAGGATCAGCCCTTCATAGCTCACTCGCGGAAAAAGTCAACATTCCTCTTGGTGCTATGAAGGGCAAGATCTTCTCTATCTTCCTCGCTGAATCAAACCACAGGTGGAACAGCCTAACCAACTGTATAATATCTAGAAGGATATGGCCCACCTACAACAAAGCCCGTACTAATAATCTCATTTGCAGACCCAGGCAAGACATAGCCAGGGTCGTTGCTACATGCACCGGACACTGGCCTGTTGGAGAACACGCATCTAAGCTGGGCATCCCCCACAACACTTTCTGTCGTAGTTGTGAGGACCAGCGAGAAAAAGAAACTGTTCTTCACTTCTTATGCAAGTGTCCCGCCTTAGCCAAAACGAGAGCCAAAACATTGGGAAAGTCCTTTTTCAACGACCTCAATGAGCTCTCAGAACTGGAGATCAAAGATTTGATCTCCTTTCTAAACGCAACAAAGTGGATTTGAGGCGTATTTTTCTCTTTATAATCCCCCTTTTATCTTTATAGGTCAACCGAGTATTTTATGGTATCAAAACGGCGCAACGCAGCGCTAATTGTGTCACCGAGCTAGACTGCTCGTGGCCACCATTTCTACTACTACTACTACTTACTAGTACTGGAAATTTTATAATGTTTTAACCTATCGCCAAACAACTTGTTGAACAAAAACTTCGCCCTGAACGAATTTATGTTAAGAACACAATAAATAATAAAAAATAATAAGTATACGCCATAGTACACCAATCTAACTTTCATCCATTTTAAAGAAAATTAATATTTTCATTAACTATATCAATGGCAAAATTAAGTGCTGTTACATGTAATGGAGTAAACATTATCAAAAAATAGAAAGTAACGTGCAGCCACCGAGCTTTTTTCAAATTAGTTGACACTTACATAAATAACGTATTGTATAGTTCCTCCCTAGCACTAATATACGGGCCCAAGTTCCTCCTTGGCGCCATGATACAGGTTAAGATCTTGTCACTTATGGATGTTTTGTATTGTTGTTGTAAATTGGGTATCCAATGCAATGAGAATTTTACTTTTTTTAGTTTCAAAACATATACACTTTCATGTCTTTTCGACATACTACATATGTATGATTTTTCAATCGAGAACCAGGTGAAATTCTACTGCTTAAAGTCGTTGTTGCAACTTTAATCATTTCAAATGTTAAAAGTTAGCTGCTAATCCTCTGAATAAAAATACGATTACCCAGCTCTAACGTAAAAAAAAAGTCATGCATTCTAACAACTTAAAAGCTATGCCATAAATAATGGCCAAAAAAGAAGTGCCTTCCAAATTCCAATGAAAAGAATAAGAATCTTTTTGTGGTTTGGTTACGTGCGGTATAAACTACATTAAAATAAAATAACTAAACCGGAATAATATTGGCCATTTTAAGGACATCATCATTCGAGTAGATAGATATGTGCATAGAAACTTCATCTAAAGGTACTCCACATAGATTTTCTTAAGTATTATTCCAGAGCAGAACCAAAAACTTAAGCTCTGGGAAAAACCGCATTTACCATACTTCCTCTAACTCGTACACACCTCCTGTATTCACAGTCAGTATATTAGACTCACTCACTCAGGTATATCGGTTGCAAATAATTTAAAATTATACTGAAAATTTGTCCTTTATCGTCATCACCAGCATCATCATCATCATCATCATCATCATCAACCAAGAAGTGGCTGAGCAAAAATGAATTCAAGCTCTATACTATAGAAGTAGCACTAAAAAGGATGATTGTACCTTTCATCGCCATGAATATCATCATCGTCACCATCATCATCATTACCTTCGTCGTCACCGAGTCATGTATAGTCGACGACTTTAAGAAGCGAAGGGAACTTTGGCCATTTGGAAAGGTGGGTTTAGGTAGATAGGTACCTACCCGTGTATACCAACAAATTTTCTATGGCACTTTTGTGAAAATTAATTCATTGCAAGGATCCACAATATCTTTGCATAAATAATGAAGCAATTTTCCATTAATTACCACATTTCTGGTGCAGATTTCTGGCATAGGTACGTATACGCCTATAGCCCTATAGATACGTATGTCTCTATGCACAGGAGAGGTTAAGGGAGACTTTAATAAGAGAGCGAAAAACAGTAAATATCTAAAGGATTTCATAATTTATTGTCAAGTATGTGACGACAACGATTATGATGACGACAACGACAACTACAATGACAACAACAACGACGACGCCAATGTTATGCTAAAGATGATTCTTCTAGAATCTTGACTTTCTTCTAAAAAAAAACCATTCGAAATTCTATTCCCCCCTGATCATAATTTTTAATATAAATTAACTAATTAGGAGAGTTTAACTCTTTCATTCCATTTTTCTGTTGCTTGTTCTATCATAAACAATTCATTGGCAAATCTACTTTGTTCATCTTTGAAGAAGGAAGTTGATGGATGCATGCTGGAGGCACGGTTGAGATTTTGACAGGGATGGCCCATGTGAAGGGGGGTATTATATTAAATCAAATTAAAAAATTGATAGATTGTTGATAAAAATTGGAATTCGGCTTTTAACAATTTCATCCGTTTACAAATTAAGAAACTTTATCAACGGAATCCTGGATCATTTTGAATTCTCAAAACTCTTCTCAATTGGCTTCTTAAATGCTAAGTTATCAATTGATAGTTGATAAAGATTAACCTTTTTGCCTCTGAAAACTTTATTTATTAAAAAATAAAGAACATTTTCATTGATTGTATACAAATTTCTTGACCGGATTATTTAACGTTTTCCAAACTCAAATCAATTGCTCGTTTAGAACTGAACTTTGATATTTATCAATTCTCAATTGCTTGTTGACAAATCAATAAGAATAGCAGACTTTATATCCAGCAATTTAATCTGTAGATTGAGACAAGGATGTCACGAAACTAGTGTTGCTGTTTTATTTGCAACTAATGTAGTTAAGTGTTCTTCTCTAAAATTCTCTACTTTTCAACCTTGATTTAAGTGTTAACAATGGCTAAAAAATCAAAAATTATCTACATTTTGAAGCACCCTCTATAAATTTACAGTTTAAAAGTTTCATATTCATAGAAATGGAAGTTATTAACTTCCCATAAGAAGTTTTTGAATGGGTCCGATTTGTCAAATTGAAATGATGACATTTCTTGACGTTTCAAGGTCCCTAGAGTCGAAATAAAAGATTTTTGGAAAGATGTCTGCGCGTGCGTGTGTACGTACGTTCGCATGTACGTCCGTACGTTCGCGACGTTTTTTTCGTCGTCCATAGCTCAAGAATCAGAAGAGATATCGACTTCAAATAAATTTTGTTATACAGATAATAAAGCAGAAAGGGCTCTCAAGAAAATTACGTGGGTGTTTTTTTTTTTACCATAGCAGTTAAAAAAAAAGGTGGACATTTTGGTTAACCCTAAATATCTTACGAACAAAAAACGCTAGAGACGTGAATTAAATTTTTTATAATATATTGTAACGTGATACCAAACAAGTATATTTTTTTGAAAAAATCCAATTACGCGTTTTTTTTTTAAATCAAAAAAACTGAACAAATTTTACAAATACAAAATGATTTTATCACCAAAACAATTTTGTGCAAAGACAAATAACGTTTTCAACATCTGGTAACATTTGAAGAAAAATCGAATTGACAGTTTTTTTATAAAAAATAAAAACCTAAAAAAAATATTACTCAAAGTTGGTAAAAATTGAATTAGGACTCAAATATCTTTTCAAAAATTTGAGATTATAGCTTCCAACTAATTTTAACTTATAAGAAATATTGTTTTAAACATTCGGAAAAATTTTGAGAAAAATCTAATTGACAGGTTTTTTACAAAAAATAAAAACCTAACAAAAAAACAATACAAAAACTGGTAAAAATTTACTTACGACTCAAATAGCTTTTCAAAAATTAAAAATATTGTCTTCAAGCTCTTTTTATTTCACAGAAAATATTGTTTTCGATATTCAGTAGTTTTTTTGTTTTTTTAAATCCAACAGTCCGCTTTTTCATAAAAAAAATAAAATCTACCTACAAAAAATAGTACGCAAATTTGGTCAAAATTGATGTTCGGTTCTTGATATCTCTCAAATTAATTTCATTCATCCAAAGAAATGCTACTTATATTGGTAAAAATTTGTTTTCGACTAAAAATCTATTAAATAAAACTAAATTTTTAAACTAAACTATTTCTTTATATGAAAAATATTGTTGGTAATTTTAAAATTTTTAAGAATAATTCAACTAACAACTTTTTAACCCAACACGAAAACCTACAAACTTTTAAGCAAGACAAATCGACAGACGGGATGGGAAGTTATCAGTGTGGGTCACATCCCAGCCCCTTTTTTGAAAAGTGTATAAGACTGATTACGGGACGATACCCGACGACATATTTTTTAGTCTTGCCTCTCTCTTGTAAAATCTAAAAACGAATAGTGCTTGTTGAAGACATTCAAGAAGTGTTGCTTTTTTTGAAATTGTCTTAAAAATATCTAATTTTTTGAAGAATTCATCATTACACACGTTTCCGAACTCACTTGGATTAGAAAAGTTACACCCCCCCCCCCCCTCCGCTACTTTTTTCTTAATTTTTTATTACTACGTCTCTGCACGCTAACCTCTTAGCTGTTAAACAAGAAAAGTCATTAATTATAAGGAACTGTGAAAATCCAGCTCGAACGACCAAAAAAGCAAAAGGCCAACAAGAGCTGATGAAGAAAAGATTTTTGCGTATAGCCTTCTCGTTCTTCGTAGCGTTCGTCGTCCTGCAGCCGGGTGGGTACGGTTATAAAACAGAATTCGAATAATTTTAATGATAAAAAGGATTCATAATAATTTCAGGATTTCTTTCCCTGCTGCCCCCCTTCCCTAAAGTTTCTCTGACGCACAAAGAGAAATTCAAACTCAAACTCAAAGAGGAATCGGCTCCGGATGATTAAAAGATCGGAGCTTTCATGCGAATACAAAATTAAAAACAAAATAAAAATCAGAAACATATAAAAAAAAGAACTTAAATTATTAAAGATATTATTTAATTTTACCACCGACCAAAAACAACGATGATGACGAGGACGACGACGACGACGACCGACGATAAGCACAACAGGGTGTGCTCCTCTGGATCAGTTGAATCAGCCTAAAGCCTGAACTAAGAGATAACCCATCATTTCCATCATCATCATCGTCATCAGCTTCAGCATCAGCATCAGCACCAGCAAATGGTGTGGTGCTCCCTTGTGCTCCCTTGTGCTTAATTTGTGTTCCTTTTTTTATCGCGCTTATTAAAAAAGTGCCCGGATAAATCTTGAACAGTGTTGGGAAACCTTAACAGAAAAAAAAAATTATATAATAAAAATATAAACGTTCGTTTATCCTGGTGAAATTAAAAAATATAAATGAAACAGAATTGTTAAAATTGCTTTTCTTTTGGTTGGAACGTTTTTTTTTTTTTGGGGGGGATGAGGTTGATGGGGACCATTTTGGGTTGATGGTCGCTGGCAATTACAACCAGGGAACCATCACAGCACACTCTGGGAAAAGGACATGGAAACTCTCTAGCGAAGGAGAAGTTACCATCAGAGAATTTATGGAGATATGGAGATGTACTCTTATGTCCGTAGGTACCTACCTACATGTGGGACACATTATATTGTGAATAAATGGACTCCTAGATAGCCATAGTAGTGGTTGTAGTTTCTTTTGGACGAATTAAATGCATTTATCCTATTTAAGTTTTATCCTAAAATTTGAATTGGATTGTTTTTTTTCTTTTTGTCGAGTCTTCGTTTGGGTATTCTAGAGCATGAACATGAAGCTACGGGAGGACCAGGTTATTCCACTTGGGTGCATTTACCTGTGCTGACCAGGAGGAGTTAAAGTAGTTTTTTTTAGGGTGGGTATATGTTTCTGCTTGGTATGTGAGTTTAAAGTTGTCTATATTTTTTGGAAGATGAAAGGATATTCGTTCTTAACTTTGACCACACAAAAATATGCATTCATAAAACAGTCGAAAAAATTGCATATACAGAGTTACTAGGTATTGAAGGAGAAGATTGTGTGTACTTGAAGAAGTATTTAGACCACGAGGTGATTAAAAAATGTTTACAAAATCAGCAATTTAAAAATTCATATGACGATCTTTTTGGCAATTTTATGAAATTTTTGAATGAAAAATAGACGACATTTGATCAAAACATTTAGAGTGGTGTTTTGGGATTTTAAGTATCCATTTCAGAAAGGTCATACATTCTGGCTGACGGTATCAATCTTTTGTATATACAAAAAATTATTTAAAATAACCTCCCCATTGCCCCATTAACAGCTCTTGAATAGAAGCATCAATGTGATGGTAACACTGGGTTGATCACTGATTATTGATTGCCAAAACGACTGTTTAGTATTTTTTAACTATTATCAAAATGGTTTGAATCCTTTTTAACGGGTAAAAATTGAATACGTTCGAATGTACTCAAAATTCATTTGTT
Organism: Eupeodes latifasciatus; assembly: GCA_920104205.1. Classification (NCBI taxonomy): domain Eukaryota; kingdom Metazoa; phylum Arthropoda; class Insecta; order Diptera; family Syrphidae; genus Eupeodes; species Eupeodes latifasciatus. The sequence goes on from OV049924.1 coordinate 77,981,212, forward strand.
GTAAATTTCAGGGTTCCACAGGGAAGGCATCTAGGACCCATTTTCTTTCTTCTGTACGTTATAGATATTGCGAATATTTTTACTGACAGCTTTTGTTTGAGGAATGCTGAAGACTTTAAATTATTCATACATATAAAATCTATTTCGGACTGCATAAACATATAAAGCGATGTTAAAAACTTTATATTTAGGATCCTAATATTCATTTGCAATTGAATGCTTTCTAAGGGCCAGGGTGAAATATTTCAGAATGCACCACCATTCTTTTTTTTCTTATAACGTAAAAGAATAACCAGAGGTGGCGAAAAAAAAAAGTTTGGGTATGATTTTTGATATTAAAATCAGTTCAATTCTTGACGTCATGACAATTTTTAACTCATAAATACTCCAAAACGTGATACTGTCGCCAGCTGAGGACAAAATCCCTGTCATATGAAAATTTCAGCAGGATAATTATCGAAATCACATAAAACAGATCAATTAAAATTGTTTTCAGAAAAATTCTATCACTGGTTTAGAATGGGCTTTAGCAAGTCCATTCCTGAATTCCATAGAACATCTCTTCGGTATCGTTAAAGTTAAAAATTTCATATTTAAAAAGCCTCTACTTCAAGAATAAGCAGTTTGCTAATCCATTTTTGTGGACCCAAAGCAGCAAATAAAGTTGTTATACAAAGGATTTGTATTAAACTTAAACTTAAACTTAAACTTAAACTTAAACTTAAACTTAAACTTAAACTTAAACTTAAACTTAAACTTAAACTTAAACTTAAACTTAAACTTAAACTTAAACTTAAACTTAAACTTAAACTTAAACTTAAACTTAAACTTAAACTTAAACTTAAACTTAAACTTAAACTTAAACTTAAACTTAAACTTAAACTTAAACTTAAACTTAAACTTAAACTTAAACTTAAACTTAAACTTAAACTTAAACTTAAACTTAAACTTAAACTTAAACTTAAACTTAAACTTAAACTTAAACTTAAACTTAAACTTAAACTTAAACTTAAACTTAAACTTAAACTTAAACTTAAACTTAAACTTAAACTTAAACTTAAACTTAAACTTAAACTTAAACTTAAACTTAAACTTAAACTTAAACTTAAACTTAAACTTAAACTTAAACTTAAACTTAAACTTAAACTTAAACTTAAACTTAAACTTAAACTTAAACTTAAACTTAAACTTAAACTTAAACTTAAACTTAAACTTAAACTTAAACTTAAACTTAAACTTAAACTTAAACTTAAACTTAAACTTAAACTTAAACTTAAACTTAAACTTAAACTTAAACTTAAACTTAAACTTAAACTTAAACTTAAACTTAAACTTAAACTTAAACTTAAACTTAAACTTAAACTTAAACTTAAACTTAAACTTAAACTTAAACTTAAACTTAAACTTAAACTTAAACTTAAACTTAAACTTAAACTTAAACTTAAACTTAAACTTAAACTTAAACTTAAACTTAAACTTAAACTTAAACTTAAACTTAAACTTAAACTTAAACTTAAACTTAAACTTAAACTTAAACTTAAACTTAAACTTAAACTTAAACTTAAACTTAAACTTAAACTTAAACTTAAACTTAAACTTAAACTTAAACTTAAACTTAAACTTAAACTTAAACTTAAACTTAAACTTAAACTTAAACTTAAACTTAAACTTAAACTTAAACTTAAACTTAAACTTAAACTTAAACTTAAACTTAAACTTAAACTTAAACTTAAACTTAAACTTAAACTTAAACTTAAACTTAAACTTAAACTTAAACTTAGAATTAAACCATACAAAGACGAGACTCTTAGGCCCGTTTGCTGATACGAAACTTAAGCGTTTATGTTCAACATAAACGCTTAAGTGACACATATTGCTTTCCACCAAACTCAAACTTAAACATAAAAGTCATTAAATCGTCAAACATAATTTATGTGTAAGAGGAAGTGTCGCATAAATTATTTAAGTAAGACATATTGCATAACGATTGAATCAATCGTTATAGCAATTTTTGGACGTTCTTGTAAGCTAATATAAATAGTGATTTAAAAATAATCAATATCAATAAAACAAAATAAAATGGACTTCGAAATCCTGAATGTATTTGATGATGACGTTGAAATCCTTGAAATTGTTGAACTTGGAGTTCCTTGTCAAATATACGAGAGAAATGAACATTTTTCGTCGTTTGATGAGCTCTCGTTTTACAAAAGATTTCGTTTCAAGAGAAATAACCATAGTTGTTTTAGAAAAAATAGAAAGCTTATTAGAATGCCCTTCAAACAGGTACAGTCATTTTAATTAAATTATAGAAATTGAATTTTATTTGTGTTCTCAGAAACAACTCCATAGCTCCTATTAACCATAGCTGATTTTGGAGGGATGCATGTTTCGACAGTTTCAAGGATAGTTTTGAAAGTTTCCAAAGCAATAGCTAGACTTGCTAATGACTACATCACATTTCCTGATAGTACAACGGATATATTAAAAACTAAAAGGGATTTTTTAGAAATAGCATAGCACTCATGTTAAAATTTAAAACAATTTTAAAACACAATAAAAACCAGCAATTAACAAAACACCACCGTTTCAATTTTGAATTTTTTCACGAATTTTAATATTTTGACGTTTTGTGTAGGACGAAGTGAACTTAGATGTGTTTTAAATCTGCTCCTTTGCTAAGTTCAACATAAATTTGTATGTTTTACTTAAACGCTATGTAAAACTTAGCTAGTAACAAGATTTATGTTTCATATCAGCAAACGGGCTTTAACCCTTAGCAACTTTATCTAAACACATGTGTTAAAAACAATTTTCCTGTTTGGTAGTTTATAGTTTACACAATGCACCTTTGGGAGTTGGCAGTTAAGTATGATAAAATTTTAACTTTAAAAAAGCCTCCGACTCGATGGATAAATTATCATTTTATTCATAGTTGATTATTCTGTTCAAACTATAAATAATTTCAAAGGCATTATTTTTGTATTTTGTTAGGACAATAATACAAAATCGATCAAACCGTATCCTGCTTACTCTACTTACTTTTTTATTTGTTGCTCTCATTTTTATTTTATTTACCACTTAAAAACCTCATAAATAAACCAAAACATATTTTATATGTTGACTACTGCATATAAAATACCCAGATGTGTGTGGCAATGCGTATAGTCGTATATTGGTATAAATTTCCAATGGAAGGTGGTTTCGTTTTCAATTTCCGCCAATAAATTCATTTAATTTAATTAGCAACTGAACAGTATTAATGTGAATTATTGGCCGAGTACTCATTGCATCATATTGAGTAGTGAACAGAAGTTAAATAAAAATGGCATTAAAAAAAAAAAGAATAAAAGCAGTTTGTATTGAAAAATAAAATGTAAAAATAAATAAAAATATCCCAAAATAATGCAGCACCTAGTGAATTTTAAATAACATTTAATTAAAAATATAAATGTGAACAGACTTCGTATATTTGTACTGTTTATATAGTTTGATTCGACGTTTATTTAAATTTATTCTCTTTCTCTCTCTCTCTCACACACTCACACAAATTGTTCAGATAGTATTTACAAATAAATAATTTTTATATCAATTCAGTAAAGTATAGACTCAATGTTAGCATATTGAATTGAATATAGTTATTTGTAATATCGTAATAAAGTGGAATTTTTGAGGCGTAATAAGTAGCGTCAGGTAGTCCAAAAATTATTGTCAATATTACTAATAATTACAATAATCAAAAGCCGAAGAAAGTCCTATGTAAATTAAATTTAGTTTTCAATCAAATGCTTTTATATTTACATATATTGAATAGAAATTTAAATTGAAAAAGGACAAAACTCATTAAAAACGGATTACTGTGATAATTTAAATAAAGTTTTTAATTTTGTTTTAATTTCAATATAAACTAAAAACTATTTCTGTTTCAGTCTTTTAGCAATGCGAATGAAGTTAGCTTTCCACTTTTCAGAATAAATGAAACAGCTCACAATGTTCCTTTAACACTTTTCGAACATTCATATTTATGCGAATTCTTACTTACTTACTTAAGGTGGCGCTACAGTCCTGTGTGAACTAGGGCCTTACCCAACAAACTTCTCCATCTAGCTCGGTCCCTAGCTAGATGTCTCCAGTTTCGCGCTCCGAGTTGGGTGAGGTCACCTTCCACTTGTGCGCGCCACCTGATTCGCGGTCTTCCTCTACTGCGCTGTCCTGTGAGTGTGGATTCGAAGACTTTCCGGGTCGGAGCATTGGTTTCCATGCGCTCTACGTGACCTAGCCATCTTAGTCGTTGGACTTTTACCCTTCTGGCTAAGTCTACGTCGCTGAACAGCCCGTACAACTCGTCGTTCCATCTTCTCCTCCACTCCCCTTCGATGAATACGGGACCGTAGATCACACGAAGAATCTTTCTCTCGAAACGACCCAAGGTGCTTTCATCCGCTTTTGTCAAAGTCCATGCTTCTGCACCGTATAGCGTCTTATATAGCGACACTTTGGTCCTTCGAGAGAGAATTTTTCCACTCAATTGCTTTCTTAACCCAAAGAAACAGCGGTTAGCAAGAGTTATTCTTCGTTTGATCTCAGCGCTGGTGTTGTTTTCTGCGTTTACAGCGGAGCCTAGGTAGACGAAGTCCTTGACTACCTCAAAGTTACGTCTGTCGATGGTGACGTTTTGACCAAGACGTCGGTGTTGTAGGTCCTTTCTTGATGACAGCATGTACTTTGTTTTGCCCTCATTAACCGTTAAACCCATTTTTGCCGCCTCTGCCTCAATACTCACAAAAGCCCCATTGACATCACGCTGAGTTCTTCCGATGTTAAAAAAATCACATGACAGCTCATCACCTTGTCTAAAACCTTTTTTGACATGGAAAGGTTCAGTTAAGTTGTTTCCAACCTTTATGGAGCAGCGTGAATTCTCCATGGTCATCCTGCATAAACGGACGAGTTTGGCAGGGATGCCAAAACTAGACATGGCTCTATACAGTTCGTCCCTGTAGATACTGTCATATGCGGCCTTGAAATCGATGAAAAGATGGTGGGTGTCGATTTGGTGTTCTTGGGTTTTTTTCCAGGATCTGCCGTAATGTGAATATTTGATCGACTGTGGACTTTCCTGGTCTAAAACCACACTGATAAGGACCTATCAGGTTGTTGACGATGGGCTTTAGACGTTCACATATTACGGCAGAGAAGATTTTATAAGCGATGTGAAGTAGACTGATTCCTCTATAATTGGTGCAGTTTAGAGGGTCTCCTTTTTTCAGGATCGGCAAACAATACTGAGGTTCCATTCATCGGGCATGCTTTCTTCCGACCATATCTTACAGATAAGTTGGTGCATGCTTCTAACCAACTTATCTCCAGCTGCTTTAAAGAGCTCGGCATTCAAGCCATCCGCTCCAGCGGCTTTGTTAGACTTCAGCTTATATATAGCAATCTTTACTTCGTCTAAGTCGGGAGGACGGGATTGTTGGCTTTCGTCGTCTATGTTGAATGGATCATCCTGCCTGACAGCGGAATTCGGTTCGTCGTCGCCGTTATACAGTCTGCAGAAGTGGTCCTTCCATATCCTCAGCATTGACTGCGGTTCCACTATGATGTTTCCACTTTCGTCTTTGCAGCCTTCGGTTCTAGGTTTATGTACTTGTGAATTTCGTTTCACCTGTTCATAAAACTTTCGAACTTCATTCCTGCTTTTAAACCTTTCAACATCTTCGACCGCACGCTTCTCATGCTCTCTCTTTTTCCTTCTGAGAAGTCGGTGTTCCTCTCGCCTCTTCTGCTCATAGAGCTCATGAGCAGCTCTCGTCCTTTTATGCAGCACCGCTTTGCGTGCCTGTTTGGCTGCATTTGCCTGTCGACATTCCTCATCAAACCAGGGGTTCCTTGTTGATGGTCGCTTGAAACCCAGCACGTCAGAGGCGGCTTCTCTGAGTGCGTCTTGGAAATGTTGCCACTGGTTTTCTATACATTGTGTTGGCGGCACAGAACTTCGAGAGAGGGCCTGGAAACCCGAAGTGCTACCTTGGCTACAACAAGGTAGTGGTCCGAGTCGATGTTAGCTCCTCGGAAAGTTCGGACATCCATGATGCTGGAAGCGTGTCTGGCGTCGATCGCAATATGGTCAATCTGGTTGACGGTAGATTGATCTGGAGATCTCCAAGTTCCTTTGTGGATTTTGAGGTGTGGAAAACGCGTACCAGGACAATTTTAATATCGTAGCTAGGACACTGCTGGTATGTTTTGTCTAAGAGCTCGAAGAACATATCTTTGGTGTTGTCATCCTTCTCATCTGTGGGGGCGTGCGCGCATATCAGGCTAATGTTGCCAAATTTAGCCTTGATGCGGATGGTCATGAGGCGCTCGTTGATGCACCTATAGCTTAAGACTTGTTGCCTAAGTCTGGCTCCAATGACGAGGCCGCATCCAAATAAGCGCTGTTGGTTTTCTCGGTAACAGTCCCCATAGTAGATATCGCAGTTTTTCATCCTCTTTTTGCCCGGCCCATCCCATCGTATTTCCTGGATGGCGGTGATGTCTGCTTTATAGCAGTCTAGGGCTTCCGCTAATTCTTCGGCTGCACGTGGTCTGTTAAGGGACCTAACATTCCACGTGCATATCCGAAGTTCGTTGTACTTAATTCGTTTGCGTTGGTTGTCAGCAGTAAATCCGTCCGTATCCGAGGCTTGTTAGTGCTTCGCAACTATAAGATTTTTAAGTGGTCAGGAAGTCACCCTGACGGCTCAACCCCCAACCTGGAGGGCCAGATCCTTAGTATAACTCCAAGGACGGGGAGCCAGATAAACCGCTCCTTATAGGCCTGGGCTCCGAATAAGTCGTAGAAGCCCTATAAGGTGTTCACTAAGTAGTTCAGCCTTACTGGAACTGTAGACGCCACCGTTGCCTTAGTGAACGCACCTCTCCCCCCCTCTCTCGTTTGCCGCCCCCAACAACTTTCCACTGGAGTTGGAACCCAATCTCCAGTTGAGGTACTAGGCACCCGATGTTCACCACGGGGAGGTGAGAGTAGGAGTTGATAGACAGAGGTTGGTTGTGTCCTCTTGAATGCACATGTCTACCATTTGAACATGCGAATTTTGCGAATTCTATGAACACAATTTGACGTCTTATGAACTCAAAAGAAAGATTCTCGAAAATGTTAAATTTTGAAAGACAAGTTTCAAAATTTCGGACAATATAATGAATACATGATACATACGATGGGGTAGAAAAACAATTATGCTCTTTAAGAGCTTTAAAAAAAAGTGAATTCAAAAAAATTTAGTGGTCTACCAGAACATTTTTGATTAATCTATCAATATTAGAAGAAGGTGGAATGCGATCCACATTGGTAACTTCTCATATGGGCGACATTAACAATTTTCAATTGATATTTGTTTGTAAGTCATTGTCATTTAATGAACTTTAAAAAGTATGCAATTACAAACTAAAGCTTATGCTGCTTTCTGAACGCTTGGCCTATCAACATTTTTGGTTCGTTATTTTTCCAATCGATCCAATCGGTTCAATTTGTCGAATTGAAAATGTTGACATTTCTCGATGTTTAAAGGTCCCTAGAACCCAATGTAGGTACGTTTGTACGTTCATAAGTCCGTATGTTCGGGAACTCGTTTTTTCAGCCCTATCTCAAGAACCGTCAGGGATATCGATTTTATTGTTTTACAAACAGTAACATTAAAAAATGAAGAAAGGATTTCCAACAAAATCGAGTGTGAGGTTTTTTTACTTGCGACATAAAGGAACTATACGACGGAAAGTCTTGCATTCGTTACAAATTTGGAACTCGAGATTTTAATCAAACATGACATAGCGATGGTAAAGAAGTCGAAAAAAGTGGGCCTCCCATCAATCTTTTTGTCTGTCTGTCCAAGCTCCCAAAGCGCAAACTATTGTTTCAATTGAGTTCAAACTTGGAAATTTAGGTTGAAACCTGATTCGAGTAAGGCATTTTTTCTGTTTTTTTTTTTTAAAGACTAAAATTAATAGTAGTCACCATACAAACTGTATGGTGAAAAGTCGAAAATTCGAATTTGCTCAAAAACGAACCGATATCCTTTTTACTAAATTTTCTTAAAATTTTTGTTTCTTAAATTTATTTATTTCAGTAAAAAAAAAATATTTGTTATTGCTCCAGCAGAGTACCCCCTATAAAAACGTAATTTTGTATTAAAGTTTTCTCTAGAAGCGATTCACCGATTTCAATAATTTTGATTTTGCAAAAGCTTTTAAATAAATATAAATAATATATGATAATCAAAAATATCAGATTTGACTTTTTAGATTTTTTAAAAAAAAGTATTAAAACCTTTTTTTTCAAAATTTGGAGATACTAAAGTAAGTCAAAATTTCTTATCGAAAACGGTGACTTTTTCTGGATGTCTTTGTAGCTCTTGAAATGCTTCTGGCTGATATTCGCTGCAAAATCCAAAATACTGCTTATTTACGTACCCATTGAGCCAAAAATGAGCTTCGTCGCTGAACACAATTTTTCGGTAAAAAAGTGGATCTTCGGCCAACTTTCCAAGAGCCCATTCACCAAAAATTTTACGTTGCAGTAGGTCGTTCGGCTTCAATTCTTGCACCAGCTGTATTTTCAAAGGCATCACACCTAAATCCTTCCGTAAAATTTTCCACGTTGTTGAGTAACGAAAGCCCAATTGCTGCGAACGCCGACGAATCGATAATTAATGGTCATTATTAACACTGGCCGATACAGCAGCGATATTTTCTTCAGTTCGCACGCTAAGTAAGCGTGTTGGTGTTTTATTGTCCAACAATGTAAATTTGGTGCGAAATTTAGTCACAATAGCCCGAATAGCCGCTTCAGTGGGTCGATTAAACTGACCATACACTAGAAGAAGCGCGCGATGAACTTTCTTAACAGAGCACGCATTTTGATAATAAAATTCAATAATTTGCAACTGAAGATGTTTGACAGTGAAACAAAACACGAAACATGTGTCAGCTGTTTAAACCAGTGTTGCCAAAAAGTTAATAGCTAAAAAATCATCCTTTAGTTGCATAGAAAAACAATGTTTACTAATTGTTGATACTATTCTTATTTAAAAAGAAAAAAAAAAAAGAGGCTAGGATGCGACCCACACTGATAACTTCCCATCCCGTTTGTCGATTTGTCTTGCTTAAAAGTTTGTCTATATATGCTCTTCCTAAATTATTTGAGAAATTAGTCTGTGACAAGCTCACTTTTCAATTAAAAGATTTTTTATCCGATTTCCAACACGGCTTTATATCTGGAAGATCTACAACCACTAATCTTACATTAATGGCTAACTATATAATAAATAAATTTGAATCTTATAGTCAAACTGATATAATTTTTACTGATTTTGCTAAAGCATTTGACCGCGTTAATCATCATATTCTATTACACAAACTTTTGAAACTAGGATTTCATTCTAAGTTTCTGGATTGGTTGAAGTCGTATTTAACGTCGAGAGTTCAAGTCGTTAAGATTGACGAATATCACTCTAATCAAATATTGGTTCCATCTGGTGTCCCTCAGGGTAGCCACTTAGGCCCTTTAATGTTCCTGCTTTTTGTAAACGATATTCCCAACATTTTTCAAAATTCTCAGTGTCTGCTTTTTGCGGACGACCTTAAATTATATCGTTGTATTAAATGTTGTGATGATTGTGTTTTATTAAATGATGACTTAAATAAATTGGCAGATTGGTGTAATATAAACTCCTTATATCTTAATATTTCAAAATGCCAAGTTATGTCTTGCTTTCGTACGATTTCTCCAATATTTTACGAGTATCAACGTCGCGAACGTACAGACGTACGAACGTACGTACACACGCACGCACAGACATCTTTCTAAAAACCTTTTATTTCGATTCTAGGGACCTTGAAACGTCGAGAAATGTCAAAATTTTCAATTTGACAAATCGGACCCATTACAATAACTTCCTATGGGAAGTTAAAAAACATCATGTATCGTTAAAGCGAGATAAACCCTCTTTGCCACTATCTATGAGTGGCACTTGCATCAGCGAAACGGAAAATCTTGACATCCTCGGAATGTGCATCAGCAACCACCTTTTGTGGAGCAATCACATACGCGATGTTGCCAAAAATGCCGCAAGATGTCTAGGTTTTTTGAGACGTTGCAAGAAATTTTTCTCTCGGTCTGATCTGGCTACAATCTACAAAACCTATATACGTCAGAAACTTGAATATAACGCTCATCTCTGGGCTGGTGCTCCAGTAACTTATTTAAGCCTCTTGGACAGTATTCAAAAAAGAGCTTTTAAAATGATTGGCGACATTAACATCATCAACTCGTGTACGTCACTCGAACATCGACACAAGGTTTCTTGCCTCACCCTTTTTAACCGTTATTTTAACGGACTATGCTCTAGTGAAATATCCAGTTGCATTCGTCCCCTTAAACAATTTAACCGTAATAACCGCGCTTCTAGGAATGCCCATCAGTTTACCCTTGAGCCCAACTTCGGCCGTACTATGAAGTACAGAGATTCTTTTTTTAGCCGTACTACGCGAATGTGGAACGCCTTGCCACGCTCTATCTTTCCCTGCCATTGCAATGTTCAGAAATTTAAAATCAATGTACACCTACCCGACACCTCCTATCCAACCCTTCCCTCTTTTCATAATGATTAATGGTCACACTGTGTCTTTTGCATATTAAAGGTATAAAAAACCCTTTTAGTGTTCGCTAATTATAAAAAAAAAATCAACTAAATTTATTATTTGATTTCATTATATGCACTGCCGGTCATAAGGTTAGAAGCAGGCATTTTCGAGAAGTAGTAAAATCGTCAATTCTCCCGTTACATGATGGATTAGAAAAAAACAACTATCGTAAATTAGGGCCTTTTTTAACAACAAAATATAAAATTTGGGTAAAGGAGAGATTTAGCTAACGGAACGTTCATGGCAAATTGTTAATTGAGTCAAGAATGTGTGAAAATAAATCGGGTCATCAGATTAGAAGCACATGAAAAAAATGGAAATAAAATGCAAGTATTTGTATTTTGTTATGTGTTTTAGTTTTCATTAGGTTTTTAATAATGTGTGCTACCACCAGCTTTCAAAATAACTTCAAAAATTCTACCTTTTAAGGATTTATAAAGAGATTCCAGGTAGACCAAAGAAATCTCACTCCAGTCCAATTTGATACCATGAATTAGCGCTTCCTTGTCACCGTATTGCTTTCCTCCCTCATGTATTTTACGTGTAAGCTAGCCCCATACATTTTCAAATATTTTAAGGTCCGAGGAATATGATGGCCAAGGCAACAAGTGGAAGTTTTGGTTTGTAATAAGGGATTTTACCTCTCGGGCTGTGTGTATGGGAGCATTTTCCTGCTGAACAATCCATGGAATTGGTCTAAAAAGCTCACTAATATTGGGGAATACTGATTCCAGGAAGGCTTTGTATGTTTTCCTAGTCATTTGGTATCTTGGACTACCAAGTCTATAGCGCCATACAATAAAATTGAGCCCAGACGATTACGCCTCCTTTTTTTTTTGCTATGGTGACGGTTTTAAAATCACTACTCTTTCCTCAGGTGATGAAAATAATAATTGTAACGATCTGGCCCATCTAGGTTAAATTTTTCGTCGAAAAAAAGTACCCTTGCACCACATATTTTCGCTAATTCCATTTTGCACATCCCAGCTCATGTGATCTTTCTCGAAACACAAGCGTTGCTTCTTCCTTGCGTTATTAAATGGTGGTTTTTTCTTTAGCTACTGGTGCTTTAAGTGTTTAGCATGGCGAATCGTGCCTTTAGCAGTGGATAAGCTGGCCTTAACATTATTTTTCTCCCGAGATTAAGCTGCCGATAAAGCTGAATTTGACGCTATTCTAAGGATACTTCGCGTTTCGCAAAAGTCTTAAGGCAGAGGAAGTGTTTTTTCTATAATTTTTCGAGTAATACGATGGTTTTTTTAAAAAATTGCTGACACAATGATCACTTCGATTTTTTTGTTTTCGGGCTATAGCAAAGCATTAAGCAGCATTCACATGAGCGCGACCAACGAACGACGAATGAATTACAAAATGTGAGTTTATATACGTTTGAAGACATATTTCCACACAAATTCTTAACAAAACGATGGCAATATAGTTTTTACTTGATTTAGGATGCATACTTTTACTTTTCAATATCATATATTAATAAATTTTACAAAACAAATTTATTCGTCGCGAAAAAAATTGTAGTTGATACGAACTGTCAAACTTTATTCGCGTTCCACATTATCCACACTTGCAACGAATAAAAAATCGCGCGTACTTAACCTAAAAAAAATCTTTCTTGTTTTGGTTTCGGTGATGAATGTCAAACTTCATTCGCGACGAATTAAAAACTCTCATGTGAAAGAAATGTCAAAATCGACGAATATTCGTCCATTCGTCGTTGGTCGTGGTCATGTGAATAGTGCTTTAAAGACCTTTAGAGCAATAAACATCTATTCTGCCCTTTCCTCCACTGTCAAACATTTTTTGTTGCCCATTTCTGTTAGCACTCAATCGAGAACAATTAATTTATAAATTGTACCGTTTTTCCGAAAAAAAATGTATGCATTTCACAAAACAACGTTGATTTATTCACTGCTTCTAATCTAATGACCCAATTTATTTTCGCATATTCATGACTCAATTAACAATTTGTCATAAAAGTTCCGTAAGCTAAATCTCTCCTATGTCCAAATTTTATATTTTGTTGTTACCGAAATAGTCCCTCATTTACCATTGTTTTTTTTTAACCGGAGAAATATCAATTTTACTTTTCGAAAATGCCTGCTTCTAACCTTGACCGGCATGCAGTGTACTAACAACAAATTCGTGCAAAACATGAAATAAATTCAAAAATATTTTTTTTCGGAGCGTTAAAGTATTTCAAAGTAATACCACTTTTTACTGCCACCATTTTTTATTTGAAAACCGATCGATGGTTTTAAAATTAAAACAAAAAGTTGTACAACGTAATTATACGTTATTTGTTATAAATAGAAGATTAGAGTTTAATTGAATCTAATAGCATTAATATTGTTCATGAGATATGTAAAAGCAACTTGAATTTTTAAAATCCTTAAAGTCGATATTTCTGCTGGTTCACAGCACAAAAAATCATGTATGTCAAACAATGTTCGAAAATTTCATATCGCAAAATGGAACCCAATCAATAACTTCCAATGCGAAGCTTAAAAGTTTTAAAAATTAAATAAGTCAAAAAATTTTAAAATTGTTCATATCGAGGCAGAAAGGACTCTCAAAAAATTGAGTGGGTGGTTTTTTTTACCACAGCAATTGAAAAAAAAAGTGACAATTTTTGTTAATTCAAAATATCTCACGAACTAATAACACGGTTGTTTTTATAAATTAAAAATAGTGAAAAAAAAAATAATTGGCACCAAGAAAATTTTACGAACAAAAAATTATGTAATCTCCAAAATAATCTTATGCAATAAAGAATAACGTTGTTGACATCCAGTAAGATTTTAAGAAAAATCGAAAAGCTTTTTCTTTTATAAAAATAAAAATCTACAAAAAATATTACTAAAGTTGGTAAAAATTGATTTTCGACTCAAACATCTTTTCAAAAATTTGAGATTATGGCTTCAAAATAATTTTATCTTATAAAAAATATTGTTTTCAAAATTCAGTTAAGTGTTAGGAAAAATCGAATTTACAGGTTTCTTACAAAATATAAAAACCTTAAAAAAAAAACAATACTAAAACAGGTTAAAAATTTACTTTGTACTTAAATATCTATTCAAAAATTAAAAATATTGGTTTCGCACTAATTTTATCTCACAGAAAATATTGTTTTTGACATTCCGTTTTTTTCGTCGTCCATAGCTCTAGAACCAGAAGAGATATCGACTTCAAATAAATTTTGTTATACAGATAATAAGGAAAAAAGATGCAGAAAGGGCTCTCAAGAAAATTACGTGGGTGGTTTTTTTACCATAGCAGTTTAAAAAAAGGTGAAAATTTTAGTTAACCCTAAATATCTCATGAACCAATGGCGCTCGAGACTTCAATTAAATTGTGTAATATATATTGTAACGTGATAAAAAACAAGTATATTTTTGGAAAAAAAAATCCAATTAACGGTTTTTTTTATTAATAAAAAAAACTGAATACAAAAATTAGTCACCTCGAAAATTTTACGACTAAAATATGATTTTATCTCCAAAACAATTTTGTGTAACGAAGAAAATTTGATTGATATCTGATAAAATTTTGAGAAAAATCTAATTGACAGTTTTTTTTATAAAAAATAAAATCCTAAAAAAATGGTTGCCTGTAAAGTCGGTTTAACGGGCGAAGATTTTACGTGACAACGTCTTTTTCTCGGTAGAATATTTATTGATATGAATATAATTAAATTGCACAACAGGAACAAGGAATTGAATGAAAATAAGAATTGCACAAACTAATAATTTACTTAACACTATCAACATTTATCAATAGTATGACATAACCTATAAACTCAGTTTCTCAACTTTTATGTCAATCTAACAATTAATCAATCAATCATAGTTTACGATAATGAAATATCAGTGTACAATTATTTACCTTTATTGTTGTAGTTGTTGTAAATGACGAATCTAAGCACTCCACATTTTCACTACAGACACAGCTGACGATACTTTAACCACACGTGTGAACTTGTATTATGACGCTTTCTTGTTTTTCCAACGCCAAGAACGTTCGAGAAAGACAAAGACAGAGACACAAGCATGCGCCGATTCAATGCGCCTAATTCTCTAGTGCTGCGCGCGCGGCAGATCGATCATAGTTGAGTGGGAGAGAGACGCAAGGCATTCGGCGGGCCTCTCTCTCGTTCAGTGACTCATCGTAACGTTACCGGGCGTTACACTTTTTCATAAGTGACTCCCAGCCGCAACCTAATCTAAGACGTTCTCACGTCAAAAAAACATTACTCATAGTTGGTAAAAATTGAATTTCGACTCAAATATCTTTTCAAAAACTTAGGATTAAGGCTTAAAACTTTTTTTATCTTATAAAAAATATTCTTTTCAACATTCTGAAAAATGTTGACAAAAATCGAATTGACAGTTTTTTTTACAAAAAATAAAAACCCAAAAAAAAAATTTTAAAGTTGGTAAAAATTTATTTTCGACTCAAATATCTTTTCAAAACTTTGAGATATTGGCTTTAAACTACTTTAATCTTTCAAAAAATACTGTTTTCGACATTCAGTAAAATTTTGAAAAAAATCGAATTGACAGTTTTTTTACAAAAAATTAAAAACCGAAAAAAAAATTAACAAAACTTGTTAAAAATTTATATTTGACTTAAATATCTTTTCAAAAATTTGAGATAATGGCTTCTAACTGATTTTAACTTATAAAAAATATTGTTTTCAACAATAGGAAAAATTCTGAGAAGAATCAAATGTACAGTTTTTTTTACAAAAAATAAAAACCTAAAAAAAAACAATACTAAAACTTGTAAAAATTCACTTTCGACTAAAATAGCTTTTTAAAAATTACAAATATTGGCTTCAAACTTATTTTATTTCACAGAAAATATTGTTTTCGATATTCAGTAATTTTTTTATAAAAATCCAACAGTCCGTTTTTTCATAAAAAATAAAATCTACAAATAATAGTACGCAAATTTGGTAAAAATTGATTCATATAGACAAACTTTTAAGCAAGACAAATCGACAGCCTCTTTTTTTAAATATTTTAACTTTTTGTCGAAATATTGACATGTCCAAATTTCGGACGTGGCCATTTAAAGTTATTAATTTTTCATTACCTATTATTTACGCAGGTAAAAATAATTAAAAAAAGGAAGTGCCCAGTACTCAGATCGAAAAAATAAACAAAGAATCCGCTATAACTTCCTTTACTTTTTATAAAAGTTTACATAAGTTAAAATATTAAAATAACGAAATTGAATATTATTTAAACAAAAATTATCCAATATGCGTTGCACTATGTAAACTTTGCAGCTTAATACATATGTATACTCGTATCAATATGGCGGATCGCACTTTCGATACCAGGCTAGAGTGGTTTGCTCCATCCACTTCCACATCCGTACACAGTGGTTTCCGCATCCTTGGAATTTGGTGGTATCTATTTATCTATATCTACATATATGTACTATAAATCAATCAAAATACGCTTAATGTGGATTGAAGCAGAGCATTATCAATTGACAAGGACGAAAGTGTACCAATCATCAGCACTTTGAAATGTTTAACAGAACAAAAATAATTAACTTAAATAATTTGCATGAATACAGACAGAAGTGATGGTGACACCATTCGTTCAACGTCAAAAGTGACACGCAAGCTGACCATCCTATCCCTATCCCGACCAACAACAATACTGTAATGGTTACCCGTAACAATGATGGCTGTGCGGAGGTTATGCGGAGTAAAGCGGAGTACGGTACAGTGCGGTTGTAGCGGAGTGATAATGGATACTATGGCATTCACCGGGAGAGCATCCATGCATCGGCTAATTGTTGGTCGACCATCTTTGGGCTGCCACACGTCTATATACGCCCACATTGCGATATCTATAACTCGTGGGAATTCTGTGTCGATGACGATGACTATGACGATGTCGATGCAGTCGCATAGTGAATGTGGCAGAATGATTGGCATGCTTGGTGTGAACGATTTCCATAGACCTTCATCATCATCATCATCGTCGTCATCATCAACATCCGACCAAGTGGTACAATGCATGCATGGTCCTAATTAACGAAACTTAATGCGAATTAATTAAATTTCGATCTCGCGAATCGCTCTGCAATATGCAACGTGTGTGTTTCATTATTTCCAACCCAAAAACCTCGCGTTGTAGTTTACGCGATACGCCGCACCAGGCCGCGCCTCACAGTGCCGCTGCTCAGTTCAGAATCAGATTGAGAGAGACTTACATAAATTTCAGGTAGAGAACTGTCTGCCTCTTGTAACTGTGTAAAGTTGTCGGGTTGTGATTTTACAGCGTTTGGTCAGGCGTAAATTGGCCAAGCCCGAGAGATGGTCTTTCCATTTCCACCACGAACACAACCAGGAACCGCTGCTACCCAGTCGTATTTTTATTTTTTTTTTTTATTTTTCAGTTTCAGTGAAACAGCATCACAGAAGCGAGGCGACTGAAAGCATTTCCATTAATTGAATTAAAATTTAAGAACAAATCGTCTCGTGGACGACGACGACGATGACGGCGAAGTGCCGTGCTACACCCTGCTGCATCACCACTCTCCTCTCCTCTCTACCAACTGTCCTCTCACTATGCGGCGACGGCGCGGCGGCGGGGGCGGCGGTGTTTGGGGTAAATTAATGTGAAGTTTATCCGAGCGAAATGTGCTCCAAGTAAGGGACCACTGCAATGGGTTTACATGGGTTTCGTAGTGTTAAGCTCTTGTCGTATATATTTCGTATCGGTTTGGTTGGCATCAGGGCTTATTTAGCCGAGGAAAGGTGATGCACAAACTGCAGAGTCCATGCTCTTGCTCCGGGTATTTAAGCCTACATACATATTTTTTTTCGTAAGGATATAAACATGGTTACACTACATCACTTGGTGTAGTTGCATCAAAAATAAGTAGACATATATAAATGGAACGCAGTGCTGAGCAGCTTCGTTTAAAGTTAAAAGGAATTATTATGCATTTAATTAATATTAATTAATAGGTACTTATTTATTGAGAGTTCCACTTTATATACGAGTAAGTATGTATACATTACCTTGGTGGTAAGGATTTTTGTAAAATAAAATGTCAAATCAAAAGGCTATTTCTTTTCGCAGTTTTTAAACATACATTCTGCATACTTAAAATAGACCTAACAGAATTATTTAAAAACATATGAACACTTCCAAAATGGTGAAGATCACAATTTTGCAGGAAAAGTTTCCCAGCAAGATCTTGGGATCTAACACTTTAAGACTATTTTCTTTAAAATCTCGTGAAATATGAGCTCCATGCCAATGCTCGACAACCGATTCAAGACCTCAAAGGCAGAATTCGTGAAGTTACTGAATATTGTGGCATTAATTTAACAGATATTGTTATAGTTTGTCAATTCTTTATAAAGAAATAAAGTTGTGTTCTTAATAAATAAATAAATTAGGTGGAGCAATAGTCCGTTTAAAACAAGGGGTCTAGTGACTCACAACTCTCAACAATTCCTGTGTAATTTGAGAGTAATTTGAGGGATGGAGGGGACCTACAGTTTTATGCCAATTACGAACGGCGAATTTAAGAAAGCACTTTTCATGACAAGAATTACTCTTGGAGGATTTGTCAATTCCTCGCAAGAGGCAGTACCCAGGGAGAATAATCTTTAGATGGTATAGGCAGGGTTTGATCTCAAGACCTCTGACATGACAGTCCTACGCACTAACAATTACATTCAAACAAAATATGTCTGTTTTGATATTTCATATTTTTGACTTGTTGATATTTCAAAAAAAAAAATATATATATGTAGATTGGTCATCAAGAGTGTAGTAATAAACATAATTTAAATAAATATTTAAAGATATAACTTTGAAATTTTATTTAAATCATTATTGATTGATGGGTCTTTCATTAAGTGGTTCATATCTTTAAATTCAATTTCAAACTATTTGTGTAAAAAATACCATGGAAAAATTGTACTTATTTTAAAGGCTTATAAATTAATGCCATTTTTTTTTGACAAAGCTTCCTTAACTCGGGCCAAAAGAAGTTGGATTATCATTGTCAAGTCTTGGCCATGTTCTACCCCGACCGGTGCCTTTCTTTTTCTATAAAAAATGCCTTCCACTTTAAACAAACGTAATTTTAGCTTTTGGATTTGTTAGATAGATTGATATTTATTTGCGTAGAATAAAGCATTACAATTTTACATGAATTAAAGTGAATACACACAGCTTGCACAGAGATATGATATTTAGTTTATATCTTACAACTCAGGAAAATATATATTTCGGTATGGTAATAGAGATATAGAATGAAAAACTATTGAAGGAGAACTACGGAGAAAAACCTTCATTTAACATTTGAATCTTAAGCTAAGGATTTCTTTATTTTAGAAATCTGTTGGATAGATAAAATGGACTTAAAACTAATGGAATTACCAGATGATAATCAAATTGATAGTTATTTAATGCATAGATAACAAGATACAAATAATTGAATAGATAAATCAATAAATTAACAATCAAATGAATAATAACAAGATAAATAAATAAATATTCAAACGAATAAATAAATAAACAAAATAAATAAATTATAAATGAAAAAATATATAAATAAACAAACAAACAAACAAACAAACAAATAAATAAATAAATACATAAATAAATGAATAAATAAATAAACAAATAAATAAACCAATAAATACATAAATAAATATGTGAAAAAGATAGCTTGTGTTTTCTCTGCATTAATCTTTATCTTCCACGATTCAAAGTATTGAAGTATAGTATCAAGTGCGTATTGAACAGAACTTTCGATATTATACCCTAATTCATTTGAGCTAAATATAGCAGTGTCATCAGCGAACATAGCTATTTTGCAGTTAAGAAGGTCTGGTAAATCGGAAACATAATCAATGTATAAGAGAGGTCCTAAAACTGATCCTTGTGGAACTCCTGAATATATATTTTTGGAACTAGAACAAATATTATTTAAGTTTATTTTAAATGTTCTCCCTTGCAAAAAGCTTTGAACAAACTTAATAATGTAATCCGGACAGCCAAAGAGTTTGAGTTTGTAAAGAATTCCTTCATGCCATATACTATCAAATGCTTTTTCCACATCTAAGAGTACAAGACCAGTAGATTGCTTTACAGAAAATTTATCTTTAACATGATTACATATACGTAAAACTTGATGAGAAGTATTATGTCCTTGTCTAAATCCAAACTGGTTGTTTGATATAATATGGTTGTTTTCAGGAAAATTTAATAGCTTAGTTTTAATCACTTTTTCCAAGATTTTACTAAGGTTGCTTAAAAGACTTATTGGACGATAGCTACTAGCTTTATTTGGTGGTTTTCCTGGTTTAAGTATAGGGATAATTCTTGCCATCTTCCAAGTTTCTGGGAAGTACTGCAATTTGATACAAGCGTTAACTATGACGCAAATAAAACGGATAGCAGTTTTTGGCAGCCCCTTCAGGTAAATATTTTGTATGCTGTCAAAACCTGCAGATTTTTTTATTCGAAAATTGCTAATAAAATACTCAATATCTTCTCCTGAAACATAGACATCTGCCGGTAAGGGCACTACTGTATTACTCCAAGTATTTACCGAATCAGTAACTGCATTTGTTACCGTGCTTACTTGTGCTAACATAGGATTGTTGAAGTTTTGCGCAAATGTATCAGCGAAAATGTTTGCTTTTTCTTCATGGGTAACAATAAGACAATCATTATTTTCAAGATGAGGTATGGATCTATTCTTGTTTTTTAAGACCTTGGCGATGTTCCAAAAAGGTTTAGAATTTGGCTCAAGGGAACTGAGCTTATTGTTCCAGGAATTGTTTCTGAATTTTGTGATCTCAAAAGATATTTTCTTCGTAAGATTTTTCATTAAATAAAAGTCATTATCATGTTTGAACCTAGCCCATCTTCTTCTAATATAGTTTCTTTGCTTTATGTAATTAATTATATAACCAGGAATGACTGTTGTTCTATTGGTTATGGTTTTTTTGGGACATGACTCATCAATACTATCCAAAATACTTTTAGTTATAATTTCAACCTTTTCGTCTACTTGTTGATTATGACTTATATTTTCTAGTTCACAGGGAGTATCTCGAAGACATCTTTTCATTCTTGATCGAAACCTATTCCAATTTGCGTTTCTTAAATCTAAATATTGCACATTTGATCTTTTAACACTTAATAGAATATCACATTTCAAAGGTATATGGTCGGAACTAACAGCATGTATAGTAATTGGTTGCGTGACTAGTTCTAAACAATTTATTAACATCAAATCTATTGTTGAAGGTGAAACCTTTTTATTAGCTGGAAAATATGTTGGACCATTGCAAGCTAATAGGGTTCCTGGTGATGAAATCAAAGAGTAAATTCCCCCATTTATTTGCTCTTATGCAACCCCAAGAACGATGTCTGCAATTAAAGTAGCCTGCAATTAAGAATTTTGAATCATTTCTTACTAGTTTCCTTAAGTCACCTTTAAAGAAACTAATTTTTTGTGCATTCGGTGTTCCACCGGAGAAGTATATAGATATTATTTTAAATTTAGAATTGTCGTTTAGTGAAATTTCAATGCCAATTGATTTGTTGGATACAAAATTTCCCAAAATTTTGGGTTGAATAAGTTCAGTTCAACTATTTCGGATTCTTATGTATGTATGTACACCCGAATTAAAACGACGCACGAAATATTGAATTGAAAATACAATCAGACTTAGTTATCCTCAAAACTGCAAATGAATGCTTTAAAGAACTATCAGACTCAGTGGACTTTCAATTTAACTAAAACTCGAATGGAATATCAGTTGGAATAATCGCAATTCGTGGGATAAAGACTTCCTCATTTGAGAATTTGCCCTTGCGAAAAGGACACCTGTCAGATTAAGCACAGCTTGCTCAACGCCCTTATATTGGCTTGTGAAATCATCTTGTTGAATCCAATTCAATATCTCCCAA
The DNA here is from genome assembly GCA_920104205.1 of Eupeodes latifasciatus. Lineage (NCBI taxonomy): Eukaryota > Metazoa > Arthropoda > Insecta > Diptera > Syrphidae > Eupeodes > Eupeodes latifasciatus. Next base: position 78,002,901 of record OV049924.1, read on the forward strand.
TTCGGTAAAAGAAAATTTAGTAAGCATGGCACGATAACGGTGGTCATTCACAGTAACGTGACAGTAGTTATCGTCGACGAAAAAATATGGCCCAATAATACCGCCGCCGGTATGCAAACCACACCAAAAAGTTATTTTGCATAGACGAAGTGGATATTTTGTATGGACAAAGTGGTGACTGATCATTTGCTTGGAACTCCTCAATATTTTCGATATTTTCGACAATTCAACAAACCCGCTGTCTTACTAAAAAGTCAACATTACACAAGGAATATTTAGACTAAGGCGACAATTACGACCAAACATTGGAATTAATGCTATAAAGTTGTAGTCACAGACTCTGAATTTTTGTTTTCTCGTTTATGTAATATAACCATAATGTAAATGTTGATTTTACTGAATAAACTGATAATGACAATTTAAAAAGTAAATTTAAAGCTGTCCTTTAAGTTTGTAAATTGAACAATCTCAGGCTTTTCTATAAAGATTTGTTGCATAAATCCGGAATAAAATTATAAGAAAATGAATTTGCTAAAATTTGAATATAATGATACTTGTCAAAATATTGTAATGAAGTGTCTAAAGATTACAAGCACTATCAGACTTTAATTATAACCTTAAAAATTGAAAATGAATTTTCAATTTTCAAAAAAAGAGAAAAAGATAGTTAAGTGTTAAGAAGAAAAGATAAGCTAAGTTAAGTTATGTTAAGTTGCTTTGGTTAGAAAAAAAGATTTTAATACTTTTTTGGAAAATGTGCATACAACTTATATCGCCCAGATGAGTGGGAAGTGAGTTCCAGAGGCGACATACAGCGATGAAAAATTGCCATTCCGAGGTCAAACATGAAAAGCGTGGCAAAATTACCGATGCCCATCTGTTTGATGTTGACATTCTGATTTTTTCAAAGAGATAAGCTGGTTGACGTGTTTTCAAGATTTAAACAAAAAAAAATAACAATGTTCAAGGCTTCATGAATTCATTTAAAGGCATATTAAGGAGATTCTCTTGCAAATGTGAAACAAGGTCGTACCATCTTAACCCAAAGATGTATCGAATGATACTATTAAAGGCTATGTTTAGTTTATTTTTAACTTCCCATAGGAAGTTATTGTAATGGGTCGGATTTGTCGAATTGAAAATTTTGACATTTCTCGACGTTTCAAGGTCCCTAGAATCGAAATAAAAGATTTTTAGAAAGATGTTTGTGCGTGCGTGTGTACGTTAGTCCGTACGTCCGTAAGTTCGCAACGTTTTTTTAGTCGTCCATAGCTCAAGAACCAGAAGAGATATCGACTTCAAATAAATTTTGTTATACAGATAAGAAGGCAAAAAAATGCAGAAAGGTACTCTCAAGAAAATTGCTTGAGTGGTTTTTTTACCACAGCAGTTTAAAAAAAAAGCTGAAAATTTTGGTTAACCCTAAATATCTCATGAAAAAGAGACTTGAATTAAATTTTATATTTATATTGTAACGTGATATAAAACAAGTATATTTTTGGAAAAAAATGCAACAAGAATTATGTTTTTGACATCTGATAAAATTTTGAGAATAATCGAATTGACAGTTTTTTTATAAAAAATAAAAATCTAAAAAAACATTACTCAATGTTGGTAAAATTTGAATTCGACTCAAATATGTTGTCAAAAATTTGATATTAAAACTTCAAACTTATTTTGTCTCATAAAAAATATTGTTTTCAACATTTTGAAAAATTTTGAAAAATATCAAATTGACAGTTTTTTAACAAAAAATTAAAAACCGAAAAAAAATTAACAAAATTTGGTAAAAATAGCTTTTTGGACTCCAATATCTTTTCAAAACTTTGAGATATTGGCTTTAAACTACTTTTATCTTTTAAAAAATATTGTTGTCAACATTCAGTAAAATTTTGAAAAATATCGAATTGACAGTTTTTTAACAAAAAATTAAAAACCGAAAAAAAATTAACAAAATTTGGTAAAAATAGCTTTTTGGACTCCAATATCTTTTCAAAACTTTGAGATAGTAGCTTTAAACTACTTTTATCTTTTAACAAATATTGTTGTCAACATTCAGTAAAATTTTGAAAAATTTTGAATTGACAGTTTTTTAACAAAAAATTAAAAACCGAAAAAAAAATTTAACAAAAATTGGTAAAAATTGGTTTTCGACTCAAATATCTTTTCAAAACTTGAGATATCGGCTTTAAACTACTTTTATCTTTCAAAAAATATTGTTGTGAACATTCAGTAAAATTTTGAAAAATATCGAATTGACAGTTTTTTAACAAAAAATTAAAAACCGAAAAAAAAATTTAACAAAAGTTTGTAAAAATTGATTTTCGACGCAAATATCTTTTCAAAAAATTGAGATAACGGTTTTTATCTAATTTTAACTTATAAAAAATATTGTTTTCAACATTAGAAACAAATTTTAGAAAAATTGAATTGACAGTTTTTTAACAAAAAATTAAAAACCGAAAAAAAATTAACAAAATTTGGTAAAAATAGCTTTTTGGACTCCAATATCTTTTCAAAACTTTGAGATATTGGCTTTAAACTACTTTTATCTTTCAAAAAATATTGTTGTCAATATTCAGTAAAATTTTTTAAAAAACCGAATTGACAGTTTTTTAACAAAAAATTAAAAACCAAAAAAAAATTTAACAAAAGTTGGTAAAAATTGATTTTCGACGCAAATATCTTTTCAAAAAATTGAGATAATGGCTTTTATCTAATTTAATTTTATATAAAATATTGTTTTCAACATTAGAAAAAATTTGAGAAAAATTGAATTGACAGTTTTTTAACAAAAAATTAAAAACCGAAAAAAAAATTTAACAAAAGTTGGTAAAAATTGATTTTTGACTCAAATATCTTTTCAAAAAATTGAGATATTGGCTTTAAACTACTTTTATCTTTTAAAAAATATTGTTGTCAATATTCAGTAAAATTTTGAAAAAATTCGAATCGACAGGTTTTTAACAAAAAATTAAAAACAAAACAAAAATTTAGCAAAAGTTGGTAAAAATTGATTTTCGACTCAAATATCTTTTCAAAAAATTGAGATAATGGCTTTAATCTAATTTTAACTTATAAAAAATATTGTTTTTAACATTAGAAAAAAATTTGAGAAAAATTGAATTGACAGTTTTTTAACAAAAAAATTAAAAACCGAAAAAAAAATTTAACAAAAGTTGGTAAAAATTGATTTTTGACTCAAATATCTTTTCAAAAAATTGAGATATCGGCTTTAAACTACTTTTATCTTTTAAAAAATATTGTTGTCAATATTCAGTAAAATTTAAAAAAAAAAACCGAATTGACAGTTTTTTAACAAAAAATTAAAAACCAAAAAAAATTTAACAAAAGTTGGTAAAAATTGATTTTCGACGCAAATATCTTTTCAAAAAATTGAGATAACGGTTTTATCTAATTTAATCTTATATAAAATATTGTTTTCAACATTAGAAAAAAATTTGAGAAAAATTGAATCGACAGTTTTCTAACAAAAAAATAAAAACTGAAAAAAAAATTAACAAAAGTTGGTAAAAATTGGTTTTGGACTCAAATATCTTTTCAAAACTTTGAGATATTGGCTTTAAAGTGCTTTTATCTTTCAAAAAATATTGTTGTCAATATTCAGTAAAATTTTGAAAAAGATCGAATTGACAGTATAAAAGTTGGTAAAAATTGATTTTTGACTAAAATATCTTTTCAAAAATTTTAGACATTGGCTTCAAACTACTTTTATCTTTTTAGAAATATTATTTTCAGCATTCTATAAAATTTTGAGAAAAATCGAATTTACAGTTTTTTTTACAAAAAATAAAAACCTAAAAAAAATACTAAAACTTGTACAAATTTACTTTCGACTCAAATAGCTTTTCAAAAATTATAAATATTGGCTTCAAACTTATTTTATTTTACAGAAAATATTGTTTTCGATATTCAGTAAAATTTTGAAAAATATCGAATTTACAGTTTTTTAACAAAAAATTAAAAACCGAAAAAAAAATTTAACAAAAGTTGGTAAAAATTGGTTTTCGGCTCAAATATCTTTTCAAAAACTTTTATCTTTCAAAAAATATTGTTGTCAATATTCAGTAAAATTTTGAAATAATCGAATTGACAGTTTTTTAACAAAAATTTAAAAACCGAAAAAAAAATTTAACAAAAGTTTGTAAAAATTGATTTTCGACTCAAATATCTTTTCAAAAAATTGAGATATCGGCTTTAAACTACTTTTATCTTTCAAAAAATATTGTTGTCAACATTCAATAAAATTTTGAAAAATATCGAATTGACAGTTTTTTAACAAAAAATTAAAAACCGAAAAAAAAATTTAACAAAAGTTGATAAAAATTGGGTTTCGACTCAAATATCTTTCCAATATATATAAAAAAAAAATCTACAAAAAATAGTACGCAAATTTGGTAAAAATTGATACATATAGACGGGATGGGAAGTTAACAGTGTGGGTCGCATTCCAGCCTCTTTTTGCTGATGGAATCGCAGTTGTAAAAAATTTCGCATCCATGAGTGAGAACAGGTATTACTAGGGTCTTGATAGCATTAGCCTGGTTTTAAATGGAGTGATGTGTCCATAGCGTTTAAAGCATTCCATACATTTTACCTATCAATTGGTTGATGTGATCATTCCAGGCAGCGCAGCGGAGGAATTCCGGAGATGGAATCAACGGTGGCGTCTACAGTTCCAGTAAGGTTGAACTACTTAGTAAACACCTTATAGGGCTTCTACGACTTATTCGGAGCCCAGGCCTATAAGGAGCGGTTTATCGGGCTCCCCGTCCTTGGAGTTATACAAAGGATCTGGTCCTCCAGGTTGGGGGTTGTGCCGTGGGGGTGACTTCCTTGCCACGTAAAAAAATAATACTTGCAAAGCTCCAACAAGCCTCGGACACGGACGGATTTACTGTTGACAACCTACGCAAACGAATTAAGGCCAACGAACTTCGGATATGCACGTCGAATGTTTATTCCCTTAACAGACCACGTGCGGCCGAAGAATTAGCGGAGGCCCAAGACTGGTATAAAGCAGACATCACCGCCATCCAGGAAATACGATGGGATGGGCCGGGCAAAAAGAGGATGAAAAACTGCGACATTTACTATGGTGACTGCTACTGAGAAAACCAACAGCGCAAAACAACAAGGCAAAACAGGGAGATGCTGGGAGAAGGTACAACGTCGAACGGCTACAATCGCAAGAGATCGCCAAATCCTTTTTCGATCGTGTTACAAGTAACCTCTCTCGAAGTTCTCTGCCGCCAACACAATCTGAATTGTATGTGTTTTTATTTGAAAAACTTTCTTATAGCTTTTAAAAAATCACCCTTAATAATGAAAACAGAAGGGGGGATAAAATTGATCATTGAGCAACTCCTTGTTGAACCGAAAGAAAATCGGAGAGATTTTCATTTATGAAAACGGATTGTTTTTTATCTTTTAAAAAGGAAGAAAGCTGTTTAATAGCTTATGTTGAATCTGTGACGCAGTTTATTCAGAAGTATCGAATGATACACCATGTCGAATGCTTTTGAAAAGTCTTACAGGACTAAAGAAGTAACTTTATCAATATCGAGTTCAGTCCTTATGTCTTCGATTAATTTAGTTAGGCCGTTATACAGCTATGGTGTGAACGAAAACCTGATTGAACATCGACTAAAAGGTTGTTGCGACTGATGAAGTTGCTTAATATTTTTTGCATTATCCTTTCACAGACTTTAGATAGAATTGGAAGTATTGAAATCGGTCTAAATTCATTACAAAGCGAGTTTTTGGAGATAGGAATTATTTTTGGTTTTTTCCATTGATTCAGGAAAATTTCAGTGGTAAGGATTGTATTTATTACATGTGTAAAGTAGTGTAGAAGCAATGGAAGAATAGCTTTAATGAAAATTGGATTCAAATCATCACCACCAGTGGTATTGGACTTTATACTTATGCAATTTTCAACTATATCTAAGGCGTTCACACAATCGAAACGGAACAAAATGTCTGTAGAAGGTGGTGGTATGGTATTGAGAGATATATGATTTCTTGGAGTTATTAAAGGTGTAGAAGGAAATTTACTGGTTCGCTCATTTATAGTCATTGCAGCTGGAAAATTATTTCTTTGTTTACCTACTTCTAGCTGGAGGAGGTTACGACCATCAGATCTTAAATCTAGTAGGTTAGAAAAGAAGTTGTAACAATTTGCAAGAAATTTGCTTAGTCTCTAAACTTCAAACTTCCTTCTTTCAATTCAAAGTTGAACATTTCTTTTCTCTTTAAAAATTTATCAATTATTCAACTGCTTCCTGTTTCATTCATTCCAAATACTTAATCCGACATCAGTGTTTCATTTGACTAAAACACGATCTTCTGTCAAATTTGAATTATATGCTAAAGCATATACATAGATATAAACAAAAACATTGTCTTAAACACAAAACATATACATTGATGTACCTAGATATAGCAACATTAATTTCTATGTCAACAAATAAGGTTTCATTATAGCCACAAAACCAAATCATCTAGACAAATGGTCTTATAATAAATTAATATATAGCCAAACCATTATTGAGGATAGGAAAGGTAGGCTCCTGCTAACGTCTGCCAAACTGAAGACCAGAGGATAGGTCAATGACATATACAGATATATATGTAAAATATACATAATGTATAGATATTTGTGTAAATGTACGGGTTTTTGACATTTTTACACACAAAAGACATAATAAACAAACGACAAACAACAAACCCCTATTCATTGAGATTGAGACTTCTTCGCATGAATATGCACAAAGTGTGTGAAGTAGATATACTATGTACGTATAAAAGGTGCTTCGTTTAAATTAATTAAAGTTGATTGAAGTACCCATCATCTCATCTGGAGCAAACACACCAACTAAACCAACCAACCACTCCATCCGTACTCCCAACCCAACATCATCATTAGAAGAATATATTGAGGGGAGTCTATATGTAAATATGTATAGTGTATGAAGGTACTAAGTCCAAAGTCAATCATTGAAAATTCCAGGATTTTGCTTTTGAAAACCGTAAACCTATATAGAGTGTGTGTAATTCTTCTTTTACACACAAAGACCATGTTGATGGTTGCATTTGGACTGTATGTACTCTTCCAGTGTACGTCGTCGTCGTCGATCGTCCGCCGGGGTACATCAGAAGCGCAGTATTGTGGTGATGCTCAAGCTGTAGCTGAAATTAAAGCTAAAGCTAAAGGTAGGAACTTCCTATAAAGGAGACAAGCTTCCACTATATGGCGTTGATGCAAAAGCCTTCTGAGTTTAATCCTTGAAGCTGAAATGTTCAACTAATGGAACACCCTCAAGATACAAAAAAACCCAGGACTTCCCAACAATAACAACAAAAACAAAACAAACAAAAAAAAAAACAAAAAGTTTAAAAAAAAGACAAACTATAAACTGAAATTGTTTCTCTTCCTCTGGTAGATTTATATATGGTTTTGCGGTTTCATTCGAAATTGGTACAGATTCACAGCTTTTGTTGTTGTTTACTTTTTCTTTTTGTGATTTTATGTCATCAATTCAAAAACAGCTTTTCGTGGTAGGTGGTGGTGGAAGAGTGTTTTAAGATGTGTGCATGGTTTTGTGTTGTTTTATATTAAAAGAATTTCATATTAAAATCTCACACATCATAAAAATCGCACAAATCTTATACCTGAAGCGGATTCATTTTTGTGGATAGGATAACCAAACTAGATACGAAACCAGATGGAGTCAAAAGCAATAAACAAAAGAGATGCTACCCGAACACGTTTTCCATTTAAATGATTTGATTTTTTTTTCGTTTCAATTGAGTGTACGCAAGAGTTGATGCAACAGCCTTGCGAATGATGGTGTCGTTGGTGATGGTGATGGTGATGGTTCTGGCGATATGGTTGGTAATGCACTGGTTTGGGATTTAGTGCAGAGCATCATGCGGCATGGCTTTTCATTATCCTCGCTAGGATTCGTAAGTTCTTTCTTCCGCTAAAACAACTTCTTTCACGAAATTCCAGGGTGATGCTGGTATTTTTATATAGAACGAGGGAGAGAGTGCTCACACAAATAACCCAACAGCATGGCGATGGCACCAAGGTGAATCTAGGAGATACACAAAACAACCAAATCTATTCATTGACAGCTCTGGAGCATGTCACTGATGGTGAGGTGATGGTGATGGGCGATGGTGATGGGTGATGGTGCCGGTGATGCGCTACTGCCTGAAGAAGACCAAATCGTACACCATCATCAAAATGTCAACACTACAGTGCTGTGCAAATTTATGTATGACAAATTATAAACCTTGTCTTGATTTTAACTAACCGAAATCATTAATTATCTATTATGGAACGCAGTCTTCATATTATGCTTTTTTCCAAGTCTTGTAATGCCCAACTTTAATATTACATTTCCATATGTGCCGTATCTTATTTCGTTTTCAGAAATCTTCATACGTTGTTCCTGTTAAATTGTCCTACACTGTTAACATCAAAAAAATAACATCGAAAAACCTTTTGTTTTAGCAACAATCACATCATTTAAACAAAGTTAAAACAAACATCGGTTTTTTAGATATATAGAAGAAAATATACAAATATTGTTAAAAATGCATATGGTTAATTAAAGCATATAATACAAATTGTAATTCGGAATCAACATCAACAAATGTCTCTAAAAATTATTTTTAAAGGTTTTTGAAAACTTTATAACATTAAGTCTACTGAACATTCGTAGGTTAATAATAAATAAATTGGGTGGCGCAACAGTCCGTTGAGAACTAGGGCTAGTGACTTACAACTCTCAACCATTCCTGTGTGCGAGTACTGTTGCCAGGGATGGAGGGGACCTACAGTTTTAAGCCGAATCCGAACGGCTAATTTGAGAAAGCACTTTTCATGACAAGAATTACTCTTGGAGAATTTGTCAATTCTTTGCAAGAGGCAGTACCCGTGAAAAACACTTTAGATGGCATAGGCAGGGATCGAACCCAAGACTTGTGGCATGACAGTCCAACGCACTAACCTCCATGCCACGGGTACTATATTCGTAGAATAGGTTATGTAAATGAGTTGGCGATTGGTAAAACTATCGTCACATTTAGATCAATTTAGATCCCTTGTGACACCCTGAAAGTATTATAGCTTCACGGTAAAAATGAGTATATAATCTATGATTTTATGGGTTGTCCTTTTTTAGACATTTTAACTCTTTGATAAAGCCTAATCTTCTACGTCAAAAAAGTCTTGGAATTCTTCAAGATTATTAAATTATTATCTCTCTAAGAATTTATATCTTGTGTGACATAATGCAGGGCAGTGGTATAGGAAGTGGTAGTGCCTTCGTGCTCTTCCTTATTTATACAACCTTTTCATATGTCGTTATTAAAAATCCTCATTTCCTTTTTTTTTTCGGTTGAATAATTGAACGCCATCTTGATTTGTAGAATTTGAGGAATAATTTTCTGGCCGTGAGGTATGATTAGATTAGATTAGATTCTTCCTTTATTCATTAGATAAATTACAATTTTTTTTCTATTGGAAATACGGACATGACAATGCTGCCGTCTGCCGGAAATGACATTTCAGTAAAATAAATAAAATTATATAAAGAGAAGATGTATCAAAAAGAGTTACAAGAAATTTGAAATAATAAATTACAAAAATAAATACTATGCAAAATATTAGACAAAAGTTTATATTAGCATACGAGGAATAAATTTATATAAAATTTTAAATTTTAAGTATCTATTAAATATTAGATATTAAATTTTTAATTTTAAAATTTTAATGAAACATTTATTGAAACAATAAAGATTTGATTTAAAAGCAATAATTTGCAGCCCTTTAATTGAATAGAGACTTGTTGTAAGAACTAATTTATCAAAAAACTATTGCGATAAGTCATAGCATGATTGTAATATTTATACAAGGTGAGCCAACCACGAGCACCATTTAATATTTCGTAAAGACTATTTACGGACAGAAAACTTTCTTGGAAATGTAATCTTCGGATTTCTTGTAGAATTGGGCATACAGCAATGAAGTGGTAAATATTTTCGGACTCTCTCCTGTTACATAGATCACAAGTTTGCTGAAGATCGACTCTATGTGGCATGAAATTCAAATTTAATAATTCAACTCTGGCTCTGAATATGGTGCTTATAACTTTTGACGAAAATTTTGTGTTGAAGTAACTATCAATGGTTAACATTTGGTGGTTAAGGTTGCAGTAAATAAATCTGGAAGGTGATGAGGACGCTCTAGTTAAACACTGGTCGTATATTTTGTCATCTTCTTTAGCTATGACCCTTGCGAACATATTTTGCCATTCGCTAACGTTATTTTCCGATAAAGTTAAGGCGATATCATGAGATAACGCCAGCTGTTGCCAATTTCTGAACGGATAAGCATTTGTTTGCAATAGCCTAGTTAACACTGCCCTATGTAAACTACTTTCACTTCTCTTCATTACTTTTATTAAAAAACCAGAATGAGCTTTCAGATTTTGCAAAGAAATGGGTGGCAAACCTGATTCTACATGAATGGCGTAGGTAGGAGTAGCGTTTGGTAGACGGAATAAACGCTTGAAAAAGTACCTCTGTACAATTTCGAAATCTTCAAAGCGGTCTACTCCAAATGCCTGCACCCCGTAGCACATGCAAGTGTTGACTGTGGCATTGAATACATTATATTTTGAGGAAAGATCAATGTTTTGATTTGCGAAGAATTTTGGCCACATTATGTTAAGTGCCAGCTTTGCTTCTCTACTTTTTTCTTTCACATGATTTCGAAAGTTCAAGTTGCTAGACAACAGTACGCCAAGGTATTTGAACTCAGGAACTACTTCTATCGACTGGTTATTGAGTCGCCAAGTCTCCACCCGTCTACTCCTTCGATTCTCGAAAACCATAACTTTTGTTTTCAAGACGTTGATATGTAGATCCCATGTCTCACAGAAAGCCTGAAGTTTGTTTATTTGCAGTTGTAGAGTTGAAGGATTTTCTGCCAGCAACACCAAGTCATCAGCATAAAGGAGTACCTTTATTTGCTGACCAGCGAAGCTAACGCCACCTGGAAGAATTTCAGAAATGGAGTCAATGTATAGTGCGAAGAGTATAGGGCTTAGAATGCACCCCTGAGGAACACCTGCAGAAGTTGGGAACCATTCAGACAGCTTGGATCCATCCCACACGGTTGCACTTGAGTAAGATAATAATTTCGCATATACTACCAAGAACTTTCTGGATACTCCAAGCGATGCCAGTTTGTAGATCAGAGCTTGCCTGTTGACTGTGTCAAATGCTGCTTTGAAGTCTACAAAACAAACATATAACTTTTTATGCATTTCAATATATTTTCTGGCTATGCTAGTTAGTGCGAAAATGTGGTCAATTGTTGAAAACCCGGAGCGAAACCCTGCTTGAAAAATGCTGAGACGATTAAAATTTTCTATCCACGTAGAAAGCCTAACATTAAGAATTGTGGCAAAGATCTTTCTGAGAGAATTAAGAATAGAGATTCCCCTATAATTTTCTGCTTGGGAAGCATCGCCTTTTTTAAATATTGCAAAAATAAGCGATTTGTTAAAACCAGAAGGAACGCAAGCATTATTATATATCTTGTTGAAATAATCCACAATATAATTTTTCAGTTGTACTGTTCCGTTTTTAAAGAATTCGACTGGAATGCCATCACAACCCGGGGCCTTATTGTTTTTCATAACTAGCAAAACTGAATCAAGCTCTTCAAAGGAAATCGTACAGTCTAATTCAGATACAACTTCATTTTGTAACGCAAAGCTAAAAGTATGAAGATTCTCCTCCGCTGACAATAGAGTTTTAAAATGAGCAGCTAAAGTCTCAGCTTCGAGAGAAATCTTCATACTTCTACTTTGCCCACCTAACTCTCTTACATCATTCCAAAATTCTTTGGAATTTTTGGAGTGCTGCAAGTTCATTGCAAGATTTTTTAGAAAAAGCCTTTTTTTCTGGTGACATAATTGTTTGAATTCTTTGTTTGCGTGTAAGTACATATTTTTAAACGCAACCGAGTTAGTTCTTCTAAAGAGTTTTAAGTACTTGAACGAGAACTTACGAAGTTTAACACAGTCTTTATCGAACCATTTATTTTTAAAATTGAGCGTGTAGCTAATACGTGAGGTATGTTTCAATCATTTTTCATTTTGTAATAACTCCTTGGAGTATATTGTACCAATGCCTATAAATAAAATATATTATGCAGGTGGCACAATAGTCCGTTTAGAACTAGGACCTAATGACTTAAAACTTTCAACCATTATTGTGTGTGAGTAATGTTGCCAGGGATGGATGAGACCTACAGTTGTAAGCCGAATCCGAACAGCTAATTTTAGAAAGCACTTGTCATGACAAGAATTACTCTTAGAGGATTTGTCATTTCCTCGCAAGAGGCAGTACCCGTGGAAGAAACTTGAAATGGCAAGGGCAGGGTTTGAACCAATGCCAATGGTCTGTTTTAATTCATAGGATGGTGTGGTTATAACTGATTCTATATTTATTTGATTCGTCTAGTGTTGTACTATTCCTCGCTAGCTCACATGTTCTCTCACTCCAAGATACTTCATTGTGACCTGACACCCAGTAGAGCCTAATGTTATGTTGTGAGCTTTCTTATAAGCAGTAATTTACAAGCTTAAATTTGATAGCTAAGCCAGAAATCAATTTTAATGCTGATTGCCTATAAATGAATATCATTGAGTCTGTGTAGCGCCATTGTTGATAATAGTTTTGCAGCGTATGTCACTGCCAGTACCTCGGCTTGAAAGACGGTGTTTTGTTAGGGAAGCTTGAAAGAATTGGCGAGATCGAGTGTTTCTGAAAAGAAACCTTCACCTACCCCAGCATCTGTTTCTAGGGCGTCATTAATGTGGTATATGGTTTACTTATTTATTTCTATCAGGAACGATGATTGTAAAGGGTGTAATGAAGTTGAGCAATGGTGACATTTAATTCTATGCTCACATTATACCCAAAGTATTTCTGTGGAATATGTGCATGGCTTTCTGGCTAGTTTTTCAAAAACTGATGCAGACTGTGCTGATGCGTAAAGAGCTGTCTGCAGAGGTTTCTTGAAAAGTTGTAAGTAATCTCATAACAAATGAGGTTTTCCGGAAAATAAGTGATTTGCACTTTTTAATTGCTGTATTGTATTTTACCTTGGGCCTAAAAACACTGTTTGCATTTTAAAAAGGTATATTTCAAAAATCGAACTTAATAGACAAATAATAAGGTGAGATTCCAATTTGGGAGAACAAAATCCTTTGGAAAGGTATTGTTTGGTTTGTAAAGCAGTGAAAAATCTTAACTTTGTTGACCAGAAAATCATGTTTTGGTTTTAAGGCACGCATGGGTTACTAAATAGACACCGTTAAAATCAGCTAACATCAAAGCGAAAGTCGCTCATTAAAATAATCAATAGGTCAATATTTTGAAAAAAAAAAAAACAAATAGCTTTCATTTCTTGACATTGCCGGTTTCCAAAGCACCACTCAATATATTTTCAAAAATAACTTAGACATTGATGAAAAATCTTGTGAACTTGACCTTACGTTGTGGAGTTTATTTTAAATACACTCCGAGTCAACGTAATACGCACATACATATGTACATTTTTGAACATTCTTTATAGCAATTTAAAGGTGGCTAAAGATTTTTCAAATTCTGTGGCAAAAATTAAACAAAAATTCGCCGTAAACGCAAGTTTCTCGACAATTTTATGAGTTATCAAAAATTCAAGCCATCTTTAACGAATCAAGAAAAAACCGCTTCTTGATGATCAACAGAAACTTGTGCGATTAGAGTTTTTTCAAAATTCCAATAATCTTTGTCTTTACGTTGTTTTTTGATACGAAAAACAGTTTAATTTTGATGGGTTTGATGGATCCAGCTTTTATTTTCACGATTTAAGAAATTAAAAAGAGGCTGGTATGCGACCCACACTGATAACATCCCACCCAGTCTGTCGATTTGTCTTGCTTTAAAGTTTGTAGGTTTTCGTGTTGGGTTAAAAAAGTTGTCAGTTGAATTATTCTTAAAAATTTCAAAACAACCAACAATATTTTTCATATAAATAAATAGTTAAATTGGAAATCTAGTTTTATTAAATAGATTTTTAGTCGAAAACAAATTTTTACCAATTTAAGTAGCATTTCTTAAATTTTTACAAATTGGACGAATTAAATTAATTGAGAGATATCAAGAACCGAACATCAATTTTTACCAAATTTGCGTACCATTTTTTATAGATTTTATTTTTTTATGAAAAAAGGGACTGTTAGATTTTTATAAAAAAACTACTGAATATCGAAAACAATATTTTCTGTGAAATAAAGAGTTTGAAGACAAAATTTTTTATAATAATACATAATATCAATAATTTTTGAAAAGCTATTTGAGTCGTAAGTAAATGTTTACCAAGTTTTAGTATTGCTTTTTTTGTTAGGTTTTTATTTTTTGTAAAAAAACAGTCAATTCGATTTTTCTCAAAATTTTACTGAATGTTCACAACAACATATTTTAAAAGATAAAAGTAGTTTAAAGCCAATATCTCAAAGTTTTGAAAAGATATTTGTGCCGGAAATCAATTATTACCAAATTTTATTATTTTTTTTGTTTAGGTTTTTTTTTTTTTTTTTTTTAAACTGTCAATTCGATTTTTCTTAACATTTTTCAGAATGTTGAAAACAATATTTCTTATAAGTTAAAATAAGTTGGAAGCCATAATCTCAAACTTTTGAAAAGATATTTGAGTCGAAATTCAATTTTTACCAACTTTTAGTAATGTTTTTTTTAGGTTTTTATTTTTTATAAAAAAAACTTTTAATTCGATTTTTCACAAAATTTTACCAAATGTTGAAAACGTTATTTTTCTTTGCACAAAATTGTTTTGGTCATAAAATCATTTTGTATTCGTAAATATTTCGAGGTGACAATTTTGTTTCAGTTTTTTGATTTATAAAAAACGGTAATTGGATTTTTTCAAAAAATATACTTGTTTGGTATCACGTTACAATATATTATATAAAATTTAATTGAAGTCTCTAGAGTTTTTGGTTCGTGAGATATTTAGGGTTAACCAACATTTTTACTTTTTTTAAACTGCTAAACACCCACGCAATTTTCTTGAGAGCCCTTTCTGCATCTGCCTTATTTTCGTATAAAAAAATTTATTTGAAGTCGATATCTCTTCTGGTTCTTGACCTATGGATGACGAAAAAAACGTCGCGAACGTACAGACGTACGGACGTAAGAACGTACGTACACACGCACGCACAGACATCTTCGTAAACATCTTTTATTTCGACTCTAGGGACCTTGAAACGTGGAGAAATGTCAAAATTTTCAATTTGACAAATCGGACCCATTACAATAACTTCATATGGGAAGTTAAAAAGTGCTGCGATGTGAAGAGCTGTCAGCTTTCATGGAACAGTTGAGCTTAAAGGGAATCTTGGAAAGAATTTTAGAAATGTTTAACCTATAAACTAGGCCTATTAACATGATAACTCTCCCATTTACTCGGTGCATATATCAAAACCTTGGGCAGTGGACCAAAATGTGCATTTTTTGTAATGGCTGCCGTACTGATCTAACATAAACAATATTAAATATACTTTTTAGTACCCACTGTTAATGTGGGTGGTCGTCAGTTTGAAGACAAAGACTTTACCAAACATACTACTGTAATCAATTTTGTGCTAAGGTTTGGGATTGTTGACTACGCTAAAAAAAAAATGATAAATTAAATTATATAATAAAAATGCGCATACGCCCAGGTGTACCACATTAATGTTTCGCAGTTAAACGACATGGTACAAACTTCTTTTAGACTCTTTTTTAAAATGTTCTCAATATTCGAATATATTTTCAATAACACTGTGTTTCCAAGTTATCTCACTAAGAATTTAAAAAGACCAACTCCAAAATAGTTCCAAAGAAATTATATTTTAAGCACAAAACTTGTGCACAGTCAAAGTGCATTCTTTTCGTCAACCCGCATCGAGATAAGGATATACGAGTATGTAGGTACGACGAGTAGATGAGTAGAAAAGGAAGTTCTTGCTTTAGGTTAAACAATTGTGAAACGATGAATGAAAATACCCTTTTCGCACTCGAAAATTCCATGAACCCGCTTCAGTAGGCTTGATATGAAAATTGCAAAGCAAACTTTCTGAATGAATTTCAATCTGTATCTGTGAGTTAAACCGTGTGAGTTTTTCCCCAAATTTTATGTCATTAAAAGGAACCAAAGGGAATTCGTCAAGCGAGACAGTACAAACCACACACACCGCGCCGCCGCCGTGCATAAGGATAAGATAAAGGACAATGCTCCCGAGAACTATGAGCAGTTCAAATCGAGAAACAAAGGTGCACGCGGGAGCAACTGTTTTTGCAGGATACACTATCCACAGTTATTGAGCTGAGGGATTTAGGAGAAGTTAATTTAATTTTAACGGGAGATTCTTCCCTCAATAGCGTGTCTCCAATTAATTGCATCCGGGTTAAGAAAATGAAAGGGTCACTTAAGGAGAGTGAACTGTATCGTGTTTATAAGGAGCACTCCATCATGCTCGGGCTCACCGTATAATCCAATCTAAAGGCATGAATGTAATGCATTTCCTTTTCTCCATCATCGTACTTCTCAGAATCAGCTTAAACAAAGCCCCAGTTACAAGAAACAAGGATACCCACTTTTCCGCAGAAGATATAATAATTAAAAACTTTCACATAAATACCATTGAACGAGTATGAAATCCTTTTTCCCTTTTTTTGTTGTATTCCTTGGGCCTGGGCTTGGGCCTTTGAAGAAAGGAAAAGGAAGGAAGGATGGAAAGAAAATAAATCCAAAGAAGCGCTGGCGCTGGCACTGACTGGCTGTGGCTGTAGTAGCAAGGAAAATGATACCGAACAGAAACTTTGTCCACTGTTGAGTAATTTTTATCCGCAAAACGTTGGTGGCGTATATACATGTTGCTAAAGTTGTAGAGTTATATACCTTAGCTTTTCCCTGTTGGCTTCTTTGATTTCAGTGGATTTGATAATTATTATTACACTGATGCAACAGCGGTATAGTTGTGTAGTTGCAGTCGAGGAGAAAACTCAGCGCCATCATCAGCCTCCGCATCATCCTCAGTCTTAGCTTCAGTGGCGTCAGATAGACTCCGGAACACCTACATCGAAATCCATTAGGGAAAAGAAAATATGAAGATACGTTGAAACCGCACACGGTTTTGGCTTAGAGCTTTGCTACCTGGTATAGATTAATTTCTATATCTATATACTTTAGAAGGTATACCTTACCTGCTGCTGCTGCTGCTGCTGCCTAACGAACGACCGACCGTACAAAAAGTGTTGATGGATGACAGTGAAACGAGTGTCATGAGAATTTAGTTTCATCTTTCTCTCAACTCAACTCAACTAAATGAAAAATCAAATCAAAGTTTATTAATGTTCCATTACGTTACGTTATGTTCCTATATACACTTTTCTGTGATGTGATGGTTGTAAATCGCTGGTATCGTATTGTATCGTATCATATCATATCATATCGAGGCTAAAAGATAGCATACCTGGGGAATAAAATGCGAAATCGAGCGAAAAGTTTAGAAAATTAATATCTACACTTAGATATAGTCGTAGATATGAAAAGAAACTTTTGAAAAGATAATAATGATGAGAAGAGGGTAAATATTTGAGAAGTTTTACAACACTTGAACACTTGACTGAAGCGTATCAGGCAGATTGAATTGATATGGTTTTGTTCGTGACAGTTGTTAATGTCAGAATTTTTGTTTGCTTTCTTTTTCCTTGTGTTTATTTAACCCGTATTGAATGTGGTACCTATACCTAGTTTTATAAATTGCTTTATAGGCATTTAATTTAATAAATTGAAACAATTTAATGACTTTTTAAAGAAATAAAGTTAAGTAAGTTTTTGTTGTAGTTGTAATGGTTTGAGAGAAGCAGATTAGATATTTACTTTCTTTTCAGGAAGAAAGCTCACGAAAATGAGTAAATTACATTGCTTGATTTAATATTTAAACAAAAAGGATGTGGTGTGACCTATACTGATAGACCGAGAACTAACAGCAAGTTTTAGGTTTAGAGGTATAACAAAAATTTAGAAATCAGCCATCCCTTCCCTAGGGCTAGGAGTGGGAGGTTAAAAAAGGCTATTTTTCAAAGTTTTGTTAGTAAGTAGCGGGTGTTTTTTTTAAACTTGTAGATTTAAATCTGACAATACTTTTTTCGGAGTTGGTCTTTTTGATCACTATTACTTGATTTATTATGAATTTCGTTTACCATTTCATAATAAAAAGACTCTTATGCTTAACAACGTTACAACAAAATAATGGTTTGCTTGCAAAACGCAGCGAAACAATCAATTTATTGAAGGAAACTTTTTGAGATTTAGCACCGCTGGCGGTGCGCGCTGGACTAGTTTTTGTGTGTTTATTTTTAAAGTCACTTGCCTGCGCAGATAAGCCCAAAGCGAGTGAAAAGAATATTTTTACCCTTTATTGCTGACAAACGGTCCTAATTTCTGCAGAAAGTGATCGAAAATTGTATTTCTAGGGTGGAATTAGTTTGAGCCGGCCTTGCCTGATTTCTTTTTTAAAACATAATGACAAACCCTTATCTTTCTAATAAAGCTACATTCTTGGCGGTAACATTAAATCATACCCGTTTTCTTTCTTCGTAAGAACCATACGTCTAAAAAAATACACTTTACATTAATTTTAAAATAATTGTAGACTAATGCGAACAACGCTTTTAGAAAGTTTGGGTATAACAGCTGTAACGCCACACGCAACCAGATTCCCCCAAATATAAGTGTTCTCAACCAAATGATACTCCGGCACCATCAAATTCGATGGCTTAAGACAAGAGTTATGTTATGGCTTACACGATACAAAATTAATGACTCATATTTTTAGATGCGATACATTTTTTGGTTAAGTTAAAAAAAAAACAAGTGAAAATTAAATATTCACTTTTAAAACAATTAAAATTAAGATTTTGACACACAATTGCGTTCTGTTTTTCGACACTAATACATAAAATCCAATGAGAAGATGTGAACCGAAACCTATCAATAAAATCTCAGGGAATAGTTAAGATTCCTGCTGCACAAACAAAATAAAGGATTAAGACGTCCTGACAACAAATCTTGTCCTTACATTTTTCTATCATATTAGGTTTTTACATTAACTATTTATAAAACGATAAAGTCAACCAAAATCGGGGTTTCTAAAGCTAATTTGAAAAAGAAAATATCTCATAACAATCAAAAGAAGTTTTGTATGATGATTTTCCAAAGTATAAATCTTCTTAAGGGTGTCGGCCATTTTGTTTTGGTGACATCTGTCAAATCTTTTGTTTATTATTTAGTTGTTTATGCCAAATCATCTAGGCAAGTTACACGATTGAACAGCACGTTCAAATGATAAAACTTTATTATCAAAATTAATGTTTGTTAAGGCAAACGTTGCGCGCATCCCATTTTACGGTAGATGTGGTGGCCCTTCACAGACTCTTCAATGTGAGACGACCGGTTTTGTAAACAATCAGCCAACAACCGTACATTCAAGGAACGCAAGATCGGCCGAGAACATCGCCGCGGTCCTTGAAAGTGTACAGCAGAATCCAAGGCAGTCTATTCCTCGCCGTGCAAAATAACTTGGCCTTTCGCAGACTTTAACTTGGCGAATTTTGCGTCGGGACTTGGGCCTACACCCGTACAAGGTCCAACCAACCCAGGAGCTCAAAGTTCATGACCATAGACAACACCGTTTGCTCGATGACTGGGCTTCGAATCGTTTCGAAGAGGACCCCAATTTTGGACGATAAATCATCTTTAGTGACGAGGCGCATTTCTGGATGAATGGCTGTGTTAACAAGCAAAATTTCCGTTTATGGAACGACACCAACCCACTCGAGGTTCACCAAGTGATAATGCATTTTCAAAAAGTAACCGTTTGGTGTGGATTTTGGGCCGGCGAGCGGCGTAATTGGTCGGTACTTTTTTGAAAACGACGCGACGACGTTAGTGAGACGGTCACCGTCAACAAGAAGCGCTACATAACAATGATAACTAATTTCTTATGGCCCAAATTGAACCATATGGACCTAGACGACACGTAGTTCCAGCAGAACGGCGCGGCGCGGCACTACGTGCCACACAGCAAACGTAACTATTGACATTTTACATGAACGATTTGACGGTAAGATTATCTCTCTCAGGGGTGATGTGAATTGGCCACCAAAGTCATGCGATTTGACCTCGCAAGACTTTTTCCTGTGGGCTTTCTTGAAGTCGCAGGTCTATGCAAATAAACCACAATCGACCAATGCCCTAAAGGTGAACATAACACAAATCATCGCTCAAATTCAGCCGGATATATGCGGAAGAGTCATTGAAAATTGGACCACTCTGATCCATGCCACCGTTAGAAGCCGAGGAGGGCATTTGAATGATGTCATATTCCACACTTAATGGCATACACGCTCCTTTCAAATAAAAAAAAATGTTTTGTTAATACCTCACACAAAGCTTGTTTTATTTCATTTCAACATCTACCCGCCCTTTTTGAAAACCCCTTTAGATACAGTTGAAACCAATTTAGTAACTCACTTAGTTTTCGTAATTTCTTATTAGTTTGATTACTTTTTTAAATATTAAATTTTGCAGTCTAAATACTGATTTCGAATCTAAACTCAAATTTTAGCTTTATGTGCCTAAACTCGGAAATACTCGTTTTCAACATTATAAACTTCCCACAGGAAGTTATTGTAATCGGTCAGATTTGTCGAATTGAAAATGTTGACATTTCTCGACGTTTCAAGGTCCCTAAAGTCGAAATACGTACGTCCGTACGTTCGCGTAGTTTTTTTATGTCGTCCATACCCCAAGAACCAGTAGAGTTATCGACTTCAAAATAAATAAATTTTGTTATACAGATAAAAATGCAGAAAGATGCAGAAAGAACTGTGAAAAAATTTGAGTGGGTTGTTTTTTATAGCAATTTGAAAAAAGGTAAACATTTTGGTTAACCCTAAGTATTTCAGGAACCAATGACGCTAAAGATTTAAATTAAATGTTATGTTATAAATTGTAATGCGATACCCAACAAATATAATTTTGGAAAAAATCCAATTAACAGTTTTTTCTATAAATCAAAAAAACTCTAAAAAATGATTTGTCACCTCGAAAATGTTATGAACAAAAATGATTTTATTTTCAAAATAATTTTGTGCAACGAGAAATAACGTTGTTAACATCTGGAAAAATTTTGAGAAAAATCGAATGGACAGTTTTTTTTTTACAAAAAATTAAAACCTAAAAACAGCATTACTAAAATTGGTAAAAATTGATTTTCGACTAAAAATCTCCAAGAACTTGATATTACAACCTCAAGACTATACAAATTCGTAAAAAGTTAACAAAAAAATGCTTTTTTTGCGGTTTTTCTTTTTTGCTTGTAAGAATGCTTCAACATTGTTTCAACATTGCTTGTTGTATATGTAAAGCAGGTGTTACCTTTTAACAAATACATTTTTTTTTAAATAATTGAAATACCGAACATTTTTAAACGGAGTACTGAAGTAAGGAATTGTAGCTTTCGAAATTTATTACGAATTTAATTAAAAAAAACCTCTTCTTGATTTTACATAGCCTCAAAAAACCTAATTTAAGATTTCATCGAATTATAAAAGGCTGTATCTCAAAAACCTGACGTGATAGATTCATTTTGAAATCGGATCCAAATTAAAGCCACCAAAAAAAAACTTTAGAAAAAGTATATTTTGATTGCCGCTACCTTCTTGACCAGTGTTGTTTTAGTAAAGAAAATGATATAAAGAAATCATGACACACCTATGAAATTGCAGCAATCGGGGTGGATATGATGTCCCAAAACATTTAAAGAGTGGTTTTAGTTCATATTTCTCAACTATGTATTGTATACTCTCTCTTAAATTCCAATAAAATCCTTTCGCCAGACAATAAAACACCAGTCCATAAACGATATCAAAAAAGAGGCTGGGATGCGATCCACACTGATAACTTCCAATTCCGTCTGTCGATTTGTTTTGCTTAAAAGTTTGTAAGTTTTCGTGTTTTGTTAAAAAAGTTCTCAGTTGAATTATTCTTAAAAATTTAAAAATTATCAACTGTATTTTGCATATAATGAAATAGTTTGATTTCGAAATTATTTTTTTGTTAACAAGATTTTTAGTCGAAAACCAATTTTAGTAGCATTTCTTAAAAAAAAATTATTTCGAATATAAACAAATACAAATTGGATGAATCAAATTAATTTGAAGTCAATATCTTCTATTGTTCACGAGATATCGCAAACCGAACATCAATTATTACCAATTTTGCGTACTATTTTTTGTAGATTTAATTTTGTATGAAAAAACTGACTGTTGGATTTTTATAAAAAATGTACTGAATGTCGAAAACGATATTTTCTGTGAGATAAAATAAGTTTGAAGCAAATATTTTTAATTTTTGAAAAGATATTTGAAACAAAAGTAAATTTTTACTAAGTTTTAGTATTGTTTTTTTTTTTTTTTTTTTTTGTAAAAAAATTGTCAATTCGATTTTTCTCAAAATTTTACTGAATGTTGGCAACAATATTTTTTAAAATATAAAATTAGTTTAAGGCCAATATCTCAAATTTTTGAAAAGATATTTGAGTCGAAAATAAATTCCCAACTTTTATTAATATTTTTTTTTAAGTTTTTATTTTTTGTAAAAAAAACTTTAAATTCGACTTTTCTCAAAATTTTACTTAACGTTGAAAATAATATTGCTCATAAGATAAAATTTTTTGGAAGCCATAATCTTAAATTTTCGAAAAGATATTTAAGTCGAAAATCAATTTTTACCAACTTTGAGTAATGTAATATAGGTTTTTAGTTTTTATAAAAAAAACTGTCAATTTGATTGTTCTCAAAATTTTACCAGATTTTAAAAACAATATTCTTCGTTGCACAAAATTGTTTTGGAGGTGAAATCATATTTTAGTCGTAAAATTTTCGAGATGACACATTTTTTTTCAGTTTTTTTTGATTTATAAAAAAAACAGTTAATTGCATTTTTTTCCAAAAATATATTTGATTGGTATCACGTTACAATACATAATATAAAATTTATTTCAAGTCTCTAGCGTTATTGGTTCGTAAGATATTTAGGGTTAACCAACATTTTCACCTTTTTTTAAACAGATATGGTAAAAAAACCACGCAATTTTTTTGAGAGCCCTTTCTGCATCTTTCTGCCTTATTATCTAAATAACAAAATTTATTTGAAGTCGACATCTCTTCTGGTTCTTGAGCTATGGACGACAAAAGGTCGCGAACGTACGAACGTACGTAACACACGCACGCACAGACATCTTTCTAAAAATATTTTATTTCGACTCTAGGGACCTTGAAACGTCGAGAAATGTCAACATTTTCAATTCGACAAATCCGACCCATTACAATAACTTCCTATGAGCAGTTCATAATATCGGGTGATTTTTTAAGAGCTTGAGAACTTTTAAAAAAAAAAAAACGCATAAAATTTGAAACGTTAGATTGGTCCATGACATTTACTTTTTGAAGATAATTTCATTTAAATGTTGACCGCGGCTGCGTCTTAGGTGGTCCATTCGGAAAGTCCAATTTTGGGTAACTTTTTCGAGCATTTCGGCCGGAATAGCCCGAATTTCTTCGGAAATGTTGTCTTCCAAAGCTGGAATAGTTGCTGGCTTATTTGTGTAGACTTTAGACTTGACGTAGCCCCACAAAAAATAGTCTAAAGGCGTCAAATCGCATGATCTTGGTGGCCAACTTACCGGTCCATTCCTTGAGATGAATTGTTCTCCGAAGTTTTCCCTCAAAATGGCCATAGAATCGCGAGCTGTGTGGCATGTAGCGCCATCTTGTTGAAACCACATGTCAACCAAGTTCAGTTCTTCCATTTTTGGCAACAAAAAGTTTGTTAGCATTGAACGATAGCGATCGCCATTCACCGTAACGTTGCGTCCAACAGCATCTTTGAAAAAATACGGTCCAATGATTCCACCAGCGTACAAACCACACCAAACAGTGCATTTTTCGGGATGCATGGGCAGTTCTTGAACGGCTTCTGGTTGCTCTTCACTCCAAATGCGGCAATTTTGCTTATTTACGTAGCCATTCAACCAGAAATGAGCCTCATCGCTGAACAAAATTTGTCGATAAAAAAGCGGATTTTCTGCCAACTTTTCTAGGGCCCATTCACTGAAAATTCGACGTTGTGGCATATCGTTTGGCTTCAGTTCTTGCACGAGCTGTATTTTATACGGTTTTACACCAAGATCTTTGCGTAAAATCTTCCATGTGGTCGAATAACACAAACCCAATTGCTGCGAACTGCGACGAATCGACATTTCACGGTCTTCAGCAACACTCTCAGAAACAGACGCAATATTCTCTTCTGTACGCACTGTACGCATTCGTGTGGTTGGTTTAATGTCCAATAAAGTAAACTGAGTGCGAAACTTGGTCACAATCGCATTAATTGTTTGCTCACTTGGTCGATTATGTAGACCATAAATCGGACGTAAAGCGCGAAACACATTTCGAACCGAACACTGATTTTGGTAATAAAATTCAATGATTTGCAAGCGTTGCTCGTTATTAAGTCTATTCATGATGAAATGTCAAAGCATACTGAGCATCTTTCTCTTTGACATCATGTCTGAAATCCCGCGTGATCTGTCAAATACTAATGCATGAAAATCCTAACCTCAAAAAATTCACCCATTACAATCTCCTTTCTTATTATATCTTTTAAATCGAGCTTTTTCAAAAAAATTGGGGTAAAATATTTCGCTGCAATTATAAAACTATATAAAATTCAAGTATAAAAACTTTGGCTTAACTTTTAAATTATTGAACTTGAAAAATCTATATTTTCAAACTTTTTTCCATTGACATCATAGATATCTTTGTCTTAAATGCAATATCTCTTTGTTAGTTCTCAAATCAAGCAATATATCTTTTAAAAAGTTCTTTAAAAAGCAAAAATTAATCTAGATAAATACTTTCTCTTTAAAACAAAAAAAATACTAGGTTAATGCCTTCAATTACTTTAAAAAGCTGTGCCAAGTCAAATTCAAACTAATTAACATTTTGTTATCTAAAACTTCAAGAAGCTTATTAAAGTATACATAGTTCACGTTCACCTGCTATCAACTATACTATACGAGTATAAACTTCACATGGAGGTACCTATACAAAGATGACTGCTTAATAATTATTATTATACACATGAACATGAACTTGATATATGAGCTACTACATAATATTCTCCTTCAAATGCCACACATTTCCACTAAACACAACGTATCCTTACAGAGATATACATAGGACCTACCTATGCTATGCATTCTCTGAAGGCTGTGGAAAAATGAAAGCATGAATACAAAAAAAAAAAGACAATAATAATAGAACTCTTTAGCATGCCATTTGAATTCCACATAATATCCTGCTAAAGAGAGGTTTCTGGAAAAATAATTTTAAGTGTTTGCAGTATTTTTCCGCATACCTAATCGCTCCTAGGTATGTATGTACTCGTAGATTGCTGCGATGATGGTGTGTACCGATACCAACTCCCTGAGTAGGAAATGAAATCCTTCCTCGAGCAATAGCGTTGCCTATATACATACATAGCGCCTATATCGCATTTATGTACAAAAGATACTATTTTTATACAATATAGTGTGCCAAGTGCATATTATCGTAGTATCTCGCTTCTGAATTCTTGTGAACGAAATGAAAGAAAGAATTCCAAATGTCTAGATGTGCAACATTTTTACGTTGCACATCGTGGCAGTATACAACGTTAAGTGTATTTCGAGTGCAACCTCCGCGGTCCTGAAAAGCCCACCGCAGGTGCAATCATCATCACGACCTCAGGGGAATGTGTTTTTATTCTTTGACATTTTTGTTCTTATATTCAAGGAGTTGCTGTATCTTTCGTATTCGTACTTTCATAGCATGCCTATAAATAGAGGATTATATTCGGTTTTGGGTTTTGGTATGGTGGGATATTAATCAGGTCATGGTTTTGGCAGCCTTTGGAGACCCAAATAATGGAACCGCGTTCAGCTCTTGTCTCGTGCGCACATCCATATTCATAAATTTCGAGGCCTAAGGTTTGAGTTGTGATGCATTGCCTTGCAAGTAAAGGAATTCCAACCGAGACCCCACAAGACCCGAAACTCAAAACCTGATTCACCTGATGGCGTAGGTAAAAGTCGTTGTCATCATAGTTGACTTAAATAAAAAATATACTCGTATATACATAGATACAAAGCTATTGTTGTTGATATTGTCTTCTTTGTCCCTTGGAAGTTTCTCAAAAGTTTCCACTGCCATCCATGGTAGGTACTTCTTCCGTGCGACTATTTTGGGTTCCCATGAATAAGTTAGCAGCACATTCGTGCAGCAGTTATATGCGCGGAGTGATGTACTCGTTAAGTTGTTATATTGACTCACCCACTCCATTTTGACAATTTTTATTTTAAACAATTGACTGTCAACAGTGGTAGAGTGGCAAAGAAGCTTAGGGCTAAGGGAGGGTTTGGTTGGGTTTGGCTGCCATTCCATTCCTGCATTTGACTATGTGAAGGATATTTGTACTCTCAATAAATTCCAAAAAAGGAATCAATACTCGTTTTCATGATGGTGGCTGAACAATGAGTATTGAGTGAGTATTGCGAGTGGAAGCAGCACCAGAAACAGGAACATCAGGAGTGTGGTGGGAGGGTCTTTGTTTGTTGTTAACAAATGGCATGATGAATTATTTTAACAAAGCAAAAGCAAATCGAGCTGAATAAATCAAACAGTTTGTATTAAATTACGTATACGACCGAGTGTACGCTATATAGACACTATACAATACAATAAGTGTATGTAGGATCCTTGCAGCAGCAAGCCGAAGTGTGTTGTATCTCTCTGCCTGCTTTATTTTTGTTTTGTTTGAGGGGTGCGGGGGGGGGGGGTGCTGGATACGGCTTGCTGATGAAAAGCCGAACCAAAAGGGGACTGGGTTGTGTCAATTTAATATTCACCAATTAATTTTGCGCGTTCCAAAAAATATACTCCGAAACCAAAACAAAACAAAAAATTACACAGAAAAAGAAAATAAAACAACTCACACACAAATTGAGATTTTTTTTTTGGAATGTATTTTTGTTGGGCGTTTTTTAAAAACGGTTTTTTCGTCCTTTTTGTATGAATAAAGCCGTTTTGGAGCATTCTGTGCCCAAACAATTTGTTGTTTTGTTTACTTTAAAGGATAACAGGCGCGTGGAAGGGTGAGGAAGCCATCATCAGCCAGTTTGGGGAGTTAATGTTTCCATGTGTGCTTTATTTGAAATTGACATTCAAACGGATTTTATTTATATTTTTCTGCACAAAACCAAAAAAACAAAACAAAAACGATATTCAAGTGAAAAATAGAGGGTGGGAGAAGAGGGAGAAACAGATTTTTGCGGTGCAGGCAGTTTTTGCCTCTATTCATCATCGGGCCAGGTTATTCCGAAAAATATATACAAGGCCTTTTTTTAATCGACATCGTTATGAGGGGATCTAAATTGTATGCGAGAGTACCTATGCGATGTTTTTATATGTTTATTATGATACAGAAATAAGGATTTTTTAAATGCAGTCTATTTTGAACTTACGTCATTCCTATAAGCTGCTTGGAATTGTGATCTTTTTGGGGCATTTTGAGAGTATTTATAATAAACGAGAGTTTTTGGAGTATTATAGTTGGAAAAAAAGGATTTGTTAATGAACTTTGTGGTCTTAGCCAAGCATAAAGTTTAAGCATTCATTAAGAAATAAACTACGAATATATGTAGTTGTTTGTAGCAGACTTTTAGACGTCTTCCGGTCAGACATGCATTTTCATATTGAAGTCGTGTGGTTTTGAATGCAGTTCATACTGGCTTAGAATATTTTATTTATTTTATCTTAAGGATTCTTTTGTTCATTGATTTCGTTGCATGAGAAAAATATATAAAATACATACAAGATATTTTAGGTTAGATTAGAAGCAATTAAAAAGCATTAATTTTATTTGCAATTTACTTTGATAAAAAAAAACGTATTATGCAAGGTTATTGTATCAGCTCAATACTAATTTTATCCAGCTTCTAACGTTCTGAATGAAAGTTTACTAACGATTTATGAAAACTCTTGAATACATCTAAAAACGGGTTGGTTACTACAGACAATTGGTGTCCTTAAAAACTTGCACTTGATTTTATTTTTTTTTTTGCTAAAAACAATATTGTCATAGAACTTCGAAAATATTAAATTTCAAAACTTAATTTAAATTGTTCTCTTGTGACGAGGACGAAATATTTGTTATTAAATCGGTATTTTAAAAGTTCTTTTCAAGATTTTCGAGCACAATATATTTTTCATAATTTAATTTTTCTAAATTTTTGAACAATATGTCAAAAACTTTTATTTTCGTGGCAATAAATTATTCTGCTAACACCATTTTTGTTCACTAAAATTTTAAGCTGACAAATATTTGAATACTTATTTTTGTTGACTCTTTACAAATTCCCAATAACTTTAAAAATTGCAGAGTATTTTTAAAATCGTGTGAATATTAAAGCAATAGACATTTTTATGTTTCTGATTTCGATTTAATAAATTATATGTAGGTAAAACAAAATTTATTTAAAGCACATATGTTCAGACTTTGCAATAAACAACCAAAATCATTAATAACTTTCCATTGGAAATAATGTCGTTCCACATTGACAAATTTGCAATTTTGACATTTTTTGACGTTCTTAGGTTATTTCGTTCATAGGACCGTACTTTTAAGACACATTTTATTCTAAACATTAAAAAGAGCTGTACGGAATTTTTGTGAATATGAACAAAATAATAAACTGAAAACAGGGGTGGAATCGGCTAAGGTGATTGTTGATTGTTGACAGTCAAAATAATCGAATTTGATCTGTGTAAGGTGATAATCAAACAAGGTTGCAAAAATTCCAATGTCAATTCAATGCATTACTCTTTATTTTTTTAATGGATATTGTTCTTTGACTGAAATAAAATATATAATGCTAATTGTCATCTATGAATTACCCACTATAAATTTAATTTATTGCCATCAATATTAAACTAAAAATTAAAAATTATTTTATTGCAAGTTTTATTGAATTAGTAAATAAATGTTATTTTATTGCAAGTTTAATTGAATTAAAATTAAAAAATAACTTCTATTCAAAATGAGCTACAATTTTTTAATTCAATGCCTAGTGGGAATTTATTCAATTGTTTTCATTTATTTCAGTTAATATTCGAAATCTTGACGTAAAAATGTCCCAGGTTGAAGATTGACTGATACTAACAAATAAATTTTCAAAAAAAATCGTTTTTCGGTCGAAAAATAATAATAATAAATTATAATATTTGAATAATTGTTGTTTTTTGTGTTATAATTGCGTGATAACCGTAAGTCATAACATTAATCAGGTTAAAAATTTTGGAAATAAAAACTTAAAGTATTTTAATTATTAATTGCGAAAGTCTGCCAAATAAAATAAAAATACGTATATTTATTTCAAAAGTTTTGCATTGGAAAATAGTATTTTAATTTGATAGAACACAATTAAAAAATAACATTAATTAATTAATGCCATACGGTAACATTGAAAAATAAAATTTAATAAATAATTTAAAAAAAATAGAATTAAAAATTGAAAAATATTTTATATATTATTCAAAATGCATTATAAAATTCAATGCATTATTTGCAACTCTGTAGTCAAATTGATACCTAAAAAGCTGTCACTAGAAAAATTTGTCATTTTCCTAAAAATTTGTCGTTTCTGAAGAGAGCTACCAGACGCTTTCCTTTTTAGGTACAAAAACACATTCTTGTGACGGACAAAGCTTACGTAATTCGAAAAAACACAAGAGAAATAAGAATGTTATTTAAACACAGCCAATTTGATACTTTTATTTAGATATTTTATAGGAATCATTTTAAAATTTCACCATAGCAACAATGAATTGTGACAATTATAATCAGAAATTGTTCAATCGAATTGAATTAAGTTGAATCATCTTACACAGACGGAATGATAGATGATAGATAGATAGATAGATCTTTATTCAATATAATAATTAGTACATAAAGTCATTGAGAAAATCTTGAATATTTAGGGGCATGACATATCTGTCGTCTGCCCGAGTGGCAAAATTGCTTGAATCTTTTACACAATTTTTTTTTTTTTTTTTTTTTTTTTTTTTTTTTTTAAATAGTTAATAGGACTTTTAGTTTAGTTAAAACAAAATTTAGAGATACTTTTTACACATCATGAGATTTATATTTTTTTTTTTTATAAACAATTTTTTTATAAATAGTTGATAGGACTTTTAGTTTAGTTAAAACAAAATTGAGAGATTCTTAATACGCATCTTGAGATTTGTAAAGGTTTGATTGATTTCAAATTGATTCTTTCTTATATATTTTAAAAGGCTTCATTAATTACTTTGGATCTGTATGTGCTGGCGTCAGTATAATAATCAAAAAGTAGCTTCCAATCACCACCATTCAGAAAATCATGCACCTCTTCCTCCTCTAAAACATTTTTTCCGAAGTAGACTCGCCTTATTTCCTTTAGAATTGGACACATCCCGATGAAGTGATACACATCTTCCCGTGCTTGTAGGTTACACAAGTTGCAAAGACCTGGACCCTCGTTTCGATGCGGCATGGCGTTCAGCTTGATGAGCTCCCCTCTGATTTTGAAAATCGTCCCAATGACATAGCAGGAATAACGACTGTTGAAATAGTTAAGCTCATTTAGATTAAGGTTAGCCTTTGAGTAATACACTCTTTCTGTCGACGCACGAGCTTTTTCAATAAAGGCATATCTTTCATTTTCGTCAGTGAGCATGATGACTTCGTATAAATCCTTTTTCCAGTTAGCTATGTTGCTCACTTCCCAGTTCATCGTAACACCACAATCAGCCGCTATCTTTGTCCATTCCTTGATAAAGAGAGTTTTATTTCGTATTGCCTGGCACATTATCAGATTAGGCAGCCTGGAATTATTCATTTTTGCCACCCTTAATAGATAGTCAGCATTCAATTTTAGAGTTGAGATGAACATTGTTGGCAGACCAGATTCTAAATTATACATATACTTCGGTGTATTACTTGGTAAGAAAAAAACTTTTCTTAGAAAGAAACGTAGTAAATATTCAACGATTTCGAATTTCTGTGCACCCCACACCTGCGCTCCATAAAAGAGAATGGCCTGTGCCGTTGCATTAAAGACTTTATACTTTGAGCTAAAAGATATCAGTTTGTTGCAAAAGATCCTTTTCCAATTCGAGCAGATTGCTATCTTAGCTTTTTCTAGTTTAGTTTTAAGGTGTTTTTCCATTTTTAAATTAAATGTCAGATCCATGCCAAGATAAGAATACTTTTTAACAACCTCCAACGTTTGTTCTCCAAATTTCCATTTTTCACCTCTTGCTAATCTGCCAGCTACGTTTTGAAATATCATCACTTTCGATTTTGCGACCATAACTTCCAAGTCCCATAGATTGCAATACTCAAGCAGTTTATTGATCATCATTTGAAGAGCGCATGGAGTCTCTGCGAGTATAACTATGTCGTCTGCGTACATTATAGCTTTTATTTTTGAACTTGCAACTTCAACTCCACACGGTAACCAATCCACTATATCATCCAAAAATAGTGCAAATAAAAGGGGGCTCAGATTACAGCCTTGTTTGACTCCGCTGTTTATTTCAAAACTTTCAGATTGCTCTTGACCGTTGTATATTTTCGCTGTAGTTTGCTGGTATATCTTTTTCAACGCTCGCACGAATTTAGACGAGATTCCGAGGTTGAACAACTTATAAAACAAAGCACTTCGGTTAATCGTATCAAAGGCTGCTCTAAAATCTACGAAGAAAGCGAATAATTTCTTCCTTTGATCCAGTTTTATTTGAGCAATTGAAGTTAGGACGAAGATACACAGACGGAATGAAAATGATAGTCAAATTTGACTATCAAAAATATGATAGTCAATTATCAGCTTAGCCGATTCCAACCCAGAATTCATTTTCATTATTTTAAGAAAAATAATATACTTTCAGAATAATATTTTACTATGGAAAATGATATTTTTGAAATGTGGGAAGTTTACAGTTTTACAGTATTTGTTTCAAAAAATATAAAACTACTGAAATTACTACTTAAAAATAATTATATTCAACTCAAATATTCTTAAAACAATTTATATGATGGAAATGATATATGAAAGGTCATGAAGTTGACTGTGTATACACTGACTTTTCTAAAGCTTTTGACCAACTTAGCCACGGAATTATTTTATTTAAACTTAAAGCTCTCGGTTTTCCACCATTTTTCTTAGCTTAGATCAAATCATACATTGAAAACAGATCCTATGTGGTAAAATTTAGAAATTGTCTTTCTGAACCTTTTGTTCCTCAATCTGGTGTTCCCCAGGGAAGCCATCTTGGCCCTTTTCTGTTCATCCTGTCTATTAACGATGTATCGTCATGTCTACGCTCAAGTGAAGTACTCATTTTTGCTGACGATATGAAGATTTTTTAAATAATAAAGTCCATCAATGATCGTAATCTTTTACAAGCCGACATTGATAGTTTCACATTTTGGTGTGAGAAAAATAGCCTTGCCCTCAACCCTTTAAAATGCCCGACGATAACTTTTACTAAAAAACGAATCGTTAGTGTATTTGATTATTGTATATCACAGCAAAAACTCTTTCGCGTCTCCACATTTAAAGATTTAGGTGTTCATTTCTGTTCCAACTTAGAATTTACACATCACATTAATTTGATTGTTAATAAAGCAAGTTCTATGCTTGGTTTTATAAAACGCTGGGCAAAGGAGTTCAATGATCCCTATGTAACTCTTTCTTTGTATAATTGCCATGTTCGTCCTCATCTTGAATATGCTTCGCAGGTGTGGACTCCCTATTACGAAATTCATAAGAAACGTATTGAATCAATTCAACATAATTTCAATCGCTTTGCCCTAAAGGGTCTTCCTTGCGATGATCCTTATCTGCCTCCCTATGAACATCGTATTCAGCTTCTTCAAATGCAATCTCTCCATCAAAGGCGTGTTAATAATGACTTAGTATTTTTTCATCAACTCATTAATGGTGAAATTGATGCACCTTATTTGCTATCTTGTGTACATTTAAATTACCGAGGCGGAACTGATCACCTGCGTACTTTTGACTTTATACATACTATTGACTTCCATAGAACTAACTATGAAAAGAATGAAGCTTTAAGTCGAATGTGCATGTTATATAACTTAAACTGTTCATCGATTGATTTAAATTTAAATAAGGTGGGATTAAAATCGTTGTTTAGAACCAGTGCTCCACTATTGTAAACGTCTTTATTTTATTTTTTGTACTGTAATAATTCCTGTTAAATGTTAATAATTATTATGTTTTGTATTTTGTGCGTTTGTTAGGCTATAATTGTATTATTTTCTTACTAACAACTAACACATGCACTTATGATGAGCCTCTGATCGTAGTTTGACGCTTGCTATAAGCTTACTACTTTCTGAAAATTCTGAAGTGTAAAAAAAAAAAAAAAATGATAGCCATTTGTTGGCAGAACATGCAACAATATGGAAATGTTCTTCGTTATTGAATAAAATGTTGCCAAGCATAAGTGATGTCCGAAAATTTTACAATTAGTAAAGAAATCACTTCGATTTAGAAACTGAACATTTTGCATTTTGTACGGGTTGAGCTTTAATTTCTTTTTCAAAATAAAAAGCATTGTTAATTTTTTCATTCCTGTGGAGGCACAATATTCATATCGATTTACGTTGATTTTGAATAATTTCATTTTGAAGTTCTGGCGTTTTTGCTGACGTTTATGGTCCAGAGACAGGTCTATTGACCATTGTACCTTATTAAATAAATTTTTGTACCTACGACCAGATAAGTTCCGTGCTCGGATGATCACTTAGTCCTAGAATACTAACATGAGTTCAAAACGCGAGAAGCTTACGTACTAACGATTAACCGCACTTCAAATATTACTCCTACGACTCATGATGACTAACACTTCTGCAAATCTTGCACTTTAAATAATAACCCTGCTGCTTACCTAATATATTGATAATCTCGAACTTCTGTTGAAAAATTCCAGCTGGACACCCTTTGACCAAGGTACATTTGAAAAAATGTGTTCCAAAATATAAAAAATACAAACTTACTATTTTATTGTTTTAAGCCTTTAACCCTTGAACCCTACCCAGGGTGCTGTATCACCCTGTGCTTTATTTGATTGATAATATTTGTTTAGAAAATACAATTAAAATGTGTGCCAAATGTGTTTAATAGACGTTTAAATAAAATGTTTGAATTATTCTATATAAATTTTATATTAATAAAATTAAATAAAATAAATATTAAAAATGTAAAAAGGAGTGACAAAGAATGTAGGAAAAGTCCACTCCAAATATGGGTAGGGTTCTAGGGTTAAATTCATCCAGACCAAACAAAAATTTTTGAAACATTTAAAAAAGGTTTCTCAGAAACAGAGATTTCAGAAATTTTTTGTATGGTCTGGCTCTGGACGCTCGCGAAGTATTTTTGAAATGTTTCTCCGTTTCCCATTTCGAATGGAAAATTAATTTTTTTCTCAACCATTTACCGTACCCGTAGCGTGATTGTTAGTGCGTTGGACTGTCATGCAAGGGGTCTTGGGTTCAATCCCTGCCTGTGCCACCTAACTTTTTTCACGGGTACTGCCTATTGCGAGGAATTGACAAATCCTCCAAGAGTAATTCTTGTCATGAAAAGTGCTTTCTCAAATTAGCCGTTCGGATTCGGCATATAAACTGTAGGTCCCTTCCATCTCTGACAACATTACTCGCACACAGGGATGGTTGAGAGTTGTAAGTCACTAGGCCCTGGTCCTTCATGGACTGTTGCGCCACCTAATTTATTTATTTTATTTACATATGATTTATATTAAAACCAACGAGAATTGTATCTTATTGATAAAAACTTACAAAATAAAAAAGTTTTTAAGGATCCACTTGATGAAACATTCAAAAATACAATCAAAAATGTCGATGCTTTGCCCAAATTTCCAAAAACACAAATTATGAAGAATATGACATAGAAAGAAAATTAAAAAAATAAAACATACAAAAATAAGAAATAGAGAAAAATTTCAGAAATGTTGTTCAAAAATAAATTAATTTCTGGGATGTTTTTTAAACCAATAGGAAACATTTCAGAAACGTTTTTTAAACAATGTATTCTGAACGACCGATAAACAAATATATCTTTATTTTTTAATTTATTAATTTAAATTTATTTAAAGTTTTTAAATTGAAAATGTTACTTATTGCGAAAAAGTATCAGGCACAAGTTTTAACAGTCACCAATGCCAATGATAAAAGAGTTGTATCCCACCCTCTTTGTTAAAATTTGTTTTGAACAAGAGTTTTACATTTGAAATGGAAGTTCCCACATATTTTTAAAAAACGGTAATTAAATTTTAAAAAATATTTTATGCATACAAAATTATTATTTTTTTAGATAAACATCTCTAATTTGTTTTTATTTATTGAAAAAAAAAAAAAAACTTAAGGATATTCCACAAATATCCCCCACCATTTTGAATTTGGCTACAACTTCTATTGGGATTTTAGAATATCTTAAAAATTTAAGGGTTTCTTTTTCTTATTTAACTTGTGCTGACGATATACAATTAAAACTGGCCGAACACTTCAAACTATTGCTGAATCCATGCTACTTGGAAGAGCACAACTTTCACTACGCAGAACCACTTGTCGAAGATGATCTACTTTATCGGGAAATAACTCTAATTGAGCTACAGTTGAGCCTGTATAGATCTAAGAACAGAAAAGCACCAGGTCCTGATCGAATCCCTAACGAATTTTACAAAAATGCTCCTATCGAGTTCCTAACGCACATGCTTGACGCCTTCAATTTCATCTTCAGAACCGGTATGGTGCCTCAGGAATTTAAAGATGCTGTAGTGTACCCGATTTTTAAAAAAGGTAATGTTAATTTGGCATGTAACTACAGGGGTATATCGTTCATGAACTCAACAGCAAACATTTTCTCTGCAATTCTACTTAATCGAATAAACGAATGGATAGAAAGAAACGAAGTATTGAGCGAGTATCAAGCAGGTTTTCGTAAAGGCTACTCAACGATAGACAACATTTTCACTGTGACGACCATTGCCCAAAATTTTCTGAAACAAAATAAGAAATTGTACATGTTTTTTGTCGACTTTAAAGCAGCTTTTGACTCTATTGATCGCAATGCATTGTTCTACAAATTGTCACAGAAAGGATTGTCAACGAAGCTATTAAAAGTCCTCAGAAATATGTACCAAAATACTCGACAATCGGTATGGGATGGCAAAAGTATGTCAGAATGGTTTAACACAACATCAGGAGTGAAGCAAGGCTGTCTGCTGAGTACAATATTGTTTTCATTGTTCATTGACGATATTTCTTCTCATCTACCTGCTGGAGTATGCGTAGCAGAAATAAGAATTAAAGTTCTTCTTTATGCTAACGACATCGTTCTGTTTGCTGAATCTCCACAGAGTCTTCAACTTATGATCAATAAACTCAATACTTATTGTAAAACCTGGAGGCTTGCAATAAATTTAGAAAAATCAAAAATTATGATCATCCGTAATAGGCAAACAAAATTGGGAAACGGCGAAAAATGGTTTCTAGATGGTAATTTAATTGAAACAGTCACACAATACAAATACCTTGGTGTTATACTGCAATCAAACATGAAGTTTTCTTTCCACCTTGAACAAAAATTGGTTTCCGCTAAAAAGCTTATAAATTCTTCCTGGAAAGATATAATCGGGAACAATGAAATTAAGACCTCCGCGAAATACAAGGTCTTTGAATCAATTATGCCATTATCTGTCATGTGCTATAGTTGCCAAACTTGAGGTTACCGTTCATATGAAGAAGTTGAAAACTCTGTCTGATAAATGTGGATTCAACTTAAACTTGCAGTACGAATTGAAGCAAAATCTGTATAAGTTACTTGAGCTTCACGACACTCATCAGCACAACGAATGCATTCAACAAGCTACTAACTCTATCAACAGACCGATCTACCCAGAGCTCAACTTTAGCCTAAACTGCAACAACTATTTTAATGATTCGAATAACATCCAATCGATATCTTTAATTTGCAGAGCTAGTTGTGATATGCTTAATTTAAATGGTTCAACATACATAAATAAAGAAACAAATCTATGCACAATATGCAATATGAGAGCAAAAGAAGACACTTTTCACCTTTTAGAAATATGTCCTATCTACAGAGACTTAAGATACAATTACTTCGGTGAGTTGACTTTGACGATGGAACAAACTAAAACCATATTGAATGGTTCTAATTGGGTAGCCCTGATCAGTTATCTAAAAGATAGATAGATAGATAGATTTTATTTCGCAAAAAATAACTTAAAGGTGGTGTAACCGCACATTTTACAATTCAGAGATTTGATTAAACTTATCTTACATCTGAAACATTATCTTGTTTTTATTTGAAAAATTCATTTGGGCAATAATTTATTTGAAGGAAAATGCTTATGAAAAAACCTTCAATTTAAGTTCAGGAAAAAAAAATAATAATAAAATGACTAGATTGCAATGAGTTAAGAAAACAACAAACAACATTTCAACAGTAGTTGATATAATTAAATGAAAATAAATATGTAATAAATACAAACAAAAGAAAAACAAATTAACAAATTAATAAATAAATAAATGAATAATCAAATAAATATAAAAAATAAACAAATAAATAAATAAATAAATAACTAAATAAATAAATATATATGTATGTATAAAGAAATAAATAAGTAAATCAATAAATAAGAAAATAAATAAGTAATTTGGTACAAATAGGTACAAAACAAGTAAATTAATTAATAAATAAGTATTTGCTTTAACAATTAAATTTAATAACAAATAAATAACAAATCAGTTAATAAATTAACAAGTAAATAGATGGATATGTAAAGTGTAGAACAAGAAGAACAAATATTTATCACAGTTGGTTAATGAGAGGATTTTCAGATATATCACAGCTATAATCAAATTTATTGCCGAGCTTCAGAATTCGTTCAGAAATCCACTCAACACTCGCTCTTTGGTGGAGATCTATAGTTGAATGACGCCAGGGTAGATTCAGCATCATTTTTAACAATTTATTTTGTGATACCTGGAGTTCTTTTATGTGACAGGAAGCTGCCTTTCCCCATACAGGACTTCCATAGAGCAATATTGCTTGGAAGATAACCTTGAATATTATGATTTTATTTTCATTAGTTAGAGTAGAATTGCGGTTGATAAATGGATATAGAAGTTTAATAGCTATGCCTATTTTCTTTAAAGTGCTGTTTATATGGTCACTAAATGTTAGTTTAGTGTCGAGGTGTATCCCTAAATATTTGACGGATCTTTCCCAAGCTATATCTTTTCCATTAATTTTAAGTTGGTTACTGGGAAGATAACAAGACTTTCTTTTTCGTGTGAAAAAGATAGCTTGAAATTTCTCATCATTCAATTTAATTTTCCATTTATTATAATATTTATGCAATATTTCAACAGCCCGACTTAGGCTCCTCTCAATATTGAGAGCGAGCTTGTCTGAGCAAAATATTGCTGTGTCATCAGCAAAAATAGCTGATTCACATTGCGGGATTTTTGGGAAATCCGAGGTGTATAGATTGTACAAGGATGGGCCAAGCACGGAACCTTGTGGGACACCAAAATTGAAGTTCACCAATGATGAAACACCACCGTCAACAAAAACACTAAAACATCGACCGGACAAGAAGCTTTGAACTATTTTACATAAATATAGCGGAATTTTAAATGTTAACATTTTATAAATAATACCTTTATGCCACACAGAATCAGTTATCTAAAAGATACACTCAAATATAGACACTACATAAATACTGAATTTACATAGTAGTTACATCATGTTCTTGCGACAGGTACTTTTCATCACGATTTTAAATTTTTGTTCATTTTCTTCTTCCAAAAGATCCAAAATGTAAATTTCTCATGTTATTCCTCTTTCTTGTTTTTTTTTTTTTGTTTAGTTACAAAATTCTGACTTAGAAGTTTTAATTTTCATTTAAATTACTTTAAAATTATTGTTTTATAATACATACATACAAAATGTTTAACGAATCAATCGGGCAGACGGCAATGCCACACCCATAACTTTTTATTTACTAAAATATGAATTGTAAATTTTGTAAACTTTATTATTAAAAAAATAAAAATATAAATCTAAATCTAATCTACAATTAACAATAACAGCACGTTATATGAGAATTCAGTCAGTCAGTTTCTACTCATGAAGTTTCTGTCTTTGGTGACTTTTAAGGGTTTAATTTTTGTGGAAATTAAAACTATCCTAACTGCAAGCGTAGGTATGCTATATTTTAATAGAGATACTCTGGTATAAGTTCAAATTAAAAACAGCTCGAAAGACATACAATAATATCTTACAACTTCATAAAGTTTATCAAACTTGAGCTATACCAGCTTTGAATTTAATCATTTAAAACATTTTTCTTAAGACACTTAACCTTGCTAAGAAGAAAGTCGACTTATTTTTTAACAAAGATAAAGTCACCAGAAAAAACACACACAAAACACATTCTCCCTAAAAAAAAGATACAATTTTTGTCGTAGGTGTTTTTTTTTTTTTTAAACAATGACCAAGGTTCATGGTTCCAATTAGTTTTTTTTCGTGTTCCTATTTTCTTTTTTTAACTTTTATAACAACTGTAGTCCATAACATAAAAGTAGTTAAAGTAATAGCTCTCATTAACAAAACAATTTGTTTTTTTTTTCTCAGTTTACTTTTTTGATAATTATATGTATAAACTTACCTACCCTACTCGTATATACCTTTTATTATAATACTCTTGAAACTTCGTCATTATACGTCCAAAGGTATAACAAAGCTTTCACTGTCACTGCTTGCTTAAATTATTTTCTAAGGACACATAACTAAACTGCATACGCATAGGCACAGGCAAAAGGCATAGGCATAGCTATAGGCATAGACATAGGCACAGGCTATGTACCCACTCTTCAACTTGAATTCTACAAGAGCAGAGTAGGTAGGTAGGCATTTTGCACCAGTTTACAATATGCTTCCTTATTTTCATGTATAGAAGGTTCCTAGAATATAAAATAAATATATGTACATAGATATATGAACCTACAACCTACATAGTTTGTCTTCTCTACATTATAAATGCATAGAAGAATGGGAAAAGAAAAACAGTTATTTAAACTCAAGTATTTTTGAAAACAAGGACTTATGAAATAAATGCCCGTAAACTTGAGAATTTTTTTTTTCGTAAATTGAAAGGCGAAAGTGAGTGCTGATGCTGCTGAGAATATGAAGGGTGGCGAATGAAACAGTGTTGTCGTTTTATTTTCAATTTTTGTGTAGAATTATATAAAGCATTTTTGAGACAAGTAAAACTAAAGACAAAGGCTCGGATGCAACCCACACTGATAGCTTCCCATTCAAGTTCATCTGTCGATATTTTTAAAAGTCAATGTCTTTATTTGTTCTCATCAAGTTGTTTTTTTTTTAGGGTTTAATTTTCGTAAAAAAAGTTGTCAATTGAATTTTTCTAAAAGTTAATAAAAAGTTTACAATAATATTTCGTATGTGATAAATTTTATAGCAAAGCAAAGCGATTATAGATTTATGAGCGCGAACCTTTTATTGCACTGAGGAAGTTCCAACCTATTGGACCATGGAAAGAAGTGAAGCGCATACATCTTGTTTGTACTCCTTCTATTTTGTTTATATGAATAGGGGGCCCATATTATTCAGCCATATTCTAGTATTAGTGGTTGGCCCGGAGCATTCAGAACCGTAAAACCTCGGATTAAAGTTAAAGTCAATGAACTAATATGATCAAAGTGGGATATTGTTTTTTAAACTATAAATTGCAAATTTTACCCAACATTTTTTTTGTGCACTCCATTTTTTCATTGTTTAAACAAATTATTATAAAAAAATTAATGTTTGACCATATATTTTCACTTTAAACAGTAATTTCCCATAAGAAGTTATTGTAATGGGTACGATTTGTCGAATTGAAAATTTTGACATTTCTCGACATTTCAAGGTCCCTAGAGTCGAAGTAAAAGATTTTTAGAAAGACGTCTATACGTTCGCGTCGTTTTTTTCGTCGTCCATAGCTCAAGAACTAGTAGAGCTATCGACTTCAAACAAATTATTTTATACAGATAATAAGGCAGAAAGATGCAGAAAGGGCTCTCAAGAAAATTGCGTGGGTGTTTTTTTTGGTGCAGGGAATTAACTTCACGGGAACTACCTTCACATGGGAACTAACTTCACCACTAGTGGGAATTAATTTAACCTTTTTTTGGTGAAGTTATTTCCCACTGAAGGTGGGAGATAATTTCACTTTTTTGTGGGAATGAATTTCACTTTCATGTGTAACTGTTTCCCATGGAAGGTGGGAACTAACTTCACTCTTCAGTACAGTTAAAGTAAATTAACATGTTATGTTATTTTTATTCTCGCATACGCTAATCTAAGAAAATCTTTAATGCATAGGCGGGCGTCGCAGGGACATAGGGGCCAGGGACATAACGCCCAACTTTTTTTTTTGGGGCTTATGTCTTACTACGGTGGGACATAAAACCGAAATTGAATTTGGGCCTTAAGTCTCACCCAAGTAAGACCGAAGCCCCAAATAAAAATGTTGGGGCTAATGTCCCACTTAATAAGAATCACCAAATGACAAAACTTGGAGCACTTCAATACCACAAGACTTTGTTTTATGGAGTTTAAATCCTGAGATCCCGCGAAGCGGGCCACCCACAGGTGCTTTTATTCAAAAACGCTGTTGATATTGGCGCCTGCCTGGCGACTTTGCATACCCTAAGCGGAGCAACGGAGTTGCGTGAGCGGGTGTGACCCCGAAAAAGGGAGTTAAAATCCTGAGAACCCGCGAAGTGGGCCACCCACAGGTGCTTTTATTGAAAGAAGTTGTTGATATAGGCGCCTGCCTGGCGACTTTATATACCCTAAGCGGAGCAACGGAGTTGCTTGAGCGGGTGTGACCCCGAGAAATGGAGTTAAAATCCTGAGAACCCGCGAAGCGGGCCACCCACAGGTGGTTTTATTGCTTAAAACTTACATATTTTTGTTTTGATTTACAACGCTTGATATTTTTTCAGATTTTCACACAATTTTCTGATGAAATTATTTCCCGCCTTCAGTGGGAGATAACTTCACAAAAAAAAAGTGAAATTAATTCCCACTAGTGATGAAGTTAGTTCCCATGTGAAGGTAGTTCCCGTGAAGTTAATTCCCTGCACCGTTTTTTTTACCATAACAGTTTAAAAAAAGGTGAACATTTTGGTTAACCCTAAATATCTCACGAACGAATAACGCTACAGACTTGAATTAAATTTTGTATTATATATTGTAACGTGATACCAAAAAATATATTTTTGGAAAAAAATCCAATTAACGGTTTTTTTATAAATCAAAAAAACTGTAAAAAAATATTATTTACCTCAAAAAATTTACGAACAAAAAACAATTTTATCTCCAAAACAATTTTGTGCAAGGAAGAATAATGTTTTTAACATCTGGTAAAATTTTGAGAAAAATCGAATTGACAGTTTTTTTATAAAAAAATAAAAACCTATAAAACCATTACTCAAAGTTGGTAAAAATTGATTTTCGACTTTTAACTTCGACTTTTTATATCTTTTCGTAAATTTAAGATTATGGCTTCCAACTAATTTTATCTTATAAGTAATATTATTTTCAACATTCGGTAAAATTTTGAGAAAGATCGAATGGACAGTTTTTTTTCAAAAAATAAAAACCTAAAAAAATATTGTAACACAAATCCGCATTGGCAACACCCGCCAGTGACAAAGAGCTGTCATAGAACTGTCAGGAATGACAGAGAACCACGAGGTGGATATAAAAGAGGAGAGCCGCCAATTTTTGTTCTTTTTCGATTCAG
The DNA here is from genome assembly GCA_920104205.1 of Eupeodes latifasciatus. NCBI lineage: Eukaryota > Metazoa > Arthropoda > Insecta > Diptera > Syrphidae > Eupeodes > Eupeodes latifasciatus. Next base: position 78,046,155 of record OV049924.1, read on the forward strand.
TCTTTCAATAAAGAGGTTATTTTATTTAAAAGGTTGCCAGTTTTTCACTCAATTTCATTTTCAGGTTTTGGATAGTCCCTAATTTTGTAATATTGGTGTCAGAAGTGGGATCCATTCTTGGTTTTGACAAAATGGCAACAGATTCCTCGCAGCTAGATGAGATTCTTAATAAAATAACCTTACTCACAGAAGCCGTGGTGAAACAAAGTTCTGAATTAACTGAGCTTAAGAGTGAACAGCAAAAGCAGCTATCCGAAATGAGAACTCTAGGAGCAACGACTTTCGTAGATAGAGTTTTTCAAAGTTCAACCCCAGGCGAACAGACTCCACAGAATAAAAAAAGCCAAAACCATTCCAAAGAAGACGCAGCTGACAATATACCAGCGTTTGCTCAAAGTCCCTGCAAAATTAAAGCTCAGCCTTTCGACAGCACTGCTGGCAACTGGCGTGATTACCGCATCCAGTTTGAAATTGTCGCTGCAGCTAATAACTGGAGCAACCAGCAAAAAGCCCAAGTTTTAGCTTCCATGCTTCGAGGAGAAGCTGTGTCTATTCTGTCCAATATGAGCGCCAGTGATCGTAACAATTATGAAAAACTTACCTCTGCTTTGGAACTTAGATTTTTGTCTCAGCAGGGGTTTATCACCCATTCAACCTTTAGGAGCAGACGTCAACGTCACAAGGAAGATCTTTGTGCATTCGGTTGCGATATACAACGACTGACGCGAACTGTTTTCAACGATTGCCCCCCTGAGGCTCAGGATAGAATTTCCTTGATGCAGTTTCTTGATGGAATTGCCGACCGCTCTGTACAAGATGCTGTCCGAGTAGCCAACCCAACAACTTTAGCTGATGCAATTCATAAAGCTATCTCTATTGAATCAGCTCATATATCTACGCAAACGAGTCACTTAGCTCGCACAGCAGCAGCTGAAAGTGGAAGATCTCATCCATCACCCCTCCAGCAACGCAGGGAGAATGTTCGCAACGCTAGTGAAGAAGTTTCAAATGATTTTCGACCAGCTTCGGAAAACTTCGAGAGGTCAGCGTCGCGAGGCAGCCGCTGATTCCAACAAATCGTCCTCAAATTTCTCGAATTTCTTCCAATGGGCATTTCGGTGGATTTCTTGTGCCTGTTTGTATAGGTAATGTCACTTGTAAGTTGTTGATTGATACCGGCTCGTCGACAACTATTATTTGTCGGGACGTCATTCCAAAAAGTACACACTTACAACCCAGCAATAAAATCATCAAGACGTTATGTGGGAATACACTTCCAGTGTCACGTGAGTGGCGGACTATTTTGCAACTGGGTAAATTTAAACGCCGCCCGTGTCAAGATTAATGTTGTTGATTTTCCACTCTCTGCGAACAGCCAAGGAATTCTTGGCACTGATGTTTTGAGACCCGCCAAATGCATTGTAGATTTTTCGTCAAATGTGTTGAGCGTCAGAGGCGAGAAAATCCCTCTTGTCAATGAAAGCAGTGAATCTTCCTCTTCCCAAACTGGTGATCACGTGGAAGAAAACATTCGCGTCATATCCCTCATGACATCTGATTGTGTAGATTTAGCTCCACGAAGTGAATCATTTGTCTGTACTCGAACCTCTGGTGATGCTCCAGCTGAAGGTGTAGTCAATCCAATTTATCATGAAGTACCAAAAGGTGTTTTGATTGCAAAATCTATAAATCGCAACCATAAAGGGTTCATTTATGTTCGACTTGCGAACGTGGTTGATCACGTTGTCACACTTCCATCTCAAACGAGAATTGCTACATTTGAGGAGGCAACCTGCTTGGATTCTGCATATACGGACGATAAGGCCATACCTCCGCATCTTATTCAACTTTTTGAGGAATCAAATACCGATCTTTCACCGTCACAGTCAGAAGATCTTAAGGCTTTGTTATTTGAATTCTGTGACATCTTCTCAGCTGGCCCTGAAGATCTGGGGCGGACAAAACTTGTACAACACACAATCAATGTCGGTTCTGCCCAGCCAATTAAACAACCACCCCGCCGGCTACCGATAGCAAAGCACGAAGAATCGCAGCGAATTATAGAAGACATGCTTCAGAGAAATATTATCGAACCATCGTCCAGTCCATGGGCATCCCCGATAGTCATGGTGAAAAAGAAGGATGGATCTACCCGGTTCTGCGTTGATTACCGCAGACTTAACGAAGTCACCGTTAAAGACTCATTTCCACTACCAAGAATAGACGACACTTTAGATGCTGTGTCAGGATCTTCTTGGTTCAGTACCGTTGATTGTCAGTCCGGTTATTGGCAGGTAGAAGTGCATCCCAACGATGTGGAAAAGACGGCGTTCGTTACTCGTGATGGGTTGTGGCAGTTTAAGGTTATGAGTTTTGGGCTAACGAATGCTCCAGCGACGTTTGAACGCTTGATGTCTCAGGTGTTACGAGGTCTTCCTATGGAACAGTGCCTGGTGTACCTAGATGATGTGTTTATTCATGGTAAAAGCTTTGAGATAATGTTTGCTAATTTAAAAGTTGTTTTCAGCCGCCTGCGAGCTGCGGGACTGAAGGTAAACCCATCCAAATGTCATCTGTGTCGTCGAGAGGTCCGTTTTCTGGGACACATCATTAACGAAAGGGGCGTCTTACCCGATCCATCGAAAATGGAAGCAATCGACAGCTGGCCGAAGCCTTCTAATATTTCGGAAGTCAAAAGCTTCGTGGGTCTATGCACCTACTATCGTCAGTTTGTGCGGAATTTTGCCGATATAGCGCGTCCTTTGCACAAGCTTACACAGAAAAACACCCCTTTCATCTGGTCCACCGAGTGTGAGGAAGCTTTCTTTCACCTGAAAACCTGCCTAACAACACCACCGATTTTAGTCCACGTTCGTGTTGACTGCAAATTTATATTGGATACCGACGCTAGTGATCGGGGAATTGGTTCCGTCCTGTCACAAGTTCAAGACGACCGGGAAGTTGTTGCAGGTTATTTTAGTAAGGCACTCAGTAAGTCCGAAAAAAATTACTGCACGACACGGAAAGAGCTGCTCGCAATGATCAAGTCAATAGAACATTTTCATACTTACCTCTACGGTCGTGAATTTTTGATTCGGACCGACCACGCAGCCAATGGCTTTTATCATTCAAAAACCCAGAGGGACAACTTGCGCGCTGGCTTGAAAGGCTTCAGCAGTATAATTATAGAGTTCAACATCGACAAGGTGTAAAACATGCCAATGCTGATGCACTGTCTCGAAGGCCATGCGATGAGCACTGCAGCCACTGCACTAATAAAGAATTTAGATGTGAAGGCGGGCTAGAGGTTTCTGTCAAAACATTATTGGTCATTGACAGTGAGTTGAACTCTGATCAGTTAAGGTTAGCACAAACCAACGATGACGTTTTATCACATGTTCGAAGATGGATAGCCGAAGGACAAAGACCAGTATGGAATCTTGTATCTGGTGAAAATAACCTTCTTAAAGCCTATTGGGCACAATTTAAAGCTTTATTGATAAGAGATGGCATTCTATGCAGAAAATGGGTATCAAATTCGAGCCGGGAGACCGAACACATACTGGCGATTGTACCCAAGAGCCTAATAAATGCTGCTATAAAGATGTTCCATAACACACCCTTTGGGGGACATTTCGGATCCAAGAAAACCTTAGAGAAAGTTCGTAAGCTCTTTTACTGGGTGGGCTCAGGTCAGGACGTGGCCTTTTATTGTAAAGCCTGTGACACATGTGCCTTTAAACAAGGCCCTAGAAGTAAAACAAAGGCTGAGTTGAAGCTCTATTTATCTGGCGAGCCCTTTCAAAGAGTAGCGGTTGACATTCTGGGACCATTGCCATCGACGAAAAACGGAAACAAATATGTTCTTGTTTTAATGGATTACTTCACCAAGTGGGTTGAGGTGTTTCCCCTAGCTGATCAGACCGCCGAAACTGTAGCCCGAAAATTGGTGGATGAAGTTTTCACTCGTTTTGGTGTGCCACGGGAGCTGCATTCTGATCAAGGACGGAATTTTGAGGCGGGTCTATTTCAAGAAGTTATGCGAATAATGGGAATTCATAAAACACGAACGACACCTTTGCATCCGCAGTCTGATGGTCTTGTGGAAAGGATGAACCGAACGATCTTACAATTTTTATCAAAATTTGTCAACGAAAAGCAAGATAACTGGGATGAATGGTTACCACTGTTTGCCATGGCTTACCGTGCAGCGGAACAAGACACCATCAAACAATCTCCACACTCAATGCATTTCGGACGAGAGATGAGGCTACCTTCTGACCTTCTTTTTGGAACAAGACCTGAGGACAGCTTTTCTGTAAGCGAATACGCTAAGACACTTCGAGAACGCTTAGGAGAAATTCACGAAAAAGCGAGACATCAGATGAACACAGCTGCAGCAAAAATGAAGTCCAGGTATGACTTATCTTCAAATTCTGTTCGCTTTCAGGTTGGGCACTTTGTGTGGTTTCATAACCCTAAACGCAAAGTGCGTGTTAGTCCTAAATTGCAGTCGGATTGGGAAGGACCATACAGGGTGATGGATTTAATTACAGACGTTTGGCCGTATACCAAGGAACAAACATAGGTCCATGGGAGCTTTGGAGACCATCATCTGCTTCTGTCCAAGAAGGGGAGAGTGTAACACAAATCCGCATTGGCAACACCCGCCAGTGACAAAGAGCTGTCATAGAACTGTCAGGAATGACAGAGAACCACGAGGTGGATATAAAAGAGGAGAGCCGCCAATTCTTGTTCTTTTTCGATTCAGTCTTTCAATAAAGAGGTTATTTTATTTAAAAGGTTGCCAGTTTTTCACTCAATTTCATTTTCAGGTTTTGGATAGTCCCTAATTTTGTAATAATATTAATAAAAGTTGGTAAAAATAAATTTTCGACCCAAATATCTTTTCAAAACTTTGAGATATTGGCTTTAAGCTAATTTTATATTTTAAAAAATATTGTTGTCAACAGTAAAATTTTGAAAAAAATCGAATTGACAGTTTTTTACCCAAAAATAAAAACCTAAAAAAACATTACTAAAAGTTGGTAAAAATTGACTTTCAACTCAAATATCTTTTCAAGAATTTAAGATATATGCTTTAAACTAATTTTATCTTTTAAAAAATATCGTTTTCAACATTCAGTAAAATTTTGAGAAAAATCGAATATACAGTTTTTTTTACAAAAAAAAAATAAAAACTAAACATAAATTAATAAAAGTTGGTAATAATAAAATGATAATAAATATTATTGTTAGAAGATTTTAAACTACGCCCTACGTACCTCATAAGTTTAACTGTCACATGTTATTCACTGAAAACTTTCTAATATACTCATTTGTTACAAACTTTAATAAAAATAATAATAAATATTAATTTTAATTCTTTTGTATTGATTTTTGCTTACATTAACCGTACGAACATTCTGTTCCATTGTTTTTAAAGTCCCAGTAAAATTGTATACTAGGTTTAACATTTCCGTCTTTGTTCGTAAATAATAATTTCATTGTAAAAACGAGTAATGGTAGTAGAAAATGACTCATGTCCAGGTCGCCATATTTTTTACAAATGTCATATATAAAAAAATCATCTGATGTTTTAGTACCGTTCGACTTAAATAGTTTACTGCGGCGTGGCCGGGTCAACTAGTACCAAATAAATAGTTAAGGTCCTAAGTCGCTTCTTTGTGGTACGCCAGAGTTTGTGTATAATTTTGATGACTGGATACTACTAAATGTGAAAAAAATAATAAAATGATTTAGGGCATAATTTATTAAAGGCCTTACTGAATCTGTGAAAATAAAATTAACTTGTTTTCGTTTTTCAAACGAATCTAAACCAAAATAGAGAAAAATGAAGGCAAGTGGCATTTTGAACGAAGCCATGGTGAATAATACGAATTTATAGCTTTAAAATCAAACCACTCAAATAACTTAGGAATACGACAATAGTTATGGTTTTTTTTAATTTTTCCTAGGTATAACCTTTTTCTGAATTGGCGTTATGTAAGAACTTTTTAAAGGTTCTGGAAAAATTGAGGATTTGAGCGATTCATTGATTCCACCAATAACGATTCATTGAAAAGAATATGAAGAGGATAGGATAAATAGGACACGCATTTTTTAAAAATATTGAAAAGTGCACTACTTGGACCAGGGCTATAACAAACGTCAAGCTCTGAAACTTTATAAACGACCTCCTTTTCAGACTGATTGTATTTAGACTTGCAAAAATATTTTGAAATCACTTTAGAGTCATGAATAAGTTTTTTTAATTATTAAAAGACATGCAATTTAAATATCCATCAGTTTTAACATTCGACAGCACTGTTTAGGAGTAGATAAATTGCCAGTAGGGTTGGTGTAAAGCAGATGGCTTTTTTTCTAGTTGATGTGCCTTAACTAAAACACAAGTCCAATTCAAAAGAACTAAAGCAGGACACTACGAGAGATAAGATTACAGGCATATACATACAAGAGGTAAGAATAACAATAACAAAAACAACAACAAAACAGAAAAAAGAAAACAAACAACGACCAAAGACCAAAAAAAAAAGAAAACCTAATGGAAATACAAAAAACCGCGAGAACGGACCAACAAAAAAAGTATAAACAGACAAAAATTTAAAAAATAAAAAAAATATTTTTTGTTTGTTTGTTTGTTTTGAGCACCTCTCTGTTAGCAATGTCATTCAAAAACAACTACAAAAATTTCAAAATTTCGCATCAGGCATTGTGAGCATTTTGTAGGAAATTATGTTAAGAGGATTTGTTTGCATCTTTTTTTTCGTTTATACACAAAGTTCATGGGATATTATGAGTCCTTAGATCCTTAAACAGGGTGGGGTGAGTGAAAAACAACAGCAGAGGGGCACACATTTAAAAGTTAAAAAGGCGCATGTAAAAAACAAAATTAATATAAAAAAATAATAATGAAGAGATATACGAAAAAATTAAATATTAGCTCAAAATATGAATTTCTGTTTGAAGAACCAAGTGTGCTTCTGGAGATCAAAAGCGAAATATCCACTTGACATTTAATTTTCTTTTCTGTTTTTCTTTTTGCTCTTACCCAGGTGGTGGTGTTTCTTTCGATACGTCAATGTGTTGCTTTGCGTTTTGTTTTTATTTCCTTTTCTTGAAATATTTTATGAAAAGAGAAGTGATTTTTTTGTTTGCTTTAAGTTTAACTAGGGGAAGCGTTTATAACACCTCCGCCTCACCACCCGCCTACCCCACATCATCCCGAATGAGTAAACGATTTGATAACCTTGAGAATCCCAGTGTATAGTATTTAGCCCATCATACATATGTATATTGTATAAACAACATATCACACCTTCCTCTAGTCTATATGATACCGGTTCTGAGCGAGGACTTTTTGTTCATTCATTTCGAAATGAAGACAAAATAATTGTCTTCATTTCGAAAAGTGTTTGAGCATAGTTGCTCAAGGATATGCACTTTTATTGTAATGAAAATCTTGAGTGAGATAGTGGAGATAGGTGTGGGTGTGGGGGTATACATATATGGGCTTGGGTATACTATTATGAGGATAGAAGATACTAATAACATTGTAGAGTAATTAAAGGGCAATTAGTTTAATGGACCAAGCAAACAAAGTGAGTTGTTGGCGTTAGTTTTTGAAACATGTTCAAATTTAAAATATTCGTTTCTCATATGTACAATGTACATATACTTGTCTTCTAGTTAGTTAGAAATAGATTCTCAAGGTATTTTCAAGAAATGAATTTGGAAAAAAATGAGTTTATTTTTGTTAGTTTTTATATTTCGAAGTTGTGGCATTTTTCATTTTCATTTTACTTTTATCCTTTGAAAACATTTTACAATTTTCATGAAATGAAAAATGTTCATTTCAATTTTTATATTTATCAAAAGTAAATAGGACAAATATTGACTCTCTTTACTTCTTTGTGAAAACATAATGCATCGCATTTTCCAACCAAGTACTTGGACAGTCTTTTCTATTTTATATACCCAAATCAAATCATCGAACTTAACAATGAAATTGCAACAATAGATAGTCTTTTTATACTCTATACTCCCTGCCTTCATGGATTGACGTAGAAAGAAAGAGTAAAAAGAACAACAAATAAACAAAAACGACAGCAAAGAAAAAAATGTCAGCGATAACTCTCAAACTATATATCTACTCTTTCAAAAATAGACTGAGCGAAATAATCCTATAGCAAAACAGAAAACTTTATCCATTTTCCAGGGAAGGATTTAAAGATGGACACACAATTAAGTAAAGTTTTTTTTTAAAGAAAAACTAAAATAAGATAAAAATAATCACTCATAACAATATTTTAAACAATTTTCTGTGTGACTTATAAATTTAAATAACAAATATGGATTGGTTCACTTGGGCGTATACGCACTTTTTTAATTATATATTCAGTTTATACCTAATTTAGTATTGTTATCTAACCATGTAAATAGAAAAGGGGGGACAACATAAACCTGAAGAGATGATGAGAGAAATTACAATCAATTAGGGAAATCTTTTGAAATTCAAAAAAGTGCATTTTTAACGAAATGAAAATGTAATTCAAATATTTATAAACACTAAGCAACTTCATTCAAAAATATTTCTAAAACAAATTAAAAAACGTTATATATACAAAATTAATAAAAAAAGAGGCTGGGATGCGACCCACACTGATAACTTCCCATCCCGTCTGTCGATTTGTCTTGCTTAAAAGTTTGTCTATATGTATCAATTTTTACCAAATTTGCGTAATATTTTTTGTAGATTTTATTTTTTTAGGAAAAAACAGACTGTTGGATTTTTATAAAAAAAATTACTGAATATCGAAAACAATATTTTCTGTGAAATAAAATAAGTTTGAAGCCAATATTTTTAATTTTTGAAAAGCTATTTGAGTCGAAAGTTACCAACTACCAATTTGTAGTATTGTTTTTTTTTTTTTGAAAAGATATTTACGTCGAAAAACAATTTTTACCAACTTTTCTTAAATTTATTTTAGGTTTTTAATTTTATGTACAAAAACTGTCAATTCGATTTTTTTCAAAATTTTACTGAATATTGAAAACAATATATTTTGAAAGATAAAAGTAGTTTAAAGCCAATATCTCAAAGTTTTGAAATGATATTTGAGTCGAAAGTCAATTTTTACCAAGTTTTATTCATTTTTTTCGGTTTTTAATTTTTTGTACAAAAACTGTCAATTCGATTTTTTTCAAAATTTTACTGAATGTTGACAACAATGTTTTTTGAAAGATAAAAGTATTTTAAGGTCAATATCGCAAAGTTTTGAAAAGATAATTGTGTCGAAAGTCAATTTTTACCAACTTTTTAGTCATTTTTTTTTTTTAGGTTTTTATTTTTTATAAAAAAAACTGTCAATTAGATTTTCCTCAAAATTTTATCAGATCACAAAAACATTATTCTTCATTGCACAAAATTGTGTTGGAGATGAAATCATATTTAAGTCGTAAAATTTTCGAGGTGACAATTTTTTTCAGTTTTTTTGATTTATAAAAAAAAACGTTAATTGGATTTTTTTCCAAAAATGTACTTGTTTTGTATCACGTTACAATAATTCAAGTCTCTAGCGTCATTGGTTCATGATATATTTAGGGTTAACCAAAATGTTCACCTTTTTTTAAACTGCTATGGTAAGAAAACCACCCACGCAATTTTCTTGAGAGCCCTTTCTGCATCTTTCTGCCTTATTATCTGTATAACAAAATTTATTTGAAGTCGATATCTCTCTGGTTCTTGAGCTATGGACGACGAAAAAACGACGCGAACGTACGGACGTACGGACATACGGACGTACGGACATACGGACATACGGACATACGGACATACGGACATACGGACATACGGACATACGGACATACGGACATACGGACATACGGACGTACGGACGTACGGACGTACAGACGTACGAACGTACGTACACACGCATGCACAGACATCTTTCTAAAAATCTTTTATTTCGACTCTAGGGACCTTGAAATGCGGGAAATGTCAAAATTTTCAATTTGACAAATCGAACCCATACAATAACTTCCTATGGGAAGTTTATAAAGTTCACGACTGAGTCGCACGAATCTACTTCTGTATCCAAAGGTTCTGTTGAATAATAGTTCTTATATTTCTAAATTGACCTATTTAATAAGTTTGTCTTTGAAAATTGAAATGTCATTTAATTAATTACAAAAAAAAAACTTAATGTATTAATTTTTTTTTATTCAAAAATCGTTAGAGCGCCTTTTTTTAATTAATTTTGTACATTAATTGTATGAAAATTTTTAATTTTAGTGTTAAAATATTTTAAGAATGCAGTTATTAAGATCTTACGTTTTATTTGATAAAAAAAAATGATGACCGTTTTTCGGGTTATCGATGTTTTAAAAAAAAAAAATTATTTACTAAAAAAGCCGAGTTAAGACAAAAAAATGTTGGAGAAAATTTAATAAAAATCTATCGGTTCGTTTTTGAGACAATTTGCATTTTCGGCTGTTATTTTTAGTCTTAGAAAAAAACATATAACCGAAACTTTAATTTCCAATTTTAAACTCAAACGACCCAATGATTTGAGGTGTAGGGGCTCAATTTTAAATTCTCTACTACCGTAATGTCATCTATATATATAAATACTAGGGGCCCGTCCCGGCTTCGCACGGGTAGACATAAATAGGTACAGATATTTAAGTTATAAGAATGTTAATTAAAACGACCATGAATCACTAAATTAAAAAACATTTGTTTGTCCTATCATTAATACTCTTCGCAGCGTATGCGATGAAAGACATTTTATGGCTAATTTTTTTACACCTTCGATTGGTTTTAATAGGAATTTTAAAAGATTTCTGTAGTAATCTAGTACTATGTTACTCAGTGATAATGTAGCTTTCTAATGAAAAAAGAATTATTAAAATCGGTCCAGTACTTTTTGAGTTTATTCGTTACATACACAAATACAAATCTTTCCTCTTTATAATATTAGTATAGATGAATGTTTGTCTGTATGTCATCGGTGAACTCAAAAACCACTGGACCGAGTATTATGAAAATTGGTATATATACATATATGTATTTTTCCACGGCGAAGGTTTGTTTGATATGCTCTTTGTTTGTTGTTGTTTGAGATGCTACTAGACACCAGGTTGCACTGCAGAGTAGCAACTTCTGCCTCCTGATAATGTATTTTTAATGGATAAGATGAATATAATATCTGTATTAATGGAAATTATCACCAGACGGCGGCGCGCTGCCCTTTATCAAGTTCAATACTGCTTAATAGATATCTATACGAATTCGTATAAATATAAGTTCGAAAAATATATTTTTGGTGCGATAAGTAAAAAAAAACTATAAACTTTCTTTTCTTCCGTACACTCCGAGATTTGATAGGAAACAGGCGGATCTTCGCTGGCGCACTTATTTTATTGTGTGGTGATTTTCGACAAACACTGCCCATTATGCCACGTTCAACATCCGCTGATGAACTTAATGCATTTCTTAAATCATCAGTTCTATGGCGTTATTTTAATGGATATTGGAAATGGACGAATGAAAATTGATAAATCTACAAAATGTATCACCCTGGTGCAAAAAATTTTCCCAAACATTGCCCAAAACTACAAAAACCATCAGTGGCTCAGTACGAGGGCTATGTTAGCAGCCAAAAATAATCGATGCCAATACCATCAACTTCACCATTCAGCGAAACAACAAGATATAAGTCCATCGATACTGTGGAGATTTAGGACTAGGTTGACAACGCTATCCAACTGAATTCTTGAACTCGTTTGATTTTTGATTTGCCAGGCATGACACCACACGTTCTTACATTGACAATTCGCGTACCCATCATTCTTTTTTGAAACATAAATCCACCACGACTTTGCAACGGAACCAGACTCGGTGCAGGGAACTAAGTTCCCGGGAACCGAGGGACTTATGGCTGAATCACATACACGCTTCAGCTTCGGCTTCGTCTGCGTTACGTTGGGCATGCTTCGAGGTTGCTTTGAATGACATTTCTATTATTTCATCCGTCCAAAGAGCAAATATTTTGTTTGTTGAAATTTTTTTTTACAGATGTTGAGCTGTCAGACAAAGCAAATGTTCAGATAATTGAATTAGAGCTTCCGTTTGGAGTCACATTACGTTACATTACGTTCTTTTCCTTACGATTGTCAAACGAAACGTGAGGTCGAAGCTCCATTGTGATAGCATGCATTGAATTCCTATGGCTGAACTCGTAATAGTCAGGCGAAGCCGAAGCTGAAGCGTGTATGTGATTCAGCCATTAGTTATCAGTGAGAACGAAATGCAATTTAAACGGTTCCCGGGGACTTAGTTTCCTGCACAAACAGACTCTCTGTCAAGAAAATGATGAACAATGTTTTCGAGGCAACAATTTTGACTGGAAAATTAAAAGGTGAAGGCAAACTTTTGACACGTCTCCAAATGATCTCGACAGACATGCCATGCGGTGCGACTCAATGCCTATCAATAAAGCATAAGGACAATCGTTACAAGTGTGTGGATTAAATTTGGAGAATCCATGCTTCTGACGTGTCGGAAAACCTTCTAATTTATTCGTCTACACACCAGTTGGAAAAACAAGAAATGTTGTGTATCCCAGAGCACTTCATTTAACATCGAATGCAAATAATGTCACATTTTTTCGAAACAAACAAAATCAGTAAAATGGCTTAGAATGAATTGAATATTTTTGAACTGATTTGTTTTTAAAATTATTTTTCTTAAATTTATTTTAGTTGTTGGCGCAGCAACGCGAGCCGGGTACAGCTAGTGTTTGATAAAAATCTCGAGTTAAAAATTAATAAGTAATATTTTAAAATCTTCCTTTTGTTTCTACGTAAATAAAGTATACACCTTAAAAAAAAGGATACATTTAAGGAACTTCTAATAAATTGCTTAAGACTTTTATTATGGTACGTAGAAATGCGTGACCACAATGTAAATTCAGAATTTCATTACTTCACCCTCAAACTTTTGGTGTCTCCAACTTGACGTTAAGTTAGACAAAAACACAGCTTGAGGAAAAAAAAAACAGAAACTGTTAATTCTTAAACTTTAGGTACTTATATTATAGTAGGTATTGATTAAAACCTCCAATGCACCTAAGTCTGCTACTGACTTTCAAAACTTAACTTCTACTAAATGACACAAACCTTTTAGAATAACAAAAATGACTAAAAAAAACACGACAAATATTTGTCGTTCCTCGCCGCTTTGGCATCCTTTTTAGTTGCCCTAGAAAAAAAAAGTGACAAGCGAAGAAATTATTGTTTTCTCCGAACGGAATTTAACGACACAAAAACACTTCCAAAAAACCAGGCAACAAAAAGAAAACCAGAATAAACCGAATACCTAATATGCGACACGGAGGGAAAATAACGGTAATATTTCATTGTTCCAATTTGTTTTTTTTTTTCGTTGTGTTTTTCAATTTAACCTTCCTTACCCATTTTTTGAAAAACTATTACTATTAGGAGATAGAAGTGAATTGGATATATGTAGTATCAAAAAACGAAAAAGTCCCAACGATAAAAAGCAAAATATTTCTATTTGATTCCTTTTTACGAGCGACTAACTGAAAAGCTAGATGACATTTTTTAACTCCCTAACTTATACCTACCCTTTCCCAATATCCTTTTTAAACTGCTAGCAGCTATATTGCAGAGCAAAGCGTGTGTATGGTATCTTCTTTTTATTTTTACTTTTTGTCATTGGCCGTTCACTCTTTAATTCAACTGATATTTTTCTTCTTTTTCTATCGTTTCAGTTGCATCGTGCATAGCAGTGGTGACAAGCGCCGAGGAATGTGGCCAAGAGGAATTCACAAAGTGCTCAGAGCCCCTAGACATGCTTCATCTAACGTCTGAGTTTTCAATTGGGGCCTCCAAAAAGGAAGAACTAGACAAACTTTGCCAGTAAGTTGCACTCATATATATACATACGTACTATAAGATCCTCAAATGCTAAATGTTAAAAAATATAAATGCACATCTACCAACACTCTGGGTAATTTGATTAGGTATAATGAAGTTACAAAAAGTTTCTGTGTAAACTACTTTTGTGATAAACTTTGTTTCTTATCGTTTCTATGGATTATACACTTCTAGTTACAATTCCTGTGAAGATGTAATTTTAAATTTTACAAGTTTTTCTTACAAACCTTTTACCAATCTTCTTAACTTCTATCTTAAATGTAGCATTTCGGATAATTCTTGGAAACTCAATCCTTAGCCTTGTTCAAGTGACATTTAGTGTTCTCACTGATGTGGGTGGGTGAGCTGAAGAAAAAGTATGAGAATCTCTAATGGAATTAATTGTGACCAATTGATGTTGCTCCTGGAATTTTTCTCTTTTCTATTTTTATTTCTTCTACTTCTACTTCAATGTAACATAAGCTTTTAATTGGGAACGATACGGAGACTATTTTTCCTTAGCTTATTCGCACTAGCTCCTTAAAAATTGCACACAGTTTCTGGGAAATTATAAAAGTTCCTGATATTTTATTTTTGTATTTTTTATTGCTGAAATTGGTTTTCCACTATCAGAAGGACCAGCCGGAGCATAGCGGCCAAAAGCACTTCTTTCTTTCATTCGAATTGATCAAAATGGAACAAGGGGGCAATTTAACACACAACCGACCGAAGAACGAAGACCGAAGGCGAAGGCGAAGGACCAAAGCAACTTGTCCTGATGCACTATTTTCAATTCAAAACATGTCCATAGATTTTGGCAAGAGTAGGGAAGGAGGGCGCCAGAAAAAAATTGAGGAAGTTTGCAAAAAAAAAAAATCTCAAGGACTCTACACTCTAAACAGGACATCAACCCAAAGCCGAGAGAAAGAAAGAAGAGATGCAGAGAAGATCCTCTCGATACATTTTCGAGGACTTAAATTGAATTTATAACTTTTTCACAAAACAGACGACGACGACGAACCAAACCACCCACCCACCCACTACGACGACGGTCTCGACCGGGTATAAACGAAGACCGTTAGCTAGCGTTAGAAGAGGAGACAAACATCCGATCAAGTTTTTTCTTTTTGCTATTCGTTTATATCGTATATTTCTATATTGGAGCTTGGAGGTTTGCTCAATGGCTTTTCGTTGTATTTTTAAGGATAAAATGTCCTTTTTCTGGTTGAAATGAATGTTTGTATGCGTCTGTGTGTGTTTTGCTTTTATTTTTGTTTTCTTGGGTGCGTACCTACATATTTATTTTGTTATTTTGTACTAAGAGGACATTAGTGTATCCTTATTAATGCCCGGGAATTCATGACTTATTGAACTGTGCTAAAAGGGAATGTCACTACTTGGAATTAGCTATATGAGAACAAAGATGGACCATTATAAAATAGGAGGAGCGAGAGTAAGGATGTTTTTCTATTTTTTCGTTTTGTTTTTTTTTTTTGTTTCAAAAGAACCTGACTCATTAAAAATTCTATAAACGGATTTTTTCCCTACAAAACCCGTACTCGGGTTGGTTTCTTGATTTTTTTTTTTTTTGGTTTTGTTTTCAGTCTTGTTTTGTCGGCAAGTACTCAAACAAACTATAAAAATTAGGTCGTAGCAAAAGGGAGAAAGGACGACGACATAATCTAATTATTTGTGGAATTTGAATTCCGCTAGTACCTACCATAAGGATATACATAGGTAGGTTAGGTTAGGTATCTTCATTCAAAACGTACCGTACAAACACCAGGTATAAGAAGGATGAGTAGTTGATTTCGGTTTGTTTAAGGTCTTGAGAGGGCTTTCGATTGTTTTTCATTTTGATTAGGATCGAGTTTTATCAAGAAAACAAAACCAAATGGAGTGAGGTAAAGTGTTTAATATTCAGTGGACGAGACAATTCAAAGATATACAAATACAGTCATTAGAATAATTTTTCAAAGCATCATGTTTGAATTGTTAAGAGTGGGAAGGAAGGGGGGCGAGTATTTTAAATATTTAAGAGCTGAAAAGATTTAAAACCGATTAGTCGATTGGAAGACAACGAGCAACGTATCAATTATAGTTTTCAGACTGTTTGTGGTAATTAAGCAAGAGTGGAATTTTGAAAGGAATTATTTTTAAAAATTATGGTGTGCCCGACTTTCAAGGGGTTAGTTTCTTGTTTCATATAAGAAATTTCTAACTAATTTTGTCACAGAAAGTACTTACTTACTCAGGTCCTCAAACCTACATAGTCTATATGATTGGGCCAAAAAACTTGTTAGATGTTTCTTAGCCACATATTAATGAAGGTTTGAAGGCCGACGTTTGAGTTGAACAGTCGTCCTGGCGTAATGTTCAAGGTAAAAAGTTATTTCCGTGGCATGATGGTTAGTACGTTGGACTGTCATGCCAGAGGTCTTGAGTTCAATCCCTGCCTGTGCCATCTAAAGTTTTTTTTTCACGGGTACTGCCTCTTGCGAGGAATTGACAAATCCTCCAAGAGTAATTCTTGTCATGAAAAGTGCTTTCTCAAATTAGCCGTTCGGATTCGGTTTAAAACTGTAGGTCCCCTCTATCCCTGACAACATTACTCGCACACTGGAATGGTTGAGAGCTGTAAGTCACTAGCCCCTAGTTCTCCACGGACTGTTACGCCACTCAATAAAAAAAAGAGACTGTGATGCGACCCACACTGATAACCACTTACAATAACTTTCTATGGGAAGTTAAAAAAGTTATTTCTCAAAATATTGAACAGAAACTCATTTTTTATTTTCCGGTACGGCTGCAAAATCTTATTAAGTTCCTCTTTCGGGGCATAGGGCCTCAACTACTCCTACGCGTCATCGTCTTCATATAAAATAGTCTATGCGTTTCTGACTAGTTCTCACATCAAGGTCCGCATTAAAGATAAGGTTTGGCCAGAATCCTGATGATAACGAAGCCATCTATCTATTAACGAACTTTTGCTTCTTATTGTTACAATGTCTGTGACTTTCCAAGTGCTGCATCTGTAAAGCAACTCGGATTCAAGATTTGAGTGGAAAAGTCTATGTAGCTTGGTTTTTAAGCTAAGAGAGTTGTTTCTCCATATTTTAAAAAGCATTTCAAATGCAGCCTTTGCTTTTCTGGATTCCACTGCTTACGCCAAGTTAAGTCCACAACCCGTAGAGATAATACTCTGCGGATATTAAAAATCTTCTTATAGATTAGATTAGATTAGATTAGATTTTTTTTATTAGAATATTATAAATACATTTCACAATTCATGTTCTTACATATAATACAAAAAAATCATTATGACATGGCATTTGCCGTCTGCCAGATTGACAATTAACATAAATTATACAAATATTGTAATAAGCTTTTATAATTATGTATGTGGATTTAAAAAAGAAGTTAATTTTAAATTATTGTTTTTCTCAACTTTAAGTTTGAATTAATTTAAGTGGATTATTGTTTGATAAATCAGAAATCTTCGTTCATAATTCTAGATCTATAACTTAACGCCATTTTGCAATACTTGTACAAATTGCCGACATTCATCTCATTCAGCAAGGCAACAACTTGTTCATCCGATAAGAAGTCACTTCCAAAAAAGCTCCTTCTTGTTTCCTTTAAAGTAGGGCATTTTTCAACGAAATGAATAACGTCCTCTCTTTCTCTAAGATTGCGCATACTGCACTCCAATGGTAATTCGGGTCTATGTGGTATGAAATTCAGGCTTATAAGTTCGCTTCGGAGTCTAACCATTGTTGAAATCTCGTTCACACTATTTGCATCACTGAAGTAGTTTCTTTCAGCAAGATTGTGGTTCAGCCTTCTATAAATTGTTCTGAATAAAGACTCGAAAGCTTCAGCTACATAATCTTCTCTACATTTTTCATCTACTTTCGCAATCACATCATATAAGATATCCTTGCAACTTGACATGCTTCCAACGTTTAAATTGAACTCCACGTTACATCCTTCGGCGAGGCAATTCCACTCCCTGTACCAGCTATTTTGATTTTGTACTGCTTTAGGAGCTACTTTCTTGACCAGTCGGGAATCAGGCATCTTGAAAACTTTCAGTAAATAGTCCGCTTGCAGTTTAAGGGTTTTGGCGAATAAAGGTGGAAGTCCTGTCTCTAGCATAATAACATAGTTTGGTGTGTTCAATGGCAGACGAAATACTCTTTTCACGTAGTGAGTTAGTAGTTTCTCCACTGTGAGAAACTTTTTACATCCCCAAACTTAGGTGCCGTATAAAAAAATACTTTCCGCTGCAGCTTCAAATACTTTATATTTTATACTATGTGCTATGTTGACGTTCATAAAAACTCTTTTCCATGCTATATTTATAGCTGTTTTTGCTTTTTGCAGTTTTTCTACTAGATGCTTTTCCATGTTTAAGTTGCTCGAAAAGATGACGCCTAGGTATTTGTACTCCTTGACGCATTCAATGTCTTCTCCGTTAAATACCCACTTTTCATTCGAAGCGTTTCGTCCACCTTCTCTTTTAAAAATCATCACCTTGGATTTTTGAGTGTTGACAACCAAATTCCATAAACAACAGTAATTGTAAGTCTTGTTTATCATAAGTTGGAGTGTTTCTGGGGAGTAAGCAAACAAGACTATATCATCCGCGAACATCAATGCTTTAATACGTTCTCCTGCAAAGCCAACTCCTCCAGGAAGGAAATCAATTAGATCATTTATGAAGAGCGAAAAGAGGGTAGGACTCAGTGTGCATCCCTGCCTCACTCCTGACGAATTTACAAACCAATCCGAAAGTTCCGCTCCATTCCAAACTGCAGCCCATGTTCCTCTGTACAACTCTTCGAGTATTAAGCCGAACTTCAACGAAAATCCCAGATTGTACAATTTGTAAAATAAGGCACCTCTGTTGATCGTGTCAAAAGCTGCTTGGAAATCGATGAAAAATACAGACAATTTTTTACCCTGCATGCAAAAGCTTTCAGCAAGGCTCCTGAGGACAAAGATATTGTCGATTGTAGAGTATCCGGATCTAAAACCAGCTTGACACTCGTTTAGCACATTTTGCGTTGTAATCCATCTTGTAAGTCGTTTCTGTAACATTGTTGTGAAGATCTTATATGTTGCATTTAGAAAAGAGATTCCTCGATAGTTCGCTGCATCCAACAAGGATCCTTTTTTGTGTATCGGGAATATTACAGCATTCCTGAATTCATCTACCGGAGGATTCCCCTCAAAAACATTATTAGGTAAATAATGTTACCAGATGTTCTTTCAGTGTGACGCTTCCGTATTTGTAGAATTCTACTGGAATACCATTTGAACCTGCCGCTTTCCCATCTTTAAGTGTCCATAAAGTTTGTTCAAGTTCATGCATACTAAATTCTGGGTCTAAAATTTCGTTCTCAAATCGAGGAACTGCATAATGCCAGTTTGCTAATGTTGTTTCGGGATTTAGTAGATTCTTGAAGTGAAGAAAAAGTGAATTTGCACACAGTTTTTTGTGTATTACTGGTTGTTTTCCATTTAATTCCCAAGCTAGTTTCCAAAAGTCCCTAGCTTTTTTACAAGACAGCAATCTGCATGCTTGTTTTTCTTCATATTTCAACTCTTTATATTTCATATTGGCCTCTAAGTAGTTAATCCTAACTGAGCTTTGGGAGGAACTCCGAAAATTTTTCAACCATGTAAAAGAAATCTTCCTAGCTTTTCGGCATTCTTGATCAAACCAAGGCTCATTTCCTGAATTCCATCCTTTTCCGCGAGGCTGTTGTTGTGGGTAAGATTCCTTTATGGTTTGTTCTAACATTTGAAAGTCTGGTCTTTGACGTGCTTGTAGTCTACCATCCAGTTGTTGTCTGTATGCTGAGGCTTGCGATATCTTCCAGTTAAGTCTGGGCAGTGATTGCGGGCTAATAATTTCATCATCATTTGGTTGCAAGCGCCGCCGTTGGAATGTTACAATAATGGGAAGGTGATCCGAATACGGAAATTCTTTAACTTCTAGATCCGTCACCAGTGACACCCAGTCTTCACCTAGGATCGCATAATCAATCAACGATGATCCTTGGCCTCCAATAAATGTGAAATTACCCGAGGTGTCACTCGCACTCGTTCCATTCTGAATTCGAAGTCCAAAAGAATCGCAAAGCTCTAGGAGTTTCTTTCCTCTTGCATTACAAACAGTATCCTTTGATTGACTATAAAAACCGTTAACAACGTTCATTACTCCTGCCTCTAGCCCGATTCTCGCGTTCAGGTCTCCAATAAGCATAACGTTCGTCGATCTCATGTGGCTAAGTAACTCCGTTGTTCTTTCAAAATCTTCTTCCCAATTATTACAGTTGAGGTATTGAGGAAGTATCCACAGGTGTTTGGTATTAATTTCTAAGTAAACAAACCATATATTATTGTGCATCCCAAACTCGCATTTCAAACTTTGAAGCTTTTTTTTGAAACCAAAGTAGCAACCTCCACTTGCTCTTCCACGCTCATGGGTCCGCATTGCCGGGATCCACTTAAATACAAAATCTAACAGTTTATTTTCGACAATTGAAAAGTTGTTTTCAGTTACAAAAGTTTCATACTAAAATATCAAATCAAAGCTATTCACAAATTTATAAAAATCACTAAATAAGGATTTATTAAACAGACCTGATATATTGTACGATAAAATTTTAAAATATTGTTTTTCTTCGCTTAAATTACTAGATACTACAATTTTACTTGAATGGCAGACGGCTTTAGTACTAAACACTACAATTAAAACCCTCTTCGACACCACTTGGTGATGGCACCTGTACTGCATTACCGATGATATTGACCTGTTGTGCAGTTCCTGTCAGTTGATGACTGTCAATACCAGCTGTCGCGCTAATGAATTTGTTTATTACCGCCATCCCGCCTTCTACTTCACACTTCAGAGTATTGTTATGGTCCAAGTAATAAGTTTTGTTGTCGAATAAAAGTTGTTGTCCACAAATAGATACTTTGGTGTTTTTATTTTCTGCATTGATTTTTGCCTTTATTTGCATAATAATTCGCCGTTTTTCTCGAGCAGCTCGGTGGATAGAAATTCCAGTATCTCTCAACTTTATGGCAGCCTTCAATATGCGTGGTACGTCGTCGCTGTGTTGCAGTTCTACGATCACATTAGCCAATCTATTGTTCCTGGAACGAATGACTTTTGCTTTTCGTATTATTGCTGTGTTGTTTTGTTGTAGGAGGTCCAAGCAAACGTTTTTGGCTTTCTCCATCACCTGTTGGTCATTTTCCATTGCCGGTATGTGCAGTACCAAATTATTATCGTTGCTTTTCCTTTCGAGAAAATCTATTTGCCGTTCTAGAACCTGGCATTTATTCTCTACTTGCTGGAGCTTGGTTTAAAGCAGTTCATTGCTACGTTCCAGGCATTCCATTTTAGCCTTAACTTCGATTAAATCGGTTTTTGATGCCGATCTTCTTCTTCTTATATTTCTATCGGTTGTCCAACAATATTGACCTGAATTGATAAGGAAGTTCAGCCCTGTCTGACTCCACTTTGAATTTTAAATACAAACCTGTCGGTGATTGGTATTCGACGCACAGTATGATTATAATCCTCAAAGATATTAATGTGTTGCATGCATGAGAATCAAGTGCGGAATCCTGCTTTTTTATCTTATACAAAATTAATAATATTTTGTAAACTTTATGGAATCAATATTTGGTAAAACTTATGTTTTCAAATAGTTCATTTTTCAGTTTCTGACTGATTTGGTTCTAAAGTTTGAGGAATATCAAAATATTCTAAATTCTTTTTATTCAAAACAAATTCGATTTATCTTGAGCAACATATTACAGAAAATTGAAACCAACAAATAAGAAAAACTCGAAGACAATAGAAATTTAAATAGATAAATTGGTTTGAAACGTTAAAGAGGCTAAACAAAAGAAAAGCAATGATTTAGAAGATACGTATTCTTTAGCTTGAAAATGGTTTACATTTCAAAACCTTTAACCTTTAATTGATTTTTGAAACGTACATAATGTATGTTATTTTTTCCCCATTTCTATATCCTACAAACAATCCTTCATTTATCTTACGATATTACTTGTCTTATTACTTTAAGAATTGTGAAATGAAGTAAGAAACAATAATTCGTATCGACAAATATCTATATCCCTTTAAGTCCCTTAAAATCCCTTTAGTTCTTACAATAATTCACTCCAGAGAGCTAACCCCTACACTTCACCATAAGGATATAAAAGCTCCTTCCCTTGATTTTCCACTTTACACCCTAATATAATAAATATAACAATTGCGATCAATTACACTTCACATTCACCCAAAATATACTGCAGTAAAATGATACGCTACTGTTGCTGCTGCTGATGATGCTGTGAAAAAGGGATTCAAAGCTCTATGTTGTATATGTACTACGTGTAGTACGTGATGGAAACATTTATGGTTATATTTATGTCTTGAAAATCAAATGCAGCCACCCCTAAGGCTTTGAGTGAATATAAAAATGAAATTTACTCCAGTCCGCCGATGTTTGCTCTGTCGGCGCCGCCGGGCGTGTTGTAACGTCGCGTCGTTGCTCTGCGCCCTCCACCATCATTGTTATGCAGCATCAGTGCTCTATTTTACAGCACTAAAAACGCCGACAGGTTGTTGAATTGAATCATTAGAAGATAAGGAAATAGTGGTCGTCCGAGTAACCAAGTGACATATATATGTACTTTACATGCATGACAAAGAAGCGACGAAAACGAGAACGACGCGACGAAGCACTATGTAACATTGACGTTTATACCCTCTCCAATCCCATCATACATCAAGAATATATATAGTACTCGTATTTGTCTGTTCAGGAATATATTCGTGCCAATCATTGTGTGTGACATCATCCAGTATCCTTTTTGCGAAAAATTCGTATTCTTTGAA
This sequence comes from Eupeodes latifasciatus, assembly GCA_920104205.1. Lineage (NCBI taxonomy): Eukaryota > Metazoa > Arthropoda > Insecta > Diptera > Syrphidae > Eupeodes > Eupeodes latifasciatus. The sequence goes on from OV049924.1 coordinate 78,069,046, forward strand.
ATATTACTTATAGTACCTACAATCTACATATGTACATAGGTAGAATTGCTAAGATGACAAGTAATGGATTCATAGAAAATTACTTTCGTGGGGAGGGAAATGGGTTTGAAAACTATGCTAATGCCATTGTTTCCTGCAAATTGCTTGTAGGTATATGAAATTATGGATGAAATGTTCAACTTTTTGGAAAGTGGATAAGAAGCTGGTAAAAGTTGATAGTTGACAATCCAAAACACCATAAATGCTGTTTTAAAATAAGAAAAATAAATGTAGAAAACATAGCATGCCAGAATTAAATTTAATCGGTAACACTTCAGAGCTCTTTTTCAAAAAATTTCAATGGAAAATAACAAAAAAAAAGGATGAAAACATTGAATTTCAATGATATTAACATCGGATCTAATTGATACAAAAATGAGTCAATAAATATAAGACGTTTCAAACCTTGTTCTTGGGCTAGCTTCCATATAAATCAACAATCACAATCACCCAAAAATTCTCCATCTACCTCGGTCCCTAGCTAGATGTCTCCAGTTTCGCGCTCCAAGTTGGGTGAGGTCATTTTCTACTAGTGCGCGCCATCTGATCCGCGTTCTTCCTCTACTGCGCTAACCTGTGGGTGTGGATTCGAAGACTTTCCGGGCCGGATCATTGGTCTCCATGCGCTCTACGTGACCTAGCCATCTTAGTCGTTGGACTTCTACCTTTCTGGCGAAATCTACGTCACTGTACAGCGCGTACAGCTCGTCGTTTCATGTTCTCCCCCACTCCCCTTCTATTCATACGGGACCGTAGATCACGCGAAGAACTTTTTTCTCGAAACGACCCAAGGTGCTTTCATCCGATTTTGTCATAGTCCATGATTCTGCACCGTATAGCAGGACGGGGATGATAAGGGTCTTATTACATTACATTTCACACTACTCGGCGCATAAATGTACAGAGTAGAGAACACAGCACCTTGAGCGACTAGACTATGTAAAGTGATAACAACACAAGACATTAAGACAAGACAGAAAGACAGAAGAGAAAGATCAGACAGAAAGAACAGAAAGAACACATGACAACAGCACACGGTAGGTTTCGAGACGGTCCCCCATCTGTCTACTAACCACGCTCACTGATGCTTGATTTCGGTGATCGATGGGAACTGAAGCTTTATCAGTGACTAGACCGTTAGCTATAAGGGTCTTATATAGCGACACTTTGGTCCTTCGAGAGAGGACTTTTCCACTCAATTGCTTTCTTAGCCCAAAGAAACAGCGGTTAGCAAGAGTTATTCTTCGTTAGAACTCAGCGCTGCTGGTGTTGTTTTCTGCGTTCATAGCGGAGCCTAGGTAGACGAAGTCATTGACTACCTCAAAGTTTCGTCTGCCGATGGTGACGTTTTGACCAAGACGTCGTCGGTGTTGTAGGTCCTTTCTTGACGACAGCATGTACTTTGTTTTGCCCTCTTTAACCGTTAAACCCATTTTTGCCGCGTCTGCCTCAATACTCACAAAAGCCCCATTGACATCACGCTGAGTTCTTCCGATAATGTCAATGTCAGAAGCATATGCTAGTCATTGGACACACTTTTGAAATATAGTGCCCCTAGAGTTTACGTGGGAGCTCTGCACTATTCTCTCAAATACAATGTTGAAAAAAATCGCATGACAGCGCATCATCTTGACTAAAACCTTTTTTGACATCGAAAGGTTCTGTTAAGTTGTTTCCAACCTTTTATGGAGCAGAGCGAATTCTCCATGGTCATCCTGCACAAACCAGTTTGGCAGTTTGGCAGTTTGGCTAAAACTAGAAATGGTTCTATACAGATCGTCCCTATAGATGCTGTCATATGCGGCCTTGAAATTGATGAAAAGATGGTAGGTGTCGATTTGACGTTCTTGGGTTTTTCCAGGATCTGCCGTAATGTGAATATTTGATCGATTGTGGACTTTTCTGGTCTAAGATCCCACTGATAAGGACCTATCAGGTTATTGACGATGGACTTTAGACCTTCACATGTTACGACAGAGAAGATTTTGCGAGCGGTGTTAAGTAGACTGATGCCTCTATAGTTGGTGCAGTTTACAGGTACTTCTTATTTCAGAACCGAGCAAACAATACTAAGGTTCCATTCATCGGGCATGCTTTCTTCCGACGATATCTTACAGATAACTTGATGCATTCTCCTAACCAAATTAAAAAAACCTGTTGCTAAAAAATTTATATCTATGTCATTTAATAATTTAAGTTTGAATAGATTTTGACCTTATAAGTTAACTTCCACTTAGATGTAAAATAGAATATATTGAATTGTTAAAATGTAGACATTTATTAAACTGATGGCACAGAATTGATCACATTTGAAAAATGTTCATCAAAAGATATTCTCCCTTTGAAAAAGAGTATGTACCTATTTTTAATTAATTCATTATAGAAGTTAACAAAGCTTCCATTAAAAACATAGAAGACATTGAAAAAGAAGTAAGACAATTTTACTGACTTATCACCTTTATTACACAATTTGGCGAATAAGCTAAAGAGACATTTCATTTATTTCCTAACCTTTAGCTATCACCAAATCCGACTTAAGAAAGTTGAAAAATTTCGGTAATATGCCCTGCACCACCTATATTTTGCTCAACTTATCTGGTATTTCTGAAATCACAACCTTTTCGCACTTCATATAGAATCTTTCATCGCGTCAATTTCAAGACGAATCTGGGGTGGAATCGGCTATCATATCTTTGATAATCCAATTGATTATCACCAAGTTTTCCGTCTGTATCAGCGATTCAACTCAATTCAATTCGATTGAACAATTTCAGATTATAATGGCCACAATTCATTGTTGCTATGGTGAAATTTTAAAATGATTCCTATAAAACATGTAAATAAAAGTATAAAATTGGATGTTTTCAATAACATTCCTACTTTTCTTGTGTATTTTCGAATGTCTTAAGCTTTGTTCGTCACAAGAATGTGTTTTTGTAAAAAAACTGAACAAAATTTCCAATCGTTTTTTTATGTAAGCATCTAGGAGCTCTATTCAGAAACGACATAATTGTTGGAAAATGACTATCAAATTTTTGTTGTGACAGCTTTTTAGCTATCAATTTGTTTATCATCTTACGTAGATAAAATTTCTTCATTTTGATAATCATACACATATCAAAAGTCACCTTAGCCAATTCCACCCTGAAGTGGATTTTTAGTTCACCAAAAAAAAAACAAAGTCAAACAATAGGAAGTTAAAAAATATATCTAACTTAAAAGTCGAGCATAATGAACATTCTAGTATTTTTTACATTTTAACAAAGCATCTGAAATCTCGTAGATGCTTTGGCCAAAGTTGTGCTTCAATCTAGTCTTGTAAGCAGTTTGGTCTCTAAAATTAAAAAAAAGCAATCATTTTTGTTCTCTTTTTTTGTTTATTGAATAAGATGACGTTTTGATGTCAGAAACTGACAGCGTCAATAGGCAAGTTCAGAAAATGGCAAGGTAGTCTTAAGAATCGAAAATGTAGTTCATCAGGTGAAATCCATAGCCAAGTTTACGCGCGCCGGTATTTTTTTTGTTGTTTCCGTACTGGCAACGTTGTTATTATCTTATGACTTCCCATAACGCTTATAGCAATATTGGGATTACTACACTACAAGTGTGGAAAGAGTTTCGCTGTAATAGAGGAATACTGCAAGATAGTGTTAAAATGAGTCCGCATAAGTCTATTCACAGTCTTCTTTCAAAGCAACTTAGTATGTCACGAAGTTTCGTCCATCGCATTTTGAAAAACGAGCTTCATCTGCATCTTTATAAGATTCAGTAAACACAAGAATTGAGACCAAAAGAACAATTATTGGAATCGGCAGAGAGATTTGCTAGAAAGTGATCACCAATATCAAAGATCGCGGAATTATACATGCAGATCAACTCTAAGAACAATCAACACACAATTGGTTGATTGTAATATCATATGTAAAATGTTACTAACTTTACTCAACATAATTCAAATATCTTTTCTGTCAACAAGCCGTGACTTTTACAATCAATCAATCAATTTAATTAACATTATTTAATTTACAAGTTCCACAAAAATAACTATATTTAAGGTTATGCCGTAATAATATTGGTCCCTCGAGCCGGATTTTAACCAGCGAGCGATGACTAATAAACATAGAAAATTTCGAATGACAAACTTAAAGTTGTTTAATTTCAGCATTTGGGAAATTGCTTAGTTTCAATAGTCATTTCTTTATTATGCCCAATTTTTCCAATAAATTTTCAAGCTAAACTCTTTTGTTTTCTTGATCTGTAAAAAAGCAACTTTATTCGACAAAGTTATGTGCTTAATTTTTGTATTGCAAATGCAAATTTCGAAAACTGATATGGTGTCAGAGAAACGAAACTGAAATGCACACACGCTAAAGAAATGCTTTCGCACTTGACATAGGACATCTACAACTACCAACTACACTTCACTACGTAGATACAGATACATATGTACATTATGTGCATTATAAGAGAAGAACGAGGACGAGGACGAGGACGAATGAGCAAAACGACTGCATGCATGATGAATTGCAGTGTCATGCATCGTTATAGGGCAAATAATGTAATTAGGGTGGTAAATTCCTGTCGATCTGTCACTTCAACATCAAGATGAATGCGGAATGGAATGGGAAAATATTTTAAAACTACCCCCGAAGCCAGAACAACCCCAAAAACCACACCCCACATTTATAACCATCATTTTGAGCAAAAGTCCTTCATTAACCACTGTTTCTCTTTCTTTCTCTCTCTTTCTTTCTTTTGTATAGGGAACTGCGTAAGGGGGTCCGTTGCATTCAGAGCTATACAAGAAGGTGCATGGATCTGCAGCAGAGGAATCAATTTAATAAATTATACCATGGCACTAATCAATTCATTCGGGATTTATGCAATAAAGGCGAATTCCAGGACGGTAAGCATTTTCAACATTTTCCAAAATAAATTTTATGATATTGTGTGATGGGGGGAAGGGGCGGAGTTGAGGAGTGGGACGAGGACGATAAAGACGATTTAATATGCAACTATTTTGTATCGTCTGTCCTCACTCGACTCGACTCGACTCTTCTTTATCTCCTGCATCTGAATTATTTTGAAATGAATGAATTTATTGTTTTATTTCTTGTTCATCTTTTGCAGAGTATCTTAAACATGCACCTTGCTCGGAAGCGGCCAAAAAGGAGTTTGAGGTGTGCTCTTCAAAATACAAAGAGACAATGGTCTTTATGAAGCCAAATAAGAATCAAGAAAACCATGAGAACATTACACTCAATGAAAATATCAAAACGATATGCTGGTAAGTTTATGCATTGCTTGATTGGTCTTATTTTTGGTCTTGGTCTTGGTCATGGTTTTGGCCTGTGTCTCTGGGTTAAAGAACTTGGTCAAAAGACAACAACTTTATAGTCTTTCGATATAATAATAATTTGTGCTTTGGGACATTAGATTTTCGTTTTTGATACACTCAACTTAGAGCGTTATATCTTAACATACCTATACATAAATACTCCTACATTATATTACGATATAATAAATAATATCCTTCTTTGCAGTTCTATAAATGAACTTGTCGATTGCTCGGAGGATGCAGCAAGACAAGTTTGTGGTAACGAAGCTGCAAAATTCACTAGGGAACTTGTAGACAAGTATGCGAATAGTTTGACAAAGGTAAGTTGTTTCTTAATCAAAAGAATTTCCTTTTGAAAATTTATTATTATTCTCGTTTTCTTTATGTATGTTTTTTTTTACAATACAAATATAGGGTGGTTCTTTTATTAAAAAATTTTTATTATTTATAAGACAAGAGAATAAGATTTTTCCTTTTAACGGATGTTTTAATGGTTTTTCCTAAATCGAAAAATATTTAATAATAATATGGTTTTGAGTAGAAACAGTGACAGTTTGTTTGTCAAAAAACAATTTGTTTTTCTCATTAGATCCTTTCTTTCAAGAAAACTTGCACAAAACTCAAAATATGAGCTACCTTTATGTTTTCTTAAAGCTTCTGGCTATAGAGATGAAATTATAATTGTTTAAATCAAATATTAATTTTACATTTTTAAGAGACCTACACACAGAAAACATAAGGTATTCAAAAGTATTTTCAAACCAATGTCAACAACATTGTATAGGTAAAAATTCCTACGAAGAAGAAGAAACTTGCTTAAGGTTAGTTTCTAAATAAGTTCAAATCATCAAAAATTAAGGTTTGGTCAAAAGATTTTCAAAAAAACTTTAGCAAAGGGTCATTTAAAAATGTTTGTTTGCGTTTGGGTGGCATCATCCCACTCATCGGTGTACAATTTTGAGACATAAATGATTTGAAATGTTTCAATGAAGGAAACAACTTTTTGTATTGGTATCATTCTGGATCGTGTACAGAGAAGAATTTGAAAGCCACTTACAAAATAAAATTGAAAAAGACCACAAGGTAACTGTAATTTTTCGACTTGACTTTTTAACATGAAAGGCTTTAACAAGTACTATTGCAGGAAAAGTAAGGTTATTTCTGTAATAAGGTAGAGTTCTTAATATTGAGGCTCGTAAAGACCTCCGATTTTAGAAAACCTAACAAGAAAAAGCCTAATACAGTCAATTAACACGATATAGATGGTCAGTTTATATCACCTCAACATGAGACATAGCCATGCATTTGAATCGCTCAAACAAGTATTCCTTAGAAACGAGGCATAAACTGTGTTACAGGTGGCTGCATGCATGCCGTCCCGTCCTTTTGAAATATCTATAGGCCCAATTTTCTTCCACTTTTTGCAGAAATTGCAGCGATATGTCAGCAGTAACGCGCCAAACATTTTATTCCAAGGCTTTAATCGTCTCGGGCTTATTTGCATAGACAAGCGACTTCACACAACTCCACAAAAAATTATCTAAGGATGTTAAATCGCACGATCTTGGAGCCCAAGCCACAGGTCCACGAAACGAGCCAAGCCGCTTCCCAAAAGCTGCCTTCAATAAATTAATTCTTTCGTTGACGGTAAGGCATGTAGCGCTCTTTTTCTGGAACCAAAGGTCATCCAGCTGGAGTTGGGTTACTCCTTATAAAAACGGCAACCAGAAGCCTTATTTCGTGGGTGGCCCTTGGGGAAAGGCTTATCAAAGCTAGGTTTCAGAGTAGAGTACGATCCGTCACCATAATACAGCGTTACGCCCCGACGGTTATGAAAGACCTCAATGATAAGGTTTGCATGTCTAAGGCATGTGATGGGTGTTCACGGAGTCAGCAATTGCAATGATAATGGTGAGAAGTTCATTGACTTCTGCAACGCCAATGGCCTTGTGATTGGTGGCACTACGTTTGAAAACTCTGTCATAAAATTAGCTGGGTGTCGACGGACAGTAAAGCGTCTTCCAACCAAATTGACCACTTCGCGATTCGTCGACGCTTTAGAAGCATTCTCTTGGATATCCGAAACAGAAGAGGCGCCGCCATGGGACTTGCCCATGACCACCACTTAAATATAGCTACCCTAAGATTGCGTACAGCTACAGTTCGAAGATCCAACGGATAACACGTGTTGAATAAAACTCGATTGTAAATCGAAATGAATACTAATTTTATTTCACTGCGTTACTTCTAAATATGTACAATTTTCCTTTCTTATCTTTCTATTCTTAGTGTCTTTGTTGTTTACTTATATAAATGGAATTTATCTGTAGATAACCGTCAGTGTATGCTTAGGGTGATCTGCCTTATCTTTATTTCACATACACATTGGGTTATCTATAGATTGGGTATGTTCATTTTTGAACAACACGAGCCCCCAAATTCAATATCGCCAGACTAAAGGATCCCACGACCCGTCAACACTTCAGGAACCACCTGTCTCACGAAATGAGAACAATCAGCAGCACAGTACACTGAAAAAACAAACGTGCATTAATATAAAAAACGGCGTTTATTAACTGCTTATTTATTGTCACAACAAACTTTTTCTTGTCAGAGTGAACGGTTTATTAAAAAAAATTTCAGCGTTTGATAATCGTTTGTTAATACTATTAACGGCCGTTTATTAAATGAAAAATAAAGCACTTAATCACCGTTTATTAAAATTAATAACTCTATTAATTGCCGCAAACATTTTAGTTATTAAAAATGATTAATCGTTTATTGCGACAATAAACAAGATGTTTGAAAAGGGATTGTTAAAGATTATATCCCAACCTTCATCCAATATCACAACCAATTCTCAAATTTACAAATAGTTTATTATTTTTATAACCTTATTCACTGATAGATACAAATTTGGCAATTGAAAAATAATAAACCGTTTATTGTTGCAATGAACAACATTATTAAGAGACGAATTGGAAAATTTACAAGCAGTTTATTATTTTTTATAACCTTATTCACTGACACAATAAGCTTTGGTAATTGGAAAATAGTGAACCATTTATTGTGGTTATGAACAACATTATTAAGAGGCAAATTGTTAAATATTATATCCCAACCTCCATCCTACATACATATAAAAAAAATGTATGCGGAAGATTGGGCAAAAATAAAATTGATTCCTTGACAAAAAAAAATTTAAATCATAAAGATAACACTGCACTCAAATTCAGCGGAACTAAACTTCATGACACGGAAAAGCATTATTTGTATGAAATTGTATGAGGTATATCGCTAAACTTCATATCATTTCATACGAATTCTTGTGAATCGCAGTAACGCTGCAGTCAAAATAAGTAAAATGATCAGTGATGAGTTTTAGTTATATTTATAACTCGTTCTATAAGAGTAAAAGTCCTAGAGCTTAATATATCTATCTTTTATAATTGTTTTTAATTCTATAAAGGTAATAATTTTGGCTAATTACTTTTATAAATAAATAAATACTGTTATGACGCATTACAAATCTACAACGAAAACACGAACAAATTACATGCATTCTGTCACTGCACCGAGCATTGTGCTCACACTCAGCTCAACTTGGCCAGAACTCGGTGACATTAATTTGCAAAGGTTATTTTATCATTCGCAAGGATATAATTCACACTATGTTGTTACCAAAAGGTTGCCTAGTAGAACCGAACAAGACCAACAAAAAATTAGTAGAAGCAGAAAAAGAGAAGTAGAAGCAAAAGAAATAGAAGTAAGGAAGTTGAAAAGAGTGAACCAGACCGCAGAAACCAGTTGGACTTCGATCGCCGCTAAGCAAGGATCAGTGGTAAGTAAGTTGGATATTAACAGAGGCTTCCCCCCACCAGAGGTATAAGCGGAAATAATAAACATTTGTTTATATTTATGAACGCATTTATTAAAATTAATAAATTCTGTTCATTGGGATTATAAACAGGTTTATTAATATTTTAAACGGAAATAATAAACGGTTTTTTATATCAATGAACGCATTTATTAAAATTAATAAACTCTATTCATTAAGGCTATAAACGGGTTTATTAATACTATAAACGGAAATAATGAACGGTTGTTTATGTTTATTAATGGATTTATTAAAATCAATAAACTCAGTTTATTGTGGTTATAAATGAAAATTTTAAATTGTTTGTAAAATTTTCACCCGGAAATGGAGAATAATAAACGATAGTTCACTGACACAATTAATATGTTTATTGGACAAACTCAATCATTTTATTCATTGTCTCAACGAACTTTTTTATTATATTTACGTACCTTTTTGGTTCAGTGTACATGACGACATCGAACACCATTAGAATGCTGTGAAAAATGTTTTCATTTCAGGTGCTGACAGAATAGTCGGCTTTCAGAAGAAGAAGAAGTTCGGTGGATGAGCAAGTCAGAAGGTGGAAAGAACACTTTTCCTCGGTTTTAAACCGAGTGTTTGCAAACAACGTGCAGCCGATACCTTCTGAAGCGCCTGAAGAAACTAATCCCCGAATTCGCACCGCACCTCCCAGTAAAGATGAGATCATTACCGCAATTAAAGCACTTAAGAACAACAAAGCGGTAGGACTTGATGGAATTCCCGCAGAGCTTTTACAAGCAGCGCCAACGTCATCAAGCGAACTGCTTCATCCGCTCATAAAAGAAGCCTGGACCACCGAAAGCTTTCCCGATGAGTGGAAGAAGGGAATTATCGTCAAACTCCAAAAAAAAAAAAAAAAAAGGAGATCTTACAAAGTGCGAAAACTGGAGAGGAATTTTCGTTCTACCTGCCGTTGCCAAAATAGTAGCAAAAATCATACTGGAACGCATCAGAGAACACCTTGAGGCCACAATCGATGCCGAACAAGCAGGATTCCATGCTGGATCCTACTGTATTGATCACATAAACACCCTGCGGATCACTATTAAGCAGTGCGTTGAATATCGAGCACCACTACACCTGCTGTTCATCGACTTCGAGAAGGCTTTTGATAGTGTTAACAGGGAGTATATCTGCGTAGCTTTGCAGAGGAGAGGCATCCCAGAAAAACTAATTGCTATTATTAAAGCAACATGTGATGGATCCAAGTGTCACGTTCTGCACGATGCGATGGTAGGTTGTCAGATGATTTTGAAATCCGAAGCGGAGTCAGACAGGGCTGTATTCTGTCGCCAATATTGTTTTTGTTGGTGAGAAGCGATGTACTGCGCGCAGCTTTGTCAGGTAGCGGAGGGATCCAATGGACTTTGACATCCTATTTAAAGCACTGGGATTACGCGGACGATGTTTGCTTACTCTCTCATAGGATCATGGAGTTCCATCAAATGACAACAAGTGTAGAGATAGAAGCAGAAGTTTTGGGGCTCAAAGTTGATTCCGGCAAAACAAAAATGATCTCGGAACCCGACCATCCTCTCAAATAAATATTTCCTCGCAATCGGCAGAAAAAGTGGAGAGCTTTCAATACCTTGGAAGTATCGTCTCCATCGAAGGCGGAACCGAACAAGACGTCATCTGCCGCATCGGCAAAGCAAAAGCGGCGTTCGGTATGCTGTCGAAAATTTGGAGGAATAACTCTGTCAGCTTAAGAACAAAGCTACGACTGTTTCGCACAAATGTCGAATCTGTGCTTCATTATGGGTACATCACTTGGAAGGTTACTTCAGCCATAACAACAAAGCTGCAAACCTTCGTGAATAGATGTCTTCGCAACATCCTAAGGATTTTCTGCCCAAACCGTATATCAAATGAGGTCCATCATAGAAGGACATGTCAGGAACCTATAGACTCTATAATGCGAAGGCGTAAGTGGCAATGGATTGGACACACACTTCGAAAAGGTAAGGACTGCATTGCAGGCCAAACAATGCAGTAGAATCCGCTCACGCAAGAAGGAAGAAGAGCTGGACGACCGAGAAGCACATGGCGCAGAACAGTCGAGGCGGAATCAGCGTCACTAGGCAAGAGTTGGAGGGTGCTGAAACACATATCTGGAAACTGTACACCATGGCGCATAGGTGTATTAGAGGCCCTATGCCCCTTAAGGGGTTCCCAACGGACTTAACAGGTCTGAGGAACTAAGTAAGTAAGTAAGTAAGTAAAGGTCATCCACATCAACGATCCTTGTGGATCGAATAAGATTTTGTAAGCCCGCAAACCAAGATCCCTTCACAGAATCTTCCATAAAGTGGATAGACACAGCTCTAATTGTTGCGTGCGATGGACTCATCCCGGTCTTCTTCGATATTCTGCTCCATAGTGAGAATAGCGTCTTCGGTCCGTATAGTACGGTGTCTCTGAGGATGCGAAACCGATCCACTGGAGATTACGTTGACTCAATATTAGACGCTGCGTCACAATAACTGAACCATTATTTTGGTAATAAACCTGCACGGAGTAAGTCTATTTATTATGAAATGCCAAACCAAACTGACTGAGCATAAATCAAGTGACAGCTATCAAAAACACCAATTACGAAAAAAGTATTGCCAGATTGAAAAATACACATCTAAGAAAAACACCAGTATTTTAATGCAAATTAGGGCATGTTGAATTTTTTTGTTCAGGTCTGCGAAGGTCCAAATGGATTGAACACTCCTTTGGACAGGCATAATGTTTTTGACATATTGTTAATCGTTTATTAAATTAGGAAATTAAATGTATCCTCTAAATAGGTCGATAATAACAACCCCTTAATGAATGGACAACTAATCCGCTTTATTTTTCATAATACATTGACAGAACACAAACAAGCTAAGTGATTGACACTCAATTTGACAGCTGTCATTTGAACAATATGGCCATTATATGCTGTCAAAGTTCGAAAGCCCTTATTGGAAAACCATTTACACAAAAATTGTTGAATCATTTTCTCAGGCTCAATTATCTCATTTCATTCAAATTTCCACAAAAACGACAAGAAATTACCATAACATTCTCCAATTCTCTTTTATAAAAATACAATTAAAAACTATAATTTCTTATTTCTTGTACATATATTATCCAAACGATACCATAATAAATTTTCCAATTCTCCCTTTTTTCAGCTCTATTGTGAAGAATACACACGACATCCGGGTTCGTGTAGAGACGGAGATTCTGGAACCGGACATCTATTCCAATCACAATCAGTACTTGGACTTGTAATAGCAGTTGTAATTGCCCTCACATATCATCAGAGAAGATAGATTCTATCATAAGCTATATATTATGATGGTAGATATATATCTAGCAATGTTGACATTGCACGAGTTAAATCATATAGGTACAGCCAGCCACTCAAAAACGCACCCCTTAAAAAATGAAGGAAAAAATCACAATCCCCCGAAAACACTCGGTAAAGCAATTTCGAAACTTTAGTCAATTTCTTAGATAAGATTAAAAAAAAAAAACAAAAATAAAAGAAACAAAAATTATTAGCATCATATCATGTTAAATAGCGCTCATATCAACGCAATGTATACCTATTCTTTTTGTTTTAAAAATATTTTCCATTTCTTTTCAAATTGAGCGAAAGTCTTGACACGTTTTATTAGCAACACACATTTTTTGACTTATCACAGAGCAAAATAAAATTTTCGAAAACAGTGAAAAACATAAATCTTAATTACAACAATAGAACTAAATTTATCAAAATTGCCCCTAAAGCAAACAAAAATAAATAAATAAATAGGAATTATACTAAAAATGCGCTTCAAAATGGAATAAAGAAAATGTAAAAATCATTAAGTAAGAAAGAGTATAAAACTGCAATAAATAATGCAGTGTTGATCGATTAAGTTAGATAAGTTAAGAAAATGTGTCGGTGAACAGTATCGTTACTATTGTAATGCCATTAAATTAAGAAAAATAAAAAAAATTAAGCACAAAAACCCCAAACAGGTGACAATTATAGTGGCAGTGAGTTATATTTTTTTTTTTGATTCAACATAATTTCTTTGCAATTTGGAGTCCCACAAGGTTCCATTTTAGGAACTAACATATCTTTTTGATGGTTCATCAAGAATTATTATGTATATCACTTCCACCACACTGCCACACGAAGTGCCACCTGTCAAAACGTTAAGTAGTTCTAGAGAATTAAGTTTAATGAAATTAAAAACAAACAAAATCATAATAAGTTAAAAATTAAAAAAAAAAAAAAACATAAAATAAAACAACACACAATATAACAAAAAGGCATACGTATGTATAAATAATTATTTGTAATTATTCTTAATTTCAAACCAGTACCTTAAGATATTATTATTTATAAATAAATAATCAAAACCGCTTAGATTTAATTTCCAATCGAAACGGTTTCCTTAAATCTTAAATTAGTTTATTACATAGTAAATATTATTTTTTTTTTTATTTTTTTGTAAATGTTAAGTTGTAAAAATTTTTGCACAAACAAAATTTAAATTTGTAAACATCATAAAAAAGACCAAAAATTATTTAAAAAAAAATATTATTATATATAAACAAATTATATATATATATATATAAATATTATATACAAGGAAAAATCACACATTAATTATAAACAATGTAGAAAAATTAATATTTAAAGATTTTAAACTTAAAATTAAAAAAAAAAAGTATTTTTTGAGAGGTATAATAAATTGATAGTGGTAACTCCTTATTCTTTCTCTATGATAAAAATATGCTTCATTAATTAAGTTTAATATTTTTTGTTTTGTATAAACCATGTTAAATAATGTAAAATATTTGTAAATTTTAATATTTTTATTTTTTTCTATATAAGTTAAAAATTATTTTTTAATTCTTTTTCTTGTATGTATGTATACCTACCCGAATTGTTATTTTTGTTTGTTGAAGAAAATATGGGAAGATGAATAATGTTGAAGATTATTTTCAATGAAATAAAAATGAAATAAATATTATTAAAGAATCGAAATGACTTTAATGTTTGATTTTAGAAAGATGGGAACAAATAGGGTTTTTATTTATGGAATAAAATATGTGCCGTCACTTGGATAGCTGGATGTCATATAGTTATTTTACTATGAAATAATACTACTAAGGGATGTTATATTTTATTCCAAGACGACTTTCGTTTAAAAAGTTAAGTTTTTCGCGCAGAGCTTAAACGTAGTTAAGGAATAAAATTATAACCGAAAAAAGACTCTATGGAATGGTTTTTCCAGCAGCAATCAGAAATTAGGTGCTAGATAAAAATATTTAAAGCGATATATAATTTGGTAATGGTACAAACAGGAAACCAAAGAATTTAGTCACCCAAAAAGTTACGATGTAGGAACAATTTGACTAAAGAATGGCCTCATCAAATTCTAACATGTGTCTTGTCATAGGTCTAGGAATATTCGATATCAAAACAAATTTCTTAAACAAAGTTTTGGAATTGAAATAGAAGAGAAATGTAACCATCTTAAAAATAAGTGTTTTTTGCAAATAGACCTAAGCTGCCCAAAAAAAATCTAATTTGTAGGCTTGCTCAACCAAACATGACTATTGAAATGTTGAACTATATTAAGGAAAACCTTATCGATAAGTACGGACTTTGATTCTGTAAACTGATTAAAATTCATTGGTAATGAAATGTATCTCGATGATGAATCAAATAGTATTTTGTCATTTCATTACCAATATCGAGCAGAAGTTACTAAAAAAACTTCTCGAGATTGGTTGTTCTAAAAATTTAATTTCATGTTCATATTTAATCTAAGCGTTTTAAATGGAGTTTTTTTTATAAGTATAGAACTTTTGAAATGGAATAAAACAAAGCTGGTTTTAGCTTATCAAAATCAAAAACACTCCATTACCAAGACCGGAATCTTTCGTACGTTTCACTCTCCAAAACCCGTTTGTTTACATTGTTGTATTTGTAATTTTGACAATTAATCCATGAATAGATGTGAGCACAAACAAAAAAAAAAGAAGCCGTGAGCCAGCGGCATTTTGCACAGCAAAAACAAAATGGAGGGGTTAATAAGTTTTTTTCAGGTTTTTCTCTTTACTTTTTTTCGATGAAGAAGTCAGTTTTAAGCTTTAATTTTGCAGTCATTTTGTTGATAGCGAACCAATGTACATTTTTGTCTTTAAAAAAGCATGTTCACCATCAGTTTATTATAATTAATTCACTAATTTACAAAAATCACTACGAAATTCTTCAAATTTCAAAATTAACCTTGAATTATTGTATCAAAGTTGCTTTCGAAGAACCATCAAGTTAAGGGTGCGAGCGCAATTTTTTTATTGAATTCTAATAAATTTTCGTTAATGAACGGCTCAAATATTTTTTTTTTTGCAAGTAATTAAAATCTGTATAAATTTAACCAATCCAAGTATATTTATAGTTTGTTTTTCATGATTTAAGCTTGCAACTATTTTTCAATTCCATTTTGATTAATAAATATTAAATTTAAAAAAAGGGGGCGACTTTCGATTACCGCAGCACGAATTTCGTTCTGATTTTTTTTGTACAGTTAGTTAGGTAGGGGTCTCAATAGAACATGTTTTAAATTTTAAGGCGAGGAAACAATATTTTCTTTTTCGGACTTAACCCTACTTTTTTGTATTGCGTTTTTTGAGCCTAAAACATGTTTTTTTTAATTGATACTACGGTATACTAAGAGCTAGGTATGGAAGGGGGGGCATGCTACCCCCCTGCAACCTCCCTTCTTGGAATCACTATAGGATTTGGGGTGGGTGCGAGTTTGGGTATTGCAAAGTACTTTTCGCATTTAAGCACTAAAAACAAAGAAATCCCCAACGAAAAAAAAACAAGTATGGCAACACTGAACAAAAAACAGGGAAGAAATGTCAAAATCAACCATTTTTGCGTGTTTTGTATGTAAAAAAGTGAACTTTGAAAATTAATTTAAAATAGAAATAAATGTTTCCTCGCTCTAAAATTGCTATAATTATTATTTATTTGTGCATATCTATCGAATAAAAAAAACCGCGTGTCGAAATTCGTGCTGCGGTAATGGAAAGTTGAGCCAAAAAAAGAGTTATAATCTAAAAATACCTTATCCATAACATTCTTGATTGATGGAAACATACATGTATTTGTTATCAAAAAAAAACTATGCATCAAAGGAACACCAATGTTTTAAAAAAATAATCAGAACGATTATAGCGAACCTGTTGAATAAATGCAGAGCAAATAAAATGTAAATTTTGACATGTATCACAAAATGAAAACGTTTTAAAATCGTTCTGAATTCATGCACAACTCATTTAATAGATCAAGTAATCGACATTAATGTTTATTGTTGAAGTACAGAAGTTTTTTTTAGTGAATTCCCACAGTTTAACGAAAAATATAATTTTCATTCATTCCTTAAAAATGTTTAGTTACCAAAGTTCAAGTTTACTTATTATTGTTTGAAGGGTATGTTTAGTAAAAGTGCTGCTAAAAATGAAACAAATTAATGAGTTTTACGTACAAGTTTTTCTTAATATATATATAGATAGTAAATACTTCCATAGATTACATTTCATAAATGCAGAACATGGAAGAAAATATACATAAACAATAGTTTTAGTTATAAAGCAGAGGTTAGTGTAGAAAAATATTTTTGAGAAAGCCAATAATATTTTAGGTATGTTCATTAAAGAAATTTCCGCTTCGGCTAACCTTCGTCAACTTTTTAGAAACAAAATTAGCATTAATATCAGCATTTAGTTGGTATTGTGTGTAACCATATTGCCTATTTCTATTCCTTAAAGATGCTTTACACAAAGCAACTTATTTTTAAAACATGGTTCCCTCAAATTTTTATTCCAAAATTTAACTACAAACAAAATTCTAACTCTAAAAAAGTCCCTTAAAAAGAAATTTTCAGGAATATTTCTGCAACAAACAAAACTAAAATTTGGTCTTGCAATTATCGAACTGCTTAAATGATGAAAATACTAATCTAATTGAGGAATCTGAACTAGCTAAATTTGGCAATGGAACTTCACAATTATGCTTCTCTTAAAAAAAAAAACTTCTAACGTCGCCAAAAAAAATGCTCTAAGCAAACAAAAGCTGAAAAATTTGTCTGTTTTGTTGTTTTACAAAGTATTGAGTTACACTTTTGTCCATTTCTAATTATACTTAATCAGTTGCAGCGCATGTTGCGTTCGCAAATATAATTTAAGTAAACAAAATACAGCACTAATAAATCATTAAATATGTATTTGGTCAATTTTATTTTATTTAATATACATTAATAACATTTATTTGGATTGAAATTAAAAAGCTATACAAATCTTCCAATTTAATACCATGTCAGCACTTTAGATTCTGTTGGTAAGGATTGTTTAGTTTTTGAACGAGGCCATGAAACATTCAAAATGAAGCATTTAGATGGGGCTGATTACTATAATGAAGCATTTTGATGGGCCTGAGGACTAAATGTGAGAATGTGTTTGGTTTTTTGCATCATTTCACGTACACTTTCTCACATTTAGTCCTCAGTAGCTTGTAGGCAAACCGAAATGTCAGTCTGAGATTCCGGTCTTGGTAATGGAGTGTTTTTGATCAAAATGCAATTTACTTGAATGTAAAGATAATCTTCTGGAATTATAATAAAAAAAAGAGGCTGGGTTGCGACCCACACTGATAACTTCCCATCCCGTCTGTCGATTTGTCTTGCTTAAAAGTTTGTCTATATGTATCAATTTTTACCAAATTTGCGTACTATTTGTTGTAGACTTTATTTTTTTATGAAAAAACGGACTGTTGGATTTTTATAAAAAAAATTACTGAATATCGAAAACAATATTTTCTGTGAAATAAAATAAGTTTGAAGCCAATATTTTAACCTTTTAAAAAGCGATTTAAGTCGAAAGTAAATTTTTACCAAGTTTTAGTATTGTTTTCTTTAAGGTTTTTATTTTTTGTAAAAAAACTGTCAATTCGATTTTTTTCAAAATTTTACTGAATGTTAACAACAATATTTCTTATAAGCTAAAATTGGTAAAAAGCCATTATCTCAAATTTTTAAAAAGATATTTGAGTCGAAAATCAATGTTTACCAACTTTTATTAATTTTTTTTTTGTTGGTTTTTAATTTTTTGTAAAAAAACTTTCAATTCGATTATTTTCAAAATTTTTCTGAATGTTAACAACAATATTTTTTGAAAGAAAAAAGTAGTTTTAAGCCAATATCTCAAAGTTTTGAAAAGATATTTGAGTCGAAAATCAATTTTTACCAACTTTTATTAATTTTTGTTTAGGTTTTTATTTTTTGTAAAAAAACTGTCCATTCGATTTTTTTCAAAATTTTACTGAATGTTGAAAACAATATTTCTTATAAGATAAAATAAGTTTCAAGCCTAAGTCTCAAGTTTTTGAAAAGATATTTGAGTCGAAATTCAATTTTTCCCAACTCTGAGTACCTAATGTTTTTTTTAGGTTTTTATTTTTTATAAAAAAAACTATCAATTAGATTTTTCTCAAAATTTTATCAGATGTCAAAAACATTATTCTTCGTTGCACAGAATTGTTTTGGAGATGAAATCATATTTTGGTCGTACAATTTTTGAGGTGACATTTTTTTTCAGTTTTTCTGATTTATAAAAAAAACCGTTAATTGGATTTTTTTCCAAAAATATAATTGTTTTGTATCACGTTACAATATATATTATAAAATTTAATTCAAGTCTCTAGCGTCATTGGTTCATGAGATATTTGGGGTTAACCAAAATTTTCACCTTTTTTTTAAACTGCTATGGTAAAAAAAAACCACCCACGCAATTTTCATGAGAGCCCTTTCTGCATCTTTCTGCCTTATTATCTGTATAACAAAATTTATTTGAAGTCGATATCTCTTCTGGTTCTTGAGTTATGGAAGACGAAAAAAACGTCTCGAACGTACAGACGTACGGACGTACGAACGTACGTACACACGCACGCACAGACATCTTTCTAAAAATCTGTTATTTCGACTCTAGGGACCTTGAAACGTCGAGAAATGTCAAAATTTTCAATTTGAGAAATCAGACCCAATAAGTTCCCATGTGAAGTTAATAATGTCTGGCATATAACTGGCTCCAAAGTAGTCTAACCTGGAGGTCCAACACAGCGACTGTTGGAAATAGTGAAGAAGCGTTAAATCGCATGATCTTGGAGGCTAATTCACGGGTCTGTAGCGCGAAACTATATGCGGTTACTGAACTTTTCCTTCAATTAATCAATTGTGGGACAAGCTGTGGGATAAGTTGCGCGATGTTGTTTGAAACAATATAATATGGCTCTATATCGGTTACCATTGAATGTAACGTTCTAGCTGACACCGTTTTGAATATTACTTCTTCTATACATTCGGGACCGTAGATCACACGAAGAACTTTTCTCTCGATTTGGCCCAAGGTTTTTTCATTCGTTTTTCCGCTTTGGTCATAGCCCATGCATCTGCACCGTATTGCAGGACGGGGATGATGAGGATCTTATATACTTTACTTCGCGATTGTTTCCTTAGCCCAAAGAAACAGCGGTTGGCAAGAGTTATTCTTCGTTTGATCTCAGCGCTGGTGTTGTTTTCTGCGTTCATAGCGGAGCCTAGGTAGACGAGGTCCTTAACTATAAAGTTACGTCTGTCGATGGTGACGTTTTGACCGAGACATCGGTGTTGTAGGTACTTTCTTGATGACAGCATGTACCTTGTTTTGCCTCATTAACCGTTAAACTCATTTTTGCCGTCTCTGTCTCAATACTAACAAAAGCCCCATTGACATCACGCTGAGTCCTTCCGATTATGTCAATGTCGTCAGCATATGCTACTAATTGGACAGACTTTTGAAATATAGTGTTGACGTTAGAGCCCTCCACTATTCTTTCAAGGACGATGTTAAAGAAATCGCTTGACAGTGCATAACCTTGCCTAAAGCCTTTTTTGACATCGAAAGCAGCGAAGATTCTCCACGGTCATCCTGCACAAACGGACGAGTTTGGCAGGGATGCTAAAACTAGACATGGCTCTATACAGCTCAGCCCTGTAGAAGCTGTTATATGCAGCTTGAAATCGATGAAGAGATGGTGGGTGTCCATTTGATGTTCTTGGGTATTCTCCAGGTTCTGCCGTATTGTGAATGTTTGATCTACCGTAGACTTTCATGGTCTAAAACCACATTGAATAGGACCTATCAGGTTGTTGACGATGGGCTTTAAGCATCTTGCACATGAGCTACGAACTGCGAACTGCGAACTGCGAACTGTGGATGTTCGCATATTTTGACTTTTCTTTCACATGAGCTTTATTTCTATTCGCAGACAGCGACGAATTGTCAACCCTTTTCTCCATATTTTCCTCAGCCATGATCTTTCACACAAAAACAAAACAAGAGCGGTATAATTTTGAGGCTAAGTTGAGCGCGAACAATTTATTCGTTGCAGTGTGGATGGTATGTGGAACGCGAATAGAGTTTGACAGTTCGTAGCAACCACACTGCAATTCGTTACTACCAAATTGTTTTTACAAAATTCTCTTGTTTTAGAGAACAAAATCAAATTTTATTATCCTAATATTAGTGTCAATTGGTTTCTTATAATTTAAATGTGTTTTTGTGTGGAATTGACTTTTTGAAATGCGTAAAATCACGTTTGTTCGTCCATTCGCAGTTCGCAGTTCGTTGCTCATGTGCAAGGCACTTTAGACGTTCACATATTTACGGCAGAGAAGATTTTGTAAGCGATGTTAAGTAAACTGATGCCTCTATATATATTTGGTGCAGTTTAGAGGGTCTCCTTTTTTCAGTATGGGGCAAACAATACTAAGGTTCGATTGATCGGACATGCTTCTTTCCGACCATACCCTACAGATAATTTGTTGCACACTCCTAAACAAATTATCTCCAGTTGCTTTGCAGAGCTCAGCATTCAAGTTATCTGCTCCAGTGGTTTTCTTAGATATGGCAATCTTTACTTTGTTATCATCGTCTATATGTGGAATGGATCAGCCTGTCTGATAGCAAAATTTGGATAGTCGTAGCTGCTATACACTCTGGAGAAGTCCTCCTTCCATTTCTGTTTTGTTATATCTCTAAAAATATTTGGTTAAGATTCTATGAACCATGAAACGTCCAAAAATAATCCACATTTTCAATTTAACAAAGCGTACCGATTACAATAACATATTGTCAGGGTCATATTTTTACAAAAAATACAAATCTACTGCAAATAAGACGAATTATTTTTTTAATGAAATATTTTAAAAGGTAGATAAATTATGTTTAATTTAGTTTTTAGGCGTTTGGTGGACTATTATTTTGATAAAATTAACGAATCTGATTAAAAATCCGATCTTATTATCTTAAGAAACAGTTTTATTTCTCCAAACCAAAAACTAAAAAACAGCTGAAAAAAATCTTATAAATTTTTGTATGTTTGAATATAATTAACAAAAAAAAAGATGGCTTTATTAACTTCCCATAGGAAGTTATTGTAATGGGTCCGATCTGTCGAATTGAAAATTTTGACATTTCTCGACGTTTCAAGGTCCCTAGAGTCGAAATAAAAGATTTTTAGAAAGATGCGTGCGTGTGTACGTACGTTCGTACGTCCTTACGTCTGTACGTCCGTACGTTCGCGACGTTTTTTTTCGTCGTCCATAGCTCAAGAACCAGAAGAGATATCGACTTTAAATAAATTTTGTTATACAGATAATAATGCAAAAAGATGCAGAAAGAGCTCTCAAGAAAAATGCGTGGGTAGTTTTTTTTTTTAACCATAGCAGTTTAAAAAAAAAGATAAAAATGTTGGTTAACCCTAAATATTTTTGCAACGAATATTGTGCAACGAAGAATGATGTTTTTGTCATCTGATAAAATTTTGAGAAAAATCTATTAAAAAGTTTTTTTTTATAAAAACTAAAAACTTAAAAAAAACATTACTCAAAGTTGGTAAACTCAAACTCAAATATCTTTTCAAAACTTTGAGATATTGGCTTTAAACTACTTTCATCTTTCAAAAAATATTGTTGTCAACATTCAGTAAAATTTTGAAAAAAATCGAATTGACAGTTTTTTTTACAAAAAATTAAAAATCTAAAAAAAATTAACAAAAGTTGGTAAAAATTGATTTTCGACTCAAATATCTTTTCAAAAATTTAAGATTATGGCTTCCAACTAATTTTATCTTATAAGAAATACTGAAATATTCGATACAATTTTGAAAAAATCGAATTGATAGTTTTTTTTACAAAAAATAAAAACCTATAAAAAAACAATACTAAAACTTGTAGTACCCGTGGCATGATGGTTAGTGCGTTGGACTGTCATGCCAGAGGTCTTGGGTTCGATCTCTGTCTATGCCATCTAAAGTTTTTTTTCACGGGTACTGCCTCTTGCGAGGAATTGACAAATTCACCAAGAGTAATTGAAGCATCAAGAGTAACAACCAGATAACTCCACTTTTTAAAGTTTTGAGAAAATTAAAAAAAAACTACTTCAAAAATAGAAAAACAAAACTTTTGCAAAATATTAATATTATTTTTGAAATAAAACATAAAAACACATTTTTAAGTTCAAGAATTTTTGTTTTAAATTATTTGTTCATTAGAAAAAAAAATATTAAGTTTTGGATTTGTCTGGTTCTTGCACCGTTTTTGGTAAAAATCAATTAAGCTTCGGTTTCATCATCATCATATTCTGAGTTTTCAGCGTCTTGTTGCGTTTTCTGCGACATGACACTTTTATAAAAAGGCATATCCGCTGGAGGAACATATTTGTTTGCCAAAGTCATCACATTCTCATACTTTTTCGGGTTTAAGGGAAGGCTGTTCATGTAGAGTATTTTCGGTTTGAATGTGTTTGGGTTACCTTCACGGTTTGATTTCATTTCGATCTCGTAAAGCGTTAATGGGCCATGGTGACTCATGAAAGCTGAGATACTTGTGATATTTCCTTCTTTGGCATAGCAAAATCTTCGGTATTTTGAAATGGTCCATTTTATCTTATCTTTGTTTGTCACTGTTTTTTGTAGAAGGGACCTAAGCTTTCGAACATTTTTCTACTAAGTTTTGCCAGCCTTTGGGTAAATAAAGACGTTCTACTCGTCTCTTTTGTTTTTTAATAACGCCAAAAGAGCGATCGCAGGGTAAGAAACTATGATCTGGTTCTGGTAAGTGATGTACAATGACGGAGATATTTGTGCGCTTTACACGAGCATATAAGTATTGGACGAGAGTATTGTTTTTTTATTTTGAGCACCGCAATTATCAGAAAATAAGTATAGTTTGGTAACACTTTCCCCCAAAAAGTTGTCAATAAAATGTTGCAAAAAGCTGATAACTTCATTTGGACCTTTTTTCCTATAGTTTCGTCGTACATGTACATTGTAGATGTGGCTTTTTTTTGTACTACATACAACTGTCTTTTGTAAGAAACATCACCGAATGGTATTAAAGGAAGAGGCAAATTTTATCGAAAGTTATGCATTCGACTGTTGAGTCTACCAAGCACAAAGCACTTTTTTCACGTAAATCTTCATAAAACGCCTTAGCTTTCTTTTCATGGAGGTCTTGCGCAACTTTGAATGAATTTCGTTCTTCTTCAGATTCAGCTGCTGCAATTTTTTTTTTTGATGAATATCACACGTCTGGCAAGTATCTCATCTAGGTGTCAGGTGATCCGAACGAAAGCTTGAATTTTTGGAAAAATATTCCCTGTAAAAATCGTATGTTACTTGTGGCTTATGGTAACCATTTTGTTCACTCATCAATGCAAAACACTTCAGGTTCAAACATCTCTAAATAAAGGCCATACATTTTTTTTACATTTAAGTCGGAAGGTAAGTATCTCGATTCTTTATTTTGACTATAGTGCGAAGATTGTTTTGGAAAACTTTTAATGTGAGTGTCAATGTTTCGGATAACATGTTCTGGGATCTTGTTAGCCCTGTTGACGGGTGACCTCTCATGTCCGAAGGTTCTGTTATTTTTCTAAGCAAAAAAACAGAGAGTCTTTCAACCCTACTTTTGTCAACTCTATGAACTGAACAAAATACTTTTTTGCAAACTTCTATTTCATGCTGAAGCCCCCGTATAAAATATTTGTTTTGGTACTTCCTTACCTCATTTCCACTCGCAGATCGACGCCTTTGAACTGAATTTTGCCGTATCAATGCACAAATATGCATCTTGTTTGTCTTTGTTGCCCAGCTCATAAAACTCCTTAAAAACTTTCGCATATAAATCAAGGCGTCCATTGTCAAAACACTTTTTTTTGCAACTGCAGGCCTGGCTCATTGTTTTTGCTGCAACTATATCACCTTTGCGGTTTTTATATTTATTGCCTTCTGCTCTTCTCCTTTTTGCTTTGACTTTTTTCCACATTTTCATATTTTGCACGCGCTTTTTTCCTGTATATAAGACAAACAAACAATGGCTGGATGAAAATAAAAAAGCTTAGGTTCTTACCTTTCTGCACAGGTAAAGTTTCGCCACTTGATGTGTCTTCTTCACTAGATTCATTTACGTAATCAGAATCTGATATCAAGAAATCAGATTCAATTTCACTCATTTTAAATGCTTAATCAAACGAAATCACAGCTCACAGTGAAGGAAGAAACTGTTGCATTTCAATAAACTAAACAAAAACCGCATGACACACTCTAATGTAAAAAAAAAGAACCGTTTAACTGTCTATGAAAAACTTTTTTAGTACGGGACAAAAACAATATACAACTCCAGGAGTTGTCTTATTCTTGCCCCATTCAAATGGCAAAGTTAACACTATAACTGGGTTTCTCTAACGCAGAGTCGAGATAGATGACTTTTTATTACACCGAACGACGCGATTTTTTTTTAATAACATCTGCACTTAAAACCCTATTTCGGAAACAAGTGGAGTTATCTGGTTGTTGAAGTGGGTGCTTCAATTGTTGTCATGAAAAGTGCTTTCTCAAATTTGCCGTTCGGAATCGGCTTAAAACTGTAGGTCCCCTCCATACCTGATAACAGTACTCGCACACAGGAATGGTTGAGAATTGTAAGTCACTAGGCCCTAGTTCTCAACGGACTGTTGCGCCACCAAATTTATTTATTTTAAAACTTGGTAAAAATTTACTTTCGACTCAAAATATTGGCTTCGAACTTATTTTATTTCACAGAAAATATTGTTTTCGATATTCAATAAAACAAAATCTACAAAAAATAGTACGCAAATTTGGTAAAAATTTATACATATAGGCAAACTTTTAAGCAATACAAATCGACAGACAGGATGGGAAGTTATCAGTGTGGGTCGCATCCCAGGATCTTTTTTTGTTCGTAATAGAAATACAAATAATGCTAACATATTCATTGTTGCTGCAAATATAAAATCAATCGATACAGTTTTGAAAATACATACAAAAAATGTTAATACGTATAACGAAAACGAAAATCTTTGTTCTCGTGTTGTTTGTTGAGACTAGCTTTTACAGATATTTCTTGAAGCTTTTCGGGACAGTTGAAACGTTTAAAACCAAGGAATTTTCACTTTACATCGGGGAAAAATTAAAACCTCAGTATATGGAAAAATCTATATAATTTTCCATTTGCAAGTTCTTTTTTTAATCATATATTTGGTTTTATATAAATAAATGAGATAAATGTTTTCGTATTAGCTTAGTATTTTAATTTTAGGAGGAAACTAACAGTCTTTTCGTGACTAAAAGAATATATTTGTTAAATAACATCTTTTATTCAAGTAGAAAAAAAAAAAACAAATTTGCAACTGTCTAATTTTTGTTTCATAAAAATATTTTGAATTTTATTGACAGCTATTTGGTTGACAGTGTGACAGCGTAACCTTCAACTAAATGGTATGCTTTCAATAATAATGTCAATGTAATTGCCTATTTTTTTTTTTTTTTTCTAAATAATATTTTACTAATTTTTTGACAGCTGTCAGGTTGAATGTGCGACATAATGAGGAGCGCTCAGTAATAGTGTTGAGGTTGAACCATAATGCAGTAATTGTTTTCCAAATATTAAAGAATTTGATTATTTTTCTCCGAGTGAGATGAGTGAGATGAGTTTATGACTAAAATCCGAGGCGCCTGGCAACGATCATTGAGACTTTTTGTTATTAGTTTCCTGAAAGAGACCTTACTTTGCTATTGTTACCTTTTTAGTTCCACAGCTAGCAACACTTAAATTTTATCTCATTGAAAAATGTAAAATAAAGTATCAAATTTTAATAACAAAACGAGCTGACAAAAAAAACTCATCAATCAAAATAGTTTCCCGGAAAGAACTCTGTATTTATTTTAGTGTTCTGAGGTTAAACAGCAATAAAAATCTTAATTGAATCAGCAGCAATTTATTATTCCCAAACCACCTCTGTTTACAATTTAAACTTTATACTTATGTACATACTTAATGGCTTTCAAGACCATTAGAAGTTCAAATGACAACATTAATTAACATAAACATTAACATTTTTATGGCTGACTAAATACAACAAATTATTATCAAGGCAATTTCAAAACCTCTGTGAAATCGCATTTTTCAATGTTTTAAGTTAAATTTATTACCAATTGTCAAAAACTTTAAATATTCACAAATTCCCGTCGTCGTTAAGTAATTTTTCTCAGTAGGCTTACGTGTATAAAGTATATGAGTGGAAAATTTGTATGAACTAAGTTTTCCAATAATTTAACTATTTGCACTACTTGTGTGAGCTAAACGAAAATCTACGTTCGAAAATAATCTCAATGGACAATTTCAAAATGCCGACGAGCGACGACAACATTCAAAAGTAGTAAAATCTAATATATCCCCGGTTATGACTCCATCATCACATCCGGAAATATCCTATACTTAGTTAAATCCTCTGCTCTCTTTGTGTCCTTATGCAGTAGAAAACGTAGAAGCCATAGGAGGTACACGTCGAAGCCGTAGTCACAATCGCCGCCGATGTTGTCGTTGTATAGTTGGCCATCGTGTCGGGTGAAAGCCTCATTTAGGAGTCCCATTATGTCGCCAATACTCATTTGCACGGGACCAACCACCGAATGGAACAGTCACCGGTGCCGTCGTCGTCGTACATAAGTATCTACTTGGTATAGGAACATCAGTTTCAACATCATGGAAGTGTATGTCCACGGTAATTCCCTGGCAATTTAGATCCTCTCGCAATCTCGTAATGACTTTTGCCATCCGTCCCTCGGGAAGAGCCACAATCAGAAAACGCGATGCCGCATATACAACTACCTAACCTACGATGCTGACGACGACGACGACGACGACGACGACGACGACGACGACGACGACGACGACGACGACGACGACGACGACGACGACGACGACGACGACGACGACGACCCGCCCTTAGTCGCTCCTTGCAAATAGCTCTGCTCTGGTCATTTACTCGGTTCATCGTCGTTTAATTAATGTCTGCGCGTCTGATTTGATTACCCTTATTAGGTACTAAGCTGAGAATTAGGAAATTGCTTGGGTTCTTCGCCAACAGCAAATATTGCTATTCCTGATGGTGCTATACACAGAGACAGAACGGACAGGTGGTGCATGGAGCTATACCATTTGGCCAAGAGGTGACATGACCTCTCGCCGGTCATTTGAATATCAGATGCTGGCAATCAGTGGCACACCGCCAATTCAACATCTACAATTCAATTCAATTTAATCAGAGAATTTCGGGAAAACTAAATTGAAAATGTACAATACTGAATAATTTCCTACTGCGTCTCATATACCTGCACCTTCATGAAGCTAAAGTCTACTCCAGCGCTACCGCCAATGCTGGTGGCGCTGCTGACTGAATAAATGTTTCGTTCAATGTCACAAAACAAATAAATCAACATCTGGGTCTGGGTATACTTTGCGTTTGGTATTATTTGCATGCGAGTAGTGAGAGTCACGTCTAATATCATCCCGCAATGAATTAAGGGAACACAAGCTGCCATTCAACCAGTGCAGCTGTGGAACCGGAGAGGGGTTGCTTTTTATACGGGCCCATTCAGCTGTCTGCAGTTTGGTAAGATTTTAAAATTGCATTGTAAAATAGATTTGATGAATGAGGGAATTTAAGAAGCCGCATAAAAGTCTCAACCCACACAAAAAAGATGTAGGTGTGAACGGAAAGATGTTTAAGGGAGATAATAATGAAAGTACTTATGGTGAATTATGGACATTCCATTAGAAAAGAAGACTTAAGCCATTTTTCAATTCCCATTGGAGGTAATTGTAATCGGTAAAAGTTGTCGAATTAAAAGTTTTAACATTTCTCCACGTTTCAAAATTCTTAATCAACAATTTACTGAGAAATGTCTCTATGTGTATGTTTACTACGCTCGGTATACTCTTTTTGTCCTCCATATCTCAAGAACCAGAAGATATTCAGAAAAAGTCTATACTACGAAGAATAGAGTCTCTGACGTTTAGTAAATAATTCAAAACATATCTAATTGAAAGTTTTCCTTACCAAAAAAATTGAACCTATTCAAAAACAACGAATAGATTGGAATACATTGAAAACAAATAAAGATATGAAAATTACTTTATAAAATTGAACTTAATACCAAATACAGTTTTTTCAGCTTCCTTATTCAACAACTACATCATGAAACAAGCATTTACTGAGCTAAGCTTAAAAGCAAATGCTTACTTCTCTCAAAGCTTACTTACTTACTTAAGGTGGTGCTACAGTCCTGTGTGAACTAGGGCCTCACCCAACAAAATTCTCCATCTAGCTCGGTCCCTAGCTAGATGTCTTCAGTTTCGCGCTCCAAGTTGGGTGAGGTCATTTTCACAAGAAGAACTTTTTTCTCGAAACGACCCAAGGTGCTTTCATCCGCTTTTGTCATAGTTCATGCTTCTGCACTGTATAGCAGGACGGGGATGATGAGGGTCTTATATAGCAACACTTTGGTCCCTCGAGGGAGGGCTTTGCTACTCAATTGCCTTCTTAACCCGAAGAAGCAGCGGTTAACAAGAGTTGTTCTTCCTTAGATCTCAGCGCTGCTGGTGTTGTTTTCTGCGTTCATAGCGGAGCCTAGGTAGACGAAGTCCTTCACTACTTCAAAGTTACGTCTGTCGATAGTTACGTTTTGACCAAGACCTTTCTTGATGACAGCATGTACTTTCAAACATTTTTGTCAAAAACGACATTATATCCGAACTTCGTGGAAACATATAACTGTAAGTGTTGTTTTTTCGGAATTGGAAATGGAACTTTTAAATAAAGGTTTTAATTTCACACCGGTCCCTAAAAAAGAACCCTTGCTTGATTTGGTTGTTGACATTGAAACCATGCTCAAGTACAAACCGTTCGATGTGCAGAAAAGTATAAGATCTACTGCGTTAAATCTAATATACTCATATAAATCAAAAGATCGAAAATCTGTAAATAAATATAATAGGGCTATTGATTCAATTAAAAAGAAAAATTGTTATTTCGTTAAGGCAGATAAAGGAAACAAACTAGTTATATTAGATAAAGATGATTATGACAAAAGAATGAAAAAGTTAATTGAAGAAGGAAATTATCAAAAAGTTAAGAAAAATCCCTTGCCAAAAATGATAGATGAAGTGAATAGCCTAAGAAAAGAAATAAGTGATGTATTTAATAACAAAAAATTGCAGTTTTCGTTAATTGTACCCAACCCAAAAGTTGCTCGTATTCACGGTTTGCCAAAAATTCACAAGCCGGGAAATTCTTTACGACCCATAATTCCGAGCATAGATACTGCGTGTAGCAAAGTGGCTAAGTGGTTGGTACGGGAAATGAGTTGTTTAAATCCCATTAAAAGTGCGTCGGTGAAAAATTCCCTACAGTTTTGTAAAAATATACAAAACCTAGTTTTAAAACCGGGTGAAAAGATGTTTTCGTATGATGTTGTGTCTCTTTTTCCGAGTGTGCCTGTTGATGAAGCTATTAAGGCATTAGATGATTATCTTATAGAAAATAATGTGCCAAGTGAAAAAAGATCTGTTTATACAAAAGCTGCCAACATGTGTATGAACCATAGTTTTTTCCAGTTTCGCAGTGAATATTTTAAGTCAACAAAAGGTACAAGTATTGGTAACCCACTAAGCCCTTTCATTGCTGAAATTTATATGGCAAAGCTTGAAATGAAATTGAAAGCTGAAGGTAGTTTACCAGAAGTTTTTTATCGGTATGTGGATGACATTTTTACAATTTTAAAAGAGTCAGAAAGTGATAACTTTTTAAATCTTTTAAATAATCAATGCGAATCAATAAAATTCACAAGTGAAAAAGAAGTGGATAAAAAACTAGCCTTTTTAGACTTAGAACTGACAAGAAAGTTGGACAAAATTGATGTGGCAATATACCATAAGCCAACTAGTACAAAAAGAATAATACCTAGTGATTCTTATTGCCCTATTCACCATAAACACGCGTCGTTTCATTCTATGGCACATCGTATTGTCAATCTTCCACTATCTATAGTAAATTTTAAAAAAGAATATGAGTACATACTTGATGTGGCTAGTTTAAATGGTTATTCCAAGACTCTTGTGGATTCCATTATAAAAAAGCATTCAATGAAAGTGTACCAAAATGAAAAATCAACTTTGTTTAAGCAAAATTGTTTGGATTCAAGTAATGAAATGAAAAGAGAAGTTTTTAATTATGTCCCTGAAATAATGAACAAATTTAAAAACCGTTTAAATCAACATAACATTTCACCAGTGTTCTCTAATAGCCAAAAACTAAAAAACATTTTTGCATCTACAAAAGATAAAGTTGACCAAGAACAAAAATCGGGAATTTACGCTATTGAATGTGGAGTTTGCAAACGACGTTATATTGGACAAACAAAAAGAAACTTGAATGTAAGATTTAAAGAACATTGCAATTGCATCAAAAAGAAAAAACTAAAACAATCGGCTTTTGCCGATCATGTAATTGTGGAAGGTCATGGTTCTGATGAGAAAGAGCACATCATAACATTAATAAAAAATGTAAACAACTTTAATAGACTTGATGCTTATGAAAGCTATTTCATCGAAAAAGAAAACAACAATTTGAATGTGGATGGAGGAGACATTAAATCACTTTTGTTCTCTCTTGTATAGTTTTTACTTACAAAAGATCTAAACTGTTTTTTCTTCGCTCTGGATTTACAAAAACTAATAATTGTTTTGTGTCAATTGAGTTAGTGCTGATGATGAGCGCCACCGAAGCGTTCGAAATGCATTCACGTGTAAGTCGTTTTTATAATTAATGTTTAATTTATTTTTCGTTAATTGACTTAATTGTTTGTGTGAAACAATAAGGTGTTTTTTTTTTGTAATTTTTGTTCGCAAAGCATGTACTTTGTTTTGCCCTCATTAACCGTTAAACCCATTTTTGCCGCCTCTGCTTCAATACTCACAAAAGCCAAATTGACATCACGCTGAGTTCTTCCGATTATGTCAATGTCATCAGCATATGCTAGTAATTGGATAGACTTTTGAAAGATAGTAAGCTCTGCACTATTCTTTCAAGTACAATGTTTGAAGAGCTCGGCATTCAAGCCATCTTCTGCTCCAGCGGCCTTATTAGACTTCAGCTTAGATATGGCAATCTTTACTTCGTCTAAGTCGGGAGGACGGAATTGTTAGCTTTAGTAGTCTATGTTGAATGGTTGAATGGATCATCCTGCCTGAGAGCGGAATTCGGTTCGTCGCCGTCGTCGCCGTTATACAATCTGCAGAAGTGGTCCTTCCATATCCTCAGCATTGACTGCGATTCCACTATGATGTTCATCCTGCTTTTCCTGCTTTTGAACTTCTCAACATTTTCGACCTCACGCTTCTCATGCTCTCTCTTTTTCCTTCTGAGAAGTCGGTGTTCCCCTCACGTCTTCTGCTCATAGAGCTCATGAGAAGCTCTCGTCTTTCTATGCAGCGCCGCGCCGCTTTGCGTGCCTGTTGTTTTGTGCATTTGCCTGCCGACATTCTTCATCAAACCAGGGGTTCCTTGTTGGTGGCTGCTTGAAACTCCGCACGTCAGAGGCGGCTTCTCTTATTCCATCTTGGCAATGTTGCCACTGCTGGTTTTGAAAACATTGTATTGGCGGCAGAAAACTTTGAGAGAGGTTACTTGTAGGTCGGTGGGAGAAAGATTTGGTGATTTCCTACGATTGTAGCCGTTTTGCTTTAGGTCTGGAAAACCAAAGTGCTACCGAGTCGATGTTAGCTCCTCGGAAAGTTCGGACATCCATGGTGCTGGAAGCGTGTCTGGCGTCGATCGCAATATGGTCAATCTGGTTGATGGTAGATTGATCTGGAGATCTCCAAGTTCCTTTGTGGATGTTGAGGTGTGAAAAACGCGTACTGGCTACCATGACGTTTCGCCCCGCAGCAAAATCTATGAGCCTGAATCCGTTGTCGGAAGTGTTGTCGTGCAAGCAGTTTTACCCGATTATTCCACCAAAGATGTCTTCCCTTCCTAGCTTGGCATTAATATCGCCCAACACAATTTTAATATCGCAGCTAGGAAACTGCTCATATGTTTTGTCTAAGAGCTCGAAGAACATATCACTGGTGGTGTCATATTTCTCTTCTGTGGGGGCGTGTGCGCATATCAGGCTAATGTTGCCGAATTTAGCCTTGATGCGGATGGTCATTAAGCGCTCGTTGATGCACCTATAGCTCATTGGAGCCTAAGTCTGGCTCCAATGACGATGCCGCATCCAAATAAGCGCTGTTGGTTTTCTCGGTAGCAGTCACCATAGTAAATATCGCAGTTTTTCATCCTCTTTTTGCCCGGCCCAGCCCATCGTATTTCCTGGATGGCGGTGATGTCTGCTTTATAGCAGTCTAGGTCTGTTAAGGAACGTAACATTCCACGTGCATATCCGAAGTTCGTTGTCCTTAATTCGTTTGCGTGGGTTGTCAACAGTAAATCCGTCCGTATCCGAGGCTTGTTGGTGCTATTCAACTAGGATATTTTTACGTGGTCAAGAAGTCACCCCGAGGCACAACCGCCAACCTGCAGGGCCCTCTCAAAGCTTAGTGTTTAAAAATATTTTTCAAACTTGAAACTGTCAAACAAGTACGAATAACAATAATAAACAAACACATCAGGTGTTACACTTGGGCGTATACTTTCTTATTAAGTGGTTTGATTTTTTAAGAAATAATTCGGCATTAAAATATTTGTAAAATGTTTTTGGTTAATCAAGGAAATGCTCATTTTGCTAGCTGAAGTCATGCTGCATTCCTTGCAGCATTTTGAAACATCCTTCACTTAAAAGAGATTAAAATCCATAACCACAAATATTCAAATGGCCATCGCATTGTGTTTGTATAATAACGAAATTCTTCCACTACAACCGGAAGAGATTCAATAAGAAAAATTAGTCTTTAACCCATTTACTACCACTGTACCCGCTTGGGTACAGAAAATTGAACAACATTATTGGTTTACCGTTGTCCTTCTTCAAATTTGTTTGGATAAAATTAATTTTTTTTTTGTTCGTTGACATGTTTTCAACAAGTAGGAGTGCAATTTATTGTAAACAAACTAAAACGGTAGTTTTTTTTATTACTCCGCGTCAAGTGCAATTGCGATATTCTCGGTTTTTCAGAGGTTGGCCTGTATTTTGCAATAGAAAAAATATTCGTTTTATCAATTGTTTTATTATTTTTTTGGAACTAGTCCAAAATTTTATAATAAAATTAGATAAAAGTGAAAAATCAAGTGCCCATTTATTTTTACGCTAGGTAAGTACGCGTAAAGTTAGGTGTACCCGCTTGGGTACAATGGGAAGAAGTGACAATTTTTTTTTATAGAATGATATATTCAAAAGCATACTCAACATCATCATTTTATGGAAGGAGATTCGATAATCTTCAATATGCAATAAATGCAATCGAAGAAAATGATCGAAACGCTGTGTTTGACATAGCATTTATACCGCTAGATGCAGATTTCATTTCAATACAAACGAGGATGAAATAGACACAGAAAATTTGGATAAAGATCACATACCCAACGATGTTCCTGGTAACATTGAACTTGTTAGGAATGAGGATTTTGATAGCGAGGACGAAGTTCCTTTATCAGTGATAAGAGCCTCAATATCTGGGCAATCTCATAGCCAACCACGCTGGTCTAAAAGAAGTATTGATATGTCGATTGTCGATGAACCGTTCTAATAATTTTGTGGTAAACAAGATGAATATGAAATGTGCTTTGGCCAACAAATCTTCAGTCGAAATATGGGTCTCGTTGACTTACACGATCAGTGTCTCAATGTGTATAAAATCAAGATTCGAAGCAAAAAGTAGTGGTGGCCGCTTTTTACGTCAATGCTTTGCTCTTCTTTGGTGAACGCATGGAAACTATGTATATAAAGTCGCAGATGATTCCAAAAATGACTTGCTATCATTTCAAAGAGATATTGTTCGATATTATCTTAGAAGGTATAAAACTCTCCAACTTTCGACATCAAAACGTTCCATATATACGAGTGTTGCTTTATCTGAAGGTCACCATTTTCCAAAGAGAATTGAAAAGTCTCTTAGATGCAGAGTATGCCACATGCAAATCAGATGGATTATCGAGTTCTGCGACATAGTTTTGTGTGCCGAAAAAGAATGCTTAAAGATTTTTTATACACATAATTAGCAACCATATGTTCCCATTGTACCCGCTTGGGTACAGCTTAAAAACCACACTTCCAACTTTTTAAAAAAATTAAAAAAAATATTTTTGTATTCCTTTGACCCTTTTTAATAAAGTTATGATATAAAAACTTTGAAATTTTAATTTTTAATGTCTTTGGTAATAAATGGGTTAAGAATTTAAAGCAGCTTAAAAACACATTGTTATGCGGGTATTACAATTATAGAATATGCTATTCATACAAAGATTTAGAGAACAAGGTCTTTAGAGAATTATGAAATTCCAATGTACCTCATAGTTTTAAATAATTTAACTATATAAGAAGAAAAGCAATTGGATCACCGACCAATGCAAATATTTATTCTTGAACTGAATCTTATTATCAAACCTTTTGATTCAGGAAGAGTTCCAGGGAACGCAACAGAACCGAAACAAATCGTTAAGGTTATGCCTATTTTTCGAAAGCATGTGAGTGCTGTTGTTTGGTTAAATTAGGTTATTTTAAGTTGGCTGCTGTTGTGATTCCACATGCATCTAGGGGTGTACGTACATTACTTGTTGAATAGTTTCAGCTAGCTATGAAGCGTTTGAGACAATAGATGTCAGAATTTCTAAGGTCAGGTGGAGTCTTTCGAAATGTACAGCCACTGTGTTATATGGATTTGTAGACCCAATTTATTACCAATGTCTTTCTTACAAAAAAAATAGGGCGACATTGGATTTGTGAACTACCTCTTGAATATTAGGTTTCCAGCTTAATTTCTTATCTTATAGGATAAGACACAAGTATTTTGCTTTATCTGAGAAATTAAGCGGTAAACCGTTTCTGCAATGGGGGTCTAAGTGGATATTTTTATATTTCGTAGTAAAGCGGACAAGTTCAGTTTTGTGGGGATTATCTTGCTGTTTTTAGATCAATTATTATTGTCGATTCTTAAAAAAAATTTCTATTTAAAAAAGAATATTACCTTAAGAATAATTTAACATTATGCAAAATTACTTTCATGAAATCTGCTATGGAAAACCTAACTGTGAGATTTTTCTGCAGTTTTAAAACAGTTCGTTATCCACACATTATAAATAGTTCCTTAACTAGCAGTCCGCTGAAAGACTACCTTTGCTTGGAAAATTGTTGGTCTTACATTTGTATTTGTATTTTTGTATTTATTTATTAAAATTAACTAAATGCAACAAGATAATGAATCTTTTAGATGCATGAAAATTTATAGTTACCAGGTTTACATATTTGACGAATACTTAAAATATAAATTATACACAAAAAATTAATTTTAATACATACATACATAAAATTGAAATTAAAAAGAATATATAGAGTTAATTTAAGGAAGCTGAAAAAAACAAAGATACCCTTTCCCTGAACAAAATTGATGAGGTTATTCTCTGCAATTCAATTGGTAGAGTATTCCACAAACGAACTACAGACACGAAAAACGATCTTTCTCCAATAGTATGTGAGAAGCGCGGTAATATTAGTCGCAAGCCTCTCTGTGAGTGGGCAAACCGAAGTAGTTCTTCCAAGTAGCTCGGACAATTTTTATGAATTATGTTGTGAAGTAGTATCACATTCTTACGTTTAAGATAGTTTTCCAAGCTTAAACCTACAAGAGAATCTTGAAGATGAGAAACACTGACAAATCCCGGTATGCCAAAAATGAAACGAATGCAATCATTGAAAGCAACATTTAATTTTCGCTTACATTCTGAATCTAAATCAGGATAAACAGACGAGTTATAGGTAAAAAATGGTAATATTAGACTCTTAACAAGATGTTTTTTTATATCTGCATCTAGGAAGTGAGATATATATATTTTTCGTATGGCATCTGAGATTGCATCACAACATGATAAACGATTATATATTTGATAACCCAAATACTTTACTTTAGTCAAATACTCAACACTTTGTCCATTTAAAATTGTCATAGGAAGGTTTTTATTATTAATTTGTCTTCGAGAGCAAATCATGCTCACTGCTTTTGAAGGGTTAAGAAGCAATTTATTTGAAACGGCCCATGTCTGAATATTAGCTAAGTCATTATTTATTTCGTTAACACAGCATCCCAAGTTGCTCTGGTCACAGAAGTTGTAGATAATAACATCATCTGCATACATATGTACAGAAGAATGTTGAACAACATCAGGTAAGTCATTGATAAACATAGAGAACAACAGAGGTCCAAGAACTGAACCCTGAGGAACTCCGCTGTTCATATTATAGGGACTGGATGTTCCGATGTCAGTTTTTATTGATTGACTTCTATTTAATAAATAGCTCTGAAAGAAGCTATTTCTTAACCAGTGGCGATTCCTGGTCATAGCGTTAGGGTTAGCTACTTTCTTCTAGAGGTATAAGATAAGTTTTCAAGAACTATAATTAGTTTTATTCAAATCTTCCGCCCTAGGCTTACATCATCGATAAATGTAGAACATTTTTTAAGAATTTTTTTGTTAAAGTAATATCGGAAAACAATATATAATTGGGACTTTAATTGAGTGTCTGAAGTCTCGTCTAGCATAATTGCGACAAATTCTGACTGTCTGATTCTATTGGAAATTGTATTGCCAATTTTATTTTATGGACAACTTCGAGTTTGCAAGAAAGCATGCGTGATACAGGAAAAAAAGGCCAGCAAAACAATTTATTTTTATTCTCGCAACCAGCTAGCCATTTTCAAATGCAATATTGATTTTCGATAAAGGTTCGAGTATTCTTCCTTGTATGTTGATTTTAAATCTGTTAGCTTTGGACATGGAAGCTTATTATTAACTATTAATAGCTTCCCCGAAAACGATCTTATTCTAAATGTTTTTTCTAATAATTCTTCAATTATGGTCTTTGGTTGGATTTCATTTCAGTTCCGAGATCATGAACATTCCAATATCATGAAAATAAAGTATCTATTTTTAAACAAACTAAGAAGAATCTGGTTACATCGTCGCAACTCATAGCCTAAAACCGGATACATAATACTTATTTTATATATGTACATACTAAGATATGAAAAAAAAAATAAAAATAATAATGGTATAGTAAAGTGCCGAAATTGTTTCGTTTTTTTAACATACATTTATTTAGCTGATCATAGAATTGCAATTATATGGTTTTAAAGTCAAATTAATTTTTTTATTGAATATTATTTGCAAATTAAAGTTTAAACAATTTGTATTATACTTTTTAATTGAAAAAGAATTGAATTTGATGTAATGCAGGTGCATAAGTCGTTATATTATTTTATTTTGTTTTATTTTTCGTTCTGGTAATTTTCAATTTAAAGTCATATAGTATTCATTTTTTTTAAGTATTAATAAGAGCAACGAATTCTGAATGAAAAAAGGTATTTACTTCATTAAAATTTTGAAAAACCACGATTCAAACTGATTTTTATACTTTTTTGACAAATTTTAGTTTTTCTTCGAAAATTATGAATTAATATCACTTAAAAACCGCCTGATTGGAGAACCCGTTGGCTTTAAAAAATGTATAATTCGTAGGTAGGTGTGAATATTACTTTTTTATTAAAAGTAAAATGTTTGTTTTAAACTGAGTGTTCTAAACAAATCTAGTAAAATAATTTCCTAGTATCTTGCAGATATGAATTGGTATGGACTTATATTAATAATAACAACAATATAAAAAATGAACATAAAACATACCGGTCATAACACATCAAATACTTAACTAGTGAAAAGCACTTTCTGAAGTAATTTTACTTCCAGTCTAAAAGCCACGTCCAAACAAAAACTACTTCCTATTAAAAAATTGAAAAATCCGCCTATGCTCTAACATCTGTGTGAAATTTCCTTTTACTCACATATCGACTCCAAAAGTGAGTAGATATTATCGCTAAAATCAGCGCTAAGCCGCTAACTGACGAACATGCTCTTGTTCGATACATTCTTGTCGTGCTGGGTCAATTTCGCTACCAAACATAAATTTCACACAAATAAATAACCTCGCACTCGCACAATTATTATCTGTTTTTAAAAACAAAAAATATGGTATGATAGCGTTGCCACAATGTTACAAGTGTAACAAAATTGTTGCACTTTTCTTAATTTGTTTGTTTTTGTTACTATGTTACTTTTTTTTTCTTTTTTCTCCAAACTTTTTTTTTCTTTAAAAATGTACTTTATGATTTTTTTAATCAGTGTGAAGTGCGCTTAAACAACACTTCCACCTATTTGTACACCTATGTCCTAAATTGAGTTGAAATCACCTTCATTCGACTCTATCGAACCAATTTAACCAATAGGTACCACTGGAATACCATTGAGTCAATAATGTTTGCAAAACAAATAAAAGATCAATTCTCTTAATTTGCCTAAACATGTTTTATGTAAAACTTAAAATGTGTCTTACTTATAATAATTTATTAACTTATTATTTAATGTATAGTTTTGTACTGAATTTAAAAACTGTGATGAAGAAAACTTATGTTCCTATTAAAAATAAAAAATTGAGTTCAAGAGCATTCTTTGATTTAAATCATTTTTTTCAATTTGTTACATTTTTTCGCTTTTGTTACGTTTTTTTAAAAAAAATGTGTTACACTTTCGTGAAGCCCAGTGGCAACGCTGATGAATAGTTGATGTGTTCGCCGATCATGTTCGAATCGTCGCGTCGCTCGTTCTTGTTCTTCCTGCCATAGTCCATACGAAGTTCAAAGAGAGGAGACATCAAACTCTTGGTCGAGCCTAGTCTTCCTCTCTGTTGTGTGTCTTTAATGTGTACCTGCATTTGCATA
Source organism: Eupeodes latifasciatus (assembly GCA_920104205.1). Lineage (NCBI taxonomy): Eukaryota > Metazoa > Arthropoda > Insecta > Diptera > Syrphidae > Eupeodes > Eupeodes latifasciatus. The sequence goes on from OV049924.1 coordinate 78,108,752, forward strand.
TACTTCGTCTGGTTTATCGCTTTTTTTTGCGCTTACCCTTCTATTAATTTGCATAGGCTTTTATTTGAATGTGTGTATTTATCTGTATGTGTAGAATGTATGAAATTTGATAGCGCAAACTTTTGCGATGACCAAAGCCCAATGTTTCAATATAGATTAAGTATTGTATGAGAGTTTTATTGCATGAAATGAAAATTATTTGTAGAAAAGTCACTTTGAATGCAAGTTATGTAACTACAACCGAATTTTTTAACATTATGGTCAACTGTTGAGTTTTGGTTAGTAATTCAATTACTAAATAATATACATATTAAAAAATTAGATTTATTCTAAAATTCTTGGTTTAGCGCCGCTAAACCAGCTAACTATGAGGAATCGCCCCTGTTCTTAACTTGGACAGAAGGATATGGTGGTCTATGCTATCAAACGCCTTTGAAAAGTCAAGCAGAACCATTATACCAATTTGTCCACGATCCAGAGATTCACGAAAATCTGTTGTGACCTTCAAAACAGCAGATTCACAGCTATGTTTAGCACGAAAGCCTGATTGCCATTTAGTTAAAGGGTTATGAAGTTACAAGAAAGTTATAATTTGGTCATCCAACATTTTTTCTGCAACTTTGCTGAAAAATGGAAGTAAACTTATTGGCCTAAAGTCAGATGGTTCAGTTGCATTATTCTTTTCAGGAATAGGTAGAACTATTGCACTTTTCCATTGCTCTGGGATCCCACTATTATAAATTGATGAATTAATTATGTGTAGGAGTGGTGCTATAATGACACGTACAATTAATTTAATAAATTTTGGAGGGATGTTATCCGAACCTGCAGCATTAGAGTGAATCGACCTGATAGCAGTTATTAATTCACGAGACTCAACACAATTAAATTCGAAAACATTATCATTTTCACTGACATGCAAATTACGTGTGGAGCTAGGCATAGATTGAACAAATACCGATTTCAGCACTTGTGGATCTAAGGAGCATTTAGATGAGTTTTTGTCCCTAGTTACACCAATTTCCTTTAGGTTTTTCCAAAGCTCCTTGGAACTTAAAGAGAGATTGAGCTTTTGAGAAAAGTACGATCTTTTACTATATCGAATAAGTCTTGTAACTCGGTTGCGAGAAAATATATATTGATTCTTATTATAAGATGAAGGATTTCTTTTATATCTACTGAAAAACTGATCCCTTTATTTTTATACCAAGGACAATTTTTACTTTTAATTCTTTTTTGTACTAGTGGTATATATTCATTGTATAAATCAGTCAGTAAATTATTAAAAAGAGAAACTTTAGTTGAAACATTTAATAGATACAAATGTCAATATTTAGTTAATTCACAAAATTTTAATAAAGTCTTAATTAACTTTTGGCATATTGATGTTATGCAAAATTTATTTGCTCAGCATTATGAGAATGAGTTCTAAAAATAAGTTTCTGATTGAGAGATTGAATATTTTCAATGAGACAAATCTCATTCGGTAATAAGTTTCTCTCATTTAATTCAGTCTAAAAAAAAAAACATTCATTTCTAAAATGTCTTCATCAAGTGAAAGTAATGTTACAACCCTACGAAAGAAAACCAGGATACGAATATTTTGTGTGTCAGTTTTATTAAAAAAAAATGCTTTTACAGCTTACGGCCCGTGGGAAAAGTCTGAAAGGGTTTGATAGTTCAGATGGTACCGTGATTTAATTAAACTTCTATATTTATTTATGAAAAGCATTTTTCGACCAAAGTAAAACAATATTTTATAAAAACCTAGTATGATAGTAAAGGGTTTTTCAATAAGGGCGGGTAGATGTTAAAATGGAATAAAACAAGCTGTGTGTGAGGTATTAACAAAATTATTTTTGGAAGGAGCATGTATGCCATTAAGTGTGAAATATGGCATCATGCAAATTCCCGCCTCGGGTTCTTACGGTGGCACAGATCCAAGTGGTCCAACTTTCAATGACTCTTCCACATACAGATATGGAAAAAAGTATTGACTCACCTATATTTTTAAAAAGTAACTTATTTTTATTAAAAACTATTGAGAATTTTTTTTAAATAACCTTATAATAATTAATTTTAATTAATTTTATAAAGTATGTAACAAAAAAAATAACAATTATATTTTTAAATTAAACAAAAATAACAATATCATAGTTCAACTACAGTTATTTGATGGAAAAAAGTATTGGGACAAATTAAGGAATTTTAAGCAAAATGCATTTAATTTAAAAAAGAAAAAAAAAATAATAGCGATAAGAGTATGATTTTTAATAACTTCTTTGAGTCTATTCTGAATCTAAAAAACGAGTTTTTTGTTGTTTCCTGACCAATTTTGGACCATTCATCCCAATTTCTCCGCACTTTTCTTGAGATTATTCTTAAGTATATTTAGAAACACCATCTAATCCATAATGGCATTTATAAAAACTAACTGTCCTAACCCCGATGATGCCGCCACATCCCAGACTCCGCCACCTCCATACTTGACTGTTGGGAGCAAATTTTCTTTGTTAAGGGCAGTGTTTGGTTTTCGTCACATCAATTCTCGACCATCATTCCAAAAGATATTTAATTTGCTTTCGTCGGAAAATATAACTTTGTCCCAAAAGTCTGTTTCCTTATTCACGTAAGCTTTTGCGAATTCCATACGCTTTACCTTGTTCACTTTACTGATAAACTGTTTTGGCCTCGGAATCCGGGAAAAGAAACCAGCATCATGTATTATGTTTCTAACGGTTTTTGTTGAAATGGTTTTTTCAAATGTTCGGAAATATCTGCCGCTAATTCAGAGGACGTGACTTTCGAATTTTTTTATAGTACTAACGACAGACCTTTCTTTTTTCCTTCTTAACTTCCTGGGTTAGCCGCTTCTTTTGTTATTTTCTAACCTGTTTGCATCTTTAAATCGGTTTACAATGCTGCGAACCGTATAACGGCTGCTGTTGACAATACACAATACCCCCGATCTCAGAAAATTATTTTCCTTTCGAGGCCAGATGGTAGTTTCCATACCCTTTCTTGTCATTATTTTCAACAATTGTTTATAAAAATTATTAAAAAAAAATTAGCAAAAGCACTTAAAAATAAATGAGCAGCTACGATAGTAAACAAATAATGGAAAGTGCTAAAAACGGTTAATTTTTAGTGAGCGATTATTGGGTGTGCCAATGCTTTTTTCCGTGAAAAACTGGACTTTTTTTTTAAACCATTACCATTTGTCTGTACTGAAAATGATGAAAAGTTTTATTTGTATATAAAATTTATAAGAAAAATATCAAATACAAATTATTTTAAATGAATTTAAAAAAAAAAAACATCTGTTAGTTTTCTTTTATAAGTAATTTAGTTTTAAAAACCATAGCTGTGCCAATACCTTATTCCGTGTGTGTAGATCCGAATTTGAGTAATGGCCTGTGTTATATTCACCTTTAGGGCATCGGTCGATTGTGGTTTATTTGCATAGACACGAAGTCTAGCGGGGTTAAACCGCATGACGTTGGTGGCCAATTCACATCAAACCTGCGGGAGATAACCTTGCCCTCAAATCGTTCATGCCAAATGTCAATCATGGTGTTTGCTGTATGACACGTAGCGGGTCCATATGGTTCAATTTGGGCCATAAGAAATCAGTTATCATCGTTATGCAGCGCTCGCTGTTGAAGGTGACGCCTCACTAACGTCGTTTTCAAAAAAGTACGGACTAATTACTAGACTCAAGTTCCGACGCAAAATTCGCCAAGCTTCCGGCGAGGAATAGACTACCTCGGGTTCTGCTGTACACTTTCATGGACCGCGGCGATGTTCTCGGCAGACCTTGCGTTCCTTGAACGTTAGCTGATTGCTTACTGAACCGGTCGTCACAAATTTGTCGACTGTGAAGGACCACCACGTGTACTGTAAAATGGGCGCAATGCGCGCAACGTTTGCCCTTAACTAACACTCATTTTGATAATAAAGTTTTATCATTTGAACTTGCTGTTCAATCGTGTAACTTGGCATAAGCAACTAAATAATAAACAAAAGATTTGACAGATGCCACCAAAACAAAATGACCGCCACGGGACACCAAAATCTACCCGCGCCAATTGAAAAACCTTTTTGGAAAACTTTGTAAGTCAATATCAACTGTATTAACGCGGAATCTTTTTCCTAAGGCTTATTTGGGAGCCTAATCCAGTCCCTTTTTTCAATTACAATTTTTTCAGTAATTTCATAGTCGAAGTTACTTAAAACTGAACTTGGTTTGATTTCGAAAACTTCAGCAATTCGACTTTGGAAACGAGGATAACCAATAGATCGTTGAAAACAATAATTATCAAATATATTATTTTATTAATAAGTCTCCATTTTCGCTCTTTCACTGAGGCAATTTTTACAAATAAGGTCTCAAAAGAAAGAGAATTTTTTATGCGAATTGTATTTTTATTGAATATAAAATTATAATTTGTTGTATTTTAATGATAATTTGAAATACTAGCAAAATAATACATAAATATCAAACGAACGAATCGATTCCACAAAGCATTTATTTCGATAAGTTAGTCTCCCGGTATTTCATATATCCTAAGATGAATTCTTTCTAACATTTTGACGGGCTTAGGATGACCTATGTAAACAGATGAACAGTGAGGAATGTTTTGCATCTGGGGCAGACAGAAAAAACTAATCGAGAGAGCCAAACTTCCTCGTCTCTGTCCCTTCGAAACCTCTTACTCTCATTTTTTATAGCGTATTAAATTCGTATCGGTGTATACATGTTTTCACCTCGGAGAAGAGTACACAAAAAAACATCATTTCCGGGAAATGCGACATTTTTCATTTTTGTTTATTGATAGCCAAGAAGGCTGTTTTTTAAAGTCTCATTATAATATTTGTAATTCTCATGAATTTCTTTTTTAATTTTGCTAACATCTTGTCGTTTTTATATCTACAAAAATACTCCTACAATTCAAATTAATTCTAGCAAAACATTTTTGTTTGTCAATAAATAACGGAAGAAGTTATACCGGTAGTTCGTGGTGAATTTGTTTTTCTCTTCTTTTTCTCTAAGGAACAATCAAAACAAGAAAGGATGTGTGCAGAAAGTGTTTAACAAGGTTAAGGCTTTTTAGATTAGACTTTATTTGTAAAGGGTGTCCCAAAATTAACGCAAGATTTGAATTTGCCGCCATTTGTGCAGTGAAGTGTTGGCAACCCTGAAAAAAAAGCAATTTGAAAGCTAACAGTTTAGGGTTATTAAAAATGGAGCGTTACACGAGAGAACAACGTGTCTTCATTATTAAAGAATATTTCAAAAATATTGAAAGCTTGGCGGCTGCAGTTCGAAAATTTCATACAAAATATGGTCGGAATAGTGTTTTAACTTCGTCAACTGTGAAGAGATTATTTGAAAAATTCATGCAGACTGGATCCGTTGGAGACGCCAAACACACTGGTCGTCCAAAAACAAGCCGTTTAAATGTGAATGTCGAAGCAGTGCGTGAGAGTGTTGCTGACAATCCAGGAACCTCAATTCGACGTCGTGGACAAGAATTGCAAATTTCAAGAACCTCTCTACAGCGTATACTCACCAAAGATCTGTGTCTTCATGCTTACAAAATTCAATTAACACAACAATTGAAGCCTAATGACCATGGACAGAGAAGAGAGGTCGTTGAATGGATTATTGAACATCAACAAATGGACCCTGATTTTTCGAGCAAAATCATCCTAAGCGATGAAGCACATTTTCATCTTGATGGCTTTGTCAATCGCCAAAATTGCCGCATTTGGGGTTCGGAGAACCCACATGTGATTGTCGAAAAACAAATGCATCCACAACGCGTGACTGTATGGTGTGGATTTTGGGCTGGAGGCATAATTGGGCCATATTTTTTTGAAAAAGATGCTGGTCAAGCAGTGACTGTTACTGGCGCTCGATATCGCGACATGATTACACAGTTCTTTCTGCCAAAATTGGATGATATTGATGTGTCCAATATGTGGTTTCAACAAGACGGTGCCACATATCATACAGCCCGTGAAACAATTCAATTACTGCATGAGACATTTCCAGGTCGTGTACTCTCTCGTTTCGGTGATCAAAATTGGCCTCCTAGATTGTGTGATTCAACACCATTAGACTTCTTTTTATGGGGTTATTTGAAATCACAAGTCTATGTCAACAAGCCCACAACCACCCGTGCATTAAAGGAGGAGATTCAACGCTGCATCAACGAAATTCAGCGACATTTATGCAGAATGGTCATGGAAAATTTCAACAAAAGAGTGCGCATGTGCATGCAAAGCCGTGGAGGCCATTTGACTTATGTGTTATTCCATACATAACCCTATCCTATGTACTTTACGAGTCAATAAAAATATAACTATCAAAAGACTAAAAACGGCGTTTTAACTATTAACTTAACTACTATATTATCTAAAATATACTGCATTGAATTATTTTACATTGAATTATAAAAAGCGAAAATAATAAAGTTCTATAGTTTACCGGGAATATTTATATAAAATATCCATATCTTCTGCAATTATCAATCGTTAACGTATTAACATTTATTTGTCATGAATTCCTTTTTAACTTTTTTATACACCATAAATATCAATTATAAAATTTGGCTGTGATAATAATTACTTGAACACAGCATTTTCTATGTTTATAGTTATTTAGGTTTAGCCCTTAACTTTGATTTGCATTTATTTATGAATAGCCTAAAAAGTTTAGCAAACATCTATGAATAAGCCACAATGCACTTTCAGAAAAAACTGTAGTTAGAACTTTCCCTCACAGATTTTTCCTTGTCGGTATATAACTGAAAGATAAGATATAAATAGTTAGAACTGGAAAACTTAAAAAAATGATGCATAAAACTTAAATTTTGGTTGAAAAACAAATTTGTATATTCTTTTCACAAAACCACTGACCTAGCGAGAATTCAAATATTTTTACTTTTGTACAAAAGTACTTTTCGGCTTATGTACATAGTTAAGCCTTTAAAAGCAACACACTAGCTTAGTGGAAAGCAGTAAGAATAGCTTATCACCTATTCACAAATCTTATGCAATGAAAATTGGCAACAGAAGTAACAAGTTGACGGTCTTTTTATTTAGAGCCCGTTCACACGATCCCGAATCGGCGGTTTTGCCGTATCCGCGATTTTACCGTATAAGCCAGTGGCAATATAATTTAAATGAGTATATTCAGACGATACGGCATTTAACCGTATACGGTAAAATCCCCGATTAGGTCGATTTTGTCATTCGGTTTTGTCTCTGCAAATCGTTTTCGGTCGTACGGCAAAAAACCCGATTCGGTTTATAGTGGCAATGTATTTATATATGCAGTGCGTTCAGACGATTCGGTAATTTGACCGAAAGTGCGTCATTTTTTGTCTGGGCTACTGTGGAATAATGTATTGCTAGTATATAGTCGTTTTTGTGTTTTACACCGAGTACGGTGTAGGGTTGAGTACGGTGTACGGTTCAATTACCGTACCGTCTGAACACTCCAACCGAAAGACACCGAATCGAGAAAATATCCGATACAGCGAAAATACCGAATCGTGTGAATGGGCAGTTAGTGTCTACTTAAATCACTTATTTTCAGCATTTTGGAAATGTCGTGAGTAATGTAAAGGAAATAAACAACGAGTACACACAAATAAAATAGGAATGGAAAAAAGAGATGAGTATATAAAAATGTTTTCAATGTTCCATGTTTACATTCTGTAACTCTCGTTTTCAATGTTCCTGCAACTCTCGCATCGACAAAATTAAGTCGATAAACTCTGAAAATTGAAACAAATCTGAGTTTTTTGCATCTTTCAACGGTCGGAGCGAAAATTAAACGCATAAACTCAGCTAATAATACAAATAATAGTAGTAGTGCTTTCAGAGTTTTATGTTTCTAGGTCCTAATTCTCATTGGACTGTTGCACCACCTAATTTATTTTACTTACTTAATGATTAAAACTGGCTTCAAATAACTTACTAATATTTATCTAAATGCGTAATTTAGAATTGTTTCTAAATCTTCATTGTTCTGGCACCTAACAAGAGTAATTAATTTCACTTCATATTCGAATGATATTACTCTCAAACGAACCGAACACAATGAGAGTACCAAAAAGTTAAATAAATAAATAAATAAATAAATTAGGTGGCGCAACAGTCCATGAAGAACCAGGGCCTAGTGACTTACAACTCTCAACCATTCCTGTGTGCGAGTCTTGTCAGGGATGGAGGGGACTTACCGTTTTAATGCCGAATCCGAAAGGCTAATTTGAGAAAGCACTTTTCATGACAAGAATTACTCTTGGAGGATTTGTCAATTCCTCGCAAGAGGCAGTACCCGTGAAAAAAAGTTAGGTGGCACAGGCAGGGATTGAACCCAAGACCCCTTGCATGACAGTCCAACGCACTAACCATCACGCTACGGGTACTATAGTACCAAAAAGTTGTTCATCCACAATTTTGAATTTTCTTTGAACACCTCTGAACAGTTGACTACATCCGCAATTTTTCAAAGGTGGTCGCCATTTCTCAAATGTGGTGAGCAGAGAGAAAAGAGAGAAAAGTTTTTTCTCTCTCGTGGTGAGTATGTACACAAACTTGCATAAGTATTTGTTCCCCACATTTTTTTTATATAGAGTTATACATATACAAGTTGGTGGCCAAATCACAGCTTGTAGGCAAAAAGAGAGCAACCGTCGAAGTTGGTTCTCTCTATTAGTTCTTTTCTCTCTGTCTGGGGCGCTTTCAACGCAGCTCATCTCATTTTCAGAAACATTTCATACCGAAAATAAAAACTCATCCCAAAAATTTCACACTGGTTATGGTAGATAAAAGGTCCTTTTCCCATTTGAGTTTATGGTGAGTTCAAATTATTTTTAAATGTTTCGTCAATGTGAATGAAGATGCAGCCTTCAATTCTCATTTCAATGAGATAAAGCTTTTTATCTAAATACGAAAAGTCTCAAATGAGATAGATTTCTAAAATGATAGTGGTCTCATTTTTGAACTGATTTGCCCGCTGACGACGTGTCTGCGAATATTTTGAGGATCACACAACTATTTATTATTTTAAGTTTTTCACAAATTTATAAAAACTTATTTTTTCTTCAACAATCCTAGCCAATACAATATCTGCTAAAAAAGTGCGCTTTTGCCAAATCGTTTATATCTATGACTGAATGTGATTCCTCCTCCACTGCTTTACCCAGTTTATCAATAATTAAGCTAAAATAAATGTTCACTTGAGAGGGGGGGGTTAAATTTTGTATTTTTTTTGTTCATAAACGAACTGATGGGATTTATTCAAAAGCTCTGTTCCATATAATTTCTATTCTCTTTATTTGTTTCTGTAACAAGAAATATGCTCTTGTTCAAAAATTTAATATTTTATAACATACACTCACATATCACCAAAAAATATATAGGCATATTTCGTTTTTATTAATATTAAAATTAATTGAAAATGAAAATAATTATTTACATCGGTAAATTTCGTAATCCCATCACACAAATTAATTCAGAACACACGCGTCGTCGTTGGTGACACAGACCAACCAACGACTTTACCAACCCAGCCAGAGCGTACCGTACCAGGCTGAAAAACTATAAAACTATAAACCTACTGCAGCTGTAGCAAAAACTAAAATAAAATAAAAAATAAAAACAAAACAACAAACTAATAATTTCATCTATTTTGGTTGTCCGAACATAATCGCTAAACAAATCACTAATAAATTATTCGCATCGAAATACCACATAATATTTCGTTTCGGTTTGGGTCATTTCCCATGCAGAAAGTATACCTGCTAGGTCATATGCAAAGGACTTTCTATGTATATACATACAATATACATATATATAAAGTGTCAAGTTCTAACTAAATACATATATGTATATATGTACATATAGTTGACCTCACACGGGACACAAGAGGGTGCTTATTGGTTAAAAATGGATCGGATTGCATCTAAAAAATTGTCCCGCACGTACCGCATTCCGCACCAACAACTGCTGCGCCTATCTGCGGTACAAAATATTCCATTTAATCTCAATTTAAAACAAAAACTAATATAATTTAATTCGGAATATTGGATTGTTGCATGGAGCTGAAGTTGAAATAACGCTCCATTGGGTGAGGACAATGTCTGATATAGTTGGTGCGGAAAAGTGTAGAGTTTAGAGTATGATGCAGACTTTTGAATATTGTGTGGAAAAAGGGAATACTCGTAGCTTTGGAGCTCTATAGGCAAAAAAAAAATGCATAACCAGTATTGCCATTCTATATAAATTGTTACTAAAATGCTTAACACTTATTACAAGTTATAATTACCATGACTTGTAAAATTAAGTTTTTATTTAAAATTAAATTAATGATTTCAAAACCTCCCAAATTTTAATTAATACGTCAATAAGAAAACTGCCGTATTTTGAGTGACGAACATTTTTAAGTTTATGTTAAGAAACCGTAACATTCATAAAAATTGACTCTTTTATTTAGTTATTTCATAACCGAGGATATTTTTAACACAGCTAATTTTTTAAAATATTTTATTTTCTAACCCAAGTTATTTTTTACCCGAGGTTATTTTTAACCCTATATATCTCACGAACCAATAACGCTAGAGACTTGATAACGCGATACCAAACAAGTATATTTTCGGAAAAAAAATTCCAATTAACGGTTTTTTATAAATCAAAAAAACTAAATCTTTGTACTTCGAAAATTTTACGAACAAAAAACAAATTTGTGCAACGAGAATTAACGTCCTTAACATCTGGTAAAATTTTTAGAAAAATCAAATCAACAGTTAAAAAAAAAAAAAAAAAAGATTAATAAAAGTTGGTAAAAATTGATTTTCGACTCAAATATCTCTTCAAAAATTAAAAATATTGGCTTCAAACTAATTTTATCTTATTATCTTATAAGAAATATTGTTTTAAACATTCAAAAGAATTTTTTAGAAAAATCTAATTGACAGTTTAAAAAAAAATAAAAACCTAAAAAAAGGATTACTAAAAGTTGGTAAACATTGATTTTCAACTCAAATATCTTTTCAAAAATTTAAGATAATAGCTTCCAACTTATTTTATCTTATAAGAAATATTGTTTTTAACATTCGGTAAAATTTTGAGAAAAATCTAATTGACAGTTTTTTTACAAAAAATAAAAACCTAAAAAAATAATAATAATAATAGACGTAAAACTTATTAAAAAACAAGATGGAACTATTGGACACACGGTATACAGGAAGCCCACCCACACCGACAGATATTTGAATGCGAGTTCACATCACCACCCATCAAATTTTACATCCGTTGTGTCAGCTCTCGTTAATAGAGCATTTGCTTTGTGTGACAATGACCACCGTGAAGAGGAATTAAAACACGTTGACGCAGCTCTTTTGAAAAATGGTTATAATTCCAAACAACGCTCGTGGAAACCGAAAGAAAAAACAGTCTCAGAAAACCCAATTCAAGAAAAAGACGAAGAACAGGAAAAAAGGGCTTTTTTGCCCTATAGAAAAGGCGTTTCTGAAGCAATAGGACGAATCTTATTAAAGCAGGGCATAAAATCAATATTTAAGCCACCAGAAAAAATCCGCCAATTATTAAGATCTCCAAAAGATAAAATTCCCTTTCAAAATCCAGGAGTCTACTCGGTTCCATGTAGTTGTGGCTCATCTTATATAGGTGAGACTAAACGAGCAATATCAACAAGACTAAAGGAACATATTAAAGCCATACAAAAGAACGAAGTGACAAAATCAGCAATATGTGAGCATTTAGCGTATAATGAAGATCATTTTATACGTTTCGATCAGGCTAAATCTATTTCCACCGAAAGATTTTATGTCCCTAGGTTGGTGAGAGAAGCAATCGAAATAAAAATGCACTCAAACTTCAACAGAGACCAAAGTTTTAATCTTTCGTCGTCATGGGATCCTCTGATTAACATATTAAAGCTTAATAAAATCAAAGCTAATGATGACAACAAACACACAAATCAAAACAACCAGCTAACTGATGCAATTAGTTTTGCATGCTCACAAGAGTACATAAGCTCACAACAACAACATCCAGTGCAGTTGCAGCATAATGTACCATCTGAAATGCAAGAACAACCGAAACGGTATAACCTACGAACAAGAACAAACAATGACAAAACAACATCCACCCACAAGCCATCAGTCAACCCGTGACCACGATCAGTGAAATCTGATCGAAACGTCGGGATATTCTATCAAATACAAATTTGATTTGTTATTTATAATCGCGGTAAGTCCGAAAAGTTTATATTTTTACAATGTCGCAGTACCACGAAAAAAGTTTAAAATTTACTAAAAAAATAAATTAATAAAAGTTAGTAAAAATTGAATTTCGACTCAAATAACTTTTTAAAACTTTAAGAAATTGTCTTTGATCTAATTTTATTTTTTTTTTTCAATATTGTTGTCAATATTCAGTAACATTTTGGAAAATTGAATCAACGGTTTTTTTATAAAGAATTAAAAACCGAAAAAAAAATAACAAAAGTTGGTAAAAATCGATTTTCGACTCAAATATCTTTTCAATACTTTGAGATATTGGCCTTAAACTAATTTAATCTTTTAAAATATATTGTTGTCAACATTAAGTAATATTTTGAGAAAAAACGGATTGACAGTTTTCTTACAAAAAATAAAAACCAACAAAAAAATTAGTAAAAGTTGATAAAAATTGATTTTCGGCTCAAATATCTCTTCAAAAATTACACAATATTGGCTTTAAACTAATTTCATCTCACAAAAAATATTGTTTTCAGTAAATTTTTATAAAAATCCAGCAGTCCGTTTTTTCATAAAAAAATAAAATCTACAAAAAAAGTACACAAAATTGAATGAGGTTATATTTTAACCACGGTTAACCACGGTTAATAAATCAAGTTATGTTACAATCAGGGTTATTTTTTTAACCCATATTATTTCTTAATCCAGGTTATTTTATAACCTAGGATATTTTATAACCAAGATTATTTTTTTAACCAAGGTTTATTTTGAACCAATGTTGTTTTTGAACCTGGGTTATTGTATGGCCTCGGTTATTTTATATCCAAGGCTATTTTGTAACAGAGGACATTTTTAACCAAGGTTTTTCAAAAAATTAACTAAAAAACTGTATTATCTGGATGTACATAAATGCTGTCCAACCAGAAGCGCACATTTTTTAAGAACTCCGTGATGCTAAGTTGGCAGCACTGTTATGATTTTTAGAAAAAATCGGAAAAACTGATTCAGTTGTGGCCATAAAAGATACCCATTACAGGAACATTCGATTGCCAGCAGACGAAGCTATAGTCCAAAACATAGTTTTCAAGTGAGTCTGTTAGCCGTCGTTAATAGGAACTGGGTCGCGTTTTGGAAAAGAGCTTCTTATGCAAAGAATCTATCAATTAGAGAAACAAATCAGGCGAGTGATCCAATTTCAAGGACTCTATTATTGCATGCAGGGATCGTGGAGGTGGAAATTTACTCAACGAAACTTTTCGTTTTTGAATTGAAGATGTTTACAATAACTTTGTTTTGTGTAAAATTATATTGTAACACCCTATGGTCAAATTTGCATATATTGTGTACAGGTTAGAAAAAGGAAAAAGAAAACATAAATATACCTAAATGGCAACCCTGCATACTCTTAACAGAGATGATAATGAGAAACATTTGTTCCAAAATCATCAGGTTATAAACGATTTGGTGGTAATTATTGTTACCACAATCCTACTCCTGGTTTAGAAATTCCCCTATCCCCTCTAGAAGGATAATTTTACAGAGAATTTAAACCGTTTGACAAAAAATACATTAAATATTAGGTATGTACCCTAGTATAAAGTTTTTTAATTTGTCATTAATTCATGAGAATAGAATGAACATTTAAACCAATTATTTTACTGTGAACCAAAGCTTATCATTAAGTCTGGCTAACGAAATGAATGTACATATGTAAATTAGATTTTTCGTTAATAAACACTAACTCTAATGCCTATAGTTTTGTTGCATTTAAAAATATGAACTTACATGATACTGTATAGGACAACATTCAGTCTGGAAACGAAGTAGGTATACGATTACGATACGTTTGAGCGCATAAGTACTTTGCTATGTAGGTTAATTGCGTAGACGAATATCGCTCCAGTTATTACATACATATATACTTTTTGTTCGAAAAGGGAATGGTTTAAATAATAATTTTTAGACCTAAAAATTGCAAAAATATTGCCAAAAATCGAGAAAATTCCCCTAAGATAAAGTTAGTAACTGTAATTCATCTTAATATTACCAAAACATCTCACTTTGACCCCTTATGAATTCATTGACCACATCAGGCATTTGTCAGGATTTTAATTGGTAAAGACAAAAATAAATAGAATTTTGGGAAAGGCTGCATCTTTGAACTACCCTAAGGCCTCTTTCACACATGACGATTTTCTCCGTACGGAAAAAAACCGTACACGGCCGAAGTATATCTCAGTCGTTGAGGCGGATGTTTTAAATCGTCCGTACGAAAAAAACCCGTCTCCGTCCAGTGTGAAAGCTTTAGTTAATTTTATTAGTTTACTGTCCATGGCTCACGGATAAAAACCGTACGGATTTTAACCGTACGGACGAAACCGTCTCGTGTGAAAGAGGCCTAAGGCTTGTTTCACACTATACGGTTTTGACCGTACGGCAAAAAACCGGACGGCGACATTTTGTTAGAGGCGCAAAGAAGAGCATATACGCTTTCATATTATACGGTCACGGTTTCTAGGAAAATGTCACCGTTCGGTTTTTTGCCGTATGGTCAAAACCGTACGGATTTTAACACGTAGGCTACGTTCAGACGACCATATTTTTCTCGTATACCGTATACGGGATTTTATCGAATACAGTAGTGGCAGCAAGTGTTATATTTGTGCGTTCACACGAAGCCCATGCGGGAAAATCCCGTATTCGTGAAATAATTTGTTCCGTATACCGTACGAACTTGTCACTACTATCGTATACATGATTAGTAGCGCTTATCTTTATATTGTGTCGTTCACACGAACAAAATTTCATCGAATTCGTTCATTACGTTCAACGTTCATTACGTCGTGTTTTCGATTTTCGAATTATTATTATTTTTAAGCTTTTTCTAGTCTCAATAATAGATTGTCAAAACTAGCCATCGACATACGAAAATAATTATAAAATTTCTGTTCGTCATTTCTCAGGCTTAGGTAAAATTTTTCAAAACGTTTTTCACGCTGTGGACCATTCTCTAAAAGAGGATGTACCCAGAATCTTCGACGTACTAACCGTTTCTTATAAACATTTCTATACCAATACAAAATAAGTGGAATACGTGGATCCATGATGACGATGGTCGGTTGACTGCCGACAGTGCTGTGTCCTCTGCCACGCCTCAAAACCCGTACGTGAAAAAATCGAATCGAATATTTCTCGTGTGAAACACCGTCTCGTATTCGATAAAACCGCATACGTGAAAAAATCGAATCGAATAGTCGCCGTCTGAACGTAGCCGTACGGTTAAAATCCGTACGGGTTTTATCCGTGAGCCATTGGCCTCTTTCACACGAGACGGTTTCGTTCGTACGGTTAAAATCCGTACGATTTTTTTCCGTACGGACTTTGTTTTCACACATAACGTATTTTCCCCGTGAATCGTCTACGTTTGGTTATATTTTAGATATTTTTCTTTAGTACAAGTGACCACAAAAACGGACGGCAGACGAATAAAAATCGTCTTTTGTGAATGCGTTTGCGTAGTCACGTATGCCACTGATAAGACGGCGACGGCACGGTCGCCATTTAAGCCAGTGGCGTAAGGCCTCTTTCACACGAGACGGTTTCGTCCCTACGGTTAAAATCCGTACGGTTTTTATCCGTGAGCCATGGATAGTAAACTAATAAAATTAACTAAAGCTTTCACACTGGACGGAGACGGGTTTTTTCCGTACGGACGATTTAAAACATCCGTCTCAACGACTGAGATATACTTCGGCCGTGTACGGTTTTTTTCCGTACGGAGAAAATCGTCATGTGTGAAAGAGGCCTAAGAATTAATATTACTGTTTGGCATGTTTTAAGAAGTGGTTTTTATTAGCCAATTTGCTTTATTCCATTCCTACTTTTTTTGGCAACTACTAGTTTTAACTTTGTGGTAAGCACAGTGCATGACTGTTTTTTTTTTTTTTTTAATTTCTGTTTACTAACTATAATGGTTCTCGAGAGGTCTTCTCCAGATGAGTTAGTCAACATCTTGTCACTCCTTAAATTCCTTCCCTTCTCCAAAAGTCGCATGACGCCACCTAAATTTTAACAAAAACTTTCAAGTATTCATCTCTTTCTAACTGAGTGACGAAGCAATTCACACTCGTACTTGGTCGATGTATTTCGTTTCGTCCACCAAATCACTGTAGCGATAGTCAAGCTGCCATAAGATCAATGGACTCTGTCTTTAAAAAATTCACAGTCCTAAACTGTCAATTGTCACTTACGGAGATTTCAAAACAGTTCAATATTTAACTTTGTTAAGTGTCCAACATTTCTGAAAACTACAAAGCTGACAAACTTTAAAAAAATGGAACTGCTTTACATTTATTGAGTAACAAATCTAATATCGGGACAATTAGCTAGATGGACTATGATAACCACTTGCCTTTTAACAAAACTAATTTAACCAAAGATCAGGACACTAGCTAGCAGGCAGGCAAACTTTTCAATTTGGTACAAGTTATTTTCATGAAAAGATCGTGTGGGGCAAATGAGAAGATTTTTTCGTGCATACACGTCAAATCGTTGTGAATCATAACAAAAAACCCATGTTTTCAATTTTTACTTTGCATACTTTTGAAAATATTACTAACATCATCATAAACCATCAAAACTCTGGATTAGGTCTCCTTAATAAGACCTAAGCCGCCGCGCAGTCTGCGTAAGGCCGCGGCCACGCAGTAAGCGGCTGAGCGGCTGAGTGGAAAAAAAATATAAAACATATGAAATCATATAGAAGCGGCCACGCTATGAGCGAGTGGCGAAACAAAATTCTGAGCGGCTAAGCGGCGCCGCTCAGCAACCAAACCTGTTTTAATTTTTGGTAATGTTCTGAGCGGCAAGAAGTAAAGATGGCCAAAGTAAACATTGAGTTGTTAATTTCGTGTGTGCAATCTCGACTTTAACTACTAATCGCTCAAAAGCAGTCGCTCAGTGCCTGGCCATACGTCGCTTAGAGTTGCCTCTCAGCCGCTTGCCGCTCAGCCGCTTAGCCGCTCAGCCGCTTACTGCGTGGCCGAGGCCTAAGGCTTTACTGCGCCGCCGTTACCATAGAATGTACTTCCAAGAAATTTGCTGTGTCGGTTCTTTTACGCTCTTATGCTAGATAGGTTAACTGCTTACCAAAATCTAATAAGCATAATTTTTGTTACAGTATCTGCTTCGGGGTACATTGCGTATAGTTCATAGTTTTAGCATCACCGAAATCGTCTTATATTCTTACCGCAGGACTTCATCATAATTCTAAGTACAACAATATTGAAAGTCTACAATTTAATTGATACCAGTTTTGAAAAAAAAAGATGTCATACCACGCCCCCTTCATCGAAAGCCAAACTTTTTTGCAAAACTTCAAGATTCTACGAAAGCAGAAAGTTCTTCAACATTTTGATGAACTGTCCATTAGCCAGTCAATGATTTGACATTTATTTTGTCCTACCTTTGAATTTCAGTTTCTCAGGAATCAATATATACTTCGAAAGATCAACTCAGAGCAACATGAAATTGAAATTCAATGAAATTCCATCAATAATTACAAAACAATCGACACGTTTATCTATTCAATCAATATTTTGCTTTTGAATTATCCAAGCAAGTCATGTCCGTTAGTTTTGAAATTCCACGAACTTCTCCAAGAACCAACATCCCATTCTCTATTTGAATTCGAATTTTAACAAAATTAAGTCACCGCAACGCTCACGTTACAACAATGACAATTCAATAGTCCACCATACCAATTGACTATAGTTAACCAAACCACTTCCGATAATTCAATAATTTCAGCCCGTTGTTCCTCCTTGGTCTTATAAACTGGATACTCAAACATCATTGTACAGTAAAATTCAAGCCCTGCAAAATGGAATCCATAAGACTATACATTTACTGATGATGTCCCCTTTATCATTGCAAAAGAAAACATCAGTGCTGGTGGTATATTTCATTTCTGGATGATGTTCCTCCCGCGTTTTGGGATAAAATGGAAAACTTTAGCCATATAACCACAGTGAAGATGCCAAGAATTTAAGTCCCAATTGTGCCACGTTTTTGACTTACCTCTTTCATAGACTACGATACGACTGGAGTAGAATTCTATCTATATACATAAATATAATATCTTTCTATCTTTCTCGCTACATTTACAAATTTCATTTTCATTGTGCAACAAGAATGCTTCCTCGTCGTTCGTCGTCGTCATCATCGTAGGTGGTATATACTCCACTCACTCGTGTGCTAACAGCCATTTCAACAAAGTTTCTTCATCCTGACAACTAAGCTTCCAAAATGTTTGATTTCCCCATGGAGCAAGACTTGGTTGCTGCTTGCTGCCTGCTGCCAAACAACAAAACTTCAACTTTTGAGTTGGCTCCGCGCGTCCGTACCAACACAAACCCACTGTCTACGACCGACCCACCGACCAGCAATGATGCCACCAACCGAAGCAATGACGACGTCGTCGACGCCATGCGATGTGTGTAGGGAGCAACGCTGTAAAGTGCTGCACTCACGAGACTTCCTGCCACGATATGGTGGTCTGGTCTGGTGGCAGCAACCGCTGCCTCTCGCATCCGCCAAAATAAAACCAACCCTCTCTAACCATCTCTCACCCTCCTCCGACCACCCTTAAATGTTAAAACAGTACAAAAAAAAACACAACTGTCTAAACGAGTGAATATTTTATACACACTTTTCGAATTTGGAAATTATTGTTTCCATAAATGTTTTGCCATAAACATTGCAAACAACAACAAGTTTTCAAAGTCCTGTGGTGGATTTGATTAAATTTTCTATTTGGTAAGTAGGTATACTCGTTATCTATATATTTGTTAATATACATGCAAGTGTATATATGTATATAGGAGTGGAAGCCTGGCCTGGTGCCAGTGTGGGTTTTGAGCTTTGTCTGGCTCCCCACCGCACTTGACATATGATATTCAAAGAGATGGCCTTAATTAAGGTAGAACTTGTCGAACTGAGGTTTCCATTTCGACCTCTGGAGACGCAACTTGGTTCAATTGGGTTCACATTTCCTGAGAGAATTCGTATTAGCAGAAAATTCTCAGCCTCAATTCAACTCAATACAAGAAGCGTATTGAATGGTGGAAGTTTAGCTTTAGCTTTAGCTTTAGCTTCACAGTTCAGACAGACGAACAGGCAAAAGAGAGGAAGAGATTGAAACTGATTTGTGGCACTTTCAGAGGAGAAATACGATTAATGCAATCAATTTCAATTAAATCCAAATCAAGCTCAAGAAGTTTCTTTGGGTGTTACCACAGTTTTCTGGGAAATAAATTGAAGATAATAATATAATATTCACAGGCTACAATGAAAATGTTGTTAATTTTTTTTTCAACTTAAGCCAATATTATTTCTAAGTACAATGCTGTGGAAAGAGCGTGCACAAAATCATCAATTTTTGTTCAAGAACTTTTTTTTTTAAAATAAGCTCAAGCACTCAGCGTTTTTTTCTACCCCTATTATTCCAAGAAACAGTGTTAGTATTAGAAAAGCAAGAGAGGGCTTGAAAGGAGATGCACAAAGAAGAAAGGGTGGTTTGAAAGGAGATGTCGGTGCACATTGGTTTTGAATTCCTGAATATTGCAATGACTAGGAAAAACAGAGTGTGGTAAGGCGTTCCACATTCGCGTAGTACGGCTTAATAACGAATCTCTGTATTTAACTGTACGGCCGAAGTTGGACTCGAGGGTATACTGATGAGCATTCCTAGAAGCGCGAGTATTACGGTTGAACTGTTTTAAGGGAGAAATGCAGCTGGCTATTTCACTAGAGCATAAGAAAAGGGTCTGACAAGACTTACGACGATGTTCAAGCCAAGTAAATGAACTTATGATGATATTATTACCTATCAATTTAAATGCTCTACGTTCAATACTATCCAAGAGGCTTCAGTAAGTTGCAGGAGCACCAGCCCAGAGATGGGAGTAATACTCAAGCTTTGGACGTATATAAGTTTTGTAGATAACAGCCAGATCAGAAGGGGTGAAACATTTTTTGCATCACCTAAGGAAACTCAAACACCTTGCGGAATTTTTGGCTACATCGCGTATGTGTTCGTTCCACAAGAGGAGGTTGGTGACACACATACCGAGAATATCGAGATGTTCATTCTCCTTGATGCAAGTGCCATTCATGGATAATGGCAAGGGGGGTATATCTCGCTTTTGGTTTTTTGAAGCATCAAATTAAACGCGGTTTTTTATTCCCCATTGTACAATGCTGTTTAGGACAGAATTTAATGAGCTTATCATATTTTGTAATTGCAGTTCCACATCCAAAGAAGAGGGGTGCGAGTCTGAAAACGAATATGAAAAGGTAAGAGTATATCATCAGCGAAATAATGTATTCGATTAGAAGTTGCAGATAGGAGATCATTAATAAAAATGAGAAAGAGTGTTAAAGATAGAACAGAGCCCTGGGGAACACCAGCATTTATTTTGTGGTTTTCAGACTTGAACCCATTCAATACTACTTGTATTGAACGATCCGATCCGAACGAAGATTTGCTCCACTGTTCGGTGAGATGAACCATGAGATCACCAGTGGACCTATTGCTTCGAAAGCCGTACTGACGGTCATTAAGAAGCTTTCGATCTTCAAGATATTTCTTGAGCTGATAATTAATCAGCGTTTCCATGACCTTGGAAAAAAGGGACGTAAGTGCAATCGGTCGGTAATTAATGGGTGAAGAAGATTCGCCTTTTTTGGGGATGGACTGGACCATTACATTTTTCTATCTGCCCGGAACGAGACCTGAGGAGTAGGACAGATGAAAAAGCTTACGCAGTGGTTTTGCCAGTGTTAAAGAACACCTCTTCAGAACAATAGCGGGGATACCATCTGGACCAGCGGATTTATGAATGTTGAGATCTTTAAAAACTCTTGCCACAGTACGAGTGCTTAAAAAGATTGGTCCCATAGAATCACTAAGTCGCGCAAGTACAGGCGGAGTCATAACACTCATTGGCAGCGTAGGATTGCGAACTGCCTAGCAAAGAGATTAGCTTTCTCTAAAAAGTTAACAAAAGGAGTGGGTATGGAATGCTGTTTTTCATCCTCATAGAAAGACACCTGAAGAGTAGGAATGAAGGAAAAGCTTGCACAGTGGTTCCATGATCTTGAAAAAAAAGGACGTTAGTGCGATCGGTCGATAATTCTAGGGAGAGGATTAATCTGATAAGAAATTATTAATTAAGCCTACGTTCTGTGAATGTGATTTTTTCTTAAAAATAAAATAAAAGCTATGTATGTATATGAGAAATAAACTTCTAGAATTAATTTTATTATTCTGAAAAGAATTCAGGTTTCCACTTCTTGAAACTTTTCAATTAGAAGAATAACACTGCAAACTTTAAGGGTCTATGATCCTCATCATAGGAAAAAGCTTTTTACCTGAAAAAACCCCTAGAGACCTAAAATCGAATTGTGATTTCCAATCTGAGAACGAGTATGCTAACTTTTAAGGAAGTGTACTTATGATATTTTCAAATTTTGTTTGAACATCACTGTTAAACAGAAACAACATTGTCCTGAGAGTGTGTTTTTGATAAAAGTCTCAAATTTGAAAGGAATTTGTTTCATCGCACTTATTATCTTTTTCTTAGCCCTTATGTGTAATTCCCAGGCAATAAAGGGTTGAACGAACATAAATTTCTTTAACTTTGTGTGTGCTTTGGTTTGATTATCTTCTGTCTACATGGATGGATTGGATTTATACTAAAATACGGTTACTAAAGTGTCCCAAAGTAACTTTTAACATACACTAATCACTTTCTTACATGTAGAGTCTCGTAGATTATGTAAGTGTGGAATTTAAAAGACCAAAGTCATCATCATCTACATACATGCTCTTAAATGACTGACAGCTTAAGTTATTCTGGATTAACACTGAACTAAACTTTTTCAACTTTGCCACGTGTTGGGGGTTAATATGTTTTGATATTAACAAAGAATTTCGAAATTTCAAATATTTCTAACTGATGGAGTTTATTTTACACACGTCTATATTGAACGCCTTATCCATAAAAGATGTTTAAATAACAAGAGGGCGGAATTCAGAGTTTTTATCTATCAAAGCTATAAACATGATTTTTAAAATGTTTTTAAAAGGATAAAAAGAAAAAAGCGGTTCTTGAGCGCGTCTTATAAGACAGAAAGTAAAGAATCTACTTTTTATAAATTATGTCAGAAAAGCACACATCAAACAACTTCTTGGATTTTCAAAAATGTATTCTATGTTTAAAAAATTGTTTGTCGTTAAACCGTGAAAGTCAATAAACTTATTACTTATTTATTTAATCGATTCAATGAAAAATTGTTCTTAAAATGAAATTTTAAAACCTTTTGCTTCATTCCTATATTACAGATTTTAAAAAGTGACTTTAATATTTGTGTTACTAGCTTTATATGTATGTGTACTAGCTGACCCTACAAACTTCGTACCGTCTAACTTAATTTACGTTTTCTTTAATTGAATACAAAAAGTGTTTTCCAATAATATTAACTTCCCATAGGAAGTTGTAATATTATAATATTGTAATCGGTCCGATTTGTCGAATTGAAAATTTTTACATTTCTCGACGTTTCAAGGTCCCTAGAGTCAAAATAAAAGATTTTTAGAGAGATGTATGTCAATGCGTGTGTATGTACGTTCGTACGTCCGTAGGTTTGCGACGTTTTTTTCGTCGTCCATAGCTCAAGAACTAGTAAAGATTTGTTGTTATACAAATAATAATCCAGAAAGATACAGAAAGGACTCTCAAAAGGTGAAACTTTTGATTAACCCTAAATATCTCACGAACCACTAACGCTAGAGCCTTGAATTAAATTATATATATTATATATTGTAATGCGACACTAAACAAATATATTTTTGGAAAAAATCCAACTAACGGTTTTTTTTTTATAAATCAAAAAACCTAAACAAAAATATTTGTCACCTAGAAAGAATTTACAGTATTTTAACAAAAAATTAAAACATAAAAAAGCATTACTAAAAGTTTGTAAAAATTGATTTTCGACTCAAATATCTTTTCAAAAATTTAAGATTATGGCTTCAAACAAATTTTGTCTCATAACAAATATTGTTTTCAACATTCGGTAAAATTTTGAGAAAAATCGAATTGACAAGTTTTTTTTACAAAAAAATAAAAACCAAAAAAAAAACATTACTAAGGCGTGGTAAAAATTTACTTTCGACTCAAATATCTTTTCAAAAACTAAAAATATTGGATTTAAACTAATTTTATCTTACAAAAAATATTGTTTTCAACATTCGGTAAATTTTTTATATAAATCAAAACAAATTAAAATCTACACAAAATTGTTAAAAATTGATGTTCGGTTCTCGAAATCTCGTGAACAATAGAAGATATCGACTTCAAATTAATTTTATTCATCCAATTTGTATTTGTTTATATAAGAATCCACCTTGGAGACTACTACTTTAACGATACCAGCGATCTAAAAAATTCAGACATTACTTGTCTCCTACGCTTCATTCCAAGCTCCAATTGGTTCAACGAGTTAAGCTGATTGACTGATCCATGTGTATTTCGTATTTCGTATTTCGTATTTATTAATGACAATTTCACATTAAGATTACAATATTATTATAAGTGAAGGCTTTACAATATTTAAGAATGTTCGAAAATGTTTAACAAAGCAAGATATACATAATAATTATTTAATTTTAAGTTTATGTTAATAGGAATTAAATCTAGCATTTTTTTTTTATTCTTTATTCATTTTTATTCTTTTTGCTAAAGTATACTGGCCAAGTGTTTAAAAAGACGGTTTTTGAATGTGTTCGCGTTAATGA
Organism: Eupeodes latifasciatus; assembly: GCA_920104205.1. Taxonomy (NCBI): domain Eukaryota; kingdom Metazoa; phylum Arthropoda; class Insecta; order Diptera; family Syrphidae; genus Eupeodes; species Eupeodes latifasciatus. The sequence continues at coordinate 78,132,890 of OV049924.1, forward strand.
TACTTCTGATCGTTGTTGGTAAAGTGTTCCATAATTGAGTGGCGTGGACAAAAAACGTACGCTCTGATTGCAGGCAATAAAATCTGGGTTGAATTAGGACCGCGGTTCTAAGTGAACTTCCAAAAACTAATCGGTTGTACAAGTACTCAGGTTGACGAGACTGCATAATTACATGTAAATGGATAAGTGACCTAAACTTTAAGAGATTATCGAAAGTCAGACCCATTATTTGTTTTGAGTAACTAGAAATATGCTCGAAATATCTTATATTGAAGATGTATCTTGCAAGATTGTTGTATATGACATTAAGTTTTCGCCTTGTTGAGGAGTCAACACAACAGAAAACTTCACATCCGTACAACAAAATGGGTAGCAGGAGTGCTTTGACAAGCAACATCTTAGTTTTGACAGGAACATACTTTTGGGTTGACCATAATAGGCGCAAAGCACTATATAGCTTACCAATTGTAGTAGCTGCATGATCAGTCCAAGTTAAAGTTTCGTTGAAAATTATCCCCAGGTTCCTGGCAGAATGCACATAGTCAATGGTCGATCTACCGAGTCGAACTGGTGGAAAACTTGACGTATCTAAAATGCGTTTGTAAATGCATAGTGTCTTTGACTTCCCCGGGTTGAGAGAAAAGTTATGCTTTAGAGCCCACTGCAGAATAATTTATAGGTCTTCATTTATATGGCTGATAGCATTACTTATGCCATCTAACGGACTGCATGTGTATAATTGGACCTCGTCTGCGAACATATGAACATTGCAGGACTTAACTAGATGAGGAATTTCATTGACATATAGCGAAAATAATAGCGGCCCAAGAATGGAACCCTGTGGCTTCCCACAGCCACACATTGCTGACGATCGGTTAAGTATGAGTGCAAAAGTTTTACTGCATAAGAAGAAAAACCGAAATCATCTCTAAGCTTTTTACAAAGTGTAAAGTGATCAACCGTGTCAAATGCTTTGGAAAAGTCCAACAACGTTAAAAAAGTAGCACACTTAGTGTCCATCGATCTTCGAATATCATCTACAACAAGTAAAAGAGCAGTTTTGCAACTTCTGCTTTCTCGAAAACCTGATTGGTTTGAGCTTAGAAGGCGGTTAGTATTTAGGTATGCTTGGATTTGTTTTAAAATCGACTTTTCGAAAACTTTTTACAGGTACGGCAATATAGCAATAGGCCGGTATTCAGGGTTAGCAGAGTTTTTTGTCTTAGGAATTGGAAGTATCTTGGCATTCTTCCATAGTCTTGGATACTCACAAGTACTTAATATAGAGTTGAATAAATGAGTTATAAATTTTAGGATTTGAGGCACAACAATTTTCAAAAATTTAGGATTTACTTCATCTATTCCCACCGCGTTCGACTTAATAGATAAAATAGCCTCTACTATATCTTCTTCGGTGAAATGAATAAAGTAAAAACATTGTGCAGAATCATTAGCATTTTCAATCGAATTAAAGTGCTCTGAGTCATGAGTACTTGATGAATTATTTGTTGAAGGATCGGATACAGACACAAACTGGGTGTTGAGTAAGTTGCAATCTATATTAGAAGGAGTCTCTATGAGTCGTTTACCATTACCTAGTTTTCGAAGATGTTGCCATAATTTTTTTCCGGATTGGTTATCAGGATTCAATACATTTTCATAGTACTGTCGTTTGGCTGTTTTGATACGAAGCACAACTAAATTACGGAGAGAACGAAATCTTTCATGAAACACATCAAGTTTAAAGCGCTTCCAACGACTATAGATAAGATTTCGTTTTCGAATTAAATCAGTTATAGATCTATTCAGCCAAGGCGGAGAGCTACAAGCAATCCTTTTGAACTTAAGAGGGACATGACGACCATAGAGCTCATACAAATGACCCTGCAGAAACTCTACCTGTTGGTTTACAGACTGCATTTGATAAATTTGTTCCCACGTTATATTCTCAACGTCATATTGCAGATTCTCATAGTCAATCGCCTGAAAATCCCTATAACTTATAATAGTTTCTGCTAAATCAAATTGTATATCGTAGGTTAAATATATTAAGTCATGTTTAGAGAAACCTGACGCAGAAAGTAGGTTGTAAAATAGGCTTTTCTCTGCATTGCCAACAAAGAACACGTCAAGAAGAGTGGGGGTTTCGTTATTTGCAAAGTGAGTTGCCGTCGACACATTTACAGGCAAAAGGTTCAAGCTTTTAAATTTATCAATTAAAGAAGCGGAGGAACGAGTATTTAGCAAGTTGCAATTAATATCTCCACACACAACTATGTTTTGGAGCTATAAAAGAGACTCTTTCTAAAGAGTAAATAACCGGAGAAATATCTATGTTTTTTTTGGCCTATAAATCACCCCAAGCAAAATACTCTCCAATCCACAAGTTATCTTAAGAAACAAGTAATCAATGGCACAATTTTCATCTGACCTGCAAATTTCCTGATGACCCAATCCGTTTCGCAAATAAACCGCCACACCCCCGCCTACCCGACCAATTCTATCTCTACGAATAAGCCTGTAACCCTCAACATCAAACACAGAATTTGGAAATTCACAGGAAAACCAAGTTTCAGATATACATATGACGTCAACCTGAGAGTTAGTGAACAACCACCGAAATTCGTCGAGTTTTGAATGCAAACTTTACGCATTGAGATGGCATATGTGTAAACCTTTTTTCCGCGAACGTAAAACCCGAATCATTTGAAATAAGTTTTCATCCATATCACCCACACTAAACTCATTACCATAAACATCTGATTCCATTGATAATTTTTTTTCTAATGGGATTGGGTATATATCAGAGCATCAATAACACGATATATGTGTAAAAACAAAAAAAATAAAAAGGGAGTTTAAGAGAAAATTCGCTGTTCAAAATAAACTCTAACGTTTGACCAATAATACAAATAAATTAAGAGAATGAAACAAGATAAAATATTAGAAAAGAAAATAAAAAATAAAAAAGAGAAAGGAAAAGAAAAGAAAAATTAATTACAGTACTTATAGTAAATAAACTTATGCAGCTTGAGTATGATGTGCTGTTGTTGTTTGATCTTCTCTCTGCTGACATCTCATCGCGGCAGCATTTGAACTGTCGAGGTCATCAATAGCCAAGCTTCTCCCGTTCTCAGTTAATTTGACGAGCACAGAACCAAGGTGTGTGTACACAGAGAATAATTGCTTTTTCTTTTTCATGCTCACTGCGTGTTGAAGAAGAGTTCGATTTTTTTGTGACAAGCTCTCGTTCACAAAGACGCTGGCATTAGAATTGAATCCGAGATCATGCAACGAGATCGGTCGCTTTGATTTCTTGCGATAGCTAGCAAGTGCCTTTAACATGGTACTTCTCTCACCCACACTGTTGAATTGGAGGATGACAGGAGGGTCGTCATTTTGATTACGGGGTGTTGTTCGAAAAATGCTCTTTAAAGCGGGGGGTGGTAAGTCAATCGAGTTGCAAAGCTTGTCGAAAATGCTATGCAGGTTCTCATTCAAGAGCTTAGGAATACCAAAGATAACAGCGTCAGTCAGATATTCTTTCTTCTCCAGAACGTCACAACGCTTCCTCAACTGCGAAATTTCCTTCTTAACTAAATTATCCACATTATTTTCAATAGTTTCGGTCCTCTGAATCAAATTCGATATGGCTAAGCTAATGTTATTAACGTGATCGTTTAATTGTTTTTCCATGTCATGAACTTTTCTTAGTAATTCATTTCGAATTTTTTCTAACTCTTCCCTAAAAGTTGCAATTATATTTTCGGTTTGTTTTGCTAATTCGGTCTGAAGAGTTTCTTGACAGAACCATGATTTAACGGGAGTGATTAATTGGTGTTGGTTAGGTTGTAACACAGTTGAAGTTCCGGGAGAATCAGTGTCGTGTTTCCTTGGGGTTGCCTCAGTTGATTCACTTTCGGAGAGTTTCGCATTAGAAACGTCAGATTTACTTGTTTTTGGTGAATTCACATTAGGTGGTGGTGCGGAAGAGAGTAGCTTTTCTGATATCGGTTTCTTTGCCTTATTTCTCCTATCGACGGGTGTTTTAGTTGGTGCTTGAAGTTGCTGATGGTCTCGGTTTACGTTCGACCTGGTTTTAGCTGAAGACGAACTCGACATCGTGCACTATATATAGTTTCGATAAAAAAATGGCGGGAAACAATTGAGTATGTGCAAATTATTTTACTTTTTTTTGTTCTTTATTGAAGTGAGATTAAATTGTTTGATTTTTAATTTAATTGTTTTGGTAAATGCACGCGTTTAAAGACTTTTGCCGGAGGAGATAATTAAAATGCGTCTATTCACTCTCGAACATGTTTGTACATATCATGTGGTATCACAACGGACCATACTTTGGTCTAAGTGTGTTGGACGTCCCAACCAACAGCCACTTTAAGCTAACCTTAACCTAACCTATATAAGAAATACATTTTTTTAAGAAATGCTACTAAAATTGGTAAAAATTGGTTTTCGAAAATCTCGTTAACAAAAAAAGATTTTGAAATAAAACTATTTGCGTATAATGCAAAATATTGTTGGTGTTTAATGAAGGTTTTTAATCGTAGCTTTTCCTTCAATTATATTTGTATTTGTAAAAAAATACTTATTAAAAAAACTCATTATTTGGCAGTAGTAAGATAGCGTATATCAAATCTCTGTAAATTGTGCAATATAGGTAAGAAAGAAATGTGATATTTTGGCTACAATAAAAAAAAAAAAAAATATTGTTGGTAATTTAAAAATTTATAAGAATAATGCAAGTGACAACTTTTTTAACAAAATACGAAAACCTACTAACTTTAAGGCAAGACAAATCGACAGATAGGATGGGAAGTTATCAGTGTGGGTCGCATCCCAGCCTCTTTTTTATTTATGTTTTGTTTTAACTGAATTTTCTCGATATTTTGATATTTTGGCTCATTCTGACAATTTGTGACAAAAGTTTGAATAGATCACGTCATCTTTTGTAGAAACTTCGAATTGTAAATGTCGCTGACCAAAGGTTAACATAAATCTGTTTGTGGCCGGTGAAACATAGTATAACATTTTTTTCCCAGTTTCAGACAGAATGCACTATTTAAATCATGTGTCTCAAAAATATTGTAGTACTTCACCAGTTTGCTTAATTTTCCTAAGTTCCAAAAGAATTCTCATGTTCACACTCTACAGTAATCTCAGAACTCAGAACAACTTAGACATGCAAACGAACATGCCTAGTCAAATATTATAGCAACAGCGATGTGCGATGGTAGCGAAACGAGTGGAGCGAAAATAGAACGAAAATCAAAAGAGAAGGAAAAGATCCAGAAAATTCGATAGACAGAACCATCGAGAAAGAACTAATAGAGAGAACCAACTTCGACGGTTTTTCTCTTTTTGCCTACAAGCTATGATTTGGCCACCAACTTGCATATGTAGTAACTCCATATAAAAAAAATGTGGGGAACAAATACTTATGCAAGTTTGTGCACATACTCACCACGAGAGAGAAAAAACTTTTCTCTCTTTTCTCTCTGCTCACCACCTTTTAAAAATGGCGACCACCTTTGAAAAATGGCGGATGTAGTCAGCTGTTCAGAGGTGTTCAAAGAAAATTCAAAATTGTGTATGAACAACTTTTCGGTACTTTTTTTTTTTTTTTTATAATAAGCAAACACTCAAGGGGATATTACTACCCTTATTATGCAGATGCACAGTGTGAGCACTAGGAAGAGGAGAGAGGGTTTAAAAGGAGATGTCGGTGCACATTGGTTTTGAATTCCTGAATATTGCAATGACTAGGAAAGACAGAGTGTGGTAAGGCATTCCACATTCGCGTAGTACGGCTAAAGAACGAATCTCTGTATTTGACAGTACGGCCGAAGTTGGGCTCGAGGGTATACTGATGAGCATTCCTAGAAGCGCGAGTATTACGGTTGAACTGTTTAAGGGGAGGAATGCAACTGGCTATTTCACTAGAGCATAAGCCGTTAAAGTAACGGTAAAAAAGAGTCAGACAAGAGACCTTACGACGATGTTCAAGCGTAGTAAATGAACTTATGATGATATTGTCATCTATCAATTTAAATGCTCTACGTTCAATACTATCCAAGAGGCTTAAGTAAGTTGCAGGAGCACCAGCCCAGAGATGGGAGTTATACTCAAGCTTTGGACGTATATAAGTCTTGTAAATAACAGCCAGATCAGAGGGGGAGAAAAACTTCTTGCATCGCCTTAGAAAACCCAAACATCTTGCGGCATTTTTGGCGACATCGCGTATGTGTTCGTTCCACAAAAGGTGGTTGGTGATACACATACCGAGAATATCGAGATGTTCAGTCTCCTCGATGCAAGTGCCATCCATGGATAATGGCAATTGGGGTATATCTCGCTTTAACGATAAAAGACAGCATTGCGTTTTCGAAGCATTAAATTCCACGCGGTTTTTTAATCCCCATTGTAGAATGCTGTTTAGGTCGGAATTTAATGAACTTATCATATTTTGTCGTTGCAGTTCCACATCCGAAGAAGAGGGATGTGAGTCTGAAAACGAATATGAAAAGCTAAGAGTACTATCGTCAGCGAAACAATGTATTGGATTAGAAGTTGCAGACAGGAGATCATTAATAAAAATGAGAAAGAGTGTTGGAGATAGAACAGAGCCCTGGGGCACACCAGCATTTATTTTGTGGTTTTCAGACTTGAACCCATCCAATACTACTTGTATTGAACGATCCGAAAGGTAATTACTAATCCAATGAAGCAGGGATTCGTGAAAACCGAAAGCACGCATTTTCGATAAGAGGGCCTGATGCCAAACCCTATCAAATGCTTTTGAAATATCAAGTGCAATAATCTTACTTTCTCCAAAGCGATGTAAAGATTTGCTCCACTGTTCGGTGAGATGAACCATGAGATCACCAGTGGACCTATTGCTGCGAAAGCCGTACTGCCGGTCATTAAGAAGCTTTCGGTCTTCGAGATATTTCTTAAGCTGATAATTTATCAGCGTTTCCATGACCTTGGAAAGAAGGGACGTAAGTGCAATCGGTCGATAATTAGAGGGTGAGGAAGATTCGCCTTTTTTGGGAATAGGCTGGACAAATGCAGTTTTCCATCCACTCGGAACGAGACCTGAGGAGTAGGACAGATGAAAAAGCTTACGCAGTGGTTTTGCCAGCGTAGAAGAACACCTCTTCAGAACAATAGCGGGGATACCATCCGGACCAGCGGATTTATGTGTGTTTAGATCTCTTAGGACTCTTGCCACAGTACGAGTGCGAAAAAAGATTGGTCCCATAGAATCACTAACTCGCTCAAGTACAGGCGGAGTCATAACACTCACTGGCAGCGTAGAATTGGCGGCGAACTGCCTAGCAAAGAGATTAGCTTTCTCTAAAGAGCTAACAAATGGAGTGTCATTGACAACGAGCGTAGGAACCGAAGAAGATGAAGAATTCCTCATGTTTTTTACAAATGACCAAAAATTTTTACTGCCTTTGGGACATTGCAGTATTTTTTGCCGTAATTTTTGGTCATGTAAAAATTTGGTTCGTCGAATATGGGCGTTGCAGGCCTTCCTGGCTTGTTTGAACTTTTTCCGGCTTTCCTCAGTACGGTTGGCTTTATAGCAACGGAAACTTACCTCTTTGGCCCTAATAACCTCTTTACAGCTCGCATCAAACCATGCGTTTTCCTTAGGTCTGATACTTTTAACCCTATTCGGAATAAAAGTTCTCATTCCCAGGAGAATTAAACTTGTGATCATATCAGCGCTGGCGTCAACGTCACTATCGAGGAAGCAAAGTGACCAGTTAAAGATCCTGAAGTAATTATTGAGACCGTCCCAGTTGGCTTTCTCGTATTGCCAAACGGTTCTCGTAGGAGCTCTTTCTTTAACTGGAGAGTTTTTACACGAGAAATTAGCTGATATGACACAATGGTCAGATGTGCCTAGAGGAGATAGAACACTAACAGTGTACTTATCAGGGTCAGAGGTAAGAAACAAGTCAAGAGTGTTTTCTGCTCGACCTTCAACGTCCGATATTCGGGTGGGCTCGTTGACCAGCTGAGTTAGGTGGTTCAACTCAGCGAAGATTTCTGCACACACTCCATCGGGTGTTGTCTGGCCTGAATGTTGAAGCCATGAAGAATTGTGTACATTGAAATCGCCCGTAACAACGATTTCAGTGCGAGGATAGGACGAAACAATTCTTTGGATGGAGTCAGACAAAGCATCAAATTCACGAGAAGTTGATACTCTGTCTAAATTTGGGCTTCGATAAAGGAAGCAGTAGTGAATGATTTGCTTATTTACGGAGAATTTAAACCACATATAATTAAAAAAGGAATTGGTGCAAAGACCATATTGTGGTAAGAGCTGATAAGCAACATCATTCCTAATGTATATGGCGAGGCCATGGTGGGAAAAGAATAAAGGCACTAAGCTATACCCATGAATAAAAAATTCAGCAGGATCGGAATCCTCACCTACTTGGGTTTCACTTAGTGCCAAAACAGCTGGCCTGTATGAAACAGTATGGCGGTATGCCAATACAAAATTTGCCCTTAGCCCACGAATATTACAATAATCTACTCTGAATTGTCCAGTCATTGCAAATAAAAAAATTACTAAAACCAATACAGAGAGATGACAAAATAAAATTCACTGAATTGAAACACAGAATAATTATCAATACCCTTCACTGCTAGTGTTATGCCTTAGCAGTGATGAGAACCGATCCGACCCTGTGCTGCAAAACAGTAAATTCAATTAAAATAATCTGCTGAAACACAGATTAGCATATGCACCAATTCCAATTGCAATTGATACATAAACTAGGCTGTGAAACTGTGGAAGAAGGGGAAAGTAAAGATGGGATGGTACTCACTGTGATGTGCTGTGCTGAGTGGCTTATCATTTTTGTTTGTTATAGGTGTTTTTTGTTGTTCTTGACTGTCATTGTGTTCGTTTGATATGAATATCATTCGAATATAAAGTGAAATTAATTACTCTTGTTAGGTGCCAGAACAATGTAGATTTAGAAACAATTCTAAATTACGCATTTAGATAAGTATTAGTTAGTTATTTGAAGCCAGTTTTAATCATTAAGTAAGTAAAATAAATTAGGTGGTGCAACAGTTCAATGAGAATTAGGACCTAGAAACATAAAACTCTGAAAGCACTACAACTATTATTTGTTACCGTTATCTTATTACCGTTGAAAGATGCAAAAAAACTCAGATTTGTTTCAATTTTCAGAGTTTATCGACTTAATTTTGTCGATGCGAGAGTTGCAGGAACATTGAAAACGAGAGTTACAGAATGTAAACATGGAACATTGAAAACATTTTTATATACTCATCTCTTTTTTCCATTCCTATTTTATTTGTGTGTACTTACTCGTTGTTTATTTCCTTTGCATTACTCACGACATTTCCAAAATCCTGAAAATAAGTGATTTAAGTAGACACTAAATAAAAAGACCGTCAACTTGTTACTTCTATTACCAATTTTCATTGCATAAGATTTGTGAACAGGTGATAAGCTATTCTTACTGCCTTCCACTAAGCTAGTGTGTTGCTTTTAAAGGCTTAACTACATAAGCTGGGTCAGTGGTTTTGTGAAAAGAATATACAAATTTGTTCTTCAACCAAAATTTAAGTCTTATGCATCATTTTTATAAATTTTCCAGTTTTAAATATTTATATCTTATCTTTCAGTTATATAGCGACAAGGAAAAATCTGTGAGGGAAAGTTCTAACTACAGTTTTTTCTGAAAGTGCATTGTGGCTTATTCATAGATGTTTGCTAAACTTTTTAGGCTATTCATAAATAAATGCAAATCAAAGTTAAGGGCTAAACCTAAATAACTATAAACATAGAAAATGCTGTGTTCAAGTAATTATTATCACAGCCAAATTTTATAATTGATACTTATGGTGTATAAAAAAGTTAAAAAGGAATTCATGACAAATAAATGTTAATACGTTAACACTAAGTTTAAGAAAATATCGATTGATAATTGCAGAAGATATGGATATTTTATATAAATATTCCCGGTAAACTGTAGAACTTTATTATTTCCGTCTTTTATAATTCAATGTAAAATAATTCAATGCAGTATATTTTAGATAATACAGTAGTTAAGTTAGTAGTTAAGGCATTACTATTGAAATAAACATAACATATGTTCATTTATAAAAAACATGTACTCGTTCAAATATACAAATAAAGTCTAGTCTAAAAAACCTTAACCTTGTTATACTCTTTCTGCACACATCCTTTCTTGTTTTGGTTGTTAATGCCATCTATCTGTAACTCAGAGAAGGTTGTTAATGCCATCTATCTGTAACTCAGAGAAAGAGAAGAGAAAAACAAATTCACCACGAACTACCGGTCTAACTTCTTCCGGTATTTATTGACAAACAAAAATGTTTACCTAGAATTAATTTGAATTATAGGAGTATTTTTGTAGATATAAAAACGACAAGATGTTAGTAAAATTAAAGAAAGAAATTCATGAGAATTACAAAAATATTATAATGATACTTTAAAAAACATAGCCTTCTTGGCTATCAATAAACAAAAATGAGAAATGTCGCATTTCCCGGAAGTGATGTTTTTTTGTGTACTCTTTTCCGAGGTGAAAACATGTATACACCGATACGAATTCAACACGCTATAAAAAATGAGAGTAAGAGGTTTCGAAGAGACGGAGACGAGGAAATTTGGTTCTCTCATTTAGTTTTTTCTCTCTCGACAGAACGTTTGTGAATCTCGGCGAGCGTGGTCAGCAAGCAGATCGATCCGTGCAATTAATTTTGCGACGGGCTGTGAATATCCGATTGCCTGCAATCGAAGATCCACAAGCCTGGTACCACTTGCACCTTAGTGTTCGCGGCCACCAAAACGCCACACCAAAACAACCATCAAATAGTTGCCGTCGTTCGCACAAGTTTGCTGCTACACAAAACCACCACCAAATCGTCGCCGTTGTCCGCACAAGTTGCGTTTTCCATTGGTTGTGAAGATTCGACTGCCTGTCCGTCGAGGTTCCGCTGCTAGACATCGTCTGTCGCACAACCTAGGACCAAGCGCTGTGAAGATCCGATTGCTTGCCAATCGAAGTTCCACGACGCCTTTTACCTCGTGCACCACAGTGTTTGCTGCCACAAAATTCCACACTAAAACACACCACCAAATCGTTTCCGTCGCCGTCGTGGTCCGTAAAACCCCGAAGTGCCTTCGTACCATCGACAGAAATCAATCGTCGGGCTGTGAAGATCCGATGGGGCGACTTTCGATTACCGCAGCACGAATTTCGTTCTGATTTTTTTTGTACAGTTAGTTAGGGGTCTCAATAGAACATGTTTTAAATTTTAAGGCGAGGAAACACCGTTAAGTCATAAAAAAAAATATTTTCTTTTTTGGACTTTTTTGTATTGCGTTTTTTGAGCTTAAAACAAGTTTTTTTTTAATTGATACTACAGTATACTAAGAGCTAGGTATGTAAGGGGGGGCATGCTGCCCCCCTGCAACCCCCCTGCTTGGAATCACTATAGGATTTGGGGTGGGTGCGAGTTTGGGTTTTGCAAAGTACTTTTCGCATTTAAGCACTAAAAACAAAGAAATCCCCAACGAAAAAAAACAAGTATGGCAACACTGAACAAAAACAGGGAAGAAATGTCAAAATCAACCATTTTTGCGTGTTTTGTATGTAAAAAAGTGAACTTTGAAAATTAATTTAAAATAGAAATAAATGTTTCTTCGCTCTAAAATTGCTATAATTATTATTTATTTGTGCATATCTATCAAATAAAAAAAACCGCGTGTCGAAATTCGTGCTGCGGTAATGGAAAGTTGAGCCGTAAACCCATTTCAATTAAAGTCATTCTCTTTTTTTTTTAATAATTAGTTAAGAACCACGCAACACCACAAGGCAAGAATGCGCCTCATCTTCCCTTCTTGGAAAAGCCCCGAATGTAAAGTGGCTGAAGATATACCCGGTACAGTATCCCATAATGGGTAAGTCGATTGTTAAAAGAAAATGATATATTTTTGAAATGGAGTTGTAGATGTTATTGGTCATTTTAGTCGAAAATTATTTATTGCTGGTTTCATACTATTTTCTAATATTATTTATAATTATAATACGTTGGTTTCATACAATTTTTTCTTAACGTTTTGTAAATACAATCTGGATTCCTATGTAAATACTTTAATACGATTGTTTTACTGACCAAAAGAATATTTACTCTCCCCTGAAGTTCATGTTTGTTGTTCTCGAGGGGCATGTCGTGTGAGCAGCGGATTTCTTTTCATTTTCTGTTGATATGATTTCCTGTTAAGATGCGGTTGAGGGATGGATAGGGTTAGAAGAGAATAGTAGGGATTGGATATACTTGCGCGTATGTGAATTAGCGATCGCACGCGTTTGCTAAAGGGGTCATTGTTTAATCCGAGCGTAACAGTGGCGTAGGTTGTAAGGGAAGGGAAAGCTCAGAGAGGGAAATGCCAGCTATTAAATCCTCTCACTAAATGTTTGCGTCAGTAGAGTTTAGAAAGGACTGTGAAGCAAAATTTGGGCCGTAGAGGAAAATTTGAGTTTAGGTTAGACGTATTCAGGCTTTTTAAAATAAATAGTAACCCATGTCTAGGGCAGGTAGCAAGAACCCTCACCATCCGTGGAGCTAGCGGGAAATGGATTAAACCTGAGCTGCATGTGCCTAGACACCCTCTTGTCAGGTTGCCCGGTTCGGCCTAAGGGTCCTTGGACTTAGGTCAGAAGGGCGAATAAGTGTGATGAGAGGTTGACGAAACCGGCTTTTGGCGAAACGTATGAGTTAGGCTGGGGACGTTCGTTACACTTTTCCCTACAGATCATGAATAAATTCAGTCTAGTCTAGTCTCTCATTACAGACGGTTCTCACTACAGACTAAAAGCTTTTCTTTATAATTCACTTTTCATTGTTTTCATTATGGATATCCAATGTTCCGAATGTAATTTCTCGGCTTCTAAGTGCGATTTAATATTGTGCGGAGTTTGCCAATCCGGTTTCCATTTTAAATGTACAAAATTGACTAATTCCGATCGTGCTACGCTTGATTCTAATGAAAATATTTTCTGGAAGTGCGGTTTATGCATTAACTTTTCTTCTATAAGCTGCATTCAAATTGTCAAAGATTTTTATCGCATTTTTACTGAGCGCAAATCTGATATTGATAACATTGTGAAACCAATACGCATGACACGCTCCCAAATTAAGTCAGTTCCTACGGTTCAAAACAAAAACAACAAACAACTCTTAAAAGAAAAAAACATTTCTTCCTCGCCAAGTTTTGTTTACTCGCTGCTATCAAAATCTTCTCTATCTCCGTCACTTGCATCAAAGTATGGTTCCAATAACAAAACCCTAGTAAAAAAACCGGTTTCATGTAAGAAAAGTTCAAAGGCAGCAAGTAATTCAAACTCTTCTACAAGTAATGATCATGCTAAACGATCTACATCAAAACATACGATGGCTTCGTCCGTTGCTGCTGGCCCAACATCACTATCCGATGGCTCCGATGAGACTAATGTGAATGTCTATGTCGCTGTTGTTGATGCTAATGCCGCTGCAGATACCAACGTTGCTGGCTCTGTTGCTGTGATTCTGGATGGTTGTGTTGATGCTGCTGGAGGTGTGGAGGAGAAAAGTAATCCAAACTCGTCTACGACTACGAGTAATGATTTTGCTAAAACATCTACATCAGAACATGAGGTGGCTCCGTCCGTTGTAGCTTGCCCAGCAATACTATTCGATGGCTCTGATGAAACTAATGTTGCTGCTGTTGATGTTGTTGGTGCTAATGCTGCGATCCTGGATGGTCGTGTTGATGCTGCTGAAAGTATGGAGCAAGTTGATATGGAAGATGATGTAGGGGTTGCCAATGTTGCCTTTAAGGAGGTTGAAAAAGGTACTTTCACCAAAAATTTAAAGCAAACAAAAAATGTAAATGATCATCGTTCCAAAAAAAAACATTGTTTGGTACTGCTGCTGTTAGTAATGGTGAATTTAATCTGTTCAATCTTTTCAATCTGTTCCCCGGCTTCGTTTTCTACATCTTTCTCGGTTGGAGATCAAAGTTACTGAGGAAAATGTTAAAGATTATGCTGCATTTAAGCTAAATATTCCAAAGAGGTCTTTGCGTTGTACGAAGCTTATTAAAAAAGATACTGATTCTAGTTCACTTCGTTATGTCAATTTTAAGTTGGGTATTCCTGCTAATATCTTCGATTCGGCCTTAGACCCAAAAATTTGGCCCGTGCATGTACAAATCAAAAAATTTGTAAATTTTCCCAAGAAAGAGGACAATTCCAAGGTGAAATAAGTTGGTGCTCTGCAATCCCAGCAAATATCGACATACCTCAAGTAAACTACAGTACATCACCATCTGCGTCTAAACTGAGAGTTTATTTCCAAAATGCTGGAGGTATAAGAACTAAATCTCATCAATTATTTACTTCATCATCACTTCATGAGTTTGACGTCATCGTTATTGTGGAGACTTGGCTGAATCCACATTTTTTCTCAAATGAATTCTTTGATAATTATTATCAAGTATACCGGAAAGACCGACCTACCTCAACAGGAATGGACCGAGGTGGAGGTGTGTTGATAGCTGTAAATTCGAAGTTCAATGTAAATTGTTAAATGATTCTGATGATATCGAGCAAATCTATGTGTGTTTCAGCTCTAAAGGTCTTAGTTCTAAGGATTTTTATTTTATCGCAAGCTATATAAGACCACGTAGTACAATAGATTTATATTCTGTTCATATTATTAATATAAATTCTTTAATTAGTGAATTGACAACTGATCAGTATCCTTGCGTACTAGGCGATTTCAATCTTGGTGAAATCGACTGGTGCTTCATAGAAAATGAATTCACATTAGTTCCGTTCAATACATACAAAGAAATTGAAAGTTTAGTTGTCGATTCATTATCTTCACTTAATTTATTTCAAATTAATCATAGATTCGTATATCTATAGTTAAAAAAGCAAATGGCTTATATTTTGCTAAGATAAATGGTTGTATAATGGCTGGTTGGTTATATGGTTTCTTATGTTGAGTTATAATTGCTGATGACACTATTTCCTTAACTTATCCCCTTAATTAACTTTTAAAGATGAGTACATTCATTCAGTTTTCATCGTGAAAATATTCCACGCTACACTTTTAAATGGTTTTTGATTTCAAATCATTTATCTACATTTAAAACTGTTGATCAGCATTTGGGGACCTAAATCACAACCGAATAAAACACACTTATTGTCAAAATCATTAAAAGAACATACTCTTGAATCTTGAAGATTTTTCCCCTTTTTAAACACTTAATACAACCATAATCTCTTTTGGCAAGTCAAAGTGAAACCTCAGAAAATAAACTTACCTTGATTTTAAAGCTCCTCATTCTACGTTCTATAAATTCAATAAAGTAAAATCTCACACGTTACACGTAGGTACCTATACAAACCGTAGCAATACCATTTCGTTCTTGGCAAGTTTTTCCATATAAATATCAAAAATGTACTTAAACTAACTCTGAGCAAATAAACTTCCATAAATCATTTTCTTGAAGAATAAAAAAGTAAAAAGAAAAATGAAAAGCAAATCCCCCATAATATGCAAGTTCAACTAAAAAATCTAACCTACATTTATTCGAGACTCTCTCAAAAGTCTCAATGTTTAACCTTACTATAACTCCTCTCTCCTTCGTCATTTACCTACTCCCCTTTTAAAGAATAGAAGTAAACTTTAGTTGTATGGTACAATTCTAAAGTCACACAAACATTTCATACTCTGCAAGCAATAATATCTATAATATCCCATCCAAACACAAACAACCCTTTCTCCAATAAACCAAAATAAAAGGGCACACAATCCAAGAAAACAATTGCCCTTTATATAATAGACTGTAAATTGGGTATACGCCCACCACCGGTAAATTTAAATGCAGACGATACAACATTTCACATAATTCAAATGCGAGCTTTATATGTACATTTACATATACAAAACTTGAACAAGGATCTAGCTTATAAGCAGCAAAAAGTATAAGAGAGCACCCATAGTCAGTAACTACACACTAAAGTAGGATGCAAAGGAGAAGTTACTCGTACATACAGCACTACTACGTATAACCTCCAAATTCGGAATTATTGTAAATCCCACCGCAAATATCAAATAAAACTTTTATTACAGTTTAGTAAATTTTGCATACATCACTGGGTGCGGTTTTTGTGTGGTGTAAGGGAAGAGAATTGGTTTTGGGTACATCCAGGTACCTGGAGGGTGGTATGGAACTTTTTTCATTCATTCATTCCTGCATGTAGATATTTTTCAGAAGGACCCACATGTCATATATGTACATATTTATATGCATAAACAAACATACACACACACATGAATACTGTACACCTTAGTGGAACATTTCATATTTTTTCTCAAAAATTCAAACACCAAACACAAATTTTCTGCTTCAGCTGGAGCACCAGGACGATGAAATTTATTCGCATACAGGGAAAAGGAAGATCCAGGACGAATCGTCTATCTTCTATTTCAATGCTGCTGTTTTTTGTTTTTTATTTCTATTTTTTCATCATTCGTGTTTGTTTTCTTTTGTTGGTATCGCACTAAGAAAAAAGGATTTACTTGCAGCAATAATAAATAATAATAAAAATTCAAAAAAATGAATGAGTCGACCCGCAGTTCGCATATGTAGAATGATGTGGTAACACCTTTCTGCAGGGAAGACTACAAGGTGATCAGGGCGCTATTTTTTTTTTAATTCCGGAATTATTTGACGCGTGAAGTTTTAAGACATATGATACTCCATTTAAATGATTAAAATAATGAGGAGATGTAAAGGACATGGAATTCCAAGGATATGGAAGCTAAAAACTAAACATACAACAAAACAACAAAAATGTTGATTTGTAAAGGGTTTTTCAATTGGTGCCGGCAGATTTTGACACCCTGTGGTAGCCATTTTGTGTTGTTGACATCTGTCAAATCTTTTGTTTATTATTCAGTTGTTTATGGCAAATCATCACAGCAAGTTGCACGATTGAACAGCACTTTCAAATGATAAAACTGCTTTATTATCAAAATGAATAGAGTGTTCGTTAACTCAGACGTTGCGCGCATTGCGCCCATTTTACGATAGACGTAGTGGTCCTTCACAGTCAACTCTTCAACGTTTGGTGGCCAAATTTGAGACGACCGGTTCAGTAAACAATCAACTAATACCCATATGTTCAAGGAACGCAAGATCGGCCGAGAACATCTACGCGGTCCGTGAAAGTGTACAGCAGAACCCGAGGCAGTCTATTCCTCGCCGTGCACAAGAACTCGGCCTTTCGCAGGCTTCATAGACTTGACGAATTTTGCGTCGGGACTTGGGCCTACACCCGTACAAGATCCAATTGACCCATTATTAGCTCAAAGTTCATGACCATGGACAACGCCGTTTGTTCACTGACTGGGCTTCGAATCGATTCGTGTGGAAGAGGATCCCAATTTTGACTGAAAAATCATCTTCAGTGACGAGGCGCATTTTTGGATGAATTGTTGTGTTAACATTCAAAATTGCAAAATTGGATTTTGGGATGGCGTAATTGGTCCGTACTTTTTTGAAAACGACGTAAGTGAGGCGGCCACCGTCAACAGCGAGTGCTACATAACGATGATAATTAATTTCGTATGGCCCAAATTGAACCATATGGACCTAGACGACATGTGGTTCCAGCAGGACGGCGGCGGCGCTACGTGCCAAACAGCAAACACTACGATTGATATTTCGCATGAACGATTTTAGGGTAAGGTTATCTCTTGCAGGGGTAATGTGAATTGGCCACCAAGGTTATGCGATTTGACCCCTCTAGACTTTTTCCTGTGAGGTTTCTTAAAGTCGCAGGTCTGTGCAAATAAACCACAATCGACCTAAAGGTGAACACAACACAGGCCATCGGTCAAATTCAGCCGGATCCATGCAGAAGTCATTGAAAATTGGACCACTCGGATCCATGCCACCGTAAGAAGCCGAAACGGGCATTTGAATGATGTCATATTCCACACTTAATGGCATACATGCGGCTTTTTGGTACAATTTAAGCACATGGCATTATATAGTTATTTTTAATTTTATAGGATCCGGTCCTGGCCTCTTTATTAACACGATCGCGAGTGAATGCTGTTGCGCACCTCAAGTAATCGAGCACCCTGGTTTACGCCATCTCTCCATCAAAAACATGATCTGCTATTCTGTCTACTACCATAAAATGTACTACCAAGGACTTTCCGAGCTGGTCTCTCTTCGCTCATACGAGCTAGGTGTCCACGCCAACGGAGTCTAGAGAGCTTAATTTTTGTCACAATATCTGCATACAGTTCAGGATTGTATAGCGTCTTCGGAACCGTCCTTCCTCACAAATGTATGTGAGTGCCCAACAATTTTGCGCAAGTACTCGAACGCGCCTAAGAGGTCGGATAACCTTTTACTAAGCACACATGTCTTGGATTCATATGTGAGTACTAGTTGAACCATCATCCTCTTCAGCAGCAGCTTAGAAGCTATGGTAGGGTTTCTGGACTTCAAAAGCTTTGTCAGACTGAAGTAGGCACTGTTGGCTTTGAGCAACTGCCCTTGTATTTCTTCTTCTATTTTGTTATCGACTGCTACTATTGACCTAAGGTATTTGAAGGCATTCTACGCTACCTTGATTGTTTGAACAACAATTCTTCTCACCCTTTAACACATTGGTAAATTAATGAAACTTAGAATATGTGCTAAATTTTTAATATGTTGACCCTAAGATAGGGATACAATAAGTCAACATTTCAGTTCAGCTTACTTTTGAGAAAACTCTTTTTTAAGACCTCTATGACCCTTCTTCTGGTAAAGATAGAGTTTAGATTTGTTTATTAAAATATGGAGATTTCTAAAGACATAAACTGTCAAATTGTAAATACAGTGCGGTTCACATGGTTAGCCGCACTATTTTTTTCCTCAATAAATTGTAGTTTTTCTGTTTGTTTTTCTCATGAACTACCAAACAATGCATTTATTTGAAAGGTTATTGAATTCTCTTGGAAAAAAACCTAAATTCAAGAATATTGAGAGACACCTAATGGTTATTTTGATCTCTTTCTTCCCACAAGTTCAAAAAAGCTCAAATAAATCGGTTTACTTGGTTAGACGCACCTGTTAAAAGTTTGAAAAAAAAGAAGTTAATCGATTTCTAAAATTTTTTTTTGCGTTTTTATTATTATTATATTATTTTTTACAGTTTCAGTACTTTGTACAACACCCACGACTTGAAATGACATCAAAAATTCTACTTTTAAGAGATTCATATAACTTTTTTAAATAATTTAATGAAATCTTAGACCAGGCATCTTTTATCGCGGCAATAAGCTCCTCACAGCTTTCATACTGTTCGCCTCCTTCATAAATTTGACGGGTCAGCCATCCCCAAACGTTTTCTATAATGTTTAGATCAGGTGAGTATGGTGGCCACGGCAACAATTCCACATTTTCACTAGCGAGACATGCTTTTACTACGTGCGCGTTGTGGATCGGAGCATTGTCTTGTTGTAAGATCCACTGGATTGGTCCAAAAAACTATCTTATTGCTGGAAAAGCTGTTTCCAAAAGAGCTTTGTAAGAAACTCCTGTCATTTTGTGAGACACAAAAACCAACTCAAAGGTGCCGTAGTATGAAATGGCCCCCCATACCATTACTCCTCCTTTCTTGGAATGATTTCGATTCAAAAAGCATTAGTCTTTGCGGATGTCATGGAAATAAAAATTATACCCATCAGGACCATCTAGGTTGAACTTTTTCTCATCAGAAAACACCACATTTCTCCACTTTAAAACGTTCCCAATCTGAGTATCCCATGTCATGTGAAGACGCGCGAATTCTAACCGAAGTTCCTTTCTTGCAGCGTTTAGTGGTGTTTTTTTTTTTAGCTTTTTGAATTTCAAGTGTGGAGCACTTAAAATAGCTCGACGAACCGTTGATTTGCTGGCACTTACCCCCGCTAATTGTCTGATTTTCATTGTGGAGTGTGCTGAATTTGAGGCAATTCTTATTATTTTTCGCGTCTCGTTCGGTGTTAAGGCTGTTTTTGTCCTTCCTTTATTATTTTTTCCGTAGGTAGCAGGGTTTGATAAAAAATTTCGAACTGCTTCGTCCTATTTTACTGGCAATTTTCCGCATAGAATACCCTTCTGAGTGGTAGGCCTCAATTTTTGCTTTTTCCGCCACCGTCAACATTTTTTTTACCCATTTTCACTTTAAATACTCGGAAAAACTTTTAAAACGTACACTCATTAACCAAATTTAATTTGCATTACCCAGCATAACTAACCATGTGAACCGCACTGTATGACTTGTTGTTTATCTGTCGAGCCATAAGCTGCAAAATTCTATTTGCAACTAGCGATTAAAAAACTTATCAAATATATTTTTTTTACTGCGGAAAGAAGCCGATTTTAAAGCTTTAGTGTGTCATTTGGATATTCTTGTTCTACTTTACTTAAATTACAGTTCAATCCACTCACTCCAACTTAAATGGCAGCTCTACTTACTTACATCGAGTCCACAACCGGGATCCGATCCAGACCTCGTTCAACAAGCTTCTCCCCCTTTCCCGGTTGTTGGCGGAAGCCATTTCTAATGCTCCGGTCGTTATGGTCTACGCAATCCTTTCAGTGGAGACATCATCTTCCCCGATGTCTTCTGCCATAAAAAAGACTTTTCAAACGAGCTCTTCTTCGCTCATGTGGGCTACGTGCCCAGCCCACCGGAGTCTATCAAGCTTTATGTTTAGGACTTTGTCACCTTCGCGGTATGTTTAGTATAACTATTTTTATACCTCCTCCAGAATTGTTCTTCTTCAAAAATGGGGCCAACAATCCTCAGTAAGACTTTTCTCTATAACGCTAAAAAGGTTTTAAGGTGTCTTCGACTTAGAACCTAAATTACAGATCCATAATTGAGTAAAATAAAGACCATTTTGCAACAAATAACAAAGCTCTTAATATCTCCTTGGAAGAGTAAACGATCGTTAAGATCTTTTATGCAACTGAAGACTTGTTTATCATTCGCATAGATAAGATGTAGACAAAGGGGTAAGTTATTGATAGCTGAGACAAATAGTAGTGGTCCAAAATGACTACCCTGAGGGACTTCTGATTTGGCAATGAAAGGGTAGGAGAAAGAACTCCTGGCTTTAACTTGATAATTATTATTATTATTATTAATACATTCTTTATTTCTCGCTAATTGTTTACATTTTGTTGATATAAGAATTATAAAGCTTGACAAAAATTTTGCCGTCTGCCTAATTGACTTATTACGAGTTTTTAGTAAAGAGAAAGAAAATGTTAAAGTTATTAATACATATAAAAAAAATAATATAACATTTACAAAAATATATAAGTATTAAAATATAATATCAAATTTAATAAATTTTACATAAATACAAAAAAAATAAAAAAGTGAAGAACATGTTTTAACAGAAAAAGAGATTAACATTTTATTTAATCATCATTCAAAATAGTTTAAAATTCAATCGATGAAATTGTTGCGGTAACCTAAGGTATGATTCACATAGCGACAAAGAATATTCCAACCTGAGCAACCATTTAAAAGATCCTTTGTATCTTCAAATGTAAGGCAACTCTTTGAGAAGTAAAGCCTGCGGATTTCTCGTAAGATTGGGCACACAGCAAGAAAATGATACACGTTTTCGGTTTCATTGCGGTTGCGCAAACTACATATCGGGCGAAGGTCAGTTCTATGAGGTCTATAATTTAAACAGAGCATTTCAGTCCTTGCTTTAAAGATAACACTCATTTGATTAAGAGTGAGGTTTTCGTTAGAATAATTTCTAATAAAAAGTGTGTGGTTTAATTCTTTATATATCGGGTGATTTTTTAAGAGCTTGAGAACTTTTTTTAAAAAAAAAACGCATAAAATTTGCAAAATCTCATCGATTCTTTATTTGAAACGTTAGATTGGTCCATGACATTTACTTTTTGAAGATAATTTCATTTAAATGTTGACCGCGGCTGCGTCTTAGGTGGTCCATTCGGAAAGTCCAATTTTGGGTAACTTTTTCGAGCATTTCGGCCGGAATAGCCCGAATTTCTTCGGAAATGTTGTCTTCCAAAGCTGGAATAGTTCCTGGCTTATTTGTGTAGACTTTAGACTTGACGTAGCCCCACAAAAAATAGTCTAAAGGCGTCAAATCGCATGATCTTGGTGGTCAACTTACCGGTCCATTCCTTGAGATGAATTGTTCTCCGAAGTTTTCCCTCAAAATGGCCATTGAATCGCGAGCTGTGTGGCATGTAGCGCCATCTTGTTGAAACCACATGTCAACCAAGTTCAGTTCTTCCATTTTTGGCAACAAAAAGTTTGTTAGCATTGAACGATAGCGATCGCCATTCACCGTAACGTTGCGTCCAACAGCATCTTTGAAAACATACGGTCCAATGATTCCACCAGCGTACAAACCACACCAAACAGTGCATTTTTCGGGATGCATGGGCAGTTCTTGAACGGCTTCTGGTTGCTCTTCACTCCAAATGCGGCAATTTTGCTTATTTACGTAGCCATTCAACCAGAAATGAGCCTCATCGCTGAAAAAAATTTTTCGATAAAAAAGCGCGAAACACATTTCGAACCGAACACTGATTTTGGTAATAAAATTCAATGATTTGCAAGCGTTGCTCGTTAGTAAGTCTATTCATGATGAAATGTCAAAGCATACTGAGCATCTTTCTCTTTGACACCATGTCTGAAATCCCGCGTGATCTGTCAAATACTAATGCATGAAAATCCTAACCTCAAAAAAATCACCCATTATAAGCCTAGTTGTCGATGTTTGTGCTCTATTCAGACATTGCAAATACTGGGAATCATCTATTTTATCTATACAGCTATAGAATAAGTCCTGCCAATTGGTATGGGCTGTATTATTGAGATCGAAGTCTACGCTGTGTCTAAAAGCTAGATCATTCCATTGTTTGAAAGGCGATATTTGACGTCTAAGTGCATATTTTAATATCTGTTTTTGAAGATTTGAGTCAGGCCTTTTCATAACTTTTATTATATAATCAGCATTTAAGTATTTGAACTGATTTACTATTTCTATTGGTTCGCGTTCCAAAAACCATTTCTCTTGGGAAGTTGTTCTTCGATAAGTATTTTCGAAAACCGTGGTTTTCGACATTGCAACATTTATACTTACATTATTTGTAACTGCAAAGCTATTGGATTATCAGCCAATAGTACAATGTCATCCGAGTATAGGAGCATTTTTATTAATGTTTCACCAGTGCAAACATTAATGGACTTAATCCACAACCTTGTGGAACACCAGCACTTGTATTGAAGAAATTAGACATTCTACTTCCTTTCCATACAGTAGCAGATGTATCGGTTATAAGAAGCTAATATAAGTTGAGAAATTTTGTTGATAAGCCTAGGGTAGACATTTCATAAATTAAAGAACTCCTGTTAAACTTAATAACATCTATTTTGCAGATAAGAAGGAATCCATGTGATGATTTGGGTTGGTTAAAAACCTTCAAAATAATCAATGAAAATTCCGACGAACTCTTGACTTAGTTTTAAGCACTTATGCAAAATTGCAATTAAATTATTAATCGCTGATTATAGTTATTTAAAAATCTTAAATATACAAGACAGTTTAGAGATTGGTCTTTTTTTAAAGACCGGTGATATAAATGCCTTCTTCCAAATGGTTTAGAAAATAACTGATTTTACAGATATGGAGTACCCGTAGCATGATGGTTAGTGCGTTGGACTAAAACTGAGCTTGGAAGAAAACTATTTCATCTTGGCCGGTGATTTGAACGCAAAACATGAAGATTGGGGAAATCAACATAGTAATCCCAGAGGTAACCATCTTTTTAATTTGATGAATCTTTACAGCGTTGAATATGGCGTCGACCTGCTAGCTACTGAAAAGCCATCGTATCCAAGAAGCGACTCCTTTCTGGATCTTTTGCTGTACGACACAAGTCTGACAGTTACAGACAAAGTGGGTAATCACCCTCGAAACTGTTTACAGACAATCGAGTACGACAGTGATCACTGCGGACTGGCTGCTGTAATGCAGATTCCGAACGAACGCATGGAGTTGGAGGAATACGTTGCAACGCATTCTTACAATTACAGTAAGATGCGCTGGCTTCGTTTCACCAACGCCCTAGCGAGAGAACTTCGTTCGAGTGACATAGCCCGACCAAACAACAGAAACCTGACAAATACAGAAATTGACCAATATTTACAACAGATGGACGAAACAATAAAACGAACAATGGAACGGACAATTCCAAAGTACAAAGAACGGGACCAAATGGACGCTTACAGAAACGCGACTATTGACGCACTACGTAGGCACAAGAGTGGCTTACTGACAAGACTCAAAAACTTGTACAGACGACTTACAGACCCACACGACTTGGAGGTTAGGACACTGAAGTCGTCAATAAAAAATGTCAATCTGTTGATTAAGGAGAACTACAGGTTATCAATTAACAAGTACTGGGACCGCAAGATCCGGTCAGTTAATTCCAGTGACCCTAGTATGTTCCCGAAAATCAACAAGATATTCAGGAAAAAGAACGACAATGACCTTCCGTGTCTGAAACTCCAAAGAACTGAAGAGAACAGAGACGTACTCATGACAGCGCAAATAGATTCAGAAGAAGCCATCTTTGACGATGACTTTTATATAATTGAAGATCCGAAGGAAAAAGTGGAGGCGGTGGGAGCTGCTTTCCAGCAAGTGTACAAGGTGAATGTTAGCATTCGCCCCAACCACGACCTGGAAAACAGAGCCCTACTTAATCACTTTTACCTTCGAAATGATATAACACATTGGCGATCTGAGAACCGCAGTTTTATGCGGTTCGATGACGATTCCTTGGCAAATGCCATAATCGCCGAGCAAACGGGACCAAGTCCCTTGTTAGTGACGAAGGTTGAGCTTCAGCTCATCTTCAACTCAATAAAAAATAAAAAGTCAGCAGGTGTCGATGGTATATCCAACGTTGTACTAAGACATTTACCGATGGAGGCAATTGACATTTACACCACACTCTTCAATAATGCACTGAATAATGCATATTATCCAGTGCATTGGAAGACCGCAGTGGTTCATCCTCTCCCGAAAAAGGGAAAGGACAACTCCAACCCGTCAAATCTTCGGTCGATAAGTCTTCTTCCGAGCATCAGCAAAGTTTTCGAAAAAATCATTAATAGGGCTCTGACTAAGTGGGCTGCGGACAACAAAATAATTCCGGATAAACAGTTCGGGTTCAAGGCGGGTCATGACACAATTCATGCTGCGTCTAAACTCGTTTCTGATATCCAATCCAATGGAATAAAACAAAACAACAATGCACAGGCGCTGTTCTGGTTGATTTGGAAAAGGTCTTTGACACCGTATGGTTAGAGGGTCTTTACCTAAAACTGAGCAGGCTTGGCATAAGCAAGCCATTGTTGTATATACTTTATGATATGCTTAACGGTAGAAAGTTTGTTGTCAAAAGTGGCAATGTAACTTCTACCACAACATTTTTAATTAAAAATGGTCTTCAACAGGGAGCGGTGAATTCGCCGATTCTCTTCAGCATTTACACCAGCGATCTGATAGGTAGTCTTACAAAGGCAATTGCGTACGCCGACGATCTAATTGCGTACAGAACGGCCCGAAAGGTTGAGGTTATCAGAATTCTCTTGCAGCGTGATTTCGACAAGATTCAGCGATATTGCGACGACTGGAAACTGAAAATAAATGTCCAGAAGTCGGAGACAATTCTGTTCCGGACTCCTTTGGCTGGGGCCACGAGGGATACGTGCAAGAATTGGCGCAAGATGGTTATCGTTGATCTTCACGGGCAGCGATTAACGAGCAAAAGTGTAGTGAAGTACCTCGGTATCTGGTTAGATCAGTATTTATATTTCGACAGACATATAAATGCTGTTCTGACCAGGGCCAGAGGAGCCTTCGCTCTGACGAAACGGCTGTTTTTTAGCAGTCGGCTTGACCCCAGAGTGAAGGTAATTTGCTACATGGCCCTCATACGGCCGATGATCGTTTATGGTTGTCCTGTGTGGTTCAACGTTACCCCTTCCCAGATGGAGAGGTTTCGGGTGTTCGAGCGGCAGTGTTCACGACGCTGTACCGGCTTATATCGAACAGCCGAATCTTCTTACGTGCATTACTATTCCAACGAGGTCCTATACAACGGGGCTCGAATCAACAGAATCAACAAATTGACAATTTCGTGATAAAACTCGTTCGAGGTCACATTGCAAGAGCTATGTCTTCGACCAACAATTTAATTTTCGGGGCGTTCTATCCGAACGACGAGTATTTTGAAAGTGCACGCTTGAGCGGCTTCATTCCACCAGAGGCATTCCTCTTTTTAGATAGATGCGGTCTGATACAAGATAGATTGGCAGTTCCGTTAATCTACCACGTCAGACGACGAACCGTGGATAGGCGACTCCTGTACAATCGGGACGTCATGGCACAAGGCGGAGCAGAGCTCCTACGGTTCAGTAGGGCTGTGTCCGAAAGGGACCGAACTGATAGGGTGAAGCAGGAGAGCCAGTTTTGGTGGCTTCAATCGGCACTTGATAGTGAGTAGTCGGGATGGGGTTTTAAGCCTTGGCCGGCTTACATACTTGTTTTATAGTTTTAGGGTTTAGTTTTAAGTAGAATAGACATGGTGGCACAAAAAAAAACATATAAAAAAAAATACAAAAAATACAAAACAGGAAAAATACAAAAAAAATACAAAAAAAAATTAAAAAAAAAACATGGAATAATCAAAAAAAAATAAAAAAAAGACAAAATATGAAAAACAAAAAACGTTAGATAGTTAGATTTGCTGCTGTGGTTGTTCTAGTTTTAAGTAGTTTATATGTAGAATAGGTAGTTTTAGTTAGCTTTAAGTTTTATATTAAGGACCTTATTTTAAGTAGTTTTTAAGTAAAAATAAAAAAGGATATTGACATTAGTTTTTCTAAATTTTCTAATGAAGACAAAAATAAATAAAATGAATTGAAGTTAAATAGATCTTAGGGCCGAAAGGCATTAGCATTAAGTATTATTGTTTAACTTAGAGTGTCCGTATGGGACCAGTAAGTTAGTTGTAAGTTATAGATAATTAGGCTAGTTTTATGAATTTTTGTCTAGCTTTAAGATAGTCTTAAAAATGAATTAATAAAAATGAATTTAAAAAAAAAAGAAAAAAAGTGAGTTGGACTGTCATGAAAGAGGTCTTGGGTTCGATCCCTGCCTATTCCATCTAAAGTTTTTTTCACGGGTACTGCATCTTGCGACGAATTGACAAATTCTCCAAGAGTAATTCTTGTCATGGAAAGTGCTTTCCCAAATTTTCCGTTCGGATTCGGCTTAAGACTGTAGGTCCTTTTCATCCCTGACAACAGTACTCGTACACAGGAATGGTTGAGAATGTAAGTCCTAGGCCCTAGTTCTCAACGGACTGTTGCGCCACCTAATTTATTTTTTTTTTTTTACAGATATGCGAAGAAGAGAAAATTCTTCTATTGATTTTTCTATTTTTACGACACTTAGAGGAATTTCATCGGTACTCATTATTAGAGGTATCCCGGGGTATTCGTACAGGAATACTAAACACTTTTACCCAGTCAAATTACAAAATCTGCATTACTATTTTTCATTCACCGCCGACCGCAGCCGCCAGAGAGATAATTATACTCATAAATGATCGAGAATTTATTGGTTGATTGGTTTGGTTGCCGAACCGATCCATCGTTTGGTCCTCTTAAAGTTGAAGTTTTAATTTTGTGGGCCATTTCGCCTGTCTTATATTTTCTGCAACATTTACAGTAAAAAACATGTCTACATAGCTTCAGCTACCGAATAAATGCCCTACACAGTATGGCTTACACGTTTACATTACGTGCGATGATCTTTGCGTCTTAGCATTAATATTTCTTTGCCGAAAGTGTTGTTCATGTGGTAAGTTTTTGATGCACGCCAAATACCCACTTATTGCAATCGCCTTTGTCAACCTTCGCCATAATATAGAATTATCTCTGGGAATTCTAAGATAACCTACATTTTGGAATCTAATTCATTTTGAAATCATCCATGGAGACTATTTACCTAGTTTAAGATCCCTATACTGTATTTATTTAATTTACTGCCCAGGCCGTATGTCGCTGCCACCATTCACAGTGAGTCGGTCTTTTAAATTGAAGCCCCCTTATGTTCTTCCCACGAATAAAAATAAATAAACAACAAATGCGACTCTGACAATTCGTATATCATCTAGAGGAAAGTCCTCTCCAACACCCCTTAACCCTCTGCCTCGCCATCTATCTCATGTATGTACTCGTTCCCTAGTTTTTTGATGCAACCCACCCACCTATAACTGTGAAGACAAATATAAAAGTTTGTTTCATTTTTGTGATCTCTAGGGAGGATTTTCTTAAATGGCAACAATGTTCATCCTTCATCAGGAAGTCTTCCGCATGCTGCTTTTCTATTCTATCTTCTGTAGCCGCTTTCAGCTTTAGTCCTTTTTCACATACGTTATCACAATGAAATGCGATATATTATTAGTTTTGTCTTCATTTCTTCATTTTTTTCTCTCTTCTTCTTCTTCTTCTGTTCCATACATTGTGTCCTTTTATATTTTTGGTAAATATTTGATATAAAGATAATGTTAAGAGTTTGTCAATCCTCTAGATTGGATGATATAAATTTAATAATAGCAACGGGTGGGCAATGTTTGTAGTTTTCTTCTTTTTTTTTTATTCTTTCTGATATTTCTTTCAAGTCAAAAGAAAAAGTTCGCAGTTCTCATCAACAAAGGAAGACTTTTGGGTCGTTGGGTATAGGTGGGTTGGATCCAATGACGACCATGCAGCGAGCTAGAGTCAGAGGCATAACGATAGGAGACTCTGGTATTGCAGAACACAAAGACTTCTCACCTTGATTTCTTTTCTGCGAAACAATTGGCTGAGAAACTTGCAGCAGAATGAACCCACAATATAGGTACTATAATCATTGGAAAGAAATCCTTGTGAACCCTGGAGTGCTATGGAGCTGGTATATCTACGGCTGTCGCTCGTCCGCCCTGCCACTGTTAGTCGTAATAATCCTTGACGATAGTGTGGTTAGTAATCTCCGGTTTTGTGCTTTGCTGGAGAAACTTTGAATAAACTTTTTTATTTTGTTGGTCAGCAAAACACTGAAATATAATGCCAAACGATTTTTGTAATGCTTTTATCAGAAGGATACGAATAAAAGGAATGAGATACAATGCAGACCGCAAGTTGTGAAAAATGGTTTTGAGGTTTTCTATCTATTCTTTAGTTATATTATTTTTCTTTTATATATTTTTTTTTACGGCATTTTGTATCTTAAGTTGGATATACACTGCCTTGATTGTGCACTGTGCAGTGCAAAATGCTGCAGTGATGATAATTCCTTTCCTTTTTGTGGGACAAGGGCGTCGTAGTAAGTAACGCGCCACGCCGCCCGCCGCGCCGTACAAAATGAAGGAAAACGGCTTACAGAAACGAAACTCATTACTTAAAGTTTTGGGAAAGATGTTGCGGGAGCCAGTTTAAGTGTAAGTGTAAGTGTAAGTGTTA
The DNA here is from genome assembly GCA_920104205.1 of Eupeodes latifasciatus. Lineage (NCBI taxonomy): Eukaryota > Metazoa > Arthropoda > Insecta > Diptera > Syrphidae > Eupeodes > Eupeodes latifasciatus. The sequence continues at coordinate 78,162,625 of OV049924.1, forward strand.
GTGTTAACGTTAACGTTAACATTGGTGTTAGCGTAAGCGACAACGTCAGCATCAGCAGCGTCAGCTCCTCCGGAGGACAGACACGGCCGCCAAAGTTGGTTTGGTTAGACAGTTGTACACTTTTTAGTGGAATTAGTTTTGTTCACACCTTTTATTGTGCGATATCCTTTGTGCTTTTGCTCTTTTAAAAAAAAAAGGAAAACGAAACACAACACAAAAAGCAAAAAACTTATCATCTTTCTATAGATGAAGATGAAAGGATGTTGAACAAAGTTTTATTCGTTTTGAAATAAATATAACACACAGAGAAATCCTCGAAAGAAGGATGGCTCTAATTTTGAGTAATAGTGTTTGTATAGTTGGGTTTTTGATAAGTCAAGGTATTCATAGTGGTTGTGTTGCACTTCAGATTGTTTGGGGTCAGTGGTATCTAAAGTAATCTTTTTTCTTTTCTTTTCTTCTTCTTTTCTGTTTTTTGGGGAAGGAAAAGAGGAAGGTAGTTATTATGAAGACGGCGGCTGTCCTTGGAAGTGGTTTTGCTTGAATGATGCCATTTACAAGACTGAGTCCTTGAAATTCCATTAAATATAAAATGTTGTTGAATTTATTTTCCAGATGAAGAAAAGAAAGAAGAAGTAGAGATGTTCGGAGGTAAAATAAGTAATAAATGGACACCGTTATCCATTAACAGGTTACTTTCCTAGATCTTCCACTTTCCGATAAAATATAACACTCATTATCAACCTTTAATTAAGACATTTTGCCAGACAAGGAAGTTAAAATAAATTAAGAAATTAATGACATTTTTTGAAATTAATTTTTTTTTCTAAATGAAATAGTCAATAAACAACCTTACGTTTGGAAGTGTGATGAACTTTTAAATGACTTCTAATAAATTGTAGGCAAGAATGGTAAAAAAGAGACAAGTTGCGAAGAATAAAGCGTACAAAACAATAAACTGAAATATTGCATCGAGACACCATAGTTAAATTTTAAAATGCAGTTTAAACCAAATGTAAATAGGTACGCTATTAATTTTTAACAAAAAATTGTGTATACGCCCAGTGCACCATTAATAAAATTTGTGTAGCTCAAAATACCTTAACACAACCCATAGCTATTGACTTAAAAAAAAAGCTGACTGTCAAAATGTTACCCACACTGATGCCTCCCCATTGGTGCTCGTGAACAATCAAATTGTCATTTAAGGGATTAGGCAACCCTAGGGGTAGAAACATAGGCTTTTTGATTCGAGGGAATCTAAGAACTTTTCAAAAAAGTGTCAATTGAAACCAATTACAATTCCATTAGGAAGTCGAAAAATTAACAGCATTAAATTGTTGAATACAAAATTTAAAAAAAGTACGTATACGCCCAGGATGTCAATTTAAAAAAATTACACACATTTATTACGCACATTTGGGTTTGCAATTATTGTCTAATGTTTATGTTAAAAATCATTATTTAGGATTAAAAAAATATGAACCTTACACCTTGAGTGTTTGAATTCCTTCATGGGCTTAAACAAAATCAAAGTCAAAAGTACAGATAGACAGTCAAAGTTAATTTTTCTAGAACACTATATATCTGATCGAATGAAAATCTGGTTTCAATGATTAGAACATCAAAGGATAATTCCTACGATCGCAATTCAAACGCGTTTATAGAGTTTTTAGAAGAGAAAGCAGCATTCATTTTGAATGGGAGAGGTTTCGGCGACAATACTAGTGAATTCACATTCGTGAGCAATAAAGGGTCTTCAGTCATTGATTACTGCTGTCCATCATATAGTAGTATCGGTGCAATATGTAACTTTAAAGTCGGTTGTGAAACTTTCTCCAACCATATGCCCCTCATTTTAAATCTAAACGTACAATCATCATCGACGTACAACGATAATTTGAAACTTCTAACAAGGCTTAAATGGCGGGAGGACAGAGTATTCGCATACACAAACAGTTTAGATCGACACATTTCACAAGCGATTACTGATATAGACGAAAATGAAGATCTTTGTCTTAAGATTAAGGAATGTATATACAACGCAAGCGGGGAAATTAATTGTCCGAGTACGAACTTCACGCCAAAGAAACCGTGGTTTGATACTGCTTGCTTTTATGCCAGGAGAAATGTCATGAATAGCCTAAAGATGTACAGAAAATACAATATTGACGTTTACAGAACACTCTACCGTGATGAGTACAAGAAATTTAGGGCCCTATGCACAGCAAAACAGCGTAATTATTATCAATATATCACAAGTCACCTAGCATCAGTTAAGACAACAAGTGACAGGTGGAAACTGGCAAAGAAAATACGTAACAACATAACATTAGAGTTTACAACACACTTTCAAAACCTTCTCTATCAAACATTGTCCACAGAAACATCTTTCGAATATGCTTCAAATAGAGTTGTATATATACCCTTGCTTGATAAGGAAATTGAAATCAGCGAAGTTCTTGCAGCTATTACTACGGAAAAGGATAATAAAGCTCCCGGAATCGATGGAATTCCATTTGAATTTTATAAAAATGCAACGCCCAACTTAATCTTAGAAATTCACCGTATATTCAGCGATACCTTTCGCACTGGTATAATTCCTCACTCGTTTAAAAGATCAATAATATTTCCTCTTTTTAAGAAAGGAAATCCCAGGTTAGGTTAGGTTGAACGGGCTGACAGTTGATGTTGTTACCATCACACTTAGATCAATGTAGATCCATTGTGGTACCCCGAAGTGTTGTAACTTCCTGAAAAGATATAATAACCTATATGAATCATGTGGTTCGTTTAACCATTTAGAGGTTTTGACAAAGTTTAGTAAGCTTTTGCCTGGCAGTTCTGATAGTTCCTCTAGTTCATTAAAGAAGAAGTTGTCTAGAGTTTTCTTCCTAGCAAGACAGAGTGAAGGACAGTGGCAGAGAAAGTGAGTGGTGTCTTCATGCTCGTTTTCATCACCACAGCCTCTACAAAGGTCATCAGTACTGAGCCCCATCTTCTTCTTATGGTAGCCGAGTAGGTTGTGACCTGTAATAATGCCGATAAGGGATCTTAGGGAGGGTTTATTAAGAGTTAAGATCCAGTCGGATCTTTTCTTGTCGTATCTAGGCCATAGCTTCCTGATGTTAACACAGGTTTCTAGGAGATTCCATCTGTCATTGGATTTTTGAATGATGGTTTTACTGACGTACTTCAGCTTAACCGGAAAAATAAAATGTATGCGTTTTTCATAGATTTGAAAGCTGCGTTCGACAATATTAACAGAAACGCATTGTTCTACAAACTGACACAGCTTGGTATATCTACAAAAATGGTAATGATTCTTAAAGCACTCTATACCAACAACACTGCTACAGTATGGAACGGCACTCATATCAGTGACTTCTTCCCTATTAATCAAGGTGTGAAACAAGGATGTGTTCTAAGCGCTCTGCTATTTATCTTGTTCTTAAACGACCTTGATCCTGATTTGCCGTTTGGAGTTATTATGGAAGGAGTATCGGTAAAAGCTTTACTTTACGCAGACGACATAGTGCTACTCTCAGATAATTCTGCTTCCTTACAGATAATAGGTCCGTTCGCGTACTTTCTGCACTAAAATTCGTAAAAAGAAATATTTTAAAGAGTGGGGTTAAAATTCTCTCACCAAAAAAAAAACTACAAAAAAGTAAGCGAACGGGAAAACAACACATTTTTCACACAATATTACTGTCTTGTTGCTGTTCTTTGAAAATTTGTTTTAAAATTTTATAACTGACAGCAAAAGCGAGCAATTTATTTAATTTATTTAAATTTCTATCAAATTTGAAATTTTCACAAATCAGCCCAAAGAAATTTCTTGGGCTAAAATTCGTAGGTTGGGGAAATATTTTACTCTCTCGTGAGCGCTCTCTTTTACGAAAACCTACGAAATCTTTGAGTACGCGAACAGGATTTGGTTAAATTTCGTATTTTTTTAGTAAAATTTGACTGTTTTAGGAGGGTACGCGAAAGGACCTAATGATAAATAGCTTTGCAAATTATTATTCCAAATGGCAACTGCATGTGAACCTAACAAAATCAGAAATAGTTATTTTTGCAAATGGTGAACGACGAGCAGCTGAAGAAAAATGGAAGTACAACGACACCGAGATCAAAATATCTAACAATTTCAAGTACCTAGGAGTAAATCTCACATACAATATGTCGTGGACGGATCATCTTACGAAAAGGCTAGTAATGTCTAAGAATTCAATTAATGCTACTTGGTCAAACTTTATCAGAAATAAGAACATACAACACTCAGATAAATTCAAAATATACGAAGCTGCTTCAAAGTCTATAATGAATTACTGTGCCCAAGTTTGGGGATATTCGGAGAATGACGAAGTTGAAAAGTTGCAAAGGTTTTTCATTAAAAGATGCTTCTCCCTTCCTAATAACACGCCAAACTATGTTCTCAATATTGAAACTGGACTAAGAAAAGCTTATATTACGACACTAAAACTCCACTTTAAATACATCCAAAGGGTAAGCACGCTCCCTGAAAACAGACTGCCAAGAAGACTTATGGATATCATCGTGAGAAAAAAGATCTACTGGGCTGACAAATGGTCAGATCTCTTTAACGATCTGAACATTCAGTTTGACTGGAACACTAAGTCTGAATGGAAGGCACTGCACGCAGAAACTTGCGAAAAACTTCTAGAAAGGCATTGGTCGGAACACACTAATAGAGCTCTAAAATCACGATTCCATGATGAATATTGCAACTTGAACTATGCTGAGGTATCAAACTATTTCAATGATAGTAACTAGCGTGAAATGATAAGTATGGTATTAAAGTCCAGGTGTGGATTGTTCAACCTCAATGCACGAGCATTTAAAAATAATACGGATGGAATTTGCACAATCTGCAACCTTGACGCTACTGAAAATACGTATCATTTTGTAGGACTGTGTCCTTGTTTCCGAACTTATAGAAAAAGATTCCTTGGAAGCGAAAAACTTAACCGTGATCAGTTCCTAGAAATCCTGAATGGCCAAAACTATTTACAACTTTACAATTATTTAAAAAACGCTCTAAGGTATAGAAAACTAATAAATAATTAATGAATATTCTTAAAAAATACACCAATCCAACGCTGAACTTACTTAAGTAAACAATTTAACCTGACAGGCAACATAATATGTTATTGTCATTCATTTAATTTATATTATTACGAAAACCATGAAATTGTTAATATTCAGAAAATAAAATTTTGTATCTATATATCTGATTTTTTTCATATCGTTTTGAAACAATAATCAAGCATCCCTAACAATTTGCTTAAGTTTTGTAAAATTGTCTATATACATTATGCATATATAAAAGAAAGTCGTGTTAGTTAGAATATTTATAACTGAAGAGCGGCTGTACCGATATGGCTGAAAATTGGTGGATAGGTAGCCTAGAGGCAGGAGACGGACATAGTATACTGTCTATCCCGTTCGAAAGCGTTCCCGTGTGACTTGACATAAAACGTTAGTCACTATAAAACGTGGTATAACAAAACAGAATCAGACTTGAAATAATAAAACGCAAATGACAGCTATGTAGGTAACGGACGTATGGGTGACAATTTGATTTTTGTAAGAAATCAATATTAAAACTATTTCTATTAAATAAATAATTAACAATCATAATGTAATGACGGAGCCATTGCCTATTTAAATAAAAAATGAAGTGAACTATAAAAGGTGGTAAACCAAAAACGCATCAGACTTGGAAAAACAAAACGCGCATCTAGAACAGCTAATTAATTTTGTCTATGAATGAATGGTTGAAAATTTGAGTTGTGGAATAAATTTTTAGGTGAATTGAAGTGGAGTTTAATCAACAATGCCGCTACCAAGATGATCAAATCTTTCCCGACAAAGCCGTAATGCAAGAAGGATACGAAACACTGCAAAAGAAAGGACTGAAGAAGAACAAGAAATCGCACGTGAACAGCGACGCGTTAGTATGGCTCGACTTCGTGCTTCTCAGTCACAATAGTAAAGTGAATTAGCCCGTGAAACGGCTCGGTAGGCAATGCAAAATTGTCGAGGGAACAACAGAAGTCTATTTTATTAATCAGCTTAGGAATGCCAGCACCAAATCTTGAAATGAATGACGCATTTAATCGAGAATTGGAACGGGAACTTGGATATGATCACCAGGAATTAGATTTTGTAGTTAAAAAGAATGTACCCCTGTTGAATTACAAACAAAAAGAAGTTTATGATACTTTAATCAAGGCGATCGATGATGAAAATAATGGTTTATATTTCCTAGATGCCCTTGTTTTAACTGGTAAGACATTGCTCATGTCAGTAGTTTTAGCCAATGTTCGTGCGAGATCTAACATAGCGGTTGCAGTCGCTTCTTCTGGAATAGCAGCCACAGTGTTAGAAGGATGCCGTATGGCTCATTTAGCATTAATATTACCGTTAAATCTTTAAACTATCGAAGAACCAACGTGCAATATTGCAAAACACTCAGTAATGGCCAAAGTTTTATCAACATCGAAAATCATCTCCTGGGACGAAAAAAATGGCTCATAAACGTGCATTAGAAGCACTTAACCGAACAATGAAAGATTTACGCAATGACTCGAGATGTTTTGGAGTAGCAATGCTTTTACTGTCTGGCGATTTCCGCCAAACACTGCCAGGAATTTCAAGATCTACGGTACGGCTGCCGACGAAATAAACGCTTGCCTCAAATCGTCAACCCTTTGGCTCCATGAAGAAACTGCAGCTGACAACAAACAGGAGAGCTGCATTGCTTAATGATACATCTGCTGAAGATTTCTCTGAGCTATTGCTGACCATCGGTAATAGTCAAGTACCTGTCGATGAATCGAGCGGATTGATATTATTCCCAAATAATTTCTGTAATTTTGTCTCATCAAAAGATGAACTTATCAACAATGTATTTCCAAACATTATTTCAAGCTACACTTAGCGACTAAGAATAAAAATGTAGATGACATGAAATACATAATTCAAAAAAAGAGGCTGGGATGTGACCCACACTGATAACTTCGCATCCCGTCTATCGATTTTTCTTGCTTAAAAGTTTGTCTACATGTTTTAATTTTTACCAAATTTGCGTACTATTTTTTGTAGATTTTATTTTTTTATGAAAAAACGGATTGTTGGATTTTTATAAAAAAAATTACTGAATATCGAAAACAATATTTTCTGTGAAATAAAATAAGTTTGAAGCCAATATTTTTAATTTTTGGAAAGCTACGAGTATTTGAGTCGAAAGTAAATTTTTACCAAGTTTCAGTACTGTTTTGTTTAGGTTTTTATTTTTTGTAAAAAAAACTGTCAATTCAATTTTTCTCAAAATTTTATCGAATGTTGAAAACAATATTTTTTATAAGTTAAAATTAGTTAGAAGTCATTATCTCAAATTTTTGAAAAGATATTTGAGTCGAAAATCAATTTTTACCACCTTTTATACATTTTTTTTTTAAGTTTTTATTTTTTGTAAAAAAAATGTCAATTCGATTTTTCTCAAAATTTTTCATAATGTTGAAAACAATATTTCTTATACGATACAATTAGTTTGAAGCCTTAATCTCAAGTTTTTGAAACGATATTTGAGTCGAAATTCAATTTTTACCAACTTTTGTAAAATTTTTTGTTTCGGTTTTTAATTTTTTGTAAAAAAACTGTCAATTCAATTTTTTTCAAAATTTTACTGAATATTGACAACAATATTTTTTGAAAGATTAAAGTAGTTTAAAGCCAATATCTTAAAGTTTTGAAAAGATATTTGAGTCGAAAATCAATTTTTACCAACTTTTATAAATTTTTGTTTAGGTTTTTATTTTTTGTAAAAAAACTGTCAATTCGATTTTTCTCAACATTTTTCAGAATGTTCAAAACAATATTTCTAATAAGATAAAATAACTTTCAAGCCTTAATCTCAAGTTTTTGAAAAGATATTTGAGTCGAAATTCAATTTTCACCAACTTTGAGTAATGTTTTTTTTAGGTTTTTATTTTTTATAAAAAAAACAGTCAATTCGATTTTTCTCAAAATTTTATCAGATGTCAAAAACATTATTCTTCGTTGCACAAAATTGTTTTGGAGATGAAATCATATTTTAGTCGGAAAATTTTCGAGGTGTGCATTTTTTTTTTCAGTTTTTTGATTTATAAAAAAACCGTTAATTGGATTTTTTTCCAAAAATATACTTGGTATCACGTTACAATACACAATATAAAATTTAATTCAAGTCTCTAGCGCCATTGGTTCATGAGATATTTAGGTTTAACCGAAATTTTCACCTTTTTTTTAAACTGCTATGGTAAAAAAACAACACACGCAATTTTATTGAGAGCCCCTTTTGCATCTTTCTGCCTTTAATATCTGTATAACAAAATTTATTTGAAGTCGATATCTTTTCTGGTTCTTGAGCTATGGACGACGAAAAAAATGTCGCGAACGTACGGACGCGACGTACGTACACAGGCACGCACAGACATCTTTCTAAAAATCTTTTATTTCGACTCTAGGGACCTTGAAACGTCGAGAAATGTCAAAATTTTCAATTCGACAAATCGGACCCACTACAATAACTTCCTATGGGAAGTTAAAAATGTCGTGTATCACAAGGTACTTAAGTAAAGAGCAACCTATTTACTAAAATACAGATACAATAATGACTGATTAATGTAATTACTTGATTTTTTTTTGTATTTTCTAATAAAAAGAAAAATATAAAATTCAAAATTCTGCTTATTTATTGCCTTTAAGGCGGAACAGAGTTCGCCGGGTCAGCTAGTTGCTTATAAATTCTTTAAAAACTAAAACTCGCCTAGCTCGGTTGAATTAAGACTTTAATGAAAATTTTGTAGGGATAAGCGTTAGCAATGAAAATGGTTTATCAGATGTAAAGTTCCAACAAGTTTCAGCGAAAGAAAAATTCAAATTTCGGGATAAGACTGCATTTTCCGAGACCGTAGTTTGAGTGCACTAAAAAGTAATGTCCTGTCCACATAGCTTTCAGCAGAAGCGCCTTCTGTCTCAGCAGTTTAGTCTTTTTTCTTCTTATCTTCCCACTCATGAGACCTATTTGAAAGTTTTTTCATATAGTTGCACAAATAAAAAGGAAATGTCAGAAACGGTTATTTTTTTTATTTTGTTGCTTTCAAGAATCATTCTTTTGGAATAAAAGAGATTTCCATGTAGAGATTCTAAAGAAAGTCTTTATGATGAACCCCTACGATGACTTCTAGCGACGACACGCGACGCACCATCAAAATGGACTTGGATAGAGAGAAGTTTCAATTTTTTTTTTTTTGAAAACTTCAACTTTATAAAAATTTAGTATTGGGGCAGTCTTTTTCGTTTTGTAAATCACTTCTGCTCTAAAAATTGCATTCCTTTTTTAACGTTACCATTGCTTGAGAAAGAGAAAATACATACATACTCATTTAAGTATATGCAATTAGCTAAATTAAAAATTTTAAATTTCATCTGATGATCTACGAGTATCCAAGAAGTTTTCAACTAACTTAACGAAACTCATTGCACTTCCATATTTTTATAAACAAAACATTACTAAATAAAGTCAATGAATTGGATCTGATTTACGTGCTCTATCTCTGTCAAAGGGATAAGGGAAATAGTGTAAGTGCATAAAAAGGGCCACAAAATAAAAAAAAAACTTTATCGGCTTATATGCACACAACACTTTTGGTAAACATTCATATAAAGTTTTTAGCTTCACAAGGGCTCTTCCAGGCTTCAGCCAGTTTTCCTGATGGACAAAGTTTATGTGCAGTTTATGTTTTAACTTGCATTAACACCTCCTCTATATACAGATTTATGTAGTTTATTTGATGGATTCTGGAAGTGGGGTTGGTTGGTATGCTCCTGGTAGAAAGAATATATTTTTAAAACTTAACCTTTTTAAAGTGTGTTAAAATCGAAGTAAACTGTTGGCTGCGCAAGTTATTTTAAGTTTTTAGAATTATTGATTTTATTTTTTCTTAAAGGTGTTAAATGAGGTTATGAATCCAAAAAATTGCCACCAAATTGACAGATTTTTATCAGAGAAATTTCAGATGTAGCGGGCAGCATAAATTTAATCGACCTTAACCCAACACTGTATTTTTTTTGTGAATAACATTCAAATCAATTAGGTTAGGATTTTCGTGGGCCATATCTCAACAACCAGTGGACAGTTTTTTTTGTTGACATCAAAAGACGCAGAACGGACTTTTAAAAAAATTTATCGAATTATTTGGTTGACCCCCAATATTTCTTGAACCAACAGCGTTAGTTGCCAAATTCATCACTTCACCATAAGTCGACGATTCAGAAGCAGTCTTTTAGATGTCAGAAATAGAAGAGGACCTCACATAAGGGCTCTGCGGTGATCACTATCTAATGGTAGCTACCGTAAGATTACGTACAGTTGCAGTTCGTTTAATAATAATAGCAAGTTTAATACTGACAGGCTAAAGGACAATGCCGTTCGACAAAAATTCTGGGACCGCTTTTCATAACATCCTAAAAACACTTAGTAGCATGGGACCCAGAAACACAGAGAATCATTGCAGTGTTTTGAAAAATGATTTCATATCAGATGCAGAATGAACAGTCGGTCGTGTGTTTTATGTTTCAACGGAGGAGAAATGAAAAGGACCACATTTGACTTAAGACTAAATTTATTTTATTCACAACAACTTAAACTAACTTACAGCTAATGGTTTAGAGAAAATAAAGAGAAGAGAGCCATGATGATAATATTACAGTGTAATATAAAAGTATTCATACAATCATATCACTCCTCTCAACTTAAAAAGATTTTTCCTTAATATCTATTTATAAGTTCATAACCAAAATATTATTTTATTCATTATAAGCCAATGCATTCGATAACATGATTAATTATTATTTAAATTATTAAATATTAATAATATAAATATATTCGTAATTCACATATGATAACTATTTCTTCGTTTTTACTTCATTTTTATTTTACTTATAACTAACAATCTTTTTGCCTTTTAATCTATCAGATTGCCGTCTTTCCCTATAAATAGGTAAAGAGGACGCCTTTGTTTTTTGTTGGTTTTTAAATCTTACATGCTTTGTTTTTTTCGAAACAGATTTTAGTACATTAGAAGGCGCAAAACAAATTTCTTTTAAGTTACATTTCTTGAGTTGTGATATATGTGCAGATTTATAGATTCCATCGACATTGATTAAATATACTACGTTTCCAACTCTTTTTTCAACAATTCCTGGTATCCAATTATAATTAAAATTATTTTTCATTTTGTATAATATTTTATCCCCTTTTTTTAAAAATTTCAAGGGTTTTCTTAAATTTATTTGACATGCATTTGAAGACGTTTTTGCTATTTTTAACTTGTTTTCAACATCCTGTTTCGCATTTTCGATTATTTTTGTATTAATATTATCAAGAAGAGTTTTCGGTTTTCTTTTAAAAATCATTTCATTGGGACCATAGTTTGTGGCTGTCGATGGCGTGGAACGATATTTGAGAAGAAAATTGCATATTAATAATTCTGTAGGAAGAGTGACAAGTCTTGTGTCCATCATCATTTTCTTTAATGATGTCTTTACCGTTTGCACTGCTCTTTCGGCAGCCCCATTAGACTGGGGGTGATATGGTGGACTTTTCATACATTTTATATTGTTGTCATTGCAAAATTTTGCGAACAAAGTTGAATCAAAGGGGGGTCCGTTATCGGACACTAATGTGGAGGGCAACCCAAAATATGCGAATATAGTTCTTAGTTCCTTTACTAAGGTTTCAATTTTTGTATTTTTCATTATCTTAACATCCACCCATTTCGTAAAACTGTCCACGATTATTAAGTAACTATTACCTTGTAAATAAAAAAAATCTATGTGCACTCGCTCAAAAAATGAATTCGATTCTGGCCACGGTTGATGATGGCTAGACACTGGTTTGTTACTAGAGTAAACGCAAGCTTTGCAATTAAAAACGTGGCTCTCGATGTCGCCATCGATGCCAGGCCACCAAAAATATTGTCTAGCTAACATCTTCATCCTCACAACTCCAATGTGCGTGTCATGTAATAAAGTTAAAATTGAATCTCTCAATGTTCTAGGGATAATAAGACGTTCTCCATAAAATAAACAGCCTCCTTCTCGTGACAAAGAAAACTTTTTTTGAACGTATGTTTTAAGATTATGCTGAACTAAACTAGGAAAACCATTTTGAATCATACTGAGAACACTTTTTAACTCCCAGTCTCTTTCGGTTTCTTGACGAACATCTTCAAAATTTATATTCATATAATTCGTTGAATGTATGGCTTTTATGCTGTCATTTTCTAGACCTGTGGCATACTGTAATGGAAGACGGGAAAGTCCATCGGCGTTACTCATTTGAGAACCCTTTTTGTACTCAATTTTGTATTGATATGTGCTAAGAAAAACAGCCCACCTATGAATTCTAGCTGCAGCAACAGCTGGCGTAGATTTCTTAGGATTGAAAATCTCCCGCAAAGGTTGATGGTCCGAATATATAGTGAAAGTTCTTCCATAAATGTATTTATGAAATTTTTTCACTGTAAATATTATAGCTAGGGCCTCTTTGTGTAATTGCGAATAATTTTGCTCAGAAGAGCTTAAGGTGCTTGATGCGAAAAGTACGGGCCTTTCAATACCATTAATTATATGGGACAAAATTCCCCCGACCCCGTACGGACTTGCATCGCAATGCAATACTATTTCCTTACTAGGATCATAATGTGCTAAAATATTATTTTGCAAAATGAGGGTTTTACTTCTTATGAATGCCTCTTCACATTTACTGGACCACTCAAATGCTACTTCCTTTTTCGTTAATTCATATAGAGGTCTCAGTTCAGTAGACAAATTTGGAATAAATCGGGAATAATAATTTAAGAGACCTAAATATGATTTCAATTGAGTAAGATTTTGAGGTTGGGGAGCGTTTCTTATGGCTTCTAAGTTCTTTGTACTTGGCTTAATGCCATTTTCACTTATTATGTGACCCAAATAGTCGATTTCATTTTTATAAAATCTACACTTCTCATATTTAACCCTGACTTTGAATTCATTTAACCTTTCTAAAACCTTCAATTATTTTTACATTCATCGAAATTCGCTCCTCCTATAATTATGTCATCAATATAGCACTTTACTTTTGATAACCCATTCAAAATTTTATCCATAATATCTTGAAAAATTGCTGATGCACACTTAACACCAAAAATTAGCCTTCTATACCTAAACAGCCCCCAATCTGTATTGATTGTGAGAAATTCTTGGCAAGAGTCCTCAACTTCAACTTGCTGGTAAGCCCCCTCTAAATCCAAAACACTAAAAACAGCGCAACCCGCCATTGCCACGAAAATATCTTCACTTTTAGGTAAAGGATAATGATTTGTTCGTACATAAGGGTTAATGGTACCCTTACAGTCAACACATAGTCGAACTTCACCGCTTGGTTTTTCTACCGCAACGATTGGAGAAGCCCAATTGCTGTATTTGACCAGGTATATAATATTTTCTGCCACCAACCTATCTAACTCTTTCTTCACCCTATCCTTGACTCCAAATGGAAGGGAATACGGCTTACAAAAAACTGGAACTGTGTTTTCATCAAGCATTATATTTGCTTTAAACCTCTGGATGGCTACTGTTTTTTCACCCTTAAAAACATTTGGATATTTAGTAAAAAGATCTGTAACGCATTGTTGTGTGGCCTCCACCTTAGCAATCAACTTGTTCCCTGATACAATTTTATCTCTCCACAATGGAACTATCTTGTCCAACCATGACCTTCCTAGCAATGGAATAAACACCTTAGGGCCACCGATAACAACCAATTCCAACTCAAACTCATCACCTTCCACCGTTAATTTGACCTTCACCATCGCACAACCTACTATATCGACTTTTCCCCCTGAAATGACGTTAAGATTTCTATTATATTCTTTTATTTCTGTATTTGGGTACAGTGATTTCCATGTGCTTATGTGCATAACAGACGTGCATGCACCAGAATCAATTTCCATCTTCAATTGCTTGCCATTACATATTACATATATGAATAATACACTACTGTTATCATATATCACGTTATTTAAATAACCTAAACCTGAATTTTCTTCAACATCAGAATCATTAACAGAACTGATTTTGTTCCTTTGCGCATTATATGAATTGTTTCTATTTCTACTCTTTGAACGATTTCTAAAATAACTGTTGTTACGGTTTTTCATATAACAATATTTCTGTGTGTGTCCCCACTTTTTACAAAAATGACATTGTAACTTATCAAAATTTCTCATTCTTGACCTTGAATTACCACGAACCGCATGCTCACCGAGGTGTCTTACTGTTTTACTCCTGGAATCTCTGTCACCATCACTACGTTTTGTCCTCACCGAATTTACCGCCACTGCCGAACCACCACTCATATTCGCCATCTCTGTCTCTATTAGCTCCATATTCAAAGCTATTTCACATGCTTTTTCCCATGTTAATTCATCAGCGTCGATTAATTTGGACTGTATTCGTTTGTTCTTGAGTCCCATGAGTAGACGATCTTTCAAAGCTTCGTTTAAAAACTCAAAGTATTTACAACCTTCTGCCAGTTGCTTAATAGCAACAATAAAATCTGAGACACTTTCATCTAGTTCTTGATTTCTATTTAGAAATTTATAACGCTCAGCGGTAATATTTTTCTTGGGCTCAAAATGTGCTACCAATTTTTTTACAAGCTCGTCATATTTTAGATCATCTGGCTTTTTTGGAGCCACCAATGTTTTCGATATATTATATAAATCACCTCCTCCGACACCGATTAAAAACGAGACCTTATCATCGTCTGTCGTTATTTTATTGAGCTTAAGCAAATGATTAAGTCGTTCAATATAACTATTAAAATTATCACCAGTGTTAAAATATTCAATTCGTCCAATGAATCCCGACATTTTAATTTCAGGGCTTTTTATAATTTCATCCACGATATTTTTTTGTTCGACCTCTTTTGTTTCGTCAATTTCGTCGGAGCTCATTTAACCGGTACTTTTATAACTATGTACTTATAACGTCTTAAACTTCCCGTTATCCTCGTCGCCAGTTTTATGTTTCAACTGAGGAGAAATGAAAAGGACCACATTTGACTTAAGACTAAATTTATTTTATTCACAACAACTTAAACTAACTTACAGCTAATGGTTTAGAGAAAATAAAGAGAAGAGAGCCATGATGATAATATTACAGTGTAATATAAAAGTATTCATACAATCATATCAGTGTGCAAGGAAGTATCAACAGTTGGCTTTAAAACGAATCCTCATACACTATGAATATGAAAGAAGTTAACGTAGCGTAAGACGCGATAATCCAAATTACACCAACGCTTTGGCTCAAGAAGCAGAAAAAGCCGTGCAATAGCAGAACCCTCGAGAGGATAACTAAAGAGCTCGCTCCAAATAATACCCGTTGAAAGATATACAGCTTTTTTCGGAGGAGGACGAGCTCAGAAGATGAAAGGAACATTTTGCTTTGGTTTTAATTCATGTATTTGACAGCAACGTGCAACTGGCATCTTTTGAATTACTAGACGTTACACATCCTTGGAGATAGCTATGTCTCGCTATCAAAGCACTGAAGAGCAAAAAAGCTGTAAGCATAGACGGCTTCCCGAGAATTGTTGCAAGCAGCGGTAAGTTCATCGAGTGAATTGCTGGATCTCTGAAGGCTTTGCCAAAAAATTGATAAAAAGAGTAATTTTCAAGCTCCCAGCAAAATTGGAGCTGATAAAGTGCGAAAACTGATGAGGCATTTGCAATTTGTCTGTTATTGCCAAACAAAACATAGGTAGCGAATATTGTCTTAGAACGTGTGAGAGAACACCTTGAAGCAACACTTAACGCTGAACAAGCACGATTCCGCACTGGATCCTTCGGCATTTGATGGTGTTTACATTACCTAGTGGATCATTGTCGCATACAGTGCTTTGATCATCGATTACCTCTTCGTCTGTTATTCTTCGATTTTGAAAATGCTTTTGACATCGTCAAAAGGGAGTTTATGTGACTTGCTTTGCGAAGGAGGCTTATCCCAGATAAACTCTTATGAGGGGTCCAAATATAACGTCTTACACGGACGTAATATCTATTAATGCGAATAGCTTTGACATTAAACACATCTTAAAGGACAATGGATCTTTTATCAGAGTTTATATTCAAACGACTTGATTATAACGATAGTAAAAGACAGAATAAATATTTTATTGAAAAATATTTTCTTTATACATAATATTCAAAACTTGATTACTTAGAGATTTTGATCGCAAGTCTAAACTTAACAAGTTTTCCAACACTTCCACTCGAACAAAATTTACCTCAAACGTAAACCCATGTTATTAGAACAGAAATTATGTTTTTCGGTAGAAACTGGCTTAGTAAAATAATCTGCAACCATTGATTCAGTTCCAATTCCAATGAAAGAGATAATGTTTATGTTCTTTTTCTCACGAATAAAGTGATGTCTAACATGAATGTGTTTGGATCTTGATAAGTACTTGCTTGTCGACTCCAGATGAACTGCACTTTTGTTGTCGCAATATATATTCATGACCGAGTTGTTAAAATTATGGTTCAGTTCAGACTCGAGGCCACGAATCCACACTGCTTCCTGAGTTGAGGCCGAAAGTGCCATATATTCGGCTTCTGTTGTGGATAATGCAACAGTTGGCTGATGTTTTGTCGCTCAAGATACGGCACCTCCCTGTAAGATACATACGTATCCTGTGACAGATCTTCTTTCGTCACAATCGCTTGCCCAATCTGAATCAGAATATATTTGAAACTCAGGATTTCCATTGCTTGAAAATTTCAGTTTGGCCGATTTTGTTCCTATCAGATATCTAAAGAGTCTCTTGACAGCAGTCCAATGTTCTTTGCCAGGACAGTTGTTGAATTTGCTTAATTTGTTGACTGTAAAGCAAATATCCGGTCGAGTGCACTGTGATGCGAATAATAAGCTTCCAATTGCTTGCTGATAAGGAATCTTAGCCATTTCTTTTTCTTCTTCTGAAGATTTAGGTGACATCTCTTTTGACAGTTTCATGTTGATATCCATAGGAGTTGCTATAGGATTTGACTCATCCATGTTAAATTTCATCAGCATCTCAGATATATATTTTTCTTGATCTAGATAAATTCCATCTTTTTCACGTGAAATCTGAATTCCTAAACAATTCTTCGCGGTTCCCAAAAACTTCATTTTGAACTCTTTCATCAAATTTAGTTTCAGATTTTCATAAAATACTGTTTCGTTAGTGAAGATTAGGATATCATCAACATAGATTGCTAGAAACGTCATGGCCTTATCCTTTCTATGGAAGTATATGAAAGGATCAACTTGCGAACGCTTCAATTCAAGTTTTTGTAGGACTCGATCCAATTTGGTGTTCCAAACTAAACTTGATTGCTTAAGTCCATAAACAGCTTTGTTCAGTTTCATCACTTGATCTTCTCTTCCCTTCAAAAACCCCTTCGGTTTCTCAACATAGATATCTTCAGTTAACTCACCTTGGAGAAAAGCAGTAATAGCATCCATCTGTTTAATTCGCAAATCATACTTTACTGACAATGCTATTAAATACCGGATAGAAGAGTATCTCACAACAGGTGAATAGGTTTCTTCATAGTCAATACCTTTCTTCTGTGTAAAACCTTTTACCACCAATCGAGCCTTGTATCGTACATTATCCATCTCATCTAGCTTCTTCTTGAATACCCATTTCGTCTTGATAATGTTGGCTCCAGCAGGCTTGTCGACACATTTTCAGGTATCATTTTCCTCAAATGATTTCATCTCACTCTGCATCGCTTCTATCCATTTTTCTTTGTCATCTCTGGATAACATATCTTCCATGTCTTCGGGATCTTCCAAGATGTTGACAGTCTCAGCATTGTAAACTACTCTTGATAATTTTGAGATTCTTTCGCTTCGGCGTGAGAGAGCAGATTCTCTAGCTTCTGGTAGGTTTGGATTATATTCATCTATCTGCTGACTACCAACATCAAATTGCACGCTCAACGTTGAAACAAGATCGCGAGTTTCTGATGACGACGTTGTCACTGATGGATCTTCTTCGTTATCCCCCTCTTCAAATTCTGGATTTGATGAACATGACTCGTAGTCGTTTTCTATGACAAGATTTTCTTGTTTCTCTATTGGATGTACCCCCACTACAGCTGTATACTTTGGAACCTCATTGGTGTTTTCATTTTGAATTTTGTAGTGAAAGTTATCCTCGTGAAATACAACATCACGGCTGATGAAAACATCTTTCTTTTGTAGGCTGTACAGACGGAAACCTTTGGAAGTATTCGAATATCCCACAAAAATGCATTTTTCGGATTTTGAATCCAGCTTTCGTCGTTTTTGTTTGGGAATGTGAGACATCGCTGTGCAACCAAAAATTCGAAAAGAACTATCCGGTTTGCGATTGCTCCATAACTCTTCTGGAGTTTTTTTAAGCTTTCTATGCGGTGAACGGTTGACAATATAACTTGCACATTTAACTGCTTCAGCCCAAAAAAAATTAGGCATTTTAGCATTACACAACATAGCTCGAGCCTTCTCTATAAGAGTTCTGTTCATCATGTTCTGGAGCATAGGGAACGATTGTTTGATGAACAATCCCAGACTTCTTCAACTCTACTTGCATAGCTTTGTTTATGAATTCTGTACCATTGTCAGTTCGTAAAATTTTAACTCTGGATTCTTGTTGGTTTTCGACTTCGGCTTTGAATTCACGAAAACAGTTCAACACAGCATCTTTCGTCTTCATAAAGTAAACAAATACCTTCCGAGTGAAATCATCTATGAAAGTAACAAAATATATACTTCCCTTTATAGATTTCGCCTCCATTGGACCACACACGTCTGAATGGATTATCTGAAGTACTTTTGATGACCTTGACCCTTCTGATGGAAAACTTGTCCGATGCTGCTTGCCTTCTGCACATGACAAACATGTCGACTGAGAATCTTGATTCAAAGCAATACCCTTAACTAAGCCTCGAGCAAGTAATTTCAAATTTTCTTGTCCCAAGTGACCAAACCTTCGATGCCAAACATTGTCCAGGTTACTTCTTGCAAAATTAGCATTCTTATATGGAGCAGTATCCAACTTGTAAAGACCGTTTTCAGATTTACCATTTGCAATGACTTCATTTGAAGAACTCATGACACGACATCCATCTTTGTCGAAGATGACAACATTGTCATGATCCACAATCTTCTTTATGGATAATAAGTTGACTTTTAATTCCGGGACATAAAGAGCATCATGAACAACAACATCACGTCTTCCTTTAGGAGTTAAAACAGTCAACGAAATGTCGCCCTTATTAACAGCATTCATTAACATGTTATTTGCTGTCTTAATTTGACCTTGAAATGGCTTGAGTTGCTTGAAAAAATCAGGATCAGATGTCATGTGATCGGAGGCACCACTATCAAAACACCATTCATGCTGTTTGGACTGTGCATGAAACGCTGCAAACATTGAGCCACCTTTTTCTGACTTCAAATCTTGTCCTTTAAACTTCGATAGACAATCTGAGGCGTAGTGTCCGACCCCACCACAGTTAAAGCAACGATATTTCCCTTTATTGTCATACTTAGGCTTCCATTTCTTGTGTGAATTGGGAAAACTTCCTCTCTTTGACAAAAGAGCACTATTGGATGATTTGGAATCATATTTAACGTCTTGCAGCAATTTCATTTTGATGGAATCTGCTGAAATTACTTTTCCACTGCAACCAATGCTCATGATCATCGGCCTATATTCATCAGGAAGACCTTTCAATAATAGGCTACCAACCCATTCATCATTTACTGCAAATCCTATTTCATTCAACTTCTGTGCGGTCGAAACGATTTGGCTTACGTAATCTTCTATAGAGGAACATTCTACCAGGACCACTGAGCATAGTTTTTGAAGTAAACCTATGCGCCTGTCCAGACCAGAGTCTTGAAAAAGATTTTGCAAAGCTGTCCAAACTTCTTTGGAAGTTGTTGCATTCTTAACATGGACATAAAGACTCTTGTCGATAGCCAGAATCATCTTACAACGAGCAATCTTGTCCTTAGAAAGATCCAAATCAACGCCAGGAACATTCTCGATACATTTCCATGAATCTTCAAGTGCTAGTTGGGTTTTCATGGCAAAACTCCATGTTGACCAATTTTCAGAACCAGTTAGCTTCTCCATTTGATGGATTCCCAAATTCTGTTGTACAGACATTTTTCTCCAGTATATGTATATATTCCTTGAATCTTGCTATTGTCCTGGGCCCATAACCTTTTATCAGAGTTATATTAAAATGACTTGATTATAACGATAGTAAAAGACAGAATAAATATTTTATTGAAAAATATTTTCTTTATAAATAATAGTCAAAACTTAATTACTTATAGATTTTGATCGCAAGTATAAACTTAACAAATTTTCCAACAGGATCTCAATCAAATGACAACAAGGACGGAGAGAGAAGCAGATTTGTTGGTTTTCTGACCGAATCGTAGCTACATATATCCAATGAAGAACTAAAGGGTGATTTTTTAGCTATTATCTTTTTGGCAACACTGGTTTAAACAGCTGACACACGTTTCGTGTTTTGTTTCACTGTCAAACATCTTCAGTTTGGTTTATAATTTAACCATTAATCGTCTTACAAACAAACAACGCTTGCAAATTATTGAATTTTATTATCAAAATGCGTGCTCTGTTAAGAAAGTATATCGCGCGCTTCTTCCATTTTATGGTCAGTTTAATCGAACCACTGAAGTGGCTATTGTGACTAAATTTCGCACCAAATTTACATTGTTGGACATAAAACCACCAACACGCTTACGTAGAGTGCGAACTGAAGAAAATATCGCAGCTGTATCAGCCAGTGTGAATGATGACCATCAATTATCGATTCGTCACCGTTCGCAGCAATTGGGCCTCTGTTACTCAACAACGTGGAAAATTTTGCGAAAGGATTTAGGTGTGATGCCTTTCAAAATACAGCCGGTGCAAAAAATTGAAGCCGAACGACCTACTGCAATGTAAAATTTTTGGTGGAAAGTTGGTCGAAGATCCACTTTTTTACCGAAAAATTGTGTTCAGCGACGAAGCTCATTTTTGTTCCAATGGGTACGTAAATAAGCAGAATTGTCGATTTTGAAGTGAATATCAGCCAGAAGCATTGCAAAAGCTACCAATACATCCACAAAAAGTCACAGTTTGGTGCGGTTTATGGGCTGGTGGCATCATTGGATAGTGATTCTTCAAAGATGATGCGAATCGTAACGTAACTGTTTTGCCCAAAATGCAAGAACTTGACTTGCATGACATGTGGTTTTAACAAGACGGTGCCACATGCCACACAGCACGCGCAACAATGGACTTATTGTGAGGCGAGTTCAGTGAACATTTTATTTCACGTTCGGGACCGGTCAATTGGCCACCTAGATCGTGCGATTTAACGCCTATAGACTATTTTTTGTGGGGCTATGTTAAAGCTCATTTTTATACAGACAAGCCCGCTTCAATTGACGCATTGGAAGACAACATTAAAGCATTTATTCGTGAGATACATGCCAAAATGTTGGAAAGAGTATGCCAAAAATTGGACTAAGCGGATGCACCATTTGATGCGCAGTCAAGGTCAACATTTGCATGAAATAATCTTCAAACATTAAATTATATGGACCGTACTATCGATTCAAATAAAGATTTCATGCATTTTTCTGAATTTTATGTGTTTTTTTTTATATAGAATAACGGTCATCAACCCATTGACACTATTTAAGAAGGAAGAAGAGTCGGGAGAACGAGAATACGTGGAAAAGAACAGCTCAGGATAAATTGTCGAGATTGGGAAAGAAAGAGCTGCAATGAGCTCAAACGAATAGGAATTACCAACGGACTTAATAGGTCACAGGGCCTTATTAAAGTATTGTTGTTATCTTTTAGTTATTTTTTTAAGAAAATATCAATTGAGAACCTTTTTTATAAAAACCTAAAACCTTCAAAAACAACTAAAAACTGATAAGATATCGTTATCTTGAGAACAAAGAAGGTTAGGTTAGGTTAATGTGGCTGTGGATACAAAAACCACACACTTAGGTCAGAACAAAGGCCCATTGTGATACCACATGAATCTAGAGAATTACTTCTCACTAGTCGAACCATTTTGAGCGTTTTATAAAGCGAAGGAGATATCTGATATCCTTTTTAGCTAGTTCACTGGGATCATCAAAAGAGTATTCTCCCAGATGAAGTTTGCGTCTTCGTGAAAGAGCAGGGCAGGTGCAGAGGAGGTGAGAGATTGTTTCTTCTTCTTCCTCGTCCATGCAGCTCCTGCAGAAGTCATTTGAGGCTACACCAAGTCGTATTGCGTGTCTGCCTATAAGACAGTGTCCCGTAAGGACACCTATTAGGGAGCTAATATGAAGTCTGCTTTGGGATAACAAGTCTTTAGAGCGCTTTAGGTCCAATGAAGGCCATATGAGTTTTGTGGCTGCGCATGTTGGTAAATTGTACCACCTGGAGTTTGCTATCTCGAAAGCTTTTTCTTTTAGCAGAAGTTTATATGTAGCTATCGGTATACCTATCTTCTCCCTTTCAGGTGAAATAGGTATGACGGTTCCATTTTTAGCGAGTTCATCGGCTCTACAATTTCCTACGATGTCTCTGTGGCCCGGCACCCAGCATAGTTGAATGTTAAATTGCTGCGCCATCTCCATAAGAGACGATCGACAATCGAGGGCCGTTAGAAAGTTGGTTGAGACGCCGTCAAGAGACTTGATAGCAGCCTGACTGTCTGAGAAGATGCGTATATCAGAAGTTGATATCACGTTTTCTCTTAGCCAGGAGAAAACCTCTTTGATCGCTAAAATTTCCGCTTGGAAGACGCTACAATGATTAGGGAGGCGGAATGAGATGCTTAGATTAAGCTTTTCTGAGTACACACCACTACCAACTCCCTCATTTGTCTTGGATCCATCTGTGTAAAAATGGATGCTTTTGTCATCTAGGAGTTTTTTGTCTTCCCATTCATCCCTGGATGGAATGGATACCTGGAAGTTTTTACCAAATTGGGGTTTTAGGATAGTGTAGTCTATGTACTTTGGTATAGAACCAAAGAGGTTCAGAATGAAGGAGTGCCCAACATTGTTGTTGGTCCATTGAGATGAGGCGTTGAGTCTTATGGCTGTATTCGCTGCCACTTGTTTGCTGAAAATGTCGAGGGGTGTCAGATGGAGGAGAGTGTCCAACGCTGCTGAGGGTGTGGTTCTTAAAGCCCCGCTAATGCAGAGACATGCAGTGCGTTGGACTCTGCTGAGTTTGTCGTAGTATGTGACTTTCTCCAGTGCAGTCCACCATACTGCAACCCCGTACATAAGTATTGGTCGGATGACCGATGTGTATAGCCAATAAGTTATGCGAGGTTGAAAACCCCATTTGTTTCCTATGGCTTTCTTGCAAAGGAAAAGAGCTGCTGTAGCTTTTTTAACTCTTTCCTGAATATTAGGTTTGCAACTTAATTTTTTGTCCAATATCAGACCAAGATATTTGGCCTCATTGGTGAAAATTAGTGGTACACCTTTTATTGAGGGAGGTACAATTTCTGGGATCTTGTATTTCCGCGTAAAAAGGACGAGGTCTGTTTTTTGAGGATTAATACTAAGTCCACAGTGATCTGCCCATCTAGTGAGCATATTGAGTGCGTTTTGGAGGAGGTCTCTCAGTGTATTAGGATGTTCTCCTATGACGGCGATATAAACATCATCGGCATACGCAATCACTCTGTAGCCTTCTCTCTCAAGGGATATTAGTAGCTCGTTAACCACTATGTTCCACAGGAGAGGGGACAGAACACCACCTTGCGGAGTGCCTCTACTGACAGACCTCTTCGTACAAAAATCCCCCATCTAAGAGTTGATGATCCTGCTTTTTAGCATTAGATTTATCAATTCACAGAGTGAGTATTCGACGTTTAGGGTCGTCATAGCAGAAGTGATAGCGGATGTGTCAACGTTGTTGAAAGCGCTTTCAATATCCAGTAAGGCCATCATAGTATATTGTTTTTGTTCTAGGGAATATTCGATAGTTCTTACTAAAGTGTGCAAGGCTGTTTCTACCGATTTCCCTTTGCAGTAAGCATGCTGAGACATCGATAGTCTCTTATCAATGCTGTTACGTACATGGATATCAATCAACCGTTCCAGAGTTTTGAGAATGAATGATGTTAGGCTAATAGG
Source organism: Eupeodes latifasciatus (assembly GCA_920104205.1). Lineage (NCBI taxonomy): Eukaryota > Metazoa > Arthropoda > Insecta > Diptera > Syrphidae > Eupeodes > Eupeodes latifasciatus. The sequence goes on from OV049924.1 coordinate 78,186,967, forward strand.
TCTTAGATCTTTAGGGTTGACATGCGAACTTTTGCCTGCCTTGGGAATGAAAACTACATTTACTTCTCTCCATCGCTGAGAACAAAGAAAGATATCGAAAAAAAAACTTTCTTCTAAAATTTTTTATTTGCTTATTGATATTGTAATGTGTATACACTCTTTATCTCTTTCAATAATAAGGGGCAACATCTAGTGGTAGTAATAGGAGAACTCGCTTCTTTAAGCATCGAGAAACCTCTAGTGGCTAATAGGAGAACTCGCTTCTTAAGCATCGAGAAACATCTAGTGGCTTAGAGGGGAACTCATTCAGCGCATACAAGAACCTCGAAAGGGGTAAGCATCTAGTGATAAAGTGGAGAACTTCGTTAAGCATCGAGAACAACCTCGTAGATTCTCGAACCGATTGGAGGTATATAAATAGGCGCTTGGAAGCGAAGCGGTTCATTATGGATTGTGAATTGCTGTAAAGTAAAGACTGTGTTTGAAAAGTAAAGACTGTGTTTGAAACGTAATAATTGAGTGTTCAATAAATAAGTTTATATCGATTTAAATAAAGAAAATTTGTGTTTTTATTTACGAAGTGTGAATAAGTTTTAATTATCGGACCAAGCCGAATATTGCATTGGAATAAGGGATTAAAACTTATTGAGAATAAAAACAGTGAGCAGTGATTGAACTATTTTGTGTGAATTAGTGAAGTTAAAAATAAATAAAAAATGAGTAAAGTTTTGAAAGACTTAACTGTCCCTGAGCTAAAGGCCGAACTAAGCAAACGTGGCTTAAGTGGGACAGGCGTAAAAACCGAACTCGTTAAACGGCTGCAGGAATATCTGGAGCAGCAAAATGAAGACCCAGATACGTTTGCTTTCGAATTAGAAGCAAAAGTGGAAGAGGTAAATGCAAATGTTGCTTTATCTAACATGATGTCACTTCTTTTAACCAAATTTGAAGAAAATAAAAATGATGTCCTGAAACAACTAGAAGCCCAAAGAAGCGACCAAAAACAAGAGCAGCAGAATGTTCTCAAACAACTAGAAGCTCAAAGAAGTGAACAAAAGCAAGAACAGCAGAATGTTCTCAAACAACTAGAAGCCCAAAGGAATGATGTCCTCAAACAACTAGAAACTCAAAGGAATGATGTCCTAGAGCGATTCGACGAACAGAAAAACCTTTTAGAAGGCAGGTTTGCGGACTTCGAAGAGAAAATCAAAACTGTCGACGAGCGCGTCGAAAAACAAAATGCACGTTTCGAGAAAATTGACGAACAAATCGAAACCATCACAAATGAACTAGAAAAAGTGCGAAAGATGAAAGCTCGAGAACCTTCTGGTGAGTGCTCAAGGAAGAGAGAAGTGAATCCTCCAAGCTTTGACGGGCAGATTCCGTGGTCAATCTACAAGAAACAGTTTGAAGCAGCAGCGTTAACAAACGGCTGGGACGATCACGAAAAATACATTGCTCTTACACTTGCTTTAAGAGGATCTGCTGCTGAACTGCTACAAACCATCCCAGCAGAGAAAAGTGGTGACTTCACAGTTCTGGTAAACGCAATCGAACAGCGGTTTGGGGATAGCCACATGACAGAAGTCTTCCGAGTTCAGCTTAACAACAGGACACAGAAAAGAGGTGAAACTCTGCAGCAGCTTCAGGCAGATATCGAGCGATTGGTTCACCTGGCATATCCAACAGCTGGTAACGAGATAATAAATCAACTTGCTGTTGAAGCCTTTGTGAGAGCTGTGGGCGATATAAATCTCCAAAGGGCTATCCGCACTGCCGGAAAGCGAACATTACCAGAAGCATTGGCTTTCGCTCTGACGATGGAAGCTGCAGAACAAGCTTCCCAAAACGTGCATCGCATAAGAGAAATAGAAGTCCAAGAATGTTCTTGTCAGAAGGCTACTGTGGAAAGGAGTCAGCGAGACGGACCAGCACGATGCTGGAACTGCAATAAGACTGGGCATCTACAGCGATAGTGCAGATTACCACGAAGAAGAACCACATGCCAACACTGTGGAAATAGAAGTAATTCAACCGTTCAAAGCAAGACCAACAACGTTGCTTCCGAAGTTGTTTCCCACCCGGGAAACGAATAAGAACCAACTTCGAGGGGCAGAAGCTGGTTTCTGGTATCGATGGCCCCAGAAACGACATCCAAGTTTCTCAAACGAAACGTGACAACAAGAGCCTGACCGTGGAAGCAAGTATAAACGGCAACAAATGTGTGGCTACCATTGACACCGGTGCCACGGCGTCCATCGTACGGCAAGACCTCGTCAAGAAGGCATGGCTCCACAACACCAACAGCTATCGTCTAAGGACTGCAACTGGAGAGGCCGCAAAAGTTTATGGTGAGGTACGTCTTAAGATTCGGATAGCAGAGTTGGAATTCTCTCACCCGTTCCTGGTAGCAGATATATGCGACGAGTGCATTGTCGGCATCGATTTCATGAAAGATCATGGAGTGATATTGGACATCGGGAACCAAGTCCTGAAATATCGAAACATCGAGATTCCGATGATCTATGGGACTAACTCGTATGAGACCTCGTCATCTGTGAAAACCGTCATCAAAGAAGATCTCACTTTGCCTGCTTCTTCAGAAGTATTCGTGTGGACGAAATTGAAGGGTAAACCTGGCAGCCATCGATACCTCATGGTCGAACCAGCATCTGTAAAGTCCTCCCAAAACGTCACCATTGGGAAGACTTTTGTGAGACCATTAAAGAACATGGTTCCGGTACGAATACTGAACATCAAGCCGTATGAAGTTAAGCTTAGAAAAGGTGAGATTGTCGGACAATGCGAATCTGTATCAGCGATAACAAGGATCAACGAAGAAGAGTCAAGGCAATCCTTGAAGTCCGAAGAGCTGAACTCCATAAAGACGAACATTCTCAAGTCATCTAATCTTGGCCACCAACAACGAAGAACTGCAGAAGGTCTCCTCGAAGAATTTGCAGACATCTTTTCATCATCGAAAGGGAAATATGGCAGAACGCAACTGGTGCAACATCGAATCAATACCGGGGATGCAAGGCCGATTCGTCAACCTGCAAGACGCCTTCCACTAGCCAAACAAGGTGAGGTTGAAGAACTGATAACCACCATGAAGGGAGAAGGTCTGATCGAAAACTCTAAAAGCCCTTGGGCGTCTCCAGTGGTCCTGGTAAAGAAGAAAGACGGATCAACCCGCTTTTGCGTGGACTATCGAAGGTTGAATGATGTGACCAAGAAGGATAGCTACCCTCTGCCTAGGATCAGTGATACTCTGGATGCAATGGAAGGAGCACAATGGTTCTCAACTTTGGACTTGAAAAGTGGTTACTGGCAAGTCGAAATCCATCCTGAAGACAAAGAAAAGACAGCATTCTCAACAGGAAACGGATTGTGGCAGTTCAAAGTGATGCCTTTTGGACTTTGCAATGCTCCAGCGACTTTTGAGCGCCTAATGGAATGCGTCCTGCAAGGACTCACATGGAAATCTTGCCTGGTCTATTTGGATGACGTCATAGTATACGGGAAAACATTTGACGAACACTGTACAAATCTGAGAGCCGTGTTTCAAAGACTTCGAGAAGCCCACCTCAAGCTTAACCCAGAAAAGTGTTCACTCTTCAAAACCGAAGTAAAATATCTGGGACATATCATCTCATCCCAAGGAGTAAAAACGGATCCTGATAAGGTTGACACCGTGAAGAATTGGCCAACACCACAGGACAAACACCAACTCCGAAGCTTTCTGGGTCTAGCCACCTACTATAGGCGCTTTGTGAAGGACTTTGCTGGAATCGCCAAGAGTCTACATCAGCTAACGGAAAAGGGAAAGCAGTTTAGATGGTCAGGTGAATGCGAGCGCAGCTTTCAAGAGCTCAAGCAACGCTTGTGTAATGCACCAGTGCTGACCTACCCAACTCCAGGAAAACCGTTCATAATTGATGCTGATGCGAGCAATGTCGGGATAGGTGCTGTACTATCGCAGGTGCATAATGGCGAAGAAAAGGTGATTGCTTATTACAGCAAGGTACTCTCGAAGTCGGAAAGAAATTATTGTGTGACCAGAAGAGAACTTCTTGCACTGATTTTGGCAACAAAGCACTTCCATAAGTATCTCTATGGACAGAAGTTTCTTCTCCGAACTGACCATGGAGCACTTAACTGGCTTTTGAATTTCAAGAATCCAGAGGGTCAAGTGGCAAGGTGGATTGAGAGGCTGCAGACGTACGATTACGAAATTCAACATCGGAAGGGGAAGCTTCACTCAAATGCAGATGCACTGTCTCGGAGACCATGTAAACAAGACTGTAAGCATTGTAGACGACAAGAAGAAAAAGAAGTGGTTACTGTCCAACGAATCAGAGCCGATCCCATTTATGGCTGGAGCAACGACGAGTTGAGGAAGGCTCAACAAGAAGACTCAGATATCGAACCCATCCTCGCTTGGAAGGAACACCAGGAAAAACCAGAATGGGCTGATATCTCCGATAGAAGTCCGACTCTGAAGGCCTATTGGGCACAGTGGGACTCGTTTCATGTCCAAGAGGGTGTCCTTCGACGTAAATGTTAATCAGCAGATGGAAAGTCTTATGTAATGCAGCTAGTCTTACCGAGATCGAAGGTTATGGATGTTCTGCGAGAGATGCATGGTGGAGTTTCGGGAGGTCATCTAGGAGTGAACAAGACGCTAGAAAAGGTTCGACAACGATTTTACTGGCTACATGCAAGGAAAGATGTCGAGAAGTGGTGCCGAAAATGTGATACCTGTGCTGCCACCAAAGGCCCGAACAAAAAGAACCACAGCCAAATGCAGCAGTATAATGTCGGAGCACCCTTCGAAAGGATTGCAGTAGACGTGGCGGGTCCATTTCCGGAAACAAATAATGGGAATCGTTATATTCTGGTCGTCATGGATTACTTCAGCAAGTGGCCTGAAGCATACGCCATTCCAAATCAAGAAGCCAAAACAGTCGCAGACCAAATTGTCTTCAACTGGGTGAGCAGATTCGGCGTTCCATTAGAACTGCATTCCGACCAGGGAAGGAATTTTGAATCAAACATATTTCAGGAAGTTTGTGGGCTTCTTGACATCAAGAAGACAACAACAACACCACTTCACCCACAATCTGATGGCATGGTCGAACGATTCAACCGAACCCTGAAGGAACATCTTTGCAAAGTTGTGGACGACAACCAGCGAGATTGGGATCGACACATTCCACTGTTTTTGATGGCGTATCGAAGTGCAAGACATACCTCAACTGGCCATACACCGTCTGAGATTTTGATGGGAAGGAACATCAGACTGCCGAGCGAAATAAAATTTGGATGCCCCACATCGGAACCGCAAGCCGAGGATGACTACATTGATGACCTCAGAGAAAGACTCATTCAGATCCACGACAATACCAGGTTGAAAATAAAGATGTTCAGTGACCGAATGAAGACACGCTACGATATACGAGCGACAACAACAGAGTTCCAAGCAGGGGATCGGGTGTGGCTTTACAATCCCCATCGACAAAAAGGATTGTCACCGAAACTTCAACGGGACTGGGAAGGTCCATATACAGTCATTACAAAAATCAACGATGTCGTGTACCGGATACAAAAGGGAGTCAGAGGAAAACCTAAAGTTGTACATCGCGACCGGCTACATCGCTACAGTGGTGATGAGAACGATGGATTTGTTCGGGACGATCAATCCTAAGGAGGGGGCAATGTAATGTGTATACACTCTTTATCTCTACCACATCTAGTGGTAGTAATAGGAGAACTCGCTTCTTTAAGCATCGAGAAACCTCTAGTGGCTAATAGGAGAACTCGCTTCTTAAGCATCGAGAAACATCTAGTGGCTTAGAGGGGAACTCATTCAGCGCATACAAGAACCTCGAAAGGGGTAAGCATCTAGTGATAAAGTGGAGAACTTCGTTAAGCATCGAGAACAACCTCGTAGATTCTCGAACCGATTGGAGGTATATAAATAGGCGCTTGGAAGCGAAGCGGTTCATTATGGATTGTGAATTGCTGTAAAGTAAAGACTGTGTTTGAAAAGTAAAGACTGTGTTTGAGACGTAATAATTGAGTGTTCAATAAATAAGTTTATATCGATTTAAATAAAGAAAATTTGTGTTTTTATTTACAAAGTGTGAATAAGTTTTAATTATCGGACCAAGCCGAATATTACAATATATATTTTTATTTGAATCTTTCAGAAATATCGACTAAAGAACAAGAATATGAATTTATCAGTATGATTCGCATCCCAAACCTTTGTTGCATCTTAAATCTCCTTAAATGTTTGACAAATTACCGAAACCTTATAGACCTTTCATACCAATTAACTAGCCTTTTATAGAATACTGTACTTTTGAATAACTCACAAATGAGGTGCTAAGATCCCGAAGATAGACAATAAACCAAATTCCTTTCAATATAATATGTACATAATATCTCCCGCACCCATAACAATCATCAAATTCCCTTTATTCCTGTTCATAATTCCATTAAAATATCCTTCGAATATATGTACATATACATAACATATATGCAACAATAATTGAATCGAATAGCAGTCGCACAAAAACTAAAGCCCTATAGCCATCATACGGCTACAAGTACCTTATTGCGGACATATATGGACGTACCTACACAACACATCTTATTTGCACGTTCAAGTTCTCTGAATTACATCCAAATATGGAATATAACGGATATGAATATGTACGGAATACATATCAATTGACCACCATTCTTCTCGAAGCGACAACAATTTGTACACATCAGGCGGACTTTGGGTGATGCCCCCCCCCCCCTTCCAAATTGTAAAATGTGGAGGATCGGATGGAATCAATGAAAACCCATGAGCGTACGTATTTTGTAGGCGGATTTTGAAATTCAATTGCATGCAGTTCATTGTGATGATATTGATGACTTCCGGTCGGTCAGGTATTGTAACATCACACCTCCCAGCCAGCAGCTAGCACCAGCAATCTGCTAATGGAATATACGAATATGTATGTACGAGTAGCTATGGAAGCGCTTCTCTGGGACCGGATACAGTTTGCCACAGCAACCACTCCGAATTAACGATTCCGTATAATCCGTATAATGGTTGCCGCATATTGCATGACACACACACACACACACACACAAAGAACGTGCTTTTGTTAGACAATATTATTTGAAACAGACGTTGGTAATCAATTGCAATTGCACATAGTTTGAGGGTGTTGAGGGGAAAGCAGATGAAGCGGCTAGGTTGAAGTGGCTCAACGGCTGTTTGTGATGACTTTATCCCTATGTGCTGTGTTATGGGTGGACAGGGAATTGCGACACTTGTGACTTGACGTGTGGGTATTTATTACTCCGGCAACATTCCGATTTTCCGGCAACATGTTTCAACCATGAGTTATACGATTTTCTTCTCTTCTTAACGTCGCTCGCTCGCGTCGCTTCCGTCGTCGTCATCGTTGTCATCGTCGAATGGTTGGTTGTTCCCATTCGTTTCAAGTGCGCTCATATGATGGCGCTCATACAAACTGGTGCATTGAGGGCTAATCGAAGTAGCAAGGCTCTTCGCTCGCTCGCTCCATAAGACAATTGAAAATTGCATTATCCGTTCAAGAAGCCTTGGCATAATAAATAACCGTTCGTTTGTCACAAAAGTGCAAACTACCAAATTGCCCATTTGCCAAACGTTCGCAGAATAGAAATATCACACCGAGCACTAAACCGAAGTTTACCCTCCATTAACCATCAGACAGGTAAAAAGACACGAACAGGAATAGGAATAGGAATAGGAACAGGAACAAGCATAAAAACAGGAACAGGGACTGCACCGACAGTGGCAGTGGCAGCGGCAGTAGCGGTAGCAGTAGCAGCGTCAGCCAGCCAGGCAGTACAGCGTCTCTATGGAAAGGTAATTATTGTTGCCAATTTATGTCCTAGGAGTCATGTAAAATCTACCCCGACCGACTTCCTGCCAGACAGATTAATCCTCTGGAAAACATGCATGTCGTCGTCATCATCGTGGTGTGTGGTGGTAATACTGGCAGTGATGATGGTATGATGGTGATGGGGATGGTGGCCAAAAACCAGGCAAACAAGACCGTGTCGGTGTCACCATGTTTGAGTTTTATCAACCGCTCGCTGCTCGCGTAAAATTAATTTTTGTGGTGCACTTCCTGATTTGGCTTCGTTAGTGTTGACGAAGGGTTGAGTTTTTTGGGACTAACGATAACTAAGTAGAGTACGAGAACATAGTATATTTTATGTACCTACTACCTATGTATGTATGTAGATATAGAAGAAGGTCGTAACGTAATCCATGCATAGGGATGATACATATAGACATAATTCATCTGGACGAGTGCCAGAGAACATAAATTTTCCTCACCCTGCCTTGGGCCGAAAACTATCCGTTCTCACCTAACGCCATCGCTCTTTTCCAAACCTTACCCTAACTCCTCAGTATATATGTACCTACTATACAGTGATATCCATTACCATTCCTTCATCCTCGCTCTCTATCTCCCTTCTCTGATATCAGCTTAGGGCAGCATGAATATCAAGAAGCTAAAAGTGAAAGAAGAAAATACATTTACCCCAGGGACATCCGTAAAAAGAGGACCTGGGTATAGTATATTCCAAGAAAATGAACCTAGGACAACGGACGGACTTCGACTTCGTACAGCTCGTATGTCGCAAAAGTTAAGATTTATAACTGGGCACAAGTTTCGCCTCCCGCTGCCGCCATCGTCGTCGGCGTCGTCGTCGTCTTTTGCCCTGTTCCGCAATCCGCATCCATGGGGACCAATTGGCCATATGTGTGTTCTTGATGTGTGTGCTGGGTATAGGTACGGGTAAGAGGACATTTGATAACGTACTATTTGCTTCCTAGGATCTTTATTATATTATGTTGTTTGTGTGTGTTGTTTGTCTCTGGTATTCCACATATCACACACCCACAAACACAGCTCTTACAGGACGAGGCTGCCTGCTTGCTCTGCTCAGACTATCAGACTATGGCTATACCAGCCACCAGCCACGGAAGGACAATTCATTTTCATACTTTAATTTTGTGCGCTGGGGTTGTGCTTTCCTTTTTGCTGCTTTTTAATTTCCCTATACTGCCACTGCGCTGCATTCTAGCTGCTGCTGCTGGTGCACTGCAATAGTCAAAACCCTAAAAAGGACAAAAAGAAACATCTTCTGACCGGACCGGATACTGGTGAAAAAAGAATTACTGAATTTTGTAGAAAAACTTTGTAATTGGGAATTTTCCTGTATAGACAATGGAAATCTTTTACCAAAGGGACATATTTTCCAAAAAAAAAATGCAGCTTTAATATTGCGCCATAAGTGCGGGGCGGATAGAATACCTGACTTTTTGCATTGAATTGCCATTTAGTACATATTAAAGCCAATTTGTGTGTTGTTTTCTGGATAACTCTGAGTTATGAGTACAATTTGCATTTTTCAAATGTATTTTGTTTCATTAAAATTGATTTTGAAGTAACAAAGGTTTTGTTTTTCTTAATAAAATAGTTGTTTTCCGTTTAAATTCAAAGGGAATACTTTTTTCAAAGGATAATTTTCGTTGTGGTTTGGACAAAAACTCTTCCAGGAAAAAAAAGTCAGCTTCAATATACAACTTCTTTGACCTTCGTATAATGACAAAGGTCATTTAAGGGTTTTTAATATATAGGGACGTACGTCCCTACGTTCGCGAATTTTTGTCACCTTTTTAACTTCCCATAGGAAGTTATTGTAATCGGTCCGGTTTATCGAATTGAAAAATTTGACATTTTTTGACGTTTCAAGGCCCCTAGAGTCGAAATAAAAGATTTTTAGAAAGATGTCTGTGCGTGCGTGTGTACGTACGTTCGTACGTCCATACCTCCGTACGTCCCTACGTTCGCGACGTTTTTTTCGTCGTCCATAACTCAAGAACCAGTAGAGATATCGACTTCAAGTAAATTTTCTTATACGTACAGATAATAATGCAGAAATTGAGTGGGTTGTTTTTTTTACCATAGTAATTTAAAAAATAAGTGAACATTTTGGTTTACCCAAAATATCTCACGAACCAATAACGCTATCGAGTTGCCTTAAATTTTATATTATATATTTTTAACGTGATACCAAACTAGTATATTTTTGGAAAAAATCCCAACTAATGGTTTTTTTATAAATCAAAAAAACAAAAAATTATTTTCTCTCCAGAATAGTTTTGTGCAATAAAAAAAACTGAATGTTTTTGAACAACAACAACAACTTAAAGGTGCTACCACTCATTGTTTTTGGCTGGAGATATAGCTATTTCGTGCTTTGCCACTTTTGCACTCATCAGTCTCCTTTTTTGTGGTGCTGAGCTTTAATCCAATTTTATTTGAAAAACTTTTTATGCACAACATAGGATTCAAACCCACGCATATCAGATTTGCTCAGTCTTAGAAGTCGTGTGCACTACGCACTCCACTACTCCTTTTTGTATTGTATTGTATTGTATTTTTATTCATTCATTTAAACTTAAAACTATATAACGATTAATTTATAAGAAAGGTGAATAATAGTGTTCATTCTTTAACTAGGAGTTAGTGGTGAATGACACATCCATTGAAAACTATTGGTATCTGATGTGGGGTGACAATCAGTGTAAGTTAAAATACAAGAAAAACGAAAAAATGAAATATAAGAAAATGAAAAAGCTTGCATAGCAACTGTATAGAAAAAATATTAGAAGATACTTAACAATTCATTAATAATATACATCTTATAGATACATATTTTATTTTATTTTACATTCATTTTATTGTAGCTTATAAAAAAAAAAATACTAAATAAGTGATTCAATACAATTAAAATTTAAAGTGAATAACCAGTCTTAAACCTTTTTACTAAAACATGAAAAACGAAATGTTTCTCTTATGGTTAGGGGCAATTTATTGAAAATATTTGGAGCTGTATATGTATAAAAATGAGAAAAATGTGTTCTATATGTAAAAGGTACATTAACTAAGCTCATATTGTTCACACGAAGGTTGTACATTTGATAATTCCTACTAGGAATATTTCCGCTTTGTTTGAAAAACTCTCTCAAAACTTTAAAAACATATAAATGCCTCATTGGTAGAATTAGCAACTCCTTAAATAAAGGCCAACTTTGAGCCAACCGATTTTTATTTAAAATAATTCGTATTAAATGCTTCTGTGCAATCAATAGAGGTCGAAAAGTATTAACATAGGAACCACCCCAACTTGTTATGCCGTATTGCAGCTTTGAGTTTGCAAGCCCATAATATATAATTTTTAAAACTTTTTGGGAGCGAAAAGGCTTAATTAAATACATTTTTCGTGTGACCAATAACATATATGTTTTGATCATATGAATATGATTCTTCCAATTTAGATTGCTATCAATTACTACTCCTAGATACTTAAAATGTTGAACTGTTTCAATTTTAAAGCAATTATCTGTGCAATGTAAGTTGGTTATAAAATTACTTTTACCACACTTATGAAGAGGTAAAGGAAATTTTTTACAATCGTGAGCGTGAAACCGTAAATTAAAATCAGTGAGACTCTTTCCAGTTACATTAAAATACATCAATTTAGTTTTTTCGCTGATAATCAATTTATGATAAGTAAACCATAACCACAACCTTAATACTTCCAGATCTTCTTCAATGTTCACAATACTTTCAAAGCTAGTCCTAGATGAATATGTAAAAACAATGTCGTCAGCGAAAGCAGTTGAAGTACCATTTAATTTCAATTTGAAAATGGAATTAATATAAATCAAGAAAAACAAAGGGCCAAGAACAGATCCTTGTGGAACACCGTTCTTTAACAACCTTGATTCACTTAAGATTCCGTTATTATTAACTTTTTGTTTTCTATTTTTTAAATAAGAATTCAGCAGATTGAAAAAACTACCGCGAAAGCCTGCATTATAAAGTTTAGTTAGCAAAAGATCGTGGTTCACCAGATCGAAAGCTTTAGTCATATCAATAAGCAGACCCATTGTTGATTTATTGCTATTTAAACTTCCATAAAGCTGACTACATACCCTTAAGATAGCATCTTCTGTTGACAAACCTGCTCTAAAACCAAACTGATTATTACAAAAGAAATTAAACTTTTCCAAGAAGGAAACAATTCGAACCTTAAGTAACTTCTCAAAAATTTTTGAAAAGGTTGAAAGGAGCGAAATAGGCCTATAATTCGAAATAATTTTCCTATTTCCTTTTTTGCACATTAAGATGGTCAGGGAAACAACCAATTTCAACACATTTGTGAAAAACGAAGGTTAGAATGTCAACAACATTCCAAGCAACATTTTTCAACAAAATACTTGATAAACCATCACTAGTGCACGAATTTTTATTTTTTAGAGACATAATAACTTTGAAAACTTCTCTTGATGTTATTCTATCAAAAACAAAACTATTTGGTTGTGTATTATCCGAAAACAAATTTGAAGAAATGGAACAATCGCAATTTAAACAAGGTTCAATAGCAGGTTTTAATCTTTCTGAAATTTCAGTAAAATACTCATTATTTAATGCAACAGAGTGTACAATATTTTTTGTGATCCTCTCTTTCCCCAATACAAACAAACTGGATGGTTTGCCCACTCGAGAGCACGTCACGTATAGTTTTCCGTGTGAAAAAACATGAAGTGGTCAAATCTAAGCCGAACACAGACATCGTTTGGCCTTGAGACTTATTGATAGTCATTGCAAATGCCAATGTTATTGGAAATTGAAATGGCACATCTGTGGGTATAATAGGGATTCGCGGTAATAATATATTTTCACCTCGGAATTTTCCATTTAGAAATATTATTTCGATAACATTTTTCATTAATTTTTTAATTACTAATCGCGTGCCGTTGCACAACCTTGGTGGGTTCAAATTACGGAGACCCAACCTTTAGTTGTAAATTATGCGGTAGCATGCCTGGTAAAACTAATGAGTTCAAAAACTCAGTTGGATAATTTTCAGCTTTGGTAGCATCACAAACTGTATCAATAAATTTGTATGACACCAAGTCTCCTGGTAACTAATGTTGTGTCTTGAGATTTAATTCGTTGACATCCACATTTTTTGCTGCTAAAATTGCTCTTTCTGCCAGCCACTCATGATTTGTATATTGTCTGTGTACATCGGGAAATATCTGGTCAATGAGAGCATCTTGTGGATCAATAAAAGTGCTAAAATCGACCGGTAATTTTATACGTCCAGTTTCATCTGTAGTAACATTTCCGTCGCCTATATCTACGAGTAACAATTGTTTTGAGAATGTTTCAGCGGATGGATCCTGAAGCATTTGAAAACGCATATTTACTTTCAGTTGTACTTTTTCAACATTACGCCGCAGTGGCCATGATTTTAAGCACGCGTACGTTGAACGCGGAATAACAGGAAGTCTTTGTCTGGAATCACCTGAAAGGAGTAACAGAGTGCCGCCAAATAGTCTGTCGTTGTTTGTTATATCTTTCAATGTCCTGTTTAACGCCTCAAGCGAATATTTGTGTGCCATAGTGCATTCATCCCAGAAGATAATTTTACACTGTTTCAGCACTGTGGCCAAGGATGATTGTTTTCTTATATTGCACACCGCGTCTGGGTTATTTTGAATATTTTAATACTTTAAATACTGAATGAGCTGTTCTGCCTCCATCCAATAAAGTTGCCGCATTTTCAGAAGATGCAACAGCTAATGCGATACCATTTTTTGATCGTATTTTAGTAAGAATTAGCGAAATAAGGAATGTTTGGCCAGTTTCACCTAGTGCATCCGAAAAAAAGAATCCACCTTGTCCTGCCGAAAGTGCGAGCATGATTTGGTCATATAAATGGTTTTTTGTTCCTCATTCATTAGTGGGACATTGCGAGCAACAATTGCTGTCAAAAAAAAAAAGTTGGTAAAAACTGATTTTTGGCTCAAATACCTTTTTAAAAATTTGAGATTACGGCTTTAAACTAATTTCGTCTTATAAAAAATACTGTTTTCAACATTCAGTAAAAAAATCAAATTGACAGTTTTTATTACAAAAAAAAACCTAAAAAAAAAAACAATACTAAAACTTAGTACAAATTTACATACTTTCGACTCAAATATCTCTTCAAAAATTAAAAATATTGGTAACTACCAAACAACATACAAAAATATTGGCTTCAAGCTTATTTTAACTCACAGATTGTTTTCGACATTCAGTATATTTTTTATACAAATTCAACAGTCAGTTTTTTCATAAAAAATTAAATTCTACCAAAAATAGTACGCAAATTGGTAAAAATTGATGTTCGGTTCTCGATATCTCGTGAGCAATAGGAGATATTGAATTCAAATTAATTTCATTCAATTTGTTTATATAAGAAATAAACATTTTTAAGAATTGCTACTAAAATTGGTAAAAATTTGTTTTCGACTAAAAATCTCGTTGACAAAAATAGATTTTGAAATCAAACTATTTCATCATATCCAAAATATTGTTGTTAATTTTTAAATCTTTTAAAATAATTCAACTGACAACTTATTTACCAGAACACGAAAACAAGACAAATCGACAGACGGAATGGGAAGTTATCAGTGTGGGTAGCATCCCAGCCTCTTTTTTCATTATATAAAAACCCATGGCCATTAAATAATAAGTTACTTTTACCAGCAATTGATTTATATATTCCGAAATAAAGTTAACACAAAAAAATGTATCTTATATGTTTTTAAAAAAAATAGTTCGTATACTCCCCGAGAAGGTTTTAGATTCGTTGTTGCGTATAAGAATCAAAATCATTGTTTTTAAAAATATATTAATAGTCCACAGGCAAAAAGCAGGTTACAATTTCCAAAAACAATTGAAACCACCATTAATATTAAAATGAAGACTTTTGCTATGAAACTAAAATCTATTTAATCAAAGTGTTTAATCAACTTCCCATAGGAAACTATTGCAATCGGTCCGATTTGTCGAAATGAAAATTTTGATATTTCTCGACATCTCAAGGTCCCTGGAATCTAAATCAAAAGTTTTTATAGAGATGTCTGTGTGTGCAGCTTTTCAAATTTTTATTGAAACAGTTGTAACCCGAGAAGCGTTGATTCGGGATAGACAAATTCTGAAATGTTATGATATTCAGTTTGGACCATCCTTTACAGCACATTCGGTATTTTATAACGTGCAATTTTTTGGTAAATTTGTTGAAATAATTGCTAATGGTCCAAGTTGCCAACCTTTATTTGCAAAAATGAATAATAATCGGTAATTCGGGCATTTTTTTCATTTTAAAGATTTAAACCGAAGACCTACGTTGGCGTCGTTTTCAACCCAAGTTTTTTTTTTTAATTTCAGATATTTAAGAAACTAATAATTATTTTAAGCTTTCTTTACATGACTTTGTTGCTTGTGCAAATATAAATCGAAATCTAACCGTTAAATTTATTTAAAACTAAAATGGCATTGCTTTTTTGAATTTGGGCTTTTTTTACATTGGGTCGTTTTCGACCCGGGATGTGTTTTCGTATTGTGTGTGGAAATTTATTTTCGATTACATTAAAAAAGGGATTGAATTTTTTTATTTACTTATGTTTATTCAATCAAATAATAAAACAAGTATTTTGGTAAAATGTCCAGTGGTTCTTCAAGTGATGAAGATTTTGTTCCTGAGGAGTATGGATCAAGTGAAACCGTTTACGAAAGTGAAGAAGCACCTTTGGATTCCGAGAATGATGATCGTTTGCTTGTTTCGAAGGACAACAAAACTTGGATCCCAGTTCCATTGACTCAACATGGTAAGCAAATTTACATTTCTTTGGTTCATTCGTTTTTAGATTGTGTTTTTAGTGGCCCGAGGACGTTCCGAAAATGTGATAGCAATGAAACCGGGTGTTACTCGTTACGCTATTGCTTGAGTTCATGTATTGATGGATTCATTTTTGTTATTTTTTCCACATTAAAATCGAAAAAATCATTATCAAAAATACAATTAACTTAGGCGCTCTAAATTTGGCGACAAACACAAAACCATGAACAAAAACATGCCTTATACATATATTGGAGTTTTGATTCTTGGAGGTGTCTACAAGTAAGTTGTTCCGTTTCGGTTGAAAAGAAGTTTTGGTTTTTGAACGGATTTGGTTTTTCGCAGATCGAAAACAGAGCGTATTGAGAACTTATTTGACGCCAATTTCGGGCTGCAGATTTTCAGAGCTTTTATGTCTAAAGAGACCTTCCAAAACATTACGTAAGTTCTACGATTCGACAATCCAACCAGTCGCAGACAAAATCAAAAGACAGCATTCGATAAATTTGCACCGATTCACAATCTATGGAATAAATGGGTTGAATTGCTTCCTTTATTTTACAACCCATCACCATGTGTTACGGTGGATGCACAGCTACCAGGTTTCCATGGCAGATGCTCATTTAGGCAGTATATGCTTAACAAGTCAGACAAATATGGCTTGAAGTGTTGGGCTTGCACTTGCGCTGAAACATCATACGTCTGAAAAAAACCAAGGTGAACGCGTGGTTCTGGACCTAATCAAAGAATTGAAGGGCTCTAAAAGAATCTGACCGTGTCCGGCACGATGAGAAAAAATAAAAGAAGTATACCACCGAAACTTTTATTAGAAAAAAAAACGACCACTATTTCAATCAACTTCACATTTACGGATTCCACTACACTTATTTCGTACATGAGTAAGAAAAATAAATGCACAGTCGCCGCCGTACAAAGCACTATGCAAACCAAAATGATGCCGGATATTATACAATTGTATAACTAAAAAAGAGGCTGGGATGCGACCCACACTGATAACTTTCCATCCCGTCTGTCGATTTGTCTTGCTTAAAAGTTTGTCTATATGTATCAATTTTAACCAAATTTGCGTACTTTTTTTGGAGATTTTATTTTTTATGAAGACACGGACAGTTGGATTTTTATAAAAAAAATTACTGAATATCGAAAACAATATTTTCTGTGAAATAAAATTAGTTTGAAGCCAATATTTGTAATTTTTGAAACGCTATTTGACCCGAAAGTAAATTTTTACAATTTTTAGTATTGTTTTTTTTTTTTGTTTTTATTTTTTGTAAAATAAAAACTGTCAACTCGATTTTTCTCAAAATTTTATAGAATGTTGAAAACAATATTTCTTAAAAGATAAAATTAATTTTATGCTAATGTCTCAAATTTTTGAAAAGATATTTACGTCAAAAAACAATTTTTACCAACTTTTATAAATTTTTGTTTAGGTTTTTATTTTTCATAAAAAAAACTGTCAATTCGATTTTTCTCAAAATTGTTTCTATTGTTGAAAACAATATTTCTTATACGTTTAAAGTAGTAAGAAGCCATTATCTCAAATTTTTGAAAAGATATTTGAGTCAAAAATCAATTTTTAACAATTTTTGTTAATTTTTTTTTCGGTTTTTAATTTTTTGTAAAAAAAATGTCAATTCGATTTTTTTCAAAATTTTAATGAATGTTGACAACAATATTTTTTAAAAGATTAAAGTAGTTTAAAGCCAATATCTCGAAGTTTTGAAAAGATATTTGAGTCGAAAATCAATTTTTACCAACTTTTAAAAAATTTTTGTTTGGTTTTTATTTTTTGTAAAAAAACTGTCAATTCGATTTTTCTCAACATTTTTCAGAATGTTGAAAACAATATTTCTTATAAGTGAAATAAGTTTGAAGCCTTAATCTCAAGTTTTTGAAAAGATATTTGAGTCGAAATTCAATTTTTACCAACTTTGAGTAATGTTTTTTTTAGGTTTTTATTTTTTATAAAAAAGACTGTCAATTATGCAGATTTTTCTAAAAATTTTATCAGATGTCAAAAGCATTATTCTTCGTTGTACAAAATTGTTTTGGAGATGAAATCATATTTTAGTCGTAAAATTTTCGAGGTGACAAATTTTTTTTTCAGTTTTTTTGATTTATAAAAAAAACCGTTAATTGGATTTTTTTCAAAAAATATACTTGTTTTGTATCACGTTACAATATATAATATAAAATTTAATTCAAGTCTCTAGTGTCATGAGATATTTTGGTTTGACCAAAACTTTCACCTTTTTTTTAAACTGCTATGGTAAAAAAACCACCCACGAAATTTTCTTGAGAGCCCTTTCTGCATCTTTCTGCCTTATTATCTGTATAACAACATTTATTTGAAGTCGATATCTCTTCTAGTTCTTGAGCTATGGAGGACGAAAAAAAACGTCGCGAACGTACAGATGTATACGGACGTACGAACGTACGTACACACGCACGTACAGACATCTTTCTAAAAATCTTTTATTTCGACTCTAGGAACCTTGAAACGTCGAGAAATGTCAAAATTTTCAATTTGACGAATCGGACCCAATAGGGCTGCCGTTTTGAAAATTCAGAAGGGAGTATTTCAGAGGATAAGAGGGGAGTATTTCGTGTTTCTGCGGAGTACGCAAACAAAAAGAAATACTCTTAATATTAACAATTATTAATTCATTTTTTTTATTTGTACTTCATTTCAAATACACATACAAAGGTTCATGAATTCATGTTTAATTTAACAAAAAAAAAACTTTACAATATATATATAACTTTAACTAATAAAAAATAATATTTATTAAATAAAAGTAACTTAACTCATATTCAATGTGAAAAAATTAAATACATATAATCAGACTTTCGATTTTTACAGTGTGACATTTTTTTTTATAAATATGACCTATTTGCAATAATTACATAAGAGATTTTTTAAAGAAACCAATTGCGATGCATGGCAATTTTGAATAAGTGACTTTGCCATTAAAATGGCATTGACTGTGGCAATAGACAAACAGTTTCTGTTTCTGCGGCACCGCCAGCCGCGCCGACGTTGATGATGCACATGAACTTTCCACTGTAGGAAGCGTCGCAGGGTAATTCTTTTTATATTTAATTAGGTACCTTTATTTTGACAAATAGGATTTGTTTGATAAAATAATGAAAAAAACTTTATTTTGTATGTTTAGGTACTAACTTTTCCATCTTAAATCATCTTAGATCGTACGCTTTGTGAAATAATTTTGATTGAACATTTCCCAGACAACAACAGACAATTTATTTCTTTTATGCAACTGACAAGGAGTGACAACTGGCAGAAGTGAAGTACGACATTTCTTCCAGTTTAAGTTACTACAAAATCAAAACATTCAGTGTTTTTAAGCTTTGAACGAATCAGTTGCAATCGTTGATGCTACTTAATTCTTTTTATTAAGACAATTATTAATGAATTTTTGAGTTTTGAACATTTTCGACAGGAGTACAAACAAGGTGAGGGGAGTACGGGAGTACAGTGAATGCTAGGGGAGTACAAATACTCCCTTAGTACTCACTTCGGCAGCCCTACGGCCATTATAATAACTTCCTATGGGAAGTTAACAAAAGGTTGTGTTGACAATGCCGATAAAATGTTATCCGCCTTTAGTACAAAACGAAAAACTAATCGTTGGCCAATATGCGTATTTTCGGACATTATAGACATACATACATATGATTTGTTGCGTTATAAATAAACGCAACAAGTTCTTTTTATTTTTAAATTTAAATTTTATTAAGACGATGCATTTTGCATCCACTTCTGTTTGTTTACTTCGTTCAATTTGACAAATGTCACAATTCCTTCTACACGAGGATGAGAGAGGGCGGGACGGCCATAGTCCTTCTGACCATGGTTCTCTCTGTCATTTTCGTGAGGAAAAAAATACCAAGTCTCGTTTCAGGTATCAAAAGAGGAATGGTTTCCATGGAAGTGAAACCAAACCAGATGGACGGTCTGGTCGATACGTAAAGTCGCATGTGAAGTCACTCCAAATGGAGAAGGCCTACGGCCCAACTTTAAGTCTTAAGAAACATTTTTTATTGTAAATTCATATTCTTTCCGTTAAATTCATATTGTAAATAATTTTACATCTTTGTTTATATTGTTCTTTCTTTTAACGTGGAGTATAGTAATTTTAAAAAAAAAAGATTGTAATACTTGAAATAGATTTCATAGACTAATGGGCGGTTAAGTTTCGGGTAACTTAGGTCGGTGTTGAGTAAATAGGTCCCGAATGATAACTATTTTTTTCTTTCCTTTCGCGCGGTTGTGATAAAGTTCAAGTAAAGTTAAAGTTAAATTAAAAGATTTTTCTCAATTTTAAGTTCGTAGTCTTTGTGCGATATCAAAGTAGAAAGTGGGGGGTGGCTGAATGCAGCTCCTGGAATCGTCGTGACCTGGAAGTGAATCCAGCGGGCGGCGAATTCCAGGATGACTTGCATTTAGCTGTGAGAGGAAAAGGAGAGTAAGCAGGATCGCGAGTATTTCATCACAAGTTGAGATCAACAAGCCAATCTCCGATTGGCTGTTGATGATGTGATTGAAATCCGCCACTCCATATTGGCTGAAAGCTAAAATGGCGGGAGACGAAATAGAAGAGACAGGACAGATCTTGGAATCTGGCCGTCTATTCTTGGCAAACATTCAAAGTGATAAGATCGAAAAAGAAAGTTTTGATATCGAAACAAAGAGAGTGGAAAAAAAAAGTTGAGAAAAATTAGAAAAATTAGTTGTGCGGTATTAGAAAAGAAAAGGAAAATTTAAAGATTAAAAGGAGAGGAAAGGACAAATATATCGTTGGGGATTCTACAGGAGAAGAAAAAAAAAGAAAAGATAAGTAATTTTTTTTTTTATTTTTGTGTTGAAATTTTTTTTTTGTTCATCCCAATTTTATTGCTGGGAATTAAGACCTTAACGGTCCCTTAGTCTATGAAATCTTTTGTTCAATTTTTTTTGAAAAGGTCCTGAGTTTTCATCCTGCGCTTTGCAAGGTTTCTCAGGCAGATTGAAATTAATAAAGTGGTCATAAAAGGTATCCATTATGTCTTCTTTTGTTTTATTTCTATAGTGGTTTTATTATTTCGTTGGTGTTTTTATTTTCTTTGTTTCAAAAAAGGTTTGCAATTTCCTTTTTTTTCAATTCAGAAAAAAAATTGCTGGCGCCCTCTTTCTTACGAAACGTAAGAACGCCCTTGTGGCAATCTCAATTAAATTATATTTTTCTGATATCAAAGTGATATCAAAATAAATCGCGAGCAACTTAATTAATCGACCCTTCGATTAATTAAATTGTGCATTGAACCCACCCCTTACTGAGCTGTCGTGGTGGCAGCACTTAACCTGCTGCGAGTTGCAATTTTTGCCTGTTCGCTTCATCGCCGCTGTTCTTTGACAGATCGGCAAATTTCATTTCCGATATCGCGATTGAATTCGATTATAAGTGTTTACTTTTGGTTGTTCTTATTTTTCTTTTGTTTGTTCTTTTAATTTTAATTACTCGGCGGAATAAATTGCAACAGTATGAGCATTGAATGCTTTTATAATTTGTACTCAAATCGATCCCGAGTATCAGATATCTCGTGGCAAGCAAAGCCGGAAAAAATTTGTGTACGACCTAGGTGTTGTGTTGACGAAAAACTATATTCGCAACAGATCAAGACCACCTTGCGCTTCATGTTCGCTTACTCTTGAGGCAACTATGAACAATGAAAGTGAAAATTTATATCCAGTAGCCCAAAAGCAAAGATTTTCTTCTCACCAGCCAAAAAAGCGTAGTACATTGAATGTTTCATTGGTGTTGAAGAAAATTCAACAACAAAGGACAACAAAACGGAGCTTGTTTACTGTGGATGCGGCAAGAATGTTTGTAAAACAAACTTAATCGTAATGTGTGTGTTAAATGTGTGGAAAGTGCTTAAACAATTGTAGTAAAAACTTCTATATATACATACATATATATTTCTAATAAAATATCATTAAAAAAGTTTAAGTTTTAAGAAATATTAATTTTTTTGTGTAAATACCTTATTATTATCTAGGAGGGTCGAAAACGACCCGTCAACGCAGAATTAGTCGTTTTTTTTTCAAACCTAGGTCTGCAACTAGACTATTTTAACAAGCTGCAAACTAGACTATGCATTAGGTAATTTATTCAATTTTAAAATGCCTATTAGGAAACCTCTTATAGCTTTGAACGAAAAACCGCAAGAACCAAGAGAAAATACTCAGAAAAAATAAAAACATATTTTAAAGCCCTAATGGACTTTAATAAAACTTCACAAAAAAAAAAACTTTCATCATTTATAAACCACACGTTCATCGATTAAAAATTATTATAAAAGATAGTCTTCCAACGAATGAAACGTAAGAAAAGGAAACTAAAAAAAAGAAATAGTGCAACATTAAAACTATTATCATTTCCCACTACCCATCTTTTTCGTCCTTAATTTTTTTTTTTTATTTCAGCCCCAACTTTGTATGTATATTTTGTGAATTCATAAAGAAAAAGATATACATAGACTAAAAGATAATATTTCATTAACGGTAGCACTATCGCAGGTAGATATTTCAAAGAATTAGTATCCTGTCATCGTAAACCCTCGATTCTTCCCTTTACTTACTACCGAACAAAATTTGAATGCAAATATCGGTCGAACGAACTTGACTATTATATTTTTAAAAAGCTCTTATCTTTTACATTGCAATTGAAAATCATGGATTAAATTGAAATACAAACTAAAGAAGCAAAATGTTTGAGACTTAATTTTTAATAGTTTTAACTTTAGACAATTTCATCAACAAGCTAAGTAAGAAGAAGGACTATGTCTCAACTTGGCAGAAACTCTTAAGTTGGGCAACTGCAGAATTGATACAAGCTTTAGATTTCAGAGACAATTTAAGATTTGTTTTTCTTTACTATTTAAAAAAAATCCTTGGGTTATTTTTGACAGATGTGTTTTTCAATTTTAAACTTGAATTTATTCCGTGCGATTGTTTAAACATTTAAGTTCCGGTTGTTTATGTGAATTATAAAATTTTAAAAATACATAAGTAATAATCATGGCCAACAAAAAAAAAGATCCCAAAAGAGGTATATTCCACAGAAGTTTAAAGCTGGCTTGTTGCAAATGCACTACAATAAAGTCATATTCTTGAAAATATAAAAACTGATGGCACAACGAAGCGTGATAAGGACAAAGTTTGAAAAGGTATTGCCAGGTATTCAATTTCGCCCCACTTCGACAGATTTGAAAAAAGAGATAACAGTGTTGAAAACAGAGAACTTTATTTTGCTAAGGATGCCAAGACAACTGACAGAAGTTCACCAAAGAAAAATCTTCGTGTCTTGAGTGAGCCCAATGCTGATGTCGTTGAAGTATGATTGATAGTGGCTTTTCACCGACAGAAAATCCTGCCCCACTACCGGAACCAATCACAATAACACTTAATGAAGACGAAAAAAAAATTATATCAGCAATGAAATTGTTATCTTCTAAAAAGATTTTCTAATTTAGACCCAGAGCTGAGGGCTAAATTTTTGGCGTAAAAGGTAACCAGTTAATATTAAAAATGTTAGGTATAGTCTTAGTAAAGGTGATAACAGAAACGTTAGTCTGCCGGCTCGTTGTGATCGCGTTTCTGAGAAAAAGTGCATCAAAAGTACAACTTTTCCGAAAATTGCAATATGGGGGAAACCACTTCAAATGCATTGCATCTTGACGCCTAAGACTCGCTGATCTCATTGGCCGCATTTTTCCTGCACAGGTTGCCGAATATGCGTTTTTTTTTTTTTTTTGGTGTTTTAAGACTTTTCGGAAACCACTTGAAATTGGTCTAATTCGAAAATCTTTGACTCCCTGAATACGAAAATGTACATGACAGACATCTACGTGGCTGCATTTTCCCGGCAGATGTCGCCGAAAATACATTTCTTTTGACGTTTTTGGACTTTAGAGAAACCACTTGAGATTTGTCGCATTCGAAAGCACTCGACTTCCTGAGTTCAAATATGTTCATGAAAGACGTGCGGCCACTTGCACTTACATACATTCTCCAGACACAGGTGATTAAAATCGCGGGTTTTTTAAGCAAATCTTTGGATAACAGCCGTAGCCAAAAAAAATATATCCCAATCGAAAGCTATTATATGTACTCACAAGAAATAAAATAAAATGGCGAATTTTTTACATTTAATTTTTAGTAATGGAATTTTGAATGAAACCTGCTACATGTTAACAGCAAGATGTTAACTCCAATAAAATATAAAAATAGCACCAGAAGTTGAAGTGGTGCTAAACTTTTGTCAACCGTAAATTAATGAGTGTTATTGGTGTTTTTTGAAATGGTTTTTGATGACCATCTTTATTTACTCCCAACAAAGCACACAAGCAGAAGCTTTATCCAACCGAAACCATAGAATATCGTGATAAAAGTCGTGAATGCTTTAAAGTATTTTATCAATTGTAATTTCTTGAAATTAATGTAAGTTAAAAATGGTTTTGATCCTTAATATGAAATTGTAACTGACAGGCATTTTAATTCAACACTCACTATCGCGATTTAAGTCGCTACAAAGTGTTTGGCTACCGAAAATAGCATTCCAAATTGCAGGCGTCGAAGTTTAGTTGATCTTGAGTGGAACCCTTAAATAAAGGTAATGGAAAATTTAGGGCATAACTTTGTGATTTCCCACGTAGATTTATACCTGCCATCGAGCAACGATATCCCAGATATTACCGCCATCCAAGAAGTGCGATGGGATTGACCGGGCAAACGCAAACTAAAAGACTGCGATATATACTACGGCGACTGCTACCGAGAACAAAGGCAGCGTCTATTTGGGTGTGGATTTGTTGTTGGAACTAGACTCAGGCAAAAAGTCTTGAGTTTCAACAGTGTGAGCGAGCGCATCACGACAATCCGCATCAAGGCTAAATTCGCCAACATAAGCCTAATATGCGCGCATGCCCCAACAGAGGAGAAAGATGAGGACACCAAAGTCATATTCTTCGAGCTCTTGGACAAGACATATGAGCAGTGCCCTGGCTATGACATTAAAATTGTCTTAGGAGATTTTAATGCCAAGCTAGGAAGAGAAGACATCTTTGGTGGCACAATCGGGAGATACAGCCTGCACGACACCACCTCCGACAACGGATTCAGGCTGATCGATTTCGCTGTGGGGCGCGACGTTCTGGTAGCTAGTACGCAGTTCACACATCTCAATATCCACAAGGGGACATGGAAATCTCCTGATCAATCAACCGTCAACCAGATTGACCACATTGCGATCGACGCACGACACTTCTCCAGTATACAGGATATCCGAACTTTCGAGGGGCCAACATTGACTCGGACTACTACCTCGTTGTAGCCAAGGTACGGCTACGGATATCCCGGTCCAAGCCAAAACAAGGAAGTACTGTGAGAAGTGTCGACGTTAGACGGCTACAATCGCAAGAGACTGCCATGTCCTTTTCCGATCGAGTCTCTAGTAACCTCTTAAGGAGTCCTATGCTGCATGCATTAAGCATTGAAAACCAGTGGCAACATTGCCTTGCAGCCATCAGAGATGCCGCCTCTGAAGTGCTAGGTTTCACACGTCCACAACAGCGAAACCCCTGGTTTGACGACGAGTGCCGGCAAGCGCACGCAGCGAAGCAAGAGGCATACAAAACGGCGCTGCACAGAAGGACCAGAGCTGCTCGCGAGCTCTACGAGCAGAGGAGGAGAGAGAAACACTGGCTTCTTAGATGGAAAAAAAGAGAGCACGAGAAGCGTGCGATCGAGGAGTTAGAGGGATGTTACAACAGGAATGAGGTTCGTAAATTTTACCAAAAGGTAAAAAAAAATCCCAAGGGTACCAGCCACGAACCGAAGCCTGTAAAGACGATCAGGGGAACATCGTAGTAGAACCGCAGTCTATGTTGAGAATATGGAAAGACCACTTCTCCAAATTATATAACGGCGGCGATGACGAACCGAATCCCGCTGTAAGGGAGATAGAACCACTCAACTTAGGCGACGCAGATCAACAATTCCGCCTACCCGACCTAGACGAAGTGAAGATAGCTATATCTAAACTGAAGTCAAACAAATCTGCTGGAGCTGACGGCATAGCTGCCGAACTATTTAAAGCAGCAGGCGATGACTTGGTAGGGAGCATGCACCAACTCATCTGCAAAATATGGTCGGAAAAAAGCATGCCCGATGAGTGGAATCTCAGCATAGTTTGTCCGATACATAAAAAAGGATACCCTTTAAATTGCGCCAACTACAGAGGGATCCCTGTCAAACTTATCCGTTTGTGCAGAATGACGATGGAGAATGCACGCTGCTCCATCAAGGTCGGAAAAGATCTCACCGATGCATTTGATGTCAAAAAAGGTTTTAGACAAGGCGATGCACTGTCATGCGACTTCTTCAACATCGTTCTGGAAAGAATTGTGCAAAACTCAACCGTCAACACTAGAGGCACAATCTTCCAAAGGTCCATCCAATTATTCGGATACGCAGATGATATTGACATAATTGGAAGATCAAAGCGTGATGTGAGTGGAGCGTTTTTGAGCATTGCGACGGAAGCGAAGAAGATGGGTTTAGTGGTTAATGAGGGCAAGACCAAGTATATGCTGTCATCAAAAAAGGAGATTGAACAACGACGTCTTGGACAAAACGTCACCATGGACAGCTATAACTAGGCACCGCTATAAACACAGGCAACGACACCAGCGCGCGCTGAAATCAAACGAAGAATAACTCTTGCAAATCGCTGCTTCTTTGGACTTAGAAGGCAATTGAGAAGTAAAGTCCTCTCTCAAGCATCTAAAATCACCATCTATAAGACACTCATCATCTCGGTTCTCATTTATGGCGCTGAGGCCTGGACCCTGTCAAAGAAAGATGAGAACGTCTTAGGATGCTTCGAGAGAAAAATTCTTCGGGTGATTTTTGGTCCCGTACGTATAGATGGAGAATGGAGGAGCAGATATAACGACGAACTGTACGGGCTGTACAGCGACACTGACCTAGTTAGCAGAATAAAAGCCCAACGGCTTAGATGGCTGGGTCATGTAGAGCGAATGGACATCAACGCTCCAGCCCGGAAGGTCTTCGAATCCAATCCCGAGGGACGGCGCAGTAGAGGAAGACCGCGACTCAGGTGGCGCACTCAGGTGGGTGAGGACCTCAACCAACTTGGCGTGCGAAACTGGAGACAGCTAAGTAAGTAAAGTAAGTAAGAAGCTAATGTTTGTACGTTTAAAGAGAACCAGCCTTTGCTGATATATTTGCAATCAATCGCCCCCGAGCTGCTTGTAACCATTAGCTTCTTGATTCGGGCATGAAAACAAATTGACATGCAAGGTTAACAATTGCGCTCTACATTCGCTTCACCATACGATGCACTGTTGAAATATTTACCCCAATAAAATCAGCCAATTACAATTAGATCAGCCAATTAATATTACAATTCAACCCGAGTTCATAAGACCTCGGGCCTATTTCATAATAATTGACGGATGGCAGGTGACTGTTTGTAAATGACAAACCTGATAATTGTCTAAATTTTGTCTGATAAAAAAATTGGCAATTTTGTAAAATTGTCGAGGAATTTTCCACAGTTGTCAAGATTTCGGAACATAAAAAAATTGTCATGACAATGAATTGTCAGCGATTTTCTGAAAATTGTCACATATTCCCCATAAATTTGTAGTGACAATTTTTTTTTTTTTTGAAACAGAAAAAATAGTACAAATTACAATTTTGTCAGTATGTACATAGTTGACAATAGAGATAGGCAATTGAGTTCGGTCGTAAGGTGACAATTTTTAGACAAAGAATAAACAATGATTTCGCGTCATTAAGTGATAATCAATTTAAGGAAAAATTGGCCTTTGGAAAATATTATATCTATACCTACACGTTTTAGACATTTTGCTAATTTTTCTTGTGTTTTTGTTGCCTGATAACACCAGTTATTCCACACCAAGTTGAACAATCTGAAGCATTATTAAGATTTTTGAGGGCTCATAAGAAAACGAGGAGGATTGTAGAAAATGCATTGGGCATTCTGAAGGAAAAATTTCCTTGCCTTAACTATTTAAAATTGTCACCAGCAACTGCATGCAAGGTTATTTTGACTTGTACAATACGGGGAGAGTACGATAACTTTGGCGACAAAGTTTAATAACGGATTTGTATAGAACAGTTAAAAACAAGCATTTTTTACTATGGGAGGGGGGGTCTATCTCCCCCCGTTTAGGCGGTAGGGGCAGTTTAAAAAAATATGTACATTAAATGGAAAAAAAATAATTAAAAAATAACGGTAATACTTATAATTAAGTATTATACCTTTTTTTAAAGCCAACACTTTTGTCTATTAGCTTGTTTTTAAATCAAGTCAAAACTATGCATAGTTCTTGAAAAAAATTGTTTTAAAGTCAAAATTTGTGCAAAAAAAAGTTAAAAAAAAAGTTTAAAGTGTAATTTTTCAAAACTTTCAGATTATCTACTGTTTTTTTTTTATAATTCATTGCTCTTATTTGTTTTTGATCAAACACTGAAAACTAGATGACTTGATGTCTTCTAGTTCTTGAGTAAATTAAAAGTTACCAAAAAAAATATTTTAATTAAATTACTTTTTCCTTGCTAACGTAGTCTTATTTTGATAGTAATAATCGAATATGGATTAAGATACACCTAGGTAAAATTAATTTTTCTTAAATCCAGCTTATTTAAATGCAAAAGAAACTTTGCATGCATCCCATCTTGCACCCACCGAACCTTGCACCCTCCCCACCTTGCACACACACCAACTTGCACCCACCCCAAATCCTATAGTGTGCCCAAGCAGGGGGGTTGCAGGGGGGCTGCATGCCCCCCCCTTACAGATGCCACTGTTGCATACACCCAAACTCGCGCACACCTTACTGTTGCATACACCCAAACACGCATTACGCATACGCAAATACCATTATTACTATCAAAATAAGACCACTCAAGCAAAAAAAAAAGAATTAAATTAAAATAGTAGTTGTGGTTATTTTCAATTTTCTCAAAAACTAAAAGACATAAAATCATTTAGTTTTCAGTTTTTGATCAAAAACAAATAAGAACAATAAGTTCAGAAATAAAAACAATGGTAGATAATCTTGAAGTATTGAAAAAGTTACACTTTAAACCTTTTTTTAACTTTTTTTACTCAAATTTTGACTTGTTTTAAAAACTGGCTAATAGAACAGAATGTTGGCTTTAAAAAAATGTATACAACTTAATTGTAAGTATCACCGTTATTTTTTAATTATTTTTTCCATTTTAAATAATAACTTTTTTAAATTGCCCCTCCCGCCTAAACGGGGGGAGATAGACCCCCTTCCATTGTAAAAAATGCTTGTATTAAGACCCTCTACCAAAAACCGTTATTATATCTTGGCGCCAAAGTTATCGTACTCGTGCCTACAATACTGCATAACTTGGAAAATCTTTTGGGAAGTGAACATACACCATTTGAAATGATGGTTGATGATAATGGTCACGACAAAATTATCATACTTTGACAATGACAAAATTGTCGTTGTATTTAACTGACAATTATGTCACCTGTCATTACGTTATGCAATGAAAACTTGTCACATAATTGTTACAAATTTGTAGAATTGTCACCTGTCAATGTTTATGAAATAGGGCCTTGAACCCAATCAATAATTGACATTTTAATGTTGGCCTTGCTTCAGTACAAAAATACCTACCATTTATCAATTCCAATTCTATGATACTGTAGTCGTTCAATTTGAAATACGAAATCGTCCCATTTTTAGAGCCCAACCCATGGATACGTTTTATCTTCATCATCTTAACTTCCAAAAGCAGATGATGAATTATTTTTTCAATAATATTTGTTTCCAAATATCTTGTTTAAAAAATATTTCTTCCAAACCGAGAAAAATTTTTGACAGAATAAACTTTAAGTTTGCATTTTTAACTTCCGTTTTTTCGGAAGTTGAGAAAATCGAAAGTTAAAAATGTTCTTATTGCCTCAAATTTGGTATCAATAAAAGACTTTCTGATTTTGGGGTAGACATCTTTTCCTCAATGTTTTTTTTTTTTCAGTTTTATTCCAATGCCCCTTTAATCCAAATACCTCGCTTATCGTCATATATATATCATTAAGAAACATATACGGGACATAACGAAGCTTAATATTCTTAAAAAATCAACTACGATGGCTCTCCCCCAAATGATTGAGAGATGTCGCACCGCATTATAAAACTTGAAAAAAAGAAAGCAAATAAAAAACACCTAATCGTTTTCTTATAACGCGTTCCTACATCGACTTTTTGCAAAAAAAAAAAAACTCCCAAGGTCTGAAAGAGAGCTGTAAGCAAAAACAAAATATGAACAAAACCTTTTACATATCCAAAAAAACTAAGAAGGTAAAAAAAAAGTTTAAGCCTTAATGACCAGAAGTATGAAAAACAAAACACTAAGGGGCAAGTTATAGCTATCATTGTTTTTCATCATTGAAACCAATCACTCGAATTTTTTTGAAAGGTTGGTTATGTCTTTCATTGAAATTTGAAATTTTGTCATTTTACGAAAGTTTTCTGATTCGAATCTAGCATTTCTTTATTGAAATCAAGAATTTGAGGTTAGATTTGGTCATTGAAAGGATAACTGATAAGTGGAAATGCAAATAAACGCTTTCAGTAGAACGATTTTATTCTAAATTATAAAATCAAAAATCAGCTGGTCATTGAAATCGATTTCATCATTGAAAAATTAAAAATTAACTTAAAGAAAAATGCTGATTTAAATAAACTATTTTCTTAGAAAAATAATCTACGAGTCAATGGCTTCATTTTTACGCCAAACATACAATTTTTTCTCTTTTTTAATCATTTTTAAAACTCGAAACAAAGTTTTTAATTATGAAAACAAATAATAACTATAACTGGCTCCTTAAAACAATAATTTGACAACGTACAATTTAAAGTGAGTAAGAATGTAGGGGAAAACGTTTTTTTTTTCATAATTTAATATATTTCAAAAATAGTGAAAGTTCGGTTCAAATTTTTTCGAGTGACGGATGATGTTTCATTTTATTTAAACAAAGTCTTAGATTAAAAACTCTGATTTTTTGTTCCAGATTAAAAATTAAAAAATTTTCACTAATCCACCACGTGTCCTTACCTTTATTGCAAGAAGTGAAAAACAAAATAATAATCCAAGTTAACGTCACCAGAGAGTCAAATTGTTGCAAGGACTGCGTTTGCCTTCTAGTTTTTTTTTTTTTTTTTTTTTGCTGACAGCGAAACCATTGCTGCAGCGAACCGCAACATCCACCACATATTCAACGCGACATGGATCCGGCTAACAGTTTAAATGAAAATATAAATTCTTGGATTAAACTTCATCCATACCATATAATACACATATACATGTTCAGTACCCACCCATGTATGTATATGAAAAAGGACGAATGAAATGCAGAAAAAAGGAAGGACTCAGGACTCATGTGTGAGTTACTTTTTAAGGTCTGATCTTTCATTCTTTTTATTTTTTTTTACTTTTTATATATTTTTGTATGTGATATACTAGGTAGCTCCTTCTCTCTGCAGCTCGATGTCTTTAACAAGGAACTCCCTACAGAACCCATAAAAGTCATGAAAGTTTTTTAATTTCCTCAATTTTTTTTTCTTAAATTCATTTATTCGCCTTGGAAGATTCGAAAGAGGGGAGGGGGGCATTCTTGTTGCCACCGTCAGAGATACGACAAAGACGACGACGAGATGGGAGCGAACGGTGGTGTAGCGATATATTAATTCTGAAATGATTCTAGTTCCGTATAATTATTTCTTTTTCTTCTCTTGTGGGTATCCTGGGTACTGCCACCCCTTGAACTGTGCTTCCAATGCCCGTGAGGCCGTGAGAAACTCCAAACTTAATTTTTTTGTTCTCATATAATTTTGTGCAGCTCTGGGTGATCACATCAAATCACACTTTCTCTCTTTTCTTTTTCTTTTTCTGTCTCTGTCTCTGATTGTTAGGGTAAAAAGTTTAAATTTGACAGAAAGTGACATTGTGAAACTTTCTTGCTCTTCTAAACTTCGTCTCTAAAAGAAGAAACAATCACACATCTTTCCCACCAACCAACACCACTACCAACCTGTCGACGTTTTTGACAGGAGTGCATGTAGTAAAATCTGCGCGACTCATTAGAGTTCTGAATTGCGTGTTGATGTTTTAGCATGAATGTTGACGTTTTCAATTGCAGGGTTAGCAGTATTTCGTTGTAACCACAAAGCTTTTTCCTGCCATCCACCATCCATCCCATGGAACACCATCAAGACGGAACACAAAGTCATGTTATTTAACAAGCAAAAATGAGTGTCGAAAGGCGCCCACGCACATGGGTTTTACCTTATACAATAAAATCAGCTAGGTACTTGCTGCTATACTTATGGTAATTTACCAACATGAAATCGACGGAAATGTTTTTCTGTTCATTTCCAACAATGCATTTGCCGAATTTATTGTAGGTATATACGAATACGAATTACACGCGATTCAAAAGTCTTTGACTGACGATTAAAGACTATAACAAGCACTTGCCACTTAGAGAGTACTTAATGTACAAAAAGTAAGAGAAAGAGGAAAACCAGGTATGAGTATCTTTTGTTCTTTTATTTCTTTGCGCGGAAGGCAAAATTGCGGTCATAACTACGCCTATTAATGCTTTTGAAATAAAGTTTTTACTTTTTTTTTACTCTGGGTCTGGATTGACATTATTAAATTATTTCAGTTTTGGTGTCCTTGAAAAATGTTAGTTTTTGGTAACAATATTTCTACATCTGATACCGGAAAATTCAAATTCGTGTTCGTTAGGATGGGATGTTCTTGAAAAATTATGGAAATAGAAGAAAAGTTCAATATCCGTATTCTTGCGCGATAAAATTCAGATTGTCTGTCAAATATGTCACTTTTCTCCAGATTTGTTTTCTGATTCTTAAGGAAAGTCTTCTTTGGGAGACTCACACGTAGGATATTTAAAAGTAGACATGGCATATTAATTTATCAGTAATTTTAATAAAGAGTGATAAATTCTCTCGGCGGCGTAGACTAGCAATTTAAATCGCACGATACTGGATGCCAAAATTCACGGTTTCGTACCGTGAAACCAAAAAGTTAGTAATCATGCCTCATCGTTTTCAAAGAATTATGGACCAATTATTCTAACAACCAATAAAGTACACCAAACTGTTATTTTTAGTGGATACACTTGTAGATTATCGTCACCTAAAACACGGCAGTTTTTTTAACGTTTCCATACAAACAAAAGAGAGCTTCATCGCTAAACAAAATTCGATTATGAAAATATCGAACAGAACCTCGATTATCAAAATAAATTAGCAAAATATTGAAATATCAAATCAAACTAAAAAAAGAGGCTGGGATGGAACCCACATTATAATAACTTCACATCTGTGACCGTCCGTCAATTTTTTTGAAAGTTAAAAAAAACTTGAAATCATTTTGTCAGTTTGTTCTCATAATACTTAAGTCGAAAACCATTTCTTACCAGTTTTTTGTTGGTTCTGTGGGTTTTCGTGTCTTGTAAAAAAAATGTAAATTAAGGTTTTCTAAGAATTTTTTTTTTTTTTTTTTTTTTTTTTTTTTTTCGCAGGAAGGTGAGAAATCTTCAGAGACACTATAAGCCCGATGCTTATAGTAGTGTCAGATTTTTACTGACTAAAACTCACCTCCCTTATCTTCTATATTATTACTACAACTAAGTCCAGCTTAACAAGTAGTTTTAGCGTCATTTTGTTCGCGTTTTGTCAGGAAGCTCCCCAACGAGAGGACCTGAAGATTCCACAAAATTCGAGTGGAGAGATTAATTTGTTTGCGCTAGATCAGAAGGTCTTGTTCGGTGCAGACGCCGAAAAACGAACGCCTCGCTAACAGATTGTTGGATTAAGTTATTACTATGATTTCTAAGTCGTGATCTTAGCTCTGTAGCAAATTTTTTAATTTCGTTTTCTACATATTTTATATTTAAATCTCTATGTAAGTCGCTATTTCTTACATACCATGGAGCATTTACTATTATTTTAAGTCCTTTGTTTTGGTATGTTTGCAAAATTTGTATATTTCTTTCGTTGGTACAACCCCAAAGTTGTATACCGTACGTCCAAACTGGTTTCAGTACTTGCTTATAAATAAGAAGCTTGTTATAAACGCTTAGATTGGAATATCTTCCAATAAGCCATGTCAATTCGCGGAGTTTATTTTCGAGTTCATCGCGTTTCTTTTTTACATGAACTTTCCATTTAAGTTTCGCGTCTAGAGTCATGCCTAGATACTTCGCTTCATTAGCGTATGGAATTTGCACAGAATTTATATAAATAGGTAAGTTATATACTTTTTTATACGTAAAATTTGTGTGCGTCGATTTCGTTTCATTAAGAGCAATTCGCCATTTCTTTGTCCAATCTGAAATGCTATTTAATGCCTTTTGAAGCTTAGAGGTTGCCGTTTCTATTGAATCCGATATTGCGAGTACAGCTGTATCATCGGCAAAAGTGCCTAAAGTTGTGCCTTCTGTTTGGGGTATATCTCGGGTATAAAGAACAAACAAAATCGGTCCAAGGACGCTACCCTGGGGAACCCCAGCGTTTATTTCTTTAAACTCCGAATACTCCGTTCCTTGTTTAACTCGAAAGAATCTATTTTCTAGGTACGATTCAAGAATGTTATATATTTGTTCTGGAAAGACTTTTAATTTATATTTTAGCCCGTCATGCCAAACTTTGTCAAAAGCTTGAGAAACGTCAAGAAATGCAGTTGAGCAAATCTTTTTTTCTTCAAATGCTTTTTCAATTTCGTTAGTTATTCGGTAAACCTGATCAATTGTCGAGTGATTATTCCGGAAACCGAATTGGTGGTCGGGAATTAAACGTTTTTCTTCAATAATTGGTAGCATTCGTTTAAGAAGCAATTTTTCAAATATTTTAGATATAATTGGTAAGAGAGAAATTGGTCTATACGATTTTTTCTCATTCGGTGGCTTACCCGGTTTGGGGATCATTATTACTTCGGCGACTTTCCATTGCGTGGGTACGTAAGCAAGTCTTAAAGCAGCGTTAGTGAGCTGTAAGAGCTTAACCATTGCTTTTTTAGGCAACTCTTTGAGGACACGACCGTTAATCAGGTCGTAGCCAGGAGCTTTATTATTTTTCTGCCGTTTTATTTCCTGGACAAGTTCAGTCAAAGTAATATTCCTGATAGAAAAATTGTCCGGCGCTGGTTGGAGCTCTCCGTCATTAGTCAGAAGCTCTTGACCATCGAAAGGTTTGAACGTTTCCTCAAGGTGCTTAGCAAATAAATCCGCCTTTTCCTTATCAGTTTTTGCCCATTCAGAATTATTTTTTCGAATAGGTGCCGACATTATTTGAGGCTTTTTAATACCTTTTATCGTCTTCCAAAGATAATAATTTGTTTTTTTGTCTGCTGTTAGGCTTTCAAGATAGGCAGAATTCTCGCTGTTTTTAAAATCTCGTAACAAATTTTTAATCTTGTTTGATAAAAAGTTGACGACACTTTTATGCTGAGGAGCACGTGATTGCTGCCATACTTTTCGAGCTTTTCGTTTTTCGCGTATCAATTCTTTTATATCTTCTGGAATTTTTTCTTCGTATTGCCTTGACTTTTTACTACAGATCGGAGTATTATTCCAAGCTGCTTCTTGAACAATATTTATAAATTTTTCTGTTTCATCTTCTAACTCAAACGGAGTTTGCAAAGAGACGTTCAGTATAATTCTATTTTCGCAATCTTCTTTGAATTTATCCCAATTTGTGTTATTATGTGTTAAAATTAGGGGCTTTTCTTTTTCGATTACGTTACTGTTTATTGTTAAGATAACGGCCGAGTGATCCGTAGAAAAATCGAAGTTATCATCTACTGTCATATATTTTCTGTTCATTCCTCTTGCGATGAAAAAGTCAACAAGATCGGGTGTTTTCGCTGTGTCGGTTGGCCAATACGTTGGTTTTCCTGATGAGAAAAATTCAACGTTACATTCAATACCCGCTTTGTAGAGTTGTCTACCCTTCGTCGAAATGCAACGTGATCCCCAAAATGAATGTTTCGAATTGAAGTCGCCGCCAATAATAAATTTTGGACCTAAAGCGTTGAAAAGAACTTTAAAATCGTTTTTGTCTATCTTGGACCGAGGAGGACAGTAAATAGACGCAATATTAAAAAATACGTGTCTAACTTTTATGCTAACGGAAGTAACTTGCATTGTATCGAGCTCGATATTTATCTCAAACGAATGATTGATATTTTCTCTGATAAATACGGAAGAACCACCCCTTGCTCTTTCGGATGGATGGCATGCGTGGTAAGCCGAATAACCTTTAATACTTAAATTTGAGTCTTTTTTCAAATGAGTTTCAGAGATCAAACAAATATCTATTCTTTCGTTAAGTAGAACCGTTTCTAGTTCTTCGATTTTTGCGGTAAGTCCGTTCGCGTTCCATGTTATTATTTTGAGTTGTTGGGACAACTGATCCATGTTTACGGTAAATTTGGTGTTTTAAGAGCCGCCGACTCAAATTTGTCCAATTTCTCAAGAATAATTGTGTTAATTCTCCCTTGTTCTTCTAATCGTTCAAGTATAAGGGAAAATACATTTTGAACGGAGTCAGGTTTAATAGTTTTAGGTTTTTCGGGCGCCGTGACTTGAGCGTACGTGTTCGTCTTTTTTGTTTTTATTTTTTCTGAGGGTAAAACGTTTTCATTATTTTTCCCGTCCGTTTTACTCGACGCTTGAGTATTAGTCTTGGTTTTTAATTTTAATTCTTTGTTTTGCTTTGAGGTATTCTTTTTAGTTTTCTTACTAAATTCTTCGCGCCTCTTTAACATTTCCTTTGCGACCTCACAGCCACGGTAATTTGCTGGATGATTACCTTTGCAATTCGCGCATGTAGCCGGAGTTTCTTTTTTAAGACGGCATACATCAGTCATGTGCTTTCCCGCGCATTTAACGCAAACGGGGTCCTTCTGACAATAAGCTGCTGTATGGTTAAAACCTTGACATCGCTTGCACTGAGGAATAAGGCGTTTGTTCTTTCTTAGTGGTTCGATTTTTACAACAATATTCATTATAGTTTTAATATTATAAACATTGTCTACATTTTCATTTTTATCGAAACTTAGAATAAAAAGCGGAAGAGCGCGTTTTATATAAGCGGTTTCGATTCCTTTTTCTCGCTTCAACAGATTTGTTGCGTCAAGAATCTTAAATCCTTTGGTTTTTAAGTCCGAAAGGATGTCTTCTTTTGAACAAGAGGGATGAAGTCCTCTAGCAACTACACGTAGAGGTCTTTCTTCTTTAATTGAATAACTATACCATTCAATTTTTTCATCGCTGAGTTTTTTCGACAGTTTTCTATAAGAATCTGAATCATTTACGTTAATTTTCCACGTATTATTGTGAGTGGATGTAGCTTTGAAATTCTTTTGCGCCGTTTCTTTTAGAATAGGAAGAATTTTGTTTTGTCTAAGAAATAAACTAAAAGTTAACCGCAATAAGATAAAATACGTTTGATTTCGTTATCGGTATTTTTAGTTGAAAACCAATTTTTACAAATTCTAGCAGCATTTATAAAAAAACACGATTGGATTTTCTTAAGAACATTAACTTACGTTAATTAAATTAACAAATTAATAAATTAATACATTTTGAAGTCAATCAGCTAGGTTCCCAAAATCGAGTGAAATGAAATCGAAACCTAACCAGCTAGCTTTAGGTTTGCAGTTCTATGCGATAAAGCTTCCGATAATAAAGTTTTGGGAAAAACTCTGGTGTCTAAGCTTAGTTTTTGAATGTGTCAGTTATTATAAGAACAATGGAAATGTTATGGAAAAGGCATTGGACGTGCTGAAAAATCATTTTAAATGCTTTGTCCGTTCCCTCAACTACGAAGTAGAAGCTGTAACTTCTCACTAACCAAGTGCATTACATAAAAAAGTTAAGGTTTATTTTCCTTTAGTGAAAATAATACTGTTTTTAAACAATTTCCCCTTGTCGAATTCAAATCACACCAACGTACTCTGGTCGAATTCAAATCACTTGAAAATCGCAAATATCGAAATGTAGAACACGAAAATTCACTTCGTTTTGAGTTCGAAAAAAATTAAATTGATATCGATAAAGCCTAGTACGCTGCTGATGCGAAACGAAATTTCCCATACAAAAAAGACATGACGAAATCATAAACGAAAAATTTCGATGTGCTTGTCGTTTTTCAGTACGCTGCTGAACGACGAAATGTGTCATTTTAGTGGATAGCTATACTAGATTTCTTAGTACAATTCTCCACTCTTTTCGTTCTCAATTTAATTGCCCGGTATATTAATTGCTTGCGAAATTTTGACGTTTATTGAAAAAAATTGTTTACAAATTAAAATTGAAAAAAATTGTTTACAAATTAAAATTGAAAAAAATTGTTTACTCGTGACTTTCGGTGTTTTGATTTGGATTTATCTTTGATTTAAAATTTAAAATAAAATGTATTTTTCTAATGTGTTCCAACATTGCATTTCTGAATCGGAAACTCAGGATGTTATTGGTGATGTGCAAGAAGTGATGAAGACAAGCAGTGAACTTCAACTTTCAGACAGAACTCTCCACAAATATTTTTCCGCTGTGGTTTTCGTTTTCATTTCGCACTGCACTTGGAGACCGCCGAAAAAATTCGTTTCACTTCAGCTGCGTACTAGGCTTAAAAGTGAATTTCGGAACTCCATTTTATATTTTGAATCGATTTCGAGTGAAAGTGAAATGTGAAACCTAGCTGAATAACTTCATTTATTCTCGAGGTATTCGAATCGACACTAAATTTATATTAACTTTTAGTGGTGTTTTTTTAAGTTTTTAAACTTTTTCTCAAAGCATTATCAGATGTCAAAAACGTTATTCCTAATGTATACCGTTATTTTGGAGAAAATATCAGTTTTTTTTCGCAAAATATTCGAAGTTAAAAATATTTGTTTCTAGTGTTTTTGATTTATACTAATTTGGTATTCGTTGCAATATAATACAAACAAAATTAAGTGAAGTCAGTCCGAGAGATATTTTAGGCCAACCTCAAATTTTGAAAATCTTTTCTGCATCTTTTGATGTTACTATCTGTTTAACAAAATGTACGGTTCTTGAGATATCAACGACGAAATAATGTATACCGAACATACGGACGTACGTACACACGCGCACACAGGCGTCTCTCTAAAAGCTAGGGATCTTAAAACGTCGAGTAATTTCAAATTTTTCATTTCGACAAATTGGACCGATTATAATGACTTCCTTTGGGAAGTTAGAAATATCACGGCTCGTTATACTATATTTAAAGCGGCGCAGGGAAATAAGGCCCAAGGACATAACGGCGCAGTGTCATAAGTCCGTAAGTCATAAGTCCGTAAAGGACCAAAACAAAAAAAATTAAGATTGATTGAAATTTTTGAAACTGGAGCCTAAAACAAGTTTTTTTTAATTGATAGCACGGCGTACTTACAGCTAGGTATGTAACCTTCAACCCCCCTGCTTGGGGTCACTATAGGATTTGGGGTGGGTGCTAGTTTGGGTATATGCAAAGAACACGAATGCGTTGTGATTCTTTCATAACTGTGAGCCTACTTGCTTTTTTTTGTTGGGAATTTCTTTGATTTTAGTGCTCAAATGCAAAAGTTCTTTGCATATACCCAAACTCGCACCCACCCCAAATCCTATAGTGATCCCAAGCAGGGGGGTTGCAGGGGGGGCATCATGCCCCCCCCCCCCCCTTACATACCTAGCTGTTAGTACGCCGCCGTGCTATCAATTCAAAAAAAAACTTTTTAGGAAAAGTAGCTATTCTAGACAATAAATCAATCATTTTTTTAATGATCCCTTACTTTAAAAATACATGAAAAGGAACGCAACCAATAACAATTTTCGTAAGCATTCGCTTCTCAGAGAGAATGACTCCAAAAAACCGTGAGCTTTGGGTCAGAATTTCGTTGGAAATTTTGACGGACTTTTGGCTCACTTACGTGGGCTATAAGTTCATAATCGATTTATGAAGTTTTGACCCACCTAAGTGGGTCATAAGTCCTTTACGGACTTATGACTTACGGACTTATGACACTGCGCCGGACATAACGCCCAATTTTTTTTTGGGACTTATGTCCCACCCGAGTGGGACATAAAGCCGAAATTTAATTTGGGCCCTAAGTCCCACCCAAGTAAGACCTAAGTCCCAAATTTGTTTGTTAAAAATGGGACATTGTCCCCAAATTTTTGCAGATCCAAAAATGAATATAAAGTTTTTGTATTTCAATACAATGAACAATAATTTTTTGATACGGTGATAATACAAAAATTAGGAAAAACAAAAAAGTTTATTTTCAACATTATTTGCGGGATCTCAGGATTTTAACTACCTTTTTCGGGGTCACACCCGCTCACGCAACTCCGTTGCTCCGCTTAGGGTATGTAAAGTCGCCAGGCAGGCGCCTATATCAACAACTTCTTTCAATAAAAGCACCTGAGGGTGGCCCCCTTCGCGGGTTCTCAGGATTTTAACTCCCTTTTTCGGGGTCACACCCGCTCACGCAACTCCGTTGCTCCGCTTAGGGTATGTAAAGTCGCCAGGCATGCGCCTATATCAACAACTTATTTCAATAAAAGCACCTGAGGGTGGCCCGCTTCGCGGGTACTCAGGAATTTAACTCCCTTTTTCGGGGTCACACCCGCTCACGCAACTCCGTTGCTCCGCTTAGGATATGTAAAGTCGCCAGGCAGGCGCCTATATCAACAACTTAAAATGTAAAGCACTGCTAAATTATATGAGTTAATAAAAACAAAAGGTAACAAAGTCTTGTGGTATTGAAGTGATCCAAGTTTTGTCATTTGGTGATTCTTGTTAAGTTGGACATTAGCCCCAACATTTTTATTTGGGGCTTATGTCCCACCCGAGTGGGACTTAGGGCCCAAATTAAATTTCGGCTTTATGTCCCACTCGGGTGGGACATAAGCCCCAAATAAAAATGTTGGGCGTTATGTCCCTGGGATTTATGTCCCTGCGCCATTTAAAGCTATGAAACAAAATTCTGAACTGAATCCAAAATGTTTAATCATTCTCATTTTAATTTTTGGAAGAATTTTGTTTCCTCCTTATTTTTGATTTAAAGCTTAATACCTTTGTAAAAAATGGTCGTACCGGAAAAGATTTACAATAAAAATGTGCAATATTCCTACGTTAACCTAATGAAATTGAGTTTGGCATGTGTCGTTCTTAGGATGGTTTTTTACCTACGATTCCAAAAATAAAAACTCAGAGCTTCAAAATCCTTTTTCTTTTTTAACTTTTTTGCTATTTTTTGGAAGTTTCCTTAATTTTATTCAATTGTGGACTTTAAATCGTTTTAGAGTTAAATTATTTTATTAAATTAAGCAACAAACCAAAGTTGTATTAAGAAAGAAATATTTTCACACAGTTTTCGAAAGATGCGAAAGTTTTTATCTCAATTTTCAATTATTCAGAAATCACTACTATTCTTTTGAGATACTAAAATTATACCATGTTTTGATTTTGGAAAAAAATCCACCTCTTTTGAATCTAATTAAGCTTTTTGACTTTTTTTTTTTACAAACTTGAAATTGAGTTCAAAACACGTTACTTTTTCATCAAAATACCATTCAAAATCCAATTTTTTCATCCTAACAGTTCCAGCCCTTTCGAACTTAACTAATTTATAACTTCATAGAATGTTATTTGCTTCGTAGTTATAAGTGCTTAGATATTCAAGTAGAAGGAATTCACTTCAATCAGTATCCTACCCTGGTATAAGTGCTCGAAAAAGGCAAATACTAGTAATTATAAGTATTTGTAATTATAAGTACTAACCCGAGTCGAAATTTTGGCCCTATTTTCGTCCCCAAAATTCAGGTTCTCTGAGGTTCAAAGAGATTCAAAAGAGGATCACTTTCTGTTAAAACGTTGCTCCTCATTTGAACCTAATAGTGGCAGTTATCGGACAAAATACGATGTTTATGATCAAATGAGGACGACAGCAAAAAGCCTCAAATGAACCTTTTTCATCTTGACCATAGCTTTTTTCTTTGTTTATTTAGTCTCTCTCACTTTCTTTCTTTCTCTTTCTCTCATACTAGTTTATTAGACTCTCTCTCGCTCTCTTTCTTAT
Source organism: Eupeodes latifasciatus (assembly GCA_920104205.1). Classification (NCBI taxonomy): domain Eukaryota; kingdom Metazoa; phylum Arthropoda; class Insecta; order Diptera; family Syrphidae; genus Eupeodes; species Eupeodes latifasciatus. The sequence continues at coordinate 78,229,076 of OV049924.1, forward strand.
TTTCTTTTTTATCTCTTTCTGTATCTCTCTTTCCTACCAGCGCAGCGTTGCCACAATGTTACAAGTGTAACAAAAATGTTACACTTTTCTTAATTTGTTTGTATTTGTTACTATGTTACTTTTTTTTTTATTTTGTTACACTTTTTTCTCCAAACTTTTTTTTTTCTTTAAAAATTTAATTTGCTAAAAACGATTTAACCAATTGGTATCACTTGAATACCATTGAATCAATAATGTTTGCAAAACAAATAAAAGATCAATTCTCTTAATTTGCCTAAACATGTTTTATGTAAAACTTAAAATGTGTCTTACTTATAATAATTTATTAACTTATTATTTAATGTATAGTTTTGTATTGAATTTAAAAACTGTGATGAAGAAAACTTATGTTCCTATTAAAAATTAAAAGTTGAGTTCAAGAGCATTTTTTGATTTAAATCATTTTTTCAATTTGTTACATTTTTTTCGCTTTTGTTCCGTTTTTTAAAAAAATGTGTTACACTTTCGTGAAGCCCAGCGGAAAAGCTGTTTCCTACTTGCTTTTGGTGGTTTCTCTCTTACTCTCTTTCATTTTATTTATTTAAAATAATAAATTTATATTTTAATTTTATTCTTTTTTTATTCATTAAACAAAGAAGTTTTTATTAACAATAGTGATTAATTTAAAAGTAATACAAACAGTACACTTATTGGTTCTTAATCTAAATTTCCTAGTCATCTTATTCTTCGTCGAAATCGTCTTCTTCGTTGTCGTTTTCGGCGTCGTCGTCATTGTCATTGTCATCATCTTCATTGTTGTCGCTCTTGTTATCGCCATTGCATCTTCTTTTTTTTGCCAGCAGGTACACGACCAGGTACCTTATTAAGTATGAAAAAAGGACGATATCTATTTTCTGTGTTGATAAACCTTCATTTAGGACGATATGAGGTTCACAAAATATGCCTAGAAAAATGGAAAGAATCCTAAAGATTCATGTAGGATGAAATGAGGACGATGAAAGATCGTTAAGGATGGTATGAGGTTCATTTTTCTGTATGTAGGAGCAAATGAGGAGAAAAGATCCTTTTAGGGATCAGAATAGGGCCAAAATTTCGACTCGGAAGTTTTGGGTTCTTAAAGTATTTGAGGTATATAAAATTTCTTTCTCTGGTACACTTAAAAATATATTTTTTTATTTCAATGTCAATTTTTTTAATACTTATTATTGTTTCTTATAATGTACCAATAACTTGTACTATAAAAGACTACGTCTTATTTGTACTCACCTTAACTTAAATAAATTGAATTGAATTGAATTCATAGAAGAAAAATTGTTATGATCGCACTACTACTTAATACTTGAAATTAATTGTCAAGTACTTAAGTTCCAGATTTGTGGTTCCTCCGATGATAATTGATACCTGGCTTATATACATACATAAGTACTAGTACTAGTACAATTATTTGGAAGTATTTCTCAAAACAACATTTTCAAATCTATACTTGCACTAAGGTACTAAAGTTCCAAGTACTACTACGAAAAAACCTCATGAAAACTAAATTGGTGAATAATCGAAAAATCTGGAAAATAATCAAAAACGAGAGCATCTATGTATGTGTGTGTTGGGGATAGCATTTTTTAATTATTTCGTAATTTTGAATTATTTGTTGCAAATTAATGAGAACGGCAAACAACGATAATTGTTCTTCATTACTTAATGGGGCTACAATGAAGGGCTAGATAATTAAATATGGTCTTTGATAGACATTTTGCATACCCTTTGCTGTGGTAATATTTGTATAATGTCACCCTTTCGTTCAGTAGGTATTATTTGCTTTTCTCACCAAAAATAAACAAAACTTAATTTAAACTAAATTGTAAGCATAAAAATCTCCATTCCACACATGAAAATTCATCCCCTTCCCCTTCACCATGCATATGCCTCTGGCATCGTTTGACCTGTTTTAAGCATTTCAAAGCTCACAAACGTTTCAACAATTGCTCACTTGTTTCAAGCACTCTGCGGGGAAATCAAAACTTAAAATTACTGCAAATGACTATCTTTTCTTTTTCTAAATGCAATGCTATAAAAAAAAAAGTAGTTAGGGAAGGTAGGTAGATGTACCTACTACCTACCTTGAATACCACCAACCTCTTTCTCTTCTAATGGGTACGGATATACCCACCTAACTATATTCCGCGTTCCCTCAACAAAATTCAATTATTTTGATGGTTCATTTGGTTGAGAATGTAGAGAATATTCGCCCTTCGATAATTCTTTCTTTTTTTATTTTTTTAAATGGATGATGTCTGTGCGGTTTAGGTTGATGGAATGTAATCCGTTGCAAGATTAAAACGAACAAAAAAGACTAAACTAGAAAAGTGTCGGTAGAGATAAAATTGCAATTACTAAAACGAAAACAAACAAAAAAGTATAATTTAAGGACCAGGAAAAAGTTCATAAGGATGACAGATGCATGCGATGGTGGTACTCAAACAACTATGAAACTCGTCTATCGTCTTTTACCCTCCGAATCAGTTGGGTTAGGTATAAGCTTCGTTACGAAATGCCCTCGTGGCGGATCAGATTGTGGAACGGAATCCAAAGAGGCATTTATTTATTTTATGCTTCTGGTCAATATTTAAAGATAAGCAAAAGCTACCTGTTTCGGAAAAACAAAGTCAATTGTTTGGTCGCCACATCCAGCTGGTATCCTCCTGAATTGGATGAAACACCTCTGGCGCAATACCGCCACAGCCATCCGTCGCCGTCGTCGTCGTTGCACCAATATTCCTTCTCGGTCCTTCTTGCATCAAACTATCAGGATGACTATGATGATGATGATGAACAACTTAATAGCAGAAAGAGTCGTATTGGGTCGTTCGTTGTGTGTATCTAGGAGTACAGGGGCACCCATCCCCAAGCAAACCTTATACCACCTACGCAACAGGAGCAGCATTCAATTCTGTGGGACAGCTAGTACGTGCAACTTCTGCTGTTGGCTGACAGCGATAAATGCATTCCAAATACATCATATCCTGCATCTATGAGCGACAGACAGACAGATATCCCTACTACATCGTGAGGTGGGTAATAAAACAATATGTGAACATGAGCAATACACCCAGTCGCCAGTTCCAGTCAGAGTAGCAGTCGCAGTCTCGCAGTCAAGTCAGCCAGTGGCATTAGTTGAGTATAGCTGATGCTGAAGCTGATGGAAGCAGCATACTGCGGGATAAGAAGCAAGTGTCCTGGATCCTGGTGATGCTGATGGAGATGGTGATGCAGATGGAGATGGAGAGTTGCATTTGCAACAACTTCTATACTCTTCACCTAGGTGTACGATTGTATGTCATTTAGATGGTTCTTTTTTCTGTTGCTGTTGCCCAGCATCAGTTCAGTTGTTGGAAGGTTAGATATAGGTACATATGTACATTCATATGTGTGGCATGGCAGGCAAGTACGTGAACACAAGACATCTGTGTACAGAAATGTACTTGAAACAAGCCAACGACGACGAGTGCCGTCACGAACACTGCATAGCAATTCCATTTGGTGCTATAGTTGAAAGCCACTGAAAGCCGAGAGTGAGAACACTCGTTGCATGGATTTTAGTATTTTGCCCAATTTAAAAAGTTCCATTTTTTGTTTTTGTCGTTGAACCCTGTTGTGGTCCTTGAATTTTCTATCGTATATAGTCCCGCCAACTATTTGGAAGTACCACTGCCCAACCCACCATCATCGTTGACGACAACGGACGACGACGACCGACGCACGCCTCCTATCTTCCCTCCCGGCAGCATCAAGACTGACGTGAGGGTAAAGGAGACTTGGTTTGGTACCCACCTCCTACTACTATAGAAGCTTAGCCAAGTCAGCATGTGTTTGGAATAGTTTTTGTTTTCTTTTTTAATTTCTTCAAATTTCTGGCCAAAAAAGATGCTTCCTGTGCAAAGTGATACGAGTATCATATCATACACTCTCTCCTATACTCTGATGTAGAAATGAAATTAATTTTTTTCTTATTGTTTTGCAAAAATGTACTAATTATGACACCAAAAGGCTATCCGTCATGGTACTATGCACCGCCGTTGTTGTGCAGCTGTCAGTTCATTATTTTTGATAGAAATATAGCAACTTTGTGTTAGAATGATGCAAGTTGAGGGAAGAATTTTAAATAAGTACATAGAAACGCATATGTGAGGAGCATTAATGTAATTAGTTTAACATCAACTAAAACACATGCTTCTCGAGAACGAAGGACTTTTATCAGGACATACAGCATCATACACAGAGCAAAAATCTAATAAAAACAAAATTAAGCTAAAAACTAAACTATAGTAAAAAATGTTAATAATAAATTAAACAATGTGTAATAAAAAAAAAATAATAACAACAATCAATTCATAAGTTTCAATAATAATAAATCGGGTGTCGCAACAGTCCGTAGAGAACCAGGGCCTAGTGACTTACAACTCTCAACAATTCCTGTCTGCGAGTACTGTTGTCAGGGATGGAGGGGACCTACAGTTTTAAGCCGAATCCGAACGGCTAATTTGAGAAAGCACTTTTCATGACAAGAATCACTCTTGGAGGATTTGTCAATTCCTCAAAAGTGGCAGTATCCGCGAAAAAACTTTAGATGGCATAGGCAGGGATCGAACCCAAGACCTTTGGCATGACAGTCCAACGCACTAACCATCATGTCACGGGTATGAAGTTTTATGAAGGCAAATTTGCTAAGAATTTTTCAGGTGTCGGTGCACATTGGTTTTGAATTCCTGAATATTGTAATGGCTAGGAAAAACAGAGTGTGGCAAGGCATTCCACATTCGCGTAGTACGGCTAAAGAACGAATCTCTGTACTTGACAGTACGACCGAAGTTGGGCTCGAGGGTATACTGATGAGCTTTCCTAGAAGCGCGAGTATTACGGTTGAACTGTTAAGGGGAGGAATGCAGCTGTCTATTTCTCTTGAGCATAAACCGTTAAAATAACGGTAAAAAAGCGTGAGACAAGAAACTTTACGACGATGTTCAAGCGACGTAAATGATCCTATGATGGGGTTATCACCGATTAATTTAAATGCTCTACGTTCAATGCTGTCCAAGAGGCTTAAGTAGGTTGCAGGTGCACCAGCCCAGATATGGGAGTTATACTCAAGCTTTGGACGTATATAAGTTTTGTAGATAACAGCCAGATCAGAGGGGGAGAAAAACTTCTTGCATCGCCTTAAAAAACCCAAACATCTTGCGGCATTTTTGGCGATATCGTGTATGTGATCATTCCACAAAAGGTGGTTGTTGATACACATACCGAGAATATCGAGATGTTCAGTCTCCTCGATGCAAGCGCCATCCATGGATAATTGCAAGGGGGGAGTATCTCGCTTTAACGATACAAGACAGCATTGCGTTTTCGAAGCATTAAATTCTACGCGGTTTTTTAATCCCCATTGAACAATGCTGTTTAGGTCGGAATTTAATGAGCTTATCATATTTTGTCGTTGCAGTTCCACATCCGAAGAAGAGGGATGTGATTCTGAATACGAATATGGATTCTGAATACGAATATGAAAAGCTGAGAATACTATCGACAGCGAAACAATGTATTGGATTAGAAGTTGCAGACAGGAGATCATTAATAAAAACGAGAAAGAGTGTTGGAGATAGAATAGAGCCCTGGGGCACACCAGCATTTATTATGTGGTTTTCAGACTTGAACCCATCCAATACTACTTGTATTGAACGATCCGAAAGATAGTTACTAATCCAATGAAGCAGGGATTCGTGAAAACCGAAAGCACGCATTTTCGATAAGAGAGCCTGATGCCAAACCCTATCAAATGCTTTTGAAATATCAAGTGCAATAATCTTACTTTCTCCAAAACGATGTAAAGATTTGCTCCACTGTTCGGTGAGATGAACCACGAGATCACCAGTGGACCTATTGCTTCGAAAGCCGTACTGCCGGTCATTAAGAAGCTTTCGGTCTTCAAAATATTTCTTGAGCTGATATTAATCAGCGTTTCCATGACCTTGGAAGGAAGGGACGTATGTATGTGCAATCGGTCGGTAATTAGAGGGTGAGGATGATTCGCCTTTTTTGGGAATGGGCTGGACAAATGCAGTTTTCCATCCGCTCAGAACGAGACCAGAGGAGTAGGACCGATGAAAAAGCTTACGCAGTGGTTTTACCAGCGTTGAAGAACACCTCTTCAGAACAATAGCGGGGATACCATCCGGACCAGCGGATTTATGTGTATTAAGATCTTTTAGGACTCTCGCCACAGTACGAGTGCGAAAAAAGATTGGCCCCATAGAATCACTAACGCGCTCGATGACAGGCGGAGTCATAACACTCACTGGAAGCGTTGAGTTAGCGGCGAACTGCCTAACGAAGAGATTAGCTTTCTCTAAAGAACTTACAAATGGAGTGTCATTGACAACGAGCGTAGGAACCGAGAAAGAGGAAGAATTCCTCATGTTTTTTACAAATGACCAAAAATTTTTACTGCCTTTGGGACACTGCAGTATTTTTTGCCGTAATTTTTGGTCATGTAAAAATTTGGTCCGTCGAATATGGGCGTTGCAGGCCTTCCTGGCTTGCTTGAACTTATTCCGGTTTTCCTCAGTTGGATTGGCTTTAAAACAACGGAAACTTACCTTCTTGACCCTAATAACCTCTTTACAGCTTGCATCGAACCATGCGTTTTCCTTAGGTCTGATGCTTTTAACCCTATTCGGGATAAAAGTTCTCATTCCCAGGAGAATCAAACTTGTGATCATATCAGCACTGGCGTCAACATCACTATCGAGGAAGCATAGTGACCAGTTAAAGATCCTAAATTATATATATATAATTATAAGCCATATACATATGTATAAGATTATAAGCCATACATAAATAAACTGACAAAAAAATGATTATTAGTTAAGATACTGGCAGGTAAGTATATAGCCATCGGCAATAAAGTTGATAAACCATAAAGAAATAACCGATTAGAAGGCGTTCATAAGTTTATTTCCATTCATAATCTTTTAAGGTGTCATTTATATAAGCTGATCCTAGGTCATGGATTATTTAAAGAAGTTACGAGTAATATTAATTAATGCCAAATCTTTGTATAAACCCTTTCAAAATCTTTAATATTCCAGGAAGCTGGTTGAAAATAGCTTGTTAAAGGCCGCTGATAACAAATCTCGCTAGCTCTAGATGGCTAAATATATTCGTAAAAGAGCTATCGGCCAAAGGGGCATTACGTCTAATACAGTGTAATAACTGTAAAAGGGCTTCTTTCGTCACAGACTATTTAAAGCCGTTCATAGATTTTAACACATTAGCCTAACAGAGATCCATATACTATAGAGAGTACTTTTTGGGAAACAAGGTCATAAAGGGTTTTTTTTTAATAAAGGCTGGTAGATGTTGAAATGGAATAAAACATAAGCTATGTGTGAGGTATTAACAAAATTATTTTTTTATGTGAAAGGCGCATGTACATATGTCATTAAGTGTGGAATATGACATCATTCAAATGTTCGCCTCGGTTTCTTACGGTGGCACGGATCCAAGTGGTCCAATTTTCAATGACTCTTCTGCATAGATCCAGCTGAATTTATGCGATGGCCTGTGTTATGTTCACCTTTAGCGCGTCGGTCGACTGCGGTTTATTTGCATAGACCCGTGACTTCAAGAAACCCCACAGGAAAAAGTCTATAGGGGTCAAATCGCATGACCTTGGTGGCTAATTTACATGACCGCCTCGCTAACGTCGTTTTCAAGTACCGACCAATTACGCTGCCGGCCCAAATTCCACACAAAACGGTAACTTTTTGAGGATGCATTATCACCTGGTGAACCTCGCATGGGTTAGTATCGTCCCATATATGGCAACCACGTCTACCCGTAAAATTGGCGCAATGCGCGCCAATTGCGTTAACGAGCACTCACTTTGATAATAAAGTTTTATCATTTGAACGTGCTGTTCAATCGTGTAACTTGCCATGATGATTTGGCATAAACAACTGAATAATATACAAAACATTTGACAGATGTCACCAAAACAAAATGGTCGCTTCGAGGTGCCAAAATCTACCCGCATCAATTGAAAACCCTTTTAGAAACAAGTCATGTATCGATCTTTACGGACGGTTCCTGTTCCAAAAAGGAGGAGGTGTAGGGTCTGGTATCTTTTCATATTAAGACAACTGCAAAAAATGTACTTTAAATGTTTTACTTTTAAAATCATCGCTTACGGAATATACCAAAAAGTAATACTTGTTGTAAACTGAAATCAATTGGTTGAGGGGACTGTTTTTACCATAGTTCGATCTGCTTGATATAGGACGTAAAGGAACTTGTCTTCTAATATTTGAACGGCTATAAATAAAGTTTAATTGTTCCAAATTTGATGGTGATATGACTGACCCATTGATTAATTTTATAATAAAGCACAGCTGAATGTACTCTCTGTGTTTAGAAATCGATGGAAGATCTATGAGCGTGAGCCTATGATTGTACGGTGGAAGTTCGAGCCTATTGGACCATGGGAAGAAACGGAGGCAGAAGCGCATGAATCTTCTTTGTACTCCTTCTATTCTGTTTATATGGACTGAATAAAAGGGAGCCCATATTATGCAGCCATATTCCAATATTGGTCTTACAAATGATATACATATAAAGAAGTTTAAGAATATAAGGGTCGCGAAAATCATGTGAAAACCGTTTTATAAATCCGAGTGTCTTATTTGCTTTTTTAATAATATAGTCATAATGATTTGTAAAAGTTAATTTTGAGTCAAGAATAATACCTAGGTCAGAGAAAGTAGAGAGTTTAGTCAAATAAGAAGAGTCTAATTGATAATTGAAAGTCAAAACATTTTGTTTGCGTGTAAAACACATTGATTTACATTTGTCTATGTTTAGTAAAAGCTTATTTATAAAACACCATTCGCGAAAACTATTTAGATCATCTTGTAGGAGTAAACAGTCGTCAAGTGAGTCAATACGTTTGAAAATTTTAATGTCATCAGCGTAAATTAAAACAGATGAGTGTTTTATAATAGAAGGTAAGTCGTTAACGTACAAAATAAACAGTAAAGGTCCTAAGTGGCTACCTTGTGGTACGCCAGAGTTAAAAAATATGATGACCGCTCATTCCTAAAAACTACGCTGTATGATCTATTATATAAGTACGACGAAACCAAACTAACAAATTTATCCTTAAAGCCTTGGGATTTAAGTTTGGAAGTTAATGTTTTATGGCACAATTTATCAAAGGCCTTACTGAAGTCTGTGAAGACACAGTCAACTTGTTTCCGTTTTTCAAACGAATCTAAACAAAAAGAACTGAAATGAAAGAGGTTAGTAACTGTTGACTTATTTTGAACAAAACCATGTTGACTGTCACAAATTATAGACTTACAATTAAACGATATGACTTTACAAATAATGGACTCAAATAACTTAGGGGTGACGGACAGTTTTGCAATGGGAAGATCATTTTTTATTTCATTTTTACTACCCTTTTTATGTATCGGTGTTATGTATGAACTCTTCCAAATTTCAGGAAAAACTGAAGATTTGAGCGATTCATTAAAAAGAATATGAAGAGGATAGGATAAATATGATGCGCATTTTTTTTTAAATATAAGAAGGTACACCATCTGGACCAGGGCTATAACAAATGTCAAGTTCTGAAGCCTTACGAACGATATTATCTTCAGAGATCCAAAGACTAATTGAATTCAAATGAGGGAAATTTTATGAGAGGGCCAATAACTCAGGCGTTTGACAGGAGTTCGCTACTTCGAAAGCATCTTTGAAAAAAATTTTCCAGAGTCATGGCTAAGTTCATTGTTGAAAGACATGCAGTTTGGATACCCGTCAGTATTTCTCTTACTATTAACATAGCTCCAAAAGTTTTTTGGGCTGTTGTTTTTTTAAGTCGGTTTCAGTATTTAAAATAAAGTCATTATAAAGAATATCTGAATATGCAATAAACATATTTCTTAGCTCATTGTATATTACCAAGTCATTATCAGCTTTTGTTTTATTATATTTAATCCAGGCCTTGTTTCTTTTATTTTTTAAGTTTTTTTAGGCAAGAGTCAAACTATGGAGGAGATTTAGAAGTATTGCGCGGTTTTCGCAATGTGGTCTCATAAAAAAAGTTAAAGAGAACACAGTAGAATTTAGAGCACATAGCATTAATGTCACAGTTCTCAAACAAATGATTCCAGATAACATTACATAACAGGTTGAAAAGTTCATTAAGTCTGCAAGTTAAATTCAAGATTTTCTTTGGAACAATTAGGAACATTACATACATTTAAATTAAAAGATAGGTCTAATGCTGGGTGATGTCGGTCTTCTTCGACAAGTAGGGTATTGGCTGAATTTACAGCAATATCAGCTCAGCATTGAGTGTGTCAGAGAAGAATACAAGGTCCAATTTTTTTTTTTGAAATTGTTGGCAATCCCATTAAATTGGCTTAGTCCACATGAGGAAAGACCGTTAATTGTCAAGAATTCGTGGGTAGAGGAGATGTTAATAGGAGATAGATAGCTCTCATTCGTCTGTTTAGTCCAGATCAAATTTGGAAGATTGAAATCTCCTAAGACTAGTAAACTCGTCTTGTGGCTCAATTTGATCGTTTATTTTGTCTATGCAACTAATTAAGTTTTCATAAACGTTGTTAGGAGAGCTTGGAGGTATATATGTGGCGATAATGTATAGCAGTCCTGTCGCAGTTTTAACTTTTATGCAAATTATTTCAACATCAGATTGATGAAAGTCGTCAACCAAAGTGCATATCAAGTAATTTTTTACGGCAAGCAAAAGTCCACCTCCTACAGTGCTGATGTCATTTAAGTAATGTCTATCACGTCAGTACACTTGATAATTCGAGTTCCGTATCCAAGAATTTATTGTTTAGCCGAGTTTCAGTCAAAATGATTATGTCATGTGGTAGAATGGTTATATTTTTGTAGACCTTATTAATCTTTGTCCGTAGTCCGTTGACATTTTGATAATAGATTAGAATTTTTTGAAGCTGCTTCTTTGATGATGTGGCATTGTCTGGATATTGCGAAAATGGTTAGAAGACGATATTCTTGTGCTGATTTGCTTATTTTCAAATTCGTGACATTGACGGAAACGGAAAAGTTCTATATCCAAGCCATGTCGTTTTAATGATTTACAAGCCATTAGACCAAGTAAATGGGCCAATCCACCAAAGTTTTATTGAAATTGCAAACAAAAGGTGGTTGGCTTTTGTAACTTGCAGGGTTTCGATAAATCTATGACCGAATATTTCCAAAGGAAAAACAAACTACCTTTCAAAATTAAACAGGCCTCAATTGTCCTTATTAATAGGTATCCTAATGGGTCAAAACGCATTGGAAATATTATATAGAAGATATGAGGACGAGGAGACGGAAGAGAACGCAAATCACTTTCTGTGCGAATGTCGAAGCCTATAGCTGGCAAGGTCTCGTCTTTGCCACCTAATCACATTCTTTATTGTTCATACAAATCAGGATGGTTTAAAGAGATACCCTCAACTTAACGATTTGTTTCAATAAATTAGTTTCCCGGTATTTAATATTTTTTTGGGACGCGTTCTATCTTACGTTATGAGAGGTCTTAGGATGAGCTAAGCCAAGAGATGAACAGTGCGGGATATTTTTTGGCCGGTTGTCAACTTGGGATCACCACAACCTTTAAGAGGAAAATGTTTCAGTACCCAAAAGGGATTAGAGCACTAAATTTCTACATGAAAAAACTTAATCCCTGCATCATTAGAATTTCGATTGCGATGTATCAAGTATTATCCTTTTTCTGTTGCTTTTTTGATACGAATTTCTTCTTTGATAAAAACCATAATATTAAAGAAATTAGCTTATATTTTGTTATTTTATATTTCATGTGGGTCTTTTTTTCTGTGTAGTTGCATACATATACTACGAAAGTTTATACAAGTGAAAATGATAGCCAATGATGGATAAGGATATGTTTTGTAGTTTTTAGTTTAAGCTCAAGAAAAACTAGTTTTCAAGATAGATATATATACAGTGTTGGCCAAAAGAAAAGCAACTTTAATTGCCTCGATTATTAAATAATTAAAAAAAAAATTTAGAATTCAATTATTGTATATTTTAGTTCTTTAAATTAACAATGGAAAATAAAATAAAATTGTTTTTGTAATTGTTCAATTCATATAGCACAATTTGTACAATTAGTTCAATATTAGGCTGATCAAAACAAACTTTTGAAAAATACATATATTTTATTTAGTCTTACTAAAATATTGCTAGTATTTGGTAGCAAACCTCTTGTTTTTAATCACTTCAGGACATCTTCGAGGCATGGAGTCAGTAAAATTGCTTATATGGCTGTTTGGGATACTTTCCCAATCCAGTTTAATTTGGTCAAACAGATCGTTTAATTTTTGCAAATAGTCCTTACAATTCGTCGATCTACCATTGCCGATAGATTTTCTATTAGGTTAAGATCTGGGGACTGTGCTGGCCATTGTAACACGTCAATCCGGTTTCCTTGAAACCACGTCTTAACCGTATTGGACGTGTGCTTTGGGTCGTGTTATCCTGCTGAAATATTAATTTCAGAGGCAACTGATCCTCAGCGTGTGGCAGGATTATATTTTTCAAAATGTCACGGCTCAAAAAACGATCCATTGTACCATCTATTTGGTTAATCGGTTCAACCCACACCATTACATTTACTCCTCCGTGTTTCACAGTAGCTTTGGTGTAACGAGGATTTAGTGTCTCTTTGACTGGTCTGCGAACACGACGGAAACCATCGGAACCTTTGAAATTGAATCTGGACTCGTCCAAAACGTGTACGTTCCTCCATTTTCAAAGGGTCTAGTTAATGTGGTCATGAGCGAATTTTAATCTCGCCAGCTTGTTTTTGGTGAAAATAAAAGGCTTTCTTACAGCTTTGAAAGATTTTAGTCCACCATCAACAGCTCGTCTCCGAATTCTTCTCGCGATTACGTCCATTCCGATTTAGATTCGTATTCCTCTTGATGATATAAAAGGGTCTTTTTTAACGGATTTTATTATTGCAAAATCCTCTCGTTTTGTTGTTTTTCTTGGTCTGCAACCTCGATGAACCGTTTAGAATGACTTTTTGGATTTGAAAAATTCATCATTCATTTGAAAATCGGCAAATCAATGATTTTGGAATGGAATTTAATCTTTTTTTTATAATAAGGGCACACTCAAGGGAATATTAGGTACTACCTAGTTCTGCAGCCAAAAATAAAAATTAAAAAACGCGCTGAAGGTCGTCCAGATTAATCTGAAGCACTCTAAGTGTGCTTCAGATAATCTGAGAGTTTTCCTTAGGGAGGAAAACTTCGACATTGGCGTTATCCAAGAACCGTGGATCAACGGCCTCAAGGTGCGGGGCCTCCAAGACAACCAATACGACCTCTTTTATAAAACCGCAGACCAAGACCAAGGTAATCCCAGAACTTGTATTTTAGCTAAGAAACATTTAAAAGGTTTTGTACGTCCAAATTTTAGCACTCCTGATCTGACAATTGTTAGATTCGAAGACAAAAATACACAGGGTTTGCTGCTGGCCTCTTTCTACTCTGCCCACAATACATCATCACCTCCGGAGGAGGTGCGCAAAATTATAAACAAAGCTAAGATCGATAAGGCAAACCTTCTGATCGGAGGCGACGCGAATGCTCGGCATACCCTTTGGGGAAGCTCTGAAATCAACGAACGAGGTGAGTCACTTTTTGATTTTATTATTGCACATAATATGACCATTTGTAACAGAGGCAATACTCCCACTTTCGTCTTTTCGAGCTCGGAAAATTATGATGGATGGGAGGATGTGCTTGATGTTACTTTAGTAAACAACCGTAATTTATTAGTGGAGAATTGAAGAGTTTCCCTTTTGAATTCGTTTTCGGATCACAAGTGGATTCTTTTTCAAATTAATTTCGAGTCGAAAAACCCTCCGCCTTATAGAAATCCCAGAAGAACTGACTGGAAGAAATTCAGTCAAATTGCTAATTCCAAACTGAGCAACTTACCGAATCTAGCAGAATCGATAGTAGACCTTGAATCAAAGGTGAAAACCTTTGAAACTTCTATAAGTAAAGCTTTTAGAGTCTTTTGCCCAGTTAAATACAGCCGTAAAACTCTTCCTTCTTGGTGGAATGAAGAACTGTCCAGTCTTAGGAAAATGACGAAGACAATTTTCAACATCTGCCACAAACATAAGTTTTACCAACCGTATAAAGACTCTCTTAAAATTTACAAGAAAGCCCTGTCATCAGCCAAAAGACAAGGCTGAAGAGATTACTGTCAATCAATCGAAGACATAAAGAACTCCGCAAGGCTCAGCAAAGTTCTATCGAAGGAACATTGTAATCCTTCATTTCTAAAAAAGCCTGATGGAACCTGGACAGCCTCTCCAGCCGAATCTCTTGAGCTACTGATGAAGACGCACTTTCCGGGTTGCGAGAGCGACAACCCCGAACCGCGTGAAACCACAGAGCTAAACGTAGCTCATGTGGAGCAAATTAATTCCGTCATAGCCAGAGAAAATATTGTGTGGGCCATCAATACTTTCTCTCCATATAAATCCCCAGGCATGGATGGTATACTGCCAGTTATGCTTCAAAAGTTGCATGATGTGGCAGCTCCATGGCTGGAACAAATTTTCAAAGGATGCCTCCTTCTCAAACATGTGCCCATGTCGTGGAGACAGGTCAAGGTGGTTTTTATCCCGAAAGTGGGTAGGCGTGGTCACGAATCCGCGAAGAATTTCAGGAAAATAAGCTTAACATCTTTTGTACTTAAAACCTTGGAGCGCATTCTTGATTACCATATTAGAGAAATCCTAGATGGAAGACCTCTCGAAAACTCTCAGCATGCTTATCTTAAGGGCAAATCTACGGAGACTGCCCTCCATGAGGTAGTGCGTACTGTAGAAAAAACAATCCATTATAAAGAATTTACTCTTGCCACCTTCTTAGACATAGAAGGTGCTTTTAACAACGTCCTTACCGAATCCATAGAAGAATCGCTCGTGAAGTTCGGTGTAGAATACTTCATTCGAGAATGGATTATCTCCATGCTCAGTGGTAGGAAGATTTAAGCCACTCTAGGCAATACAACCGCAACAAAACACGTAAGTAGGGGAACACCCCAGGGTGGTGGCTTCTGGTCATGGATACAATTCTCGTTAATTTAGAGAGATGTGGAATGAAGGTGGTAGCCTATGCGGATGATTTGGTGCTATTGGTGTCAGGAAAGTACACCTCTGTGATTAGTGAAATCACGGAGTCAGCTTTGAAGAAAGTTAGCAGCTGGGCCACTAGTTGTGGTCTAGGAGTTAACCAAAGTAAAACTGAACTGATGCTCTTTACCACCAAAACTAAAGTACCGCCTTTCACGCTACCTCGATTCAACGATCAAATCCTTTCATTGTCTTCCAGTGCAAAATATTTGGGAGTTATACTCGACCCTAAATTAAACTGGAAACGAAATATTGAAGTGCGGGTTAAGAAGGCCTGTGTTGCCTTCTACGCCTGCAGCAAAACTTTCGGCAAAAAATGGGGACTTCAGTCGAAGATGATTTTATGGACGTACACAGCCGTAGTACGTCCAATCTTAACTTATGGTTCGATTGTGTGGTGGCCTGCTCTTAGCAAAGCCTATAATATCGATAAACTAAAGGTTCAGAGAACAGCTTGCGTGGGCACCACAGGGGCCATGCGTACTTGCCCAACGGACGCCTTAAACGTTATTATGGATCTTCTACCAATCGACCTTTTTATTAAATACATAGTTTCCTGCAGCGCTATTAGGCTGAAGGAATCAAATAGCTGGTTGTCAAAACCTTATGGTCACAGCAACCCAGCGAAATTGATTCCCTCAGATATTATCCCGGTAGACACTGACTACTGCACTCCTACTTTGAGCCTTAGTAGGGGTTTAAAGGTCTTTTTCCCATCGAGAGAGGATTGGGAGGATGACATCGTGTCGATAGGTTTCGATACAACCATCTTTACTGACGGCTCAAAGATGGAGTGCGGAGTTGGTTCTGGGATCTTTTCTGAGTCCCTACATGTAGCTAAATCCTTTAGGCTTCCTGACTTTGCTAGTGTTTTTCAGGCTGAACTGCTGGCAATTAGGGAGGCATGTAAGATTCTTAAACAAAGCCCAAACCAAAACCGAAATGCGGCTATCTTCACAAACAGTCAGGCAGCTATCAAAGCCATTAACTCGGCTACATCCTCATCTAAATTGGTCCAGCAATGTCGCGATGAGCTTGCGAGCCTGAACATTAACCTCGGTATCACCCTGATCTGGGTTCCGGGCCATAGTGGTATCGTGGGAAATGAACGGGCCGACGAGCTAGCCAGGCAAGGATCGGCCCTTCATAGCTCACTTGCGGAAATGGTTAACATTCCTCTTGGTGCTATGAAGGGTAAAATCTTTTCCATCTACCAAACTGAATCAAACCGAAGGTGGAGCAATTTACCCAACTGCATTATATCTAGGAAGATATGGCCCATTTATAATAAAACCCGTACAAACGATCTTCTATGCAGGCCAAGGCAAGACATAGCCAGGATTGTTGCGGTTTGTACCGGACATTGGCCCATAGGAGTTCATGCAGAGAAGTCGGGTATCTCTTATAACACCTTTTGCCGTAGTTGCGGCGACCAAAGAGAAAGTGAAACGATAATCCATTTCCTCTGCAAATGTCCTGCCTTGGCAAGCACTAGAATGAAATGCTTTGGGAAAGCATTCTTTCACGAACTGGGTGAGCTATCTGAGACAAAGATTAGAGACCTAATCTCTTTTCTCTATGCGACAAAATGGCTCTAATTTAATCGCTATAAATCTTCTCCTTTCTTTCACAGGTCAAACGAGTTTTGGTATCAAAACGGCGCACAACAGCGCTAATTGGATCTCAGGCTGCCCTGAGATCGCCATTTCTACCTACCTACCTACCTACCCTTATTATGTAAAGACGCAGTGTGAGCAGAGAGAGAGGTTTAAAGAGGTGTCGGTGCACATTGGTTTTGAATTCCTGCATATTGCAATGGCTGCGAAAAACACAGTTTGGTAAGGCATTCCACATTTGATTAGTACGGGTAAAGAACGAATCTCTGTACTTAACAGTACGACCGAAGTTGGGATCGAGGGTATACCGACTCATTTGACTTTTATATTCTTCTATAATTAATTCTTTTATTTAATTAGAATATTTGTTTTCGACCATTTTACAAAAGTAAGTTAAGAACACTGGTTAGCTTACCCGTGAACTGAATAACACCTAATAAGTAGATCCAACTGCACTCGTTTGCCAATACCTTTAAAGAATATTTCAAAAATAGTGAAAGCTTGGCGGCTGCAGTTCGAAAATTTCATACAAAATATGGTCGGAATAGTGTTTTAACTTCGTCAACTGTGAAGGCTTTGTCAATCGCCAAAATTGCCGCATTTGGGGTTCGGAGAACCCACATGTGATTGTCGAAAAACAAATGCATCCACAACGCGTGACTGGATGGTGTGGATTTTGGGCTGGAGGCATAATTGGGCCATATTTTTTTGAAAATGATGCTGGTCAAGCAGTGACTGTTACTGGTGCTCGATATCGCGACATGATTACACAGTTCTTTTTGCCAAAATTGGATGATATTGATGTGTCCAATATGTGGTTTCAACAAGACGGTGCCACATGTCATACAGCCCGTGAAACAATTCAATTACAGGAGAGACATTTCCAGGTCGTGTACTGTCTCGTTTCGGTGATCAAAATTGGCCTCCTAGATCGTAGACTTCTTTTTATGGGGTTATTTGAAATCACAAGTCTATGTCAACAAGCCCACAACCAGCCGTGCATTAAAGGAGGAGATTCAACGCTGCATCAACGAAATTCAGCCACATTTATGCAGAATGGTCATGGAAAATTTCAACAAAAGAGTGCGCATGTGCATGCAAAGCCGTGGAGGCCATTTGTCCGATGTGTTATTCCATACATAACCCTATCCTATATGTAGGTACTTTACGAGTCAATAAAAATATAACTATCAAAAGACTAAAAACGGCGTTTTCTATTTAATTCAAATCTTGCGTTAATTTTGGGACACCCTTTACATATAGACAAACTTTTAAGACAGACGGGACGGAAGTTATCAGTGTGGGTCGCATCCCAGCCTCTTTTTAATTTTTGAATGACATACTCGTAAAGATGGAGTTGATTTTAGTTGCTATTGTTTTGGCCAACACTGGTATGTACATTGTTTAGGAAGTATGTTTGGTTAAATAATCAAATTTAAAAATAATGGATTTTAAAACTATCGGAACTTAAAGTTCCGTAGTAAATGTTTGTGTTTAACACTTTTATTTAAAGTAGATCGTTAGTCTTAAAGCTTACAACATAAAGACATCGCAAAACGCTAAGAGTGGCTTTGATGTTCCACACTTGATTCAATTTAATTTGAAAAAATAATAATTATTATAAGTCCTAATAATAATAATAATAAACATCAACACCAACATTGTGATTTTTTTAAAAGAGCTTTAAACTGTCATCTATCGCGTTTGAGAATTCAAAAAAGAGTTAACTTTGGTCTTAGGAAATAGAATATTTTTATTGGAATTCACAAAAACAGGAAAAAAAAACAATTTATCTCTAAATTTAAATCCAAAACAAATAATGTCATCTATGCCACTAGTTAATCCCTAGATCCGTGTTAGCTCTATGCTCAGTCTTTATTTGGCATATCAATTGATATAAACTTTAAAAAATCCTTCCCTCGAATCACTATAACATTGAGGACACACTTCCATCGGTTTCAACTCCAGACCGAGGTGACAAAAAGCACAACTCCTCACAAAATGAATTTCCTTGGAAATACATAGAATGCCAATATAAAGGACCCAACAGTCAGACAATACTCCAATCTCTATAAGAAGCAAACAAATAAAAGAACACAGAAGGCAGAGCATAGACAGGAGAAAAGGAGTCATGGAAATTGACTTTTCTTTTCGTGTCTTACCTAGCATAGGTATCTATCCTTCTATAATTCGTTTCGTTTGGAACGACGACGACGACGAGGACGTTCAGGGAACATTCCGTTGTTTTTCGTTGTCTTCCGTTATACCTCTTCGATTTGTCGAGAATTTTCGTATCTTGTAGATTCGATTGGTTTGCCACTGAGTATCCTGTGGAATGTCAACTAAATTGGGATATCATCATTCCCAATAAAACAAACAAAACAAAAACGAACGAATCTCTTTAAAAAGAATCTCTAAAAAAGCTTGGTGTCTTTCCTCTTTGGCCTAATTGAAAGATAAAGGTGCATAAAAATCATCTCCTATACTATACTGGCCGGTATATAGAAGTACTAGAGGAAAGTACTGGGATTTCTTCCTTTTATAAGTGATGTTTCCTTCCTTCCTTATAGTGCCTCCTTTTCCTTCCTTTCATCCTTCCGTATATATGTATGTACCTACGCTTGTCGCGTGACATCGTAACTTTTGTTGAACGAGTTCAGTGATGATGATGATGGTGTTGGCGATGTTGGCGATGTTGGCGGTGTTGGAGGTGTGGTGGTGGTGTAGATGGTTTAAGTGGACCATAAAAGGTCTCACTTAACACCAATTAGCCAACAGTTGGCCATTAAGGACAAAGCACGAAAGAGGGAAATAATTTTTAGATCAGCATTTATCTGGTTATTTTTAGGCATCGCGTTAGCATACAACAACAAAAAAAAAGCACAACGGCAACCATCATCGAGCCAAAGGTATCCGTATAACACGGTTTCTAAAAACATGGCATGAAATGAATTCGTAATGAGTATGACCTGATTTCCTCATCGTCCGTCGCCGTCGTCGTCGGTCGTCGCTCGTTGTCGTCGTTGTTGTATAATCTCCAGGAAATTCTTCTGCTGACAGGATTACGTTTCGGTTGTGATTCATCCCCCTTTAACAATTTTTTTTTTCTTTTACACTTGCTCCCTAACACTGTGAGGTTAATGTCAAGTTGTGGGTTCAGAGAAAAAAATATTCATGAAAAACAATTTCATTGTAGAAATGAAGTTAATTCAGCGAAATAATTTTTTCCGCGAAAAGGATGCTAATTATGTATTTTTTTAGAAACAAACAAATTTAATAGTATTTTTGAAAACAGTGACTTTTTCACCCTGATGGTATTTTCGAGTAGCTGATGTCAACTGAATTGTTGCTTACAATAAATTAAAAGGATATTAATTTAATACATACAGTGTTGGCCAAAACATTACCAACTAAAACTTCCTCTATCTTTATGTCATTCAAAAATTTATAACTTAAACAAATCATGTTAATTTGTTTCTAATATTTAATACATTATGTAAAGGGTGATTTTTTAGCTATATCATCTTTTTGGCAACACTGGTTTAAACAACTGACGCACGTTTCGTGTTTTGTTTCATTGTCAAACATCTTCAATTTGGTCTATAATTTAACCATGAATCGTTTTAGAAACGAATAACGCTTGCAAATTATTGAATTTTATTATCAAAATGCGTGCTGTTAAGAAAGTTCATCGCTCCTTCTTCCAGCGAGCGACGAAGCTCATTTTTGGCTCAATGGGTACGTAAATAAGCAGAATTGTCGATTTTAGAGTGAATATCAGCCAAAAGCATTGCAAGAGCTATACCAATGCATCCACAAAAAGTCACAGTTTGGTGCGGTTTATGGGATGGTGGCATAATTGGACCGTACTTCTTCAAAGATGATGCGAATCGTAACGTAACTGTCAATGGCTACAGTGAGATGATATCCAACTTTCCCGAAATGCAAGAGCTTGACTTGCATGCCATGTGGTGTCAACAAGTCCGTGCCACATTCCACACAGCATGCGCAACAATGGACTTATTGAGAGGCGAGTTCGGTGAACAATTTATTTTACGTTCGGGACCGGTCAATTGGCGGCCTAGATCGTGCGATTTAACGCCTGCAGACTATTTTTTGTGGAGCTATGTTAAAGCTCATGCCTATACAGACAAGCCCGCTTCAATTGACCCATTGGAAGACAACATTGAAGCATTTATTCGTGATATACTGGCTGAAATGTTGGAAGGAGTATGCCAAAATTGGACTAAGCGGATGGACCATTTGAGGCGCAGTCAAGGTCAACATTTGCATGAAATAATCTTCAAACATTAAATTATATGGACCGTTAGGTTAGGTTAGGTTAAAGTGGCTGTTGGTTGGGAAGTCCACACACTTAGACCAAAGTATGGTCCGTTGTGATACCACATGGATCAGTTAATCAGCTTAACTCGTTGAACCAATTGGAGCTTCGAATGAAGCGTAGGAGACAAGTGATGTCTGAATTCTTTAGATCACTGGTATAGTTAAAGTAGTAGTCTCCAAGGTGGATTCTACGTCTTTGTGATAAGACAGGGCATGTGCACAGAAGATGAGAGATTGTCTTCTCTTCTTCTTCGTCCATGCAACTCCTACAAAAATCATTTGCAGGGGCTCCAAGTCGAATAGCATGCCTTCCTATTAAGCAGTGCCCAGTCAGGACACCTATAACGTAGCTAATGTGCAATCTACTCAGAGAGATTAATTGTTTTGAGCGCCTGGCGCTAAGAATAGGCCAAATTAGTTTTGTTGCGACACAGGTGGTGGTGTTATTCCACCTGAGGTTTGTTTTCTCTATGGTATCTTGCTTTAGCATAAGTTTACATGTAGCTAGAGGGATACCTATGTTAGCAATATGAGCCAGCAGAGGTAAAGTTGTTCCGCTTTTTGCAAGTTCGTCAGCTTTGCAATTTCCTGGAATGTCTCTATGGCCCGGCACCCAGAGAAGGTGAATGTTGAACTGTGTAGCCATCTCCGTAAGAGATGATCGACAATTTAGGGCTGTTAATGAGTTTGTGGAGACAGAGTCTAGGGACTTTAATGCAGCTTGGCTATCCGAGAAGATGCGTATATCATTAGTTGATATAACGTTTTCTCTAAGCCAGGATAGGACTTCTTTTATAGCCAGGATTTCAGCTTGGAACACGCTACAATGATCGGGTAGACGAAAAGAGAGACTTAAGTTTAGTCTATCTGAGTATACGCCTCCACCAACCCCATCCTCCGTTTTTGATCCGTCTGTGTAAAAGTTTATAGGACTATCGTTCAAAAATGATGTATTCTCCTAAGAAGACCTGGGAGGTATAGTCACTTTGAAGCTATAGTTATTAAACTGAGGATGGGGTATGGTGTAGTCAATATTACTGTTTATAGTTCTGAACGAGTTCAAAATAGTGGTGTGGCCAATTATATTATTGATCCACAGAGAGGAGGCTTGAAGCCGTATGGCAGTATTAGCGGCCGTTTGCTTGCTGAAAATGTCCAGCGGTATTAGATGCAACAGAACATCTAGTGAGGCGGAGGGGGTAGAACGAAGTGCTCCTCCCATACACAGGCAGGCTGTTCGTTGGACTTTGCTGAGTTTATCGCGATTTGTCGCTGTATCTAGCGCCGTCCACCATACCGCTACTCCATAAGTAAGGATCGGTCTTATGACCGACGTGTATAGCCAGTGTGTAATGCGGGGCTGTAGGCCCCATTTATTACCAATGACCATTTTGCAGGAGAACAGGGCTACTGTGGCGTTGTTTATTCTCTCTTGAATATTAGCTTTCCAACTTAATTTCTTATCTAAAATGAGACCCAAGTATTTTACTTGTTCAGAGAATTTAAGTGGTACACCGTTTATGAGGGGAGGGTCAATGTGTGGGACTTTGTATTTCCTTGTAAAGAGGACAAGGTCGGTTTTTTGTGGGTTAACGCCTAGTCCACACCGATTAGCCCATCTGGTGAGCTTATATTTAAAGCGTTTTGTAAGAGTTCTTTTAGTATATTGGGATGTTTACCCGTTACTGCAATAGCAACATCGTCCGCATAGGCAAACACTCTGTATCCCTCTCTTTCTAGAGTAGTTAGTAATTCATTTATTACTAAATTCCAGAGGAGAGGGGATAGGACACCACCTTGTGGTGTACCTCTGCTGACACCCCTTTGTGTAGTAAAATCGCCCAGTTTTGAATTGATAACCCTGCTTATCAGCATCTGATTAATCAATTCGCTGATCGATTTATCTACCTTCAGAGATGTCAATACAAGTGCAATTGCAGATGTGTCGACATTGTTAAATGCACCTTCTATATCTAAGAAGGCAACTAAGGTGTACTCTTTATGATGGAGGGAATATTCGATTGTACGTACTATAATGTGTAGAGCCGTTTCAACTGATTTCCCTTTGTTGTAGGAGTGTTGAGTTTTTGAAAGGAGGGACTTATCAATACTTGCCCTTAAGTGGATATCGATCAAACGTATATGGACCGTACTATAGATTCAAATAAAGATTTCATGAATTTTTTGAATTTTATGTGTTTTTTTTTTTGAAAAACTTTCCTGTAGCTTTTAAAAAATCACCATTTATTTACTTCTAAATAGACTACAAGAAAATATAGGTTTCATAACGGTTTATTAAATATGTAAGAACAATTTTTTGTTGGTCAAAACAAAAACAACTTTTTATTGCTATCTCTCTTTTTCCTATTTAAAGAGAAAAGTTAGTCCGTTAACTTCAAAATCCATTGCTCATATTAAAGGTCTTGGCAAACGAGTGCGGTTGAATATATCAGTGTTCTTAGCTAACTTTTGTAAAATGGTCGGAAACAAAAACTCTAACGAAATAAAAGAATAAATTATAAAAGAATATAAAAGTGGAATGAATGAAATTAAAATATCGGACAAATATTGCATTCCAAAGTCAGTGATTTGCCGATTAATAAAATTTTACAAATTCAAAAAGTCATTCCAAACGGTTTATCGAGATGTCAGACCAAGAAAAACAACAAAACGAGAGGATTCTGCAATAATAAAATCAATTAAAAAAGACCCTTTTATGTCATCGAAAGAAATACGAACCCAACTCGACCTAAACGTAAGCGTGAGAACAATTCGGAGACGAGCTGTTGATGGTGGACTAAAATCTATCAAAGCTGTAAGAAGGCCTTTTAATTCCACGAAAAAAAAGCTAGCGGGATTGAATTTTGCCTATGACCACATTTACTGGACTGTTAGAAAAAGGAGGAACATACTCTTTTCGGACCAGTCCAAATTTAATTTAAAGTGATCCGATGGTTTCCGTCATGTTCGCAGACCACAGCCAAAGGCATTCAATCCTCGTTACACCAAAGGTACTGTGAAACACGGAGGAGGAAACGTTATGGTGCGTGTGTGTTTTTCTGGGCATGTAGTAGGACCGATTCACCAAATAGATGGTACAATGGATCGTTTAATGAACCGTGACATTTTGCAAAATATGTTGCTGCCACACTCTAAGAATCAGTTGCCTCTGAAATTAATATTTCAGCAGGACAACACGACCCAAAGCACACGTCCAATACGGTAAAGACGTGGTTTCAAGGAAACCGGATTGACGTGTTACAATGGCCAGCACAGTCCCCAGATCTCAACCTATTAGAAAATCCATGAGAAATTGTAGATCAACTAATTTTAAGGACTATTTGCAAAAATAGAAACGATCTGTTTGATCAACTTAAACTCGCTTTTTTTATAATAAACACACATCAAGGGGATATTACTACCCTTATTATGCAGAGGCACAGTGTGAGCACTAGGAAGAGGAGAGAGGATTTGAAAGGAGATGTTGGTGCACATTGGTTTTGAATTTCTTAATATTACAATGACTTCCACATTCGCGTAGTACGGCTTAATAACGAATCTCTGCATTCAACAGTACGGCCGAAGTTGAACTCGAGAGTATACTGATGAGCATTCCTAGAAGCGCGAATATTACGGTTGAACTGTTTAAGGGGAGGAATGCAGCTGTCTATTTCACTAGAGCATAAACCGTTAAAATAAGAGTAAAAAAAGGTCAGACAAGAAACCTTACGACGATGTTCAAGCGAAGTAAATGAACTTATGATGATATTATTACCTATCAATTTAAATGCTCTACGTTCAATACTGTTCAAGAGGCTTAAGTAAGTTGCAGGAACACCAGCCCAGAGATGGGAGTTATACTCCAGCTTTGGACGTATAAGGCTTGTAGATAACAGCCAGATCAGAAGAGGTGAAACATTTTTTTTCGTTGCAGTTTCACATTCGATGAAGATGGAAGTGAGTCTGAAAACAAATATGAAAAGCTAAGAGTACTTTCGTTAGCGAAACAATGTATTGGATTAGAAGTCGCAGACAGAAGATCATTAATAAAAATGAGAAAGAGTGTTGGAGATAGAACAGAGCCCTGGGTCACACCAGCATTTAATTTATGGACTTCAGAATTTAATCCATCCAATACTACTTGTATTGAACAATCCGAAAGGTAATTACTTATCCAATGAAGCAGGGATTCATGAAAACCGAAAGCACGCATTTTCGATAAGAGAGCCTGATGCAAAACCATATTAAATGCTTTTGAAATATCAAGTACAATAATCTTATTTTCTCCAAAGCGATGTAAAGATTTGGTCCACTGTTGGGTGAGATGAACCATGAGATCACCAGTGGACCTATTGCTGCGAAAGCCGTACTGCCGGTCATTAAGAAGCTTTCGGTCTTCGAGATATTTCTTAAGCTGATAATTTACCAGCGTTTCCATGACCTTGGAAAGAAGGGACCTAAGTGTAATCGGTCGATAATTAGAGGGTGAGGAAGATCCGCCTTTTTTGGGAATGGGCTGGACAAATGCAATTTTCCATCCTCTCGGAACGAGACCTGAGGAGTAGGACAGATGAAAAAGCTTACGCAGTAGTTTTGCCAGCGTTGAAGAACACCTCTTCAGAAAAATAGCGGTGATACCATCCAGACCAGCGGATTTACGTGTGTTTAGATGTCTAAGGACTCTTGCCACAATACGAGTGCGAAAAAATGTTGGTCCAATAGAATCACTTACTCACTCAAGTACAGGCGGAGTCATAACACTCACTGGCAGCGTAGAATTGGCGGCGAACTGCCTAGCAAAGAGATTACCTTTCTCTAAAGAAAGTATTGGGAAAGTATTCCAAAGAGCATTATAAGCAATTTAATTGCCTCGAAGATGTCCTGAAGTGATTAAAAACAAGGGGTCGGTTACCAAATACTAAACTATAACCTAAACAATTTTATTTTATTTTACATAAGAAACTGAAAATATTTATTTAAATTTTAAAAACAAAAATATACAATAATTTAATTATTCTAAATTAGTTTTTTTAATTATTTAATAATAGTGGCAATTAAAGTTGCTTTGGTTTTGGCCAACATTTTAGTTCAGCAAAACATCTTAGTAATTAACAAAACAAAGTAATTCGTTCGTAGTATTGAATCACTAAATCTTATTTTGCACTTAATTGTTTCGTTCAATGACAGAGCAAATAAATTAATGCGTACTCAATTGTTTTCTTCAAATCATTTAGCAACATATTAAGGGGTTATGTGGCTAAAACTTTTTCTGCGTTATTCTTTCGCTAAGTTGGATCTTAAACAATTTCTTATACATTTTTTCGATATAAAAATACCTGTATCTATTAAATGTTGGCTTAGCTTCTTATATGCTCAGATTGATATTCATTTGTGTATGTACATTTTTAGTGAGTGATTTCACTGAAATAAAATTATTTTAGCGAAAATTCTCATAAGATCAAATATCTTTTCAAATTTTCATTTATTCGCTGAAAAATTTTGATTCAAAATACTAACTCTAAAAGAGGTATTTATTTTCTATAAATTATGTAGCTTAAACATAATCAATAGGATAGTTAGGTACATACTTGCCAGATTGTAGCTCAAAATATTTAACCAAAATGTAGTTAGTTACACATTTTCGCTAAGTTGACCTCAATAAAGGTAAAATTTTAATTTATTTGATAAAAATGGAACTTAACTTAATAAAGAATTGTAAAAAATTAAAGATAACACTTGTATATTTTTATTCAACGTACTTAGCGAAAACGTAGTTATTTACAGATTCTCGCTAAGTTGATTTCAATCAAGGTGAAATCTTAGTTAATTTGATACAAATGGAACTTAACTTAAATTGTAAAAAATAAAAGATAACACTTGTATATTTTTGTTCAACGTACTTAGCGAAAACGTAGTTAGTTACACATTTTCGCTAAGTTGATTTGAATCAAGCTAAAATCTTATTTTATTTGATAAAAATTGAACTTAACTTAATAAAAGTTTGCAAGAAATAAAAGATAAATCATCTAAATTTTTTAATGAGTGGGTTTGTATGAATCACGTCAGCGAAAAAACCTTTTCTTTCACAAACAACCTATTTTTATACATATATCATCAACTTTGGCAAATTGTTATTTTTGTCTGACTTTTTATTCTTGGTTTTGTGTCAACTTTGTTAAAATTTAAATGATTACTAAATAAAATGTATCTACATTTTTTTTCGCTGAAATTAAGTCAACCTAGCGAAATACTATTTTTTTTTTAAATCTGAATGAAAATATTTATAAATTTAGGTGCACTCAGTTTCTTTTTTGTTAAATAGAAAAATATGTCACTTAGCGAAAAGGACTAAATTATTTTTAAGCTCCTTAATATTCGTTTTTTTTGTTATTAATTCAAATTCTGGAATGTTTAGTTACACCTCAAATTTAAAAAAAAAAACAATTTCTTACAACCCAGTTCTTTCCTTTTTATTTTGTTTTGCCTTCTTTTGAGCCCCAGAAACAAAGGGGGGGGGGGGGGGGTTCGGAAGAGTCAAGACTTCCAATTAAGGTATTTCATTTTCATTTTTTTTTTGGGCTATATATATGTACGTACATATAAAGCGTAGCGATATGACCTTTAAGTATTAGTTTCCTGCTCTTTGCCTTTTGGTGTGCTTATAAGTTTTGCTTTCACCTAAAGGAGCAACAAATGTCACGTACAACACTATTATCTGGATTTTCGTGTATAAAACGCTATACAACTCCACTCGCACAGTTTGCTTAATCCCCCAGCAGTACCAGCAGCGCCAGTACCAGAGCCAAAGAAGGTGCAGAGAAAGATGAAGGCATATCGTATTCAATTGCCATGAGGCATAATTGAATGTGTCCTTTATGTGAATGACGGATTGCCTGAGACAGGCATCGTTCACCTGCCTACTTCGTAACACATTTGTGTGATGTGAAATGATAGGGGGGGGGAGCAGCTCCAGATTTTCAAGTATACTGACCATCAAAAGCACCCGCACGGTGCGGTGGTGGGTCCAGTCCAGTCAGCGTGCCAGCTAGCGTGGCTAATCCAGTATAGAGTAAAGGAGGCGAACGTTTTAATTGCCTGAGTAGCGATATCGTGACTACGAACCAATGCAAATATACAAATGGGATGTGGTGTGTCTTCTTATGCATGGAAATACACTAACCTCCATTATGTATGTACATATGTACAATTGATAGCGAATATATGTATGAACAGCACTCAAATGATAAAACACGGACGCCATCATACACAGCACATCCTGTATTATATGGAAAATAAGGACAAGCACAAGGCCGAGAGACAGATGCGATAGATGATGGTGTTCCTGTTCGTGTTGTTGTTTTGTGATGTTTGCAGATGTCAATTATGTAGCATTTATGGCAATCAAGAGGGGTTAATTTTGATGAATGTGTACTTATATTTGATCCCTTAGTACACATAGAAGCTAAACGAATTGAAGTGATTAATCGATGCAATTGATTATTATCCTCCCTTATCAGGTGTAAACGGGAGGAAATAACTTACCTACCTATCATTTACAACTCAAAGTAAGGTATATGTACTTACTGACTGACTGACTTTATAGCCGTTGACAGGGAAGAAGAAAAATATAAGAACATTGAAAATTTACTTTTTGCATTATAACGTGATAACGTGATTGATTTCAAAGGAATCGCTATTCAGGGACGTATAAAAGAAAGATATATGTACATATTTTCTGTTCGTTTTGTTGTTGTTGTTGATGTTTGATGTTTTTTAAGGCGGCACTATAAGGACTCGAAAAATTTAATATAAAAGTACCAATAAACATTTTATCAATTCGCAGAAAAGAGAACAGTCTGAAAGCAAAAGACGTGGGATTTTTTAAGCATGATTGATAAAAGAGTTTTGATAAATAATTGAAGAATCATAGAAAAGGTTTTAGGGCGACCTCACATTTGTGTGCAAATTTAAGAATATAAGTAAGTAAGTAATTCATTTATTAACAGTTTTTTAAAATAAATACATAAACATTTGTTTTGAATTTTAAAGCTTTGGCTTTGCTGTCAGCTCGACTAGCAACTTAAATTTTTTCTTACATTGGTTTTCTTTCTTTTAAATTTTGGTTTTAATTATATATTGATTTTTACATACATACATATATACATCTACTAGTTTAATCATATTCACTCATAATCAGTTTTCTAAATCTGCAAATTTCCTTCAGATAGTTGACAAGATTTTTCCAATCTGGTCCATTCAATATTAGGATTGTCTCTTGTAGAGTGAGAGAGAATTTATTAAAATATGAGAATCTCTTGTATTTGAAAATTGGACATACGCTTATAAAATGGAAGCAGTCTTCTTTGGATTTATTATTGCAGAGCGTACAGAACTGGTTGAAACTCCCATTGTATGGTCTACCGTTGAGACATAAGACTTCGCATCTAGCTTTGAAAATTAAAGAAATATCTTTGTAGCTTAAAGATTCATTGAAGTAGTTATTGTTGCTTAGATTAAATTGTAACTGGCTATATAATATTCGACTCTCTGATTCAATAGCTGTTTTTATAAATTGATTCCGAACCGAGTCTTCATTAAGCTGAATAATTTTATACATTTTTTCCTTAAGATCAAGAATGTTGCTTGTATTAATTTGCATATCTTCACCAAATGAAGTGGCAATTCGTTGCCATTTGTCATACCACCAGTCTTTGTTCCTTATTTCGTAAAGCAGCATCATTTTGCTCAGTCGCTCATCTGGAAAACCTAAGACTTTAATAATATAATCCTCTTGTAGTTTCAAAGTGCTTGTAAATAACTTTGGTAAGCCAGTTTCTAAGTAGATCGCATAGTTCGGGGTGTTGATTGGTAGGTTGAAGATTTTTTTGATGAAACTCCTCTGAAATTTCTCAATTTCCTCGTACTCTTCCATTCCCCAAACTTGAGCTGCATAACATAAAGTGGACTTCACAACTGAATTAAAAATTAGGTATTTGGTAGACAAATATACAAGGTTGTTCGAGAAAATCTTTCTCCATGTTAAGTTTATTAGACTTTGTGATGTTTTGGCTTTAATGTCAAGGTGCTTACTAAAATTCAATCGTGGGTTGAGGTTCACTCCAAGATATCTATATTCGTTTGTCACTTCCAAACTTCTTCCGTTGTACTTCCAATTACTTCCAGCTTCAGTCCGATTGGATCGCGAAAAGATCATTATTTTTGATTTATCAGTATTGATTTCTAACCCCCATTTATCGCAGTATGCAGACAGTCGGTTTATCATTAATTGAAGATTTTCTTTCGATTCCGATAATATGACCATGTCGTCAGCATAAAGTAAAGCATTTATCCGGATTCCGGCCATTCTAATTCCTCCAGGTAAGTCGTTAACTATGTCATTAATGAATAGTGAAAATAAAAGTGCACTAAGCGGACATCCTTGTTTGACACCAGAATCAGTACTAAACCATTCAGAATAATGCGCTCCATCCCAGACGTTAGCTTCTGTTTTTGTATACATATTCTTGATGACATGTAAAAAAAATGGTTGAAACACCCATCTGCGAAAGTTTGTATATTAAAGCATTGCGATTTACCAAATCAAACGCTGCTTTGAAGTCGACAAACATCGAGTAAACCTTTTTATTTCTTGCCTCAAATGCTTTGACTATCGATGTCAGAGTAAAGATTTGGTCAACAGTGGAATAATTTTTCCTAAATCCTGCCTGGAAGTCTGATAATATCTTTTTCTCTTCTACCCACTTTTCCAAACGGTCGACAAGAACTCCGCAAAATACTTTAGCAATAATATTCATTAAAGATAATCCTCTGTAGTTTGAGACGTCATTTAAGGAACCCTTTTTATGTATTGGGAAGATAACCGATTTTTTGTACGAGGAAGGGACTTCCGCTTTCGTAAGAATTTTGTTAAAAAGCACAACAAGTTGCAACTTAAAACTTTGAGATGAGTTCTTAAAAAATTCGTACGGTACACCATCTTCACCTGGTGCTTTATTATTTTTAGCCTTTCGTAAAACTGCTTCTATTTCAAACAAAGATATATCGGTGTCTAATATATCATCGGTGATGAGAGGTTCAGCATAAGTAAAGTCTAAGTTAGAGTTTGTTTGAAGAAGGTTCGAGAAATGAGAGGAAAGATCAGCGGCGGATACACCAGTGCCAATTATATGCTGAGTACCATTAATATTCTTTGCAAGTTTCCAAAATTCCTTTGTATTCTTTGTTTTGCCAAGTGACTGTGCTTGTTCATTTTCAAAACCAAGTTTCTTTTCATAGCATAGACGTTTATACTGAGAATTCGACTGCATGTACCATTTACGTAATTCTTCATTGTCGGATCTCTTAAATGCTTTTAAAAGAGCAAATGATTTTTGTCTTGCTCTCATACACTCTTTATCAAACCATTTTTGTTTGAACGCTTTCCTTGCATTGTCGCTTGATTTGCTCACGGAATTTCTTATGCATTTTATAATTTCAATTGATAGAGTATCTGAAGACTCCATGTCAGTTGGGATTCTTGAGAGACAGATGTTCAGTTTGTGCCGAAAAGTTTCCGCTTCGTCTTCTCTCCATTTAAGTCGGGGTAACAGCTTTAGATTTGTTTGATGAGAGCCGGGTTCTGTTTTCCATTCTACGGTGATTGGCATATGATCAGAGAAATGTCTGTATGGAACCTCAAACGTATTTATGAGTTCAATCCAATCATTATTCACCATACAGTAATCAATCACTGATTTGCCTGATCCTCCAATAAACGTATATTGACCATCTAGGTCACCCTTGGTGCATCCATTCAAAAGAATAAAATCATACAGTTGAAGCATATCGAGTAGTACAGTACCATTACTATTGCATGTTAAGTCTTTGGATGTTCTAGAATTATAGTTTAAACAATCATTGTTGATGTTTCTCAGGGTAGTTATTTGATTGCAACTTGTTCTAGCATTAAAATCTCCAATTAATAATATACTCTCATTTGCATGAATAGAGAGAGTATCATTTAGTTGTTCAAAATCTTCGGTCCACTTATTACAGTTTAAATATAGAGGCATTATATACATGTTGTTAGTTTTTAATAGTTTAATTACAGTTGTTTCTTGCATTACAGTAAAATCATATAATTCAAGATGTGATGTTTTTATACCAAATACAGAACCTCCACTTGCACGTCCTTTGATAGATGTATAATAGCTGGAAGCCAATGTAGTTTATATCCATTGAAATATTTTATAAATTTACTTGTATTTTCTATTGTTACATGTGTTTCAAAAAGGAGAAATATTTTAAAAGTTTTGACAAAATTGAAAAAATCTACAAACAATAATTTACTTTTGAGACCAGATATGTTATATGCTAATATTTTACAAAAACAATTAATTAAAGAGCTGACGGCATTTAATTCTCAATTTCTTGATACACTACTACTACTACTACCACTGCTACTAGTTTGATGAAGTGGCATCCCTGGTGAAACATTAGTTGGTATTGATCTAGTACTTTCATCTTGACGTCTACGAGTATTTGGCTGCTTTGTGTTTATGACACTTCTGAAGTCCAGCTGTCCAAACATTTGTTGTAGTTCACTTTCGCCATCATTTCCATTAATTTCAAGTGTATTACTATTATTCAAATAAAATATTTTATTTTCAATATGAAGATTGTTGTTTTTAATTAGCACCGGAGCATTTGGTCTATTTTGATTGATGACTTTCCTGTATTGCAACAAAATTCTTCGTTTTAACTGCATTTGCTTAGTTAGATCTCTTTGGATGTAAACACCTGTGTTCTTCAGCTTAGCAGAGTTCTTAAGCATTTTCAATGCAGTTTCGTTGCAACCAGTGTTTAATTTCATTTTGATTATGTTGTTGTTTCTGCTTATTTTAATGGGTTTGGGCATTCCTTGTATATCTGCTTTATCTAAAAGCAGCTGAGTTATGCATCGCACTTTTTCTTCCGGGTCAGTGATTTCAGATGGAAGGGAGAAAATAATATTTTTACTCTTAAGCTCACGGCTTTGTGCTTCGAGTTCTTCCTCTAGCAATACGCATCTTGCCTCGAATTGATGAACTTTCTGTGCTAAGTCTTCATTTTGTTTTCTCAAGAAGGTTATCTCTGTATTTAGTGCATTGAGATCTTCTTTAGATGCCAAGTACGCAGTTGCCTTTTGGAGCTCAGTATGCAGGGAATCATCGATAATGTATTTAATTTTTTGCAAATCTGAATATGATATGGACATTTTTGAGTTATTTTTAAAAATTTTTACTGATCTATTGTTAGCGTTTGTGTTTTGTTCGATGCCGTCGGGTGACGTTAGACAGCTCTTACGCTTATTGTTCATCAGATCCAGATGTCAAGTTTGCAGATATTTTAAGTGATTTTAAGTTTTATAATGTATTACCTGTTTTATAAATCTGAACAAGTTTTGCAGATAAGGATGTACGAATAAATAGATGATTATATACATATATTTTTAACTTTTAAATTGATTTTTAATAAAATAAAATACAGAGGAGATAAAGGTTTACAACTTTTCACTTTAACAGCAGCGTTGCCAGTCAAGAATATAGCTGCTAAGGAATCCAAAAAAATGTAAAGCAAAGGTGTGACACGAGAAAATAGGGAAAGCCTAATGGTAAAGTAGTTCAAATCCTTTAGCTAAGGTATTTGACCAATCTACATAAGTAGGTATTGCTAATCCTTAATTGCCATTTGTACACTACTTAAAACAAAATAAGGCCCACCAAGATTTATTTTGTATTTTGCCTAAAAAATACTTAATTGGTGAATATTATCCAAGCCCTGAATATTATTGGATGATTCCAAATGTGCATGATTCCATATCAATGCTTTGAACAACAATTTCACCGTTACCTCCAAGTGAAGTGAAAAAACAAGGAATGCAAAAATTATTGCACTTTTTTTCCTGTCCGATTTTAGCGTTGTTGCTAAATTTTTCTTTATTTTATTGTGGTTCTTTTTTTCTTTGTGATTAAACGTGATTACAATGCTCGGTTCTAGACGCCATTTGGATACTGAAAACGCAATTAGAGCGGTAAATATGCTGTAGAAAGGAGTGTGGCTTTTGCAAATCAAATCGGTGTGTCGCGGTGAGCTATTCGAAACTAGTGGGTTCGCTTCCAAAAAACCAGGAGTGCAGACCCCTCTTTACAACTGGGCCCACTGGGCCCAGGCCCATAGCCCCGCAATCACCAGGGGCCCCCAAATTGCTGAAACATCACTTAACCTCTATTGGTCTATTTTCAAGAAGAAAAAAAATATTTCGATACAATTTTAGATGCATAAAGAATGATCAGAATTCGTACTTTCCTTGCTGAACAACAACCTTTGCTGAACAATTTACATAAATCACATTCCCTGCGAAATTATATTCAAATTAAAACAGAAATATGAATATGAATAACTAACTGAGTGGCAATGCAGTTTGCTTTCTGACAGAAACAAAAAAAAACACACAATGAAAAAATAAAGATAATGGTGTTTCTATATTTGAAACGCGCATACAAGTTTGCATCAACGCAGCACTCAATTTTTTAAGATTTCATGGTAAAGAGGTAAAGAGTTTTTGTTTTTGGCCATTCAATGAGATAGATGAAAGATTACACTTCTCACTATTTGTTCTATAGGTCAATAGTAAGCGTTGATGGTACACCCGATCTGTCTTATGTTGATCAACTAACATTTATTATTCGTTACGTAAAAGATCACGAGCCTGTTGAAAGGTTTTTGGACTTTATTCCAATTAACAAACATAGATCTGATTATTTAGTGGAAACCATACGTTTTGGAGGATCATGACAGATTGCAGAGGCCAAATCTACGACAACACGGCAAATATGTCAGGAAGCTTTTCTGGTCTGCAGGCAAGAATAAAAGAAAAATGTAAATTTGCCATTTTTGTATCATGTGCAGGGCACTCATTAAACTTGGTAGGAGTGCATGCCGCTGGGTGTGTTTTAGAAGCAACCAAATTCTTTGACATTACTCAAAAATTGTATAACTTTTTTTCGGTATCTTCTCATCGATGGAGTGTGTTGACTGCTCATTTAGGTCAAAAAAAGTTTTAAAAAGTCTTTCTCAAACAAGATGGTCGGCGCGAACTGATGCACTTCAAGAAATTGAAGAAGCTTTGATGTCTATCGCGAAGGATTTAGGACAGGCACGAGAGGCCAGAGAGGAAGCATTTACTCTTTGCAAAAAAATGTCCAAGCTTGAATTTACCATACTTACAAAACAAGTAGGTACTTTACTTCAAAAACAAAATATTACCCTGGATGTTGCAATAAATTTGCTGAGTGCAATAGATGAATTTTTAATTGGGCTCAGGGACAATTTTGATAACTTTGATTCATCAGCCAGACAAAAAAAACCGGATTCCGAATATAAGGACCTTTCTGGAAGGATGAGGTGTAGAAGCTCACGCAAGACTTTTTTTGACGGCTCTGGACCCTCAGTAATTCTGACTGGGAAAGAAAGATTTAAAATTGAAACCTTTCTTCCCATTGTCGACACACTAAGCGTTCATTTGAAACAGCGACTAGGTTCGTATACGAAGATTGGCCAACGTTTTGACTTTTTTTTCGATTAAAAAATCTGAATTCAGAAGACTTAAGAGAGAACTGTAAATCTTTTGCTAAGTTTTACACCGAAGATGTGAAAGGAGATGAACTACATGCTGTATGCCTGCATTTAAAAGACTATTCGAAAATTAGTCGACACGAAAATGAAGAAACTGGCAACATTCTAGAGCTTTATAATTTTTTAAAAACTAATAAAATTGAAGATGAATTTCCAAATGTTGAAATTGCACTAAGAATTTTCTTAAGTATGATGGTGACCAATTGCAGTGGGGAACGTTCCTTCTCTAAGTTAAAAAGAATCAAAAACGAACTCAAAAGTACAATGATTCAAGGAAGATTGACATACATGTTTGTCGCTGATGTCAATCGAAAGCGACATCCTTAGAGGCATCGATTTTGAAGATGTGATCAATGATTTTACTAATCTCAAATCAAGAAAAAGAGCCCTTCAATAAATATTACTTTCTTTTACCAGAAAAAATATAGTCTGTGTCACTATATTGTTCATTAAATTACATTCTCAATAACTTATTTAATTGTCTGTTATTTAAATTTTTTTTATTTTTGAATTTTATATGACATATTTATTTTTTGTTTTTATTTTTACATTGTTTATGTGTATGTTTTAAATGCTGCAATAACTATTTATTTTTTTAATGAATTAAAAAAATGTATTTATTTAAAAAATTAAAAGAATAATATCAATTCAAAGTTATGTGATTTTTTCTGTATACCTTTATTACACAACATAACATTTTTATATATCTAATCATACAGGGGTCCCATTTTCGAAAAGGGCCCAGGGCCCCCAAAAGGGTAAAGACGGCCCTGCAGGAGTGTAACAAGAAGATTGAGAATTTGATTGAGGATTGGGAAGAATTCGAGCCACAACCCAGCAAGAAAATCGGTTCATTTGAATAACTGCACATCGTGAGCGTACTGTAACCGCTCGGGCTTTACAAACTCAACTGCGGCAGTCAACTGGCACTCAAGTCAGTGATCAAACCATTCAATCAATGGACTCCATTAAGATGATCAACGTTCCAGAGTTCGTGCTATTCGGCCGAAACTAACAACGGCCCATCGGGCAGCGCAATTAAGGTACGCCTGTGAGCATTTAAATTGGACCATGGACAACTGGAGGTCTGTACTCTTTTGCAGACAAATGCAAAATCAAATTTGTGAGTGATAATATGACTGATTTATCGACCCGTGCATTGACGGAAGTGACTGATTCGGGGGTCCCAGTGTTATGGTATGAGCTAAAATAAGTTTTCTAGACAGCACAGAGCTGATTTTCTTGGATGAGGGCATCGTTAACGCCTCCAGTTACATTGAAATGGTAATACGACCTGTTGTGAATCCATTTTCACAAAGAGTTGGCGATGGGTTTGTTCTTATGCAAGACAATGCTCGCCCACATACGCAAATATTACACTTTTGCCATGGCCAGCAAAGAGCCCAGACCGCAATCCGATAGGGACTTTATGGGACCAGTTAAAAAAAAGCCTCAAAGAAAACCACAGCAGTGGCAACACTAAACAGGAGTTCATAAACGCTTTTAAAGCCTGTTAGGAGCGTATACCCGAACAAAATTTAAAGCATCTTATCGAAAGCGTACCACATAGGCTTATACAGTGCATACGGAGTGGAAGACGCCCTACTCGCTGCTAAGCCAAAGAAATCAACAAGAAATCGTAACAACAAATGGTGATATGTAAAGTTTAATTTTTTTTTGTAAATTTTCCAGAAAATGTGTTTTTCAGTGTAACTTCAATAAAGAATTTTGTTCCGTGTTAAAAGTTTGTACACTTTAAGCTGAAACATAATAATAACCATAATACCAAGAAAAAATATAAATATAAACACACATTTTTTTCAGACGAAAACCAAAAAAACTGTGTAGGCCCTATTTTGTGTTGAGTAGTTTATATTATAGCGTGAAAAAAGTAGGTGAAAAGTGTGAAAATCGAAGTTTAAATTGGGAAATGGGATAATATGAAGTGCGAAATGCAAAACATGAAATACGAAATGATAAGCGGACATTGTGAAATATGAACCCATTAACTGAGAAATATAAGTATGAAGTGTGAAGCATACAGTGCGAAGCATATATTGCTAACCATATAGTGCGAAGCATATACTGCTAAGCATATAATGCGAAGCATTTAGTGCGTGGCATCAAGTGCGACGCATCAAGTGGGAAGCATGAAGCGAAAAGCATGAAGTGCGAGGTATTAATTCCGAAATATTATTATTATATTATTAAGTGCGAAATATTAAGTGCGAAGCATCAAGTGCGAAGCATCAAGGGCGAAGCATCAAGTGCGAAGCATCAAATGCGAAGCATCAAGTGCGAAGCATCAAGTGCGAAGCATCAAGTGCGAAGCATCAAGTTCGAAGCATCAAATGCGAAGCATAAAATGCGAAGCATCAAGTGCGAAGCATCACGTGCGAAGCATCTAGTGCGAAGCATCAAGTGCGAAGCATCAAGTGCGAAGGATCAAGTGCAAAGCATCAAATGCGAAGCATCAAGTGCGAAGCATCAAGTGCGAAGCATCAAATGCGAAGCATCAAATGCGAAGCATCAAGAGCGAAGCATCAAGTGCGAAGCAGTACGAAGTATGAAGTACGAAGCATAAAGAAGTGTCAAACATGAAGTGTAAAGTAGAAAACACAAAACATACAGTGTAAAGCATAAAGCGAAGCATGAGGAGTGAAGTATGGAATGCGAAATGAGAAATTTAAAGTTCTGTAAAATTTAGAGCGGGATTTGAGAAGTTTAAAATACGAATTGGAAAATGTGAAAACGAAAAGTTAAGCGAAACTATTGAGTTTGAGGAACGGTGTGCCAAGTATTAAATTTGAATCATAAAATGCTAAACATGAATTGCGAAGCATAAACAGCGAAGAATTAACTGAGTTACATGAAATTTTAAGAGTGGAATGAAAAGTGTGAACGGAAATTGCGATGTTTTAAGTGGACTTCGAAGCATACCTGTTAAGCGTGATCTGCAAAATATGAAGTGTGATGTATAAACGAAGAACTAATTGATGCTAAGCAAAGTAGGTTGAAGGGTGCAAAATGCGAAGTATTAGACCCAAAGCTTGGAGTCCGAAGTATATGTAATGTAAAAAAGACATTGCAAAAATGTAAACAATGTTAAGTACGAAATTTAAAGTCCCAAATGTAAAACTTGCTAATTTTGAATTTGCAAGTATGGTATCCCAATTGGCGAATTATGAAGTCAATTTAGCTCTAAGCGACATTTTTTTTTAATGTTTGGTTCTTCAAATGTTTATTAACTGATAAACTCGAAACAGGCGATGTTCCGTAAAGGTAAACTTTGTTTGCCTCATTTTTGTATGAAGAAAAGTATGTTTAGTAAAAGTTAACTTTTATTTAATCTCAAAGAAATTGCCTTCAATAAATGTATCATTTCTATTTCTATACATCTGTTCACATGTTCACAAGAATAATTTACCTCCAATAGAACTAAGTTTAATATTTTAAGCAATTACAAATATTCTTTACATTTACTTGGTAAAAATAGTTTGATTCAAACGATTTCATCATCTAGAACACGTAAAGCAAATATTTAAGCTTAGTTGGTCTTGAACCAATGCAACTTTGAGCAATTCGAAAAAAAAAAAACGAAATATTCAAAAGTATTTACCTAGTCTTTTGAATCTACCACCGACGACGACACGGTTGACCTTCATGCACAGAAAAAAAAAAAAAAAAAAAAACAAAAGTTAAACCAAAATCAAACGACTCTGAAATCCTTTGAAAGCCACTCGATCGCACGATAAAGTAAAAAACGAAAAAATGTATGTAGAAACTTATTCCTTTGGGGAAATTAATCAAGGACATGAATAAAAATAAACACCAAACAAATTCTATCAACTTAAAGTTTGTATACACTCGTAGCTATAGAGTGCTGCTGCTGCTGCTGTTGCTTTGCTCACTGCTTAGCAGCTGGTGTACATATTATATTCTACTGTATCGTAACGTATCGTATCATTCCGTAATCTACATTTTAGATAGCTATACATCGCAAAGTATTTTACTACATTTTTTTCGTGGATTTTCCTCTATATACACATCCACCTCTGCACCACCTGAAGCTGGAACTGAAGCTTGAGCGTGGACCATGGAGAAGGACCATGATGGCAAATGCTTTCGTTAATGAATAAAATTAAGGCTACGTAAACAGAATGTGCATCATTTAAGAGAGAAAAGTGCGCACCCAACGTTAACGTTCACATTTTATAAGTTGGTGTTGTCATGCTTCTCAAGCTGCACCATCCGAGATGAATAACGTTCCATGCATGCTGCAGAATATGTATATGTTGTATGTTGTATGTATGTATGTAGCTTGCACAACATCAGAAGCACCAGAGCAGCGAAATAATACGCTGACCTCATGTCGAATACTGCAAGTCTTTAATTTCTCATAATTTTCCATTTTCCGCTACTAATATGGTTTCGACACACTGCACACAGAGCGCACTCATATTCCCAGAGATTCCCATCTCACAGTACAGTTCAGTTCAGTACAGCTCAGCTCAGCTCTCAGCCCGCATTTCCATTTGCTATATCGCATCACCATACTGGATGGCTGTAAAAAAGCTGGATTTCATCCAACACTCATATATTTCAACAGGATGCACGAACATGCTGCAATTTTAAGTGGATTTTATGAATAATTCAACTACGCCTTCCCGCATTCTGCTCAAGGTCTTCCTTTTTCTGCTCCTTCTCTATATCTCATATATATACATACATATATGTAGATATAGAGCTCCATACATTCTATAGGAGGTACTCGTACACACCTGCATGGCAGTATTGTATGACAAGCAAAAGCAACGCCAAACCGAAGGAGTTCCCAAGGCGCGGACTGGAGGCTGAAAGTTTGCAAAGTCACTGCAGTATCATCACTCGGATGATTGACTCTGAGTTAAGGAATGTGTTATTTTTTTTTTTTTTTTTTCATTTTATGGATCGTGGGGCGTAGATTAGGCGATCAAACTTTATTCGACCCAAAGTCAGATATGCAGTTGGGTTTGCTTAGTCGAACAGGTAAATCAATAAACCTCGAGAAAGACATACCTCCTACGAGTATCAATATAGTATATACATAGTATGTATATAGCTTGATATGGATATGAGGACCTTGCACTCTCTTTTTCTCTCTAGAACACTCCTATACCTGCACACAGGTAGGTATGTAGGTATAAAGTTCAAGTTTTTCTTATGAATTCTAAATCAAGGTAAGTTTATACCGCACATTGAGCAGAGCATGTGGATAGGGCAAGAGCAAAAAGGTATGTATAAAGATGAAGTTATAGGGCAAATGAGCCCACTCCAAGTTTTTTTTTTTTTTCATTTTTGCTTGTTTTTTGTTCGAGACGTGCTCACAAAAGTTTAAAAATTCCATCCTTCCAAAAGTTAAACTATATATCCATATTCCTACTTGAAAGACGACCGAACGACTACAACTACGACGACGACGATGACGATATGAGCTGTACCACAAACAACATACATGCATACATTACATATCTTTATAACTTTGACTTTCGTTCCTGCTGCAGTACCTATGCACACTGCACACAGCTCATGATAGGAACATACATATATCTAGAGTAGAAACCTACTAAGTCTAGGGTACTTGCTTGGTTGAAGGAGCTCTTGTTTCCTTTTTAACTTTGCGCTACTGTTTGCATGTGCCTTAGTAAAGTCAAAGAGGAAGTTAAATTTTTCAATTAAACACTCTGTGTTAAAAGTTTTGTGGTTAGTCTGGAGAGAGAATCTTATTTAAAAACATGGAAATAATTTAAACAAAAAAGTAAGTGAAACTGTTGCGGTTGTAATTTTTATTTCATTTAAATCTAGCCAAAAGGTATAACTACTGAACTGTTTACAGAAGTACGGTGTTTTTAAATGCACGCATTTTAGACCAGAAACAGATAAGCTAAGAGAAATCTACCTTGAATTGTAATAGAAAAATGTTATAGAACCAAGGGATCGGGAAGAGGAACTTTCACCCCTTAACTGATATGTAACAAAGTAAAGGAACACTTAGCACAGTGCGTTCACTATAATGAAATTACATACATAACATATATCCAATAATAGGTGAAATTGAGCACATTTGGAGGGTTTTAGAATTGTTTGAGTTTTAAGTTAATTTAATAGATTAAAAATTGTGTTTTTTTTCAAGATTTCTATCTCAAGGTTAGTTGTCAAAACTCATCTGACTTTTTGTTCAAACACATAATTATAAAACAGAATATGTATAGGGTTTTTGAAATATCTATAATATTTAATTTCTTTACTAAATTCAATGAATGTTTATTTATTTGCATATTCATTTCATGAAATTTTCCATGACCAATTCTTACATTTGCCGCTGTATGGCCTCAATAACTTCAAGAATTTCATCTAAGGTCGCATAGGCCGTTTCATTCACTCAAAGAAAATATAACAAAAGTGTTAAATGGGCAGGTTCAGACAATACAAGGGACTTAATTTGCAGTCAACTGCATTCTTTGAATATAAATTTTGACCATGGCAGATAGTTAGATTTTCAAGTGTCATAAATTTCAAACTTGGAACTTTACTTCACTAACCTCTACTTTCAGTTCATAGTACAAAAACACTCTTCAGGCAAGCTAAAAGTCCATTACGATTGGCATTTTGTATTGTGAAGAAATATTACTTATTAACTTCCCATAGGAAGTTATTGTAATGGGTCCGATTTGACAAATTGAAAATTTTGACATTTCTTGACGTTTCAAGGTCCCTAGAGTCGAAATAAAAGATTTTTGGAAAGATGTCTGTGCGTGCGTGTGTACGTACGTCCGTACGTCCGTACGTCTGTTCGTCCGTACGTCGCGTCAGTACGTCCGTACGTCCGTACGTTCGCGACGTTTTTTTCGTCGTCCATAGCTCAAGAACCAGAAGAGATATCGACTTCAAATAAATTTTGTTATACAGATAATAAGGCAGAAAGATGCAGAAAGGGCTCTCAAGAAAATTGAGTGGGTGGTTTTTTTACCATAGCAGTTTAAAAAAAAGGTGAACATTTTGGTTAAACCTAA
The DNA here is from genome assembly GCA_920104205.1 of Eupeodes latifasciatus. Classification (NCBI taxonomy): domain Eukaryota; kingdom Metazoa; phylum Arthropoda; class Insecta; order Diptera; family Syrphidae; genus Eupeodes; species Eupeodes latifasciatus. The sequence continues at coordinate 78,272,041 of OV049924.1, forward strand.
ATATCTCATGAACCAATGACGCTAGAGACTTGAATTAAATTTTATATTATATATTGTAACGTAATACAAAACAATTATATTTTTGGAAAAAAATCCAATTAACGGCTTTTTTTATAAATCAAAAAAACTGAAAAAAAAATTTGTCACCTCGAAAATTTTACGACTAAAATATGATTTCATCTCCAAAACAATTTTGTGCAATGAAGAATTATGTTTTTGACATCTGATAAAATTTTGAGAAAAATCGAATTGACAGTTTTTTTTACAAAAAATAAAAACCTAAAAAAAAATTAATAAAAGTTGGTAAAAACTGATTTTCGACTCAAATATCTTTTCAAAACTTTGAGTTATTGGCTTGAAACTACTTTTATCTTTCAAAAATATTGTTGTCAACATTCAGTAAAATTTTGAAATAAATCGAATTGACAGGTTTTTTACAAAAAATTAAAAACCGAAAAAAAATATTAAAAAAAGTTGGTAAAAATTGATTTTCGACTCAAATATCTTTTCAAAAATTTGAGATAACGGCTTCTGATTAACTTTAACTTATAAGAAATATTTATTTCAAAATTCGATAAAATTTTGAGAAAAATCGAATTGACAGTTTTTTTTACAAAAAATAAAAACCTAAAAACAACAATACTAAAACTTGGTAAAAATTTACTTTCGACTCAAACAGCTTTTTAAAAATTACAAATATTGGCTTCAAACTTATTTTATTTCACAGAAAATATTGTTTCCGATATTCAGTAATTTTTTTTATAAAAATTCAACAGTCCGTTTTTTTTATAAAAAAATAAAATCTACAAAAAATAGTACGCAAATTTGGTAAAAATTGATACATATAGACAAACTTTTAAGCAAGACAAATCGACAGACGGGATGGGAAGTTATCAGTGTGGGTCGCATCCCAGCCTCTTTTTAACTTCCCATAGGAAGTTATTGTAATGGGTCCGATTTGACAAATTGAAAATTTTGACATTTCTCGACGTTTCAAGGTCCCTAGAGTCGAAATAAAAGATTTTTAGAAAGATGTCTGTGCGTGCGTGTGTACGTACGTCCGTACGTCCGTACGTTCGCGACGTTTTTTTTCGTCGTCCATAGCTCAAGAACCAGAAGAGATATCGACTTCAAATAAATTTTGTTATACAGATAATAAGGCAGAAAGATGCAGAAAGGGCTCTCAAGAAAATTGCGTGGGTGGTTTTTTTACCATAGCAGTTTAAAAAAAAGGTGAACATTTTGGTTAACCCTAAATATCTCATGAACCAATGACGCTAGAGACTTGAATTAAATTTTGTATTATATATTGTAACGTGATACAAAACAATTATATTTTTGGAAAAAAATTCAATTAACGGTTTTTTTTATAAATCAAAAAAAAATGAAACAAAAAATTTGTCACTTCGAAAATTTTACGACTAAAATATGATTTCATCTCCAAAACAATTTTGTGCAACGAAGAATAATGTTTTTGACATCTGATAAAATTTTGAGAAAAATCGAATTGACAGTTTTTTTACAAAAAATAAAAACCTAAAAACAAATAAAAAAAAGTTGGTAAAAATTGAGTTTTGACTCAAATATCTTTTCAAAACTTTGAGATATTGGCTTTAAACTACTTTTATCTTTCAAAAAATATTGGTTTTAACATTCAGTAAAATTTTGAAAAAAATAGAATTGACAGTTTTTTTACAAAAAATTAAAAACCGAAAAAAAAAAATTAACAAAAGTTGGTAAAAATTGATTTTCGACTTAAATATCTTTTCAAAAATTTGAGATTATGGCTTCTAGCTAATTTTATCTTATAAGAAATATTGTTTTCAACAGTAGGAAAAATTTTGAGAAAAATCGAATTGACAGTTTTTTTACAAAAAATAAAAACCTAAACAAAAAAATTAATAAAAGTTGGTAAAAATTGATTTTCGGCTCAAATAGCTTTTCAAAAATTAAAAATATTGGCTTCAAACTTATTTTATTTCACAGAAAATATTGTTTTTTATATTCAGTAATTTTTTTATAAAAATCCAACAGTCCGTTTTTTCATAAAAAAAATAAAATCTACAAAAAATAGAACGCAAATTTGGTAAGAATTGATACATTTAGACAAACTTTTAAGCAAGACAAATCGATAGACGGGATGGGAAGTTATCAGTGTGGGTCGCATCCCAGCCTCTTTTTTCTTTTTCAATTTGGCAAGGAACCCTTTAACAAAAAACATTAAATGGAATTATGTAGAAAATAAATAAATCATAGAATAATAAGTTCAGCTTTCAGTTGAATAAAAACAAAACATGATCAATTGTCATTTTGACATAAGTTGAATTGACAATTAGGGAGATTTTTCTTGACTAACTTTCCAGTCAAAATTCCAGTAAGGTTGCCTTAATTGGCATCAGTCAATTTTTTGGCAACTGGCCAATCAGATGCTAGAAACTTGCCTTAGTTTCAATTCCCTTATGTCGTCTGAACTTGCCCAATCATAAGATCTCGGTCAGGAAGCTTTCCAACCAAAAGATTGACTTCAAAATGTTTTAATTCTTGCAGTTTTTTGGAGTGATTTCAATGCTGTGTTCAATGTTAAGTTGTCTGTTGTCAAATATCAAAAACATTACAGCTGCTTAAAAAGGAAACCTTAAAGTTTGAAAATGTCTGGTTGCCATAGGAAGTTATTGTAATCTGTCCGATTTGTCGAATTGAAAATTTTGAAATTTCTCGACGTTTTAAGGCCCTAGAGTCGAAATAAAAGATTTTTAGAGAGATGTCTGTGAGTGCATGTGTACCTACGTTCGTCTGTCCGTATGTCCGTACGTTCGCGACGTTTTTTTCGTCGTCCATAGCGCTAGAACCAGTAGAGATATCGACTTTAAATAAATTTTCAATCCCTGCCTGTGTCACCTAACTTTTTTCACGGGTACTGGCTCTTGCGAGGAATTGACAAATCCTCCAAGAGTAATTCTTGTCATGAAAAGTGCTTTCTCAAATTAGCCGTTCGGATTCGGCATATAAACTGTAGGTCCCTACCATCTCTGACAACATTACTCACACACAGGAATGGTTGAGAGTTGTAAGTCACTAGGCCCTGGTTCTTCATGGACTGTTGCGCCACCTAATTTATTTTTATTTATTTAATTTAAAAAATAAGGTGAACATTTTGGTTTAGCCAAAATATCTTCCGAATCAATAACGCTAGTGAGTTGAATTAAATTTTGTATCATATATTATGACGTGATACCAAACAACTAAATTCCAACTCACCTTTTTTTATAAATCAAAAAATCTAAAAAAAAATTGTCACCTCGAATATTTTACGAACAAAAACTGATTTGTTCTTCAAAATAATTTTGTGGAATAAAAAATAACGTTTTGACGAATTGACAGTTTTTTTTACAAAAAGTAAAAAAGCTAAAAACAATTAAAAAAAGTTGAAAAATTGATTTTCGGCTCAAATATGTATATTTTCAAAAATTTGAGATTATACAGATTTAAACTAATATTTTTTTTTTTTTAAATAATCTTTCCAACATTCAGTAAAATTTTGAGAAAAATCAAATTGACAGTTTTTTTTATATAAAATAAAAACCCAAAAAAAAACATTACTTAAAGTTGAAAAAATTGATTTTCGACTCAAATATATTTTCAAAAATATGAAATTTTTGCTTAATAATAATTTTATCTTATAAGAAATACTGTTTTCAACATTCGGTCAAATTTAAAGAATTGGCAGTTTTTTTCACAAAAAATAAAAACCTAAAAAAAAAAAATAATAAAAGTTGGGAAAAATTAATTTCGACTAAAATATCTTTTCAAAACTTTGAGATATTGGCTTTAAACTAATTTTATCTTTTAAAAAATATTTTTGTCAACATTCAATTCAGTAAAGTTTTGAGAAAAATCGAATCGACAGTTTTCTTACAAAAAATAAAAACCTAAAAAAAAAACAATACGAAAACTTGGTAAAAATTTACTTTCGACTTAAATATCTTTTCAAAAATTAAAAATATTGGCTTCAAACTAGGCTTTCGCACAGAAAATATTGTTTTCGACATTCCGTAAATTTTTTATAAAAATGCAAAAGTCAGTTTTTTCATAAAAAAATAAAATCTTCCAAAAATAGTACCTACGCAAATTTGGTGAAAATTGATGTTCGGTTCTCGATATCTCGTGAACAATAGAAGATATTAACTTCAAATTAATTTCATTCATCCAATTTATATTTGTATACAATAAGAAATAAAAACTTTTAAGAAATGGTACTAAAATTGGAAACAATTGGTTGACGACTAAATATTTCTTTAACAAAACTAGTTTTTGAAATATAACTTTTTCATTATATGCAAAATATTTTTGGTAATTTTTAAATCTTTTAGAATAATTCAACTGACAACTTTTTTAACAAAACACGAAAACCTACAAACCTTTTAAGCAAGACAAATCGACCGACAGGATGGGAAGTTATCAGTGTGACCTCTTTTTCTCCTTTTGATTTCACCGTTGATGTCGTTGTCTGAATTTATGACTGCATAAACTCGGTCTTGCCCTTAGAGCCCCCGCAGACTGCAGACTTTTTATCGGCCGATAGTTTGGTCGGCTTCTTAATCAGTATGGAGAGGAATGCATTTATGCGCACACTACAGCGATTCAGTATCGGCCGATAAAAAAGTTTGATAGGCTACCCGATTATATTCAAACTAATCTGTCGGCCAACTATCGGCCGATTGTTTAATCAGTATTGGCGCATACACGCCTGCGCAAACATGACGATTGTTTAGAGCCCCCGCAGACTGCAGACTTTCCATCGGCCGATAGTTTGGTCGGGTTGGGCTGAAAGTGCGCACACCGAGCCAACTAAACAGTTTGGTTGGTGAACAGGGCGCAGACTATCCAACAGTTCTCCGACTATTCTGGAATCAACAATTGTGATTTGGGCGACGCCATATTCAAAATACACGCACACGACGCCAAATCACAGAGCGAACTGAACTATCGGCCGACTAAACAATCGTCATGTATGCGCGAATACTGATTAAACAGTCGGCCGACAGATTAGTTTGAATGTAATCGGTAGCCTATGAAACTTTTTTATCGGCCGATACTGAATCGCTGTAGTGTGCGCATATGCATTCCTCTCCATACTGATTAAGAAGCCGACCAAACTATATGACCAATAAGCCTATCTTCTCCGTTTCCGTCACAATACTCAAAAAGGAGACACTTACATCAAGCTTTGATCTTCAATTTGAAGTTCCTAGTTTTTTTCCAAGATCTGCCGTAATGTTTTTTTTTTTTTTTTTTTCCGCAGGAAGGTGAGAAATCTTCATAGACACTATAAGCCCGATGCTTATAGTAGTGTCAGATTTTTACTGACTAAAACTCACCTCCCTTATCTTCTATATTATTACTACAACTAAGTCCAGCTTAACAAGTAGTTTTAGCATCATTTTGTTCGCGTTTTGTCAGGAATCTCCCCAACGAGAGGACCTGAAGATTCCACAAAATTCGAGTGGAAAGATTAATTTGTTTGTGCTAGATCAGAAGGTCTTGTTCGGTGCAGACGCCGAAAAACGAACGCCTCGCTAACAGATTGTTGGATTAAGTTATTACTATGATTTCTAAGTCGTGATCTTAGCTCTGTACCAAATTTTTTAATTTCGTTTTCTACATATTTTATATTTAAATCTCTATGTAAGTCGCTATTTCTTACATACCATGGAGCATTTACTATTATTTTAATTACTTTGTTTTGGTATGTTTGCAAAATTTGTATATTTCTTTCGTTGGTACAACCCCAAAGTTGTATACCGTACGTCCAAACTGGTTTCAGTACTTGCTTATAAATAAGAAGCTTGTTATAAACGCTTAGATTGGAATATCTTCCAATAAGCCATGTCAATTCGCGGAGTTTATTTTCGAGTTCATCGCGTTTTTTTTTTACATGAACTTTCCATTTAAGTTTCGCGTCTAGAGTCATGCCTAGATACTTCGCTTCATTAGCGTATGGAATTTGCACAGAATTTATATAAATAGGTAAGTTATATACTTTTTTATACGTAAAATTTGTGTGCGTCGATTTCGTTTCATTAAGAGCAATTCGCCATTTCTTTGTCCAATCTGAAATGCTATTTAATGCCTTTTGAAGCTTAGAGGTTGCCGTTTCTATTGAATCCGATATTGCGAGTACAGCTGTATCATCGGCAAAAGTGCCTAAAGTTGTGCCTTCTGTTTGGGGTATATCTCGGGTATAAAGAACAAACAAAATCGGTCCAAGGACGCTACCCTGGGGAACCCCAGCGTTTATTTCTTTAAACTCCGAATCTCCGTTCCTTGCTTAACTCGAAAGAATCTATTTTCTAGGTACGATTCAAGAATGTTATATATTTGCTCTGGAAAGACTTTTAATTTATATTTTAGCCCGTCATGCCAAACTTTGTCAAAAGCTTGAGAAACGTCAAGAAAAGCAGTTGAGCAAATCTTTTTTTCTTCAAATGCTTTTTCAATTTCGTTAGTTATTCGGTAAACCTGATCAATTGTCGAGTGATTATTCCGGAAACCGAATTGGTGGTCGGGAATTAAACGTTTTTCTTCAATAATTGGTAGCATTTGTTTAAGAAGCAATTTTTCAAATATTTTAGATATAATTGGTAAGAGAGAAATTGGTCTATACGATTTTTTCTCATTCGGTGGCTTACCCGGTTTGGGGATCATTATTACTTCGGCGACTTTCCATTGCGTGGGTACGTAAGCAAGTCTTAAAGCAGCGTTAGTGAGCTGTAAGAGCTTAACCATTGCTTTTTAGGCAACTCTTTGAGGACACGACCGTTAATCAGGTCATAGCCAGGAGCTTTATTATTTTTCTGCCGTTTTATTTCCTGGACAAGTTCAGTCAAAGTAATATTCCTGATAGAAAAATTGTCCGGCGCTGGTTGGAGCTCTGCGTCATTAGTCAGAAACTCTTGACCATCGAAAGGTTTGAACGTTTCCTCAAGGTGCTCAGCAAATAAATCCGCCTTTTCCTTATCAGTTTTTGCCCATTCAGAATTATTTTTTCGAATAGGTGCCGACATTATTTGAGGCTTTTTAATACCTTTTATCGTCTTCCAAAGAGAATAATTCGTTTTTTTGTCTGCTGTTAGGCTTTCAAGATAGGCAGAATTCTCGCTGTTTTTAAAATCTCGTAACAAATTTTTAATCTTGTTTGATAAAAAGTTGACGACACTTTTATCTGAGGAGCACGTGATTGCTGCCATACTTTTCGAGCTTTTCGTTTTTCGCGTATCAATTCTTTTATATCTTCTGGAATTTTTTCTTCGTATTGCCTTGACTTTTTACTACAGATCGGAGTATTATTCCAAGCTGCTTCTTGAACAATATTTATAAATTTTTCTGTTTCATCTTTTAACTCAAACGGAGTTTGCAAAGAGACGTTCAGTATAATTCTATTTTCGCAATCTTCTTTGAATTTATCCCAATTTGTGTTATTATTTGTTAAAATTAGGGGCTTTTCTTTTTCGATTACGTTACTGTTTATTGTTCAGATAACGGCCGAGTGATCCGTAGAAAAATCGAAGTTATCATCTACTGTCATATATTTTCTGTTCATTCCTCTTGCGATGAAAAAGTCAACAAGATCGGGTGTTTTCGCTGTATCGGTTGGCCAATACGTTGGTTTTCCTGATGAGAAAAATTCAACGTTACATTCAATACCCGCTTTGTAGAGTTGTCTAACCTTCGTCGAAATGCAACGTGATCCCCAAAATGAATGTTTCGAATTGAAGTCGCCGCCAATAATAAATTTTGGACCTAAAGCGTTGAAAAGATCTTTAAAATCGTTTTTGTCTATCTTGGACCGAGGAGACGCAATATTAAAAAATAAGTGTCTAACTTTTATGCTAACGGAAGTAACTTGCATTGTATCGAGCTCGATATTTATCTCAAACGAATGATTGATATTTTCTTTGATAAATACGGAAGAACCACCCCTTGCTCTTTCGGATGGATGGCATGCGTGGTAAGCCGAATAACCTTTAATACTTAAATTTGAGTCTTTTTTCAAATGAGTTTCAGAGATCAAACAAATATCTATTCTTTCGTTAAGTAGAACCGTTTCTAGTTCTTCGATTTTTGCGGTAAGTCCGTTCGCGTTCCATGTTATTATTTTGAGTTGTTGGGACAACTGATCCATGTTTACGGTAAATTTGGTGTTTTAAGAGCTGCCGACTCAAATTTGTCCAATTTCTCAAGAATAATTGTGTTAATTCTCCCTTGTTCTTCTAATCGTTCAAGTATAAGGGAAAATACATTTTGAACGGAGTCAGGTTTAATAGTTTTAGGTTTTTCGAGCGCCGTGACTTGAGCGTACGTGTTCGTCTTTTTTGTTTGTATGTTTTCTGAGGGTAAAACGTTTTCATTATTTTTCCCGTCCGTTTTACTCGACGCTTGAGTATTAGTCTTGGTTTTTAATTTTAATTCTTTGTTTTTCTTTGAGGTATTTTTTTTAGTTTTCTTACTAAATTCTTCGCGCCTCTTTAACATTTCCTTTGCGACCTCACAGCCACGGTAATTTGCTGGATGATTACCTTTGCAATTCGCGCATGTAGCCGGAGTTTCTTTTTTAAGACGGCATACATCAGTTATGTGCTTTCCCGCGCATTTAACGCAAACGGGGTCCTTCTGACAATAAGCTGCTGTATGGTTAAAACCTTGACATCGCTTGCACTGAGGAATAAGGCGTTTGTTCTTTCTTAGTGGTTCGATTTTTACAACAATATTCATTATAGTTTTAATATTATAAACATTGTCTACATTTTCATTTTTATCGAAACTTAGAATAAAAAGCGGAAGAGCGCGTTTTATATAAGCGGTTTCGATTCCTTTTTCTCGCTTCAAAAGATTTGTTGCGTCAAGAATCTTAAATCCTTTGGTTTTTAAGTCCGAAAGGATGTCTTTTTTTGAACAAGAGGGATGAAGTCCTCTAGCTACTACACGTAAAGGTCTTTCTTCTTTAATTGAATAACTATACCATTCAATTTTTTCATCGCTGAGTTTTTTCGACAGTTTTCTATAAGAATCTGAATCATTTACGTTAATTTTCCACGTATTATTGTGAGTGGATGTAGCTTTGAACTTCTTTTGCGCCGTTTCTTTTAGAATAGGAAGAATTTTGTTATAATCCGCTTGACCAACGATGTTTATCGGTGGAGGAAGTTTCTTATTCGCAGAAAACTGATCTTTCCGTGTAGTTTTATTTGGTTTTAGCTGATTTTGAAACTTAGGCGAATGTTCAGCTTTCCGTTTTTTACAAGGTCTACTTTTTTCAGTTTCCCGAGCAAGTTCATCTTCATCAGTTTCATATTCGTGCCGATATCGATGTTGTGGACTTAGAGTATTTACTTTCATGTTTTCAGAAGTTTTTAACATCTTGTTCTCTTCACGAAGACTTTCGACTTCTTTTTTCAGCTCTTCGTAGAGTCTTATCATTTCGTTCAGCTTCTTTTGCAGTTCACAATTGTCCTGCTCAAAACTGTTTGTTTTCGGTGAGTCGCTTTTAGTGCATTTGGCACAACCGGTGGACTCTTTCTGCCGGTAACTCTCGGTACAGATGGAGGTGATCGAGGGACCTTATGCGCTTTCACGATAGGATTTATCAAATACAATAAATGGCTCTCCCCAGAATCCGTAGAGCCTGCCTCCGAAGAGGATGGATTTGCCAGAGAAACTGGCTTTCCACCTGGGGTAATTAATCTATTTGTTTTTTCCATTGCATATTTTGTATACTTATTTAGTTCTCAGTATACGGAGATTGGATTTTAGTCGCCTTTTACGACAAGCATACCTTACTTCGGGTAAATTCTTAACCCCTACCCGAAGGGTAATGTGAATATTTGGTCAATGGAGAACATTTCTATTAGATTTTTGACGAACGGCTTCATACTCTTACATTATATGGCAGAATGGATCTTATAAACGACCTTTAGGAGACCGATGCTTCTGTGGTTGGCACAGTTCAAAGGGCTTATTGAGAATTGGCAAACTATATGCTGAAAATCCACTCATGCATTAATGCTTTCTTCCGAACATATTTTTCAGATGTGTTAGTGCATACTTCCTACTAAGTTATCACCTGCTGCTATGATTCGGCAGCGATACTGTCATCCAGCAGCTTTCATAGACTTCAGATAAGATATAGCTATTTTCAATTCGTCGAGGTCGGGTAGGCGGAATTGTTGTTCTACGTCGTCGCCTAGGTTGAATGGTAATATCAATATACATACATACATGCATACATACATATATACATATAAAATACTTATTGTAGCGGAATTCGATTCATCACCACCGTTATAAAGAAGGTACAAATTCTAAAAAATAATATGTATTCCGTATTTGTCTTAGAACCTGTACAGCCTCTATAGATCTCATTATTTGTTCACAAAGGTTAATTTCAAAGTTTTTATAAAAACGACTGTCTTAAAAAAAAAACTTACTTAAAAACTTAAGTATCTTTGAAAACCATCTTTTTAAAGTAAAGTAAAATAAAAATTAAAGTCGAGCCCAAAACTATTATGTATAAACAATATTCTTATTACATAGCAACCTATGCTGAAAAGGTACCCTATCCAAAACTTTTCGATACTACTGTCGATAATGGCCCAGTAAAAATTTCAAGCACACTTGCATTTGAGTTGTAACATGTTGCACACGGGTGGCTCGAACTAGAATGAGAACTCAACCCATTTTAATGTTCATGGCCAAAGATATTACAAATTCAATTTTGCAGAAATGATTCCAATGGAAATATTATGCGCACTCATATTTGTTCATCACAGGAAACTTATTGTCCTTGAGATTTGTCTTCAAAGCTTTGGATGTTTCTGTGTGTGCTTGTTTGTTTGTGAGTAATATATGTATAGATATGTATATATAATGCCACTTATGACTCAACGACAAAGCAACGAGCAACTACGACAAACGACATTGACGCGCCAATAAAATCAACAACTACCTCGAAATGTGACTACGATATCGTACGAATGGTTTAAGGATAAACTTGTTGAATCGACGACGACGACGACAACGACGACATAATTTTAAAGTAGTTCATTTCCTGAAGAAAAGTGGTGGCAAGAAATTTACTTTGTCACCGTGAGAAAAAGGTTTTTCTTTACTTTTTTGTGCAACTTATTTATTCTTTAAAATAAGAATGAAAAGAAGGTGGGAAATTTTAAGTTTTTTTTCAAAAGCAGAGCAAAGCAGTAAAAAAGTTTAATTAAGATGATGGAAGCGCAAAGGCGCATAAAATAGAGATTCTATATGATACGACCGAAGGCGCCGAACGCGACGACAACGTCATGATACTGGGTAAACATCGAGGAGCTTTATTAATATCACATTAGATTTGGTTGCCTTAGTTTTGTGTCTCTGAAAATTTTTTGGAGGAGCTCGTTACGTGTGACATCGACATGATGACATAGTCAAGACAAGAACCATGATATTATGATGACGATGAGTGCAAAAAGAAATGTAAACATTTCAAGCGCATGAAATTAATGAGCAAACAATTAAGTGAAGTTTAATTGATTTGCCTTTACTGCTTCTTTATTCAGGTACATATGTACATATACTCTTACACCCTCCTACACCCCAGCCAGCACCAGCACCAGCAAAAGCAACAGCCACCATCAGCACACGCGCTCCCTATATACATAACTCTGCTCATCATCATCTTCATCTTCAATCTTTATGCTTCTAACTTATCGCCTGAGGCTGTTGGCTAAGACGACATAAATACATAGAATGTCGTTGATGAGGTACCTAGTTTGTACATTTTATGCAAATTATATGTGCATTGGAAGGATGTGATATTTTCCAGGTGTGTTTTATGAAATTAAAATTTCCTTAATAGTTAATGTTGGATGAGAGAAGGAAAAAGTTGGATTTTTATTTCAAATTGTGTAAGTGATTTTTTTGTTTTTTGATAACGCTTGAAAGTCACAGTGAAAGTTGTAAAACCTATTTATAGGATTGGAAATTAAATATGTATGATGAATTGCTTTATAAAAAATTTCGTTTTGTAGGAAAGAAACGGATACAATTTTCATAACACTCACCATTCAAATTGTCATAAATGGTGTTACATAAATTAGGGTAGTTTCGTTTTTTGGATATATGGAGTTTGAGTTGGTAAGCTGTTGAAAAATCCAAGTTTTCTAATTTCCCCCATCACCCGGCGCCCGCGGTGGCAGTCTTGAAAAAACTGCCCAATTTTTTTACCTTTTCCTGTGTTTTCAAAATATCTTCTAAAGTATTGGTTTGAGAAAAACAAAGTACAAAGTTAATATCTTTTTTAATCCTTTCGGGACGGGAGTGGTACGTTTACATATAAATATTCTTTGTTCTGTCCCACTCTCGTACCTACAATTCGAGACCAAAAAAAAAATTTCTATCTATAATAGTTCCCGAGATAGAGCTCTTTGAATTTTGAGAATTTTTCTCAAAAATGTTAAAAGTATAGATTTTTAGGCGGTTTTTGCTTGATAGCAAGTAAATGGTAAATCCTACGCCAATGTTTGATATAATAAGATTTGTAGTGGAGGTAAATAGCTAAAGTTTAAGACCTGGTTCTGCTAGGTCATATAGACTCTGAGATAATAGAATATGAGGATTTTTTTTTTACCAATGTATTTATGTATTAAAAAACAAGAAGGTTCAAATTCTTTAAATATTATATATTATGCAACGTTCATGTAAAAAGTGTTTGCTGAACCAAAATTTTACACTTTTATTCGTTTTGAAGGGCCCACACCATTTTCCTCGTTGTTTTAGGTCCCATTGCGGATAGATTAACATTCAACTACTTCCAATTCCATGTCTTCACACTCTAGTTGTTCATCAACCATCTCAATTGGTGCTGGAGCGCCTCCCTCTTCAGACTCGTTGTCTCAAACGACTGGCATCGCATTCTCGCAAGACTGTCCACTGCAAAATTTGCATAGCATAGCCCTGCCCTGCTTTCCTGCAACCACATGCATTCATGCAACCTTTTTTGCCAGTGCATGAAATACATTGAAGGAGAGGCTCTGGTGCAGGATCCTTCTCTGCTTTTTTAGGGAAAGGCCCGTTTCAAGGGGTCTTCTTCGTTTACGAGCCATGTTTGCACCTGGTGGTAAGTTCTCATGGCATGCAGTTGAGCAGCATCTGTAGTTGATGGCAATCTAGCTAGGCTAAATTTAGTTTTAGCTGCAGCTTTAAGAAATGTTTGGTGCCACAGTTCATCGAGGTTTTGAGTTGCTGGATCCACCCATACAAAGCAACAAGAACAGGCTGGAGTGGTTATTGTAAACTATCGTTATCACAAGAATATCTACATTGAAAATTTGTGAACTAAATACTTAACGAATACTGTAAAATCGTGAGGTCGCACCAACAAGCGTTTGAATGCAACAGAATAGTGAATACTAACAGCGTCGGAGATCTGAAAGCACTCACCATCTCCCTCCGGCTATATCTTGCCTTGAACCCCCCACCATATACAGTCTCGGCCTTCTATGAAGTCCTCGTAAACAAAAAAAGAATCTCCTTTCGTTTTCGAAGAACCCAATTCACTAACATTTTCATGTACTTGCAAAAAAGTTGAATGTTACTCTAATTATTTATTCGTTTACAGTACATACAGGTTATCCTAAATAGTACAGTTACACCATTATAATTAAAAAGATTTGTACATAATAAATTCTAAAATTTCAAATAGAAACATATATGTAATTAGAAAGCTTAAAAAAAAAAAAAAACAAATTAAGATCTACATATTTACAATTTATTGGACTATGATGCAATATGTACACAATGCAATTCTAAATTTTTATAAGATAAAGAGATTTTTTTTAAATTATTTTTTTTAGAAAACCATATAAATGTTATATTGATAATAATTTTTTTAAATTGGTAAAGACCAGTATTGCATAAAAAAAATATAATTTGATTTGAATTTTGACCAAGATAAGTTCTTACCATAATCAGTCCTGTGGAACTCACCAGCAAAAAATTCATTGGTTCTTAAGGATCCAGAAGGAACGGAAATCGACAACTTTGCCAACAATTCGGGACATAAATAAATTCCGTTTAATGTTCTAAGAAAAATTAGCTCTGATGAGAGTAGATCAGTGTTACCGCTGGGATTTTTGAAAAGGTCGCAAAAAAAAGGGTCAAATGAAAAAAAAGTCGCATTTAGATTCTTTTTTTTAAAACATACATTACAAAAAAAAAAAAAGGCTAGCATGCGACCCACACTGATAACTTCCCATCCTGTCTGTCGATTTGTCTTGCTTAAAAGTTTGTCTATATGTATCAATTTTTACAAAATTTGCTTACTATTTTTTGTAGATTTTATTTTTTTATGAAAAAACGGACTGTTGGATTTTTATAAAAAACTACTGAATATCGAAAACAATATTTTCTGTGAAATAAAATAAGTTTGAAGCCAATATTTGAAATTTTTGAAAAGCTATTTGAGTCGAAAGTAAATTTTTACAAGTTTTAGTATTGTTTTTTTTTTAGGTTTTTATTAACTGTCAATTCGATTTTTCTCAAAATTTAACAGAATGTTGAAAGCAATATTTCTTAAAAGATAAAATTAGTTTTAAGCCAATGTCTCAAATTTTTGAAAAGATATTTACGTGGAAAACAATTTTTAATAACTTTTATAATTTTTTTTTTAGGTTTTTATTTTTTGTAAAAAAACTGTCAATTCGATTTTTCTCAAAATTTTTCTTATTGTTGAAAACAATATTTCTTATGAGTTAAAATTAGTTAGAAGCCATTATCTCAAATTTTTGAAAAGATATTTGAGTCAAAAATCAATTTTTAACAACTTTTGTTAGTTTTTTTTTTGGTTTTTAATTTTTTTGTAAAAAAAACTGTCTATTCGATTTTTTTTTTCCAAAATTTTACTGAATGTTGACAACATTACTTTTTGAAAGATAAAAGTAGTTTAAAAGCAATATCCCAAAGTTTTGAAATGATATTTGAGTCGAAAATCAATTTTTACCAACTTTTATTAATTATTTTTTTTTGGGTTTTTATTTTTTTTTAAACTGTCAATTCGATTTTAATTTCAAGTTTTTGAAAAGATATTTGAGTCGAAATTCAATTTTTACCAACTTTGAGTAAGGTTTTTTTTAGGTTTTTATTTTTTATAAAAAAAAACAGCCAATTAGATTTTTCTCAAAATTTTATCAGATGTCAAAAACGTTATTCTTCGTTGCAAACAATTGTTTTGGAGATGAAATCATATTTTGGTCGTAAAATTTTCGAGGTGACAAATTTTTTTTTCAGGTTTTTTGATTTATAAAAAAAAACGTTAATTGGATTTTTTTCCACAAATATAATTGTTTTGTATCACGTTACAATATTATAATATAAAATTTAATTCAAGTCTCTAGCGTCATTAGTTCATGAGATATTTAGGGTTAACCAAAATTTTCACTGCTATGGTAAAAAAAACAACCCGCGCAATTTTCTTGAGAGCCCTTTCTGCATCTTTCTGCCTTATTATCTGTATAACAAAATTTATTTGAAGTCGATATCTCTTCTGGTTCTTGAGCTATGGACGACGAAAAAACGTCGCGAACGTACGGACGAACGTACGTACACACGCACGCACAGACATCTTTCTAAAAATCTTTTATTTCGACTCTAGGAACCTTGAAACGTCGAGAAATGTCAAAATTTTCAATTTGTCAAATCGGACCCATTACAATAACTTCCTATGGGAAGTTAATAAAAAGATGTCAATTTTATTTCAAACGCTAAGTTTTAGTAAATTATTCAAATAATTGAAAACATTTGACCACTTTTGCTCGTCACAAAAGTCTGAGGTCAAGCCATATTTTATAATTTTCCCGAGATTTGAACATAGTTAAAAACGTCTAAGTAAATAGGGTCTTCAAAACTACGATTGCCACAGCATACTGCTTTTAGTTTTCTAAAGGCTTTATAAAAAGTTCCTTAATACACTTCGGAAATATCGGAAAATTTTAAAATTCCCAAAAAAATGTTTGCAGAATTTCCTACATTCCTTCCAAAATTTTAACGAAGCTCTAAACGAATTTCATCGGCGCACTCTATTATAATACAATAAGAATTTTAAACAAAGAGGCATAATGAATGTCTTACAATTTCGAAATCAAATTTGAACTTAACTCAAACAAATCTCATACACTTCCAATGATATTTTATTCGAAAACCTTAACAAATTTTTACAAAACTAAATGTTTTTTTATATAAATTCTTTACAAGTCGCTTGAAACACTGCACGATTATAGAATTCTTCATGATTTTTGGATACAAAGGTATTTTTTAAAGTGAATTCTAACAAATTCATAAAAACTCCGACCGACCGAATTGAAACAATTTTTTTCTTTGAAAAATTCGAAAATCACTTCAATATGGACAATCACGGAAATATCACTAAAATTCTACAAGGAATTTAAAAAAATCAATAAAAACATTTTTGAACCAAACATTTGAGCCTTTTCAAATTTTGAACGAATTTTTACGAATCTCTTAATAAATGTATTAATTACTTTTTTGACCTGCTAAAGTTTAAAGTTCAACAAGTTGCATAACTCGACAAAAACATCTTTCCACAATGAATAAATCTATCGTGAGAAATTTTTAGAAAAACTTAATTAGAACAAACTTACAACTTTATCAAAAGAGAATTGAAATCAAATGAAGATCTTTGCTCAAATTCATATTTGAAGGGTCATACGCTGTACACGACTTATGGGCCAGCAAGGACGGTATCAACGTAAGTTTTTTTAAGTCAAATTTCATCAAGTTAAATAAGCACTTGGGTATAGGCTTCAGGTCATCAGAAAAGTGATATGCTTACTTTTACTCTTTCCAAGAAAGCGCTGCGAGGAAATGCCCAAAACGTCAATACGGCTCCAAAAAAAAAATTATTATATTTCTTCAATACTCCTCTAATTTCGTAGTAAGACCTCAAATTATAACGCTAAAAGAAAGATATATTGACGTTGTAAGCGTCATTCACATGTTTTAAAATTAGGACACTTAGTGAAGCATTTTTAATGTTCGTCTTTAATCCAATGCAAATTATATTTTATGATATTTTCTAACAAATAAGTGGTCTAATAACCCTCTCAAAATGATAACCAACCAAAGACCTCTTAAGGATATCTTCCTTATATTCCGCTTTTCGTTCCTAAATTAGAATATAATTAAATGAAACTACAGTATTCCCCGCTTAATTGCACTGACCATTTTGTCAAATTTTTTTGGTCAATTATCCGGGTGGTTCAATTAGCGAAACCCCGCTTAATTCACATATCTGTTCAATTAAGCGAAACCCGTATAATTGCACGAGTAGGTCATTTAAAAAATTAAATATTCATCCCAGAAATTTGCTCTATAAACATTTCAGTGTCAACTTAATTTCGGCGTCTGTTAGATCATTTTCCGGCTGCTCTTTTTTTTAAAAAGAAGAACTTGTAAATGTAGGTTTAGTAGTAAAATATTTTCAATATTATCTTTCTAAAACAATTTCTCATACTCGTAGTAGAAGGTGTTATAAGCCACAAACAATGTTTGCTTATGTGCATTGCTTGATGTGATCGACTTCGAAAATTTTTTGATAGTCTTGCCACGTTCGATGGCTGTAATTTGTTTCCTTATTATATTTTGCTGATAGTAAGCTTTGAAACAATGAATAATACCTTGGTCAAGGGGCTTAATGATGGACGTTGTATTTGTGGGTACAAACTGCACTTTTATGTTTTTTTAAATCGTCCAACTTCTTATGACAGACAGTATTGTCGACAAAAAGAATTATTTGTCTGTTCTGAATTATCATTTCTTCGTCAAATTTATATAAAATTTTGCCTTTTTGTTGGAGAAATATTGCAAAGGTACAACCTTATTTTTAAAACACCTTGGCGTTTTGGTTTTTCCAATCAGAATCATTTTTTTATCCGTCCAATTATCCGAAAAATGTCGTATGTATTTAGTTTTTCTGCTGCATATTTTTAAGGTCAATAAAGCGAGTAATTCAACTAAGCGGGGTTCAATATACCGTCTAAAAAGCTTTGCTACTAAAACGGGAAAATTTCGAAGCCAATTTTTTCGATCAATTAAGTGGGATGTGTAATTAAGCGAGGTGCAACTAAGCGGGGATTACTGTAACTACCTTCTAACTGAGAAACCCTAAACAAGTTTCAGTATTCAACAACTCCTTTGAAATATTGAAACGAACTCAAATATTACTCTAAATATAAATGTCATATGAAGTCTCAAATATACATACATACACCCAATAAATTAAACCCCAAGGAAAGTTAAAAATTAAAAAACAACATCAATTTATTTCTTTGTGTCTAATCAATACCCTTTAGGAATCACATACAAAATTATAATAGGTTGTCCTTCGAAGGTCTTAACGAATTTCAGCCACATTCTTAACAAAATTTATACATGAACTTTAGTTTTGACGAAAATCTACAAATTGTAAGAGACTTTCAGGATTACTTTTACTGCGAAACTTTTAAGAAATTCTTTTCGAAACTAATTTTAACCAAACTTCTCGCGATTTGAATTCTATTTGACTGTATTTGGGCAGCTATCTTTTTCAAACTACTATCAAACAAAAAAAAGCGAAAACTACGCCATTGTTAAAAGCAGAACAATACAATTTTAGCTTCAACAACGCATTGAAATTGTTTAGAGTCGAAAATTGCGCTCAAGAACTACTGAAAATAGCGCTGCTGTAGGTAGTGTGTTGAAAACCAAGGTTTGAAAATCCTCAAACGATTGTAACACCGTATTTCTGCATAAAATTTAGGTCTTAAGGCTATAAATGAGCCGTTTATTTTGAAAGTGGCATAAGTCACTTTTTCAAAAAAAAATCGAGTTAATGGCAACACTAAATACAATTGAACGGTATCTTTTCATTTTTAAAAAATTTGCACTCAATAAGTTGAGAACTATTGAGATTTCTTCGAGAGAAGTATTGGTAATTAACGGTATAACAAATATCTTAAATATCTCGACTTAAAAAAAAAGTAACTTATGCCACTTTCAAAATAAACGGCTCAAATGTTGAATGAACACAATAACTAAAACCGGTCGATCACAAATAACGTCATATCTTGGGTCCTTGAACTGCATCAAAATGATGCAGATTTTAATCAGAAAATTATCTTTTAGGAGCATTTTTACATCAGAGGCTACGTCAATAAGATGAATTGTAGCATTTTAGGTTCGGAAAACGTGACAATATTTGGAGCTGTTTTTTGGCTGGTGCAAATGCTGCGGTGAATTGATTCCGCTTCAAAACTATGATAAATTATTATTTTAAGAAACAAAACTGTCGTAATTTTAAAATAAAAGTTTCGTGGCCGTGTTATTTCTCAAAGATTTAATCCCAACTGGGCACAGAAATCTTATGATTTAACACATTTATTCTGGTTTCTTTGGGGCAAAGTGCCATTATTCCACAGTTCAATTTAAGGTCAAAAAGATGGAATTTCATAAAGGATTAGGTACTGTAACCATTTCCGAATGTTATTCCTTCGTTGATTTCTCTTAAAAAACTACTACAGTAGACTCGCGGTAACGTGAACTATTAAAAACAGAGAGTGTTCACGTTATCGAAGTTGTTCATGTTGACGAAGGTGTAGTTCTTAAAATGTTTAAAATAAATTGGACTTTGTTTCAACTAAAATTTATGTTTTTTTTTGTATTTCAAATGTAAATGTGCATGAAAAAATGAAATTGTGTTGCAATTAATGAAAAAAATGCGTAATCCACTGAATTTTTTTTTTTCTATTTGGCTGTAAACTGCCTTTTCATATACAAGAGAAAATGTTCAAACCTCTGGATTATTTGCGTGAAAAAGTTCTAGTGTACGTTCCTTTTGAGAGTTGATTGGTGAACAAATTCTTTCTCTGAAAACAGCTAGTAGGATATCCTCTTCAGAGACTTTTTCATTTCTTATTGAGCTTAAAATATTCGTCCAGCATTTTGCTATTGTTTCTTTATCAAGACGTTACCAACCCGAATTTAAATAGCAAATAGCTTCTCTTAACGTCAATTTTTGTAATGCTTCAATAACATCAGTTTTTTCGGCCACAATTGATGTTAGAAGACTATTTCTGTAGAAAAGTTTTGTTAATCTTATAGCATTTTGGCCCATCGGCTGTATGAGCGGCGGCGTGACATTCGGCGGCATTAACATCGCAGTTATTAACCCGTTCTTAGATGTTAATTCGTTATCGGGTGGATGAGATGGAGCGTATCAATTAAAAGAAGAGCTTTGGTGGGCAACCCTTGGTGTATTAAAAATGTTCTGACCTGCACATGAAAACATTTGAAATCAATGCAAAATTGCAATCTGTTTCCTACCTGTGGTACGAAAGAATGATGAAACCAATTTTTAAAAATAGCAGCTGTCATCCATAACGATTTGGAGCAACTGTAGTCAACAGGAGATTTAAAATTCCTAAAAGAGCGAGGATTTTCGCCTTTCCAATCACTAAAAGCTTATCTTTATGTTCTCCTGTTGCGTTTGTACAAGCAAGAAAAGTGACGCGCTGTTTTTCCGTTTTTCTGGCTTGCTTTTGTTTATTTTGGCTTGCAGCTTGTTTTTGAAAGGGTTCACAAGGTGAGGTCTAGAAGATAACTTTTCACCACTTATTTTGATAAAACGCACATCATAACGCTTCTTAAATCTTGCAACCATCCGTCACTCGCATTAAAATCGCCCTGAGTTTCATTAATTTTTGAATGGAAAAATTTAGCTTTTTCCTTAACCATCAATCCATTGACTGGATAATTTTTTTCTTGCTGTTTGATGAACCAACGGTAAAGAGCTTTTTCTATTTTAGGACGCTTAATGGTCTTCCGCATTGCAGGTCCAGAAAATGTATTGTTAACACATTTTAAAATTTTCTCCGATTTTTGTTCATAGCGCAAACTGTTGATTTTGCAACATTGTATTGCTTTGCTAAGCTGGTTAAGCGTGATCCTCCTTTTAATTTTTCTAAAACACTTACTTTGTCCTTCAAAGACAAGAATTTTGGTACTTTTTGCGACATTTTTCAAGAAAATCTTCTTTTTGATTACAAATGCCAAAATAAAGTAAATAATACCTGGTAAATCCTTAACGGGATTCCCCATTTAGTAAAACGATTTGAAAAACCCAAAAAGGATCAAAGGAAGCTATGTTTTTTATGTCAAACGCATTTAAAAGTTGTTCACGTTATAGGGCTTTCACACACTGTTCACGCTACAGAGTAGTCAATGTAAAAAAAAAAGTGTTCACGTTAGCCGGTGTTCACGTAAGACGGTGTTTTTGCTATCGCGAGTCTACTGTAATTTTCTATTTCAAAATGTAACTATGTAAATTTTATGTATTTTCTCGTAAAATTTGATCAAAATGAACTAGTCATTTCTCCAAAAACCGGATCGTTTCATTCCTCATCTTTTTCTACTTTTGTTAAAAAAAAAATCATGAAAAGAGAATCGAATATCAATTTTTACCAATTTCGTGTAGAGTTTCTTGTAGATTTTAATTTTTATCAAAAACTGACTGTTAGATTTTGATACACATTTTACTGGATTTTGAAAATAACATTTTTATAATATGATATTAGTTTGAAGCCAATATCCTTAATTTTTGAAAATATATTTGAGTCGAAAATCAATTTTTACCAAGTTTTAGTAAAGTTATGTTGAGTTTTATTTTTTGTAAAAAAATGGTTGCCTGTAAAGTCGGTTTTACGGGCGAAGATTTTACGTGACAACGTCTTTTTCTCGGTAGAATATTTATTGATATGAATATAATTAAATTGCACAATAGGAACAAGGAATTGAATGAAAATAAGAATTGCACAAATTTTTTAAACTAATAATTTACTTAACACTATCAACATTTATCAATAGTATGACATAACCTATAAACTCAGTTTCTCAACTTTTGTGTCAATCTAACAATTAATCAACCAATCATAGTTTACGATAATGAAATATCAGTGTACAATTATTTACCTTTATTGTTGTAGTTGTTGTAAATGACGAATCTAAGCACTCCACATTTTCACTACAGACACAGCTGACGATACTTTAACCACACGTGTGAACTTGTATTATGACGCTTTCTTGTTTTTCCAACGCCAAGAACGTTCGAGAAGGACAAAGACAGAGACACAAGCATGCGCCGATTCAATGCGCCCAATTCTCTAGTGCTGCGCGCGCGGCAGACCGATCATAGTTGAGTGGGAGAGAGACGCAAGGCATTCGGCGGGCCTCTCTCTCGTTCGGTGACTCATCGTAACGTTACCGGGCGTTACACTTTTTCATAAGTGAATCCCAGCCGCAACCTAATTTAAGACGTTGTCACGTCAAAAAAACTCTCGTTTCTATTTTTCTCAAAATTTTACCAGATTACATTATAAAAAACATTATTCTTTGTTGCGTTATTTTATTTTATTATTTTCAAGGTAAAATTATTTTTGGTATAAAAACAGTTAATTGATTTTTTTCAAAATTTTACTAGTTGTTATCACGTCACATTGTAACGGGTTATCAATTTAGCGGTTTCAAAAGTATAGGGCTGAAATTCGACATCTGTCAAACTAAGTTGTTAAATCAACTTTTTTTTCAATTGAAAGTCTGACATTAAAGAAAATGGATCGCTTAACTATTGCACAAAGCATAAACATTGTTAAAACTAACTACAAAAATGGTGATTCTTCCACAGACACATATCGTGCTTTAAGAGGAGATTATGGTTTACATACATAATCGTCCAACATCGCAAGCAATAATTGGCAAAATTGTGAAGAAATTTGAAGAGACTCAGGAATTCTCAGGAATTAGGATTGTTTTACGGCACATTATGGCGTATTTCGCCTTTAGATCTATACCTTTATATTTAAATCCATATAAAATCCAGCTCACACAACAATTGAAGCCAGCTGACGATTCACAACGTCGTCGTAGATACGTCAAATGAGTGCTTGTACAACAGGCAGTGAAAGGCGATTTTTCGAACAAAATTTTCTTCAGCCCAAGCACATTTCTCACTCGATGGGTATGTTAATAAACAAAATTTTCGTATTTGGGGTTCTGAGACTCCTCAATTCATTGAATAGAGGTCATTACATCCACAAAAAGTCACTGTTTGGTGCGTATTTTGGTCCGGCGAGGAGGTGTGATTGGACCTTGCTTCTTCGAAAACGAGGATGGAAAGACTGTCACCGTCAATTTGGAGCGTTATGGTCATATGATAACCGACTTTTTTGCCTGCTATTCAAGAATACTACTTGGATAATACATATATCTATATGGTTTCAACAAGAAGGTGCCACATGCAACACAACTCGAGCGAATATTGCCTTATTACAAGAGACATTTCCTGGGCGCGTAATTTCTCGTCGCAGCGATATCAACTGGCCACCAAGATCATGCGATTTGACACCGCTGGACTTTTTTTTTGTGGGGCAACGCGAAAGACCGTGTTTGTGCAAATAAACCTTTAACTCTTGAGCACTTAAAAACCAACATTCGTCTGTCATGGCTCAGATAACGCCCAATGTGTGAAAAAAAAGTGGTGGAAAATTACCTCAAAAGAATCGATGTTTGCAACAATTCGCGTGGTGATCAATTTCATGATGTAGTGTATCCCACATAATGTCAACGTTCAAACTTTACAATACAAAAGAAATATCATGAAAAAATATATTTTATGTGTTTTATTTACGTTTAGTTTTAAAACAGAAAAAAAGGGTGACCCTATATATTATAAATTTAATTGAAATCGATATCGTTAGTCGTTTATGAGATATTTTGGGACAACCAAATATAGTAAAAAATAACCCCCACTTAATTTGTATGAGAGTCCTCTCTGCATCCTTCTGTATTACAATTACAAAATGTATTTGAAGTTGATATCTCTCCTGGTTGTTAAGATATGGGCTACAATAAATTTTCCCGAACGTACGGAAGGACAGACATTCACGTACGAACGTTTACACACCGACATCTCTCTAAAAATCTTATATTTAGATACTAAGGACCTTGAAACGTCGAAAATGTCCTCTAATTTTCAATTCGACAAATTGGACGGATTTGTAATAACTTCCTATGAGAAGTTAAAAACATATTTTTTCTTGGGAATATAGAAAATACTGAAACATTAATGTCATCATCTTGAAAGCAAATATTTATTGTTTTGCTTAAAATATACTTCTTTAAAATATGTTTTTGCCACTGCAAATTTAGGATACTATTTTTTGGAAATGTTAAAGAAAAATATAATTATTTTCGTGGTCAAAAGTACAAGCCCTGAAATTGAATTACAATGTTTAAAAAGCCCAAAACAATTTTGAAGAACTTTTAAGAACACTTAAAATGTATGAACTTAAATGAATAATTTGTTTTATAGTTCAAGTTGGCTTGATACCTACATACATACATATAAATTTAAAATATTAACGAAACAATCCAATTTCGAAACCTATATTTTCAAAAAAAGTTCTACTCGCATTCTTTACTTTAGAAAAGAATTACTTCTGTCTTTTATTTGTATACCTACTTAAATTTATAAAAATAAGGATATTTAATTTGTGTACCTATACAAAAACCACTTACCGGGTTAGCAAAATAAACTTCTAACAATCCTTAGTCAACCCGCAAATGACCTTCATACTTTTATCTCCCCCGATGATCCAAATACTTTTACATTGATCATTTCATCTAAAAACAAGAATAAATGCAAACATTTTTAGTTAAAAATAAGTTAAACAATATTTTATATCGCATAAAATACTGATTTAAGCGTTAAAAATAAACAATATTTAATAGTTCAAGCAAATATAATTTCAGTAGTTACCAAATTCCTAAATAACTGTTACCTATTTCGTTATTTCTGTCCATGAAAAAACAACTCTTTAGTTTTCGAAGAAAACTATAGTTCAAAATACCCCCCCAGTAAATAAATAAATAATTTTGAATTTGAATCTAACGAACTTTTTTTGAACTGCGCGCCGCCGCCACCGCCCGACGAACCAATAAAAACCATCCATTGACTACGCACAGCAACAAATAACAACGGTAAAATCAAAAGAGATTGTGAACCCGAAATAGAATTTAATTTGGTAGGAAAAATTCACTTTTTAACAATGAAAAACTAAATATTTTTTAAGAAAAACGATCAACAAACACTTATTAATAATTATTTCACAAATTTTTAACCGAATATTAAAAATTAACTGCAAAAATAAATATTTTTACTCTTCGCGACCGCGATTACAACCGAAGAACAAATAAACTTTTTGCTAATGCTAAACCGATAACACAGTGGCGGTTGGGGAAAAATTCATCTTATTTCCTGTTCGCAAATGGCGAGTTGGGGTATGTGTTCCTTCTTCCTGTTGGGCGGAATGAAATGGATGATAAGGTAGTGTCTCGTGTGGATTCTTTTATTCTTTATAGTTTGTACTTCGTTAGTATCTATTTCATTCATTTGATTATGATAGCATTAAATTTGGGTTTATGTAACAAGAAGCGATAGACAAAATCGAACTTTACCAAAAAGTGGTGTTTGATAACATGAGGTCAAATGTAATAAATATAATGTAAATTGGATATATAGCGATATTAAATGGATTTGAAATATTTAGATTTTAATTTTAGATGCACAAAATATTAATATGTACCTATTTAACGCTGAAAAGGTTAAAATATTTAATGACTCCTTTAATACTGTTAAACATTGAATTTATAATACATTTAATCTTAATACTTTCCCGGATTTCCGTACCCGTCTAAATGGGATGTCAACAATAATTTGTATAAGCACGAATGCTTCGAAGCAGACTACTCAAAATATGATAAGTTAAAAGTAAAAAATATGTTCAATTAAAGTTTTGTGGTTTAATTTTTTTTAAACAAATCTAAATATAAACTGCACAAATGTAAAACAGGGGAAATCAGGCAAGATTTGAGTTCATTAATGTATTAACTGCATGCATGACATGCATTTTAGCGAATTTCAGTACCATAGTTTTTGAGCTACATCACTTCAAAATTCGCAAAAACCGTAATCGATTGACTGACCGACCAACAAAATTATAGAATCTTCAAATTTTGCGAAAAGTAGTTGCAAAGAAATGAAAACAATCAAAAAATGTTATTTTCGATTGAAGGGCCGTGGTATCTAACCACTTTCTTAATAAGGATGTTTTCTAGAGATAATGTTGTCCTCGGTATTATCGGTACAGACTAGCGACTTCACATATCTCCAAAGAAAATAGTCAAGGGGCGTTAATCGCCCGATCGTGGACGACAATTCACAGGTCCGTAACCTGAAAATATAAGTGGTTACCAAACGTTTCCTCCAATAAATCAATTGTAACTCAAGTGGTTGTTGAAACCACAGCTCATTGCTGTTCGATTGTTGAACTAAAAAGTCAATAACCATGGCTTTATAACGGCACAATTGACAGTAACGTTCTGGCAAGCATCGGTTATAAAGAACTACAAAGGAATGACGAATTATTGGGCCCATTTACCAAATCTACACCTTTTTAGTTGATCCTATGGATTAAATTTGTGAAAACTCAAACCAACTACAAAAAAGAGGCTACCCACACTGATAACTTTCCACTCCGTCTGTCGATTTGTCTTGCTTAAAAGTTTGTCTATATGTATCAATTTTTACCAAATTTTCGCACTATTATTTGTAGATTTTATTTTTTATGAAAAAACGGACTGTTGGATTTTTATAAAAAAATTACTGAATATCGAAAACAATATTTTCTGTGACATAAAATAAGTTTGAAGCCAATATTTTTAATTTTTGAAAAGCTATTTGAGTCGAAAGTAAATTTTTACCAAGTTTTAGTATTGTTTTTTTTTAGGTTTTTAATTTTTTGTAAAAAAAACTGTCAATTAGAATTTTCTCAAAATTTTATAAG
Source organism: Eupeodes latifasciatus (assembly GCA_920104205.1). Classification (NCBI taxonomy): domain Eukaryota; kingdom Metazoa; phylum Arthropoda; class Insecta; order Diptera; family Syrphidae; genus Eupeodes; species Eupeodes latifasciatus. The sequence continues at coordinate 78,299,034 of OV049924.1, forward strand.
ATGTCAAACACATTATTCTTCGTTGCACAAAATTAATTTGGAGATGAAATCATATTTTAGTCGTAAAATTTTCGAGGTGACAATTTTTTTTTTCAGTTTTTTTGATTTATAAAAAACCGTTAATTGGATTTTTTTTTCCAAAAATATACTTGTTTTGTATCACTTTACAATATATAATATAAAATTTAATTCAAGGCTCTATCGTCATTGGTTCATGAGATATTTAGGGTTAACCAAAATTTTCCCTTTTTTTTTTAAACTGCTATGGTAAAAAAAACACCCACGCAATTTTCTTGAGAGCCCTTTCTGCATCTTTCTGTATTATTATCTGTATAACAAAATTTATTTGAAGTCGATATCTCTTCTGGTCCTTGAGCTATGGACGACGAAAAAAAACGTCGCGAACGTACGGACCGGACGTAAGAACGTAAGAACGTACGTACACACGCACGCACAGATATCTCGCTAAAAATCTTTTATTTCGACTCTAGGGAACTTGAAACGCCGAGAAATGTCAAAATTTTCAATACGACAAATCGGACCCATTACAATAACTTCCTATGGGAAGTTAAAAAATTGCCCGGAAGTTGACCAAATGCCGGGCAGTTAAAATAGTGGTGCCAAAAAACAAACATTTTTACTCGGGACATATAGGAAAGTTTTGCATTCGTAAAAATTTCGAACTCGAGATTTTAATCAAACATGACATGGTACGATGTTAGATAAGTCGAAAAAAGTGTGTTCCCCGATTCCGTCCGTCTCGTCTGTCTGTCTCTCTGTCCTGGCCCCTACAGCCCAAAGCATTGTGTCGACTGACTTCAAATTTACTAATTAAGGCTTTGAGCCGATTCGCATTAGGGTTTTTTTTATATTTTTTTAAGACTAAAAATAACAGTAGTCCCCATACAATTTTCTTAAAATCAAACCCATTAGTTTTTTTTACATTTTCGCCAAATTTTTGTATCCTAATTGGGCTTGTTTGAATATAAAAAACAAATGTATGTATTGCTTCAGAAGGGTACCCCCCATAGAACTGTTATTTTGTTTTTAAGTTTTCTCAAGAACTAATTAACGGATTTCAATAGTTTTGTTTCTGCACAAACTCTTTTACTTTCTCAATAATGTTTGGTAATCAAAAGTGTCATCGTTTTTATTTTTTATTTATAAAAAAAAATTACTTTTTTTTCGAAGTTCGATATCTTGAAAATGGGTCATCATATTTTTACGAAATTGAAACATAAAACGTATATTAATAAGTCCTAAATAACTGCATATTTTTAAACTAAGAACTGAAAAAAAAATATGTATAAAAATGAATTTAAAAAAAAACACTTTTATGATATTCAAATACAAAATTTGAAAAATCAAGGTTTTTTGAAAAATGAAATAGCGTTCAAATTTTTGAAAACAAACATTTTTGCAGGTACATTTTTAAATCTTAAAACAAAGGAAATATTTGTAAACAGACTTTTTGGATACATGAGCAGGTTCGTACCACCTATCGTTGGACTGCGACACATACACTTAATCATTTCTTTATTTCTGCCGCAAGTGGGATTTTGTTGCAGCTTTCTTTTTCAATTTAAAGATTTTGCTTTCGACATTGTCAAGTTGAACAAAAAAAATTTGTTCGTATAATTAACTCACGCTCCAAGCAAGGGCGGATCCAGGCTTTTTATCAGGGGGGGTCACACACTTAGATGGAGGCTAACAAAATTTAAATAACATAGTGTGCATCTTAACCTTACGTTTACACATTTCAAGGGCTAAAGTGACAACTTTAGTTATCAAATTATTATAGAACACTGTTTTACAATGAACAGCAATTTATGATGACTCCCTACATTATGAAAGCATTTCAAGATTCCAACAGTTTTCTAAATATGCCATATTTAAGAGCTAAATCACAATAGTTTAAAGGTTTTTTGGTGCATTTCACGCAGAAATATAAGAAACTGTTTCAAAAAGTAGCTTTTTTTTCCAAAAATAATATATACTTTTCTTGTTTCCATTTCTATTAATGCGAAGAACACTACAAAACTTGAAAAATCCAGAAAATGAGAGAGGATCTGATATAAAGAATTGTCGGGCTTTTTTTGACGTAGTTTTTTTTTTAACTCAATTTTCGGGAGTCTATTATTACTATTGCTATCAGTTTGTTTACTCGTATTTTGATCTTAGTCAACAGAACTTAAAAATTGTAGGGAGAAAAATGTTTGGTTCTTGAATTTAGCCATTAGTTTAACAAAAGTGTCACTTTTGCAGTTTTTGGGACATTTATATTATTGAAATTCGTGTTTAAATCTCAGTTCTAGAGCATCCAAAGCAAATTCACTTCAAAAGTAGATTTATTTATTTTTTTAAGATCTTTTGTACTCAACAGAAAAACAATTTTGAAAAAAAAAAATGCACGACTGTGTCGTTAGAACTTTCTAATTTATTCTAAAAAGTCGGTTTAAAAATATTTCCTATATTTTATGATTTAAAAATGTACCTGCAAAATACGTTTTTCTCAAAAATTTAAATGCCATTTTACTTCTTAAAAACTCTAGATTTACTTATTTTTTTTTCAAAAATCATTTTAAATTTTAAATTTTGTCTTAAAAATATTTTTGGTAAGCACTAAATAAAGTGTTTATAAATATACATTTAAATTTCGTTAAAAAATGTTGACCCCTTTCTGAGATATCGAGTTTTGTAAATAAAATTAGTTCCTATTATTTTTTAAAATAAAAAAAATGACATTTTTGATCATGAAAAATCATCATCAATTTGATCATTTGATCATCGACAAGAACTTGCAGAAAAAGAGAAGATCATTGAAATCGGTCCATTAGTTCTTGAGAAAACATAAAAACAAAATAAAGGTTATGAGGGTACCCTTCTGGTGCAATACCAAAATATGTTTTTCTTGTAGAAAGAAGGCAAATTAAGAATACGAAATTTAGAGAAAGTTTTAAAAAAAATCACATATTCACCCTTATTTTGACATTCTCATTCGTTCGAAAGTTATTCGAATCCGTATGATACGTATTTTCACTTTCTAACGATTCGAAAGTTCATTTTAATTCGAAACTAAAGCAAACTTTGACTTTCTAATCATTCAAAACAAACGTCATTTATTAAGCGTTCAGATCATGATGAGAGAATTAAAAGAAAAACATGTAAGTTCTGTTTTTTTTTCCGAAAAATAAAGAAAATGGAATATATTTTTATGAAAATCTGTTGACGTTTTTATTAAAGGTCACAGTCACACTCAAATTGGACAACTATTGAACAAAAGGAAGTTCTTATATAATTAATGGTGGAAGAAAACCGTGAGGTTTTCTTACAAATCGAATCCCCAATCGATTTGATGCATCCATAATTATTCTTCGATTTATGCTGCTTTGATTTTTCATAAATAAAACAATTTGAATTTTTGAAAGACAATTTAAACGATTTTATCGACTGTATTACTTTTTGATTCTCGTTGACAATTGTGAAGTGTGACCAGGTGTGATTCAAATAAAGAAACTTTAAAGTTACATTTTTTTGGTAATACATGTGGGACAAAAGCAAATCGAATTATAAGTACATTAATTATTGTATTAGATTTAAAGGTGCTGAGTTAGCTGTACAAAATTTGTTAATATATTTTTTTTACTTTTCATATCAATAAACTTAAATTTATGTTCCCATATTCAAAGTGTCATTGATGGTTTTTTAAATAATTAACAATCACTAGCACTTAGAACTTTATTAATTTAATTTTTCTCAAGTTAAGGTATTTTTTGTATTCCATCCGATTGTTACAATGAAATTGAAAGTTTGTGGAAAAATTTTAAATTTTGTTACTTTGGTCACACTAAATAAGATCGAAACTTCAAACAGCTAACTTCGAATTCGAGTTCATTCCTGTTCTTTTAATATATTCATTCAACAGTGAACATTATTCGTTAGAATGTCAAAATACAGAAATTTCATTCTAATGAATAGATCTATTCTAACGAATTGGCTATTCATTAGAATGTCAGAATAAGCGTGATTTTAACAAAAAAATTTGTATAGAAAGTTGTGTTATTTTTTTTCGTATTAATAAAATGAAAAAAAAAAACGCCTTACGCTAATCGGCTGAAAAACTTAATTTCAATCAACACAATTGTTTGGACTGCAGAGGCTAGGACAGATAGATAGACATATGGAATCGGGGTACCCACTTTTTTCGACTTCTCTACAATCGTAATGTTATGTTTGATTAAAAGCTCTAGTTCGAATTTTTTTACTAACGCAAAACTTGCTATATAGTTCCTATATTATGTCGCAAGTAAAAATCACTTCAATGATCACTATGTGTGTCAATAAATGTAATAATAAAATTAAAGGCTATAGTTTTAGGAATTTAAAGGCAACTTAATATCAAATTGAGGATCTCTTTTTCAAGGTCTCTTCTTAAGAACCTGAATATTTGATCTTTTTCTTAGTAACAAATTTTATGAAAATAATTTAAAGCATGACTAAAGTTTTTTCAAATTCTAAATTAAGTGAAAGCAATAATTTTAGTTGTTTTTGACAGCGAACCACTTTTTGGTGAATGTAGTTAAATTACTAACAAATTTTAATATGAAATCCTTACTTATACAAATTAACTGTATAAGCTTTATGGCTCATATGACCCCCCCCCTGGATGGTCCATTGGTCAAAAGTTGATGAATGGAATAGGTCTGAATATCCGATTCATATTATGTTCTTCGTCCAGTTTTCAGTTAAAAGTAGTACTTTTAGCAACAAAGTTTAAGGAAGTAAAATACAAATTTTGTTTTCATATACCTAAACAAAACAAATAATTCAAAATATAATGGGGGTCATATCCATTAACGCAATACGATTCGTTTTGAATTGAAGGGAGTTCCTACGGAAAAACAAACAAATTATCTCCCAGGGGTGGTCATGACCCCTACGACCCCCCCCCCTGGATCCGCCATTGGCTCAAAGGGTTTTGTTTACCCTTAATATGCCAAATACACAGTGTTAAAAAAGGAAAATAAGGGTGTCGGTGTACATTGGTTTAGAATTCTTGAACATTGCAATGACAACGAAAAATAGAAGGTAGCAAGGCATCCCACATTCGCTTAGTACGGCTAAAGTACAAATCTCTGTACAGTACGGCTATTATCTCAAAGTGCTTAAAGCAGAAACACCTGCAACCGATGTCAATAATAACCGTTGCAACTATTACCTGTTGTTTCCTGTCAGCTTACCATCAGTCCTTCGTCTTTTGAATCTACAGTAAACACAAGAACATAACAAAAACAAATAAACCTATTTTCATAAACACATTGCGCTCCTATTTATTCCTCAACATTTGCATTTCATTTCCCCGTATTAAACACATTTTACACAAATCCCTATAGGGGCTTAACTCAGTGCCAAATATTATGCATAGTAGGTAAGCCAACTGCAACGTTTTTCTTAAAAGACAAAATTTATGAATAACGATGCCTAAGGCAAGCAGTTTTATGAAGGTTCTACTCATAGGCAGGCCGGAATACACATATGTATGTATAAACCTAAATAAGTAAGTCTGACATAAAGAAGTGCATTATTCTTTCTCCTCTCACAAGTTATGCTATATTCTGGACAAAATAAGTGAGTACAGGACTTCAGGCCAAGGACACTTTTATGCCTAAGTCTAGTATAGGCACTTGTATAACCAAAGAAGAGAGAACGTTTTGCAAACGTTCCGCATTCAAAGTCAAGGACATAATAATTCTGGGAAGAAAAACAAAAATTAAAGGAAAACAAACATCTAATATGTATGTAGTATGTATTTTATTTTATGTATGTGTGGGTTTTGAAGTGTTTTGTATTTCATATATGTACGGATTAGCATAAAACTGAACTTTGAGCTTTTATGTCTAGCCTTTGGTCAAGAGTTTATGTATACGTCATATATCCCATATGCCTGAAAGGATGTTGTTTTTTATTTGATTTTATATTTCAAGCAGATTTGTATTCTCATAAAAAACAGGACAGATATAAAATTCTCAGTATTTAACATCAAAAGGCTTTGAAATTATTTTCTAAGGATTGTAATCATGCTATAATACTCTTAGATTCTACTTTTTACAAGAAAAAAACTTGTCAGGTTTTTCTATCCCACTACAATTTTAGAATCATCAAGCAAGGAGCTTCAAGTTTGCAACACTTACTAAGCTCATTGATGACATATGCACCTTAAAAATGTTAACTAAATTTGTGTTCAATAGCAAAAGTAGTTTTTGAGATACCTTAATTGACTGACTGATCCATCATGAAAATTATGAAGTCGCGTCGCAGAAATTTGAATTGGAACAAATGTAGGACTTGCATGTTGGTTTTCGATTAAGGAGGTATTGTATCCACTCACTTTTTTATACGAGGTATGTGTTTAAGTTACTACTTCTAAGTGTTGTAGAAGAATAAAACAGGTGTACACAAAAAAAAAGTCATAGTCACAAAAATTTTGCGCTCAGGGGGGCGGGCGTGAGGACAACCCACTTTTTGTATGTTTGAAACCATTTATAAGAAAACCGTATTATAATAAACTAAAGCAGAATAGAAGGATGTGTATTTAAAGACAAAAACTATGAAAAAAAAGGGGCTGGGATGCGACCCACACTGAAAACTTCCCATCCCGTCTGTCGATTTGTCTTGCTTCAAAGTTTGTAGGTTTTCGTGTTGGGTTAAAAAAGTTGTCAGTTGAATTATTCTTAAAAATTTTAAAATTACCAACAATATTTTTCATATAAAGAAATAGTTTAGTTTGAAAATCTAGTTTTGTTAAATAGATTTTTAGTCAAAAACAAATGTTTACCAATTTTAGTAGCATTTCTTAAATTTTTACTAATTAGATGAATTAAATTAATTTGAGAGATATCAAGAACCGAACATCAATTTTTACCAAATTTGCGTACTATTTTTTGTAGATTTTATTTTTTTATGAAAAAATGGACTGTTGGATTTTTATAAAAAACCACTGAATATCGAAAACAATATTTTCTGTGAAATAAAAAAAGTTTGAAGACACTATTTTTAATTTTTGAAAAGCTATTTGAGTCGAAAGTAAATTTTTACCAAGTTTTAGTATTGTTTTTTTGTTAGGTTTTTATTTTTTGTAAAAAAACTGTCAATTAGATTTTTATCAAAATTTTATTGAATGTTGAAAACAATTTTTTTTAAAAGATAAAAGCCAATATCTCAAAGTTTTGAAAAGATACTTGCATCGAAAATCAATTTTTACCAACTTTTGTTAAATTTTCTTTTAAGATTTTATTTTTTGTAAGAAAACTATCAATTCGATTTTTTTCAAAATTTTACTGAAGGGTTAGGTTAGGTTAGGTTGAAGTGGCTGTCCAAGATGGAAACGGACACACTTAGGCCAGTTTGATGGCCCATTGTGATACCACATGAATCTTGAGGTTTCTTCCTAAGCTCAATGGAACCAGTTTGAGTCTCTTACGAAACGTGAGAGGCTGCTTATGCCGATATGATTTAGATCGTTTAGATCGTTAAAGAAGAATTCTCCTAGGTAATTCTTGCGTTTTCGAGCCAGAGCATGGCATGTGCAGAGAAGATGAAGAACTGTTTCTTCTTCTTCCTCGTCCATACAGCTTCTGCAGAAGTCATTTGAGAATACGCCTAATCTCATGGCGTGCTTTCCTATTAGACAGTGTCCGGTTATAACACCTATTATCGAGCTTATATGCGATCAGCTTAGAGAAAGCAAGCACCTTGAACATTTTAAATCCAGTGTTGCCTAGATGTTTTTTTGTGATTTGACACTTGGTGATGTTGTTCCACCTGGTGCCTGCCCTCCTCACAGCGTCTTGCATTAGCAAGAGTTTACAAGTAGCGATTGGTATGCCAGTACGTGCCAAACGTGGTAGAATGGGCTGTACTGTACCGTTCCTGGCGAGTTCATCTGCCTTACAGTTACCTGGAATGTCTCTATGGCCCGGCACCCAGCAAAGGTGAATATTAAACTGTTGTGCCATCTCCATTAGAGATGATCGACAGTTCTGGACTGTTATAGAGTTTGTAGAGACAGAATCCAGAGATTTAATAGCGGCCTGACTATCTGAGAAAATACGGATATCAGATGTCGATATCACGTTTTCTTTAAGCCAGGACAAGACTTCTTTTATCGCCAAAAGTTCCGCCTGGAACACGCTACAATGATTGGGAAGGCGGAATGAGAGACTTAATTTCAGTCGTTCAGAGTACACACCTCCACCAACCCCTTCTTTTGTTTTTGATCCATCTGTATAGAAGTGGTTTGACTCGTCTTCCAGGAATGTCCTATCCTCCCAAAAAGATCTGGGAGGTATAGAAATCTGGAAACTTCTGTCGAATTGTAGTTGGGGGATGGTGTAGTCTGTGTGCTTTGGGATTGATTCTAAATAACTAAGAATAACGGAGTGGCCAATGTTGTTGTTAGTCCACTGCGACGAAGCTTTGAGGCGAATAGCAGAACTTGCAGCTATTTGTTTGCTAAAGATGTCAAGAGGTGTTAGGTAGAGTAAGGTGTCCAGTGCCGCAGATGGGGTCGTGCGAAGCGATCCACTTATACATAGGCAAGCTGAACGTTGGACTTTATTTACTTTATCTCGGTTTATACCTTTTTCTAAAGCAGTCCACCATACTGCCACACCGTACATTAAAATCGGTCTGATTACCGATGTGTATAGCCAATGCGTGATTCTGGGTTGCAAGCCCCATTTATTACCGATGGCTTTTTTGCAAGAAAAGAGAGCTACAGTAGCTTTTTTGACTCTTTCCTCTACGTTGCGTTTCCAATTTAGTTTTTTATCTAAGACAAGACCCAGGTATTTAGCCTCGTCTGAGAATTTTAATTGGATTCCTTTAATATGGGGAGGGTTGACAAATGGAATTTTGTATCTCCTCGAAAATAAGACCAAATCGGTTTTGTGTGGGTTAACACCCAGTCCACACCGATCAGCCCAAAGTATTAGTCTATCTAAGGCATTTTGTATGAGTTCTTTTAACGTGTTAAGATGCTTTCCTGAAACTGCTATAGCAACGTCGTCCGCATATGCTATCACTCTGAAACCCTCCGCATCCAGACCAGTTAGGATTTCATTCACCACTAGGTTCCAGAGGAGAGGGGATAGAACACCACCTTGCGGTGTCCCTCTACTAACGAATCGTCTGCCAGAAGAGTTGCCCAGTTTTGAGTTAATTATCCTGCTAGTAAGCATTAAATGAATTAACTCCCGAAGCGAACTCTCTACATTTAGAGATGTTAGTGCAGATGTGATTGCAGATGTGTCCACGTTGTTAAAGGCACCTTCGATGTCAAGGAAAGCAACCATAGTGAACTCTTTATGATGGAGGGAATATTCGACGGTGCGTACTAAGGTGTGTAACGCTGTTTCTACCGATTTACCTTTACAGTAGGCATGTTGAGACGAAGACAGAAGTCTTGTATCAATACTTGCCCTTAAATGGATATCAATCAATCTTTCCAAGGTCTTAAGAAGGAATGATGATAGACTTATAGGTCGTAGATCTTTAGGATTAACTTGCGAGCATTTACCTGCCTTGGGTATAAAAACAACTTTAACTTCTCGCCATGCCGAGGGAACATGGACCAGGTAAAGACAGCTGGTAAAAATTGCCTCAAGGATTGGTGCAATTATGTCAGAAGTCTTTTGTAGCTCGGCTGGTATTATTCCATCTGGTCCTGCAGATTTAAATGGTTTGAAGCTGTTGAGAGCCCATTGTAGCTTGTCCCTTGTGATCAGACCTTGTGGATATGTTGTATTGGGACTTGAACGTATATAACCGTTGCAAGTCTCGGTAAGAGAACTTCCAGGAAAATGAGTATCCAGTAGTAAGTTCAGCGATTCATTACTTGAATTTGTCCAGGAGCCGTCTGCATTTTTCAAGCAGCTTGGCATCGCTGGATTAGTTGAAAGAATTTTCCGTAACCTAGAGGCTTCAGAAGTTTCTTCTATCGTGCCACAGAAGGATCTCCAAGAAGATCGTTTAGATTTCCTTAGTGCCTTCTTGTAAATTCTTAGGGATTCTTTGTAAGAATCCCAGTGAGAGGCTAGTCTTGCGGCTTTGGCTCGGTTGAAAAGTTTCCTGCATTCTTTCCTGAGCGAGTCAAGCTCTGAGGCCCACCATTGTGGTTTCCTCTTTCCTCTTATGTGTATAAGTGGACAAGCAATTTCTAGCGATCTGTTCATAGCTGAGGTAAGTTCATTGACTTTGTTGTCAAGTTCATTAGCGTTAGAGGAAGGACAAGATAGTCCAGGTTTTAGTAAACTCTGTAATGAGTTCCTGTATGAAGTCCAATCAGTTTTCCGATAATTTCGAAAAGCCAATGGACTAGGGTTATCATCCACATTGATATTGAACTGGATATATCTATGATCAGAGAACGAGTGTTCTTTGGATACTTTCCAGTCCAAGATCATATGGTGTATAGTATCTGAGACAAGAGTTATGTCTAAGACTTCTTGTCGAGTTTTAGTTATGAAGGTTGGTTCATTTCCAACATTACTTACTAAGAGGTTAGTACCAAGAATATAATCAAAAAGAGACTCACCTCTGTCGTTGATATTGGTACTTCCCCATACCGTATGATGAGCGTTAGCATCGCTCCCAATAATTAGGCGGATCCTTTGCCTTTCCGCTTCAGCGACGACTTTCTCCAGGGTTTTTCCAGGGAGAGGGCCAAGGTGGTCATGGCCAAGATACGCCGACACTAGCCAGAAACTTCCTTTGGTTGTTTCCAGCCTAGCTACGGTGGTATCTTTGTCACTGAAATGATGGAGTAAAAATACATTAATGCTACGTTTCACTAGTATGCAAGATCTAGGTTCACCTTTATCTGTCACACACAGTGTGTAGTACCCAGGAGTCCTGAGTCCTCGAACAACGGATCTCACAATCCATGGCTCTTGGATCAGGACAATGTCTTCCCCGTTTCTTGCCAGCCGGAGAAGAAGTGAGGCCGAGGCCTTTACGGAGTGCTGGAGATTAATCTGTACTAACTGCAGCATTTTGGCTACAATTAGGCAGATCAACCTCCACCACGGTTTTGTTCTGATCCTCTGAGTCTGAGGATGAACCCAAGAGTTCGTCCTCACTCAAAAGGATCATGTTGAGGTCGTCCTCAGTCTCCATTAAGGATGGACTGTCTACGACTTTTGTAGAGGGTGGGGTCGCTATTGGAGAGGGCATTGGTGCATCGTCACCTTCAGTTAAGAGAGAAGACGATGTCCCAGGCCCACCAACCGCTAGTTCACCCTCGGTTGTTTTTGGAGGCCCGCTTTCCGCGTTAACCTCATCTTTTTTATAGACTCGAATTTTAATGGTTTCGAAGCCATAGTTTATCGAGCCCTCGTTTATGGCTAGAGGAGCCAAAGATTCCTTATTGAGTACCAAAATGGCGCTCCTATAAAGATTCTTTACCTCCTCTAGCTTGGCTATCTTCCAGTTGTGCGTCGGAAGGGACGGGTTGCAAACTCTGATCATCTCGAGAATTTCATCGATACCGGCAGGTTCCATTGGGATCCAAATGCGGGCTCTAGGTCTGCTAGGAATGTCTTCCTTAGCGACTACCTCGAGCTTCGCACCTGGCCAAACTTCACCTAACCGGCTGACAGCGAGCTTATACATTTCACAAGACCTCTGATCGCCACAAACCATGAGTTTTACGTGGCCTTGATGCCAACCCCCATCGCTTATGGAAGGAAGTGGTCCTGGAAGCTCCCTTAAAATGCTTAAAAAGCCACCCGAGAGCTTAACCTTGACCAACTGCCAACGATCAGCCGATATTGTTCCATCATCATCACTCCTGTCAATGACCGCAACCACGACTTTGCCCTTCGCGACGTCACTGAAACTGGCTTTCTTGATGGGATTGAGGGGAGTGCTGGTGTTGTGCACCCGAGGCCGTTTTGGTGTCGGTACGGCCCCCTCGAGAGACCTTTCTCGTTTGGACGTAGAGTCCTTACTGGTCTTAGTTGTAGCAAGTATGCTTTTTGCCCATTCGACGCTAGCGGTTTGCTGCGGTGTCCTTTCAGCCCCCGATGATGCACCAGAGGCCTTCAGGATTTTCGCCGCTTGCCGCCTTTGCCTATATTGGCTTTTCGAGAGTTTCCCCTTTCTCTCATTAGTAGTGGTAGGGCCATTTTTCACAACCCTGCCACTACTGAAATTAGGTATCACTACCTTCCTATCCTCGTTGCTGCCAGCTGCAGAGGAGGGTCCATGGTTAGCCACTACTCCCTTCTCTGTGCTGGCCGCAAGAGATACGGCAACAGGCTTTGACGCCAAATTGCCGCCCGGTCCTGAAGAGATACCGGTCTCATCATCCTTTAAATTTTTGTTTTTTGTTTTTTCCATTTTAATCCCACGAGTTGCGAAGAAAAGAGGTCCGTCTGCACAGAGATTCGCATGTACAGATAAGGCTAGTTAATCCGGAGGTCGCCAGGTATCCGGATACTCCGTTAGAGACTGGGCTATTTTTGAATTGGGCCCCCAGCCAGGCTGATCATCGGCACGGGTCGTTTAACACCTTAGATCCAGCCCAATAAAGATAAGAGGTGGTAGGGAAGGAAGAGATAGGGTTAGGAATCAGTTGATGTTAATTCATCATTCTGATATGGGAGGAAAAGATTGGGATTCGGTAACAGCAATTCAGCTAATTTACCTAGAGTGAGAAGGAGCATAGGAGATAGGAGCGCTGTCTAGCTTTTTCGCCATTACAACGTGGGAGGTGGGATGGGAGTTGGTGACATAAACGTTGGCTGGTATGCCTTGTTTATGTGGGAATGGATGATGATTTTGGGAAAGGTAGAGGGATAAGAACGTCCTTTAGTTTCGGGACTCATCTGGAGAAAATTCTCGAGAATCATTGACCCTACTCAGCTTCTACAACTCGACAAGTTCGACGTTCAGAGTAGAAGAAAATTTTACTGAATGTTGAAACCAATATTTTTTGAAAGATAAAATTAGTTTTAAGCCAATATCTCAAAGTTTTGAAAAGATATTTGAGTCGAAACTCAATTTTTACCAACTTTGAGTAATGTTTTTTTTTAGGTTTTTATTTTTTATAAAAAAACTATCAATTCGATTTTCCTCAAAATTTTACCAGATGTCAAAAACATTATTCTTCGTTGCACAAAATTGTTTTGGAGATAAAATCATTTTGTTTCCGTAAAATTTTCGAGGTGACAAATTTTTTTTTTCAGTTTTTTTTTATTTATAAACAAAACTGTTAACTGGATTTTTCAAAAAATATACTTGTTTGGTATCACGTTACAATATATAACATAAAATTTAATTCAAGTCTCTAGCATTTTTGGTTCGTAAGATATTAAGGGTTAACCAAAATGTTCACCTTTTTTTTAAACTGCTATGGTAAAAAAAAAACACCCACGCAATTTTCTTGAGAGCCCTTTCTGCATCTTTCTGCCTTATTATCTGTATAACAAAATTTATTTGAAGTCGATACCTCTTCTGGTTCTTGAGCATACGGACATACGGACGTACGTACACACGCACGCACAGACATCTTTCTAAAAATCTTTTATTTCGACTCTAGGGACCTTGAACGTCGAGAAATGTCAAAATTTTCAATTTGACAAATCGGACCCATTACAATAACTTCCTATGGGAAGTTAAAAATATTAATGTTTGAAAATATCATCGACATTCAAACTCATCTGAAAGGCTTATCTATTCCATTATGTATTGAATATAATATTTTTATAATTGTAAGCCCTTTCCCCTTCTCAAATTTTTCAGGCTTCGAAGGCCGTTGTGATTTGTGGATTATTCACCAGCGATTTCAGAAAATATCACATGAAAAAGACATTACGAGGTTGAATCGGGAGACCTTTGTTGCAAATTCTTAGAATCTCTAGCTATTTCAACGTGACCGTGAGCTGTGTAGCACGTAGCGCTTTTCTGTTGAACTAAAATATCGTTGACAACCATATCATTTAATTCAGACCAAAAGAAATTGGTTATCCCGGACCTATAGTGCTCGCCCTTGTTGATGATAGAAATATAGGACAGTGACTCCCCGGGACTAAAATTCACACCAAACCCTGATTGGCAAAGTCCGAACAGGACATCCATTTTAAAATACCTACATAATTTGGACGTGGTGTGTAATTAAACTTGAAAACCCCCGATGATCGTACTATGTATATATTTTATATACAAATATGACAGCCAATTTGACAGATGTAGGTTCAACAACATGGCCGCTATAAGGGGCCAGTTATAGCTATCTTGGATTTTCATCATTGAAACCAATCATTGGAATTGTTTGGCAATTCGTTTATAGCCATCATTAAAAATTTCAGCCATTGTAAATAATTTCCTGATTGAAATCCAATGACAAATTTTTACTAACAGAAATGTCATTGGAATTGCGTGAAATTGAGTGGGTGGTTTTTTTTTCCATAGCACTTTAAAAAAAGAGGCTGGGATGCGACCCACACTGATAACTTACCACTCCGGCTGTCGATATGTCTTGCTTAAAAGTTTGTCTATATGTATCAATTTTTACCAAATTTACGTACTATTTTTTAGATTAGATTTTTATAAAAAAATTACTGAATCCAAAACAATATTTTCCGTGAAATAAAATAAATTTTAAGCCAATATTTTTAATTTTAGAAAAGCTATTTGAGTCGAAAGTAAATTTTTACCATGTTTTAGTATTTTTTTTTTTTAGGTTTTTATTTTTTGTAAAAAAAAACTGTCAATTCGATTTTACTCAAAATTTTATCGAATGTTGCAAACAATATTTTTTATAAGATAAAACTAGTTTGAAGCCAATGTCACAAATTTTTGAAAAGATATTTACGTCAAACAACTATTTTTACCAACTTTTGTTAAATTTGTTTAGGTTTTTAATTTTTTGTACAAAAACTGCCAATTCGATTTTTCGCAAAATTTTCCTAATGTTGAACAAAATATTTCTCACAATTTAAAATTAAATAGAAGCCATTATCTCAAATTTTTGAAAAGATATTTGGGTCGAAAATCAATTTTTACCAACTTTTGTTAAATTTTTTTTTGGTTTTTAATTTTTTGTACAAAAACTGTCAATTCGATTTTTTTCAAAATTTTACCGAATGTTGACAACAATATTTTTAAAAGATAAAATTAGTTTAAAGCCAATATCTCAAAGTTTTGAAAAGATATTTGAGTCGAAAATCAATGTTTACCAAATTTTTTTATTCTTTTGTAAATTTTCATTTTTTGTAAGAAAACTGTCAATTCAATTTTTCTCAACACTTTTCAGAATGTTGAAAACATTATTTCTTATAAGATAAAATAAGTTTGAAGCCTTAATCTCAAGTTTTTGAAAAGATATTTGAGTCAAAAATCAATTTTTACCAACTTTTATTAATTTTTTTTAGGTTCTTATTTTTTGTAAAAAACTGTCAATTCGATTTTTCTCAAAATTTTATAAGATGTCAAAAACATTATTCTTCGTTACATACAATTATTTTGGAGATGAAATCATATTTTAGTCGTAAAAATTTTTTTTCAGTTTTTTTGATTTATAAAAAAACCGTTAATTGGATTTTTTCCAAAAATATAATTGTTTTGTATCACGTTACAATATATAATATAAAATTTAATTCAAGTCTCTAGCGTCATTGGTTCATGCGATATTTAGGGTTAACCAAAATGTTCACCTTTTTTTAAACTGCTATGGTAAAAAAACCACCGACGCAATTTTCTTGAGAGCCCTTTCTGCATCTTTCTGCCTTATTATCTGTATAACAAAATTTATTTGAAGTCGATATCTCTTCTGGTTCTTGAGCTATGGACGACGAAAAAAACGTCGCGAACGTACGGACGTACGGACGTACGTACACACGCACGCACAGACATCTTTCTAAAAATCTTTTATTTCTACTCTAGGGACCTTGAAACGTCGAGAAATGTCAAAATTTTCAATTCGACAAATCGGACCCATTACAATAACTTTCTATGGGAAGTTAATAAAATCTACAAAAAATAGTACGCTAATTTGGTAAAAATTGATGTTCGGTTCTCGAACATCTCGTGAACAATAGAAGATATTGACTTGAAATTAGTTTCATTTAACCAATTTATATTTGTTTATATTAGAAATGCTACTAAAATTGGTAAAAATTGGTTTTCAACTAAAAATCTCGTTAATAAAACTAGATTTTGAAATATAACTATTTCATTATATCCCCCTCACGGTTTTCGCCTTGTTGTGGCGAGGGGGCTTACGTCTAACTCTTCAGCAATCCAGCTGCGGAGTAAGACAACTAAGAAAACCACCAAAAGCAGAGATGTTAATCTAATAAATATGGATAAAAGTTTACTGAATGAAGAAAATCGAACGGGGATATACGTTCAAGTGTCGGCAGAAGTCACGGCTGCCGGCGAGGGCTTGGCTTCGCAAGAAGCTAAGTCGCCAGTGACAAAAGTAAACTTAGAGAAAGAAAAACGAGAGCTAAAAAGACAACCGGTCATTCTCTCAGTAGATCTCCTTCCCGACATAGATGGTTTAACCACATGGTATAAAGAATACAAGGTATGCTGTATATGAGATGATAGGTCGCCATCTTGTATTCGTGTGACGTCATTGCGAGTGACAGCCAGTTTTGTGCGGTTTTTACTTCTTAATGTTTTGGTTGATTTCATTTGCGAAAGTAAATAGATAGTGTGCTCTTGAAAAATATAAATAATTGTAACTTCTTTTTAAATAAACAAACTATTTACATAAATGTAAATATGCCAAATTATTGTTGTGTGAAAAATTGCAAAAATTATTCAAACAACAAAAACTGTGAAAACATGAGATTTTTTTGCTTCACAGCTACCAGCTTTGCACGAATATGCTCGTTGCATTTTAAAGAAGACGATTATTGTCTTAAAGATAAACTTATGGATGTGCCATTGCCTAAATCAAAACTTGATCCGAAAGCCGTACATCTCAGAAACATACCTGAAAGTTGCGGTGACAATGCGCTTGCTTTATCAAGGGCTCTTAGGGCGGACAAAAGGAACAACCGAAGAACTGTGGCAAGTTGCCTCCAACATTATGAAGAGAAAGAAAATATTTCACCCAATATGCAAGAACAAAATATGCAGCATGTTGTCGAGATGGAAAATTCAATTTCAACTCAAACAGAGTAGGTTCATTTTTATATTAAAATATTAAAAAGCATTGTGTTAAATCAAAATTTTGTTATATACAGAGTTGATATGGAGTGTAGCAAACAGCTTCAAATAATCGAGTTGGAGAAACAGTTGCAGCTTTGCCAAAAAGAAAAAAACAATTGGAAGAAGATAACTGCAAGCTCCGCAACCTTGAAAGCTCTGTTGCATCTATTTTTACTGATGGCCAAATCAAACGACTAAAGAATCCCAAGAAGAAATTGAACTGGACACTGGATGATATATCGTCAGCGATTTGTCTACATTCTGCAAAAAAAAGCAAACCTCATTTACATGGGTTGATGCAATATCTGAAGGTGGTCTGCACAAACCATCTCCAGAATTTATGGAAAAAATTGTTGCTCTTGAAAACATATTTATTAAAATCAATAGCAATAAGATACATGTGATAAGTGATTACTTAAAGTTTCACTTAAAAAACTGTGATGATGTAAATTTACCTGAAAAGATTAAACTTTTGTTCTTTAGATGTAGACTTTATTTTAGAATAGTCTTTAAATAATACTAATAACGAAAAAAAGAAACAAACGTACAAAAAAAATAAAAACTATTACTTAAAAGAGAAATACCTAGTTTATCTTCTTATTTCAAAGTTTTACATCTATAGAAATTGAAAACCGAACTCAATTCACCCACTAAATATTTATAAGAAAATGGGATTTCTATAGTTTCGATTTCCTCTTTTCCTTTCCTATATCCACATATTCTACAAGTTTCCGAAGTGGCTACAATTCCAATATCTGTTGACTTGGTTACCTTGTTCAAGGGCATTCTTGGTTGTAAATTTTACAAAACAAACAAAATTGGTTTAAATAGAATTTCATTATTTAATTTAATTATTAATTATACCTTGAGAAGATCAAATTTATCAAATAACCACAAGATAATTTCCTGAATCCTGAGAATTTTTGTTCAATAATCGTTCGCACTTTTTCTTCATGAAATGTTTGGCCATCTAAAACTATAGATAATTAAACATTAATCTAATTTAACAATATGTTTAACCATATTATGAACCACCTCCGTTATAACTCTTCTTCAACCAAAATAATACAATAGGCCAGGGATTAACTAAGCACTTAAGAATCACTAAGGACTTTTTAACATTATCAATTTGAGGTGATGCTGGTCTTTGCAGAACATATAATAATATAAATGAAATAAATTATTAATGTTTCAATTCTCAATAACAAATAAATTATTGTTTAGTTTTTTTCAATCTGCCGATTGAGAACCAAAGAATATCAAAGAACATCATAAATAAGAAAATTCACTCGCAATGACGTCACGATTCAGTCGACCAGAACTGTCAAGCATACCTTGTATTCTTTATACCATGGTTTAACCATCAAAGGTACGGAGACCTCGGACAGACCTCCTTCCATAGGTAGTCAAACCGAGGACGAGCTACTGATGGAACCGAGTCAAGAAGAGACTATGCTGAAGTCTGCTGCACCCCTCAAAGCTTTGAGGCAACGCAGCAACTACAGATCCTCCAAAAGATTCGTGAAAATGACCGAGTTGAAAGACCCTGCGACGCTCAGTTCGAGAGACAAAGCTCTCCTAAAAAAGCATAAGAAGCTAGTTAGGAACTTTGAGCGGCAGCTGGCAGAGACTGTCACTGCACCCAGGGAAATAGCAGAGGAAGTGAATGCCAAAGAGTCGGAGAGCAAAGGAGTAGATGCTGCCAAATCTAGGTCTGTCCCTAAAAAGGCAAACCGTGAACAGGCTGGCAATAACTCGACCGCTCGGAACGACAAAGGTAAAGTTCAGGCGACTTCCAGTAAGAAACAGCAAGCCAACGCTAGGAAAGACCAAGCACCGGCAAGCACCTCTTCTGGAACGAAACCAGGAACGTCCAAGAGACAAAGATCGGAGGAGACAATCAAGCAAGACGGTGCTAAAAAACAGAAAACCAGCAGCTTCGACACCACCCCGATCGACCTACAAATCGCCATTATAAGCCGTGACGACCCAGGTGGGAAAATCTCGGCAAAAAACTAGCTTCTTGTGGAAAATGAGATCCTTAAAGCTATGATGGCAGCATCAGAGAACGATAGTTCTGAGGACTATATCTTTGATGGTGCCGGATGGCGGCGAGGAGTTAAAGTGGTCTGCTGCGGTGACCAGAAATCACGGGAGTTCCTGAACCGTACAATCGCCAACATTGGCGAACTATGGGAAGGTTCCTCCCTTGAGGTTCTACCCGCCGCAGCTCTACCACTCCGCCAGCAGTTTAGCATCTGGATCCCCCCTCCTGCAGAACATGAGGACGCAGCCATTATTAAGCTGTTGGCGAAGCAGAACAAAGAGCTTCCCATTTTAGAATGGAAGCTCCAACATTCAAGAAAGAGTCATGGAGGCGAAGGGAAGGACCTCTTGTTTGTGGCAGACAAGAAATCTGACCTTCTGCTGAGAGAAAGAAAAGACGTGTTGAGATATGGTCTCGGAACCGTAAAGGTTAAGAGGCATGAAGGCAAAGGGGAGTCAAAAGCTGCAAGTGGTGCAAATAAACCTGCACCACGCTAAAGCAGCAACGTACGACCTTACGCTCTACATGTCTCACGAGAACGTGGATGTGGCCTTGATCCAGAAACCATGGTTAGGCAAAAACCGAATCCGTGGGTTGAGGTCAAAACACTACAACCTTTTCCATTCCACGTCAGATGAAGGTAATATTAGAAGTTGTATCCTAGTGAAAAAATCAATTAACGCTTTCTTCCTATCTAGGTACAGCAACAAGGACAACACGGCAATCAGCGTCGAATCGAATGAAGGAAACTTCATTTTAGCGTCGACGTACATGCCGTACGAGGAGGAGAGCCCACCATCAAAAACTGTCCGTGATCTTGTGGTCCATGCCACAGCAAGTGGCACACCTTTGGTGGTAGGATGTGATGCCAACGCTCACCACACTCAATGGGGCTCAAAGGATATCAATAAAAGGGGTGAGTCAATTTTTGAATATATTCTCTGTTCTAATTTATCGATATGTAATAGGGGCAATCACCCTACCTTTCGAAACAAAAACAGGGGGGAAATCATAGATTTGACCCTTATTAGCAATAATAGTAAAATTTCAGTTGAAGACTGGAGAGTCTCACCTAAAGAATCTTTTTCGGATCACTTTAGGATACTCTTCTCTATAGACAGGAACTTTACTGAAAAGAAACCTTACAGGAACCCAACTAGAACGAATTGGACAGAGTACGAAAAATGGATGGAAGACTGTATTGATCCACCAGAGGACAATACAAGTCTAAGCACTTCAACCATTGACACTGTTGTCCAAAACTTGTCTAGCAAAATGAGAATGTCTTTTGAAAAACACTGCCCTTTATCTCGTTCCAATAACTCCACTAACCCACCCTGGTGGAATGGTGCATTAAAGAAACGTAGAACAGAGGTTAGAAAACTTTTCAATAAAGCTAAACTGAGTAAATTAGAAGAGGACTTGAAGTCTTATAGAGCCGCACTTAACACTTACACCAAAGATTTAAGGAAGGCCAAAAAGGATTCGTGGGCTAAACATTGTGAATCCATTGAAAAAACAAGCGAGGCGGCAAGGCTCCGTAGAACCCTGGCCATTACTCCCACGATCCCGGGGTACATAAAACACCCTGATGGATCATGGTCGAACTCGAGCCTAGAAACGCTTGAACTCTTCATGGAAACTCATTTCCCCGGTTGTAAAAACCCAGAAAGTTCTGATTGCTTGCAATCGAACACGCTGGATTTTACTCACACGGAATCAAATTTAGAACTAAATCAGATTATTACTGAGCAAAAGATTATCTGGGCAATAAACTCGTTCAAACCCTACAAATCAGCGGGACCAGACGAGATTTTCCCAGCTCTTCTTCAAAATGCTCTCAAAGTAATAACTCCGTGCTTAGGGTAATCTTCATAAGTTGTATTAAACTTAGATACGTCCCTAATAGCTGGAAAAAGGTCAAGGTAGTCTTTATCCCAAAAGCAGGGAAACCGACTCACTCGACCGCTCAGGATTATAGACCAATAAGTCTCTCTTCGTTTCTCCTTAAGACACTGGAGAGGATAATTGATCTACGTGTTAGAGAACTTCTCAACGAAAACAACTTGTGCAGCTACCAACACGCTTACCTTAAAGGTAAATCAGTGGAGACTGCTCTGCATGAAGTAGTTTCACATATTGAGAAAAGTCTTAAACACAAAGAATATACACTGGCAGCATTTCTTGATATCGAGGGTGCGTTTAATAACGTTAAAACGGAATCGATCAAGACTGCCTTAGTTGAAGTTGGAGTTGAATCTGTCATTGTCGATTGGATCTTCACCATGTTAAATGGCAGAATTATCAACTCTCAAATAGGAGTTAGCACTATCGAGAAAACAGTTACTAGAGGCACACCACAGGGAGGAGTCATCTCACCCCTGCTCTGGATCCTCGTAGTCAACAAAATTCTCACAAAGTTCAAAGATCAGGGCATTAAAATAGTAGCATATGCAGATGACATAGTGGTTTTGGTATCAGGCAAGTTTCTTACCATCATCAAAAACATTATGGAAAATGCATTAAAGGATTTATCTTCTTGGGCAACTAAGAACGGTCTCGGGGTCAACCCCACCAAGACAGAGCTAGTCTTGTTCACGAAGAAACGGAAACTGGAGGGCTTCAACCCTCCCAAACTAAATGGTATTCCTCTAAAACTTTCTAAGGAAGCTAAATTGACTCCAAGCTTACATGGAAGCGTAATACGGAGGAAAGAATGAAAAAAGCATTATGTGCATTCTACACATGCAAAAGACCTTCGGTGTACGTTGGGGTATGCGACCGCAAGTCATCCAATGGATGTACACAGCGATTGTCAGACCCATTCTTATCTATGGCTCTATTGTATGGTGGAAGGCGGTGGAAAAATCAAGCTATCTCAAGAACCTGAATAAGGTACAGAGACTAGCTTGTATAGGAATAACAGGGGCTCAAAGATCCACACCACAAGCTGGATTGGAAATGATCTTGGACCTCCCGGCTCTGGATGAGTTCATAAGGTGCACGGCACCCAAAACTGCAATTCGTTTAAGAGAATTGTGTTTTTGGAGGCAGAGCACTTATGGCCACGGGTCAATCTTACAAAGTTATGACACGATTCCAGGACTGAGGGAGACCACCGATTATATCCCCCCCTTTACTAGATTTCGACAGGAAGTTTTCTATTTTCATACCAGACAGACAGGGTTGGGATCCTAATTCACTTATAAGTAAACAGGGTATCCCTTTCTACACTGACGGTTCAAAAATGGAATCAGGAACAGGTGCTGGAGTGTTTTGCCAATCTCTAAACATCAGAGCGTCATATACACTCCCGGCTGACTGTAGTGTCTTTCAGGCCGAGATCTTTGCCATTGGAAAAGCAGCTGAACTGGCACATCAAGAAAATCTAAGCTCTTCGGAGATTACTTTTTTCGTGGACAGCCAGGCTGCTATCAAAGCCTTAGCCAGTGAGACCATAAGATCAAAAGCAGTTTTAAACTGTAAGAAAGAATTAAACAAAATCTGCCACACTAACCAGGTAAAGCTCTGCTGGGTTCCCGGACATAGCAATATAGAAGGGAATGATATAGTAGATGAACTAGCCAGGAAAGGGTCAGAAGCAGACACCAGTAGTAGCGACCATTCAGTCAGGGGACCACTCGTCCCGATTGGGGTACTCAAGAGGAAGATAGACCTTAAACTAAAAGAGAAAATCAATATCTCCTGGAAATCCAGGGACGATTGTGTAATCTCTAAAAGTTTATGGCCTAACACAAATGAAAAGGAAACTCGGTATATTCTATCGCTGAGTAAAAAGAACATTAAAATCCTGATAGGTGTACTAACAGGTCATTGCGCCATTGGCACAATGGCTAACAGAATAGGGGCATTTGCACCCGATTTTTGTAGGAGCTGTCAGGATGAGGAAGAAATGGAAACCATTAAACACCTGCTCTGCGACTGTCCGAACCTCCAAACCAGCCGACTCCGTCATTTCGGAAACAGGTTTGTTGGAGAACTGGATGATCTAGCACAGGTCTCAATGGCTAGCATGAGGAAATTTATAGATAGCACAGGCTGGTTCGTCAACGAGCCAGTCTACGCTAATCGACAGAATTGAGGAACATCGTTGCTAAAATTTTTACTTTTACAGGGGATCACAATGGACCAGTAGGCCCCCGTGTACGCAACAGCTTCATGCTGTGCACACCCCTTGCAACCTAACCTAACCTAACCTATTTCATTATATGCAAAATATTGTTGGTAATTTTAAAATTTTTAAGAATAATTCAACTGGCAACTTTTTTAACATAACACGAAAATCTAAAAACTTTTAAACAAGACGATTCGACAGACGGTATGGGAAGTTTTCAGTGTGGGTGGCATCCCAGCCTCTTTTTACTGAAAGAAATCTGTCATTGGAATTGCGTGAAATTGGAACACAAATCAGTTTAACGATCCGTTTCACTTTTGAATATAAAAGTATCAGCTGTTGAGGAAAATGAATTTCCGTCCGAAGAACTGAAAAATACATTTAAAACATACAACATTTAAACTTTTTTACTTAAAAATTCTGTGTGGGATTTCTGTTCCATCAGTATATAATTTGTATTTCTAATCAAAGGGAAACACACTCAAATATCCATACACAACATTTTCCGGATTGATTTCAATGAAAACTATAACTGGCCCCTAAATTGTATAGTTCTGAAGTTCGCATTGGATGAACCTTCAGTTAATCATTTTGGCCCTTAGCTCTGTTACTGCCAGAATAAAGAAAGATTGACTGTCTTTAACGATAGTCTTACTTTTTGCTCTTAATTTTACATTTTCCCCCGGAATTATTCTAAATACCCTGAAGGTTGAATTTCTACACCGCACCGTCTAGAACCAATAGATTTCAAATATGTTCAATAAAAAAAAAACCTTGGGAAGTCAGAATAAAAAATAATATTCTCTCGATTGCAACAAAAAAAAAAAGTTAAAATCATTTCCTATTCCTTTACAAAAATTAAAATGACTTTTAATTGTGGGTGCTTTTGCGTGTCGGTAAACCGCAAAGACAATTTGTTAGAACTTTCAACATCAGCACAAAAAAACATTCTGCTCTGTCTGATCCTTTTAAAAAGAAAATATTTTCCACTTTATACTACTTGTACATATGTACATACATTAAAGAATGCACTATACTCGTATAAAACTTTAATATGTTGTATATAAATATGATAAAAGCTTCTGGCTATTTCTATGATTTGAATGCTATAGGTTTTCTTTTATGTTTTCTTTTATTATTTGTTTTTTAAATATTATTTAAATTTTTTTTTATTTCAGTTTATACTTGTTATATTCCAGGTCAAGTGGGCCTTTTCTACACTTCAGAAAGTGCATGGACTTCCACACTTGAAGCGGAAAAAGTAATTTCCCAAAGAGAAAAACTGAATTAAGCTCTAAAGTTATGCAGTGCTGGGTTTTGTATCAAAGGATTAATAGAACAAACAGGCGCCATTTTGAAAAGTTTAAAAATCCTGGAGAATAACTTGGGTTTTTTTTTCAAACGAGTATCTTATGACTTCCATCATAGAAAAGAAAGCTAAATATTGCACCTGGCATAGACCAACTTTCTTGCTACTTCCCTTTGATTTAATGAAGGAAGCACTATTTTGGCCAAAAAACGAAAAGTACTATCGTTTTAAAATTAGAACTTAAGGCGAAAGTTTGAATTGTAAAAGCTATTTGAGTTTTCCAAGAACTAAAACCTCCAAGTGAAAACACTCAAAAACACAACATTTTGCTGTCCACTGTATGGCATACATTATTATGACGAATGGAAATCAATTCGCTCCTGGCATGGCAGTATGGAGAAAATTGTATACAAAAATATAGATAGAGTGAGAAAGATTCTTCATTTTCTTCATCCATATCCGGTAAAATGTTTGCTTTACCAGGCGTAAAGCACAAGTGTCATGTATAATGTAGATACGGACTCTAGTGAAGGCTTTATATCTATGATGCAAAAACAAAAAGGAACCTAACTGAAGGATGTTAGAATCGAGTTGTAAATGGAAATGGAAAAATTAAAAACGAGAAGAAATAGAAAAAAAAAAACAAATCCACTTCTATCTTGATGTTGAAGGAGAGCAGAAGGAGAGAGGTTAGAGATATAGTGAAGGCGAAGGTTGATAGTTGAATTTTTGTTTGACCATTAGGCAGGTAGCTTTAGTATATGTATGTATTTTAAAAAATTAACCCATTTACCCACTTTTCCCAATTAGAAAATCTTTTCGTTTTAAAGGCTAACTCTATAAAGCTTTTTCTCATATTTTGTTTGCATACACAGTCCGATGTTTTCTTGATGAATTTCGTATCCAGAACTAATGTCCATAGTGCCCCACTATATCATCAGAATCAAATTAATTTAAATTGTCATTGAAACATCAAGAGTATATCTCTATTCCAGGATAGGCAGAGATACTCAGGTACTCATCAATGTAGTCAGTATAAGGTACATCTAGAGAGGACAAGGTACATAAATCTTGTGTCTGTTATATTGATGATTTTCAGATGGTGACCATCCGGTCTGTATAAAAGGAATCAGTCAAAAAAAGATGACTTCTTCAGAAGTTCGGTGTGATGTTAAAATGTAAAAATGCTTGAAAACTCGAGTTTCCTAAAACTCAAAATCCAAGAAACATACAATTCCCAATTACGATATTATTATAGTTTATAATTTTTCCGAGGCGTTAAGAACTGAGTTAAATTTTCTTAACTCGAATTTCTTACTTCCTATTGGAATTAATTGCAAGCCCACCGAATTATCCAATTGACGATGGAGCGTTGAAAGTTTTATATAAAAAGTTAAGTTAAGAAAAACACTGCATTAGATACAAAGGTTACATCTATACAATTAATATTATAAGAACAGTGGATTGAATGAATGAATTGAATCTATAGTTTTGAATACCAATTAATAAATCCGTTTAAGTTTGTTTGCTTTGTTTATTTTCATGAACTTTCACTATTTAGATATTTTCACTATTTAGATAGTATTTTTTTAATAAAAAGGAATTAGCAATTTACTATTTATAGCAAAAAGAAAAGAAAAGTTAACAATTTTGTACTCGCTTAGTAAATTGCTAAATATATATTTTGAAAATTTATACTTAGTAACCCCTTAACAATGAGTTCTTTAAACATTTAAACGTAAAGGGTGTCCCAAAATTAACGCAAGATTTGAATTTGCCGCCATTTGTGCAGTGAAGTGTTGGCAACCCTGAAAAAAAGCAATTTGACAGCTAACAGTATAGGGTTATTAAAAATTGAGCGTTACACGATAGAACAACGTGTCTTCATTATTAAAGAATATTTCAAAAATAGTGAAAGCTTGGCGGCTGATTTTTCATCCTAAGCGATGAAGCACATTTTCATCTTGATGGCTTTGTCAATCGCCAAAATTGCCGCATTTGGGGTTCGGAGAACCCACATGTGATTGTCGAAAAACAAATGCATCCACAACGCGTGACTGTATGGTGTGGATTTTGGGCTGGAGGCATAATTGGGCCATATTTTTTTGAAAATGATGCTGGTCAAGCAGTGACTGTTACTGGTGCTCGATATCGCGACATGATTACACAGTTCTTTCTGCCAAAATTGGATGATATTGATGTGTCCAATATGTGGTTTCAACAAGACGGTGCCACATGTCATACAGCCCGTGAAACAATTCAATTACTGCATGAGACATTTCCAGGTCGTGTACTCTCTCGTTTCGGTGATCAAAATTGGCCTCCTAGATCGTGTGATTTAACACCATTAGACTTCTTTTTATGGGGTTATTTGAAATCACAAGTCTATGTCAACAAGCCCACAACCACCCGTGCATTAAAGGAGGAGATTCAACGCTGCATCAACGAAATTCAGCCACATTTATGCAGAAATTTAATCTTGTAAAGATGTAGTCTAAGATCTTTTCGCAAAATTCGCCACAACGACGTAACAGAGATACCCAACGCTTGAGAACGACGAGTGAGAGGCAAATTTGGGCTTTCTGCAACTGAAGCCTCAGCGGCAGCAATATTCTCGACACTACAAGCACTTCTTTGTCTCAATGGCACGGGAACATTTTGTACTGTGCCTGTGGATTCAAATTTGTCCACTAGACGCTCAATTGTTGATCTGCTAGGACGATTATGACGACCGTTGTTGGCCCGTATATCTTTCCATCATGAAATGGGAAACCTAACTGCAGAGAAATGTCAAAACAGCGACAAGAAATATGGCGTCGTTTGCTGTCCCTGTCGCTCTACTTTTGTAGCCTCTCTGTTGAAAAACCCGTTATTTGAATCGATAGCGGAGTCAACATTAATGCATGCAGCTCAAGTTTGGAGTAGCAATAAATATGTATGAAACCTTTCAAAATTTGCTCCGATTTTATATGAAAAGGATATTTCGATTACCACCACAACGGGAATCTCTCCATTGTTTATTAAAGTACTGAAGTTGAATGTTGACAACATACATATGTAAGGTCCTTAAGACTATCTTAGGTGGAAACCTCTTCTGTACCAATTGATTGCTGCAGTAGACGATCGATATAGACTAAGGTGTACATCTGAAGCAAAAGAATCCATCTATAGAATGTCGTACTTCCGAGATGACCTAACAAAGGATCAAATATCTATGATATTTAGACTAAGGGCCCTTTCACACCAAACGAATCCGAATCAATCAGAATCACTCTGAATCAAGTTGAATCTGATTCGTCATCTCCACTCTTTCACACCAGCTGAATCAACCTGAACCATAAATCGCACTATTTTCTTTAACTTTTAAAATTAATAACTCCACGTCCATCTCGTATGGTTGTTGATTCAAGAATCAAGAATCAAGGTATCCGACAGGTTGAATCAAGTGCGACCTCGAATCAAACCTGATTGAACCAGATTCGTCCGGTCTGAAGGCGGGAAAAGAATCCCTTCACATTTAAACGGAGCGCTCGAAGCCGAATCTTGGTCAATCAGATTCAACTTGATTCGGAGTGATTCTGATTGATTCGGATTCGTTTGGTGTGAAAGGGCCCTAAGGGAACTACTCAATGTTAATTTCATTCCCCACAGAGAAGAGTTGCATTTCCTTTGCGAATTATGTGTAGACGCCCAGTGCAACGAGAAACAAGAAGGCACGTCCTTGGAAGCGATGTTTTTTTGTAAAAGATGATCACACATCATTTCATTGAACTTGGGTAAACAATTGTTTAAAGTTTCTGATAATAAAGTTTTTATATTTTTTATATATGTAAAATAATGATTATTTAAAGAATCTTGTACAAGACGTAATTAATTTGAAGTGTGGCGTTTATAAGCGCAGAGTTTCCAACCAAAGTTTGTGGACTTTTTCTGCGCTTTTGATTTAATTCCACGAAATTCATTATTTTATAAACTTTCTTGTTTCGGATTATCCTCAAAGGTCATCAGAAATATAAACCATTTTAAATATCTGGGTGTTATACTTAACTATAATTTGTCTTTTAATAAACATCTCGACTCTAGGCTGGTTGTTTCAAAAAATGCAATTAATGCAAAGTGGTCAAATTATATTAAAAACTCTAAAATAGTAATTTCTAAAAAACTTAAGATTTTTGACACTGCAGCTAAATCAATTATGTTTTATGGCACTCAGGTTTGGGACTACAAGCGGTTTGAGCAGGTTGGAAAACTATTTCGATTTTTCATAAAAAAAATGCTGTACCTCCCCAGTAACACCCTATTGGGCCCGCGAATGGAGTGATATATGCAGTAACCTAGGTTTAGATATAGATACTAACTGTTTTACTTCTCCATCTTCCTTGATCGATCTGCACGAAAATATTATTGAAAGCTTGATAAATTTCGAAACCTCGGAAAACATCAGTAGTGCCAGAAATTCACAATTGCATGATCTTTACCCTCAACTCGAATACTACTCTAAACCATATTTTTCCGACGAAAATTCTTCCCATTTGGTTAGCCTCGTTCTCAAAGCTAGGGGTGGGCTCCTCAATATTAACGCCAAAGCTTTCAAAAAAAATACAGTCGGTATTTGCACAATTTGCAATCAAGATGAAGTGGAAAACACGTACCATTTTATTGGCAGATGCCCAGTTTTCAAGAACTCTAGACTTATATGTTTCGCTAAAAATGTACTTTCTTCAGAAGAAATTTTAAATGGCAAAAACTTTCAATCTCTCTTCAGTTTCTTAAATTATTGTTTAAAGTATAGAGAGTTATTATTAAATGAATTTTGTTAATAAAAAAAAAAGAATAAGTAATGATTAATAGGAATACGAAATGTAAAAAATAACGTTGTAGTTATTATTTCAATAATTTTATAATAAGATTTATATTAGTATATATTTTGCCAACCTGGCAGACAACAATAAAAGTTATGTCAATAATACTGTAATATTAACATTACATTATTAAGATTTTGTGAAAAATTTTGTACTGATTTTTTAAACAATTAATTATTAATAAAATCTTTTATCTATCTATCTATCTATCACACATCATCTTAATGAAGTAGATTCTCCATTGTTATACAAATATTGTAAAATTGCATTAGAATATTAGAAACAGAACTATTAACAAACATTTTTAATTTCAAATAGGAAGTTATTGTAATCGGTCCGATTTGTCGAATAGAAAATTTTGACATTTATCGACGTTTCAAGGTTCCTAGATTTTTAGAGAGATGTCTATGCGTGCGTGTGTGCGTACGTTCGCACATACCTTTTGGTTAACCCTAATTATCTCACGAAGCAATAACGCTAGAAACTTGAACTAAATTTTATATTATATATTGTAACGCGATACCAAATAAATATATTTTTGGAAAAAATTCCAAATAACGGTTTTTTTTTTTATAAATAAAAAAAAACTGAAAAAAAAAATATTTGTCACCTCCAAAATTTTATGAACAAAAAATGATTATATCTCCAAAACAATTTTTCTGCAACGAAGAAAAACGTTTTTAACATCTGGTAAAATTTTGAGAAAAATCGAATTGACATTTTTTGTATGAAAAATAAAAACCTAAAAAAAACATTACTCAAAGTTGGTAAAAATTTATTTTCCACTCAAATATCTTTTCAAAAATTTGAGATTATGACTTCCATGTTATTTTATCTTATAAGAAATATTGTTTTCAACATTCGGACAAATTTTGAGAAAAAAAAAACCTAAAAAAATTAATAAAAGTTTGTAAAAATTGATTTTCGACTCAAATATCTTTTCAAAACTTTTGAGATATTGGCTTAGAACTTATTTCATTTTTTAAAAAAATATTGTTGTTAAAATTCAGTAAATTTTTAAGAAAAATCAAATTGACAGTTTTTTTTTACAAAAAATAAAAACCTAAAAAAATGAATAAAAGTAGGTAAAAATATATTTTCGACTCAAATATCTTTCCAAAAATTAAAAATATTGGCTTCAAACTTATCTTATCTCACAAAATGTTTTCGACATTCAGTAATTTTTTATAAAAATCCAACAGTCCGTTTTTTTCATAAAAAAAATAAAATCTACAAAAAATAATTCGCAAATTTTGTAAAAATTGATTTATTGGTTCTCGGTATCTTGTGAACAATGGAAGATATTGACTTCAAATTAATTTCATTCATCCAATTTGTATTTGTTTATATAAGAAATAAAAAATTTTAAGAAATGCTACTAAATTGGTTTCCTACTAAAAATCTCGTTAGCAAAAAAAAGATTTTGAAATCAAACTATTTCATCAAATGCAAAATATTTTTGGTAATTTTTAAATTTTTAAGAATATTTCAACTTATTATATGGAATCTCGATTTATTCGGGAAAATATGCGTCAAGACAAGGTGTAATGGTCTTCTCCTGATGAGCTCAACCATTACATCTGGGCGAAACGTATATATGAACATTTTTATGCTGGTTTATATTTATTTTCGTGATTTTAAATCATATTTATTAAAATAAACGGTGTTCAGGAAAAAACAATTCGACTGTTAACAGTCAAATATTTCTTCTTCATCTATAATCTAATCTAATCAAGTAAATTCAAATCAATGTAAACGAACTCTGTAAAGCTAGTAATTTAGTTGACTTGAAATAAATAAATATTTAAAAAAAAAATCAACTGAAAACTGGTAACATTTTTAGAAAAATCTATTGGACAGCTATTTTTCAAAAACAACAAAATTAAAATACTACTAATTTTGGTAAAACTTGATTTTACCACTTCATATCTTGAGAAAAGATAAATGTATTGATTTCTTTTAATTCAAAAAAAAACGTTATTAAAGTTTGATTAAACTTAAACATTAATCAAAAGGCAGATTTTGTTTCAAGCAATCATATTACAAATTATTTATGTTCGGAATTCCTTAAATAACAATTTTGTTAATTTTGTTAATTAATGTAAGAGATAAAGAAATAAGATCTCAGCATCTTTTTTTTTAGGAATGGTCACCTTATACTCGTAGTAATATTAACATCCAAAACTGGAACACACTTTGTGGTAAAACTGTGACAGTAGAGTGGCTTCCTGTTGGACCACATTTCCGTGTAGGAGAGATTGAAGGATCGGGGAAAAGTGTTATCATAATATTCCTACCTGGAGTACAGTGGGTATAGTTGTTCTTGTTAAACCAGAATGTAAATGAAGCCATTTGGGAAAAGAAGGTGTTAAGGATGCCGCGGATGAGGATGGAGGGTTGGAATATGTATATGTATATGTAGGTGATGATTTCAGACGAACGTATGAATGACGTTCAATTTGTATACTGACAACCAGCACCTATACACATGTATAGATACATATAAGAACGGAATCGACAGCGCATCTCTATATTTTTGGGACTTTCATCTCTGTTACCAAATCATTTGCATTAATTATGCAAATACCAGGTGACACGTTTAATGCGCGACTGTCCAGGGTTTCAAAAGTAGATGATGACGCTCTTGACAGGTATCTATAAGTATGTATGTATATAGAACAACTAACAAAAAGTACCTACATTACCTACCTTACAGGCATAAATACCCATTGGTACATAAATGATGTGGCTTTTTGTGAATTGGGGCTAACTGAAAGTATAATAATTGTTTGTAATTGAATTTTTCGTAAAATTTATTTCAGGGTTTCATCGTCGCGAATTGAGCTTTGACTATACATCTATAAACCTACCTACCTACCTACTTACAAATCGAGATAAAAGTAATGAGCAGTAATGTCGGCGGAATGACAAACTAATTATGTGTAAACAGTATTACATTGATATCCATGCATATCTCCATATACGGTCCGCTTAACCGTGACGATCGACATCGAACGATGACGTTGGAAATTTAATTTCATTTTGGACAGGTTCATATACATATATGAGCCGAATTAAAAGCACATTCTCTTTGAATCCTTTCCATTAAATTATTTTGTAGATGAAACTTTTGTTGGTAAATACATCATATGTATATACCCTTTATGCAATAGCAATTCGTATATTACTTGAGTTGTATTTTCATGGAATTAAATTTGTAAGATTCGATATTGAAATTAGGTATGTTCGTGTAGTGTTATTGTTTTTTCAATAATAAATTTCTATAGGAAAATTGAATATAGGGCTTTTTGTATTAACTTCATGACCTTCAGGAACTATGCAGAATCATAATACATAGCTTAGAGCTTCTGTCCATAGATTAATAGACAAAAAGGCTTGTAAACAAATTCAATCTTTTTGGAACCCAATCTTTGCCGAATGCAATCTTTTGCGAATACCATCTTTTGAGAATGCAATCTTTATTTTAACTTCAGTTTACCGGTTTCATTCATTAATTCCATCAAGAGATTGGGACACACAATTTCAAAGTCACCAATCATTTGACCGGTACTTACTAGAAGTCTTTGCATTTAATTGCAGTCTCTACACTCTTTGGCAGTCTTCCCATTCTTTTGCACTTTGGCAATCATTATATGCTCATGATTTTTAATGATTGCAGAATTCAAGGATTAGAATGCAAAACTCAAAGTGAATGAAAAAGAATGTACTTATATAAAGTCTCAAAGATTGCAATCAATTGATTGGGAAAAAAGAGTGCAATCTTTTTAAGGTCAAATGATGGATGATTGCGAAATATTAAGTCCCAATCCCAATTTAAAATTCAATCTCTAAGTTGGATTCAATATACGATTTATATTGATTGAATACACAAAAGACTGCATTCGTTTACAAGCCTAATAGAAGAGCATGATTATTTCGTCTTTTGGTTAACTGACTCAAAAACTTTTTTAACGTACGTAAAATGAGTTTATGGTCAAAGAACTTTCGTGAACTCAAGGTTGAAATTTCAAGAAGAATTCAATTTCTTGCTTTTTCTTGATCTCAACTTTTTCTTGTATAATTTATTCTTACAATTCAGAATTTCAAGAAAAAGTTTAAAACACAACTCTTGACATATAATTATTATGTTCTTTTTTTTTCATTTAATGGAAAATCTGCCAGAAACATTATCAACACTAAAACTTAAAAGAAACAAAGCTGTTAAGACTAAAGCAACTTTTAATAACTTAATAACACCATCATCAATATTAAAACCAAGAAAGACTAAAAAAAAAGCTAAAACTTAAAGGAAGAAAGTGTCCCTGACAGTGACCATTTATGTTCATGGATGATGTTCTTTTAACACAGAAAATGATTGATGATATAAACGATAATTTAACGCTTTGAGCTCTATATTTGTTTTCTTTTTCGAGCAATTCAGTATCGTTAGGCGTTAGGTATAGAGGTACTGATACCGTATACTTGGTATAATATAGCCAAGCCTATTGTATTGTCTTTTATATTTTTTCTTTAAACAACAAGGACATTGTTTTCCCTTGACGTATGATATGATGCCAGTGACAAGACTAAATGCAAAACAGTTTTAGTAGAAGAAACTAAACAATCTTTTTACACTGACACCAAACTACCTTCTACTATGAATTTTAAAAGACTTACCTAGAGGTTGTGTGGACTTGCTTCAGGAACTGTCGTGCTGCCTTCGAAATTTAGTGTTGATTGTTCTTCATTTGGAACCAACTTCTGATATCGATCATAAAAATAGTAAAGGCCTCGAACGACGTAAAAATGGAAAAGTACTAAATGAAGACCAATAGACTAATGTTTAATTGCCATTAATGTCGAAATATTTTAATGTTCTTTATTTTCTCTTGAAATAATAGGTCCGTTCGCGTACCCTCCTAAAACAGTCCAATTTCACGAAAAAATATGAAATTTAACCAAATCCTGTTCGCGTACTCAAAAATTTCGTAGTTTTTCCTAAAAGAGAGCGCTCACGAGAGAGTAAAATATTTCCCTAACCTATGAATTTTAGCCCAAGAAATTTCTTTGGGCTGATTTGTGAAAATTGTCAAATTTGATAGAAATTCAAATAATTTAAATAAATTGCTCGCTTTTGCTGTCAGTTATAAAATTTAAAAACAAATTTTCAAAGAACAGCAACAAGACAGTAATATTGTGTTAAAAATTTATTGTTTTCCCGTTCGCTTCCTTTTTTGTAGTTTTTTGTTTGGTGAGAGAATTTTACCCCCACTGTTTAAAATATCTCTTTTTACGAATTTTGGTGCAGAAAGTACGCGAACGGACCTAATTTGTAATTTATCAGATTTTTCAATTTGAAAATTTGACATCTATCGCATTTTAAAGTAGAATAATAAAATATTAAGTATACGCTGTTGGATTTTAATTTAAAGTCTATAACTTTCAGAAAATAAAATATAACAAGTTAAACGTTAAAAAATGGCACGTCCAGCCAGTAGCTTTATTAAAAACAGAATGAACAAAAGAAAAATAATAGTTCAAAAATAAGAAAGATCTTTTTGTGACAAAGATGTGAATATAATACTGTGACAGAGATAAAAGGATATAAACTATACAACCCGTGTTGCCAATGGTAGTTTCATATCTGGTACCAACATACACCTCAGTGTTTCACACGAATTTTAAATATTAGGTATAAGCCTACTTACTTACTTAAGGTGGCGCTACAGTCCTGTGTGAACTAGGGCCTCACCCAACAAACTTCTCCATCTAGCTCGGTCCCTAGCTAGATGTCTCCAGTTTCGCGCTCCGAGTTGGGTGAGGTCACCTTCCACTTGTGCGCGCCACCTGATTCGCGGTCTTCCTCTACTGCGCTGTCCTATGGGTGTGGATTCGAAGACTTTCCGGGCCGGAGCATTGGTTTCCATGCGCTCTACGTGACCCAGCCATCTTAGTCGTTGGACTTTTACCCTTCTGGCTAAGTCTACGTCACTGTACAGCCCGTACAGCTCGTCGTTCCATCTTCTCCTCCACTCCCCTTCGATGCATACGTAACCGTAGATCACACGAAAAATCTTTCTCTCGAAACGACCCAAGGTGCTTTCATCCGCTTTTGTCATAGTCCATGCTTCTGCACCGTATAGCAGGATGGGGATATAGCGACACTTTGGTCCTTCGAGAGAGAATTTTTCCACTCAATTGCTTTCTTAACCCAAAGAAACAGCGGTTAAGAAGAGTTATTCTTCGTTTTATCTCAGCGCTGGTGTTGTTTTCTGCGTTTACAGCGGAGCCTAGGTAGACGAAGTCCTTGACTACCTCAAAGTTACATCTGTCGATGGTGACGTTTTGACCAAGACGTCGTCGGTGTTGTAGGTCCTTTTTTGATGACAGCATGTACTTTGTTTTGCCCTCGTTAACCGTTAAACCCATTTTTCCCGCCTCTGCCTCAATACTCACAAAAGCCCCATTGACATCACGCTGAGTTCTTCCGATTATGTCAATGTCATCAGCATATGCTAGTAATTGGACAGACTTTTGAAAGATAGTGCCTCTAGTGTTGACGTGTGAGCTTAGCACTATTCTTTCAAGTACGATGTTAAAAAAAATCACATGACAGCGCATCACCTTGTCTAAAACATTTTTTGACATCGAAAGGTTCAGTTAAGTTGTTTCCAACCTTTATGGAGCAGCGTGAATTCTCCATGGTCATCCTGCACAAACGGACGAGTTTGGCAGGGATGCCAAAACTAGACATGGCTCTATACAGTTCGTCCCTGTAGATACTGTCATATGCGGCCTTGAAATCGATGAAAAGATGGTGGGTGTCGATTTGGTGTTCTTGGGTTTTTTCCAGGATATACCGTAAT
Source organism: Eupeodes latifasciatus (assembly GCA_920104205.1). Taxonomy (NCBI): domain Eukaryota; kingdom Metazoa; phylum Arthropoda; class Insecta; order Diptera; family Syrphidae; genus Eupeodes; species Eupeodes latifasciatus. The sequence goes on from OV049924.1 coordinate 78,335,476, forward strand.
GTGAATATTTGATCGACTGTGGACTTTCCTGGTCTAAAACCACACTGATAAGGACCTATTAGGTTGTTGACGATGGGCTTTAGACGTTTAAATATTACGGCAGAGAAGATTTTATAAGCGATGTTAAGTAGACTGACTCCTCTATAATTGGTGCAGTTTAGAGGGTCTCCTTTTTTCAGGATCGGGCAAACAATACTAAGATTCCATTCATCGGACATGCTTTCTTCCGACCATATCTTACAGATAAGTTGGTGCATGCTCCTAACCAACTTATCTCCAGCTGCTTTAAATAGCTCGGCATTCAAGCCATCCGCTCCAGCGGCTTTGTTAGACTTCAGCTTAGATATAGCAATCTTTACTTCGTCTAAGTCGGGAGGACGGGATTGTTGGCTTTCGTCGTCTATGTTGAATGGATCATCCTGCCTGACAGCGGTATTCGGTTCGTCGTCGCCGGTATACAGTCTGCAGAAGTGGTCCTTCCATATCCTCAGCATTGACTGCGGTTCCACTATGATGTTTCCACTTTCGTCTTTGCAGCCTTCGGTTCTAGGTTTATGTACTTGTGAATTTCGTTTCACCTGTTCATAAAACTTTCGAACTTCATGCCGACATTCCTCATCAAACCAGGGGTTCCTTGTTGGTGGTCGCTTGAAACCCAGCACGTCAGAGGCGGCTTCTCTGAGTGCGTCTTGGCAATGTTGCCACTGGTTTTCTATACATTGTGTTGGCGGCACAGAACTTCGAGAGAGGTTACTTGTAACTCGGTCGGAGAAGGAGTTGGCGATCTCTTGCGATTGTAGCCGTTCGACGTTGTACCTTCTCCCAGCATCTCCCTGTTTTGCCTTGGGCCTGGAAACCCGAAGTGCTACCTTGGCTACAACAAGGTAGTGGTCCGAGTCGATGTTAGCTCCTCGGAAAGTTCGGACATCCATGATGCTGGAAGCGTGTCTGGAGTCGATCGCAATATGGTCAATCTGGTTGACGGTAGATTGATCTGGAGATCTCCAAGTTCCTTTGTGGATGTTGAGGTGTGGAAAACGCGTACTGGCTACCATGACGTTTCGCCCCGCAGTAAAATCTATGAGCCTGAATCCGCTGTCGTGCAGTGCAGGCTGTTTTTCCCGATTATTCCACCAAAGATGTCTTCCCTTCCTAGCTTGGCATTAAAATCGCCCAGGACAATTTTAATATCGTAGCTAGGACACTGCTCGTATGTTTTGTCTAAAAGCTCGAAGAACATATCCTTGGTGTTGTCATCCTTCTCGTCTGTGGGGGCGTGTGCGCATATCAGGCTAATGTTGCCGAATTTAGCCTTGATGCGGATGGTCATTAGGCGCTCATTGATGCACCTATAGCTCAAGACTTATTGCCTAAATCTGGCTCCAATGACAAAGCCGCTTCCAAATAAGCGCTGTTGGTTTTCTTGGTAGCAGTCACCATAGTAAATATCGCAGTTTTTCATCCTCTTTTTGCCCGGCCCAGCCCATCGTATTTCCTGGATGGCGGTGATGTCTGCTTTATAGCAGTCTAGGGCCTCCGCTAATTCTTCGGCTGCACGTGGTCTGTTAAGGGATCTAACATTCCACGTGCATATCTGAAGTTCGTTGTCCTTAATTCGTTTACTTAGGTAGTCAACAGTAAATCCGTCCGTATCCGAGGCTTGTTGGTGCTTCGCAACTATGAGATTTTTAAGTGGTCAGGAAGTCACCCTGACGGCACAACCCCCAACCTGGAGGGCCAGATCCTTAGTATAACTCCAAGGACGGGGAGCCGGATAAACCGCTCCTTATAGGCCTGGGTTCCGAATAAGTCGTAGAAGCCCTATAAGGTGTTCACTAAGTAGTTCAGCCTTACTGGAACTGTAGGCGCCACCGTTGATTCCATCTCGGGAATTCCTCCGCTGCCGTCTGGATAAGGAGAGGTGCCTTAGTGGACGCACCTCTCCCCCCCTCTCTCGTTTGCTGCCCCCAACAACTTTCCACTGGGGTTGGAACCCAATCTCCAGTTGAGGTACTAGTATACGCCTAAGTGAATTTAAATGTACGGTCTATCGATGGAATATGATATTGTGGCAGAAACGCATCTTAAATGACCAATTTGATAACTTCGGGCTAAAGCTATGGTCGCTGCGGGTTGGTGGAATATTCACCTGCAATATTAAAAGTCCAGTTGTACCCGTGGCGTGATGGTTAGTGCATAAGACTGTCATGCCAGAAGTCTTGGATTCAATTTATGACTGTGCCATCTAAAGTTTTTTTTTCACGGGTACTGCCCCTTCCGAAGAGTAATTCTTGTCATAAAAAGTGCTTTCTCCAATTAGCCGCTCGGATTCGGCTTAAAATTATGGGGTCCTTTCATCCCTGACAACATTACTCTCATACAGGAATGGTTGAGAGTTGTAAGTTACTAGGCCTCAGTTCTCAACGGACTGTTGCGCCACAAAAAAAAATATTAAAAATCCCACAAGAAAAATTCTAACGGAGTCAAATCATGTGATTTTGGAATCCATATTACATCACCTCTATTTTGAATCATTTCTGCGGAGTTAAAAACAGTGGCTTCAGATTTGTACCAAGTAGTTACGCCAACGCTTTCTTGTTGGGTCCTTATTATTCAATTAAGGTCAAAAGAATTACCCATAGACGTTTTAAAAAAAATATAAACCGAAGCAGCCGCCCTTCCAAAATTGACACTACTGACTTTTTAGGAAGCAGCGTCTCAAAGTTTGAACATTTTATTTTTCGGCGTATCCAGAAGTGATCCTTCTCGATTCTGGTTTTTAAAATTAATGATGACAGAATTAAATTTTTCTAGATTAGATTTAGTTTTTATTTTGATAACTTTGATTAAAAATTTGTTTATAAAGTTTACCTAGTAGACAAATCATAAAAAAAATAACATAGGTTAATAATTATATATTTAGAATCTTTCATTTATAATTCTACTTGCAGAATTGATATAATTTTTTAACTTTCATATTGTTAAATAAGAGTATAACTTGATTTTGCGTCAGTATTTCGCTACCAAAAGTATTCCTTCTTATTTCTTTAAGAACTGGACATCTTCCAACAAAATGTAAAACATCTTCCCTTTTCTTAAATTGCACAATGAGCATATAATTGGTAAGTCATCTCTATGAGGTATTAAATTCAGCTGCATAACTTCATCTCTCAATTTAACCATCATTGAAATTTCGACAATACTATTATCGTCCCTAAAATAATTCCTATCTTCCATGTTGTGATTTAGTTGACACTAGAGCTGCCTGTGGCGTCATTCAAGTATTTCTCTCGTTGTTTTATGCCCACTGCGGAAATGAGCTGGTATAAAGAAGCTTTTAAATCATCCTGATTATTACACAAAAGGTTAAGTTCCATTCCACATTCTCTTGCCAAATTTATCCAATCAGCACACCAACTTGTTTTGGTTCGTATTACTTGAAGCGCTGCTATCTTCGGAAGCCTATTATTGCTCATCTTCATAACTCTCAAGATGTAATCGACTTGCATTTTTAGGGTTCGTATGAACAAAGGTGATGATCCTGATGATCCATAATAACATAGTTGGGTGTATTTGATGGCAGTCTAAAAATTCGCTTAATAAAATATCGGAGAAGTTTCTCAACTGTTTCGTATTGTTTCGTTCCCCAAGTTTGTGCCGCGTAAAACAAGGACAGATTCAGATACCGCTTCAAATATCTTGAACTTGCTGCTATGAGCTATAATTTTGTTAGAAAAACATCTTTTCCAAGATGCACCTAGTTTCTAACTAGTTTCTCTCTTAGATGAACATCCATGCTCAAATTTTTTGTTAAGTGAACTCCAAGGTATTTGAATTCCGTGACAATTTCAATGACCTCCCCATTATAGAACCATTTTTATTTCGCCGAATCGCGGCCTCCTCCTCGTTTAAAAATCAAAATTTTGGACTTATTAATATTCATAATCAAACTCCAAAGCTGACAGTTTTGATACAAGCGGTTTATCATTAACTGTAATGATTCAGGAGATGCTGCCAAAAGAACAATGTCGTCCGCAAACAGCAATGCTTTTATTATTTGTCGGGCGAAGTCTATGCCACCTGGTAAGAGGTCTATAAGATCTTCAATAAACAAGGCGAACAGACTCGGACTCAATGTACAGCCCTGTCTGACTCTCGATTGTGTTTTAAACCCTCTCGACAACTCTTTTCTATTCCATGCCTTAGCAATTGTATCTGCAAATAGATTCTGAATAACTCTTTCAAACTTCCATGGCATTCCGTTACTATACAGCTTGTAGATAAGCGCATGATCATAAGAAAAGCCCCCTTAAAAGTGAATCCACCCCTTTAGCTATGCTTGCCGGCTCGTAGGTTTGGTGAAAATAATTAAAATTATTTTTTAAACGCCATCTTGTAAAGGGTGTCCCAAAATTAACGCAAGATTTGAATTAAATAGAAAACGCCGTTTTTAGTCTTTTGATAGTTATATTTTTATTGACTCGTAAAGTACATAGGATAGGGTTATGTATGGAATAACACATCGGACAAATGGCCTCCACGGCTTTGCATGCACATGCGCACTCTTTTGTTGAAATTTTCCATGACCATTCTGCATAAATGTGGCTGAATTTCGTTGATGCAGCGTTGAATCTCCTCCTTTAATGCACGGGTGGTTGTGGGCTTGTTGACATAGACTTGTGATTTCAAATAACCCCATAAAAAGAAGTCTAATGGTGTTAAATCACACGATCTAGGAGGCCAATTTTGATCACCGAAACGAGAGAGTACACGACCTGGAAATGTCTCATGCAGTAATTGAATTGTTTCACGGGCTGTATGACATGTGGCACCGTCTTGTTGAAACCACATATTGGACACATCAATATCATCCAATTTTGGCAGAAAGAACTGTGTAATCATGTCGCGATATCGAGCACCAGTAACAGTCACTGCTTGACCAGCATCATTTTCAAAAAAATATGGCCCAATTATGCCTCCAGCCCAAAATCCACACCATACAGTCACGCGTTGTGGATGCATTTGTTTTTCGACAATCACATGTGGGTTCTCCGAACCCCAAATGCGGCAATTTTGGCGATTGACAAAGCCATCAAGATGAAAATGTGCTTCATCGCTTAGGATGATTTTGCTCGAAAAATCAGGGTCCATTTGTTGATGTTCAATAATCCATTCAACGAACTCTCTTCTCTGTCCATGGTCATTAGGCTTCAATTGTTGTGTTAATTGAATTTTGTAAGCTTGAAGACACAGATCTTTGGTGAGTATACGCTGTAGAGAGGTTCTTGAAATTTGCAATTCTTGTCCACGACGTCGAATTGAGGTTCCTGGATTGTCAGCAACACTCTCACGCACTGCTTCGACATTCACATTTGAACGGCTTGTTTTTGGACGACCAGTGTGTTTGGCGTCTCCAACGGATCCAGTCTCCATGAATTTTTCAATTAATCTCTTCACAGTTGACGAAGTTAAACCACTATTCCGACCATATTTTGTATGAAATTTTCGAACTGCAGCCGACAAGCTGTCACTATTTTTGAAATATTCTTTAATAATGAAGACACGTTGTTCTCTCGTGTAACGCTCCATTTTTAATAACCCTATACTGTTAGCTGTCAAATTGCTTTTTTTTCAGGGTTGCCAACACTTCACTGCACAAATGGCGGCAAATTCAAATCTTGCGTTAATTTTGGGACACCCTTTATTATTATAAAGTTTTACAAAATAAACAAAATACATAAATCTAGTTTAAAAATTTCTTCATATTTCAACTGAACTTACAAAAGGGATAGTACTATTAAGGAATAGATGACACCAAACGCCAAGCTGAATACTAGTAGTCCATATCTACTCGTACTAGGTCAATGGTTTTAGAATAATGAAATTCAGTAGGTTGATATGTTTGCATGTGAAAACAAAAAAAAAAAACAATATTGGCACAGAAATTATTCACTCAGAGGGCGTGGTATCCACCCACTTTCGAAAATGCGGTATGAATTAAAATTAAATTATATTTTCACTGTTTGAGATACATATGTGCTCATTCCATAGAAGGTAACCTGTGATACACACATCGAGTACTGAAAGTTGATTCGTTTCCTCATTTTTATCTGCTAAGTCGGTTGAATTTTTGGCCCAAGTTACGATGCAAAATTTGCCAAGTTTTGATCCGCAAAAGTGAGTGCATTGAATTTCTTAGGTACGAGTATGCTCGTCTAATGTTGGCATGCATAATTAATTACATCTTTCTGGACAAATGCTGTCAATTTCATCTAACTGCTCTTAATAAAACTGATTTGTATTGCCAAAAAAACATAAGTAGAATCAATTTACTGAAAATCATCGATCAAACTTAACTAATAGTTATATAAAGTTTTTGCACACAAAAATTCAATAAAAGAAAAACTATATTCAGTGTGTATTAACCTTAATTTGATAGCAACAAAAAAGAACAACAAATTTCGCAAAGGAGGCTTATTTGGAAAATTCTCACGTACACAATTGCTTCCGCCATATCGTTGGTTTCGGTCCGTCGTCGTCATCGTCGTCGTCATCGTACTTGGGATTCTGGCATACCTTCCGTACAAAATGGCAAAGGAATTTTCCAACGAACCTATTGTAAGGCTTTTGTATATGTACTGTATATTCATTCACACATACATACATATATGCGTTTATTTTGGTATTTTCAAGAGAATTACTCGTACATACAAATGTGCAGTAGCAGTTTTGCTGGGTGAATAATATGGTATGATGCCGGGGAGTAGGTACTTCGGACAATGAATAGTTGGTGAGGCTATACCTATAATGTATGTAGCTTGAGTATTACACTTTTGATGATACATATTTCATCGTACACACTCCATTTTAAACCGTACACCAACTATATAAAACCTACAAACTGTACAGTACATTTGTGTACTTAGATACTTAAATGAAATGATGAATAGACTGAAAAATAGCATATACGCTCGTATGTTTATGGGAATACTCTTAAGCATTTGCTCTTTTATTTTCGGGTACACTACTTATCTATATACAATACACACACTCATTCACCATTCATAACAAAAATTATAAATAACATTCAAAATGAAAACTTTTAAACGACCTTACCTTACCTTAACTTATAAATGCCTTAAAGTTAAGTGTTGTTGTTGTTGTTAAAAATTATATATGTATGTGAACTTGGACTCTCTATTCAAGGCTATGTTTATTGTGTATAAGTTAATGTTGACTCAATTTATGCAAAAACGGAAGTAGGACAAGAAGCTTGGAATTATTATGCGATTAAAGCTCACGCACATAGAATAAGTGAATTAAATGTTTCCTTTTCATAACAATTACATATATACGTATTACGTAAATCTTGGAATAGCATGAAAACAATGAATTTATAAATATTTCAAGTGTTCACACGTTACATTTTTCATATATGTACTCTACATATGTACATACTTGTGTCTTTTAAAGAGATACATACGAATAGATTTAAAAATTTACAATCTTAACAATTGGTTGACAATTTCAACTTAGGGACTTCCTTTTCCTGAAATACATATGTATGGCATTTAGAAAATAATTTAACTTTTAATATTTGTGTGATTTTAAGTCTTAAATACACTTTTGAACATGGATTTGTTTCGAGAATAATAAACAAGAGTCCCATGAGTCACTTCAAAGCAAGCCGAGTTGAGTTTTAAAAATAGAATAAAAAGCCCAAGTCGGAAGTTAAACCTCTTGACCTAGCAAAAATGTTGGTTATAGATATAATCATTACATTATTTTGTTAGTAAGCTTCCCTTTTCCTTTTCCTACTGAACCAATCTTAACAAACAAGGTTCCAAAAAAAATAGAATTATCTGCAGAATATTCGAAATGTTTTTCTATTGAATACTAGCTGAACCAGCGAACTTCGTATCACCTACATCGTTTTCTTAAAACCTTTAATTTATGATGACTGGTTGCACCTTGTATGTTTGAAATATGTAGTTATTCAAACATAACTAAATCGTGATTATAAAAATTAAAAAAGAGGCTGGGATACGACCCACACTGATAACTTCCCATCGCGTGTGTGGATTTGTCTTGCTTTAAAGGTTTGTAGGTTTTCGTGTTCTGTTAAAAAAGTTACCAGTTAAATTATTCTAAAAAAATTAAAAATTACCAACAATATTTTGCATATGATAAAGAGTTTGATTTCAAAATCTATTTTGGTTAACGAGATCTTTATTCGAAAACCAATTTTTACGAATTTTAGTAGAATTTCTTAAAAGTTTTTATTTCTAATATAAACAAATACAAATTGGATGAATGAAATTAATTTGAAGCCAATGTTTTCTATTGTTCACGAGATATCGAGAAACGAACATCAATTTTTAACAATTATGCGTACTATTTTTTTGTAGATTTTAATTTGTTGTAAAAAAACTGACTGTTAGATTTTTCTCAAAATTTTACTAAATGTTAAAAACAAAATTTCTCAAATTTGGTTGGTAGTCATGACTCTAAAGCTTTCTGGGCCAATGTGCGCATTTTGAGTGACCGTAATAGGACAGTTATAAATCCCATTGGAGTGGATATACTGGCGTTGCACTTTGAACAACTTTTCATAGCTGATCCATGCCATAAGTCTATAAGCTTTGCACTGCCTTTTATATATATTGAAGAATTAGACGCTCCATTCTCAATGTTAGAACTGGTTGTTGCGCTAAAACAAAATGAAGAACAACAAGGCTGCAGGGCTGGACGGCATACCAGCTGAGTTCTACAAAAACGCTACCTTGCAGTTTTTAGAATTTATTTTAGTGCTCTTCAACAAAATGTTTGAGGAGGAGCAGTTTCCAGGAATTTTCCAGTCCTCATCTATCTCTGCAATTTTTAAAAGGGTGACCCTATTTTACCTGAAAACTATAGAGGCATCTCTGTGCTTAGTTCTCTAAGGAAATTATTCACCCAGATCCTTTATTCTGGGCTTGTAAGATGGGTCGAACAAAACAACAAAATAAGTTGCTTTCAGGCGGGCTTTGGAGCTAATCTTTCGACAATCGACCAAATTTTTACTCTCACGAGTGTTGCTAGGCGTTACTTAGAGAAAAAAATAAATCTTTACTCTTTGTTTGTTGACTTTAAATCAGCATTTGACACCATTAACAGAAGATCTCTACTATTTAAACTTGCAGCTATCGGGCTATCGACAAAATTTATCCGAATCTATGAACAGCTGCTCTCAAATATGACAGCTGTAGTTTCAAATGGTAGTAGCAAATCGAAACCGTTTAGTTGTAATACAGGTGTGCCTCAAGGCTGCATTTTAAGCCCGCTAATCTTTTCACTATTTATAAATGATATTGAATACTATATCCCTGGTGGTGTTACTTTTGGTGATTTATCTATTAAAGTTTTGCTCTACGCCGATGACTTGGTGATCTCAACTGATAATGCAGTCACACTTCAGCTTCAAATAAACAAATTAAAACAATTTTGTGATCTATGGGATCTCCAAATAAACACCTCAAAGTCGAAGATTATGGTCTTTAGGTCCCAACATCGTAACATTAGAACCGATCGCAACTGGACCCTCAATGGTTCCAACTTAGAAGTGGTGAAAGAATTTAAATATTTAGGCTACACATTAACTCATAACCTGAATTTTGGTGTTCACATAAAAGATAAGGTGAGAGTTGCAAAAACTGCAATAAATTGTATGTGGTCAAACAAATTTTAATTTATTTTAAGTCGATATCTCTACTGGTTCTTGAGCTATGGACGACGAAAAAACGTAGCGAACGTACGGACGTACACACGCACACGCATACATCTCTCTAAAAATCTTTTAGTTCGACTCTTGGGATCTTGATACGTTGAGAAATGTCAAAATTTTCAATTCGACAAATCGGACCGATTACAATAACTTCCTATGGGAAGTTAATAAATAGCCCAAATAGGTAGTTAAATCTTCTGACCTAGCAAAAATGTTGGTTATGGATATAATCATTACATTATTTTGTTAGTAAGCCTCCCTTTTCCGTTTCCTACTGAACCAATCTTAACAAACAAGGTTCCAAAAAAAATAGAATTATCTGCAGAATATTCGAAATATATTTACATTGAATATTAGCTGACACAGCGATCTTCGTATCACCGACATCGTTTTCTTAAAACCTCTAATTTATGATGACTGGTTGCACTTTGTATGTTTTAAATATGAGTTATTTATGAAATATTTCAAACATAACTAAATCGTGATTTAAAAAAAAAATTAGGTGGCGCAACAGTCCGTTGAGAACTAGAGCCTAGTGACTTACAACTCTAAACCATGAAATGTGTGCGAGTACTGTTTTCAGGGATGGAGGGGACCTACAGTTTTAAGCCGAATCCGAATGGCTAATTTGAGAAAGCACTTTTCATGCCTAGAATTACTCTTGAACGATTTGTCGATTCCTCGCAAGAGGCAGTACCCGTGAAAAAAAAAAAACTTTAGATGGCACAGGCAAGGATCAAACCCATGACCTCTTGCATGACAGTCCAACGCACTTTTTTTTTGTTTTTTTTTAATTCATTTTTATTACTTCAATCTTAAACCTATCTTAAAGCTAGACAAAAATTCATAAAACTAGCCTATTTAACCATAACTTACAACTAACTTACTGGTCTCATACGGATACTCTAAGTTAAACAATAACACTTTATTCTAATGCCTTTCGGCCCTAAGATCTATGTGCTGTAATTCATTTTATTTATTTTTTATTTACATATTAGAAAATTAAAAAAAAATAATTTCAATATCTTTTTTCATTTTTACTTAAAAACTACTTAAAATAAGGTCCTTAAAAAAAACTTAAACTACCTATTATACCTATAGTTTACTTAAAACTAGAACAACCACAGCAGCAAATCTAACTATCTAACATTTTTTGTTTTTCATATTTTGTTGTTCTTTTTTTTCTTATTCCATGTTTTTTTTTTATTTTATTTTTATATTTTTTTTTTTTTTTGTGCCACCATGCCTATTCTACTTAAAACTAAACCCTAAAACTATAAACCAAGTATGTAAGCCGGCAAAGGCTTAAAACCCCATCCCGACTACCCACTATCAAGTGCCGATTGAAGCCACCAAAACTGGTTCTCCTGCTTCACCCTATCAGTTCGGTCCCGTTCGGACACAGCCCTACTGAACCGAAGGAGCTCTGCTCCGCCTTGTGCAATGACGTTTCGATTATATAGGAGTTCGCCTATCCACGGTTCGTCGTCTGACGTGGTAGATTAGCGGAACTGCCAATCTATCCTGTATCAGACCGCATCAATCTAAAAATAGGAATGCCTCTGGTGGAATGAAGCCGCTCAAGGGTGCACACTCTAAATACTCGTTGTTCGGATAGAACGCCCCGAAAATTAAATTGTTGGTCGAAGACAGTTTTTTCACGAAATTGTCAATTCTGTTGATTCGAGCCCCGTTGTATAGGACCTCGTGGGAATAGTAATGCACGTAAGAAGATTCGACTGTTCGATATAAGCCGGTACAGCGTCGTAAACACTGCCGCTCGAACATCCGAAACCTCTCCATCTGGGAAGGGGCAACGTTGAACCACACAGGACAACCATAAACGATCATCGGCCGTATGAGGGCCATGTTGCAAATTACCTTCACTCTGGGGTCAAGCCAACTGCTGTAAAACAGCCATTTCGTCAGAGTTAAGGCTCCTCTGGCCCTGGTCAGAGCAGCATTTATATGTATGTATAATATAAATACTTATCTAACCAGATACCGAGGTACTTTACTACACTTTTGCTCGTTAATCGTTGCCCGTGAAGATCAACGATGACCATCTTGCGCCAATTTTTGCCCGTATCCCTCGTGGACCTAGCCAACGAAGTCCGGAACAGAATTGTCTCCGACTTCTGGACATTTATTTTCAGTTTCCAGCCGTCGCAATATCGTTGAATCTTGTTGAAATCACGCTGCAAGAGAAATCTAATAACCTCAACCTTTCGGGCCGTTCTTTACGCAATTAGATCGTCGGCGTACGCAATTGCCTTTGTAAGACTACTTATTAGAATCGGCGAATTCACCGCACCCTGTTGAAGACCATTGTTAATTTGGAATGTTGTGGTAGAAGTTACATTGCCACTTTTGACAACAAACTTTCTACCGTTAAGCATATCATAAAGTATATACAACAATGGTTTGCTTATGCCAAGCCTGCTAAGTTTTAGGTAAAGACAATCTTACCATACAGTGTCAAAGGCCTTTTCCAAATCAACCAAAACAGCACCTGTGCATTGTTGTTTTGATTTATTATATATATATTATACATTATGAAACGAGTATAGACGCAGCATGAATTGTGTCATGACCCGCCTTGAACCCGAACTGTTTATCCGGAATTATTTTGTTGTCCGTAGCCCACTTACCTAGTAAGAGCTCTATTGATGATCTTTTCGAAAACTTTACTGAAAGAAGACTTATCGACCGAAGATTTGACGGGTTGGAGTTGTCCTTTCCCTTTTTTGGGAGAGAATGAACCACAGCGGTCTTGCAATGCACTGGATAATATGCATTATTCAGTGCATTATTGAAGAGTGTGGTATAAATGTCAATTGTCTCCACAGTCCAACGCACTAACCATCATGCCACGGGTAGGTATACTACAAATCATATTAATATCTGACAATTAAATTAATACTTTTTGGTTCATTGTATTCTGAGACCACTATCATATCATGACAATCGTCTAAGCTCAGCCTTAACCTTAAATATCAGCTGTCAGAATGATTTTTTAGCTTTAATACTCTCCAACAAAAATGGTGGCAATTTCAAGTCCTGCTTTTACTTTGAAAAACGATTCTTAAAATAAAATCACATTATGAACTCAAGACTAAATACGTGATTTTTATTAATTTTTCTTTTGAGTATTAAACGTAGATTTTTTCACCATACTCCCATAAAGAAATTTATACGTGACTATAAGGACCTCAAAAGCATTAAACTGCAACATTGTAGCTTAATGTTAGCAACAAAATCCACAAAATTCTCAAGGTGACAACTTTTATGACATCATGCTCATACATATGAACGCGTATACCCATGTATAACATCTTCTTTTTTTTAAATTCCTAGATATACGAGTAGGTATAAAAAATAAAAAAGAAATTGTATCCTACTTTGAAACAGAAATAGAAACACAGACTTCACACATTCATTTTGATGTACATATGTATGTACATATAATTTTTTTGAAGTTTCTGCTATACGAAACATTAAACAACTCACAAGATTGTTTTGAGTATATAAACACTTCCGACACATCATTTCCAAATGCAAGACATCCGGGTTTGTAGTCTTGGATCTTGGAATATTTTGCCTAAAAGGCACTTTAGCGAATTACAATCTCTCTCTTTTTCTCTCTCTCTTTCTCGCTCTAAAACTTGAGCTACTCGTACTTGTGTTTTCTTTAACTCAAGAAAAGTGAAATCGTAAAAAGAATTAAGCATCGCAATAAAATGCAAGAGAAACTCGCCTTCATTGCGATGATGATGTTAAAAGCATTTTTACTATCAAAATGCATCAAAATGTTAGTCCTACTCCTACATTACATACACATTCATACATATATACATATGACAAGTGAAATGAGAAAAGGACGAAAAAGAAAACATAGAAAAATTATGTGATTGCACGAATGGAAATTAAAACAATCCATTCCATTCGGTTATGCATTTTTACACTACTTTCTGTATACTGGTAATTTTGTACTACAAAAATCCTTCACTATATTTTAGGATTTTATAAAAATTAGATTGTTTTATGTATCATATGTCGCATCGTAGCTTATGACGTTGTCCTAGTCTCGCTATGTTTGTTCTAGTTCGAAAAAATAATGATAGCTGCTATCATCAAATATGCCGCTTTATCGTTTATTTCCAACACCTTTCCTTCAGTTATATTTACGAGTATAATACCTAGATCCAGACAGGAGGAATATTATATTCCACTTTTAGACTTTTTACTTCGAATTGGGCTTCGTAAAGGCCATGTTGTGGACTCTGAAAAACGTTGCCACGCTAGCTGGAGGAATCAACTCTATCCTAAAGGGTGTCCCAAAATTAACGCAAGATTTGAATTTGCCGCCATTTGTGCAGTGAAGTGTTGGCAACCCTGAAAAAAAAGCAATTTGACAGCTAACAGTATAGGGTTATTAAAAACGGAGCGTTACACGATAGAACAACGTGTCTTCATTATTAAAGAATATTTCAAAAATAGTGAAAGCTTGGCGGCTGCAGTTCGAAAATTTCATACAAAATATGGTCGGAATAGTGTTTTAACTTCGTCAACTGTGAAGAGATTAATTGAAAAATTCATGGAGACTGGATCCGTTGGAGACGCCAAACACACTGGTCGTCCAAAAACAAGCCGTTCAAATGTGAATGTCGAAGCAGTGCGTGAGAGTGTTGCTGACAATCTAGGAACCTCAATTCGACGTCGTGGACAAGAATTGCAAATTTCAAGAACCTCTCTACAGCGTATACTCACCAAAGATCTGTGTCTTCATGCTAACAAAATTCAATTAACACAACAATTGAAGCCTAATGACCATGGACAGAGAAGAGAGTTCGTTGAATGGATTATTGAACATCGCAATTGTGATTGAACAATCGCAATTGTGATGTGTTGCTAGACAGACTTGCGTACAAAGAGTGGCAGTTTAAGATAAGTTCTAAGTGGTGTCTTTTATTATTCCAAGCACATTTTCATCTTGATGGCTTTGTCAATCGCCAAAATTGCCGCATTTGGGGTTCGGAGAACCCACATGTGATTGTCGAAAAACAAATGCATCCACAACGCGTGACTGTATGGTGTGGATTTTGGGCTGGAGGCATAATTGGGCCATATTTTTTTGAAAATGATGCTGGTCAAGCAGTGACTGTTACTGGTGCTCGATATCGCGACATGATTACACAGTTCTTTCTGCCAAAATTGGATGATATTGATGTGTCCAATATGTGGTTTCAACAAGACGGTGCCACATGTCATACAGCCGTGGAGGCCATTTGTCCGATGTGTTATTCCATACATAACCCTATCCTATGTACTTTACGAGTCAATAAAAATATAACTTTCTAAAGACTAAAAACGGCGTTTTTTATTTAATTCAAATCTTGCGTTAATCTTGGGACACCCTTTATTACTAATTTTCCATAGGAAGTTATTGCAATCGGTCTGATTTATCGAATTGAAAATTTTTAAATTTCTTGAATACAAATCAAAGGTTTTAGAGAGATGTCTGTGTGTGTTAATGTGTACGTACGTTGGGGACACCTTTTTTTCGGCGGATATACATATCTCAAAAACTCGCAGAGATATCGACATCACATATAAATTATGTTCAACAAATAATGTCATGCTAGAGGTCTTACGTTCGATCCCTGCCTATGCCATCTAAAGTTTTTTTCACGGGTACCTACTGCCTCTTGCGAGGAATTGACAAATTCTCCAAGAGTAATCCTTGTCATGAAAAGTGCTTTCTCAAATTAGCCGTTCGGATTCGGCTTAAAGCTGTAGGTCCCCTCCATTCCTGACAACATTACTCGCACTCAGGAATGGTTGAGAGTCGTAAGTCACTAGGCCCTAGTTCTCAACGGACTGTTGCGCCACCTAATTTATTTATTTTACATACATATACCTGGAATCCTCATTAATGCAACGGTACACGTTTGGTCATCAAAAAGATCACCAGAAATATTCTTAAAGTAACCATAAAATGGTTTATGGTTTAATGGAAAGTTTAAAATAAAAGTGGTCCTGTTGCCATGTATTCGAATGATACCGTCAAATTCTACCATACCCTTTAGAAGGTTGCAGTTTTAAATTCGTTTAACTTTTGTCATGTCTATAAATAAGTCTCAAGGCCAAACAATGTCCATTTGTGGTTTTGATTTGGAAAATCCATGTTTTTCTCATGGGCTATAATATGTTGCATGTTCACATTTAGGAAAACCGTTGAACCTATTTGTGTTGGCGAAAGACAGGTTAACCAAAAATATTGTGCACCGATTAGTGCTTAATTAAATTGAAACCAAAAGTATTTATAATTCAAAAAAAAAGGCTGGGATGCGACCCACACTGATAACTTCCCACCCCATCTGTCAATTTGTCTTGCTTAAGAGGTTTGTAGGTTTACGTGTTTTGTTAAAAAAGGTCAGTTGAATTATTTTAAAAAAAATTAAAATTACCAACAATAATTTGCATATGACGAAATAGTTTTATTTCAAAATCTATTTTTGTTAACGAGATTTTTAGTCGAAAACCAATTTTTACCAATTTTAGTAGTATTTCTGAAAGTTTTTTTTTTTTTTTTCAAATACAAATTAGATGAATGATTGTTATTATTATAATTATTGTTCAAAGGATATCGAGAACCGAACATCAATTTTTACCAAATTTTTGTACTATTTTTTGTAGGTTTTATTTTTTTATGAAAAAACGGACTGTTGGATTTGTATAAAAAATTTACTGAATGTCGAAAACAATATTTTCTGTGAGATAAAATTAGTTTGAAGCCAATGTCTCAAAGTTTTGAAGAGATATTTGAGTCGGTAATCAATTTTTACCAACTTTTATTAATTTTTTTTAGGTTTTTATTTTTTGTAAAAATTCGATAAAATTTTTCCGAATGTTGAAAACAATATTTCTATAAGACGAAAAAATTTGGAAGCCATAATCTCAAATTTGTGAAAAGTCATTTTTTTACCAACTTTTATTATAAATTTTTTTTTTATTTTTCGTAAAAAAACTGTCAATTCCATTTTTCTCAAAATTTTACCAGATGTCATTATTGCTCGTTGTATAAAATTATTTTGGAGATAAAATCTTTTTTTCTTTGTAAAATATTTGAGGTGACAAATATTTTTTTTTAAGATTTTTTGATTTATAAAAAAACCGTTAGTTGGAATTTTTCCAGAAATATGTTAGCTTGGTATTACGGTGCAACACATAACATAAAATTTAATTCAAGTCTCTAGTGTTATTGGTTCGTGAGATATTTAGGGTTAACCAAAATTTGCACCTTTTTTTTTTTAAATTGCTATGTTAAAAAAAACACCCACTCCTTTCTGCATCATTCTGCATTATTATCTGTATAACAAAATTTATTTGAAGTCGATATCTCTACTGGTTCTTGAGCTATGGACGACGAAAAAAACGTCGTACGTACACACGCACGCACAGGCATCTCTCTAAAAATCTTTAATTTTGAATCTAGGGACCTTGAAACGTCGTCGGGAAATGTCAACATTTTCAATTTGACAAATCGGACCAATTACAATAGCTTCCTATGGGAAGTTAATAATAAATATTATTGTTAGAAGATTTTAAACTATTCGCCCCCTTCCTACCTCATTTATAAGTTTAACTGTTAGGTACATGTTATTTACTAAACACTTTGGTCGCATTCACAAAGCTAGTGGCTACGTAGTCAAAATTCAACTAGCTTTGTGAATGCAAGACTACACTACAAAGCTAGTCAATCAGGAACTGTCATATTATTGACAAATGCAAATATATAATACAGGAAACATTTGTGTTTTCAGTACTTTAAATAGTTTGTTTTGTTTTTAAATTTAATAAAACCGAATATAAGATACAATATGAGTGATTTTTCTTTGTATTTAAATACTAAATGATTAATTTCATTTTGAATTCTTGTGTCCTTACCGAGCAGCTGATTGTGAAACGTCAAAACCAGTGTGCACTAACTTTGTAGCCGAAAATTTTACACTACGTCGGAGGGGAAATTTCAACTACTTTTGTAGTTAGATTTAGCTAATCAGAATCCCTTGCCTACGTAGCCACTAGCTTTCCGAATGCGACCTTTGTAATCAATATACTCATTTGTTACAAAATAAAAATAATAATAAATTTTAAACTTAATTCTTTTGTATTGATTTTTGCTTTACATCAACTGTACGAACATTTTGATCAATTGTGTTCGAAGTCCTTCCTCTTCAAATCCCAAAACAGTTAATTTGTATACCGGTTTTAAAGTTCCCCTTTTCGTTCGTAAATAATTATTCCATTGTAATAAGGGCTAACGGTAGTAGGTAGCCGTGTATTTTTACAAATGGCATCTATGTAAAAAAGCATGGTGGTGCCATGTCTGATGTTCTTCTACTGTTCCCCTTAAACAGTTTACACCAATGTATTATGACAAAAAACGTTAGCCACAGCAACGGGTGGCCGGGTCAGCTAGTTTCTTTTATGAAAAAGTACAGATTGGATTTTTCTGAGTACATTATATTTTTTTGAATTTAGGTCCGTTAACATGGAGCGATAAAGTTGTTTTTTTAACTTCCCATAGGAAGCTATTGTAATGGGTCCGATTTGTCGAATTGAAAATTTTGACATTTTTCGACGTTTCAAGGTCCCTAGAGTCGAAATAAAAGATTTTTAGAAAGATGTCTGTGCGTGCGTATGTACGTACGTTCGTACGTCCGTACGTCCGTATGTCCGTATGTTCGCGACGTTTTTTTCGTCGTCCATAGCTCAAGAACCAGAAGAGATATCGACTTCAAATAAATTTTGTTATACAGATAATAAGGCAGAAAGATGCAGAAAGGGCTCTCAAGAAAATTGCGTCGGTGGTTTTTTACCATAGCAGTTTAAAAAAAAGGTTATAATTTTGGTTAAACCTAAATATCTCATGAACCAATGACGCTAGAGACTTAAATTAAATTTCATATTATATATTGTAACGTGATACAAAATAATTATATTTTTGGAAAAAAATCCAATTAACGGTTTTTTTTATAAATCAAAAAAACTGAAAAAAAAATGTTGTCACCTCGAAAATTTTACGACTAAAATATGATTTTATCTCCAAAACAATTTTGTGCAACGAAAAATAATGTTTTTGACATCTGATAAAATTTTGAGAAAAATCTAATTAACAGTTTTTTTTATAAAAAATAAAAACCTGAAAAAAACATTACTCAAAGTTGGTAAAAATTGAATTTCGACTCAAATATCTTTTCAAAAACTTGAGATTAAGGCTTTAAACTTATAAGAAATATTGTTTTCAACATTCGATAAAATTTTGAGAAAAATCGAATTGACAGTTTTTTTTACAAAAAATAAAAACCTAAAAAAAACAATACTAAAAATTGGTACTTGGTAACTTTCGACTCAAATAGCTTTTCAAAAAGTAAAAATATTGGCTTCAAACTAATTTAATTTCACAGAAAATATTGTTTTCGATATTCAATATTTTTTTTATAAATATCCAACTGTCTGTTTTTTCATAAAAAAATAAAATCTACAAAAAATATTACGCAAATTTGGTAAAAATTGATACATATAGACCAACTTTTAAGCAAGATAAATCGACAGACGGGATGGGAAGTTATCAGTGTGGGTCGCATTCGCATCCCAGCCTCTTTTTTTTATAATGTACAGGCACTCAAGGGGATATTAATACCCTTAACACGTTTATGTCTAAGCACAGTGCGAGTGCTAGGAAAATAGGGAAGGATTTAAGAGGAGATACCGGTGCACATTGGTCTTAAAATTTTGAATATTAAAATGGGCGGGAAAACCAGAGTTCGGTAAAGCATTCCACATTCTCGATGAGTGGTTAAAAAAAGAATCTCTATACTTAACAGTACGTCCGAAATTGAACTCGAGGGTAAACTGATGAGTATTCTTGGAAGTGCGAGTATTACGGCTGAGGGGGGGAATGCAATATCCTATATATCCTTATTCACTGAGAGTACAACGCAAAATTGAGCCGCCTGGCTTCAATTCTTACACAAGTTGAATTTTGCTGAGATCTTCACGTTAAATAAGTCTAGTTGTCGAAAAAGACAATCAAAAGTGTTGAGAATGACGACGAATCGATTTAGCAAGGTCTACAAATAGTCACAGCTGCTATAGACTTTTCACTACAATATATAGTCCAGGAGGCGACGGTAAAAGTACCTACCTCATCGAGTCAATGGAAAATTTGGTCATTAACGAATGGTAAATGACACGAAGATTACAAAACCACTGGTCGGACAGACTTTTTCCGGGCCTTTTGGCCGCAAAATGGTCACTTCCGGTTGCGTTTTTTGGTGTTGGGGTATACCATCAGGTCAATGAAAAATTTAAATAGTAGTTGGTAGAGATCTGGTGGTAGATTTAAAATCATTTAGTCGGACAGACACAATCCGGGACCAACCCTTTGTCCGACCATCTCAAAAAACGGTATTTTTGGTGTTGACCTACCTCATCGGGTCAATGGACAAATGGGGTATCAAATGAAAGCTTGGACCATCTACTTTAAGAATCTACTGGTCGGACAAACTTTTCATGGGCCAAACATACGTCCGACCGCTTTTTCCCCAAAAAAATGCTTTCATCTTTTTTCATCTTTTTTCATCTTTTTTCAACTCAATATCAAACATTTTTAAGTCAAATAAATATAAAATTTGTATCAGATAAAAGTTAACATTGTCATCTAAATAAATTATATAAAAAAGTTTAAAAAAAAATTACAAAAAGCCATAACAAAATCTATTGATCATTTTTTTCTCAGGAAATTAAGTTTTTCTTATAAATTAAATAAATGACATACTTACCGACGAACTATCTACTTCCAGCAGGGAAAAGTTAATCCAATTATTAATTAAATGTTACTCATACATATGTCTATATAAAATAAACATAATATCACATATCAATACATAGAATACAAAAATAAACTTTGCATATATCCTAGTAATTATTCAACGACAATTAAAATAACAAAAAATTAAGAAATATCGTCTTCAACAGAATCTTCCTCACTCAAATATTTCAATTCTTTATCTTTTAAAATAATATCATCAACATTAAGCGGAGTGGGATCCCCTTGAAACCAAAGTTGTATAAACTTTTCATCCTTCAATACCCACCCAAAATCTTCTGCCCTCAGTTTGTCGCATTCTGCTTCTGTGGCATTAGCCCACATAGAACTTACACAAATTGTTCTTTTAATTTTTTCATTGAGTGATTTAAAACATGGTGGAATCAAGCTAGGGTCAAAGTTTTTTATATTTTTACAAAAAATACCTACCGACGTTTTTTTAGAAGCATATACATATGTGTTGAAACCTTTGAAATCTAGCTTCATTTACACTTTTGCAGTTCCGTAGACCATACATATGTGAAGTAAAGTTTTGAATATATTCTGTATCTTTTTCCAGTAAAAGATCAGTTTGTTTAATCTTTACTCAATGCTTCAAAGGCAGCTTGATAACAACCACTTTTTTGAAGGATATCTAGAGGATATCTAGCTTTTCCTTTTCTAAAAAAAACTGGTAGCGCATCACATACTAAATTCACTCCCGATGTCGAAGCTAGTTGCGTACAGTTTATGCAATTGAAATAATTTCTTTTCGAGCTGCCACTTGCTAACCAAATCTCTAAGTCCTTGAATTTGTGCATATTCCCCAGTAAAATAACGAGTATGTCTGTGTCAGATGCTCGAACCATAATGTTGGAATTAGGTTTTGATTAGCTTATATATTAAATTAATCTGGTATCGGCTTCTGCATGGCTGCAACTATATTTATATTCCTCACGTTTAGAAATGCATTGGTTTTAACTTCATAGGAGAAACACGTGTCATCTACCGTCAAAAAAAAAAAAAACAATTTTGTCTCCTAAAATTGGAATCAAGGAACTATCCTCCCAGTGCAGCCCTAAAAATCTTACGAGTGATTTTTTAAATTTAGGGCTTTTAAGGCATTTAAGAAAATCATCTGTTCGTTTTTGAAGTGGTCCAGAAATCGTGAAATTTGAGACTTCTACTTCATTTCGAACGCAATGTTCAGAGTCTTTGATGAGTGGGTGTAAATAGCGGTCAAAAACAACATGAACTTCCGGGGCATCCGTGTAACATACCCTTGTTAAAATCATCTCCGATATTTTGTTAAATGTTTAAGGAACTAATGACCCTAAGAGATGGATTAAGTAAAAGCCATCAATTAATTCTATATCTTCTTTTAACGGCTCGGACGGAGAAATTCTAGATTTCAGTTTTTTTGCCAAAATGTTTTATCAGTTTTGTGCATTTCACCAGTATAGTGACAAAGGGCTGGGGGCCTGGAGACAATGGATATGATAAACAAACCTCCTTGTAAAATTTTTTTTCTAAAGCTATTGCTAATATAGTCTCCCAAAGTCATCCCGTTCCATTTTTATAAGGCTCTGTTTTGTACTATCTCTACTTTTTTGATATTTTTTTAAGCATTCTGATGCGAAGTTCAGAATATTGTTGCGCTTTAAAGGTTTTTCAAATCGACCAATGTTTTCAGAACACTCTTCAATAAGTGTTACCTTTTGTTTTTGCCTGTTTCATTGACATTTAGAACAAAGTCAGCTTTTTGTTGACTTGTCGCTCTACCTGTTGTTATGTTAAAAAGAAATTCTTTTCCCAAGTTTTCATCAAAAGGATTTATATTTTGTTTGAAAACATTAACGATATCAGGTAATGCTTTCTTGTCCTTTTGAATTCTATTTCTGGCTCATGACATATATCATCCGATTGTCCGATTTTTATTTCAGTTAACATTTGGGAAATAATTTGTATTCTTAAGTTATGACTTAGTGCCCAGCGTTGTCGTGCTGAAACTGAATTTGGAAAATGGGTAACACCAGTCAAGCAAGTTAGCAGCATCCGCATTAATAGTTTGTTCGAGAATCAGGTCAACTGGTGACCTAGAAAAACTTTTTGCTGTACGCCTTATACCAAAAGCACCACGCCTAAATTCATATATTAAATTAAAATTTTGTATTTTTAATTCAACTAAATTAGAATGATATTTAAATATCCACCTTGCATAATTAGGTTAGTTAAACACAAAAAATAAATTGGAAAGTTCGAAAATAAAATCCACATACAATTCAAAATCACTCGTTCTTATACTCCTTGAAAACCTGAAAAAAACGTTCATGAAAATGTGTTGAAAAAACAATTTTGTCTTTATTAAATACCTTATTAATTATCATTAGAACCAAAAAATATAATTTTATTAGATACCTGCTGCAATTTTAAGTACAGAAACAGGATTGCATTTTAATTGGAGTTAGTAATGGGTGATTTTTTTGAGGTTAGGATTTTCATGCATTAGTATTTGACAGATCACGCTGGATTTCAGACATGGTGTCAAAGAGAAAGATGCTCACTATGCTTTGACATTTCAAGAACTGAAGCCGAACGATCTGCCACAACGTCGAATTTTCAGTGAATGGGCCCTAGAAAAGTTGGCAGAAAATCCGCTTTTTTATCGACAAATTTTGTTCAGCGATGAGGCTCATTTCTGGTTGAATGGCTACGTAAATAAGCAAATTTGCCGCATTTGGAGTGAATGGCAACCAGAAGCCGTTCAAGAACTGCCCATGCATCCCGAAAAATGCACTGTTTGGTGTGGTTTGTACGCTGGTGGAATCATTGGACCGTATTTTTTCAAAGATGCTGTTGGACGCAACGTTACGGTGAATGGCGATCGCTATCGTTCAATGCTAACAAACTTTTTGTTGCCAAAAATGGAAGAACTGAACTTGGTTGACATGTGGTTTCAACAAGATGGCGCTACATGCCACACAGCTCGCGATTCTATGGCCATTTTGAGGGAAAACTTCGGAGAACAATTCATCTCAAGGAATGGACCGGTAAGTTGGCCACCAAGATCATGCGATTTGACGCCTTTAGACTATTTTTTGTGGGGCTACGTCAAGTCTAAAGTCTACGCAAATAAGCCAGCAACTATTCCAGCTTTGGAAGACAACATTTCCGATGAAATTCGGGCTATTCCGGCCGAAATGCTCGAAAAAGTTACCCAAAATTGGACTTTCCGAATGGACCACCTAAGACGCAGCCGCGGTTAACATTTAAATGAAATTATCTTCAAAAAGTAAATGTCATGGACCAATCTAACGTTTCAAATAAAGAATCGATGAGATTTTGCAAATTTTATGCGTTTTTTTTTTTTTTAAAGTTCTCAAGCTCTTAAAAAATCACCCGATAGTTCGTCGGTAAGTATATCATTTATTTAATTTATAAAAAAAAATTAATTTCCTGAGAAAAAAATGATCAATAGATTTTGTTATGGCTTTTTGTAATTTTTTTTTAAACTTTTTTATATAATTTATTTAGGTGACAATGTTAACTTTTATCTGATACAAATTTTATATTTATTTGACTTAAAAATGCTTGATATTGAGTTGAAAAAAGATGAAAAAAGATGAAAGCATTTTTTTGGGGAAAAAGCGGACGGACGTATGTTTGGCCCATGAAAAGTTTGTCCGACCAGTAGATTCTTAAAGTAGATGGTCCAAGCTTTCATTTGATACCCCATTTGTCCATTGACCCGATGAGGTAGGTCAACACCAAAAATACCGTTTTTTGAGATGGTCGGACAAAGGGTTGGTCCCGGATTGTGTCTGTCCGTCTAAATGATTTTAAATCTACCACCAGATCTCTACCAACTACTATTTAAATTTTTCATTGACCTGATGGTATACCCCAACACCAAAAAACGCAACCGGAAGTGACCATTTTGCGGCCAAAAGGCCCGGAAAAAGTCTGTCCGACCAGCGGTTTTGTAATCTTCGTGTCATTTACCATTCGTTAATGACCAAATTTTCCATTGACTCGATGAGGTAGGTACTTTTACCGTCGCCTCCCATACTAATAGTTAATAGTGGTTTCAGTAGGTCAATTATGCGCACTGTAAGTTTCTCGAATAGCACGAAAAACATTTATTACAAAATGTCGATTTTTGTAATACAATTTGCTGAACAATTTGTGTTGTAGTGTGAGAATTTGAACAATGAGTGTCAAACGATACTGAACAAAAACGACAGAGAAGTTTAATAATAGTCACGCGTAATTTGTCAAAAAAGCCTTTTGGAAATCAAACCTCACAATATCCCATTATTATCTTAATATATTAAGAATCGTTTTCTTCACTCTTTTTCAACTTGTCTCAAACTCCGCAGTTGGCCAACTATAGAGTTGAAATCAAACTTAAAGTTGAAAGTCAAGTAAAAGATTGTTTTTATTCACTTGCGTAGTCTAGAACTTAAAATTTGAAAGTTGATCTACTTGAAGTTCTAAAAATAATCCCTGGGGAAAATTATTATAAGAGATTTGAACTGTTTTGGTATAAATTTGAAATTATTGTTCTTCATAATTCAAATATTACTCTTTTAGCTTTGTTGAAATTGAAAAGATATACAACCTTCTTTTTAAAAATGTTAAAACAAGCATTCACATTAATTTATGGAACCAAACGTTCGTTCAAGTGTTTTTCATAGTAAAGCATTATGTGACTTCAATTTTCCAAGGCACTGATGATGCTTTCCGGCTGTAGCTCACGGATTGTTTGGTTAACGTGCTAAGTGCTTAATTCAGTTCTTAATTGTTGGCATAACATCGGTCCTACACGGTTTCCTACAAAAAAAAAGACCCAAGCTTATAAATCGCAGCTGAGGCAGCAAATTGACACCGCCAAGAAAATTCTGACAAAGGAAGAAATGAATCTCTTACTTAACCCCTTCTCTAACCTAGGCATGGAAAATGGAGTTATCAACCAAAAAATGGAAGTTGACAATTGCTTGGTTACTAGCTTTAATCTCTCAGGCTTATCGACCTCTTCCCGACGGAGCAAGATATCACACTGCAAAAGGGTGGTAAGGAGACTGGGAAATGACCTGCGACGAAATGAGAGATTTGAACGCAGAAGACTAAACAACGCTCGGGCCTTCCTTGACAGAGAGTACTCTAGAAATGGCGGCCTCATGTCGACTAGGAACAAAAAGAAAGAATCTGGCGGAGCAGAACTAGAATGCAAACGACTGCAAAGCGCTCGTGCCTCCCTTGAAGAAGAGTGCTCGGGAAAGGACCGGCCTCATGCCAGTTCGGAACTGAAACCTATTCCCCTCCCCAGGAGGGGCTCTAGAAGACACTGATAGCCAGTATCCGGTTAATCAATGATTGGTGCACAAACGAACAAAGTGCACGAACTTACCTTTGGACCCATTGCACTCGACCGCAGGGCCAAGCTTATGGGCTATTGTTAAACCTTGTATGAGTGGAAGTGCATTGGACAAAAGAAATGATATGTTTGTGTACATTTTTTTCAAACAAATTTTTTCTAAGTGAAGAACGAATAAGCTCTAGAGTTAAAAATTCTGAGTTGAAAATGAAAACTTCGAGTGAAGAAAAATAAAATGAAGAGTTAAGAAAGAAAATCATAAAATTGATTTAAACTTTTTGTGAAGAAAATGGCTCTAAATCTACGACCTTATATTCTTAGAAAGTCAATTTACTTACCAAGTAAACTTGAAATGTCTATAACCTATTTTTGATCAAACAAAATTGTGTGCTCTTCCGTGTTGTTTTACCTAAAGTCTAAGATAAAAAGGACTTCCATCAAACCAACTCCTTCCTATATGATGCTGTCATTATTTTATAAAAATGCAAACAACTAGCCATGCAGGCAAGCAAGTATGTTCGACATGGTTGCAAATGTTTAACATATACAAAACAAATTATGCATCAGCTTGCGATACATAGAATGATGCCAAGAGCACCCACTCAAGCGTATTTAATATTAATTGCATGCAGTCCATCAGCGGAATAAGCTAAAATTGTTATAATTTTGTTCAAAACCTCCTAACTATACAAAATACATGTGTTTTTATGTTGAAACTACATAATAGGAGGTACAACATTCTACATATACATGTGTACATAGTACACGCGATGAATTACTTATTTTATTTTATTTTTGAATACAAAAGTGAATTCAGTGAAAAGAGAGAGAGGTGTCCAGACAGAGTAGTTACCATTTTATTAAAGTTGATATACCAGTACCAATATGCGAACATGAACTGGCCATAGAACATCGTTATGGAAGCAAAATACATAAAAGAGACTCTGACTGAATTAATTTGCCATAATATTGCAATACACAAACCTACATATACATACATACTTATGTAACACAGGCTAGAGCAAAAGGATATCCTTCCTTTCATATTATGGTGGGTGTTTGCCTTTGAGAGCCAACGAATCAGAGCATAACATATGAATTTGTTTCCGTTGATAAATTGACCGGAAGTCTTATTAATGCAGTGATGACCATAATCATCATCATCATCAGTTATATGTAGAACACATGGAATTTACATCCGGTTCATCGACACAGTTTTTATGGATCATTTAGTTAGTGTTCTAATGGGAATTGGAGAGAGTTATAAATACTTTGTTTCTAGTACCTATACATTCATAGTTGTATCTTGTATGTAGGTCAATATCAGTCATAATTAGGGCAATTTAAGGAGGCCATTATTTTGTAAACTGCTGTAGACTAGTTTCTTATGATTATGATTTTTTTCGATTTTTCTTACAGTTGAACTGTTTTCAATAATATTGTAGAAAAGGGAGCGGGTTGAAATGCTGTATTTTAAAATACTGTAAGGTCAAAATTCTGTATAATACTGTATGATACTGTATGATCATAATACTGTATGGTCAATATTCTGTATTTCAAGATACTGTACATTTAAAATACTGCATCTCAAAATTCTGTATTATCAAAATATTGTAATACTGTATAATGGATATTTTTATTTTATTAGAAACTTTTCTAGACGAAGGAAAAGAACTGCAGTTTTTGAAGTACATATTTTAAAAATTATAATATAAAAAGTATACCAGCAATTAGAAACAATAGAGTTGGTAGAGCTAGTGGTGGTATAATGTGTGGCATAAAAAATACCAGCTTTGATAATATTATTAAATATAAAATCTGCGAGAATTATATAGTTATTGACATCACTTATGATACAAAACATTTTCAAATTCTACCTATTTATTTAAATTATAATGAATGGAGCATAAACTATAACGCGCTTTATAACTTTTTAACTATCTACAATCATGAAAATATGATGATTATCGGAGATTTAAATGATGGTATAAGTGACTTTCAGAATTCGGTCTTAAATAACTTCTACTTTTCTAGCGAAAGAAAATCTTTTGACAATTGTCTAAATCAAAATGGGAAACTTTTATTAGAATTGATTGAAGACTTTGGTTTTTTCGTTTAAATAGAACATCTCAAAGTGACTCAAACGGAAACTTTACTTTCGTGTCTGCTCATGATCTTTCTGTAATAGACTACTGTCTTATTAAAGGTGAATGGCTAAGTATAATTGATGACTTTGAGACCTATCCAGCTAATTATTCGTCTCATCTCCCTATAATTGTCTTTTGCAAGTTAGAAAATCTATTAGTAAATCTACAAACAACCGGCAATGATAAATTAAAATGGAATGAAAGACATGCAAATAGATATAAAATTAAACTTAATCATCAGCTAGTTACGATGCTAAGTGTGACATCAGATGTCTCTATAGATTCTATAACTAACATAGTTTCTTCAGTGATTAGACAGTCTGCAGAACTTTCTTCCCAACGTAGAAATACCTTTCAGTCTGTATGGTACGACGAACAATGCAAAAAAAGTAGGAGAAAATCTTTTGCTTTCTTAAAACTATATAGAAAAACAAATAGCGCAGTTTTTAAATCACTGTATTTACAATCAAACCAAGAATACAAAAGGTTATGCAATCTCAAAAAAGAACTTTATTTAAAAAACACGGCTTCTAAGCTCGTTGAATGCAAGGACTCGAAATCTTTTTGGAAGACAGTACAAGTGTTGAGGGGGCGGAATAGGAGGGTATTGTTCACAATTGATGAAAATCTACTTGCAAATTATTTTGAAACTCTACTTCTGCCTGACCCTAATCTAAACACAATGAGCTTTGCATTCCCCAATGTCATTATTCCTGACCTGGATTCCAATCTCACAATGGTTGAACTAGTAGCTGTTTTTAAAAAAAAAATGAAAAATAACAAAGCATCTGGATCTGATGGGATCCCAGTAGAGTTTTATAAACATGCTACTCCTGAGTGTTTGGAATATCTGTTAGAACTTTTGAATAGAATATTCATTGAAGAGATAGTGCCTGAAAATGTTCGTCTGTCTCGAATTACAGCCTTTTTTAAAAAAGGTAACCGTGATTTGCCAGAGAACTATAGAGGAATTGCTGTGCTTAACTCATTAAGAAAAGTGTTTATACAAATACTCTATACTAGACTTACGACCTATGATTAGTTGCTTTCAAGCTGGTTTTCGAGCCAACCTTTCAGCTATTGATCAAATTTGTGTACTCAGCACCACTGCTAGGCATTTTATTGATAAAAAAAAAGAACTTATATGCCTTTTTCGTTGATTTAAAAGGGGCTTTTAACACTATTAATAGGAGGTCCTTACTTTATAAGCTCTCAGCAATTGGCCTATCTACTAAATTTATCAGAGTCTACGAAAAAATTCTCGAAAACATGATGGCATCTGTTCAGAATGGTAAAAAAGTATCTAGAGAATTTAGTTGTGAAGCAAGTGTCCCTCAAGGATGTGTTCTAAGCCCTATCATGTTTACACTGTATATGAACGATGTCGAAAACAGTATACCTGGGGGAGTTCAGTTTGGGGATATTACTCTTAAAGTCTTGCTCTATGCTGACGATCTTGTGATTTTATCAGACAGTCCGCTTACTCTACAGCTCCAGATTAACAAGCTAAAACAGTTTTGTGATCTATGGAATCTTAGAATAAATACCACAAAATCCAAAATATTGGTTTTCAGATCTTGAAATAGATCAATTGGCTATAGGCGGAATTGGACTTTAGATGGTGAGATAATTGAGGTCGTAAATGAATTTAAGTATCTTTGGTATACAATGACATATAATCTTAACATTCAAACCTTTATAAAAGAAAAAACAACCACTGCAAAAATTGCAATAAATACGAGTACAATGTGGTCCCAGTTCTTCGCAAATAAACTCGTAGATCCAATTTCAAAATTCAAAGTTTTCAATGCCACCGCCGCGGTGAATACTTGTTTTTGCTATGGTAATGAAGTATATGGTTTTGAACAGTTAGAGGAAATGGAAAATATACAGAGGTATTTTTTCAAGCGAATTTTTAGGTTACCTATCAACACTCCTAATTATGCTATCCACCTAGAGTCAGGCTTAACTCAAATTTTCTTGAAAAATTTAAAGGCTAACGCCGATTTTATGATCAAAGTTATGAAGCGGTCCGACCAAAACTTGCAAAAAAGACTCCTAAAAATCTGTTTTAGTTGTGGATATAGTCCGGTCAAAAACTGGTATGATCTTGCTGTAGCACATAACCTTTCAATATCATTGCCAGTGGACAATGTGGAAGCATTAAAAAATGCATTATATGAATGTATCTCTGTTATAGATGACTCGATGTATAGGCTTTGTGTTGCGCAAGGGATTGCATCAACATCCAGGAATATATACAGACAACTTAATCTGAAACTTGGTGAAGGAAACTATTTTAGAGAAGAGTTTACAGTTTCTGAAATGAGCTTGATCTTCAATATCAGAACGGAAATGCTCGATTTGAATTATAGACCACATTGAACAGACTTAAACCCATGTGTGTTCCCTTTGCAACCTTGGTCAAAACGAAGATGTTTTGCATTTTTTAGCACTTTGTCCAATATTACAGGAAATCCGAAGGCTCTACTTTTATTCTAGTTTTCTTTCCCAAGAGGAATGTGTCGGTGTACTAAACGGAGATCGTGGCTGGAAGCCTCTTATACGCTATGTCTCACATGCAAGAAAATATCGAAACGAGTGTTTGAATTTGTTTTGAGTTGTAACAAGATGTTAAAGTGATTGTATCTTCTCCTTTTTTTTCGTTTTAACCAAACTAAAAGCCCTTAAAATTAAAAAAAAAACTTGAGAACTATGCGTTTCTTCTTCCTATTTTTTGCTTTTTTTCTCACTTACAAATCATTATCTGTTTTAGCTAAACTAAAAGCCCATTACCAATATTTTTCTTTTTTCTTTAATTTTTTTGTTTTGACTAAACTAAAAGTCACACTTTTTATTGAACATATAAATAACTACCTGTAAAGGAATATTTATACTATATATGTATATATCAAAATATACTTTAATGATGAACATTATTCCATATAGTTCAAAGATTCTTTTTTTTTTTTTGTTTTTGACTAAACTAAAAGTCACATTATGAAAATAATAATTAAAAAAATTGTTTTTTTTTCTTTAATATTTATATTTACATATTTTTAACTATGAAACTTATTTTGTGAAATATTCTCTCTTTTTACTCAAATATTGTATTTTTATTTTGTTTTTTTATTTAATTTGTTTTTTTCCCGGCAGACGGCTTATAAATCCATGCTTTGTATATCTTTTATTATGAAATATTGTACTTATAAGAAAATTGAAAAAATAAAGAACTTATCTATCTATCTATCTATCTATAATGGTTTTGACAGATCAATTAGTTTGCTTATGCAATTGTTGATTATGATAAGAACAATTCATGTTTAAATGTGAGAGAGAAACAAACAGTTAAGAAGAAGAAAATGATTTATTTTGTTTTTATTTTTATTAGTTCAAAGAGTTATGAATTGTCAAAGGTACATACATATGTTATTTTCCAAAAGAAGTATATTAGAACATTATGATAATGAGAAATTATCATGATTTTTTCTTTAAAAAAAAATGTGTTCTGTTTTCGAAATTCTGTATTTCAAAATGCTGTTAATAGGCTAAAAATAAAAATCTTTTTGATAATGTAAAAAAGTGCGCACTTTTTTACATTATCAAAACGATTTTTATTTTCAGCCTTATTTGCAGCATTTTGAAATACAGAATTTTGATATACAGAATTTTGAAATACAGAATTTAGAGATACAGCACTTTGATCATGCATTATTTTGAAGCACAGTATTTTGAGATACAGTCCTGTGGGCGTGGATTCGAAGACTTTCCAGTACGGAGCATTGGTTTCCATGAAGCCGGTACATCTCGTCGTTCCATTTTCTCCTCCACTCACTTTCTATGTATACGGGACCGGGATGATAAGGGTCTTATAATGTGACACTTTGGTTGTTCGAGAGGAGCTTTACTATACTCAATTGCTTTCTTAGCCCAAAAAAAACAGCGGTTTTCAAGAGTAACTCTGGTGTTGTTTTCTGCATTCATAGCGGAGCCTAGGTAGATAAAATCCTTAACTACCTCAACAAAGTAACGTCTATCGAAAGTGACATTTTGACCGAGACACAGCGCCGCCAGTCGCATCGTATCCTTTCTTGATGACAGCATGCACTTTGTTTTCCCTCATTAACCACTAAACCTGAATTAAATACTCACAAAAGCCCCATTGACACCAAGCTGAGTTTCTCCGGTTATGTCATCAGCATATGCGAGTAATAGGATAGTCTTTTGACGTGGGAGCTCTGAACTATTTTTTCAAGGGCTATGTTGAAAAAAAAATAGTAGGTACCCGTGGCATGATGGTTAGTGCGTTGGACTGTCATGCCAGAGGTTTTGGGTTCAATCCCTGCCTGTGCCATCTAAAGTTTTTTCACGGATACTGCCTCTTGCGAGGAATTGACAAATCCCCCAAGAGTTATTCTTGTCATGAAAAGTGCTTTCTCAAATTAGCCGTTCGGATTCGGCTTAAAACTGTAGGTCCCCTTCATCCCTGACAACATTACTCGCACACAGGAATGGTTGAGAGTTTTAAGTCACTGAGCCCTGGTTCTCTAAGGACTATTGCGCCACCTAATTTTGACATCACAATGTTCAATTATTTCTTTAAAACCTTTATGGAATAGGCTATATACAGTTTGTCCACGTAGATGCTCTCATATGCGGCCTGTAAATCGATGGTTGGTTCGATTTGATATTCTTGGTTTTTTTCCACAATCTGCAGTAATGCGATTATTTGATCGACTGTGAACTTTCGAGGTCTAAGGCCACATTAATAAAAGCATATCGAGTTCTTGAAGATAGACTTTAGGCGTTCACATATTACGGCAGAGAAGATTTTGTATGCAATGTTAAAAAGATTGATTCCTCTATAGTTGGGGCAGCTTAAAGAGTCTCCTTTTTTAGTATTGGGCAAACAATACTGATGTTCCCAACATATTTCACAGATAAGTTGATGCAATGCTCCTTACCAAATTATCTCTAGCTCCAGTTTCAACTTTCGTCTTTGCAGCATCCGGTTCGAGGTTTATGCACTTGAGAATTTCGTTTCACCTAACCATAAAACTTTCGAACTTCATTTGCTTCTGAACCTCTCAACATCTTCTACCGCACGCTTCTCATGCTCTCTCTTTTCCTTCTAAAAAGTTGGTGCTCCTCTCTTCTCTTCTGCTTTTTAGAGGGCGCGAAAGCAGCACTCGTCCTCTTATATGCAGCACTGCTTTGCGTACCTGTTGTTTGGATGCATTTGCCTCTTGACAATCATCAAACCAGGCCAGTGGTTTTTTGTTGGTGGCTGTTTGAAACCCATCATGTCAGAAGCGGCTTCTCTGATTGCATCTTGGCAAATGTTGCCACTGATTCTCGATACATTCTGTTGGTGGAAGAGAACTTCGAAAGACGTTGCTTGTGCTTCGGTCGGAGAAGGGTTTGTCGATCTCTTGAGATTTTATCTTCTCGCCACATCTCCCTTTTTTGCCTTAGGTCTGGAAACCCAAAGTGCTACTTTGGCAACGACGAGGTAGTGGTCCGAGTTGATGTTAGCTCCTCAGAAAGTTTGGACACTTATGTATGATGCTGGGAGCGTGTTAAGCATTGATCACAATATAGTCAAGCTGGTTGAGATTGATCTTATATCTATCAAAATTTTAAATTGTTTATAACTCTTTGTATTTCAATTTGTCGTTTTGATTACAAAAATTTATTTTCGAAAAAATGTCAAGTACATAATTATTTCTTGTTCCAAAGTGACTTTTGTTTTGCCTATTGAATGGAAAAGCAATTTGTTTTCTTTTGAATATTTAACTTTATTTTTGTATTTCAAGTCAAGAACATAACATATCAGTATTAGGCAATAGTTGTTAACATTCCCGAAATTTTAGTTCCATTTTATTATGAATAATTTTCTAGTAGATGGTTAATGCATTGAACTGTCATGCCAAAGGTCTTGGGTTCTATCCCTGCCTATATGCCATCTAAAGTTTTCTTCACAGGGACTGGCTCTTGAGAGGAATTGACAAGTCCTCCAAGAGTAGTTCTTATCATGAAAAGTGCTTTCTCAAATTAGACGTTCGGATTCGGCTTAAAACTGTAGGTCCCCTCCATCCCTGACAACAGTATACTCACACACATGAATGGTTGGGATTTGTAAGTCACATGGCCCTAGTTCCCAACGGACCGTTGCTCCACCTAATTTAGTTATTTAATTTTAATTTAAAACATGTTTATTTTATGAGCATCAATCGACATCACACTTATTTCAAAATAGAGACAGACGATTTTAGCATCCATTCAATTTAACAGATTTAGTTTCTGCACTCAACAAGGTTTGGATTCCTCCAGATATCGTCGATTTCAATTAATAACCAACTTATAATATACGGTACCCTATAGTGCAATAATGAAACTCAAACAGTCATTGTCCCCTTTTATCCCCAAGGAAATCTTGTTAATTCTAATCCACATAGAATACCATTTCATTTTAAAGTGTTATTTCGTTTTTTTTATTTTTTACTATTTTTGTTCTCATGCTGTACACAATTAAATCGTTAAACTGTACAATATGACTGGAAATTTTCAAAGCATCACCGAAACCATCATCAAGACCCGCATTGTCCAGGTCCACCTATAGTGGTATAAATGGTATAACAAGAGGATGATCCTAGAGGAGGGTGTATCATTAAATTCTCGGTTAAACGACATCGCCAAAACCCAGTTCCATTGCGAAGCCAATTTTAATGAAATTAAATGACAAGTGCTTACAATCTAACGACTAAAAGACGAAACACTGTCACCACCACCGGTGCGGCGGCGGCGCGGCGGAGGCGAGGCGAGGTGGTGATGGTGATGGTGGTGACACTGGTAGTGGGTGGTTATGGAGCGAGAAAAACAACATTCTCAATTCTTTTTCCGCACAAGGACGAAATTTTGATATTGTTTTGGATATTTCTGTACAATATTATGTATGTATGTATAATATACAAAAACATATGTACTGTTATGTGAGTCTTTCTTCCTTTAAAAATAATATGTGGAACATCTTAGGAGCATTGTAGAACACAAACAGAAAAAAAAATATAATAATTTATGATTGCCGTCAGGAAAGGAAGTCATCCTAGATGCACCCCACTGGTATAAACGATTCTGATGTGATGATCTTTATATCCCTTTTGTAAAATCCTTTTTTTCCAGTGTCATTTTAAACAAACTCCCCCTGGGGATATGGTTGACACTTGTCTAATAGAATACAGCTTAGGGATAGCAAGTTTTCATGTTGAGATTTGATTGTACTGTGCTCGCTTGCTGTTTGCTTTTTCCTATTAAATGAAAGGATAAAAAGGAATTTCTATAGATGTATATATGTACTATTTGTAGAAGAATATGTAGAGGAAAAAAAACAAGGGGATTTTATTAATACACCGTATAAATAACATACACTATACAACATAACAGCACTTTGACGACATTTTTAGAATATTTCCATGGAAAAGTTCAGGCACATCCCCAGTGTAAGGGTTACAATGGATATTATTAAGATGGCGAAACAAAGATAGTTTTGCTGAATTGGCATGCGGAACAACTTTGCGGACATATCCAAAGATGATGCAAACAGTAGTGTCGAGTTGAGATCATCAGCTGAAGTATTGCGATAGACAAATGGTCGAATTCGGATGTGATGGCCGTTAGCTTGGGCCAATTGACAAACACGTGTCACAGATGAGGCTGTGAAGAATGGCAGGAGACCCATCAGAAGCCATAGAAGGACATTTGCGATATTCAATACGATCACCTTCAATTCGGTGTATTGGATGTCAAAGTCCTTGAAGAGGTATACCATTCCGGCTAAGGCATATGAGAGATTCATAACGGTGAAGAAACACACTGGAAGTGATAATTTGTTGTTGAGATGATCTAATAATTTTCGAAATTCCAAAACTTCCTGAAAATAAAGATCAACTTGGTAAATAAAAGAATTATTATAAATAGTATAAGAATATCATTTACATACTTTCATCCAATCCAAACTCTCTATGGAATGCATAATAAGCTTTTGGGAAAGTGTTTGTAAATGGACCATCAGCAAATAACACTCGATGCTGTAACTTGTCAAGATGACTATTTCCACAAGGTCCTGAGTGAAAATGGTACAAAGAAGAGCAATCTGAAAGAGAAGTTGTTAGACTAACCAAAATTTGTTGCGCTAGGTACTAAGTCTATATGTAGGTAGGTTAAATAATTCCTTAAAGTGTATTTTTAAGTCCTCACCCGAAAAAGTCTTTCTAGTTTTTTAGCAGAGCAAGAAATGAATTGGGTCAAAGGGGGCCAATAACACTTTATTGCAAATTACTCAAAAGTTATAGGTTTTCTTGGAAACGTCAGTTGTAAGTAAGCAAAATAATACAATCATAGTCTAACACATGCACAAAATACAAAACTTAATTAACTTCTAACATGAATTTATTTAGGAACAAAAATAAATTAAAGATGTTTACGATAGTGGAGCACTGGTTCTAAACAATGATTATAATCCCACTTTATTAACTTCCCATAGGAAATTATTGTAATCGGTCCAATTTTTCGAATCGAAAATTTTGAAATTTCTCGACGTTTCAAGGTCCCTAGAATCGAAATAAAAGAATTTTAGAAAGATTTTTGTACGTGCGTGTGTACGTGTACGTTCGCGACGTTTTTTTCGTCGTCCATAGCTCAAGAACCAGTAGAGATATCGACTTCAAATAAATTTTGCTATAATAATAATTTTGATAATAATGCAGAAAGATACGGACTTACCATAGGAATTTAAAAAAAAGGTGAAAATTTTGGTAAACCCTTAATATCTCACGAACCAATAACGCTAGAGACTTGAATTAAATTTGAAATCATAAATTGTGACGTGATACCAAACAAATACATTTTTGGAAAAAAAATACAATTAACGGGTTTTTTTATAAATCAAAAAAACTGAAAAAAAATATTTGTCACCTTGAAAATTTTGCGAACAAAAAATGATTTTATCTCCAAAACAATTTTGTGCAACGAAGAAAAACCTTTTACAACATCTGGTAAAATTTTGATAAAAATTGAATTGACAGTTTTTCTTATAAAAAATAAAAACCTAAGAAAATATTACCCAAAGTTGGTAAAAATTGATTTTTGACTCAAATATCTTTTCAAAAATTTCAGATTATGGCTTCCAACTAATTTTAATTTTTAAAAATTTTTTAAAAATCGAATTGACAGTTTTCTTACAACAAATAAAAACCTAACAAAAAATAAATAAAAGTTGAGATCTTGGCTTTAAACTAATTTTTTCTGTTAAACAATATTGTTGTCAATATTTAGTAACATTTTTAGAAAAATCGAATTGACAGTTTTTTTACAAAAAATAAAAACCTAAAAAAACATTACTATTAGTTGGTAAAAATTGATTTTCGGTTCAAATATCTTTTCAAAAATTAAAAATATTGGCTTCAAATCAATTTTGTCTTATAAGAAATTTTGTTTTCAACATTCTATAAAATTTTGAGAAAAATCGAAATGACAGTTTTTTAACAAAAAATAATAACCTAAAAAAACTTACTAAAAGTTCGCAAACATTGATTTTTGACTAAAATATCTTTTCAAACATTTGAGATATAAGCTTCGAATTAATTTTATTTTATAGAAAATATTGCTTTCAACATTTGGTAAAATTTTGAGAAAATTCGAATTGAAAGTTTTCTTACAAAAAGTAAAAACATTTCAATGTTGAAAATTATCATTAGCCGTCTGCCAAAATAATGTATTTATACAAATTAGAATTTTAAGTTATAATATTGCAGGCTTAAGTAATAAGTTAGAAGTAATGGATTTTATTAATTTTATTAATCAATATGAAATTTTTATACTAATTGAAACACATGTAACTAGTGAAAATTATAAAAAATTCGAACCAAATTTCTCAGAATACAACCTAATGTGGGTACCAGCAACTAAAGTAAATAGAAAGGGTCGGGCAAGCGGGGGAATTCTCATGGGATACAAATATACCATAAAAGGCATTAACTGCTCTTATAAGCAAACAGGGGACTTGACTCTAATGGAAATCAAGATGAATCGACATATACTTAATTTAATCCCGGTGTATTTGAACTGTA
The DNA here is from genome assembly GCA_920104205.1 of Eupeodes latifasciatus. Taxonomy (NCBI): domain Eukaryota; kingdom Metazoa; phylum Arthropoda; class Insecta; order Diptera; family Syrphidae; genus Eupeodes; species Eupeodes latifasciatus. The sequence continues at coordinate 78,373,766 of OV049924.1, forward strand.
GTAACTGGGACAGCGACTTCATTAAACTCGAAGATAATCTGTTTACTAGCAACTTATCTAACATTTTGCTGATTGGGGATTTTAATGCAAGAATAGGTGATTTAGAAAGTGAAATCAAGCTCATGGAAAGAGATCGTCGTTCAAGAGATGTGATGGTCAACAGGGAAGGAAGAAGAGCTTTGGATCTTTGTAACTCCTTTGGACTTAGCATATGCAATGGAACTACGAACGGAGACGCAACAGGTGATTTCACATTTATAGGATCACAAGGGAATTCAGTGATTGATTATGCAATGGTGTCAGGCGAATGGAATAGCGCGATGGGCGAGTTCGAAGTTGTAAACGAAATACATTCCGAAAGAAAATAACAATGCTGGTGATACGGAAGAAGACATCATGGTTCGAGTCCTGGAGAAGTTAAGCCGAGTACTGTGGAATCTCACTTTCACTTCAAGTTGAAAGGATGGAAACGTGGAAAAGCGAACTCTATCGTTTAATTAGTTTGGTAGACGAAAGGAAAAGAGAAGAATATATTGAGAAAGCCAGGAGCTCAACTCACAGGAGTATATATGCGCAACTTAACTACAACTTGGCAGCTAACAATTACTTCAGGGCGGAGTACTCAACCGACCTCATGGCACTCATTTTAAAAGCACGAGGAGAGTTACTCCTCCTGAACTTCTTGCCGCATAGAAGTGATTTACGAGAAACGTGTGAGCTATGTAATCTTGGAGTGAAAGAGGACGTTTTTCACTTTCTGGGTAGATGTCCAATTCTGGCAGAAACGAGAAGAAGCACCTTTGCAAAGAGTTACCTAAGTGATGCTGAAATGATTAATACTCTTAACGGGGTAACTGATTGGGATATTTTGTATCAATATATTAAGATAGCTCTTAGCTACAGAAAACGAATTTTTGATGAACTTTTTTAAAATAACTTAAAAACACTGAACACTTATGTATGTATATGTTATAACAATTTATTATAATATTCGCCAACTGGCAGACGGCGTATGCCATGTCATATAATGAATGTGAACCAAATCTTTGTAAATTGTATTATGAAATAAAATCATTTGAAAATTGAAATTCAAGTAAAAACTTTTCAAAAATTAAAAATATTGGCTTCAAACTTATTTTATCTCACAGAAAATATTGTTTTTGACATTCAATAAATTTTTATAAAAATCCAGCAGTCCGTTTTTTTCATAAAAAAATAAAATCTACAAACAATAGTACGCAAATTTGGTAAAAATTGATGTTAGGTGCTCGATATCTCGTGAACAATAGAAGATATCGACTTTAAATTAATTTCATTCATCCAATTTGTGTTTGTTCATATAAGAAATAAAAACTTTTAAGAAATGCTACTAAAATTGGTAAAAATTGGTTTTCGACTAAAAATTTCGTTAACAAAAATAGATTTTGAAATTAAACTATTTCATTGTATGCAAAATATTGTTGGCAGTTTTTAATTTTTTAAGATTAATTCAACTGACTACTTTTTTAACATAACACGAAAACCTACAAACTTTTTAAGTAAGACAAATTGACAGACGGGATGGGAAGTTATCAGTGTGGGTCGCATCCCAGCCTTTTTTTTAGATTTAAATGGAACTATACTTGAGGACTTAGAGCTTCTTTCTTCTCATAGTTAGTTCTATGGAAGTCAATAAGTTTACAATCAAATGTACGCAAGTGATGAGCTCCGCCTCGGTGTTTCCAATGTACAGAAGATATTAAATAAAGTGCATCAATTTTATCATTATTGAGTTGATGAAGAAATATTAATTCATTATTAACACGCCTTTGGTGGAGAAATTACATTTGAAGAAGCTGAATACGATGTTCTTAGGGAGGCAGATCATAAGGATCATCCCCAGAAAAACACTTAAGGGCAAAGCAAATGAAATTATGTTGAATTGATTCAATAAGATTTCTATGAATTTCATAAAAGGGAGTCCATTCTTATGAAGCATATTCATCAAGATAAGGACAAACATTTCAACTGTACAAAGAAAGAGTAACATAGGGATCATTTAACTCCTCTGATCAGCGTTTTATAAAACCAAGCATATAACTTGCCTTATTGACAATAAAATTACATTGAAGTGTAAATTCTACGTTCGAACAAAAATGAATACTTAAATCTTTTAAAGTAAAGACGCTACAGAGTTTTTGTTGCGAAATACACTAATCAAATATACTTCCAATTCTTGTTTTAGTAAAAGTTATTGTCTGGCATTTTAAAGTTTTGAGGAAAAGGCCATTTTTCTACACTACAATGTAAAACTATAAATGTCGGCTTGTAAAAGAATGCGTTAATGGGTGGACTGACTTTATTATTTTAAAAATCTTCATCAGCAAAAATGAGAACCTCACTTGAGCGCAGACATAACGTTACGTCGTTAATAGACAAGATGAACGGATAAGGGCCAAGATGACTTCCTTGGGTAACACCAAATTGAGGAACAAGGGGTTCTGAATAACAATTCCTAAATTTTACCTCATAGGATCTATTTTTAAGGTACTCGTATGTAGGAATTGATCCAAGCTAAAAAAAAAATGGTGAAAACTAAGAGCTTTAAGTTTCAACAAAATTATTCCGTGGCAAAGCTGCCCAAAAGCTTTAAAAAAAGTAATTTTATACGCAGTCAGTTTCATAACCTTGTAACGGTTGATCCTTACGAATCCGTGTAACTGGTCGCAATCGCAAATACGATTTGTACTTAAATATGCTACACTCTCGCAAACAACTTATTTAAAAAGTTTAAAAATGCCAGAAAGTTTTGCCTGTTGCCTTTCTTGACTATATTAGTGTAAGAAATGGCTTTTCCATGTATTTGAAAAGCTTCCTGTTTTTAAGAAAAGTTTGAATATGAACGTAACGGGTTCAACTAAAGGATTTCTACACTTTTTTAATACTATCGGGAGAATACCATCGGGACCAGCAGAGCAATCATCAGTAAAATTTAAAGCAATGAGAATATACTCTATTTATCATCAACATACCTATTTCCACTTATTTTTAGAGGCCCGAAAATTTAAAATCATTCATGCTTTCGCAATCGGGCCCCTGTTTGCATGTTATCTGCCAATCTATCAGTCACAAGCTTTCCGATCTGGGCCCCTGATTATTATTGGCGTACATTTTTGTTAATATTAAATGAAAAATTGGGCAACTCAGAACTATTGAAAGAAAATTATAATAAATTGTTTCGATTTTCTTATTTAATTTAACGTAAATTTTAAATTTATTTTATTTTGAACATTTTTAAAGTCGAAATAAGGGGCCCGGCAAATTAAAACAAAACACAAATATTTATTTTGGTTTCTATTTTTATAAAGTTTCTTTTCTTCTATTTTTGTTTCTGCTGTAAACGAAATTTTTTATTCGGTTCCGGGGGACCGGAAATCCCACCAGGGGACTAGGAATACGAGGCGATAGCAATCTTATTGGAGAGCCAAATAATGGTAATTTTTTGGGCATTTTGGAATTAATTAGTCATTATGATCCCTTACTTCAGGAGCACTTGGAAAAAGTAAGAATTTCACAACAAGAGCACAAACGTTTGCAAGTCGACTACCCTTCCGTTGAGATTCAAAATGAGTTCATTAGATGATTGAAAGAGAGAGGAGATTGAAAATGCCAAATACTTCGCTATAATTGTCGATGCAACACCCGATTTAAGTCCTGTGGAACAAAACACATTTATTTTGCGATATCTGCGCTTGGAAGAAAATGTGTTCACCATCTTTGAACGGGTTTTGGAATTTGTCGATTGCAACAAAAAAAAAACTGGCACCGCAATAGCTGATTTGATCTGCGAAACATTGGCAAAGACGGAAATCCCTTTAGAAGACTGTTGTGCACAAGGCTATGACAATGGAAGCAATATGAAAGGACAGTATAATGGTGCACAAAGTCATATTTTAAACAAAAATCCGAATGCCGTGTATTAACCATGTGCAGCTCATAGCCTTAACTTGTGTGGAGTCGATTCAGCGAAATGTTGTACTGCCGCAATCACATTTTTTGGAGTTGTTCAAAAGTGTTTCAACTTGTTTAACAGCAGTGCCCAACGTTTTTGAAAAACCTCAGAACATAATTAAAAGCCTTAAGTGATATTAATTTAACTGCTGAAGCTCGAAGAGATGTAAATGGCGTCTTAAAATATATGCACAAATTTGAATGCGTGCTGATGTCTTCGATTTGGTGCAAGGTTCTTAGCGCTATAAATGAAAGAAGTATCATTCTTCAAGCCAGAAACCTGACTATTGACATTGAAATTCGAAATCTTGACAACTTGATCTCCGATTTGAACTTTATTCGAAACGGATGGGATCAAATTTATCTGAATGCAAAGCAGTTGCTACTGGATTGGGGGATTTTCCAGAATCGTTCCCATCGAACCGAAAAAGGCAATTAAAGAGACATTTTGGAGAAAATCGAGGAGCCGGAGAGCAAATTGAAACAGACGAAGAAATAAATTTCAAGAAAAACACCTTTTACGTCATAGTTGATTCAATTATATCTGGAATTTCTCGTCGGTTCGATACGATGAAGAATTTGAATGCTACATTTTCATTTTTATGGCAGTTTTCAATAATGGACGAAATTGAGATTAAAAACTCCGCTACAAGGTTCATCCAAAAGTATAACTCGCATGTGTCTCAAGAGTTGAAAGAAGAAATAATTCATCTGAAACACATTTATGAAGCCAATTTTGAAGCAGAACTTCCGCCATTAAATTTGCTCAATACTATTTATTCCCAGAACTTGGAGACGATTTTCTTCAACATTTGAGTTGCTCTTAAATCGAACGGGTATTTAGCATCCTTGCCAGAACAAAGAATTTTCATCGTTCGTGCTCATCACAAGATCGTGTTTCTGGGCTTGCTACACTATGCATCGAAGCACCTTTGGCAATGAAATTGAATTTCGATGTAATTATAAGTTGTTTTGCTGCTCAGAAAGCTAGGAAAGCTCGTTTGCAAAAAAGAAATATTTCATTGAGTGCAAACTAACTCTATTGAAAACATTGTGATAATATTTTAATATAAAGGAAAACAATAACGAGTATTTAATGTAAACCTTTTAAAATACATAGTTTTTTTAAAGACAAATTTCAAATACTTTTACTTCGCTCTATTTTATTTTCATAGTAGGTAATAGATCTTCATGCTAATTTTTTTTAAATAGTTAATCGACCAACCAACATGTCGTTGGCAATATCGAATTGAATGTATGATTCTGTTCGGAATCTGATATATTCGCATGTAGAATTATTTTCTATCCATCTTCCATTTCAACTAAACTGGACCATACCCGTGAGATTGATTTGATGATTAACACTTTTTTTTCGGTTCACTTTGCAAATGAAAAATTATTATTTCCGTTAATTCCAACCAATTTCATGCTATTCGTAATTGAAATTAGAACGTACTTTATACTATCAATTTAATTTTCCGTCCCGGGCCCGGAATTCCTCTCGACGGCCCTGGTAATCATCATTTAACACAGAAAGAAGATCAAGAGCAGCGTTGCCGATGTGGCACAATCGTGCCATTTTGACACGGAAATTTTCTCGTGGCACGGTGGCACGAAAAGTTTAAATATGGCACGTTTTTTTTACCCCAAAAATAAATTTATTAGTTTCATATATATGTACATATCTACTTTTCACAAAATTATCCTTAAAATTTTTTAAAAGAAGATTATGTTAATTCTTTAAAAAACAAAGATTATATTTGCTATGAAATCGAAAACTGTAAACCAATAGATGATATTTTTTTGGGAATTGAATGCACAGAAGAGCTTTAGAGACTAACGAAAAATTGAATGTTTTAAAAGATTGTCAAATATTCTATAAAGAACTTTTACAAGAATTTGAAAGAAAACTTAATTTAAAGGATAATGCGTTTAAGATAATTGATCCAACCTTTTTAAAAAATAATCCAAACATACAAAGTATTTTGTCTCAATTCAATATTTTGGTATCAGAATTTTCTCATCTATTAGAATGCGGGAAAGATGTTCTTTTTGGTGAAATAAGACAAATTTTTGAGATTGGAAAAGCGTTTTTCTTGAAGATTCAAAAACGTTTTGGCTTAGTAATATTTTTAATAATAATACCTACTCATAATGTGATGTGAAATAGGTAGTTATGAACTTGCCAAAAACTCCTGTTTCTGGACAATGCCTACACAAATAGAGGAAGCGATTTTTTTTTTTGTAATAGTAAAAGTATTGAATTAAAATTTATTTTTAAAGAACAACTTGAATTTTTTTTTTCATATGGCACGAAAATTTCATAAATGGCACGTTTTTTAAAAAAATGTGGCACGAAATTTTTTTTTTTGGCGGCAACGCTGATTTAAGAGCCGTACTCTGTAGCACAAATATGACTACAGCTAGTTTGCCAAAACATTATGGTAAAAAACTGTCGAAAATGTTGCTTCTGAAACAAAATATTTCCCTGCACAACTTTTGTGTCCGATTTATTTTCAGGCTGTGATTGTATTTACGAGTATTAATATTATATCTTCAAATTCAAATTTTGTCTGTGGATTGCAAAACTGTTTGTAGAAATCAAACTTTTAGAGATAGAGATATGTACGTACAAGGCTTAATGAACGAAATGTTGGGCTTTCCTGCTTACCTTTTAACGCAAAATTTCTTACAAAATGTCCACTATTGTTCATTTTGTGATGGTTTTTAAATTGATTTTTTTTAAAATTTTGCTTCTATCCTTCTGAAAAAAATATCAAATGTGTTGGAAAATTCTTAACAAATGAATTCTAAAAATGCTTTTAAAAACAAGCAAAGTTTCAAAAATATGTTAACTTACTTATTTAGAAAAAAAAAAAAAATATTCTTTTAAAAGAGCTATCAAAGTAACATAATAAGCAGGAGAGAGGTAAAATGAGCACTTCTTGTCATATCTATAACCTCTATGAATATATCATACACGTCCTTGGTTTAGATAGTATTAGATCACCAACGAAAAACTAGCCCTTAGTACAGTTTTCATATAATATTGAATAAGCATAAACAACTTTACCTTAATCGGACTTTCAAATGCCTCCAAATTCATTGGCATCCAAGCAACTTGTACAATCTGCAACTGCATCAGCACCGAAGGTATAACATACGCCAAAAGAAGTGTCAAAAATCCCAATCCCAGTCCAACGTACAGCCAAAGTATTGTACAAAGTCGCTTCGGTTTCATCGACATCAAAAATACCCGCTCAATTAGATTTTGCAGTTGTTCATTATCGATGACTTTACAAACAAAAATTGCCGTCACAAATCCCATAAGATGAAGTACATTCGGTATTATATAACCGAATATAATTTCACCCCAATTATGAAGGGTCATCTGACGGAAGCTCGTTAGATTTGATGCTTCTTTTCTATCATTGCAGAAACCTCTGTCTCCTCTAAACAAACAAAAAAGAAAAGAGATTTGGTTTTTGAATTTCAATATTTATACTGTCGTCTTCTATATATAGTACATACATACCTATAAGCTGTTATAAATTGAAGAAAATATCCAAGACATATGATAACCATGATAATCATAGCTTGCAAATAGCTCAGGCAGGCTTTCAATTGTGTTGTTTCGGTTGAAATCGGATTTAACCCCACTAAAGCGAGTATTGTCATATAGGGTCGCAGAAACTTCAATACAAATTTCAAAGGTATACATTGGTAAAATTTTACAACAAAAATGTAAAAACTTTCTCACCTTTTTCTTACAATAGTCAAGAATAGCCGAAGTTGGTTCACTGTCAGTGGGAGCATCGTCCATCTGGATATTGCAGGCGTTAACAAAAAAGAAAGAACTATTAGACGTATTTCGACGCATTGTTTATCGCGATCTTATAACACCACATCAACAAATAAAAAATCACACACAAATAATTTTAAAATTTTAAAACAATTAAAAATAAAACTAATTTAGTGTTGACTTGACCAAACATTTACGTACAATAATCTCGGTCATACTGTCTTCGAAGGTCGTAGAGGAAGATGCCATTTTAGAGTATCCATGACGCTCGCTATTATTGATCGAATGCGTCGATCGTTGATGTTGATTTGGTGAGACCATCGGTTGATGCTCTCGGTCTGATTCACAAAGCTGTCCATTGGTACACTCAATGCTTGAAGAGCTAAGCAATTGAGATGTACTGGGAAGGGTGTCATCGGATCCCTTATTATACATAAGTCTTGACAGATTAAGAGTCAAATAAGAAAAACAGAAAACCAAGAAATCCAAACAAATTAATGAGATTGGTGTTTGAGTTCGGGAAGCAAAATATGACACTGATCGTGCTCATATTTTCCGGTGCACTGAAGTCGTATGCATTTTGTGTCTCGAGATGGAGGGCTTGCCATTGCTGTAGCTATTATTGGAGACGATATAGTTGTTGCATTTAATAGAAAACTATGCGGAATTACTGATTACAGCTTTGGCTCTGTCTCTGAGTTCTTTCTCTGTTTGTTTATAGTTTTGCTCGAAGTCTGGAGCTTGACAAAGTAGGATTGCGCGAGAGGAGATCTGCAGCCGCACTTTCTCCAAAAAGATAACCCTGACTGAGTAATATAGGCGATAAGAAAGTACTGATGTATGTGTGTTTAGAAGAGACTCGTTCGCTTTGACGATAATAAACTTTGTATGAATTTTGTTAAGTGAGCAATTTTTGCTTAATGTTCTGCTACTACGTCCTACGGTCCTACCTATACTCACCTAATCAGCAATATTTAAATATTTACTTTACTTACTTGTTTGCTTAACTTATCTTAATTATCGATTGACTTGTTTTCTTCTTTTTATTGTACCTCTTTAGGGCAAGTCTCATAGTTTTATAGGAAAATAATTATAATTGATGCATTATTAAAGAAATACGAAAAATATTGATTTTTTTCTATATCTGTTTACAAAATTAAAATATTACCAAAAAATATTATACCAGTATAAGGGGCAAGTTCATAAGGTCCATTAGAGCATTTATTTTATTAATTAAACTGCCCTTGAAAAAAATACAAGACTGAAGTCGTAAACATTTTTTTTTTTAAAGTGAACAAGAAAAATAATCAAAGAATAGTTTCCATCGGAGACTGCGGTGATAACAATGTTTGAAAACATACGATAGTATAACTCTATGCACCATTTATTATAAATGTTTTTTGTTGGGTTGAAAAAATATCTTATCTTTACTTGAAATGAACTGAAAAAGTGCATAATATAGAAATAGTAGAACCTATGACACATTTGTTTATTGTTTTTATAGATTTTTGTTCAGTGCAATTTAAACTTAATTGGTATTGCTTGCAAGGAGTATTAATTTCAATTTGCTTTTTATACGAAATTTTTAATTGATTTTTATATCCAAAATCACCTGGGTATTTTATTTTATTTATTTAGATTATGTTTTATAAACTATGACTAAAACAGGGACGTATTTTAAGGAGCATCAAGTTAGAAACGGAAAGAAGGTGTGTTTTTTCGGGATTTCGAACTGTTTTTAATCATTATCCCTGCTGATGTTAAAAAGTATTATCGTAAAGTAAATCCATCGAGTACTGCCTTCTGCAAAATTTCAAGTAAAGACGTTAAATCCCTTTTTAGATTTCGTTGTCACTGATTTTGAAAAATGAAAATTGTTTTTTATAAAAAACACGGTTAAAGATTGAAGTCGGGAATGTATGTAAATATTTATCTTGCTTCAGGTAGTTTTTGTCTACGTCCATCACGTCACGTGACTGTTTCGTTGTCCTGTTTTTGGATTGGAAACGTTTTTACGTTTTCTTCTCCGCCACTTCTGAAAATTTTCCGATTTTCGTAATCCTTCCGAGCCTTTCCCACGATTCAGTTTTTGAAATACTTTCAATATTTAAAAAAAAAACACCTACTGAACGTAGTGACGCTTCGAATTCAATCCACTACTTACCATAAATGTCGACCATTTTCGAGTGTCAATTTCTTTATAATTCGGTCTCGTTATTCACTCACTGTAAACAATACAAAAATGCCGAATGAGGTTCGAATTTTTAACAAATCAACATACAATTTTCAGAGAATACATAGTTTAAATAGTTTAAAATATCATATTTCGAGAATCCGTCGAAAACAAAAATTGAATCTTAAAAAAAGATGTTACACTTTAGAAAATTTGTTTAAATATCATCGAATACATACATCTTTGAACCTTGACTCTAACTATAATTTAGACCCTGCTAACGGCATCAGCAGCATCCCTCCCAATTTGAGATCCTTAATGCAGTTGGAAGTATTATGGTTTATTCAAACAAGTATTGGAAAAATTGAGCAATTCAATAGCAATTTTTTGTTTAATAACTATAGCTTCAAAGTGACTATACCTCCCAGGTCTTCTTGGAAGAATACAACATTTTTGAACGATGATCCTATAAACTTTTATACAGACGGAACAAAAACGGAGGATGGGGTTGGTGGAGGCGTTTACTCAGATAGACTAAACTTAAGTCTCTCCTTTCGTCTACCCGATCATTGTAGCGTGTTCCAAGCTGAAATCCTGGCTATAAAAGAAGTCCTATCCTGGCTTAGAGAAAACGTTACTAACAGCCCTAAATTGTCGATTATCTCTTACGGAGATGACTACACAGTTCAACATTCACCTTTCCTGGGTGCCGGGCCATAGAGACATTCCAGGAAATTGCAAAGCTGACGAACTTGCAAAAAGCGGAACAACTTTACCTCTGCTGGCTCACAATGCTAGCATAGGTATCCCCTTAGCTACATGTAAGCTCATGCTAAAGCAAGATACCATAGAGAAAACAAACTTCAGGTGGAATACCACCACCACCTGTTTAGCGACAAAACTAATTTGGCCTAAACTTAGCGCCAGGCGCTCAAAACAATTAATCCCTCTGAGTAGATTGCACATTAGCTACGTTATAGGTGTCCTGACTGGGCACTGCTTAATAGGAAGGCATGCTATTTGACTTGGAGCCCCTGCAAATGATTTTTGTAGGTATTGCATGGACGAAGAAGAAGAAGAAGAGACAATCTCTCATCTCCTGTGCACATGCCCTGCCTTATCACAAAGACGTAGAATCCACCTTGCAGACTTCTACTTCAACGATACCAGCGATCTAAAAAATTCTGACTTTATTTGTCTCCTACGCTTCATTCGTAGCTTCAATCGGTTCAACGAGTTAAGCTGATCAACTGATCCATGTGGTATCACAACGGACCATACTTTGGTCTAAGTGTGTTGGACTTCCCAACCAACAGCCACTTTAACCTAACCTAACCATAGCAATTCTTTTAAAAACTAATTCAAATTAATTATTGCAAATTGCTTCTAATTCATAATTGTTTTTTAACATTCATTTAAGATAATATACGACGAAGGACCTTAACCACAAAAAACCCTATTTTTAAAGTTTCAGTGTGTTTACTGTAGGACAAAATAAACAAATTGTATAAGAAAAAACTTTAGTTAGGTACTTGAAAGACAAGTTCATCAAATAATATTGATTTAATCAACTTGTATTCACATTAAAATTAACAAGTAAATTTCTTGTAGTACATTGAAACTTATTTCATAAACATCACTAGCTCAGTGAGAACAAAAAAAAATCTATGTTGTGTCATTTCACCAGAAAATGCAATATGCTAAAGACCTTCAAATTTAAGTTCCTATTTTTCTACAAATACTAAACAAGTTTAAGGTGTAAACTATAGTAAATAATTTCTTTTTAATTTCTATTTTTAGTTCATGATTCTTTTTTTATTTCTTGAAGACCTGAATATTTGTCAAATATTCAAATTGTTTAGACTAATGTTTAAACAAAAAAGTATTATTAGGCTTTATGCTTCTTGTATTGTGATGTGTTAACTTTCCGTTGGTACTTTTGAAAACGTACACCTGATATTTTCATTTATTTATTTATAATTCGTTAAATACTTCCGTTAACAATTCTTAATATATACTTAAAATCTAAAAACTTAAACTAGACTGTTGAAAAATATTAATTTGCAATTTATACTTTTTATATATTATGATTTGGTGAATTAATACAAGAGTAAAATTTATTATAGATCTCAATTAATTGATTTAAGGGGCTATGTACACCATAGTTTGATCTGCTAAAATTAGTATTCAATGGTTTCTGGAGTCTTATACTTGAACGACTAAAACTAAAGTTTAAACTACCAAGAACTGATGGTGATGAAATTTGTCCGTTTATTATTCCAACAATAAAACAAAACTGCAAGTACATCCTATGATTTGTCAAAGAAGGAAGATTTATGAGAGAAAGTCTTTGTGAATAAGGCGGTAATGTATGAATATTATGAAACCACGGAAGTGATCGTAGACAAAAACGCAAAAATCTTTTCTGAATGGCTTCGAGTCTTGTGACATGTACGGCGGCGGCGGCGTAGTAAGGTGACCATACTGTACAAGCATATTCCAGGACTGGTCTCACAAATGAAAAAAATGAAAAGAGGCTGGGATGCGACCCACACTGATAACTTCCCATCCCGCTTTTCGATTTGTCTTGCTTAAAAGTTTGTCTATATGTATCAATTTTTACCAAATTTGCGTACTTTTGTTTGTAGATTTTATTTTTTTATGAAAAAACGGACTGTTGGATTTTTATATTGAATGATATATGAATATCGAAAACAATATTTTCTGTGAAATAAAATAAGTTTGAAGCCAATATTTGTAATTTTTGAAAAGCTATTTGAGTCGAAAGTAAATTTTTACCAAGTTTTAGTATTGTTTTTTTAGGTTTTTATTTTTTGTAAAAAAAAACTGTCAATTCGATTTTTCACAAAATTTTATCGAATGTTGAAAACAATATTTCTTATAAGCTAAAATTAGTTAGAAGACATTATCTCAGATTTTTGAAAAGATATTTGAGTCGAAAATCAATTTTTACCAACTTTTGTTAAATTTTTTTTAGATTTTTAATTTTTTGTAAAAAAGCTGTCAATTCGATTTTTTCAAAATTTTACTGAATGTTGACAACAATATTTTTTGAAAGATTGAAGTAGTTTAAAGCCAATATCTCCAAGTTTTGAAAAGATATTTGAGTTGAAAATCAATTTTTACCACCTTTTTTTTAGGTTTTTATTTTTTGTAAAAAAAACTGTCAATAATGTAATGCTGAAAACAATATTTCTTATAAGTTAAAATTAGTTAGAAGCCATTATCTCAAAGTTTTAAAAAAATGTTTGAGTCGAAAATAAATTTTTACTTATTTTTTATTATTTTTTTTTATGTTTTTGTTTTTTTTTTTTAAACTGTCAATTCGATTTTTCTCAACATTTTTCAGAATGTTGAAAACAATATTTCTTATAAGATAAAAAAAGTTTGAAGCCTTAATCTCAAGTTTTTGAAAAGATATTTGCGTCGAAATTCAATTTTTACCAACTATGAGTAAATTTTTTTTTAGGATTTTATTTTTTATAAAAAAAACTGTCAATTAGATTTTTCTTAAAATTTTATCAGATGTCAAAAACATTATTCTTCGTTGCACAAAATTGTTTTGGAGATGAAATCATATTTTGGTCGTAAAATTTTCGAGGTGACAAATTTTTTTTTTCAGTTTTTTTTTATTTATAAAAAACCGTTAATTGGATTTTTTTTCCAAAAATATAATTGTTTTGTATTACTTTAGAATATACATATATTATAAAATTTAATTCAAGTCTCTAGCATCATTGTTTCATGAGATATTTAGGCTTAACCAAAATTTTCACCTTTTTTTAAAACTGCTATGGTAAAAAAACCACCCACGCAATTTTCTTGAGAGCCCTTTATGCATCTTTCTGCCTTATTATCTGTATAACAAAATCTATTTGAAGTCGATATCTCTTCTGGTTCTTGAGCTATGGACGACGAAAAACGTCGCGAACGTACAGACGTACGGACGTACGAACGTACGTACACACGCACTCACAGACATCTTTCTAAAAATCTTTTATTTCGACTCTAAGGACCTTGAAACGTCGAGAAATGTCAAAATTTTCAATTGGACAAATCGGACCCATTACAATAACTTCCTATGGGAAGTTAAAAAAGTAATTTTAAAACATATGGATCACGGAAATCACGGCCAAATCTCTTAATAGAACCCAGAACTCTATTTGCTTTTTTAACTATGAAGTTAATATGTTCATTAAATGTTAGTTTCGAATCTAAGACAACACCCAAGTCAGAAAATACATATACTCTACTTAAAGGACAAGAATCAAACATGTAACTAAAAACGATTGAAACTTTTTTGCGTGTAAAACGCATGGTTTTACATTTGTCAACATTTAAAACAAGACGATTATTATTGCACCATTCCCTGAATAATATTAAGGGGGTTATACCATGTGATGGGTTCAAAAAATCGTTTTTTTTTTCATAAATTGCTAGTTAAATATGTCTAGAATACGGTAATAAAGGGATTTTTCAAAATTCGAAGTCGTTTTAAAGATACAGCAGGTAGAACACCAATTTTGTCCAGAAGGCGAAAACAGTTGGTCTAAATGGCGTCAAGTAGAAGCTAAGAATGAGCTCGACCAATTTCATCATGATAACCACCTGTAATACCAGAAGTACAAGCAGCTATCAAACCCGTTTTCGAGAGACACAAACCAATAACGAATCTTTGAATTCGTTGATTTGGAATTTTGCTCCTAAGCATCTCCATTCTGGCTCCAAGAAAGTTTAAATTGCTAGCTACTTATCAGTTATCATCTTTAATGAAGGTTTTGAAGGTAATTTGAAAGTAATTTCTTTTATGGGATGCCCTATAGGCCGCGAAGCACATACTTATGTTGAGAAACGTGATGAAAAGCGAATCTCACGTTCTGAGCGGCGCGTAAATGATGCCGTTAAACAAGCCAGAATTGATTCAAGAGCTGAACAATCTGCTTTGAAAGAGTTTCAAGAAGAAGATGAAGGAATACTCTATGGACCAGGCATCGCCGATTGAAAGGTAAGTTGATATTTTAATAGTTAAGAGGACTTGAAACATTAAACGAGTTTTTCTCGAAACTGTGTTTTTCAAACTTTCCTCCATCGTATCTCAAAAACGGCTTGACCGAATGACTTGAAATTTGATGGGTTATTGGATTCAGCACATGCAAACGCATAGAATGAACTATCGACAAGCAAAAATTCCAAAAATTTCTATTTTTTTATAGCAAAAAACAAAAAAAAACACAAAATTCGCGACTTTTTTTTCAAATGTCTCCCAAAAGTCCAATTTTTAGTATATTCATTTGATGATAGTTCATTTCATGCATTTAGGCTCAAAGATTAAAACCCCGTATTCGTGTTCTTTACAATATTTTTAATTCAAATTTTATATTTATACTGTCGAACTATGTTAATGATAATAAACTTAAATAAACTTAATAAAGTTGTATATATTTACTGGTCGTAAAAAAAAAATCCTAAAAATTCCTTAAAATACAGGCCGTCACATGGGATGACCCACTTAACTCTTCTTGCAAGAGAAGACTGTCAGATGTAGAGTTAATTTTTTTTTTTAATTTAAATATCATCAGCATATATATTAGGACAAACGAATTTTGTATGATCGAAACCAAGTCATTTATAAATAAAACAAATAGATTAGGACCAAGGTGACTACCCTGAGGGACACCAGAATTCACAACAAATGAACTTGAACACTCATTACGAAATTTAACACTATAACGTCTTTCTTGTAAATATGAGGAGATCCAGTTAATAAAATAGTCGTTAAAACCTTACTGCGATAGTTTTAAAAGTAATGTTTTATGACACAATTTGTCAAAGGCCTTGCTGAAATCAGTAAAGATACAATCTACATACTTGTTCACGTTTTTCAAAAACATCTAAACAAAAGGACGTTAAGTTAAACAGATTAGTAACAGTGTAACGCTTTTTAACAAAACCATGCTGGTTATCACAGATAATTGAACTACAATGAAAAGAAAGGACGCTACATACGATTGACTCAAGCAGTTTAGGTATCACAGATAGTTTAGCAATAGGTCAGTAGTTCATTATTTCGTTTTTAGGACCTTTTTTGTGTACTGGTATTATGAAGGAGCTCTTCCAGATAAAAGGAAACAGCGATTTACTTAAAGACGTGTTGAAAATAACACATAACGGGTGTGCTAAATACGCAGCACATTTCTTTAAAATGGATGATGGTACACTGCACCGTCGGGACCAGGAATAAAACATTCGTCAAGTTGTAGGATACTATTAAGGACAGTATCTTCACTTATAACGAAATTAATAGAATTTAAGTGGAGGAAATTTATAACAGTGGTAGATGTGTTAGAAAAACTAATAGTATTTTCTTGTAGTGTGCTAAATTGACATTTAAAAAATGTTGATAATTAAAGTTCAAGCTGTTTTCTTTCGAGATAAACGTTGTTAAACTTCAACGTATTGTAATGCCATTATTGTTCACAATTCATATTAAAAGAAATTCAAAGTAAATGGGCAGGTTCAGACGACATAACGGACTTGAAAGTAAGGCAAGTTTCTAGCATCTGATTGGCTAGCTGCCAAAAAATTGCCTTCCAATTAAGGCAACTTTATTGGAAAGTTGACTGGAAAGTTAGTCAAGAAAAATCTCCCTAACTATCAAGTCAAGTCAACTGATGTCAAAATGACAATTGATCATGTTTTTTTCATTCAACTAAAAGCTGAACTTTATTACTCCATGATTTATTTATTTTCTGCACAACTTCGTTTAATGCTTTTTGTTAAAAGGTTCCTTGTCAATTTGGAAAAGAAATAAGTAATATTTCTTTACAATACATGAGGAGTGTTTTGTAGACAATAATGATTTTGGTAATGTTTGTACTATGAACTTGAAGTTAGAGGTTTGTGAAGTATAGTTCTGAATTTGAAATTCATGACACTTGAAAAATTAACTAGTTGCCTTGGTCAAAATTTACGTTCAAAGAAGGAAGTTGACTGCAAATGAAGTCCTTTATGTTGTCTGATCCTGCCCAATGTTTGTTCTCAAAATATTCTAGTCGAAAAAACTGTTAATATTGATTTTTCTCATAATTTTACTATATTTCAAAAGCATCCTTTTTCGTAGTAAAATATTATCCTCAAGGTGATATCATTTTTTGTTCTTGAATTTTTAAGCTTGAAGATATTTTTGTCAGTTTTTTTTTTTATTTATAATTACAACTGTTAGTTAAATTAAGATATTCAAATAAAAAAACAAGTGTATCACGTCAAAACTAAGTAGATACCTAAAAAAACAACCACTTAACTTTTTTTGAAAGTACTTTCTGCACATTATGATGTTATGATTTTTGTAGCACAAAGTTTATCTGACGCCAATTTCTCTACCCAAACGTACTTATACTTACGAAGGTATTTTTATTTATTTGTTTATGAAGCGGATATTTATGTTTTAAAAGTTTTTATGTTCAATATTATTTAAAACTTAAGGCACTTTATGCATGAAAAATTCTTTAGTTTAACGATTTAAAAATACAATTGGTACCCATTTTAGAAATAAAGGACAAAATATTGCCTTAGTTGTTTTTGAGATAAATTATATTTAAATAAAATTGATTTGGTAGTTTCTAGACATCGTTGACTTTTAATTTATAAATGTAATTTTCTATAAGAAAACAATCACTTTTTGAAAATATGCACACAATTATTCGTTTTATTTACTTTCTCGACATTGGACTAAAAGCGGTTTCAGCCCTCCATCATGGGATATACATATACATATGTACATATGTTAAACAATATTTTTTATTCTCTTTTGTCGAACTAATTTAAAATCAATTAACAACTGCTTGGAGCTTTTTCTTATGCAGCTCTATCAAACGCATTCACTTCAAAAACGTTCAAAATTCCAAATAATCAGCACTAACACGAATTCCATTGCATTCGGAAACTTTTACGGATCCCGAAAAAAAATATTACTCTAACGTTCTTGGTGGAAAATATCATACAATTTGGCATTAAGAACGGATTTTATAATACAGGATGGAATTCGTGATAGGCTTGAATAAGTTTTCAGAGTTGACACAGACTCAGATCTCGGAGCTCGGGTTGATTTTCAGTTTTTATGTGAAAATTCTGAAAGTTAAATAATAGAAACGGGATACCTATTTAAAATATCCATTTCCTCTGTAATATAATATATATATATATCTTGTACACTCGTACAATACAAAAGATAGCAATCAAAAAAAAAATTAATTGATCGATGTAATGGCATAATTTACAAAATAAATTTACGACAGAACATAAAATTACAGCACAAAAATTATTCCTTATTCCAGTCAACTTTTTTAAAGCAAAATTTTAACGGATACTGTGCGAACTCATTCTATAATTATGACATGATCGCCTACACCTTAAAGTAATGTTTAGCCTCGATGTTTAAAGTCCTACAATTGTGAGTCATCTAAGATATTCAATATATTTTTCTACGACTTTCTGGTGATGCTTTTCGATGATCTTTGGAAAGCGTAAAACTCGATATTTTTATAATTTTTTTTTATTTTTAAGGAAAAAGAATATTCAAAAACATGTTGAATGAGTTCTAATGTATTATTATTAGTTTGATCTTATTTTAAATAAATAAACATAAATAAGTAGACTCATATTCAATTAAAATTGAAACTTTGGTTTCTTTTTACTTCGGCAATTTACATTTTACAATTAATATCAATCAATATTATATTTGAAACGGAATAAACAAATTTACATACATAATATTTTAAACACAAAAAACTTTTAGTGGTGTATGTAGTACGTCTTTTGGTGGCCCCTCTCCAGCAGAAGCAAGATTCCTACTTTATTATTATTTCTTAACTACACTATCTACCATTACCATCCAAGCCATGGGGGATGATTTATTTTGTGTGGGGGTATAAATGTCAGGTTCACAGGAAGATTGATTAAAGCGTACGATCGTTTCAGTTTGTTTAGTGTACTTCGAATAGCCATGCCATTCTTTCCCAATAAGAACCCCGCAGGAATAAAAGCATCTTTGTCTGAGTTGTCGTGTATCATTTCAATATAGAAATCAAATTCATTTGACTCTGAATTAAATTCTGTGATAATTGCAGCTGCAGCACCTGCTGATTCCGCATTGATTGTTTTCTTTAGGAACGAGCATTCACTGGAAAATAGAATTTTTATTTAAGAAAATGTTGAAAGAAGTAAATTTGACTTTATCATACCCTCTTTCTATTAAGGCAACATTGCCACGTAAATCTCGCTTATTTGTTATCGGACTGCAAGCGTGCAAAGGCACTGTCGGCACCAAAGCGACGCCCTCAAGTTTAACATTGAAAGAGCCGCCAAAGTCTTTAGCTGGTCGCAAACGATACGTGTACTCCAACTCAGTGGGTTCAATTACTTCAAAGAATATATCACCAGCTATAATGTCTTGAGTTGTAACTGAATTTTCTAACTGGAGGGTTCCTAAATAAGATACAAATAGTTTTCAATTAAATTAAGGGTTTGTTGTTTTTATTCCAACTTAAGTGTTCTAGATCTTACCACCGACTTGTGTGATACAAAATTTGTCAACTGATAAAATAGCGATGAGAAACCAAAGAAGGACACTTAATTTTGCACTTTGTATCATTATTTTTGTTTGATTAGTGTAAAAATTCATTTAATTTGTATTCATTTTTGATGTATTTAAACAATTATACATGGTATTCATCGTCTCTATTTCGCTAAAATTAATATTGTATTGATGACACTGAGTGACAGTTTAATGACGTTTTTGTAGGAAAAAATCGGCAAGTCAGGTGTGCAAACTGCAGTACCAACATTATTTTATTTAGTCGGTAGAGTGGAGTCAATGCATGTTTCTTATACTCCTATCACACTTTTGTGTTCAAAAGAGCGAGTAAATGCAAATAGCGAGTTGAATGTGTGTTTTATGGGATCAGTTATAGCATTAAAATACATTGGTTTTCATTGAAAATTTTGTTTCAATATTTAAAACCAATTGAGAAAGTATCAATGTAAAGCTAATTCTTTACCAACAAAATACTTTATCACTGTACTCTTCTTTTAGTTTATTTTTTTTTCAACAATGAAACTCTGTTTTCAAATAATATTTGATTTTATAATTCGAAACAAAGCTGAAGGCTGAATGTGTTCCATTTTCTTTGCATTCCCATCTGTCAGTTTGATGAACTCTAACCTCGAAATCTTGATTTTATAAAGGAATTTTTTTGTTTCAAATACAAATTTTCAATTATAGCTAAAACAGACTTTTAAAAAAAAATAATTACTGGTTTCAATGATAACAACCCATGCGGCCTCTGAAACTTAAAAATATTTTGTAAGTTGCTATTTGCCTCGTAAGCCTTCCTTCAGCCATACCTTAACATACTCATATCCTTGTACCATTCCGTTTAACAGCAATTAGCTTTGCAAGCATGTATAGTACAAGTGAGTAATTAAAATCAACTTACAAGTAATTAAACAAGAATTCTATGGTTCTTTGAAAATTTCTCACTGCTGAATCGACTTCCAAAAAGGATTAGATATTGCAAAAGACTATTTTTTTAGTAACTCGTAAAGGTCCTTTGACCCTAGGAATGAGGACACAATACTAGATATGGATTGCTAGTCGATTCATATTGCCAAAGAAAATCCCTCTTAAAAGTTATTGCACCTATTTCCACCAAATCTATAGAGGAGGATTTGGTGGAAAAAATAATAATTCATTTTAAAACGCCACTTCCTATTTCTGTGTCTCAACAATTTTTTTCAAAGAAATTAAGGATATTTATTATTATTAAGTTTGACAAAATAAACAAAATACAAAAATGAAGTAGAAAATGTTTCTTTATATTTCCACTGAACCTACATAAGGGCTAGTAGCGTCAAGGAATAGATGACATCAATCCAAAGTTGGCTACTAGCACTCCTCATCTAGCAGGTCAATAGTATAACCTTAGACAAATCGTAGCGAAATGAATGATCCTATTAATTTACATAAAACGATCTATTTTTCGTGATCACCTTTGAAGATCGCTTAGATTTGCGCTTTATTAAAATAATCACATCGATACAATTCTTCGAAACGTAGCTTAATCTAGTTCTTTTTTGCCCCACGTAGTTGATTTTTTCATTCTTATTTGGACATACAAACTTTAAACGAAACATAAAACATAGGGTATATTCTCTTTATAAACATTTCATAAGAATAGCTTCTTCTTATGTTTCCTACTAGTGGCAATGTAGTGCGATCAGCAAGTTGAACAAGTTGTCCTTCACATAAAGTGGTTGTCCTTGAACAGTGAGTGCAAGTAGTGCGATAAAAATGCACTTGTTTGTTTACATTTTCATTTGTTTATTTCACACAATTTCCGTTTTTGTTTCTGCACAAAATGATTCGTTTTACTTGCTTCCTCGATTTTGGACGAACACTGGTTTTTGTCCATCTGGTGACATACTGCAAAATACCGACATTTCGAATTCTCTTCTCTCAAATGAAATTAAAATACATTTGCAATTAATTGGGGCCTTGCCGAATGCAGCTTTATCAAACGTTCGCATTCACTGGCTGCTGGAACTCATTGAATTGGTGGAATTTGACAAACATCAAATTCCTAAATATGATTTTTCAAAGCTTGACAAACTTATCTGGTGGTTAGATCGAGCTGAACTCGGACTGGGTTTTGAAATGATGGGCAATCCCAGTCAGATATTTACGCAAACTCAAAATCAATCGATGATTGATTTCCTGTGGGAGGATTTGGCTTTTCAAATTGGAAAGAGATACTTAAGTAGGCAATAGAAGTTATTTGGTGCATTGTAATTAGTTTCTTAAATAGTCTCATTTTTTTTTTAAGATCGTTTGGGGCCCAGTAAAATGAATCAATGGAGATTCGAATCATGGAATGAACCCGATTTGGCCGGTTATAACATTCTTAAATTTGATACAAGATGTAAGAAACTTGAAACTTATGCTGCGTACAGTTTACCTTATTTATTTTGTATACAAAAATTCTATATGGTTTAAAAATTAGTTAATAACAACACTTCTTCTTCTATGCCTCTAATTAAGGCCTTCAGAAAGCTTATTTAGAGATAAACTTTTATACCTATTATGTTTTACCATTTTCTAGCATTTCAATCCTACCTCTACGCTCTGCGCCGGGGTTTGAACGCAGCTAGTCGCAGACCGTTAAACAGCGTTAATTTTAAACTTCATGGGCCAGCTGGATTGTTTAAAAATCCACAGAAGCACCCCTTGTGTTGGCAATCTCTTGAGCAATGCAACACTCATCCCAGTCAATGTCCATTTGATGTTTTTACGTATCACCACAAAGGCTCTGGGATTAGCAGCGAAGTCGCTGCTGGTGGACAACGTTTGATTGATGAAATATTCCAAAAATTTCCTAATCTAACGAAAATACCACTGGCAAATAAGTACTTAACAACAAAATTTAAAATTTTCTTTCGTTTTATTTCAATACATTTATTTTTTTAGTGAAGCTGATCCAATCGCTGGATGGTCAACTCCTAGAAGTTTCCAATCAGATGTTCGCTATGCAATTTCAGTTGTTTCCATTATATTTGACCATTGGACTGCAAAACTGAATAAAAGAGAATTTATGAATTTACAATTCATTAGCCATGACAATGCCTTCTTAAGTTATCATCCCCACGAATTTTTCCAACGAACACTCTTTGCCCATTTCCGAATGAATAACTCTAAACCGCATCCTTATTCTCAATTCATCCAAAAACCTGTGTACGCTGCTTTGGGGATGATGGGTAATTTAGGAACGCATGCTGCAGATATTAAAATTATGCAAGAGACGATTAAGGTTTTGCGGACAACCGATAAAAATGGTGCATCATTTCTTAGTTTGGTCGCCATTTCAAATGGAGAGCTAGGAGTTCAGGAACGTTTCCAAAAAGAAATAACATTGAGAACTATGTCGGGAAGACGTTTCTCTTATGTTGTGGAGTTTCTTGAGTATCAAAATACCGATCCAGTTTACGTGTGGAATTTTTACGGTTCACCACCATTTCCCAATAATACGGTGAGGGAAGCAATGCGAAGGGACCAAGGCCCAAAACTTTACACAACCGGAATATTGAATCATCCACTGCTGCATATTAATCTTCCCATACGCGCCCCATGGCTAGTTCATGTTAGAATGTGTTCAGATTTAAATTCCACGCCACATCGACCTCAGAGACTTCATATCTATGCCATCACTGCCAGAGAGATTCTTCTCGTTTGGAAGGAAAAATACGAAGCGAAAAGATGTGTGGTCACTTATCAAGTATGGTTTCTTCCTCATAATGGTACCATGCGCCAAGAGATCACCGCTGGATGGCATACACCGTTTTTATCATTTCACTTTGCTCCTCTCGATCATAATGTCAAAGGTATTCTTCTTATGAATCAAAAATAATTTTCATGGCATAAATTGTGGTTATTTTGCAGGGACCTATGCTGTGCGCAGTGTTGACACTTTTGGAAGGTTTAGTGAATTTTCAAGATCCAAACAACATATTTAAACAAATACGAAACCTTTGAGTTTTTAAACGTAGTTTTCTCTGTTTTATTTTAAATTACAATACAAATCAAGGTTAAATGCAACGCATTTTTGTTCCATCAGCAACATAACATAACAATAATTTTTTGAAAAAATAAAAATGTAAGTCAATTATTGTTTAATAATATTTTTAAAATATAAATAATCCACCAGGAGTATCACTTCTATGTATCCAAAATAAGCCACTTTTCATTTATGTGTTCGATTTGTTTTGTAAGAATTGGATTCCTTACTCTAACTTTAATCTCAAGTTTGCCACCAACTGTTTTTCTTCCTTCCATTAGCTGTTAAAAGTTTAACATAATTTTACATTAAATTAAAAAGCATTTTTATTTATACATTTTTTTTTTTTAAACTTACATCATATGTATCGTGAATTTCGCATTTAGTTTCGAGTGGCTGTAGTTTAACACTGACCGTTCCAATAAGTATGTCCGAGCGCAGGAAACCGCTGAAACAACACATTGGCAATTTTCGACAAATTCCACAGCATCTGGGCATGATTTTAGTTTTTGCTTGTTTTTTTTTTACAATTTAACAAAAAATCTTAGCAATTTGTTTTTTACTGTTACTTAATGAGTTAGTGATGGCAACAAAGCAAAAGCGATTAAAGCATGAAAGTAATCTTTGTATTTATGATTTAAAAAAAAATGTAATGGATAAAGATTACTCTCACGCTTAAGGTTAAAATTCTACGTTTGTTCATTATTATATTCCATAATATTCGATGTGATTGAAATGTGCAACAAAAAGAATAAGAATATTTATTAATTTGAACTTTCTTGTGAAATTAGTTATTCCTTTTTAAAGTTAAAGCATGAATGGATGTTCGTGCTAAAAAACGAAGCGAAGTAAGTTAAGAATAATTCATAACTCTTAAAAGAATAGTGCAAAACTCAAAACTGAGACGTAATCTTTAAAGGGTTTTTCAATAACTCGCAAAAGTGGTCAGTGATTAGAGAGAATAGACTGTGCCCTAACTAGGAGACACAGAAGCTATAGAAGTCATTTTCAACTTTGCCTCATTGCACGTGGTCATAAAAAACTGAACTGAGGGAGCCTAATTGATATTTGCCAAGGGGGAACGGTGAAAGGGAGAATGGTAGGTTCTAGAGAAAGAAATCAGATTTGCAATAACTCAGAAATAAACCTTCTGGGCTTTCCGATAGAAGTTAGTACTAACAAAATATAACTGCGAGAAAAATGTTAGTTCCAAAAAGAGTCGGTAGGAGCATACTTGAACTACGCTCTCTTAACTAATGCAAAAGTCTCTGAAGACTAGAACGAAAGATACCTATGGGACAGTCCAATAGCATCTTCCAGGAAGAAGCAAACACCATAGGAAAATGCGCAGAGTATAACATCGAAAGACACTACAAAAATCATATTATTGTCATCATTTCAGATAGAAAAGCCTTATTTAAATCAATAAGCTTTTGGGCTGGTTGAATATCTCATCAAAACTGGTTCGGGAATGTGTTGGTAGACTAAATGAGCTACAATTAAGATTTAATTCATTGGGTATTGGAGCACTTTGAAGTCCCGGGAAGAAATAGCAGATTGTTTAGCAAAATATGGAGCAACTACCCTTAAAAACTAAAAAATAATTTGAGTGGCGCAACAATCCGTTGAGAACTAGAACCTAGTGACTTACAACTCTCAACCATTCCTGTGTGCGAGTACTGTTGTCAGGGATGGAGGGACCTACAGTTTAAAGCCGAATCCGAACGGCAAATTTGAGAAAGCACTTTTCATGATAAGAATTACCCTTGGAGAATTTGTCAATTCCTCGCAAGAGGCAGTACCCGTGAAAAAACTTTAGATGGCATAGACAGGGATCGAACCCAAGACCTCTGGCATGACAGTCCAACGCACTAACCATCATGCCACGGGTACTACACTCTTAAAAAAAAAAAAAACCTTAAAAACTAGAGCGGAAATTACTTTGTACAAGATAAGAAACTGTCCTTTCTTAAAATACCCAAATACTTAAGTTCCTCGAAGTTATTAATTTGAAGGCACACTTAAGTATAATTATTCTCATTTAGTCTAGAAAGTTATTCAAAATGCTTTCATTAATCAGCTGGCGAACACAAATGGAAAGTAACCTCACCCAAAAAGGAGTGCGCAACTATAGACATCTATAGCGATCGAGCTAGATGGAGATTTTTGTTGGGTTGAGGATATAGCTTGCACAGTACTGTAGCACCACCTTAAGTAAGTTAGTTGGAATTCTTTCTTTCTTTAAGTTGTTGAAATATTTAGACTATGTCTTGCTGGAAAACAAAAACTGCTATTGTTTAAATTTTAAAATTGGTAATATTTAAAGGGGTTTTCAATTGGCGCGTGTAGATTTTGGCGCCCCGTGGCGGCAATTTTGTTTAAGTGACTTCTGTCAAATCTTTTATTTATTATTCAGTTGTATATACCAAATTATCATGGCAAGTTACACGATTGAACAGCACGTTCAAATGATAAAACTTTATTATCAAAATGAGTGTTCGTTAACACAAACACTTTGTGCATTGCGCCTATTTTACGGTAGACATGGTGGCCCTTCACAGTCGACTCTTCAAAGTGTGGTGGCCAAATTTGAGACGACTGGTTCAGTAAACAATAAGCCAACACCCGTACATTCCAGGAACGCAAGATCGGCCGAGAACATCGTCGCGGTCCGTGAAAGTGTACAGCAGAACCCGAGGCAGTCTATTCCTCGCCGTGCACAAGAACTCGGCCTTTTGCAGACTTCAACTTGGCGAATTTTGCTTCGGAACTTGGGCCTACAGCCGTACAAGATCAAACTGACCCAGAACCTCAAAGTGCATGACCATAGACAACGCCGTTTGTTCGCTGACTGGGCTTCGAATCGTTTGTAAGAGGACCCCAATTATCTTTAGTGACGAGGCGCATTTTTGGATGAATGGCTGTGTTAACAAGCAAAATTGCCGTATATGGGACGACACCAACCTACCAGGCGATAATGCATCCTCAAAAAGTTACTGTTTTTGAAAACGACGTTAGTGGGCGGTCGCCGTCAACAGCAAGCGCTACATAGCGATGATAACTAATTTCTTATGGCCCAAATTGAACCATATGGACCTAAACGACATGTGGTTAAAGCAGGACGGCGCTACGTGCCACACAGCAAAAGCCACGATTGACATTTTGCATGAACGATTTGAGGGTAAGGTTACCTCTCGCAGGGGTGATGCGAATTGGCCACCAAGGTCATGTGATTTGTCCCCGCTAGACTTTTTCCTGTGGGGCTTCTTGAAGTCGCAGGTCTATGCAAATAAATCAGAATCGACCGATGCCCTAAAGGTGAACATAACACAGGCCACCGCTCCAATTTAACCGAATCTACGAGGTGTGTTCAAAAAGTACCCGGAATTTTCGTTTTTTCAAAAAAATATTTATTTATTCGTTTACATCAATGTGGTCCCTTTTAAAGTAGTCCACCCCAGATATAATACACTTATGCCAGTGTTTTTTCCAATCTTCGAAGCACTCTTGATATTAACTTTTTGATATGTCCTTGAGCATTCTCAGTGATTCGGCCTTTATTTCTTCAATCGAGGAAAAACGCCGTCCTTTCATGGGTCTCTTCAACTTTGGAAACAGGAAAAAGTCACACGGAGCCATATCTGGTGAATTTGGAGGTTCGGGCATGACTACGGTATTGTTTTTGGCCAAAAAATTACGAATAGGCAACGACGAGTGAGCAGGTGCGTTATCGTGGTGCAAAAGCCATGAATTGTTTTTCCATAAATCTGAACGTCTTTTTCGGATTGCTTTACGCAAACGTCGCATAACTTCAAGGTAATACTCCTTATTAACAGTACGACCTTGTGGTAAGAACTCTTGATGCACTATGCCATTTTAATCGAAGAAAACAGTAAGCAAAACCTTCACATTTGATCGAACTTGACGTGCATTTTTCGTTGGTGACGTTGGATGCTTCCTGGTGGACGATTGTGCTTTGGTTTCGATATCATAACCGTACACCCATGTTTTATCACCAGATATGACCCTTTCAAGCAAACTTGGATCGTCGTTGACGTCATTTATCCTGAGCGATGTTCATGCGATTGTTTTTTTGGTCAAAATTCAGCAGTATCAGCAAAAATCGCCGAGCTCATAAAAACATGTCGAACCTTAGCAACTACCACAGACAAAGTAAACAGTGAATATAGCTGAAAATCGCATCATACTTTAGGGACATGTATAACAACACAATACAAAACAAATTTTGACCTTCGGACTCTCCAGACCCGCGAAAATTCAGGGTACTTTTTGAACACACCTCGTATGCGGAAGTCATTGAAAATTGGACCACTCGGATCCGTGCCACCGTAAGAAGCCGAGGCGGGCACTTAAATGATGTTATATTCCACACTTAATGGCATACAAAAAATAAAATTTTCTTAATACCTCACACACAGCTTGTTTTATTCCATTTCAACATCAACCCGTCCTTATAAAAAAACTCTTTATAAGGTTAAGATGGATTCGCATTTTTTTATTCAAATAAAAGTCTTATTTTCTTCAGTTGTATTTATGTATTATGTACAAAAATTCGATTGTATCCTCCCTTCCTGAAAAAAGTCTGGATCTGCCCTTCATTAATCAAATGGAAGACCCTACAATGAACTTAAGTAAGTACGACAAACAATTAAACTCGGAAGACTTAATTGTACAAATCACCATATCGAATTAGTGAAGAGGAATATAATGATAGGCTTCATCGTGGCAGACCATGCATTCGCAGGAGCGATAGAAGCCCGAAAACTTAAGCTGTAAAAATGGATGTAGTTTTTGAGCTTAAAGTTTTGAATTTTTGGGAAAACAGAATATGGAGAAAACATTCTACATTCCTGATGTAAGACTAAGCAAAGAATTTCTAGTCTTCAATTACAACAACGTTCAAATCGTCCAACGTTCTTTAATGTTGTCATAAAATTTTGTGATAAACCACTTTGTAATTTTTTAAGATTTAGTTACATTTTTAAGGATGTGTTGTTAACAAAGAAAGAATAATAGTAAAAGTTGCAGATGAAGTCATACTTTCTTGCGCATGAAAACCCTCAGCTCAAATCAATTAATTCAATTTTAATGTGCACATTTACAATAAATTATTAATTTGTTATTGTTAACAGTTTTGATGAATACAAATGAGGCTAAAAATGTTTAAAGCAACAAAACGCTACATTACATTACGAAGAAATTCCAGAGGGCGGAAAAAGTATAGTTAAGCATTAATTATAAAAATATTATTAAATTATTTTTTATAAAATTCAATATAAAAACACACAACAAACTAAATAACTTCTAAGCATCTTCCAATATTTTGTTGTGCTAGAACATAAAAATTCTTAACAAAACAAAACTACTTACCCTCTTGAATAGACTTCAAATTTAACAGCTTGTCGTTTGAATATCCTCTGACATTGTCTATTGGAACGTTGAATATCTACATTGAATCTTTCATTATATTCCGGACTATCTGTGTCTCGGACAATTGAACTTTTAGCTTTGAAAAAATCTTCCTGCAATCAAACTGATCATATAATTCTAAATCATCAATTAAATAAAGCAAATAACACTAACCTGAGGATATGGGAACTCAATTTTGACATAAGTATCGACATCTTTTGGATTTGGTACATTATAGTTTAGACCACGTACAACCATAATCTCGACCTCATTGTCAGATATATCCGTATTGCAGTGAACAATATTAAAACTCTTTTGTTCATAGTGGAATTTCGGCAACGGGAAATTCTTCCTAAATATAGTCAAACTATGTAAAAACGAAACTCTACATTGATTTTTTAAAATGCATACTTCTTCGAATATCGGAGTAAATCTAAATCTTTCTGAACAGTCAGAGCTAAATTTTCAAACCTATTCATGCCGGCAACATCGCCCATAGCCTTGTGATGATCTCTAGTGTTCTTGCACATCATTAATTGCTTAGCCAATTGCTCTTCTAGTCGAACACTTATATCGGATATATCATCATTTGGATCACAGTCTCCTTGGTTGACAATAGCAAAAGATGCTTCTAGGTTTTCTCGTTGTGACGGTGGCAAAGGAAGCTATGGAAATTTGTTAATTATGAAAAAATGCACACTTACAAAAATAAATTACAACCCCTTACCGTATTTAAATCGACTGGCAGTCCGCTGCTAGCAGCATTAAGTAAACCCTCGAAACCTTTGTAGATTTTTAGATATTCTTTAGCTTGATCGATTTCGCCAGCCTTCTTTGCCTCAATAGCCGCAACCTTGAATTCCTTTTGTCGTTCCAATAGAATTTTCATTTGTTGTTCGGCCAAATTCGTGCTATGTTGATTTCCAGACATTCGTGTAGTCAATTCCTTTTTGGGTGAAGGTTTCTGCGTCGGTTTTGGAGTTCCTTCACTACCATCTGCATCTCCTTCGGGAGTTATAACTGGCGCTGCCGGTTTTGGTGGCTGAATTGGGGAAGTAGCAGCAGGCGTGGGTGGTGCAGCAGGTGCATCACCACTGCCAGGCAGTGGACCGAACCCAGGTGGAGTAGGTAGTTCGTCAAAGGCAACCGGCCTGCCAGCTTTATGGCTCTTTATGGCATCCTCGTATTGTTTGACTATACGACCAAAACGTCTGGCTTTGCTCGAGTTGTTCTCTGCCTTTGCTCCCTCTTCAACTGACTTATACTTCTGTAGACGTTGCTCTAAGGCCTCAAGCATAGTAGTGGCTGTTGTTAGAGGTTCCTCAGGCTGTGGAGGTGTCGGTTCTGGGGCTGCTGCTGGCACTTCAGTACTTGCAGGCTCTTCAGCAGCTCCAGCTTGCATTTTGGCCAGGAACTCTGCAAACTCACCGGGAGGAGGTGGCATATCACTCAAGTCGACTTCTTTTCCTTCTTCACACAGTTTAATGACCATGTCGAATTGTTTGAGCACTTTTACAAACTGCAAAGCCAAGGCGGTATCTCCAGATCTTTTAGCTGTAAGCGCAGCAATCTTGTACTCTTGCTTGCGTTCATTTAGTTTTGCCAGAACTGGATTCTCCGCTTTTGGTTCTTCTTCGACTGCTACAGGTTTTTCTTCAACTGAGGGGGTTTTCTGCACCGGCGGCGGAGGGGGACCCGGAGCAGGCCTTGTCGGTACTGTTGGTGCTTGTCTGGGAGGAACTTTTGGAGGTTCTTGAGCCTCAGCAGATGGTTCTGCTGGAGGCTTTATTGACTTCACACTTATCTCTGGGGGAATATCATCGACGTTTATCGAATTTCCAGCAACTGATTGCTTTAGCAAATCATTTAGAGTTTTGAGACCTCGATTGAATCGCCGTGCTTTGGCTGATTCACCGGCACCTTTAGCGGCAGCTTCTGCCAGCTTATACATTTCAATGCGAGACTTAATGATGGAAATAGTATCTGTTGTGGTTGTGGGAAGGAACGTCTGTTGGGCTTGAGCCTCTTTTTCCTCTGATGGACTCGGTTGTTCGGCTTCTAGATCGCCTCCAGCAATCCCTTGAAGTTCTCCCAATAATTCCGGATCGTCATCATCATCGGACATGTCTTCATCACTACCAATGTCTCGCATGCTTTCAGAAATCATCTTATCCAAGTCTGACGTGGGAATAAGTGTAGGCTTTGGTTTGGCCTTCGGTTTTTGTTTACCAACACCGCCAACTATGGCAGCGAGTTCAGACTCAAAGTCATCATCATCGTCGTCATCGTGCCCTCCTCCTGATGGATCAAAATCATCGGGTATTTCTGTCAAACCAAACTAGACAACAAAGAAGTCGAAGAAAGGTCCATTATTGGATAAGGTCGTTAGGTAAATAGAAAATGACTCATGACTTTGGTAAGATGTGAATCTTTTTAAAATAAAATCCAAAAAACACCATAAATACCTGAGACAAATCATGATTTCGCTTCTTTTTGGGTTCCGGCTTCTTTCTACTAAACATGGCACGAATAGTATTCTTTTAAGTAATGTTAAAAATATTTTAATTTGATAAAAGATTGTTCTTGTTTCTTCCTTTTATTGGCTTTTTTCACTTTGTTTTGGATGGCATATGATGACATCAACCGTTGACATTTCTCTTCAAAAATTTAAGTAATGCCAAAACTCCACTTCTTTTATTTACAACTCTTAAAGTTAATATTGAAGAAAATTTCACTGTCCTATGCAAAACAGAAAATACTTACCAATGTAACTGCCCATAGCGTTTTTTTGTTCAACTTTTCTTTAGCGAAGCATGTATTCGAAAACACGTTGGTGCAAAATTTGAAACAACCTTAGGGTTTAACAATTTACTAGTTAGCAATTTGCTAAATACTAAGCAGTTTACTAAGCGTCTTCAAAATTTTAAACCTTTAAACTAGTAAATTAATAATTGCCTTGTACTAAAAACGAGCGTTCAAAACGTCTAAAAAGCAAATACGCTTAAAAAGACCTCTTAATTGGAATTCCCATTCACTGCTCTTATACGAAAAATTGTACAGATGTCATACGGATTTGGCAAATTGCTAAAAGTTAAAGAAGCCATTTCGTGATTTTAACTTTAGCAAATTGTTAAGAGATAGTAAGATGTGTTAGGAGCCAGGTCTCCACGGGGGAATGCTTCGGAGTATTGGAAGAGGCTACAGCACGCTTGTGGTTGTACGGCTCAGCTCGTCGCGGAGGGTGGTTCTTTTCACCTCCCAGTACACCTCCTGCTCGACTAAACATTATTTATTCTCGTGCCTAAGGTAACTAAAAGATGTAAGTGACACAAACCTTAATTTTACCAAAAGGTAAAAAAAACCTCCCAAGGGTAACAGCCACGAACCGAAGCCTGTAAAGACGATCAGGGAAACATCGTAGTAAAACCGCAGTCTATGTTGAGAATATGGAAAGACCACTTCTCCAAATTATATAACGGCAATGACGAACGGAATTCCGCTGTAAGGGAGATAGAACCACTCAACCTAGGCGACGCAGATCAACAATTCCGCCTACCTGACCTAGACGAAGTGAAGATAGTTATATCTAAACTGAAGTCAAACAAAGCTGCTGGAGCTGACGGCATCGCTGCCGAACTATTTAAAGCAGCAGGCGATGACTTGGTAGGGAGCATGCACCAACTCATCTGAAAAATATGGTCGGAAGAAAGCATGCCCGATGAGTGGAATCTCAGCATAGTTTGCCCGATACATAAAAAAGGAGACCCTTTAAATTGCGCCAACTACAGAGGGATCAGTCTCCTTAACATTGCATATAAGATCCTTTCTGCCGTATTATGTGAACGTCTGAAGCCGTTCGTCAACAACCTGATAGGTCCTTATCAGTGTGGCTTCAGATTAGGAAAGTCTACTATATCGACCAAATATTCACACTACGGCAGATCTTGGAAAAAACCCAGGATCTTCAAATCGATACCCACCATCTTTTTATCGATTTTAAAGCCGCATGACAGCATCCATAGGGGAGAGCTCTACATAGCAATGTCTAGTTTTGGCACCCCTGTCAAACTTATCCGTTTGTGCAGAATGACGATGGAGAATGCACGCTGCTCCATCAAGGTCGGAAAAGATCTCACCGATGCATTTGATGCCAAAAAAGGTTTTAGACAAGGCGATGCACTGTCATGCGACTTCTTCAAAATCTTTCTGGAAAGATTTGTGCAAAACTCAACCGTCAACACTAGAGGCACAATCTTCCAAAGGTCCATCCAATTACTTGGATACGCAGATGATATTGACATAATTGGAAGATCAAAGCGTGAAGTCAGTGTGTAGCGATTTTTTGTATTGCGACGGAAGCGGAGAAGATGGGTTTAGTGGTCAATGAGGGCAAGACCAAGTATATGCTGTCATCAAAAAAGGACATTGAACAACGACGTCTTGGACAAAACGTCACCATGGACAGCTATAACTTCGAGGTAGTTAAGGACTTTGTCTACCTAGGCACCGCTATAAACACAGACAA
Organism: Eupeodes latifasciatus; assembly: GCA_920104205.1. Classification (NCBI taxonomy): domain Eukaryota; kingdom Metazoa; phylum Arthropoda; class Insecta; order Diptera; family Syrphidae; genus Eupeodes; species Eupeodes latifasciatus. Next base: position 78,407,311 of record OV049924.1, read on the forward strand.
CGACACCAGCTCTGAAATCAAACGAAGAATAACTCTTGCAAATCGCTGCTTCTTTGGACTTAGAAGGCAATTGAGAAGTAAAGTCCTTTCTCGAGCATCTAAAATCACCATCTAGTATAAGACACTCATCATTCCGGTTCTCATTTATGGCGCTGAAGCCTGGACCCTGTCAAAAAAAGATGAGAACGTCTTAGGATGCTTCGAGAGAAAAATTCTTCGGGTGATTTTTGGACCCGTACGTATAGATGGAGAATGGAGGAGAAGATATAACGACGAACTTTACGGGCTGTACAGCGACACTGACCTAGTTAGCCGAATAAAAGTCCAACGGCTTAGATGGCTGGGTCATGTAGAGCGAATGGACATCAACGCTCCAGCCCGGAAGGTCTTCGAATCCAATCCCGAGGGACGGCGCAGTAGAGGAAGACCGCGACTCAGGTGGCGCACTCAGGTGGGTGAAGACCTCAAATAACTTGGCGTGCGAAACTGGAGACAGCTAGCTAGGGACCGAGCTGGCTGGAGACGCATGTTGGTTGAGGCCCAGGTCCACCCCGGACTGTAGCGCCACCTTAAGTAAGTAAGTAAGACACAAACCTGAGAACTTTGACAATATCCAAGAAAAACTAGAAATCGGTGCTTCGAATTAAGTTTTAAAAAAAATCAAAAAAAAAAAATAATCTCTTTAACCTAAGAAAATAATCAAAAAAAAAATCTTCACCCAATTTTGGCCAAAAAATCATCTTTAGTGACAAGGCGCATTTTTGGATGAATGGCTGTGTTAACAAGCAAAATTGCCGTATATGGGATGACGCCAACCCACGCGAGGTTCACCAGGGCCGGCCGCGGCGGCGTAATTGGTCCGTACTTTTTTGAAAACAACGTTAGTGAGGCGGTCACCGTCAACAGCGAGCGCTACATAACGATGATAACTGATTTCTTAAGGCCCAAATTGAACCATATAGACAACATGTGGCTCCAGCAGGACGGAGCTACGTGCCACACAGCGAACGCCACTATTGACATTTTGCATGAACGATTTGAGGGTAAGATTATATCTCGTAAGGGTGATGTGAATTGGCCACCAAGTCATGCGATTTGACCCCGCTAGACTTTTTCCTGTGGGGTTTCTGGAAGTCGCAGTTATATGCAAATAAACCATAATATACCGATGCCCTAAAGGTGAACATAACACAGGCCATCGCTCAAAATCAGCCGGATCTATGCGGAAGAGTTATTGAAAGTTGGACCACTCTGATCCGTGCCACCGTAAGAAGCCGAGGCGGGCATTTGAATGATTTCATATTCCACACTTAATGGTATACATGCGCTTTTAAAATAAAAAATAATTTTGTTAATACCTCACACACAGCTTGTTTTATTCCATTTCAACATCAACCCGCCCTTATTGAAAATCCCCTTACCATTTTCATAATAGTTTTCTTATTTTTAAGCTGTAATCGGTGTTATTCTATTCAACTGAATACGTTCATCGCTATCAGCTGATGGGCGGTATGCACAAAAACAACAACATAACATCCACCGGCTCCAAAATATAGCAGGAAAGCGTGATAAATTAATTAATTCATAATTATTACAAAAATACAAATTCTGTATAATATAAATATAACCAAGGCTACCAAGTTGTAACAATGTCCATAAGCCTGTTATCGCCTCTAAAAAATGCTGTCGCTGGCAGAAGGTTAACTTTTGTAATTGTCTCCTTTATAAACTTTATAAAAATTTAAGTATTTCACCAGAATTATACAATTCCAATTGCGATTCCTTTCACAACAAGCAACACCACCCAAGCCAGAGAATATCCAAAATCCAAATGGAACATCAACGACAAACCTTGAAGTGGAACATCATTCAAGATTAGCATCTGAATGGTGGAACAAAGTTGGCACCCTCAAAGGACTTCATGCCATGAATGCAATAAGGTGCTTTGTTTTGTAACACATATTTCCATATTGATCAATTTATGGAGTTTTACAATTTTATTCTAGAGTTCCCTTTGTTCGTGATGGGATTGTAGCCGCTGGAAAAATTGATTCCGAACTTCAACATACAACAAAAGTTCTAAAGGACAAGAAAATCTTGGAAGTTGGTTGTGGCGGTGGGATTCTCACCGAAAGTCTTGCTCGACTTCATGCCAATATTACGGCCATCGACTTAAGTGATGAATTAATCAAAGTTGCAAAACAGCATCTAAACGAATGCAGTCCAGAGTTAAGTTCGAGAATTGAGTATAGAATGGAACCACTCGACATACATGTCATGGATAATTTAGAAAAATACGATGCAGTTGTTATTTCCGAAGTAATCGAACACATAGATAATAAGCCAGCTTTTCTTACATCCTGCGTTGATTGTCTTAAAGTGAGTTTTATTCTTTATTTGTCTCTGAATCATGAATGTGACTTAGTCTATCCTCAGCCTGGAGGATCCTTATTCATAACAACTCTAAATCAAACGCCAGTTATGTGGGTGACTGGTATAATGTTGGCAGAATACGTCCTCAATCTTGTCCCCAAAGGAACTCATCACTGGGAAAAGCTGATTACCCCTAAAGAATTGATAAAAATATTAAATGCTTGTATGAACTTGTTTTTAAGAGATTGGAATCAAGAGATATCGATTCGTGTTTTTGTTTATTTGTTTCCAGTGAATTGTGATACAATCATGTTGAAAGGATGCATTTACGAATTCTGGTCGAATAAATGGCAATGGATACCTATTGATGATTTTTCCTATGCGTTACATGCAATTAAATCAGAGAAGTCATAAGTCACTGGTTGGTAAGGATGCGCATAACTTTTTAGTGTTGTAAGGAATTTTATTTTGTATTATGTAAAAGTTCTTGAAATATATTATTTATAATTTTTGCGATGGAGTCTTGAATTTAAGTTTAAATTTGTCTGCTTTTTTGGATTAAAACTCCGATTTTTACAAAACTCTCAATACCCTCAATACAACATGGATACGGCGCCAAGTACTGGACGATGTCAGAAAAGCGAATGGTTCTTGAGAAAGAACTATATTATTATCTATAGTCGTGTCCGAAGAAGGCGAAAGGAGTGGAAGCAGGGCAACAAGTCAAAACGTTTCGACTCATAAAGAGTAGTAATGAATGAAAAACAAAATGAATTCCCATTTTCTAAAACAAACTCACTAAACATAAAAATAAAACCCAAACAATTTAAATATGATTTTTAATCATAAAAATAATATTCAAAATCAATATTATTATGTACAACATAAATATTTTTTCATCTTGCATCAGTTTCAAAAATCTTCACTTGGTTTTTGGAATTTCATCATTTTGTTGCCGCCTTTGCTGTTGTCATTACTCTTTCGTTTCTTATCGAACTTCTTTTGCATCGTCTTGACCAAATTACTATCATAGAATGCCTTCATTTCCTTGTCCGAAACATCATTTGGCTGTTGGGGTCTTGTCTTTTTATCTTTTTCTTCCTGCTCCAATTCAAGTAGTCGTTCAATTTCTGGATTCATGCCACGATAACTGAGCCGTCCTTCGATTAGACCCTCACAATGCATGAAACTAGGTTCGATGATGAAATTTGAATTTTGATTCATTTTGTCTGTAATCTCGCTCGAGTACATGGCTCGACCTTCGGCTTCTTCGATTTCTTTGTCCACTTTTGCTTTGGTCCGTTGCATGAATTTCATTTCGAGAATTCCTTTGGACAGTCGAGCTCGGGTTTGTTTTAAAGCCATCTTGTTGCTGTGGTGTTTTTGTTTTTTTTTAGTTGACCAAGAGATAAATTAATTAATTTTATTTAAAAACTAGATTTTAAACAAAACGCGTGTACTTAACTTCGACAGAAAAAAACAATAAACAAACGCATTTGCTTATTTTGTAATGACAGTAGCACAGTTGACTGGAAACTGTTCTATTTGGTGAGTTAGGTGAATTTATTTTGTTGAAGTATGTTTGATTACTTATTTTAAACAATTTATCAACACTGTCGAGGTTATTGATGGGAGAGGAATTTGTAAAGATTTGAAAGATATGTAAAACTTTCGGGTGTTTTCATAAACATCGAAAATCTGCGTAAGGACAATGATCTTTTGCTTTTTTTTCATTAATGAACACACCAATTCTTCAGAGCACGTGTCAATCTGTTTACTTAAAATTGTAAGTAATCACTCAGTCCTCCACAGTGATTTTTTTCCAGAAATATTTGGATGCAAAATCTGCCCACTGCTGATGACGTTTATTTATACATTTATGAACTTCTGCAATTCATCTGAGTTTTTTTCAATCCCAAATCTGACTTTATAAGAATGTCTAAGGCTAGGTGCGCACATGCAACTTTTAGTTTCGAAACTCTTTGGTTTCTAAACTGTGCACTATAGACTTATATGACTTATATAATGTCCGTTATTACACCGCGCATGTTTTCCCTTGCATCAAGAAAGTGCGAAAGAGAAAGTAATAAATAAAAAATGAAATAGAAATAAATCTGTCTCGGCATGCACGTACAAGCTATTCCTTGCATGTTTTTGACGTTTGTCTTTCCTTTTCTTCGTATTTTTTTGCATTTGCTTCACTTCGTGTTCGTGTTTAGTAGAGCTAATTCCTCAATATGGGACATGGAGGTGAATTCAAGTGGACGATAGGTATACCCACGATTACCACTGCCGAAAAAAAAGTTTGTGTCCAAATTTTAAAATAAACTTGTAGGTAAAAATTACCAACATAATTCAAGACCGAAAAATTTGTAAACACAGATAAATGAATTCATCACATTTTATTTAACATATTTTCCCTATTATGCAGATGACATTTATTTTTTAATTACGAACAAATAAACTCACAAAATCCCTAACAAACTTAATTAAATTAGATTAACCCAAATAAGGATAACGAAATATAAGAACAAAGCGTTTTAGCATGAGATCACAGTATATAACATATAAGCTTTTACAATAATTTTATTAAAAGTAGTAAGGTTCGATTTTGAGAATTTTTACGGCTTGTGTAATGCGTAGATAATTCTCTCTGTTCCCTCCAATTCAGGTCAAGAGTTTATATTTTTAATAAAGTTATTTTTTACACAAAGTTGCTTAACCCTTTTGGTACGAGAGTGGGACAGAACAAAGAATATTTATATGTAAACATACCACTCCCGTCCCGAAAGGATTAAATGAGTTTAACCGTTGTTTCTGTTAAGTCAAGTGAGTATGTTAAAAGAACATTTTCGATACTCAAAATGTTGAATATCTTTTTTCGTTTTCGAAAAATATGACCAAATAGAATACAAAATGACCATTTGACCAAGTGAAAAAATAATGACCAAATTTGGTCACAAATGGCCAATGTGGTAATCGTGGATTGGGTACACCGAGCAAGCAACGAAAGTAGAAATGAAAGATATCTGTCAAAATAATGCACAGACTTACAAATCCAAAAAGTCTTCGTGTAATAACGCGCGCATCACCGAATGACACTTCAAAACAAAATAGCCGATTAATGCGCATTAAATATATGCGCTGTGTAATACCGGACCATTCTGTCGCCCATTCAAGCAACTTTTTAGTTTGTGTTTTGACACAAAAATTGCATGTGTGCGCCTAGCCTAATGCAGGCCTAAGTTACTCTGACGTTTATGAAAACATCCCTTGTATTATATTAACCATTTGGTTAAAGAAATAGCAAAAACTTCCGAAATATATAACAAAAATTGATTACTATTCATTTTAACTGGCCCCCCATTTTTATATCGTGATAGCAAAAGCAAAACCCTTTGGTTTGCTATGCTAAAATCACGCTTTTTACTACGACAACAAATTCTCCATTTCATCTATCCTTCCATCCAAACATTTACTTTATTTTTCCAATACAGCAAAACTAATCCAGACAGATTTTTTCATTTCAAGAACAAATTTCAATCGTTTTATTTATTTCGATGTGGCAACGCTGACAAAGCCGTGGTGAATATTCCCACAGCTGTTTTTGACGTTTCAAAATAACCTACAAAACTAAATGTGTGTTCAGTGACGCTGTGCTGGACTGTTCTAGACAGAAAAGTACAGCTTTTTGCTGTTCATTGAGGTTTTTTCTGTGCTAACTTGTTCTACTTTCCTGTTCATTGACAAACCTAGAACAGTTTAGAACAGGATTTTCTGTTCTTGCTTTTGAGTCAGATCAGGTTAGAACAGAATCGTGAGAAATGTCAAAATCGAAATTGTCATTTTTTTTGTTTACGTTTTGATTTGGCTGTGCTTTGTGTTTTTTTTTCTCGTGATTTAAAAAAAATTAAAATAAAGTTATTTTAAGTCTGTTCAGTGAGGATTTTTCTAGATCAGAACAGCACAGGACAGCACAGTTTCGTGAGAAACGTCAGATCAAGTTAGAACAGTCAGTTAAACGTCAGTTGTCAAAAAAAAAAACAAAACAAATTGCAAATTGTGTGAATTTTTCGTTTCTCGCTTATTTTTTTCATTTTTTGTGTTTTTACTGTGAAAAATATTATTAAAAATTATTGAAATGGAAAATCAAGTGATTGCTAAGATAATACTAAATGAAAATATTAGTGGTTCGGACACCGATAGTGATTTCTCGTCGGATTCCTCTTCAGATGATTGGAATGAAAGTGTGACGAATGTTATTACCTTTTCTTTGATGAAATGTAAAAGAAATTGCATTGAAAGTTATTATATTATATTTTATAATTATTTAATTAAACAAATAAAACAAATTGACAAAATAACTTTATTTTAATTTTTTTTAAATCACGAGAAAAAAAAACACAAAGCACAGCCAAATCAAAACGTAAACAAAAAAAATGACAATTTCGATTTTGACATTTCTCACGATTCTGTTCTAACCTGATCTGACTCAAAAGCAAGAACAGAAAATCCTGTTCTAAACTGTTCTAGGTTTGTCAATGAACAGGAAAGTAGAACAAGTTAGCACAGAAAAAACCTCAATGAACAGCAAAAAGCTGTACTTTTCTGTCTAGAACAGTCCAGCACAGCGTCACTGAACACACATTTTGTCAATTTGTTTTATTTGTTTAATTAAATAATTATAAAATATAATATAATAACTTTCAATGCAATTTCTTTTACATTTCATCAAAGAAAAGGTAATAACATTCGTCACACTTTCATTCCAATCATCTGAAGAGGAATCCGACGAGAAATCACTATCGGTGTCCGAACCACTAATATTTTCATTTAGTATTATCTTAGCAATCACTTGATTTTCCATTTCAATAATTTTTAATAATATTTTTCACAGTAAAAACACAAAAAATGAAAAAAATAAGCGAGAAACGAAAAATTCACACAATTTGCAATTTGTTTTGTTTTTTTTTTGACAACTGACGTTTAACTGACTGTTCTAACTTGATCTGACGTTTCTCACGAAACTGTGCTGTCCTGTGCTGTTCTGATCTAGAAAAATCCTCACTGAACAGACTTAATATTCTCCTTAAATCCTTACTTTCTGTTTAAAAAATTTAATAATTAGATATCAAAAATGGCTAAGCCAACTCGTGATATACTTAAAATAATTTTTCAAAATTTTTTCAATTCCTTCAAACCCCGACAAATTTCTGGCAATTACATGGGCGAGGATTATTTCGGAAATAAATATTTTGAAATTCCGGCAAATCCTTCAATTGGAAAAAGAAAGCCATCCCGATGGTTTGAACCAGCAGATAAAGAGGCTTTCGATCAAGAAATGACCGCCGAATGGGAGGCATGGTTAAGATTCCGAAGGTAAACCCAATCATAAAATATATTTGATTTTTCTCTAAAATGATAAATTGCGCATTTGGATGATGATTGTATTTTTTATTTGTAGGGAAGAACCACCAACAAGAGAAGAACTTGTGCGCAATCTACAAATAATTGAATTGAAAAAACGAAATGCAGCTGAACTAGAGAAAATTCACGGCACGTCAGAGGAGAGAAAGACCAAATCGGAAATTGGTTTCGAATCGTTTCCTAAATACAGCGAATATGAGTCCATTCCTGGACAAGATCCAGAAAAGAAAGGTTAATCAAATCAAAACACCTATAATCTTGTTTTAATTTTACAAAAATAAAATGTTTATTTAATGTTTTCAAAAGTCTACCAATCATTCATATCTAAATCCTTAACAATATCAATTGCAGCATCGGCTCCATCGTCTTCCTCTTCTTCTTCCTCTACAGCAGCAGCGGCAGGAATTTCTTTGGCCTTTTTCGCCTTCTTTTCCTTCTTGGGTTTCTTAGGTTTTTTCACTTCGACTTCGGGACCATCTTCTTCGTCCTTTAGTATGTCGTTCAATCCGTCGTCTTCTGAATCTGATGGGAACAACTCGACCTCACCATCATCGTTGGCCTTTTTGTCTGTCTTTTGCCTCTTTATCATGGGCACGTCGTAGTCGTTGATATCATCAGTGTTTGCTGCTTGACGACGTTTCTTAGTCTCGTGGGTCTTAAGCCAGCTTGTGTAGTAGATTCCAAGTGGAGTTCCACTATTTCGAATCTTAGTCTCCCAAGACTGCACGAGGCTCGTATCTTTTAGGCCAAAGTTAATCTTTCTTCGCTCGTTCTCAATGAACTTAGCATTGTCCTGGATTTTGTCTAGAACTTGCTTCAGCTTTCGTGAGTAATTTGAATTCTTGCATTTCTGAGGGTAGGATAAAAGAAAACATAAGAAGTGGGTTTTGTGAGTTCGACGTGAAACTTACCTTCAGATACTGTTTCAAGGTTACTACTGTCGGCACAACTAGATCGGGGAAAGCCAGAGTGGCGGATTCATGGGCCAGATAATCCAACAAGAGACCGCAAACGTTCTCTACGACCTCATCACGGAATCCGTTTTCGGCCATTTGTGACTTATTCAATCGCAAGATGCAGGTAAACTGCATGGGCTTCATTGACACCGAACTGTGCTTCTTGTTGAAGGTGGTGCTGTTGAGAACCTCAAGAATGAACGGTAGGACAGGAATGAAGGTGTCTGTTTGCTTTGCCAGGCTGATCAGGGAGTTTATGCAATGGAAACGCAGCGGGAAGTACTGTGCAGTTGGGATGAGCTTGATGGCCCCAGTCACTATACTGACCAGAGGATAAATCAAAGGCTGCAGCTGGGGTTTGTTGTGCGTGGCTCCGAGCAAATCAACCCACAAGCGGATAGAGTTCACATATTGCCAGTTATACACTGACTGGAAGCTGTCCTTCTTCTTGAGAATGACTGCGTTTCGTAGATGAATTGCCAACTGGCGGATGTAGAGGAAAGCATGTTGGTAGGCTGTGTTCAGGTCGAGAGCGAACATCTCAACCAGAGAACGTCGCATAAAGTTTATCGATGGAAGAGTATTCGGGGAAACGAACTTTGAATTTCTCACGTACGATAGGTACATGGCCTTTAGGACATGATTCAGCATAGAAACCTGTTGACTTCTGGTGATCTTCAGGATGCAAAGGAAGGACAGAACTCGGACGGTTTCATCGGCGGTGGACCATAGGACTATCAACCTCTTGAGGATGGTTTTACCAATGCTGGCGAACGATCCAACCATGCCAGCCATTTGATGGAGATGTTTTAGCAATACAGTGAGGATATTGGGGCTGGAAACATGTTCGATGAGTCGTATCAGGTCCATTAGGTAGTACCGAAGGCAGCTGCGCACTTTGGGCCATTTCTTTAACTTGTGGATTGGGGTCTTGGTCTTTTCAGAAATTCCCAAGAGATTTGTCAATGCTGGATGCATGTTTAGGACACAGAGCTGAACGACACCATTGAATGCAGCCGCACCCTCCACGCGGAAAGTAGCAATCTTCGAGTCATCGCCGGATACGCTAGCTAGTGCAGAGCTGAAGGCTTGAACAACCTTGCGGACAATGTCAATTGGAACATGGGGTTTTTGCAGCTGTAGTTGCCACTGGCGCAACAAATTGAGGGTAATCTTTTGGGTTCCATCGGCGGCTGTCTCGATTTCTTCCTCAGCATCGCTCTCATCACTAGCAACTTCTAGATCAGCACTTGGTTTATGGAATTTCTCATCCTCTTCGTCAGATTCTGCTCCCGAGTCCGCCCCCTTGGTCTGCTTTTCCTTTGAATCTTCATCGGCATCTTCGTCATCATCATCGCTGTCCATCAAATTAAAATCCAAAAGTTCTTTGTCATTTTGTTTAAGGAAATTATAGAACTCTGGATCGAGATCCTTTAAACCCTCTAGTTCTTCCTTGTGAGATTTGTTCTTGGATTTGGATTTTTTAGCTTTAACTTTGCTTTTTTTAACAACTTTTTCAGGGGTCGCCTCTTCGACCGGTTCAAGAATTTTGGCAATTTTCTTCATATTTTTCTTCACTTTTTCAACTTTTTCTAAATTTTCTTTTAACTTAGTTTTCTTGACTTTTTTATCTTTAAGCGATTTCGCTTTATTTGTACTTTTAGCTTTGATTTTTAACATTATTTTAGAATATTTTTAGTTTTTCTTTTTAAAAAAAATACACACTTTCGATATTTCACTTGTTCTCGTTGACAGTTTGTGCCATGTGCGATGTCGAGATTTTGGTACTTGACAGAAAATCCTGTTCGAGTACTTTATTTGGGAAATTCAACTTTTTGCAATTGACTCTCGGAATCTTTGAAACCCTTTCGGTCAAAGAAACTAGTTGCTTGAGATTTTTTTTTAGTTTTCTTCAAATTTCTTTTAAGAATAGGCAGTTAAATATCCAATACCGATAGTTTACTCTTTTTGTAGACTAAAATCCGTGTGTACTTTGAGTGAGAGAGAGAGTTTTGACACAAAATCTGTACGCAGAAAGTCAAAATTATTCAAAGACATTTTGTGGTTAGTAAAACTTACACGGAAAATTTTTCTCACTTCAAATTCAGAAAAATAAAAAATAAGTCTAAATAAAGAAACTTTTATTACTGAAAAGGTTCCTATCAATATTTCTTCAATATGGTTGCATGCATTTATTTGTATGGACATTATTTTCACCGATTAAGGTTTCGCAGATGTAAAAGAGCATTATTTTTTTTTATGTTTCATGGTGAAATGCTTCACATTAACTTTGGAGTGACTAATTTGTTCTGCATTTTTAAGAGAAAATTCATATAGATATACATATATTGAATTTAACCAACGAATTGTCATTGCAAAAAGTTAAAAAAAACGATATTTTTAAATATATAAAAGCACCAAATAAAAAATAAAATAAAATTGCTTTGCTGCAATTACACGATGAAACTAGTTGCATGCATCATCTTCAAATTCTTTATTGTTTTCCCACCCTGTTTCTTAAGTGATATAAGTTACACGTTGAAACCAAAAACACTCTAATCAAGATATAAATCCTTCGTACGTATCACCCTCCAAAACCCATTTGTTTACATTGTTGTATTTGTAATTTTGACATTCTGTCCATGAATAAATGTGAAATTCAAATAACTGATAAACTAAATTTCCACGCACCGGACCTCATTAATTGTGTCTTAGTGTGCGTGTTTTCACGCACACTAAAAATTACTTTATGAGGTCCGTTTCCGGTTTAGTTTGTAGGCAAACCAATATAGCTACCGAGGATTTATATCTTTACTAGAGTGTTTTTGGTTGAAACCAGTTTCGTAAATCTGATTTGAAAGTTGTTTTTTAATATACTCGACATGTTGTTATTTTCTTCTCGGACAATGAAACCATGTGAAAGGGAATAGTCAGAAAACGGACATAAGCAGAATGAAACGTCAAATAGATGCATTTATAATTTTACCCATGTGTCACGTGACACACGTTGATGTTCTTTCGTCTCATATTTTCCAATTCATTATACCTATTTGCATTTATGTTATTCGAAAAGTCGAATTTTCATTGTGTATTATCAGACTTTGCACTAAATAAAGGTGACTCTACATAACACACAAACATAAAATGTGTTCCACAGTGTTACATACGCCTTAGACTAGTTTTTCGATCTCGAAAATCGAATACCACACCATCACTCGTTATTTACTCCATTCGTCACTCGTCAGTTTTGCAATTCGTTAATGTGCCGCAAAATTCCATTAGTCTTTTTTCAATGTTCATTTGTGGTGGTTCGCTGAGTCGAAAAATTTCGCAGGCGTGTATTCGGTCGCTTTAAACATTTTCTTATAATTTTCCCCAAAAAATCTAATTTATAAGCAATTTCCGCATCCACGTGAAACTAACGAAAATATTTTCCTTGGATTTCATATGAATACGGATTAAATAAAGAAAAAGTGTTCAAATAGGAAAAGTGAAAATTTGTACAGAAAGAAAGAAAAACTATGTTCAATAATTTTTCCCCATTTCCTAATTGGATAGAATAGTTAAGCTATAAGCCGATTAAAGCGAGATAGCAGCATTAATTTTGTGTTAAATTTGCCGTACATTATTTTCATTCGTCTTCTCAAAAAGTGACGTCGAGTAAAGAGAGTTCTTTGATTGATTTTCTATCTCACTTGCTCTTTCGTATTTAAGTTATAAATTTATTTAAGTGCATTTGATGTGTCAAAAGTGAAAATTTTTTCACACGCAGTGAAAATTCCAAAACGGGCGAGATCGAGATATGATTTGTTGCCGAAACCATTGTGCAACGCGAAGAAAAAATATAATTTAGTTTTTAGGTAAGTAAGAACGTGTTTCCGGCAAAAATTGATTGTTTAAAACTGCGGAATAGGTTTTTGTGAATTCGCAGGATTAAGATTAAAAAAGATGTGTAGTTTTATTTTTTGAGGAGACAAATAAAAATTGTTTGGTGTGTTTATATTGCCATCAGTTTCACTCTGAATGCAGTTTCGTCTAAGGTGTGATAACTGTCTCTTTCTCTCCTTGTTGACTAACCGCCATTTTCTGTTTCTTCACTTGTCGTGGCTCCCTGGTGGTTAAAGTGGTAAAAAAAGGTTTTTGGTTTTTCCCGACCGACGTAGTTTTTTATTAATTGGAAAAAGTAATAGAAATATAAATAATTGTTTTGTGTTTTTATAACTGAGGATTACGTGATGTTTATGAATAAACAATAAAGTGTATTTACCTGCGAATATGTTTTGATTTTGTTTGAATCAATTTTATTCAGACACGAACGAGTGGACGACTTTGAGTTTTTGGAGTGAGTTCCCAGTTCTAGTGCCACATAATCATGATCGATGGTGTGCGGTCTAAGGACTTCAAACTGGAAACTGCATAATAAGTTTTTAAATTATTTTCTTATGTGAGCCTTAATTATAAATGTATAAAGTTTATATTTTGATTTAAATATTTTGTCTTAAAACAGCTTTAGGTAAATAATTTTGTAATAGAATTGGGGAACAAGTTTTTAGTTCTTAATTTAATGCGTTTCATTCATTTATATCTTTGCAATTACCTACCTACGTGTTTTTTTTTCTATTTTTATTAATGGAGGAGAATTGTAGCTGAGTTTTATTTATGGAAGCTGGTTTATAAAACAAAATTGTTTGAATGGACACGGCACAAGGGTATCTTAGAACAAAGAATTCCCCATTACCTAACTATGGTTTCTAATAATCCTATGAATATAACTTCTTTAGGGATTACTCACTACTACCTATGTATATATTGGCTGCAAGCAGCTTTGACTATGTAGCTATGATTACCTATGATTTATTTATCTGCAAAATTCAAATAGGTAAAACCGAAAAGGTTTCTTCTTTGCAGCTCACACCGACACCACATAGGTAGGTAACTACTCTTGTAATTTGCTTACGTAGGTAGGTAGACGGTGTTTTGTGGAAAAGGTGGCGACTCTTTGTTTATTTTTGTTAAAAATAACATACAAATCCATGTAATCCAAGTAAAGTAGGGATATTTACTATATCTATTTTTAGTAGGTACTACTTATTTTTGAATATATTTTATTATTTTTGTATACCTAATATTTTGCAATTTTTTTTGACTTGGGTATTCACCCAGCTTTCAGCTTTGTTTTTGCATTTTTTGACAAAGATACAAGGTAAACTATAGAAGAGTGTAAAAAACTATTGAAAACAATAAGTAGATAGATATAAGAAAAGAAAGAAAAGTCAATAATATAGTTTTAGCTCACAAGTGGGTATTGCATTCTACCTACCTAATGGGTACCTAATTGGAAACTGATCAATCAATTCTCTGATTTTTTTTCCTCCATATTTTTTAGAGGTATTATTATATTATACTATGTAACCTACTTAAAGTCTTTTTTAAAATATGGAAGTGTTTGGAAATTGTTACTCCATATATAGTTCCTACACTTTTTTCATCATACAACAAAAATATTAGAAGCAGAGTTTGCTTGAAGGTAATAGGTAACTGCATTCAAAAATGCATTTCTCCAGGTTTTATAATTCAATTAAACTGAATATTGCTGTTGTTTTTTGGATTTATGAAAAAAGTGCGATGTTGCCTGCAAAAAAAAATAAAACAATATCTTGATGTTTTATAAACAAGTGTCATTGATTACATTGCATCAGTAGGTGTACTTAGGTGGCACAACAGTCCGTAAAGAACTAGAGCCTTACAACTCTCAACCATTCCTGTGTGCGAGTAATTGCAGGAATGGAGGGGACCTACAGTTTATATGCCGAATCCAAACGGCTTGATTGAGAAAGCTCTTTTCATGACAAGAATTACTCTTGGAGAATTTGTCAATTCCTCGCAAGAGGCACTACCCCTGAAAAAAAACTTTAGATCGAACCCAAGACCTATCGCATGACAGTCCAACGCACTAATCATCATGCCACAGGTACCACAGTTAATAGTTACAAACAAAAATATTTTAAACAAGGAAACAAAAGACCTTAGGTCTAAATTAACAACCGCCATTTTCATTCTCAAATGATTATAAAAATTAAATGAATTCACCTACTTTAAGTCGAACAAAACCGCTTAAAAGAATCAAAGATTTCTTGTATAAGAAATTTTCCATTAAATGAGAGCTCACCCAAGAAAATGACGCTAGCCACTCATACAAAAATGAAGAAAAAAACATTATCAACCACATACCTACAATAAAATCAATGACCATCATAATTTTTTTATCTTAATCCAATAAAAACATCTATGGGTGTCACTTGAAAAGAAGATCGAGAAGGCAAAAAAAAAAGATGTGTTATTGTCTCCATTTATAAAGAGACATGTACAAATAAGTGAACTCGCTATAAAAATAAGGGTATAAGGTTAAAAAAAAGTTATGACCAATCTAAATTCTCTCTTCTAAAAACTAATAGGTACCTTAATCTTAATTGTATTCAATTTTGTATAATTTTACAGAGTAAAATCATCGTTAATACCTCCGTGATTTTTTATAAGCATTTTTTTTATTTACTAAACTTCAAATTGCAACACAAATCGTGAAAGTTTTTTTTGTTTTAATTTATTTATGTACCTAGTTCATTTTCCTTAGAAAGAAAACTGAAAACTCACACGTGCTAATCAAGGGCGATTTTTATGATTACACAATTGCAGTAAACCTGCCAGTTTTCGTACCATATGAACATTTATAATGTTTGATGTAATGTTACAAACATAACATAACGATCTAACAAAAATGCTAATCTAGTATTGCAATTAATAAACAATAAACTTGCATTTTAATGACCATGATATCTATAGTACGAATACCACCGATAAAAGTTGGAGTAGAATCTTACTATGGATAGGTTTTTGACATTTATACGAGTCTCGAATGGATCTTATGTGATTTCGTTCTCAAATGTTGGTACCATTGATATTGAATTTTTATCTCGATGGCTGTGTTCGTTGAGTAGTAGTGCATTTGGAATCATGTGTGTTTTCCATTGGGGAAAAAAATCAATCTATTACTGTTGATATTATTTAGTTTTGTTAGTGAAAATGGACTAACTGGGCTTATTTTGCAAGAGAAAACAATTGAAAAGATAATTAAGTTTTGCTATGTTTTCACCAAAGGTCAGTTTAGAAAAAATAAATCTTTTTGGTGTTTCCACCGCACACGAAGATTTAAAAATGATTAAGTTTGATGTTTCTTGTGAAGTGCAAGTGAGGGGGCGACTTTCGATTACCGCAGCACGAATTTCGTTCTGATTTTTTTTTGTACAGTTAGGTAGGGGTCTCAATAGAACATGTTTTAAATTTTAAGGCGAGGAAACACCGTTAAGTCAAAAAAAATATTTTCTTTTTCGGACTTAACCCTACTTTTTTGTATTGCGTTTTTTGAGCCTAAAACAAGTTTTTTTTAATTGATACTACGGTATACTAAGAGCTAGGTATGTAGGGGGGGCATGCTGCCCCCCTGCAACCCCCTGCTTGGAATCACTATAGGATTTGGGGTGGGTGCGAGTTTGGGTATTGCAAAGTACTTTTCGCATTTAAGCACTAAAAACAAAGAAATCCCCAACGAAAAAAAAACAAGTATGGCAACACTGAACAAAAAACAGGGAAGAAATGTCAAAATCAACCATTTTTGCGTGTTTTGTATGTAAAAAAGTGAACTTTGAAAATTAATTTAAAATAGAAATAAATGTTTCCTCGCTCTAAAATTGCTATAATTATTATTTATTTGTGCATATCTATCAAATAAAAAAAACTGCTTGTCGAAATTCGTGCTGCGGTAATGGAAAGTTGAGCCCCCTACCGGAATCGACTGAATCAAGCTCATTTCAATTTGATTCAGGTATATAAAGGATTTAGGCGAGCTTCAAGCTCGTTTCAACACCACATGTTGATGTAGTAGTCTACGAACAAACCCCCTTCTTGAAGTTTTTATTTTATGTCAAATTGTTTGGTTAAAACTTTAAAATCGACTATCACATTACACAGACGTATTTTCTTGATTTTAATAGTCAACTATCAAAAATCAGCTTACACGATTTCACCCCTGGTCTGAATTTCGCTATTTTTTTTTTGGAATTTTTTGATAAATTATTCTGGCAAATATTCAGTTGTATCAACTTTCAAATATAAAAATCGGACTACTGCGGATCGTTTTGTTGGAATTTCTCACTTTACTATATATTTAATACGAAAAAAACGCACTTAATATAAAATTAAATTCAAAGTTGAGCTATTTGGAACCTAATCAGCGATTAAAATTCAAACTATTGTTTCACAATAACGAGGTAGGTCTAACTAGAAGTTAAAGCGTTAGGTAACTTATTGGGTGAATGAAGTGCCCAACAGATATAGAGTGATATGTTCACCGCCACATAATAACACTTAAGAAAACATTCGAATAGGTAAAAATCACATCCTTACCCCATTATTACATAAATAATGGAATAAACCCGAGAACGGCAGACACAATTAGCGTTTTTGCAGTTATTTTTCAACTCTCATTTATCAATACTTTCACAACACTGGGAAATTTGAATATCTGAAGAGTAGTTTTCCAACACATAAATTGATGAAAAAGATAGATATGAAACACACTATGTGCTAATGAGAGGATTTAACTGGAGAGTAATAAAAGAGGTGGGTAACTACTCAGAACTTTACTTTTACATTGTTAATCAGTCCCTAGGGATCGAGTTGGTACTTGTGAACATTTTAAGTATAGGCCCAATCAATCCATTTTAGTTTTTTAACAAAATACTTGTACATATTTTATTTCCACTAATCCATTCATTCAAGTAAGCAAGTAGGTATTTCTTTATTTTTTCTTAATCTAGTGTAAGTACTTATAAGTCTAGTCTAAATTATTAATGAACGGAAATTGAGTGTATACTTCTATTTTTACTGAACAACTTTCACACTTCACAATCAATGGGATGTCCCACAAGATCATAGCGTCTTGCATTAGCAACAGTTTATAAGTAGCGATTGGTATGCCAGTACGTGCCAAACGTGGTAAGATGGGCTGCACTGTACCGTTCCTGGCGAGTTAATCTGTCTTACAGTTACCTGGAATGTCTCTATGGCCCGGCACCCAGCAAAGGTGAATATTAAACTGTTGTGCCATCTCCATTAGAGATGATCGACAATTATGGACTGTTATAGAGTTTGTATAGACAGAGTCCAGAGATTTGATAGCGGTCTGACTATCTGAGAAAATACGAATATCAGATGTTGATATCACGTTTTCTTTAAGCCAGGACAAGACTTCTTTTATCGCCAAAAGTTCCGCCTGGAACATGCTACAATGATTGGGAAGGCGGAATGAGAGACTTAATTTCAGTCGTTCAGAGTACACACTTCCACCAACCCCTTTTTTGTTTTTGAACCATCTGTATAAAAATGGATTAGATCAAGAAGGCAAACACCAGGTGGAACAACATCACCACGTGTCAGGTCACAAAGAACATCTGGCCAACACTAGATTTAAAGCGATCAAGGTGCTTGCTATCTCTGAGCAGATCGCATATAAGCTCGATAATAGGTGTCATAACCGGACACTGTCTAATAGGAAAACACGCCTCGCGGGTAGGCGTATTCTCAAATGAAAATGACTTTTGCAGAAGCTGAAACAGTTCTTCACCTTCTCTGTACATGTCCTGCTCTAGCTCAAAAACGAAAGAATTACCTAGGAGAATTCTTCTAATCTAGATCTAAATCATATCTAGATCTAAACGATCTAAATCATATCAGCATAATCCCTCACGTTTCGTAAGGGACTCAAACTGGTTCCATTGAGCTTAGGAGGAAGCCTCAAAATTCATGTGGAATCACAATGGGCCATGGCCTAAATGTGTCCGATTCAATAATGGACAGCAACTTTAACCTAACCTAACCTAACCCACAAGATCAAGAATTGATAATACCCAATTATTCTATTGTGGGTACATACAGTGATGCTAGAAACATTCCGGATTTTTTTTTGTATAACGCCTTCCTTAATATCAACTACGAAAAATCAAACTGAATTTGTTGTTTGTATTTATTTCAAAAACATATTGGTATATGTACTTTATAATTACTTTAAAAAAATAATGATCTGATGGTAAAAAAAAATAAATATAAAATATATAAATTTACCCCATAAATTTCCCTGCTCAAAACTAACCGGATTTTATACAAAACTTCGAGTCTTGATGTTTAGGTAACGGTTTTTTTTGTCATTTGGATAACATAATTAATTAAAAAAACTAAGCAGGTTGTGAGCTGTCTAAATAGAAATTAATTCGATTAATAAAATGGCTAAAACACGTCACACAAACGCTATTCGTTATAAAGTGTTAGAAAAGTATCAAGCCGGTACAAAACAAAATGTAATCGCTGAAATGCTGAAAATTCCAACTACAACGGTTTATGACATTATCAAAAAGATTAGAAGCGAAAAATTAGTAGAAGCAGAACATCGTGGTGGACGCCCTCGCAAAACAACAGCTAAAACAGATAGGCGCGTAAAGAATTTTGTTCTTAAGGACCCTTTTGCGTCCTCGAAAAACATCTGTGAGGATCTAAATTTATCTATAGAGCCATCTACGGTAAGGAGTCGTTTAAGAGAATGCGGTCTTTATGCGTTGCGACCAGCAACAAAATGTGTACATTCTTGGATAGCAAAACATGGATTAATAAACTTGACCAAACAAATCCGGAATGTTTCTAGCACCATTGTATGTATGTATGTATTTTTAACGTCAATTTTGGGATTCGCAATTTTAGATTCGATGTGATTCCAAATGCAGTTTTTGTGATGTGAAAGAAAGAACTCTGAGGATCTAGTCTTGAGAATGCATGAATGAATGAATAATCGTCTTTAATATTATTAAAAACAAATTTATTTGACTTAGTTTCTAAGAACTTACCAATAAGTTGTTGATAATAAATTGTAAATGGAATCCTCCACTTGATTAGGAAATTGTTTATAGTTTCTTATTTACATTTACATTTTCTAATTTTACATCTAAAGTTTTTTTTTTTTAATGGTATCATATCAATATCAGTTGTGTTTATATAATTTTGTAAAAGTTAAACTTAGAAAATAAATATTTATTTAGCCCAAAGTTGCTGAGTGATTGTTTTTAAGGTTAAAAGTCATACAAGCACTTGAACTAAATACTTCCTGTTCAAACACACCACAAAAGCTAAAGGTACTTGTATTTAGACAAAGTTAGTTATTTCTATACGGCAAATACACGAAAATGGAAGATGTCAAAAACTGTTTTACTCACTGCTGTCATCTAGGAAAGCTAGGCCGTTTATTTGAAACCATTCTTCAGCAATAATAATAGTTATTTTGTTTTGATGTGCAAATGATGTGTGAATCAGCCTTAAATACACACGATTTAACGCAGGATGAAAATTTGTTTACTTTTCCAAATATCAAGAATTTTTGTTGTATTAAATATTACTAAAGCTCAATATTTTGGTATGTAGATACAAAATTGTCAAAGAAGTCAATTAGTATAGGAAGTCTCCAACGTTTTCTATGACGAAAAAAAACTAATAATGTATATAATTGAGCATTGGAAACAACAAACAAACTGATGCACATAATTAAATTTAAGGTCGTCTATGGTTGTTATGTACATTATGCTAGTTAAGTCAATTTCATTAACATATTTCTTTTCTTTTTGAGTATAGGTATTAAGTTTTTCTTTTCACTTGCTGAACTTATATCGAGGATTACGACCTGGGCTCATTTGAAATTCACACCATGAAACAAAATCAATAAGTTGAACAACAATAACGTTTTATTTTTTAATTTTATTTCCAATTTCAATTGCAATATTGCAAATTACTAAAAATTACGTGAGTCCAAGTAGACTTTCAAAGTAAAATCTTTATATACATAAGTGCATAGTTACTACAATGTACGTGATTATAGTTAGTTTAACAAATTCATAATCATATATGTACATTTAGCTTGATATCCTTGAAACGGTTCAGATTTTGGAAAAAAGGTAAACATTTATGCAGAGAAAAACCTCCTGTTTAAAAATAAAAACAAAACGTATACTCTTGGTTATTTGCCTTTTAACCTTAATTCCAACAATTCCAATGATTCTGTCTGTCGGGGACATGCTATGCATTTAGTAGCAATAAGAAATCAACTACGATTCATAGGTTGCAGCAGAAGTCATGGTACCGCGTGTACATGAATGTATCAAGTGACAAGACATGTAGGTAGGCTGTACATAGGTATACAAAGTTTGCGAAACAACAGAAATTCCATTCAATGCCGATGGAGAAGCTAGAATTATACTTTAAATATGTATAAAGCAAAGTATAGTACCTACATTTATGTATAGCTGTAGATAGTTGGTTGCTTGTGGGGTATAAATGTATCGTCTTGCCTGCCACCAGCCCAGCCAGACAGCAAATAGACCGTGTGCGCTTTAAATTTGGCCCCCACACTCTGGAAAGGAATGGCGTGAAACCCGTTATGAAAATTTCAGTGTCCAGCTTTTTTCTGTTGTTTGTGCTTTGGCTTTTGTGCATAAGAAGAGTGAGAATTAATAACATACATGTGTTAGATGTTTCTAAAGATATTCAATTCATGTGTAATAAATTAAACATAAATCAATAAAAAATAAAATCGCAAACATAGGTATTTCTGAATCGGTTTTAAGGAATTAACAAAAGAAAGAATGTGCGATATTTTTTTTTTTTTTAATTTTGGATATGGTAAACGATCTCTTTACAAAAAGAAATAATTTTTAAATATCATTCGGATGTTAAGCAATCATGACTTCCTCTTCTGTTTCTTAAATTAACCAAAAGCCACTTGATTCCATTCAAAGAAAAAAAAAAAAACATTTTATACATAAGATATGTATACATACCTATGAAACAAACTGCGGTCAGGTTATATGAAAAAAACTTTATGTCGAAGAATAAGAATCTGGGTGATATGACTATAGAATGGAAGTTCGTACATATCTACTCTTACACAAACGTTAAGTAAACCTACTTCAAACTACTTGGTCTTCTTTTTTTCTTCATCCGTTTTATGTTTGTTCAAGCAAACCAAACGGACCCAAGAGTCAAGTGAATAGGTGCAGTACTATACTTTGGAAGGGGATATTATACTCTTAGTAGAACCACAAATGATTTGTTCTTCTCACATTATAAAAAGATTCTTGTTAAACCATAAGATAAACGAGAGTGGTATTTAATGAAATACAGATGTACATAATGTAAAAGAATTAAAATATTAACAAGAACTTAGTGTGTAAAAGTTTTATTTTTTTTGAAAGTAAATCACGAATAAAATTACTTTTTCAATATAAAAAGGGAATATCATGTCAAAGTACATGGTTAATAAATATTTAAATTTTTTCAAATTTTTGATTTCAGCATGGCTTTTTTCGAAAAGTTTTATATTGTATAGTTGCGGGCAACAATTCAAAAAGTTTTTACTTGTCAAAACCAATCCTGAAAAATACAACTTTTAACAAAAATAGAATATAGGGTAAACAAATGAGGCACAAGATAACTTTAGATAAATATTTTGCATTCGACTGCATTCTTTAAACGCAAACCAAGTCACCTATAAAGTTAATTTTTCAGATGTCAATAATTTTAATCTTGACTATCTTTTACTTGCAGACAATTCAAATAGTAAGTTGTGTTTTGTATTGTAATGAAAAAGTTTTTTTTCCGTTTCCAGTACAACAAGGGAACCTTTTAAACAAAACTTTGTGTAAAAATAAACTTTATAAAAATAAACACAGTTATGAAGTCCAGCTTTCAGTTGAATCAAAAAACACGATCAGCTGACATTTTTACATAGTGCTACTTATCAGTCTTGACTTGATTGTGAAGGAAATTTTTCTTGGCTAACTTTCTTATCAACTTTCCAATACAATTTTCTTAATTTTAAAGCAATTTTTTGGCAATTACCTTCAAGTCTCTTATATCCTGTCTCTTAAACCTGCCCATTTCACATATCAGGTTTCAATTTGAATAGCATAATATTTTGGCATCTGTCACTTTGAAGCTGTCATCTTTTGACATTTGACAAGAAAAAACTACGCCATTGGTCGCATTCACAAAGCTAGTGGCTACGTAGTCAAGAGATTCTGATTGGCTAAATCTAACTACAAAAGTAGTTGAAATTTCCCCTCCGCGGTAGTGTAAAAAATTCGGCTACAAAGTTAGTGGAGAATGATTTTGACGTTTCACAATCAGCTGCTCGGTAAAGTAACACGAATTCAAAATAAAATAAATCGTTCAATATTTAAATACAAATATAAATCATTAAATTGTGTCTTAAATTTGATTTTATTGAATTTAAAAACACAAAAGATAAGTTAAAGTTATCAAATCAAAAATGTTTCTTATATTATATATTTGCATTTGTCAATAATATGACAGTTCCAGATTGACTAGCTTTGTAGTGTAGTTTTGCATTCACAAAGCTGGTTGAATTTTGACTACGTAGCCACTAGATTTATGAATGCGCCCATTACTAAAAATGCAACGAAAAACATTGGGCACGTTCGGACAACATAAGGGACTTCATTTGGAGACAACTGCATTCTTTGAAGGTACATTTTGACCAAGGCAACTAGTTAGATAAACTTCAAACTTAGAACCTTACTAAACTCTGCCTTAAAATTATTGTGCAAAAACCACCGAAAACATAATTGCCTACAAAACACTCCTCAGGCAAATTACAATTCCACCCCGACCTGTATTTTGTATTTTTAAAAAATATTACTGTTTTCTTTTCCAATTTGACAAGAAACCCTTTTACATAAAACATCAAATTGAAATTAAATAAGTCATATAGTAATAAACTTCATCTTTCAGTTGAATGGAAAATTATGTTTAGCTGTCATTTTGACATAAGTGGATTTGATTTGATAGTTAGGGGGATTTTTCTTGAATAACTTTCCAGTCAACTTTCCAATAAAGTTGCCTTAATTTGAAGGCAATTTTTTTGCAGCTGGCCAATCAGATGCTAGAAACTTG
The DNA here is from genome assembly GCA_920104205.1 of Eupeodes latifasciatus. Lineage (NCBI taxonomy): Eukaryota > Metazoa > Arthropoda > Insecta > Diptera > Syrphidae > Eupeodes > Eupeodes latifasciatus. The sequence continues at coordinate 78,431,130 of OV049924.1, forward strand.
CCTTACTTTCAAGTCCCTTATGTTGTCTCAATCTGCCAATTGAAATCACTACAAAAGTGACATTTTTCAGTCACAAATCGTTGTTTTGGAAGAAAAGGTTGCTCACCGTGATTCAACAACTTAAGAACTTTTTTCTTTGGAAAGATTCGAGCACTTCACAACCAATTCAAATACTTGAAGATGCAACCCCTACCGTAAAAGGCCATTTAGCTAATATTATTTCCCATTGTTTATATCATCTTTTCCTCTTTACTTACTGGCGCTACAGTCCTGTGTGAACTAGGGCCTCACCCAACAAACTTCTCCATCTAGCTCGGTCCAGTTTCGCGCTCCAAGTTGGTGAGGTCACTTTCCACTTGTGCGCGCCACCTGATCCGCGGTCTTCCTCTACTGCGCTGTCCTGTGGGTGTGGACTCGAAGACTTTCCGGGCCGGAGCATTGGTTTCCATGCGCTCTACGTGACACAGCCATCTTACCTTTTACAGCCATCTGGACTTTTACCCTTCTGGCTAAGTCTACGCTGTACAGCCCATACAGCTCGTCGTTCCATCTTCTCCTCCGCTCCCCTTCGATATATACGGGACCGTAGATCAAACGAAGAACCCAAGGTGCTTTCATCCGCTTTTGTCATAGTCCATGCTTCTGCACCGTATAGCAGGACGGGGATGATAAGGGTCTTATATAGCGACACTTTGGTCCTTCGAGGGAGGACTTTTCCACTCAATTGCTTTCTTAGCCCAAAGAAACAGCGGTTAGCAAGAGTTATTCTTCACTTGATTTCAGCGCTGGTGTTTTTTTTTTTTTTCGTTTACAGCGGAGTCTAGGTAGACGAAGTCCTTGACTACCTCAAAGTTACGTCTGTCGATGGTGACGTTTTGACCGAGACATCGGTGTTGTAAGTCCTTTCTTGATGACACCATGTACTTTGTTTTGCCCTCATTAACCGTTAAACTCATTTTTGTCGCCTCTGCCTCAATACTCACGAAAGCCCCATTGACATCACGCTGAGTTCTTCCGATTATGTCAATGTCATCAGCATATGCTAGTAATTGGACAGATATTTGAAAGATAGTGCCTCTAGTGTTGACGTGTGAGCTCTGCACTATTCTTTCAAGTACGATGTTAAAAAAAAATCGCATGACAGCGATCACCTTGTCTAAAACCTTTTTTGACATCGAAAGGTTCTATTAAGTTGTTTCAAACCTTTATGGAGCAGCGTGAATTCTCCATGGTCATCCTGCACAAACGGACGAGTTTGGCAGGAATACCAAAACTAGACATGGAAGTTTTCCTCTTTATAATGAAGTAAACATCCATTAGTTTCTTTTCAAAAAATGCTCCTTTTTATTTATCAAAAAGAAACATCTTTTTGGGAACCCCTACATAAACTAAAACCTCTTGGATTATAACCATTTTTGTGTAATCATCTTTGAACACTGAAATGTGTGGTCTTTAGGTCGGAAACTGTTTTTTTTTTTTTCAAGATAGTGTGACGTTTTAGATGTGGGTCATGTATTAATAGGAAATGCACAGTACTAATAGTTAAAAGGGTCGTTGCTACTTATTAAACCATTTGTAGCTTGTGAATAAGTGTAAAATTTGTTAGAACACCAAGATCGTTATAAAAAAGTCTTCTAAGTCTATGACTTTGTAATAGATTGCGACATGTACAAGGACGAAACTGTCTCCACCTCCTCCAATGCAGCTTTTTGTACAAATCGTTTACGAAAGATTAAAAGTGAAATGAATGCCTATCTATGAAGCAGTATCCAGTTAAGATACATATTAAGGAGTTAATGTGCAACCTACCAAGTTGAGTTGAGTTTCACGACATTGAGTAACGTTGTTTTTGAAGTTTTGGATTTTCGCTACAAATTGTATTACAATGTTTTGGGCTAGATTCAAATAGCTTTCTTTAAATGAAATAAAAGTACAAAAAAAGAGCGAAAACATAGCATTACGAAAATTTTTCGTAAACCAGACCATTTCTTTACAGAGAAGAATATTTTACCAGACGGATTGGAATTTAGAATTTAGTCAGCTTTCTTAATTTGTTGCAACAAACAAAATACTGAAGCTCTTGGTAGTTCCTAGATGTTTAAATATGCCCAAAACCTTAATTTTCAATAATTCTCAATTTATTTTCTCTCTATTTCTGATATTCATAATCAAAATCTCATCGTATGATGAATCAATCAATGACCATAATATCACACTTCATTTTTTGTCTTCTCTTGGAAACAACTATTCAAAAAACAAGTCACGAAAACAAGAACAATATAAACAAAATATCTACAAGATACATCTACGCATAATATTATCGCTTTCTCTGTAGGTATATAAAATTCATTCCATCAACCAGTCTAATTGACATTTCATTGCGCATATATTTTGTCTTCTTTTTCGTATTTTTATTTTTATTTTTTGGCAAAACGAAGAATGTTAAAAATGTTAAAAACATAACCAACAACAAATTGTTTGTTGTTATGACGGACGGACGGACAAGAAGGCAAAATAATGGAGAGGAAAAAAAATATTTTGTGGGCGATGACAGCCGACACAGCAACAAAAAACATCTGCGTGGAAAGGTCGGTCGCTTAATAGTTTTCACTTTATAAGTTGCTCTAGCAATACCAGTCCCAGCAAAAGTGGCGGCAGGTTGCAAATAGATGGAGTCTCACATCAATCACGCGCTTGGCAGGCTAACTGGTGGCTCTATAGTGGCTAGGCTGGCTGGTATAGTGGTAGAAGTCAGTGTTGGTTCGGTAGGTTCCTGTTGTGGTGCGAGTATTCCTCCGTACCGTATAGTTGTAGAAATGGAAGGCAATTGTAAATTTTCAGAGTCCGAAGGAGAAATTTCCGAAAGTTACTTGGCAAGATTCATTGAGAACAAAACTACGAAAAACAACCAAACCAACAACCAGCCAGCAGAGCAGCGTGTTTTATGTGAGATGGTGGGGCTGATTTTATTGGTTTTTTGTCCAAGGCTTGCCAAGGCACCCATCACACTACCTACATTCGTACTCGTATATACTGTGGAATGACGCTGGCTGGTTTCTTCCACGGCTGGGTGGAGACGGAGAGTTATATTGTAAAGATGAACGAGATTCTCCTCCTTGAGTCTTTTTCATTTTGTCGTTCATTCGTTTGTTCGCAGTTTAAGAGCTAAAGAACTCATACATTCGAACACCTGCGGTGGTGGATCAAAATTATCACCTTTTTAATTTGCCATCCGATATTAGATGACCGTGACCGTTTATTTGTTTTTCCAATCTCCATTGGTACTTTTTGTTTGAATATTTAAATCGATTCCACTGACCGCGGGTTTGCTGACCTCAAACAAATATTTAAGAATAACGTTAAATACCATAATAGCCAATCGAATGTAAATTTTTGATTTGTTACCAATTCCATAAAGAATAAATTACAGATTTAAAAGATGATAAACGGATTTTATATTTGTTTATTGTTCTTGGTATGGATTTGCTGTTCTATTTGACGTTGTTGGTTATTCACATTACATTTAAATCTGAAAAGACTTTACATTTTATTAATTTTACATAATTTAAAATAATATATAAAGGGTGTCTTTTCGTTCAAAAGAGACAAATTTTGCGTTATGGCTTAGTAACAAAGTGTATACACATAAATAGGATTTGTATCTTGTCTAATTGCGTCACTAGTCTTTTTCAGAACATGTTTCTTTATGCTTTTTAAGTATAATTTTGGGAAAACCGATTTGATGCTTTTATTTTTTCTTGTTTATCCTCAAATCAAATGCATTACCGCAACCGCCGCGGGTTACGACGTTACCTTCAAACTTACCTAAATATTAACAATTCCCAGAGAAATTCTAATAATTCTTATTATTTATGTTTATTTATGACATTTGCATTCAAATGAAGACTATGAATGAATTGGACATTGTAAGTGAAACTTTTATGTCTTATTTTTTCAAATGAAAACAGTAATATAAAACATAGTTAAAACTATGTTAAGATCAAAAAAAGAAGACATAAGATGCTCCTACATACATACGATATGTAGGTATGCTAATTTTAATTGAGAAGATTTAAGTATGAAACAAATTTGATATGATTTTAATGTTCAAACATTTTGGAAGAAGAGAAATTCTTTTTATTTTTGTGTCGCTATATATTTATTTTTGTAGTTTTTGATATTTGTTGTTCTTGTTATGAATAGTGTGCGAGCTTATTAAGCAAAAAAAAATAACTTCGCAGTGTTACAAATTCTCGTTAAATATTTAAATTATGCCATATATATGTAAATATCAAATGATCAAATTATGAATAAAAACTTCAGTTCAGTAACAAAAAAACGTCACATTGACGAAAGCTTTATAGATGATGTTAAGCTTAAAATATGATGATGGTGTATGACTTTCTTTTCTGATTTTACATTTTTTATGGCAGATTTTTCTGTTCCAAGACTTTTTGAATTTATTAATATAAACTACATTTTTTTTTTAGAACCCCGGCATATATTTCGCATCTATTTCTGTTCACATTTTGAGACTTAATTAGAAGAAGCTTGAAATTATGTGTTCAATCTGTAAATTTTTATAGAAATTTGTGGGATGTTTTATGAAGTTAAAAGTTTAGTTTGCATGACAAATTTTTTCCACCACCACTGGGCTGGTTCACTATTGTCAATTGAAAGGGATATTAAAAGTTTTTGTGTCTCCTAAGGGACTGGATGCAAATACTCACTATATAGTTAACCCTCCAAACTAGTTCTTTTGAAGAACTTGAGAATTTGTAGTATTTTCCAATAGGTAACATCCGAGATCTTAAGACGTCTTGCGTTGACAAGGTCCAAGCTTTAGCGCCATAAATAAAAACCGGGATGTTGATTGTAGAATTTTGCTCGACAGAGAACATTACTAATAAATTGGCTTCTTAATTCAAGGAAGCAGCGATTTGCAAGAGTTATTCTTATTCTCCATTTGATTTCTTAGCTGATGTTTATAGCGGTGCCTAGTTAGACAAAGTTCTCAACTACCTCAAAGTTATAGATATTAAGATGACGTTTTGTCCAAGACCTCCTCGTTCAATGTACTTTCTTGATGACAGCATATACTTGGGCATGCCCTAATACCACTAAATCCATCTTCTCCATCGCAATGCTCAAAAACGTGCCACTGAAATCAAGCTTTGATCTTCTAATAATGTCAGTATCATCGGCTTATATGAGTAATTGGACGGACCTTGGGAAGATTGTGCCTCTAGTGTTAGGATTGAGCTTTACACAATTCTTTCCAGTACGATGTTGATGCTTGACAGTGCATCGGCGTGTCTAAAATTTAGTGTTCAGTGAGGAGACGTATCATCAATTAGATAATCAAGATTAAATACTTCCAACTTAGAGTAATATATGTTTTGAAACTTTAAGTTGACTTAAGTGGGTTGGTTTGTTTTCTAACGTTCATGGGAAATATAATTTGTCAATGTTGGTTATTTAAACAAAATTGTAACTACATATGTATAGCTTTTTGCCTTAATAAATCCAAAAAAAAAGTTTCTAAAATCCTTGCCAAGAATTCGTATTTATTTTTTTTAACAAGATACTTGATCAACCAACGTTGTGATACCTTGATTTTATATTTATAAGAAACCGACACCAAATATTCAGCTTAGCTTAAAAAAAGGTGCTCGGTTATTAGAACCTCTAGATTATCTTCAATTAAAGATCTTGGGTTATTACCCTAGTGGGCTGGACAAGAAAAAAACAAAAAGAAAATAACATTTGTTAAGATGGTCAAGAAAATAGTTTTCATCTCAAAAAGATCTTTCAAATAATTTATTCAGTTGAATTGAATTTTTTCTATCTCATCGGATGCATCAAAGCATAAAAGTTCTTCTTCTGCATATAAGAAACGCATCATTCCCCATTTGACTGGAGGCGATATAATATACAAAGATTTGCTCCATAATGATGGTTGGTCTCATTTTCGTTGTTTCTGGTTGTTGGTTTTTATCATCTTCCAAAGTACGAGTATATAGCAACATTTTAATGCAAGAAGCATCATTTAGCTTGAAACCACCTTCGGTCCTCATTTAACGCAAAAAAAAAAAAAAAACAAACAAATAGCAAACACCAACGTATCGTAGTGGTTACAGTAATTATTCAGCTACAGCGGGTGCAGCCGTGCACATTGCACAGACACAGGCTGTAATGTAGTATGTAGAATGTATTCCATGCATCATGGACACAGCCGATCCCTCGATGGCTTCCAATTCCAAGACTCTGCCACCTGTATAGAGTAGGTACTTGTTCATTGCAGTTGCAGCAACAAATAGAGATAAAATATAATAGCTGCATGGCATGTTTTCTTTTTCGCCTGTTGCACTCTACCGACATCGTCGTCGTCGCCATCATACGGCGAAGTTTTTTACCGTAATCAAAATGGCGAAACAGTAAACAAACTAGTATAAGTACACATATTTCTCCTTCTCCTCCTCCTCCTCCTCCTCCTGAAATACCTAAATACCACCAAACGACTTAAAGTTGCATGATGATGTTTATGTGACTCACTCACCTTGCTCATTGAAACGATCTCACTGTAATCATCAGAGAAAGAACAAGTGGGTGAGAGTGAGAGATTGAATACCTTTATACCTACTCGTAATTTAGACTTCAAGAGAACTTATTTTGAGGGCTGACATGCTTGCAAAAGAATTTGTACCTATATAGTTATTGATAAGATATCTCATATCTATTTCTATACTCTTCAAATAGAGACGTAAAGCAGTAAAAATTTAATTTGCCAGTCGACCCTAATGACACATTTGCGTCATTTCATGTCGCGACTTTATAATCGAGACAAAAACATACGCCTCCCTTGTGCAACAATAATTACTGATTGCTCCTTTGTGTTCGTAGGTTTTTTTTCCACAATCTGTCATAAATGTCATTTCTATTCAATTGTATTTGTAGTTCTAACATCTTACGATCCCGCGGTACTAAAACTAGATTTTTATTTTGGCATATTTGCTGTTCCAGTTTTAGTTTTGTATGAGAAATTTATTGATTAAGATTAGCCACGAGTAGAGTCATTAAATACACTTGTGTCTAAAAAAATATTCAAAGTATTATTAACTGGGTTAGACGTAAATGTGCCAACTAAAAGAGATTTAAAATTTGTTGGCTTGACAAATACCTGATAGAATCCCGACATTAATTCCGTGTTCTATTCATTTAATTGGTTCTCATCATGGAAAATATACCTCGAGACTTAAAAGAGAGTAAAATTTTGTTTATAATTCTTTTGTAGTTTTTTCAACTACCCCAGTTGCAAAAGTAAATTTGAGTAATCGAATTGAATCCTAATTGAAATTTTGGTCTGAAATACCGAATTTAAATGGAATCGGTGTAAACTTGATATAAAGGGTGTCCCAAAATTAACGCAAGATTTGAATTAAATAGAAAACGCCGTTTTTAGTCTTTTGATAGTTATATTTTTATTGACTCGTAAAGTACATAGGATAGGGTTATGTATGGAATAACACATCGGACAAATGGCCTCCACGGCTTTGCATGCACATGCGCACTCTTTTGTTGAAATTTTCCATGACCATTCTGCATAAATGTGGCTGAATTTCGTTGATGCAGCGTTGAATCTCCTCCTTTAATGCACGGTTAGTTGTGTGCTTGTTGACGTAGACTTGTGATTTCAAATAACCCCATAAAAAGAAGTCTAATGGTGTTAAATCACACGATCTAGGAGGCCAATTTTGATCACCGAAACGAGAGAGTACACGACTTGGAAATGTCTCATGCAGTAATTGAATTGTTTCACGGGCTGTATGACATGTGGCACCGTCTTGTTGAAACCACATATTGGACACATCAATATCATCCAATTTTGGCAGAAAGAACTGTGTAATCATGTCGCGATATCGAGCACCAGTAACAGTCACTGCTTGACCAGCATCATTTTCAAAAAAATATGGCCCAATTATGCCTCCAGCCCAAAATCCACACCATGCAGTCACGCGTTGTGGCTGCATTTATTTTTCGACAATCACATGTGGGTTCTCCGAACCCCAAATGCGGCAATTTTGTCGATTGACAAAGCCATCAAGATGAAAATGTGCTTCATCGCTTAGGATGATTTTGCTCGAAAAATCAGGGTCCATTTGTTGATGTTCAATAATCCATTCAACGAACTCTCTTCTCTGTCCATGGTCATTAGGCTTCAATTGTTGTGTTAATTGAATTTTGTAAGTATGAAGACACAGATCTTTGGTGAGTATACGCTGTAGAGAGGTTCTTGAAATTTGCAATTCTTGTCCACGACGTCGAATTGAGGTTCCTGGATTGTCAGCAACACTCTCACGCACTGCTTCGACATTCACATTTGAACGGCTTGTTTTTGGACGACCAGTGTGTTTGGCGTCTCCAACGGATCCAGTCTCCATGAATTTTTCAATTAATCTCTTCACAGTTGACGAAGTTAAAACACTATTCCGACCATATTTTGTATGAAATTTTCGAACTGCAGCCGCCAAGCTTTCACTATTTTTGAAATATTCTTTAATAATGAAGACACGTTGTTCTATCGTGTAACGCTCCATTTTTAATAACCCTATACTGTTGGCTGTCAAATTGCTTTTTTTTCAGGGTTGCCAACACTTCACTGCACAAATGGCGGCAAATTCAAATCTTGCGTTAATTTTGGGACACCCTTTACAAATATATCTTTGACTTGATTCTGCTCGTCTTATGAAATCGGATCGAAAAATCCGATTTCGGCATACACCGAACTAAATCCTGATTCTCCTTGTATACGGAGTAAATGATGAAATAGTTTTCAATGAATAACTGAATTTTTGTTTCATAATTTTAAGCATAATTGTTCCACTGGAGGCATTCCAACTTCTATCTATCAGTTTTGGTTTCGTTGAGGAAACTTTTTATCGACGATAGAAATTTTCAATGACAGTTTCAACCACCTGTTAAAAATATTACGATTATTGGTTTAAGAAGGAAGCTTAATGAAAGCTATGATTGAGCAGTGTTGCTGTTGGGAAAGAAGTATGTGTTAAATTTTTTGCTTTAGGTTAAAGAGAGCTTAATTCAATTTTTGTATAATAAAAGTAGGCGTGGCTGTGGATTTAATTTACACAAATGACTCGTTACTTAAAAAAATCAAGCTCGTTTGTTTCGTATTTATATTTTTAATGATGATTAGAACTTAAAAAGGTTGCTTAATATAAACAATTTGAATATAAGATAATTTCTGACACAATTGATAATTCAAAATTGAGAATTGTTTATTTGCATGCAGCTATAAGGTTAAAATTTTATCAGTTCCGAGTGTTGGGCATTATAAAATAAAAAAACAACACGAAAAAAAAGATGAGTTGATCATCTTCCTTTATTGCTAAAAAAAAACTTGCATGATAAATTCATATTGAAACCAGTTTTTGCTAACTCCACATCCATCCACTACCGCACCCTATTTGCCTTTTAATCATAATCACATGTGAGACTTGTGATGTTGTGAGGTGAACTTGCTATAAGGCATAACACAGCACAGATCACAGTCTTTCATATTCAATCGAAGCAGATCTACCTGCCTGCCTGCCACCAATAATAACCAATGTCAACAACGGTAGCTTCTGCTGACTGCTGCTACGAGCTGAGTACCTATCCTATATGTGTATTTGAGAGTTTGAATCTGCGCGCTGAACGGCCTTTACGTTTTGAAAGTATTTGAATAATGATGATGCCATCCCCCAGACACATTCATCGGAAATGTTTTTCGTTTGTTCAACAATTTTTCGTGTGCTTTTTCTTATACACATAATATCTTGAACAATTTACTATATAAAAGTATCTGGTAGATAATAATGTGTGTCACTCGATCATATAGCAAATAATACGAGAGAGAATGAAGTTGAAGATGAATCAATTTTGCGCAACCTCACCTCATGTCAGTCATTGTGAGTGAAGTGTTCAATGAATTTTAAAATGTTTGTATGGCCTTATGGCCCGCGTGGAGATCGTTTAAGCAAATTCACTTCGATATGGAGAAGTGTTAAACGATCGAGACACGCAATAGAATTCACATTATGATCGTCGAAATAATTTGACATTCCTCTTAGAAAGTGATATGTATAGATCATCGAAGTTATTTCAAGCCGTCTTTTTGTATGTTGTTGTTGTTGTTGCGGTTGCCGTAATGCCGCCGTACCCTAAATGGTGATTGTATATGGTGAAGCATTTGAAATATAAATTAGCAGTCAAAGGATGACTACGCTTATGCAACTAATATCAATAAATTTGTGGTACCTATTCAACTCACGTACTGGCGCTTTATTTTGTCTTATTTTTTTTTTTTTAAGTTTTGCCAATAGTTTAAAATTGTATTTTATATAATCAGCTGCTATAAATGTAAATATTGTACAATATGACGGCTGATGTTAAACTTGCATGATTTGTATACAGTATGCCCACAAAACAAAACACCACACTTCCTGCAACAATCATACACAGCAGTGGATCACAACAAGTGAAAACAAAATGAAAATAAAGATTTTATTTCCTTTTTAGCAAATTTGTTTTACTTTTTGGCTTTCATTCAATAAAAACACAGAAAACAAATATTATTCTTTAGTATAATTATTTTTTCTTGTCGGAATATATAATGTAGGTAAAAGTTATTTATAGTACAGTAGAATCTCGCTAATATGGGTTGGGTATGCACAACTAATTAGCTCATAATAAGATTGTGCACTCTTAATACTGTTAAATTTGATAACGATTACAAAATGTGTACATAAATAGTCATTTGGAGAAACTTACTTTAAATTTAGAATTTAGGGTTGTGATTTTGTGTTCAACATCCTTCAAAATACTGTTCTAACTATAATTTTTAAGTAGCGCAGAGAAACATTTTTTTTAAAACAAATACAAATCTATTAAGATAGGCTAAATATTTGTTAACATACAGTTTGTCCCTGAGTCACCTGCACGGTGTGTTCTCGAGTTTATATAAAGACACAAATTTATGAGGCAATGTTCCATGTTTTGGATCCGCATTCAAAGGTTATTATGATCCCCGGCATACTTTATTTATATATGTAGATCTAATTTTGTAACACACCGGTTTAACAGAGCAATACATAAAAAAAGAAATATCTTTGCCCATAATGAACAACTCATTTCAGTTTCATGATGGTGGTAAGATATATTAGTTTTAAAGACTTGTCCTGATAAGTGAATCTGCACTGTTTAATATGTAAGCTGTCATAACATTTTTAATATTTTTTTTTCTTGACGTTAAAGATCCAAATACTCAAACACGTGGGTTTGATGACTGAATACGACAGAGAAAACGTTGACGCACAGTGGCCACAACTTATTATAAAATTTTCAATAGAATGATAACTGATGCAATAAGAACTACAAACAGTGTTGAATATGCAACATATTGAGAATTTTATCAAGGAAGACGAAGTCCTCTCTTTTGTTTTGTATGGTTTTTAATACATTTTTTATTTTAGATGGCGCAAAAGAACATTGTGATGTATTTTACATAAATCGTCTAAAAAATCATTCATTTTTAAAATGTTCTTCTGTGAAGACGTGTTTGTGACAAACCTACAGATTAGGGAGGGACAAATCAGAACATTTCTTATAGGTGATGCAGCTGATCTAAAACCGTGATTTGCCAAATCTTCTGTCTCGATTCTGGGTAGCGAGCACATATTTGAAGTCGCCAACGCTGCTAAGTTTTAAGGTTTTTCCCGCGATGCAAGAACTTTTGTACCCCTTTTGATCTGGATATAATATATAGAGCCTATAATCGTCCGAATTTCGAGTACAGTTCCCATATTTGGGGAGGTGCTCCAATAACCCACTTGAGTCTCCTATACAGAAATCAAAAGAGAACTCTAAAAATGATAGGAGACTGTTGTCTAACTTAAACATTTGTATCTCTTGAACAACAACGCAAGGTTTCAAGCCTATCATTATTTTATCGGTTTTGTTATACATAATGATATCGTGAAATAGCCATTTGCTTTCCGCCCAAAAATACTTCAACCGTCTGCACTGCGCAGACATTCAAAACTAATATGCATCGATATCCCTTATTGCTCGCACTGATTGTGTGCACAATATAAAAAAGAAAAAGTATTATATAACATAATGATAAATATTATTCAAAAGTCTCCGAGTGCTTGGAAATGACTGAATTAAATTATTTCTTTTGTCTTCTGTCGAAAAAATGGTCCAATGATGGTTTGGAATAGTACCAGTGGCGCTATTATTGCACTGAATTCAAAATTTTAAATACAACTGCGCAAACTACTCGTAATTCATAAATGAAAGTCTATTAAAGTTCAGTTTTCAATAAAATAATATAATCAGCTAATATATTAACATAAGTACAATTGACTTGATAGTAAGAGAGGATTTTCTTAACTACCATTCCAATCAAATTTCCACATACAAATTGGACAGGACACACACAACAACATAAGGGACTTCATATGCAATCAATTGCATTTCATATGCGGTCAACTATATTCATTGAACGTACATTTTGACCAAGGCAATTATTTAGTTTTTCAAGTGTCATACATTTCAAACTCGGAACTTTACTTCACTAACTTCTACCTTCAGTTGATCGTGCCAAAAAACATTGTTTTCTACAAAATACTTCTTATGCAAGCTACAAGTCTATCACTGCTTGTATTTTACATTGTAAAGAAATATTACTTATTCCTATTTTAATTTGACCCTTTTACACAAAACATTAAATGGAATTGTGCAAAAAATAAATAAATTACAAATTAATAAAGTTTAGTTCTCAGTTGAATGAAAAATGTGGACTTGACTTACTTTCCAGTCAACTTTGCAATAAAGTTGCCTTAATTGGAAGACAATTTTTTGGCAGCTGACCAATCAGATATTAGAAACTTGTGCCTTATGCAGTCTGCCCATTGTCTTAATAAGAAGGCAGCTTCCCAATTCCTGCATGGGCCCACTCCATTTTTTTTTTCTTATTGACAATTATCCAAAGTGTCATAGAAAGCGCTTCTCAATTCAACCTTTCGGCATAAAATCGTAGGGCTCCGACATTATTTGCACAGGAAGTGTTGAGAATAGTAAATCACTGATTGTGGTCTGTAATTGGCATTAAAATTGTTTTAAAACTATTCCTGTCACTATTTCGCACGTTGTTACAGTTTGAAGTGATTTATATTGGAAATTTTATAATATTGATGTACCAAAATACGTCTAATAAATAACTCAACATGTCGACAAAAAATGGTAAGCTCGTCTACATATCGAAACTGATCAAATGCATGTCGTATCATGGTTTTTATAGAAAATTAAGATATGGCATTTGTTCAAGATCCAGAAAAATGTATTATTTATCAAAAAAAAAACCTCAAACGTTTATTGAATGTTTTTGAACAACAACAACAACTTAAAGGTGCTACCACTCATTGTTTTTGGCTGGAGATATAGCTATTTCATATTTCGCATATCAGATTTGCTATGCGTGGGTTCGAATCCTATGTTGTGCATAAAAAGTTTTTCAAATAAAATTGGATTAAAGCTCAGCACCACAAAAAAGGAGACTGATGAGTGCAAAAGTGGCAAAGCACGAAATAGCTATATCTCCAGCCAAAAACAATGAGTGGTAGCACCTTTAAGTTGTTGTTGTTGTTCAAAAACATTCAATGAAATTAAAAAAAGAATGGTCAAGTCTAACAAGCTGACATTCTAGTACGAATAGTACAATAAAAATAATAACAACTCAAACGTTTATATTTTTTTAAATCATATTGTTTCGTTGTTGGTTTATCGCGTGAATTTATTTAAAATTAAATATCACATAAACTGTCCAAAATTAAAAACTATAGCCTGTTCCATTAAAAGTTCTAAACCTTATATAATGAAACAACAGCCGTAAATCCTTTGTAATTTTCTATGAAATATCAAAGGGTAATGATGGTATTAATTAATAGATCCATACTTTCTTTCCTGGGCCTCAGTAAGATCTCCTGATTTGCTTTTGAATATAGTGAGAAGTATCTCCTCTTACCAACCAGTTTACATTATTTTACGTGAATGCGTTTTTTTTTGTGTAGTTTTGCTAAAAAATGTCTCTTATAACAACCACTAAGAGTTCTCCAGCAGATTTGTAAAGACTGCAGTCTTTTGGGTAATGCATTCAATTAAGTCGCAGTTAATTAACTAATTTTTTGAATGTAAGTTAATACTGCGACTGGGAAATTTAACTGCAAAAAAACAGTCAGCAGTCAGTACTTACTTTCTGACTTGGCAGTTAAAAAAAGCAGTTAATTGACTAAAAGTTAATTAACTGCAGTTCTTTTAACTGGTTTTAGTCTTTTTAGTCAGTATAAATTCTTTTGTACTTTTTAGAAGTTTTAGTCAGTAAGTCTTCTCACTGCAGTTAATTAACTTTAAGTCAATTAACTTTTTTTAGTATTTTGAATAAGATTCAACACGAACTTTTTATAACGACCACCCGTAACATATCAATCAAGCAAGCATCTGCTCATGTTTTTTTCTTTCTAAAACTGAATCAGCATATTTCAATGATATCAGGTCATTTGGGAAAACCAAAATATTATTTAATTATTACAACAATATATTATACATATACTATGTATACATGAATGTATGACAAATCTGAACAACATCTTTAAAGGCGTTTTCAAAACGCATCAGTATTCAAACTTTTTGAAAAAAAAAAAAAAAACAGAAATACAGATGTATTTCTTATTCTTATATTTATCTCTTTACTTTGTTTTTCGATTTACAATATACTCTCAAACGACGTACTCTTAATACTCTTTGGACTAATAAAGACTAAGTTAATTGACTTAAAGTTAATTAACTGCAGTGAAAAGACTTACTGACTAAAAATTCTAATACCCCAGTACAAAAGAATTTGTACTGACTAAAAAGACTAAAACCAGTTAAAAGAACTGCAGTTAATTAACTTTTAGTCATTTAACTGCTTTTTTTAACTGTCAAGTCAGAAAGTAAGTACTGACTGCTGACTGTTTAGTTACAGTTAAAGTACTTTTGTAAGTTAAAAGACTAAAGAAAAAAAGTCTTATTAGTGACTTAACTGCAGTCCCAAAAAGACTGCAGTTTCTACAACTCTGTTCTCCAGTATGAGGCTCAATAGATCTCTAAGTCGCAGTGTATTTTTACACCATTAACCAATTTATACACCCAGTCTCCAGCGTAACAAAATGTCTTGTTACCATCTTCTTGCGTGAGTCACAACAGGGCATTAGGATATTTTCCGAATGTAAGCTTTTACCTTAAATATCCCTTCAGCAGTTTTTAATTCAAAGAAACCTTAAAAATAAATTTCTTATGTGAATAGAATACCCAACCCAATATGCTACACTCAACGTTTCAGTAGTTAATTTTCCTTATCTCTTTCAAACTGGTCTTACAAAAATAAAATATAAAAAAACGAAAAACATTTGTGTGATAAAAATATTTTATCAGCAAAAATAACCTTGAAAATAAATGTATGTACATATATACTTTTGTTTCAACTATTTCTCTCAGAGAATTGACGATTTTATCGTCTTCAAATTTGATTAAGTGTTGTGATTTTGTTTGGTTTTTAAATTTAAATTAAATTTTGCCTTTTTCTTTTATATATTTGCAGGTTTTAAAACAACATACGTTTGAACACAAAGGGAAGAACTTTGCGAAAACTTTAAAATACATATAATCATCATCACATGCCTGGAGTGGAGAGACTGCAGTTCGAGAAGTACCTAGTAATCATATAATTTAATTAGGTATTCTCGTCGTTCGAAAGGAAGGCAAACATACACAAAACGAAAATAAAATAAAATACAACAACACAAAATAAAGTCATTCTCATTTCGCGACTACTTACCTGTGCTTTTGTTTGCCCCCGCAGTTCGTTCACCATCCCATCAATCATTTTACTTGGAGTCGTATGTATATACAGCAAGTTTTTCGTTCCGCAAATCAAATAAATATCAGATTACATGAATTCAAAAAAGAAACGGAAATTCTGCCATCCCCGCCTAATCAAAATCGATCAGCTTTATCGACACACTGATTAGCAGCAGGAATCCCTATTGGTTTTCCGAATCGAATACTAGAGAGCAATTACGTCATTTATGGGGTCAGCAAGAGACTTCTACCTCGTAAGCTGATTACCAACCAACCTACACAATAAACAAAACAAAATACAATATAGAATTGAACCGAAACAAAACGACTGATTTGTATAAATAAATTTTTTAAGTGCATTATATACTTTTTGTATATATAAATAAAACAATTTATTTACTAGTAAATGGCATATCAATTGTGATACTTTGAGGAGTGTATAAAATAAAATAAAAAACAAAAAAAAAAAAAACAAAAAAACAAAAATCAACTGATGAGTCCATGACAAATTAGCTGCTTCTTCGCAAAATGTAGCTATTTAATTGGACATTGGTTATTTTTTATTTTTTAAATTACAAAGAGGCATTACGCATACAGTTGTGTCCAAGAGAAGGTAAAACTTGACCTTCCAAGTAAAATAATAACCAGCAAGAAGGGGTTAAAGACAACATTAAAATGTCTTTTATAAATAATCTGAAGAAGGTTTTCCACATCGGAGGTGGAGAAGCCAAAAAGAAACGTCTCTATAACAATATCAAGATGGATACAGATATTGCTGATTTTTGGGAGATGGTTGGGGAGTTAGGTGATGGTGCATTTGGTAAAGTTTATAAAGCTCAGCATAAGGAGACAAAACGATATGCTGCAGCTAAAATGTGTACCCTAGAGGATGAGGAGAACCTCAGTGATCATATGGTAGAGATTGATATTTTATCGGAAATTAAGCATCCGAACATAGTCGAGCTGTATGAAGCGTTCTCACTAGATGATAAATTATGGGTAAGTAATATTATTGAATTGGCTTCATGGTTATAGAAAATCAATAACTTATAAAAATTGTGTCTATAAGTTGTGTGTGTAATGTGTGTGCTGTTGATTCCATCTGCAATCTGTGCATTTGGAATGTCGAACCAAGTTGTAATTTAAAGTGTAACTGAGCCTGGTTATTTGTCCAATTTCTCTTCCTCTCTTACCACAGTTGGAGGTGAAGTCAATGAGGAATTTAAACGATCATTCTTTTTATCCTTTCATAATTCCATCTTTCTCAGACAAAACCTACAACAAGTTTAAAATGTTTTCTACATAACTTACTTTCCCAGGCACAGACACACAAACTACAAAAATATGCACACGCACTGAGAAGTTAGTTGTTGTTTTTTTTTTTTTTTTTTCTTATTTAAATACAAAAATTGGCAAGTTTTATTATCACTTAATTGATATTGTTTCTTTTCTTTTTTCATTTTACTTTCACAGATGTTAATTGAGTACTGTGATGGCGGTGCCTTAGATAGTATTATGGTAGAGTTGGAAAAACCTTTAACCGAACCTCAAATAGCCTATGTATGCAAACATATGACTGAAGGCTTGAATTTTCTACACAAAAATAGAGTAATTCATCGAGACTTGAAGGCTGGTAATGTTCTATTGACCATGGAAGGCGGTGTCAAATTGGGTAAGAACTTGCATAAATGTTTCAATTAAACAATTAACTCTCGAATATCATCATCAATATTGTGTCGAGTAGATAGATCATTGTCCCATCCCCACCAAGAACAAAAAAACTACAACAACAACAAAAAAACATTCTTTAAATTAAAGAGGGGTCAATCTATTTATATAAAGACACATTATTAAGACTTGAATGTCGTCTGTTCGCTCTTATTTCTAAAAAAAAAAAAAAACACTCTTTCTTCTCTGTTTAGCTGATTTCGGGGTGTCAGCCAAAAATAAACACACGCTCCAGAAGCATGACACATTCATGGGAACACCATACTGGATGGCTCCCGAATTAGTTCTATGCGAAACTTTTCGGGATAATCCATACGATTTTAAAGTTGATATTTGGTCGCTCGGCATTACTCTGATTGAATTGGCACAGATGGATCCACCAAATAGTGAGATGTCGCCAATGCGTGTGCTTTTGAAAATTCAAAAAAGTGAACCTCCACGATTGGATCAGCCATCCAAATATACAAAAGAATTTAATGACTTTTTGAGTAAATCCTTAGTGAAGGTTTGTAAATTAAAATAATTCATTTAAAAATGTTCTTGAACAACTGGATTTTTGTTTTCTTTTTTAGGATCCTTTGTTACGGGCGTCAACTGATAACCTGATGACGCATCCTTTTATAAACCGGGTTCTTGATGGTAAGCCGATAAAAGATCTACTTCTGGAATACAAAGCGGAAGTCGTTGAAGAAGAAGTTGTTGATGAAGAAGCTGAGGTAAGTTCAAAAACATTTCTCTTTCTACACTTCTTGTATTACTTTGGCTATTCTTAAACCAAACCCTTATACCTGCAAACAAAAAAAAAACTATTCTTTCTTCTTTTCACGCTGCTTTTAAATAAATTAAAATCACCTATTAATAAACCCTTTTAAAATGCTAGAAAGCAAAACGTCAAGCAAAGCGAAGGTCACTTTATCAGAGGGTTGGTAAGTCGTCAGACTAGTGCTGCATCCAAAAAATAAAAAACAAAACACATAATTACATTTTATCGAAACATTTTTAAATAATTTTTTTTCCAACAAATTCATAAGTCTCATTTCTCTACTACTGTTTTTCTGTACCTTTTGGACTCAAACTAGTCTGACTGTACAGAGTACATATTATGTAAACGCTAGCATTTTAATTAATTTTGTTTTATAATTTAGTTTGAGAGTTTTAGATTAAAGTACAAATTTTCTTTTTGTTTTTATTTAAAAGAATCCAAATACAAATGTAAACGTTAATTCAGCCCTTTGGTTTCAAACACTAAACTATATTATAGAATTTTGAAGTTAGTGGCTCTGCAAAATTTAAGTCATTCAAACCTTCTTTTGTGCCTCAATTAAAATCTAAAATCCTATTTTTATTGATATTTTCTGTTCTGCTTGAAAAAAAAAACGCAAAAATTGACATAGTTGAATTGTTTGTATTAAATATTGCTTTTTTTGTGAAACATTTAAATAGGAACCCCGCAACTCTGCGCACCCACTCGACCTGGACGATGACTCTTCATCGCAACAGAGTCAAGAAATCGATAAACGTAAGAGTGCGTTGCGTATACATTTTGTAATATTTTTTAAAATTAAAATTTCATTTTTTAACAGTTCCAGGCACTCCAACATCTGTGTCACAAACATCGAGGGATTCTAAAGAATCATCACCCGCGATCCCGACTACTCCTACTGCATCAACAACAACGACACCACCACCACCTACAACACCAACGCCACAAACAGTTCCAGCACAAATTGCACCAGCAGCTGGTAGAGCGGAAAACAATGTTAAGTCTCAAGTTAAAACATCATCACCCCCGCCACCGCCATCTGCAATTGTGCAAGATAAGATTCCGCCTCCACCAGCGGTTGTGCAAAAACAAATAAGTCCTCCTCCTCCAGCACCGTCACAAAAATCAACACAACCATCTGCAGCTAGAGCAGATACGAAGGCGACTGCACCAGTACCACCAACTTCTACAAGTGAAATTACACCCGAAAATGAAAGGAAAAAGGTTGATAATACTGATGGAGAAAAGAAGGTAAACTATAATACAAAAAAGTATGTATTAGGGGACTAACAATATTAGTTGCAACGATATGCTTTGTTTCTTTTTAAAATTTATATTTGTATTCTTTTAATTTGTCTACTTATTTGAAGAACGCCTATTGATAGGTACTCCTAGCCCTTGGAATTAACAACAAACCAAAAGCAATGCTTCTTTATTATTTTTCATTCTACTGATTCTGTGACTTAATTTATTTGATAAAATGTTAAATTAAATGTTTGTACATTTCTGCTGGCCAAGAACCTGACAATCCACAAAACGAACAAAAATATTTTTCCCAATATTGTGGTTCTGCATCAAGTTGATTTGTTTCCTTTAACAAACCATAAACTAATGTTATATGCGTAAGAATCGTACATATCAATCGAAGAAGACTGTTCATTTGTTATCAAATTACTTTCAGCTATTTTTCATACGGTCGTAATTTAAGTGGACCAAAAATTTAGCCATTTAATTCATTTAGCTTTTTTGATTATTTTCTTCGTCTCGCCGGTTTTAATTATCTGCTCATTTACTGTAATGGTATTTCAACTGAAAAAAATGTAATATTTTACTTAAATGGGCAAAAACAAAAGCTTACTGCATGTGACAGAAAAATCATCTGGGAATGCTATCAAAAACTACAAAACTTAGTTAAAGTAAACCCAACCTTGTAATATTTTATTTAAATGGGCAAAAACAAAAGCTTACTGTGACAGAAAAATCATCTGGGAATGCTATCAAAAACTACAAAACTTAGTTAAAGTAAACCCAACCTTTGATTTGTAGAAATATTGGCAAAGGGAAATAACACGGTAATTCAAAAAATAAAAACCTGAATGGAAGATTTGCTAGACGTAAACAAGGTGTCGAAACAAAATATTAATAGAAGACATCGTTTTGCGCAAAGACAAAAAGCCTGGGGAGTCATTCCGTAATTTTCGAAACGATAATCGTCAAAACGATTATCATTAACGATATCGTCAATAATTTGCTTCACGTAACTTTATCACTATCGTCTCGTCAATCGTTTTCAGTATAAGATCGTTCAGTATATTTCAAATACTCTTATACTATGACTGAAATGTCAAAATGAACTCATTGAAATATAATATTTGTTCAATAACTTGAAAATGTTATTAAACTTGGTTTTTCTCTTTGGGAAATTTTGAAAATTTTCAAAAAATTTATTTATTTATTTATTCATCAATGGCATAATCTGTTGACTACAATTAAATTATAATTTATCATTATACATCATTAAAAAAGTTTAAAGCAATACTCTTAAACATATCCCTATTCATTTGAAGGTCGACTTCACTATGAATTAAATTAAAAAGAGATAAATTACGAGTTATGGGTTCATTAAGTCCATAGTTCGTCCTGTGACTAGGAATCAAAAAGAGAACGTCCCTATTTCTTAGATGTCTCTCAGGAACATAAAAAGACATAAGAGGTAGTAAGTCCGGAGATTTTAATTTACCATTGGGTTTCTCTACGGTTTTTTAAATATTTTAAATCTATCAGTGCGCACCTAGAGCCATAATTGGGAAAACCATCTGACCACCTGAAATTCCTTAAAGCAAAGCGCGTGAATCTTCTTTGAATATTTTCGATCCTGTCTGAGGAATTTTGATAAAAAGGAGACCAAATAACACAACAGTATTCCAGTATGGGTAATATTAAAGATATGTAAATCGTTTTCAGAGTATAACTATCTTTAAATACCTCCGTGTTGCGTTTTAAAAAACCTAGCAACGAATTCGCTTTTGAAATAATAAAATGTATGTGTTCAGAAAAAGAAACTTAGTGTCAAAAATAACGCCAAGGTCCTTTATTTCACTCACGGTTGAAAGACTTTCATTGCCGAGACTGTAACTGAACAGCACTTTAGGTGTTGTACGAGAAGCTCTAAATATTTTACATTTAGAGATATTTAGCTCGAGATGATTATATTTACACCAATTGAAAAACGAATCTATATCTTTTTGAAAGTTAACACAATTTTCAACTGAAGAAATTTGGGAATATAGTTTCAAGTCATCTGCGAACATCAAACAATTAGAAAATTGCAGACAGTTCGGAATGTCATTTACGAAAAGATTGAAAAGGAGGGGTCCCAAATGACTTCCCTGAGGCAGTCCCGATAAGACTTCAATAAAAAAGGATTGATTGCCTTCGATTTTAAAAATCTGTTTTCGATTTGACAAATAAGATTCTAACCATTTAAGAAAACCGAATCTGAATCCCATCCTCTCCAACTTTCTTAATAGAAGTCTATGATGGAATCTATGGAACGCTTTCACAAAATCCGTGTACAAAACATCGACCTGCATTCTTTTTTCCAAAGCAGATAAACAAAAACTTGTAAACAGACACAAATTCGTAGTAGTGGAGCGACCACTACAAAATCCATGCTGTCTCGAAGATATTATGTCTTTCACCGTGAAACTAAGTCTATTGAACACCAACATTTCAAACAGTTTTGGTGATGGATGATATTTTCCACTCTTCTAGAAAAACCCCAGAATGGAGCGATTTATTGAAAATAATTTCTAGTACTTTACAAAGCGAAACAGCACATTCCGATATCAAAAGAGGAGGAATTAAATCTACTCCAGCTTTTATATTAACATCAAGAGAAGCTAAGCCGTCAAATACCTCTTGATCAGATAGAGAAATCACATTAAAATCAACTTGAGAACTAATATCATTATACAGGTTTTCACTATTAGGTATAATGTCTATATTATAATTCGCTTGAAAAAAACTTAGCAAAAAGATTTCATGTAGCTTCAGTACTTTGGGAGGTCTCTCCATCAAGCTCCATAGAGCTAGGAAACGCAGAACTCGTTTTGAATTTAAAAAAACCCAAAAAGATTTCGAGTTGCATGTGATATCCCTTTCAACTGAACTTATATATTGTGAATATAGAAATCTACTCAAAAAATCAAATTCCCGTCGCAGTTGCATAAAACGAATTCTATCTTCAGATTTGCCTGTTACCTTACATCTCTTTAAAGCCTTGTTTTTTACATTTTCTAAATTCTTAAGTCTTTTATTGAACCAGGGAGATTTAAAAGACGATCTCTTTCGAACTACCGGAACGAACTTCTGAACACCCTCAAACAAAAGTGTTTAGTTTTTATAGGACCACAACTGTATATTAATATTATGTTATGATCGCTGTTCGTAGCGTTGTTCATATGTATAACTAAGATGGTTTTACAAAAACTATTCTTCCGAAGTCATATTAAGTGCAATTAGTTTTGCTTTGCTCGAATAATTAAAACTTAGATCGATTACATATGTACATATATCATTATTAACACTGTTTCAGAAAGGGCGTCTTTTTTTGAGTATAATTCTTGTTTATTATTATTGACTTCCAATTTAATTCCGCTTATATTTAGATCGGATCAATGAATACAGCCTGCAAATTTTTGTTCATGCTTTTAAGATGTCGCATTTTGGAGCTGCTCTTAACTGTTTTCATATTTTGTTATTTTTTGTTGAAGCTTCAACCTTGCAAATCAGGAATCATGTTGAAAATTTTCGATTTCATGATTTGTTTATAATTTTTGCTTTTGTATTTTGAAGGTAAAACTTGTGAGAAAAATGTTGAAAATAAATCTATTATCCTTTTGTTGGCATCGTCGTCGTTCTCGTCAAAAGATTTATGTTGATGTTCCAGATTATGTAAAAGAGAGTTATTTGAGGTGATTTCGTAATAAAAAAAAAAAAATATTTCATAATTATGAGCTCTTTTTCTCTTCTTGTGAAATAATGATATTTTTACTTTTTAATTCATCTATAGTAGTCGAATGGATACGGGTTTTGTTGATTTGGGTATTCAAAAAGAATAAATAATCCATCGTTCAATAATAATCAACGGAATCAGAAGAAATAACAAAATAAAAAGGTTGTGTACAAGTAGTTGAGAGATTTTTTTCACAATGTAGAGAATACGATATTTTTAATTTTGTATTTTGGTTTCGCTATTTGTTTAAAAAAGATGATCGGAGATATTAAGAAATATTTTCATAAGATGGATTGTAGGAATTCATATCGAGTTTATGTAAAACGTTATTTTCATTTTGTTTTATCATAAAGTTTGGAGGCTTCTTTTGCATTGAGGTTGAGATTAGAAATTATACATTTAGTGTATTTAATGTCAACTTCTTCTATGTACAATAAAATTCATATACAATATTTCTTAGGTTATCAAAAAGGAGAAAGGCAAAGCGCCACCACCACCACCATTGATGATT
Organism: Eupeodes latifasciatus; assembly: GCA_920104205.1. Taxonomy (NCBI): domain Eukaryota; kingdom Metazoa; phylum Arthropoda; class Insecta; order Diptera; family Syrphidae; genus Eupeodes; species Eupeodes latifasciatus. The sequence continues at coordinate 78,455,109 of OV049924.1, forward strand.
ATATCGCAACAACAAAAGAAAGTCCTTGAATCGCCAGAAGTTAAAGAAAACGCAGATGCATCTGCTGCTCTTTTGAAGGATATCATAAAACCTCCACCCGAATTTGAAGAGGATATTAGCATCACACCGGTTAACAATAATATAACTGACGAAGAGACATCAAACAAAGAAGACCCCATAACGGTTGAGTTTAAAACAAGTCCAAATGAAGAGAAACATGTCATACCGATAAGCAGAAGTAATTCTTGTGATGATCAGCTAAAACCACCATCTCCAACATCAACTTCATCCATATCAGTTACTTCTACTCCGTCGAAGATTGTTTCGATGGGAACAGCTACAACAACTTCTTCAAATACATCGCTTATCACAATAAATAGCGGCAGCGGTGAGGAAGATAATAAGAGCATCTTGCCTAATAGCCTTGCGTCGAACGTGAGTCAAATAACTGTCGTAACAAGCACGCATCCACCCGTGATCATTGATAATAATGCACAGAGAGTAGATACACCTACAAAGTCAAATAGCAGTAGCAGTAGCGAAGTTGTAATCGTATCTAACGAACTGAATAAGACACATGTAAATGAATCGTCAACAGACGATGATTATCCATCTTTGGACAGTATAGAGCATTCGCCGCGTAAACAATCTAGCATGATTGTTATCAATGAAGACGAAGCAATGGGCAATGCACCGAAATCCGCAGCTGTACCTACGAACGCTCGAAAACTGGATGAGAGCGAAGTACTGATCGTAAGCCCAAGTTTCGTAGACGAAGACTCTGCCTATAACACAGCCTCAGTCGGAGGGGTGGACAACCATCTGTTAGACACTAGTCACGTATCTGTGGTTACAGTTGGTGAGGAGATAAAAGTCAAAGACAGCAGCCACATTCGTACTGCAGAGTCAAGTAGTGATCTTTCGTCAGTGGGAGGCCCGAGTGAATGTAGTGATGACACACGCAGCAGCAGCGAACATATTCTAGCCAAACCGGCCAGCAAAATGAACGGCGGGCAGCTGGTCAAAACAACTTCTGTGTCTGCGTCTCGTGAAGATGTCAGTATCATTGTGAATCACAAAAAAACGTTGCCAGAGAAGCGCATCTCCCCAGACAGCAGTGTAGGCTCAATGGAATCACGAACACATAGCGAATGTGGATCGGTAAGGTCTAGTGGCGGAACACCCATCCGCGGTGTTATCAAAATCGATCGCAGTGATGCTGAGAGTATTGCCACCACTACTAGTCATGATAGTCGAGAGCAGGAAGAGGATGTTATCATCCGTCGGAAGCCCTCACCTCCAAAGGTGGAGCCGACCAAAGAGGAAATCGAACTGCGCAATCTCCGCAAAAAGACCCGCAAACGTACCAGGAAATTCGAAATTGACGGTGTGCAAGTGACCACAACCACGAGCAGAGTTATCTATGGTGACGATGAAACTGGACGATTGTATGATGACCATGTGTTCAGGAAGCAGGAGTTGCGAGAGCTGAAAATGCTTCAGAAGCAAGAAAAGAAACAACAAAATGACTTGCAATTAAAAGAACAAATGGCCAAAGAACAACAAGATCGCCGTTTCGAACAGGAGCGTATAACTTTGGAGAAGACATACGAAAGTGATATGGACTCTCTGGCAAGACAGCAAAAGCAATTGATTGAGAAAACTGAACAGAATCAAGAAGCCGAGTTGCGGTCATCTTCAAAACGCATTCGCTCTGAACAAGAACAGGAATTGAAAATCTTCCGAGAAAACCTTAAGCAAGAGATTCGTTTGCTAAAGCAAGAAATTGACTTGTTACCCAAGGAAAAGCGAAAGGACGAGTTTAAGAAGCGACGAGCAGCCATGGAACTGGATCACGAAGAGAAAGAACGTCAATTTTTGGACTCCCTAAAAGAACGTCATGAATTGTTGTTGCGGCGAATCAGTGAGAAGCATCGTGATCGTTTGGCCACAATCGATCGCAATTTCTTACAACAAAAACAAAATGCTATGCGCACTCGGGAGGCTCTGATCTGGGAACTAGAAGAAAAACATTTGCACGAGAGACACCAATTGTCAAAACGTCATGTCAAAGATATGTGCTTCATGCAGAGGCATCAAATGATTATTCGGCATGAAAAAGAATTGGATCAAGTTAAACGAATGTTGCAACGCAAGGAGGAGGATCTGCTGAAGAAGCAGTCAGTCGAGAAACGAGCTTTGCCAAAGCGTATTCGTGCCGAACGAAAAGCCAGAGATCTTATGTTTAGAGAATCATTGAGGATATCAACAAATTTAGATCCTGAAGTGGAAAGAGAAAGATTGAAAAAAGTAAGTTTGGATTTTTATTTTTTAAACATTAAACATAAAGTTTTTGATTTTTTTTTTTTTTTTTTTTTTTTCAAATTAGTTCCAAGAACAAGAAAAACGACGCTATAATCAGGAAGAGAAGCGTTTTGAAATCAAACACCAAAAACAACTGGAAGAATTAAGAGCTACCCGTGAAGGAGCCATTAGGTAAGCATTCAATCAATAGACATTTTTGTTTCCTCAACAGAAGAGAATTTTTTTATATTTGACAATGTTTTCTTTCCCCGGAGAAACATTTCGGAAAATCGAAAGAAAATGTCTTCAGAGAAAATTATAAAAAATAGATTATGTTTCACTTTATTTTTGAATTTTAGATTTTATATTCATTCTTCGTTACATACATACACATATGTAGCTAATTTGTATTATTATTTCTTTAAGGGAACTGGAGCAATTGCAAAATGAGAAACGCAAGGCACTAGTCGAGCACGAGACTCACAAGTTAAAGGAGATCGATGAGCGGCTCCAAAGGGAGTTGCGCGACTGGAAGGAACAACTGGTTCCACGCAAACAGGTTAGTTTTGGAGTTTAAATAGACACACTTCTACCATATTTGCATGCGGATTTTCAATGGGTTCGGTTCTGGTTGGAAATATTTTGCATGGAAATTAATCTCTTTATTATACCCTATTCAAAAAAATTAAACAACAGCTAATTCAAAGCAAAATTAATTTACATACAACATATAATATATTTTCTAGATTAAGACAAATTCTAAATAAATACTTTCTCTTACTAATCCTGTTTATGCTTACGTGGAATCTATTAATGTTTGCTATATCTAAAAATCCTTGTACAAAAATTCTCAATACATGAACATGAACAAACAAATTGTTTAATGTTTGTTGCGAAATATAATTTATAACGCCGCCGTTGCTGCCGATAGAAACTAGTGGCCAAACTAGAACATATGGTGGATATGTATGAGCAAAAGCATGGACCGGTTCCAGAAAGATCAATATTCGATGGCGAAATAGAAGTGCCAGTACATTTACGAAAGAAAAGTTTGTCTCTATCGCGTGGAGGATTCTTAGGAAGTCTTACACGATCAAGGACATTCCTGAGTATTTCCACTGACTTTTCAAATGGAGGTTTTCGAGGCTCGGCACCAGACTTGAGTCGCAGTATGCCCAACACACCTGTAACGGGCACAAAACAGCCAACCAATCATCGAGTGTTAATGCCAACTCTGTCAGTTGATTCGGTAATTGAAGAATCCTCCTCACCACAACATAGCATTTCGTCGTCAGTAAGTGGGAATGTGAGTAAAATTTACATAAGAGATCCGTACTCCAACACCTCCAAGGGATCTACGGTTGAAATGCGGCGAAAACAAGAGGAACTGCTGCCCCGTCTATCGTCGACGCTTCCACATAAAAAATATACCCACAACAACAATGAATCCCACATGACGAGAGTAACATTAGGGGGTAATTCTGCGAGCAGGAGTTCAATTGAAGAAACTCGAACTTTGACAACATTCCGTCCAGCATCCGTTGAACCTGTAATTGTTGTGGATCGTTTTAAGAAACACACTAACAATATATTGCCACCAAAAGTCAAAGAAAATATTCTGCATTCATCGTCTTCATTTGCCATCAAACGACCATCCCTAGTTTCACCGAGATCTTCAATTGCATCTGCCCAATCGATGCACAACATTTACGAAGCATCAACATCACCAACATCGCTTGCATCCACGTTGAAATCAAGTTGGGGACCAGTGCGTGGATCGAACAGCTTTGCCGATGGCGTTAGTTTATCCTCGCTCTCAACTTATACTATCCCAAGAGTGTCACTAGCAAATAGCAGCCAAAGAATAACAATTAATGGGAAGAAGCCCAAAGAATTAAATGGAGATTATGCTGACTAAATCAACTTCAATTTCCGTCTCCACATCCTCTATATCCTTTTCGCATAACATTTCTTCTTCTTTCTACTAAGTGCCACTGTCGCAAAAATAAAACATTTCCAACTCTTTTCTATCTTTCAATGCTGTACTTTTATGTGTTTCTGCTTCTCTATTCTTCTTTCTTTCTATTCATATCGTTTAGTGTCATGTCTAGGTCTATGTTGTTTTTTTTTTTTTCAACAATTCAAAGTGCCAGGATTCTTGTGCCCACGGTGCAAAGAAACGAAAACACGATGCTTTAATAAAATAAACCAAAAATAAAATAGTAAAATAATCGAAGATGCCAAAACATTAGTTAAAACATAAAATAAAAGAAAAGGAATTCTAGCAAGTAGTCTAATATATAAACTCAATTTTATTAATCACATTTAAGAAGTAGCAGAATTTATAATTTGTACATACTATTATTATTATTATTATTAACCTTATTACAAACAAACAAACATTAAATGTATTTTTAACTTAAATCATTCCATAACATTAAACAAAATACATCACAGTTTTATTTGTTCAATTTTATTTAATCATATTGCACTCACATGCAAATCTAAAGCTTGCTCCACCATTTAGTGCTTTGATTTTCATTTATCATTATGAATCCCTTTTTCCTGAATGAAATCAATCCTCTCCCATTGATTCCTTAATATTATACAAATATAAACTAATGATAACGGACTGCTGAATTGCTACCCTATGTTGCTGAGGCGAACAATTAAAACATTAAAAACAAAAACAATTAAAATTTAACCGGAATAAATGTATTGAAAATTAATAAATTAAAAAAAAAAACTACTGCTACTGATGGTGGATGGGAACGTTTGCTCGAACGTTTGCGTGAAAGGTTGGTTTTTTGATGCATAAATATTTCGCTTGAGATGCTTGGATATTTTTTTTGTAAATATTAAAATAAAAATTAATTGCATGCAAAAATTTACAAAGCAAGTTCAATTCTGATTTCAAAATGCTTCTTCACTTTGTCTCCATAAAATGTGCTGTTTTTACGATTATATATTTTATATAGTTTTCCTTTTCTTGTAGATTAAATTATGTTAATGTTTTCAATTGTGTATTGGTTTTAGTCGTTTTATTTGAGAGTCGTGTGTGTGAAAATTTTGTTTGGATTTAGTTTACGAAAGTAAATTTTCTGTCTGTAGGTTAGGTTAGGTTAGGTTAATGTGGCTGTGGATACAAAAACCACACACTTAAGCCAGAAGAAAGGCCCATTGTGATACCACATGAATCTAGAGAATTACTTCCCACTAGTCGAACCATTTTGAGCTTTTTATAAAGCGAAGGAGATATCTGATATCCTTTTTAGCTAGTTCACTGGGATCATCAAAAGAGTATTCTCCCAGATGAAGTTTGCGTCTTCGTGAAAGAGCAGGGCAGGTGCAGAGGAGGTGAAAGATTGTTTCTTCTTCTTCCTCGTCCATACAGCTCCTGCAGAAGTCATTTGAGGCTACACCAAGTCGTATTGCGTGTCTGCCTATAAGACTTCTGCAGGAGCTGTATGGACGAGGAAGAAGAAGAAACAATCTTTCACCTCCTCTGCACCTGCCCTGCTCTTTCACGAAGACGCAAACTTCATCTGGGAGAATACTTTTTTGATAGTTAATAGTTAATAGTTTAATAGTTCACTGGGATCATCAAAAGAGTATTCTCCCAGATGAAGTTTGCGTCTTCGTGAAAGAGCAGGGCAGGTGCAGAGGAGGTGAAAGATTGTTTCTTCTTCTTCCTCGTCCATACAGCTCCTGCAGAAGTCATTTGAGGCTACACCAAGTCGTATTGCGTGTCTGCCTATAAGACAGTGTCCCGTAAGGACACCTATTAGGGAGCTAATATGAAGTCTGCTTTGGGATAGTAAATCTTTAGAGCGCTTTAGGTCCAATGAAGGCCATATTAGTTTTGTGGCTGCGCATGTTGGTAAATTGTACCACCTAGAGTTTGCTATCTCGAAAGCTTTTTCTTTTAGCAGAAGTTTACATGTAGCTATTGGTATACCTATCTTCTCCCTTTCAGGTGAAATAGGTATGACAGTTCCATTTTTAGAGAGTTCATCGGCTCTACAATTTCCTGCGATGTCTCTGTGGCCCGGCACCCAGCATAGGTGAATGTTAAATTGCTGCGCCATCTCCATAAGAGACGATCGACAATCGAGGGCCGTTAGAGATTTGGTTGAGACGCCGTCAAGAGACTTGATAGCAGCCTGACTGCCAGAGAAGATGCGTATATCAGAAGTTGATATCACGTTTTCTCTTAGCCAGGAGAGAACCTCTTTGATCGCTAAAATTTCCGCTTGGAAGACGCTACAATGATTAGAGAGGCGGAAGGAGATGCTTACATTAAGCTTTTCTGAGTACACACCACTACCAACTCCCTCATTTGTCTTGGATCCATCTTTGTAAAAATGGATGCTTTTGTCATCTAGGAATTGTTTGTCTTCCCATTCATCCCTGGATGGAATGGATACCTGGAAGTTTTTACCAAAGTATATATGTATGTATGTAAAAAAACAAGGATCTCCCAGTTTAGGATAAAAAGTTTTTAATACGTAAAATTTTAGAAAAACATGGTTTCGAAGTACAAAGGGTAAGAAGTTTCAAAATACAAAGGGTTTAAACTTTTATATATTTTTTGTTCTTTTATATACAAACTCCCAGTTTTTGCTAAGCCTCTAATATTCAGAAACACAAACTGGAGAGTGGTCAGGTACAAACTATAGTGTATTTACATAGTGGGTAAAGATTACAACAAATGCCTTTCCGGTTTGTATATATGTATATAGGGGATAACTCTAAAAGCTGAAAACCTATATTATGCCGTTAGTTTTTTTTGTTTTAATTAATATTTTGTATCTTACGAGTTAAACCTGGCTTGATCGCTTTATAACTTTTTGAAAATTATAGTTGTGGCCAACATTTACGGATACGACTACGCCTGAGATTGTCTATTCTATTCAATTGTTGGCGACTTGTTCCAGCTTATCGACTGGTTTCTCGCGAATATTACGAGTAATGTTGGTTTCCAAAGCGTCAATCGTAGTTGGCTTATTCCTGAAGACTTCAATTTTGGCATATATATATATGAGGGCATATTATCTTCCTACCAAAAACCTGAACATACTTAAAAAGTAGCATTATTCATTACTTTCCATATTTTTAAAGTAGTATTATTCATTAATAATTATTGTAACATGAAAAACTCTGGTTTGACTGTCGACGAATGTCATCGTTTTTTTTTTTTTTTTGTTTTGTTAATCTTTACTTTAAGGGGCCTATTATGGATCACAACTCAACTTAGTTGAGTTGTAATCAAGACAACTCAATTTGAAGACAACTGCAAAAAAAATTCGTATTATGAGCGACAACTTTTTTCAGTTGAGTAGACCAAATACATTGCCTACTTTTATGTGCTTGTATTGTGTCAAAATCAGCTGTGTAAAGTAAAATACGTAGGTATTTCAAAGTTTTAAATTCAGTGCAAAATTTTATTAAAAAGACAAAATAATACGAAATGGATAGTTGTATTGATTTTTTTCTTGTAAATTCGGAAAAAGAAAATCCCCTCAATGTTGCGCTGATGAGAAAAAATATTAGAGATCGCTCCAATCCTTTGGAACTTCCAAACAAAAAGTATTTTTTGTAAACAAATTCTTTGATGAGAAGTTTTGATTTAATGACTCCGTTTTGTTGCAAATTTATAAGTTATTTTAGACTCGACAAAGACAAATTTGTTTATGTGCTAAATGAAATCAAAGATTATTTGAAACAACCATAACGTTCCTACGCACTCCCACCAATTCTCAAACTCTGCACTGCCCTACATTTCATGGCAGAAGGAAGTTGCCAAAAGTGCAGTGTTAATGATTTTAATTTAGGCCTTGCTCAACCAACAGTTTCGGTAGTAGAAGTGCTAGATGTAGTAGAAGAACATATCTGACCAATTTGAATTTATCGAAGATTCATTTTTACCAGAAAACCAGATTTCCTGGTGTAATAGGATGCATCGATGGAACTCATGTTCGAATCATAGCACCAAAAAAAATCTTCAATATCTCTATATAAATAGAAGAGGTTACTGCAGTCTGAATGTCATGATTGTATGTGTATGTTTCTGCTGATGAACCTCAATCAACCTCTCAAAGTGGGCAGGTTTTGTGATTTTTGTCTAAAAAAAATATTTTCTTACAAACGTTTATATTATTTGTAAAACTTGCATTTTTTTCTCCATTCTCGTAATAAAATTGCTTTTCAATTCGATGTTGGTGCGTACCGATATTTTTTTGTACACACAAATGCACTACACAACCGGTAAATAGCAGTTGTTGAATTTTGATATCAATCACAACTGAGAGACAACTCAACTGGCTTACATAATACCCCCAAACACACTTAAAAAGTCAACCATTTCTCAGTTGACTACTGGTTGACTTGTGACAGTCAACTAGTTGTGATCGGTAATACCGATTGCCGGATTACAACTCAACTTTGTTCTTAGTTGTCTTACATAATAGGCCCCTAAATATTTGGAAATATTGAAAGATTTGGTCTAATAAAAACAAAGCCTGAATTGAAGAGTGTTAGAACTACATTATCCGCATGAAATAAAAATAAACAAACATTTTCCCAGGAAAATAAATTTCAAAGGTTACACGAACTTGGCAAAGGTTCCTGAGTAAAAATAGTGCAAGAAATGAGGAGATAAAGTACCCCTCTCCCCTCCCCCTCCGGCACCTATGCAGATATGTGACTCAATATATAATAAGTTCTGTTACGAATATAAAACACTAGAAGATAAGAACTATATAATATTTTGTATCCATTGTTGTTTCATTTATTTAGCCATAATATATAAAAATAGCTTTATTCAAAATAACCGCCAAAAGCTTTAATGCCAGGACTTAAACTGTGGCCGTTGATCTATAGTGGCACAAACTGTTTCTTTTGACGTTTTTGACACTGCTTCAGTCACCTACTACAGTACTACCTACAGTACTGTGCAAAACATTAGTAAAATCGCTGTGCAAAACATTTGCAACTTAGACCTCACATCTAAATTTCAAACTTTTGTCTTACTTCAAGGCAAGGAAATGTTAATATGTATTTAATTGCGTACCCTTTATTTTTTATATCGGATGTATATCTTCTGGGCATCGAAGCTATAAAGTTATTAATAACCGTTTTTGGAATGTCATTCCACTGCCTTTGAATTCCAGCAAATAGGTCACTTTTGTGCTTAAGAATGTTGCTCCCAATTCTTCTCTTCACAATTTCGCACAGGTTCTCTATTGGGTTTAAGTCTGGGAATTGGGATGGCCATGGTAAAACCTCAATCTTTTTTCTGTAATCCACTTCGAGGCCAACTTCGACTTGTGTTTGGGATCATTGTCGTGTTGGAACGTACATTTCTCAATGGGCATAAGGCAGCATGGTGTAACTTATTTTTCAGACTTTATTATGCCCTACACTTGTCGAATTTGCCCGATTCCTTGGCCAGAGAAGCAGCCCAAGACCAAAAGTGAACCACCTCCATGTTTAACCGTCCTTTTAGTGTATTTTTGATTTATTCTCTCACCTCTTGGCCTCCTGACATGTTGTTTTCCACCCGATCCGTGCATATTGAACTTTGATTCGTCATAAAACAAGACCGTTTCCCATTTTTGGGGACTCTAATTGAGATGAGTTTTTGCAAAAGCCAAACGAGCTTTCACATTTTTTTTTTTTAAATAATTGGCTCTTTTGGTATCTGAAAACCACGCAATACGGTCTGCAGTGCGCGACGTCCGATAGTTGATGGGTCAATTGGTAACGTAAGTTCAATCTTTGCTTCCCTGGATAATGCCGGCCGTGGGGTTTCTTCGGAAGAAATTTGTTCTTTTGCTGTGGTGCTTCGAGACCTTCCTTCTCTATGATGGCATAACACCTTTCCACTTTTGATGATTCTACAAATAGTTGATTTGTGAATGGAATATTTCATTGAAATTTCTTTTTGCAATGCTACTTTTTTGAAATCACTCAAAATTCTGGATTTAACATCCGATGAATATTTATTTCTCGCCATTTTTAAAACAAAATCTTTTTTTTTTTTTTCAATTTAAAAAGAATTTATTTTAAAAAAACCGTTTTATCGATCAAAGTCCTGGCAAAAGCTAACTAAACAGATCAAGCTACATGTATAAACTTACCAACCTCAAAATAAATCAAATTAAAAGTTATCAAAATGAGACGAAAAGAGAAATGGCCACTAGTTGCAAATGTTTTGCACAGCTGAAATCATTATTTTTTTTGTAAAAGCCGTGCATTTGTACAATTTGCCTGTAGATCAGTGCTTTAAGATAATGAACAGTAAGGTGACACATACAAAAGCAATAAAATTAATTTCATCGGAACAACGTTTATACATACGAATGTTCGTTTTTTGATAGGCGGTGATAGTTGCAAAAGGTTTGCACAGTACTGTATATGAGAAGGCTTTCAGCCACTCTCTTCAATTCTGACTACAAAAAATATTCTAAACTATTCAAATATGCGCTTCCCGAAAGCTAATCTAAAGCTTCTCTAAAATCTAAGATGTTGACCGTAAGGCAGATTTGTGTTGTCCTTGGCTTTCTTTGCCTCACCAAATCCCTGTGCAAGAAACCAGCAATCTTCATTGAAAAGGAAATTTGTTAAACCCTTACTAAAAATTCATAAGTGTAAAATGCTGACAATACGCGGCTGCCTCCTTTTTGGGCTGTCATATACTCTTAAAAACATATCGAATATGCGATGGAGAACATTATTTTGCGGTTCCCAGTCGTTTTTGAAACGAGAAAATTGGTAAAAAATTATTTATATTAGTGTTCTTTCATAGCTTTTAATTTAAGTATTTTGTAAACTTTATTATTACAGATCTTGTCTTTGTAATGGTTTATCGTTTTAGTTTCTTTTCAAATCTGCTACAAAAAGGTTTTAGTTTATATTCGTTTATGTTTTTCAATAATAATTATTGTTATTATTCGTCTTGGTATATTTCAGTTTTGTTATTACCTTTAAACTTAAAATTGTATTTTTCTCTAAGTTTTACTTTCTTGCACATTCTATTTAAATTGCTTTTGGTCCTTAAAATTATGTTTCCACTAAAATTTTATTTGTAGTTATACATTTTTTGACTTGCTTTGTAAATTTATAAAATTAAAACTTTTCTGTAAATATAAATATATACTTACTTTTATTTACTTTGTATAAATATTTAATTCTAATTCTCCCAAATATTTATGGACATTATTATTATTATTATTTTTTTTAATAATTTTAACTCACTTAAACTAATTTTAATTTTTAATGCTAATTTAGCGTTTGGAGGAGACTTTTTCTCAACAACTGGATGAAATGGAATCACTATATGGCGGCGCGCTAATAGTTCCTATTCCTTCAGACACCTTACAGCGTGACTTTACTGGATCAACACGTAGCAGTCTATCATCCTATTCAGAAGGTTGATTTTTTGTCAAAATCTCTATATTTTCGAGTTAATATAGAAAAACAAAAAAGATTTCTCTGTATTTATAATTTATTTACCAAACAACAATTTTTTCTTTATAATATTGCCTGTTGTTTATTTAGTCTCTTAAATTTAGATATCATTTAACTTTCTTTGTTAATAAAAATACATTTTAGATTACTTCTGTTTGTATAAAAAAATCTATTTAGAAAATAAGAAGTTCTACGTATTCAAAAATAATAGAATTAAATTAAAGCGAAAAAATCAAAAGATTCAATTTTAGCCAAACCTTTAAGAGAAAAAAATTATTTGTGAAATTGAGACTACTCTCTTCACGATGGTACACTACACACTTAATTGAATATTTCATTTGGATAAATCAGAACAAGAAATTATATCAATTACAGATTAAAGTCCAAAAATTTACTTCTTCCAAAACTATACCAATGCCAATCAACACTGAAAAAAATGAAACCATAAAACTCAATTGAAATTAAAAAAAAAAAAAACAATAAATATATATATAAAAATATATTTTTATAAATTAAATACTAAAAACAAAAACTAAATTTTATACACGCCAATAAATAAGAAACGAAAAAAACAACAAAAATTAGTTGTAATTATAAATTAACAAAAGACAAAACAATTATTATTAAATTAATTTCTTTTAAGTAATAAATAAATAAATAAAAAACTAAAAAATAAGTTGATATATTTAATAAGTAGTTTTTGTATAATTTTGAAAATAAAATAAAAATAAAAATACAAAGTTGAAAAGTCAAATTAAAAGCAAATTGTTTGTACATAGTTATACACTTTTAATTTTTGTATTCCAAACCAATTATGTCAAAATTTTGTGTAAATATAATTTTTTTTTGCCTCTTGTTTATTTATAATTACTCACGTACTCAACACAAAAAAAAACAAACAAACACACACTTTTTTGTTTTGTTTATTTTCCCATTCTGTATGCCCTTATTTCTATTGTTTACTTTATTTTAGAAACAAAATAAACACAAAAAAAAAATATAATAACTGAATTATAAAATGATTAATTTTAGATTAAGTTTTAACAATAAAATTGTTTGTATTCTGACCGAGAGCTACAGCGCTTTTGATTCGTTTTATGGAAAATAGAAGAAAGTATATTTATATGTTATTTAATTATTATTATCTTTTTTTTTCTCTTAAAATGAGTTTATGCATATAAAATAATGTACGAAAATCAATTTAAATAAAATGTATTCAACAAAAAAAAAATGTTTTCCAATTTTGAATTCGTTCTTTAGGTTAAAAAATAACTGGTGCATCTGGTCTTCAAGGTTTAAAGTCAAAATTTTGTTTCAACAATTTATTAAACGGCAGAACCCTTGGCATGATGGTTAGTGCGTTGGACTGTATTTATATTTCGACAGACATATAAATGCTGCTCTGACCAGGGCCAGAGGAGCCTTCGCTCTGACGAAACGGCTGTTTTTTAGCAGTTGACCCCAGAGTGAAGGTAATTTGCTACATGGCCCTCATACGGCCGATGATCGTTTATGGTTGTCCTGTGTGGTTCAACGTTGCCCCTTCCCAGATGGAGAAGTTTCGGGTGTTCGAGCGGCAGTGTTTACGACGCTGTGCCGGCTTATATCGAACAGCCGAATCTTCTTACGTGCATTACTATTCCAACGAAGTCCTATACAACGGGGCTCGAATCAACAGAATTGACAATTTCGTGATAAAACTCGTTCGAGGTCACATTGCAAGAGCTATGTCTTCGACCAACAATTTAATTTTCGGGGCGTTCTATCCGAACGACGAGTATTTTGAAAGTGCACGCTTGAGCGGCTTCATTCCACCAGAGGCATTCCTCTTTTTAGACAGATGCGGTCTGATACAGGATAGATTGGCAGTTCCGTTAATCTACCACGTCAGACGACGAACCGTGGATAGGCGACTCCTGTACAATCGGGACGTCATGGCACAAGGCGGAGCAGAGCTCTTTCGGTTCAGTAGGGCTGTGTCTGAACGGGACCGAACTGATAGGGTGAAGCAGGAGAGCCAGTTTTGGTGGCTTCAATCGGCACCTGATAGTGAGTAGTCGGGATGGGGTTTTAAGCCTTGGCCGGCTTACATACTTGTTTTATAGTTTTAGGGTTTAGTTTTAAGTAGAATAGGCATGGTGGCACAAAAAAAAACATAAACAAAAAATAAAAAAATACAAAAAAGAAAAATACAAAAAAATACAAAAAAAAAAAAATTAAAAAAAACATGGAATAATCAAAAAAAAAATTAAAAAAGACAAAATATGAAAAACAAAAAACGTTAGATAGTTAGATTTGCTGCTGTGGTTGTTCTAGTTTTAAGTAGTTTATAGGTAGAATAGGTAGTTTTAGTTAGCTTTAAGTTTTATATTAAGGACCTTATTTTAAGTAGTTTTTAAGTAAAAATAAAAAAGGATATTGATATTAGTTTTTTTTTCAAATTTTCTAATAAATATAAAAATAAATACAATTTAATTGTAGTAAAATAGATCTTAGGGCCGAAAGGCATTAGTATTAAGTATTATAGTTTAACTTAGAGTGTCCGTATGGGACCAGTAAGTTAGTTGTAAGTTATGGATAATTAGGCTAGTTTTATGAATTTTTGTCTAGCTTTAAGATAGTCTTAAGAATGAATTAATAAAAATGAATTTGAAAAAAAAAAGTGCGTTGGACTGTCATGCCAGAGGTCTTGGGTTCAATCCCTGCCTGTGCCATCTAGTTTTTCACGGTTACTGCCTCTTTCGAGGAATTGACAAATTCTCCAAGAGTAATTCTTTTCATGAAGTGCTTTCTCAAAATTAGCCGTTCGGCGTAAAACTGTAGGGCCCCTCCATCCGTAAAAAAATTACTCGCACACAGGAATGGTTGAGTGTTGTAAGTCACTAGGCCCTAGATCTCAACGGACTGTTGCGCCACCTAATATATTTATTTTTTTAATTTATTAAATGATGTTAGCTGAGATTTCGAAAAGCAAGATTTTAGTCCGATGTGAACTTTTTAAAACTTATGGGGTTATAAATACCCTTAACATGTTTAAACACAGTGTGAGCTTTAGGAAAATAGGGAAGGAGATACCGATGCACATTGGTCTTAAAGTTTTGAATATCAAAATAATAGGGAAAAACAGAGCTAGGTAAAACATTCCACATTCTCGATGTGCGGTTAAAAAAAGAATCTTTATACTTGACAGTACGTTCAAAATTGAGCTCTTGTAAATTACAGCCAGATCAGAAGGGGTGAAACATTTCTTGCACCGTCAGAGAAATCCTAAGCACCTAGCAGCATTTTTGGCAATATCGAATATGTGATCATTTCATAAGAGGTGATCTGTGATACACATATCGAGCACTGAAAGTTGATTAGTTTCCTGGATGCAAGTGCCACTCATCGGCATCGGGGGTGGGTTACGCTTTAACGACAGGAGACAGAAGCATTAAATTAAAATAAAAAAGCATAGGTACATGGTTTTAATTAAAAAAAAAATCAAAAGTGTTAAAAATACAATCTCTTCCAAGGTTAAATATATATCCTTCTAAAGGTTATAGATTGTCAAATTTACGTCTTCATTAAGGATAGCGAATTAATCGTTCGACTTAAAGAGAACATTTTTGGAATCCATCATTTCGTGACTCCTATTTATGTATATACTCAAGGTAAAAAGTTACAAGTATGCAACGGGATATGTTGCTTTAATTGAATGCGAAATTCTATTGCAGTTAGTCTTTCTGCAGAGCAGCTCAAAACTCACTTCATGCAGCTGCTTAACGCAGAACAATTCTCACAAGCCGTTCTTTACGCAGCGCCTCTTTCATTGGATGGGATCCCATCAGATCCAGATGCTTTTTTATTTTTCATTTTTTTAAAAACAGCTACTAGTTCAACCATTGTGAGATTGGAATCCAGTTCAGGAATAATGACATTGGGGAATGCAAAGCTCATTGTGTTTAGATTAGGGTCAGGCAGAAGTAGAGTTTCAAAATAATTTTCAAGTAGATTTTCATCAATTGTGAACAACACCCTCCTATTCCGCCCACTCAACACTTGTACTATCTTCCAAAAAGATTTCGAGTCCTTGCATTCAACGAGCTTAGAAGCCGTGTTTTTTAAATAAAGTTCTTTTTTGAGATTGCATAACCTTTTGTATTCTTGGTTTGATTGTAAATACATACAGTGATTTAAAAACCGCGCTATTTGTTTTTCTATATAATTTTAAGACAGCAAAAGATTTTCTCCTACTTTTTTTGCATTCTTCGTCGTACCATACAGACTGAAAGGTGTTTCTACGTTGGGAAGAAAGTTCTGCAGACTGTCTAATCACTGAAGAAACTATGTAAGTTATAGAATCTATAGAGTCAGATGTCACACTTGGCATCGTAACTAGCTGATGATTAAGTTTAAATTTATATCTATTTTTCATTCCATTTTAATTTATCATTGCCGGTTGTTTGTAGATTTACTAATAGATTTTCTAATTTGCAAAAGACAATTATAGTGAGATGAAACGAATAATTAGCTGGATAGGTCTCAAAGTCATCAATTATACTTAGCCATTCACCTTTAATAAGACAGTATTCTATTAGAGAGCGACCCTGAGCAGACCCGAAAGTAAAGTTTCCGTTTGACTCACTTTGAGATGTTCTATTTAAACGAAAAAACCAAAGTCTTCAATCAATTTAGACAATTGTCAAAAGATTTTCTTTCGCTAGAAAAGTGGAAGTTATTTAAGACCGAATTCTGAAAGTCACTTATACGACCATTTAAATCTCCGATAATCGTCATATTTTCATGATTGTAGATAGTTAAAAAGTTATAAAGCGCGTTAAAGTTTATGCTTCATTCATTATAATTTAAATAAATAGTTAGAATTTGAAAATGTTTTGTATCATAAGTGATGTCAATAAATATATAATTCTCGCAGATTTTGTATTTAATAATATTATCAAAGCTGGTATTTTTTATGCCACACATTATACAACCACTAGCTCTACCAACTCTATTGTTTCTAATTGCTGGTATACTTTTTATATTATAATTTTTAAAATATGTACTTCAAAAACTGCAGTTCTTTTCGTTCTACTAGAAAAGTTTCTAATAAAATAAAAATAGCATATTTGTTAATTAATTCAAAAAATTCAGGCATTAAAAGTTTGTTTTTTAAACCAGTAATGTTGTAGCCAAAAATTTTTAATTAAAAATTATTAGAGAAAAAAACTATTAGTTTGGCAGACGGCAACACTATCCTAACTAAAGCTAGTACCAGCACCTCCTTCTTTATAAACGTTCTGACATCCAGGTGTCCCATGTGTCGCAAAGTTGTTTGGCGTATTGTACCAATGAAACACAAGATTTAACAAATTACAAATTAAAATATTTATTTTACCGAATATAAGATAAACTGAACCACTCTGGACATCGAAGTTTAATTGAATGTCTATAATTATAAAATCGGCAGCTGCAGTCTGAGACAAAATCGTTGGTCATAACATTTGAATTTTGCTTTCAACCGATTGCAGAGCCTCCTGTGAGTGAGCGGTGACTTTGAGTTTAGTCATCAGAGTTGTCACATAGATGTCAGGACCGCCACAGTTGCTAAATTGCTGTCTCGAGTTGACGTTTACGTTGTTTATGTCGTTTATGTCAAAGAAACATGCTGCATCATCTCAAAAATTAGTTTTAATATATTCGAGTTCTCTATTTGTTTTTGTTTTCTTTAAGCCGCGGAAAGTATTGCATGCAAAAGTGTAATTGTCTATTTGCATTTTTGCTTCTTTTATGAAAATTTTGATGTTCGAGTTCTTTGCATTAAGCTTGCTTTTTACGTCATATATGTAGATGTCTTCTTTTGTTGCGATACATTAATGATTGTTCTCGATGAACAAAAATTCTGGTGTTTTTAAGTTTGGGGGCTGCAACCATGATTTTGTTGACAGTGTCGGTGTTATCAAACTTCAGAACCATTGTAGTTTTTTTTTGTTTCGCGTTTAGTGAATTCTTGTGAATTTTGTATATTCAAATGTCTTTCCGAAGATTTCGAAACAACAGTAGGAGTTAAGCAAGGGTGCGTTCTTAGCACACTACTGTTTATCTTATACATAAATGATATCACAGATGCTGTTAAAGATGGAATTGAGCTCCGTCAGACGAAAATTCCAGGGTTATTATTTGCAGATGACATCGTTTTCCTCGCAAAGACAGTTGAAGGCATGCAGCTTATGATCAACAGATTAGGAAGTTATTGTAAGAGTTGGAATCTATCTGTCAACCTGGTTAAATCTAAAACGATGATCTTAAAAAGTGGCGGAGGAAGATATTCACGGCTGGAGAAGTGGGCGTTTGAAGGACAGGAAATAGAAATCGTAAAGGAGTATAAATATCTGGGAGTGTTGATTTCATCGAATTCCAATATGAAAAAACATCTTCAAGGCAAACTAGCAGATGCAAAGCGTGCTATCTGCTCTGTTTGGGGCAGCTGCATAAATAAGAAGAGTATGTCACATACATCAAAGCAAGTGATGTTTCGTGCAACTGCAACAACCATTCTTCTATATGGAGCACAAGCATGGGGTTACCGACCGTTTGAAACAGTGGAGAAGTGTCTACGTTACGTTATTAAAAGATTTTTTAGAATAGGTACCCGCATGTTCCCCAAACTATATGATTCATTTGGAGACTGGTATTCCGCCTATGTTTTTGGATACTCTTAAGCTTCATTTCAACTACATAATACGTGTATTAGCAATGCATGAGCAGAGAACACAAAAAATAGTACTTATGCACTTATTGTCGATTGAAGGAGGATGTGTCCAAGAGTGGAAGAAACTGGCATCCGAATGTGGAGTAAACCTGGTATTTACAGTTGAAGAGCAAGTGGAATCGCTAAAACTAAAATTTGATGAATTGCTAAAGAAAAAAGAGGCTGGGATGACCCACACTGATAACTTCCCATCCCGTCTATCGATTTGTCTTGCTTAAAAGTTTGTCTAAATGTATCAATTCTTGCCAAATTTGCGTTCTATTTTTTGTAGATTTTATTTTTTTATGAAAAAACGGACTGTTGGATCTTTATAAAAAAATTACTGAATATAAAAAACAATATTTTCTGTGAAATAAAATAAGTTTGAAGCCAATATTTTTAATTTTTGAAAAGCTATTTGAGCCGAAAATCAATTTTTACCAACTTTTATTAATTTTTTTGTTTAGGTTTTTATTTTTTGTAAAAAAACTGTCAGTTCGATTTTTCTCAAAATTTTTCATAATGTTGAAAACAATATTTCTTATAAGTTAAAATTAGTTAGAAGCCATAATCTCAAATTTTTGAAAAGATATTTAAGTCGAAAATCAATTTTTACCAACTTTTGTTAAATTTTTTTTTTCGGTTTTTAATTTTTTGTAAAAAAACTGTCAATTCTATTTTTTTCAAAATTTTACTGAATGTTGAAAAAAACATTTTTTGAAAGATAAAAGTAGTTTAAAGCCAATATCTCAATGTCTTGAAAAGATATTTGAGTCAAAACTCAATTTTTACCAACTTTTTTTTTATTTTTTTTTAGGTTATTATTTTTTGTAAAAAAACTGTCAATTCGATTTTTCTCAAAATTTTATCAGATGTCAAAAACATTATTCTTCATTGCACAAAATTGTTTTGGAAATGAAATCATATTTTAGTCGTAAAATTTTCGAAGTGACAAATTTTTTTTTTCAGTTTTTTTGATTTATAAAAAAACCGTTAATTGAATTTTTTTCCAAAAATATAATTGTTTTGTATCACGTTACAATATATAACATAAAATTTAATTCAAGTCTCTAGCGTCATTGGTTCATGAGATATTTAGGGTTAACCAAAATTTTCACCTTTTTTTTAAACTGCTATGGTAAAAAAACCACCCACGCAATTTTCTTGAGAGCCCTTTCTGCATCTTTCTGCCTTATTATCTGTATAACAAAATTTATTTGAAGTCGATATCTCTTCTGGTTCTTGAGCTATGGACGACGAAAAAAACGTCGCGAACGTACGGACGTACAGACGTACGGACGTACAGACGTACGGACGTACGTACACACGCACGCACAGACATCTTTCTAAAAATCTTTTATTTCGACTCTATTTGTCAAATCGGACCCATTACAATAACTTCCTATGGGAAGTTAAAAAGGAAACCGAATGTACCATAAATTCATGGAAGAAGCGCAGAATTCGCAGTACAGGTTGTATTAAAGCAAATTGGACCACTACTTAAATGAAAGAACATACATTTTAGCTAACCATTCTACGGAATTAATAAGTACAATCTTTCGATTAAGGGGTGAATTATTGAACCTCAATTTCATACCACACCGACCAGAGTTACCAATTATATGTACCTTATGCCACCGTTATGAAAGAGAAGATGTGTTTCATTTTATGGAAGTCTGTGCCGTTTTAAATGAATTTCGAGTGCAGTATTTTGGAGTTCAGTCATTGGAATTAAAGCAAGTGCTAAAAATTTTAAATGGATCACGTGGCTGGGAAGTACTTTTGAATTTCACTAGAAATGCATTAAAATATCGAAATTGCATTGTAAACGAAAATTTTTGAAACAAGAAAGAAAAATATGTATATCTATATGTTAATTAATAATCAAAATTAAAATAAGAATTTAAAGTATGTATGTCAGTCTGGTAGACGGATTTTATGTCAAACCAATAGACTTTTTGTTAAAATAAGCAAAGAATGTTTGAACTTATTATTATTTTTATAAGTCAATAAAACTAAAAAAACTAAAACTAAAAAATTGAACGTCGAAATTTATCTTTTTAAATACTACGCAAAAACGTCCGCTTCGTGTGGATTGGTTAATTCACTATACAATATGGGATCACTTTTTCCATAATTAATGTAATGGCGCGGGATAAAAAAAAAAGATATTTCTTTCTCTAAGAGGTCATGAAGGAGCATAAATTGGGTAAGGAGCAAGAAACAAGGTTACATAAAAAATCTCTGGGTTATAGAACAAGACAATGTTTTCTTCGTATTTTAAGTGTTTTTATGCCCAAAAGTAAGCACCTTATTTCAGTGGTCATAAGTCATAACCGCCTAAGTCAATTTTTCATACTTTTCAGGAGAGCAGTTTGAAGTTTTAGATCGTGTTTGACAAAAAATTTATGGGAATTTCAAAAAAAAATTAATGCAAAATTGAAGAAAATTAACTCTTTTTTTAGAAATTAAGGTCAAATTATTTTTATAAAAGAAAACTAAGGAGTAATTTATGAAAAAAACACTTAAGCTGTTATGGCTTATTGAACTTGAAAAAAATAAAAATATTAGGTCGAGTTAGGCTTTTGTGGCATATTTAGGAGGAAAAAAGTAAAAAGCTTAAGTTGAGTTAGGCTATTTTGGCATATTAAGGAAGAACATTTCAAATTTCTTATGTCAACTTAGGTCGATAATCTTTGTGTGAGAATGTGGTATATGATTTTCTATGTTGAGTTAAGTTCTTTTCCTTACCAATAAGGAACCATATTTTAAGTTACTTTTCCTAGATTTTTACTTACGTGTCAAGAAATAGTTGTTCTTGCAACAAATTTTTAACATTACTTAGTATGTACCATTTCAATAAACAAACAAATTAAATTTTGAGAAAAATATATGGTTATTATATTTATACCTATTTTAATTTTTTTTTTTGATTTTATTTACATTTTTTCATTTTTGTGACCAAAATCGCTGTTCAAACATCATCTGCGTTGTCAGGCTCCGTTAAATCAGGATGGGTATCTGGCTCGTCCATATTTGTCTTAAGATTATCATAAAAGGAATGCAAATCAGGACTTATGAATTGTTTTAAGCTCATAAGATCCTTTTTTTCTCTTGAGAAATACTTGGTAAGTCCATTACGTTGGAAATTTGGACATTTACAGAAGCTCCTCTCTTTCCTGCTTTTAAAATTTTAAAAGACTCATTTTTATCCAAAGAATTTTTATATTCCACTTGATTGCTACGTTTTGTGTATCGCAGCCACCGAACTTCATGCCAATTAAATCTATTACCATCTTCATCAACTCGTTTAAAGGAAAATTTAGATTTAGAAAATTTTGAAAAATCATAAAAATCTCCGTTCCTCATCTCAACTGTGTCAATCTTGGATCCAACTGTATTGACGAACTGATACCAATCTCTAGGTGTTTCAATTTGGACATTTGTTTTTTTTTTTCATACGCTCAATTAGGGCATGGTCGCTGTCGCATTCCATGTGCGTGTGTCCTGGTTCCAGGAATTTGTGATCGACGTAATCAATTTTTTCCGAACTAGATAAAAATGCAATAAACATTGCAGCAACTAATGAATTCTTGTTCTGGCCAGAGCATGAATCGCTGTAGAATGTTATGCATTTAGTCTCTTCCGGTAAACTTTTCAGTAGCTTGAAGATGCAAGATGAAATTTCGTTTCCGCCACGACGGGCCATAGCTTCATGCCACATGAAACATTTTGCGTAATTTGACTGTAAATCGTGCACCGTTAAATTAAAGGTCCATAGTTGTCTTTTATAAAAGCTTATAGTTTCTTAAAAATGGTGTTGGCAAGCATTGTTGGAGGTCAAAGGCGTAAGTTTTTATGCAATTAGAATTGATTGCCTCCATTTTATCATTCTGTTTTGCTTCATATGCCATTTCGGCCTTATTAAGATGCTCTTTTTTTTGTTCAATCAACATGCACTTTTAGTCTTCAGATTCAGCAACTTTTATCTTCGAAACATACGTATCACAAGTAGAACACGTGTCTACTTTCGGCGCTTTAAATTTAATGCCCATGGTTTTGAAAATTTGGGAGTATTTGGACAGACTTACCGGATTTGAGGACTCTGATTTGTAGAGGCGGTGCATAGATAAGAGATTGAGGCTAGCTGGTAAATATTTTTTGCAGGTGTCCCTTCGACTGTAATGGCTTTCATACGCTGGAAACCTTAAAATATGATTCCTCACTTCTTCTTCTACAACTACGTCAAACTTATTAGCAGGAGTATGATTTCCTCTCCTATTTTTAAATGGAATTGATGGACAGCCAATTTTTTTGTTTATAACTGATTTAACGAAGCTATCAGTTTCTCCAAAGCACTGGACAAAATGTTTTTTACAAACATTGAAAATATTTCCGTCGACTTCCTCCAGCGTATACTTCATAGTATGCTCGCGTTTTCGCTTCCGGTTAGTTGCATTAACCAAGGTGTCACATTTCTTATCCCCTATGTTTATCATAGATCCAATGTATAGAATTCTTTGGTCATAAGTTCCTAGGGACCAGTAGTGTTTGAACAGCAATTTAATTTTTTCAATATCTATTCTCTCATTGCATTTACTCCGACAGTTACCAAACGCCTTGCAGGATCTGGCCCTAACTGTTTTTCCTTTGACTGATTGATATGACTGCCCACTATTTCGAAGTTTAACACGAAGTTTTTTCTTATTCTTGCGTTTTGGTGTTGCTAAAGCTTCTTCCAATTGAGCTCCCAAAGCAATAATTTCTTCATCATTCTCAGATTTCGAATCACTTGATTTACTCGTACTAGATAAGTTAAAATCTGGATCTATCACTGAATCATCAGAATTATTCATCTATTCAGGTTTATCGAATAAACTATCATCACATTCGGAATCAGTTTCAATGTTGTTAGTTAGTTTAAATTTACCTACATAAATAAAAATAATGATTACGTTTATCTCAACTTTTTAACCCTAATAATTTTTCTTCTATGAAATAATGTATCTTAAAAGACGTTAATAAGGGTAACTATAACTACTATTTTTCTTACTTTGGAGCAAGCCAACATCAAAATACAGCCCGTTTATTGATGGTTGTGTTTCGTTCAGTACGCTCGGTTCGAAATTTGGCAATAGGTCGTAATTCAACTCTTCATTACTTGTTCATTGTTCTGTTGATGTTTGATTACTCTTGTTTGCACGAGGCGTTTCCGTTTCGCCCTGAAATCTTCCATTTTCAAAACCCCGAACGTTTTCTGCAGCAAATTGTAGTAAAAGTTATGGAAGAGTGAGAACTTCATCATTTTAGCAATAATATCGGGTGATTTTTTTGAGGTTAGGATTTTCATGCATTAGTATTTGACAGATCACGCGGGATTTCAGACATGGTGTCAAAGAGAAAGATGCTCAGTATGCTTTGACATTTCATCATGAATAGACTTACTAACGAGCAACGCTTGCAAATCATTGAATTTTATTACCAAAATCAGTGTTCGGTTCGAAATGTGTTTCGCGCTTTACGCAAATTTTATGCGTTTTTTTTTTTTTTAAAAAGTTCTCAAGCTCTTAAAAAATCACCCATTTTGTATTTATTGTCCTCCATTGAAAAGAGGACATTGTTTAAAAGCTAATTTTGCATCAAAAAATAAACCCAAATCTTTAAAAATTTTAATTTACTCAAGAATTGTATTATTTAGCTAATTATCGAATTGAATAGGATTGCAGGACCAAGTATAAGACATTTGCTTACACTTTAAGATGTTTAGGTGAAGGCAGTTACCTTCACACCGTTGGAAAATACTATTAAGATCACCTTGCAAGGAATTGCAGTTAACTAAACACTGTACCTATACGTATAAACATTTTAAAATCATCTGCGAATAGTAGGTTTTCAGAGAATTCCACACAGTTGGGAAGGTCATTTAGAAAAAACAAAAGTGGTCCCAAATGGCTTCCTTGAGGAACCGCCGAAAAATGATAAATCATCTTTGAGGTTTTACAAACAATTTTTTACAAATTGTGTACGTTCTTTCAAATATTGATCTATCCATTTAAACAATTGAGAGTGAAAACCTAGGTATTCTAGTTTTTTTTTTATCAACACATCGTGCTGCACTTGATGAAAAAAGTCTGTGTAAATGACATAAACTTGGCTACCACGTTCAATCCCCTTTGAACAAATGTTTAAAAGTTTGATTGTCTAATCACTTATTTGAAGTGGTGTTTTCAAGAACGTATTTTCTATGTGCGTAAGTCAAACGCGCACTTGATTGCTCAAGATCAGCGCATACCTTCCGTTCAAATTTAAATATCGCTTCATACGGTCGGATTTGTGTGAAATTAATTAAATTCATAAGTGAGTTAATCACTCATCAGGCCTATCACGATCGTAATCCAAAATTATATAAGATCTTTCACTACGAACGCATTTAGTAATAAACTCCTATCGAGAGGAATTTGTAATTTGGAAATGTACGAATTTTGTATCGTCGCATCGTTGTTCGGATACACAAATCGGACAAATTTCCGAAGCATATTTTGATATCCGTTGAAATGTCAAACTCGTGAGATGCATGCATTTAAGATTGGTGGTGGTACTGGTAATCTTGACGAAGTGTTGCAAGGAAAAGAAATGTAAGCTTTTTTTTAAATTAATTCTTATTTCGTAAGTTTGAGAGGGCCTCATGAGAAGGGACTCTTGTGCTGAAAACATCAAGATATATGCACGTTTTTTTGACGGTAATCCAATTGTTTTCTTGTCTGAATTCAGAAGTTTAATACAAACAACGAGGGCCCGTAATAACTAACGTAAGTCAAATAAATCATAATCAAGAAAACGATAGCCAGGACTAAGGTTGATTGTGAATTATATACTTACATTTTTCTCCTTTTATAAGTAGCAAACTCAAAAGTAAACGAATAAACGAGGAATTTGTGATAATACGGACCCAGAGATAGTCAGCCCTATTACGAGTTCCATTGAAATTGGAAACTTACGATTCCCGAAAAAAAACTATTACCAATTACTTGCTTAGTGGAAAATCTTTTGGGGATTCGTAAAATTTTCAGATTATGATGGAATTCATGATAGGGCTGAAGCTCTGAGACTCCTTAGGTAAGGTTTAGTTTTACGGGATGACACTCTATGTGGATCCATTGTTCTCCACACGAAGTACTAATAATTGGATTATATGTAGGAAGGTTGGTGAGGATTTAGGTAGAGGGAGCCTCCCTGAATAATCCTGAATTTTTGGAGAATTTAAGGATCTCCTTAGGAAAGACGAGACATTGAATAGGTCACCGAAGTATTTTCCTAGTATTTTCATTCTTTTTTTTCGGTAGGCTTGTGCATTTGCAGAGAAAGTGGAAGCTATACTCGTCCGTTTCCTCGTCTTCACATCCTCAACATAGATCATATGAGCTGATACCCATTCTGCTCATGGGGATACCAAATAAGTTGTAATCCGTCAGGTTTACTATACATAAGGATAATTGAGGCCTGCTTAGTTACAAAAGTTGGTTTGTTTTTCTTTTGGAAATATTCAGCCATAGATTCCACGAAGCCATGTAATTTTCAAGAGCAGAATATGTAGTAGAACTGTTGTTTGCAATTTTAAGAAAACTTATGTGAATTTGCCAATTTACTTGTTCTAGTGGCTTATTAGTTATTGCTACGATATGGGTTTCCGTCTTTATCACAGTGACAAGGGGACCCAACGAGAGGTAACCGTGTTAGCTTCACTGTTTAAAAGTAACTCCTTACAACCTGTTTTGCCAGGTTTGACTGTGCAACTATGGCGGTATGAAATATCGTTATCAGAAACCGTAAGTACCTCTGCTTGAAAGACACTTTATTAGTCTGGTAGCTTTATTGATCTTTCTTTGGGAGAATTATATGAAAAGCTGTCAGACCCTAGCCTCTCCTCTGTTTTGGAATCGTTCTTAAAGAGTGATACATGATTAAATGGTTTTAGGGCTTGTACCCAATCTTTTACCAAAAAATATGCTGCTTTCTCTTTACTTGATGTTTTCAGTAAGAGGTTCATTTTTGACTTTTTTTTTAAGAAAAATTGTGTATTGTAAAGCTTGATTAAGATGAGATCCTGGTGTTTAGTTTTGGACTCCCAAAAAAACAAGCATATTTTTTAAATTGGTAATGTAATTTATTGAGCATAATCACGATTTATACAATGTTATGGCGCATAATAAATAAAGATGCTAGACATTGAATAATTTCACTTAATTTTTTTTTTGATCTGACAACTACTAAGAACCTTTTAATATATATTTATCAAATACATATCTTACTTCCAAATTAATATAATTGAGAGTGGACAAGTAGTAGTAGTAGTAGCTTAAAAATAGAATCTGAAAACTTTAAACAGTGATTAGGAGAGATAAGGAAACAATTTTTGAGGTGGACTATCGACGACGCTACAAAATAAAATAATGTATGTTTAAAATAATATAAGATACTTTTTTGTGTTTGTTAATAAAATACAAGGGAGATAGTTAACTTATCCGGAGAGATCTCCGTGATCAAACAATGCCTGATCGTATAGTTGTGCAACAACGCGTCGGCCAGCAAAGAAGCGACCATGAAGAACATCACGACCTCGTATCGCTTCACTGGATGCGGAGAATTCGACGAAGATTTTCACAATAATTTCGGCGTCATCGTCATCTTCGTTTTCTGTTTGTTTTTCTTTGTAGATTATAACGCGACTAACGACACCAAATTTAGCGCATTCTTCTTGAATTTCCTCTTGGAGACTTTCATCAACATCTTCTGGACCGACCATGTTGCGCAGGATAATAACTCTTGATTCTTGTGGTCGCATTAGGCGCTGCATTACCAACTGTCTGGCGCTCTGACCTTTGATGGACATATTCTCTTGTTGTTGTAGAGTTTGTGTCTCACCTTCTTCCATGAGTTTCTTTTGGAGCTCTTCCTGTTGCTTTTCATGGGCTTTTTTGATTTGTTCTGAGTTATTTACCGCAACTGTTGACGGAATCAAAGCCGCCGGTGTGGCTATGGTGGGTACTGCTGTTGTGACGGTTATAATACCAGGCGGAGCTAGAACAGGAGGTGCAACAGCTGCAGGAGCTTGGAATACAACAGGCGCTGGGAACCCAGTTGTGGCGGGAACTGCAATACCAGGTGGTGGTAAAGCAGCAGCTGTAGGTAGCGGAAGAGATGCGACTTTTGGCACGACTGCTGCCAATGGAGGAATTGCGGAGAGAGTCGGCGTTGTGGACAGACCCAAAACTGCATTACTAGCCACAGCGTCTAGTGCCTGGATTTTCGCTGTTGCAGCAGCGGCAGCTACAGCTGCGGCCGTGGGCATTGTTGAGTTTGTCGATGGCCCCATCAATGCATTTGGTGGAGTAATTGAACGTCCAACTCTAAATTAAAAAAAAAAAAAATTTTTTATAAAAAATATGTTAAACACACAATATTACACGATCTTACCTCAACAATTGTCCTCCCAAATCGAATAGGTTCATACTAGCTATAGCTTCATCCATTGCCTGTTTGTTAGCATATTCAATGAAGCCGTAGCCCTTGTGCGAGTGCAAGGATGTTCCTTGTGCCAGCTTACAATACAATATCGGACCGAAGGCTTCAAAAACACTCTTAATATCTTCTTCCGATAAATCTGGATGTATGGAAGCCACATAGATGCGGTTGTAACTCTTTGCCTCTTCCTGAATCTCATCGATTACTTGTTGTGCTTGTGGCATGTTGCTAGGACGACCAACTTTTATGTTACGACCTCCCATCAGGGCTCCATTCATTTGTTCCAAAGCCAATTGTGCTCCTTCGGGAATTTCATACTCGACGAAGGCAAATCCTTTGTGCTTCTGTGTAATTGGATCCCATGACATATTTATGGATTTTATAGGACCAAATGGAAGAAAAGCCGCACGAATAGTATCTTCTTTCAATTCAAATGATATGCTTCCTACGTAGACTCTGAAAAAGAAAATTGGATATGCTATTAGTTTGGGCTTAAGGAAGTAGTTCTTTTTGTTTTGTGTTTTTTTTTAGAAATCAGATCTTATCAGCTAAAAGCACATAAAACTTCAAGTTTTCTCAAAGTCTCATTAACCCGAGAGCTGATTTTGATATTCCTGAAGTAACATTCACTTAAAATTATTCAAAAATATTCATCATTTTATATAAAAAAATAAGTCTTGTTGTTGAAATATGTTTAACTAACCTGCACATAAGCGCCAACGCTTGTTGCCTTTGGACTTGCGTTCTTTGACTTGCCAATTGCTGTAAAAGAAACAAACAAAACAATGAATATAAAACGAAGCTATGTTAAAAAATCTTCTACACTTACTTGTTGCTGATGTGCTAATGTCTGTTTCATAAGTACCATCTTAATACTCTGCTCCATGGCATATTTTTTCGCCTTGGTAACTGTATCATGTTGTTCGGATGATAATTTAGGCAGAGCACCACCCAAAAGACCAAGCAATGCCGATCGCGTACCTGGGCCAAATTTAACATCACCAGTTTGCTTTAAATCATAGATAGGTTGAGATATGAAAGGTACTTTCGGTTCCGATTTGCCTAGAATTATTAACTTTTATTTAATAAAAATATTAACCATTTCATCGACAGCTAGCTAAACATCATCGTTTTTGTTTTTGCGAAACAACAGAAAAGTTTTTTTTATTTATTTTTCCATCTTTTCTTTTTTTTTTCTTCGAGTCAAATTAATGTCGAGTTAAATTTAATGTCAAAATCTAGTGTGAGGGAAAGAAAAACAAATTAGTCTAAGAGACGATTTCAAATTTTGGCAGTTGGAATTACAAGCAAAATATTTATCAGGACATTTGAATTGATAGAAAATTCTCAGCTTTTGGTGATAGTTATGAATTAAAAGTACCACCTTTTTACAATGTACAATTTTTTTGTACTAAATAGGCCTTCATATTTGTGTTCCAACAGACCGTAGGAGATTTTGATCTAATCATAATTTTTGTTATTAGATGTCAATAATTAAAGCTTCTTAAAAAAAAAAAAAAAACAAATTGAGAATCATTATTTTCAACTTTCAACCATCACAAAAATTTTTTTTTTTTTAGTTTAGTTTAGTGTTGGACTTTTATATGCGACATCAAAATGCACCCAAAGACTTGAAAAATTTCTTATACTTCGATTATAGTACATCATCAAAAACACTGCCAAAATTTTCTATCGTCTTTCGGAACTAATTGAAGAAATCGTTTTCAAAGTTGTCCTTTCGTTAAGTTTTATCGTATATTCTTTTTGATTTAGGTTCTGCTTCTAGAGAGGTAAACACAACTAGAACCAAAAACAAAATCGAAATGGAAATGGAAACAGAGAAAAATATTTAAAAATGTTCTTATAAACTTTCGATGCCTGGAAGAAAGATAAAAAAAGAAAAAAAGAAATATTATTATAAATTTGTGGTAAATTTGTTTTGGAACATGAAAAACAACCCTAGGTTTTTGTTTTTGTGTGTATTTAGTTTTATTCTCACAAAGCCTACAATTTGCATTTTAGATAGCGGAATGTTTTTGAGAGCACACAGGAGGAGGAGGATATTTTCTTTTATTTCTTTCACACAACTTTATTTATTATTGTAAATCCGCCTCTGAAAATAAGAGAGAACAAAAAGAAAGAACCGGAGAATTAACTAAACATAGATTCCTCATTCGTATTTTTTGTTTTTTTTATAATAAAAACGTATTAGCAAAAAAGAATTGTATGGATAATACAAATAGATGAGAGATATTGATATTATGATCAAAAAGAATATATTTTAAATTTCTGCACGTGCACCCTTTACTTACATATAAAATCGATAAATGATAATATGATAAATGAACAACAAGAAATTTTGTTTATAATATTGTAATTACTGATAAAAACACCTTTATCTTACGATGTAGTTGACAGACCTTAAGATTTAACTATTAATATAATCTGAGTCTCATGGTAACCGTAAAAGCTTACCGCATAATTTTACAAGATTCAATAATTAAAACGAAAAGATGATGCTGTGTTACAAGGGTTGAACTTTATTTTTTTCATGTGTTTTAGAAAATATTCTTCAAGACAATCAATACATTTTGCACAAGAATTTTGAGGACCTTTTTCACACCCGCGACAGAATCTTCTAAAACACGACTTTCCACAAAATGTATTTGTGATGTTTGAAAACAAGAATGTCAAATAAGGCCTTAACGTTGCAGGACCCACCAATTCAATATTTAGGATCTTACAAAATTCAGTTATTCAAATTTATTTTTTGGGGGTTTACGTTTACAAGTATAATTCGACGTCTCTTTATTTTACTGCCGCATTTTGTCAAACACTTTCCACAAACCAATACTTGAATTGACCACTCGTATGTAAGTTCTTCTTGTACTGTGCCCAAATGTTGGCTTGTGGCAAAGAAACCGGTGACCATTTAGGTAAAGTTAGGTTGAAGTGGCTTTCCGGAATGAAGTAGGATACACTTGGCCAGTTGTCGGCTCATTGAGATGCCACATGAAACTTGAGGCCTTCTTCTGATCTCAATGAAATCAATTGGAGTTCCTTAAAAATAAACAAATTGGGTGGCGCAACAGTCCGTTGAGAACTAGGGCCTAGTGAATTACAACTCTCAACCATTCCTGTGTGCGAGTACTGTTGTCAGGGATGGAGGGGACCTACAGTT
Source organism: Eupeodes latifasciatus (assembly GCA_920104205.1). Taxonomy (NCBI): domain Eukaryota; kingdom Metazoa; phylum Arthropoda; class Insecta; order Diptera; family Syrphidae; genus Eupeodes; species Eupeodes latifasciatus. The sequence goes on from OV049924.1 coordinate 78,486,320, forward strand.
TTTAAATCGAATCCGAACGGCTAATTTGAAAAAGCACTTTTTATGACAAAAATTACTCTTGGAGAATTTGTCAATTCCTCGCAAGAGGCAGTACCCGTGAAAAAAAACTTTAGATGACATAGGCAGGGATCGAACCCAAGACCTCTGGCATGACAGTCCAACGCACTAGACATCATGCCACGGGTACTACTAATTTAAGTTCCTTACAAAACGTGAGACCGTATAGATTGGTATGTCTTACGTTTTTGCGCTAGAGCATGGCAGGTACAGAGGAGGTAAAGAGCCGTGTCCTCTTCTTTTTCGTCCATACACCTTTTGCAAAAGTCATTTGATAATACGCCTGCTTACCTATAAGACAGAGCCCGGTTTTGACTCCAATTATAGAGCTTATATGCAATCTGCTTAGAGATATCAAGCACATTGAACGCTTTGTGGCCAGTGCTGTTATTAGTTCACTGTGATGGAGCTTTGAAGCGTGACCATTTGATTGAAAGTGCTTCGATCACGAACAACTTTTGTCTAATTTGGTTCATCTTGAACCACCCATACAGTTGACTGTGACAATATTTTACGTGGCTTTTGAATTCTTTGAGATAATCCAAAAATTTCACCATAAATTCTAAACTGCTGCTGTCTGTATAAGACTATGGACCAGTATGGATCAGTCAAAGGCACCTTACAATTTTTCTTATATTAGGAAGCACGATTCCGAAGGAGTTATAGTAATGAGTTATACCAAATATACCGTGAAAACGATAAAATTTATGGCAGAAGAAAGGGACCTCTGCTGGAAGGATGACTTAGACCAAGACGCCCAGAACATTTGGGTGCGAAACTGGATGGCGTCGGCGAAGTATAATGAACGAAACCCTGATCAGATCCCAATTGTGGCAGCGATGACAATATCGGCCAGGCCCACGAATTAAGTTTGAATTTCTTGAGCATTTTCTATCACCAAGAGACACTTCGGGTTCGAGGAGCGAGTGTCAAAAAATGTGGATTTCAAAGAAAACCTTCCTTTTCAACTGTTTATGCAATATTTTATTATTGCTAGTCATACTTTTGTTGAGATGGCCCATATTTCACGGAATACCATATGACGATTGCGCATTACCAGATTTTGGACATCAATTGTTTTGGGCACAATTGATTAATTAGCATATATTAACTTCGTCGCCGATCGAAGGGCTTCCAGAATTGAATCCGTTTTGGTAGAAAGTATATATAAGTTAATGGTATGGTATTATCAAAATAAAAAATAAATTAGGTGGCGCAACAGTCCATGAAGAACCAGGGCCTAGTGACTTACAACTCTCAACCATTCCCGTGTGCGAGTAATGTTGTCAGAGATGGAAGGGACTACAGTTTATATGCCGAATCCGAACTGCTAATTTGAGAAAGCACTTTTCATGACAAGAATTACTCTTGGAGGATTTGTCAATTCCTCGAAAGAGGCAGTACCCGTGAAAAAAGTTAGGTGGCACAGGCATGGATTGAACCCAAGACCCCTTGCATGACAGTCCAACGCACTAACCATCACGCTACGGGTACTACTATGGTATTATCAGTTGCCTTAATAATCCACGTCGAAATCGTAAGAAGACGACTTCTTGACTTGTTTCTATTTTATTTATAAATCTGTGAGCAATAAAGGCCCCGCACAAATACCAAAATAATCTGGGGTAATAGTTCGAAAAAAAATATATAAACTTTTCAGTAGCCAAAAATAATTAATTTTACCAAAGCCGGAAAGAATAGGCTTCACTTGGGTATTTTCAAAACCGGACGAGAGAACAAGAGTTCACTTCTGTGAATTATCTAAATTTTGTTTAGCAAAAAATGTATTTTAGAACATTTTCTAGGAAAGCCAAAGATAGATCTAGATCGTCTTGATTCTCAACCATGAGTCAAAACCTATATTGGACGCTAACGGACATAGATGTATTTGGTTGCTTAAAATTTGTTGCTTGTGAAAATGTTTGCAATTGACCTATTTCGTGAAAATGTTTAAACGTTACAGTTTAGTAAAAATATAAGCTGAAGTTATGAGTCGGAAAAGATGTTAGCGAAAGATATGAAAAGTCAGTTCGTTGTAAATCGAGTTAATGTGCATAAAATGTATCTTATTTTCCCATGAATTCTTGGAAGATCTTAGCTTCAAGTTCATAACAATGAATTTAATGAATCATAATTATTTGTATTATTATCCTTATGGACATAGATGAATGGGTATAAAAAGTTATCGATGGGAGGCATCAACTTACGCGAGATCTAAATCTTTTTTATTAGCAGAAAAACAACAATTACATTCAAAACACACAAAGAAAAAAACGTTACAAAAATAAAATAATCGAAAAAAATACCATACAATTCTTTTGAGCTTAGAAACATTTACATATAAAGTAGTTTTCATTATTTAAAACGTATCGACCTTATTTCTGATGCAACATAAAGTTGTATGAAGCCACAATCTTTCGATTTTGAGGGAACAATGTTTCTAGTTTATTTATTTTTTGTTTTGTTTTGTATTTTGGGACAAATACGAGTATGAAATGAAAGTCCTCTGAAACGATAAAGCACAGTGGAAACAACTAAAAACAAAAGTAATCTTTTTTTTTTCATTTTGATCATGACATGGAAAATGTATGCAGCATGTGGCAACATTTTCGCATATATGTTAATTTTTTGTTTGTTTAATTAATTTTAAATAAACTAAAATAAATAAATAAATAATAAAAAAATTATATATGATAAGTAAAAAAAAATTAAACAAAAATGTGTACACAAACAATAATATTCTGTGAAGAAGAGATAAAGCAGCCAGTTTTTAGAAGAGCAGAGATGCCACCACACCTTTCGCCCCCAATTTTCGTATCGAGATGGTTGTGTGTGCAGGGTGTTGCAGCGCGCGCATTTCATTTAGCAATTTATCCTCAATCGATTAGAAACTTAAAAAAACATGTCATACAAAGAAAAAAGAAAGAATTTATATATAAAAAGAATAGTTCGATTAATCAATGATCATTTGTTTGTTTGTTTGTTGCAAAAAGGGACAGTTATTCGTTACTCTAGCAAAATTTTGAATCGATGTTTAAATGTTTGGTTTTCGGTTTACACACGATCAATCAGCTTGATTTTTTTTTATTTTTTTATTTTAGTAAACGTCTTTGCTCTTTTTTTTTCTGTTTTCATCGAAGCGTTTTAGGGAAATAATTTTTGTTTCGATTCGTTTCCTAAGTTCAGATTTTTTAAATCGGGTCTGTTTTGATTTTTTTTTTGCTATTGTATTCTTTTCATTTGGCTTTGTCGATATTTTTTATTCTTGCACAACAGCGCTGACTAAATTTTCGCAAGGAGCGCAAGTAGGTAGATTAGGTAGTGTCTCACCTGACATCAGCATGAGTCTGCAATAACTTAAGAGCAGAACAAAAAAAGAAAAAAAAAGACCGACGAATTAGTTAGATAAAGTTGAAGACATGTATAGAGCTTGTTTTTTTTTTTAGATCTTTTGTAAATTTTGTATACGTATGCTTACTTAATCAATTGACTACAATTTTATTTTTAAATAAATAAAATAATAACTTATCTTAAGTTTAAAGTTTAGTTAGATATGTTTTTTGCTAAATTTAGGAATTAATTTATTTTAAAAAATTGATATTTTACTAGAAGTGTAGTTTTACTAGTTATCAATGTGCAAGTGAAGTAGAATTTTTATGATTATTTGTTACATACCTGAATCCGAACGAGATTTCTTCGTCGGCGAAGCACCATCATGTACTGCTTCGTCAGAACGGGGTGAAGATCGTGATTCTCTTTCGTGGGAACCCTGCAAATAAAATTTAATTAATATGAATGATCAAAATTAAAACCAAGCGTTTTTAAATTAAGTTAATGTTAATGGGTGATTTTGTATAGGTAATATTTTATTTCAAGAACCAGGATTAAATAAAATATTAACCGTCAGGTCAAAATTAATTTGGATAACAATTTTTGGTCAGATTTGTAGGGATACATTACTGTAAAAACAAAATTGGAATGGAAATTATTTGAATCAAACATATTTTAAATTTTTTTAAATATTTTAAGAGTTGATTTTTTTGTTGTGTGTTGTTATTAAAGCACAAATTGAGGCACTAACAATTTGTAAAATATTTGATCGCATTACCTCTTTATTTGCCCTATCTCTTCTAAGTCATTTTCTTGTAAGAATGAGCAGTTTTAAAGTATAACATAAAGACTTAAAGTTTGGAAGATTAATGGTTAGCAGGGTTGTTGGCACATTTAAACGAAAGCTTACTTGCAATGGCAGTTTTGACGGGCGAATTTACATTAAAATTCTTTCTTCTTATTTGGTACCTGGGGTATTTAAAATATTCATTCATTTGGCAAAGCGAAATCTATCCGACAAAAATTTCCTATCGTTTTTGCTCAAATCGTCCTGTTACTCTTTAGGTCAACTACTTAACTGTCTTAGAATGATGAGTGGCAGAGAGACTAATGAGAAAACTTTAATTACTCGATAAAGAACATTTTTAATCCTTCTTAGCTCGAAGCTTAATTTTCGAATCAAACATATACAATTTAAACACCTTTTTCGTCGGCAAAAAAACTCTAACACAAAACTATGTATTTCCATGTTCTTTAACAAATTTTTAAAGATTACTAGTTTTTGCAAGGATCTCATGGGTTCATTGTTAAACAATTAAATTCATTAATATAATTGATTTTATAAATTTTCTGAGTAAAACCATAAAGTACAATCCACAAATGTATCAAAGAAAGAATTCTCTTATTATGCCCAACGAAGAGTTACATCCAAATAGACGACTCACGTTCAGGAGCAGATCAAAAATGTGCTTAAACGACACATCAACCCCTTTTAAATTTATGTGCTAATACATAATAAAATAAGAGATGTCTCCGGTCTAACATTTTGCCTTATCACGAATTCCATCGAAATCGGAAACTTTTACCAATTTCGAAAAAAAAAATTGCCAATTAAGTTCGTAGTGGAAAATCTCATACAATTTTGAATTACGAACGGATACGTTTTTTCGGAATTCATAAAATTTTCCGATTACGATGGAATTCGTGATAGGCCTGTTTAATATCAGATATCTGATAAAGGAAAGGGAACGCTACAGAATAAATTATACCAATCGCTATTTTAAGAATACTTAATCCTATCAATTATAAAGAACATTTTGAGCTATCTAAAATAACTTGTAGTAAAAGTAGACAAAAGTAAATGTAAATGATTATTATCCGTGTAAGACATTAGACAAATTATTTGTGATCGAATCCAATAGCAACCTGAGTTACGCAATAAGAACAATCTGCATCAACTAAATTTACATCCATGTGGTATCAGAAATGGTCTTGACCCTGGTAATCATGGTGTCATTGTGTTCATAGATTATTTTTCAGAGGTAAGCTTAACTTTATAGATTTTCATTTATACTTGATAAAATATTAAGGATATATTATAAATAATAATCTTTTGTGCTCTATAACAATCTCAAATACTATTCATTATTAAACGTTGCTTTTAACGATTTAATTTACAATGTTCCAAGGTAAATGTGCTCTATAACAATCTCAAATACTATTCATTATTAAACGTTGCTTTTAACGATGTAATTTACAATGTTCCAAGGTATTGCAATGTATCACATTTTCTTCACACTCTCTAAGGAATGAATCTGGTTAAAAACTTGAAATTTACCCATTCCCAAAGTGGTATAGATTTTATTTTACAGCGCTTTATTTAAGCATCTTGCACATGAGCTACGAACTGCGAACTGTGGATGTTCGCATATTTTGACTTTTCTTTCACATGAGCTTTATTTCTATTCGCAGACAGCGACGGATTGTTAACCCTTTTCTCCATATTTTCCTCAGTCATGATCTTTCACACAAAAACAAAACAAGATTGGTATAATTTTGAGGTTAAGTTGAGCGCGAACAATTTATTCGTTGCAGTGTGGATGGTATGTGGAACGCGAAGAGTTTGAAAATTCGTAGCAACCACTAAAGCAATATTCACATGAGCACGACCAACGACCAACGAATGAACGAATATTCGTCGATTTTGACATTTCTTTCACATGAGAGTTTTTAATTCGTCGCGAATGAAGTTTGACATTCACCACCGAAACCAAAATAAGAACGATTTAGAAACTATATTGCTATCGTTTTGTTAAGAATTTGTGTGGAAATATGTCTTTAAACGTATATAAACTCACATTTTGTAATTCATTCGTCGTTCGTTGGTCGCGCTCATGTGAATGATGCTTAACAAATTGTTTTTACAAAATTGTCTTGTTTTAGAGAACAAAATGCAAATTTTATTATCCTAATATTATTGTCAATTGGTTTCTTATAGTTTAAATGTGTTTTTGTTTGGATTTGACTTTTTGAAATATGTAAAATCACGTTTGTTCGTCCATTCGTTGTTCGCTCTCATGTGCAAGGCACTTTACAGCATAGCAAAACGTTAAATTAACGTATAATCAATTCATTACCCAGTAGAGTTCCACATCCGAAGAAAAGGGATGTGTTTGAAAACGAATATAAAAAGCTAAGAGTACTATCGTCAGCGAAACAATGTATTGGAGTAGAAGTTGCAGACAGGAGATTATTAATAAAAATGAGAAAGAGTGTTGGAGATAGAACACAGCCCTGGGCCACACCAGCATTTATTTTGTGGTTTTCAGACTTGAATCCTTCCAATACTACTTGTATTAAATGATCCGATAGGTAAGTACTAATCGAATGAAGGAGGGATTCATGAAAACCGGGAAGATTCGCCTTTTTTGGGGATGGGCTGGACAAATGCAGTTTTCCATCCGCTCGGAACAAGACCTGACGAGTAGGACAGATGAAAAAGCTTACGCAATGGTTTTGACAGCGTTGAAGAACACCTCTTCAGAACAATAGCGGGGATACCATCCGGACCAGCGGATTTATGTGTATTAAGATCTCTAAGGACTCTACCCACAGTACGAGTGCGAAAAAAGATTGGTCCCATAGAATCACTAACTCGCTCAAGTATAGCCGGATCCTAGAATTAGCGGCGAACTACCTAGCAAAGAGCTCTAAAGAGCTAACAAATGGAGTGTCATTGACAACGAGCGTAGGAACCGAGGAAGAGAAAGAATTCCTCATGTTTTTTACAAAGACCAAAAATTTGTACTGCCTTTGGAACATTGCAGTATTTTTTGGTCATGTATAAATTTGGTCTGTCGAATATGGGCTGCAGACTAGGGCGTTCCAAAAAATAATAATAACTATTTTTTCTCGGAACCAGGCTCAAAGGTTTCGTTTACATGAAAAAATAGGCCTCTGAAAATATGAGCCCTTAATATTAATATTAATATTTTGGTAGTCCGCATCGCACTTTTCGATTTCCCATAAGAATAACAGGAAAACATTTTTTTTTCTGATTTTTATAACTAACAAACGAAAAATTGCATTGTAATACCTCTTATGTATTTTGTAGAGAATTGAACGCTCTACAAAAAAGGTCTGATTTCACTTTTTAATAACTCTGATAACTTTTCTGGCCATGTGAAAAATTTCAGCTGTTTTCGAGCACAATTTATTTAAAACTGTTTGATTAATAAAATTTCAGCAATCTTTGGGGGCAAAATATAAGTTTTTTTTTTTTTTAACTCTGAGAACTTAGAAATAAATTTTTAGTTTGTTTTGAAACTAGTAATCTTATAAATTTAAGAGTATTGTAAAGAGACGCCTTAATTAAGGGTAAATTAAACTTTGATCTTGAATAACTTTCGACTGAGTTGATTTATCAAAAAGTGACATCAGACCTTTTTTGTAGAGCGTTCAATTCTCTACAAAATACATAAGAGGTATTACAATGCAATTTATCGTTCGTTAGTTATAAAAATCAGAAGAAAAAACAAATTTTTTCCGTGTTATTCTTATGGGAAATCGAAAAGTGCGATGCGGACTACCTAAATATTAATATTAAGGGCTCAAATTTTCAGAGGCCTATTTTGGCATGTAAACGAAACTTTTGAGCCTGGTTCCGAGAAAAAATAATTTTGGTTTTGTTTGAAACGCCCTACTGCAGACCTTCCTCGCTTGTTTGAACCTTTTCCGGCTTTCCCCAGTAGAGTGAGCTTTATAGCAACGGAAACTTACTTACTAATAACCTTTTAACAGCTCGCATCAAACCATGCGTTTTCCTTAGGTCTGATACTTTTAAACCCGTTCGGGATAAAAGTTCTCATTCCCAGGAGAATCAAACTTGTGATCATATCAGTGCTTGCGTCAACGTCATATTTGCCTAGAGGAGATAGAACACTAACAGTGTACTTATCAGGGTCAGAGGTAAGAAACAAGTCAAGTGTTTTCTGCTCCACCTTCCACGTCCGTTATTCGAGTAGACTTGTTGACCAGCTGAGTTAGGTGATTCAACTCAGCAAAGCTCCACGCACTCCTTCGGGTGTTGTCGGGCCCGAATGTTGAAGCCATGAAGAATTGTGTACATTGATATCGCCCATAACAACGATTTCAGTGCGAGAATAGGACGAAACAATTCTTTGGATGGAATCAGACAAAGCATCAAATTCACGAGAAGTTGATACTCTGTCCAAATTAGGGCTTCAATAAAGGAAGCAACAGTGAATGATTTGTTTATTTACGGAAAATTTAAACCACATATAATTGAAAAAGGAATTGGTGCAAAGAAAATATTGTGGTAAGAGCTGATAAGCAACATCATTCCTAATGTATATGGTGAGGCCATGAAGGGAAAAGAGTAAAGGCACCCTATAACCATGAATACAAAATTAAGCAGGATCGGAACCCTCACCTACTTGCGTTTCGCTTAGTGCCAAAACAGCTGGCCTGTATGAAACAGTATGGCGGTATGCCAACAATATGTTTACAAATATTTTACTTAGAAACATGCAAACTGAGCTCGATCAAGAGGTTTTTAAAACTGTGTGATTTTGATTATTTTAGATATTCAATTTGCAATGTAAGTACACCTATCAGTTGAAATAGTAAAAAAATCATTGTTTGAAAGAAATTTTAATTATAACATTCATTTGAAGTAAGAAAAAGTTAATTTACTTTACTAATAATAATCAGCAGAACAATGTTATTTATTGCGATTTGGTTAATTTGCGTCACCTAATGTGAATTTAACAAAACAACACTAAGTAGGGGCGCCAACCCAACCGATGCGAGGAAAAACAACTTTCTGCTTAGTAGAAATGTAAGTTAATGAACTTTTGTACGTTTATAATCGAATCGTTCACACAGAAAAGATTTTGGTTTAAATGGATATAAACTATTTTGTAGGCCTTGTATAAACACCTATAAAAACTGGAGGTTTATGTTTCTTTTTTGTGCAATTTAACTTTTATGAATAAGCTCTATGTATGTACATAAATAATTTATCACATGAGCTCATAGTTTCTGTGTGGAGGCCACATGAATAAATACAATTGTTTTTTATCTTTTTCCGATCAAATACATTTTTAATCGATATCTACCAAAGGAGAATATAAGCCCCAAGGTCATGTGGCTATCCAAGCAACACCCGTCCCAAAGCTTAAAACGTTTTCCAATTTCTTTTTTACATTTCAGGCACTTAGCAAATAAATTCACATTTTCTAACATTCACTTTATTAATTTGTTTTATACGAATAAACTTTAAACCGGTTAAATGCTTTGAATAGAGTACGAAAGAAAATTTTCATATTAATTGCATTTCTTCGGCCATGATGGATAAAATTGAATTTTGTGGGAAAAATTGAAGCGATATTAAAATCGATAATACTTACCATATTTTGATTATTTTCTATTGAATTATAAGCTTTGTGCTTTTAATATGTGTTTGATTGTTGTTTTATTAATTAATTTAAAGGACGTTCGTTATATTTTAATGTGTTTTTCCAGCAAATTATTGCAAATAACAGCGTGTGGAAAATTCTGATTCAGTACCTCTTCTTAAATCGCGTCAAATAAAAAAGTAATCAGCAAATCAGCAAACTTTCTTTCAGCCAGATGTCAGTTTGTTGTTGCCGCTTCGCAGTATTGGCAGCCATTTTGTGTACAGTACGACTAGAATGTTTGTTGGAGAGCGACTTAAGGTGAACTAACACTAATGCTGGAGTTAGGTGTAGTGCGCAATATGCAACTTAAAGTTGTCAGCAACTATTTGTTGGTGTATGACAGATATTTCCATAAAAAGCAATCTCTGATAAATGGATTAAAAGAAAAGAGAGAAGGTATTTGGTATTTGTTTGAACATTTTGGTTAAATTCTACCAGTGTAGCCGAAGTTACGTTTGAGGATTCAAACATTGTTTTTGAATTGAAAATGTATGTTGAATGGGAATTTATTTATGTTTGACATAAATAATGAAAAATAAAAAATGTGACTGTAATAAAATGATTCCATCTACAACAGGTTGGTTGGTGCCTTGAAATTAAAAAGGTTATAGTTTTGGCTTTCTATAACGTTTTTAGATAGTTATTTTTCGAGTTTATCATATTTTTCCTTTATCAAAACAAAATTATTGAACAAAAATAATTAAAATAAAACCGTTATCATTAGTGAAATCATGATCGTCAAATTTAATTGATTTTAGAAATTTTGCATTTCAATGTTAATATCGTTTCAGGATTGCCACTTCACACACACTTCACTAGGCAAAATGCAGTAAATCCAAATCCTATGTAAAATATGAAATAAAATAAAATAAAGAGGATTTTTTTTTAAATTGCCATCAACTTTGAAAGGTAATCATCTGACCTTACAATTTTAATATAATTTCTGGAATATGACCGTTATGGCAGGCGCGGACTTCATCTAATTTGTAGGTCCAATTTTCGATGACTTTTTACAACATTTGAGACAATAACTCGGAAAATATTTTTCTCCAAGTGGTCCATCGTTTCGGGTTTATTGGCGTAGAATAGCGAGAGCGACTTAACACATCTCCATAATAAACAGTCAAGCGGCGTTAAACCACACGATCTTGGAGGTTAAAGTTCATAACGTAAAACTATGCGGTTATCAACAAATGTCCTTTAATAAATCTATTGTGATACTAGCTGTGTTATATTTTGTACTGCCGATCGTTTTGTTAAAACAACAGCTCTTGCTCATCATGGTTGTTCAATTTGTGAATGAAGAATTCAGCTAAAAATTGTTCTATAACGGTCAGCGGTCACCATTAACTGCAACATTCTGACCATCATCCTATTTAAAGAAATACGGTGCAATTATTCCACCAACCCATAAATCATACCAAACATTCTGTTTTTTGTGGATGTAACGGTGTCTTAACGTACACTTGAGGATTGTCATTAGTCCAAATACGGCAGTTTTATTTACTGGTGTCTCCAGAGAACCAAACTAAAAATAAATCTTTTGACAGATGTCAAAATGTCCACCAGTTAAAATAGTGTTGACAACATTAAGTTTTATACCTGTTATATGAATAGAAAATATGCATTCATGTTCTAAAGCTTAAAACTAAGTTTTAAGCTTAGTAATCAATAACACTGTGTTACAAAGACTAAAAAGTTGTTATTACTTTTAAAGTGTAAATCATTTAATGGTACTTGAAATTTGAAACATTTTTTGGAACTCGAAAATCTCAACTTATGTATTTCATAAAAACTCTGATTAATTTTACTTTCAGGAACGAACTTGTCAATAAGAACTTGACAAATTTTGCAAGACAGTTCGCGGAAAATTCCACCTTACCAGATAGTATCATGACTCCCCCAGTTCTTGAACGCGTAAATGATTCTATGGGACCAATATTTTTTCGTACTAGAACTGTGGCGAGAGTTCTTAAAGATCCGCTGGCCCAGATGGTATCCCCGCTATTATTCTGAAGAGGTGTTCTTCCACGCTAGCAAAACCACTGCGTAAGCTTTTCCATCTATCCTATTCTTCTGGGCTCGTTCCGAGTAGTTGGAAAACTGCATTTGTTGAGTCAATCCCAAAAAAAGGCGAATCTTCTTCTCCCACAAATTACCGACCGATAGCACTAACGCCCCTTCTTTCTAAGGTCATGGAAACGCTGATTAATTATCAGCTTAAGAAATATCTTGAGAAACGGAAGCTTCTTAATGACCGGCAATACGGCTTTCGTAGCAATAGGTCCACTGGTGATCTCATGGTTCATCTCACCGAACAGTGGAACAAATCTTTACATCGTTTTGGAGAAAGTAAGATTATTGCACTTGATATTTCAAAGGCATTTGATGAAGTCTGGCATCTTGCTCTCTTATCGAAAATGCGTGCTTTCGGTATCAATGAATTTCTTCTTCGTTGGATTAGAATTTTTTCTTTCGAACCGTTCAATACAAGTTGTTTTGGACGGATTCAAGTCTGAAACTCATAAAATAAATGCTGGTGTGCCCCATGGCTCCGTTTTGTCTCCGACCCTCTTCCTCATTTTTATAAATGATCTCCTGTCTGCCACTTCTAATCCAATACATTGTTTCGCTGCCGATAGCACTCAATTTTTCATATTCGTTTCCAGACTCACAACCCTTCTCTTCGGATGTGGAACTGCAACCGCAAAATATTATAAGCTCATTAAATTCCGACCCACACAGCATTGTACAATGGGGAATAAAAAATCGTGTGGAATTTAATGCTTCGAAAACGCAATGCTGTTTTGAATCGTTAAAGCGAGATAAACCTTCTTTGCCACTATCTATGAGGTGCACTTGCATCAACGAAACGGAAAATCTTGACATCCTCGGAATGTTCATCAGCAACCACCTTTTGTGGAGCGATCACATACGCGATGTTGCCAAAAATGCCACAAGATGTCTAGATTTTTTGAGACGTTGCAAGAAATGTTTCTCTCTGTCTGATCTGGCTAAAATCTACAAATCCTTTATACGTCCGAAACTTGAATAATTCTTATCTCTGGGCTGGTGCTTCAGTAACTTATTTAAGCCTCTTGAACAGTATTCAAAAAAGAGCTTTTAAAATGATTGGTGTCATTAACATCATCAACTCGTTTACGTCACTCGAACATCGATGCAAGGTTACTTACCTCACCCTTTTTTACCGTTATATTAACGGACTATGCTCTAGTGAAATAGCCAGTTGCATTCCTCCCCTTAAACAATTTAACCGTAATACCCGCGCTTCTAGATATGCCCATCAGTTTACCCTTGAGCCCAACTTCGGCCGTACTATGAAGTACAGAGATTCTTTTTTTAGCCGTACTACGCGAATGTGGAACGCCTTGCCACGCTCTATCTTTCCCTGTCATTGCAATGTTCAGTAATTTAAAATCAATGTACACCGACACCTCCTATCCAACCCTTCCCTCTTTTCCTAATGCTCACACTGTGTCTTTGGCATATTAAAGGTATACAAAACCCTTTTAGTGTTCGCTAATTATAAAAAAAAAAGTAGCAATTGGAGAACGTTCGTTGCATTAATTCTTGAGTCAGAATGATCTTTGTATGGGTGCAACAAAGATTCTTCCACAAAATATGTGTCTGAGCGAAGCACAATTTTTTTTTCAAATTTTTGAAAACGTTATGAAATTAACTGCTTTGGATCGTCTGCTACGGACACCTGAACGGTAGCGATGTTTTCCACAATTCGACTCACTTACACGGCAACATTGCACAACGAATATTTAGACACAAATTTCTGCACTAAATTTGTAATTGCCTATCTACTAGAATTAAGACCAAAAATTGTAGTTTACGCTCAAAAAGTTGCGGTCCGTAATTCGGTTTTGAAGATATAATTTGCAGACGTTGCTCGGCCGTGTTAATTATCATATTGAAGAAAGGGTGCGTTCACAATTGAAAAATTAAATTCAATGTTTTCAAGTTCCTATAAGAAAACCCGATACATATTTCTGTACTTTTTGTAAGTATAAAGTTTTTGGAACAGATTTCAAAATTAGGTATACATTTTTTGATTTCATTAAAAAAAAATCACATTTTTTCGCGGTGTCTGTCAAAATCACAGCTGATCAATTTTTTTCGTTAGACTGAAAGTTGAGCTTTGTTACTCTGTAAATTATTTATTTTCTGCACAATTCCATTTAATGTTTTGTGTAAAAGGGTTCCTTGTCAAATTTCAGAAGGAATAAGTAATAAAATAAAAGTTGAAAATGAAATGATCAAGTGAGTGGTCGTGTTCGGTTGTGTGGCAATAAGTAGTGAAGTTTAAAGCATTAAATTGACATGCCAAGTTTATAAACACAGTGAGAATTGAAGTTAACACCAAATCGAAAGACTTAAACAAAAAAACTTTCCAATTATACACGTTCTGTATCTATTTATTAAAGTTTTAAAATTTTCAATTTAAATTGGAAAAAAAAAAATATATATAATTGCGCGCTTTGTCATTGCCTCTCTCTCAAAACATCATAAAACATTTTTCTCTTGTGCCTATAATGCTCACTTTGTCTCGCCCATCGTCATCAACGCGAACCAAAACTAACAATTCACTCACTCCCTCTTCTCACTCCAATTCTCCGTCACCCATAATTAAACCTTCAACCAAAAATAAAGGAATGGTTACAATTAAAGTTTTGGAAGAACAATTGGCCTGCCTTTCAAAATCCCTGCAAAACATTATAGTCGATGAAATTGATAAAATGCGATCTGAATTTGTTATCAAAATTGAAGAAGTTAAGAATAGCTGGGAACAACGATTTGAGTCTATCAACAATTCTCTCTTCAACCTAGCTTCCCGCGTTGATAAAATTGAAAACGATACCAATTCTGAAACGCATTTGCATAGTGCTGAGATCTTGGCTCTTCGCAAACAAATAAACTTTTTGGAGAGAAAAGACGTTGCATGTGATGCTGTTCTTTCTTGTGTTCCTGTGCTGCCTGAAGAAAATCTCCCGCAAATCATCCATAACCTATGTACCACAATAAAATGCAATCCACCGTCATTAGTTAATGCTTTTCGGGCGAGAACAAAAAACGATAGCAAAAAAAAAATCCCCCCTAAACACCCCACCGTCGATTGTAATAAAATTCAACTCTACACATGATAGAAATTCTGTTCTCATTGCTGCTGCCAATTATCGCAAGGAGAACAACAAGGTGCTAAAGTTGAGTGACATTGGTATTGCTTCAAATGAAAACTGCTACCTGAATGAGAGTTTAACCAAACACTCCCGCTTTCTATTACAAAGTGCACTTAGTTTGAAGAGAAAAAAACAACTTTTTTCTGTATATACTAAATCGGGCATCGTATATGCAAAAACGACCGCCAACGGAAAAAGTTTTACTATTGAATGCCCCACTGATCTCCACTCCATTGCTGCTGGTGCTGCTATTACTCCTGTTCCTGCTGCAAGTCATAAATAAATTATTCTTGTTTATTAAATAATTGTTATTTTTTTTTTCTAATAATTGTTATTTTTTTTTTCTCTTCTTCTTCTCTTTCTTTCTCTTTTATTTTCTTTATACTCTCTTTTTATTTCTCTATCCACTCTTAAGTCTTTGGCATTATTTTTGTTTGTTATTAATATTTGATTTTTGATTAAATATGAGTGTTGTATTTCCTGATTACAGTGTGAATGAAAAATCAACGCACGCTATGATAAATGTTCTTTCTAATTATCGTGATGGTTTTAAAGTTTGTCATTTAAATGCTCGTAGTCTTAATCAGTATAAATTGGATTATTTAAAATATATATTTGCGGATTCTGGTGTCGATGTAGTTTGTGTTTGTGAGACATGGTTTAAGCATGATATTTCTGACATGCAGTATAATATACCTAATTATTTTATTTCTAGAAATGACAGAGTAACAAGTACATGGGGAGGTGGGATAGCAATTTACTGTAGATCTTCCCTTAAATGCAAAATTATATGCAGTTCGGTTGGTTTGGAAGTTGAGTTTTTGATTGCTGAAATCCACGATGGTTGCACAAAATGCTTGGTCGCCTGTGCATATGTTCCGAACCGAAGTTGTTCTCCTCAATCATTTTTTTCTGTTCTTTCACAATTCTCACATTTATATGAGCATGTAATAGTTCTTGGTGATTTCAATGCAGACTTGCTAAAAAATGATTCTCGAGCTTTCCAAATAAAAGATTTTGTCTCTTCTTTAGGACTTCAGATATTTAATACTACTTATCCAACGAGATTTGCAAAAGATACTACTCCCAGCCTTCTTGATTTGGTCATTTTATCTTGTCCATCGTCTGTTAGTCTTTTTGACCAGCTTTCACTTGACTCTATCTCTGATCATGATCTCCTGTTTTGTACATTCAATATTAATTTTAATCACACTATTGCCCCTCTATCATTCACTTTTAAAGATTTTCGGTCAATAAATGTAGATGCTCTCCATTACGCCGCCTTTACAGCCCCTTGGGATAAATGTCTTTTTACTCCTGACCCTGATTCCAAGCTGAACTGTTTCCAAGAAATACTTCTTGGATTATTTAACGATTATGTTCCAGTAAAAACGGTAAATGTCCGTAACAAAAGTTGTCCTTGGTTTACATCTGACGTTGTCGACACTATTAAAGTTCGCAACAAGTTTTATAGAAAATGGAAACATTTTCCATCTGATTCTAATTGGATGGCTTACAAGGCAGTAAGAAATCGTTGCACTGTGGTAATACGTAACTCCAAAAGAAATTATTATGCATCCAAACTAAATACAACCCTTCCCCCTAAAACTCTTTTGAGTAATTTGCGTCAGATTGGTATATCCGGTACAAGAAATGCTTCTAAGTGTGAAATTGATCCTAATGTGCTAAATAATAACTTTCTCGAAAATGATGACCAGGAGCTAAGTTTAAGTTTCTCTGAAACTATTAATTCACACATGCAAACGATACGGAGTTTTGAAATTGAATCGGTTAATGAGAATGATGTGATTAACTGTATTAGTTTTATCAAATCAAATGCTGTAGGTGAAGATGGTATACCACTTCGATTCATCAAACTAATTCTACCTTATATAACACCCAGCTTGACTCACATTATTAACCATTGTATTACAACGTCAACCTTTCCGAAGTCATGGAAAATAGCAAGAGTTGTGCCTGTTGCAAAAAAATCCAACCCAATGTCAGCTACTGATTTTAGACCTATAAGTATTTTACCATGTTTGTCGAAAGTCTTTGAAAGATTAATAGCCAAACAGATCCTTCAACACTTGTCTCATTACAACCTCCTCTATGCTGGACAGTCCGGTTTTAGATCTAACCACAGTTGTTCCACAGCCATGGTAAAAATATTGGACGATATAAGACAAGATTATGATAAGGGACATGTTACGCTTCTTTGTCTTCTTGATTTCTCAAAGGCTTTCGACAAAGTGAACCACAAGATTCTGTGTTTGAAATTGAAATATCTTTTTGGTTTCGGGAATTCTGCAGTGGCTCTACTTGAAAGTTATCTCTCTGACAGACTTCAGAGAGTTGTAACTAATGATGCTTGCTCAGATCTTTTACGTGTGAAACAGGGTGTTCCTCAAGGATCAATTCTAGGCCCAATTATCTTCTGTATGTTCATTAATGATTTACCATCTGTCTGCAAACATACTGCAGTTCACCTCTATGCTGACGACGTTCAATTGTATCTAGCTCGGCCAATTGACAACACAATTGATCTTGTAAGTAAATTAAATGAAGATCTACATGAAGTTTACTCTTGGTCTATAAAAAATGGTTTGCTACTAAATCCCAGAAAATCTCAAGTTATTCCAATTACTAAAAAGAAACTGGATCTTAATACTCTACCTGATGTTTTATTATCTGTAGACAAGCTAAACATTGTTCAAACTGTGACAAGTCTGGGATTTGTTCTGAATTCAAATCTATCAGGATACGACCATACAAATTCTGTTATAGGTAAAATATATGGATGTCTTCGGAAATTGTGGATGGCTGCAAGTTTTACTCCACAAGATACCAGACAAAGGCTTGTTAAAAGTCTTATCCTACCGCTTATTACTTACTCTGAAGTCGTTTACCCTAATTTAGATTCTTTATCCCAACGAAAACTTCAAGTTGCATTTAATGACTCGGTAAGATACATCCATGGGCTTCGTAGATATGACCATATTTCTCACTATGTGAAAAACTTTTTGGGAAGTACTTTAGACAACTATATTGATGCCAGAAATTGTATCTTCTTACATAATCTTATAAGTAGTAAGACTCCATCGTATTTATATGAAAAACTTAATTTTGCTCGTTCCCTTAGAACTTTTAGTCTAATTCCCTCACGCTATAACTATCTCAATTCATCCCGTCTATTTTTTATTCACGCCGTTAAATTATGGAATTCTTTACCAATAAGTATAAGATCTATCGCTACTGCCACTCGCTTCAAAAGTGCCATCTTTCTTCACTTCACTTCAACTTAATCTCAAAGCTACTCTTTCTTTTCTTTTTTCTCATTTATAAACTCTTCTTCTTCTTTTCAAACTCTTTTCCTACTGCTTTATTTTCTTTTTCTTCATTTTTAAAATCTCACACTTCTTTGCTTCTATCTCTAAAATAAAAACTCAGAATTTTGTAAATTTAAATTTAGTTCTAAGTTGGTGAATTTAAATTGAATACATAAATAACTAAATTAGTTCCTATTTATCTTATCTCTATGTACTACAAAAGATATTAATCTTAATGTACAAATGTTAATAATATGTATACAATAAATTGAAATTGAAATTGAAATTGAAATTGAAAATATTTCTCCACAAATTATAAGTCGTGATCGACTTGCCTAAAAGGCTTTTTACACCAAACACAAAACCGAGTTTTCGAAAACCTGAAAATCGTTCACACTGAATACTTACACGTTTTCGTTTGACATTTCAATTTTTGCAACATCGACTGTCCTCAATTTGTAAGTAAAAGTTTAGTCCTTCAATCATTATTTGTGAAAATAAAATACATTCTGATCAATTGAAATTGAATTTAATATACATATGTACATATAAAAAGAAAGCTGAACAAAATATGTATTTTCAAAATATTTTCGTTACACACTTTTGTGTCTTTAACAAATTCTCTTAACAGAGAAACCTTTTGTTGCTCTAATTTAAATACATTTTTCTCTTCCGTGTTCTGTAAATAAGATACAAAAACAAAATATTTCTTATTATAATAAATCTTTATAAATAATATTACTTATTACTTACCAAAGCTAAATTTTCTTTAAATTAAAAATGCAGTTGTGTTGTTTCAAAATGGCAAAGTGAAATATTTGTTTTGACAGCAGCCATCAGCTGTTTTGTTAACATTGTTTCGAAAGGTTTGTTCGTTAAGTTCATCTTTAAATTCCTACTAGTTTTCTGCATGTTTTTTTAAAACTGGTTAGTTGGTTACGAAAACTTGTAGCTTATAGCCTTTTTACACCAAACCCAAAACCGGGTTTTCGGCAAAAAGTTTTCGAAAACCCTTTTAAATTTGTTTGACACCGGCTGTCATATTTTGTATTGATGAAAAAATTTATGAGTAAAAAGTTTTGTTTTTCTCAAATTATTATTTATGAAAATAAAATGAATTATAATCAATTGAAATTGATTTTAATACATAAAAAGAAAGTTGAACAAAATATGAAGATTTTGTAAAATTTTTTTTATTTTCTCAAGTCTCTATCATAAAGAAAACGTCTTTTTCTTTTGCAAATCCTGGAACTTCGAAAGAAAAGAAAAGCTTTAATTGATACAATTGAAAATCGTAATCGACAAAGAAATATGTGGACAAAGGTTAGCTTGTTATAACAATTCAATTAATAGGAAGCTATGTATATATCTAAATATTTTATGCAGGTACGTACCAGCGCTTTTTGGGAACGTGAAATGTTAGTAAACGATGATGAGTATATTTCAAAAAAAAATGTCAGAACGAGCCGCAGAACTTTCGATATACTCTGCAATGAACTAAAGGATCTGGAAATGCAAGATACAAACTTTAGCCTTATGTTGGTACTTATCAAGTTGATTTTCAGGAAGACAAAGATCTATACGAGCTCCAAAAGAACGAATGGCATCTCGTCATTGAGTGGTTTAACAAACTTTTCGATACGAACATATAAGAACTCCCAGTATTCTTAAAGTGCAAACATTCTTCTAAGGATTTTTTTTGCCGTCGACACCTTAAAGTTGATAATTCAGACAAATTCGTAACACTAGCTCGTCTCGAAGAAGAGTTTCAACTGAAGTTCTGGGGACGGGTGGAATGGGCTCACAACATGAACCAACAAGAACTACAAGCTAGCTTGGATGCAGCTATCCTCTTTGTTCACTTCAACCGGTCCGAACAATTCACTAAGGAGAAGCTAATTGTCTAGAAAATATATCATAGAATCAACAACAAGCAAAATTGTTACAATAAAAATTCATTTTATTTAAAACATTTTCTTCTTCTTTCACAACAAATTCAATCCAAAATACTGAGCTTATGACTATTGCTTCCGTTGGCCAAATGTGCCTTCAGAATCGCCATGTATTGTGGCCGTCCAAGCAGCTTATAGGCGGGGTTGAGAAGATTCTGAACGATTTCGTGTTGATTCTGAACGATTTCCTTATGGCCGGAGCAAAAAAGGTCAATTCCAAGTTGCAGATTCGTACCAAAATCACACTCGCCTGGCTTGTCCAAAGCACTGAGGATCTTCTTGATGTTGGCATCGCTGTCCATCAAGGGGCGATAGCCCATTGTTGTGGTTTTATTCACTGGAACAACGATTCCCACATTGTGCAATGTTTTGGCGCAAATTTTCCTAGCTCTCTGCGACTTAGCCTCCACCAGAGATTTTCTTTCATACTTATTCTTCTCCACAAATGAACTTATCGCCTTTCTCATATCTCCCAAACGCTTGTGATTGAACGGAGTTAACGGAAAGTTTTTCTCCAGGTAGTAAGCGAAAGCGTCGAACATATTTGTGGCGACGAGTTCGAAGACGCATCACTTGAAAACGTCATTAAGAACTATGAGCAAGTTTTCCTCGTCCTTGGGGGGGGTCGTCACGCCAGTAGCTATAGTGAATTCCGGTTCCTCACTTAACAAAGAGCGTTTGAAACTCTGGAGGATAATAATTTTATTTTTTAAGGAAATTGTATAAATAATATTACTTAACACGACCAAATTTATTTTAAAATGAAATAATATTTGTTTTGATAGCAGCCATCAGCTGTTTTGTTTACATTAATTTGAGCGCTGAATGTTTGGAAAGGTTTGTTTGCTTAGTTCAACTTTGAATTGCAACTAGTTTTCGAGAGGTTTTATATAAAACTTGTAATAATTAAATAACAATAAAAAACAAAAACGAACAAATGTTATTTGATAATTTTGTATTTTTTATTTATTTATTTTACTTTGTTATCTTTTAATATCACAATATTAGTTTATTATTTGTTTTTATATAAATATGTAACGCGACGCGTTTCGGACTATATGTCCATCATCGGGCGTAGAAGGGGGAACTGATTGCCATTCATTATGTAATCCTGTTGTCTCGTCTATTGTTTATTTTAATTTTAAATTGTTGTTATGACTTTGTGTATTAATTGGTAGTTATATGTGTTTGTCTCTTTTTATCTATTGTTTTTGTTTTTATAATTTATAGCTGTGTCATATATTATGTTTCCTTTAATTGTTAATTTGTCGTTTAAAATATTGTCTCGTTCTGTTTTACTTGCCATATAAATCTCTGTAAAAAAAATACATCTCAATTAATTACACTAACATACTCCCACATATACTCCACAACGAACTTAACATTCCATTTCCTCATCCACCAATCCTCATTTCTTATTTCGTAACGCAGCATTTTTTTTGGATAGGCGCTCATCTGGTTGATTAAGTCTTTAATGTACTGTTTAGGAAGACCTGTTTCTATGTATAAAGCATAGCTTGGAGTTTTCAGAGGCAGGTTAAAAACCCCCAACTTGAGCAGCATAGCAAAGTGTAGTCTTCACAATAACGTCAAAAATTTTGTATTTCGCAGAGAGTGGGACTCGTTTGTTTGAGAAAACATTTTTCATGATATATTTAGC
The DNA here is from genome assembly GCA_920104205.1 of Eupeodes latifasciatus. NCBI lineage: Eukaryota > Metazoa > Arthropoda > Insecta > Diptera > Syrphidae > Eupeodes > Eupeodes latifasciatus. The sequence goes on from OV049924.1 coordinate 78,508,337, forward strand.
ATACTTTGACAACTATTGGTTTTCTCAACTAAATGTTCGTTAAAGTCCATCTTCGTATTAAGTTTCACTCCTAAGTATTTATATTCGTTAACCACTTCCAGGAGGTTACCATTGAAGTACCAATTATAACGAATCTGACTCCTAGAAGATCTGGAAAATACCATGATCTTGGATTTATCAGTGTTTATAAGAAGATCCCAACTGCAGCAATATTCTGATAGACGATTTATCATCAGTGACTCTGAAAGTAAAACCAAATTGTCGGCATACAACAGTACATTTATTGGTCTAAAAAAAAATAAGCTTTTATCTCCAGATTTTTTCAAATTCATTTTAAACTTTGATATTATTATTTTAATTGAAACTTTTCTTGAAGATGGTAAAGAATCACTATTTTCTAATTATTTTAAAGAATTTTCTGTCAAATTCATTCCAGCTACTAGAAGAAGTATTTTTGGTAGAGCGAGCGGTGGCTTTTTAATCGCAACTAAATTTACCTAATTTAAACAATTTTGTAAAAATTACACCAATAGGTATGAAAACTGTTATAGAACTAAACCATAGGCATGAACCATATTACATTATTCCCACCTATCTTAATTGCAATAATTGGTTGAGTGAATTTACAGAATTACAAATTTTTATTAATGAAAACGAATTACAAAATATCTTAATACTAGGCGATCTGAATGGAAGGATCGGAAATTTTCAGAACCCAGCTTCACTGGTACAAAATGTATCTCATGTGTTCGAAGGTGTAAGGAAATCTATGGATGAAGTAATTAATAGATGCGGGAAGCAACTTCTTGAATTTATTGATGACTTTGGTTTCATGGTATTAAATGGAGTAACTAAAGCAGACAAAAATGGCGAACTCACTTTCGTATCGGGTCAAGGCAGCTCAGTAATCGATTATTGTTTCACCAGAGGAAACTGGCTAAGTATTATCAGTGACTTCGAGGTTCAATCTGCGAATTACTCTGGTCATATGCCAACAGTAACTTCCCTCATATTGCCAGGGGTGATGGTAGGGACAAATAACGCAATTAGGAGCATAAGGTGGGTTGAAAATTGCGCGGAAGAGTATAGACGAAGACTTGATGCTCAGTTAAACTACCTGCCCGAACAAGAAAATTCGAGTAATGACCAGGCTAGTGAAAATATTTTAGATATTGTATGTCAAGCATCTTGTATGAGAAAAAAACCTCAAGGTGGTAACATATTCGTGGCTGAATGGTTTGATTGGGAATGCATGAAACTTCGCAAAAAGTGTTTCGCTCTTCTTAACCTTTTTAAGAAGAACAATTCCGTGTTTTTTAAAACACTTTACTTAGAGGCGAACAAACAATATAAACAGATTTTAGTTAAAAAACGGAAACTTTATTTCAGTGGTGTAGCAACCGGGCTCTCATCATGTAAGGACTCAAAAACATTTTGGTCAAAGGTGAGGTTGTAAGGTGGCTGTAAAAATGTGGCATCTTCGGTGCTGGCAGTTGAAAAACTTGCTGATCACTTCAAAGTTCTTCTGAATCCGTCATCGGTTCACCAAACGTTTGAATATGCTCTACCGTTAGTGAAAATCCCGGAACTTGATGGGCCAATTTCAATGAAAGAATTGCAAGACACTTTGAAATCAATGAAAAATAAAAAGTCTGCGGGAATTGACGGTATTCCCGTTGAATTTTACAAAAACTCGTCTGTATATTTTTTGGTTCATATTAATTTATTCTTTAACAGGCTTCTCGAGGAAGAATCTATTCCGAAATCTTTTTTAAGAGCATGGATTTGCGCAATATTTAAAAAAGGTGATCCCCAGCGCCCAGACAACTACAGGGGCATATCGATTTTACCGTGCCTTCGGAAAATATTCACCCATCTTCTATACCATAGGTTGGCGAAATGGGTTGAAGAGAATCATCTTCTTTTTATTTTCCAAGCCGGTTTTCGATCGGGTTTATCAACAGTTGACCATATATTTGCACTCACTACTATAGTCAAAATGTTTTTAGAGAACAAAAAAAACTTTAGGTTTTTTTTTGTCGATTTAAAAGCGGCCTTTGATACGGTTAACAGGAGTTCTTTAATTTATAAAATGTCTACCCTAGGCTTATCAACAAAATTTCTCAACTTATATAAGCTTCTTATAACCGATACATCTGCTGCTGTATGGAATGGAAGTAGAATGTCTAATTTCTTCAATACAAGTGCTGGTGTCCCACAAGGTTGTGGATTAAGTCCATTAATGTTTGCACTATATATTGATGACGTATCGAAAGATTTCCCTGGTTGTGTTAAGGTTGGTGAAACATTAATAAAAATGCTCCTATACGCGGATGACATTGAACTATTGGCTGATAATCCCATAGCTTTGCAGTTACAAATAAACAAGCTCAAGCGTTTTTGTGATTTATGGGATTTAAGTATAAATGTTGCAAAGTGGAAAATCATGGTTTTCGAAGAACAACTTCCCAAGAGAAATGGTTTTTGGAACGCGAACCAATAGAAATAGTAAATCAGTTCAAATACTTAGGTTTCTTGATAACTCGTAACCTTGATTTTCGCACACATGTAAAAGAAAAATGCACTGCAGCCAAAACAGCCATAAATCTTATGTGGAGTAATTTCTTCTGCAACAGGTATGTGGATGCAACTGCTAAATTTAGAGTGTTTGATGCAACCATTAAAACATGCTGTGTTATGCAAATCAAGTGTTTGGCTATCAAAACTTAGAAGAATTTGAAGTAATTCAACGCTTATTTTTCAAGCACATCTTTAAACTGGATAATTCAACACCTACATATGCAATCCATACTGAATCCGGTATGCCACAAGTATTTTAAAAAAATCTTAAATCAAATGCTGATTATATAATAAATGTTATGAAAATGCCTGACTCAAATCTTCAAAAACAGATATTAAAATACGCACTTAGACGTCAAATATCGCCTTTCAAAGAATGGAATGATCTAGCTTTTAGACACAGCGTAGACTTCGATCTCAATAATACGGCCCATACCAATTGGCAGGACTTATTCTATAGCTGTATAGGAAAAATAGATGATTCCTAGTATTTGCAATGTCTGAATAGAGCACAAACATCGACAACTAGGCTTATATATAAAGAATTAAACCACACACTTTTTATTAGAAATTATTTTAACGAAAAACTCACTCTTAATCAAATGAGTGTTATCTTTAAAGCAAGGACTGAAATGCTCTGTTTAAATTATAGACCTCATAGAACTGACCTTCGCCCGATATGTAGTTTGCGCAACCGCAATGAAACCGAAAACGTGTATCATTTTCTTGCTGTGTGCCCAATCTCACGAGAAATCCGCAGGCTTTACTTCTCAAAGAGTTTCCTTACATTTGAAGATACAAAGGATCTTTTAAATGGTTGCTCAGGTTGGAATATTCTTTGTCGCTGTGTGAATCATGCCTTAGGTTAATTTTAAATTATTTTGAATGATGATTAAATAAAATGTTAATCTCTTTTTCTGTTAAAACATGTTCTTCACTTTTTTATTTTTTTTTGTATTTATGTATGTAAAATTTATTAAATTTGATATTATATTTTAATACTTATATATTTTTGTAAATGTTATATTATTTTTTTATATGTATTTATTACTTTAACCTTTTCTTTCTCTTTACTAAAAACTCGTAATAAGTCAATTAGGCAGACGGCAAAATTTTTGTCAAGCTTTATAATTCTTATATCAACAAAATGTAAACAATTAGCGAGAAATAAAGAATGTATTAATAATAATAATAATTTACTGACATTCCAGCGATCCGAATTCCACCAGGAAGGAAATTCACTATGTCATTGATGAAAAGTGAAAACAAAAGGGCACTGAGGAGACATCCTTGTTTGACATCATTGTCTGTTGGAAACCATTTTGAATAAACTGACCCATCCCAGACAGATGCTTGAGAGTCAAAATACATTTCTTTTATAACATGGATAAATTTAGTTGAAATACCTATTTGCGAGAGCTTATAGAAGAGAGCATTACGATTCACCAAGTCAAAAGCTGATTTAAAATCTACAAAGAATGCGTAGACCTTCTTGTTCCTGGCTATTAACATAATTAAAATAAACCAAAATTCAAATGAAAACACTTTCTAGTGCAATGATGATTGATTTAAGAAAAGTTCCACTAATTTCAAAAGTTAATATTTTTGAAGTTAATAAAACCTCGAAGAAATGTTTTTAACTAGTTGTTCAAAGTATTTATGGTTTTGCATAAAGGGTTTATTAAAGACAAACTAGCTGATGATTAAAATCTATAATCAACTTAAATAACCCTCTAAAGTTTGTAAATAATTTAAAATGTTGATGATGCTTAAACCATAATTGATTTCTGAAAATGACATTTTATTAAAAACCAAACGAGCAAAAATTCTCAGAAATTTTTTATCCACAATAACAATAACAATACGAATGTAATATCTATCAAAAAAATGATATTCAACTTTAGTTGCTGTGGTTGTTATAGTTGTTGATAAATCAAATAGATAAACAATTTCAAAGCAATCTAAATGCCAAAATCTGGTTGTCAATCTTTCAGCGAAATCATTTCTTCAATGCCCATAAAGATCGCACTCTCCCTTCTTCGTTTTTCTTCTTTTTCCTTGAAACTTTTATAATCTATTCGATTTGATTCGAATCGATTCGAATCAAATCAAATCGAATCGAACAGAAAACATTGGCTGCATTTGAAATGATGTTGTATACTTCTCTGGCTATCCATGGGCAATAATATCAAAACGTAGTGAATATAGAAGGTATAGATATGTGGCATATATCTAGAATAGAAGCCAAAAGCAAAAAGTTAAATGCTAACCAATTATCTTAAAAGGAGAACGACTATTGGACTATAAGACTAGTGTCCATCGATCAATAGCCAGTATATAGCATAGCAAAGGCAATCTCTACAGTGGAAGTTTATTGCAATCCAATGGATGATGGAACCAACAACGACAAACAACAACGGTGGTGGTGATCTTCCATCCGTCCCCAACCTATGTCTTTATGGTTTCTCTTCTAATGTACTGATCGTGGATGCGAATAAAGCAAAAGAACGAATCCCTGATAGACTGAGTGTCTCTTGCGCTTGATGCTGTACGAAGTTCCATCAGAAAACTGTCAGCGATCGAAACTGTTTGCTTCTCCATCGTCGTCGTTGGAATTGGAAGTTATCTAGGTATTTGAGTTCCATAAATTCCACCCTCTTCTCGAATATGGACTGCCATACAATGTCTAACTGGTTAAAGAAATACTTTGCGTCCTTCAGCTTCAGAGTCAGCATCGGCTTTAGGGCTGAGATGTTATTGGATGGGATGGGCAATCAACACAACTTTCTGACTCTGACTTTAGTGTGTTTTGTCAGTTAAAAAGCCATCTCTGTCGCATCTTGATAGATTCTTTGAAAACGCTCTGAGTATCTATATTTCAAAAGAATTTAGACTTTTTCAATATCCAGTTTCTATCGAGCTCTAAAGTGGGTTGGATGTGGCATGTGGACACTTGGACAGCAATTATATCAAAATAATTTGTATTATAAACGACATATTCTTAGATCAGAGGCTGTTCACTTTATGGATCGATCGGTTAAAGGTGTTCAGCTAAACTTCCATTGAAATTCTTCCATCAACATTAGCTGATGGATTTCAATTCAATTCATTAGGTTGCTGAACCTCTCGCAATACACAACACAACGCAATCAATCAATCATTATTCATTCCAATCAGAATTTATTTCGACTTAATTATCAAACCAATAAGAATAATTCGCTGCTCCAAGTACCTTACCTACGTATAATTAACCCCATCGATCGGCATGATCAACCCCACTCCGTCAGCGATCGCTTTTGCATAATGAGCCTCACAGTTTCAATTACCTACACAATGAAAAAGAATTGATGATGGTTTTCGCCCATCCGGAAGTTCTCAGGCAATCAATTGGTTATGTCTTGTGATTACTTAATCAGATGGTGGTTCTCACTCCTCGCACCTAAACGGAAGAGGAAGCCATTTTTGGCACGTGACGCTTTCAGCAGGTTAATTAATGCACAAACGCTTGCCCGCCCTAAGAACGTTACTCTATCTATCTACTTATAAACATCACAGGGCGCAGGTCACACGTGCCAATTAATTATGTGTGTCCTATCGTATATATGTAGGTACCATCAGGGAAAAGGTATAAACAGCCAGGTAGGTAAGGTACTAATTGCCCGTTAGTCGTAGACAACGATCTACGTGCGATCGGCTTGCGTGTGGGTCACAAACTCACTCACTCACTTGTAGTCGTCAGTCGGTGAGGAGTCGCAGTCTTCCTTTGCTTCGGTTTGGTTCGGAACAACATAATTCCTGGTGAATTGTCAATTAGTGCGACACGATAGCTAAACCTGCTGTGAGTTGCAATTTTATGAGGCTTCCCATTGCCATTCTCATTCCCATTCTCAGCACAAATGTTAACGAAAACACAATCGACCGACTGATGGTTTTGACTTTGCCTGTTGACTGTTGACTAAAAGGCCAATCAACGATGTTGACAGGCTAACGGTAGATGGTTTGATGCGTATGACAGTAGCAACTGATTTCTATTGTTTACACCGTTCGTCCGGTCTTCCTTCCGTTTTTGGCTTCCACCAAGTGAACGGTGATGGTGATGGCAATGGTGATATGTGTTCCAGGCCTATGTTAAATGGTGTCAGCTGTAAGGAAATGTTGATAGCTGGCTGCAGGTGGAATGATAATCAAGCACTCTTGGCCTGATAAGGTGTGCTATGAAATTTTGTTGTTGTTTTATTGAATGTGTCTGATGATTTTTTTATCGAAAATATAAAACAAAAATACCTACAAAATAAACATGGCACTGCTTAGTGCCCCTGCCCAGTCCAGTCCAGTCCACACCAAGCACCAAGCTACTGACAGAATCCCCAACGATCATCATCATCATTGGGTTAGTTGGTTGAGATAGTCTTGCTGATTCTGTCTGAATCATTACCTTTGGGCTGTCTGCCTGCCTGGCTGATCTTCGTCATCATCTCATCATTGCACCGTATATACCAGACGACCATCGAACAAGACCCAAGACTGCAACAATCCATCCATCCATCGGTCCATAACGATCGTCAGTCTTCCGTCGTCGTCGTCGTCGCGCAGAACATCCGAATCCGAACGTATAAACTATCACGCAGTGCGTCTTATATTTAGTTATATAGCTTAGGTTAGGTTCGTTTGGATGTGGACGGGGCGATGCGATGGCTTCGCAGCTAATGTGTTATTCATGAGCCTGCCAGTGGGTAAAAAAAAACAGGATAGGAATTTTAGTAACTTATTCTTATATAGCGACAGATAATGCACTCATATAGCCGAGCCGTGGTTCCGTGCTCGATGGATGGTGATGGTGATGGTGATCCTCTGTGTGTCTTTTTGGAAAGTTCTAAAGCTATGTATACCTGAGGAGGTTGACTTTCTTTAGCTTTGGGAGAGTCGTTGGGGGAGATGACGAAGAGATGTAGTGGTGGTTGTGTGTGCAAAGCCATTATCGTCATCAGAAGTATAGTATAGCAGGACCTATGTATATATCGTATAGTCTAGTGAGACTGAGGCTTGAGTTGAGCCTGAGATGATGACAAAAAGAAATCAGATGGAGTTCCCTTCCTTATACTCGTAGTTCGCATCGCATATTGCAATGTTGAGCGTTGAGCGTTGTTTTTATCGTTTTCGCGTCCTCGTCCTCGTCATCATGATGATGATCATCATCATCGTCATCATTATTGTAGCTCTTTTCGTCCATTTCGCGACTTTAGGCCGATGCTATGTTATAAGACAACAACGACGAAGGTATAAGATGACATTGTCTTCGTCATTGTCTCTTGGAACATTGATTGCCCCTACGAATCTGCGAGATCTTTTCAGATCTGATGATGGCCCAAGTTAACTAACAATCAATGTGACTGCTAAGACTTTTGTGAGTACTCGCTCGCTTGCTCGCCCATCTCATCTTTGATAGTATAGTACGAATATTTTGTTTGACTTTGATTTTGGCTCTGACTGTGAACAAAATGCGTCCTGTTCATCACGGTTATATGGAAGGTATAACATCCCTAAACTTCTGATGGCTTCAAAGAGAAGGCAATAAAATAAATTTGTTGTTGTTATGTTTTTATTTGTTCCTTTTAGTTTAATTTGTTTTTGTTTTATTTTTGTGCGTTTGTTCATATCTATGTCCTGTCCATCTATCTATCTACTCATATAGGTCCTCAGGTCCTCAGGTCCTCAATCGATCAATTTGATTAAAAACAAAAAAAAAGAAATCAAAATAAATGCAAGAAAATTCCAAAAGTTTATTGAACGAGAGTTTCAAATTCTTGATAATAGAAATGGTTTATGGGTTTGCACTGTGGGCTTTTGGTTGTTGGTGATTTTTTTTGCAGGGCTTTGCCTTTGGAAACAGATTAAACAACAAGAATTTAGGAATTTCTTGATTTCAAGTATTGGAAGAATTTTTATCTTAAAGTATAGGCACACTTTAAAACTAAAGTTAGAGGTTGGATAACAGTTTAAAATAAAAAAAAAATCGAATTTAACGCCTTTAGTTTTATTGTCGATATACATATGTACTCAAAATTGTTTAAACTTTTTCTATTCATACAAAAACATTGATCATGCTTCTTAAAATATAACTTAGAAATATATTAAGAATTTATTTTGTTACTACAACTTTTTTTAACACCTTACAGATCAGAAGAATTAAAGGGAGGCCCAAAATTAACGCAAGATTTGATTTTGCCGCCATTTGTGCAGTGAAGTGTTGGCAACCCTGAAAAAAAGCAATTTGACAGCTAACAGTATAGGGTTATTAAAAATGGAGCGTTACACGATAGAACAACGTGTCTTCATTATTAAAGAATATTTCAAAAATAGTGAAAGCTTGGCGGCTGATTTTTCGAGCAAAATTATCCTAAGCGATGAAGAACATTTTCATCTTGATGGCTTTGTCAATCGCCAAAATTGCCGCATTTGGGGTTCGGAGAACCCACATGTGATTGTCGAAAAACAAATGCATCCACAACGCGTGACTGTATGGTGTGGATTTTGGGCTGGAGGCATAATTGGGCCATATTTTTTTGAAAATGATGCTGGTCAAGCAGGACTGTTACTGGTGCTCGATATCGCGACATGATTACACAGTTCTTTCTGCCAAAATTGGATGATATTGATGTGTCCAATATGTGGTTTCAACAAGACGGTGCCACATGTCATACAGCCCGTGAAACAATTCAATTACTGCATGAGACATTTCCAGGTCGTGTACTCTCTCGTTTCGGTGATCAAAATTGGCCTCCTAGATCGTGTGATTTAACACCATTAGACTTCTTTTTATGGGGTTATTTGAAATCACAAGTCTATGTCAACAAGCCCACAACCACCCGTGCATTAAAGGAGGAGATTCAACGCTGCATCAACGAAATTCAGCCACATTTATGCAGAATGGTCATGGAAAATTTCAACAAAAGAGTGCGCATGTGCATGCAAAGCCGTGGAGGCCATTTGTCCGATGTGTTATTCCATACATAACCCTATGCTATGTACTTTACGAGTCAATAAAAATATAACTATCAAAAGACTAAAAACGGCGTTTTCTATTTAATTCAAATCTTGCGTTAATTTTGGGACACCCTTTATTTTTAATGTTTGTGGTTAAGAAATAATTAAGAATTTAATATTTTTACTTCTATTATTTAATATTAGTATATTTTTATTGAATTAAACGCAGAAATAAAATATCTGTTGAGGCTGATCGTTATTTTGCATTTACATTTGTTCATAAACAAATTGAAAAACGATTCAGCACCAATTCTTAATTCCAAATTTCTCCATGAAAATACTGGGCGAAAATTAAGTTTTTTTTCTGTCACACAAACAAATGAATATTTTATTGAATTCGAATCTTGTCTTAACATTTCAATATTATAAGGTTGAATATTTAAAAATGTTAAAAACAACTAAAACTGGGGTTTTTAAGGCAAAGTTAAAATACAATATATTCCCCAACAAAAAATTGTATGATGATTTTGCAATCCAAGAACCTTCTTCTTCTAGATACAATTTCAATCATTTTAGTATCTTACTTAGTTTTGAAAATTCTCATAAGTTATAGTCCCTTATAACGAAAAGCGAATCGAGTGTTCCACTGAAACCGAAAGTTTTTGAAATCACTCATTTCGTGAATACCATTTCAATATTCACTTCCAAAGCGTATATTTTTGGAAAAAGAGATGTTAACTCATTTGAACGTTGAAATTTACCCATCTTAATTTTTCTCTACATATATTGTATTTCTCAAACGTCCGCTTTAAGTCGAACGTTCGATTCGCTTCTCGTAATAAGGGCCATAAGCCTTCATTTGGACTCTGTACGAAGTTTTGAAAAACCTTGAATTTAATGTTTTCATGCTTTTGAAAAATAAACTAGTTGCTAAAATTTTGAAAATATTTAGCTTTTTTCAACATAGTTTTTATAAATCTTTTCAAAATCTTGATGTTGTAGCCTTGTACAGAGAAAAGATTCTTTACAAAAACATACATATATTACACATTCAAATCTACCTGTCAAAAACCATTTTGGTTCAGCGTTTCTTTAAGATTTTTGTTAGACGATCGAATCTATAACAACTTTCGTATGAAGATTTTTCGAAAATTGGATGAAATACTAAAAATTTTTCAACTGTATAATTATGGAAAAGCATCACGAATTTGATTGGAAAAAAAAACTACATAATTATTAATTTAGATAGAGTCAATAAGCCTTACATGAGTTTTTTTTTTCGAATTTCAAAAACCTGACTTGGAAGAGTGACTTTTAGAGTCACATTTAGTTAAATTAAAATATTCAAAATCCATCGAAAAAGTAATTTCAAAGTTCGTCTTAGTAGTACTTAATAAAAGTGTAATAACGGCGGTTTTCATCAGTCGGTTTTATTGTATTTTGTAAAAGTAAAATAACGCCAAATCCCAATTAAAAAATAAAGTTTCCGCAATATAATGCCAAGTAAGAGATTGCCCTTAAATAAGGTGAAATAAATTAAAATAAATTAGTTTTCTTTCACTTTAAACAGTATATGCGTACCCCGAGTCCTATAGAGTGCCCAAGCAAGGGGTTGCATACCTCACTATTTATACTCACCGTAAAAATAACTCGGTCTTGTTTCTCAAAACACTTTGACTAAGTACCACAAATAAAGAAATCTGATGATCGGTTGGAATCCGTGAAACATATATAATTCCAGCCTTGTTGTAGCATAATCAAGTTGTTGTTGTATTTAAACCCATATACATATTGGGTTTTGTCATCCAAAAATATTCGGTTATCATTGAACGGTAGCGATCCCCATTCACAGTAACGTGCCGGTCTTGATCATCACGGAAGAAGTACGGCCCTATGACGCCGCAGGCCCATAAACCACACCAAACCGTAATTTGTGCGGGATACAATTATGACTCATGGACTGGACACGTGTGGATTGCTGCCTGACCAATATCGCATATTTTGTTTATTGACGAAGTTATTCAACCAGAAATGAGCCTCATCGCTGAAGATGATTTTTCGATGAAAATCCGAATAATTTTCAAGTTGTTGTTAAGCCCAATTCACGAACATACGACGCTTCTGGTGGTCAAGCGGCTTCAGTTTAATCTTGTAAGGATGTAAGCCAAGATCTTTTCGCAAAAGTTGCCACAACGACGTCACAGAGATGCCCAACGCTTGAGAACGCCGTGAGAGAGACACATTTGGGCTTTCTGCAACTGGAGCCTCATCGGCAGCAATATTCTCGACCCTACGAGCACTTCTTTGACTCACTGGCACGGGAACATTTTGTACTGTGCCTGTGGATTCGTTGCTGGCTCGTATACTTTTCCATCATGAAATGGAAAACCTTACTGAAGAGAAATGTCAAAAGAACGGCAAGGAATATGGCGTCATTTGCTGTCCCTGTCGCTCTACTTTTATAGCGTCTTTGTTGAAAAACCCTGTACTTTGGCATGTGTCAACTCCTCAAACTTGGCCTTATTTAGATATTTAGCTTTCTTTTGTAAAGTGCAACCAGGTCAATTTTTGAAAGTTGGTCTTTTTTCAAATTTTTATTTTTCTTTCATAAAACTTTTTTCTAGTGCCGTAAAATAAGCACTAGAAAAAAGTTTGATGAAAGAAAAATACAAATTTGATTTAATTTCACTTCGCAAAGAGAATTAAGACCAAATATCATTCCACTTGATGAAATATCGACTGTTCTTTTAAGAAAGATTGAATTTGAGATGTGAGCGCGAGGTAAGGCTCAAATTCAACATTTTTTCAGGGTTCTGGTTTAGAGATTTAGTTTATATTAAGTTTAAACGTAAAATAATGTCAAATAAAGTTTATTTTGAAGCTTTTTAAAAATTCACACAAAAAACACTCTGCTACAAAAATACAAAAATGAATTGCTTTTGGAGTGACCCATTAGGAGTTGTAAATAATTAGTTATGACTATGAAAATTAATGTATGGTACTTTCTTATACTGCAAAAATCTCACGATATTCCTTAAGATTAGAATTACATTTGGTTCCACGTTTACAAATTTTAATTTTTTTTTTCCAACGTTAAGTATAACTTTTTTGAATTGAATATATAAAGTGCACGTTTTGAAGACCGCTTTAGGCATTTTTTCTTTTTAATTATATTTACATTTCTTTTTCTTGTTGTAACTATATAAAAATCAACGGAGAAGGTTTTCACGCCTTACAACGTCTCAAAAGTGCTTTAGTTTTGCAATCTGTGACTTTCATGATTTCATGTGATTTTTGGTACGAGTAATGGAATGTTTTCATGTGTGTTTATTAAAAAATAAAAGATTTAAAATAACAGTATAGTATTTAAAACAAAACCTCTTATTAGAGATCCCCTTCAAGAAACCAATCTTAAGAGTGGAAGTTCGATTTGTCGAATTAAAATTTTTCACAATTCTCAACATTTCAAGGTCTCTAGAATATAAATAAACATCATCTCAAGAATCAGCAGAGATATCGACTTTAAATAAATTTTGTTTAGCAGACATTGAGTTTTGCAAACATTGAGTTTTGCAAAAAGGACTTTCAAAAAAAATTCTGTGGGCAGTTTTTTTTACAAAAGCAACTTAAACAAACAAAGTGAAAATTTGGTTGACCCCAAATATTTCAGGAACCAATTATGCTATCGAATTCATTTAAATGTAATTTTACTAAGTATGGGTAGAAAATCATCCATTCAAATCAATTGAGTGATGCAGTTTTTATGGGCGGAGCATTTTGCTAAAATGATTTTTCAAACAGAACTGATGATATCCATGTTCATTAACTTATATGGTCTATAAACTAGGTAGTAATCAACTGCCTTGACTTCTATTGTATACATTTGTTTACCGACGTTGATGTTCTCATAGTGTTTGAAAGTCTAAAGCACCCGTGGCATGATGGTTAATGCGTAGGACCGTCATGCCAAAGTTCTTGGGTTCAATGCCTGCCTAAAAGCTGCTGCTGTAAGTAAAAGTGTTGCCGAAGATCGGAATGTGTCGATTTCTCGTCGTTCTCAGGAATTAAGACTGTTTAACGGCACATTATGGCGTATTTTCCATTTGGATCTACACCTACATCCATATAAAGTCCAGCTCACAAAACAACTGAAACCAGCTGACCGTTAACAACGTCGTAAATACATATGTCGAATGGGTGCTTGAAAAATAGGCGGTGGACGGCGATTTTTCGAACGAAATTTTCTTCAGTGACGGAGCACATTTCTCTCTCGGTGGTTATGTTAAAAAACAAAATTGTCGTATTTGGGGTTCTGAGAATCCTTAACTAATTGCAGATAGGCAATTACATTCACAAAAAGTCTCTGTTTGGTGTACTCTCAGGTCTGGAGGTATAATTGGACCTTACTTCTTCGTCAATTCGGAGCGTTATGGTCATATGATAACCGACTTTTTTGCCTGCTATTGAAGAATACGATTTTCAATAAGACGGTGCCAGATGCCTTACAACTCGAGCCAAGGGCGGATCCAGACTTTTAATAACTGGGGGTCACAAACTTAGATGAGTTTTTACTCACCGCTTAAAAATGTTCTTTAATGTTTTGTAAAGGAGGCTAACAAAACTTAAATAACATAATGTGTATGTATCTTAACCTTACATTATTTACAGATTTCAATAGCTAAAGTGGTAACTTTAGTTTTCAAATTATTTTAGAACACTGTTGTCCAGCATGGTATGGTGTAACTATTTAATTTGGATGACTCCCTACTCCCTATGAAACCATTCCAAGATTCTAATAGTTTTCTAAATATGCCATATTTAAGAGCTAAAACACAATAGTTTAGAGGGTTTTTGGTGCATTTCACTTTTCTTGTATCCATTTCTATAAATGCGAAGAACACTACAAAAATTCAAAAGAGACAATCTGATATGAAGAACTGTCGGGCTTTTTTTTACCAGATCATCTGCATACAGTAAAACTTTAATCAAACATTCGCCAAATATTACTCCTCCCGGTAGGATTTCACAAACCGCATCAATATAAAGTGCAAACAAAATGGGATTTAGAATACATCCTTGGGGAAATCCCGCCACTGTCTCAAAACTTTCGGATAAGTTGTTGCCAATAGCGTAAATAATTTAAATCATTGTAAAGTTGGTTGAACCAGTCCACTAAGTAGTTTTTGAAGTAAGCAGTAGAATATTTGTAAAATTCCGTTGGGATTCCATCAGCACCCGGTGCTTTGTTGTTCTTCATTGTTTTCAAAACACTTTCTAGTTCAATCAAAAATATCGGTTCATCAAGTTCAGGAATATGGTTGTTTGGCATGGCGTAACTAAACGATAACAGAGACTCATCTGCTGATAACAATCCTTTGAAGTAATCTGCCAAAACCTCAGCTCCAAGAGCATTATTATTTGAAGGAATATGTTTACGCCCTCCTAATTCTCTCACATTATTCCAAAATGTTTAAGAGTCCTTGCAGAGCACTAAGTTTTTTGCAGTATTGAAGATATTCAGTCATTTTTGAGGAATAAAGCTGTTTATATTCCTTATTAAAATGTAAGTACTGGTTTTTAAAAAAATCGGCGTTAGTAGATCTGAATAGTTTTGAGAAACGAAATGTTTTTTCACGTAGCTTTACACAGTCCTTGTCCTTGTCAAACCATATTTTTGCAGCGTTAAACTTTTTGTTATTACTGAGTGCGAATGGTGCTGACATCTTGATAATCCTCATTACACATTCTGCGACTTGGTCGGCTCACCTTTTAGATTGTAGTGATGGAAGGATACCACAATGTGTATTCAACCGAGATTGATAAAGAAGGGCCTTGCTATCAACCCACTTCAACTTGTACATGTTGTTTGCGATATTTCGAGTTCCTTTAGAGAAAGTAGCTTTTACTGCAATGGGTATAAATGAGCAGAAAAAGTCGCAGCCAGAACCTCGAAATCTTCAACCGGTAACAACCATTGGCCAGATACAGCACATATGTCTATAACCGACTGTCCTTGTCCGCTAATAAAAGTTAATTCATCCTCAGCGTCACTTTTGGAAACCCCATTCAACACGAAAAGTCCAAAGCTTTCCAGGAGCTCTATCAGACAGAGTTTTGATATTCGTGACACCATCAGCTGTAGCTACACTCGATCCCTCCCCGCGCCGTAGTCAAAAAATTCCAATGCACCCTCACCAAGCATCTCTCTTACGAACGTCATTTCATTCGCAGATTTGACAATTAACCCATGCGAATTTTTGTAAACAAACGTATTTTGATTTATTTGTAGCTTATCACATTTAATTAATATTTTCGCAGAAGAATTTATTTGGAGAAGTTTTGATTTTATAGAGTAAAGAGTTTGTCTTTTTTTCTAAACATAAGCGATTGTTCACGGTGGATACTTATTCCTGAATTCTTTAATTGCCTTGCCTATTATTTTATCCGCTTGTTCGGTCGATTGAAGTTCCAAGATGACAGTTCCTCGTTGTGTTCGCGTGTTTAGAATTTCTCGTGATTTTTTTATTTGTAAAATATCATTTTCTTTTAATTTAAGTAAACCTTTACATGTTTGTGTGGCAAAATCGGTTGCGTTGTTTTTTTGATCTAATGGTACGTGCACAACAACAATATTTTCGTTAGCTTTTCGTGTAATTGCTTCTAGTTGTAATTCCAAGAGATCACACCTTCCGGACATCAGTGTTAATTTTTCGTTTAGCTTGGAATTTATTATTTTTAGTGAATTAAGTTCCGATGCGAACGAAGCAATATCGGTTTTTGTAGCTAAATCTTTCATTTTCTCACTCAAAAAATTATTTAAACTATCTTCAATAATTTTTTTCAAATCTGGAACAGATAGCTATCCAACATCCACTTGAGCCATGCCTGAGAAAATTGTTTTGTTGTTCTTATTTACTTCTATAATTGCCTACCTTATAAGCAATGTATGCAATTTATTTAATTCTTGATAAGTAAAGTGCTTATTCAAACTATTATTCAACTAGATACAATTTAAAATTTGTTAATTTATCAAGAAAAATCAAAAAAAAAAATTGGAGCTTAATAACTTTCACACTTCCACTTTAGACAGCCGAAATGTCAATCATTTGGTCCCAGTACTTCTCGCCAAATGCAGGAGGATATCGACAATCTAGGTCCCGACTTTGGGCGTCTAGGACGCATATTAAGCGAGATATTCGCATTTTAAGTTTGAACTTGGATTTTTGCCCATAACTTGTTGTAAAATGGGTCTTATTCAAAGATAGGCACAGCATTGGAAAGGGAATGATTCCTAGATCACAATCCTGAAATTTCAGCCCTCTATGTGGTCTAGATCGAGAAATAATGGAGTTCAAAAATTGCCCTCTAGGTCCCGACTTTGGGGCGTCTAGGACGCATATTAAGCGAGATATTCGCATTTTAAGTTTGAACTTGTATTTTTGCCCATAACTTGTTGTAAAATGGGTCTTATTCAAAGATAGGCACAGCATTGGAAAGGGAATGATTCCTAGATCACAATCCTGAAATTTCAGCCCTCTATGTGGTCTAGATCGAGAAATAATGGAGTTCAAAAATTGCCCTCTAGGTCCCGACTTTGGGGCGTCTAGGACGCATATTAAGCGAGATATTCGCATTTTAAGTTTGAACTTGGATTTTTGCCCATAACTTGTTGTAAAATGGGTCTTTTTCAAAGATAGGCACAGGATTGGAAAGAGAATGATTCCTAGATCACAATCCTGAAATTTCAGCCCTCTAGGTGGTCTAGATCGAGAAATAATGGAGTTCTCACTCTATGATGGGTTTCGATGATGATTCTTGTGAACATATAAATTTGGAGGATCTTGTTAACGAAGATGACAATCGATTTATTGGTTTGCTAGAAGGCAGAGCTACTGGCGATCGAAATGAAGTCATTTTGGAAAAAGTTGTTCCAGAGATAGGGAAGTTTGTTGCATTCATATATGTATATGAAGGACGTACATATATAACCCGGAGAAATTGTAGCATTCGATGAAAATATGGTTACCATCAACTCTATGCACAGATCTTTCATCCTTCTCAAAGGGATGACATTTTATATCCTTGGACCCATGATATAACTAAAACAGATAGCGTATTCGCGTTTCTTTTTTTGTTTCGTTCTGCGCATCTACGTCACGAACACTCAACGAGTTTGACGTTTATTATTCAGCATGTGAAATCAAAACAAAACAATTGGCACTAATTTGTTAAGATATTTTGTTATTATAATAAAATGTTAATATTTCTAATATTTTTCATTTAGGTAAATGGTTTTAAATAGTTAATATTTGTGTTTCTTCGTAAGTTAAAGAAAATTTGTGTGTTTGAGTGAAAGAAATTAAAAAAAATCGAAGTGAATGAAGAATTTGGTGTATTTTTTTTCTTATTCATTCGGATGCATTTTTCTTCACAGAAATACCTGGAAGATTGTTTAATTAGTAATAAATGGTTAAATAAAAGATATGATGGTCTTTTTGAATCAGTGGTTTTTCAACCTTTTATTTAATTAATAACTTTTTTGTATTTTCTTTTTCTGGACAGTTTGTTTTCAGTGATTTGTCTATTCAGTTTTCGCATTCGGAAGTGCATACGACAACGAAAGAAAAGCTTCATAATCTTCTCATCGCATTTGATCTTTGCTTTCTCGGCAACTTCAAGAAAATGCTGGATGTAGTTTGGACAGATGTAAATGCCTTCACCTTCTGCATTTACTGCATTAAAAACATTTTCTAATGCAGCGAAATGAGCCATCATTATGGGATTTGCTTTAGACAAGCCTCCTTCGTCCAAATGATTGACCCAAGAGCTTTCGTCTGGTTCAATTTGTTCCAGGTTTGGTATGGTGTTTTTGAAAACGATAGCAAATGTAGCCAGCCAAGTTTTTCAAATCATCGTAAGAAAATGGGAGATTTTCTTCTGGCTCAGAAGCAATAGGCATGCTATTGTCGACTTTGACAACGACAAAAATCCTTCCTGAAAAAGCGAAAATTGTAAAGATGAATCGATTATAAAATTGTGAGATAAGACCTGTCAAAGAAATTTCTTCCAAACATAAGTCTGGTGTATTATCCACACCAACATTTCCGTTGTCAGAAAGTGCACCTTCATTGTGCCAAAGGATGTATGACCTCATCCTGTACTTAAACTCTTGGCCATCTGGTTGATCATGAAGGTGTCATTTAGCTCTTATGACACCGAAGAAGTTTTCAGGGACGTCTTGGTTCAATCGGTATGTCATTATGAACTTAACGCCAAAACGTTACAATACATCCTTGTGCAATAATTGCAGGGCGTTATTGTTAGTATTATATAATAAACTATTTGTATATATATACTTTACTATAAAAACACTTGTGATATTAATATTTATAGGTTTAATATCAAACAATATTGAAGTTCGATATTTTTCAGTTTATTTTTTTTGATCATATTTTCTTGTACAATAAACATCTTATTTAATTTTTGTCGAATTAAATTTTCTTCTTATTTATAAATTGGACTTCCTGGTACGATACCTTCAATATAATATATTCAATAGTGTTTATTTGAAGTGGTTTTGTAGTTTACCTTTTTGAAATGGTAGCAAACATTTTTTGCCAACTACCCGCATATTTAAAATCATATCATATTGGGTTTCTAAATGTAGTCCGTATGCGTGGACCCTTTCACGTGAATCACTGTAGAGAGACCTGACATTCATGACGTCGAACCAATCATTTGTATGCAAAAAAAATTAAACTGAAATACTGTGCGATACATTACTGTTTAGAGACTTACATATTTGAACAGTTGATAGCATTCTTCCCAACTCTCTTCCCGAGCTAACAGCTCGTGACAACGCTTTGAACAAGACCCACTGCTTCCAGAGATTTAAATTTCCTTATGGAAATTTATTAAAGCGGGAATCTTTCGTTATCTTATTTCTTTCGTTGTTGTTGCAGTCAAAAATAGAACAAACACCCATGTTTATTAACAAATATTTTTTTTTTTGTATAAATTATGAACAATACCATTTTAAATAACTTTATTGATTTAAAAATTTTTAAAATTAATTTCCGTTAACATTTCCAACAAAAAATAGATTGAAATTGCGCCAAATATACTAGCTCTCTTCATTTGATTGAGTGTTCGTGACGTCATAATAGTTTGACAACCAAAACCTTACATGCGCAATGCGCTATCTTTATTAGTTGTATCATGCCTTGGACCGATGTTTTGGCGTCCATCAATCCACCGAAACAAGTGTCGAAGAGGGGCTTTTTTCCGTGGAAAAGCTAAACGACATACATACGTAAATTCTTAAAGCTTTTTATTCTTATCATACACTTTTTTGAATTCCTTCTAAAAGATATATTTTTTAATTCAAAAATACTATTTTTGTTTTGTTTTTAAAGTGAATTATTTTGCTGGTGTTTTGAAAACTATTATTTATATTTATTTAACTTAACTTAACTTAACTTTAATTTTAAAGCTTTTGAAGCAATAAAAAGAGGCTGTTACGTTTAAAAAAATTGGTTTTTGAACTTTTTTAATTTTTTTTTGCACATGCATGCATATGTATATGATCCTTTTGATAAGGGCTATTTCAATAAAATACAAACTTTTCTCCAGCTTTTTAGATTAAAAAAATATAGTCAAAACTTTCAGATATAGCAAAGTAACCCCATCCCTTGGACGACTTTGCCCCACTTTTTAACCACAAAAAAAAAGATTTTAACTATTATTTAAACTGTTTTCATACCAAAAATGCTTTCTTTTACATCTTATTAATAAAACTACATTGAAAAACAAATAGAAGCAAATTATTTTAGTCTAATTTTTAAGAGAATTCTGAAAATAGTGCAAAAAACGGAGCAATGTAACCCCTTTTTACGGTCTATCTTCAAACACAATGCCTGCAATCCTTATATAACACATATGAGTACTTCGTGGAATTAAGAACTTAAACTCCTATTCTTCAAATTACTCAACGATTAATAAACTGCAATAAAAAAGTATCTACTCAAATTTCAAAATATAATCGTTATTCCCCCCACGAGCAATTTTGTAATTCAATGTTTGCATTTCAAATCGTTTTTATAGTTATAATCATTATTGCAATTTTCTGAGGCATTAGAACTTCTACTACTCGTATATTTGCATCGCACTTCTCGAAAATAATTTTGATTGCATTTTCAAAAGCAAATATTATATTAAGACATCAAAAAAGCCATTTATTCAATTACTATAAACTCGAATGGATCCGTAATTTTTAACAACTTTGTGCAAAAGTAAAGAACATACATATCCGCTATCGCCACCGCCAGCCACCGCAGCAGTTCGCTTCATTCTATAATGAAATTTATTACATCAAATTATTCAAGGAAGCCCACAAAAACCTCATATCGCACATAATATTTTCAGACAGGAATCCCATCAACATGGGCTGGGCTGGGCTGGTCAGGCTTCTTCTTCTCTCTGGTAACCTGTAAAACTGCCTCAGGGTTCGAATCAAAAAACAAGCTGATGCGGGCCTCCTCCTGCTCGTTCCAATACATCTATGTACGTACTTATGGCAATTCGGGCTAAGTTGTCGTCGTATAGTCGTCATCGTCATCTTCGTCGTATGTTGCTTGTCTCGGCCAGCCATCAGTGCAGGCAAACGTCATCGTCAGGAGCAATCACAGATTCCATTGCAATCCCAGGGTAGCTCCAGCAAAAATCTGGAATTAAATTAACCGAATGCAGAGGAGAATCAGCATCAGCATCAGCATCAGCAGCATCGCGCAAAAAGACAAATTCTAAAGTTGTACGCGTACGCAGTGTTTTTGTGCGTTTGTTCCTGCTTTAGTTCAACGTAATCGTAAATGGAAACTTTTACTCAAGTCCGTCCAGCCAGTGCGTAGACTCTGAAAGATGCATTACCTCCATCATGCCTCGCAGTTCGCAAGGATAAGATTCTGTAATTTCTGATTACTAAGTATTTAGAGAAAGAGAGCTCTTCTTCCAGCGCGCGGACAATGATGATCGAAGCCCATGGATGGGGATCCGAAACTGTCAGCTCGAACAATACCAGTGATTTTGTGCAAACATCGATCTCTGGACAGACGAGACGATACGATACTCCAAGAACACCACCACCTACCCACCTACTACCTCCTTCAATTTGGGATCGGGATCGGAATCGGGTTGGGTTAGAAAGCATCCAGGAGTTCCTATATAAGTTTGATGGGGGGGGGGATTTTTGGATGTGCGTTTGCGTGCTCGCGATGATGATAATGATGATGATGATGATCTGTATTATTTATATGACTCGTGCTGGGATGTTTTCCCAGCGTTTTCCACTGCAACCGTTCGTTAGAGCAATTTCGGTCTACAACAACGAACGCGACGTCGGTCGTCGTCGTCGTCGTTGGGATTACCCTTTTGCAAGGAATTCAAGTTTTGCTGCAATCTATACTCCTCCTTGTCGACTCGTCGTCGCTTCGTTCTCGTCCTCATCTTTTGCTCCGAGCTGGATCGCATCAACATCTTAAGATACTTATACGTATATAGATGGTACTTTAGAGTGGTAGATGGAACCAGCTCATTATTAATTCGCATCATGGCCAGGACACGGCTATAAACAATAATACTGTCTGCCCTAATGGATTCCCTGCTGAAAATGCTTTAATTAGGTTTTGAGAAAAACGAAAAACTCCTGGAATTCCACTTCGGTCGAGAGGGAATGTGATGCGATGTGAAAAATTAAGGATATTTCTACTCTTCTTCATCATCATCATCATCATCATCATATTATAGAGATACATGGAACTGTGTTGGACTGTTTAGCTCAAGGGGCGATCTAGACTGTGCCGCGTTCGAAGCAGCACTTATAGTCGCTTTTTGCTACTGCTTCTACTGCTATATGATTGTTATTGTTGTTGTTGTTGTTGCTATTACTTGTGAAGCTTGCCAAGAGATTGCAGTCCAGTATATGTGTATAGCGCTACTGGTTTGGTTTTGCTGACGTTTAAATATTGTGACACACGTGAAACGTACTCGAAATGGGATCATTCGGTAATTGCTGCCCCGATATATCTCGTTATGAGGATGAGGTATGTGCTGTATAGTTTGTTGCTACCATTGTCTCATTCCATTTGCCATTTTTGGTTCTGTCAGTATAGGTAAGAGGAGGAGCAGGAAGCAAGCCAAGGAGGAGGTGGTATAACCTCGATTTCTGATCGTGATTTATGCGATTGCACTGCAACTTACTTGATATTCAATATACTTTGCATAGAGATTGAAGTGATTTGCTATTCAACAAAAAAGACTCGCAAGTAAAAAGTTAATGGATATTCGGAATGATTCTTAGAGATGGGAGGATGGAGGACAACGATGATCATGATGATGATGATGAAGATGAGGATGGCGATGGCGTGTGTGTTCCAAAATGATAAAATCCTTAGGGAATTACATACAAACATGAATTTATCAAATCAGTTAAATTGTTTTTACTTTGTCCCTAAGTGTGTCAAAATTTGGGCAGAAATACATATTTTCTTTCCTCTTGAATTCCTTAACGAAACAAAAATCATACCAAACAAAAACAAGATGTCACGACATAAAAACTTAATTTCTCAGCTCCCCAAATAAGAACTAAAAATAAGTTTCTTTTCGAAAGTGGAATTTTTTCGGTTAAGGGAAACTCAAAATATGGAGCAAACTATAATATAGTGGATCTATCTTTAGGCCATTGCTTGAGAATTCTATACCCATATACTCAACTAAAAAAATAGATATGATAAAAAAGCACTGCTTTATAGAAATCTTGGTGCATATCCATTTTCCTGTACTATGTATGCGTCCGAAAATAATAGCCAAATTCCAAAAATAGACAAAAACACACATTTCTCGTTCAACGTTTTCTAAGGCACATTACTATGAGTATATTAGACATCAGTAGAGCTCTGCTACGGCGCGGCGCTTCTATACCTAAACATACTCGTACATAAGCCAAAACAAAAAAGACAGAAAGACAGAAAAAGTTGGACAAAATGTTTGAGCTCCATGTCGCGCATCCATATAGATCCCATCTCATCCCATCTCACCCAATCTACATACATACGTATATATAGTCTCATATGGGCAAAGAGCTAAAGGGAGATGCGATCCAAGTTTATAGTTATTATTATAAGCAAAAGACCGGGCCATCATCGGGCCCTCAGTGTGATGACTTTTTTTTTTAAAAGGTACATATATCTATTTAGTTTTTGGCTAAAGATCCGAAATAAACCATATATACAAAAATGGATTTAAAATAAAAGCTATTACGTAAGGTTGAAGAAGAAAAACACACTATGACTATATATAAAAATAATATTTATAGGAAAATCATTGCCTAAATGAAATTGTTTGGTTTTGAGATCTAAATTGATGCTAATTTTATAATCGTGAAGAATCTATTTGTTCTCTTTTTATAGTTTCGCACAACAATAAAACATCATCATCATCTTCATCATCATCATCATCGTCCAGGTATGCTGAAGAAGAAAAATATTGTTTATTTGTTTTCTTTGGTTTTTATTTTATGGATTCTTTTCCTTGAATTTAATTCGGATAAAGTTGTATTTTGTGGATTTCTAACAAAAACAATAGAAATATGTATACATTCCTCAAATTTGAAGGGATAAAGATGTGTGTCATGTTTTGTTGGAAAACCTATCAATAGTATAGTAAGATCTTACATTAATAACAAAAACAATATCCGCAGTATGAATACTACCGATAAAAGTTAAAGTACAATCTTACTACCGATGGGTTTTTGACATTTATACGAGTCTCGAATGAATCTTATGTGATTTCGTTCTCAAATGTTGGCACGATTGATATTCCATTTGTATCTCGATGGCTGTGTTCGTTGAGTAGTTGTGCATTTGGAATCATGTGTTTTCCATTGGGGAAAAAAACCAATCTGTTACTGTTGATATTATTTAGTTTTGTTAATGAAAATGGACTAACTGGGTGTATTTTGCAAGAGAAAATAATAGAAAAGATATTTATGTTTTTCTATGTTTCCACCAAAGGTTTATCTCAGTTTAGATTAAATAAATCTTTTTTGGTGTTTCCACCGCACAAGAAGATTTAAAAATGAATAAGTTTGACAGCACTTTCTAAAATGCAAATGGTGTTTCGATGTTTCTTATGAAGTGCAAGTGAGATAATTTGATTCGTGTTAAACAATGAAAAACTGAATAGTTAAGCACCATATAAGAATATGCTACCTACAATGTACAATTTTTTTTGTATTATTTGATTAAAACAAAACTATATTTTTTGTACACAAACATGCAAATAAACAGACCATAACGCATTATATGTAAAACCAACTCCTCCACACAAGTTTTTCTTCACAAATTTCCGATCCCCGACCAGAATCGAGCGAATCAAGCTCATTTAAACTCGATTCAGGTATATGAAGAATTGAGGCGAGCTTCAAGCGCGCTTCAACACTAAATGTTAATGTAGTAGTCTACGAACAAACCCCCTTCTTGAAGTTTTTATTTTATGTCAAATTGTTTGGTTAAAACTTTGAAATCGAACCTTAGGTTAGGTTAGGTTAGGTTAAAGTGGCTGTTGGTTTGGGACGACCAACACACTTAGACCAAAGTATGGTCCGTTGTGATACCACATGGATCAGTTAATCAGCTTAACTCGTTGAACCAATTGGAGCTTCGAATGAAGCGTAGGAGACAACTAATGTCTGAATTTTTTAGATCGCTGGTATCGTTAAAGTAGTAGTCTCCAAGGTGGATTCTACGTCTTTGTGATAAGGCAGGGCATGTGCACAGAAGATGAGAGATTGTCTCCTCTTCTTCCTCGTCCATGCAACTCCTACAAAAATCATTTGCAGGGGCTCCAAGTCGAATAGCATGCCTTCCTATTAAGCAGTGCCCAGTCAGGACACCTATAACGTAGCTAATGTGCAATCTACTCAGAGAGATTAATTGTTTTGAGCGCTTGGTGCTAAGATTAGGCCAAATTCGTTTAGTCGCTACACAGGTGGTGGTGTTATTCCACCTGAAGTTTGTTTTCTCTATGGTATCTTGCTTTAGCATGAGTTTACATGTAGCTAAGGGGATACCTACGCTAGCATTATGAGCCAGCAGAGGTAAAGTTGTTCCGCTTTTTGCAAGTTCGTCAGCTTTGCAATTTCCTGGAATGTCTCTATGGCCCGGCACCCAGAAAAGGTGAATTTTGAACTGTGTAGCCATCTCCGTAAGAGATGATCGACAATTTAGGGCTGTTAGTGAGTTTGTAGAGACAGAGTCTAAGGATTTTAACGCAGCTTGGCTATCCGAGAAGATGCGTATATCATTAGTTGATATAACGTTTTCTCTAAGCCAGGATAGGACTTCTTTTATAGCCAGGATTTCAGCTTGGAACACGCTACAATGATCGGGTAGACGAAAGGAGAGACTTAAGTTAAGTCTATCTGAGTATACGCCACCACCAACCCCATCCTCCGTTTTTGATCCGTCTGTATAAAAGTTTATAGGACCATCGTTCAAAAATGATGTATTCTCCCAAGAAGATCTGGGAGGTATAGTCACCTTGAAGCTATAGTTATTAAACTGAGGATGGGATATGGTGTAGTCAATATTACTACTTATAGTTCTGAACGAGTTCAAAATAGTGGTGTGGCCAATTCCATTATTGATCCACAGAGAGGAGGCTTGAAGCCGTATGGCAGTGTTAGCGGCCGTTTGCTTGCTGAAAAAGTCCAGCGGTATTAGATGGAACAGAACATCTAGTGAAGCGGAGGGGGTGGAGCGAAGTGCTCCTCCCATACACAGGCAGGCTGTTCGTTGGACTTTGCTGAGTTTATCGCGATTTGTCGCTGTATCTAGCGCCGTCCACCATACCGCTACTCCATAAGTAAGGATCGGTCTTATGACCGACGTGTATAGCCAGTGTGTAATGCGGGGCTGTAGGCCCCATTTATTACCAATGGCCTTTTTACAGGAGAACAGGGCTACTGTGGCCTTGTTTATTCTCTCTTGAATATTAGGTTTCCAACTTAATTTCTTATCTAAAATGAGACCCAAGTATTTTGCTTGATCAGAGAATTTAAGTGGTACACCGTTTATGAGGGGAGGGTCAATGTATGGAACTTTGTATTTCCTTGTGAAGAGGACAAGGTCGGTTTTTTGTGGGTTAACGCCTAGTCCACACCGATTAGCCCATCTGGTGAGCTTATTTAAAGCGTTTTGTAAGAGTTCTTTTAGTATATTGGGATGTTTACCCGTTACTGCAATAGCAACATCGTCCGCATAGGCAAACACTCTGTATCCCTCTCTTTCTAGAGTAGTTAGTAATTCATTTATTACTAAGTTCCAGAGGAGAGGGGATAGGACACCACCTTGTGGCGTACCTCTGCTGACACCCCTTTGTGTAGTAAAATCGCCCAGTTTTGAATTGATAATCCTGCTTATCAGCATCTGATTAATCAATTCGCTGATCGACTTATCTACCTTCAGAGATGCCAATACACGTGCAATTGCAGATGTGTCGACATTGTTAAATGCACCTTCTATGTCTAAGAAGGCAACTAAGGTGTACTTTTTATGATGGAGGGAATATTCGATTGTACGTACTATACTGTGTAGAGCCGTTTCAACTGATTTCCCTTTGTGGTAGGCATGTTGAGCCTTTGAAAGGAGGGACTTATCAATACTTGCCCTTAAGTGAATATCGATCAAACGCTCAAAAGTTTTGAGAAGGAATGATGATAAGCTGATAGGTCTTAAGTCTTTAGGGTTTACATGACTGGATTTTCCAGCTTTTGGAATAAAAACAACTTTAACTTGTCTCCAAGACATCGGGATGTATGCCAAATTAAGGCAACCCTTGAAGATGTTTTCTAGGATGTGTATTAGAAAACTTGCATTTTCTTGCAGTTCGGCTGGAATTACACCATCCGGACCAGCAGATTTGTATGGTTTAAAGCTGTTAATAGCCCAATTGAGTTTTTCCCTAGTGACTAGACCTTGTGGGGGTTGTAAAGTATTGTCACCATTATTAAGTGCAACGTTATTAATAATATTAGAGCTACCAGGAAAGTGGACGTCTAGTAGCAAGTTGAGCGATTCTTCGCTTGAATTGGTCCAGAGGCCAGAGGCGTTTTTCAAGCAACTTGGCATGATTGGATTTTTGGAGAGGATTTTGCGCAGCCTGGATGCTTCGGAGCAATCTTCAACGTTACTACAGAAGTTTCTCCAAGATGATCGTTTGGTTTTCCTCAGTTCTTTTTTATAAATCTTCAGTGATTCTTTATATGAATCCCAGTCAGACATGTCTCTAGAAGCTTTGGCTCTGTTAAAGAGTTTTCTGCATTCTTTTCGAAGTGGATCCAGCCCTGAGTTCCACCAGTGTGGCTTCTTTTTACCTCTTACTTGTATAAGAGGGCATGCAGTATCTAGAGCTTTGTTTAGGGCTAATGTTAGATTATTGACTTTGTCGTCAAGATCTTCGATGTTGGAGGGAGTATTAAAAAGTTCAGGTTTTATTAAACTATTTAACGTTCTCTTATATTTTGGCCAATTTGTTCTTTTCAGATTTCGAAAGATCGGTTGGCAAGGTGGTTCATTTATAAAGTCAAACTGGATGTATCTATGATCAGAAAAAGAGTGATCTTTAGATACCTTCCAGTTCAAAATATTATTATTAATGAATTCGGAGACAAGAGTTATATCTAAAACTTCTTGTCGATTTTTAGTAATAAAGGTTGGCTCATTACCAACGTTACTTACGAGTAGGTTAGTGTTAAGAATATAGTCGAAAAGAGACTCACCTCTGTCGTTTATATCCGTGCTACCCCATACTGTATGGTGGGCGTTAGCGTCACTACCGATGATGAGGCCAATGTTGAGCCTTTGTGCTTCAGTTATCAGACTCTCCAGAGTATCTCCCGGGAGAGGGCCAAGATGGTCGTGGCCAAGATACGCCGACGCCAGCCAGAATGTTCCTCTGGCTGTTTCCAGACTTGCGGCGGTGGTATCTCGATCGCTGAAATTAGGGAGTAAATATACATTTAGGCTGCGTTTTACTAATATGCAAGATCTGGGTTCATCCTCACCTGATGCATACAGCACGCAGTATTTGGGAGTCCTGATTCCTCGAACAATGGATTTAACAATCCAGGGTTCTTGAATCAGGACAATATCTTCATCGCTGCTGGATAGGCGAAGAAGAAGGGAGGCCGAAGCCTTTATGGAGTGTTGGAGGTTAATCTGGAGTAACCGCAGCATTTTTGCTACTGCACTCCCGATCAGCCTCCAACACAGTAATGTCGGAGTCATCCATATCAGAGGACGATTCTAAAAGAATGTCCTCATCTCCGCTGTCGTAGACCTCGGCCTCCATTGCGGAAAAACCTTGGTCGGTGTTAGGTGCTTCCACTGCTACTGGGGGTACCTGAGATGCATCGTCTTCCAATGAAGGAAGTGTGACCGATGCGCCAGGTACCTCAGCAACCGTTTCCGCTTGTGTGGGTGGGGAAGGGGGAAGGGTTTGTGCCTCAGCCCCATCTTTTTTATAAACCCTCAGCGTAATTTCATCGAACCCGAACCTAATCACACCTTTTGATTGCGCCAGAGGAGAAAGGGATTCTGCATTGATGATCACAATTGCACCCTTATAGGGTCCCTTTGGATCCTCTAGTTTCGCAACCTTCCAGTTGTGAGTAGGAAGGGTTGGATTGGAGAGCTGGATTATCTTCAGAACGTGGTCAGCTTCCTTGAATATGGCCGGAACAGTGATGCGAGCTCTTGGTCTGCAAGGAATGTCCTCCTTTGCTACAACCTCAAGCTTAGCACCAGGCCAGACCTCTCCAAGTCGGCTGACCGCCAGCGTCAGTAGGTCGCACGACCTCTGATCATCACAGACCATCAACTTGATGTGTCCCTGATGCCAACCGCCATCTTTTGTGATGGGCGGTGGTCCCGGATTGTCGGACATTATCTCGACAAAACTGAAGGCCAGCTGTCCTTTGGCCAATGTCCAGTTTTCGGCAGAGATCGTGCCATCCACATCGCTTCTGTCGATAATCGCGACTACCTTCTTGTCCCTTAAAACGTCGCTGAAGGACATTTTATCCTTGCGAGGGTCACGAGGAGTGCTGGTGTTTAGCACTTTGGGGCGTTTAGGTAGTGAAACACTACCTTCCATAGACCTTTGTCGCTTCGACGTTGAGTCTTGGCTGGTCTTTAAATTATTTTTGGCGAGGAAGTTCTTGGCCCAATTTATTTTGGCGTCATGCTGAGAGTTTCCTCCAGCGCCTAGTTGTTCACCAAACGTCTGGAGAATCCTCTTAGCATTTCGTATGTTCCTGTAGTAGGCCTTGGAGGGTCTGAGCTTACGCCCATCTCTCCCAGGACCTTCTTTAGGATCCTTTGTTTTGGAGGTAGAAGGACCTGGCATCACAGCCCTACTACCTCCGACTCGAGGTGTTGACGAGGTGAGAGGTTTACTCTCAGTGGTAGTAGAGGAGCCGTTCTTCACAACTGCCTCACTACAGGAAGAAGGTAATTTTACCTGATTATCCGATATTCCACTGGCGACAACAGGGCTGTGAGTGTCCACAGCCATATCAGCACCAGTGGAAGAGGGATGAACAGCAGACAACTTTGCCGTCGTACTGCTGGCCGGTACAGCAGACAACTTTGCCGTCGTACTGCTGGCCGATACGGTTTTTTTATTTTGTTTTGTTTTTTTTAAAAAGTTCATAGAAAATCCCACGAGTAGCGGATAAGGGATGGTCCATCTGTACAGAGATCCGTGTATACAGATAAGGCTGGTTAATCCGGAGGTCGCCAGGTATCCGGATACTCCGTTCGCGACTGAGCTAGTTTTTTAATTGGGCCCTCAGCCTGGCTGATCATCGGCACGGGTCGTATAACACCTTAGATCCAGCCCAATTGGGATGTTTGGGAAGTTTAAGGGAAGGATATGTTTTGAGAAAGGAGAGACGAACAGCAATTAAGCCATAAGCGTCCCAGGAAGGAAACTAGGCATGACAGACAGTTATACACCATACAGTCAGGGGATAAGGAGACATCAGCCAGCATAATAGCACAGAGCTGACGGAGGAGGGAGTAAAGGATTGGGAAGGGGAGGGGCGAGCGACCTTTGGTTTCAGGACTCTTCTGGAGAAATAATTCCCGAGAATCATTGTCCTTACTCAGCTTCTACAACTCGACAAGTTCGACGCTCGGGTAGAAGAAATCGAACCTTACAGAGACGTATTTTCTTGATTTTGATAGTCAACTATCAAAAATCAGCCCCTGGTCTGAATTTCGCTATTTGTTTTTGGAATTTTTTGATAAATTATTCTGGCAAATATTCAATTGTATCAACTTTCAAATATAAAAACCGGACTACTGCGGATCGTTTTTTTTTTGGCAATTTCTCACTGTACTTTATATGAAATACCAAACACACACGACTAATTATACCAAAATGTAGTACATAGAACGTTAAAGGACTTTTAGATTGTTTTCATGAAAACACAAAAGGTTTTTCCAAAGGACCGTTTTACCGCCAACATCGTTCATTATAACTTTCTATCAATTATAATGCAAAATTAATTCAAGAACTCAAAAATCCAAAATCCCAAAAACCCAGAACCCAGATAACTCGAAAACGCGAATATTCAGAATATGGGAACATTTTTCATTTTATATAATTGTCGGCATTTCCTATTCGGAATTTGGAACTGTTGTTTTTTTAGAGGTATATAACTTTACGTTTGCACCATTTTTGACAGCTGACAAAGTAATTTATTTTTAGTTCACAAAGAATTGAAATTACAGGATCCCAAAAAAATATTCCCGTTGATCCAATTTTTTAAAAATTTTGTTCAGAGATGAAGCTCTTTTGGTTGTCATACTTTTAGTGATGATAATCATCAAGTGTATGTTGAGACACCGTTGAATCCACAAAAACTGACTGTTTACTTTGCCTGCTGGGTTTGTGGAATAGTTGGTACGTACTTCATTAAAAACGATGCTGGTCAGAACGTTACACTCAATGGTACCGCTATAGAGCCATCATTACTGAATTAATTGTTCATCAATTGTACAGCCATAATGTGCAGGAACTTTGTTTTCAACATGAGTGCACAACATGTCACAAAACTCGTGCTACAATTATTGATTTATTGAGGGAAACGTTTGATAACCGCAAGGCTTCACGTTACGGACCCGTGATGTGCGTACCGGAACTCCCCATATACATACCTCAAATAGTTGAATCAAATTTAGCTTCCAATAGTGACTCCGTTACAGGAACTGTAATAAACAACTCCATCCCTATCAAAGCTGTCTCGAAATCAAAAATAATTTTTATATCTCGTCTGGACCCAGTTACAACGCCAGATGATATAACTTCCCACTTAGTATCTACCAAGAGCATACCTTCCAGCTCATCCATTAGGTGTACTAAGATCAGTAAACCAAATAGCTTTGTTTCCTCTTTTAAATTAATAACGAATCCCACTTTCTTTGATTCTATTTGCAACACAAATATATGGCCCGCTGAGACTTTAGTCAAAGAATTTACTCAAAGTCAAAAACAAGGTGTTGCTTTGAAATACAAGTCAAAAAACTTAACAGGCTTGCGCTCTTTTACCAAAACGTAAGGGGACTTCGTAGCAAGACTGCTGACATTTTTCTTAACTCACAATCATTTCCACACGACGTATTCGTTTTGACAGAAATGTGGCTTAATTCAAGCTTTTCCGACACAGAACTTTTCAGTCAAGAGTTCGAAGTTTACAGGAACGATCGTCATGTTGGTAATGCAAAGGATTTAGGTGGAGGTGTTCTCATAGCGGTAAAAAATACATATTTCTCTTCTTCTGTATCTTTTCCATTTGAATTATTAATTGAAGTGGTATGTGTAAAGATAATGATACAGACTAAGACTATTTTCATTTTAAACGTCTACATTCCTCCAAAAAGTTTGAAGTCTATTTATAACGATCTCTCCTTTGCATTAGACTATATTATAAATTTGTCCAGCTCTGATACCAATATTTTACTTCTAGGTGATTTTAATTTACCTCACATTGACTGGATTCCATCCGAAGACGAATCCTGCCTTGAAGCCTCTCCTTCTTCTTCACAATTGGAACTATCTCTTCTCGATAAAGTCCTTCTCACTGACTTACAGCAAACAAGCTGTATTAAAAACTCAAAAAATCGAATTCTCGATTTAGTCTTTTCTTCTGACGCTATTGGTACTCTTGTTCTAGAATCTAGATCAGGAATTACTAATATTGATAAATAAATTAATATTTTTTTTACCTTAAGTAATCACCTTACTGAACACAGTAATTCCTTTGATTGCTTATATAATTTTGATTTTAGAAGAGCTAATTTCCAGCAGTTGTCTGAAGATTTAACCATTTCTGGAATTGCTGATACATTAGCATTTTCTAACATTGACGAAGCAGTTTCAACTTTTTATAAGATCCTTAATTATTGTTTGGAAAAAAATGTACCCTTAAAGAAATCAAGAAATACAAATTTTAGCCATACTTGGTACACGAAAGAATTGCGTTTACTGCGTAACAAAAGAAATAAGGCATGGAAAACGTATCTCAAAACTCTGTCTCCAATCAACTTCTCTTTTTATGTTCAACTCTTTAACCAATTTAAGTCTCTTTCTAATTATATAATTATATGCTTGTTATGTTACTGATATGGGATCCTCTTTGAAAGAGAATCCTAAAAAATTTTGGAATTTTGTAAACTTAAAGAAAAAATCAGATGGCTTTCCAGTTAACTTCACTTACAAGAACCTTTCGTTAGATAAAACTGTTGATATCTGTAACGCGACAAATTTCCGTGATTCATTTGTTAATAGCCCTCAAGAAGTTGATGAAGTATATTTTCATAATCTTCACTCCTTTTCACAAACTAGCTGTAGTCACAACCCTGTGCTACAGAGTACGTTCCTTGATCTTTTATCCGCGTTGAATGATGACTGCTCAGCCGGCCCCGATGGTATTCCCCCGATAGTATTAAAAAAGTGTAGTAATGCTTTAGTTGAACCCCTTACGTTCTTATTTAAACTTTCTCTAAAAACAGGCAAATTTCCCAATATATGGAAGGAGTCATTTGTAACACCAATTTTCAAGAAAGGTAACAAGGCGGATATAAGCAACTACAGGCCCATTGCAAAGCTTTCTTGCATTCCTAAAGTGTTTGAACAAGTTGTATGTGAAACATGGTTTTGTGAAACAAAGATCAACCGTTACTAATCTCCTCACATTCTCAAATATATGTTCAAACGCTTTAGAACAAGGTTATGAAGTTGACTGTATATACACTGACTTTTCCAAAGCTTTTGACCAACTTAGCCACGGAATTATTTTATTTAAACTTAAAGCTCTTGGTTTTTCACCATTTTACTTAGCTTGGATCAAATCATACCTTGAAAACAGATCCTATGAGGTAAAATTTAGAAATTGTCTTTCTGAACCTTTTGTTGCTCAATCTGGTGTACCCCAGGGAAGCCATCTTGGCCCTTTTCTGTTTATCCTGTCTATTAAGGATGTATCGTCATGTCTACGCATTGAAGTACTCATTTTTGCTGACGACATGAAGATTTTTAAAATAATAAAGTCCACCCATGATCGTATTCTTTTACAAGCCGACATTGATAGTTTCACTTATAATAATGTGTTGTCCGATGATATTAATATAATTTGCAATAACTTCGCGTCGTTCTTTCAATCTAATTTTATAAATCTCAAATTAGACTATGCTAACTCAATAAATTCAGATCATATGGTTGATCTTGGTAATTTGCTGTTATCTGTAGATAATGTCTTACAAGTACTTTTATCTCTTGAAAACAATTGTTCTATTTCACCAGACAATATTCCACCAATTCTTTTAAAAACATGTGCTAATATACTTGCTACACCACTTTGTATAATATTTAACCTTTCTTTAAGTAATGGTGAGTTCTTAGATGAATGGAAATACTCTATAATAACTCCCCTTCATAAATCAGGTACAAAAAGTTCGATTGAAAATTACAGACCAATTGCAAAACTGCAGTTAATTGCTAAGGTTTTCGAAGCTGTAGTAAAAAACAAATTGTATAATCTTATTCACAATAACATTTCAGTTTACCAACATGGTTTCTTAAAAGGTAGATCCACTACTACAAATTTATCAATATTTTCAAATTTTTGTCTATCACAGATGGAAATGCGTTCTCAAGTCGACACTATTTACACTGATTTTTCAAAGGCTTTTAACATAGTGTTCTCTTAAAGAAACTAGAGATATATGGATTTCACTCTCAGCTCCTAATGTGGATAAAGAGCTATTTAGTAGGTAGGAAACAGGTGGTAAAAATTGATAATGCCTTGTCTAAGGAAATTATAAATTTTTCGGGTGTTCCTCAAGGTAGTCACCTTGGACCACTTCTTTTCATCATTTTTATTAACGACATACCTCTGCATCTTACTTTTTCTAAATGTCTTCTATTTGCTGACGATTTGAAAATATTCAGTTCCATAAATTCACTTAACGATGCAAATAAAGTTCAAATTGATTTAAATAATTTAATTAAATGGTGTAATATCAATGGGCTATATTTTAACAATAAGAAATGTAGCGTTGTGACATTTTCTAGAAATCACAGTCCATTATATTATAATTATAAACTTTAAAATGACATTCTACAAAGACTTGATAGCCATAAGGATCTAGGCGTAATCTTCGATTCTAAAATGAATTTCTCAAATCACATAGACCATGCGATCTCAAAAGCAAACTCTATGCTAGGGTTTAAAAGCTCTTTATTCTAGTCGCGTCCGACCACATTTAGAATATTGTTATATGGAGTCCCTTTACCGCGTCTAGCATTTGTCGTATAGAAAGAGTTCAAAAAAGGTTCACAAAGTTTGCCTTACGAAAAATATATGGTTATTCAAATGTTCCATCTTATGAGACGAGGTGTATTTTAATTGACCTAAAACCTCTTGCGCAGAGAAGAAAATTAAACTCAATACTTTTTGCTTTTGATGTCTTGAATTTTAATATTGACTGTCCAGTTTTGTTATCTATGTTTTTTATTTATGTGCCTTCTAGAAACTTGCGCCCTCGTGACTGTGATTTCTTAAATGTTCCTTACCACAGTACTAGCTATGCTAAGTATAAGCCTATCACAAGAGCTTGTATGGATTTTAATGAATATTATTTTGCAATTGATTTTAATATTAATAGAAATGTTTTGAAAAATAAATTAGTAAATTTGTTATAATGCTATAAGTAAATTATGTATTTTATTTTTATGTTATGTATCATATAATTATTAGTCTAAATGGAGTGTGTAACTTTTAAGACGAATAAATAAATAAATGAACATTTTAGTGTGGGAAAAATAGCCTTTCACTCAACCCTTTAAAATGCCAGACGATAGCTTTTACTAAAAAACGAATCGGTAGTGTATTTGATTATTTTATATCTCAGCAAAAACTCTTTCGCGTCTCCACATTTAAAGATTTAGGTGTTCATTTCTGTTCCAACTTAGAATTTACACATCACATTAATTTGATTGTTAATAAAGCAAGTTCTATGCTTGGTTTTATAAAACGCTGGGCAAAGGAGTTCAATGATCCCTATGTTACTCTTTCTTTGTATAATTGCCATGTTCGTCCTCATCTTGAATATGCTTCGCAGGTATAGACTCCCTATTACGAAATTCATAGAAAACGTATCGAATCAATTCAACATAACTTCATTCGCTTTGCCCTAAAGGGTCTTCCTTGGGATGATCCTTATGATCTGCCTCCCTATGAGCATCGTATTCTGCTTCTTCAAATGCAGTCTCTTCATCAAAGGCGTGTTAATAATGACTTAGTATTTTTTCATCAACTCATTAATGGTGAAATTGATGCACCTTATTTGCTATCTTGTGTACATTTGAATTACCGAGGCGGAACTCATCACCTGCGTAATTTTGATTTTATACATATTGACTTCCATAGAACTAACTATGGGAAGAATGAAGCTTTAAGTCGAATGAGCATTTTATATAACTTAAACTGTTCATCGATAGATTTAAATTTGAATAAGGTGGGATTAAAATCATTGTTTAGAACCAGTGCTCCACTATCGTAAACGTTCTCATTTTATTTTTTGTTCTGTAATAGTTAAATGTTAATTATGTTTTGTATTTTGTGCGTGTGTTAGGCTATAATTGTATTATTTTTTTACTAACAACTAACACATGCACTTATGATGAGCCTCTGATCGTAGTTTGACACTTGCTATAAGCTTACTACTTTCTGAAATTCTGAAGTGTAAAAAAAAATTAACCCCCAAGATCGTGCGATTTATTGCTACTTGCCTTTTTATTTTCTGTGGGGGCATTTGAAGTATATAGTCCAAGGGGATAAACCCGAAAAGATTGACCACTTGGAGGACAACATTTGGTGCATCATAGAACATTGGACCTTTAGATTAAACTGCATCCGAGCTAGCCATTGCGGTCATATACCAGAAATCATATTCAAATTATAGTGCTAAAGAATTATATCTTTCGAATAAAGCAATTTTGTATATTGTGAATTTATAAAAAATCAACTTTGTTTTATTTATTTTCAATGGTGTATTGTATACCTCTAAAAAACGCCCTTTATATGTTTGTATCTGTGGTCTAGCAAATAACTAACCCCCTAACTATCCAACTTTTAGACATGTAGAAGAATGAAATCGTTTTTAAATGCAAAAAATTTGATTTATTGAATTCAATTTAAGACCGTGACTTCAAATATTCCAGAACTATTTTCCTATAATTATTTCACTACAATCAATTGATTATAATCTTTTTGAGACTGCATCTCCTTATTTGAAGTACTTCCAGCCTTAATATTTTTCGAATTGTTGACATCAATTTGAAGTTTAGAAATTCGAATAGAGAAACAATTAAGTTTGACAGCTGTGAATGTTTTTGTAAGCCAAATCTATGAAGTGATATGAATTTTGTTCAACTTAACAACCAATAATGCCATTTTGTGGCAATCAGTTCTTAAATATTGGTTCCAAATTGAAAAAAAAAACTAAATCTTGCTTCCTTGGAAGCCCATAAATTGTCGGAAAATGATGTAGCTGGTAACAAAATTTTAAAAAGCACTTTTCGATGCTACAGATATGTTATTTAGGCGGTACTTGCTTAAAGTATCTAATTAACAGGGAACCAAAAAAAACATTTTTTTTTTAGAAAATTTGATTTTAGCAGAAATTACGCATACGCCCGAGTGTACATAAGTATAATCGTTTTTTCAATGCGTTTCAAAGGTTTCCCATGACAAGCAGAAATTTAATATGAATAATTTAACATTAAAATTAGAAACAAAAGCTTAAAAAGTAATGCTTATTCTAATATATATAATTCTTCTGTGAGTGTGTATGTCACTGAACTTCTCTTAAACGACTGGACCGATTTTGATGAAATTTTTTGTGTGTGTTCAAGGGGATCTGAGAAAGGTTTATATTCACAATTTTGTCCGCTGGACAATGTGCAGTTCGGTGAAGTCTATCAAATACATTTGTAAGTATGTTCACAAGGGTAGTGATAAAGCTATATTTGCTGTTCAAAATGTTAACGACAATGACGAAATAACACGTTATCAAATGGGTCGATACATAAGAAGCAACGAAGCTATTTGGCGCATTTTCACGTTCCCTATACATGAAAGGGATCCTGCTGTTATACATTTGGCTGTGCATCTTGAAAACGGACAGCGTGTTTACTTTACAGAAGAAACTGCACTACAACAGGCTTTGACGGCTCCAAAAACAACTCTTACTCAATTTTTTAACCTTTGTAGTCGACAAGATGCTGTTGGTCAATTCGCAAGGACGTTGATGTACACTGATGTTCCTAAATTTTTTACATGGAATAAACAATCAAAGAATTGGGAACCGCGGAAACGAGGCATTCCAGTACCAGGATTCGCTGATATATTTATGACAAAAACTTTAGGTCGATTATATACAGTTCATCCTAAGCAACGCGAATGTATTTTTTGCGTTTATTACTGGTTAACGTCCCTGGACCGACGTCCTTCCAATATTTGCGAAAAGTCAATGGTACTTCATACGACTCTTTCTTCGATGCGTGTCGTGAGTTACATTTATTGGAGGATGATAACCATTGGGATCTCACACTTGCAGATGCAGCACTGAGCTCATCTCCACAACAAATTCGTCAATTATTTTCAATAATATTGACAACGTGTTTTCCGTCTGATGCATCTGCTCTGTGGAACAAATATAAAGACTCAATGAGTGAGGATATTTTGCATCGGACTAGAATTACTAATCAAAATCTTAATATTGAATTCTCCGCCGAAATATACAACGAGTCATTAATAATGATTGAGGATATTTGTATTTTTATTTCAAATATGCCGCTCATCCATTTTGGAATGCCAGCGCCGAATCGCCCAGCAGTAGACATCATCAACAGCGATGTTCAACGTGAACACCAGTTCGATAAGACTTCTTTGGCTACTTTTGTTGCGGAAAATGAACAATTGCTTACTGCTGAACAACGAAATGTATATGATCAAATTAACGTTTCAATAGCAGCACAACAAGGTGGATTCTTTTTTTAGACGCTCCAGGTGGCACTGGTAAAACATTTCTTATCGCACTGATACTTGCGCGGATTCGATCTCAAAATCATATTGCATTGGCCATTGCTTCATCAGGCATTGCAGCAACGTTACTTGATGGTGGACTGCGCATTCAGCACTTAAATTACATTTGAACGTTCATACAAATCCCGAAGCAATGTGTAACATAAAGAAGCATTCAGGCATGGCTGAAGTTTTGAGAAAATGTAAAATTATTATCTGGGATGAATGTACAATGGCCCACAAGCATTCGCTTGAAGCTCTCGACAGGTCCCTGAAAGATATCAAAAATAATGCTCGGCTTTTCGGTGGTGCTCTACTGCTGCTGTCTGGTGATTTCAGGCAAACATTACCAGTCATTCCACGCGCGACATATGCAGACGAAATAAACGCATATTTGAAAGAATCTTATCTATGGCCAAGTGTCACTAAATTATGCCTTACTATTAATATGCGCGTTCGACTTCAAAATGATCCATTAGCGTCAGGATTCTCTGAACAATTGTTAGACATTGGCAACGGTAATATTCAATTGTATGAAGATACACAATATATTCGACTTCCAGCGAATTTTTGCAACATGGTGGCTACCAAAGATGAGTTAATAACAAGTATCTTTCCAGATTTAAGACATAATTATACTAATCATGAATGGCTGCGAGAGCGAGCTATTTTAGCCGTAAAAAATTTAGATATTGACGCCATCAATTTTGAAATACAACAGTCATTGGTGATGAAATTACATTTAAATCGATTGACACTGTTGTTGATCCTGACGAAGTTGTCAACTATCCTGTAGAGTTTCTTAATTCACTAGATTTACCTGAAATGCCACCACATAATTTGCGACTGAAAATTGGCTCAACTATAATTTTGCTTCGAAATTTAAATGCCCCAAAATTGTGTAATGGCACGCGATGAGTTGTAAAAAAAAATCATGGGCAACATTCTTGAAGCCACTATTTTGAGTGGAAAATTTCAAGGTGAAGTTGTACTTTTACCACGGATCCCAATGATTCCTTCAGATTCGCCTATACCATTCAAACGTTTACAATTTCCAATCCGCTTGGCATATGCTATGACTATAAATAAGTCACAAGGCCAAACAATGACAATTTGTGGCTTAGATTTAGAAAACCCATGTTTTTCTCACGGCCAATTATATGTTGCGTGTTCCAGAGTTGGAAAACCATCGAATTTATTTATTTATACACCTCAGGGTTTAACCAAAAATATTGTACATCCAATGGCATTACGATAAATTAAGTTTTTGTTAATAAAAAAATATATTTTTTAAATAAAATAGTTTGAGTGTAAGCTTTTTTACCTTTAATTAAAACAGGTTGAAGATTTCATTACACATACTCACACACTATCGATTAGTCTAATTGTAATAAATTTACATGTAATAACGGTAGATATTGTCATAACATTTGAATAATAATTTTCATCAAAATGGTCCAGAATGTTTTAGCTTATTAAAAAAAGTTTGAAATTTTCAAATTAAAGACGTGTAGACAGGACAACGTCTGTCGGGTCCGCTAGTTACATATATTTAAATATAAATAATGTAAATATTATGAACATAATTCTTCTATAACTCAGTTTTGCACGTAGAAATGTATCAGTTTGATAAACGTAATGAAACTTAATCACTAAATGTGTCTAAAATAAACAAAAAATCTACTGCGTCTCCATGGGTAACCTGAAAAATTTGAGCTTCTCGTGGTCTAAAATTGTTCATTTCCGGTACATTTGTTCAAAGTTCAAACTGCACTCATCACTGCACATGCACACTATTGCCCTCTTCATTACGCACGTACATACATATAATGAAAAATATAGCCTATTTGTTTTACGAAAATGACTTAAACTTGAAATCTTTGTTTTTATCGACTTTGAGACTGATTTTTGTACCAAAATAAAGGCTTTATTATAAACAAACATTAAAAAATACCAACAAATCTTTTACAAAAACTAATCATTAAAAAATCATATCATCATATTTGAAACATGGGGACTCACCGTTAATATTGAAAAATCGAAAATTATGATTTTCCATAATAGTTCACGAAATATAGCGCCTTACGATTGGTTCTTTAATGTTAGGAGAATTGACGTTATTAAAGAATTCAAGTATTTGGGAGTTAAAACGATCTGTGACTTCAAGAAACGCACCGAAGAAAAACCTTCAATTTAGAGAGTTTGTTTAGCAATAAAAATGTCACACTATTTTTCAAATACAACATTTTGAAAGTTTCACAATATCAACTTTTGTAATAGGCTGCTCAAATCCTGGGATTTTGGAAAAGTGGAGGCATTTCAAAGAAAGCTTCTGTAGAAACTTTTTAACTGGGCAAGAAATACTCCAAATACTTGTCTACACCCTAAGGCTTCAAACTAATTTTATATTAAAAATCACTAGACACTCTGATAATCGACTTTAAAAATAAATGTTTTTGTATGAGAGAAGAAACCATGACTGGGAGATTATTAAATTGCAGAACTTAGCCAGGAGTAAATCTTCAATGGAATTTCCAAAACGTGGTACAACTTAAAGAAGATCTTACAACCTTTAATGCAACTACAAAAAGATGCAGCTTGAAATAATCTATAGTTGTCCCGTGAATCTGAAAGCAGAAATATTTACTCGCAGCTCAATCACAATTTTTTTATATACAAATTTATTTCGCGATGATTTAAGCCATAACGACATCAAGCTATCAAAACAAGATGTTAGCTACTATTTTTAAACTGAATCTTTAATCAATTTTGCATTCTCTGTAATATGTAGTGTGTCGCGAGGGAAGACGTATTTCACTTCAAATTTATTTGTCTAGTTTTCGAAAACTCAGAAATCATATTATCACTGAGTATTATTAAATTCATTCGTATAAAAATGAATATATGTATTGCCAATAGAGATGAAGGCTTACCAAAAATTTAAAATTCAGAATATATGTATAACGAAAATTGTATATCAATTTATTAATCACATACTTTACTTACTCATTAAAAATGCAGTTTCATTAGCAAAAATTAAAAATTGTGTTTTATTAAGTTGCCAAAACCCACAAACGTATAATTCTTGGCATGATAAAGCTTTCTTAAATAAGTCGTTCGAAATCGGCATACAAAAATATTGGTTTCTTCAAAAGCTGTACCATGAAATTTATAAAGTGGTGAATACTCGCGCAGGAGCAAGGATTTTATTCCAAATGGGACGGATGATGTCTTTATTTAAAAAATGTATCTTAAAACTCGGTAAGTTAACTTATGTTTTATTTTTTTGTTTACTTTATTTATAATACCGATCAATAAGGTTATCAGTGGGCTGGTTTTTTTTAAGGTTTTTGAAAGGCTTAGTACTAATTCGAGTTCAAGATCGATCTTATGTACATATATGTAAATATCGAATAAGGTTTTTGAGATAAGACCTTTTATAATTTGAAAAACCTGATATTATGCTTTTTGTGGCTATGTAAATTCATAAAGTATAGTTCATCACGAAATTTGTGATGATTTTCGAAATCTACAATCCCTTATTATTTATTAACTTCCCGTAGGAAGTTATTGTAATGGGTCCGATTTGTCAAATTGAAAATTTTGACATTTCTCGACGTTTCAAGGTCGCTAGAGTCGAAATAAAAGATTTTTAGAAAGATGTATGTGCGTGCGAGTGTACGTAAGTTCGTACGTCCGTACGTCCGTACGTCTGTATACGTTCGCGACGTTTTTTTCGTCTTCCATAGCTCAAGAACCAGAACAGATATCGATTTCAAATAAAGTTTGTTATACAGATAATAAGGCAGAAAGATGAAGAAAGGGCTCTCAAGAAAATTGCGTGGGTGGTTTTTTTTTACCATAGCAGTTCAAAAAAAAGGTGAAAATTTTGGTAAACCATAAATATCTCATGAACCAATGACGCTAGAGACTTGAATTAAATTTTATATTATATATTGTAACGTCATACAAAACAAATATATTTTTGGAAAAAAAATCCAATTAACGGTTTTTTTATAAATCAAAAAAACTGAAAATTTTACGACAAAAATATGATTTCATCTCCAAAACAATTTTGTGCAATGAAGAATAATGTTTTTAACATCTGATAAAATTTTGAGAAAAATTTTATTGACAGTTTTTTTTTATAAAAAATAAAAACCTAAATAAAACATTACTCAAAGTTGGGAAAAATTGAATTTCGTCTCAAATATCTTTTAAAAAACTTGAGACAAAGGCTTCAAACTTATTTTTTCTTATAAGAAATATTGTTGTCGACATTCAGTAAAATTTTGAAAAAAATCGAATTGACAGTTTTTTTACAAAAAATAAAAACCTAAAACAAAAATTAATAAAAGTTGGTAAAAATTGATTTTCGACTTTAATATCTTTTTAAAACTTTGAGATATTGGCATAAGACTACTTTTATCTTTCAAAAAATATTGTTGTTAACATTCAGTAAAATTTTGAAAAAAAATCGAATTGAAATTTTTTTTTTACAAAAAATTAAAAACCGAAAAAAAATTAACAAAAGTTGGTAAAAATTGATTTTCGACTCAAATATCTTTTCAAAAATTTGAGATAATGGCTTCTTACTACTTTTAACTTATAAAAAATATTGTTTTCAACATTAGGACAAATTTTGAGAAAAATCGAATTGACAGTTTTTTTACAAAAAATAAAAAACCTAAAAAAAAAAACAATACTAAAACTTGGTAAAAATTTACTTTCGACCTAAATAGCTTTTCAAAAGGTTAAAATATTGGCTTCAAACTTATTTTATTGCACAGAAGATATTGTTTTCGATATTCAGTAATTTTTTTTTTATAAAAATCCAACAGTCCGTTTTTTCATAAAAAAATAAAATCTGCAACAAATAGTACGCAAATTTGGTAAAAATTGATACATATAGACTAACTTTTAAGCAAGACAAATCGACAGACGGGATGGGAAGTTATCAGTGTGGGTCGCAACCCAGCCTCTTTTGTATTTTTCAAATCGTCATCTTCATTAGTTGTAACTCTTCAACTTCAATACATAAAACTTTAAGGGGTTCTTAATGTTTAAAAAAAAAAAAAAAAAAAAAAAAAACGG
The DNA here is from genome assembly GCA_920104205.1 of Eupeodes latifasciatus. Lineage (NCBI taxonomy): Eukaryota > Metazoa > Arthropoda > Insecta > Diptera > Syrphidae > Eupeodes > Eupeodes latifasciatus. Next base: position 78,552,702 of record OV049924.1, read on the forward strand.
AACTGTATAAAACCAATTTTTGTTCTTTTTTCTAATTCGTAGTCTTAATAGTCTAAGAGCCGGCAGCAAATTTTGGGAGTGGAGTGATAACCAAAATATATATACATGTATGTGTAGATATACGCAACATTATGCCAAAATCAACCGCCTGGCAGGTTTTTTTTTCAGCCGGGGGCGGGGGCGGGGGTTCGAAAATGGTTATTTTTCCGATTTTGGGGTCGAAGTGATAACCACTTAAATGCATATATAAACAATAGGGGATAGTGCCCTGATGTCAAAAAAGTGAGTCCAAGACGTTTTGCTTTCAGCCTTCCCCTTGCCAGACGGCCGCCAAAATGCGCGAAAATCAACTTTTTGGGTCGAAGTGATAACCACTTAAATTAATATATAATCAATAGTAGATGTTCCACCGATGTCAGAAAAGTGTGTCCAAGACGTTTTACTTTCAGCCTTCCCCTTGCCAGACGCATTTTAACACTTTTTAACAGAATTTTTTAACTTAAATCCTTAATAACTTTTTTCCTGTTAACCATAACCAAAACAATCATCTACCAAAATATCAGAAGATTTCCAATACGTTTTTTTTTGTTCAGTCTTATGCTTGCCAGAAAACCCTAAAGAAAGAAATCACATGACATAAAATTGAATGAAATTAAATTTGAAATTATAAAAAAAACTATTCTTCATCATCAGATTCGTCCGATGAAGAATTTTGCGAAATATTGTCTTCTTCGCTATCATTTTCATCACAGAAAATTAAATTTTCATTGGTTTCTGGGGCCACGACTCCGTTGAACCATTTCAATTTGACCATGTCATCCTCCATGGTCCAGCCGCATTGAAATGGGGAAAGTAGTATCCTTGTATTTAATATTGCACTTTTCCAAATATGGCATATATAGTTGCAACGATTAATTTGTTGCAGTAAGACGATTCTGTTTGGTGGCAATAAACTACCTTCAAAACCTTCAGATAAAATGGTTAAGCATATAATTGCTTAAGGTTTTAAAGAAATATTTTAAATTTTTAACTTACTTTTAATATTTTTGAACATTTTTTTTGAAGTCGGTTTACGTTTTGTAAAATAGTTCATATCTGGCATCATTCACTTTGAGGGCGGTTGTTTTATAAATTTCGCAAACAAATTCCTCTATTGTTAGAATATCCTCTTCACTTATATAAGAAAATTGTCCGAATTTTGAAAAATGCGTCTGGCAAGGGGAAGGCTGAAAGCGAAACGTCTTGGACACACATTTTTAGAATCAGGGTAATTTGTCTGATGTTTTGATATATGATTGTTTTGGTTATGGTTAATAGGAAAAAAGTTATTAAGGATTTAAGTTGAAAAATTCTTTTAAGAAGTGTTAAAATGCGTCTGGCAAGGGGAAGGCTGAAAGTAAAACGTCTTGGACACACTTTTCTGAGTTATTAAGGATTTAAGTTGAAAAATTCTGTTAAAAAGTGTTAAAATGCGTCTGGCAAGGGGAAGGCTGAAAGCAAAACTTCTTGGACACACATTTTTAGAATCAGGGTAATTTGTCTGATGTTTTGGTATATGATTGTTTTGGTTATGGTTAATAGGAAAAAAGTTATTAAGGATTTAAGTTGAAAAATTCTTTTAAGAAGTGTTAAAATGCGTCTGGCAAGGGGAAGGCTGAAAGTAAAACGTCTTGGACACACTTTTCTGACATCGGTGGAACATCTACTATTGATTATATATTAATTTAAGTGGTTATCACTTCGACCCAAAAAGTTGATTTTCGCGCATTTTGGCGGCCGTCTGGCAAGGGGAAGGCTGAAAGCAAAACGTCTTGGACTCACTTTTTTGACATCAGGGCACTATCCCCTATTGTTTATATATGCATTTAAGTGGTTATCACTTCGACCCCAAAATCGGAAAAATTACCATTTTCAAACCCCCACCCCCGCCCCCGTTGAAAAAAAAAACCTGCCAGGCGGTTGATTTTGGCATAATGTTGCGTATATCTACACATACATGTATATATATTTTGGTTATCACTCCACTCCCAAAATTTGCTGCCGGCTCTTGGTCTATAATGTTATAACATATTTTAAGAAATTTATTGAAAAAATACAAAAATAATGTTGAAAACAAGTGTTTCTAAATTTGAGCGCATAAATAGGTATAGCTATAAAATTTGCTCTTAAACGAATTATTTAAAACTAAAAAGGAATTACATTCAAGATTTTTCAAAACTTCAGATATACCCAAATGAAGACGGATAATTCATCTCAAAACTAATCCGTTTTAAGGAATACTAATGGAGGTATTAAAATGATTTAAACTCTATCTAGAAGATTTGTATATTTGTACTTTATAAAATTATCTTACAACATTTTATTGCCTTTCACCCTAGTCTTAAGAACACCGTGTTATGTATTTTGTTTGCATTTTCAGAGAATATTTCAAAAACTTAATCTTTTGACTTTTTCAAGTCACAAAAAACATCTGGCCAACACTGGATTTAAAACGTTCAAGGTGGTTGCTCTCTCTAAGCAGATCGCATATAAGCTCGATAATAGGTGTCATAACCGGACACTGTCTAATAGGAAAGCACGCCACGAGATTAGGCGTATTCTCAAATGATTTTTGCAGAAGCTGCATGGACGAGGAAGAGGAAGAAACAGTTCTTCATCTTCTCTGCACATGCCCTGCTCTGGCTCGAAAACGCAAGAATTACCTAGGAGAATTCTTCTTTAACGATCTAAGCGATCTAAATCATATCGGCATAATCAGCCTCTCACGTTTCGTAAGAGACTCAAACTGGTTCTATTGAGCTTAGGAAGAAACCTCAAGATTCATGTGGTATCACAATGGGCCATGGTGTGTGTCCGTTTCCATCTTGGACAGCCACGATAACCTAACCTAACCTAATATAATATAGAGAAATTATGGGATGAGATTTCAATTCAGGACAACAAATTCCTTTGTGGTAAAAAAAAAACTTAATTTTGTTGATCTATGTAATTATAATAATTGTTTGCTGTTAAGTTAAATTACTTTTATTTTTTAATATCTATAGGATTATATGTATATAAAAGTTTATAACGAATACGTGTATGTACAAAATAAGCTAGGGGATATGCTCTTACTTAAAAAATATCTTTGAATAATTATAAGGTATTATTTCAGCTTTATATGTTAAACATTCCGTCAATTTCATACTGAAATGATTATTTTTACATAAAAACGAACTGGCCACCTTAAAACCTTCAAAAGTTAGGTCGTCAAAGAAAGACCAAAAACACAAAAGATATCATTGACACTCATCAACAGATTATCAAGAATATCAAGACTAGAAATGTGTGTGTCTTCACAAATAAATATAAGAAATAACACATCAAGTATCATGATTTAAACAATGTTTCGAATCTAATAGCTTCATATCTATGTATAGATACAATTTTTTGAACATTTCTCACATATGATGCTTCAGTTCAGTTTCGAATATATCTACTTTCCAACATGTGCTCACACGGTAGTGTAGCATTAGCATCAGTATCAGCTATAGCCGGCCGCCCACCTTCCCTATATTATGTTCTCGTTCTAAAGAGACGGCCTCAAAAAAAGCAGCCAAAAAAGCTCCAACCAAAATTAGAATTTATTCTATAATTAGTCATGTTCATTGCGTTAATTTCATATGTATTTTCGAGTTTCAAAAACAACAAAAGAAAAACACCAACATTCAAAAATGCCTCGCTGCGTGTTAGTTGTCGGAATTAGTTGTGAGATGAAACCATCAGAATTGTCCCCATCAGATCTTTTCGATTAGAAGGGAGACGAACTTAAAAAACTTTTAAAAATTAAAGAAAGAAACGCATCTGTAAAAAGCGGTGCTCCTATATATGTTTCCATCAGAACTTTTTTATCATGATCAGATTAAAGAATTTAGAAAAGATTCTGATTAAAGCAAACTAACACACCATTAAATTCCATGAAGGCATTATAAGTATAAAATTAGTATTGCAACCGCGCAAACGGAACACATATTTCAGCACTGTTGGGAACGCGAGACATTCAGGCATTTTATTATATTGCGATGTTCTTCTACTTCTTCATTGTTCATCATCACATGAAGAATCCAGGGATTAAACTTCAATGTTGACATATATTGGCATTGCCATACAAAAAAAAAAACAATACTAACAACAAAATTAGCTTAGTGCAAGGAATCAGTTATATAGAATCTTATAGATCTTATACAGTTGAGAAATGAAAATTCCTCTCATGGACATGTTATTTCCCATGGGATTACGAGTATTGAAGCAGCACCATCAGTTCATAAGATGCATACTTGATCGTCTCTCTACTATAGTATACCTCTAGTTACCTACATACATATGTTCTCTAATATACTCTTGTTGTTAGATAGAAACATATTATTTACAATGTTAATCTAGATTTCAAGCAAGCTCGCGAAACATGGGCAATGCACGCACCGCACAATTTACAATAGAGTACGCACTTTAATTTATTGCAAGCAATTGCGTGTGATATTTGCAAAATGTGCTGCTTTCCTTTATATCGTTGATAGTGATGGGGGCTTCACAAATCGGGCTTCTCAAATAGAAACAAGGGTTTTATGCTTCTATCGTTTGGAATCAGTGACACTTAGCTAGCGATTGAAATAAGATTTTGGTGATTGAAAAATGATCGTTGATGCCTTATGTGATTTTTAACTTCCCATAAGAAGTTATTGTAATCGGTCCGATTTGTCGAATTGAAAATTTTGAAATTTCTCGACGTTTCAAGGCCCCTAGAGTCTGTCTGAGATGTCTGTGAGTGCGTGTGTACGTACGTTCGTACGTCCGTACGTTCGCGATGTTTTTTTCGTCGTTCATAGCTCAAGAACCAGTAGAGACATCGAATTCAAATAAATTTTGATAATAATGCAGAAAGGACTCTCAAAAAAATTGTGTGGGTGTTTTTTTTACCATAGCAATTTAAAAAAAGGTGAAAATGTTGGTTTACCCAAAATATATCACGAACCAATAACACTAGCGAGTTGAATTAAATTTTATATTATATATTATGACGTAATACCAAACAAATATATTTTTGGAAAAAAAATCCAACTAATATTTATTTTTTTATAAATCAAAAAAACTAAAAAAAAATATTAGTCACTTCGAATATTTAACGAACAAAAAATGATTTCATCTCCAAGATAATTTTGTGCAATAAAGAATAACGTTTTTGACATCTGGTAAATTTTTTTAGAAAAATCGAATTGACAGTTGTTTTTTTATAAAAAAATACAAACCTAAAAAAACATTACTAAAAGTTGGTAAAAATTGATTTTCGACTCAAATATCTGTTCAAAAACTTTAGATTATGGCTTCAAACTAATTTTGTCATAATAAATATTGTTTTCAGCATTCATTAACATTTTGAGAAAAATCGAATTGACAGTTTTTTTATAAAAAAATAAAAACCTAAAAAAAATGACTAAAAGTTCGTAAAAAATGATTTCCGACTCAAATATCTTTTTAAAAATTTGAGATATTGGTTTGAAACTAATTTTTTCTTATAAGAAATATTGTTTTCAACATTCGGTTAAATTTTGAGAAAAATCGAATTGACAGTTTTTTAGAAAAAATAAAAAACTTAAAAAAAAAACAATACTAAAACTTAGGACAAATTTACTTTCGACTCAAATATCTTTTCAAAAATTAAAAAATAGTGGCTTCAAACTATAATTTTATCTCATAGAAAATATTGTTTTCGACATTCAGTAAATTTTTTATAAAAATTCAACAGTCAGTTTTATCATAAAAAAATTAAAATCTACAAAAAATAGTACGCAAAATTGTTAAAAATTGATGTTTTATCATATATGGATAACTCTTATTTATTTTTTTAGAAAAATTCAATTGACAACTTTTTTTTACAAAAAAGCACGAATCCCTACTAAAACAACAAAAATCTGATAAGAAATGGTTTTCGACTGAAGTTTTAGGAGAACAAAGAATAATATTGACTTTAAATGTTTTTATCTCACACAAAATATTGTTATTAACATTTTGTTAAAGTTTTAGTCAAATTGACAGACGGGATGGGAAGTTATTAGTGTGGGTCGCATCTCAACCTCTTTTCTTTCGTGACATGATTAAAATAAGATTTTGCATGTCAAAGCGTTGGAACTATTTTCAATTATGTTTTTAAAATGTGCGCCTTTAAAAATGCTAAATACAATGAAAAACTGTTTTTCTAACAATACATTTTGTATTATATTAGGTCCGTTCGCGTACCCTCCTAAAACAGTCCAATTTTACGAACAAAATACGAAATTTAACTAAATCCTGTTCGCGTGTTCAAAAATTTCGTAGTTTTTCGTAAAAGAGAGCGCTCACGAGAGAGTAAAATATTTCCCCAACCTACGAATTTAAGCTCAAGAAATTTCTTTGGGCTCATTTGTGAAAATTGTCAAATTTGATAGAAATTCAAATAAATTAAATAAATTGTTCGCTTTTGCTGTCAGTTATAAAAATTAAAAACAAATTTTCAAAGAACAGCAACAAGACAGTAATATTGTGTGAGAAATTTGTTGTTTTCCCGTTCGCTTACTTTTATGTATTTTTTTTTTTTTGGTGAGAGAATTTTACCCCCACTCTTTAAAATATCTCTTTTTACGAATTTTGGTACAGAAAGTACGCGAACGGACCTAATGTTGCAAGGTACAAATCTTGTCTTTTAAATACAGTTTAAATCATTTTAGTATTTTCCGGAAATTCTCATTCGTTATGAGTCTTTCTTTGATTCTAATATAAATTTTTGAACAAAAAACGCATTTAACGCTTTCATAGAAATGAAAAAAAATGTTTTGGAGTTCATTTTTGGTGCTGATAGATTCGAATCCAAACTTCGATTTCAACTAACTGCCCAATTTTTAAAAATACAACATTTAAAGTTATTTTTATATTATTTAATATATGTATTTAAAAATCTTAATATAATTGAAGTGTTTAGACGACGACGATGGATTTGTTATTAGAATACCCTTTTCTGTTAAAAACAGTTCTAACATAAATTGTTCAGCATTTCTTTAAGATTTATGTGAGACAGGTGAAATCTAGCAACTTTTGAAGATTTTTAAAAAACAAATTATAAAAAACTACAAATAATTCAAGTGAATATCGAAGTGAGGCATTATAGATTTGAAAAACTATCAAGAATTTTATAGAAAAAAAAGCTGCTTCAAGAATTAAGATAGCTTTTTAAAAAAAGCCTTGTTTATGTTTTTTTTTTTAATTTTAAAAAGTAATATCTTAAAAGCCTTAGGTTATATAGATTAAAAAAGGTTCGAAAACTTATCGACCAGTACAATTATATTAGTGTTGGTGCAAGTGAGGTCTTAGGTTTTAAAAGCAGTACCGCTGGAAATTTTATTTAAAGGCGAAGTAAATCTATTTATTTCAACCGAATACATTGTGAAAAAGAAAACAATGGACACACGAAAGAGTTTACAATAATATATTTTGCATTTCATAAAATAACAAAATTCATAAAATAACAAAACTCATTCATTCGTTATCTCTGCTGGTTCTTGAGATATGGCCGACGAAAAAAAAGTACTCTGAACGTTCAGGACTCTAAAATCCTTGGTTTTAGAAGAGAGAATTCTGTGTAGGCGTTCTAGAAATGTTGAAACATCCAAAAATGTCAAAATTAGCTTCCTTTGGGAATTAAGAATGTATTGAGTATTATGAACAGGTTCCCTCACCTTAATTTTTAGTTTTTGCTTTCAAGTTATTAGATTTAGTACATGCTATAAAAAAATGTTCCCTATCCTTTACTTTCTGCACAGAAATACATAACGAAAGGAATGAATACAATTCTCAAGGATTAATTTTCTTAACTTGAAGATCACTAATAGATATTGTTTTGTAGTTTCTCTTGAGCGTGTAGTTTACTGCCAAAAAACTGTACAATTTTTAAGTACTAGAACGACTTTGGACTTAGATTTACATAAATAAATCTTTTTGCTAAGTTTTTAGAAGCTTTTCCTTCACTGTATTATTTTTGTTCTTCATTTACATTTGCTTAAAATACTGTTATTCTTATTGTCAGTAGCAAGGTAGTTATATACCATAACTCTGTTAATTGTGCAATATAGGTTAAGATATCAATGTAATATATTTTCTGCTAAAATAAATATATCTATCTATCTTTTTGCTAACAGAACCAGGGGCGGATCCAGGCTTTTCATCAGAGGGGGGGGGGGGTCACACACTTAGATGAGTTTTTACTCACCGCTTAAAAATGTTCTTTAATGTTTTGTAAAGGAGGATAACAAAATTTAATAATTGCTAAAATGACAACTTTAGTTATCAAATTATTTTAGAACGCTGTTGTCCAGCAAAGTATGGTCTAACTATTTAATGTGGATGACTCCCTACATATGAAAGCATTTCAAGCTTCCAACAGTTTTCTAAATACCTATGCCATATTTAACAGCTAAAACACAATAGTTTAGAGGGTATTTGCTGCATTTCACGCAGAAATGTAAGAAATTGTTTTGAAACGTAGCTTTTTTTCGAAAAATAAAATATACTTTTCTTGTTTCCATTTCTTTTAATGCGAAGAACGCTACAAAAACTCAAGAGAGACGATCTGATATAAAGAACTGTCGGGCTTTTTTTGACGTAGTTTTCTCGAACTTAATTTTCGGGAGTCTCTTATTACTATCGTTATCAATCTGCTTACTCGTATTTTGATCTTAAAGGCGTCCACAAAACTTAAAAATTGTAGAGATAAAAAGGTTTGGTTCTTCAATTTAAGGAAACAGTTGCATTTAAGTACATAATTTCTCTAAAAAATTAAATTAAAACAAAGTAAGGTAGGTAAACAAATAAGTTGGGAAGAAAAGTTTTTGTAGCACTCACAAATTATACGTTTCAAAGCTTTTATATCAATAGATATGAAACGTTTATTATGTTTTTCACTTAGCCATTAGTTTAACAAAAGTGTCACTTGATTTTTTTGGGACATTTGTATTATTGAAATTCGTGTTTAAATCTCAGTTCTAGAGCATCCAAAGCAAATTCACTTCAAAAGTAGATTAATTTAATTTTGTAAGATCTTTTAAGATCTTTTGTACTCAACAGAAAATCAAGAAAGAAAGAACTTGCTTATTTCTTCCAAAAAGTCTGTTTAAAAATATTTCCTATATTTTAAAATTTAAAAATGTACATGCAAAATAAGTTTTTCTCAAAAATTTAAATGCCATTTTATTTTTCAAAAAATCTAGATTAACTTATTTTTTTTTGAAAATCAATTTAAATTTTAAATTTAGTCTTAAAAATATTTTTGGTAAGCACTAAATAAAGAGCTTATAAATATATGAACATTTTACTTTTAAATTTCGTCAAAAAATGTTGTCCCCTTTTTGAGATATCGAGTTTTGTAAACAAAATTAGTATTTTTTAAAAATCAAAAAAAAATGTTTGATCATAAAAAAACATCATCAATTTGATCATTTGATCATTGACAAAAGCTTGCACAGAAAGAGAAGAATGTTGAAATCGGTCCATTAGTTCTTGACAAAACTTAAAAACAAAATAAAGGTTTTTTGAGGGGTACCCTTCTGGAGCAATACCAAAATATGTTTTTCTTGTAGAAAGAACACAAAATTTAGAGAAAGTTTAGAAAAATCACATGTTTGAACCAACAAATTTGTGTGGGGACTGCTGTTATTTTTCGTATTAATAAAATGAAAAAAAAAACGCCTTACACTAATCGGCTGAAAATCTTAATTTCAATCAACACAATTGTTTGGACTGTAGGGGCCAAGCAAGACAGACAGACGGAAGGAATCGGGGTACCCACTACCGTCGTAATGTCATATTTGATTAAAATCTCTAGTTTGAAATTGTTTACTAATGCAAAACTTGCTATATAGTTCCTTTATGTCGCAGAAAAAATCACTTCAATAATCACTATTTATATGTGTCAAAAAAATGTAATAATAAAATTGAAGGCTAGTTTAAGGAATTTTAAGGCAACTTAATTTAAAATTGATGATCTCTTATTCAAGGTTTCTTCTTAAGAACCTGAATATTTGCTCTTTTTCTTAGAAACAATTTTTATGAAAATAATTTAAATAATGACTAAAGTTTTTTTCAAATTCTAAGTTGAGTAAAAACAAAAATTTTAGTTGTTTTTGACATCAAACCACTTTTTTGTGAATGTCGTTAAATTACTAATAAATCCTTAGATGAAATCTTTACTTATACAACTTAACTGTATAAGCTTTATGGCTCATATGACCCCCCCCCTAGATCGTACATTGGTCATCAGTTGATGAATTTGTGCTGTGTTTTTGGAATAGGGCTGAATTTCCCTTTCATATTATGTTTTTGGTCCAATCTTCAGTCAAAAGTAGTACTTTTATCAACAAAGTTTAAGGAAGTAAAATACAAAAATGTTGTTTTCATATACAAAAAATAAATAATTCAAAATATAATGGGGGTCATATCCATTAACGCAATAAAATTAGTTTTGAATTGAAGGAAATTCCTACAAAAAAGCAAACAAATTATCTCCCAGGGGGGGGGGGGGGGTCAGGACCCCTACGACCCCCCCCCCCCCCCCTTGGATCCGCCATTGAACAGAACAGAAATGATTTTAAAGAAACAGATCTCTTATTTATTCCTCAACTGTCAAATTAACAACTGTCAAACAATTATTTTGTTCTTTTTGACACACCATTTTTTTTAGTGCCTAAGCTATCAGGGTAACTTTGTGTTGTTGTAATTTTAGAGGGAAACACAGCAGATACACAAACAATCTTTTATGAAAATCAAATCTCAAGCTAACCCAAATTTTTCGGGATACTTTGGTATCCAATTTGAAAAACTAAAAATACATGAAATTTCGTCTTCCGTTTAAACTGTTTTAAATTAAAACACTTTTAAAAATTACACAATAAGAAAAATAATAGACTTGCGCAAAATTTTTAATTTCCCTTTTTCGTTTGTCAGCTGTGTTTACTTTTGTTTTTGGTCGTTCACAATCATCAGTATGGTGCCAGTTTTAGCTATCATTGGTTTTCATCATTCAAAAATTTGGTTTCAGCATTGAAAAGCGATTGGAAAAGTTAGCATTGTTGTTCTTGCTATTAATATACATAAATGAGCTAATGAGTTGTAGAATTTGTTTAGTAAGAAAAATACTTTATTTGTGCTAGACATTTTCTCTTAGCCCATTTTAAATTTTTCAATAATGAAATCGTTTTCAATAAACAACAGGGGTGGAATCGGCTTATGTGATAATTGACTATTATATTTTTGATTCCATCTGTGTAAGATTTCAATTCAATTCGATTGAACAATTTCAAATTTTAATTGTCAAAATTCATTGTTGTTATGGTGAAATTTTAAAATGATTCCTATAAAATATCTAAATGAAAGTACCAAATTGGCTGTGTTAAAATAACATTCTTACTTTTCTTGTATTTTTTCGAATGTCGTAATCTTTGTCGGTCACAAGAATGTGTTTTTTTACCTAAAAAGGTAACTGACAAAATTTTCCGTTCGTTTTTTTTACCTAAGCGTCTGCTAGCTCTATTCAGAAACGACATATTTGTAGGAAAATGACTATCACATTTTTTTTTGTTGTGACAGCTTTTTAGGTATCAATTTGACTATAACCTTAGGCGCCAGTTATAGCTATCATTGGTTTTCATCATTGAAAACAAACATTGGAATTTTTTGGCAGGTCGTTTATAGCTATCATTAAACATTTCTGTCATTGAAAATAATTTCCTGATTGAAATCCACCTACAAATTTTTACTGACAGAAATCTGTCAATGGAATTGTGTGAAATTAGAACACAATTCAGTGGAACGATTCGTTTCACTTTTAAATATAAAAGTATCAGCTGTTCAGGAAAACGAATTTCCGTCCGAAAAATTGAAAAATACATTTTTAGAGAAAAATAAATGCGTAATTACACTTTTTTTTCTCAAAAAAATTCTTTGTGTGATTTCCGATCGATCAGTATACAATTTTCATTTTTATTCAAAGGGAAACACCTTCAAATATCGATTCAAAAATTTTTCCGGATCGATTTCAATGATAGCTATAACTGGCCTCTTACATAGATCAAATTCGATTATTTTGACTGTCATTTGTCAACAATCATCTTGAAAACCAATGATAACTGTAACTGACACCTACTAATGTATCTTAATGTCTAGTGGAAAGCCAAGCCAACCAAACGCCGGAAAATAATTCCCTGCTCAATCCACAATTGTTCTTTTTTGTGTCTCCGAGTGAATCTGTTAATGGCGCAGAAAAAGGAATTCGTAGATGTATTAACTGTTGTCTTGATAACAGTTTGTATAATGAGCTTTTATATTATATTTCTTGACTCTCTTTAAAAATGCTACTGTTAAATCTTCCATTCATAAGGAAAATACTTTAATGTGCTTCAACTTACCCCTGAAGCATTGTATTTTCAGCCAAACATGATCGCTCTCCCACCGGAAAGCATATGTAGTATACTGTCCGTGTTCCTATTGCCATAGTACATGTGTCTAACATTGCTAATCGATATTTTTCACATTATGATCTGCTGGGGGCTTTATGTTCCTATACATATTATACCTGATCTTTTAGTTGTTTGTTGGTGGAAATGAAAACAAACAAACCAAACAAACGGTTCTATAAATTCTATAATTGCATCGAGACTCTTGATGAACTAAACTAAACTCAGTCCAACTCTTAAGTCTCTAATTCAAGTCCAGATGCTTTCAGGTAGACCGCAAATATCAATTAGTAATTTCTAACAACTGTGAGAACCTAAATAGACATTCGCATCTTGTGTATACGATACGATCGTATACTGATGTCTATAGATACAAGTTGCGTATCTCTATAACGTTATTTTTTTTATTTATAGTATTTTTGTATGTGTTATTAATTTCTATAATATCCCACTATAACGCTAACGCATCGCTATCGTCGCGTCGGTCGTGTTGAGTCGATTCAAGTCGACGAATTACTTGGAAAGACCTTAATTATTTCAAACGAGTACGAATACGATCCAATCCACGATCACGGCCGATCATCGAGACGGCCATGTGAATTGATATTAAAAATGCACGCGCATCGAAATCATATCCTTGTCATGTTATACTCTCTTAAAGTTTCAGCTCGTCTCATACCGTCTTGTATCGTGCGGTGCTGTACTATGGCTGCAAACGAGAATAGGTTAGGTGTATACGAGTATAGAACCTTGAGATCGATTAGAAGACTCAATAGATACAATTTATTTTGAATTTATTAATTTTTTGTTTCCAGTGCGTTCCTTTATTTGCTTTTGCTTTGATTCGCATTTGGATTCGGATGATGGTTAGATAGATGATGATAGTGAGGAACACGGTACACGGTACAAGGAGCGGAGGAAAGATGTGGGAAGTTGTTGTGTTGCCAATAAAAAAAATGTCAACGCTGGCAGACGAATAGACGTTTCTGTTGCGTGTTACGTTTTGCGGACGGAGATGGACAGGAAAACATGGTGCGAACGAAAGCCCCCGTTTCGAATGCGGTCGCAGTGCCGCGCTGCTCCGCCGCCGCTCCGTGCCGTTCATGCCAGTTTGGTGTCTTCCTTGACTCCGGCTCCGGCCAAGACATATCGGCGACATATTTCGTATCTGTGATCACGCTGCTGCTGCCCCGAGAATAACATAAATGGAGATTTACCATATGTGGCCATCATCAAGAGCTCTTCCCGCGTGCATCGGCATCAGCAAGACGTGTCGCGTCGACGGCTGATGGGCTGGCTGCATCTAGTATCTAGCATCTAGGAAACGATCGATGTGTGAAAAAGGAAATATTTCTATATTTCTATATTGCGCTTATTTATCGTTGGAGCACACAATATAACTGTGTGTTCGCGACAAGTCCAATAGATGGATTGCATTCGATAGATAAATATGATTTTAGCGAGATTCCAGATAGATGCTTGATGAGGGAAAAGCCACTGCGACTGCCACTGCCATAGCACATCATATATTATTAAGTTCCATCTTCTGATATGTGGCTGCATTGCTGCATACATATATAGGAAAAATTGCAATAAAGGGGGGAAAGTGAAAAACTAATCACCGCAGCATCAGCGAGTGAGGGCATCAGTTAGTCTGTGCACGTGGTTACCTGGTTGTCTATTTTTGGTGATAGGTGCGGATTCCAGAGATTCATATTCCATTTAGAGGAAAGCAGTATATAAGTATTCTCCAAGGGACTATGATTCTGTATGTTTCTTTTGCTACGCGCCTCGTTGGCTGGCCAACATGTTTTGACCATTATCAGCGATCGGTGCTGTGCCTGTGCCTGTGCCTGTGCCTGATGAGATGTGCGAGGTGGTGGAATCCTCTTCTGATGTTTATTGACGGCTAAGAACAGCATCACGCAGCTGCATGCTGTACGTTCTTGAATTGAATTATTTAATTTCTTTTTTCATTTAGCTTTAGATTCCTTTATACTCTCGTGTAGTACCTTCTCGTAGAGGAGGTTGCTATATAGTTGGGATTGGGACATACCTAGGTTCTTCTATTTATTATATCGGAATCATTGTCATTGTTTTTGTTAGAGTTTAATATATTTTGATACTGTGACAAAGTTAATGTACTGGCTGTCAATGTTAAACAATGTATCCTGGGGGAATTTAATGATGCTTTAAAGTATATGTTTATAGTGACAAAGGGTTTTCGTGTTTTCAAATTAATTAATTGCATGTTGTATTTATTTGTTATTTGTGTATTCGAATAGAGAAAAAAAAATATTCGAACAAGTACCTTATTAACCTCCTGGGCAGGGTGGTCGACAAATCATTGTTATGTGAAGTGAAACTATTGCGCAAATTAAAAAAAATCTTGCCACCGTAAGGAAAATATAATGCGATGTAATCTTTTGGGCAAAACATGTTGAGATTTATTTCAAATTGTATAAACATTCATATATTTAAGTTCAAAATGAATAACTTTTTGATTTGGGAATGAACTATTGTCGATTCCTTAAACTACCTTATCATTTATGAATTTTAACTATTGTCATCTAAATGTCACATTATTCAATACAAAAATTAAAAGAAAAAAAAAAGAAAAACAAAGCGATAAGATGAAGTAATTTAATTTATTTATTTAATGATTTTTAAAATAAATGAAAGATTGACTCTATTTTTAAATTTTAGAAACCAATATGCTCAGAGGAGTAGCATTTTTCGAGCTTTTATCAGTTAAACCTTAATAACGAAGTTCCAGCGGTAAATCAAATGTTCAAATGGTAGACATGTGCATTCAAGAGGACACAAGCGTCCACAGGTTTTTCTCAAAACCAACCTCTGTCTATCAACTCCTACTCTCACCTCCCCGTGGTGAACATCGGGTGCCTAGTACCTCAACTGGAGATTGGGTTCAAACCCCAGTGGAAAGTTGTTGGGGGCAGCAAACGAGAGAGGGGGGGAGAGATGCGCCCACTAAGGCACCTCTCCTTATCCAGACGGCAGCGGAGGAATTCCCGAGATGGAATCAACGGTGGCGTCTACAGTTCCAGTAAGGCTGAACTACTTAGTGAACACCTTATAGGGCTTCTACGACTTATTCGGAGCCCAGGCCTATAAGGAGCGGTTTATCCGGCTCCCCGTCCTTGGAGTTATACTAAGGATCTGGCCCTCCAGGTTGCTGGTTGTGCCGTCAGGGTGACTTCCTGACCGCTTAAAAATCTTATAGTTGCGAAGCACCAACAAGCCTCGGATACGGACGGATTTACTGCTGACAACCAACGCAAACGAATTAAGGACAACGAACTTCGGATATGCACGTGGAATGTTAGGTCCCTTAACAGACCACGTGCAGCCGAAGAATTAGCGGAGGCCCTAGACTGCTATAAAGCAGACATCACCGCCATCCAGGAAATACGATGGGATGGGCCGGGCAAAAAGAGGATGAAAAACTGCGATATCTACTATGGTGACTGCTACCGAGAAAACCAACAGCGCTTATTTGGATGCGGCTTCGTCATTGGAGCCAGACTTAGGCAACAAGTCTTAAGCTATAGGTGCATCAACGAGCATCCGCATCAAGGCTAAATTCGGCAACATTAGCCTGATATGCGCGCACGCCCCCACAGATGAGAAGGATGACAACACCAAAGATATGTTCTTTCGAGCTCTTAGACAAAACATACGAGCAGTGTCCTAGCTACGATATTAAAATTGTCCTGGGCGATTTTAATGCCGAGCTAGGAAGGGAACACAGCTTTGGTGGAATAATCGGGAAAAACAGCCTGCACGACAATACTTCCGACAACGGATTCAGGCTCATAGATTTTGCTGCGGGGCGAAACGTCATGGTAGCCAGTACGCGTTTTCCACACCTCAACATCCACAAAGGAACTTGGAGATCTCCAGATCAATCTACCGTCAACCAGATTGACCATATTGCGATCGACGTCAGACACGCTTCCAGCATCATGGATGTCCGAACTTTCCGAGGAGCTAACATCGACTCGGACCACTACCTTGTTGTAGCCAAGGTAGCACTTCGGGTTTCCAGGCCCAAGGCAAAACAGGGAGATGCTGGGAGAAGGTACAACGTCGAACGGCTACAATCGCAAGAGATCGCCAACTCCTTCTCCGACCGAGTTACAAGTAACCTCTCTCGAAGTTCTGTGCCGCCAACACAATGTATAGAAAACCATTGGCAACATTGCCAAGACGCACTCAGAGAAGCCGCCTCTGACGTACTGGGTTTCAAGCAACCACCAACAAGGAACCCCTGGTTTGATGAGGCAGGCAAATGCAGCCAAACAACAGGCACGCAAAGCGGTGCTGCATAAAAGGACGAGAGCTGCTCATGAGCTCTATGAGCAGAAGAGGCGAGAGGAACACCGACTTCTCAGAAGGAAAAAGAGAGAGCATGAGAAGCGTGCGGTCGAAGATGTTGAGAGGTTTAAAAGCAGGAATGAAGTTCGAAAGTTTTATGAACAGGTGAAACGAAATTCACAAGTACATAAACCTAGAACCGAAGGCTGCAAAGACGAAAGTGGAAAGTCATATTGGAACTGCAGTCAATGCTGAGGATATGGAAGGACCACTTCTGCAGACTGTATAACGGCGACGACGAACCGAATTCCGCTGTCAGGCAGGATGATCCATTCAACATAGACGACGAAAGCCAACAATCCCGTCCTCCCGACTTAGACAAAGTAAAGATTGCTATATCTAAGCTGAAGTCTAACAAAGCCGCTGGAGCGGATGGCTTGAATGCCGAGCTCTTTAAAGCAGCTGGAGATAAGTTGGTTAGGAGCATGCACTAACTTATCTGTAAGATATGGTCGGAAGAAAGCATGTCCGATAAATGGAACCTCAGTATTGTTTGCCCGATTCTGAAAAAAGGAGACCCTCTAAACTGCACCAATTATAGAGGAATCAGTCTACTTAACATCGCTTATAAAATCTTCTCTGCCGTAATATGTGAACGTCTAAAGCCCATCGTCAACAACCTGATAGGTCCTTATCAGTGTGGTTTTAGACCAGGAAAGTCCACAGTCGATCAAATATTCACATTACGGCAGATCCTGGAAAAAACCCAAGAACACCAAATCGACACCCACCATCTTTTCATCGATTTTTAACATCGTACTTGAAAGAATAGTGCAAAGCTCACACGTCAACACCAGAGGCACTATCTTTCAAAAGTCTGTCCAATTACTAGCATATGCTGATGACATTGACATAATTGGAAGAACTCAGCGTGATGTCAATTGGGCTTTTGTGAGTATTGAGGCAGAGGCGGCAAAAATGTGTTTAACGGTTAATGAGGGCAAAACAAAGTACATGCTGTCATCAAGAAAGGACCTACAACACCGACGTCTTGGTCAAAACGTCACCATCGACAGACGAAACTTTGAGGTAGTCAAGGACTTCGTCTACCTAGGCTCCGCTGTAAACGCAGAAAACAACACCAGCGCTGAGATCAAACGAAGAATAACTCTTGCTAACCGCTGTTTCTTTGGGTTAAGACAGCAATTGAGTGGAAAAATTCTCTCTCGAAGGACCAAATTGTCGCTATATAAGACCCTTATCATCCCCGTCCTGCTGTACGGTGCAGAAGCATGGACTTTGACAAAAGCGGATGAAAGCACCTTGGGTCGTTTCGAGAGAAAGATTCTTCGTGTGATCTACGGTCCCGTATGCATCGAAGGGGAGTGGAGGAGAAGATGGAACGACGAGCTGTACGGGCTGTACAGCGACGTAGACTTAGCAAGAAGGGTAAAAGTCCAACGACTAAGATGGCTGGGTCACGTAGAGCGCATGGAAACCAATGCTTCGGCCCGGAAAGTCTTCGAATCCACACCCACAGGACAGCGCAGTAGAGGAAGACCGCGAATCAGGTGGCGCGCACAAGTGGAAGGTGACCTCACCCAACTCGGAGCGCGAAACTGGAGACATCTAGCTAGGGACCGAGCTAGATGGAGAAGTTTGTTGGGTGAGGCCCTAGTTCGCACAGGACTGTAGCGCCACCTTAAGTAAGTAAGCGGTAAATCACATTGAAATGTTGCACTCGTACACCTTTTTTTAAAATCAGTCAATGACGCTTTAAAAACAAAAATTCAATTTTCGAATTCACATTTTGAAACTAATATACATACATACATAAAAGTATTTTGTGGTAGATTTAGTCGTTTCTACATTTTAGTAAAAGATTTGATCAGCGTTGCCGATTTTTTTTTTGAAATCGGGCCACTTTTAAAAATAAATCGGGCCATTTTCGTCGTTTCGGGGCCAAAAACAGAAATGAAGGAGATGCACTACTGTATCTTTTTAAATTCATTTTTTAGGCACAATTTTATTTATAAAAATAATTGCTACAAAACATAAATAATAAAATTCATAAAAACAACAAAAAAAGAAATAAGTAAATATTACATTTACCATAAAATAAACGACTTTCATTTAATGAATCAAAGTAAAGTTTAACACAGTTAAGTTCATGAAAAGTAAAAATCAATTAAATGAATTAAACCTACAAACATTTTGTGATGATTTATGAATCTAGGTAACATCCTAAGAGAAAAATAAATAAATCGAACTCGTCATCGTCAGTGAAGGATTGAAATCTTAGTGTATATGAATACATGTTCTGTATTTGGTTCAAATACTTTTTAGAGGCCATTTTCAAATTTTTAGGGCCACCGGGTTATTTCAATTAAATAGGGCCAAAATGGGCCTATCGGGCCATTTCGGCAACGCTCGATTTGATCGCAGCTTTTAACCACGTTGTGTACTGATACCATCAATAAGGTATTATTCATCTCTATCCGATTTAATTTCTTGGGAATTTATTGCACGGAATCGTTTCGTAGTCTTCAACAAAGTTGTTTCTCGGAAGGAAAACTTTTTTCGTTAGATTTCTAGCTATGTCCGGTTGAGACTTCATCATTTCCACCACTTCTCTAAATTGTATCATATTAGTTGTCCGTTTTCTTAAAAAAAAAAATAGTATAAGTACTTTACTTTTTACTTGTTTGTAATCTAAAAAAACCTTAGAACACCTTTTTATAGAAATTATTAGTTTGATGTTTTCAATTATTATTATTATTGAGCTGAATGTGAGCAGACTTTGTTACTTATTTATTTTTTCAATAAAGAAGCCTTTATAACAAAAGAAGCCTTTATAACATCAGAAGTGGGATTAGTTGCAGTTATAAAAAAAAAACCAATACCATTTTCCGGATATGTCAAGAATGAATAAAAGCGATCTTCTAGCATGGTATGAAGCCAATAATGTGGAAAGTGGAAGTTCCGTTAAGTGCAACCATAGGTCAGCTGCGGGACCTTTATACTGAGCTTACAAAACCTGATGAGATAAATTCCAAAAATTCCGTGGTTCCTGAGCTGTCAACAACTTCCGAAAAGGATGAAAGGACAGAAAATATTGAAATTTCTGAACATTCCGAGCAACAAGGCGTTCAGCCTAATATATTGATTCCAAGTAACACTACGCAATTGGATGACGAAGAAGCTTGTGTTGAGAAGGAAAATCGTTTATTAGAAAAACGAAAAAAAATTGCTAACATTACGCAACGAATTAAGATTGTTAGAAGAAGCTAGTTCATCAAATAATGTCAACAGTTCACAAGTTTCTTTCAAAGATATAAAATATTCTATTTCAGAATATTCTGGGGATGACTCATATGATGCCAAAATGTGGTTGGATGTTTTTGAACGAACTTGTGAATCAGTTCATAGAGATTCTACATTCCGATTAAAATGTATCCGTCGTCTTATGAAACAAGGTGCCGCTGCAGAATTATTCATTCGTATCGATAACTCCAAGACTTATGAAGAATTCTGTGCCAAATTTCTCACAAATTTTGGTCATAAGTACTCAATTTCCGATGTAATTGACAAAATGCGGAAAACAACGTTCAACTCTTCAAATACATCCATCATGGGATATATTTTGAAGATGCAAGAACTGGCTTCCCGTGCGAATATCGATGAGCGTCAAACAATTCAATTTATAATCGATGGTTTTCGCGATCGTTCAAATAACATAGCTGTTTTATATCATGCTTGCAATCTTGATGAATTAAAACAGTTATCTCACCGTTATTCTCAATTACGTGATATGAATTTCGCTCACGTACATAAATGTATCTCATTAAATTGATTTAAAACCTGCGACTTCTTCTACAATAATTGGAAAGAATATTCGAAAAAATGTCAATACTTATCTTAAACCGACTCTTTGCTACAATTGTTCTGGTGTTGGACATTTTTCATCATCTTGTCCCGAACGAAAAAGAGAACGAGGATCATGTTTTCGATGTGGCTCCATACAACATGTAATCAACAATTGCCCAAAACAACCATCAACAAGCCGACAAGTGGCTTTAATAGATGAATCTCGATTTGGTTCTCATGCCGAACAAATTAACACTAGAAGTTCCGAGGAAACTACTCATATTGATGAAATAAATAACGTAAGTGTTAGTTTTATGCCTAGCAGTTCTGTTGCACACTGTAATACATTTATCTCTCTTTTTGATATCATATCTGTCATTCGGAAGCACTTTATGAATTTTATATGGGCCCTTAAACGTATTTATCAATTTTTTGTTTGTTCCAATAGTTGAATCGAAATTTCTAATTGCAACAAACTCACCTTCAGAGAATTTTGTGTGTGGCCGAAATTTCTTTTTAATCAACTCTGAGTTTCGTTGCTGAGATTTTTCAATTTGCTTGGAAGCCTTTTCACGTATTCCGTCTAAATCACGATCAAAAGATTCAAACTTTTCATCCAAGTATTCAGTAAGGATATCAACTTTAGGACCCCGCTGATCTACCCCATATAGTAACTTGAAAGGAGTTTTGCCGGTGCTACAGTGCACAGAATTATTTATAGCATACTCAACGTTTGTTAACATTTGTGTCCAATCAGAATGTTGAATGGTTTCGGAAAGCTTTGCGAGCATAGACTTTAAGACTCGATTTACACGCTCCATACTTGACCGTTAGCCTGTGGAGACGTTGGCTGTTGCTACTTTAACATGTTCAATATTGTTATCAATAAAATAAGAACTTATTTCCAAGGAGGTGAAACACGTAGCACGATCGCTAATAATTCTTCTAGGTCGACTGAAATATTGAAAGTACTTATCTAAACATGCACGAACCTCTTTGCTACTAGTGGAATTTACAGGATAAAGCTTCACATGCTTTGTAAATGCATCTACAATTACTAGAATATGCTTGCTTTTCGAACGAATAGACGGAAGAGGAACAAAGTGGTCAATGTGTACAGTGTCAAATGGAATAGGTTTCTTCGTTATAGAATGCAGGGTTCGATTATTACAATGCGAGCGACGGAATGGAATACATAATGCATTTTAAACAATTTTGAATGATGCGTTCAACTTTCCCCTTCATATTCGGAAACCAATAATTCATCTTAATTTGATCAAGACATTTGCCAGTACCCAAATGACATATTTTTTCGTGAGCAGCCCTTATAACATTACTTTCAATTTCGCGAGGAACATAGAATAATAAACGACCGTTATGATCTTTTTTATAGACTAGTCCATTATCTAAAACAAAGTCAGGAATTAATTCCAATTCTAACTTTTCATTTAATTGAGCAATGTGCTCGTCACGATTTTGTGTGGCTTGTAGCTGAAAATCAATGCCGTCAATATCAATAGCGGATATTAAAGAATTCGATTTATTTTCTGTACAAACAGGAAAATATCGACTTACAAGTATCTACGTGCTCCATCAATGACCCATTTCTGTGCTTTATTGTGTAGTTATATTTTTCTAAAGCTAGCGCCCAACGAGCTATGCTTTTCCAAAGTTTGAGCTAATGAATTACAATCATTGATTATTCGGAACGGAATACCATCAACATATGCATGAAATTTTTCAAGAGAATAGATTATAGCTAATGTTTCTAGTTCGTAATTGTGATAACGAGATTCACAGTCGAAAGTTGCTTTTGAAAAGTATCCAATTGGATGAAACTTTCCATCATCCTGTCTCTGAAGAAGAATACCCCCATATCCTAACGAACTAGCATCACAATGCAATTCAGTTTCACGTGTTGGGTTGAAAAGAGCTAGTACTGGACTAGTCACTAATTGTTCACACAAAGAAGTAAAAACTCGTTTACACGTTTCATCAAAGTTAAATGTTATATTTGGTTTAATCAGCTGTTTTAAAGGATAGGAAACTGTGGAAAAAGCTTTAATCAATCGACGGAAATATGAAAACAATCCAAGACATTTTTGTAATTCAGAAACATTAGAAGGGAATTTAAGATTCTTTATGACACTTAAATGTTGATTGTTAGGTCTAATATACCAACTTCGCTAACAGTGAATCCCAAATATTCTATTTGGGTGTAACAAAATTGACATTTCTGAAATTTGAGTTCCAATCGGAATTGTTGTAAAGGCTTCTTTTGTTGTAAAGGCTTCTTTATTGAAATAATAATTAAGTAACAAAGAATAATAATAATAATTAAAAATCAAAATAATAATTTCTATAAAAAGGTGTTCTAGGGTTTTTTTTTTAGATTACAAACAAGTAAAAAGTAAAGTACTTACAACTGGCAGGTATGTATTTGATTAGTTATTAATTAATTTGATTAGGTATTATCATAATTTTTGTAACTAACATTATAGTGTACTTATATTTTTTTGTTCTGTTTTCGTTTAACTGAAAATTCACTTCAGATTCATCTAGAAATTAGAACGAATGATAGATTATAGAAATTTTATGGAGTGCGAAAAAGTTGCAATTTCAGTAATACGAAATGTCGTTGGTGCAGGGTATGCTACCGACATTCGTTAAACTTTCTTTGGTCGGATTTGGTAATAGCAAAAGTTGGGAAAATAATTGAAGCTTCCACTTCAGTTCTTTTGCCGAATTCTGTAACGGGGTGTAAGATTCACATTTGCAAAACATAGCTTCTTCAGATAAATTTCTTTTCTAAATCAAAAAAAAAATGATAAAACATGTCTTTTTATGAAGTCAATGTTGAACATAAAGCAATAAATTCACTATATGTTAAAACAATGGGGGTATCTACGATCCGGTGCAACCAAAAAGTGCAAAATTGCGAAATTTTATTTTGTTTTTGTAAATTGTGAACAATAACCGTAAGCAAAACCGGAGTTTGAAACTGACATTTGTCATGAATGACAAACAAAAAATATTTTTGATTTAAATTTGTTTTATTTATTTCCAAAAAGATGCCAAATAAAAAGTGAAAGTTTCCGAAGTTTTTCGGCACATTTCAGAGGTTAACTCAAGCGCCCTGTATCAGACGTACGTTTTTTTGTGGCGTTGGTGTAACTGGTGTTGGTGGTTGTGGTTCTGTAGGAAGCCCATATGGACTTGGAGGATATTCAATGGCAATATTGAGATCATTTGAACTTTGTTGATCGTTAAGTTCAATAACCTCATACCGGAGTTCCTCTTCCTCCGATATTATGATTTCTGGAAGCTCATATGTAGCAAAATAACTACGACCTTCAGTCCTGTCACCAAAAATGTCTTTCAATCTTTCGTAGTACGGCTATAAAGAGATAAGGAAATCGAATTCTTAGGAACATGCATATGTATGTACATATACAAAATTGTATCTTAATCTCAATTGTTGTATTACCTTTAACAGTACTAAGTCGCTTTTCTGCTTCCAAGAGACTAGCACCAGTTGTTTTTGACCACTCCGTAGCCTTGGTAAATGAAGTTTTCAAACTTCTCACTTTCCAACGGATCAAATCCTAAGAGGCATCTACATACATATGTATGTAATGGCTACTGTTCTAAAAGTTTTCTATAAAATATTTGTGCGCTGTAGGCTTCTGAAATAGAATATTTTTTTTTTTTAGCAAAAATACTAATTTGGAACAAATTTTATTTTACCTCGAAATTCCCAGCTTCTTGTATGTTATCCAATACTAGACAAATTTCTTTTTCAGTCCATTTTTCACAGACTTTTCCCGTGGACGACGAGGACGGCGCTTCTTTGTACAATCGAAATCTTTATTTTCCATTTTTATTCCGGGTTTATCAAAGCAAAGTTATCAATTAAAAATTTGTTTGAATTTTCGAATTTTAAATTGACAACTGCCACACTGTCAACTACACCAGACAAATTTTACAGCGTTGTATTTTTCTCAATTCAATTCAATTCAATAATTTTTTTTATTCAATTTTCACTTTAGAATAATATAATAACAATATTTTTAGATACTCAAGAAGATAAGTTTAAAAAAGAATAAGATCTGAGCCATTCAGTAACATGTGTATGTGAGTGTTGAGTGGCCGGCTAAAACCAAATTTAAGCATACTAGAGAAAATCTGACGTGGGGTACTTTCAGTTGTTCTTTTCTGCAATTTTTAATTAATTCAAATCAAAAATACAAAATTTAAATATCTAAATTAATTTAAAAAAAAGCTGAAAAATTGCTTCAAATAAAAGAATCCTTTTGCATTTATTGTCGTACTTTATAAACCAATTCAATATCGCTCATGTCCATGGTGAAAAGCCATTCTTTAATTTTTCTTAAGAAAGAGTTGAGATTGTTTGTTGTTCTTATTCCAAGTGGAAGATTGTTGAAAGTAGTTCGCGATGTCATTAGATAGAAGTTCATAAAATGTGTTTTATGTGCAATCAAAGTGCTGACAAGTTCTAAATTGTTGACCCGTAAATTGTATATTGAAGAATTTCTGCTGGGAATATTACCACTTTGTTGATAGAATTCTTTTAAGACCTTAAAAACATGCAGGTGACGCAACGGAAGTATCTTTAATTCGCAAAAAAGAGGCCAGCTGTGTGTACGTTGATTTTTACCACAAATAACACGAATTATATGTTTTTGGGCAATTAAAATGGGTCTAAAAGTGCTCATAAAAGTACCCCCCAACTAACTATACCGTATTGCAATTTAGACTGACTAAGTCCGTAGTAGATCATAGTTAAAACATTCTTAGTGTAAAATGGTCTTAACAGATAAGTCTTACGCGTAATAAGATTCATATAATTTCTAAGTGAATTAACATGAGATTTCCAGTTTAGATTACTGTCGAAAATAATTCCTAAGTATTTAAAAGAGTCAACACAATTTGAAAACAGTTTGGGGAACACTAGCTATTCATTAAAAAATTGTATCTACCACATACATGCAAGGGTAAAACGAATTTTTGACAATCATACGAGTGGAAATACAACTCAAAATCCTTAGGAAAGTCATCTGTTAGCTTGAAACACATAACTTTTGTTTTATCGCTAATAATTAGTTTATGAAATGCAAAACACGCCCTTAGTAATTGTAAATCTTTATTTAAGTTGGCAAGACATTGAAAATAAGTCGGAACAGTGTAAGTAAATGCTATATCTTCTGCAAAGGCTATAAGATTTCCAGAAAAATCTTGAAGGAACAGCGAGTTAATGTAGATTAAGAAAAGTAAAGGTCCTAAAACAGAGCCCTGTGGGTCACCATTTTTTAATGTTTGCACATTACTGAAAACATTATTAATTAATACTCTTTGTTCCCTTCCAATCAAATATGATTTAAACCATTCATATATTATACTTCTAAAACCAATATTATATAACTTACTTACTTATTATATTACTTACTTGTCAATGAACAGCGCCATCGTTGAGTGGCTTTCGTTGATACCCTTGTATAAATCACAACTTACTTTTAAAATAGCATCTTCTGTACTTCTACCTGATCGAAACCCAAACTGAACTTCGGAAAAAAAATTGATTTTTTCGAGAAATGAGAGCATGCGTGTTTTAATTAACTTCTCAAAAAGCTTGGAAAACGTAAGAAGCAGGAAGATAGGCCTATAATTAGCTATATTTTTATGATCTCCTTTTTTAAAAATTGGGATAACTTCTGCAATCTTCAATGCATTAGGGAGCTTCCCAAAACTTACACTTAAGTTGAAAATATAGCATAGTATATCGACAATTTCCCAAGATACTTTTTTTAAGATAACCGCAGAGATGCCATCACCATTTCTGTTGCAATAGTTTTAGTGTATTGGAAAAGTGCAAAAGTGTAGTCTGTATATTTTGTTGTTTTAGTGCCAGAAAATGTTACACTTTTACACTTTTGCAACAATACATACAAGACTATTTGCATTGAATCGTGAATACCCCTAATGAATTTCTATGATAAAATAAATTGTAAGGCAATATCTGTATAATTATTGCTCAGATATCGAGTCCAAATTCAATTTTTACAAAATTTTAGTAGTATTTTTTAAAGTTTTTTTATTTTTTCTAAAATAAACTTGACTGTTTCAAAATTTAATAAGATGTCAAAAATGTTATTTTTTATTTGCTTAAATTTTTTGTTTCCAAAATATTCGAGGCACTAAATATTTTTGTACAGGTTTTTTGACTTATTAAAAACCGTTACTTGAGTTTTGTTCGAATTTGTACCAAATGGGTATCAGCGTTATTGGTTTGAGAAATATTTAGGGTAAACCAATTTTAATTTTTGTTCAAATCGCTATAGTAATTTCTTTTCGAAAGTCCTTCTTGCTTTATTTGGTGTTATTTGTAAAACAAAATTTATTTGAAGTCGATATCTCTAAATGTTCTTGAGATATATCCGACGGAAAATATATGTACTGACGTACGAACGTACGTGAGTTAAGTAAGCAACCAAGCAAGGTTTCAAAAAAATATACAACTTTATTCGTTCAAGTCCGAAAATCAAATGCAACAAGATTTAAATTCATAACCTGGAGAATAACAAAATATAGATACATTTATTATTTGGTGTGAGAACGGAAATGCAGAAGGCTTCTCACACCTGAGTCTAAGTGGTTTTAATTTACAATTCAAATAAAGCAATTATGTGCTGACAACCAAATTTAAATGAAATGCAATATTGTTTGAAATGAATATTAATTAAAAGGTTATGATTACATTGACATAATATTAGATACATTATATATATATATATATTTATGAAGATTCATAACTCCTCCCGCCTAAGTATGAAGTGACGGCCATGATAATGTTACATTATCATTCGGAGCTTCTCGGTCCATTGCTTCCTCTTCAGGATTATTGTTTCTATGACGTTTAAGGTATAGTATGGTTGCAATTAAGATAAAGATGATGATGATGTAAATCAAAAACTCTGGTCGGTGGTCTGGCATATCTTTGGTCAAAGTGATAACTTCGGTGTTGGTTATTTTGGTTGCTTCCAATGTACTGGTATTAAATTTGTCTAAATGAAGAGAGTTATTAATTTTGATAAAAATTGATGGAATAATCTTAATTTGATCCCAAAACATAGTTAATTTGTTTTTGTAGATAATATTGTTAATTTTTATTTCACATTCTTCATAATGCAAAAGCAGGGTTCCGGAGATAAATTTGTCATGGATTCCACATGTTGAAGTCATCTTCGTGGTCGGGGAATTAATTAATAGTATGAATCCTTCTTCTGGTTGGGTGATACTACTGTTGATAGTTGTTTCGATGACGTCACAGGCTGCTTCTTTGTGTTGAATGATTTTTGGTATGCATGTTTCGGAGGTCAAGTTCTTCAGCTCTTCTTTTGGGCAGTAAAACGTATGTTCAATGGATGTACAAGGTTTGCTCATGTATTGGATGAAATGTTCATTCATAATTACGTAGGATTGATTTAAATTTATACTAAGAGTTTCGTTTATAGGGAGTTTTATCAAATGGTATAGGTTGAAAGGTTGTTGGAGAAGGATAGGTAGTTTTATACTGAAAATTATGTTTGTATTATTATAATAAGCTTGTAGAGATAAAAACTCATAAAGTTGTTCGTCAGAAGAAATTTTAATATTTTGTAAATTCATATGTTCATGTATCAGATCAAGCTCACCCGGATTCAATATTTGTTTGGATATTATATTAACTTTAGCCAAATTAATTGATTCAATTATTTCTTGCAAATGGCTTGTAAGAATTTCAATGTTATAATTAATCTGATATATATATTGCATATATTGAAATTTGTCTTCATCGGTTCGAATTTTTTGAGAGATTACTAATTGATACTTGCTCAAATACTCTTCTAAATCTTTTTGCTGTGTATTAATGTGATTGGTTATGTTTGCAAATCTTTGGATCATTTTGTCATTGATTTGAACTTGTCTGTTTAATTCCCTATTCATGTCATGTTCGTTGAGTTTGAAATTCTGTATGTCTTTATTTATTTGTTCCGCGTCATTATTGTCCATGTTGCCTGTAATTGTTTTGATCAAGGAACCTAGTCCGTTTATTAATCCTCTCCTTTTCCGGTATCGGGGAAGTAAAGACAACAATTTTGTTTGTAGTTCTTTAAATTTGAGATTAGTGACATCTTTCATTAGTCCCAGATTTGTATTTTTATTAATGAACTCTACAGATTTCTTAATGTTGTTAATATTTTCTTCATAGGCGGTTAAATTTACGATATGGATGATTTTTATGTTAGATTCAATCACTCGACTCGGACCTAATTTCATGGGAAGGAGGCCTTGACTCTTGGATAGATCTTGTATGTCCATGCGTTGACTCATGACTTGGGTTACCCTGAAATTTTCGTTTTTTTAGTAATTTATTTTTGTGAGCTTTTCTATTTTTTTTTGTTAGTACTGTTATTTTATTGTCTTTGGTTACTGTAAGTTTTTTCGCTCTAGGAGCCATTTTATTCCTTCTGTTATTCCGTTCGAAGATTATATCATCTTTATGGAATAAAGGTGGAGTTTCCCTACTTTTATTAATTTTATCTATGTTTAATTTATTGTGAGTTTGGATTTTGTTTTTAATATCTCTATACAATTGGTCTTGATAAGTTTTTAATTTGTTAATATAATCATGTTCTGAATTATCACGTGTTAATTGCTTGAATTTATGTGTTCTTCCCGTCATTAGTTCAAATGGTGTTAAGTTTGTCACAGTGTGTATGCAGTTGTTGTAGGTTATTAGTGCTTCATTTAATATGTCAGTCGGAATCTGTTTGTTGTTTTTATCGTAAATAATTCGATATATTTCGGTCAAAGTTGAATGGAAACGTTCGACCGGTGAGTTACCAGTAGAATTTTGAGGTGTCGTTATGTGTAAGTTTATATCGTATTGTGTACAGAAATCTTTGAATAGATTAGATTTAAATTCAGCAGCTGAGTCGCACACTATTTTCTTTGGTATACCGTGTTGCGAAAAGAATTGTCTTAATGAACTTGATATACACATACTGTCACGTGCAGTAAGAATAAAAGCAGAAGCAAATTTCGAAAATTTGTCTAAAATGGTTAAAATTTGTACGTTATGAATGCTGTATACATCAATATGTAAAATGTCCATGGGTTTATTAGGTATTTCTGAATGTTCGTATTGAATTTTCGGTGGATGTCTGTCGTATTTAAGAAGTTTACACTTTTCACAGTTATTAATTGTTTTGGTTATTTTTTCTTTCATTTTGGGAAAGTAATAAGTTCTCCGAAGATGGTTAAAAGTTTCATTGATGCCACGATGATTACTATCTTCATGGTATTTATTTATGATTTCATCTTGTTGGTCGGAATTCGTAACATCGTTTAATTTGTCTGTACATCTAATAAGTTTAAATATTTTATTACTTGCAAAATATTTTGAAAACACACGTTGCACTAGTCTGAATGTATCATTGTCAGTATAAACAGCTGTTAGTCTTTTAGGGTTGAGATATTCTTTTAAGATTGAAATTATAACTGATTCTTTGTCTAGGTCAGGTTGTCTAAAAATGCGTCTATGTTTGGTCTCAAAGAGAACATTATAAACCATGTTTGGTTTCACTACACAGTTAGTTTTGTTCAAAACTAATTGTTCAGTAAACTCATTTAGTGGTCTTTCAGAGATGTATATGCCATCGTTTAGATTTTCAGAAGCAGAATGAACAGTTGATATATTAGAATTATTTTCTGATAAACTTGCATTATTTTGAACAGATACATTTGAAGCTTGTAAAATAGAGTTCGAACCATTAGATTCGTTAAAATGAATTTCTATCCGACTTAAGGCATCAGCATTTGTGTTTGCTTTACCTTTTTTATACATAATCTCATAGTCGAATTCTTCTAATTTTAAACGCCATCTTACAAGTTTGGAATTTGGTTCTTTAAGGGAAAACAACCAATTAAGAGGCTTATGGTCTGTTATGATTTTAAACTTACGACCAAACAAATAGGGTCGGAAATATTTTGTTGACCAGACAATAGCTAAGAGCTCCTTTTCGATTGTACTGTAATTTTGTTCTGAACTCGTGAGTGTTCTTGAAGCGTAGCAAACTGGTCTATCAGATCCTATTGGGCCTTGACTAAGTACTCCTCCTATGGCGACATTACTAGCGTCAGTTGTTAAATTAAATTCTTTAGTAAAGTCGGGATATTGTAATAAGGGATCATTACTTAGAATGTCCTTGCAATGATTGAAACATTTTATATATCGTTCGTTAAGAACTATCTTATTTCCCTTTTTTAAGCATTCTGTTAAAGGTTTTGTAAGATTTGCAAAATCTTTTATAAATTTGCGGTAGTATCCAAGCAACCCCAAAAAGGATTTAATTTCAGTTTGAGTTGATGGGATTGGATAATTTTTAATTGCATGGATTTTGTTAGGATTCGGTTTCACACCTGCAGATGTCACTAAGTGACCAAGAAATTCTACTTCTTTGCGTAGGAATTCTGATTTGTCCAATTGAATTTTAAGGTTAGCCGATCGTAATTTTGAAAAAACCATTTCTAAGTTTTCCATATGTTCTTGTAAGGACGTCGAATAAACGATAATATCGTCCATATACACAAGACACACTTTGCCTATTAGTTCACGCAGAATATTATCCATTATTCTTTGAAATGTTGATGGGGCATTTTTGAGCCCGAAGGGCATTCGAATATACTCGTAATGTCCATGATCAACAGTAAAAGCGGTCTTTTCTATATCCCTAGGATCTACTTCAATCTGGTGAAACCCAGATGCAAGATCAAGTGTGGAAAAGTACATAGACTTTCCAAGTTTATCTAATATTTCTGTTATGTTCGGTAAAGGGTAACGATCGCCAATTGTTTTATCGTTTAGTTTACGGTAGTCTACTACAAGCCGCCATTTCTGTATGCCAGATGCATCACGTTTCTTTGGAACAATCCAAATAGGACTACTCCAAGGAGAAAAGCTAGGCCTTATTATTCCTTGATTTAATAGTTTTTCGATTTGTGATTTTATCTCCTGTTTGTGCACTTCTGGATACCGATACGATCTTGTATAAATCGGTATATCATCTGATGTTTGAATACGATGTTTAATTGTATTTGAGAAAGATAGTTTTTCACCTTCAAGAAAGAAAACATCATCATATTTCCTACACAATCTAAAAATTGATTTTTGTTCTTCAGTATTGAGATGTTCTGATCGAATTAGTTTGGTAATATCAATTTCAGATGATATATCTTGAATTTGTTCGTTAAAAGGGCAAATATTAACATTGTTGATTTCTATAAACTGTTGAAAATTTTCTACTGTAATAGGTTGTTCCAAAAAAAACTTTTGTTCAGTGTTTGAAATATTATGTACTTCAATATCACTATACCAGTTTTTTGACTGGTAGATTCCTTCAGGTATTTCTAAATAATTATTAATTTTAGTTGGTTTTATGTATATATCACCATCTTTGTAATCTACAGGTAGTTTTGCTATCATTCTACAGTTTGCTGGAATATTGTATATTTTAGACATTAAGTTTGGTTTGAATAACAAGGGCAGAATTGCGTATTTAGTTTTAAGTTTTTTATTAGGTAAGTCAATAGTTGCATTAAGTTTTTTGAGAGTTTCTAAACCTATCAATCCATCAAAATAGTTATGAAACTTAAAAAGGAGAAATGTTATAGGTTCTTTGGAATTGAATTCAGGGAATGCATCAAAGGTAATCTTTTTGTTTAGTGTATGAGTATTTAAAACTGTCTTAATAGTAACGTCTTCGATGTTTTCATGATATTGAGGGTTTGTATATTCTGGGTTAATAAAATTCGCACAAGCACCGGTGTCTATTAAGAATTTTAAATGTTTACCATAGGGTGCAGCTATATTAATATATGGTAATTGGTTATTTCCATGATTATTTAATTCTAAGAAACCGTATTGTTTTCCGAGGCTTTTATGTGAAAATTTGAATCATCAATTTCATTTTTGTTTTCTGACTTAATTTCTTGATTTGATATATTGGGGTCGTATTGATGACTAATATTATCCTCATATTGTTCAACATAATAATCTAAATTTGGTTCATAATTGGTAGAGTCATTGGAATATTGGTAATAATCGTATTCATTATTTGTTTCTGGTTCATAATCAATGTTATGTACTTCTTTTATTGAATATCTAGGTACTGGCTGAGAAAAATTTCTTTGATAGGGATGATTTTGTACAGGAGTTGGAAGCGTTCTAGCTTGGCCGCTTGCAACTTCCATTGGTGTAGAATTAATTTGTGGTTTATTGAAATTGAAGTTTGGTCTAGGAGTAGAATTATAGTGCAATTGGTTAAATGGTTTGGAAGTAAGCATATTATTTGATGGTGCAAAAAATCTATTATTAAATTGTTGTTGTGCTGGATATTGTAATCTTGGAGCACTCTGTTGAATTGGTCTATATTGTGGTGATTGGTTGTATTGAAGGTTTTTAAAAAGATGTTGTGGGGAAGAATTACTAAAATTAGGTTGGATTGGTTTATTAGGTCTAGAGAATAACAAATTAGAACTGGGTGATGGTTTAATCAGAGAAACATTTTGGTTGTTCATATTTTGAGAAGGAAATTTATTTTGAGTTGTAGAATATTTCATATAAAACATATTTTGTTCTTGAACACAATAATTAAAGGCTTCTGTAAGCGTTTTAGGCTTCATTGCACGAATTGTTGAACCTAATGGTTCTTTCAATCCGATTAGGAAGGTATTTAGACACATATCCGTAAAGAGAGATTTTTTGGCTGTAACAACTGATGGTAATTTTTCATGAATTTGAACATGGTTTACTATTGTAGACAGTAATTCTATTACTTTCGCGTAAAACTGTTCAATAGTTTCTGTTGTTTGTCTAAGACCGTGAAGGTCTCTTATCAGAGATGTTTCATTTCTCTTGTCTGCGTAATGTAGAATGAGATTAGCTTTTATAGTATCCCAGTTTGTTGGGGTGCCATACATATTCAGTACTTCATTGGCATCTCCCACAATTTTGTTTCGGACAGCTCGTAAAATAACATTCGCATACGGTGTCCCATCTATTTGTGGTAATAAAACTAAAATTTCCTCTACGTTTTTAATGAAGTCGTATAATGACCTAGGGTTACCATCATAGAGTGGTAGGTCCTTTATAGCGTCCGGAATGCGGAGACTTTGAAATATAGCGTTCACGTCTGGAGCAGTTGGGATTGTTGGGTTAGACATTGTTGTGTTACTAACAGAAAGATTTGGAAGGTTTTCAGTTTCTGTACCAATAAGATTTTCTTCCAAAATTATTTTGGATTCGTAGGGAGCTGTATTAGATACACGACTTTGTTTATCTTTAGGCATATGTTAAAAGAAATTTTTTATTTTTTATTTTTTTTTTTTTTTTTTTTTTTTTTTTTTTGTACCAACTTTATAATATTTTTTTTTTCTCTAGGCTTAAATCAATTTTTTTTTTTTTTATTATTTATCTTAATTAAAGGGCAATTTGTTTAAGGAAATGAACGATATTTACATTAAAACAATCCAGTAGAACATTGTTTCTTATCCGGGATTTCGGTCAGTTCTTCTTTTTTTTTTTT
This sequence comes from Eupeodes latifasciatus, assembly GCA_920104205.1. NCBI lineage: Eukaryota > Metazoa > Arthropoda > Insecta > Diptera > Syrphidae > Eupeodes > Eupeodes latifasciatus. The sequence continues at coordinate 78,587,065 of OV049924.1, forward strand.
TTTTTTTTATCAGCTTCAGGATTAGTTTATTCGTTGTTGAAGTACACTAAGAGTATTAAACGATGGGCCGTCGTTTATATTTATGTATATTTTTTTTTTTTTTTTTAATTTAAAACGATTATCCGTCGTTTTGTATGTTAATTATGTAAAATTTCACTGCGATAGCGGCACGATATTCTTTCGATCAATTGTATATTTTTTTTTTTTTTTTTTATTTAAAACGATTATCCGTCGTTTTGTATGTTAATTATGTAAAATTTCACTGCGATAGCGGTACTAAAATTTTTATTGTAGGTTCTCGGTGATTAGGGATTAAGGATTAGAATCCCTTTTTTTTTTTTTTTTCTGTTTTTTTTTTTTGTCACTTTACCGATATTCTTTCGATCACGACGTCAAAAAAAAACGAAAAAGTTCACCGATCTGTACGACTGCGCCAGTTAAGTAAGCAACCAAGCAAGGTTTCAAAAAATATACAACTTTATTCGTTCAAGTCCGAAAATCAAATGCAACAAGATTTAAATTCATAACCTGGAGAATAACAAAATATAGATACATTTATTATTTGGCGTGAGAACGGAAATGCAGAAGGCTTCTCACACCTGAGTCTAAGTGGTTTTAATTTACAATTCAAATAAAGCAATTATGTGCTGACAACCAAATTTAAATGAAATGCAATATTGTTTGAAATGAATATTAATTAAAAGGTTATGATTACATTGACATAATATTAGATACATTATATATATATATATATTTATGAAGATTCATAACTCGTGCACTGTACAAGCACAGACATTTTGCTAAAAAGCTTTTATTTAGGGACGTATTACAATAACTTTCTATGGGAAGTTAATAAACAAAAGAGAAGTTAATACAATATTTCAATTAAATTTGTATCAATTTATAACATTATTTACTACTATCTACTTTAGTTATTTTATTGTTCAATGTTCAATGTATCGATTCTTAATCATGTCAAACAAAATTTTTTTTTAATTGTGAGAGATTTGGAAACAAAGAAATATCCTACATTACTTTATAGTCAAGTAGCCTTATCTCCTGACATGAAAAGATCCTTGTTTTAAATCCGGTAGAAAGAAATATTTTAGTAGGATTTTATAATGTTGGCCTTTTAAATAATCAAAGTTTTCGACCTCGAAGTATTAGCACAACCGTGAACAAAAACCGCCAAAAGTTTAACAATCAAATATTTTAGACAAAAAAGTAGTTCTTTAATTGTATTTGGCTCATTAAACGCTTTTTTTGAAATCTTCACAAATGCTTGCAACATTTTCAAACTCGTAGTTAATAAGTTATACATATTTTTTACCTTTGAGTGTCATTTTGTAATAAAAAGTTCGATGTTTTGTAATTAAAAAAAAATAAAATTTGATTCGAACATGGTTTCTTAATTTTCCCAGAAAATTTCTTTTCCAACACAACATCAGACACAGTTTTAGCATCTTAAAAAACCTTGTTTTTCAATGTCAAGAATTTTAATCTCAAACAGCTATTGACAAAAAAAATTACGTGGCGCAACAATCCGTATAGAGAACGAGAACATAGCGAGAAAGTCATGTCAGAGATGAAATGGACCTACGATTTTATGCCGAGCCCAAACGGATAGTTTAAGAAAGCACTCTTCATGACAAGAATATTACTTTTGGAGGATTTGTCATTTCTTCGCAAGAGGCAGAACCGTTCAAAAAAAGCAGGCGACACAGGCGTGGATTGAACTACTCGTATCTGTAAAAAAAAAGTAATTTGTGGGTCGGTTTTAACAAAACTTTTTTGTTCATTAGACAAGTTGAAAACTTGTAAATTTTGTACACAATAAAAATAATTAAGATTAAGTTTCTTAAAGATTTGTCTATCACATTTTGGTAGTACACTTGACATTAATAAAACAAAACTAAATTGTTGGTAGTTGGTCAATTTTACTTGCAAGCCTAACATCATTATATCGATGCCTTCCCGGAAGAATGTATTAAGCGACATTTTAAGAATTTTACAGGAGACGAAAAAAACCTGTGTAGGCAATTATTTGTGTATTTTAAAGTGATAAGCATAATTTTGATTGCGATTTAGGCCACATTTTTTTTGTACCATTACATGGAAGAAATTTCGATCAGATAAAAAGTTTTTGTCGCTTAGAACATTTTCATGGTATACAGATTGTCGCTTGATACAGTGGCTAAATGGCGCTTAGATCAATGGGTGGTAGGAAATATTACAGGATTCCAAGAAATATTGTCGTTTAGTTCATTTGCTTTATTGAGTTTTTATTATAAACAAAGTTAAAATAATCATTAAAAATAACATTATACTTCAGAAAATAAAAAAGAAAACAGTTCAACTTTAAAAAAAAATAAAAATAATTAACTTTTCAGATATGAAAATTTACATATCATTGATTCAGTTGATTTTCTGATAAGTCGTCTTCTTCATCAGTCTCTGGTAAAACATCTTCCTTCTCACCAACAATGTCAATGATTTCTCGGTATTCCTGGACATACCGTTCGGGGATAAACTTCTTCTTGAGTAGAGTTTCTAAGTCCTTTTTCTTTGGCCCCGATATTGGCAGTTTTGCGGTGTATGAAATATCGGGCTCATCAAAATTTTCAAGACATTTAACTTGATTTCGAGTTCGACACAAATCCAACGTGTATGAAGGTGGTTCCATATCTCCGGACTTAAATATTGAATACTTGATGTCACAGGATGACTTAGAGAACAAAAAATGTTGGATTCAGATATTTTAAAACTAGTTTGTTCCCTAATTTTAACTCCCTGCGTTGGAAAATATTTCAAAGCTTCTTTCTTCCAGTCGCGAAAATCATCTATAGTTAGTCTTATAACCTCGTAAATCCTTGGATTTATCCTTGAATTGGCAATCATGGTTATCCATTCCTTCGGCGTTTAAGACTTTCTGTAGATCAAAACTAGCACACACGAATGATGGACAGTTTTTGGCCTTTTCCTGATCATCCATAAATAAATAATTGGCTGTTTTCCTTTTGTTGGGAGTGCTTCAAAACAAGAACTTTCTCTTTGTCCTCCAACACGCGGGATTTATGTGCTTCACAAAAGGTGCACTTGTCTTTTTTCGGAACGTGGATGCCAATATTATAGGGTTTGAAAATCCTTCGGAATATTTTTTCGAAACAGCATTTTTACCTTCTTCCACTTGTTTTGATTTATAGTTCCTGTATAAATTGGATATGCTAAAGTATTCTGTTGGCAGATAAGTGCGATTGGTCGAGGATCTGCAATAGTGTGATGGGACTTTTGGCAAGCTTTCTATAAAACTGCAAACAGCTGCTTTAAGTTCTTCTGAAGTAGCATTTGCTGGAAGAGTTTTACCTCTTTTATCCGTAGCTGATGTATTTAATGCAGTTTTTTTTTTCAAGAGCGTAGGACACAACCCGGCTCCAAATATCTAGGGTCTTAAGTAAGAACTGCATACAAACCTGTTCTTTCTTCCCTTCAAAATTGATGAAATATTTTCTTGTTTCTGTTTGCTTTTCGGCATTTTTGGTTCGTCGTCTTTTGACGGGAACAGAAGACAAAATCCAATCTATTCGCTGGACATACGGCAGCTTCCAATACAAATTGAAAATGTCTTGCCTTTGCGAATTAGTGAACTTTGTTCCACACTTGTTTTGGCAGATTTTGCACGGATTTGCTTGCAAAGATTTTTTTGGCTTGACTGCCTTTTTAGATCTCGCATCTACCACTCCCTCATTATAATATGCCTTCTCTTTTGGGGGATGGGTTTCCATTTCGCTATCACTTGAATCGTCCATGGAATTATAGTGCCAAGAAGAATTTCCATCACTTTCAAAGGGATCTGCATCTGATTCTGATCCTGATGTGGATAGTGGTTGAATGGTTTCCTAATGCGTTACCTTAGAAATAAAAAATTAGCCTTTTATTTACCGTACCACTAGGCATAATTAAAATACCACTCTAATACGTTAATCGACTTTAACTCCGTCACATTGTTCATTCGATTTCTTTTTCTCTACCAATTCCAGCATTAGTTTGCCTCTTGAATTAATTAATTAATTAAAATTAATTTTTTTCAAACCAGAAGATGTACTTGGATTATTCCCACTCATTTTAAAAACAAAAACTTTCTTCTACAACAAATTCATTTTCTAAAAGAAACGTAACAATAAAAACAAATAATCTTAAGATAAATTCTGAAACTTACATTCCCTTCGCTTCTGTAATAACTTCAAACAATGCGGCAACTACAACTTCAACATTAAGGCGCCAGTTATAGCTATCATTGGTTTTCATCATTGAAAACAAACATTGGAATTTTTTTGGCAGGTCGTTTATAGCTATCATTAAAAATTTCTGTCATTGAAAAAAATTTCCTGATTGAAAGCCACCGAAAAACTTTTACTGACAGAAATCTGTCATTGGAATTGTGTGAAATTGGATCACAAATCAGTGGAACGATTCGTTTCACTTTTAAATATAAAAGTATCAGCTGTTCAGAAAAATGAATTTCCGTCCGGAAAATAGAAAAATACATTTTTAGTGAAAAATAAATGCGTAATTACACTTTTTTTTCTCAAAAAAATTCTTTGTGTGATTTCCGATCGATCAGTATATAATTTTCATTTCTAATCAAAGGGAAACACCGTCAAATATCGATTCAAAAATTTTTCCGGATCGATTTCAATGATAGCTATAACTGGCGCCTAACAACGAGAAAATGAATGATCCAATTTTCAAAGAAATTTGAAACAGGCTACTAGATTCATTATTAAAAAGTAACGTATTTAACTGACTACTAGATGAAATTGTTAAAGCGAATGGAAAACACAAAAGAATAGTAGAATGAAGTTTAAGGAAGTATAAAAGCATTATAAACCTAACGGAAAATCTTAAAACAAATGGAAGAGCTTTCCGGTAGCAACATGTTCTAAGCGACAATATCGGTTGAACTATGCGACATCTGACAAAAATTTTTTGTGGAACTTTGGTTGCTTAAGACAACAAGATTTTCAAAAATGTCGCTTAGCATAATTTTACTGGCGGATAAAACAAATTTCAGGGAGCAACATTATTCCAGGGAAAAAAACTTGGCTGTTGCTACAATTTTATTTTTTCTCTAGTTTCTTTTGTATACCTACATGTTAGGAAAGCGGAACTCATGCCAAAATGTGGCGCTTAATTTATTGTATAGTTCCTCATCAAAAAGTCATTTTCGAAAAAAATGTCGCTTAATACATTCTTCCGGGAAGGCATCGAATTATAATAGAACACAATTGATTTATAACACCGCTGAGCAACAGTAAAAAATTATCAAGTCCGATTTCATTTGCTAGCTAAAATTTACTCAATAAATATCAAACAGATGATCTCATATTTTAAATTTGACTTGGGATCAAAAATCCAAAGCTGAAAAAATAACCAAATAATACAAAACTACACAAATATTATCATTCGTTATGTAAAGTTGTTAAAATTACCATTGAATCAACTCGTGAAAATTATTATTCTAATTTATTCAAAAGTTCGAAAGGCAATGTAAAAAAAGGAATGGAAAATTATCAACGATATTTTAGGAAAGAAAACGAACTCTAACGCAATAGGAACTATTGTTGCAGACGATATTTCACTATGCGATTCAAAATGTATTTCAAACAAATTAAATGAATATTTTACGGAAATCTCTGAAAAATTGAAGCCGTCTTTTGATTTGTATGTTGATTGCAACTGTTCTGATCAACGCAGTTTAGATTCCGAATATTTACAACCTAACAGCTTTGCTTTCGATGCTATTTCCTCTTTTGAAACTTATAAAATTATTTTATCATTGGAAAATCTAGTAACCTACTCAAAAAAAATTGCTTTATATGTCTCAGATGTGCTAAGTTATACATATATTTAACTTTAGTGTTGAACAAGGTTGTTTTCCTCAACAATTTAAATGTGCGGAGGTGATTCCTCTTTATAAAAAAGATGATAGAACAAATATGTCTAAGTACAGACCTATTTCTCTTCTTCCCACTTTCTCAAAAATTTTCAAAAAATTAATGAAAAAAAAGAATTATTTCTTTCTTAGATAAAAATTGTTTTTTTTTTTTTTTTTTTTTTTGTAACGAACATCAATTTGGATTTCGGTCTGGAAATGAAGATGCAATTCTTCGACTTTTCAGTCAACTCTATGGCAGCTTGAATCATAATAAAGCAACTATGGATCTTTTTATTGATATGACTAAAGCCTTTGACATGGATGATCATGATTTACTGCTAAGTAAATTATATAATGCAGGATTTAGAGGAGTTATTTTTCAATGGCTGAAGTCATATTTAAAAGAAAGAGCTCAAAAAGTAGTAGTTAATGGTGTAATGAGTAAAGCTCGATATATAATATCTGGAGTACCTCAGGGCTCCGTACTCGGCCCCTTGTTTTTTCTGGTTTATATTAACTCTCTCTTTAGGTTCCAGTTGAATGACCTTACTACGGCTTTTGCGGATGGTATATCGTTTACCTACCAGTCAAACTCAGAACATAATTGTAACATCCAAATTGAAGAAGATCTCGAAATTCTAAGTACTTGGTTTTCGGTTCATAAGTTAATCCTTAGTGAAAAAATTATAATAATGTCATTCAAAACTTCTAGTCATCAGCTTTGCAATTACAATTTTATATTTCATGGGTCGAATTGTAGATAACTCACATTTCCTTTACATAGTTGTGGTAGACTTAATTTTCAAGCAGCTGGTTTTTGATCCGATTCTTGTTTCAAAATTGATTCAGTGTACAGTTTTAAATATCTAGGAGTTACAATTGATTTTAATCTTAACTGGAAAGATCATATTTTCAATATAAAAAATTATTTGATGCTCATTACTAGAAAAATGTATCTGTTAAAACCATTCTGCTCAAAAAGAGTTTTAACTTCAATTTATAACGGGCTTGCACACTCTTAAATACAATATGGTTTATCTAGCTGGGGTGGTTCATATGCTAGTACTTTAAGACCCTTGTTAATTGCTCAAAAACATCTAATTAGAATCATTTGCAACAAAAATCGATTAACTGAAAGTTATTCAAGGATTTGGAAATTCTACCTTTCCTTTTAAAGTACTGAACGAATTTTTCAAGCAAGGTGGTAACATTCCAAGTAGGAACTCGCAGTTATGTAATCTACGCATAAATAATATGCATCTTGTCAATATTCCCACTGCTCATAAAACTCATTTCTCCAACTTTTATACTGTCGCAGCACCCAAGTCATTTTATAACTTACCAACATCTATAAGATCAACTCAAAATTTAAAATCTTTTCTTAAAAAAGTTAAAGACTGGCTTTTCAAAATTGACTTAAATTGTACTGATAAACTGAGTATTTACTTTCTTTTTCTCTTAATTTATACGAATATGTTCTAATTATAATTATAATTCTTTTTCTTTTTCTATTTTGTATGTAATATCTGAAATTAAAACAAAAAAATAACTTATCTGATCACTTGGCTTAAACAATTTAGTATTATTGCAGCACTGATTGTCACCCCACATCAGTTTTTAATTTATGTAAATTTAAATTCGCTATATATCATTCAACACTAGCTTTAAAAGCTAAAGGATGATAACTATTATTTATTCTTTATTTATTGTAAAAATTTTATTAACTAGTTGTAAAATGAAAATGAATGAATACAATTTATTTCTAATTCTAATTAATACTTCTGTTATAATAGATCTGCGATTGAGTTTAAAGCTTTGCAAAAATTAGTTTTAAAAACTTAATAATTATTTTTGCTTTCAAAACTCATTGGGGTTTAAGAACTATACTCAAGGTTTGTAATGAAACCCATGAAACAAATCTTGTTCTAATTGGAAACCATTAATCTTAACCTAAAAATAATAAATGGAATTTTAAGCATTATAAATGCACAAAGCTGAAAACAAATAATAAGCTCCAACGCTTGGATGTAATACGTACAAAAATCGAAATGTAATTTATTTTGTACAAATAACTACATATATCGCACACAGAGTAGTAGTAGTACCCGTAGTAGTAGTACCCGTAGCGTGATGGTTAGTGCGTTGGACTGTCATGCAAGGGGCCTTGGGTTCAATCCCTGCCTGTGCCATCTAACTTTTTTCACGGGTACTGCCTCTTGCGAGGAATTGACAAATCCTCCAAGAGTAATTCTTGTCATGAAAAGTGCTTTCTCCAGTTAGCCGTTCGGATTCGGCATATAAACTGTAGGTCCCTTCCATCTCTGACAATATTACACGCACACAGGAATGGTTGAGAGTTGTAAGTCACTAGGCCCTGGTTCTTCATGAACTGTTGCGCCATCTAATTTATTTATTTTATCGCACACAGAGAGAAAAAGTACTACATAAAATCAATAAGATTGCATTATTGTGATGTTTTGCTGAGAAATCATTTTAAAAGTAATGAACAGGGTTAGGATTTTGTTGACCGACCTAAAAAATTAAAAAAATTACATGCAAAACAAAACACTAAAAAAGGCAAAAAAAAGGCATTTATTAAAAAATACTAGGAAAATGAACAAAAATACATTTTTGAAAGTTCTCAGGTAGCAATCTTCTTTGGTTGTCCTTTAGAAGGGCTTTGAAGGAACTAAACGATCTCTCAACTTTAGCTGAAACAAGTGGAGCTCATCCAAAACTTTCAACATTAGTCACTTCAATGTTTTCTGAAAGTTTGGAATCCACGTCGCCATTTATTACAGAATTTATCTGCTCAATCGTTTTTAGCTCTGTGTTTCCATTGAAAACGGCAGTAAACTTCTCCAAGACTTCCTTTGCAATGGGACTTTTTGCTTTTTAAATTTTTTTCGCCAATTGATGTTTCTTGATGAGAATATTTTTAGCTTAAATTATAAGTTGGTATAGACTCTTAAATATACCTATTTTTTGTAGGCCTTTGAAAATATGTTTTTTTGGATCGACTAAAAACCCAAAATTGACTTTAATGTACGCAAGCAGGTATGCATTTTACGCAGACGAGGAAGGAGTACCAAGCATTTTTGCGCAGATAAACATTAAGGGCCTTACCAATAATCAAATTTAGTGACGACTTAAATATTTAAGTGGACTCTAAATAATGAACCATACCAATGATCAATTTAATAGTCAGCTTAACGCTAAACGTCACTCTAAATTTTAGAGTAGAAAAACGCCTGTTTAAGTTCGTCATTAAGTGTAAACGTCACGTCATGTTTGTGCTGTCATTCTGACAGTTGGTAGTTGGCCGTGACCGTGAGCTCATAAAAATAAACAAAACTAAAAAAAGGTAATTAAAATAAACAAATAGATTAATTTCTTTTTATTTAAATATATAAGTAATATTTCAATTTGTTTCAGAGTAAATTGTTATTCCAATGGCAACAAAGCGAAGTCGGTCCGTTAACTGGACACCAGCAATGAAGGAGTTGCTGGATGAAGCAGTGAAGCCATTTTCTATGACAGTGGAGAGTAAACTCAACCATGGAAAAACACTCAAAGCTACGTATATAGTATAAGTATACGTATCTGTTAGCATCCCGAACGTGGGGAATATCATTTTGACAGCAGCTGTCTGTTTGGCAACAAATGTAATAGATAATGTAATAGAGCACAGTTTAGTTAAAGACGTGTTTAATTTGGTTATTGGTTAACACACAAATAAACTCGTCTCTAAAGTTTAACGTGGCATTTATCTAAACGCTTGTTTAGTCAATAATTATTGGTAAGGCCCTAATACATTTTCCTATAAAAATGCATACATCCCGGTATTTTCTCATGGCCCGTCTGCAAGAATGGTAAACAAGAAGAAAAACCTATCCCTTTTCTGTTCTAATAAGATTAACTTATTAAATGTTTGTATTTTCGCTGGTAAGAAAATCTTTTTCAATCAAAAAGGCCTGCGAGGTAATAAGAAAATCTTACTAGTTTGGTGTCCTTAAAAGATAAACTTATTAAAAGGGCTGTCCATTCCAAATCAAAAATAATTCCTTTTTAAAATTATAAGTTCTCACATATTTTATACACGAAACGGTACGTACTCGCACTTTGCTTTGCCAAACATAAATTTTGTTTTCAAGTCGGTGAATTTTAAGAACAAAGTTAAAGTAAGAGTATTAAATTAATAAAAATGGATGAAAATATTGACTATGTAATCGCGAGTGGAAGAAAAGATGAAATTGTGAGTGAAGCAATCAGTGTTCCATGTTTAATATGGAATAATGACGAAATTGAGGAGACCCAGCAAAATTTTCTCCTGTTGCCTTAAGCATCTTGCACATGAGCTACGAACTGCGAACTGTGGATGTTCGCATATTTTGACTTTTCTTTCACATGAGCTTTATTTCTATTCGCAGACAGCGACGAATTGTCAACCCTTTCCTCCATATTTTCCTCAGCCATGACCTTTCACACAAAAACAAAACAAGAGTGCTATAATTTCGAGGTTAAGTTGAGCGCGAACAATTTATTCGTTGCAGTGTGGATGGTATGTGGAACGCGAACAGAGTTTGACAATTCGTAGCAACCACACTGCAATTCGTTACTAACAAATTGTTTTTACGAAATTGTCTTGTTTTAGAGAACAAAATGCAAATTTTATCATCCTAACATTATTGTCAATTGGTTTCTTATAATTTAAATGTGTTTTTGTTTGGATTTCACTTTTTGAAATATGTAAAATCACGTTTGTTCGCCCATTCGTTCATTCGTTGTTCGCTCTCATGTGCAAGGCACCTTAGAGCCCGTTCACACGATTCGATATTTTCACCGTATCGGATATTTTATCGATTCGGTGTCTTTTAGTTGGAGTGTTCAGACGGTACGGTAATTTAACCGTACACCGTACTCAACCCTACACCGTACTCGGTTTTCAGTTGCATCACAAAAACGACTATATACTAGCATATTCGACAGTAGCCCAGACGAAAAATGACGCACTATCGGTCAAAATGTCGAATCGTCTGAACGCATTGTATATAAATACATTGGCACGATAAGCCGAATCGGTTTTTTTTTACCGTACAACCGAAAACGATTTGCAGAGACAACACCGAAATACAAAATCGACCTAATCGGTAATTTTATCGTATACAATTAAATGCCGTATCGTCTGAATATACTCATTTAAATTATATTGACACTGGCCTATACGGTAACGACGATATGGCAAAACCGCCAATTCGAATTGTCCGAATTGCAAATCTTTTTCGGTCGTACGGCAAAAAAACCGAATTGGCTTATCGTGGCAATGTATTTATAGACAGTGCGTTCAGACGATTCGATATTTTGACCGATAGTGCGTCATTTTTCGTCTGGGCTACTGTCGAATATGCTAGTATATAGTCGTTTTTGTGATGCAATTGAAAACCGAGTACGGTGTAGGGTTGAGTACGGTGTACGGTTAAATTACCGTACCGTCTGAACACTCCAACTAAAAGACACCGAATCGATAAAATATCCGATACGGTGAAAATATCGAATCGTGTGAACGGGCTCTTAGTGACTTGGTATCCGCGTTGCTTAAAGTATATGTAGTAAACTCCATTGACGTTCACGAAAAAATGGAGATAGAAGACGTCGTTGTTAGCAACTTCGACAGTTCCGAATACTTTGGCGATCGAATTAAATTTCAAGCTGGACCACGAGTGTGGAGGAAAGAGAGGGTAAGTTGTTTTGATATCCAATAAAATCTTAGTAAGTGGACCTCCTGTGCCACAAAGTTGTTTAATCATGTTACACAGGCGTCAAAAATAAGTTAAGGGTGTACATACATATGTATACTCGTATTGAGCTGTGCTCACACAAGCCTATTCCAAATGAAGGAATTGTTATTTGTTGTTTTTCAGGCTGTCCTTGGGTAGATTTCCGATAGCAGCTGTGTTGACCTTGGTGTGAACACAACTTGATAAACAAATTATTGTTACTTTTGGAACAAAATGCTCTTATTTTATTTTTAGAATACACATTTATTGTTATTATTTTATTTATTATTTATATTATATTATTATTCCATATCGTTAAAATTATTGTTAGACAGTGGGATTGTTTCTGTTTTTCAGAACATTTCCAGTCATATTTGATTGGAAATAAAAGTCAGTCCTACACGACTGTTAAATTCAGTTCACTAGATGGACCTACTCCTATCCTATCCTCCTATCCATTTGTATGATTTAAAGAATGGACTTAAGGTAACCAAGATTTATTCCTTAAGGAGCAAAACTTTTCAGTTTGATGTAATTTCAATTTCTCAAAGAAAACTATAAAACGGTGATGGAACACCCATCCGTATACGCATTTTTCTTGTTTTATTGAATTTTGAAAGAATAAAGTCCTCCTTGTCTGTTAATACGTTTCAGTTAAGAAGACTTATATTCCATTTTTTAAGTAAGTAAGAGTAATAAGAAATAGGACAGCTAAAATATATATGTATGTACAAATCTAAAAAAAATACATGTATTTGATAAAACGTATTTTAGACCACATACAAGCTCTTCGTCAAATTCAAAGGAATTTGTCGAAATATATCACATTATTAATTTATTTTTTTTTAAAAAGATCAATAGAACTTAACTGTGGATAACATTTTATATAATACAAACATAATAATAAACCCATTAAAATTCTACTTTTACGATTCTTGGTAAATAAAATAACAACTTTAAACTTAATTCTCACAAAAACAAGTTCATAAGTAAGCCCACATAGTTCGTATACCAACCTACTTATAAAACCATTTAATTTAAAAATAAAAAGTTAACTTTAAAAAATTGCCATCCAATAGTTAAAAGAACATGCAAATTTATTTAATTGATATTAAAATATTTAATTCATAAACCTTATTCGGATTTGTTTAAGTAAACATCTTTTTTTTTTTTGAATTTAGAATTTAAACCAAACTAAAAAAAACGAGAATACATACATACTTTAAAGCAAATAAATAAATTTCTCGTGCTTGCGAGGTCTTGAAATTCTCGCAAGTCACTGTTTCGACTATAGGTATTAAATAAAAATTTGTAGGTAGGTAGGTACCTATACCTATACCTATACCTATCTAAATTTCAGTTTAAAAGACTTAGGTATGTTTATAGCTAAGTTTTAATAGCTAGTATCGATTTTCTTAATTGCTTCTTAAATAATTACGTAAGAACACTTTGGTATGTTGTGCGTTTCAAATTTCTAGTAAAATCCAGTTTATATGAAATTAATTCTAAAGATCACATCGGTACATACATAAGTATAGACAGGTATACGCTGACATCTGACGGCTGACACTATACGACGCATACGCGCGATCAAAATTGATTGATGTCCTTAATGTTTTCATTAAAAATATTTCTCCAATTGGTAAACTCACCGTGTAAATAGGGGCACATAAATAGTCTGCAGTGGGAGAGGCCATCTACCACCACCATAACCACCAATTCTATTTAGTTACTGGAAACTAGGTATTAAACGATCGATACCTACTCTAGTGGGGGGACTTCAAGACTTCAAGCAAAACAATACATAAATGGGAGGAGTTCCAACTTCCAACTAGATAGATACATAGATGGATAGATAGATATACTGAAGGCAAGATTATTTGCAGACTTGAATTGAATTAGATACTGCAATAAGAATAATTAAAAAATAAAATACCAATTAGATTTAATGTTGGGACCTTAAAAACACGAATCGCCTGTCAAATGCGACTAACTGAACAAATGGGAAAAGGTAAAGTCATTTAATGATTTACGCCTACAAATCATATCATGAATATTAATAAAATATTTAATAAAAAAAAGTAAAGGTACCTTATAAATATAAGCTGCTATACACCTTACCTACTTTCAAAGCTGGGCTCAGGGCTCTCAGCAGGAAAGCTCTCTGCCCACGCAAATAAGTCTCTCCTCCTTCAACTAATGGAACTTCAAGCGAAACAAACAGACAAAACGCTTTCGCATTTTAAAAGCTCACAATTGTGCAGACTGAGTGTTGTCTGTTGTTGTGTTGCTTGAGATCAATTGAGAGAGTAAAATAACTGTCAACTATCTTTGCTGCATCTCGCTTACACTTCTGCGAAAAGATCATACAAAATAACGATCGATCGCACCACACTCAGCAGCACAAGCACAGAACATTAAATCCATAGCTGGCCGCTGCCGCTCTACTCTGTGCTTCTGCTTAGTCTCACATCTCACTTCTGCTGCGTGTCTCCGCTCCGCTTAGTTGTTTTCAGTCTTCTAGTTTGTCTGCGAAGATCTTTTTCGTCTGTCAGTTGTGACTCGATCGATTTTATTTTGGATTTTGCGTTTAGTTCGCTCAGTGCGCATGAATCGACGTATTATTCATAGGCGCGCTTCCATCTAGAGAGGAATAGGCTCGTGTGTGCAAAGTTATATTTGATCTTTTTTCCTTACCAAATCAATAATTATTATTATACTCGTATTACTGATCGTACCGTTGTTTTTATTTCTTGTGGTTTATTTTATAATCTCATACCTAAAACAAGATAAATTAACCTTTCCATAAAACTTGTAGACAGTGAGTGGCGTTCTACAGTGTCTCTGAGATAACAAACAACACAAAAATATATAAAAATAATAAGAAAAATAACCGAAGCGAAATCGGAAACGCTGGCAATTATATTATTCCTCCTTGTCCAAAGTGTGTGCGTCAAAAAGAGAGGAATAGAGATAAAAGTTATTTGTATAATTTTCAACATTTCTTTTGACAGAAAGAAAATTGCATTGTGTGTAAATTAAAAGAATTAGCAATCAAGTTGTACGAATAGGAAATTGCATTGCAAAATTAATTAATGGTAGTGCCTGCTGCTGCTGCAAGACATGCGTAAATGAGTCTGGGTAATAAAATATACCTAGCCGTCGCCTTATCTCGTTTATTTTTGGATTATTAAGTATACCATCCGCGGCAGCATAATAATAAAAAGATACAGATACAAAATAAAACTATCTACTAGATAGTAATAGAACCAAAACCATAACAAAAATTAATCCAACAATTGTGTAAAGTGTGAAGTGTAATTGTGACGTTTGACAGATAAATTCGCCCGGCAGAATATTGTGTTGTTCTGTATCTGTTTACACAGCTGAGTGTTAGGTGCCGCTTTTGTTTTTTTTAAAGGGGAAAAGGCGGTAGAAGGAGTAAAAACTACGCTCGACATCGACACCGACGACGACACTTATCCTTAAGGATATCCTTGTTGCTTATTTTTTTCCAAACTGAGTTATTTAAACGGCTACGCGGTGGAGAACTTTTACCTTAGAATGGACCCATCGCGAGGTGATTCGCGATACAATCTGAACTACAGTATGAGCAGTATAGGGCTCAGTCTGGCAGACCAGACGGATATTTATGGTAACCCTGGTGCGGCGGCTGCGCTGGGCGGCCGACCACCCAGTGGAGGACTAATACAACCGATGGGTGGTGGAAGTACTCCTGGTGGTGGTGGTGGAGGAGGAGGTGGTGGTCGGACGGGTGGCAGTAATCTAATGTCAAACTCAAGTCAGTGTCAATCGCTGAGCAACACGGGTAACGCTAGTGGCGGTGGCAACGGCGGCGGTGGACAATCGCGAGGTATTAAACGTTCGAGTTCAGATTGTTATGACGATCATCATCGCGGCGGCAGTGGCTCTGGCGGTATGACTTCCCAATCATTACAAGGACTAGAATCGTGTGCCGGTGGAGGCAGTGGAAATGGCACCAATCCAGTCGGACAACAGGGCAATGTGCCCGATGTCGTCGATGACAGCTACACTTCGTTGCAGAACAAGAAATCACCACCGGCCAACGGCAAGAAAACAAAAGGCCGCGTCAAGATTAAAATGGAATACATCGATAATAAATTGCGGCGGTATACAACATTTTCCAAAAGGAAAACTGGAATCATGAAGAAGGTAAGTCCCGTGCATTCCTCAGGGATTGGGAAAATTCGATTTTGCTAACAGATGAACCTAACCGGGGGCATTTGAAGTGTTTTTTTTTTCAATTCGAGAGTTTGTTGAATATTTCTATGTTCTGTCAGAATGACACAGAGAAACATAACCTCGAAATTTGTTCCCAACAGGGCAAAGTTTCTTTCTGTTTCATTTTTATTTTGATAAAGTGCAGCTGCGCACTACTACACATGTGCTCAAATGTCAAATTTACCTATATGTATATGGAAAGTGTGCAGTGTTATAATTTGGTGTGAGTGAGTTTCTGCAAGAAAATGAGAGCGACTTCTCGATGATGAGAGAAAAAAGTGAACATGCTCTTGATTTCTCCTCTTTTTATTTTGTATATTTTGTTGGTGGTTTGTAGTGTCATTTCTGTGCAGATGACGTTTCTTTTGTTTTCATATCGAGAGCATTGCCAGAAATTATTATTTTATTTTCATTTATAAAAATTGTGTGGATTGTTTTCATGGATTTTGTGGGTCGCCTACACTTTGATGGGAATTAAATTATGTGGGATGTAAAAGATATATGTATTTTGTTTTATATTTCTTTTGTTTCATTTTGAGATTGTTATTTTTGTTGTTTTGTATTATTTGTAGGTACATAGGTTTTTTTATTTTTATTTGTATTAAATAAAAGATTGAAATAAATAAATTAACTGTCGTCAATAATTTGTTTTTATAAGTTGTTTTACCATTTTGGGTAATTGTGAAAATAATAGAATTGGCAGTTAACAACAGAGGGAGATCAGCGAGTAGGTTAAAATGTAAAATAGAAGATTTTTTTTTTTTAATTTTAATGTTTAGGTAGATATATAGGAAGGTAAAAGATTGGCATTAGAGGGAGAGTTATTTTTTTATTGCGGAAATAATTTTATTTTTCTTTATCTATTGGCTAAAAGTTATCCAAAAAGTGTTTTCTAAATTATGTAAGTTTTACCTGCATAATCATTTGATTATCCATATTTTGTTTTAACATTTCACAAAAATGTTAAATTGGTGTTTAAAGTAACGGTAATTGACATATTTTTGAAATCAAGACAGGATTGAAATTGCAGTAGGTATTGTTTCCCTACGGTAAATAAGAAAGTTTCAACTGAATATTTTTGTTACAAAACTTTCAGATTTGTACTTTCAAGTAATATAAAATAAATATGAGTTCGAATTTTTACGAATTATGACTTTCTCCTTCACACATCGATCTTGAGCCTTGTTCTATAGAATGTTAGAAATCTTTTATTTGAAGAACAAAAAAGTAAACAAATTTCTAAATGGTCAAATTCCTTCTTTTACTTTATAACTTTTTTTAGGTTGTAGAAAATATTTTGTGTTAGTTAAGTTGATCCGAATTGAAAGTGTTCTAAACATAAGTTAGGTACTAATTTTAAAAATATCCGTCGGTAGTTGTCTTATATGCGTAAGATAGTTAGTACATTTTGTTTTTATTTAAAGTATTTGAAAGCAAGTTAAAGTTTACTTTCCATAGAAAAACTGCAACTATTCTTTTAGTTTTTAATTTATTAAAATTACAAAAAAAAATGAAATTGATTCACTTTCAATTCATATAAAAGAAAAATAAGTTCCTGGCTGAAACATGTTGTCTTCTAAAATTTTAACTGAAAATTTAAAATTTTATGTGATATGTACATACATACATATTTATATTTTTATTTCTAAAATGTGCAATTCTCAAAATAGTAATGCTACTTAGAATTTCACCAACTATTAAAACTCTCAAAACTTTTGTAGCTGTTTTCATTTTTTTTTATAAAACATTTTCGATTGAATTTTGGAATACTTTTAGAAGCAAATTGATTAAATAAGGTTTTCGAAAGTCATGTTAGGAAGTTGCAGAAATATGCAAATAATAATTTAATTTTATGTGAATTCGCTTTTATTTCATTTGTTTTTATATATAAAAGACATTTCTGGATCAGCGCAAAATAATATTACTTATGATTTCTTTTCCAATTTTAAATGAATACAATACCCTTCCAAAATATTGTCAGAAAAAGAATGATTTACAAATTTTAAGTAAAACACAATATTTAATTCAATTATGTTTAATTTGTATCTTATTAGGTGCTATTTATTAATGTAATGTTATCTAATTAGTATGTTTTAGGTATTTAAAAAATGTTTACTTTATACTAAAACCGTGTAGTTATTTTTTTATTTTCAATTAATCAGTTCAAATTATAATTTATTAGATATACATACATACATATTTGAATTAAGCAGCAAATAACAAATACTTAAAATACCTTACTAATTAAAAACATATTATGTGTAATTGTGATGATGATTTAAATTGATAGTTAGTGTTAGCGATGGTTGGAATGTACGAGTATAATGGCACAAATATCCTGAAAAAAAAACGAAGTAGATCTAAAAACTTCGTTTGCTTATACAATTAAAAAGAGAACCTTTATCTTAAGATGTATTTCTGTTCAAAAATTGAACCAAATACTCCATAGATTTAAAGATATCTTAAATTAAAAGAAACACTGCATTTTGCATCGAATTCAGCTGTATTATTGAAAACTTTCACATGGTCAATAAAATGCGAATACAAATTTTAACAAAAACTTAAGTCTACAAAAATATTTAACTTTAAAATAATGACAGTTCGCATTAGATGTGGTGTGTTCTTTTTCTAATTATAGTTAACTATTTAGTTATGTCAAACTAAATTATTAAAGTGTCATTGGTGAATCGTTTAAATTTGTTAGAATTATTTACGAATGACTATTAGAAATTGTTGATCTGTCAAACAAAAAATATCAACAATTATTATTAAAACTTTTAAATCGCATCAGGAACAACGCAAGACAAATTAAAACTGTTCTTAACTTGCTTAAAAAATGAATTACAAATTTATGAAGCAAATAATGTAGAACTTATCCTGATTCAAATATTTAATTTCTTTAACAAAATGATGAAAATAAAAAAAGTGATCAATTTGAAATTATTTGTTTCGTTTGTAAAATAGTCATTTTCTTTAACAGTTCAATACTTTCTATTCGACTCTTGGACTGAGTTGTGTATTATTTACAAGTTGTAACTATCTGACATTTTAACAATTAGTTTAGAAATGATGCCATGACGTCAAATTGTAACAGTTTAGAAACTACAAAAGTTAACGATTATTATTAATAATTGTTAAACATAGTTAGAAAAAGCACAGACCAATGTTAAATTTTATGTTTCATGTTTAATGTTATTTTAACAGCTCGTAGATTTAAGTGATTACTTATTTGAATGAATTAAGAATTAAAGGTTATTCAAAAATATCATGATAAAATATTACTTTTGTTTTAAACGTAGGTTTCCAAATAACTTTGGGTTATTTAGAAAAAGACATAGACATTTAAGAAAAAAAAAAATAGGAATGAGATTAAGAGTGTAATTATCTAATATTAAAATTGTATGTTTTACCGTCGGGCGGTGTTTTGAAGTCTTTCTTTGGGGTTAACCTTTTGTTCTTGGGAGGTGTCATGTTATAGTTCATTAAAATAAACATGGTTTCGTCATCAAATCGATATTTTGAGAACTTTTCGAATTAGGTTGATCAATCACAAAAATTAGTTTTGCCTGATGAGTTTCTTATAGCTGTTTTATCCTTTATCCACCACAGCAGCACAAGTCTGACATTAAAGTGTTGTACCAACCAAATCTTTTTGTTGAAAACGTCAAAGAAAAGGTTAATTTGCAGTTTTATTTTTTGATTTATGCGAATAAATTGTGGTGAATATAAATTTAATTCAATATGAAAATAAAAATTTCTTTAAGTTTAAAAATTCAGTGGAATTTCACAGTCAAATAAATTTGGTAATCGAAATTTCCACATCTATGCAAAAAACGCATCTTTTTTGAAATTGCTATATCAAACTACATATGTACATATGTAAAAAACATGATAGCATTCATTATTTGGTAATAAAAACAAAGTGTTTCTTGGAATACCTTCCTTGGTATATTTTTGTAATAGCTCTCTATAAATTCATATTTTCCATTGCTCCCTTTATATTTGAGGTATACCTACATATAATTGTTTTATTTTTGCTCGCATTTTTCAAAAACAAAATCAACAAATTTTGCTTAGAACTCTCGAATTATGTTTATATATTTCTGAGAATTAAAAATATGAGTTTTCACTCAGCTAAACAAAATTCAAATTAGTGCTAAGGTTGAAAATTCTATGGCGGCGAACGGGTCTATATGAATATTTCGTTTGTTATGACTTCAATGCTAAGAGTTCACAGTGGGTTATCTTTAATTCATGATTATTTCGACTCGTTTAAACTTAAATTATCCCGTTTCTACAAGAACATCATCTCCAAGAAATTTTGTTTTAAAATACTTGAACTTGCAGTTATCAAGCTCTTTTTACTTTTATTTATTAGGTTTTCTAATAGGTACTTGACAACGTTGAATTTAGTTTGTGAACGCACCCTTTCACTAATCATTGAACTGTCTTTGTCAATTTATTTAGTAAAATCAATCTTTTCATCAAGGTAAAGTTTACGAATGAACAACTTCTTCAAATTATAAAAAGTTCGGAGTCAGTGACTGTAACTTTAAGGCCCAAGTTCTCAGTGCTGAGTTAACTCCGAGTCAAACCCAGAGCTAGTTATTCCTAAATTCAGAATTAACTCATGAACAAGTTTTTCAGTGGTTGCTTAATTTTTGAATTCATGAGTGGTATTATAATTTGGTATCACTGAAAAGTTATCAATTCAGTTGTCAAAGAACTATTGATACAATATATTTTGACGTTTTAATTGACAGTTAGGGATCTGTTTTCCAATTAAAATAAAATGATTTAACCGCGATCTGATAAGTCTTTTCCTTCTCAAAACAGGTAAAATTCATAAAAATCCTCATCGCTCAGGTCGGATTCTGAATATAAAAAAAAATATTAATTTTTGGACAAAAAGAAATAAAAATAACTTTTCAATTGCTATTTCAGTATCTTTCAAAAACATCTGAATATTAAACCAAAGTTAACTCAACAAAATTGATGGGTTAACTCAGAATTAAAATAGACTGAAAAATATATTTCAGGAGTTATCTCGAATTTAACTTTGAAACTAGGATAATCTCGCACTGAAAAACTAAGCCTAAAAGCGTATGGCGAATTTTGCGTTAGGATCTTAGTTAACAATTAAATGGACCATTTGAAGCGACGCACGCCCGTTCTCCGGTTAGGCAAGGCCTTATTGCAAAACCCTTTATTTGAAAATAAAAGAGATTATGTGTACACCATCCAAAAATTGTATTTAAAAGAATTCATAGTTTGAGTAGTTAATCGTGGATTGAGTCGATTTCGATAATTAGTACCATTGATCCAAAACTTTTGAAAGTTTTTTTTATTAAAAAGCCTAAAAATGACTGAACGAACTAGTTCCAAGGGTCTTAGAATTTGTGACTATTTTTTTGTTTTAAAATGAAATCTGCATGTAGATGCTTTCAATGAAACCCCAGTAGTACGAGGCCGTCCATTTTAGATTGAAAATCTCCTTAACTTAGATAAAAACGTTTTGAAAAAATTTCAAAATGGCTTCATCTGAATTAGTTGTCAACGGCACAGAAACCTCCTGCATCCAAAACTATTATACCTATCATCCGATAAAGTAAGTCAAGAGGCTGTATTTAATATTTTATCTTTTAATTAAGAAACACAATAGTAGGTAATCAAAATTATAACGAAAATAAAATATTAAAAAAAAATAAAATACAATTTCAAGTAACTATAAAAGCAAACGACATGCGACATAGTTTGACAATGGCAATGGCGTCCGCCGCCGACGACGCGACTACAACGCAGACCGAAACTAAGGCGATGGCTTCTGAAACCGCATGTCCGCTCTCGCTTGGCGCATACAATATTCCTCCTGATGTGCTGCCTGCGATAAGACGCTTTTAATGTACTTGCATTGTACAGAAGCTCAATGTGCGCACTTTCTTTACAAGTTACCCGCTTGGATACAAAACCCTTTATAGCTGATGATGGCTACTGGGTATATTATACATATAATCGAAAATGTGTAACAACAGTAGCCACGACCGACGACGACGATGACGACGGACTCCTACAAATTCATGTCTTTACAGTATAGGATTCATGATCGAGCGCGCGACAAACGAAGTCCACGACGACGACCAAGACGACGACGATGAAAAGTCTGCATCCACATTTATACAACCAAAAACCTTACAAAACCGCAAACGAACAAAGCGCCTCCTGTGCGCATTGATAATAATAAAAATCGCATTCAATATTATGCGCGAGGCGGAAGGTACTTTTTTAAACTCTGCGCCGCCATTGCCGCCGCCTCTTCTATATACCGCCATCACCATACATTCGTCGAGGTCTCTCTGGCGTGATGCTTCTGCTTCTGCTTTTGTTCCTACTCTTATGCTTCTACGACTGCGCTAGTACGCTGCGATCGGATGAGAATCTCGTCCCCGATTACCACGATTATTACGACATTCAAAATGTGGCACCCACAATGCTGATGCTGCATGCATGCATATGGTTGTGCCGTTTTGCGGCAATGCGGTGACTTGAACCTCCTGCGTAGTGAACGGACACGCTGATCATACAGGATACATTGTTTGGTTTGGGGTTCTTGTGTGTCGTCGTTGTCGTCTTCGTCGTCGTCTGTGTCCGCATCGTTACCATCCTTCTGACTTCCTGGCATGTGTTGCTATAGCAATGAACATTCATGAGATCGTTCGCATGAGCTCAATTTGAAAACCCGCCATAGATACACAATCATCGTATATTGCATCCATATCATCGTATAGGTTCCTACGTTACGTACCTTACCTACCTACCTAACCAACCTACAGATGGGCGTAATGGTAATTTAATGAGAGCCATTGCTAGCGATTGTAATTGCCATCCCCATCATAGACAAGAATGTCATTTAACACAAATTGGGCAACTAAAATGCGTAGGGTTAGCCAAGACAGGCATTGATATGCCTCCCTTTGTCTAAAATACTCAATTCAAAACAAAAATCTCTTTCACTAGATTTAAGAAGTCTTGAACCATATTCCTATACGATTTAAATAGCTTCTGTAATTTCAATGTATTCAAATAGATAACAATATACTAACTTCATAAAAATAGTCGATCATTATTGATGGAACTTTTCATGCCGTGACATTATTAAGAGAGTTGCATTTTCCATAGGACGTCTTCACATCCTTTTCTAACGCAATATATTTGGACACCTCTTTTAAAAAGATCGTTTGCACACTTTCCGGTTAACGCGGAACAACCCATAGTTCAAAAATGAAATCATCGCGGAGATCTTTTTATTTGTTTTACAATTACCATATGATTAGAATATAACTGCTTCATTGTAATTCAATCCTAAAGGACCAACTAGACTTAACCAAGCTTAAGATAGCTTATACTACGTTTCTACCGGGCACTAAACCGAGATTTAGCTAGATTTGTCACAAATCTCCTTGAAATCTCGAAGATTTACCATACAAATTTTAATCTCCTCAAATGAAGATTTCAAATAAAACTCATTGAAATCTACTTGGAAACATTAGTTTGTCAAATCAAACAAACTTTTTTTTCGGAGAATAATTGTTGAACCGACCCATTTAAACGCCAATTTCGTTTATTGACAGATGGAAATGTCAACAAAAACTATCTGTCTCACTTCCATATGACTCAAATTCAAAACAAAAAACAACTTTCAAGAAATCACTGACGAAATAAAATGTAAGTATACAAAAATAATAAATTATGTACAAGAATATAATAAAACTAATTACTTACAGATGAAGAGTGAACAAATACATATTTTTTTTCTTTTCGAAAGGAGAATAATTTGAAGTTTGGTTGTTATGACATTAACCAAACGTCAAATTAATCTCCTTTTCTTTGGTGGAAACACCTCATGATTTATTTTAAATCACTTGCCTTAAATCTCGGATTATTTGTTGGTGGAAACGTAGGTACTATTAAGCGAACACTGTTTTATATTTCAGACGTCCTACTTAGTTTCGTTTAGTTTCGTTAATTTTCACCCAATTACACAAGTATCATTGAAATGACACTTTTAATTCCATAAACGTCAAATTTGAAACGCATGCCAACTCAACTTTAGATTTATACGAGTATGTTGTTGTCTCTTATTAATAATTTCTGTCCCTTGTTAATTTTGCTCATGACAAAAAGATCCTAGGGTAAATTAAAAATTGTTCAAGTTCCAGTGCCTTAATTTTTAGGAACGTGACGAAAAAGAAGCAATTACTCTTTCTATCACGGTTTATAGGACTAACATCCACAAGATAGCTTTTTGAGCTTGTTTCATTCATTTAATTCTCTGTTTTTTAATTAATAATACTTTAAATGCAGAATGCATATTTTTTTTTTAACTTTTGAAGTTAAAATCAAACGGATCTAACTCAACGAAGAGTATAACTTTTGCAACCAGTCCAGGTTTCATTAGAATTGACGAAATATTAGAGCAGTTTATATTTCTAAGATCTCAAAAATTTCAATATTCTCATATAAATTTCACGTGTTTCCTGTCAAGAGGATACAATTTTTATGATACGATATCTCAAGTATCCCCAATCGCAAGATGCAAAGCTTATTTGATTTCTATGTGAGAATGAATAGTACAAACTAAAACAAGTACAAACAAATTAATATCATATTTCTTTAGAAAATTTAATAAGCTTTAATTTTGTAGAAGATAATTTTTTTGAAACGACAAATAGTTTTCAAGATAAACCCGAAAAACCGTATGTTTCTCTTCACTGCCGCTAGAGCTATTTTATAAAATATAACAGATACGAAAAAAATTATGAATGTTTTTTTTTATTAAATTTAATGACCTTTAATTTTGTGGAACAAAATTTTTTGATACGACAAATAGCTTTCGAGTTAAACGTGAAAAACTGAAACAAACACCATGTTTCTCTTAACTGCCGCTAGAGCTCACGTCGGATTCTTGGGGACTTTTTTTTGGGTCATCACCAGATATTCCTTAGTAAGTAAGCCAAGTTTCAAAACTGTTGGATTTTTTTTGAGGTGAAGGCAATTTTTTTCGTTCATTGACTGGACTATAGTGAAATCTGTTTATATATACATATTTCATTCTTCTGCTGTCAATATGGCTGAACAAATTTTTAGAAATCTTAGAAATATATAAACGGGCCAATTATTTCAAGAAAAAAAAAACAAATTTTTGGATTGTACTCGTAATTCACAGATATTTACTAATTTTGTCATAATCATTTAATTGAATTAATTTATTTTGACACATTAGGATTATGTGTCGAATAAGTTGCCAAATATTTATCGTTACACCCTCTTGACAGAACCAGGTACGAATTAATTTCCTCCTTTGACCTAAGTTCCTTCGATAAGGACCGATGATGTACCACGCCGCTTCTATCTAAGTCGCAACCTTTGGCAAATGCAGGGTCTTCTCTTGAATCACGTAGGGTATTACTTAATGAGCCTTATCTGTTTAAAAATGAGCCTTACCTGTAATCGTAATCTCGTCTAGTGAGATTTAACCGTGTAAGAATCACTATATAGCGAAAAGAAAGCAAAGTTAGTTCTTACACTTATATGTAACTCTAAGGCACCTGAACCGATTTCGATGATTTTTTTCAGCAATTCGAACTGGTCTCCCGCAAACAAGAAGAACACACAAGAAAAATCCGAGCAGGGATTTTACTACATCATCTTAATGATAGATGATGTTTATATTAACGTTACGTTGTGACATTAACAAAATTTCAATGTAAGGATGTTAACAAAGTTCTTTCAAACACAGACCTGAAATTTCTGATCAATGTTTTTGTAATCTTACTGCTGTTGTTCTTTTTGTTATTCTTAATCAATGTCATCGTTATCATTTAACTCACCTGAATTCACCTTAAGATTAAAAACAAAACAAAAATCCAAATCAAAGGTGTTTAAACTTTAAAAACAACCTAAATAACCAAACGACCGACCTAAAGGGTGCGTCCCACCTTTTCTTTTTTTTCTTATTGTTAAGGGATGACTTGTAAATGTTGTTGTTGTTAGTTCCTTTTTTTTGTAAATTTTTCTCAGGCTTGGACTAAGTTTGTGTTGGCACGCTATGCGCAAACTGTGATTCACCGGAAAAGTTTCACCTTTTCATTGATTTTTACTATAGATACTTTGTTTCATGTTTTCCATCCTTTCTTTTCTCTTGTTTTTAAAAAGGTAACACAGTGTGGTGTGATGTTAGGGTATACCTCTATTCTATCTAGGGATGTTTTGTTTCTTTTTGTTTTTTGTAATTTGTATCTTTTGACACGCATCTACCCTTGCATTAAAAGTAGATACAAAAAGAAATACTCGCCTATAGATACACTCTATGTCATTTGATTAGTTACATATATTGTTCTGTAATTTATTTTTTGATGAAATTTAATTCTTTGATAATATACCAATCATTGGAAACCTTTTTCTTCAAATTTTGAAAATCCAATCTAACTTTCTAATTTTTCTTTGGAACACTTGCATAAAGAATTAAGAAAAACTTCCTGAACAAAAGTTGTCAAAAATGTTTGTACATTAATATTTATTGAGATCATTGACTTTATACTAAAAATTTAAAAAAAATCATGATTGTTTTGAAAAGTGAAATTAAAATGTATAACTGGACATAATCAAGTGATATGAAGTGTCCTTAGATACAGCCAAAGAAATCGAAAGAAAATCCAAGTTATCGTTTCCGATTGGAAAGTTGTATAATTAAACTTTAACACTTTTCTCTATCTGAACCCAAAAAGACAAGACACAAACTCCCATCGATTGGATTAGAATCAAGACGATGATGATAATGATGATGATGGCAACAGCAAGTTGGCAACAATATTTAATAAATTGCTCCTGGCATGTTTTGATGCTGATGTTGTTTTGTAGGTATGCCTAACCTACGTATAGTTTTAACTGCAGTAATTTATAAATTGGTAATAAATTTATGCTTAGGTTCAAGTTTGTGTGTTTTTTTTTTGTGATGTACCTCCCTTCTTCTCCTTTACCTATCAACTTCATGTAATTTGTGTAACTTTTAGTTAAACTTTACATAAAGTTGTTTTTAATTATTATAATCGAAATGAAGTTAGGAAGGGTTTTTGTGATTTTAAAAAGTTTTATGTTCATAGTTTAATCGACACAAAATCCCTTATCTATAATGTACCTTATATAATATTTGTTTGGCTTTCTAACGATTAAGGTACCATATATGTATAAACTTTTTTCAGTTTTTGTGTAGAAACTATCATTACTTTGTTAGGGGTTAAAGTTCTAACAGTTGTATGAGTTTGAGTTATATTAAATTTTAAACAATTTTCTATTTGGAATTTTGTAACTGTTGACAAAATATTTCAATAACGTGAATTTTATTGAATTGATTCTTTTGCAAAACGCTGCACTGAATTGATTTTAATTAAATTATTTTGTTTTTAGACTTTTGTGCAATATAATTCATCTCAGCTCTTTGGCAGTGGAGAACAATTTTCAATTTTTATTTCATTCTACTCGTATCCATAGTATGAGAAGGCTTTGAGAAATTAATTGGTGTTCATGTTTCAAAATGCTGCTCTTTTTATGTACTTTTTTTTTAATTAAATGATGTCCCTGGTGGTTTTTTGTTGAACGAAATATTTGTGAAATCTTTTCATAGCTTGTATGATTTTTGAAATGTACAAGGTTTGCTCAAATTGAGCTCTTACAGATTTTTAAAATTTACTTTAATAAAAACAAATATAAAAGCTCTCAATATTTTCATATAAAGCGTATCTCAAACCAAGACTTGAGACGGAAAACAACAACGGATAAGTGATTAAAAATATATCAGTAGTCAGTGAAAATATTTTGGTGAAAAAAGAGTTTCGGATGGTGAAATGTAGGCAGTTATGTTTTGTCAAAAGAAATATTAAGGGTGTGTTTGTTGAGATTGAATAAATGTCAGAAGTTTTATTTCCACACATTAAAGCAAAATCAAAAATGGTTTGATAATACTTCAATCAAAATGTACATATCAAACGTATACAATTCTATTTTTGCAAACACACGTATTATGATTGAATCAATATTTTGATAGTCCAAGGGTCCAAGAGCAGAAATTAGAAAATGGGAAAATATCTGAACCGTACGACCTGCGTTTCTATAAATCTTTCAATTTGACAGAAAAATGAAACTTCTGAACACATCCCGGTAGAAAATATTGACATTTGAAGTAGCATGTGTTTTGTTGACAATGCCAGTGATACCAAATATAAATATTTAATTAATAGTGAGTATTATTAGTTAGTATAGAGTTCTATTGATACTTGTATTACTACTCCAACTATGTGTATAGTTCAGGATTTAAATGACCCGTAGGTAAATATTTAGGTCACCATTAACAAGTGAGTCCTAAAAAATTATAGAACATTTATCTGGGTTTATTCTTGTTTCCCTAAAATTAAGGGTTGTTTTCATCCAAGAACAATGCATGCCCAAACTCATCGCATCTTTTGAAATGCAAAAATTTTGCATCCTTCAACTGTCAGCTTTGGGTTTAATTCGATTTTTATTTGAAAAAATGTGTTTTTTGTGTTAAATGTAACATGTAAATTGATTTTTTCTTCGTTTGATTGGTTTTCTCTTGATCCTTGAATCACTGCAGAAAAATAAGTCGAGTTTAATGTATATTTTAAACTGCAAACTTCGAGACGATAGTTTTGGAGGTAGTTTATGGAAAAAATGATCTGTCAAAAAACATTTAATCAAGGATAAATCAATAATATTTGTTCAATGAAAACAATATTTGTTTTGACAATACTTCTTCATTAGACTTCCATAACAGTGTTCACAATGGAATTTTTTAAGGTGGCTCATTTTGAAAACTTGACAGTATATTTCGCTGCCATTTAATGTTTAAAATAAAAAAAAGAAATTGATACAAATTTTGTTTAAACGAGTAGGTATAGGAGCGAGATGAAAGCTGCAACTCCAACTGACTTCATACACATTAAAGTTTAACTATTTGGATCTGTTTTTCGTTCCTATGACGTAAGCATAATGGTTTGTCAATTTGTCACATACATAGAGTAAAAGGAAATTTGAACATTCGCTAATTTTGATGCTGACATTTTTACAGTATGACGGAGAGAAAATTTCAATTCATTTTGGGTGATTTTTTTGAGGTTAGGATTTTCATGCATTAGTATTTGACAGATCACGCGGGATTTCAGACATGGTGTCAAGGAGAAAGATGCTCAGTATGCTTTGACATTTCATCATGAATAGACTTACTAACGAGCAACGCTTGCAAATCATTGAATTTTATTACCAAAATCAGTGTTCGGTTCGAAATGTGTTTCGCGCTTTTTTATCGACAAATTTTGTTCAGCGATGAGGCTCATTTCTGGTTGAATGGCTACGTAAATAAGCAAAATTGCCGCATTTGGAGTGAAGAGCAACCAGAAGCCGTTCAAGAACTGCCCATGCATCCCGAAAAATGCACTGTTTGGTGTGGTTTGTACGCTGGTGGAATCATTGGACCGTATTTTTTCAAAGATGCTGTTGGACGCAACGTTACGGTGAATGGCGATCGCTATCGTTCAATGCTAACAAACTTTTTGTTGCCAAAAATGGAAGAACTGAACTTGGTTGACATGTGGTTTCAACAAGATGGCGCTACATGCCACACAGCTCGCGATTCTTTGGCCATTTTGAGGGAAAACTTCGGAGAACAATTCATCTCAAGGAATGGACCGGTAAGTTGGCCACCAAGATCATGCGATTTGACGCCTTTAGACTATTTTTTGTGGGGCTACGTCAAGTCTAAAGTCTACACAAATAAGTCAGCAACTATTCCAGCTTTGGAAGACAACATTTCCGAAGAAATTCGGGCTATTCCGGCCGAAATGCTCGAAAAAGTTACCCAAAATTGGACTTTCCGAATGGACCACCTAAGACGCAGCCGCGGTCAACATTTAAATGAAATTATCTTCAAAAAGTAAATGTCATGGACCAATCTAACGTTTCAAATAAAGAATCGATGAGATTTTGCAAATTTTATGCGTTTTTTTTAAAAAAAAGTTCTCAAGCTCTTAAAAAATCACCCGATATTTATTCCTATCTCCTTTGTTTATTGCCACACGGAGTCACGACACCTGGCAGTCAAAGCGTGAACCTTTAATTGAAGATCGATTATTATTTTTCGATTTGATGTTTAATGTAAATTCAATGAAAGTGACCAACGATCGACGAATGAATGAATAAACGGTATTTTGTAACGAAAAAGCTAGAAATGTAGTTTAAGTTAATCTTAAGGTGATTAAATTAGCTTTTCGTTGTCAAAATAAAAGAAATTTAAAAAAATAAATTTTTCGTCGAGAATTGCAATCTGATTGTAACGAACTGTCAAACTCCATTCGCGTTCCACGTAAAATCCACATTTAAACAAACAAAATGTTCACGCGCTTCTTAAAATTAAAATTTTTTTGTTGTACATCTCTAGTGACGAATAAAATCATGCCATCATGTGAAAGAAACGTCATAGTGGACGAATATTCGTTAATTCGTTCGTCTTTAGTCAACCACATGTAAATAGTCCTTAATTGGTCAGCTCTGTAATTCGTTTCTGGTACTGTGAAATTCACGGTTGGGTTGGGATAGTTGGAAGATTCGGCCTACTAAAAAAAAAATGTATAAAATGTTGTCATAGAAATGTTACTCTTTGATTTTCGAATGTTTAAAAATATAAAAAAATGGTATCATGATTAAATATTTGACACTTTAGACTTGACCCTACTTACATAAATCTAATTCACATGAGAACATAACCTCAAAAGTCAAATTAATATCTCTGTCAGTAGGGGCGAACGCAGAAAAAAATTTCGGGGGGGGGGGGGGGTTCAAAAAATATATATTATAGGTATTATTTTTTAATTTTAAATGTCAAGTGTTTTTTTTTTCTTTTTTGGCAATATTTTATATACATGTATGAATAAAACGTACATACATACATATACATATACACATATGACTTGCTTTCACGATTGACAAAACAGTTTGACTTTGACTTCAAAGCTAAAACTTAATTTTTATATGCATTATGCATGTATAAGTTTGTATGCCTTATTTCCTAGTTGCCGTTGTCGAACCCAGGCTAGACGCACACATGAAAAATGTGAGTTACAGAAACAAAGAGATGAGGTGAGATTCTTCTTTTTCACAGTTCTCTTTTGTTTGTTCTCGCATATTCAAATTTACCGTAGATTGCTAGATTAAATTTTGAAATTGTCAAACATGTTTTTCTTGAAATCACCGAAGACATAGGGTCACATTCATAGTTCCTTGATAAGTTCTAATTTTGTCTTTGCTAAATTAAACTTCAGTTTATGTTATTCATAGACAATTTAAATCCATTTTAAAACGACAATCTGGAGTCTAAAAATAAACACGAGGGAACCTATGTTTAAGCTGTTTCTAAATCTATTAAACGTCAAAAATAAGCAAACTGCTTGCGAAAATTGAGTTACGAGACATTTTATTTGAAAATTTAAAAACAAAAATTAAAATGTCAAACGACTTTAGCATATATCAATAATTTAATATTTTGCTAGATGTTGGAATGCTACCAACTAACAGAAAATGAAAGCTCTGCTTAACCCGATTAGAACCCTTTGAAATAGATGAAGACGATTTGCATGAAAGGTATCGATTCGAGAAAAAAAACTGTCAAGTTTATGATTGACCTTCTAAATATTATAGATTGAAATTCAATGAAATGTTTGCTAATATCTGCGTGCTTCCAAGTCTTAAAACCACCAGCCCGACTTCATAAAATTTCTCAACTAACAGCAAACAAAATAAAATAGTTTAAAGGGTTTCAAAGATTTTGGCTCTCCAGCATGTGCGTGCATGCCATTTTGTATAGGTTTAAGTGAAATTTTTCAGAATTGTAGTAGAATATGCCTTAAACCTGTTTCTAACTAAACAGAGCTGGCAAATTCTTTATGAATAGCAGCTGTGTCTAACTTACAAGTTAAATTTAGACTCCAGTTCAAATAATAATAAAAAAGAGGCTGGGATGCGACCCACACTGATAACTTCCCATCCCGTCTATCGATTTGTCTTGGTTAAAAGTTTGTCTAAATGTATCAATTCTTACCAAATTTGCGTTCTATTTTTTGTAGATTTTATTTTTTTTTATGAAAAAACGGACTGTTGGATTTTTATAAACAAATTATTGAATATAAAAAACAATATTTTCTGTGAAATAAAATAAGTTTGAAGCCAATATTTTTAATTTTTGAAAAGCTATTTGAGCCGAAAATCAATTTTTACCAACTTTTATTAATTTTTTTTGTTTAGGTTTTTATTTTTTGTAAAAAACTGTCAGTTCGATTTTTCTCAAAATTTTTCCTAATGTTGAAAACAATATTTCTTATAAGTTAAAATTAGTTAGAAGCCATAATCTCAAATTTTTGAAAAGATATTTAAGTCGAAAATCAATTTTTACCAACTTTTGTTAATTTTTTTTTCGGTTTCTAATTTTTTGTAAAAAAACTGTCAATTCTATTTTTTTCAAAATTTTACTGAATGTTGAAAACAATATTTTTTTGAAAGATAAAAGTAGTTTAAAGCCAATATCTCAAAGTCTTAAAAAGATATTTGAGTCAAAACTCAATTTTTACCAACTTTTTTTTTATTTTTTTTTAGGTTATTATTTTTTGTAAAAAAAACTGTCAATTCGATTTTTCTCAAAATTTTATCAGATGTCAAAAAAATTATTCTTCGTTGCACAAAATTGTTTTGGAGATGAAATCATATTTTAGTCGTAAAATTTTTGAAGTGACAAATTTTTTTTTCAGTTTTTTTGATTTATAAAAAAAACCGTTAATTGAATTTTTTTCCAAAAATATAATTGTTTTGTATCACGTTGCAATATATAACATAAAATTTAATTCAAGTCTCTAGCGTCATTGGTTCATGAGATATTTAGGGTTAACCAAAATTTTCACCTTTTTTTTAAACTGCTATGGTAAAAAAACCACCCACGCAATTTTCTTGAGAGCCCTTTCTGCATCTTTCTGCCTTATTATCTGTATAACAAAATTTATTTGAAGTCGATATCTCTTCTGGTTCTTGAGCTATGGACGATGGAAAAAACGTCGCGAACGTACGGACGTACGTACACACGCACGCACAGACATCTTTCTAAAAATCTTTTATTTCGGCTCTAGGGGCCTTGAAACGTCGAGAAATGTCAAAATTTTCAATTTGACAAATCGGACCCATTACAATAACTTCCTATGGGAAGTTAATAAATTGGGTGGCGCAACAGTTCGTTGAGAACTAGGGCCTAGTGACTTACAACTCTCAACCATTCCTGTGTGCGAGTAATGTTGTCAGGAATGGAGGGGACCTACAGTTTTAAGCCGAATCCGAACAGCTAATTTAAGAAAGCACTTTTATGACAAGAATTATTCTTAGAGAATTTGTCAATTCCTCGCAAGAGGCAGTACCCTTGAAAAAACTTTACATGACATTGGCGGGGATCGAACCCAAGACCTCTGGCATGACAGTCCAACGCACTAACCATCATGCCACGGGTACTACCCAGTTCAAATAGACTCGGGTTTAAAATATGACTAT
The DNA here is from genome assembly GCA_920104205.1 of Eupeodes latifasciatus. NCBI lineage: Eukaryota > Metazoa > Arthropoda > Insecta > Diptera > Syrphidae > Eupeodes > Eupeodes latifasciatus. The sequence continues at coordinate 78,620,689 of OV049924.1, forward strand.
GAATATGCCCCATATTGTTTTGTGTCTTACATTAAAGTACATATACATATGTTTAAATGCAGAAACGCATTCAAATGTTTAAAAATATTGGATTTAGGACACATCAACGTAATTTGATTCTTGTTCTTGAAAAATAGGGAAAAACGCGAAAAAAGCAGACAGGGTTGCTGTTTTTGTTTAAGTTAAGTTAAGTTGTGTTAAGTTAAAAGATTTTTTTTTTAATCAACAGTTAATACTAACATAAATTAACCGAACAATTTTTCGGTGTTTTGATAGGTATTTAATTTTTTTTTAAATGTGTCATAAGTGGCCGTGAGATCGTTTCAAAATTTGTTTTTAATTTTTCATTTTTAGCCATAAGAAACATGTCGAAAGAGAGCATATGTACATATCTGTGTTAATAATAATATCTACTTAGCTTTATACAAAATGTTAAAAACCCCTCATCTTCTAGATCAGTGTTGGAAAATAAAAATACTAAACATTTTAATTGTTGGTATGAATGAAAACAAGAAAAATATTGGTCTTTCTTTACCAAAAAATACAGAAATGTATTGTTCTGATTTAGCGTGTTTGTGTTTTGTGCACAATTTCTATCACCGTAGCAAATTTATTAAAATTTTTGTTTAACATAGTTGAAGAATTTGAGTTGTAAATTAATTTTGTACCTTTTCTGTTTTTTTTTCTTTTGAACAATAATGGATATTTTGATTATTACACATATTCTGATATTTCGGGGGGGGGTTTCAACCCCTAAAACCCCTACCTGCGTTCGCCCCTGTCTGACACGTTTCTAAATATAATTAATATCTACCCAAACATGTCGCCTGGTGTATTTTTATTTTTTTTGCAAAAAAATATGTTGGCGCCACACACCGAATCTGAATAGACCTAATTTCCACAACACAACCTTTGTATGTATAAAATTAAGTTCAATAGCTACTTTCTGAATAAAAATTAACATATGTATAATTAATACAGAAAATCTCAAAACCATAATAAAAATAGTGAAATTTGAAAAGATATATCCCACATCCACTTAAAAATAATATGAGATCATCCCTAATCAAGCAACAATGATGCCAAAACAAAATGCACTCTCTTTCCATAAGACATCATCTTCGTCAACAACAAAAACAACAACAACAACAACAAATCAACTGAGTCACATAACAAAATTAAATATAATGTTTATATACAGAGGTAGGTTATGGTACCCCGCAAACTTAACCAAAAAAGGGTAAACCGTTATACGTAGTCTATGATAACGGCCATATATAAATTTGAAATAAATGAACGTTATAAGGCGACACACGGCGAAATATAAAACAAGAACAAAACTTCAAAAAAAAAAGGAACTAATGGTGACAGTTTTTATTGAAATTTTATTCCGCAATTTGCAATAGTTCATTGACTGATGGTTGGTTTGGTGGTGGCGCTGATGTTGTTTGGTAGATTTTCGTTGATGCCATGTGAGACACCTGATTCAGCAACTCCACTGGTATTATGTGAAACTTTTTATTTTTGGCCATTTAAAGGAGGTTTTGTGATGTGATTGAAGGTACGCGTGTAGGAGGCAAAAGTTATATCGAAACAAATCGCCAATAACCGCCGATAAACATCGAGATTAAACGACTCGAGGAGCGACGCAACTTCCAAGACGAAAGATATACGTTCGCCGCACAAAATCAAAGTCTGAAATAAATTTTCGATTTCCATTTAAAATATGAGTTCATTTTTGAATCTAAAAAAGAGAAGAGGCTTATTTTAGCAACATCAACAACCATACAACAGAAACAACAACAAAAACAACAACAACAACCATCAAGGCGCCTCCCATTGTGTGGCTGTCATCAGAAATCATAACAATTGCCCTCCGCCGCGATGTCTGGCATTCAAGTCAATCAAAACTGTCAAATCGTAAACCATATACACAAGGATCTGGATCTGGGAATTCTCATACTTCCCCGGCCGTTGATGTGGGGCTGAGACTTTGAGGCTTTGAGGCTTTGATTCTTCAATTTTTTGTTTTGGATTGTTTCTTGTTGTTTCTAAAGAGATTGTGGTGGTTATGATGTTTGATTTGGTGCCGTTTAAAAGGTATAGATGTGTAGCAGATTGGCTATATTGGAGATCATCCTCTCTTTGATGGTGCAGCGCCAGCGGCAGCAACAACAGCAGCTGAAGACACACCAGAACTAAACTACTAATCCCCCTGACTGTTTAAATGGGGCAATAAATTCAGGAATTGCAATCATTTCACGGTCTCAGAGTGCTTAATTGAAAGTCAAAGTTTAAAGATCGATATCGGACTTGTATGCGGTTGAAGGCATGAACCACAAACCATCATCATCATCAACAAGAAGATAAAATACTTTGGAAAAATAAATAAATAAATAAAGAAGAAAAAAAGGAAAAATACAAACAAGGACCTCAGTTGAGTGACATTTGAGGGAATTGAAATTGCTCTACTGTGCGCCCGCTGCCGAGCCGTGTGGTACGGTGGTGGTTCGGCTCTCGTTCAACAAAAATATTGAACCTACTTTGTATTCCGAATTCGCGCTAAATGATGAATAGCATCCTCAACATCCTTTGAATGTTTGGAGAGAAATACTTTAGCGTTTAACGTTTAGCGTTTAGCGCAACGCAACTCAGGAGAACAACAAACAATTCTTTATGTTTCTTTTTATTTTTATTAAGGTTTTTTTTTCACCACCAACACAACGCCTCGCCGCCTGGTAAGGGCGAGTGTGGAAGTGGAAGTGGAAGTGAAACATGTTGATGAAGTTGATCCCGGTGTGAAAAAGGTGTGAGATGTATAATACTCGAATGTGTACAAGAAATTCCTGAATGTCTTTCCTCTCTTTTTCCAACCGATTAGAGAACGTTTTTACCTTTTTGTTCCTTTCATTTCTTTATTTATTTATTATAACCTTAACTTGATTTTTTACTTCTTTTTATATTTTTTTGATCAATAATATACCAAAGGGACGCGTTAAACTCTGTGCAGCCCACAAACACGAGCATGTAATATTTATCCATCGCGCCGTTGTTGTACAGTAAAAATCGAATATCAGATTCTTACAAAAAATACTGTTTAAGGGCAGTAAACGCCCAAAGTGTATAAAAGCTTAAGTCATTTGGCAAACATTGCCAATAAATTTGACACTTTATAGATGATTCGATGACGTCTCAGCTTTTCAATTGGCAGATTCAAAAAATATAAGGGACTTCAGTTTCAGTCAACTGCACTCTTTGAACGCAAATAAGACCAAGGCAGCTAGTTAATTGTCAGATGTCATTAATTTCAAACTTGTAAATTTACTTGACTTGCAGAAAGTACCAACACCATTATTATCTACAAAAAATATTCCTACATGGGCTACGTCATAAGTTGGGTTTGGTATTGAAAAGAAAAATTCCTTAAGGGCCGGTTATAGCTATCAGTAAAATCCATCAGTAAAATTTGAAACAGGAGGAATCTGAAATGTTTTACTGATGAGCGTTTATAGCATTCAGTAAATTTACGTCATTAAATTGTTGTTTTATTTCGATCATATCATCGAACTTCGCGCCTCAGACAATTTTTTTACTGTTGCTTTTATTAGTAAAATTTTTAATGATGTGATCGGAACAGTAAAAAATTGGAACACCAACAGTAAAACGAAATGGAATTTTGTTTGGCTTTTGGCAGTCAGCTGTTCAGTAAAATGAAATTTCATCATTAAAAAAATTAAAATGGATTTATAAATTAAATAAAACTTTAAATGCATTGTTTCTTTTTGAAAAAAATACTTGAATATAAGATTCATCTTATTGCATCAATCTTTTGCTAGAAATAAATCTGTAACATGTTCAAAAACTAAAAGCTAAGATTTTACTGATAGATTTTACTGATAGCTATGAGTATAACCGGCCCCTTAATATTTTTTCAATATGACATGTAACTCTTTTACACAAAACTTTAAATAAAATTGTGCAGAAAATAAATAAATCACAGAGTTATGACGTTTAGCTTTTAGTTGAATGAAAAAAAATGATCAGCTGACATTTTGACATAAGAAGACTTGAGTTGATAGTAAGGAAAATTTTCATGACTAACGATCCGGTAAAATTTCCAATACAGTTGTCTTAATTGGAAGGAAAGTTTTTGACAGCTTTTTAATCAGACACTGGTAACTTGTCTTCCGTTCAAGTCAATTATGTATGTCCTCTGAACCTGCACAATGTTTGAATCGTTAGAACAGTTTTCTTTGTAATTCAACAACTCATTTCCGCTATTTTTTCTTTGTCCGTAAAAACAGTAAAAATATGTTTTTACTGAATATTTTGACATTGATAGTTGGGTCACTGGCTTAAAGGTTCAAAGTTGTCAAGTCACATTTTGGTTTCCGTCATTTAACTTCTAAATATAAGTTAACATCTCTTCTCTTCGTTTCCGGCTGCTAGTAGAATCACTTTAACTCCTCCTGGAGCATAGGGCGGCAACCAGTTCATTCCATCTCTCTCTATTCCTAACACGATACCTCAGCTGGGACCACGTCTCCAAGTTTTGGGACCAAGCTTCCTTCATGACAGATGATCTCCACGTTTCTCTTGGCCTTCCAGGCCGCCTTCTACCTTGAGGATTATATTGAAAGCACTGCTTTGCTATGTTGTCGTCCGGCTTCCTCAATGTAGCGCCACTTTCTCTGCGCGATGTCAACATTCATTTTTGTTTGCCCAGTCCTGAGCAACAGTTCATCGTAAGATATGGTTTGTGGCCACCAGATGTTCAGGATGTAACGTAGACAGCGGTTGACAGAAGTTTGCAACCTTCTCAAAATGTCAGCAGAGCACTACGGGCTTTATTTATTCTATTGGTGACATCCAGGTCCGTTCCACCATCGAGTGCCAAATAGCTTCCCAAATAGTTGAACTGGGTGACCTCTTCTACTGCCACTTGTCTCACAATAACCTGTTGTTGTTGGTTTTAGCTGGTGTGCATTAACTTAGTCTTACTGGCATTAATCCTTAAGCCAACCACCTCCCCATTTTGTTAAAGAGAGTGGCACATTTGGATGAGGTCTCCATTAATAATAATTGTACATGCATGTAAGTAACAGATTTTGACATATGTATATAGCCATTGTTTATAATTCATTATGATACAAACAAACATTTTTTATTTTTATACATAAATCATTAAAGCATGGCTTCCGCCGTCTGCCTGATTGACATTTAATAAAAAATAAAAAGAAATTTGTGTTTTAGTTACATCTTACATCATTTACAAAATAAATAGTAGCTTAATTGATTTGAAATTAAAAATTTCATTTATAATATTGATTCGGTAAGTTATTGCTTGTTTATAATAGTTTAGAAGTAGCTTTACATCTGATTCACAATTTAAAAGTGCTCTTACTTCAGATTCAGATTTAATATCACTGCCTAGATACAATCTACGAGTTTCCTTGAGAACAGGACATCTACCAATAAAGTGTACTACATCTTCTCGCTCCGCGAGGTTGCAAAGGCTGCAATAGATCGGTAAATCCGAACGATGTGGTATGTAGTTGAGCTTTATGAGTTCTCCCCTCATTTTAAAGATGGCAGATATTAGTTCTTGGCTGTTGTGGTTGCTGAAATAATTTTTTTCACACAAATTGTGGTTCAGGGTACTGTACAACGATCGGTGAAAGGAAGATGTAGCCATATTTATACAATCTAGCCTATATTGTTCATCCACTTTGGAAATGAGTTCATAGAGCATATCTTTTGGTTGACTTCCGTTTGATATCCTTAAATAATTGAAATCCATCCCATAGTAACTCGCAAGCTCCTCAAGTTTACTAAACCATACATTTCTTCTTTGAATAGCTTTCATGGCAACAATTTTGGGAAGTCTTTCGTCTGGCATCTCAAGAACTTTCAGTATGTAATCTACGTGGAGCTTCAAAATAAAATAAATAAATTGGGTGGCGCAACAGTCCGTTTGAGAACTAGGACCTAGTGACTTACAACTCTCAACCATTCCTGTGTGCGAGTACTGTTGTCAGGGATGGAGCTTCAAAGTTTTAACAAATAATGGTGAAAGGCCTGTTTCGATTATCAGCATATAATTGGGTGTTGTACTTGGTAATCCAAAGATTCTTTTAATATAGTATCTCAGGAATTTCTCTACGGTTTCATGTTGACTGTGTCCCCAAGATTGTGCAGCATACAGCATCACCGATTCCACTACTCCAACGAAAACTTTGTATTTAACGGTATGGTCAACGAATTTATTTGAAAAACATCTTTTCCATGCAGCACATATTGCGCTTTTTGCTTTTACAAGTTTATCCTTTAGATGTAACTCCATGTTAAAATTACTAGTAATCGTCATACCAAGGTATTTGTAGTTTTTTACAACTTCAATTGGTTCTCCATTGAAATGCCATTGCTCGTTTCTACATAATCTACCACCTCCTTTTTTGAAAATCATCACCTTTGACTTTCCAAGGTTAACCGTTAAATTCCAAGTTCGACAGTACATATAAAGTCGGTTTATCATCAGCTGTAATGATTCGGGCGAGTACGCGAATAATACCACGTCGTCTGGAAAAAGAAGTGCTTTAAATAACACCCCGGCAAACTCTATTCCTCCTGGTAGACAGTCTGTGAGGTCATTGATAAACAACGAAAACAGATAAGGACTTAAGGAACAGCCTTGTCTTACTCCCATATTTGTAGCGAACCACTCCGAATTCTCAGTTCCACACCATACCGCTGCTTGGTTTTCTTCATACATGTTTATGAGTACCCTTATTACTCATTCCAGTATTGTAGAGCTTATAGAACAAAGCTCTTCGATCGATGTTATCAAAGGCTGCCTTGAAATCAATGAAGAAGGCGAATAATTTCTTTTTTTGTTCTAGAAATGTGCCAGCAATGTTCTGAAGCACAAAAATGTTGTCTACGGTTGAGTAACCATTACGGAAACCAGCTTGATTTTCATGAATAAGTTTTTGACTCTCAATCCAATGTGCCATTCTATTATTCAAGAGTTTTCTAAATATCTTATAGGATGCATTAAGAAGGGATATTCCTCTATAATTAGCTGGATCGGTTATATTTCCTTTTTTATGTATGGGGAATATTATTGCTTCTTTAAACTGTGGTGGTATAACTCCCGTATCCAGTATATTATTAAAAGCAGCTGTCATTTGTTCCTTCAGTTCATTCGTAGCGTATTTAAAAAGTTCAATGGGAATCCCATTTGGACCTGGTGACTTCTGCTCTTTAAGATTTTTCAAAACTTGGTTTACTTCATCATAAGAAAAAGGTGAATCGAGTATTTCATTTGAATAAAAGGGTATAGCTTAATAAATGGGTAATGTGATTGTTATTGGGTTTAACAAAGCTCGCACTTATTTGAATACTTATTTTTGGTGCTTTACCATTAAATTTGTTTATTGCTAGCCAAAATTCTTTTGTATTTTTGCAGCATGTAAGCATAAGAGCTTCTTTTTCAAGAAAGCATTCCTTTTTTTCTTTGCATAGTCTTTTAAAGGCAATGTTGGTTTTAGTATAAAGATCCTTGAAGAAAATAGTTGTTTATAATTCTAATAGTGAAAAGTCGATGAAATGCAATTTTTGTCGTATTATGAGATCCTTACAAAAGAAAGCCTAAAAATCATGGAATTCATATTTAGTAAGCAATTCATAACTAGTATGGCGGGCGTTGAAAAGAATTCATAAATAATTGTAATCTACGACTTTTGTGGTTTTCTCCAAGATAGTTCAAACTTATATCAAGTTTTCCCATATAGCGACTTGCCAACTTTGAATTTAATTTGTGAACGCACCCTTTCACTTATCATCGAACTGTCACTGTCAATTTATTTAGTAAACTCAACCTCTTCACAATGGTAAAGGATACGAACGAGCAACATCTGTGAAAATTTTCTAACAAAATTCAGAGTCGTTGACCGCAACTTTAAGAGCGTTAACTTCAATTTTCGGTCGTAATTTTCGCCCTAGCAGACTACCAATAACAAGTTTAGTGCAAAAAGATTGAGTCTACATATTTGTTGTGTGATATCGCCGTATCAATTAGAAAACGCGACGGTCGAAGTGTGGAAAATATCACTGCCGTTCAAACGTCCGTAGCAAACCAATCAGTCTTTTCCACGGCCTTCTAAAGAATTGGGCACCGCTCAGACCACATTATGGCGTAATTTGCGTAAGGATCTTGGTTAACACGCTTACAAGATCAAACTTTTTCTGTAAATTTCGTATAAATGCATCTATATTTGGGATGAGTAGTCAAGACAATTGTTATCCGCAAAGATTAAGATCTTGAATTATTGCGCTTACCATTGATATTTAAAATTAAAAGTAATGGTTCGTAATGACTAACCTGGGGAACTCCTGATTTATAAATACAAGTTTTTTTTTCGTAACTTACCAGCAGCATAGAATTTCATCTCACAATAGAAATATGACATTTTTGAAATATGAACCTAGTTTTAAAGTGTTGAGTTCAACTTGAGTTCACCCTGGGACATTTAACTCTACACGTTGTCGCGGAAGTTATGAAATGCAAAATTTATATGGAAGAATTTCAAAACTATGTACAATGAAAGATCAAAATAAGTTGAGTTAATCCTGGCTTAAACTAACAAATTTTGTTTATTTTTAATTTTGCACTGACTACTAAATTAATCCGCAGAGTAGACTATGGCGAAATTTCATATACGAGATTTCAACTGTTTTATTCTTTTTTCCAGCTATAAATGCTTACGTACCTTTACGAGTATATCGAATACATTTTTGTGTCTTACTGACGTGATAAAATTCGTCGTTTCGTAAAAATTATTTAAAGACAAAATAAAGGAAAAAAAAACAGAAAACACCTGAAATTAAAAATAAATCAAGTCCTTTTTAACATTCGCAAAAGGCAACTGCTATTACACGCGTCCCTTCCAACCATCATCGCCATCGGTAACCCATCAGCATCATACGCAAGGACGTCGATGATGAAATTGACGACGACCGACGACGACGTCTACAACTACGACGAAGATGATGTTGATGGTGATGAGGATGATGATGATGATAATGACGATGATGCGAAACCGGAAGGTAGCATCTCGCAGGAAAATCCGCATCCCGGAAATATAACCATGAATTATTTGACGGGTGGTGCGGCAACGCGCGCTGCACGCCCTGTGTTCCTTACTGTATATGAAACTCCATCATCCATTCTTAAAGTACAAGAGTGATGGAATTGAACATTCTAACCACGAGATATGCAAGGAGCAAGGAAGGGATATAGAAAATATGGTGATGCTACGAGTATATGGATGATAACAGCATCACCATCGCGCTAATGCCAGATTACATATCCACTTAGCAATAATATTTTAATGCAACAGAGCAATTGTTTTGTTGTTTTTATGGTCAGAAATTCGAAATCCTTAACTCGAAAGAACATATATTTTCCTCTGCCTCCTCATCCGCCTCCATCCACTCGACCACCTCCTCCTCCTTTTATTATTATTTTTGTGGCAGTTTATATTTGAAGGACTCGAGTGGAAGTGCAAAAGATGGTTGTTCTGGTGGAGGCACTGTTTTTGTTGTTTTTTGTGGTTTTTGATATTCATCTCGTATTTTAATTTTTAATATTTATTTTTCTCCATAAATTCATTATAATTGTAGATATGGATACAAGTTGAGAGATTGGATAAACTTTATTTGAGCGAGAACAACGACAATGCAAATGTCGGCTTAATATTTAATTCAGAATGACTGGTTTTCGTTTTCGATGTGCAATGAGAGAAATAGGAACATTAGTTGGGTTATAATATAAGAAGCTTATATGTACATATATTCGTATAATAAATTTATATTGTTGGGGGATTTTCTGGGACGACAGGTTCAATGGAATAATAATAATAATTGTATGATGGTGTCAAATGCTGTTGCATATTTATTTAATTTAAATTTAAATAAATGTTTGGAGATTGAATTTTTAGTTTTATATTTAATTTCAAATCTAGATTAAACGTTTGTACGAGTATGTCATTAAGTATCTTGTATCTCTGTCTACATAATTGACGTTAATTTTTGGCTATTGTATTTAAATGGGATAAGTATTTAGCAGGATTAAAGCGATTATTTAAAAAGCATTTTATATGGCAAAATGAATGACGAAAAGAGACTTCCCATCCCGTCTATCGATTTGTCTTGCTTAAAAGTTTGTCTAAATGTATCAATTCTTGCCAAATTTGCGTTCTATTTTTTGTAGATTTTATTTTTTTTATGAAAAAACGGACTGTTGGATTTTTATAAAAAAATTACTGAATATAAAAAACAATATTTTCTGTGAAATAAAATAAGTTTGAAGCCAATATTTTTAATTTTTGAAAAGCTATTTGAGCCGAAAATCAATTTTTACCAACTTTTATTAATTTTTTTGTTTAGGTTTTTATTTTTTGTAAAAAACTGTCAATTCGATTTTTCTCAAAATTTTTCCTAATGTTGAAAACAATATTTCTTATAAGTTAAAATTAGTTAGAAGCCATAATCTCAATTTTTTGAAATGATATTTAAGTCGAAAATCAATTTTTACCAACTTTTGTTAAATTTTTTTTTCGGTTTTTAATTTTTTGTAAAAAAACTGTCTATTCTATTTTTTTCAAAATTTTACTGAATCTTGAAAACAACATTTTTTGAAAGATAAAAGTAGTTTAAAGCCAATATCTCAAAGTCTTGAAAAGATATTTGAGTCAAAACTCAATTTTTACCAACTTTTTTTTTATTTTTTTTTAGGTTATTATTTTTTGTAAAAAAACTGTCAATTCGGTTTTTCTTAAAATTTTATCAGATGTCAAAAACATTATTCTTCATTGCACAAAATTGTTTTGGAAATGAAATCATATTTTAGTCGTAAAATTTTCGAAGTGACAAATTTTTTTTTCAGTTTTTTTTGATTTATAAAAAAAACCGTTATTTGAATTTTTTTTCCAAAAATATAATTGTTTTGTATCACGTTACAATATATAATATAAAATTTAATTCAAGTCTCTAGCGTCATTGGTTCATGAGATATTTAGGGTTAACCAAAATTTTCACCTTTTTTTTAAACTGCTATGGTAAAAAAACCACCCACGCAATTTTCTTGAGAGCCCTTTCTGCATCTTTCTGCCTTATTATCTGTATAACAAAATTTATTTGAAGTCGATATCTCTTCTGGTTCTTGAGCTATGGACGACGAAAAAAACGTCGCGAACGTACGGACGTACGGACGTACGTACACAAGCACGCACAGACATCTTTCTAAAAATCTTTTATTTCGACTCTAGGGACCTTGAAACGTCGAGAAATGTCAAAATTTTCAATTTGTCAAATCGGACCCATTACAATAACTTCCTATGGGAAGTTAATAAAACACTTATAAAATATTTTTGTTCATGATATTTCTTTTTAATATAAAGTTTGAACGTTGACATTATGTGTAAAACACTACATCATTTAAATGACCACCACGCGAATTATTGCAAGCATCGATTCTTTTGATGTAATTTTTTAAAAATGTTTGACACATATTGGGCGGTATCTCAGCCATAACTTGACAAATGTTGGTTTTTAAGTGCTCAAGAGTTGAAAGGTTTCTCTGCATCTGCATAAACATGGTCTTTCGTGTAGCCTCACAAAAAAAATCCAGCGGTGTCAAATTGCATGACTTTGGTGGTCAGTTGATATCGCCACGACGAGAAATTATGCGGCCAGGATATGTCTCTTGCAATAAAGCCATATTTGCTCGAGTTGTGTGTACAAGTCGAATTCTGCAATAGCAGACAAAAAAACTCTGTTATCGTTTGATCATACCGCTTCAAATTGACGGTGATCGTCGTTTTCAAAGAAATAAGGTCCAAACAAACCTCTGGACCAAAGAGCGCACCAAACAGTGACTTTTTGTGGATGTAATGGTTTCTCTTCAATTACTTGATGATTTTCAGAACCGCAAATACGACAATTTTGTTTATTAACATATCGACCGAGTGAGAAATGTGCTTCGTCGCTGAAGAAATTTTTGTTCGAAAAATCGCCGTCCACCGCCTATGAGCTGGACTTTATATAGATGTAGGTGTACATCCAAAAATGCAAAATACGCCATAATTTGCCGTAAGGTAGTCTTAATTCCTGGGGCCCTACTATGTAACTCGATTCTACTTTTGATTCTATTCGAAACTCATTTCCGATTCTACTTTCAAATCGTACTACGTATGAAAGTAGAATCGAATGCCGGTTATACCAACTTGTTTTCAAAAAAAATTCTAGTTTCGAACGAGTATCGAGTCGTTTGACAGTTTTAAAAACACAAATAAAACATCAAATTTTTGGACAAGAATAATTATAAAAAAAATGGACACCTTTGGAATTTGGTTTAATTTGCAAGGAAATAAAGAACGGTACGAGAAGCAGAATAAGAGATAATTCCAAAATAATGGCGCTGAGTGAGAAAAGGTTTGCACATATAGGGTCCGCCATCGAAGGTTTTTTTTCAACTAGTGCTTATTTTGTGAATGGTTACACTTAGCTCATGTCTGATTTCACAGGTAATTAGTTTTATATTTCCGCTGAAAGAATATGGTTGTGTATACGCTACGTATAATTGGGCCATTTTTCATCGAAAATGAGCAAGCAGTGGCCGTTACAGTCAATAGCGATCGTTATAGGGCCATGTTGAACGAATTTTTGTTCACAAAAGGAGGAGGATATTGGCAAAATTTAGTTTCAACAGGACGGCGGCGCGGGTATCGTCTTTCTAAACACCATATCATCCGACATGACTACTCGCAGAAGACAAAATGCTGTTCCGATTATCATTAAGTTATCAGCAGCACTGAAGTTTTTGGCAACAAGAGGTTACCAAAACCAAATCGGTGGTGACAAGAACGCTGAACGTGCACAGCAAACCATGTCAAAAATACTTGCCGAAGTTTTGACTTCAATCGAAAGAGTCATGTGCCCGCTGAAGATGAATTTTGAAATGAATGAGGAAGAGGAACGAAAGTCCAAACGTAGTTTTTGGCAAAAATCACGAATTCCCGATGTAATTGGGGTGGTAAAAAAATAAAACACAAAAATTTGAATGAAAAGCTTTCAAATTCAAATTGCATATTAATAATTTATAACATTTTACTTACACTTTGACAAAAAAAAAACTTCGTTCGCAAACACATTTGATGTAGAGTGATTATTTTCGATTTTGCCTTGTTTTGAATTCTACTTTCGAGTTACGTAGTTCCTCGTTTATTCGAAAGTTCATAAGAATATAGTTGGCACTACTAGAACTATTTGATTCTCGTTTGCTCGAATGTAGTCAAATAGATACATAGTACCAATTTTTCGAATTCGAGCAATTTCATTGTAGAATCGAGGTACATAGTAGGGCCCCTGAAAAGGACGAGAAATCGACACATTCGGGTCTTCGGCAACATTCACTTACAGCAACGATATTTTCATGGGTACGAGCGAAATTATAATGCACAGGCCTTACAATATCTGTAACCAATCCAGTCTCTTCAAATTTCTTCACAATTGTGCCAATTTCTTGCGTTGTTGAACGATTACGTAACCATAATCTCTTCTTAAAGAACGATATGTGGCTGTGGCTGCGGCAGAATCACCATTCTTTTAGTAGGTTTTAATAATTTTTATGCATTGTGCGATAGTTAAGCTATCCATTTTCTTAAACTTAACTGACAAAAAAAAATTGGCTTAACAGCTTAGTTTAAAAGATGTCGCCCTGTACTTTTGAAACCGCGAAATGGATAACCCGTTACAATTTAATTGAAGTTGCTGGCGTTATGGCCTTTAGAGATATTTAGGGTCAACCAAACTTTGCACTTTTTTGTTTTAATTGCTTTATGAAAAATAACTACTCTTTAAATTTTTTGAAAGTCTTTTCTGCATTTTTAATGATGTTATCTGTAAAACAAAATTTGTTTGAAATTCATATCTCTACCGGTTCTTGAAATATGACCACCGAAAAAAGGTATTTCAGGGAGGCATCTTTCTAAAAACCTTTTAGGTATGTAGATTTCAGGCGCCTTGAAACGTCAAGTAATATAAAAAAAAATCAATTTGAAAAATCAGAACGATTACAATAACCTTCTGTAAGAAGTTGAAAATAAACTAAAATACTGAATAAGTGGATTTCGTCCAAATGATATAATTTTCTGATGGAATTGTGAGGAATTTTGCGTTGCGCCTAATTTACAAAACAAGCGCATTAGACTTCTTTTTATAGGACTTTCTTCCGGCTCCGTGAAAAAGATACCCAAAAAATATCATCCACACAAAAAAATATGAAATAATCCCCCGAAAAATTGCATGTAAATTTCTGAAAATGTGCGTTATTTCACTTTTGTAAAGAAATAAAATGGTAAGACAATTCTTAAAGTTGGGGACTTATTTCTTCTTGGGGTAGGTACTTTTTTCATGCAATTTTGGGAATTTATTAACTTCCCATAGGAAGTTATTGTAATGGGTCCGATTTGACAAATTGAAAATTTTGACATTTCTCGACGTTTCAAGGTCCCTAGAGTCGAAATAAAAGATTTTTAGAAAGATGTCTGTGCGTGCGTGTGTATGTACGTTCGTACGTCCGTACGTCCGTACGTTCGCGACGTTTTTTTCGTCGTCCATAGCTCAAGAACCAGAAGAGATATCGACTTCAAATAAATTTTGTTATACAGATAATAAGGCAGAAAGATGCAGAAAGGGCTCTCAAGAAAATTGCGTGGGTGGTTTTTTTACTATAGCAGTTTAAAAAAAAGGTGAAAATTTTGGTTAACCCTAAATATCTCATGAACCAATGACGCTAGAGACTTGAATTAAATTTTATATTATATATTGTAACGTGATACAAAACAATTATATTTTTGGAAAAAAAATTCAAATAACGGTTTTTTTTATAAATCAAAAAAAACTGAAAAAAAAAAATTGTCACTTCGAAAATTTTACGACTAAAATATGATTTCATCTCCAAAACAATTTTGTGCAACGAAGAATAATGTTTTTGACATCTGATAAAATTTTGAGAAAAATCGAATTGACAGTTTTTTTACAAAAAATGAAAACCTAAAAAAAAAATAAAAAAAAGTTGGTAAAAATTGAGTTTTGACTCAAATATCTTTTCAAAACTTTGAGATATTGGCTTTAAACTACTTTTATCTTTCAAAAAATATTGTTTTCAACAGTAGGAAAAATTTTGAGAAAAATCGAATTGACAGTTTTTTTTACAAAAAATAATAACATAAAAAAAAAAATAAAAAAAAAGTTGGTAAAAATTGAGTTTTGACTCAAATATCTTTTCAAGACTTTGAGATATTGGCTTTAAACTACTTTTATCTTTCAAAAAATATTGTTTTCAACATTCAGTAATATTTTGAAAAAAATAGAATTGACAGTTTTTTTACAAAAAATTAAAAACCGAAAAAAAAATTTAACAAAAGTTGGTAAAAATTGATTTTCGACTTAAATATCTTTTCAAAAATTTGAGATTATGGCTTCTAACTAATTTTAACTTATAAGAAATATTGTTTTCAACATTAGGACAAATTTTGAGAAAAATCGAATTGACAGTTTTTTTACAAAAAATAAAAACCTAAACAAAAAAATTAATAAAAGTTGGTAAAAATTGATTTTCGGCTCAAATAGCTTTTCAAAAATTAAAAATATTGGCTTCAAACTTATTTTATTTCACAGAAAATATTGTTTTTTATATTCAGTAATTTTTTTATAAAAATCCAACAGTCCGTTTTTTCATAAAAAAAAAATAAAATCTACAAAAAATAGAACGCAAATTTGGTAAGAATTGATACATTTAGACAAACTTTTAAGCAAGACAAATCGATAGACGGGATGGGAAGTTATCAGTGTGGGTCGCATCCCAGCCTCTTTTTTCATATTAGAAATAAGATGGTTTTCATAATGCCATAAAGCCCCAATTTGGGGAGTTACTTCATTTTTATTTTTGGTTATTATTTTTTGGTGAGTTATTTCACGGAGCTCACCAATACTTGCCAAACACCGCAAATGTTCCAGATTAATATTTAAACGCGGATGAATTAGGATGACCAGATCATTCCTCAATGAGAAGAGGATATCTTCATATGCATCTAAAAAGATAACAATTTAAATAAAGAGGACAATGTGCTAGTTTAAAAAAAATAACACGAGGGACACCTAATCCATAAGTCGTAAAAGGGACTTTTACTCTATAAAGAGGACGTCTGCTAAGTGTGTTATTACACCCAGACTTTTTTGGAAAGACTCAAATAAGTGCGAAAGAGAAAGTAGGTGAAATAGAAATACTATAAAAAGTCTCAACCCGCAGAGTTCTGGGTTCAGGATTCTTGGATTGTTTTTGACGTTTCGCTTTCTTGCCTTTCTTTGTTTCTTGGCGTTGCTTTATTATTCTTTCTATTGTTACCGAGTAAACAAGAAATATTCCGCCGGACAAATTCAAGTGGAGCATGTAATGAAATTAAATTAAGGAATGGTTGAAAGAGTGTAGCTTGGTAGTTTAAGCTTTGGAATGTTTCACCCGTTGAAACAAAGTGATAGCCAACTTTTCTGGCCCTCAAAATTGTATTTTTGTATGTCGTTTTCAATGAAAAGCAGGTTAGAAGTTTCTTCATTCATCATTTTATAACTTAAAAACGATGGTTTATCATTTGATTTTAGTTCTTTTGTCAAGAAAATGAAGGATTCTCTCCAGATTTCAATCCAATTCCTATTTTTACATTATTCGGAATTATTATCCGGTTAATACATCTTTACCGACTCATTTTACCAACCATAGTAGTACTTTACTTGATGTATTCTTCATCAGTCATTTGTATAAGGCTCTTCACTTTGAACAAATTTCAGTACCTGGTTTCTCTCGTCATGATCTGATCTGTTTGACCTTTCACTGTGAACCTTTGAAATCAAACAGATCTATAAGTTTTCGAAACTTCAAACGTATAAATGTTAGTCAGTTGGAAGATGATTTAAGGCAAATTGAATGGTTTCGGATCTATGGAATGCCATCTGTCGATGATCAGGTGGATTTTATCCAGAATAACATAGCAAGTCTCTTTGATTCACATATTCCACTTGTTACAAAAACAATAACAGCTAAAAACACTCCTTGGTTAAATAGTAACATAAGAGACTTAATACGAACCCGTGACCAAGCATACAAATGTTGGAAGCGTTTTCGATTGGATGTGCTTTTCAATAATTTCAAAAGGTTAAGAAATAAGGTAACAACTGAGATACGTGAATCAAAGAGACGCTTCTTTGCCCCTCGGCTAGATCCCTCTCAAGCTAAACATAACCTCTGGAAAAATCTTCGGGATATTGGCATCGGAAAACAGAAAAATACTATTACTGATAATATTGACTGCAATGAACTTAATAGACAATTTATCTCTCATCCATGTCCAGAAGTCATTGATGAAACTTTCAGTACCCCAATCCAAAACAACCTGTTTTCCCCGCCAAGTTTTAGTTTTACACTAGTTGATGAAACTGATGTATTAGAAAGTTGCTTATTTATAAAATCAAATTCAGTTGGACTTGATGAAATTCATCCGGTTTTTGTTAAAGCTATACTTCCATACGTTCTTAAATATACATAACGCATCTTTTTAACACTATCCTTATGTCGAGCGTTTTTCCTTCTGTCTGGAAAAAAACTAAAATCATACCGATTCCTAAGAACCAAAACGAATTCAGACCCATTGCCATCCTTCCATTTCTTTCAAAGGCCCTGGAAAGGTTAATGAACCTTCAAATTCAGAAATACTTGAACAGTCACAATTTGTTATGCATTAATCAATCAGGATTCCGTCCTAAGCATAGCTGTACCACAGCTCTTATCAACGTTGTTGAAAATATCCGACAATCTGTTGACTGTGACAATGTTACATTTCTCATTCTTCTTGATTTTTCAAAGGTTTTCGACACAGTCAATCATAATGTCATGTGTAGCAAGCTTATAAATCAGTTTAACTTCGCTCATTCTTCTGCAAAATTAGTACAATCATACCTTTATGGCAGATCTCAGGTGGTTGCAGTTAGTGGCTCCGTATCTGAACCTCTCATACTAAGGCGAGGCGTCCCACAAGGTTCTATATTGGGCCCACTTTTGTTTTCTATGTACATTAATGATCTACCTAAATGCTTGCGGAATTCCGACATAGATATGTACGCAGATGATGTTCAAATACGGAAAAGCTTTCCTCTAGGTCTTGTTGAAAATGCAGTTTTTGAGGTAAATGAGGAATTGGATAGGATTCATATTTGGTCCAAGAAAAATGGGCTCTGTGTAAACCCACTTAAATCAAAATGTCTGGTAATTTCAAGAAAGTCTGCAGATACATCATGTTTTCCTAAAATATACCTTGATAATAAGGAAATTAAGTTTGTCGATTCTGCAAAGAATTTAGGTATAACTTTTACAAAAACACTTTCTTAAAATGACCATATCAGATTGACTATAGGAAAAGTTTACGGAGGACTTCGTATGCTGTGGACTAACTATAAAGTTACTCCATTAAAAACAAGGTTAGTGTTAGCAAAAACACTACTTATCCCAATTATGCTCTATGGCTGCGAACTTTTTTACAATTGTGATTATGACAACAAACGTAAGCATAATGTTGCTTACAATAGCATAGCAAGATATGTTTATGGGTTAAAAAGATATGACCATATTTCTCAGTTTTCTAAATCAATATACGGCCTAACACTTGAAAACCTGTTTAAATTGAGAACATTAACATTGCTTCACAATGTGATACAATCACAGCAGCCACCGTACCTTTATGATAGGATCCATCAAACGCGTTCTGTCAGATCTTTTAATCTTGTGCCAACACGTTACTTTTTCCTAGTATCAGAGCGACATTTTTTTATAAATGCGGTACGTCTGTGGAACTCTCTTCCCCGATCTATTGGGATGATTGGCTGTACAGTCCTTTTCAGGATAAAACTCAAAGAGTACTTGGAGACTTTTTAACTTTTTTTTCTTTTAACTTTCTTTCTTTTAACTTTCTTTCTTTCTATAGCTATTCTCAAATTGAAATAACATTTTATTAAAAAACTCATTTTAAATAATAATAAAAAAATGAATTTAATATCGTAAGTTGCTTTTGCTGCATCTCTTTTTTCTAAATTGTTTAAATTTTCAACATACTTTAATACACCAAATTATAATAATTAAAGCTTATACTGTTTTAAAAGATAATGTATCTTATTGTATAAGACTATACGAATAAATAAATAAATTGAAATTGAAAAAAAAATTGAAATTGAAATTATCCGTATTCATGATGTCAATAATCATTGCTGTAGTAAAAAGTGCAGTTTTTTTAAATTATTTTCACACTTTGACTTTGTGGATGAGAACAAAAAATGAAAGAGAAGTGTCAAAAACACGCAACCGAAAACAATCCGAGTGTAATAATGCGAGATTGACGGGATGAGTGTTCAAAAGAAAATATGCGAAACACGCAGCATACAAAAAGTCAGGGTGTAATAACACACTAACCCTTAGCCGGATTTATAAGTGGCATTTATGTAAAAAATGGCTGGATCTAAGCGTCATAAATGGAGAATTAAATCTAAGACATTCATGCAACTAGTTTTGGTGACGTCAATTTTCTATCAGGATCAGTACCAACATAACTCAGGTTATGGTTGTCATACTACCCAAAATATTTGAATAATTTGGAAGAAATTGTTTCCATACTACGAACTTTCGGGAAACGACTTTTGCCATATATTATTTTTCACACTTAACATTCCTGTGTACCTATAGCAGATTTTATTGCAAACAATTAGTTATTTTTTTAAAGATACAAAATAAAATCAAAAGATAATGTTACCATAAATTAAATTTGGAAGAATTTTCAAATTTTTTTGGAGTTCATCAGGGAAGTCACTTAAGACCACTTCTTTTTATCATTTAATTTCTTAGGTTTCTCAATACTGCATTCTTCTTAAAACCTCCATTTTTCTTTGTTACACAAAAGAAAATATGTTTCTTAAATAAACTCTAAATACACATTCCCCAGAATATGAATTTATGTCAATTTTGTAATATTGTCGACTAGAGAACTTTTAATTTGCACTAAAGGGTACATTTTATGTGCAATCCGATTTTTTTTTTCAGATTTAGAATTAAAAAGGACCATAACTCAAAACAATGTACCCATAATTCATCATCATAATATGTCTTAACCGTTGAAGCGATTTCAGCTGATTTCGTAGTGATTCTTAAGAACAAAACTGTATACTTTTTTTTTATAGAACAATAATTCGTAGAATCTGAAAATTTGTTTCTTAGTGCCCATCTTGTATGAAAGAGGACATTAAACTTCAAGCAATCTGAAAGCTCTTCAAGAACATGTTTCAGCTGTTTTTATTTCAATATGTTTTACTTCTGTCATTCTTTTTTGAACACAGAGTCTAAAAACTGTCAATGGAAAATAGGAACAATTTTAAACATACTAGAACATACCACCTCCTTTTCAATTAAAAAGAAAAATAAATACATTTCGGAAAAAATAATCGATATCTAGTTAAATATTTCTATGCCTCATGTCACCGCGTGCATATAGTCAATGTCGCCACGCCGACAAACGAGGCGAGATCGCACAAATTCCTCATGCCACATTCGAACATCTTTCAAATACTTTACCTACATCGATGTTTGAACTTGAGGATGTTTTTTAAAGCAATTTTTTCGTTCATTCCTAGACAATCGACACTCTATGCATTTTCACATAGAAAATAAAAAAAGAAATAAAACAGGAATTAGAATATATGGGTACATGATGATGGTTGGTTGTGGTTGTGCTTGGGCAACCTTTGTCCAAAAGGATTCCATTGCATGTTTCCCTTCGTTTGGATATTTTTTTGCTATATTCTTATGTTGGAATCAACCAAGTTGAAATAACAACAACATGGGCAAATAAATACTCGCGCCCCGGTCATAGCATCACGTGTCCTACCTTTCGGCTTCTGTTTTGCCCTGTCGACCGAAGACGCTAAACAAGACACACAATATCGGCGTTGTTGTGTATAACCGCCAATAAGTATAGAAGCAAACCAGCAGCAGCAACACTACCATCAGCATCAACATCAGCATCAGAAGTAGCAACAGTAACAAAAACCACACCGCACCATCGAACATCATCAGCACCATCATCATCATATCCAGGAGCCTATACCTTTCAGCACCTGAAACGAATCATCGGCTACAAAGGTGTTAAAGGGTTAAAAACGCATCGGTTAATCCTTGTCGACTTGGGATAACAAGAACAATTGGTAAAGCGGCGAATTTAAGAGGAGTTCGCGAAGCCTCCTTTAGCCCTTCAACCCGGGCCCGCACAGCTGCTTTTCTTTTGCTTCTGCTGCTGCTTCCAAACTGATTTGGCACAAAACGAATTGCAACACATAATCTGCAGGCTGTATCTGTATATCTCTGATGTGTGTGATCGGAGAGGAGCAGCCAGCATCAGCAGAAACTACAACTATAGAGAGCTATTGGCATGCGCAGGCATTTGGATTTATATGCAATCTGCGTTCTTTAGTGGGAGATCTCAGGGTTGTGGTTTTTTCCCTTTACTTTTTTGTTTTTTTTTTTTTTTTTTAATTTTTTTGTGTGTGTGATATCGCCGCCGCCACCTCAATTCTTCTGTCAGCTTCAGCACCTCGTTGAGAAGGAAATTCAATTTGAATTGGCCACTCCATGTGTATTGGCCTGGGTGATTCTGATTGCATTGGTGAATCCTTCAGGAGCTCTTGGCTGTTTTGTAAAATATTCACGAAAATATTCCCTTTAGAGCTACCATAAGTGCTACTACTGCAAGCGAGCCTGGGCAGGGCTGAGCCAGGCTAGGGTAGGACAGGGCAGAGCGGCCGGCGATGCAGCGACCAACAACGGGCGTGTGCAATTTGAATCGGGTGTGAATTGGATTGGATTGTTGTCCAAACACATGTTCAACAATGTTTCCGAACTTATAAATATTAAAATTGTCTCGTTTGTCTGCCGACTTAGCCTCAGCATCAGCTTCAGCTTTAACCTTATCCTCAGACGGCCAGTTGGACTCTCCTCTGTTGTTGTATGCTAGTTGGGAATGGGAATATAATATAGGAATATAATAAACGTGCTGCTGTCTGTCTTTGCAATATCCACAGACGCACGACCATAGTTCTGTTCCCTTATGATGTCCAACTAATCTCGGGTGTAAAACAATTGTCAAGTCAGAGCACACAAAGCCACAAAACAAAACAAATAATACACAACAACGAATTTTTGTTTGTTAACAGACAAAAGTCATTGTTTTCAATTATCGAGAATAATGTTCGTCGTTTTCAAGAGAACAACAAACGAATGAACAACGAGTCTATACGGGGACAGGGACATGAAAAGGAATCCCTAAACAATGGGTGTAACTTATCCTTCTGTATTTTATATATCCTTCATTGTAAATAGAAAACGGAGATTTATTCCCTTTTTTAATTAAAAACAAAATGAACTCGATTTCCAACACATGTAAGTACGAACAACTATATCTACGAGTATCTAGGACTTTGAAAGTTTGGCGGTAGCGGTAGTAAAAGTCATGTTGGGTGTTGCTGGTGGTACTGATGGTTTTAACGATTGAAATTGGAAGTATGGTGTTGGTGATGGTGCCTCAACTAAATGGAACTCACATCACTCTTTGGTTTAATTAATTTAATGTCGCGTGAGCGAACTTTGCAATTGGCACTTATATGAGAACCATCAGCCAAACCCAATTTCAGTTTAAAATTTATTCGGAAAAATTAACAGAATGTGAAGCAGTGCTGTCGTCTTTTTGATTTTACGAATATTTTGAACAAAGCGTGTCATGAGCGCTCAGAATTATTTTTGGAACACACCCGAACACTGAGCTGTTAATTTTTGACATTTGTCATTTTTTCCTACAGAAACAAGAAATAGATCAATTTCTGCACTTCTGCGCCATTTTAAATGCATGAGATTTATTTATTTGTTAAATATCACCTGTCAAAGTTTTGAATTCAGCATTGAACTCTGCCTGCTCAGTTATTTTATTTTGAGCTTATTGAGCGCGCTCAAAACTCGTTCAAAACTAAAAAGAAAAAACACAAATTGGAAGATCTGAACTTTTAGAGGTAAAAATGAAACACGATTTATTGTTTGACAGTTCAGGCTCTGCTCGGAACCAAAAACACTCTAATAAAGATATACATACATAAATCCTCGGCAGCCATCTTGGTTTGCTTACAAGCTAAACCGGAAATTAGAGCCATAAACTTAATTTAAGTATGCGTGTCATTTCTCCTCTAATTTATGAAATTTCCCCTAACAACTCAGTAGTTTATTCTATGTATACGTGAAAACACTTCAATTTTTCTCGTTAAATTCGTCCACATTATAAATACAGCAATGTCAACAAATGTGTTTTGGAGGGTTATACGTAACAACTAAAAAAGGTTAATTGATAAATTTATAGAAAAAAAGAAAAAGTATTATTCTTTTATAATCATAATATTGATAAACATCGAGATACATTGAACGTCAAAATGAAAAAAACATCTATCAACAATCGAAGTTTCCCGTGCTGACTGCCAGGTGTCGGGACTCCATGTGTTAATATACCAAAAACTGGATGCGTTCAGTTGTTTAGGCAATTCAAAATGGTGTGTAGATCTGTTCGCGTCCATTTGATTGTAGGTTTTATGATTCAAGTCTAGGTTGCGAAGGCTCCCACATTAAATGGAACTCACATTCTAGTCCATTAAATTTGAATAAAATAAAGTAACGAGTTTGATATTTCTCCTATTGCTTCACTTTATCCTGAAAACAAGCTTCAAAATTGTTGTTGTATTGATTTAAAATCAAAAATAAAATAAATTTTTATAGAGAGAGTTAACAATTGCCAAAAGTGACTTATAATAACTTTCAACCATTTCTATTTAAAAGTAATTTAAAGGATGGAAGAAACCTACGGCTTGTATGCTGAATGCGAACAGCAATTCAATTCCTCGGTAGATACAGTGCCCCTAAAAAATATTCTTATATGGTACAGGCAGAGATTCAACCTAGATCTCTGACATGACAGTTCATTACGCTACAAAACAAAACTTTAAAAAAATGTATTTTTATTAAAAATTTAGATTATATTATCTCAAATGTTGAGAAGTATCAACATAGTCAATTGAAAAATGACACGCAGATTTTAGGTCATAATTTAAAGCTGACATATCTTATGCAATATGTCAAAAATATCCCAGGGAAATTTACGAAACTTTAACTGTCACCTGTTAAATTTTTAATTTTAAAATGACAGGCAGAAGTGCAAGTAGTGTACAAAACTAATTTCTTACTTTTTGAATGAATCTCGAGTTAGGAATTAAATAAAGTTGGACAACTGTTAAGTTTCCGATAACTTTAAAAGTTGACAAATCGAGTGTCGTAAAGTTTCAAAAATATTCCACTTAAATGTTTAAGTCTTGAGTTTCTTCCTATAAAATTAAAAAGCAGTAGAAGTAGTGTACAAAACTAATTTTAAAATTTTAAATTGAATTTCGTGATAAGAATTGCCTTAAAGTTGGACAACTTTGGATTTTCTTACAAGTTGAACAAAAATCAATCTCTTTAAACGCTTTAAATCCGGAAATAGAGTAAATTCCTGAAGGCACTACTACCAAATAACATTTTCGGCAGCATTGATCTGTAAATTGAACGTATTACGGCAGGGTGTTCATTTGAGTTAAAGAGTTATTATAACGTTTCTTTTTTGGTTATTGGCTTCGGGTTGGCCGCTTGCCATTAAGTTGCTTTATGCGAAAACCAAAAAAAAGAATCTTCTCCAAAATAAACGACATGACTGCACCAGCTGGTAATTTCCCGAATGGAAATTTAACCAAAAGTAACAAAACTCTATTCCAACCCTCTCAAAAATAAGGGTAGTAGTCTTTCGCTTCGTAAAATATACAAAAGTTCCTTCCTTCTTGCTTTAGTTGGCATTATACACACAGTGAAACATATTTTATAGAAATTGGGGAATAATTCCAATAGAAAAGTCAAATGCCAAAACTAATGGAAGTAGGCGATCTAATTCGTCCCTTTTGAAATGTTTTTGTGGACAGGGTCAGTCAGTTTACTTTGTGTTAATCTGTTGCAAGGATCAAAAATGCCCTTGAGCTTGATTTAAGTGGTTATTGTCTATTGAGTTCTTATTCTCTTGCAGTTCAGTCCCACTGTTACAAGTTGGTCGTCTGCTGAAAATGTGTCTACGACAATATGGTCTATGCGTCTCTGTGTCTATGGATGTTCCTGCCGGAACCAGTAATTAACAATGAATAATCTGTTGTTCAGGGACGTTTGCTTTTCTGTCGCTGGGTCTGGAGATGGCGCTGGTGCTAGTGCTGGTATTGGAGCTGTTGTATAGTTGATGCTCTTTTTCATCTCTCGTTTTTGAATATTGACCTAGTAAATCTCCTTTTTGTGTGTTATGTGTACACTGCAGGGTAAATTCAAATTATACGTATTCCATCATATTTAGTGCTTTTGTTTGGCACTGACGGACAATGACAGGACGAATACGTAAGGATATACGTACCCATAATGAAGGCGAACAATCTGGTCCAAAGTCAGTTTAATCTATTCCTCGTCTCGACTCGAATAACGAAAAGGAGTTTAGGCATGTCACAAAAATGTTATGAGGATATGATAGGTATACAATTATATGAATATGCAAATGCGTATAACGTAATAGGTGTAGGTTTAGGTGTAGGAGGTGTCTTATAGAAAGTTTGAAAATTTTACATTTTGAAATTCTGACAGAATAAACATGACAATTGTTTTAATGTTTCTATGGAAGGATAAAACAAGAAGAAAATGGACGGAACTTGTACGGTCAGAGTGGGAAGATGATAAGTGATTTTTGAGACACAAAGTCACTTTATTATATGCAAAATCTTTTGTATAGAATATTCTGTATAAAACAAGTAAATTGTTATGTCATGTCCTAGTTTGCCGTTGTGATGGATTTCAAGGAATTCAACATATTTTAAAACTTTTAACTTTTATATAGTTTCTGGTGTCTGTTGGGTGAGATTCAAGTGACGCTGGATACAATGCAAATTATTAGAAATAGTAAAGAAAATGGTAAATTTCTAAGCTTAGACTGATAGAAAAGCACACACAATGATTTCTGACAGGGAACATATTTTAATATATTCAAATTTCTGCTTACATTATAAAGATTAATTTTACTCTACAGGAGACGTATCAGGAAAAGACAAAAGAGGAAAATTGTTTTTTTTTTCTTACTTTAAATACTCTGTGCAGGGAGAATCATCTAGTGGTTATGTCATTTTGACACTGACAGTTGTTTCCTACCAGCAATTTTGACAAAATTTCATTTTACACTTGATCAACGTCGGAAAATATTTGAAAAATTATTTTCAAAGTGTCTACTGTGTAGCCCAAACAGTATATTTTTTTAAAAAAGAAGTTTTGGTCGGCTTAAGTCTACTGAAAAATATTTTTATCATACTTTAAGTAAAAGATTTTATTAAATAAGAAACAATCACACAGAATGAAACATAAAATGTCAACCCTTTCGATTTAGTTCATAGTCCCCATATTCGGAATCAATTTTTAAATTTATGGTAAAGTAAGCACTTTTTAATTCGTTATTCGTATTCTCACACTTTTTAAACACTGTCATGAATTTCTTAGAAATTCTTAAAAAATTGATCCCAACTTTCAATGTGTGAAGTAAATTGATCCCAACATTAGATGTGTTTTAATAAATATAATTTAAAATCATGAAAATAAATATAAACCAGCATAAGTGTTCATATATGCGTTTCGCCCCGATGTAATGGTTGGGCTCATCAGAAGATGACCATTACACCTTGTCTTGACGCATATTTTCCCGAATAAATCGAGATTACATATAATCCGAGCTGCATAGAGCAACTGCGAATTATATAGTTTCTGTTATATGGAATCTCGATTTATTCGGGAAAATATGCGTCAAGACAAGGTGTAATGGTCATCTTCTGATGAGCCCAACCATTACATCGGGGTGAAACGCATATATGAACACTTATGCTGGTTTATATTTATTTTCATGATTTTAAATCATATTTATTAAAATAAACGGTGTTCAGGAAAAAACAATTCGACTGTTAACAGTCGAATATTTCTTCTTCATTAGATGTGTGCGTGTAAATTGACATTACAGCTTGTAGGAAACTCAAAATGACAGCTGTCTTTGAATTTGAATTCCAAAACAAATAATCTATTCCCTTTTACAACTTTTCAACAAAGAAGCACCTAATGTTGTGTGTCTTTTTATGAAACTGTCTCAATGAAATTAACTTAAAAACAATAAAATAAAGCAGAATTTATGCAAAAATGTAAATATGTATTATTTCAATCAATATAAAACGTCAAATAATACAATTTATTTCACTAACAATTTATAGGTACCTATATATCTATACATTTTTGAGAGTTTATTTCTCGAAGAATCCTATAAAACATTTGTAACCAAGTATCGAACATTTCCCGCAGTCTTTTCCACATACATTACCACAATGAAAATCAATTTCCCAAAGTCTAAATTATTGTCTGTCCTTTTCCATATTTTATATTCCTATCATCATCATCATCCTCAACGATTTGCTTACAACTTCAAAAAAAAAAAAAAAAAACATTCTACAATTTCCTTTGCATGTCGATGTATGTTTGTATGGATGTAGCTGTACATGTACTCTAACCACACACACTTCATAGATTTTTCCAATAAAATATCAACCATATGCAAATTTTGACAAGTTTTATTTTATGCAATATTTTCAATAATACCAAATTGTCACCGGAACGCGCAATTTTCTTGCCAAGACGAAAAAAAAGTTGGTATTGGAACTGCGGGTCTGGGAACCTCCTTCCAAAGAAAAGAGAAGAGTGGATGAAGAGGTGAGGTGTAAATACATAAATCTGTTAGATAAATATTCTTTTTGTGCTTTCAATACTTCTTGGTTTGTCCCCAAAAAGGGTTTGAGTTTGAGCAAATGTGTCCATACACACAATGTGAGTATGTGTTTTTGTGTGAACAAGCAAAAATGCACATTTTGCGAAACAAATACTCCAACTGATGCAATAAGGGTTGCCATGTCCTAAAATAGTCCAATTTAAAATATTTGTAGCCCAAAATCGAAATAGCCGAAATAATAGCCCAATTTAATTTTTTTAAAAATCAGGGAAATTTAATTACAGTGTATTCAAAATTAGATTTAGGCTACTGGTATCCCAATTATGATTGAGATGTCATACTAAATTTTCTGTCGTCGAAAAATAGCCCAATCTGTCAAGCCTGCCTGCAGCCAATATTCGTATAGCTAATGTACATAGGAGAAAGTGGTACGTTACATAAAGCGAAGAAAAACTTTAACTGCTTCTAATAGGTTTGTCATTTTCGGAACTTGCTTAATAGCCCAATTTTCCAATATTTGTAGTCCAAAATCAGAGTAGCCCAATTTCAAATTAAAAAAATCTGATAGCTTCAATTAGAATTAATTCAGATTAAGATTTTGGCTACTTATAAATTTTAAATTTACTTATAAATTTTAAAGTCGTAAACTTTGAAAGAAAATAGCCCAAATTCTGATAAATAGCACAGCTGTCAAGCCTGCCTGTCACCAAAATTCGTACAGCTAATGTACAAAGTAGAAAGTGGTACGTTACATATAGCAAAGAAAAACTCCAACTGCTTCTAACAATATTGTTATGTCCTGAACTAGCTTATTAGCTCAACTTTTCAATATTTGTAGTCCAAAATCAGAGTAGCCCAATTTCAAATTAAAAAATCTGATAGCTTTAATAAGAATACATTCATATTTAGATTTTGTTTACTTATAGCTCAATTATGATGTTCAAATGGTAGACATGTGCATTCAAGAGGACACAAGCGTCCACAGGTTTTTTCTCAAAACCCACCTCTGTCTATCAACTCCTACTCTCACCTCCCCGTGGTGAACATCGGGTGCCTAGTACCTCAACTGGAGATTGGGTTCTAACCCCAGTGGAAAGTTGTTGGGGGCAGCAAACGAGAGAGGGGGGGAGAGGTGTTTCCACTAAGGCACCTCTCCTTATCCAGACGGCAGCGGACGAATTCTCGAGATGGAATCAACGGTGGCGTCTACAGTTCCAGTAAGGCTGAACTACTTAGTGAACACCTTATAGGGCTTCTACGACTTATTCGGAGCCCAGGCCTATAAGGAGCGGTTTATCCGGCTCCCTGTCCTTGGAGTTATACTAAGGATCTGGCCCTCCAGGTTGGGGGTTGTGCCGTCAGGGTGACTTCCTGACCACGTAAAAATTTTCTAGTTGCGAAGCACCAACAAGCCTCGGATACGGACGGATTCACTGTTGACAACCCAAGCAAACGAAATAAGGACAACGAACTTCGGATCTGTACGTGGAATGTTAGGTCCCTTAACAGACCACGTGCAGCCGAACAATTAGCGGAAGCCCTAAACTGCTGCAAGGCAGATATTACCGCCATCCAAGAAGTGCGATGGGATGGACCGGGCAAACGCAAACTAAAAGACTGCGATATATACTACGGCGACTGCTACCGAGAACAAAGGCAGCGTCTATTTGGGTGTGGATTTGTTGTTGGAACTAGACTCAGGCAAAAAGTCTTGAGTTTCAACAGTGTGAGCGAGCGCATCACGACAATCCGCATCAAGGCTAAATTCGCCAACATAAGCCTAATATGCGCGCATGCCCCAACAGAGGAGAAAGATGAAGACACCAAAGACATATTCTTCGAGCTCTTGGACAAGACACATGAGCAGTGCCCTGGCTATGACATTAAAATTGTCTTAGGAGATTTTAATGCCAAGCTAGGAAGAGAAGACATCTTTGGTGGCACAATCGGAAGATACAGCCTGCACGACACCACCTCCGACAACGGATTCAGGCTGATCGATTTCGCTGCGGGGCGAGACGTTCTGGTAGCTAGTACGCAGTTCACACATCTCAATATCCACAAGGGGACATGGAAATCTCCTGATCAATCAACCGTCAACCAGATTGACCACATTGCGATCGACGCACGACACTTCTCCAGTATACAGGATATCCGAACATTCCGAGGGGCCAACATTGACTCGGACCACTACCTCGTTGTAGCCAAGGTACGACTACGGATATCCCGGTCCAAGCCAAAACAAGGAAGTACTGTGAGAAGTTTCGACGTTAGGCGGCTACAATCGCAAGAGACTGCCATGTCCTTTTCCGATCGAGTCTCTAGTAACCTCTTAAGGAGTCCTATGCTGCATGCATTAAGCATTGAAAACCAGTGGCAACATTGCCTTGCAGCCATCAGAGATGCCGCCTCTGAAGTGCTAGGTTTCACACGTCCACAACAGCGAAACCCCTGGTTTGACGACGAGTGCCGGCAAGCGCACGCAGCGAAGCAAGAGGCATACAAAACGGCCCTGCACAGAAGGACCAGAGCTGCTCGCGAGCTCTACGAGCAGAGGAGGAGAGAGGAACACCGGCTTCTTAGATGGAAAAAAAGAGAGCACGAGAAGCGCGCGATCGAGGAGATAGAGGGATGTAACAACAGGAATGAGGTTCGTAAATTTTACCAAAAGGTAAAAAAGAACTCCCAAGGGTACCAGCCACGAACCGAAGCCTGTAAAGACGATCAGGGGAACATCGTAGTAGAACCGCAGTCTATGTTGAGAATATGGAAAGACCACTTCTCCAAATTATATAACGGCGATGACGAACCGAATCCCGCTGTAAGGGAGGTAGAACCACTCAACTTAGGCGACGCAGATCAACAATTCCGCCTACCCGACCTAGACGAAGTGAAGATAGCTATATCTAAACTGAAGTCAAACAAAGCTGCTAGAGCTGACGGCATAGCTGCCGAACTATTTAAAGCAGCAGGCGATGACTTGGTAGGGAGCATGCACCAACTCATCTGCAAAATATGGTCGGAAGAAAGCATGCCCGATGAGTGGAATCTCAGCATAGTTTGTCCGATACATAAAAAAGGAGACCCTTTAATGTGAACGTCTGAAGCCGTTCGTCAACAACCTGATAGGTCCTTATCAGTGTGGCTTCAGACCAGGAAAGTCCACTATCGACCAAATATTCACATTACGGCAGATCTTGGAAAAAACCCAGGAGCTTCAAATCGATACCCACCATCTCTTTATCGATTTTAAAGCCGCGTATGACAGCATCCATAGGGAAGAGCTCTACAGAGCAATGTCTAGTTTTGGCATCCCTGTCAAACTTATCCGTTTGTGCAGAATGATGATGGAGAATGCACGCTGCTCCATCAAGGTCGGAAAAGATCTCACCGATGCATTTGACGTCAAAAAAGGTTTTAGACAAGGCGATGCACTGTCATGCGACTTCTTCAACATCGTTCTGGAAAGAATTGTGCAAAACTCAACCGTCAACACTAGAGGCACAATCTTCCAAAGGTCCATCCAATTACTCGGATACGCAGATGATATTGACATAATTGGAAGATCAAAGCGTGATGTCAGTGGAGCGTTTTTGAGCATTGCGACGGAAGCGAAGAAGATGGGTTTAGTGGTCAATGAGGGCAAGACCAAGTATATGCTGTCATCAAAAAAGGACATTGAACAACGACGTCTTGGACAAAACGTCACCATGGACAGCTATAACTTCGAGGTAGTTAAGGACTTTGTCTACCTAGGCACCGCTATAAACACAGGCAACGACACCAGCGCTGAAATCAAACGAAGAATAACTCTTGCAAATCGCTGCTTCTTTGGACTTAGAAGGCAATTGAGAAGTAAAGTCCTCTCTCGAGCATCTAAAATCACCATCTATAAGACACTCATCATCCCGGTTCTCATTTATGGCGCTGAGGCCTGGACCCTGTCAAAGAAAGATGAGAACGTCTTAGGATGCTTCGAGAGAAAAATTCTTCGGGTGATTTTTGGTCCCGTACGTATAGATGGAGAATGGAGGAGAAGATATAACGACGAACTGTACGGGCTGTACAGCGACACTGACCTAGTTAGCAGAATAAAAGTCCAACGGCTTAGATGGCTGGGTCATGTAGAGCGAATGGACATCAACGCTCCAGCCCGGAAGGTCTTCGAATCCAATCCCGAGGGACGGCGCAGTAGAGGAAGACCGCAACTCAGGTGGCGCATTCAGGTGGGTGAGGACCTCAACCAACTTGGCGTGCGAAACTGGAGACAGCTAGCTAGGGACCGAGCTGGCTGGAGACGCATGTTGGTTGAGGCCCAGGTCCGCCCCGGACTGTAGCGCCACCTTAAGTAAGTAAGTAAGTAGATAGCTCAATTATGATTGGGCTATCATACTTAATTTTCCAACGGTCAACTTTGAAATAAAATAGCCCAAATTATGATAAATAACCCAATCTGTCAAGCCTGCCTCTTACCAAAATTCGTACAGCTAATGTACAAAGTAGAAAGTGGTACGTTACATATAGCAAAGAAAAACTCCAACTGCTTCTAACAGGATTGCCATGTCCTGAACTAGCGTATTAGCTCAATTTTCCAATATTTGTAGTTCAAAAATAGAGTAGCACAATTTCCAATTAAAAAAATCTAGTAGCTTCAATTAGAATACATTCATATTTAGATTTTGGCTACTTATAGTCTTATTATGATAGGGCTGTCATACTAAATTTTAAAGTCGTAAACACTGAAAGAAAATAGCCTAAATTCTTATAAATAGCCCAATTTTCCAAGCATGTCTGTTACCAAAATTTATATAGTTGAAGAAAATGGTTCATTACATATTGCGAAGAAACACTACAACTGCTCCCACCAAAATTAAATTTAAAAATATTTGTAGCCCAAAATTGAATTTAAAAATATTTGTAGCCCAAAATCGGAGTAGCCCACAGTTTTAACATAAATCAAATCTAACTGCTTTACTCGTAGTTACAATTTATCGAGATTTAGATTTGGGCTTATTATAGCCCAGTTAAGATTGGACTGTCATAGTTGGGAAAAAATAGCCCAAATTTCTATATTAATAGCTCAGTCTGGTAAGCCTGCCTGCCTGCCACCACAGTTCGTATAGCAAATATACAAAGAAGTAGGTGGCACATAAGTACATATAAATATACATATATAATATAATATAAGAAAATATCCTTCTCTAGGATGAATGAATTTAAAAAGGAATATAAAGGAATATACACCAGAAATACGTTGTGGAAGTGGATGTACTCCTATATAGATACAAAAAATTCGATCTAGGGATTTGCCCACTTAAGTTTTGTATTCTTTATTTTTAAACTTTGCTCTCTTGCTCTTCTTCTATTCGATGGCTGTGTGGCCTGTTCCTGGCCATGCTTGCTTGGGTATAAGGTTTCGGGTGTTGAACTTGAGTAAGCTCTAAGGATAACCTAACCTGATGGGGATGGCACTTCGCGCGCTTGTAGACAGGAGAGATTTCTTTTATAATGTACAACCAAAAAGAAAAAAAAAAGATGAAGAAGAAGAAGAAGTAATCCATTTCAATTGGTAATGGACTCTCCTCTTTATATCCTATTTATGTATTAGATGAGGGTGATATGCCACGACTGCTATTACTGTTGATGCCATTTGATTCGATCTCATTTCGACAATGTCCTTTATAATATCGGACATGTATTTGGAAAATAAATTAAAATTATATTCTTCATTGGAAATCTATGCAAATTTTCGAAAATGGCGTTGGCTTCGAACTAAAAGAAAACACACACACACTTTTCATTTAAAGTTTAATTAACAGTGGCACGCAAAATAAAAAAAAAAGTGGAAATAATTAAGATTCGAAATAATAAAATAAATTAAAATGTAGTAAAATAAACAAAATTAGTAAAATTAATAAAATAAATAAAATTCATAAAATTAATAAAACAAATAAAATAATATACAAATAAATAAATGAATATTTAAATGATAAAAATGAATAAATACATAAGTAAATGAAGAACGGGTTTGGGTGCGACCCGCCCTTTAAAATAATAATGTTCATCTAAGGAACTTTGAAAAGTATAATTAAAGTTCAAGGCCCTTTTTGAGACATTTGAGTTTAAGGCGTTTAATCAATATAGGATCTTAGACTAACAGTTAAATGTTTTTTTTTAACTTATGGAAAGCTTACAACTTTGTATATGATGAAATAAGTTTAAAGCCAATGGCTCAAAATTTTGAAACAGTTCCTGTTTAAGCAATAAAGCCAACTCTAGTTAAAGCAGAATTCTTGTTTAAGTGTTTTTTAATTGTAAACACTTAAAACAACAAAAGTATAATAATTTATCTATATGTACTCTATACTAATATTATAAAGAGGAAAGATTTGTATTTTTGTATGTAACGAATAAACTCAAAAAGTACTGGACCGATTTTAATAATGCTTTTTTCATTATAAAACTACATTATCACTGAGTAATCTAGGCTATATTTAGTACTAGATTACTACAGAAATCTTTAGAAATTCCTATTAACACCAACCGAAGGTGTACAAAAATTAGCCAGAAAATGTCTTTCATCGCATACGCTGCGAAGAGTTTTAATGATAGGACAAAAAAATGTTTAACAATATCTACATCTACACTAATATTATAAAGAGGAAAGATTTGTATTTTTTTATTTAACAAATAAACTCAAAAAGTACTGGACTGATTTTAATAATTCCTTTTTTCATTAGAAAGCCACATTATCTGTACCTAGTTATGTCTACCCGTGCTAAGCCGGGACGGGCCGCTAGTTATTTATAAAAGAATTGGTGAACTTATATTTGTTCCTTTATTCTAGTAAAAGAAAAATGACTGTAAAAATATTGCTGGTAAAAAAGCTTAGAAGGCGGTTAGAAGAGATATAATTGCTTCTAAATATCAAAAGACTGTTAAAATGAAGCGAGATAAATGGTCAAGAATGAAAGTTTAAGCCAAAAAAGCAAACAGTAGGTTCATATTCCTTAAAACAATCGTTCAAACGAGACGGTTCAGGCAATGATAGCGGATCAGCTAAAGGATGATACAATTTTTATAGACAGTGATAGCTTGTTTCCAGTTGTACGAGTAGAAATTTCTTTGAATTGAGAAGACCCTTCAGCTACGAACACAGCGTCTCGTTGAATGCAACTTTCTCCAATGAAATACCAATGGGCACAATAAAACATCTTAAACAATAAAGAAATCATAATTTCAAATACTGAGACACCTTCTGCTTCTACAGATTTCCTCGACAAACTTCAAAAACTTCCAAAGCTCGAGGTGTAAACACATTTGGCTTTCTAAATAGCTCAAAATTCTCGAAATTATCAAAATCTTGATCTTCAGAAAACATTTTTCTTTAAATTTTTTGTATGAAATGACAAACATCAAATGGATAAAGTTTAACTTACAAATAATAAAAAAGCATTTTGCTGATTTTAAGGCCAGACGAGACTTTATATCGACTTTTTTCTTTTTTTTTTTTTAATAGCGAACACTAAAGGGGTTTTGTATACCTACCTTTAATATTCCAAAGACACAGTGTGAGCATTAGGAAAAGAGGTAAGGGTTAGATAGGAGGTATCGGTGTACATTGATTTTGAATTCCTGAACTTTGCAATGATAGGGATAGATAGATTGTGGCAAGGCATTCCACATTCGCGTAGTACGGCTAAAAAATGAATCTCTGTAGGTACTTAATAGTACGGCCGAAGTTGGACTCAAGGGTAAACTAATTTGCATTCCTAGAAGCGCTGATATAATGGTTAAATTGTTTAAGAGGAGGAATGCAACTATTTCACTAGAGAATATTCCGTTAAAATAACGGTAAAAAAGGTAAGATAAGAAACTTTACGACGATGTTCGAGTGACATAATCGAGTTCAAGAGGCTTAAATAAGTTACTGGAGCACCAGCTCAGAGATGTGAGTTTTATATTTAAGTTATGGACGTATATAGGTTTTATAGATTGTAGCCAGATGATACGGAGAGAAAAATTCCTTGCATTTTCCCAAAAAAAAAAAAACCTAGACATCTTGCGGCATTTTTGGCGACATCGCGTATGTGATCGCTCCACAAAAGGTGGTTGCTGATGCACGTTCCACGTTACTCAACTTAAAAGCAATAAAATATTGCTTTGTTCTTGTAAATTTAAACAACTACGAATATACAACCTTTTTTTTGTTTGCACAATTGTAGGTACTTATTTTTTAAATCGTGAACTTTTGCTAATAAAATCGATTATAAAATAGTGCACTCAGGCGTATACGTACTTTTTTTTTTGTTAACTAATTCTAAACTTCTATATTCTGGAGTTTTTACCGGACATCATTTTTCATATCAAAATTCCAGACACATTTTTTTTAAATATTATCATAAATCAAAAGAATCAATGAAATGAAAAAAGATTTACATATGTCAGTTTCTTACTCAATTTGATTCTGAAAACAATATAAAAACTTTGCCAAACCCTAAAATGACGAATTCAGCTTTTTGCTGTCTAAAAACATTGTAAAAAAAAGAAAAAAAAAGTGCCCTAGAAAAGAGTAAAAAAGAAATGCCTTTTACTCCTTTTGATATGCAAACAAAAAGAAATCTACTAACTTCTGCACCACAAATACAAAAAAAAATATCTTCGCTCCTTTCTGACATGATTTATTACAGTGTATATTATATTCTATTGAATATAAAAGCGAGTATTTTCCACATGAATGAGTTAAGGTGTCTTGATTCCAATATGTGTACCTATTCTTACATTGCCAAGCGAAGCAAATTCTAACTTTTCTTTTTCAATATAACTTTATCAATTGCTTGCAATTCTCTGATATCTATACTTATTACAAACTTGACTCCCCTTTCTTGCTTTTCTCGAAGTTCTACAAAAAAATTGAAAACACTTGAAATTTAATTGGCTTTATTGAATTGAAAAATATCAAATAGAAAAACAATCACGAAAAATCGATTAATTAAGCTCGTTAATGGACACTTTTGTCAATATATTATTCTTATACCAATATGTATCTCTTGAAAAAAAATAAATAAATATATTAACCACCTTGAGTCACCTACGCTATGCGGTAATATTATAAGAAACAAGTAAAAAAGAAATATAACATAAAAACAAAATTGCCCACAACTTATGAACTCTCCCACTCACTTATCCGACTTTTAATACCTGTGCTATGCTGTGCTAAGGCCAGAAGCTTGATGCCAAAAACAATATTGCTCAGTCAAGCAATATTGAGCGGATAATATGAATGAGAAGCTGCTACCTTGATCTTTCAAAGATTAGAGGTGATGCTGACAGTTTAAAACCAATAAAGTAAACGCATTCGTGCGCTTGCCGACTACGCGACGCGACGGACTTTGAAATCGTGGTTCTGTATGGTTAAGCTCTGGCGGGCGGCCGGCGCTCGGCGGCGGTGGCCATCAGCTACTGGAACAGAAGCACTCTCTGATGATGACGAAAACAACACCACCATCACCACTGGTCACCTACGTTCACATCACATACAAACAAAATAATAAAACAAAGCATAAAAGCCTTGCATCCGCATCGGATCGATCAAATCGCTTCGGGCACAAAAATTTTGTTTGCAAATAAAATGCTGCTAAACATACTCCGAGTTGCACCCACCGCAACTGCAACGATTCCGGCCAGCTTCTTTGCATGTTAGTTGGGTCCTCGAAGAAATTTATGAGAAAATCGAGACTCTAGCTCCCACTATATATTTGCACATCCACATCATCATACATACATACGTTCTATGACTTGAAAACCACAACAAGATGCAGCAACGGATAAGAATCCTTTCTTGCTCCTATATAGAAGCTGCAACCACAACCGCATCTGGGGAACTGCTGTATTAGTCAGTAATAGCCAGACCGTGTGCCGTAAATTAGATTAAATGTTAATAAAAGGCGGAAAATTACACAAGAAAGAAGCTGGCCGATAAGGATGCGGAAAACCCGTCTACTCGTACATATATACCTCTAACTCCCTATACCTGCCATCATCAGCCTTGTGTACTGTGTATAGCATACTTTAAACCAATTGAATTTTTATAGCCTGTATTCATTATCGGTTAAAGATAAGAGCCCACTGATAGTCTTGACACAGAGGATCCGCACATAAAGGCGAAACTATATACGAGCTTTATGAAAGATCCTTTGCCCAGACACGGGAATTATCCACACAGAAAAAAACCATATCCGCTTAGCGCATCAGGCTGGGAAAAATTCTTCAAAACTGAAAAATCTCATATTGGCTTTTAAAGATGATTCAGTGATTTATGAGTAAAAAAAAACAATGTACCTTAAAGTATTTTGAATTTAAAGCTTGAATTTTATTTTATTTTCGATATTTAAAAAGTCTATTCATTCACTGTGAATTTCTGCTCGTTTTAGTCTCAAGTTCTGTCAATTTAGTTTTGTAAAATATATGATCTTACAGGACTTTGAACTTAAGTTAGGTTAGTTGGCGCAACATCCCGTTGAGAACTAGGGCCTAGTGACTTACAGCTCTCAACCATTCCTGTGTGTGAGTACTGTTGTCAGAGATGGAGGACTTTGAACTTACGAGCACATACATAAATACTAACATATTTTTTCTCTACATCTATTTGAGGATTTCTGTAAGGCGTTTCAAGTCAAGGTGTAATACGGTATCCAGAATCTCCAAGAAATAAATCGTTTTCCTTTAAATACTCATTCACGCGAGTCTTGAACTGAGCCTGGCCACTGGGCGTTCACACTTGTGAATTCTACAGCTGCATGTCATGTTGCTTTTACACTAAAGCTGAAGAAACCTTTCCGGTTGATGTATTGATCAGGATAGCTTAAAGGTTTAGAGATAGCAATATGGATATTGTTACAATCGATAACTCGAAAATCTCCCGGAAGCGTGCATTTTCTGCCTATTTTGTATTTAAATCTTCGACTTCCCTACGACTTGACGGAGATCTTATATAAATATGTATAAATAAATAATTTGGCTGGCCACAAGCTAAATGGTAGTACAAACTGTAGTGCGTTAAACTCCAACATCTTGTCCTAATACGAAATGAAATCCAGGTTTACTTAAATATCTTAAAAATATCCCCATCATCTGCTCAGAAGTCAGTGCACCTTGTCTATTAATCACCCTAAAAAGTAATCAGCAAGCCACTCTTTTGAAACTCGAAATAGACTATGAAATTCAGCATCACTAATTTCTGACTGTTTTCTATATAACACGCTTATATCCTATTCGCACTTCATCTGAAGAGAAAATAAGAACTAGTCAAAGCTTTTTTGGTCTAGCTTTAGCTATTTTAAAATATCTATATGATTGGATGACATCTTTTACTTGCTAGCTAAAACTTGTTTTAAATAACACAAAACCTGGATTTTACTTAACAGCCCAAGTTTTAGCTTAACTTTTTTTTTGTCATGTGTCATTAAAAAATAAGCCATCTAAGTCATCTATGTTTAGTTTTCTCTTATTTTTAAAAGAAAAAAAACGTGGCCTCAGGTGGTTTCCTTGTGGAACACCAGATATTATACTGCTTTAGATGAATGCAAGCCAATAAAATAGAAATCTATATTCATGATTATGTAATATACGATCCGAGATTTAAAAAAAAATATGTTTTTAAACCTACATACATTTTTTTTTAAAGATTTAGATAAGTCTGTTATGCCCAATTTCATAAACAACTTTTAAACATTTAAAAGGATTTTAAACTATAAAATGGGATATTTTGGTTTCACCAAGCGTTTTTAAAGTAAACAAGCTTTTAAACACCTTTTAAAACTAAATGCCCATTTTTGGCTCATTAAATTTTAAAAGTGTCAAAAAATTAATATGACAGATTGACAGCTGATGTTTTGTTTTGTAAAATTTGTGTTCTCAACACTTGTAGATACAGAATGAATACAACAGAATGAATTCAACATTGCATTTATAATATCATTTTTTTGATTTTAATTTTTAATAAGAATATTAGATTGCTCATCTTCATCTGAAGAAGATTTTCATATTTTATTTTTAAACGAGGCACGATTTTTGATTTTAAAGAAGTTTACATTGTTGTATTTTGCGATTCTTGTCATTTATTTCAACATATAATGCTTTCTCATTTTTTCTCACACAATTCGCTTAATAGAAAGAGAAAAGGGGTTTTATTTTTACAGGGTTGTGAAGAGAACTCTATTTTAATAAAAATATCCCTGAAATTTCCCATTTCAATCTTGGTAAAACTGAAAAAATTTAAAGGCCTGATAAAATTTAAAAAGCTTTTAGATAAAAGTGCTTTTAGTGTTTGTTTATGAAATCAGACATTAGTCTCTCTCTTTAAAGAAGTAAATTTTAAGACAATTTTAAAAGAAAAGGTTATTTAGCACATTTTTCCATGAAAACAGGTCTAAAGTAATATTCACTTGAGCACGACCAACGAATGAACGAATATTCGTCGATTTTGACATTTCTTTCACATGAGAGTTTTTAATTCGTCGCGAATAAAGTTTGACAGCCGAACACCATTCACCACCGAAACCAAAAAAAGAATGATTTTTTTAGGTTAAGTACGCGCGATTGTTTTATTCGTTGCGAGTGTGGATAATGTGGAACGCGAATAAAGTTTGACAGTTCGTATCAACTAAAATTTTTTTTGCGACGAATGTTTTCTTAAATTTATTAATATATGATATTGAAAAGTAAAAGTATGCATCATAAATCAAATAGAAACTATATTGCTATCGTTTTGTTAAGAATTTGTGTGGAAATATGTCTTCAAACGTATATAAACTCACATTTTGTAATTCATTCGTCGTTCGTTGGTCGCGCTCATGTGAATACTACTTTATATATGTCATTCTTTTTATTGTGAACAATTTTAATTTATCATGTGTATTATTGTTTTATTTTGCTTTTTCGCTAACATGATAAAAGTTTTTCCAATATGAGCTTTCATGTTGATTAGACTGCTATTTGGGCAGCTGTCACTTTTTAAGCTGTCATATTTTGACATTTGTAGAGTAGAAACTACGTCATAACTAGAGATGGAAAGATTTTTACTAATAACAAATTCTTAAAAAAAAAATTGATTAAACCATTTCGTATCAAAAGTTATGTGTCCAAAAACTATCAGCTGCTTAGTTCTACTATAATAGTTATGACAGCTTTGGTTTTGTTCGTTCAATGTTTTTTTTTTTATCGCGTCATTAACTTGACATCTATTAATTCAAGCAACCTCCAAAAGTTCGATAGAAACTCCTTAAAAATAAAACGGGTTGTTGCCTTGTAATCTGCGATTTATTAGTTGTGATAACAGTATACTATGTTTTTTGCTTGTTTAATTAATTTAAAAAAAGATTGGTATTTACCGTGAAACCTTTTCTTCTTATTAAATTGTTTATCGTTTATTACTTTTCCTCCAATTGGTCTAAAATTAGACGTACAAATTTTACATTTGTAATAAAACATTTTCTATGTTTTTCTGTATCTTTTTAGGAGTTCCATGATTACGGCAACACTTGAATGTATTGCCATTTGCTTAGAAAAGTGTTGTCAGCCGTAAATACTTAAAATTTAAACAATTAGTATAAAATGTTAAGGCAATTAATTAAACTTAAACCACGGTTAAAGTAATTTTAGTGTCTCATTATCTATATTATCATATAACTAAAATTAAAATCGCAAGACGATTTCAATCCATATGGCTCCTTAACTTCTGACATTTCAAACTAATAGGTCCGTTCCCTAGATTTAGGTTTGTTTGTTTTTTTTTTTCATCGCAAACTGTCACTGTTTAAATATGTTCAGATGCAACGGGAAAAAGTATTTTACTTGTCAGGAAAGAGTACAATTTTGAAATATTAAAAAATTAGAAAAAAGTCATGAGTTAATAATGAACATTTCCATTTTTATTACCTTAAAACTATCAACTGTCAAATTATTACAATTTTTGTTTAAAAAGAAATACATGGTCAGTGATGTGGTCTATTCAATTTTAGTACTTTTTTTGTATTATTACTTCTCTAACAGATTAAAAGTAAAAAGAGATGATAAAAGAGATTATTATTTTTAAATCCATGCCTCAAGTTTTAATAAATAAGCATTTTAAAAACTCAACCTAAAATTGTCTTTTCTTTTTCAAACCAAGTGTATCATTGTGTTTTCTTATCAATTTTAAGTCTCCTCAAGTGCCCAATCCAAAATGATAAATTAACAGGATTTAAACTGTCTTCAAGTTTCCTCTATAGCATTGATGTGTTCAACAGGCTGAGAATAATAAGAAGATTCCCTATCAAATATTCGAATATGTCTCTTAAATTCCCTCAACCTACGAGTCGAGTATAATATTTAAGGGATAGCAACAAAAACACACTTTTACAAATTGATTGAATCACTTTTGTAATTGAACGAATTGAGATGTGTTTTTTTGGGAGGCTAGCCAGCAACGTTCGTCGTCGTTTTCGTCGGCGGCGTTTCTAGGGTTTGAGAAAAAAAGGACTCTTTGGAGTGAAAGTATATGTATGTAAGAATTTAGGTGTTAGGAGGTTGAGGGATGATAGGTCGAGGTATATTTGCTGGGTGTTCTAATTTTCAATTTGGAAAAGCTTTGATATAATAAATAATTGATTTTTCTGTTTACATACACAGCATATATTATGTACATATTTATAGCTAACGTAGTATACATTTATATAATACGAAGAAGATAACAAAAACGATAAATTTTCCATTTAATTCGGCTTAATAGTTGGAGGGGGTTAAAGGGAAGAAAATCTGTACTACAGAAGTGTTACATATCGAGCTATATATTAATCGATTAAATCCCTCCACTATTTAGGGACGAATTTGTTTGCCCTAGTTTGTAAATATAAGCTCTCCTGTTATTTGCTTGCCTTATGAATCTTTAATCAACTAAAACCCATATCAATATATCTTTTAATTAATCCTCATGTCATGCGAAATTATATAATAAATAATATGTCTGTTTTTGAAAT
The DNA here is from genome assembly GCA_920104205.1 of Eupeodes latifasciatus. Classification (NCBI taxonomy): domain Eukaryota; kingdom Metazoa; phylum Arthropoda; class Insecta; order Diptera; family Syrphidae; genus Eupeodes; species Eupeodes latifasciatus. Next base: position 78,663,761 of record OV049924.1, read on the forward strand.
TTGCAGGCATACGAATTATCTACTCTAACTGGTACCCAAGTAATGCTGTTAGTTGCATCAGAAACAGGACACGTTTACACATTTGCCACACGCAAATTGCAACCAATGATTACATCAGAAGCTGGCAAACAACTGATCCAGACTTGTTTAAATTCACCAGATCCGCCTAGTGTTGGCGGTGGCGATCAACGGATGTCAGCTACAGGCTTCGAGGAAACCGAACTTAGTTACAATATAGCCGACGAGGATTCAAAAGTAAGACAATTAATTTATGGTCATCATGGTCACGCCCATCTAGGACATCCCCAAGCTCCCAGTCATTATGGACTGGAGCAGAGTATAATGCAATCGCCATACTCATCCGGTGGACAGCCATCACCGCTTTCGCACGCGCAAGGTTATCCGCCACATGGTGGTCATTCGCATCATTCGCACGTGCCACATGTGCCTCATTCTACTCATTCTCATATGACACATGCGCATGCGCAGCGATAGATTTCATTTTGTTTTTATTCTTTATAAATAAATACAAACAAAAAATATAAACAAAACAAACTAGGCAATAAAATTCACATATACATAGTTATTGAAACAAACGAATACAGTTAATTTCGTTGTAATTCTAGTATGAAATGTGTCAGATTTATGACAGATGCATCTGTCATCAATAGATGGCGCTTGTTTTTTTTTAAATCAATCAATCAGTTGCAAAGTTCAAAGCGAAAGTAAGAAATGATCAATGATCTCGCTATTTAGAAGAACCTCAAATCAATACTAGATCGATCTGAACAAATAATGAATACATTTTCTATCTAGGATATAATTTTTTTTAGTTAAATTCATCTATAAGATTCTTTTTCGTTCTCTTTCTATCTAATCGTTTTTCTTTATTGTTTTTGTTATTTATAAAAAGAAATTAAAAATAAAAATATAATTTAAAAACTTTGCAATTAATTAATACTTATGAAACTAGTCATTATTAGAAGAAGAAGATAAAGAGACAGAAGACGAAGAAGAAGAAGAAGAAAAAAACACAAAATATCCGTGCCATAAAGAAGCAATGCCATAATCTCAGAGATACAAAATAAAGAGAAAAAAACAAAAATGTTTAAATTCAAAGAAACATACTTTACTTATGGTTTAAATAAGCTACAGTGAATTTTTAACATTTTTTTTTCTTTTTAAATTAAAGACAAAACAGTGCCATAATTAAATATTTATATATATTTTTTTATTTTACCCTATAACGAAGAAAACTCTTAAAACAAAACAAAGAATCAAATGATATCTCAAAGTAAAAATGGATTTAAGTGCATAATATTATAAATAAATAGTTAAACAAAAATGTCTTGAAACTATGGCAATTGCATTCAAATGTGCAATAATATACAATTCGCAAAGAAACGAGGACTATAATAACTAGAATTTAGAAAATAAATATACATATATATATACATATATAAAAGAACAGATGGGGTAAGTTTTAAATTAATATCTTAAAATATTGAATCTTGAAAGATGGGCGTGACCAAAAGCTTACAAATCTAAGTTAAATTGTTTGGCTTAATTTTGCTGTTTATGTTGAAAATATTTTAAGTTGTAAAATTGGTTGTACAAAGATGCAAATTATTTTTAAAAATATTTAAAACCTGTTTTTTTAAATAACTACAAAATTTAATAAAAAAAAAACACTGGTTGAAAAAATTTCGTTTTTTCCTGCTGTACAAATAAAGCAATACTTTTTTAAAAGATTAAGATGTCCTGAATTCGAATCTCTTCTTAACATTTTTCTATCACATCAGGTTTTGAAAATATACCCTTTTAAAAGTGGTAAAGGCAATCGAAAACTTCGTTTTTAAAGCTAAGTTAAAATACAACATTTCCTTTCAAAATAAATTTTAAACAGTTTCTTCTTCTAGATACGGTTTAAATCATTTTACAATCTTTCTAAGCTTTTATAATTTCGTATTAGTTATGAGATGACTTATAGATCTTCATTTGACGCTATTTACAGTTTTTAAAAATCTTTAACGTGTTTGAATAATTCGTTTTAGAGTTTAAATTTCAATGTTGATTCCGAATCCAAAATCTTATCATAGTTATACACTTCGTGTCACATGAATAGGGACAAGCTTTTTTCGTTTTTAATTTGACAATATTTTTTAAATCCTTAGGTTTTTTGGAAAACCCCAAATGTGAAATGAATGAGGTATATATTACGTTTATATTGCAAGCAAAAGTTTTTTGATTAAGTTGATAAATACAAGTTTTATGGCGGTTTTTCAAAAAAAAGGTCATAAAAAGTACCTGTTTTTTTTTGTATCACATGGATAGGGACAAGATCTAAATTTACCTGTAAGACCCTTTAAAGTAAAGAAAATAACAACAAATCTTATGCCAAACTAACCAGGTAAAACTCTGCTGGGTTCCCGGACATAGCAATATAGAAGGGAATGATATAGTAGACGAACTAGCCAGGAAAGGGTTAAAAGCAGACACAAGTAGTAGCGACCATTTAGTTAGGGGACCACTCGTCCCGATTAGCGTACTCAAGAGGAAGATAGACCAATATCTTCTGGAAATCCAGGAACGATTGTGCAATCTCTAGAAGTTTATGGCCTAACACAAATGAAAAAGAAACTCGGTATATTCTATCGCTGAGTAAAAAGAACATTAAAATCTTGATAGGTGTACTAACAGGTCATTGCGCCATTGGCACAATGGCTAATAGAATAGGGGCATTTGCACCCGATTTTTGTAGGAGCTGTCAGGATGAGGAGGAAATGGAAACCATTAAACACCTGCTCTGCGACTGTCCGAACCTCCAAACCAGCCGACTCCGTCATTTCGGAAACAGGTTTGTTGGAGAACTGGATGATCTAGCACAGGTCTCAATGGCGAGCATGAGGAAATTTATAGATAGCACAGGCTGGTTCGTTAACGAGCCAGTCTACGCTAATCGACAGAGTTGAATTGAACTGAGAGCATCGATGCTAAATTTTTACTTTTACAGGGGATCACAATGGACCAATAGGCCCCCGTGTAGGCAACAGCTTCTTGCTGTGCACACCCCTTACAACCTAACCTAACCTAACCTATGGTTTAGGTAAATACTGGTTTTATTGAATGGATTAAAATAAATTTTAGTAATGTGTGCTGCCTCCTTCATAGAGTGCTGTCAGATAGTTGAGCGAAATTTGGGCCCAGGACCGTTTTATGGCTTCAATAATCTCTCCGATTTTTTGGTATTACCGTCCTCCTTCGTAGACTTTACTTAAAAGCCATTCCAACACGTTTTCCATGACGTTCAAGTCAGGAGAATATGAGGGCCATGCTAATAGGATCACATTGTGCCCCTGAATCCAGGCTCTTGTTGCCCGTGCGGTATGTATTGGTGCATTATTTTGTTGGGAAGTCCATCGTTGTCCACCAAATAATTGTGAAAACTGCGTAAAAGCTCGTTTTACAATCGATTTGTAAGTGATAGCCGTCTAGAGCTTTGAAAATCCATCTCCACGGTCCCGTAATAGGTGATTTCTACCCATACCATTACACCGCCTCCTTTGCTCTTAAATCATGAAAATAGCAGCTTTATCCATCAGGCCCGTCTAAATACAATTTTTTTTTTCATCGGAAAAGAGGAACGGTATGCTAAGCTCGATTCCACCTGATGTGATTTGTTGCAAAATTAAAGCGTTAGCTCTTGCGTGCAGCATTCAATGGTGGTTTGTTCTTAATTTTTTGGTGCTGTATATGGTCTGCTTTCTGAGCAACAGTCGATCTACTAGCATTTACCGCAGTTTCTACCTTGATTTAACTAATAGAAAGCATTGAGTTTGAAGCAGCTCTCACTATCGCCCGCCTTTCCTGTAATGATGTGGCTTTCTTGACTCTTCGTTTGTGTTTTTGTCCATATCTCTCTGGGTCCTTGAGGTAGTTGTCTACAACATTTGAACTTCTTCTAATTTTGCTATCTACAAAATGGATGGTTTTGCAGAGATTGTGGTAAGCTCGAATTGGGCCTATTTCCTTCTTGGTTAGACTATTATCTCTACCCATACTTCTTGATTCTATCAAATTAATACTCGTGTAAAGCTCCAAAACAATCAGAGTATCATTTTATCTGATTTAATAGGTACATTTAGATAGTGTGTCCCTATTCATGTGACACAAAAAACATCATAAAACTTTTATTTATCAACTTAATCCAAATTTTTTGTTTGCAATGTAAACTTAATTTAGTACCCATCTAAGAAAGAAAAATGAAAACTCTTTCAAGACACCAATAAAGAATATTGAAGAATCAGATAGTCCACTGAAGATAGTATTTCCGAAATTGACAACTCTGTTTCTTCTTAGTAGCGTGATGGTTAGTGCGTTGGACTGTCATGCAAGGAGTCTTGGGTTCAATCCCTACCTGTGCCACATTAATAAAAAAAAAATGTTCACGGGTACTGCCTCTTGCGAAGAATTGACAAATCCTCCAAGAGTAATTCTTGTCATGAAAAGTGCTTTCTCAAATTAGCCGTTCGTATTCGGCAGATAAACTGTAGGTCCCTTCCATCTATGACAACATTTCTCGCACACAGGAATGGTTGAGAGTTGTTAGTTACTAGGCCCTGGTTCTCTACGGACTGTTGCGCCACCTAATTTATTTATTTATAATGTAAACTTAATACATACCTCATTCAATCCACTTTTGTGGTTTTTTTCCAAAAAACTTATGGGTTTGAAAAATAAAAAAAAAACGAAAAAACCTTGTCCCTATTCAAGTGATACGCAGTGTATGTGTTCAAAGTCAGAAATACCCGTTTTAAATATCATTTTTTTATATTTTTCATTATTTTCCGAAAATTAAATATCAACCTTAAGACTACGAATCGCTTCTCTACAGTTTTGCGTTTTTCTGTTAAGAACAGTTTAAGCAAAAATGCTTCAGCATTCTTGTTACAACTATTTTTAATTTTTTGAAAAACAGTTCGGATTTTGGAAATTTTTAAACGTAATTTTTAAGTAATCATGAATTTTATTGAAAAAAAAACTGCTTCATAAATTTCCATAGCCTCAAAAAGCCTAATATAAGATTTTTCGAATTATATAAAGGTTGTTTCTCAAAATACTGACGTGATAGTTAATATATGTAGGCAGATCGATTTTGAAGTCGGATTCCTTAGAGAAATTATAATTTGATTACCATTTACATTATTTTGCTAACCAGTGTAATAAATACAAAATTTTAAGAGCCTAGAAAATCGAGTTTCTTAAATTTCTAAAATTTAATTAATCTTAATTGAAAGTACATTTTGCTACTTTAATTTCCAAAAAAAATTTTTATAAAAAATTTTTATAAAATTTTTCGTATTTTTGTAAACAACTAATTTTGCAACTTGTGTAGTTTTGCATATTATATTGGCTTTGTGTGTTGTGTAGTTTGAGTAAGAAAAATATTTAAAAAATCAAAAAATTTAAAAAAATATAATTAAACTTAAAAAAATATTTTTTTTTTCAATTGAAAAATATTTAAATTTGTATATTTATCTTTTTTTTTGTGATTACGAATTCTATTTTTTTTTGTATATAAAAATTCTTTAAATTGCAAAACTAATTAGAAAAGAAATAATAATTAATTTTAATCTTAAATTTAAAACAAAAAAACGAATATTACAAAACGACATTCCAAACAAATAATTTCTGTCAGACAGAAAGTAAAACAATATTAAAAATAAAACAAATATCATAAGTTAAGAAATTAATATTTTATTTAGAAAATTAAAAAAAAAAACAAAAATTGTATAACTAAATTAATTATATAGTATTTAAGAAGTGTAAAACGATTAAAAATCATGGATCTGCAATCGAAAGAGAGAGTTAAAAAGAAAAAGGTAGGCGCAATATTCATTCGCTTATTTTTGTTTTAAACGATTTTAATTTTTATTATTATTTAATTTAGTATGAAAATATAATTTAATTTAATTTATTATTTTTTTTATTTAAAAACAAAAAAAAATATAAACAAAACAAAAATTATTACAAATAAATAAAATATATATAAATATTATACAAACTAAAAAGTGAACATCTAAAACATTTTATATTTTTTATTTTTCTTTTTTCGTTGTCCTCCCATCGTCGTTGTTGAATTCTTTATTCTTTAATTTTTCTTCTTTTCATTGCATTTTTCTTCGTTGTGAATTTATAATTTTATTCTCTTTTTATTTTAATTATTTTTGTGTGTGTTTTATTCGGTTTATGGGGATGTTAAATGTTCATTCAATTAAATTACATTTAAATATGATTTTCTCGCATTTCTTCACATCTTCGTTGTCGTCGTTGATAATTCAATTTTTTGTCTTTAAGTATCTCGCTTTTCATCTTTTTCTTTTCAAATGAATTACATCTTTTTTGAATTTATTTCCAATGAAAAAAAATAAAAGAAATTAATAAAGTACAAGCAAAATAATTATAGGAACTACGGCGGCGGCCGCCACGGAATTACTATATATACTTTTGTCTATTTGAAAGTAATGCTCATCTTAATTTTAATGTCACTTATAAAAGGCCATGAATAGTAAGTGTCTTCTTATAATGGTTTGGTTTAGGTCAGAGTCAGAGAGCTTATGTTTTGCTGTTTGGTTAACTTTTGTTGTTGTTGTTGTTGTTGTTTTTTCAAATTCTGATAGTATATATATATAAATAATCCAATATTCAGAATAATGATGCTTAATGATGTAATAAAATATTTAATTGCAGGACAAGAGTACATCATTAAAGGTTTAATTAAGTAATTTATGAAGTTAAGAGCTTTGTTCAGTTCATCATCCCTGATAAAATACCTACTTTTTGACTTTTGTTTATGTTTATTAAATTTTTGTTTTTTTTTTTTTATTTTGAGTCTGAAATGATTTTGAAAGGTTGTCGAAGAACTCCTGAAAAAGTTAATAAAAGAATAGAACTGTAGAATCAGCAGCAGATAATGGTGAAATAAGATGTTAAAAGCTAAGGGTGGAGCTGGGGTGTCCACAGTCGTGGTGTTTATTGCGGGCATAAAGTTGTAAAATAGTCAATATATACATATATTCTGGAAAATTGTGTTTTTTTGTTATGTTAAATTCAAGTAGAAAACTTGAATAAACTTAAATAATCAATAAAATTGAAAAAGTCATTTGGTTTGAATTAAGTTATTGCTTACTTTTTTATAGCTAGATTGGTAATTTTGTTTTATGCAAAAGAAAGTCTTAATGAATGTATCCTAGGGAAAAGTATAAAGAAAAACATTTCTAACCAACAAAATCAGCACTTTTTTAAGGTCTTCATGCTTCAAGTCAGTAACAGGAACACTAAGGGTGTTTACATACATTTTTGATTTTTTATTCTGACCGAAATAAACAAATAATTCTTAGTGTTGTGACTTCATTTTCGTTACTGGAGGTTCCTATTTGTGCCAGAAATCGAGTCTATGATTCGACGGCATGCTGAAGAATTTGGCGATCTAAAACAATGAAATGTCGAATTTTTCGGAAGAATCTTTAAAATGAAGTTAACTGAAATTGGGATAAAGATATTTTAAGAGACCGAAGAGAATATTCAATTTCATCGAAAAATCATTTTGAACGGATTTGTTGAAAAATCGAAAATCAAAACCCTATAACGAACTTACTTGAAGCATTTTTTTTGTTGATGAAAATTACCTTAAAAATCATTAAGTGGTATGTGGTTTCAACAAAACAATGTCAAAATCTTTACTGCAATGGTAACAAGCGACTTATTTACCTGCCGAGAACGTTTGATCAAAAATTATTATTTTTGTGGTCTAAAATTTGAATTAGATTGGCGAACGAGTGTGTCAGCCCGTTTCGTCAAAATTTTCTCATAATAAGAAATAGAATAGCCTCTTAATAGTTTAGATAATTCAGATAATCCACGACAATTCGAAACTTAGGTTAGGTTAAGCTGGCTGTTGACGGGAAAACCAAAATACTTAGAGCCCCCGCAGACTGCAGACTTTTTATCGGCCGATAGTTTGGTCTGCTTCTTAATCAGTATGGAGAGGAATGCATAAGCGCACACTACAGCGATTCAGTATCGGCCGATAAGAAAATTTGATGGGCTACCCGATTACATTCAAACTAATCTGTCGGCCAACTATCTGCCGACTGTTTAATCAGTATTGGCGCATACACGCCTGCGCATACATGACGATTGTTTAGTCGGTCGATAGTTCAGTTCGCTCTGTGATTTGGGGTCGTGTGCTTGTATTTTGAATATGGCGTATATGAGAATAATATGAGAATAGTCGGCCGACTGTTGGATAGTCTGCGCCCTGTTCACCAACCAAACTGTTTAGTTGGCTCGGTGTGCGCACTTTCAGCCCAACCTGACCAAACTATCGGCCGATAAAAAGTCTGCAGTCTGCGGGGGCCCTTAGAATACTATACTAGTTGGTCCGTTGTGATACCACGTTGATCTAGAAATCTACCTAACTTGTTGAACTAGTTAGAGCGAGCTATGAAACGTTTGGGACAATGAATATGAATAGATTTCAGAGTTTCTTAGATCACAAGTACCATTGAAGTAAAAGCCCCCAAGGTGAAGTTTTCGTCTTTGTGATAGGGCAGAATGAACATAGGAATTGAGACATTATCAACTCCTCTTCTTTATGCATGAAGCTACTGAAAAAAGCATTTGCAAGTCGAAAAGCATGCCTACCCATCAGGCAGTGCCCTGTAACAACACCTATAACGGAGCTAATGTGCAATCTACCAACTGAAATGAGTTTCTTAGAGCGTTAAGTATCAAGCAATGACAGAAATAATTTAGTTGACCGACAAGAGACAACTTGTGGTTTGCTTTGTCTATGGTATCATGCTTTAGCATATGTAAGTAAGTACAAGTACTTAAAGGTATATCGATTTTGGATTTATTGCCCATCAAGGGTAAAGTTGCTCTATTTTTTTCAAGTTCGTCAGCATCATTGCAATTTCCTGGAATGTCTCTATGACCCGACACCCAAATAATGTGAATTTTGAATTGCTCTACCGTCTCGACAAAAGATGATCGCAGTTTCGGGCAGTGATTGAGTTTATTGAGACAGAGTCCAATGATTTTATGGCAGCTTGACTATCTGAGAAAATGCATATATCGGTAATCGATATCACGTTTTCTCTGATCCAAGAAGGGGCTTCTTTGATAGTCAGAAGTTCTGCCTAGAACACAATACATTGATTGAGAAGACGAAATGAAACCATTAGATTTAGTCCGTTAAAGTAGACGCCTCCACAAACTCCGTTATTTATTGAAAACTTATTAAATGTAATTTTAAATGAGATATTTCATATACTAAAGAAATAATTTTTAGTAAATAAATCTTGGAAGCCTATTTTATGTCAACTTAAAAGCTTTATTTGAGTAGATAATACATTTTATAGATGGACTCACATTGGGCGCCATTTATTACATTTTTATGTAAAAAAAGGCATTCACATAACTCACACAATTATAAAAAACGAAAATGTTGCAAAACTAAATGCAGTTAAACGAGCTTGAAAAGATCTAGAAATAAAATTTAGTTCAATTGTTTTCAGACTATTCTTCAAGATTTTGCTGATTTAAATCAAGTGCGTTGCATAAAATGACCTTTCCTTTTTTTGAAATCGGGTGTCTTGCATCGTTATTAAAATTTGATGAACAGGTATATTTAAGGCTTGCTGCTTTACTTTATAATTACAATTTTGATGAGTTTTCAATTAACAGCACACCAGATTACCGATGGAAATAGTGTTGCTAAGCTAAATTTTATACGTTTCCACTGTATTTGCTATTTCAATCTATATTTCAAAAGTAAGGAGATTTGAAAATGAAACAAAGAATTCTACTTTTAAGTAAGACGGATTTTTTTCAACAAACTTTTTTTGCTTGTTACGCAAGGTTTTTTTGAACTTTTGTCGCAGTTTAAAAATTCAAGAGCTTTAAATGATTGCTCTATTAATCAGCAACGTGTTTTTTGGCGACGGAGTAAGGTTGTTTACTTTCTTCATCATTTTATCGTCATTTTTACAAACACTGTTCTGTCGGCTTAGCATTAGTTCTGTCCCCCTAAACCTCCCCTCTTTCAGGCAATTCAGACGTAATACTCGTAATTCCAAGAATTTCCATCAGTTACCGGACGAACTGTAATTATCTAGACATTCTTTTCTTAACCGCACATCAAGAATGTGGAATATTTTACCCAATAATTTTCGCTCACTCAGCAGAAGTCTGACGTGCTACACGTGGCATGATGGTTAGTGCGTTGGGTTGTCATGCCAGAGGTCTTGGGTTCGATCCCTGCCTATTCCATCTAAAGTTTTTTTCACGGGTATTGCCTCTTCTGTAGGGATATATGAAATCAGTAGTCTACGATGATAAGCCCAAAACGATTGACGACTTAAAGGACAACAATCGCTGCGTCATCTTAATTTACAATTATATACAAGAAATAATATTTTTTCAGAAGATAATTTTTGGAATAAATTAAATTTCATGCCAATTTAACAAAATCATCTTTGTTTGGCGCAGAGACATAGGGCCCAGGGACATAACGCCCAACTTTTTTTTTTTGGGGCTTATGTCTCACTTCGGTGGGACATACATACAACCGAAATCTAATTTGGGCCCTAAGTCCCACCCAAGTAAGACCGAAGCCCCAAATAAAAATGTTGGGGCTAATGTCCCACTTAATAAGAATCATCAAATGACAAAACTTGGAGCACTTCAATACCACAAGACTTTGTTTTGTTGAGTTTAAGTCCTGAGATCCCGCGAAGCGGGCCACCCACAGGTGTTTTTATTCAAAAAAGCTGTTGATATTAGCGCCTGCCTGGCGAATTTACATACCCTAAGCAGAGCATTGGAGTTGCGTGAGCGGGTGTGTCCCCGAAAAAGGGAGTTAAAATCCTGAGAACCCGCGAAGCGCGCCACCCACAGGTCCTTTTATTAAAAGAAGTTGTTGATATAGGCGCCTGTCTGGCGACTTTACATACCCTAAGCGGAGCAACGGAGTTGCGTGAGCTGGTGTGAACCCGAAAAAGGGAGTTAAAATCCTGAGAACACGCGAAGCGGGACACCTACAGGTGCTTTTATTGAAAGAAGTTGTTGATATTTTTGTATTATCACCAAATCAAAAAATTATTGTTCATTGTATTGAAATACAAAAACTTTTTATTCTTTTTTGGCTCTACATAAATTTGGGGACAATGTCCCATTTTTAACATACAAATTTGGGACTTATGTCATATTTGATTTAAACAATAAATTTCCCTGAAAATGTTAAAGAATGATAATTAATATCAAATTTTTTAAAGAAAACTTCTTAAACATTTCTTTATGTACCACAGAGTTAAAGGTTACTTTTGTGAATCTCTGTAAAAAACAAATTCAGACAAACGAACGTCCTGTCTACAATGTGATGCCTTTATAATAAAAAGTTCGTCATTATAGAGCGAAAAACTTAATTGTTCCTTTGGTCATCTTTTTCTTAAGCCTTTACAAATTTTGTTGCTAATATCAACATAAAAGTTAAAATTTCTTCTTCAGACCAAAAAAAGCAAACCATAAAATTTTGCAAAAACATCACTCACCCGCCCCTACATTAGCTACATCCAGCTTTACAAGACAAAAACAACGTAGCACGTTTCTTGTTTTTCTAACATCATTTCAAAAGCTCATTGTATACCTAACCTGCCTGCCTAACCACCGACATTCAACACTTTGTGCCACCTACGAAGTGACCTTTGTTTTTGTTGCTCTGATGAATTCGTATCGTAGAGACCCTCGTTAAATTGCCATTAAATTTGTGGTAAGTGTTTAGGTAGTTTTAATGTCCAGATCCACTAAGAACATCAAAGACCGACTGACAAAAAAAAAAAGCTTATCACATTGTCTCGGTTGAACTTCTATAAGTATCTATATCTATCTAAAACTTGACACTAAACTGTCTTCGATTCATGCGATTCTGTGAGTATGAACCTCAAGAGCAAGGTTTTCGGATTATGTACTTGTTATCCTACGCTATTCTCTGTCAGCTATAAGCGCGTAGTAACTTTATGTGGGTTCCGCCTAAAATTCCATCTCAACTCAAGCCACAACTATAACACTTGGTGTGTAGGCTTCTTCTTTGAAACACCAGCTATGCGAGTATTGCATCATCGATATTACGGGTATTTCATAAATTTTTAATTTTAATTTTTAAACGCAACAAGTGGACATCTTCCGGTGCGAGCTTCCATCATCAATTCCGGTCCAATTTTGTGAATGAAATATTTATCACCGAGATGGTGGAATTAATGACACTGATTTGTGTGGTGCTGATGCTGGTGGTCTTGGATTAGGTAAACCACCTTTCGAAAGAGTGACAACTTCATGACGTCAATCTGGCATATACGCGTAGAAGCATATTAAATTATAACTTGGGGCAAAGTCATGTGTCCGAAGTCGTACGGTAGTTTTTTTTATTTTATTTTTTTTTTCAAATTAAGAAAGAAAAATATTGTAAACTTCTGAATGGAGCTATGGAGGCCTATGGAGGTGATATAGCTTAGATCTTTGAATGAACCGTATTCGTATGTGGGCATGCAACCGGCAGTGAAGCTGTCATGCGCAGAAACCATAATTTCGTAGCTTTGTTGCTGCGCAAAACTAACGCGAATTGGTATAAGCAGCCAGATCCAAAGCAAGACCGGCGGGCGGTGGCTGTAAGCAGCTTCGGCGCGGCCGGCGTCGCAATAGCGATTTATAGTAAGTTGCGGGGGTATTGCTGCAAGGGCGTTTGAATGCTTCAATACGCAGGCGCGCACCAGCATTGTAACGTGGGTGTAAATTTTTCATTGCGAACATCGAGCGCACGCACTCCAGGGTGCTTGTTGTAATGTTTGCATTTGAATATTGTATGGCATAGGTAGATAGTTTTCCGCGCGTCGCATTTTGACGAAACGGACGTACGCTACGACAAACTTTGGTGCGGTGGTACGCGCGCCGCGTGTCGCACCGCGGCCGCCACCGGTGATGTTTTAGAGTGGGCTAATGAAGCTAATGAATGAGTTGAGTCGATATGAATGAAAATGAATATTGGAAGCAACTCGTGCCAAGTCTTGGTTCTCCGATCTGCCTCAAGGTTAATGTTAATGGACGGGCGAACAAACTTACAAAGCCAATAAAGTAACTTTTTTGTTTGTAGGCAGGTAAGGTATTGTGCGAGCGTGCTACTCTCTTGTCTGAGATGTGTTTTGTTGCGCTAAAGTTGTTGCTGATTATTATTGTTGAAATAATGTTTGTTGATTGTATCTACATACATACATTTAATGTATAGTACATATATACTATGTATATTTGCAAGTGGGTTCTTTTATGCAAATTATTTTATTCGTCGTGAATTAAGGCGGGGGAGTTTTGGTTTGGCTTGTGAATAAGAAGTTATATGTTAAGAGTTGGCTAAATTAATGACTTTCTCTTATTTTATATATTAAACTACTAGTTACAGCTATGTAGATGGCAAGTTGTATTAAAAGAAGTTGGGATAAAAGGTTATTTATGGTTTTGTTAAAAAATTGGTGGTATTTCTTAGAAAACTGCATATTTTGGCTCATCTTAAAAACTACTCATCAAATGTTTTTTAAAGCACTTACCTTTAAATTGTGAGTTTGAAAATGTTAAAATGATTTATTGATAAAATAAAACACAATTGTTAGTAAAGTTTGTTTTTATTTAATAAATTACAAAATTAAATTTTAGTTTTTAGTCAGTCTTTTGGTTGTTTCTCTCATTTTGAGAATAAAAGATTATCCAGGCAGATTCTTATTTTTCTGAAAGAAATAAAAACAAAATGTTTGTTTAAAATATTACATTTCATGTTTTAAGAAAAATAATATGAAATAAGCTTAATATCGAATGTAGCTGCATTTATTTTCTTTACTACACATCAAATTTAAATTCTTATCAAAGCTATAATATTTAATCAAAAGCTTTTCTGATATAAAATTAGAGGACTTTTTTTGAGAATTTTCTCCACCATGAACATGGTCGTTAGAAAATCTTGTATTTAAAAGTTTTTGTTGCACTGAAAGTTGCAAGCTTATTTTATTTATATGCAATACGGTGAGATATATGTTTTTACCGAAAACAACATTGTAAAAGTTCTACCTGTAAAAAAGAAATTGAAAAATTTGTTAAAACAATTTTTTTTTACCTGGACATTTGTTTAGCACACTTTAAGTTTTAGATGGATAACTTTTAATGTATGCAACTTACCATTATGGAGGATTCAGTATTTGGTAGGGAATCCTGCACTTATTCTTCTAGGCAAACTTTCAACCAAAGCCGTGTGGCTTTGTCTTGTCTTGGAATGCCATACCAGGCATTTTGAATGAACTGCCATAATTCTTACAATTTTTTCGGCTTTCTATTTTCAATTTGATGTTACACATCATTCCACAAATTTTCGATCGGGTTAAGATCGGGTGATTGCGCTGGCCACATTAGAACGTTAATTTTATTGACCTCTAAGCAATTCTTCACAAGTTGTGATGTGTGCTTAGGGTCATTATCATGCATAAATTTCCATATAAGTGGTAAACTTTCTTCTAAAAATGGAATCATATGGTGTACAAGGATACTTTTGTACACATGTTGGTCTATTTTTGTGTCAATTTTCACTATAGGGCCAACACCGTTCCAATGCAGCCAAGACCATAACATTCCCACCACCATGTTTGACAATTTTAACAGTATGTATATAGAGGATTGTGTTGCATATTCTGTGGACGCCATACATACTCGCTCCAAAGCACGTTTTTCAAAAACTGAGTGGTTTATTCAAATTTGTTCTCATTTTCCACAAGAAGCCAGCTTTTTGCCGAGATTTTCCCATCTGGGTCGTCACGGCTTATTATGGCGATTTGTAGGTCAATCGGGGTGGTGTCGAAGCTGCTGGTTTTCTGTTTTTTAGCACCGTCTTGCTTGACTGTCTCCTCCGATCTTTGTCTCTTGGACGTTCCTGGTTTCATTCCAGAAGAGGTGCTTGCCGGTGCTTGGTCTTTCCTAGCGTTGGCCAGCTGTTTCTTGCTGGAAGTCGCCTGAACTTTACCTTTGTCGTTCCGAGCGGTCGAGTTATTGCCAGCCTGTTCACGGTTTGCCTTTTTAGGGACAGACCTAGATTTGGCAGCATCTACTCCTTTGCTCTTCGACTCTTCGGCATTCACTTGCCCTGTTGTTCCCCTGGGTGCAGTGGCAGTCTCTGCCAGCTGCCGCTCAAAGTTCCTAACTAGCTTTCTGTGCTTTTTTAAGAGAGCATTATCTCTCGAACTGAGCGTCGCAGGGTCTTTCAACTCGGTCATTTTCACGAATCTTTTGGAGGGTCTGTAGTTGCTGCGTTGCCTCGAAGCTTTGAGGGGTGCAGCAGACTTCAACATAGTCTCTTCTTGATTCGGTTCCATCAGTAGCTCGTTCTCGGTTTGACTACCTATGGAAGGATGTCTGTCCGAGGTCTCCGTACCTTTGATAGTTAAACCATCTATGGCGGGAAGGATATCTCTGCTTTTGGTGGTTTTCTTAGTTGTCTTCCTCCGCAGCTGGATTGCTGAAGAGTTAGACGTAAGCCCCCCTCGCCACAACAAGGCGAAAACCGTGAGGGTCAATGACTACATGAAATTAAAAGTTGCTTAGAACAAAACTTATACAAGTTAAATAACGATATTTCTTATCTTCTTCAAGTGTGCTAAATTTTTGTCCACAACTGTATGTACCTATTGGGTTTTCTAATAGGGATTTGACAACTTTGAATTTTGTTTTTCCCTAATCATCGAACTGTCATTGTCAATTTGTTCTGGAAACTCAACATTTTCACTATGGTTCAGTACAAGAACGCGAAACATCTGCAAAAATGTTCTACTAAAAATCGGTGCCGCATTTTTAAAAGCGTAAACTACATTTGTTTTTGATATTGTGCTTGCACTAAAGGGGTTATGAATACCCTTATAATGATTAGGCACAATGCGAATAAATAGGAAAGGAGAATAGGATTAGAAAGGAGAAACCGATGCACATTGGTTTTGAATGTCTGCACATTACAATGAATGGGAAATATTGAGTCTGGTAAAGAACTTCACATTCGTGTAGTGCGGCTAAAGAAAGAATCCCTGTACTTAACAATACGTTTGAAATTAAGCTCAAGGGTAAACTGATGGCTATTCCTAACAGTAAGAGTATTACGGTTTAATTATTTAAGATGACGAATGCAACTGGCTATTTCACTAGAGCATTGTTTATAAAAATAACCATAAAACAATGATAGGCATGAAACCTTGCGGCGGCGGGCGGTGTTCAAGTGAAGCAAATATCTCGGAGAACGATCGCCCATAATTTTTAGAGCTCTCTTTTGAATTCTATCCAAAAGACTCAAGTATGTTATTGGGGCAGAAGCCCAAATATGACAATTATTCTCGAGTTTTAGACGAATAAAAGCTTTGTAAATTCTAGCCAGATCAGAAGGGGTAAGAAACTTCTTGAATCGCGGGAGAAAACCTTAGCAGGATTTTGCAATGTCGAATATGTGATCAATCCCCAACAAGTGGTTTTTGATGCACATACCTAGAACTGAAAGCGGTTCAGTCTCCTCGGTGCAAGTACCACTCATGAATAGTGACATTGGGGAAGGGTTACGCTTTTGAGTTTTCTAAGCATTAAATTCTACACGATTTTGTATTCCCCACATGCTGTTAAGATCAGAATTTAATGAGCTAATCATATGCTGCCTTTGGTAGTTCACATCCGAAGAAAAAGGATGAGAATCTACAAACGAATATGAAAAACTGAGGGTACTGCCATCAGCAAAACAAATATGTAAGTGGGTTAGAAGTTTCAGACAAAAGATCATTTATAAAAAATAATTAAGAGCGTTCGTCGGAGATAAAACGGAGCCCTAGGGCATACCAGGGTCCCTACTCTGTAATACGTCTAGAAAGCCAATCCGATTCGAATCTGATTTTCAATTCGTTTATGAATTCGTACTCTGTAAAGTGTTTGAATTAAACAAAACAATCATCTACTACTTTTGCTGTTTATAGCATAGATTTTCCGAGTCTCGAAGTATTTGTCATGAGATGTGTCAAAGCAAAAATACAACAAAAAAAAATCAAAACAAACCACAAACAAGACGAGGGATGAGCACACATGAATTCCACCATAATTTCAAATTGCTTTTGTTTGGTATTCACATTTTTCGCTGATGATTCGTTGTCATGAAATTTATTTGCTTAAATTTTGAATAAAATTATTATTTCCTTACTTACATTTTATCTATTTCACACAACTTAACACAATTTTCCTTTTGTGCACTTTAAAAACGACCTTCGAATTGCAATCCGTTACAAAATGTCCGTTTTCGAACGCTAATGACATTCGGTAACGCATTGCCAGGTACGAAAAATCCGAATGCGAATTTGTCATTCCGTAAGTACTAGATTTCTTATCCTCATTAGAAATAGAGAGTACAAACTATTCGTTTTCCAAAATATTTGCTTTCAAAACGCATTACAGAGTAGGGCCCCTAGGTTTATTTGTGAATATCAGATTTGAATCCGTCCAATACTACTTGAATTGTACCAGTGTTGGGACCTCGCAGAAGCAAAATAGTGGTAGAAATGATGTCAAAAAGGTGGTAGAAAAGTGGTAGAAATTAAAATCCATTTTATGTAGTAAAACAAAATTAAATGAACAATAATTCAGTTCTTTCAGTTTCAAATATCACAATTCACAATAATTGAATTAGTTAGAAAAACTTAAAATTATTTTTTGCTATATAGATATAGACCACCGGAAAATTTAAATTTTGAAGCATATTTCAGTAATGCTTCCGGGGAATAAAATTCTGAAAATTTACTGGAATTTCCCTTGCAGCCAAAATGTTGTGAACGGTTGTAGTTTTTAATTTATTTCTTTTTTCATTTTTTATATTTTTTAAATCTGAAAATTTGCGTTCAGCAGCAGCGCTGCTATGCGGTAAGCAACACAGCTCCAACATATAAGAAGATATGTTTTCAAAAATTAAATTGTCCGTCTTTTAAGTTTTTTATCAAAAGCCATTGCGAAACAATGTCATCAGTTTTAAAAATTTGGAGTAATTGATTTTCTCCAATTAATTTTCTCCACTCATTATTAATTAACTCTAGTTCTGAGTTATTTATAGTTGGTGAAAAATGTTTCGTGAGACCTAAAACTGATGGCATTGTTCCATAAATGACGTTTTTCGGGTTTAAATATTTGAAAAATTTTAGTTCATCGTTTGAAAGTACCTTTCAAAGTAAAGGACAAAATACATTTGAGAATATGGTAAATAGTTTTCACTGTTTTTTATATTTGTGTTTACATTAATACTTTCTGGTTTTAAAAAAATTTTTCATTAAATTTAAATTTAATGTAGTCATACTTTCGAATATCAAGTGTATTTTTGTGTTCTCAGATTGAAATGTTTTATTTAACTCGTTTATAATTTTAAGATTTATTGACAAAAAATTTAAATATACTTAATTGTCTTTGTTTTTTAAAAAAATAAAAAATTTGTGAAGCCTTAGAAGAAGGTTCTTCAAATGCGAGTAAAATAAAGTAATGAAACAAGGGATCCCACTGCTCTATAATTCGGTTTATGACCATTTCCATTAAAAGCCAACGAGTTTGGCTAACCTTTAAAATTTGGTGTTCATTAACCCCAAGTGCTTTTTGGAAGGTAAGGAAATCCTTTTGTTTTAATGAAACTTCTTCGTTGATAATATTCATCTATCTGTGGCAAAAGTAAACAATCTATTTTATACAGAGATTAGCCAACTATGTTAGATCTGTACAAGGAAGATCACACAACAGCAACACAGAGAAAAAAGAAAGATAACTCAGGTGAAAAAGTGCATGGGAGAAATCCATCATAGCGATTTTATATGCTGTTGTGTTTGTGGAGTGGACGCGTGGAGTTGTAGTCGTATGCGTATGGTATATGGTAGAAGGTAGAGTTTAATGATAGGTGAACGGTGAGTTGCAAAAAGTGGTAGAATTTGCTTTTTAGGTGGTAGATTTTCATGAACACCAAAAAGTGGTAGAAATACCACTTAAGTGGTAGAAGTCCCAACACTGAATTGTACGGTCCGAAAGGTAATTTTTAACCCAAAAAAGAAGAGATTCATAAAATACCAAAAGCACGCATTGTCGATAAGAGAGAGCTTGATGCTAAACTCTAAAAAACTCCAAAACGATGTAAAGATTTGTTGCACTGTTTGGTGAGATAAACCATGAGATCACTAGTTGATCTATTGCTACGACAAACCATACTGCCGGTCATTAAGGAGTTTTTGTTCTTTAAGTTACATACTCGTATATCTATCCAAATCAATCCATGGACTATGAAGTGAAATATGCGACCTTATATGTACCCATACAACAAGTGAGAAGATAGACCATAGATTAGTTTTTTCATAGTGAGTAAAGTTTCGAACAAAACTTTCAGAAGTTCTATACAAAGCTTTATTTTACTTTAAGACCAATAAGCACCTGTATCTCCTCTTACATCCTTTCATATTTTCCTAAAGCTCGCACTCTGTTTAAACTTTAAACATATTAAAGTTATTAATAATCTTTTGAGTGTCTGTAAATTATAAGACAGCCTCAATAAGACCTCGTAGTTTATCAAGCTTCTTATGTAGGTTCGTACTGGAAGTGAATTGAGTAAGAGCATTTTCCACCAGTGAGCATCGTCTTAGATGGATTTCTGTTTTTGCTATTCTGACCCATCCAGGTTAAGATTTAAAGACTTTTTCAGACAGGTGATATAACTTTTTGATAAGATCAAAAGCAGGTTAAGTCCAGCTCATTCGGTTTGTCTTCTCGCCCAAACCAATTCGATAAGCACTGTACCGAAAATCACCTGAAAAATCTTCCACCAAATAAGAAAAGCTATTTTGTAACTATTTAAGAAAACCTCCAGGTTTCTTTGAGTATAAGATACTCATGTAGTAGGGTTTAGGTTATCAATGTGATTGGTTCGATGGTTTCCTAAAAGAAGTGAAGAAATGAACACTGCTTTGAATTTCATTAGGAAAATTTCAAAGATATTTCAGCAACATCAAATGCTTTTGAAATTGTCTTTCAACCTTTAAATGGTTACTTCCAAATGTTAATCCAACGCCATTCTAAAAAAGTAGACAAGTTTTTAAAAAATAATAATAAACGACAAGACTCTTTATAATTCGTCCAAATTTGAATTTTCGTCGTATATTAATAAGAATTTCATTTTGGAACTTAGTCAGGGTTAGGTTAGGTAGGTAAGTAACCCAATTTCTTTCTCTTCCTTCGTTTTAATCTTGAAGTTTAAAAGTCAAATTGAAGATTGTTTTCTTCACTTGCTCAGTGAAAGCTGATCTGTTTGAAGCTTTTAAAATTTCTTCTGGAAAATCTTTGACATATTTGTATGAATTATTGAAATTTCCATTAGTTTTGTAACAAAATGTCGTTCGAAGTGGCTGCCTCGGCTGACCTTGCTGTGGTAAATTCTGCCACTACAATATGACAAGACCTTGTTAATGGTTTCGGAATGTAGCTCACGGTTTGCTTGAATAGTATTGGCTTTAAGTGATTAAATCGTTTTGGCATTGTTAGAATAACAGCGGTCTTTCACGGTCTTACACAAAACAAAAAGTCCGAAAGGGTTAAATTGGAACTCCGAGGCGGCGAATGAACATCGCGAAGACGACTGGATAGTATGATTTGGGAATGTCGACTTTATAACAAGGCCGAGTATATGTAAAAAAAAGTACGTTAATATTGCTCTAACTTACCTACCTTCGACTGAAATGTTGTTCCCAGTCTCATTTTTGAAGACCACACAAAATTTTTACTCTTTGTAAATGTGTAAGCTTCTTCATGTAATTAGTAATTGAAGGTCTTCAACTACATTTTAGAGTAATTGGAAAAGTGTATGGAGATTCCAATTACAAATAATTGCAATTCACAAATTCAGCTCAAACTGAATGTGGATCTTCTTCCAATTGTATTTTTCGAAGGAAATACCTTTTCGAGTAATTGAAAAAGGAGAATAATTCTGTATAAAATCTGGTCTCTCAAATTTCAAAATATGAACAATGAATATTGAAACTTATACAGACAATTTTGACTTCCTTTAGCGACGAGCTTTAAGTAAGATCTTAATGCTATATTTTTATTGTTTAACTTGTATTTCTTTATTATTCTATATGGGATTAAACTCTTTTTTTTCTAAATCTAATTGGAAACTATGAATTGTCTTGGAAAACAATACACAAAAGAATCCCTAAAACTATTTCAAACACAAAACAAGGCAGACACAAATTTTTAGAAAATATAAAAGAACTTCTTTCAATTTCCACCGTCATCGCCAGCCCATCGTCAATTCTCGTCGTCACTTCTCTTCACTTGTTAGTTGGCTTGGCTCTAAAATAGAATGGAACTTTTATATCATTTTTATTTCATCATCGTTTTGGGCAATTCAATGAATAATAAAAGAAAGCATTCAAGCTTAAATCCTTGATTCTGAAATGGTAGGTACTTCAAAAACAGAATCAAACAAAACACTTTCGCCAATTTACATTTGGCCTAAGGAAAGGAGAGGCTTGCTTTTTTTTTTTGAATTCATCTTTTCATTATCGTTAAGTGGATGGACGTACACTCGCTCTCTGACTTTACTCCTTGTCTGTATGGGGTATATGTAGTATATGGAAAGGAATAAGAAGAATCAAAGCATCCATGAATAACCTAACCAACCTAACCAACCAATTAACCAACCACCCTGGCATAGACAGAGAGCCTTTCGAGAATAAAATCAAAACGGAAATAGTGAATTGGTCGAGGGGTGGGGGGGGGGGGGGTTTGAGGGTTGAAGGGCCTCGGACCATCAAAGAAAACTATAAACCTACCCTACCACCTTCCGCTGCCAGACCAACCAGCCCAGCCCAGACAGAGCCCAACCAGTCCAACGAACATTCAAAAACTATTTACGGAAGCACACTATGGCAAAGGTTTCGTCCCTTATGACCATAACGCTTTGGTGCGGTTACCAAGGTGGTGATCAGTGACTGAACCGTTTATGATTCACTCCCTGGGTTGTAATTTTCTGATATCTATAAACGTTAAGGAGACTATGAAGACGGCAAATGTGGCGGGCGTGATGTGGTTTTCTTCACAATGCAACGAAACCGAAACGACGAAGCGCGACGCCAAGTCTGTAATTATTTATGATGCATCTCCAGGCGGCTGCATCATCGCATCGAGTACCTACTTCTTGAAGAGATTATACTACATAAAATAGTGGATATAGGTACATGTGGGAGTTGGAGAGTAGGTTAGAGGTATAGCTACATAAAGATGTACCTTTTTCTCTGGCTTTGGCTTTTGGTCTGGGTCTGGGTCTGAGTCTGAGTTTGAGTTTGAGTCTATCCAAGCCCATTTTGCTGAGGCTGACAGAAACTAGAAACAAATTTACGAGGACTTGAAATCTGACATTGATTGCATTTTAATTGCAGATAATTCGCCCCGAGACGTCCACGCGCTAGAGTCCTTAAATCAATTTCTGTTTGCAAACGGATCTGGGATTATTATAAAGTTGTTAGGATCTGATGAATGTTTTCAATTAAGAATTCTACAAGTTTTTGTTGTTGTTGTTGTTAATAACGACAGACGACTACGATTACGAATACGACGACGGTTGCTTTGCATTAACGAGGGTTGGAATTGAAAGACGTACGTACACATAAGCCCAAAAACTGTGATGGAACAGATGAAATTCCAGAAGCGCCATTCTCGAGAAAAGCATCCTTCGTCTCTGAAAGACTTTTTCATATAACCTTTTTTGTTGTTGTTGTTTCGTAATGTGGATATGGATGTGGTCTTATGTTACGCAGCTCTGCGTAGAGAAGTCGGTACATATACGCATCCAGAGAGTCCAGTTCTTCTTCTTCTTCGCGCGGCACGAGACAAAAACCTCAAGGAATTCCTGCCGCATTGCCAGAGAGGCAATTAAAGAACCACATCTTTGAGAGCGAGAGATTTAAAAAAAAAAAGAAACTAAAAAAATAAAAATGGTTCCATTGAGGCTCTGAGGCTGACCATAGAAGAAATCTCGGAAATGCTAGATCGATGTTAAGCTTTTGTTGGCGGTACGTGCGGGTAAGTCTCTTTGGGGAACAATATTCCGCTGCGACGAAGAATATGGGCATTCGGAATACCTTCCACCACAAAAATAGTTTCTATATAGAGGACATTTCGCTTCGCATTGTGTTCTCTCTTATTACCTACGAGTATATGTGCTGTGCGGCTTTACAAACTAAGTTAAGGGTTGCTGCTGTTAAGGCTTTGACTGCTACCTCTGGCTCTTGGCACTGGCTACTAGATGATGTGGTGTGGTGACCCGAACTTAAGAATAAAGCCGCATTCAAATTGGAATTAGTAAAATGGAGAGACAAACAAAAAAAGCAACTCGGAACCACAAAATGCTTTTAATGCTCCTGTGCCGGAGGAAATACCTCAGAAGTTTACATGTACCATTCGACGCATTGTCGTCGTAACATTGTTGTTATTGTTGTTGGAGTGAACGAACCAAGACAACGACGGAGACAACAACGACGACGACGTATAGGAACGACAACTCAACGTTGCCATTTTGTTGTCGGCAAGCGCCAAATTTAAAAGGACTCCTTCGCTACTGCTGTGGTCAGAAAATGTTGTGACCATTAGTACCGAAAATTTGTTTGGCATTTTAGAGTTTTTGGCACGCGTATAAATAATAGTTACCTACCTACCAACCTACGTAAGTCTACTTATTGAACATAAACAATGTAAATGGACGACTTCTTGGTGATTTAGTTGTGTACCTTTACTTACTGTTACTAATGGAAGTGTAAGTTCTGGTGGGCACTTTGGATACCCCAACTAAGATTCAATGAAAGGGGTTTAAGAAAATGTGGGATTTTCTAAAACAACAAATCTGCAAATTCACAATAATTGTATTTATCGAATACCTGTCAAATTCATAAGAAGTTCTTTATGTGTTAACGGTTACTTGTCATTTTGACGTTTCACTTAATTATTGATTAATAATAATTATTTTTTGACAAGTCGAGTTCTTTTTCAATCTAATATTGTAACCAGGTGGATTTCAACCCTAGTATGTTCGCAAATCTGTCACTTTCGACTATATGGCAGATTCGTTAACAACCTATCAAATGCCAAACCAAATGTCAAAAAAAAAAAGATATAGAAACTGAAATTAGTGTTTTCAATTGATTAATAGCTTCCTAAGAATCTTCACAAAATGACAATTATTGGATCGATCGAAAATTGAAACAAAATTTTTATATTTTGTTTCGTTTGTTTTGTTTGTTCTTTTACATTAACTAAAATATGTTCTATATCAAGTTCGTACAAAACATTTGCCATATTTGCATTTGATAAATTAAATAAAGAAAAATGTCAAAAGTGAAATTCATTAGCAGTTCAAGTTTTTGTTGAGTTGAAATGTTCTTCAAGTTTTGACATATGTGACACTTCTAACCCATTTAATAATTGACTATTGTTCAATTTCACGAATGTAAAGTAAACTTCAAGAAACTCAGCAGAATTGATATGTATTCATTGCAAATGACTGACATATGAGACGTCACTTTAATAATATGAATCAAGCTTGTTGCAGTTTCTTGTATAGTCTAAATCCAAATTGAGAGCACTTAAAAAATTGCAAACTTCATTTCTGAAAACAATTTTTTAAATTTTCGTAATCCCATTAAATCTCATGCTTTGTGTAGCTCGACGAAAAATAACAGTACGATTTTTTTTACTATTTTCTCTTTTAACCAAAACGTTGGTTCAATTTTCGTTCACTTTTTCCCTTACCTAGGCGTGATTTACACACAATGATTTCGTCGGAAATAGCTAAAATCCTTACCTAGAACCATTTAAAATATAAACTTATAAAAACACGCTGGAAGGAGATGGAGCTGTCTCAAAGACTGGTAAGAACTGTGTTTGTGCCTTCGAGGTCTTCCCAGATGTCTTCAAAATTGTACAGATCTTAAACGTATACACTACAGATGAAAACTTCGCGTGAAAAACAGTGTCCTAGGCCTCAGGCTGAGCCCCATTGTACACATTTCAATTCTCAAGAAGTTTTATGACTTCACATTGCTTTTATTTGACTATTCAAAGAAAAACATATTCTATATCATTGATGGAATTTGACAGTTCTAATCACATTGTACAAATGTTCATTCCGACAAAAACAAACAACCCTCTTATAACTCTTTGTTTAAACAGCAATTTAATTAGAATTGAAAATGTATTTTCTATTGAATCGTCAAAGTGTTTCTTTATATTCATATTAGTATAAATTCAAAGAATGTCACAAAAAGCAACGTCATAAAAGCAAAATAACAATCTGTCACTTTGAAATTGAACTCAACTCTTTGTTACTGAGAATGCAGATGAAATTGTCAAAAAGATTTCAAAATGGATTATTGATTGTACTGATGCAAAAGTCCACAATAAATAGTTCTCGTTAACAACTTTGTTCACACTGACGACGCACGACGACGTTGAAGGGTTTTTAAATTTGTTGGTTCAGTTGCAGATCAAAAACAAAAACTGAATTAAAATTGCAGTCAAGTGAATTTGTATTTGACAGGAAATACGTCAAAATATAGCAAAAGGAGTGCAGTTTGCAAGTAAATTTTGTTGTTATTCTTTTGATGCACAGGGGCTTGATTATGAGGTTCGCGGCGGATCGTTTTCAATTCGGCCTTTCAAATTCGACTCGCGTCGTATTTCCTTATTAATGAATTCGCGGCGAAGCGAAAATATATTACAGTGATTTGACACTTTTGGTTTTTCTTTTTCTTCCTATATTCCAGTGATTTGACAGCTTTTCACAAATTTTGTTTTGTTTTGATTGAATTTAAGAAGTTTGCGGTGATTTTTTCAAAATTTTACATTTTATTGTGGATTGTGGATAAATTATAAGAAAATTAAAATAAAGCTAACTCACATTTTTATATAATTACAATCCACGAAATCGAATTGAAAAATGGCAAACTCTCTAGCAAAACGATTCGCCGCGAATCCCATAATCAGACCCCAGTTAAAATATCAAGAAAAGTCAAATCAATTGTTTTACTTTAGATTTTGGACTCTAAATTACTTAGCTCATGCATAAATATGAAACTTGAGTTCCAGTTGTGTCTTTGCGAATTGCGAATGTTGCTTCAAGACGAGTTGAGTTCTTAAAATGAAGTTTTAGGAATGACGTTGATTAAAGACCAATAAATGTATATACATTTTGACATCTTAATTGAAAAACTAAAAACTGTTGTCGCTTTTGTAAATATTTTTGAAGAATTTTTCATTTTTGTATTCGTTGAATTGATATTTTACAGGAGAATCAAGTTAACTGAAAGTAATGTTCTACAAGATAAAACACATCACGTTTATAACTCTTATGTAACCTGTCTTTATCGCAACAAGGAATTAATTTTATCCAACACGTTTTCTTTTTAAACAAAATGGATTACTCTTTGCTTAACAAATTACTGAACCACTGTTGGTGGGTGTTGTTGTTGTTGTGAACATAAATGCACTCTGATGGCTTCCCAGTTTCTATATATGTATGTTTTTATAAAGGACATTAATTTTAAAATATTGTTCCTAAAAGTACACACCATTATAATAGAAACACACTCCTTTATCCTGAAAAAAAGGAGGGTGTAATGGACGTAGAATAATTGCCAACAATGAATACCAATGGTCCAAATTATTTTTTCTCCTTTTCTTTTTGTTGAAGGAAAAACTTTCCCATCCTTTTTTAATACCACAACCATCGTCGTCATCGTCGTATATAAAAGATTAAAATTAAGTATACAGCAATTTAAGAGGGAAAATTGTGGACCTCAAAAAAGAATAAGTTCTATGCTCTTGGATCATAAATCTTTTTTTTTACTTTAGAATTCTCGTTTCATTTTTTATTCCATTTGCAAAACAATATAATAAAACAAAAATGAGAATAAATATAAGAAATGCAAGAACCGTTTCAAACTATTAGCAAGCAAAAGCTATAAATAACGGGCGGTAGTGGCAGCGGTGGACGCTCTTTCTTTTGTTGATTTTGCGCTTGAATTTTACTGTATTTAACAAGGGAATTAGGTTAGGTTAGGTTAGGTAATAGGTAAAAGGGGAAATGTACGGTTGTAATAGTTCTGCGAACACTTTGTTGCTAAGTGTTTTAGAGGTGTAATATTGCTAACCAAAATTAATGGTTGTTAAATTCGGTTTAGAATTGTTGAAATAAAATTTAAATAAAAGAGAGACTGGGTGCGAACCACACTGATAACTTCCCATTAGTGGCCTTCT
Organism: Eupeodes latifasciatus; assembly: GCA_920104205.1. NCBI lineage: Eukaryota > Metazoa > Arthropoda > Insecta > Diptera > Syrphidae > Eupeodes > Eupeodes latifasciatus. The sequence continues at coordinate 78,691,196 of OV049924.1, forward strand.
GTCGATATTTTGAAAAGTTTAACAAATATTAATAAAAACATTGGCGCAAAATTTTAAACAACCTATTATTAAGGCCTTAGCACAATACTAGTTAAGAATTTACTATATATGTACATAGTAATCTACTAACTTTTCACTAATTTTAAACACTTTTTATTGTTTTGCTAACTAGTATCATGCTAAAATCATTTTATTAAAACAAAAAACATGAACACATCTAAATAATGACAGATTGTGGAGCAAACAAAACAAACATACCTTAATATCATCCTAAAAATGATTTAACATCGTCTAAAATTTTGCGCCAATGTGTTAAAGCATAGAAAACTTTTGTTAACTTCCCATAGGAAGTTATTGTAATGGGCCCGATTTGTCAAATTGAAAATTTTGACATTTCTCGACGTTTCAAGGTCCCTAGAGTCGAAATAAAAGATTTTTAGAAAGATGTCTGTGCGTGCGTGTGTATGTACGTTCGTACGTCCGTATGTCCGTACGTCGTGACGTTTTTTTCACCGTCCATAGCTCAAGAACCAGAAGAGATATCGACTTCAAATACATTTTGCTATAATAATAATTTTGATAATAATGCAGAAAGATACGGACTCTCAAAGGGCTCTCAAGAAAATTGCGTGGGTGGTTTTTTTACCATAGCAGTTTAAAAAAAAGGTGAACATTTTGGTTAACCCTAAATAACTCATGAACCAATGATGCTAGAGACTTGAATTAAATTTTATAATATATATTGTAACGTGAAACAAAACAAATATATTTCTCGAAAAAAAATCCAATTAACGGTTTTTTTTTATAAATCAAAAAAACTGAAAAAAAAATTTGTCACCTCGAAAATTTTACTACACAAATATGATTTCATCTCCAAAACAATTTTGTGCAACGAAGAATAATGTTTTTGACATCTGATAAAATTTTGAAAAAAATCGAATTGACAGTTTTTTTTTATAAAAAATAAAAACCTAAAAAAACATTACTCAAAGTTGGTAAAAACTGAATTTCGACTCAAATATCTTTTCAAAAACTTAAGATTAAGGCTTCAAACTTATTTTATTTTATAAGAAATATTGTTTTCAACATTCTGCAAAATGTTGAGAAAAATCGAATTGACAGTTTTTTTACAAAAAATAAAAACCTAAAAAAAAAAATAATAAAAGTTGGTAAAAATTGATTTTCGACTCAAATATCTTTTCAAAACTTTGTGATATTGGCTTGAAACTACTTTCATCTTTCAAGAAATATTGTTTTCAACATTCAGTAAAATTTTGAAAAAAAAATTGAATTGACAGTTTTTTTTACAAAAAATTAAAAACCTAAAAAAGAGAATTAACAAAAGTTGGTAAAAATTGATTTTCGACTCAAAAATCTTTCCCAAAATTTGAGACTATGGCTTAAAACTAATTTTGTCTTATAAGAAATATTGTTTTCAACATTCGGTTTTTTAAGAAAAAATAAAAATTTAAAAAAAAAATACCAAAATTTCGTAAAATATGATTTTTGACTCAAATATCTTTTCAAAAATTTGAGATATTGGCTTAAAACTAATTTCGTCTTTGAAAAATGCGTTTTCAAAATACAGTAGTATTTTGATAAAAATCGAATTGACATTTTTTTTTTACAAAAAATAAAAACCTAAAAAAACAATATTAAAACTTAGTACAAATTCGCTTTCTACTCAATTATCTTTTCAAAAATTAAAAATATTGGCTTCAAACTAATTTTCTCCACAGAAAATATTGTTTTCGACATTCAGTAAAGTTTTTTATAAAAATCAAAAAGTCTGTTTTTTCATAAAGAATTAAAATCTACAAAAATAGTACGCAAAATGTTTAAATATTGATGTTCGGTTCTCGATATCTCGCGAACAATAAAAGATTTTGACTTTAAATTAGTTTCATTTAACTAATTTGTATTTGTTTATAAAGGGTGTCCCAAAATTAACGCAAGATTTGAATTAAATAGAAAACGAACCCCAAATGCGGCAATTTTGGCGATTGACAAAGCCATCAAGATGAAAATGTGCTTCATCGCTTAGGATGATTTTGCTCGAAAAATCAGGGTCCATTTGTTGATGTTCAATGATCCATTCAACGAACTCTCTTCTCTGTCCATGGTCATTAGGCTTCAATTGTTGTGTTAATTGAATTTTGTAAGCATGAAGACACAGATCTTTGGTGAGTATACGCTGTAGAGAGGTTCTTGAAATTTGCAATTCTTGTCCACGACGTCGAATTGAGGTTCCTGGATTGTCAGCAACACTCTCACGCACTGCTTCGACATTCACATTTGAACGGCTTGTTTTTGGACGACCAGTGTGTTTGGCGTCTCCAACGGATCCAGTCTCCATGAATTTTTCAATTAATCTCTTCACAGTTGACGAAGTTAAAACACTATTCCGACCTTATTTTGTATGAAATTTTCGAACTGCAGCCGCCAAGCTTTCACTATTTTTGAAATATTCTTTAATAATGAAGACACGTTGTTCTATCGTGTAACGCTCCATTTTTAATAACCCTATACTGTTAGCTGTCAAATTGCTTTTTTTTCAGGGTTGCCAACACTTCACTGCACAAATGGCGGCAAATTCAAATCTTGCGTTAATTTTGGGACACCCTTTATAAGAAATAAAAACTTTTAAGAAATGTTTTTCAACTAAAAATCTCGTTTACAAAAATAGATTTCGGAATCAAACTATTTCATCCAATGCAAAATATTGTTGGTAATTTTTAAATCTTTTAGAATAATGCAACTGACAACTTTTTTAACAAAACACGGAAACCTACAAACCTTTTAAGTAAGACAAATCGACAAAAACGATGGGAAGTTATCAGTGTGGGTCGCATCCCAGTCTCTTTTTCAGTTTTTTAATTTTTACATATTCTAAATTACGACTTTCCAATACCATAAAATGTATTGAAATCAGTTGTTTAGTTTTTTGGGAAGCTATAGTACTTAAATAGCTACTAAGGGCTATAACTTTGAATTAAACAGTATTTTAATTTTCATTTACTTTACTAAATGTTTCTTAAATGTGTAAAACTATGGTTTGATAATTATTGTATTTGTCACCATCAAAAATGCTATGTTCAACTTAAAAAAATGCTGTATCGAATTCGAAAAACTTCATAATTGAATTGTACTAATTCCTTTAAATGTATTGTTATTCCGAAGCTATTACACGACATTTTCAAGGGATAGCGGATCGAAATACTTTTTTTCACAATCCTGAATGATACTGTTTGGTTATAATGCTTTATGTCTGTACTTCAAAACACTGTAAACTTAAAATATAATAAATAAATCGGGTGGCGCAACAGTCCGTTCAGAACTAGGGCCTAGTGACTTACAACTCTCAACCATTCCTGTGTGCGAGTACTGTTGTCAGGGATGGAGGGGACCTACAGTTTTAAGCCGAATCCGAACGGCCAATTTTGAGAAAGCACTTTTCATGACAAGAATTACTCTTGGAGAATTTGTCAATTCTTCGCAAGAGGCAGTACCCGTGAAAAAACTTTAGATGGCATAGGCAGGGATCGAACCCAAGACCTCTGGCATGACAGTCCAACGCACTAACCATTATGCCACGGGTACCACGTAAACTTAAAATACTGAATACAAAAATGGTGTATCTCAGAATTTCTTATAACAAAATACTGTTTCCTTACAGAATGCGTGTTTTTTTAGTTCTGTTTTTTAACTTTATGTAGCAAAGAATCAGGGGGGTGGAATCGGCTAAGGTGATTGTTGATAAATGACAATCAAAAAGATCGAATTTGATTTACGTAAGGTCATAGTCAAATTGATACCTAAAAAGCTGTCACAAAAAAATGTGATAGTCAATTTCAAACAAATATGTTTATTCCGATTAGATTAAATTACACAAACGACTGGAATATGTTCTTATTTCGCAAAGCTTACTACATTCGAAAAAAGCAAGTAAAGTAAGAATTTTATTCAAAATCAGCCAATTTGATACTTTTATTTACATATTTTATAAGAATCAATTTAAAATTTCACCAAGGCAACAACGAATTTTGACAATTTGAATCTGAAATTGTTCAATCGAATTGAATTGAGTTGAATCGTCTTACACAGACGGAATGAAAATGATAGTCAATATGACTACCAAAAAAATGATAGTCAACTATCACTTTAGCCGATTCCACCCCAGCATTAATTAATTAGAACAAATGTTACTTCCGAATTTAATAAAAAGGCATATAAAAGGCAATTATTTATTTCGGATACCGATTGTGATCTAAAAATAAACACCTACATATACCTATCCTATATGTTTTGGAGATACGTAATACATAAATGAAACGGATATCTATGACCATTCAAAATTCTTTAAGCCATCTTCCAGAACTGTTTAAATCCCTTGTCTGTGATATAATTTATTTTTATTGGTATATGAATGTATTCGAAAAACACTCTCAAGTCGATTGTATCTTTATAGACTTTTAGCAAGTCATTCTTCATGTCAATTTAAAGTAAATTGTGGTGTACCTCAAGGGAGGCACCTTGGTCGTTTGCTGTTTATTTAATTTATTAATGATTTGCCTTCTGTTAGTCTATGGAGATGTTATTAAAATTTGTCGAATTATTAGCTCTATCAAGGATTGTAAAGATTTTCAAAAGATTTTTTCGAGAGTTTCGTGATCAATATGTTATTAAAATTCTGTATATTTCATTGTCAGGCCAGTTCTTTAATACTCTTGCTTTATATGGGCGCCATACTATTCCATTCATATTGATAGAATAGAAAGTTTTCAACGTACAGATTTTGTCTTCGGTTTTGTATTCCTCGTTTATTACCTCCGTACAGTGACAGTCAAAGGCTTCCCTTAATAGATCTCCCAACTATTTTGGTATTTGCAGTCCTCTTTTATAGCTCGTGTATTAAATAGAACGATTTCATGTCCATCTATTCTTCGTCGATTTCAATCTGAGTCTTTGCGATATCTACTATGGTGACTGCTACCGAGAAAACCAACAGCGCTTATTTGGATGCGGCTTCGTCATTGGAGCCAGACTTAGGCAACAAGTCTTAAGCTATAGGTGCATCAACGAGCGCCTCATGACCATCCGCATCAAGGCTAAATTCGGCAACATTAGCCTGATATGCGCGCACGCCCCCACAGATGAGAAGGATGAAATTTACACCTTAGAACTATTGTTTAGCAGTTCGATGTTCGACAATACAGAATTTTGAAATACAGAATTTTGTAATACAGAATATTGACATACGCAATATTTTAGTATGACTCATACTGTACCTACTTCGAAACTAATCCCATTTTCAATTGTCAATTTTTAAAGTTGATGAATTGACGAGTCATGGATTAAATGCGTGATTTCTTAAAAAGTTCTAATGTCAAATCATCACAGTGTATAGTCGTTGTAATTATCACTACTATCTTAAGATCTTTTCTTTTTAATCACCTAGTTTGGACTTTGCTGACAATTCAATATATTGACAGATGACGTATTTTTAAATATATTTTATTTTTATCTTGAAATAAGATACGAGTACTATGTCACTTTAAAAAGACATAACAACTTTGAGATGCTTCGCTCAAGTTTATTTCGCATCCACCTGTTCCTAAAATAGCAATATTTATCTTCTGTTGTTCGTTCGTTCCATTTGACACTAAGAATTTTAATTGCAATTCCAAACACATATCAACCAACTTAATAAAATATATGTAGTTTTCTATATACAAACTTTAAATCTTCAAAAAACACTTAAAAAATGTTATTTAGCACAAAAAAATTCCTTTGTATAATTATTATGAATTAAATTCGCAAAAATATTTCCACAAAAAAAACATAGATGCACAACATTTCGCACACTTTTATGTGCAAGTAAGTAAGATCTTCAAGGTTATTGCAAATTAATAAAAAAAAAAAACAAAAATTATATGTCAACATTTGAAGGCTTTGTCATCATCATCATGAGAGATCACTGTCGTCGTCGTCGCTTCAGTTGGTCGTCTAAAATCATCGGAATGAATATTGAATTGTAAAGAAATTCTATTCATTTTAAATATAATTGCATTGCAACTGCCACATGCCATCATGGTTAACATCAAACCTTAAAAAAGTTTACGACAGGAGATTCCGTTGGTATCTATAAGTCCCCAGTTATCCAAGTGGTGAGGTATAATTGTTGGACCTTAAACTATATGCCACAGGGCACACGTGACACCGTCTACTGGACTCGCACAATATACTTAAGATAACCCCCCCCCCCCGCAAAAAAAAACAACGGAAAACCAAAGATATTAGGCTTTTGAATAGCCTCGTTTTGAGTTGCAATGTTTTTTAAAATATGATCTCATTCGTGGTTTTTGTTGTTGTTGTCGCTGTTGCTGATGATGTGGTTGCAAGAAGAACAATGTGCGAGGACTTTTTTTTGTTGAAAGAAGTCAACCATCAAAAGTCTTAAAGCGATTGTCTCTTTTTTTGAAACTGATGCATTCAATTTTTTCTTTAGGTTATGTTTTTATTTCTTGGTTGCGAAATTCACGACAGCAGCAGTGAAATAAAAGCTACAAAAAACTGTAAATGTTGGACAGTTTCCCAAAGACAGAACCTCTGCCATGACACATAATCCCAATTGCTGCCACTCGCCACGATCAACCGACCACTTGATACACGTCTCAATGGTCTTTAGTTAACCACCTCCCCCCCTCCAACAACAAAAACAACAACAACAACGACGATGATGACTATAGCAACGGAGGCGATCGACGACGACGAATACGACGTCAACGCGGACGGACGTACGGACAACTGTGTTAAGCTTTTTTCATTTTAAAAATTTGTTTTGCTTGATTTTCATTTTTTCGTGTCGTCGTCGTCGTGTCATTAGACCGGACCGTATGTGAGTTAAATTTGAATTTAACACCCACATTGTCCAATTGACCAAAACCGAGTGTCAGAAGTGCAAAGTTTGCGATAGAAATGCGCGATTGGGATCGAATTCGAGCGATTTGCGTGCATCCATAACGCAGTTATAGCTTCCGTAGTTAACATGTGCCAACCTTATTAGGAAGCTTGCTCGTTCCACGATGCACAGAACAGACCAAAAAACCACACGTAAGTCATCGTGCGTCGTCGTCGTCGTTGTTGTCGTCATCATCGTCATTGTCGCACCGAGCAGTCTGACGATGATGACGATGTCGTTTTCGTCGTCTTGCGTTGTTGTGAAGCTCCCCGAACTCAAACCAAAATCGACAACAACAACAATGATGAAGCTTCTGTTGATGATGATGAAGCAGCAGCAGAAGAAGACGCAACAACGGATTGCGGGCAAACATAAAACATATGGCAAGGTGAAGGGAGAGGGAGAGGAATACAGTGAGTGACTCTTGGTCTTGGTCTTTGTCGTCATCGTCATCGTTGTCGTTTTTTGTTTGTTTTTGTTTTGTCTTTATTTTGGCATCAGGAAGCCCTTTTATGATGAGGTGCGCTGGGACCATGGTGGCTACGGTGAGCGGTGGTGGTGTTAACAAACCTAACCGCTGCACCCGATTCAGCATGGGAACTATACTCGATGGTGCGGACTGTGGAGCTCATTCTATCTCTGTCTCGCTGACCGTGCCACCATCGATCGTAACATCGGTGGACCGACAACGACGACGATGGCAACGACAACGACTACGACGACGAAGACGTGTTAAATGACTCGTTTAGATTGCAAGGCTCTGTGCACCATGTTCGCAGTCGATGTTTTCACGCGCACTTACACCAAACAGCCTTTTAATGGTCACACAGCAGCCAGCGTATAGTGTTGTGCTGTGCAGCATTGGCGTACTTTGGAAACAGCAGCACCAGTGGTAGCAGCCAGTAGTGGTAAATGCAGACAGGACACACCGCAGCCGTACACCGCCGTGGAACTTTCTTGTGGTATGTTGCACTGGTTGGGAGATTTACGCAGAAATTCCACCAATTGACACTGACATGGCACATTGGCGTCGCGTCGTAGTCCCAATCCGAGTCCGAGACCGATTCGAAGTCGGTTTGGTTCGGTTCTCATTTCGACCGCTAGCCGTTGTATGTCGTCTTTTATAATATACAATATGCATGGAGTATGCAGAATCTCTGCAGCTCCTTTCGATAGACCGATCGTTAGAAGCGGAGGCGGGTGCGAAGGCGGTATCAGGGATATAATGTGTTGATGACAACAAACTTGGACGATGTGTGAAAAGTGTGTAGAATCATTATCGCTCACTTATAAAAGGCGGTGCGATCGGTGCGGTTACGGTGACGATGACGATAATGGTGAACCACAGCAAGCCTTGATTAGCGTCCAAACGACTCAATTACACGAAACTAGCGTGTGCATCGGATCGTTTACGTTTACGTTTATATCTCGCTCTCTCTGATTTGCATGCCCAATTATATCGATCGCGTTGCAATCATTTTAGCGCACCGATCTCAAATCGAGTTAAATTGCTTTTAATGAATGATTGTCGTCGTCGTCGTAACCGTCGTTGTTGTCGCTTGTTGTTGTTGTTGTTTTTGTTGTTGTTGTCATCGTCATAGTTGTTGTTTTTTGATTGTTGTTCATGTCGCCGGATCGGAGTCTTCAGATAACTTAGACCGCTGCCTGTTGCTGCTCCTGACGATGGCGATGCCAAAGCAATGATGACGGTGAATGTGTGGATCGATTTGTCGCATTCACGGCACGCAGATCGCTAGATTGTCAGGGACCACCACCATTGCCATCGCAAAAGATTGCGATGATAAATTATATTATTCCTCGATAACTGAGTGTTGATGCCGAGCTCTCGATTGTTAGCTATCGATAGTTCATAATAATAATGAACTATGTACGTTGTTGTATGTACATACATTACAAGTACTTCGTATGTGCTGTGCAGTGCAGTGCAGCGCAGTGCAACTAGTAATTTAAGCTTATGCGGCGGCATGCAGGCAAACAGGGTGGCGGGCGCGGTCTAAAGTGATGTATGAGACACTCGACAAAATTGACAAATTGCTGCCATTTAATGTCTGACGTCTCACCCCGTTCATATTACTCATGGAAATCTATCATTATATTTATGAAGTTCTGTTGCCGTGCATCTATAAGCGATCGAGAGCGATCGAGCGGCGGACGGACGGATGGAGGAGTATGGTGCGGTGATGGGTACTATATAAGCGGTTAGGTATAGGTGGTCGATTGGTGGGACGATCATCACCGCCGCGCAGCTCGCCGATCGGCTTGGCGGGAGGCCATCAAAGCGATGATCGCAACGCGCTCAGGCAGAGCTTGATATGTGCGAGATCATTGATCAGATCGCGCGTTGTGTACACAAAATACACAACTCACAGGGGCGTATTTTGTATACGTACATTTACGTATGTATAGATACGTTTATTCGTAGATTTGTATATATAAAACGAAAACGCGCGCAATGCGCTGCTTTAAACATGTGGGTTGGAGCAGATGATTGATTCATGTAACAATCAACGAGTTGGCGTTAAGCACTCGATCCGTAATTTCATTAGAGTGAATTTATATTTGTTTGATTGTTGCTTAATGCATTGTTTCTTTTTTATTGTTTTTCGATGCGGTTGAATTGGCTAAGTAAAATTTAAATACAAGTCGATTGATGACTTTTTCGGGGGAGAAAAGACATCGGAAACGGAAAGCAAAATATACGAAGGCGGGGAACCTAAGGAATGATAATTTGAGTATCATTAAAAATTTTGTAAAACGATCGATGGAAAACTTTGATCTTTGAAGTTTTGCATATTTTTTTTTTGAAGGTAATTATATTGTCTTCTCTCTTAACCCTTGAGTAGGTTCTTATTTATTTGTGGTTAGAAATGGGGGGCTTTTACTGCATGGTCAGTTAGATAGGGGGATTTTGAGAGTTGAAATTTGAAAAATTGATTACAATTATTTTGACAGTTTTTTTTGTAAACTCATTTAATATGTTAATAAATTTAAATTACTTTAAGAGAAACAAGGTCAGTTAAGACTTTTTATTAAGGGTGTGTCTAAGTTTGCTTTTGAAACAAGTGTCTTAAGGACTATGTTATGGTTGGGTAACCTTAAAATCTAATTAATTGTCGATTTCAAAGAATATATTTTAGTACGAGGAAGATACATGTATTGAACTTTTAATGAGTTAAAGCTAACAACTATGATATTGCTTAAGGAACATATATTTGTTTCTTTTTATTGTGAAACAAAAACAAAAATCCATGTTTTAAAAGGCGGTAATCATATTGGACGACTCTTAAGATCTCACTAGATGATCAAAAAAGAACATACGATTGAGATATGTAGTGAGATAGACATTTTTGATTTTATTTTAAGTAAATTATAAATCGGGAAGAAATGCTGAAACGTCAGAATGAGTCGTCTAATACAAAGTGAATACCGTCAAAATCAAAAATAACCAAAATCTAAAAAATTAGATTCTCACATTGGGATATCGGTCTCTTAAAACTCTGAGACTTGTTCTTACCTCATTTCAGTCTCGTTTTGACATTGAATATAAAATCTTTAATATTTTTCTAGAAAATGGAGACTGAAGCTGCACCAAACAATCACCAAAGAACTTAGTTTTATGAGATATAGATTGTTAGCCTGACCAAAATTTTCAAGAATCTTGTCAGTCCAAAAATATTCTAGAGTTTTCCTTAGCGTCCAGTTATACATAGCTATCATTGACAAATAAAGGGTGACTTTTTTAGATATTATCTTTTTGGCAACAATGGTTTAAACAGCTGACGCAAGTTTCGTGTTTTGTTTTACTGTCTTCGGTTGGGTCTATAATTTAACCATGAATCGTCTTACAAACGAACAACGCTTGCAAATTATTGAATTTTATTATCAAAATGTGTGCTCTGTTAAGAAAGTTCATCGCGCGCTTCTTCCAATTTATGGTTAGTTTAATCGACCCACTGAAGCGGCTATTCGGGCTATTGTGACTAAATTTCGCACCAAATTTACATTGTTGGACATTAAACCATCAACACACTTACATAGAGTGCGAACTGAAGAAAATATCGCAGCTGTATCGGCCAGTGTTAATGATGACCATCAATTATCGATTCGTCGCCGTTCGCAGCAATTGGGCCTCTGTTACTCAACAACAACGTGGAAAATTTTGCGGAAGGATTTAGGTGTGTGGCCTTTCAAAATACAGCTGGTGCAAGAATTGAAGCCGAGCGACCTACTGCAACGTAAAATTTTTGGTGAATGGGCTCTTGGAAAGTTGGCCGAAGATTCACTTTTTTACCGGAAAATTGGGATCAGCAACGAAGCTCATTTTTGTCTCAATAGCTACGTAAATAAGCAGAATTGTCGTTTTTGGAGTGAATATCAGCCAGAAGCATTGCAAGAGCTACCAATGCATACAGATTCAAATAAAGATTTCATGCATTTTTCTGAATTGTATGTGTTTTTTTTGAAAACTTTCCTATAGCTTTTAAAAATTCACCCTTTACTTCCTGATTGGAAAGTATTTAAGGTTAGAGATGATCATTGAAATTAAAACTTACTGGTGGTGAATACAAAGAAAATAGAACGCTTTTAGTGGATGGATTTTGTTTTGGACTATAAAATCAAAAGTCCGTTGTTCATTGAAAAAAAAAACCGATACAATGTATGAATATTTCAGTGCACAAATATGTCTCATTGTCATTCTAGAAGAGGAACTGTTTCAACCCCTCATGAACCCGCAACCCTGACTCGTAAATGCTTAGACGGGGTCTGTCGATGCCCCAGCGTTAATTAGTCTGTCGTCTGTCCCTAAACATGGGAAATCTGCAAATCCGTCTCGAAGGACCAATGTTTGTGTCACTGGTTAAAGATTAAAATTCTTCTTTTTTGGTTAAAATAAAATTCGATTGCTTAATCGTTATAAATATGTATACTTTATTAAATTATATGTGTAGCTTGAAAGTTCGAGAACGAATGAATTGACCTTTTCTCATATTACCAAGGTTAAAAGATGATTCTATCAATTATAAAAACATAGAAAAATTGTTTGACAAGAATTGTCATTTTGGGCTATTAATTTTGTTGGTTAATTCACAATAATCATTTTATATAAATCAGAAATAATAATGAATAATGAATTATAAATAATAAATACTTTTACATTTGTTATAATTTAATTTAATATAATTTAATAAATAAATAATTGGTGTGCCAAACACGTTTGCATCATTCAAAACTTAAAACTTAGATAAAAGATAAGTTCTGGATTAAATAAAGTATTATTTTTTAATACAAAAATCTACAACTCATCAGCTTCCTTTTGATACCAAATTTGACTCTCTTAATCGCTTTTAAATGTCTAAAGAAAATTTTCAACAATTGAAACCAATGGACGCTATAAATGGCTCCTTAAGGCTGGGACGAGATTGAGAACTTTCTCACTTTTTAGCCACACCAGGTAGTTGACATTTTTTTTTTAAAGATTCGGAGGTTTGTTCATATTTCAAATTACATAAGCTAACTGCACAAACAAAATCATTCTTATTCAGTTAATTGAATCTTTCGATTCACGTAAATTTCCTTGATTTCCAAATTCTAATGAGAACACAATTTTAATAGATTTACCTTTCAAGGAAACTTTTATGAACTTTGGATCAGTCTTTTTTCAGCTGAATTAAACAGACAAATTCAATACAAAAAAAGTGGCTGGGATACGACCCACACTGATAACTTCCCATCCCGTCTGTCGATTTGTCTTACTTAAAAGTTTGTAGGTTTTCGTGTTTTGCTAAAAAAGTTCTCAGTTGAATTATTCTTAAAAATTTAAAAACTACCAATAATATTTTGCATACAATGAAATAGTTTGATTTCTAAATTATTTTTTTGTTAACGAGATTTTTAGTCGAAAACCAATTTTAGTAGCATTTCTTAAAAATGTATTTCTTATATAAACAAATACAAATTAGATGAATGAAATTAATTTGAAGTTTACGAGATATCGAAAACCGAACATCAATGTATACCATTGCGTACTATTTTTTGTAGATTTTATTTTTTTATGAAAAAAATGAGTGTTGGATTTTTATAAAAAATGTACTGAATGTCGAAAACAATATTTTCTGTGAGATAAAATAAGTTTGAAGCCAATATTTTTAATTTTTGAAAAGATATTTGAATCGAAAGTCAATTTTTACCAACTTTTGTTAAATTTTTTTTCCGGTTTGTGTGAATTCGATTTTATTCAAAATTTTATTAGATATTGAAAATATTTTTCTTCGTTGCACAAAATTGTTTTGGAGATAAAATCGGTTTTTGTTCGTAAATTTTTCGAGGTAAATAATATTTTTTTTTCAGTTTTTTCGATTTATAAAAAAAACCGTTAATTGGAATTTTTTCCAAAAATATATTTGTTTGGTATCACGTTGCAGTACATAATATAAAATTTAATTCAAGTCTCTAGCGTTATTGTTTAGTGACATATTTAGGGTTCACCAAAATTTTCACCTTTTTTTTAAAACTTCTATGGTAAAAAAATCACCCACGCAATTTTCTTGAGAGTCCTTTCTGCATATTTCTGCATTATTATCTGTATAACAAAATTTATTTGAAGTCGATATCTCTTCTGGTTCTGGAGCTATGGACAACGAAAAAAACGTCGCGAACGTACGGACGTACGTACACACGCACTCACAGACATCTTTCTAAAAATCTTTTATTTCGACTCTAGCGACCTTGAAACGTCGAGAAATTTCAACATTTTCAATTCGACAAATCGGACCCATTACAATAACTTAATATGGGCAGTTAATAATATCGGGTGATTTTTTAAGAGCTTGATAACTTTTTTAAAAAAAACGCATAAAATTTGCAAAATCTCATCGATTCTTTATTTGAAACGTTAGATTGGTCCATGACATTTACTTTTTGAAGATAATTTCATTTAAATGTTGACCGCGGCTGCGTCTTAGGTGGTCCATTCGGAAAGTCCAATTTTGGGTAACTTTTTCGAGCATTTCGGCGGGAATAGCCCGAATTTCTTCGGAAATGTTGTCTTCCAAAGCTGGAATAGTTGCTGGCTTATTTGTGTAGACTTTAGACTTGACGTAGCCCCACAAAAAATAGTCTAAAGGCGTCAAATCGCATGATCTTGGTGGCCAACTTACCGGTCCATTCCTTGAGATGAATTGTTCTCCGAAGTTTTCCCTCAAAATGGCCATAGAATCGCGAGCTGTGTGGCATGTAGCGCCATCTTGTTGAAACCACATGTCAACCAAGTTCAGTTCTTCCATTTTTGGCAACAAAAAGTTTGTTAGCATTGAACGATAGCGATCGCCATTCACCGTAACGTTGCGTCCAATAGCATCTTTGAAAAAATACGGTCCAATGATTCCACCAGCGTACAAACCACACCAAACAGTGCATTTTTCGGGATACATGGGCAATTCTTGAACGGCTTCTGGTTGCTCTTCACTCCAAATGCGGCAATTTTGCTTATTTACGTAGCCATTCAACCAGAAATGAGCCTGATCGCTGAACAAAATTTGTCGATAAAAAAGCGGAAACACATTTCGAACCGAACACTGATTTTGGTAATAAAATTCAATGATTTGCAAGCGTTGCTCGTTAGTAAGTCTATTCATGATGAAATGTCGAAGCATACTGAGCATCTTTCTCTTTGACACCATGTCTGAAATCCCGCGTGAACTGTCAAATACTAATGCATGAAAATCCTAACCTCAAAAAAATCACCCATTACTTCCCAATATCGTGGAACCTTAATATTTTGCAATTGTTGTTGTTTTTTTTTTTTGGATTTTGGGGAGTGGTATCCGATAACTTTCTCACATTTGATATCAATTTAAATGAGTACCAGGATTTAAAGTTAAAAAAAATGAAAACTAAAGATTTGATAATCCTTATCCCTTCCTTTGCTGTTTTTCGTTAAGTTTCGTTCAGTTTTGCCCACGCAGGTAGTTCATTTCATTTCATCTAACTGAATACCTTAGTATTTAGCAATTTCTGAATATGTAAGTTTTTAATTTAATTCATGGTCTAAGTATGTTAATAGTTATACGATGATTATGAGACAACATAATACGATGTCAAAAACGATCGTTCAATTCCGTTGCGAACTTCATTTTTTCTTCCGCCTTGTTGCGCTCAGGGTCAAACACCAAACGGACTTATCCCGCATTTTGATACTTTGGTTTTGTTTTTATTTTCTATCGATGCCCCATAACTTTCAAACAGAAGCAAAACTAAAACACAATGGAACAATATCGTCCGTCCTCGTCGTATTCGTAGTCGTGGTTGTTGTCGGTATAGTTATTGCAGTTGAAGTTCCCACGTTTAAAAATGCGCGCGCCCCATTATTTCAAGTTTCCACAACCTAGATGCTTTCTAGTGGAATATCCCGCGCATCTGGCAGCATCCGCATTTTGTATTCCAAGAAGATAAACCACGCAACCAGTCCCACAAAAACTATAGAACAGAAGAGAGAAGAACTCGCGCAGTTACTTGATTATGTTGACGATCGATGATGGTGTCTCGCTGCTTTAGACTTCGATATAATGTTGGTATACCTGTGATACTTTGAACAATATCCGAATTGCTGGGGCTGGCTAACTGCTTCAATTCCTGGGATCTCGAATCGAATTGAAATCGATAAATAGAAGCACACTGAGTTGCACACGTCTCTCTAAGTCAGTGTACTAAGTCTTTGATTCAAGCCATCAGGATTATATGAAGAGGCTTCTAAGTCTTCTATCGAATCAAAAGAAATGATGGTCTCTCATCATCGACGACGACGATGATGATTGTTTATTACTGCGGTAGTGCGGCGGCGGTGTCGCACGCAGCTCATTTACTAGAATTGTTTATAGTATATGTCGTCGTCATAGTAGGCTTGAGCGATCTTAGTGGACCTGGACAGATCAATCGTTTGATCCCACAGACCCACTGACGGACACAATTCAGCAGCCACAGCACAGAGTCCAGGGCAGCATAAAAACAAGAAAAAATGTTTAACACGTCCAACGTTCATACGTGTAAATACATCGACGACGATGAAGATGATGATGATGATGCAGCAACAAGAGCTCATTAGATGTAGTCCACCACCTCAGGGGGAAACCCTGCGGGGTATAGCCATCTCAATTACCGATTCGATAATAATTGGAAAAATTCGCAGAATGAAAATTGCGGCGAATTCCATTGTCATTGCTATTCTGTTGCAGTTGTATCTACAGCCAACAGAGCATAGTGCAGTACGGTGCAGCATTAACATCAGCGTCAGCACAGCGTGTGAAGTAGCAACTGTTTATGCCGATGTCATTAGACCAAGTTGTTTGGATGCGAAGGCATCTTTATCTATTGCGTCGTCGCATATGAATTATTAATTGCATCCACATGCAACATGGTGTGGTTTTATTTTGATTCAGCAGCAAAAGGATCACATTGGGGTTAGATAGTTTTAAAACTGGAATCAAATCTTCTTTCAGAATTTGAAATTGTCAAATTTTAACGAAAGTGCTGATTTTAATGGAATCCAATTTCAAAAATTCGTTTTTTTAAGGTTTCGCAACTTTATTTATTTTCCGCAGAAAAATGTAAATACCAACTGACAATTTAAATGATAAATCAATTAAAACTGCCCCACTGTGAGGAAATATAGCAGCACAACCCGCATCGGCCGCCGCGCGGTGCACTCTCGCTGATCTTCAAAGACCTCATGTGTTCGCTTGCATTCGATAGTGATGTCTGTTCGATATATCGATGCATTTGCCCCACACTGCTGTTGCAGCAGCAGCAATATTCTCTTATGGTGGCCAATTTCCAATTCAAAATATTTGCGTCACGTCGCTCGTGGTTTAGTTTTTTGGTTCTTCCCTTTGGCTGCTGTGCGTCGCGTCGCGTCGTTGTCGTTGTCATTTGATTTTCTTGATGATGGTCAATATGCGTATATGCGCCTCAACAACAATAACGGAAGGAGGTGCAACAACTCTTTGGGACTTCCGGGTTCTAATACACGGCACTAGATAAATTCAATTGAAAAGTCGTGACTAAAATAAGTGGGCGTTTGTTTCATTGACAATATTCGTGCGTTGCGCACTTAGAGACCCCACTAAAGCCCTTTCGTTATAAAATTTAAAAATAAAAAGCAACTGTCATAATACGTACATACATAGGTATTCTTAAAACGTGGCGAGAGTGCATTAGTGCGTGCACCGAATTTTTAATTGACACTGACAGATGACAGAAGCGACATTATTATTGTTTTTCTGTCACTGTCACATTTTTTGTTTTCGTTGTTTTTCATTTTTGGGTGTGAGAAATTCTGATTGCGTAGATACAAACCTATGAAGCTTGAATGGAAGGATGCGGGGTTGCAATTTTATATTTCCTATTAAGGTGCTTTTGTCATTAATCATTCAATTTTTTTTTTTGATTCGTTCTCGTTCTTGTTGTTGTTGTTGTTATTATTATTGATATATTTTATGAATTTCTGATGACGAAGTTGAAAGTTTTTGTTTTTATATTATTTTGATAATTTAATTTATGTGCGTAGGAAGGTTGTTATTTATTTGTCAATATTGATGGCGATATTCAAGATAAATTGTTTTGTTTCAAATTTATTGCTGGCTTATTCGAGGTTTGATCTAGTTTTCTATTTTCTGTTTTTGTTGTTTTTGTTAAAAATGCATTTTGATGAAGACGACGACGATGACGACGACGATGGTGAAGGTAGACGTTTTTCTGTAGGTATATTTAATGATCAAAAAATAAAAGGGAGGAGATCAATCGAAATCGTAATCGAATCGAGTTCACTTATATCATAATTGCTAATTGGTGTTTGTTGTTAATTAGTTGCTACTTAAAAATAATGATACTGATGGATTAAAGTGAAGTTAGAGTGATATATGTAGGAACTTCGACCAAAGTTAGTTGACATTTTTTAATCCTGGTTGTTGATGTTACTGGATAGTTTAACAAAATGTATTTTTTTCAAATTATAATTTTTGATTGATATTGATTCAGAACCGCTATACGTTAAACATAGTAATGTAAATGTTGACCAAATTCTCGTAGGTTATTTCAATTAATACATTAAGTATCCATAATTAAGTAGTACTCGTGGCATGATGGTTAGTGCGTGTGACTGTCATGCCAGAGGTCTTGGGTTTGATCCCTGCCTATGCCATCTTAAGTTTCACGGGTACTGCCTCTTGCGAGGAAATGACAAATTCTTCAAGAGTAATTCTTGTCATGAAAAGTGCTTTCTCAAAATTTGCCGTTCGGATTCGGCATAAAAACTGTAGGTCCCTCCATCCCTGACAACTGTACTCGCACACAGGAATGGTTGAGAGTTGTAAGTCACTAGGCTCTAGTTCCCAACGGACTGTTGCGCCACCCAATTTAAATTTATATCCATAAATTAAGATTACTGGGAAAAAATATTTTGATGTCAAATTGCAGAAAAGATTGACTTATTTTTAGAAATTATTGTGAGAATCACTAAGAAGTTATAAAGGAAGTCACGATTGACTGCAGAACTTACTATAGGCGGTGCATTTGACATTTGCTCTCACTAAGTGCGTTTTTTTGGTATTCCATATATAGTAGAGTGGAAAATTGCCAACAAAACGATCCGCAGTAGCCAGATTTTTGTATTTAAAAATTGTTACTACTGAAAGAAGATCTGTCAGAACACTAATACAAAAAAAAACACAAATAGAAGAAAGTTTTGTGAAAATCAAATGTTAAAATTAACTTAGCAAAAAAAACTAACTAAAACTAATAAAATGGACAATTTTCAAGAAGAAATGGTAAGAAAACATCTGGAAATTGAGATTCTATAAAAAAAAGTTTATTTAACAATTGCTTCAAGGAAGGGGTTTGTTAGTAGACTATTACATTAACATGTGGTGTTCAAGCGAGCTTGAAGCTCGCCTAAATTCTGTATATACCTGAATCGAGTTGAAATGAGCTTGTGAAGAAAATCCTGTGTGGAGGAGTTGGTTTAACAGATAATGCATAATGGTCTGTTTATTTGCATGTTTGTATACAAAAATATAGTTTTGTTTTGATCAAATCAAATTAAAAAAAAAAAAATTGCACATGGAGTAGGTAGCATATTCTTATATGGTGCTGAACTATTCAGTTTTTCATTGTTTAACACGAATCAAACTATCTCACTTGCACTTCAAAAGAAACATCGAAACACCATTTGCATTTCAGAAAGTGCTGTCAAACTTAATCATTTTTAAATCTTCTTGTGCGGTGGAAACACCAAAAAGATTTATCTAATCTAAACTAAGATAAACCTTTGGTGGAAACGTTAATTATCTTTTCTATTGTTTTCTCTTGCAAAATAAGCCCAGTTAGTCCATTTTCACTAACAAAACTAAATAATATCAACAGTAATAGACAGATTTTTTCCCCAATGGAAAACACACATGACTTCAAATGCACAACTACTCAACGAACACAGCCATCGAGATACAAATGCAATATCAATCGTACCAACATTTGAGAACGAAACCACATAAGATCCATTCGAGACTCGTATAAATGTCAAAACCCATCCATAGTAAGATTGTACTCTAACTTTTATCGGTGGATATTGTTTTTGTTATTCGTGTAAAATCCTACTATACTATGGATAGATTTTCCAACAAAACACGTGTACTTTCTCAATCTAATAACCTTTTGTAAAGTTCCGATCGAATTGAATTAAAACGATTGTGGTATTGACGTAATTATATATTTTTAATTTGATTGTTTTTACAATTTTACGAAACTACATTTTTTAAACATACATATTTTAGTGTTTTTCAACCTTCACGCTTCACGATTTATTTAACCTTAACGCTTACTTCCAGTTTTAGCAATAAATTAATAGTTAACAAGAAGTTCATTCCCTTTAATAAATATAATGACTTTTCTTGTTATTCAAGAAAGTCTAGATCATTCCCAATTATTAAAACGAATATAAATTTGCTTTCTTAGTGTCAAATTTTTATATTTAATTTTGATATTAATCAATCGAATAATTGATTAATTACAAATAATTTATTTGATAGTTACTCCATAACAATGTAGACACATTTGTATGTATGCACATAATCACTTTTTTGAAATTCAATTTCTCCGAAAAATCAAATATCGGCAAAATTAGTTAAAGTCAAAAACTATAAAGTCCGCCATCTTACGTTTTTTTCTTCAATTAGTGCTTATTTCGTGAATGGTAGCACTTAGCTCATGTCTGATTTGACAGATAATTAGTTTTTTTCTTTCGCTGAACGAATATGGTTGTGTTTACGCTTGAACAACCTATAGAGAAGATGCCGATTTTGCCAAAAAAATCATCTTTTCAGATGAAGTTCATTTTGATTTCGAAGGGTATGTAAACAAGCAAAATTGTCGCACATTTGGAGCACAGAGGCATATTTGGGCAATTTTCCTTTGAAAATAAGCAAGGAGTTATCGGGCCATGTTGAACGAATTTTTGTTCACAAAAATTGAAGAGGATGATATTGGAAACATTTGGTTTCAACAGGACGGCCGGCGGCGGCGGCGGCTACGTGCCACACAGCCGAAGCTACAGTCGATGTTTTTATAGCATTTTCGAAAAAAAGTTATTTGGCAGACCCTTTTTATTAATTTTCTTCTCCAAGGAATTTTTTTTTCAGAACTGACTGTTAAGACTTCAAACTAAAATTTTTTACCAAAGCATTTGCAGGGAAAATTTAATAACTTACTTCAACACAACTATTTAATAGCCTGGATTGATTGACATCTAAATGAAATTTGTGAAAAAATTCAAACTGTTTTGCAGTGAAGTTTAATTTTTGAAGAAACTCAATAATACCCCCATGTTATTGGGTTTCTTCAAATAAGAGATGTATGTAAGTTTTATTGGTTTATCGTCAATCATCATGCGGTAATAGAATGCAATAGAGGCTGAAAGCACTGGATCTCTGTAGCAAGGGCGGATCCAGACTTTTAATCAGAGGGTTCACAGTCTTAACATATAGACGAGTTTTTACTCACCGTTTAAAAATATTCTTTATTGTTCTGTAAAGGAGGCTAATAAAATTTAAATAACATAATGTGTATCTTAATCTTAAATGTACACATATCAAGGGCTGAAGTGACAACCTTAGTTATTAAATTATTTTAGAACGCTGTTGTCCAGCAAGGTACATACATATGTATAGTCTAACTATTTAATTTGGTCGATTCTCTACGTATGAAAGCATTCCAAGATTTCAACAGTTTTCCAAATATGCCATATTTAAGAGCAAAACACAATAGTTTAGAGGGTTTTTGTTGCTTTCCCGCAGAAATGTAAGAAATTGTTTTGAAACGTAGCTTTTTTTCAAAAAGAATACATTCTTTTTTGTTGCCATTTTCTATTATTGCGAAAAACGCTAAAACAATTCAAAAACCCAGAAAATGAGAAAGAATCTGATATGAAGAATTTTCTGGCTTTTTTTAACGTAGTTTTTTCGAACTTAATTTTCGGTAGTCTATTATTAACTTCCCATAGGAAGTTATTGTAATGGGTCCGATTTGACAAATTGAAAATTTTGACATTTCTCGACGTTTCAAGGTCCCTAGAGTCGAAATAAAAGATTTTTAGAAAGATGTCTGTGCGTGCGTGTGTACGTACGTCCGTACGTCTGTACGTCCGTACGTCCGTACGTCCGTACGTTCGCGACGTTTTTTTCGTCGTCCATAGCTCAAGAACCAGAAGAGATATCGACTTCAAATAAATTTTGTTATACAGATAATAAGGCAGAAAAATGCAGAAAGGGCTCTCAAGAAAATTGCGTGGGTGGTTTTTTTACCATAGCAGTTTAAAAAAAAGGTGAACATTTTGGTTAAACCTAAATATCTCATGAACCAATGACGCTAAGGACTTGAATTAAATTTTATATTATATATTGTAACGTGATACAAAACAATTATATTTTTGGAAAAAAATCCAATTAACGGTTTTTTTTATAAATCAAAAAAAAACTGAAAAAAAAATTTGTCACCTCGAAAATTTTACGACTAAAATATGATTTCATCTCCAAAACAATTTTTTGCAATGAAGAATAATGTTTTTGACATTTGAGAAAAATCGAATTGACAGTTTTTTTTACAAAAAATAAAAACCTAAAAAAAAATTAATAAAAGTTGGTAAAAATTGATTTTCGACTCAAATATCTTTTCAAAACTTTGAGTTATTGGCTTTAAACTACTTTTATCTTTCAAAACTATTGTTGTCAAAATTCAGTAAAATTTTGAAATAAATCTAATTGACAAGTTTTTTACAAAAAATTAAAAACCGAAAAAAAAAATTAAAAAAAGTTGGTAAAAATTGATTTTCGATTCAAATATCTTTTCAAAAATTTGAGATAACGGCTTCTGACTAATTTTAACTTATAAGAAATATTTATTTCTACATTCGATAAAATTTTTAGAAAAATCGAATTGACAGTTTTTTTTTACAAAAAATAAAAACCTAAAAAAAACAATACTAAAACTTAATAAAAATTTACTTTCGACTCAAACAGCTTTTTAAAAATTACAAATATTGGCTTCAAACTTATTTTATTTCACAGAAAATATTGTTTTCGATATTCAGTAATTTTTTTTATAAAAACTCAACAGTCCGTTTTTTCAGAAAAAAATAAAATCTACAAAAAATAGTACGCAAATTTGGTAAAAATTGATACAAATAGACAAACTTTTAAGCAAGACAAATCGACAGACGGGATGGGAAGTTATCAGTGTGGGTCGCATCCCAGCCTCTTTTTACTATTGCTATCAGTCTGCTTACTCGTAGATTGTAGCTGATGCTATAAAATATTTTGATCTTAAAGGAGTCAACAAAACTTAAAAATTGTGGAAAGAAAAATATAAGTTAGTTAGTCAAAAGTGTCACTGTTGCTATTTTTGGGACGTTTATATTCTTGAAATTTGTGTTTAAATCTCAGTTCTAGAACATCTAAAGCAAATTCACTTCAAAAAGTAGAATTCTTTAGTTTTTTAAGATCTTAAAAGTTTTATTCAACAAAAAATCACTTTTGAAAGAAATATAATGCACGACTGGGTGGCTAGAACTTTCTTATTTCTTCAAAAAAGTATGTTTAAAAATATTTCTTATTTAAGATTTAGAT
Source organism: Eupeodes latifasciatus (assembly GCA_920104205.1). Lineage (NCBI taxonomy): Eukaryota > Metazoa > Arthropoda > Insecta > Diptera > Syrphidae > Eupeodes > Eupeodes latifasciatus. The sequence continues at coordinate 78,714,344 of OV049924.1, forward strand.
TTAAGATTTACAAATGTACCTGCAAAATAAGTTTTTTTTTTCAAAAATTTAAATGCCGTTTTATTTCTCAAAAAAACTAAATTAACTTATTTTTTTTTTTTTCAAAATCATTAGAGCGGGTTTTTTAAATTAATTTTTATACATATATGTATATACAATTTTTAAATTTTGTCTTTCAAATATTTTTGGTCAGCAGTTAATTAGTGCTATAAATATAATTTTTACATTTAAATTTCGTTAACAAATGTTCACCCCTTTCTGAGATATCAAGTTTTGTAAAAAAAATATATTTTTTTTTAAAATAAAAAAAAGGAATGACATTTTTGATCATCATCAATTTGATCATCGACAAGAGTTTGCACTGAAAGAGAAGGTTATTGAAATCGGTCGATTAGTTCTTGAGAAAACTTTAAAACAATATAACGGTTTTATGAGGGGTAGAAGGGTTTCTGGAGCAATATACAAAAATTTGTTTTTCTTGTAAAAAGAAGACGAATTAAGAAAAAAAAATTGGAGAAAGTTTTAAAAAAATCTATCGGTTCATTTTTGAAAAAAAATAGAATTTTCGATTCTAAACCAAATTTGTATGGGGACTGCTGTTATTTTTCGTATTAAAAAAATGAAAAAAAAACGCCTTAGGCTAATCGACTGAAAACCTTAATTTTAATCGGCACAATGGTTAAGGCTGTAGGAACCAGGACAGACAGACAAACGGGCGGAATCAGGGGACCCACTTTTTTCGACTTTTCTACCATCCGTAATGTCATGTTTGATTCGAATTTTTTTACGAATGCAATACTTGACATTTAGTTCCTATATGTGGCAAGTAAAAATCACTTCAATGTTCACTATTTATGTGCATCAAAAAAATAAGATGGAATTGAAGGCTAGTTTCAGGAATTTAAAGGCAACTTAATATAAAATTGATGATCTCTTTTTCAAGGTTTCTTCTTAAAAACCTGAATATTTGCTCTTTTTCTTAGAAATAAATTTTATGAAATTAATTTAAGGCATAATTAAAGTTACAAAAATTTTAGTTGTTTTTGACAGAAAACCACTTTTTGGTGAGTTTCGTTAAATTACTAACAAATCTTTAGATGAAATCTTTATTTATACAACTTAATTGTATAAGCTTTATGGCTCATATGACCTCCCTCCTGGATCGTATATTGGTCAAAATTTGGTGAAATTGTGCTAAATTTTTGGAATAGGGCTGAATTTCCGATTCATAGTATGTTCTTGGTCCAGTCCTAACTTAAAAGTAGTACTTTTGGCAACAAAGTTTTAAGAAGTAAAATAAAAATTTTGTTTTCATATAACAAAAATAAATAATTCAAAATTTAATGGGGGTCATATCCATTAGCTCAATACTATAAGTTTTGAATTGAAAGGAATTCCTACAAAAATACAAAAAAAAATATCTCCCAGTAAAATGTAGAATCTAGCTAGAATCTACAGAGCAATGGCGGACCCAGAGGGGGGTCGTAGGGGTCATGACTCCCCCCAAATGGATCCGCCATTGCTCTGTAGATTCTAGCTATATTCTACATTTTACTTCCACTCGAAATAAAATTGAATCCATTTCAAATAAAAAATTTGAATTCTGAAATTCAGTTTTATCGATATCGATTTTTTTTAGAAGTTGAAATAAACTGATTTTCGAAGTTACTTTTTGGTTTATGCGATTTTCAAGCGGTTTTAGTCACAAAGTAGTTAGTTAGTTTAGTTTTTTTAGTTTTATTGACTTCAAAAGATACAAGAACAAAACATTATATTCTTAATTGTAAGATTACACAAGCCTTTAAATGGTTTGGCCGAAGGCCGTCTACCAGACTGACATTTTTTTTAAATTTATATATACGAAAAAAAGCTGATTAGATACAATTCAAAAAAATAACTTTAAAACCTTAAAAATTTTGCTCAACTATTCTGGTTCTATAGCGAAGAGCGTTCAATGAATATTCATACAGAAGGTCCCAACCTAGTTCTCCATTCAAGATGTTGATCGTTTCTTCTAAACCGAGTATATCTATCCCAAAATAGCGCTTTCGGAACTCTTTGAGTATTGGACAAACTCCCAGGAAATGAAATACATCTTCGCGTTCTTTGCGATTGCATAAATCGCACAATATTGGCAATTCTGGACGGTGGTGAGGAATGTAGTTCAAATTGATAAGTTCACCTCTTACTTTAAGTAACAAGCTGATTTTTTGTGTACTGTTTTTGGCCAAGAAGTAGGTGTTTTGATTTAAGAAATGGTTAACTTTACTGTAGTAAGATCTGTAAATAGATGCTTCAGCTTCACTCATAAACTTATCGTACATCATGTTGCCGACTTTTTGCAGCAAGTCATCAAAATTTAACTTAAGCACCTCGATACTTTCGTCTGCTGATATTGAGAAAGTAGTTGAGCATTCAACTGACAGTTTCTTCCACTCTTTAACACAGGAAACTTCAGAATTGATAGCTTGTGTGAGTACTATTCGCGGAATTCTTTCGTCACTCATCGCCAAAACTCTTGACACGTAGTTGAAATGTAATTTAAGTGTGTCTAAAAAGAGGGGTCCTATTCCTGTTTCAAGGTGTAACATATAGTTGGGCGTCGTACTTGGCAACTTGAAAGTCCTTTTCCACAGCTTCAAACGATCGATACCCCCATACTTGCGCTCCGTAAAACAGTATTGCAATTGCGGTAGATCGAAATACTTTGTGTTTAGCTATGTGCGAAACGCTATTTCTTAGAATGCAACTTCTCCACACAGAACACATAGCACGCTTTGCTTCCGATAATTTGGATTGTAAATGTTTTTCTAGATTCAAGTTAGATGCAATCAAAACTCCTAGATACTTGTATTCCCTTACTATTTCTATCGGTTCCTCGTCAAACGTCCACTTCTCCCTCCTGGAATATCTCCCACCACCGTTTCTGAATATCATCATTTTTGATTTAGAAAGATTTACTTCCAGATTCCATGTTTTGCAATAAATTTGAAGCCTATTTATCATTGGCTGCATCCCGTCTATAGTTTCAGCTAGGAAAACTATATCGTCCGCGAACATCAGTCCTGGAATATTCTTTCCTCTTATATCTATACCACCTTTCACCGATTCAGTTATGTCATTTATGTACAAGATAAAGAGAAGAGTACTTAAAACGCATCCTTGCTTAACGCCCATTGACGTTCCAAACTCATCTTTTCTTTTCTTCGTACATGGCTCTAATGACAGATATAAGTTTAGTTGAGATTCCATATTTATAAAGCTTGTAAAAAAGTGCTTCCCGAGGAATTGAATCGAAGGCTGCTCGAAAGTCCACAAAAAAAGCGTAAAGCTTTTTTCCTTTACTTTTATAAATATCAGCAATATTTATTAATGAAAAAATTTGGTCAATTGTAAGTAGTTTTTCCTAAAGCCAGCTTGGAATCCGTTTAATATTTGCTCAGATTCGAGCCACTCGTGGAGTCTATTTTATAATACCGAGCCAAGGATCTTTACTGCTGTATTTAAAAATGAGATGCCTCTATAATTTGATGGATCTTCAAAATTACCTTTTTTGTGTAGCGGAAAAATAATTGCCTTTCGAAAACTTTCGGGGACGTCAGCGGTGTCAAAAATTCTGTTGTACTCCAAAGTTAGAAGCCGTAAGAAATCTGGTGTAATATTTTTAAAATATTCAAACGGTATTCTATCCTCCCCTGGTGCTTTATCTTTTTTTGCTTTTTCAATAACTATTTTTACTTCATTTTGGGATATAGGCGCATCCAGAAACTCATCAATTATTAAAGGCGGTGCATATTGAAACGATGGTGCTATGTGTGAAGTGTTGAGCAAACTTGTGAAATGGGTTTTCAATTGTTCAATGTGCAGTACTGTAGCCGTTGGATTCTTTTTTCCACTCACAAGCCTAATTGCTTTCCAGAACTCCATTGAGTTTTTCGCGCTGTTTACCATTTCGATGTTTTTTTCGTCAAAATTTCGCTTGTTTGCTTTACAAAGATTTTTGAATTTTTTGTTCGCTGTTGCATAGAGGATTCTAAAATTGAGGTTATTGGTCGTTCTGAATAATTTCAAGTACGCAAAAGAAGGGTTCCTAGCTCTCATGCAATCACTGTCAAACCACTTTTGCTTATTTGCCAAAACCTCATTTTTTGCCGATGTTTTTTGGGGCGCTGCATTCTTGATAATGCTCGTTAACATGTGCATGTCTAGATTAGCATTCAAAGTTTTTTGAGTTTCGAGCTGTCTACTAAGGTTTCTTTGGAAGAGCTCTCTGTAGCTGTCTTTCCATTGAAGCTTTGGAAGAAGAGTAAGAGCAGGTTCAGATGTCTCCATACGAGATGTTTTTATTTTAAAGGATACCTCTAGCGGCATGTGATCCGAAAATGTCTTTACTCCTACACTAAAATCATCAAAAAAGAGGAACCAATCTCCAGACAGAAAACAATAATCGATGACTGAACCAGCTGTTCCGCGGATGAAAGTGAGTTCACCATTGCGATCACCTTCACAGCTTCCATTTAGAACTCGACAGTCCACAGCATCTACCAGCTCAAGAATTTTGGTCCTTTTTGAATCGCACACCTCGTCCTTTGAATTACGGTCGCATTGAATATGGGTTCTGTCTACTCCACTATTAAAATTATTTTGCGATATGCCTATTCTTCCGTTAAAATCACCAATTAACATGAGATTTGCTGGTCCCAGCACATTTATAAGGTCTCGTAATTTGGAAGTTCAAGTAGATTGGAACAACGTAAAGAATACTCTCTTCTATTTTGATTTCAAAAAATCGTGATTGCTCAATATTTTTAAAATTGATTGCAGCGTCTTTAAGTCCCTTTTTATACCCGAACAATTCACCACCACTTCCTCTACCAAATATGTTACTTTTAACAGCTGGTTCGAATTCAATTTCGTAGCTCATAAAAATATTCTTAAAACTAGTTTTATCAAAATCAATAATATGTGTTTCTAATAATATAAATACATCAAATTGCTTAATATAATTACAAAATTCAGTAAATAAACTTTTGTTTTTAAGCCCGGCGACATTATAGCTTATGATTTTAAGTGCTGAAACATTAAAGTTCGCCTGGCAGACGGATTCTTCTCAGTTGTATAAAGTACTGTGTGAACATCCACTCACAATTTGTACAGCGGTTCTAGGTTCCATTGTGGTTGCACCTCTTGCATTTTGCAGTTTGACGTTTCTATCAGTGGCTGACATTGACACTTCATTATTGCAATTTATTTAATAATATTGTTAAAGAATGAGGAATCTCCCCCATGAAGTGTTTTATTACAGCCAAACTGTCTTTATTGCTCCCATTCTTGAGCCCGAGTGATTCATCCCATGTAAAAACAGCGTCTTCCACATGCAGCCTATCGTCTCTTACGAAGATTTTCATTCCAGGTTTTGACTCGCGGAGAACCTTCATTATGGATACCATCTTACTTCTTCTTTGGCGGGCATTATGTGTTAAATCTTTGTTGATACTTATTTTTGTTCCTTTAAGTTTCTTCGCGTTTCGTAAAACATTTAAAGCTGCTGCTCGGGACTTCAATTTGACAACAATTACTGCAGTGGGTGCATTTTTGTGGTTTACTCTGTGCGCGGATTCAATTTCAGTGTTGTTTTCATTTCCGTCGAGTAGTCCTGTGCATACGGTTTTGGCTTTTTCAACTGGGTCGATGTGAAGATCAGTAGGCAAATGTACTACAACGTTGTCTTCGACGCTTTTTTGCATAAGTCGGTCAATTTGTGTCTCGAGTATCTTATTCCGACTTTCCAGGAAGACAACTTTTGCAAATAACTCGTCTTGTTTTGTTTTTAGGGCAGACAAGTCGGCATAGAGCAGTTGAAAGTCGGCTTTCGAAACAAGTTCTGAGACAAGTTTTAAATTGTTTTCCGCTAGGATTTCCTTCATTTGGTCTACACTGATTCCTGACATTTCCACTGGAACTTTAGATGGACCTCTTTTTGGATTATTAAAATGAACAGGGGAAGTTTTGTCACGGCCTCTTTTGTTCATAAGTAGGGTTATATTTGGCGGATCTTTAAATTTTGATTTTAGTGTCTTAAATGCTATGACTTACAGATATTTCGATCCGCAGACGTAAATAATGTGTTTATTTAGGTTTTCACAAGCACTTTTTGAATTTCTTTTTGAAAATATCGACTTTTTCTTAGTTTTTGTACAGAGCTTTTCTAAGGCGAACCACTTTGACAGATAGCAAAATGTCAATCTAGTCACAAAGTAAATAAAGTCTATGTAACAAGAGGTAATTGTAGAAGTTTTTGCAATTATAGAAAACAAAACTTGACTTATTCTTAATATAGACTTCGTTCCAAGTTGCAATTTCTACTTCATATTCAAAGAAATTTACAAAGCATTAAAACAATACAAAATGTCTTCCCTATACAATTTTGATGAAATAATGTTCACTAATCTTTCAAGAAAATGGTTCGAATGTATTTCGAACCCATAACCGATGTTTTGATATAACTTGACAAGTGATTTGAGAAGTATTCGAAGTTTTAAACAACAATTTCACTCTATTTTAAATTCAGATTTCGATTTCATTTCACTTAATTCCGGAAACAAAGCTGATAGTTGTACAAATGAACATCACCAAGAGAGTCTGATGATTTGATTTTGAACTCTAATTACCAGCTGTTAATGTTCAATGAAACAAAAAATCAACTACTATGAATGAAATTTAAGGGCCCAAGACTCTTTCATGAAAATCAATTTCAAGGTTTTCAATGTTAAGTCATCGTTGTCGTCGTCGTCGTCATTGTCGTTAGCGTGTCTTGAGAAAATAAAAATTCAATTGCAAAAGAAAACACACACACAAGAAATCAATAAAATTCAAAGACACCCGCTTTGATCTCTCTTATACATACATATATTAACAACAATTTTGCACAATAAATTGACACTCTTAACCAAAAACCAAACTACACCAAACTGCTTTTTTAACATTCTTGAATGAATGTGACATTCTAAAGCGACTTAACAATCACGACATAGTATAAAGTATATAGAAGATGCCTTCTTATAAAAAGACACAATTTATAATATAACAATTTTACTTAACCAAAATGACAGATATACCACTTACAGATTTACACAGTCTTTCAATCTTGATACTACCTACACTACATATCGGTTGTGCTAGAAATAAGAAAGAAAGAACTCAAGAAACTATCTGCGCGCATTAAACAGAAGCTCAAGCTATATTATCTGCCATTCCGAAAGTGTCACTATCTCGCGAGGAGCAAGTAACGACAACAACAACGAAGACGGCAATTTAGACGGAGACGATGACGACGAAAACGAAAACGAAGACGACGAACGGTGACGGCAGAGTTAGAGACCACCAAACGCTCTTCCTCGTGTCAATTGGGCAATCTTACAAATTGGCATCCCGAACACGAGAACCAAACAAACCCAGGCAGCAGCACGAGCACGCTATATAGGTACTAAAAATTATCACTTCATTGAAATGACTCTCAAACAAACATTGAGCTCCAACAACAAGACCAAGTGCGCAATTGCGGCTGATGGACCGCAAAGGAATCCTATAGAGCAATAATAGTGCCTATCCTGCAGTAGCACCATCAATAGGTATCATATGGGCAAAAAGTAGCACCCGTCGTCGTCGTTGGTCGTCGGTCGTCATTTCTATAGGGTATAAAGTGGCATTGCCAGGCTTGAGTGGTGGTGGTCTGAGCTGCGCTGCGCATGCGCGCAATTGGCCTTCGGCAATGCGATTGTCCAACCAAACCCGAGATATCACAATTTATCGATCGGTTTTTTTTTTTCGTTGGTTGGTTTTGTCTTAAAAGTCAAGCGTGCCGCGCTTTGAATTTGACAGCAGCTGGCAGTAGCAGAGTTTTCCATTACCACCTTCAAAGTTTCACAATCGGTTCGTTGTGTTATAAAATTAGCACTTCCGCCCACCATTTTGACTGTGAAAAAGTCATTGAATGTACTCAGTCAGTTAACAATGTTTATAATTACTCAACAACATTTGTTATTCACAATTTAACAGTTTCATAGTTGAAAATGGCATTGTGGGGGTGAGTTCATAGATATTATCTCTTAAGGCTGCAAACACACTTTTGACATTTTTCTGTGGAATGCAAAAAAAAAAAGAAGAAAAAACGAAATTCATTCATGCGTGGAACGAAATATTTCCATTAAAAATTATTCGTTTGTCTGCTTTTGGAAAATAACAAATGACAGCATCAATAATAAAGACCACAACACTGCCAAAATGAATGTGGAATATAATTGATTGTAAATCATGTTGATCTACATATATATTTCAAACAGATTTGTACAAAAATTCAATTTGTCTTTCTTTTATTCTCAACCATATATTTTAACGGTATCGAAGAAACTCATCTTCATAACGTATGTAGGTAAGCTTTGTGGAACGAATAAAAAAGAAAACATTAAAGTTCATTCTTGTGGAACAAAATTCATTAAGAGTGATGATAAATTTTCATTTGACAAAAACTGGCTGTCATCTGAGCTGAGAAAAGATGGATGAATTTTTGTTGGGTTTCCGCTGTCAAAATAATAAACAAGCGCCTTTATGTGGAAAATCAACACTAACTGTTTTTCTTTCTTTTTTTTTTATGTTAGGGTTCTAAAACACTTTCTACACATAATGCTCATTCATGTGGAACGAAAGTGCATTGTCTCCAGGGGGAGGGTAGTGGATGGTGTGATAAATTTCAGAATAATTTTTCCAACAAAATGTCAATCGGGAAAGAAAAGAACCTATAGATAGGGTAAATCTTTGTTGTTTTCCCATTGGGGATATACATGAAGATAAAATAGGATACCAACACGAGCTTTGTTTTGGGTCATGGGTGTGTCACATTTTATGGAACTTGTATAGATGGACATTGAATAGCCGTTCTATAGAAATATATATATATATATAGAAAAGACACAACTTGTGGTTCTTTTGAATGGACATGGACAGGATATGGAAGTATGGAATGAACACACATGCCATAATTTTTGGCCTATTAAGAGCCACCATGATTTCGTTCCGATATTCGCTTTCGCTGGCTCGCTCGTTCACTCGCTAGCTCGTAGTTTTTCAAATAACCATTCATTGGGAAATTGTGTGTAAGTTAAATACGGCACTATGCTGACATAGTCTCTGGAGGAACATCCCTGATGGCAAAGGTTCACAATACGTGAAACGTGATGTGGTGTGTGAGGTTATATAGGGATTGCTTTTTTTTGCGCTCCATCATTCTAACTTCATGTCCCCCATTTAGCAGAAGCACAAGCACAAGCACCACCAGCAGCGGTATAAAAGCTACACCAGAGGACCTGGCCCGTATGTGATGTGATGTGCTGTGCTGTGCTGTTCTTTGCCATGTTGGTTGCTTCGTTATAAGGATGGAAAAGGAAAATTTTTATCTCGAAGCAACGGAATGACAAGCTTTTCACACCCGATTGACTTTCATGTTTGTAGCTATATAGCGCTGCGTTGGCTGACAAACGACGTGACTTCGTCTTTCGATGCTTAGGTCGTCCTTGTCGTCCTTGTCATCGCGCTCCGTAACCGTAGCCATAGCCGTACCTCTATACCTACCACATTGGTTTTAATTAGATTAGAAAACCCATTCGACGACAAGACACGGTAAGGTATATGTAATGTAAGTCGTAGTCGTCGTCGTCGTCGTCAGTGCCGTTGACGTTGTCGTCATCGTGTTGCTGATGGAGCTAGAGCTATGAAGCTGCTGAAGCTGGATCTAGTTAGTTTATTGAAAGACAAATTGAAGATGTCTCTGCACGCAAAAGTTAACAAATTGAAAAGATATAGAAGAGAAGGGGAAGATAGGTTAAATGAAGTCTGTTCACTGTGAGAGTTGTGAGGATGTGAAGATATTGAAAAGGGTTTCTTCTTTTTGAATGATAATATAATAAACTCTCCCTGGGTAGGTCTATAGATCCATTTTTGATAGGAAGGTGTATAAATTGTTTTGACTTACCCTTAAGGTGCGTGTTTTCTTTTTGTATTTTTGTTGAATGTGCTGTTTTCTGCCGAATGAAGGGGTCTCAAGGTTAGGTTTTCTGTCAATGTTCATCAAGTGATATTTCTGCTGTTGCTGGTTCTGTGCTTGTTGTTGCAGCCTCATCATCATCATTATTGAATCGACTGTCTTGGGACTTCTGTATTTCTTTTTGTTTGTATTTCTAAAAAGAGAAAGATATTTGATTTTAGGAAACTTTTTTATTTTTTTCTTCTTACAAATTTTATTTTTGGGTTGTTGCTTTTAATTTTTATATTTTATTTGTTTTTGGAAGAAGTTTTCGAACTTAATTTAATTTCTTTTTTTCTTGCTTTTTGCTGACCTATGACAAATAGAAAGTATTTCGAGGCAATTTTAATACTAGTTAATCTTGTTATTGATACTTTGAATATGGATTAAGGTACTTAAATTAGTCTTATATCGAACTGTAAACAATAATATTGAAATTGGATTCTTTTTTTGAAGTGACTCATTTTTTGATGTATCTCATCAATTAATCTTGCTCTTATTTAAGTTAAAAAGAAGAAGTGGGCGAAACAAAATGAATAATGAAAACAGTGTTTTTGAAGTTTTATATTCTATTAAATAATAACAGAAGTAACAGGCTTGTAAAAGAAAGCAATGTAAAAGAATGGAGACTTTGAATATCATTTATTAAAGTCAATTAAAAGATTGCATTCATTTTCATTATACTTTGGGACTTCAGAGGCTTCAAATTATGAAATCACTTGTAGCAAAAAGACTGCAATCGTTTAATCTCTTCATTCATTTTACAGCAAACAATTGAATGCATTATTTTTGCATTTCTTACACGCTCAACCTCAAAAAGGTAAACATTGCTAAATTCTTAAACAAATGTAGAGTAAGCATCGGCAAATCAATAGTATATGTCTCTTTTTCTAAAAAGAAGAAACAAAAAATCAGATTGGTGCACTTGGGCGTATACGCACTTTTTTATTCAACTTTTTTCACAATTTTTGCTCTTAAAATATTCTCAATTTTGGCCACAGTTAGGAATTTGAATTTGACTTTTTTACTTTGATTTAATTTGAAAATGTTAATGTTCAAAATAATTACAATAAAAGTTCATTCCGTAATTATCGTGTATTCTTCATTTCATGATAAAGTTGTCATAAAGAGAGTTTTCCAGTAATAAGTTTCATTTTGATATAAAAAACAAGTATTTCTTATGCATGTTATTTATGAAAACGATATTAGCCAAATAACTGCCATAGTTATATGGTTCCTGTATTTAATGAAAATTTCCATTTATGCCCTTGAAAACTTCATGAATTCCATCTTGAAGGTATTGAATCGATTGTATGGAGCATTGGCAGTAAAATGTCTTAAGCAATTAATTCACAAGATTTCGGTGGCCAATTCTTATCACCTCTGAAATTAGTAACACAATCAGAAAACGTTTATTAACTTCCCATAGGAAGTTATTGTAAACGGTCCGATATGTCAAATTGGAAATTTTGACATTTCTCGACGTTTTAAGGCCCCTAGAGTCGAAATAAAAGATTTTTAGAGAGATGTCTGTGCGTGAGTGTGTACGTACGTCCGTACGATCGCGACGTTTTTTTTTCGTCGTGATTAGCTCAAGAACCAGTAGAGATATCGACTTCAAATGAATTTTGTTATGCAGAAAGATGCAAAAAGGACTCTCAAAAAAAATTGAGTGGGTGTTTTTGTTACCATAGCAATTTTAAAAAAAGGTGAAGGTTAACCCTAAATATCTCAAGAACAAATAACTATAGAGACTTGAATTAAATTGTATGTTATATATTGTACCGTGATACCAAAGAAATATATTTTTGGAAAAAAATCAAACTAACGGTTTTTTTATGAATCAAAAAAAACTACAAACAAAATATTTGTCACCTCGAATATTTTACGAACAAAAAATAATTTTATCTCTAATATAATTTTATGCAATAAAGAATAACGTTTTTAACATCTGGTAAAATTTTGAGAAAAATCGAATTGACAGTTTTTTTATAAAAAATAAAAACCTAAAAAAATACTAAAAATTTGTAAAAATTGATTTTCGACTCAAAAATCTTTTCAAAATTTTGAGATTATGGCTTCAAACTAATTTTGTCTTTTCAGAAATATTGTTTTCAACATTCCGTAAAATTTTCAGAAAATGCGAATTTGTACTCGATTTTTCTGAAATTTTTTTTTTTACAAAATTAAAAAGTTGGTAACAATTGATTTTCGGCTCAAATATCTTTTCAAAATTTTGAGATTGTGGCTTTAAGCTAATCTTGTCTCATTAAAAAATACTGTAAGAAAAATCGAATTGACCGTTTTTTTACAAAAAATAAAAACCTAAAAAGAAAAAAACAATACTAAAACTTAGTACAAATTTATTTTCGACGCAAATATCTTTCAAAAATTAAAAATAGTGGCTTCAAACTAATTTTATCTCACAGAAAATATTGTTTTCGACATTGAGTAAATTTTTATAAAAAACTAACAGTATGTTTTTGCATCAAATATTAAAATCTAAAAAAACTAGTACCTACGCAAAATTGGTTAAAATTGATGTTCTGTTTTTTTTTTTTTTTTTTGTTGTTTTTTTTTTTTTTTTTACTGTAGTACCCGTGGCATGATGGTTAGTGCGTTGGACTTTCATGCGAGAAGTCTTGGGTTCAATACCTGCCTGTGCCACCTTAATTAAAAAAAAAAGTTTTCACGGGTACTGCCTCTTGCGAGGAATTGACAAATTCTCCAAGAGTAATGCTTGTCATGAAAAAGTGCTTTCTCAAATTAGCCGTTCGGATTCGGCATAAAACTGTAGGTCCCCTCCATCCCTGCAATTACTCGCACACAGGAATGGTTGAGAGTTGTAAGTCACTAGGCCCTGGTTCTCTACGGACTGTTGCGCCACCTAATTTATTTTATTTATTTTTTTAACCTTTTTTTACTAACATACACTGCAGGTCATAAGGTTAGAAGCAGGCATTTTCGAAAAGTAAAATTGATATATCTACCGTTACATGGTGGATTAGATAAAAACAACTACGGTAAATGAGGGACTATTTTCTTCACAACAAAATATAAAATTTTGGTATAGGAGAGATTTTGGCTTAAGACACTTTTATGACAAATTTTTAATTGAGTCAAGAATATGCGAAAATAAATCGGGTCATTAAATTAGAAGCAGTGAATAAATCGACGTTGTTTTGTGAAGTGCATACATTATTTTTCGGAAAAACGGTAAAATTTATAAATCAATTGTTTTTGATTGAGTGTTAACAGAAATTGGCAACAAATAATGTTTGACAGCGGAGGAAAGGGCAAGAATAGATGTCTATTGCTCTAAAGGTCTTTAATGCTTTGCTTTAGCCCGAAAAAAAAATCGAAGTGATCATTGTGTCTGCAATTATTTATAAAACCATCGTCTTACTCGAAAAATTATAAAAAAAAACATTTCCTCTGCAACTGGTATTTTAACAACTCCAATACGACGTGAAAACAAGTGTTGTTCCATTTTAATTAATGCTATAATTTTTACTTGTCAACTGTCAAAAGATGGCAGCATAGCAAGAGAAAACTGTATAAATAGCAAGTTATTGAAAATAAAACCTCTTATTAGAAAACTCTTTATACTAACATTGAAGTCAATTACTTGTGACTTTACTGACTTTATAGACTTGATTTAACTGCATTCTCGACAACTCCTACATAAATAATTTAATGAACATAGTTTTTTTTTAAATACTTAATGAATATTCGATAAATGTGGTGATGAAGTTCTAAGCCATGAAGTTAACAAGATCCCTGATCCATATTTTAATCGCAAGAATATAATTAAATTCGAAATGAAACCCAGTTAAAGCATCAATTCCTGTCTAACCTAGAAATCGCAATGATCAGGATCACTGGTCGCTATAAAACTAGACCTTAATTCTATTTCTTATATCAAATCTTGTTGCTGTTGAAATAAGATATTAATATTCGCAATTCATTCCTTGGCTCATAAAAGAAAGAATCCTCAACGCCTCCACTTACATATGCTGTTTCGATATAAAGAGTTGGAACAAAACAAACAACAGAAAAATCTGACTCCAAAATACCATCGTCGTTTATATATTTTGTTGCAAAGTCAGTGACAGTCCTGATCGTTATCGGTATTGGACAAACATTCGTGCAACATCATTCCTTAGTGTTGTCCACTCGCTGCGCTTCTGGCGATGGCGATGGCTATGGCGCTGTGCTGCTTTGCTGTACTATAGCTTGGAACAACTGAATTCCAGCACTTTGAGTTCCCACGTCTCATTAAAAATCCCGCATCTCGCTTAGGGGATTACAAATTCGCGATAAGACCACAAAAAGTAGTCTCTCATCGGAATGTGGCGTTACTTTCCGAATTCTGTGCGTTTGGACTGGGCCCGACCGTCCGTCGTTGCTCGAACCGCGATGACTGTTTGCGTGCTTCTATATTTGCTCCACCTTCATCCATCAACATTCAACTGAAGAAATTAGTTTTCGGTTGTCACCTTTCTCCTTTTCCCCTTTGATGGTGCTGGACTCTGATGATGTGGTTGGCGCTGGCAATTATCAGCGTTCCAATCAGTGAGATCAACAAAATGATCAATAAATTTAATCGATCGATCATCATTGTGTCGTCTTCGATGGTATCATCAGTGAACACAAACCGCCTTCTGAGTTTCGGCAGTGGCACGATGATGAGTGCGTATGTCCCTCCTCTTTCTTTCGGCGCGATGCCTATGCTGACAGCTCCTTACAGCTCCTGTGCAGTTAAGCTATGAACTTAATCGATTAGTTTTATTCGAATTTAATTAGCAAGCGCATTGCAGACATGTTTTGTTCAAAAGGCAGTGAGAGTTCTTCCTCCTGCTTCGCTTTGCCAACGCGTTGGTTGGTACGGCGGGCGCGGCGCGGCGGCGCGGTGTTGGGCTCATTTCGAATTCAGAGATTCCTTGCAACCCACCATCACCGCCATTGCTGGGGGTATACCGAGTGCAGGTGAAGGCGAACACTGCTACTGCCGTTGTTAATAGCGATGTTGCTGATCAATATAAGAAAAGCCCAACAAAGTGGCTTCCTTGTTATTGTATGATGTGCGTTGTTTGCCTGGGGCTCCCGTGCCATGGGCAAGAAGAAGGTGGCCAAGACGAGGCTGGCATCTCCTCCGCCTGCTACAGAGTGAGTTTAAGAAATTTATGCGCGCGCATATCAGAAGAATTTCCAGACTGCGTGTAACTCGAATTCCTGCGGCGATAGACCTCTCTCCAGAATTGCCCGAAGCTCGTAGCTTAAACCAACGCAACGCAATGGTCGTACGGTCGATCGATGGCGATGCGATGATCGGGGCATACATAGTTAGGCCACCGCACTGTCATTGTTTGGGTTTTCCGACCTTTTTTTTTTGCTACGGTGGCCAACATCAGAACTAATCGTCGTCGGAGGAATATTATGCAGGAGCTCGATAGAAATCCGGTTTATTGTTGGTTTACCTTGGCTGGTAGCTGAAGCTGAAGCTGGGGCTGTGGTTTTTCTGGAACTCAATTCCGCATTCGAATTCGGGGTAAATGTGTGATAAAAACGGGAAATCAAAATATATTCGAGAATCGCGATTAACGCGTCCAGGATCATTTACTATAGCTGGGAATGATGTTACATGCGAGTTGCTGCACACCATGGTCCAATAATTTGCTCCTGTCTGCTGGTGGATGGGTGCACTCTGGTCTGCACTTGTTGCAAGCACACCCAAACCTCATAAGAGCGTCTATGGTCGTCGAGGACGTCAACGACGACGTTGAAGACGTTGATCATCATTATCATGGTCGAACGTCACAAGTTCCAGAACAAGAGTTCTGTTCACACGGTGTTCGTTATGAATTTCTGTCACGAAATTTTCCAGTTTTCTCCCGATGATGATCGAGGGATGATTGCGCGATGACGATGACGATGACGATGATGATGACGATGACGATGTCGATGATGTCGCGCTGTTGATGATGACAACGACTGGCGGATAGTAGGTCGATACTTGGACTTGGTCTTGGTTGGGTCTTGGTCTTGGTTTTAGTCTTGATGGTCTCAGGAGGACCTTCGCTTGTTAGTTATCTATATAGTGCGTATGGCACACAGGGTTTTCACCATCAGGTATTCCCCCGCATCTCCGGATCGCTCTGTGGTGTATAAATCATCCATCAGCTATATGTACGTTGGCATTGCTTGGTTTTGTTTGGTCTTGAATGCTTTGGTTTTGCTCCCGAATGATGGTACTGCTGCTAGTGCTGGTGTACTGCAGCTATAGTGGAATTATGTTTCGGAAAATGATTTATCACCGCGATTGAGTGGACGGGTCTTGAACATGACATGAAAGTGGACCAATTTGCTTTTGTTGTTCGGGTTTTTTGTTTCGCTGCTTTGCGCTGCGCTGCACTGGCTTGTTCTGCGCTACCGTGATGATGATGGTTGTAGGTACTCGAATATGCTGCTATATGTGGTGTACGCGGTGCGATAGGTTTTTGTACGTGTCGAACAAATACAACAAATACCTGCATAATTTTCCTGGAATTACGTGCATTACAACATTTCGCTCGCAGCGTAGAATGCGTTCTATACCGCTTGCCCTTCATTCCAAAACATATCATCAGAGATAGTTTTTGTTGATGATGGAAAAAGAGAAGGTGGACGAGTGAGTCGACGAGGACGGACGGACGGACGAACACAAGCTTACAACAATATTTTGTCTGAGGTTGAGGTTTGTTTCTGTTTTGTTTGTTTGTTTGTTTGTTTTTTATGCACAAACATTTAAATAATTGGATAAATCACAGCCTTTGTTTGTTTCTTATGTTTTTGTGTTGTAAATCAGACGTTGTTATGCCAAGAAAACAAGCTGATACATTGAAGTTTGATTGACAGTAAGTCTAGTTTGGTTAGGAAAATAAAGATCTATAAATGAAGCTTTTTATACCTCATTTACTTAGCTACATAGTAATGCTAAGTTGGTATTCAATTTTCTTTGTATGATGGATGCATAAAAAAAGATCCAACAATTTGATAAAATTGTACTAAAAAGTTCTTCAGTCATTTTTGTTTGATTGGCTTGTTGAAAATTCAATGCCATCAGGTAACTGATTGAATGCAATTGAATCAGTTACCTGATAATAACAATGCAATGTTAAGTTCACATTTATTTTCTTACATCCTGTTTTTTTTTTGTTTTTCAACTGTTTTGAGTTATTGTAATTCGATGACTTTGCAACATTGAACTATTTGAAAAGCATTAAAGCAACCCATTTTTCCCAAGGTGTCTGAAGGGTTGATAAATTATTCTTGAGATTTTAATCAAGCACACAATGATGTAAACAACAAATTGGAATTTGTAATTAAACAATTTACTGACTGCGCTAATCCGTGGTGCATATCTACTAAAATTAATTTCTGATAGTTCATGGATTTAATTACGAAAACTTGTGTTTTAAAAAACCTGGTAGAATTGTTGCATTTTTCTATGCCCTTAATATTCTTTTTTAAATTTAACTTTTATCCATAGATTTAATGTTAAAAATTTCGAAATAAAAAGCATAGAAAATTGTGTCCATTTTGGAATTGTTGGCAAGTTATCTTCATTCTTATTTTGTCTCTTACTTCAGTTTGACGTAAGTTTAATAGTTTTAAAGCCTTAAAACCTTCGAAGCACTTGAAATTTTGCACACCATATTTTAGTGTTTGATAGTCTATAAATTTAATGAATGACCCACTCTCCAAATCAAAAAAAAAAAACTGAGAAATAAGTCTCAATTATAGAAAAAAAGAATTCTTGTTCAATAATGTTTTTACTATTTTTCTTGCGAAACGCTGTGAGACGCATGAATTTGAAAACGCAACCTTGAGCTTAAAATTAATAAAACTACTGTTATTTGCATAATTTTCCACTATAATATTCATGATTGAAATTTGAAAATAGATAATAGGATCCACTTCCACAAAATAAAATGGAATTTTGTTTTCAAACAAAAGAGCTGAGGACCGAACTTCATCTATTTATTTTGTTTAATACTTTTTTCCCACTTAAAGTACTTATTTCCCACTCAACAAAATAAATTAAATTTAAAATAAATAAACAGTCCGTTGAGAACTAGGGCCTAGTGACTTACAACTCTCAACCATTCCTGTGTGCGAGTACTGTTGTCAGGAATGGAGGGGGCCTACAGTTTATATGCCGAATCCGAACGGCAAATTTGAGAAAGCACTTTTCATGACAAGAATTACTCTTGGAGAATTAGTCAATTCCTCACAAGAGGCAGTACCCGTGAAAAAAACTTTAGATGCCATAGGCAGGGATCGAACCCAAGACCTCTGGCATGACAGTCCAACGCACTAACCATCATGCCACGGGTACTACTTAGAAATTAAATTTAAATAAATAAATAAAAGAGCGCAATAGTCCGTAGAGAACTTCAGCCTAGTGACTTATAACTCTCAACCATTCCTGTGTGCAATTCATTTCAGGATTGAAGGGGACCAACAGTTCATATGCCGATTCCGAGAAAGCACTGTTCATGACAAGGAGATTTGTCAATTCCGCGCAAGAGGCAGTACCAGTGAAAAAATTTAAGGTGGCACAGCAGAGATTCAACCCAAGACCTTTGCCTACACACTCATCAAGCCACGGATACTAAATAAATTACATTAGTACCTAAACAAAAAAAACATACTTTTTTAATATAAAGGGTGATTTTTTAAAAGCTATAGGAAAGTTTTTCAAAAAACAAAACACATAAAATTCCGAAAAATGCATGAAATCTTTATTTGAATTGATAGTACGGTCCATATAATTTAATGTTTAAAGATTATTTCATGCAAAAGTTGACCTTGACTGCGCCTCAAATGGTCCACCGCTTAGTCCAATTTTGGCATACTCTTTTCAACATTTCGGCCGGTATCTCACGAATAAATGCTTCAATGTTGTCTTCCAATGTGTCAATTGAAGCGGGCTTATCTGTATAGACATAAGCTTTAACATAGTTCCACAAAAAATAGTCTAAGGGCGTTAAATCGCACGATCTAGTTGGCCAATTGACCGGTCCCGAACGTGAAATAAAATGTTCACCGAACTCGCCTCTCAATAAGTCCATTGTTGCGCGTGGTGTGTGGCATGTGGCTTCGTCTTGTTGAAACCACATGTCACGAAGTCAAGCTCTTGCGTTTTGGGCAAAAAAAGTTGGATATCATCTCATGGTAGCGTTCACCATTCACAGTTACGTTACGATTTGCATCATCTTTGAAGAAGTACGGTCCAATGATGCCCAGCCCATAAACCGCACCAAACTGTAACTTTTTCTGGATGCTTTAGTAGCTCTTGCAATGCTTCTGGCTGATATTCACTCCAAAATCGATAATTCTGCTTATTTACGTACCCATTGAGCCAAAAATGAGCTTCGTCGCTGAACACAATTTTTAGGTAAAAAAGTGGATCTTCGGCCAACTTTCCAAGAGCCCATTCACCAAAAATTTTACGTTGCAGTAGGTCGTTCGGCTTCACTTCTTGCACCAGCTGTATTTTGAAAAGCATCACACCTAAATCCTTCTGCAAAATTGTCCACGTTGTTGAGTAACAAAGGCCCAATTGCTGCGAACGGCGACGAATCGATAATTGATGGTCATCATTAACACTGGCCGATACAGCTGTGATATTTTCTTCAGCTCGCACTGTACGTTAGCGTGTTGGTGGTTTAATTTCCAAAAATGTAAATTTGGTTCGAAATTTTGTCACAATAAGCCGAATAGCCGCTTCAGTGGGTCGATTAAACTGACCATACAATAGAAGAAGCGCGCGATGAACTTTCTTAACAGATCACGCATTTTGATAATAAAATTCAATAATTGCAAGCATTGTTCGTTTTTAAGACGATTCATGGTTAAATTATAGACCAAACTAAATATGTTTGACAGTGAAACAAAACACGAAACGTTTAAACGTTTAACGTTTCTTAGGCTGGGCCCTACTCTGTAATGCGTTTCGAAAGCAAATATTTTCGAAAACGAATATTTTGTACTCTCTATTTCGAATGCGGATAAGAAATCTAGTACTTACGGAATGAAAAATCCGCATTCGGATTTTTCTGAATGTCATTAGCGTTCGAAAACGGAAATTTTCTTTCTACACCAAGAGAGGTAACGAATTGCAATTCGAAGGTCGTTTTTAAAGGACACAAAAGGAAAATTTTGTTGAGTTGTTTGAAATAGATAAAATATAAGTAAGGAAATAATAATTTTATTCAAAACATAAGCAAATAAATCCCATTACAGGGAATCATCAGCGAAAAATGTGCATACCAAACAAAAGCAATTTGAAATTATGGTGGAATTATTATTTCGTATTTCAACACAAAAAACGAATTGACTATAAAAAAAAACAGCTTAAACTTTCTAAGCTTCAATTAAAAAGAGAGATGTGGCAATTGCAAAGCAGTGAAGTGTAAAAAAAGTCATTACGATAATTTTCAAGTGATAATAATGACTGAATTTTAATTTTTGCCTCGTCTTTGTGATTTGTTTTGATTTTGTTTGTATTTTTGCTTTGACAAATCTCATAAGAAATACTTCGAGACTCGGTAAATCTAGTGGATAAATAGAAAAAGTACTAAATGATTGTTTTATTCGATTCGAACATTTTACAGAGTACGAATTCATAAACGAATCGAATATTAGATTCGAATCGGATTGGCTTTCGAAACGCATTACAGAGTGGGGCCCCTGTTTAAACCAGTGTTGCCAAAAAGATAATAGCTAAAAAATCACCCTTTATAAAACAAAAAATTTAAAAAAAAATTAACGTGAAGTGTTAAAAACTAATAGTTTCGAATATAATCTTAAACTGTAAGCTATAGTGTTAACAAATGATCGAATCATTAAAGTATCTGGTAAAGACAAATTGGCGTTCAGCTTAATAGTTAATCAGCTTCATGAATTTATAACTTTTCTATTGCCATCTATCCTATTTTAGTTTAACCTGGAGAATAATAATTTATTCAATTAATTTGTTTGTATTTCAATTTAGTGTTACCTTAGTCTAATTCTCTTCTAATTCAATCATAAGTTTAATATTTTTGCAACAAAATTGGATAGTTTTACGGATTTTTATAACTATTAAGCCACGTTTTTAATATTTCACCATTCATGAAAAAGGAGTTTAACCTAAAAATCGTGATTTTAAGTATCTTGAGCGAAATATGACGCATTACTGATTTAAAAACAATAAAACAACATCAGTTGTCATCTTAGGCCTTAAGAAGCAGACCTTACTTAAAATCAAAAATCATTGAGCAAATATTGCACACAACACATAATTTATCTTCTCCAAATCCCCCATTGAAGAAGTTCTACAGTTATCGACTTGAAAAACATTTTAATTTCAATTCTCATTTCGGGTGTGAACTTCACATATGTATAGTAAACAATATAATACTTCCCACTTTTCGACATCCATCATTTATTAAGCTTATAAATCTCCCAAGTGGTTAAAAATATCCTACATCAATAATATCATATATAAAGTCCATAAACCTTTGTTTTCTTATATCACTCGAAGTAGAAGGAGACACAATTATTTACTATACAAAGCATCCTCACGTAGGTACTAAAAAATTGTTTGTATGTACATATGTATACGAGTATAAAGCAATTTTATTGGTGTTGAACATCTTGAAAGATTTGAATATCAAACCCAAGTTAAAATATCTATTATAAGAAACCTTGTTATACCCAAAAGTAAAACATTTCATTATACCAACTATGTATATACGAGTATCTATGTATGTATGTATAGATAATATTCAAACAATTTTCACTTGAATTCATTTTGCCTTGTTCAAAAATTCTTTAATATATGTAAACAGTACGCATATACTTTTAGATCCATAAATAAAAGATTGAAGATACAATTCTATTAAACAAAGAAAGAAATGGACGTTCTTTCGATTTGCCTTCATTTTGGTGTATAATAAAAGCTTCCAAAAAAAAAGGCCTCACGCCTCAAGTCGAGGCACCCGCATCCGCACCAGCACCCGCATCCGCACCAGCACCCGCACCCCCACCAGCCCCCGAGAAAGACATTAGAAAGACATCACATTTTGCTCTGCTGTTGCTTTCCAATTTATCTCAACTAGGCAAGGGCTTGAATTTTAATTGAATCAACACATGAATCTAAGATAGATACTCGTAGATACAAGTTGCTTTTCTTTACATATACTCAGCTCATATACAATGTAAGATACCAGTATTGTGCCTTCATTGAAAAATAAACATTCCAAAATAAGGATCTTCATTTTGAAAACAGAGCACGTTGTTCGCCTTGTGTCCATGTTCAAGCCCAAGTTCCATAAAAGCAACAACAACAACAACAAAACTGTCTAAAAACTATATGAAGAAGGAAACAAAAAAAGGTCTTAATGATTCGAACGTCTTTATTTTTTTATATATAAAAGATGAAAATATATTGAAAATCTCTCCCCTTTCCCTCGTCGCGTCGTTGTCATCGCTTCTCTGTGAGAAATGTCAAAATTCTGGCACGTAAATAAGAATGGTGAAAAAATTTGGAGAAACAAAAACACTTATGTGATGATGATGATGGGAGTATGGAAATTAATGTTGCAAAATCGCAAAGAAATCACTTTGCAAGGCTATGGCCTCTGCTGCCCCCTATACCACCCGACACTACGGCCGCTACCTCACATCATCATGATCATATCATCATCACGTGGGAACATCACATTATCCCCATTAAAATTGCCAATAATTTGAATTGAATGCCACCGCAGTGACACGACTCTCCGACTGCGACTCCTGAACATCATTTCAGCTTTATCTTCTTCGCCCGTCCATCTATCGTCGCGTCGGCGTCGGCGTCGTCGCTCGTCGTCGTTGTCCTAAGAGTGGAAAAGAAAAACCAGTAGCAACTTCTTCGATTCGATTGCACCACTTTGCAGGTGTTGTTTAGATTTGAATCTTCGACGTATTTTCCAATAATTTTTCGTTGATTTTATTTGCATCACATATTCAAAATAAAATGTATTTACCAAGTACCTAAGTATATTATTTTCTATACTAGAGAGAGAGAAACTCGAGACCACCATTACCGCCACCGTCGTCGTTCGTTCGCTTTAGATTCACTTTAGATTCAGCAAAGAGCATTTTTATAATAGTTGTGTGAATCTGAATGTGAAGTAAGTGTAACCCCAGGACCATTCAATTTGGATAATGCGAACTGTTTTGCATAAAACAACTTTTGTGGAAAATCAAGATTACTTGGTCGGTATATGGCTTGAGTTTATGATAAATTCACACCTAAAAGCAAGACGACGCAGGAGCAGTGCAGTAGGTCTCCTTAAACATTTAATATAATCTATAGTCTCATAGCTGATGGCTCTGGCTCGATGGTTAGTGGTTATAGCTGTACTGTAATCTCAAGTTGACAAGCACTTGATGGTGAGTTTATAATCCAATCGGATTGGGTCACCAAAACCAAACCAAACCAAACCAAACCGAACCGAACCAAAACCAAATGGCATCCGATCTGAAGAGTCGCATAATGTACCTACTCACCAAGTAGTCGTGTGTCACTCGTGGTGATGGTTGCTACTTGCTATTTGCTACTGAATGGAACGCTCTCGCATTAGCATTCTATGCAAGAAATTCATCAAAAATATGAATACATTGTCCTGTCTATCGCATCGTCCAGTATCTCCATAACGATGACCGGACCGCGACCAACAAGCTTTGACAATCGTATATACTTCGTCGTCATCATCATCATCATCATCATTGTCGTCGTAGTCTGTTTGCAAGGAAGCCATCAGAAGATACTTATTTGAAATCCTTAAACTCCACCCGCTCTGATGTACTGAATTCTTGATATTTTCTAGTACTTCAGATGGTTCTGAGATGAAAGGCATAAGGCATCTCTTATGTTATAGTATCTTCTACCAGCTTCATCAGCTACTGTGTGCGGAATTGAATTGCCTGTTTTGTATTCACATCGCATAGAAGCGGATCGGTTTAATGGTAGAAGGAAGATGTTTTCCAAACTGACAATTTATGGACTGAATCTCATCTAACCCTGTGCCAGAACTAGAGTCAGAGTCAGAGCTAGAGCTATAGGGCCCAGATAGCGCATATCTCCATCGCTATTTTCTTAAATGATTGATGGTTATTTCTTGATTATTGCTCTGTACAGCATTTTATAGCATTATAGTATCGCATCGCATCGCATCGCATCCCATCGCATCACATCCCATCATCAACCACACAACAATGTCCTGTGTATTACGACTGTGACTGTTACAGCGATAGAATAAACTTATAATCTTCTGTTTTTGTACATTATGTGGCATGAATCATGAGCGCGAATCACAATCGATAGAGTATTGCGAATGCGAATGCAATCGAATCGACATTTGACCCTTTCGCTTTGCAACAACTCTCGCGCGCGCACACAAAATATTTATAGACAGAGATATGTAACTACTACATATATGCAACACGCCATCCATATGGAATTATTATTAGGTATATTATTGCCGAATAGGGCATTTGCTGCGATTAAGTGCGGCACTTAGAATTCAATTCCACGAAAATATTCAATTCGCTGTGATTGCGAACGTGTCATACATTGGGACAAAATGTTTTAAAAATTGAAACCTTTTTATTTGATGTGTAAGAACAAAAATTCAAAGAACTCAACCAAAATGTATTACCAAGGATGTCAGGCTTAGAAAAACAGGATTATATAATATGTGTGTATATCGAGCAATATCAAAATTATAGGATCCATACTGTAAAACGTTAACGGCATTTATTTTAGAAATAAGGAAGAAATCGATTTTGAAATCAGAAAGAAATCAATGTTTTGTTTTGGAATTCGTTTTTATAGTTTGATGACTCTATTCAGAAAAAGGCGATAGAAAAAGTGTGAGGTTTAAAGGGCCAGTTATAGCAATCATTGGTTTTCATAATTGAAACCAATCATTTTTTTTCACAGGTCTTTTTTGGCGATAATTGAAAGCAATCATTGGATAATTTTGGTAACAGGTTGTTTATAGTGATCATTGAAAATTTAATCATTGAAACCTATCATTGAATTCTTTTTACAGTTCATTTATAGTGATTATTGAAAATGTCTGTCATTGAAAAAAGTCCCTAATTGAAATCCACTGGAAATTACGTAGAACTGAAACATAAATTATTTAAAAGATTCTCTTTAGAAAAGAATCAACTGATCAGGAAAATTAATTTCCACCAGGAAAATATTGTAGAAAAATTCATTCTTAGCAAAAAATAACTGAGTAGTAAAACTTTTTGGTTTTGAATGATTTTCGATTGATCAGTACATAATTGTCATTGCTAATCAAAAGTAAACACAGTCAAATATCCATTGAAGTTTTATTTCGGATTTATTTCAATGATAACTTTAATTATAATTGAATAGTCAAAATCTAAAAATATCGTTTTTTTTCTTGTGGGAGCGGGAGGGGTTGGTTTAGCACCACTAATTGAAATAATATAAGGCTATATGTTACAAAAAAGTAAATAGCCAAAATCTAATAATTTTGTTATTTTTGTGGGAGAAAGAGGGCGTGACTCACCACTACCAAACTGACATTCGAGTCATTTGGTCATTTTACACCTGAAAAGCCTGCCTTTGACAGGTGATATCCTTAATGATTGGAGCTAACATTTTGATATTTTCAATCTTTTACGTTATCAAAAATTCACTGAAAACGATACATGATATCGAAAGTAGATTTTCTGGATCAATCAATTGGGTTTTCAAAGAATTCCATACAAAAAAATTACTTTTTTCATAAAAGTTTACTTCCCTTAAAGGCCTTCAAATTATTGACATAGAGTTGTAGCTTCCAGCGTTCGAAAACTATAATCAATCATCTTTCTTCTTGCTTTTTAAATAGAATTTTGACTAGAACTGTTCAATTTTAAGTCAAAAGCTAATGGTGAACCTCAGGTTTGAGTCGTTGGTCCTGTACTATTTTTTTTTCTATATTGATTATCTGTTTAAAGTAGTATGTTGTTTACTTTTTCTTCAAATTCAAGATCATGAGAACCTATCTAATTTTAAGTTAAGTTATGAAATATTAAGTATTGTAAATATTTTTCTTATTGAAAACAAAAAAACATATTCATTTAATTAAAATACACAATTTCTCACATCAAAAAATTGTTCAATTTTTATGCAAAAACCTATTTTTATGGCGAATAAATAAAAATTAGAAATATTTCATTCAATCTAAATTATTGGAGTAAAGTTTCTTTTAAAAGATGTATTTGGGTCTTTTTGTACTATTTTAAGACACTATTATTGTTCTTTATTTTAATGGCTCTCAGTATTAAAAATTTGACTTTACGTGCAAACTATTGGAAATTAAGTATTTGTCAGTAGAAAACTAGGGCCTTAGTGGCTTACAACTCTCAATCATTCCTTTGTGCGGGTCATTTTAAGGATGGTGGAGACTTACAATTTTTATACCGAATCAAACCGACAAATTTGAGAAAGAAGTTTCCATTGCTTGTCAATTCCTCGCAAGAGACAATACTCGTTTAAAAAAATACATGTGGCACAGGCAGGAATATAACCAAAAACCTCTATCACGGGCGTCGCGGCGGTCCTACGCACTTACGGTTCTCGAATTGTTAAACTTTAAAAAAAAATTTGTTTAAATATTTTCCAATCAGTTGCTTCGTTTGTCCTACTGTATTGTGTCGTGTTAGTCACAGTCGGCATTATACTAAACTAACGCATATAAATTCGCTGCAATTCCAGCGACAATAAATAAAAACTGTGCAAAACTGTCGATAAGTAACAGTGCAACAACTCTATTAAAATCCCATAATTCTCTCCCTTTTGCGGAACGGGCCATAACCATAAAAAGTACCTACATACAACAAAAACAATGTACAAACGGAACATAGTTTGAACAAAAAAAAAAACCTATACAGTGTGGTGGCAAAAGAAACATCGTTTCCACTGCGCCCGAGGTGACCTCTGGTGGTGGTAGATACTTGTGCGCACATAAAACACCGCTCACCAAAAACCAACTGCTGTGTTATGGTTGGTGCAAGAGCGCGCTATAAAAAAGATAGATTTCGCTGACCGATTCCAAATATGATTAATGACATAAACGTAGTCAAAATTTTTACAATAGCAGAAAGCAGAGGGTGATGCCGAAGGAAAATCTATCTTTAAGCCATCATAAGGCAAGGATAGAGATAGAACCAGGGAAAATCCTTGTCAATTTCATATGTTTAGTTTTTTGTTTTTTTTATTCACCATCATCACATAGCCTCTGAGCCTCAAAGCCTCTGAGGAGACTTAAAGAGTCAGTGATCGAGTCGAGTTGACCCCGCGCTGCTCATAGGGGGACACCACGACCGGCTGGTTGTGGCAACATGTTAACCATCAGGACGGACGGTCAGTGGCAGCATCAGCCAAACAGCGCAACGGCAACAGAGGGTGGTTGATGGCAGCTCGCGGGACAGCATCCACGACAGAAGAATTAAGCAACGAATTCAATTGCAATCGCACCGCGCATAAGTATCGTAGGATAGGTAGATTTGCATATATACATATAAGCTTTGCACTGAAGCCAGTGTGTCTTAATAGTGATTTCATGATGCTTATCTATTTACATATCAGACAAAATTATTGGCACCGGACTACAGAGCGGTACAGAGAGTATTACGTGGCGGATGGATTGCATTGGATTGGATTGGATTGGATTGGATAGGGATAGCTCAAGGAAAAGATCGTTTCCTTTATTACACTTAGAAAAAAAAAATATTATTCTAATGAACCAACTTTTCTTTATCAAGTCTTGTTAAGGGCTAAATATGCAAAAATATTTCGACAGCCCTTAATATTTTATATAAGATACTACTTTGATATTTTTGGAAAAAGCTGATAAAGTATAGGTCTTATGTCACTAACGTAACAAGCAAAAAGTGTCTTGAAAGTTTTCAAGGAAGATTGTTTTCTTTCTTTTTCTTGCTAAAAAAATCGTTTGAATACTTTGCCCGTGTTCTCAAATATTAAGTAGTAGCTGCAACTCTTCACAATTAAGTCTTTTTCAAAAATTTGTTAAGCTTCATTTTCTACAAATAAAATTATTTCTGTTTTTAATTTTTTGAGAATTTCCAATATGTTTGAATTTATTTTCAAAGAAAACATTGTTTCTTGGTGCTAGAATTGCTATTTGGCATAGAAATTGATCGTCATGTACGTATGTTTTCTAGGCATAGGTTTTTAACCGCCCATCTCCTACTTTTAATAGTGTCTTTGCATATGACATTTCGGAGTTAATTTCATTATAAGAAACGCGTAAGCAACGATGATAGGTTCAAAAGCAGGCAGCACTTAATGATATGCTGCTAATAAGTCTTTTTTTAAAAGTTTTACCGGTGTATCCGCTTGAATGAGCTGCTAATGAGATATTCTAAAAGTAGCTTTAAACATTCTCCAGTCTTGTAACTACTTCTACACAAAAAATCATGTCATAATATAGCTCCGTTGCGACGTGAAAGACGGACAAACAAGCAAACAAGCATACAAGCAAACTGACTTCCCATTTTTAACTTCCTATAGGAAGTAATTGTAATGGGTCCGATTTGTCGAATTAAAAATGTTGACATTTCTCGACGATTCAAGGTCCCTAGAATGGAAATAAAAGATTTTTGGAAAGATGTCTGTGCGTGCGTGTGTACGTACGTTCGTATGTCCGTACGTTCGTGACGTTTTTTTCGTCGTCCATAGCTCAAGAACCAGAAGAGATATCGACTTCAAATAAATTTTGTAATATAGATATAGATAGATGCAGAAAGGGCTCTCAAAAAAATTGCGTGGGTGGTTTTTTTACCATAGCAGTTTAAAAAAAAGGTGAAAAGTTTGGTTAACCCTAAATATCTCACGAACCAATAACGCTAGAAACTTGAATTAATCTTTATATTATATATTGTAACATGATACCAAACGAGTATATTTTTGGAAAAAAATAAAATTAACGGTTTTTTTATAAATCAAAAAAGCTGAAAAAAAAATTGTCACCTTAAAAATTTTTCGAATAAAAAATGGTTTTATCTCCAAAACAATTTTGTACACCGAAAAATAACGTTTTTGATATAAGGTAAAGTTTTGAGAAAAATCGAATTAATAGTTTTTTTTATAATAAACAAAAACCTAAAAAAAAACTTTACTCAAAGTTGGTAAAAATTGAATTTCGACTCAAATATCTTTTCAAAAACTTGAGATTAAAGCTTCAAACTTATTTTATCTTATAAGAAATATTGTTTTCAACACATTCTGAAAAATGTTGAGAAAAATCAAATTGACAGTTTTTTTTACAAAAAATAAAAACCTAAAAAAAATTTGTAAAAGTTGGTAAAAATTGATTTTCGACTCAAATATCTTTTCAAAAATTTAAGAAATATTGTTTTCAACATTCGGTAAAATTTTGAGAAAAATCGAATTGACAGTTTTTTTTACAAAAAATTAATAAAAGTTAGTAAAAAAATAAATTTCGGCTCAACTATCTTTTCAAAACGTTGAGACATTGGCTTTAAACTAATTTTATTTTTTTTTAACTATCGTCAACATTCGGTAGCATTTTGAGAAAAATCGAATTGACAGTTTATTTTACAAAAAATTAAAAACCTAAAAAAAAAATTGACAAAAGTTTTGTAAAAATTGATTTTCGACTTAAATATATTTTCAAAACTTGGAGATATTGGCTTTAAACTAATTTTATCTTTTGAGAAATATTGTTTTCAACATTCAGTAATTTTTTTTATAAAAATTTAACAGTCAGTTTTTTTCATAAAAAATTAAAATCTACAAAAAATAGTACACGAAATTGGTAACAATTAGTGTTCGGTGCTCGATATCTCGTGAACAATGGAATATATTATTCATCCAATTTGTATTTGTTTATATAAGAAATAAAACTTTTTAGAAATGCTACCAAAATTGTTAAAAATTGTTTTTCGACTAAAAATCTCGTTAACTAAAATAGATTTTGAAATTAAAATATTTCATCATAATGCAAGACTTTGTTGGTAATTTAAAAAATTAAATTAAATTTTTAAATAATTCCACAACTTTTTTAACAAAATACGAAAACCTATAAACCTTTTAAGCAAGACAAATCGACAGACGGGATGGGAAGTTATCAGTGTGGGTCGTATCCCAGCCACTTTTTAATATTAATATAGTATACATTTGGGTTGAAAAGAAAACTTAGTTTTCTCTCCGTGTACTATTGATGGGAAGATGAAATTTTTTTTGCAAGCATCCAACTCTAAGTTGCCACAACAAACAGGACCCAGAATAAAACAGAAAATAAACAAACATTGTTTAAAATTTATTGAACACGAATTTTGGTCTGGAATTGTTGTTCAGCATGCATGTACTTATATTCTCTACGATTCGTGTATGATGCCTGTTGCTGGCAGATCTTCTCTTTCTTGAAATGGTTGTTAAAGTAGATGTTCTTTAAGGTGCAAGGATGAGTATGTTCGTTGTTTTTAATTAGTTTAACATTTTTTTTTAAAGTTAAAGTTGATTTTGTCAGTTTATATCTTGTTGTTATTTTTCCCTCCTTTCACACCCATATTAGCAATTCCAGAGCAAACGTTTTTACGGTTTTTTCTTCTTATTTTTGTTTACTTTAGGATTCTGCTAAAAATGGAGATAAGTACAAACATATATCGGTGGAAAATCTCAGCGCCAAAATAAAAAAAAAAAAAATAAAAAATTGTAAAAATTCGTGTCCGAAGGTGGCAAAGACAGCTTTTCATTTCATTCATTTATTTGGCTCATGATTAATTGATAAATGAAAATGTTTACCTACTGCAGTGTCGCCAACATTTTTCTAAATTATATATCAGCTACTATACTAGGTATATACGATACTTTACTACATGCCAACCGTACGTCCTCCAGGTTAAGACATAAACCAATCCTATAAAGCATTTCAAAGTGAACCGGAAAATTGTTTCGACACTTTCACATATTTTGCCCTTTTTAGTTGAAAAAAAAGGAAAATGAAAAATAAAAACAAACATTTTCTGGTGTCGATTGATATAGAAGAAAATATGTGTAGAGTAGGTACACTACCTTCATATAAAGAGACGCCCATCGAATGAATTTGTCAAAAAGTGGGAAAGTTGATTTATGTTTGTTTTCCTTAATGGTTGACCATTCATTAAATAAAATAATAAAAGTGAATGAAATCGGACACTTGGTGTTGACAGTTAGTGAAAATAATACGAGGAAATTTAATTGTTTAAAATCTGCTGTTTTGTTGTTATTTGTGCGAGGATGACTTTAAAGGAGTTATTTTTATGGAATTGAAATGTGCTTGCGAATTTTCATATAAATATGTATGTAGATGCCTATAGCTTTTGAATTCTTTCACAAATTAAACTCGATATTATTTTAATCGGACTCCAAGATAATAAGTTACGATAACAAGTATCTAATGTGTAAAAATTAGTGAGGAATTAGTTTTGCTTTAATGATGGTAAATGTTTTGAAGTATAGGTTCATTGTTTTTTCTAATAATGGCTTTGGACTGGTTTCATGTTTTTCTGTTTAGTGAGTCTTTTAAACTCAAGTAAATTACAACACCTTAAAAAAGGTTGCTTTTTGAAATTTTATCTTAACTTTTTCTCATTAAAGGTGTATTAAAAATGTTAAATACCAATTCATATCAATTTAAGGAACCTTTATTACGACTTATGAATTTTTCTTCATTTTAGCATTTAGTGCTAATAATTGGACATACTTTAGTAAGATAGTGCCTCTAGTGCTGAGATGGGAGTGAGAGCTCTGCACTATTCTATCAAGGACGATCTTAAAGAAATCACACGACAGCACATCATCTTGTGTAAAGCCATTTTTGATATCGATAGGTTTGGTTGAGTTGTTTCCAACTTTTATATTGTAGTGTGATTTTCATCCTGCACAAACTGATGAGTTCGATAGGGTTGCCAAAACTAGAAATGACTCTAAACAGTTCCTCGTTGCAGATGCTATCAAATGCGGCCTTGAAATCGATGAAAAGATAGTGGCTTTCGATTTGATGTTCTTGAGTTCTAATGCGAATATTTCGTAATGTGAATATTTGATCTACTGTGGACTTTCCTTGTCTAAAGCCACACTGGGAAGCACCTATGAGGTTGTTTTGCGATGTGTTTTAGGAAGAGAAGATTTTGTAAGAGATCTTAAGGATATTAATTTTTACTATAGTTGAGTGTCTCGTTTTTTAGTATCGGGCAAATAATACTGAGGTCCTTTCATCGGGAATGCTTTCTTCTGAATATTTTTTACAGATAAGTAGGAGCATGCACCCTCAGTTTTAATATGACAATCATTGGTTCGTCTAAGTCGGGAAGATTGGATTGTCGATTTTCGTCCTCTATATTGAATGGATCATCCTGCCTCATAGCGGAATTCTCTTCGTTTCTCGCCATTATGCAGTCTGCCGGAGTGGCCCTTTCATATCATCAGCATTCACTGTGGTTCTAGTATGATGTTTTCATTTTCGTCTTTGCAGCCTTGGGTTCTAGGTTTATGCGCTTGTGAATTTCTTTTCACCTGGTATAAAACTTTCGAACTTTATTTCTGATTCTGAACTTCTCATTATCTTCGACCGCATGCTTCTCTCTTTTTCCTTCTGAGAAGTCGGTGTTCCTTTTTCTTTTTTGCTCATAGAGCTCGTGAGCAACTCTTGCGTGCTTGTTGTCTGGTTGTATAAGATAGATAGATAGATAGATAGATAGATTTCTTTATTTTTTTCCAGTATTAATTACAATATTTTATAAAAGAATACGGACGTGGCTACCTGAACCGTCTGCCGGTATTGACATTTGATTACATTTACAAAATAATAAAGAAAATGAAATACATTTAAACAATTTAAAATAAAAAGATTTAAAAAAATAAAAAGATTTGGGTTGAAAATAAGTCATATACAATATGTACATAGAAACTGAGAATTACTATTTCAATGGACAAATTTGAATTTGCTTTTTAGTATGAGATGCCAAAGCGAGAAAGATGGAAGAGCAAGGATATTGAGTGAGCAATTTTAATGATTTGCAACATAAAGTCGATTAATTTTGATATGATTTAAAACACAAAAATATTTAGAAGCTGTTGCGGTAAGATAAGGCGTGCTTGCAGTATTTGAACAGACACTCCCAGCCCCGATTGCCATTCAGAATCTCGTAAAGACCGTTTTGGTTGAGGAAGCTTTCGTTGAAATATAATCTTCTTATCTCTTGCAGGATAGGGCAGACTGCGATGAAATGATTCACATTCTCAAGTTCTCTTCTGTTACATAGATTACAAGTTTGCTGTCTATCATTGCGATGCGGGATAAAATTGAGATCCAATAGTTCAACTCTCGCCTTGAAAATCACACTGATAATTTCCGCAGAAAAACAGTTATTGAAGTACTTGGTTTCTGTTAGCAATTGATGATTAAGATTTTTGTAGACTGCTCTGGACTCTGAAGAGCAGGCTCTGATGATATGTTGATTGAATATTTGTTCGTCAACCTTAGCAATCACCCTGTTAAACATATTTGTCCATTCTCCCACGTTAGCTATAGACGTTGGCATTGCAAGGTTATGTGATAAGGCCATCTGATTCCATTCCCTGAAAGGAGAGGCGTTAGTTACCATTAGTCTTTCTAAGATTTTTCTGTGAAGACTGTTTTCATTTCTACACATAACTCTGATAAGGTAGTCCGAGTGGGCTTTTAAATTTCGGATGTATATAGGTGGCAAACCCGATTCGACATGAATGGCATACGTTGTCGTAGAGTTTGGTAGTCTAAACAAACGCTTAAAAAAGTGTCTCTGCGTCTTCTCGAATTCCTCAATCGGTGAGATACCAAAGGCTTGCACTCCGTAGCACAAGCATGTGTTTACTGCATCGAATATTTTTTATTTAGAGACAAGGTCAATATTTCGATTTGCGAAGAGCTTTGGCCACATCAGATTAAGAGCAAGCTTGGCGTCCTGACTTTTCTGTCTGGCATAGGTATCAAAGTTAAGATTGGAAGAGATGGTTATGCCAAGATATTTGAAATTTTGAACTACTTCGATGCTCCCACTTCCGATTTTCCAATTTTCTTCCCGTTGCCTAGTGCGATTCCGACTTTCGAATATCATGACTTTTGTTTTTGAAGCATTGATTTTAAGGTCCCATAAGTTGCAGAAAGATAAGAGTTTGTTTAATTGTAGTTGTAGAGAGAAAGGATTATCCGCTAGCAGAACCAAATCATCTGCATAGAGTAGCACTTTTATAAGCTGGCCAGCAAAGCTGACTCCTCCTGGCAGGATATCTACTATTCCATCAATATATAATGAAAAGAGTAAGGGGCTAAGTATACATCCCTGCGGAACCCCTGCAGATGTGCTAAACCATTCAGACATATTCGTGCCATCCCATACAGCTGCACTTGATGTGGCGATTAGTTTGGAATAAACTTCTAAGAGCTTCCTAGAGATTCCCAGTGATGCCAATTTATATATTAATGCTTGCCTGTTCACTGTGTCGAAAGCTGCTTTAAAGTCAACAAAACAGACGTACATCTTCTTTTTGTTTTCGATGAATTTTCTCGCTATGCTAGTCAGTGCAAAGATATGATCTGTTGTTGAAAAACCGGAGCGAAAGCCAGCTTGGAATGCGCTTAGTCGATTAGTGTTTTCTACCCATTGGGAGAGTCTATTGTAGAGAATCGATGCAAAGATCTTCCGAAGCTGCTGACATTTCTCAACAAACTAGTGGTTTCTTGTGTTGGTGGCTGTTTGAAACCAAGCATATCAGAGGTGGCTTCTCTGATTGCATCTTGGTAAGGTTGCCTCTTATTCTCGATACATTGTGTTTTCGGCAGATAACTTCGAAAAAGGTTACTTGTGACTAGGGCAGAAAAGGATTCTTTCCCAGTATCTCCCTATTTACCTTAGGTCTGAAAACCCAAAGTGCTCGCTTGGCTACAACGAGGCAGTGGTTCGAGTCGATGTAAGGGAAGTTCGGACATCCAAGATGCTTGAAGCGTGTCTAGTGTCGATCACAATAATGGTCAATGTGGTTGATGGTAGATTAGTCTGAAGAACTTCAAGTTCTGTTGTGGATTTTGAGTGTTGGAATACTGGCTACTATAAAGTTTCGCCCCGCAACAAAATCAATGAGCCTAAATTCATTATCGGAAGTGTTGTCGTCCAGGCTGTTTTTAGTAGGCTCACAAAACTTTAAAAAAAATATCTGGGATATGACTTACAATGATAACTTCTTATTGGTTGCCTTTGAAAAAGTCTTTTTTGTTTGTAATAAGCCAAATTGTTTATTCAAGTTTAACTCTTTTCAGTGTGGAATTGTTGTAATTTTGATTGTAGGGAAAAACAATTTTTTTAATAATACTGAAGGTTGATAACAATCTTTTGTGTAAGACGAAATAGAAACTGATGTAAATTCGATTTATTAGATGTTAAAATTATTATTGTTAGTTATTTAAAATGAATATTATGAAAAAAACTGAAAGTGCATTTTTTGAAAGTCATTTCTGAATATTAGGAACCTTGAGAAGTCGAGAAATGTCAAAATTTTCACTTTAAAAAATTGAAACGATTACAACAACTTAAACTTGAACTATAATTTTTTTTACTTTGATCATTCAATAAGTTAGGTAAATAAAACTGGAAACTACACAAGGGTCAATGCAAAATTAAAACAAAAACTAACTGTAAAAGAATTAGGAAAACAAGTGTACCTACCTAACTTACAATTTAAACTTAAAAATTGAGTCGAAAAATTCAATGTTTTGTAGGCTTTCTAAAACCAACAAACAAATGAAAAAAACAGTAGTAGAAGATTTAAGTAATATTTGTGTGGTCTTTTAATTGGCGGAACACAGCTTTAGATTCTCCAGCCCTTACCCTCAAATCATTTGCATTAAGTTAAGCTGAGTTTTGGCTAAAATCTGGACATAAAAGCCCATATTCATTATTAAATCTCAAAAAGTAATTGGTTTTCAAGTGAAAGATAAAATTTGATTTACATAGATTCACTTCAAAAATTATCAATTTACACAAAGTTGTAAAAAAAGCACTCCAACAGTTAAATCTAATCTGACTTCGGAGTGAAAAATTAGTTTTGAAAAACATCTCTTTGAGATTTTAATCATATTTGGAACTTCTATACGAAAAGAGGTAACAAAATGTGGCAAATACTATTTTATTTATTTTTTCACACAGAAAGATCGGAGTAGACTATATAAGAAACTACGTTGACACTACAATTTCGTTAATTAATACAAGTCATATACGCAGATAATTTGCATTTCGAGATTTTAATCAAACATGACATGGGTCACCCGATTCCGTCCGTCTGTCTGTCCTGACCGTTAACAGCCCAAACAATTCGGTCGATTGACTTCAAATTCTGAAATTAAGGTTTTGAGTCGATTCGCGTTAGTTGTTTTTTTTCATTTTTCAAGACTACAGATAACAGTAGTCCCCATACAAATTTTTTTGGTTATAAATAGAAAATTTGAATTTTCTCAAAAACAAACCGATAGATTTTTTTAAATTTTCACGAACATATTTATTCTTAATTTGGCTTCTTTAAATATTAAAAAAAATATGATTGTATTGCTCCAGAAGGGTACCCCCATAGAACCGTTATTTTGTTTCCGTTTTAAGTTTTCTCAAAAACCAATGAACCGATTTCGAGAATCCTTTTTTCTGCACAAGCTCTTATACTGTCTCAATAATATTTGAGGATAAAAAATGTCATTGTTTTTGTTTTTGATTTTTATAAAAATATTATTTTTTTTTCGAAGTTCAATACATAGTACATGTTTGGACTTTATATTCCACAAAACCGGCAGAATCGCAAAGACATCGATACATTCGAAAGTAAGTTTTCTTTCAGCCTCAGTTTCACTCGCGGAAGTCTTTACTCTTCAAATTTCAAAACTAAATGAACAAATATTGTGCGATTGAACCAACAGGCAATATTTTATATTATGCAATAAATATCAAAAGGGTTTTGATTTTTAACTTCCCAGAGGAAGTTATTGTAATCGGTCCGATGTGTCGATTTGTCGAATTGAAAATTTTGACATTTCTCGACGCTTCAAGGTCCCTAGAGTCGAAATAAAAGATTTTTAGAGAGACGTCTGTGCGTGCGTACGTCCGGGAAGTATTTTTTCGTCGTCCATAGCTCAAAAACCAGTTGAGATATCGACTTCAAATAAATTTTGTTATACAGATAAAAATGCAGAAAGATCTAGGACTCAAAAACCACGAACCAATATCGCTAGAGACTTGAATTAAATTTGATATCATATATTGTAGTACTGATGGTTAGTGATCGATCCCTGCCTGTGCCACCTAAATAAAAAAAAAATGGTCAAGTCTAACAAGCTGACATTCTAGTACGAATAGTACAATACAAATAATAACAATAATAACTTAATAGTCTGGTTCGTTACCGATCTTCCAACCTCTCCCCCTTTGATACGTACTACGAATTGTAAGCCTATAAAATAAGGTATGGAGAAAAATGGAGGCGGAACAAAACAGCATACTTAAAGGAGCTTATAAAAAGGTTGATGCTTCAAATGTATTTGATAAACAATTAGCACATCTCGACCTGTGACGTCAGTGGTCTAAAGTAGTGGAGTGCGTAGTGCACACTTCTAAGACTGAGCAAATCTGATATGCGTGGGTTCGAATCCTATGTTGTGCATAAAAAGTTTTTCAAATAAAATTGGATTAAAGCTCAGCACCACAAAAAAGGAGACTGATGAGTGCAAAAGTGGCAAAGCACGAAATAGCTATATCTCCAGCCAAAAACAATGAGTGGTAGCACCTTTAAGTTGTTGTTGTTGTTCAAAAACATTCAAAAAAAAAAAAAGTTTTCACGGGTACGGCCTCTTGCGAGAAATTGAAAAATTCTCCAAGAGTAATTCTTGTCATGAAAAGTGCTTTCTCAAATTAGCCGTTCGGATTCGGCTTAAAAACTGTAGGTCCCCTCCATCCCTGACAACTTTACTCACACACAGGAATGGTTGAGAGTGGTAAGTCACTAGGCCCTAGTTCTCAACGAACTGTTGCGCCACCCAATTTATTTATTTTATCATATATTGTACCGTGATACAAAACAAATATATTTTTGGAAAAAAATCCAATAAACGGTCTTTTTATAAATCAAAAAAAAAAAACTGACAAAAAAAATAATTGTCCCCTCGAAAACTTTACAAACAAAAAATGATTTTATCTCCAAATTAATTTTGGGCAACGAAAAATAACGTTTTTAACAAAAAAAAAAAATCAAATTGACAGTTTGTTTTTATAAAAAATTACCTAAAAATAAATATTACTCAAAGTTGGTAAAAATTCACTTTCGACTCAAATATCTTTTCAAAAATTAAAAATATTGGCTTCAAACTAATTTTATCTCACAGAAAATATTGTTTTCGACATTCAGTAAATTTTTTATAAAAGTCCAACAGTCAACTTTTTTCCTAAAAAATTAGAATCTACAAAAAAAGTACGCAAAATTTGTAAAAATTGATGTTCGGTTCTCGATATCTCGTGAAGACATTGACTTCAAATTAATTTATTTCATTTATCCAATTTGTATTTATATATATATAAGAAATAAAAACTTTTAAGAAATGCTACTAAAATTGGTTTTCGACTAAAAATCTCGTTAATTAAAATAGATTTTGAAATCAAACTATTTCATTATATGCAAAATATGCTTGGCTTAAAACAGAAGTAATTTCAATTAAAGAAAATGAAACTTGACTAATTTTTGAATAATACATTGTTCGTGGATCATAAAAATATAAGAAATTAAACAAATTATGAATTATCAATAAAATTGTTTACTAACTGAGCAGCTATGGATATGTCTGCTTACTTAATTTCAATTGAAGTAATTTCGATAAGCATTCGAATTTATAAAATCGATCTCAAAATATAACTTTGGAAACAATTTCACTCGATTTTACATTAAGATCTCGATTCCATTTTGCTGGACCTAGGGAACCTAACTGCACCTTATAATAATTGCCTTGTAACTTATTTTATTTCTAATTCCATGGTAAATCTTATTTTAAAAACCTAACATTTTGTTTTGATCTTAAAGTCCATTAAAACGGCAAAAAACATAAAGGTGCACTTAGGCGTATACTCACTTTTTTATTTAATTTAATTTTTATTTATTTTTTTTACTTTTGTTAGCTTAACCCGATTGATTTTTTATTAGTTTGTTGATAAAACCAATATTTTGAACGTGCAAAATATAATTTACTCAATTGGAATTAATCATACATAAATAAAGGGTGATTTTTTAAAAGCTATAGGAAAGTTTTTGAAAAAATAAACACATAAAATTTAAAAAAAATGCATGAAATCTTTATTTGAATCGTACGGTCCATATAATTTAATGGTTGAAGATTATTTCATGCAAATGTTGACCTTGACTGCGCCTTAAATGGTCCATCCGCTTAGGCCAATTTTGGCATACTCTTTTCAACATTTCGGCCGGTATCTCACGAATAAATGCTTCAATGTTGTTTTCCAATGCGTCAATTGAAGCGGGCTTTAAAATAGCCCCACAAAAAATAGTCTAAGGGCATTGAATCGCACGATCCAGGCCGCCAATTGACCGGTCCCGAACGTGAAATAAAATGTTGTTAAAATGTTGAAATGCTTCTGGCTAATATTCACTCCAAAATCGACAGTTCTGCTTAGTTACGTACCCATTGAGCCAAAAATGAGCTTCGTCGCTGAACACAATTTTTCGGTAAAAAAGTGGATCTTCGGCCAACTTTCCAAAAGCCCATCCACCACAAATTGTACGCTGCAGTAGGACGTTCGGCTTCAATTCTTGCACCAGCTGTATTTTGAAACGCATCGCACCTAAATCCTTCCGCAATATTTTCCACGTTGTTGTTAAGTAACAGAGGCCCAATTGCTGCGAACGGCGACGAATCGATAATTGATGGCCATCGTTAACACTGGCTGATAACGCTGCGATATTTTCGTCAGTTCGCACTGTACGTAAGCGTGTTGGTGGTTTAATGCCCAAAAATGTAAATTTGGTGCGAAATTTAGTCACAATAGCCCAAATAGCCGCTTCAGTGGGTCGATTGAACTGACCATAAAATGGAAGAAGCGCGCGATGAACTTTCTTAACAGAGCACACATTTTGATAACAAATTTTATGGTTAAATTATAGACCAAACTGAAGATAACTGACAGTGAAACAAAACACGAAACGTGCGTCAGCTGTTTAAACCAGTGTTGCCAAAAAGATAATAACTAAAAAATCACCCTTTATAATGAAGTTGTTCTTGAAATAAATTTGTTTATAAATAACTTGAACTAAGTACGTTTATTTTATTCATTCACTCATGTTTCCTTCAAGAGACTTGCGCAATAATCAAATTTATTGCTGTTCAAAAAATATGTCATTAAAACCAAACATATTCAACAAAAAGTTCGAATCAAACGAATCAAAGTCAGATTATGCAATTGTGATTTTTTGTCTATTCATCAACTTAAATAAAATTCAACACTCAATTAATGTAAATATTATGGATCTAGACACAAAGATTCAAAATTTAGGGTTTTCGAATTGAAACATCATTATCCTAGTCAACTAGTTAAACATAATTTTAATATTTCATTTAATTTTCTTCAGGGTTTGAATAAAATGTTACTTTAAGTTGTCTTTTTATTCCCTCCCTTTAAAAATAAACACGCTGTTAGTTAATTGAACCTTTTCCTCAACGTGAATAGGTCTCGTGTCCTCAAAAAGCTATGTACAGTACATATATAAACTTTATTTCATTAGAATAGCTTGTGGCTTGACTCTCTATATACTTTTTGATTTATTCATTTGCTCTTGATTGACAATATTTGAGTTTTATTGAGTTAAAATTGTTGTCACTTTTTTTCGTGTTCTATATTCAAATACGATTCCCTCTGTTTTTCACCCAAGTTCACCACAAATGGAAAAAAAAAAGTTATCTTTCGTCCCTTAGCATAAAACGATGTATATTCCTTTGCTGAAACACCAGCAGACCAGTAGGACAGCATACAACACACAAATCTCCCTTGTTAAAGGTAGGTAAGGCACCTACCCTTCAACCTCAAAGCCATTCGACACAGTTAACACACCTGTGTGTAATGTGTATCCCTTAAAACCCGCAAATGGTCACTAATAGACCAAAGGTTAAAATTGAATAGAGTTCGTGTCCTGGTTGCTGCATGGTATATTCCTGATGGTTGCCGATGGTGTATTACATTCAGAAGTTTGCATATGGCGGGTGGATGGGATGTGAACGTGGAACAAACCGACCAACATTCACATCAGTGATTAGGCCTCAATGCCGTTTGTCAAGCGGTATATGGACGATTCGATTTGGCGACGACTATTCCAACGACGACAACGAAAACGATGGGGATTACCTATGGAGGCTTTTTCTGCTGTTGGCAGACCGTATGGAGTTCGACGAAACCAAGGCATAGGCTTGCCAGTCCAGACCTAGGACTAGGCCCAGGACGACGTAATAAAACTTTATACGGCGGCGTCAATTGGCAATTCGATTGGACAGTATTTTTCTGTTGTTGTTGTTGTCGTTTGTTTCGTTTGTTTTTATCTTTTGTTGTGTGTTTTCGCTTGCTGTTCTTTTCATTCATTTTCAGGCCAATTTACTTTTATTGTTATTATTATGCCACGTTGGGAACAATTTTCAGGGTTTTCATCTCCAGAGATTTTCCTATAAGATTTTTGTTTCCAAGCCAGGTCGAGCCGAGCCGTTTATTGAAGATGGAGATGGTGGTGGAGGCGGTGGTAGTGGCGGTGATGATGTTTTATCTTCGTGTTTCTCTCAGTTTTTCGTGGTCTTTCCAATCCTATCCCTATGCTCGTAGTATACCGACATAAGTCTGAAAAGAACTCGCGGGGAATTGTGTGCGCTATATGGTACATATCTCGGTTAAAAGTGGAGAAACTTTGTATCTGCGCTATGTGTGCTATGTTATTCTGGTTGGCAATTTATGACCAATTCAAAGAAGTTGGGGACGATCGTTCAGCTTGATAAAAATATATACACTGTGCCATGTTGGCCATACGTATGGAGTGTATACAACTTGACGGCGGTGGCGGGTTCGTATTGAAAATGAAAATTGACACAAAAAATATAATAAAACATCGAAATTATTTGCTTTGAAATCGGTTGTAGCCTTACTTGGGAAATGGGAGCTATAAAGATGAATGGATTTTGTTTAGGTATCTTATAGGCGTGGATTATTGAGACATTACGCGTAGCTAAATAAAATCAGTTCAATCAGTCAGAGATGGAATAAAAGAGATTTAAATATAGGTTAAGGACTATTTTAAGCTAGTTTTGAGATTTAAGGATATTTATATTCTGTTTCTGTTAAGAAATTCTGTTACAATAATTCAAATAGTTAATTTTGCAATGCTGTGTTCCGAAGTTTTCTGACAGCCTAAATTTGAATTCCATTTCAAAATAAATCTATCACTTCAAATTCACCATTCAAAAATTGAATGAAGTCCCTTACTTCAATACAAATTCAGTTTAAATGTTTTCAAACAACTTTCAAAGAAAACATCATTATTCGTTAATCTTCACTTGTCCTGCAAAATATTTAAAGAATGCTCAAGTTTTTCTTAAACGATTTTAAATAGAAACATTTGAAGAGGGTTTAATAATAGTTTTGTTGATATACTTGATTGTATAAAGTTTTCAAGTGGTTGAAAAACGTATGTGTTGCATTAGCGAAAAACTCGTATGTTTTACCATCTTCACCTGGTGCCTTCCCATTTTTGGCTTTATTTATAACAGCTTGTGTTTCATCATTTGTTATATCAACGTCTAACATTTCATCCGATACTAATGGTTTAGCATATGAAAACGCCAGGTTGGAGTAATTGCAAAGGAGACTTTCAAAGTGACAGGAGAGCGTTTCTGCAGATAATTCAGGTCCGATTATATGTTTAAATCCATTAATTCCTCTAGCTATCTTCCAAAATTCTTTCGAACACCTTGTTCTTCCAAGAGTTAGCGCTTGCTCGTTTTCAAATTCTGTTTTTTTTTTTTAAACATACATTTTTGTATTGAGTGTTAGCTTCGATGTACCAGTTTTTCAAATTGTAACTATTTGAATTTCGCATCACTCGCAGTAGTGCCAAAGATTTTTGCCTGGCTTTTAAACAATCTTTGTCAAACCATTTTTGTTTGAAACTTGTGCTGGTGTTGAAGTTTTTGTTTAATGTTGAGTTTCTAATACACTCTGTAAGCTGGATAGATTGTGCATCAGTAGATTCTGCTGTCAAATTTGCTGATATTAAGTTGTCCAAAAAAATTTTATATGCAGCTGTTTACTCATTCTTCCATTTAAGCCTCGGTAACAAATTT
This sequence comes from Eupeodes latifasciatus, assembly GCA_920104205.1. Taxonomy (NCBI): domain Eukaryota; kingdom Metazoa; phylum Arthropoda; class Insecta; order Diptera; family Syrphidae; genus Eupeodes; species Eupeodes latifasciatus. The sequence goes on from OV049924.1 coordinate 78,757,943, forward strand.
AAATTTTGTTGAATGTTAGAGGATTCAGTTGAAAATGTCACTTTTATTGGCATGTGATCTGAAAACGTTTTGCACTCTACTTCAAATTTATTGATTCGTTCTATCCCGTCATTATTAACTGCACAGAAGTCAATAACTGATTTTCCTTGACCTGATACGAATGTATAGTGTCCTTCTTCATCTCCATCCGTACATCCATTTAGGATAAAAGAATCATACATTTGCAACATCTCAAGCATATCAGATCCATTTTTATTGCAGATGTTGTCTTTTGAATTCCTGTTGTTAATGGAGATCTTTGGATTTAATATGTTTTGTATTGTAGTGATTTGTGAGTTGCTGGTCCTTGCATTCCAATCCCCTATCAGTAAAGTGCTTTTGTTAAATAAACGCTGCATTGTGTTATGTAGTTTTTCAAAATCGGCTCTCCATTTGTTACAATTTAAATAACCGGGCAAGATATACATATAATTTTTTTGTAAAAGATTGACTACGGTGGTTCCTTCAAGTTCGTCGAAATTAAACGTGTTCAATAATGATGTCTTTCTTCCAAACAATTTTCCTCCACTTGCACGACCTCTTTGAGACGATTTAGATGCCCCTTCCCATAAAAGCTTAAATCCCATGAAATAATTTTTGAATTTACTTGTATTATCTTTAGTTATGTACATGAGTTTCAAATAAAAAAAATATATCGAAATTCCTTACATAATTGAAAAAATCTACAAATAATAACTTATTATTTAATCCTGCAATATTATAAGCTAAAATTTTGTAAGTTACAATATTAATTTGACTGACGGCTTCTGATTCTCAATTTCGTAAAAATCTACTACAATTTGTGTTTTCATAGACCATCCCTGTTGGTTCTGCTAGGTTTGATCTGCTACTATCAGTTTGACGTCTGTTTGACATGAGCATTGTGTTTTATTTGACATTTTCAAAGTTTAGCTTACCAAACATGATTTGTAGTTCGGATTCTCCGTCATTATTTTTATATTTTAGCTCATTATTATTGTTTAAATAAAAAAGTTTTATCACCAATAACTAGTGTGTTGTTCTTTAATTTAACTGCTTCTGTTGGTTTATTGGTTTTAATAATCTTTCGATATCTAAGAAGAATACGACGTTTGTTTTGTGCTTGTTTGGTTAGGTCGCGTTGTATGTATGCGCCTGTGCCTTTCAGCTAAGATGCATTTTTTAACATCTTTGACGCGATTTCGTTTGAACCGGTGTTAAGTTTGAGTTTGATAACTTTGGCATTTTCGCTTAACTTAATGGCTTGCTGCATTTGTGGCTCTTGGTTATCCAACAAAAGTTTGGTAATGACTTCAATACGTTTCTGGGGCTCCGCACCGTCATTTGGGATTGAGAAAATTATGTTTTTTCCTTTAAGCTCACGACTTTGCAGCTCCAGTTCATCCTCAAGCAACCTACAACGCATTTCAAACTGTTGAACTCTTTCTGATAACTCCAGATTCTCTTGTTTAAGTTGACTAAGTTCGTTGTGCAAACTTTTAATGTCATCCTTAGTAGCCAAGTTGGCGGTGGCTAAATTTAGTTCTTTTTGGAGTGAATCGTCAATTATTGTTTTAAATTGTTGTAAATCGACTTTCAAAAAGACATATTTGTATTATGTTTGAAAATTTTGTGTGCTCCGTTATTATTGTGCAGCAGATATTTGTTGTCTTCAGGAGAAGTTTGACAGATTTTTCTTTTGTCAGTCATGTGACGAAAAAATAAACTTTAAATAGGCTTTTCGCCCCGAAAACTTGGTTTACCTGATTTTATTAATAAATTTGTCTGGTGACTTCACCGAAATCTTCGAAATGTGATATTTTTTTATTTTTTATTTTAAGTATTTAAATATTTTAATTGGAAATTGGCGTGATCGATTTTTAAGTTGTACTTTTCACTATCACAGCAGAGTTGCCAACAAAAAATATATATTTATGTATGTATTTATATTTTGTCAATATATTTCAAAAAAATTGATGTGATAGTTTTGTTTGAATAATGGATTCGTCCTTTTTGCCTATTTATGTTAAAAACCGTTTTAGCATAAATACTTTGACGTTTCCTTAAGACTTATGTTAAAAAGGTGAATTCTTACAACTTATGAAGATTTTCCGAAAATTTTATGAAAAAATATAACTAAGCGAATTCAATTGAAAAAATACTACTCCATGAATTGATACATCCTCAAAAAGGTTTACAAATGTGTTAGTGTTTTTTTTAATTTTAAAAAGAAATATTTAAAAAAAGTTAAAGACGCTTAATCGATTAGGCAATTATTCAAGATTATGCGATTTAGGTTTTAGCTCGAAATTCAAAGTATTTATTTCAAGAAACACACAAATATTCAGTCGATAACGCACAACGAACGACCGACGGCGCCTGGCGGCTGCCCAAGATAAGAGGATAAATGAAGATAACGATTACGTCTGTTAAGATTTATCAAGGATATTTGAAGCTTTTTCCATTTCAAAATCGTTGTTCTTTATTTTAGAAACCTGCTCGAAGGTATATATGTTGGTTCGTGTGTCAGAGTGTATGTATCTGTTTTGGAGACCAGTAGTGTTTCAACTGTCAAAGCTTACTAGTGACTTATGTTTTTACACTTTGCGTGAAAGATAACTAAAACAGTTTTTAACCTATTTTCTAAAACCAAATTTGTTTTTATTCAGTATAAAATGCTTCTATGTGAACTACGGGTTAGGTTAAGTTAGGTTATAGTGGCTGTCCAAGATGGAAACGGACACACTTAGGCCAGTTTAATGGCCCATTGTGATACCACATGAATCTTGAGATTATGTGAACTACGGATTTTAAAAAATTTTATCAACAAATAATTTTAAAAAGGTACTTTTTTACCATATTTTAGTGTCTAAATTTGCGAATTTTAAAATTTTCAAAATTCGAAAATGAAAACAATAAAAATGTTTCCATTTTTAGTTTAGAAAATAACGGTTTCTGTAGTTTGCAGAGACGCATATAATAAAGTTTAAAATATGACTAAAACATATCTTAAAGTTTTTTTGTGTCCAATGTTTCTTTTAGTAAGAAAAACAAATTTGGAAATAACGCTTTCGGAAAAGTTTCATTTGATTGTCAAGATTTGGTTTGATTGCTTGTCGACCAGTGTAGATTTGTAAACGACGGAAAATTTTAATATTGAATGACTCTATTCCTTCTATTGTAGGTTCTTTTTTTTGAGCAAAACCCTTACAATTTAGTTTTGAAACTTTTATTTTAAATAATAGAAAATAGTGATGATGTTTATTTCCTTTGAGAACAATAAGCCCGAATTGCTATATTGTATAAATAAGGAAGACAAAACTGATTAAATGCTTAATAACACTTAAATCAAGTCTTGTTGTTATATTACCTCAATATTGGTTCATGGTAAATATTTATAAGTCTATAACAGTAATACTTTCAAAAGCCACCTTGAAAATTGATATAAATCAAGCCTCAAGTCAGCACAAACTTCCTCACTCATGCTTCACTCATTATATGTTAACACCTTTTTTTAAATATTTAACCAGAGGCCATATTTATGTTAATTCAAAAGTGAAGTTTTTGAGTGAAGAAAGAAAAAACAAAAATGAATAATAAAATAACTTTCATCATTATTATGGTGAAGAAGTTAAATTATAAATTTAATGTGCCCCTGGATATAATATCAACAACAACAAAAACAACATATAACTTGTCATCAACCTTTCTGTTAGCTAATTACGCAATCAACATATGCATGTTGCATAGAATGCAATTTTTTCCAAATATGGTTGCCAACATTACAAAAATCAATTTCGAATGAGTTTTTTTTTTTTTTTTTTTTAATAATTAGCGAACACTAAAAGGGTTTTGTATACCTTTAATATGCCAAAGACACAGTGTGAGCATTAGGAAAAGAGGGAAGGGTTGGATAGGAGGTGTCGGTGTACATTGATTTTAAATTTCTGAACATTGCAATGACAGGGAAAGATAGAGCGTGGCTAGGCGTTCCACATTCGCGTAGTACGGCTAAAAAAAGAATCTCTGTACTTCATAGTACGGCCGAAGTTGAGCTCAAGGGTAAACTGATGGGAATTCCTAGAAGCGCGGGTATTACAGTTAAATTGTTTAAGGAGAGGAATGCAACTGGCTATTTCACTAGAGCATAGTCCGTTAAAATAACGGTAAAAAAGGGTGAGGCAAGAAACCTTGCGTCGGTGTTCGAGTGACGTAAACGAGTTGATGATGTTAATGTCACCAATCATTTTAAAAGCTCTACTTTGAATACTGTCCAAGAGGCTTAAATAAGTTACTGGAGCACCAGCCCAGAGATGAGAGTTATATTCAAGTTTTGGTAGATTGTAGCCAGATCAGACGGAGAGAAGAATTTCTTGCAACGTCTCAAAAAACCTAGACATTTTGCCGCATTTTTGGCAACATCGCGTATGTGATCGCTCCACAAAAGGTGGTTGCTGATGCACATTCCGAGGATGTCGAGATTTTCCGTTTCGTTAATGCAAGTGCCACTCATAGATAGTGGCAAAGAGGGTTTATCTCGCTTTAACGATGCAAGACAGCATTGCTTTTTCGAAGCATTAAATTTTACATGATTTTTTATTCCCCATTGTACAATGCTGTGTAGGTCGGAATTTAATGAGCTAATCAAATTTTGCCGTTGCAGTTCCACATCCGAAGAGGAGGGTTGTGAGTCTGGAAACGAATATGAAAAGCTAAGAGTATTGGATTAGAAGTGGCAGACAGGAGATCATTTATAAAAATGAGGAAGAGGGTCGGAGACAAAACGGAGCCCTGAGGCACGCCAGCATTTATTTTATGAGTTTCAGACTTGAATACATCCAAAACAACTTGTATTGAACGGTTCGAAAGAAAATTTCTAATCCAACGAGGAAGAGATTCGTCGATACCGAAAGCTCGCATTTTCGATAAGATAGCAAGATGCCAGACTTTATCAAATGCCTTTGAAATATCAAGTGCAATAATCGTACTTTCTCCAAAACGATGTAAAGATTTGTTCCACTGTTCGGTGAGATGAACCATGAGATCACCAGTGAACCTATTGCTACGAAAGCCGTATTGCCGGTCATTGAGAAGCTTCCGTTCATCAAGATATTTCTTAAGCTGATAATTAATCAGCGTTTCCATGACCTTAGAAAGAAGGGACGTTAGTGCTATCGGTCGGTAATTTGTGGGAGAAGATGATTCGCTTTTTTTTGGGATTGGCTGAACAAATGCAGTTTTCCAACTACTCGGAAAGAGCCCAGAAGAATAGGATAGATGGAAAAGCTTACGCAGTGGTTTTGCTAGCGTGGAAGAACACCTCTTCATCTAGGCCAGCGGATTTATGAATTATGAGATCTTTAAGAACTCTCGCCACAGTTCGAGTACGAAAACAGATTGGTCCCATAGAATCATTTACGCGTTCAAGAACTGGGGGAGTCATGACACTATCTGGTAAGGCGGAATTTTCGGCGAACTGCCTAGCAAATAAGTTGGCTTTATCAATAGAGCTAACTAAAGGAGTGTCATTGACAACAAGCGTAGGAACCGAGAAAAAATTCCTCATATTTTTAACAAATGACCAAAAATTCTTACTGCCTTTGGGACATTGCAGTATTTTTCGCCGTAAGTTTTGGTCATGTAAAAATTTGGTCCTTCGAATATAGGCGTTGCAGGCCTTCCTGGCTTGCTTAAACTTTTTCCGGTTTTCCTCTGTTGGGTTGGCTTTAATACATCGGAAGCTCACCTCTTTCTCCTTGATAACCTCTTTGCAGCTCGAATCGAACCATGATTTAACCTTGGGTTTAATACTTTTAACCCTATTCGGGATAAACGTTTCCATTCCCAGATGAATCATACTAGAAATCATATCTGCACTGGAGTCTACGTCGCTACCGAAGAAGCACAGCGATCAGTTAAAGATCCTGAAGAAATTATTGAGACCGTCTCAGTTGGTTTTCTCGTACTGCCAAACGGTTCTCTTTGGAGCTCTTTCTTTAACTGGATTTGTTTGACACGAGAAATTAGCAGATATGAGACTGTGGTCCGATGTGCCTAGAGGCGTCAATACACTGATTGTGTATTTATCAGGATCAGAAGTGAAAAACAAGTCAAGTTTATTTTCTGCTCGGCACTTAACGTGTGATATTCGAGTAGGCTCATTGACAATCTAAGTAAGATGGTTAAACTCAGCAAAAATCTCAGCACACATTCCTTCGGGCGTTGTCTGGCCCGAATGGCGAAGCCACGAAGAATTGTGAACATTGAAATCGCCCGTAATAACGATTTCAGTGTGAGGATACAGGGAGCCAATTCTTTGTATTGAGTCAGACAGAGCATTAAATTACATCTTTTGGCTTTGATACGTTCAACCCTTTTTGGAAAAACAACAAATTTATAAAATAAAGATGTAAGAACCGTAAATGTTTTTATAAAATTGAGTAATTAAATAAATTCGCTAGGTGGCGCAACAGTCCTTAGAGAACAAGGCCTAGTGCCTTACAACTCTCAACCTTCTGTGTACGATTCATTTCAGTGATGAAGGAACCTACAGTTTTTAAGCTGAATCTGAAAGTCTAAATTAAATTGGAAGATTTGTCAAATCCTCGCAAGAGGCAGTACCTTTGAAAAAAACTCTTAAATGGCACAGGCAGGGATTGTACCCAAAACCTCTAATATGACAGTCTATCACGCCACGGGTAATTGCGTAATTGCTTTGAAAATAGTTTTCAGTCTTGAAATATGTATACAATTGTTTCAACATAAGGCTTAGAAAACATTTTTCGATTAAAATATAATCAAGCTGGTAATCATCATATTGACTACTTATTGACTCACCCTCATCTGCATATTGATGGATGTTGGCTGTCTAAAATACAACAACGTTCATCGTTGTCTTCAACAGCGGTGAGGTGGCAGCAACTATTAAGACTTCGTTTATAGCGACGACTTAACGTAACCCCCGCAAATATTTTCCGCTCCTTTATAGACATTCAGGCTCAGCTTAGACGCATGCACTGTATACAAGAGTACAAGCAATTGCTTAGGAATTACTGGCGCTAACCGCACCATCATTGCCATTATCAGTAAACTTGATGACGCGCGAGCGTCAATTAAGCCTTTTCCTCCTGTTTATAGGCGATATAGGAGAAAAAAGGTGTGAAAATGCAACTAAAAGACAGTCGATTGGTAATCGGCTGGCGGCACGGTGCGGTGGTGGTGCAACGGTGCGGCGTTGATCAGTGGTGTGTCCTCGGCAAAGTGATCATTCATGCAAATCTTATTTGAGGAGCTTGTTCAAGAAATTGATCTTTTGCTAGGAGAAAAGAAAAATGTTTTTATCCGTCGTCTTTCGTCTGAGTCTATAGTCAGAGGAGAGACTATGGTCATTCAATCAGTTTAACTTTTTTCCTCTAATCCCCAAGACGACGACGACGCACGGCGACGATGACGGGAGACTACGATACGTTATGCGGAAAAGATCGGGCGTGCGCATACAGTTTTACTCGTATTGACTTCGCTAAACGTCAAAATATTTACCAAACCCATCAATTCCGTTAAATCAAGGGGTTTGTTTATACTCTGTAAATCCTGTTACCTTTGGAAGCCAGGGCGGTCCAGGAACAGGATTAGGTTTTTTTTTTTTTGATGTTAGCATACATTAGACCAAGTTGCTCTACAATTCTCTCCAAGCAGAACTAATTTATCTGTATATCCCCCGCGCTTCGAATCGATCTGGCTTAATCAGACGAGCGAAAAAGCAACGCAAACAAAAATCCGCATCGAACATAAAAATGTCAGACAAATTAATTTAACAAAGTTTAACGAAACAGAAGTTGCCTTATAGCTCACAGAATGTGGCGAAGCTAAATCTGAAGCTGAACCTGAAGCCGAAGCGTTCGGTGCGGTGCGGTGCGTGAGATAGTGGGGTAAATTTAGCAGGGCTCTTGGCTGAGAGTTACTGTGGTTTCCCCCCGTTACGACGAAACCCACTATGACTTAAAACCCAAGTTAGACGTCAGGATGAATGGGCATCTTAAAAAAAACTTTGATACGACAACCCGACACTGCGACAGCGCATAGGCAGCGCAGGCACTCAAATTGCTTGCTGATTAGCTGTGCGCATAGTTGTTTTGTGTTGTTGTAGTTGAAGTTTGTTGATTGCAAATTTAAATGATTGCCTCTGGTGACAGAAACAACAGTTGGCCAATTGACCATTAAATCAGCAGCAACACCGTCAGCTCTCTTAATCGTGCGTATTTTCTAAGCGTTTAAATTAAAAAAAAAAAATTAAACAAGTCTTCCAACAAAAAGTTGGGGAATTTGAAGTTCCCTGAGTTCGGTGAAGGTGTTAATGTTAATGTTAACGTAGACGCTAACGAATCTTTAATTGGATATACTCGTATATTAACACAAGTTCCAAACTAGCGACTACGACGCACGGCAGCGACGACGCACGTTGACGCGACAACGACGATGCAACAGTGGGTGTTCTATTCATATCTTAACTACTATAAAATGTAAACAAACTTTTAATGTAGGTACACTCACCTTCGGATTAAAATGCTTCGCTTTGTTTTGCTTTTCTTTGCTTTGCTTTGCTTCCTCCTCCTAATGTCACTACTCACCACACACACAATTTTCACAACACATGTTCACCAAAATCAGATTTTTAGTTCGAATCATTTGAATTTTTCAACAAACCAACAGTAAATTACATAAATGGCGGGAGGAAATAATCGGAAATCGATTTTTCGTAACTCTTAAATGACCCAATCGAACGGAAATGACGCACTTCTTTATTTATGCAAATGACCTATCACATCACATCGAATTTAATCCGATCGAGTCCGATCTATCGACTCGACTCGAATTGAATCGAACTGAACTCCAACCAAACAAAATCCGCTGCACTCACTCACGCTTGATTGATGAACCTAAGAGATACACTCTAAGACTGACTTAAGTGAGAAGTGAGTAGCGTTGGAGCGCGATATTGTGGTGTTTGCAGTCTGCAAACGGTCTTCTGAGGTCTCAGTCTCAGGTGTTCGAGTACGAGACGAGTTTCAAGTTGATTCTGATTGTGTGGTATGAAGAGAGAGCTTTTGTCTGTAGAAAAATAAACAGAGATGATCAGATGATCGTATTGTTATTTCGCTCTGTCTGATGCATTCGTTTAGTACGAGCTGAGAGGATCTTTGCAGACATCACGGTTGCTCTTTAGTTGATGGGGTGATCGTGATCGCATCGGATATACATGGTTTTGGTGCTCATTGTGGGCGGCAACTTGTTTTGCGCTTTGGGGACGTTTGTTGTATTCGTGCAGGTTGTTTTTGTTGGTTTTTCTGTGCGGCCTCCATTAATGGAGCTGGTTGGATTTATTGCTGAGGCTTTGAGCCCAGCTTTTGATTGGGTGATGGAACAAGTTGCTGATAAATAACGTTTGTCAGTTTTATAATATGAAAATTGGCCGTCTCATTGTGGCTTTATATACATCTACATACATACTTATCTGCTTCTCATATGTTTTAAGGTTTTAAGTGGTGGGTAGGTTTTAAAAAGAAAAAAAAAAAAAAAACAAAAAAACAAAATGTAAAGAAACGAATGTGATCATGGGGATATTGCATTTCACAATAAATTATAAGATACGTGAACAAAAATAATATAAAATTGTAATTAAATATACGCAGTTAGCAGAATTGATTTTTTTTAATTCGTCTTTTGCATAGCCTTGGATTTTTTTTTTTTTTTAAATATCAGTGTAGGAAACATAAATTATTAAAGAGATAATTTAAAATGAGTTATTATGAAGCATTTTAATTATCTTGATTAAAAATTGCCATCATTATAATTTTATTTGTATAAACACTGCACGTAGATATTTTTTTTGTACCTTCTGTTTAAATATTTATGTATTGTAGTTACTTTTTTATTCTGATTAAAATTAAATTCTCTTGGAAAATTTATATATGTATCAATTTATAACAATTAACTTTTTTCTCCTGCGTCATAAGGGTTTAGGACATTTGTTCTTTGTAGGTTTTGCAAAATTTTAATTTTAATTGTGTATTTTGTTTCATGCTTTGGACAGTAGGTATAAACCTTTTTGTTTTGTTTTTGGATAAGTTTAAGTATAAATTAAATTCGTGACTATCACTTGTTTCAATTTCGACAAAATGTGACTGTTAAGTTTTATGACTTTTTGAGTGACTAATTATGTAAGAAATGGTAACCACATCAATGACGTTTGATTTTGGAATAAAAAAATTAAAACGTTAAATCCTTAAAGCATCTTGCAGATAAGCTACGAACTACGAATTGCGAACTGTGGATATTCGCATATTTTGACTTTTCTTTCACATGAGCTTTATTTCTTTTCGCAGACAGCGACAAGAGTGGTATAATTTTGAGGCTAAGTTGTGCGCGAACAATTTATTCGTTGCAGCGTGGATGGTATGTGGAACGCCAATAGAGTTTGACAGTTCGTACAAATGTTTTTTTTACAAAATTTTCTTGTTTTAGAGAAAAAAATGTAAATTTTATTATCCTAACTTTAGTGTCAATTGGTTTCTTATAAATTAAATGTGTTTTTGTTTGAAATTGACTTTTTTTAAATGTGTAAAATCACATTTGTTCGTCCATTCTTTCATTCGTTGTTCGATCTAATGTGCAAGGCCCTTAAGCATTTCAAACACTAAAATATTAGAATTTTAGTTGTATTATACCTACATATAATCACACCGATTACAGAATGAAATAAATGAAATTTTTATATGTAAGCCATAGTGTGTGTTTCTAAGACCTTTTGATAATACGTATATACGTTTTTTTTTTATCTTCCTAATTCTGTAAAAGAATATAAGATGCCATTGGAATCAGAGTTTTGAAATAATGGTTACTCTTCGTAATTTATTTCAACTTTAGTTTTAATTTAAAAAAAAGAGGAGAAGAGAAGAAGAGAAGATGTGACCCATCCCGTCTGTTGATTTGTCTTGCTTAAAACGTTTGCAGGTTTTCGCGTTTTGTTAAAAAAGTTATCAGTTAAATTATTCTAAAAAATTAAAAAAAAACAAAAAATATTTTGCATATGATGAAATAGTGATTTCAAAACCTATTTTTGTTAACGAGATTTTTAGTTGAAAACCAACTTTAGTAGCATTTCTTAAAACATGTATTTCTTATATAAACAACTACAAATTAGATGAATGAAATTAATTTGAAGTCAATGTCTTCTATTGTTTACGAGATATCGAGAACCTAACATCACTTTTTACCAATTTCGCGTACTATTTTTTGTAGATTTTATTTTTTTATGAAAAAACTGACTGTTATATGTTTTTAAATTACTGAATGTTGAAAACAATATTTTTTATAAAATAAAATTAATTTTATAATAAAATTAATTTGAAGTAAGAAAATTGTCAATTCCATTTTTCTCAAAATTTTATCGAATGTTAAAAACAACATTTTTTAATTAAAAAAAATATCTCAAATTTTTTAAAAGATATTTAAGTCGAAAATCAATTTTTACGAACTTTTAGTACTTTTTGTTAGCTTTTTATTTTTAAAACTTTCAATTCGATTTTTTTCAAAATTTTACAAGATGTTAAAAACGTTATTCTTCGTTGCACAAAATTGTTTTGAAGATAAAATCATTTTTTGATCATAAAATTTTCGAGTTGACAAATATTTTTTTTCAGTTTTTTTGATTTATAAAAAACCGTTACTTGGATTTTTGTTCCAAAAATATATTTGTTTGGTATCACGTTACAATACATAATATAAAATTTAATTCAAGTCTCTAGCGTTATTGGTTAGTGAAATATTTAGGGTTCACCAAAATGTTCACCTTTTTTTAAACTGCTATGATAAAAAAACCACCCACGCAATTTTTTTGAGAGCCCTTTCTGCATCTTTCTGCCTTAATATCTGTATAACAAAATTTATTTGAAGTCGATATCTCTTCTGGTTCTTGAGCTATGGACGACGGAAAAAACGTCGTGAACGTATGGACGTACGGACGTACATATGTACATACGAACGTACGTACACACACATGCACAGACATCTTTCTAAAAATCTTTTATTTCGACTCTAGGGACCTTGAAACGTCGAGAAATGTCAAAATTTTCAATTCGACAAATTGGATTCATTGGGAAGATTCTTTGATTTTTTTCGAATACAATTACACGTTATTGTAATTGAAAAACATAAGTTTCCATTATTTGTAATTGTAATTGAAAACTTTAATGGATTTCCTTAAATTCTTGAGGGGGGAGCACTCTTAATTAATTAATTTATTTATAATTCAAAGCAAAACACATAACAGAACTCAGAATTGTAAGAAAATATTTTTTTAACATCGCGTGAAATGCATTTGACTAAAATATTATTCAATTCAATTTTTGTGTAATGATTACTGGAAAAACAATCATTACAGTTTTTATTATTTTTAATTTTTCTTCTCAATTATGTTTAGGTCATTGAATTTCAAATAATTGGAGCTCTTCCATTACATGTAATTAGTAAATAAAATTATCCAATTACGTTTTAAAGTAATTAAAAAAGTATACGGAGATTTAAATTACTTGAAAATGTACATTATTGAAGTTTTTGTAATCATTTTACTATATTTCTAATTGAAATTTTGTTTCATTCCATTTCATGAAATTTCCAAAAAATCTTGTTTTTTGTAGGTAAAAGTCCTTTTCCTTTCAAACTTGTGTTTTCAGCTTGATGCCGTTTATTTTGTATATTTTTTTCGTTTGATAAAATTTTCAGTACCTTGAGGTGTTGGTTACTTTAAGTTGACTGTTCTGCCATGGCAATCTTATTAAAGTTGAATTCGGTAGCATTTTTTCAACAATCTTCCTTACGATATCATAATATTGACGGAAACATGGCTTAACAACTCTATCTCGGGCTCTGAGCTTTTTGACTCCTCTTTATCAAGTCTTTAGACGAGATCGTAATAACTCAGACGATTCAAGAATTCCGTTGGTGGCGGAATTCTTGTCGCTATCAACAATACTTTCACTGGTTACCTGATTGACGACTTTCGATCAACTGACATCGAAATACTATGCTTGAAAATTAAAATGGCTACAGGACATTTATTTATTGTATCAGCATATATACCCCCAAGCTCCAAGAACGAGGTTTATGAAAAACTAAACAACTGTATTGAAAGTATTTAGTTAGTTAGTTGTAATGACTTTTTATTTCAAATAATTAATTTACAATGCCTTAGTTATCTTAGTCTATTTGGTGTTGCTCAAAGCTGTCTACCAGGTTGACAATATATAAATAAAATATCGTAAGTTAATTTACAAACAAAAAATTAAAAAAATTAAAAAAAGAATTAAAAAAAAAATTAAAAATCTCCCTCTAAAATTCGTTTTCTGTATCGAAGTGCAGCTACTGTATAGTTGTATAAAACATCCCATCCTTTTTCGCCGTTTAAGATGCTTATTGTCTCTCCTTCTTCAAGGGTTTTTTTTACGAAATACCGTAACACGAAGTTCTTTTAAAATTGGACAAACTGCAAGAAAATGGAAAACGTCCTCCCTGGTGTTCATGTTGCAAAGTTCGCAAATAATTGGTAGATCCGTTCGGTGGGGTATAAAATTTAAACTTATTATTTCACCTCTTATTTTGAAGACATTACTGATTTTTTCAACAGAGTAGCAATCAAGAAAGTATGTGTTTTCACTAAGATAATGGTTTAATTTGCTATAGTTATTCCTATACAAAGAAGCTCCAGCATCTTCAGTGTATCTATCATATAAGATTCTACCGAATTTATCTAACAACAAGTTGAATTTCTCTCTTAGATAGGAAGGTTGTTCATTTGTCTGGATATCTAACTCTACTCCACACTCTGATGCGATTTCCATCCACACATTGCAAATACTTCCACCCGTTCGAATAATATTTCTCATTACTATGTTTGGTATTCTAGTTTCTTCCATCTCTAAAACTTTGATAACATAATTAAAATGCAATTCTAGGGTATACAAAAACATAGGGGGAGTACCATTTTCAATATACAACATAAACGGAACATCCTCTTTAAAAATTATTAGCGAAGATAGTTTTCGACAGATTCATATGTTCTGTAAACCTGTGCTCCGTAAAGGAGGACTGAAGCTGCTGTTGAACGAAATACTTTTTGTTTTGCACTGTGCGACACGTAATTGTTACTAATGCAGCGTCCCTAAATCGATGAAATTGCTCGTTTAGCATCTGATAGTTTTTCATCGAGATGTATATTTACATTTAAGTTCGCCGATATCATCATACCAAGATATTTGTATTTGCGTACTATCTCCACATCTTCTCCATTGAACTTCCACTTTTCCAAGCAAGCATATCGACCGCCACCGTCTCGGAACACCATAATTTTGGATTTCTCCAGGTTGACTGTTAAATTCCAAGTTTTACAATATATGTTGAGTCTGTTTATCATTCGCTGAAGCTCATCCACAGAATCAGACAGAAATACGATGTCGTCCGCATACATTAAAGCTGGAATTGCTACCCCGTTGAAGTTTATACCACCTTTAACAATATGAAGAGTAGGGCACTTTGTATACACCCCTGTTTAACGCCCATTGAAGTTTCTTCAGATTCTTCAGATGTAAGATCTCCATCCCACACAAAAGCCACATTATTTTCGTACAATGCTCTCAAAATGCGAATAAATTTGGTTGATAGTCCCATTATAAAAAGTTTATAAAATAGTGCTTCTCGCGATATTGTGTCAAATGCTGCACGAAAGTCTACAAAAAATGCATACAATTTTTTCTTTTTAATTTTATAGGCATCAGCTATGTTGGTAAGTGCAAATATTTGGTCAATTGTCAATCCAGCTTGGAATTCTGTTAGAATATTCTTTTCTTGCACCCATTGACTAAGTCTTTTGTATAATAACGCAGCAAACAATTTGGCTGAAGTGTTTAAAAACGAAATTACCCTGTAGTTTGCTGGATATTTGTAATCACCTTTTTTTGTGAATCGGAAAAATAATGGCTTTTTTAAAACTTTCGGGAACTTCAGCTGTTTTCGAAGATTCGGTTGAACTCCACGTATAGTAATTTCATAAACTCGTTTGTTGAATTTTTATAAAATTGAAAGTATTTTTATCCTTTTGGAACCTGACGACGAAGTATTGGTTGTTGGTGATTTTAATTTACTTAATCTTAATTGGATTCAAATTGACGATAATAACTTCTACGTTCCAATAAACGCGTCATCTTCAAATGAGCTTTTATTAACAGATGGTATGTCTTCATGTGGCTTAAGTCAACTCAACGCGAACGGTGTGAAGAACCGTTTTGGAAAAACACACGATCTGGTATTTTTCTCCGAAACCATATGCTCTGAAGCAGCTGTGATTTCTTCTGCTGTTAGAATTGTGGACGAAGATCGCCATCATCCTGCATTAGACATTGCACTTAATTTAAATATGGCTTCTCCTCATATGCTATCTGATAACAACAAACTAGAATTTAAATTTAGTAGGTGTAATTTTGAAAACCTTTTTAACTTATTATGTACGATCAATTGGGATCACTTATTTTGTAACTTAAATATTGACGATATGTGTAACATTTGTTATTTGATTCCATTTAAAAAGACTCGAAATAACTTGAGTGTTCCACCATGGTTTGATTCTCAAGTTAAAAACTTAAAAAACAAAAGGAACAAAGCCTGGATAAAGTATAGTCAAACAGGAACTGATGATGATTATAATAGGACGTTCATTATAATAAAACAACTTTTCACTGACTACTCTAACATCCTATATGATGACTACATTCAGAAAATTGAATAAAACCTTAAAAATAATCCTGATAGTTTTTGGAAATTCGTTAATCGTAAGAAGAAAGCATGTGGTGTGGGTAAACCCTAACTTAATGACTTATTCGACATCAAATAGTAGTGAGCCAAGAATAATTGCGAACATGTTTGCAAACTACTTCAAAGATGCTTTTGTAGATTATAGTACTATTAGTTTTCCTAACACATCTACCACTGTTTCAAATTTCCCCTACTTAAATTCTATCAATTTCGTTATAAGTGAAGATACTGTCTTTAATAGTATCCTACAACTTGACGAATGTTTTAGTGCTGGTCCCGACGGTGTACCATCATCCATTTTAAAGAAATGTGCTGCGTATTTAGCACACCCGTTACGTCTTTAAGTAACTCGCTGTTTCCTTTTATCTGGAAGAGCTCTTTCATAAAAAAAGGCCTTCATAAAAGAGCTCCTACACAAAAAAGGTCCTAAAATCGAAATAATGAACTACCTACCTATTGCTAAACTATCTATGATACCTAAGCTGTTTGAGTCAATCGTATATCCTTTCTTTTCATTGTAGTTCAATTATCTGTGATAACCAGCATGGTTTTATTAAAAAGCGTTTAACTGTTACTAATCTGTTTCACTTTACGTCGTTTTGTTTAAATGTTTTTGAAAAACGTGAACAAGTAGTTTGTATCTTTACTGATTTCAGCAAGGCCTTTGATAAATTGTGTCATAAAACATTACTTTTAAAACTATCACAGCAAGGTTTTAACGACTGTTTCATAAACTGGATCTCCTCATATTTGCAAGATAGACGTTATAGTGTTAAATTCCGTAATGCGTGTTCATGTTCATTTGTTGTGAATTCTGGTGTCCCCCAGGGTAGTCACCTTAGTCCTATTCTATTTGTTTTATTTAAAACTGACTTGGTTTCGATCTTATAAAATTCGTCTGTCCTATTTTATGCTGATGACATTAAAATCAAAAATAAAATTAACTCTACATCTGACTGTCTTCTCTTGCAAGAAGACTTAATATTATTCAGGGAATGGTGCAATAATAATCGTCTTGTTTTAAATGTTGACAAATGTAAAACCATGAGTTTTACACGCAAAAAAGTTCCAATCGTTTTTAGTTACATGTTTGATTCTTGTCCTTTAAGTAGAGTATATGTATTCTCTGACTTGGGTGTTGTCTTAGATCCTAAACTAACATTCAATGAACATATTAACTTCATAGTTAAAAAAGCAAATAGAGTTCTGGGTTTTATTAAGAGATTTGGATGTGATTTCCGTGATCCATATGTTTTAAAATTACTTTTTGTTTCAGTTGTGAGACCAGTCCTGGAATAGGCTTGTTAAGTATGGTCACCTTACTACGCCGATGCCGTACACGTCACAAGACTCGAAGCCATTCAGAAAAGATTTTTGCGTTTTTGTCTACGATCACTTCCGTGGTTTCATGATATTCATACATTACCGCCTTATTCACAAAGACTTTCCCTCATAAATCTTCCTTCTTTGACAAATCATAGGAGGTACTTGCAGTTTTGTTTTATTGTTGGAATAATAAATGGACAAATTTCATCACCATCAGTTCTTGGTAGTTTAAACTTTAGTTTTAGTCGTTCAAGTATACAGAAGACTCCAGAAACCATTGAATAGTAATTTTAGCAGATCAAACTATGGTGTACATATCCCCTTAAATCAATTAATTGAAATCTATAATAAATTTCACTCTTGTATTAATTCACCAAATGATAATATAAAAAGTATGAATTGCAAATTAATATTTTTCAAAAGTCTAGTTTAAGTTTTAGATTTTATATATTATATTATATTAGTATATTATATTAATAAGAATTATTAACGTTAGTATTTAACGAATTATAATAAATCAATTTTTTTTAAGCTCAATTAATAATTTTTGAACTATTAAATATGAAAATAAATTAGGGTAAAACTTCATCATCTTTTTTAATTAGAAATTGATCTTTCCGAAACGAAATTTCAACAGTCTTACTTTAAAAGAAAAAGTTTAAACAAGTCTGTGGTATCTTAAAGTGTATTTTACTTTATTTTATTTTTTGAAACTTGGAAATAAATTTTGTTCTCTTAATGACGTATTTTCTATAGACAAATATTTTGTAACTTAAAAGCATTGTTTTTAAATTTTGTAATTGTTATTATTTTAATTTAAGCCAAACTGTCTTTTTGTACATTTTTTTAAATCCCTCAACATTATTTTTAAACTAAAAAACTTATTAATCTTTCTTTTTTTTGTTTGTGTCTTTTTAGGTAAGTGATGGTGACCGTTATAAATAACACTATGAAGTTTGAAGTAATGTCATATATGTAAGATTCATTTACTTGAGTAAGTTAATTATGATGTTAATTGATTTTTGGTCCTTTTACTTTTATAAGTCTAAGCATGTTACATGCACATAAAATAATTAAATATAAAGCTCTCACCATTCATTACGAGATTCTGAAATGAAAAGGACATCTGAAGAAAATCATTTTAAGAAGGATTAGCCAACAGTCATACACTACACAACCCACATTCAAATACTCGAATCATATATGTACATTTAATATTACTTATGTATAAATATTCCAAAATAACACAACTTTTGTGCCTGAATATGAATTTGTAAATTTTCTGAAGTGTTGCAGGAAATTAAACACCGAAACTCATTAAATTAAAAATGTCACCTACATACATTATATCACAAACAAATTCAATTACAATTACTTGTAATTAAAATCTTTATAGACTTTTTCAATTACTTTATAATGTAATTGAAAAATACTAATTACTAATTATATGTAATAAAAAAGGTATTTACATGCAAATTAACTACGTAAATGTAATTGAAAACAAAAGTTATGATCAAAAATCAGTTATCATTACTCAAAATTTTAATTAAATATCATATTTGCCAATTAGATTTTACTGGATATTACCAAATAATTTCATGGAATGCTTAAGTTTTTCTGCTTTGAACTAATAATAATTAAATAAGAAAATCAATTACCTTGGCTGTAATTAAAGAGTGCTTTCCCTCAAGAACTTCAGTAAACCAATTCAAATTTTTAATTAATGTAATTACATAGTAAGTGCATTTTCAATTATATTAAGAACCAATTGACAATTACTTGTAATTGTAATGGAAAAACGTCAATTACTAATTTCTTGAATTTGAAATAATGACAGTTTTAAAAAATAACGAAAAGTAAACAAATTATTGATTTTTGAAAACACTGGCAATTAAATTTAACTTTTCCAATAGGTTTCGATGACCATTGTTGACATCCGCTTCTATTACATCAAGTTTTTGAGATATTAATTTTTAAAAAACGAAGTAAAAAGCATTTATAAGGGGTGATTTTTTAAAAGCTATAGGAAAGTTTTTCAAAAAAAAGCACATAAAATTCAGAAAAATGCATGAAATCTTTATTTGAATCGATAGTACGGTCTTTATAATTTAATGTTTGAAGATTATTTCATGCAACTGTTGACCTTGACTGCGCCTCAAGTGGTCCATCCGCTTAGTCCAATTTTGGCATACTCTTTCCAACATTTCGGCCGGTATCTCTCGAATAAATGCTTCCAATGCGTCAATTGAAGCGGGCTTGTACATATGGATATGTACATATATGTATATGAGCTTTAAGATAACCCCACATAAAATAGTCTAAAGGCGTTAAATCGCACGATCTAGGCGGCCAATTGACCAGTCCCAAACGTGAAATAAAATAATCACCGAACTCGCTTCTCAATAAGTCCATTGCTGCGCGTGCTGTGTGGCATGTTGCACCGTCTTGTTGAAACCACATGTAATGCAAGTCAAGCTATTGCATTTTGGACAAAAAAAAGTTGGATATCATCAGTAGCGAGGCGTGACTAATTTCTAAAGGTAAGTCGGAGAAAAATGAGTGACTAGAAAAGAATATCAAAAATGTACTTACTTTTTTCGGACAAAGTGTTTTCTTTAAGTAATATTCTTTTTACAAGTAAGAGGAAAAAAAAAACAAAACAAAGTGCATTTTTGGTAATAACGCCTTACAAGTTTGAACATTCAAGCCAATTTTTTTATACCTCAAGTCATTTCATATTTAAGTTTCAATGATCTTAACGCATAATTAAAGCGACTTCGAAAGAAACCTTCTCGGCAGATGCAAATGCAATGTTTTGAATACATTAAAATAATTTATGCTAGATCGGAAAGCCTACTTTGTCCTTGGGTGTTTCTTAAATTAGTATGTATTCTTTTAAAAAACTGAAAAAGATTTCTCAACTGAAGCAACACTTATCGGAAGTGTTAAAAACAATCTACTCAAATTAAAAATTAGTGGAAATATGTCACGTAACATTTCATTCTTTAAATGTTTATGGAGTGCTACAACTTCAAGGTGACGAAGGGATGAAGTTGTAAAAAACTTTAAGTTCATTTTTTAAAGCCGCAAAATCGAATATTCCAGGAAAATATTTATTAAAGAAGATATTTTTTCATCCGGCATTGTTGCTGCATAAGAATCATATTTCGATTTATAAAGTAAATCTAAGAATACTAAATTAGTAAAAGATTTAAATCTTATATTAAGTTTACGTATAATAATATTATCTTTAATTTCTCTAAAAAGGCGTTTATAGCGCGTTTTTGAATCTATTTCAAGTAATCTTCTTTTCCGGCGGTTTTGCGCAACCGTTTAGACTTTCGAAAATTGATTCAAATTTCTCTATGAAATCAGATCCAAGCTAAGACTTAAAACATTCTATTTCTCTTTCTGCGATTTCAACATCCGTTTGTTTATTTTGAATCAAATTGAAAAGAACACCAGTTTTCGCAAAAATTTCGGAGAGATTTGTGAGGGAACCACAAAAATCTTTGCTTTCTAATTTAATAGATAAGCTCAAAGGGGGGGGGGGTAGAGCATCCTATTTTTATCACTTTTTTTTTTCTTTAAGAAATCAAGTTTTTCAAAGTAACTCAAATTTAAACAAAATGCATCCACTTTTCACAAATCACTTCCAATTCAAACTTTAATTAACTTTTTATCTTAAATTAATATTTTTTTTGTTCACACTTTTATTTATGTACTTTACACTGCAATCTGCTTGTAAACTGTATTTTAGAACAAAATCTCATTTGCCTAGTTCATTTTGGCTACTTATGCCACTTAACTAAAATTACAGTAACTCTGCCAAAAATTATTTCCCTACGCAATTTTCTACAAGTGGCAACCCCTACTTCTTAAACTTTATCTGCCGAGAATGAAGGAAAATGTCCAATAAGTCCATAAGAGACGGGTTACGTTTGTTTGGCTTTTTTCCTATACAGAATGGTTGAATTTTTGTTTACTCTATGAAAATGAATAACAAGTGTAGTGCGTCATGTACTGCTTTGCTTAGGCTCAACCTGACATGCGCAATGCGTATTTGTCCATTTCCAACACTCTTGTTGTTTTCTGCACAAGCAAGCGAATTTTCAAATACAAATTCATCGATGAAAGTCGGTGAACATCGGGTTATTTCTATGCTTAAGAAAGCGTTGGTTGAATAAAGAAGCACACGCGTAGCGACAAGTAGAAGCTGAAACGGGAGAGAAAACAAAATTGTTCTATTCATTTATAAAATAAACTGCAAATGTAAACCTGACGAAACATGTAACCTTTGCTACATCGGAACCACCAAACAATTCTTGCGCCAAAGATTGTCCAACCACAAATCTGACATCACAAGCAATTACCTGGCTAAAACCGCATTGGCGGCCCATTCAATAGACAAAGGTCATTCTCCGGATTTCGATGGTGTAAAAGTTCTTCAAACGGAAAAACACACCTCTCAGCGATATATGCACGAAACGCTCCACATCCTGAACAACAAAAACAATATGAATCGCAAGCAAGACACACAGAGTATATCATCTGTATACTGCTCCCTTGTTTCCTCATAAAAGTTTTCTCTTTCTTTTTGTAGTTATAGACTGAACTTCTTAATTAAAAGTGTTTTTTGTACACTGTTTTAAATTTAATTGTTAAATTGTAAGTTTTTTCTTATTCTTGTTGTCCACAATATTGTTTTATGTGTTTTGTATTTCATGTGCAATAAAGTTCCCCTGAGGAAGGCAGCAACCCCTGCCGAAACGTCGGGAAAAGCGAATGTAACAACCTTGTTTCATTGCAACGATCAAAGTGACCAAAAAAGCCGAAGGAAAACCTAATTTTTCCAATACACATAAGCATTCACAATTACGTAACGTCGCTGAACACAATTTTTCGGTAAAAAAGTTGATCTTCGGCCAACTTTCCAAGAGCCCATTCACCAAAAATTTTACGTTGCAGTAGGTCGTTCGGCTTCAATTCTTGCACCAGCTGTATTTTTAAAGACGTCACACCTAAATCCTTCCGCAAAATTTTCCACGTTGTTGTTGAGTAACAGAGGCCCAATTGCTGCGAACGGCGACGAATTGATAATAATTGATAATCATCATTAACACTTGCTGATATAGCTGCGATATTTTCTTCAGTTCGAACTCTACGTAAGCGTGTTGGTGGTTTAATGTCCAACAATGTAAATTTGGTGCGAAATTTAGTCACAATAACCCGAATAACCGCTTCAGTGGGTCGATTAAACTGACCATAAAATGGAAGAAGCGCGCGATGAACTTTCTTAACGGAGCACGCATTTTGATAATAAAATTCAATAATTTGCAAGCGTCGTTGTTCGTTTGTAAGACGATTCATGGTTAAATTATAGACCAAACTGAAAGTGATAGACAGTGAAACAAAACACGAAACGTGCGTCAGCTGTTTAAACCAGTGTTGCCAAAAAGATAATAGCTAAAAAATCACCCTTTATATTGATTTTCGAGGCTATCTTACAAATCTTTAACCGGTATGTTCAATATTAAGTTGAAATATTTATAGTATTTCATACAATTTTCGAAAAATCTTCATAAATTGATTTCATTTTTCTTAAATAAATAAAACAGATAAAAGGCAAAAGGCAAAAGGCAAAAGAATTTTAGTTTTTGGAAAAAATTCAGGAAATATGTTTAAAAAAAAAAAAACAAAATTATGTAGAAAACAAGTAGAATTTTTAGAACTTTAAGTTCCGATTTGAAATCAACCTAATTAACTCTAAAACGCGTTTATCAAAACTACATATAATAGCATTAAATTCAAGGTTTACCATAGCCTTGAAACCCCAGCTTTTGAATGGCGGTAGCATTTTTGAGAGTGTAGATATTAAAAAAACCTGATGTTATAAAAATTATGTAATGAGAAAATTAAAAACCAAATACGAGGGCGGGTCAATAAGTCCGTGACTTTTTGAATTTCTGACCTCTTTACTGAAACAGCAACAATGCTCCTGCCAACAGGCATCTGAAGTTGACTCCTGTCAAAATTTAAACTTGCTGCGTCAGTTAGTTTGTATTTGACAGCTATTTTTATCAGACTACTCACTAGTTTGAGGAGAAAATGGAAAAAAGTGAATTTCGTGTGCTTATTAAGCATTATTTCTTTCGAAAAAAAAAACCATTACCGAGACCAAGGCTAAGCTTGATAAATACTATGGGGACTCTGCACCATCGATTTCAATAGTAAAAAAGTGGTTTACTGAATTTCGTTGTGGCCGTACAAGAACTGAAGATGCCGAACGTCCTGTACGCCCAATTGAGGTCTCTACACCCGAAACAATCGAAAAAATTCACGATATGGTGTTGGCCAACCGAAGATTGAAAGTGCGAGAGATTGTGGAAGCCGTAGGGATCTCGCATTGCTCAGTGGTTTCAATTTTGAATGATCACTTGGGCATGAGAAAGCTTTCCGCAAGATGGGTGCCGCGTTTGCTCACAATGCAAGGGTGCACACATGTGCAGTTGCCATGGCAAAAATCCATGAATTGGGCTATGAATTGCTCCCTCATCCACCCTATTCTCCAGATTTGGCTCCGAGCGACTACTTTTTGTTCCCAAACCTGAAGAAATGGCATGGTGGAAAAAGGTTTGACTCCAATGATGAAGTCATCTCGCAAACAAAGGCTTATTTTGAGGACCTCGACAAATCATTTTTTTTGGAAGGGATACAAAAATTGGAGAAGCGTTGGACAAAGTCTATAGAGCTCAAGGGAGACTACGTTGAAAAATAAAATTATTTTTTTTATCAAAAAATCTGTGTTTTATTCCAAAAGTCACGGACTTATTGACCCGCCATACTTTCTCAAGTGTTTCAATGATTATGCGAAAAATATTGCATTGTTGACATGAACGTTGTCGCTACACTTTTTAAAGTTATAATTTCAGTGACTCTGACGAATATAGAAATTAATACAAAATTGAAGAAAGTGGGTGAAGGTTAATTTATACATTTTAAGTTTATGTTTCTCCGAAAAAATTCTCTACCAAGCTAGCAGTTTCAAAATTAAAACAAAATTGTGTAAAGGGTGTTTTTTAGAGGCATAGAACCTTGAATGGAATAAAACAAAGAATTTAATACGAATTTTACTTTATTCAAAAGTTTTTTTTTTGCATTATAATTTAAATCAGCTTATTGGCTTACATACTCTCGAAAACCGTCGGAAAATATCTTCAATTATATTTATAAGAGATATTTTATGTAATCGCATCAATTGTTTGTGTTTGCTCAATTTGATCAGTCTTTATGCACCAAGTCGTTGTCTAAGAAACCGAAATCTAAATAAATTGTTCATACAAGATTATCATACTACTAATTATGCCGCAAATGAGCCTATTAATCGCTGTATCAAAGAGATTAATGCTGTTATAGTTGAATTTGACTTTAATTTTCACTATACAAGAGAAATGTTCAAAAATATCTTAAATTTATATTTTATTAACAAATAATGTATGTACATATATGTAAACAAGTTATTGTAAGTTTCGTAGTCTGTAAGAGTAATTGTAACTCGATTGATGAATAAATAATAATAATAAATATGATCTAAAGGTCCGAATTTCGATGACTCTTTCCAATATTTATGGTCAATCCATAAGTGATGAACCGTTTGGAGATTAATCGGCGTAGACTAGCGACTTCACATATTCCCACATAAACGTTAAATCGCATTATCTTAGAGGCCAAACTATGCGGTTATCAAATGCTTCCTAAAATATATCAATTGCGGCTTGAACTGGTGTGGCATGTTTCGTCACCGTCTTTTTGAGACAGCAGCTCCTTTACATCATGGTTCTTCATTTGATAAACTAAGAAGTCAGTAATGATGGCTCTAAAGCGGTCATCATTGACTGTAACGTTCTGGCCAGTATCGTTTTTAGAGAAGTACTGACAAATTATTAAACCAGTCCATAAAGTACAATAAACAATCAGTTTTTGTGAATGTACCGGTGTCTCAAAATAAACTTGAGGATAACCTAATACATATGTATGTACATTCATTAGTTTTATTTATTGACGTTTAAATAAAATTCGCGCGATACTTATTTCAAACAGAATCATGATTTTAGAAATAAATTTTCAAAATTTTTAAATTCCAAACCAAACCAAAAAAAAGGGGCTAGGATGCGACCCACACTGATAACTTCCCATCCCGTCTGTCAATTTGTCTTGCTTAAAAGTTTGTCTATATGTATCAATTTTTACCAATTTTTTTAATAATTTGCGTACTATTTTTTGTAGATTTTATTTGTTTTATGAAAAAACGGACTGTTGGATTTTTATAAAAAAATTACTGAATGTCGAAAACAATATTTTCTTTGAAATAAAATAAGTTTGAAGCCAATATTTGTAATTTTTGAAAAGCTATTTGAGTCGAAAGTAAATTTTTACCAAGTTTTAGTATTGTTTTTTTTTAGGTTTTCATTTTTTGTAAAAAAAAACTGTCAATTCGATTTTTCTCAAAATTTTTTCTAATGTTGAAAACAATATTTTTTATAAGTTAAAATTAGTTAGAAGCCATTATCTCAAATTTTTAAAAAGATATTTGAGTCGAAAATTAATTTTTACCAACTTTTGTTAAATTTTTTTGTAGGTTTTTAATTTTTTGTACAAAAGCTGTCAATTCGATTTTTTTCAAAATGTAACTGAATATTGACAACAATATTTTTTGAAAGATTAAAGTAGTTTAAAGCTAATATCTAAAGTTTTTGAAAAGATATTTGAGTCGAAATTCAATTTTTACTTACCAACTTTGAATACCTAATGTTTTTTTTTAGGTTTTTATTTTTTATAAAAAAACTGACGATTAGATTTTTCTCAAAATTTCATCAGATGTCAAAAACATTATTCTTCGTTGCACAAAATTGTTTTGGAGATGAAATCATATTTTCAAGGTTACAATTTTTTTCAGTTTTTTTGATTTATAAAAAAACCCGTTAATTGGATTTTTTCCCAAATATATATTTTTTGGGTACCGCGTTACAATATATAATATAAAATTTAATTCTTGTCTCTAGCGTCATTGGTTCATGAGATATTTAGGTTTAACCAAAATGTTCACCTTTTTTTTTAAAGTGGTATGGTAAAAAAACCAGAGAGCTCTTTCTGCATCTTTCTTCCTTATTATCTGTATAACAAAAATTATTTGAAGTCGATATCTCTTCTGGTTCTTGAGCTATGGACGACGAAAACAACGTCGCGAACGTACGGACGTACGAACGTAAGTATGTACACACGCACGCACAGACATCTTTCTAAAAATCTTTTATATAGACTCTAGGGACCTTGAAACGTCAAGAAATGTCAAAATTTTCAATTTGACAAATCGGACCCATTACAATAAAATCCTATGGGAAGTTAATAAATCAGTTAAAAAGCTGACAAAAATGGCCTCCAACTAAAATGGTATTGCCAACTTGAAAATTCGATACCTCTAAAAACGCACCCTTTACAAAACGACTAAATTCCAACCTTCTTATGACCTTTGTAAATCTTTCCTTAGCAAATCATTTTTATATGAAAAATTAAATTTAAAGAAAACCTCGTTTACCTATATTTTATAACTCTTAAGTTAATGCAAGCGAACAAAATTTACTTACTAAAGTTTTAAAACAAATTACATGCGAGTTCTGATGAAATAGGTATTATGATGGCACTTGACAGTTAGGTATTTATGTTATGTTTTTGAGTAAGAAAAATATTGCCTCACAAATTTTGTATATGTATGATCATACGTGGACTTTGCAGTGTACCACACGCCACAACAACACACTCCTACTCAACTCACAGTCTAATTGCAAACAATTAATTAAGTTGTGTAAAAAATAATGCTACTTGACGTTTTACGTAATTATTTTTAATCGTCATACCACCAACTCAACAAGACCGACAACAGCCGCCCGAGAGCCAAACGCTGCGCGACGGCGGCGGTGGCGGTGGCAGCAACGACGACGCCATGTCAGCAGTTTTACATACAACCAGCTTCACCATTAACATCGATAGTGACGGCGGCGACGACAGTGCAAGAGGTCGGTTTGAGTGCGGGTGCAGGTTCGGGCGGTCGTTATGTTGTTGCACACCTCAATTAAAAAATCTAAGAAGTTCCGTATAATGAGTTGCGTTTATGTAAAAATTATTTATTAAAAATAACATTACAACTTATAACATGTTAACATCTTTAGTTTGGTTATAAAAGACGGCGCAGAGCAACGTAAGTCGAGCCACCTATCGGCTTCTCATGTTTCCATATTCAGTCAAAGCTGATGCCCAGAAGATTCGAACCAAAATGCTAATCCAATTAAAAACGAGACGAGCTCCTCAATTCTCCTCAATACTCCTCGTATCGAAACAAAATGCATTGCATTTGTAATTCACATATTAATTGCAAGATCTTGGTGTAGTGGATGCGGAGGCGGCGGCCGGCGGTCGGTGGTGGTCAGAGCAGAGCTCTATAGAGCCACCAAAGCTATGGGCATCAGAATAGACACAGTGACGCTTCACAGTTCTGCTTCCAGGTTGCCTCTGCCTCTCTATGTATTCTAATGTGTGCGGGTTGAGATATAGGTACGCTGAGCTGGCTGCTTTACCTGTACCTATAGCTGGAGCCATTATATTCGCCATGACTTCATTGGCTTCCTCCTACTCTCGGTTGAGTCTTCGTCGTCGTAGTCGTTCGTCTTTGTCGTCGTATCTGTTAGATACTTTTCCACATAGAGACAGACACATCTAAGAGCAGATATAATATCGTGCGCGTTCGATTGCAGTGACGCGCACCTCAACTCAGTTCAGTTCAGCTCAGCTTAGCTCAGCTCAGGTCTCAGAGTTAGCACTGGCTAATCAGAAAGCCTCAGAGTGCGCATTTTAAAAGCAAGATGGCCATATAAGGCCGTTCGGGCCATTTATGGTCGGGGCGATGTATAAACTAACCAAATGGCTAATACTCGTGCAAAATCTAAGTTGTATCTGAATCTGATAGATATTATTGTAGCTATGGCTTTAGTATGGCAAGATGGGGAAATGGGGGGGGGACCGTTTCAACTCTATGTAACCATCATCTGACTAGGTATGATGATTGTACCAAGCAAAAGAAACAACACAGAAACAGGGTTGAAGGGTCTTTCACTTTCGAAGCAGCAAAGCTTGTGATATGCGATGTTACCAAATTTGGATGCAACATCCGGGGGTGGAAGATCTGTTAACTGACCTCTTGTTTTTTATTTATATTAAATGACGGAACCAATGCGATGACCAAACAACACTGCGATGGCGACAGTGAAAAAAAAAAAAAACAACAACAACAAGATGAAGAAATTATGTGATGGCGACGATATTCTTAAGCTAAGGAAGAGAAGTTACGTTTGTTTTTTAAAATTAAAAGATATAATATAAAATATAAGCGTTTGGGCGTCAGATAAGACTTTTTTATAAACTTTATTTATTGCAAATCTATTGTAATTAATTTATAATTTTTTTGAATTTTATTTTGTCGTTGATTGTTTAGTTTTTCATTTGACTATTTGAAAATGTCTTAATATGGTGGTATTAAGTGGGGGCTCCTTCTTAGGCGGTACATGTAAAATTAATATATTTAGCTTTAAGAGAGTTGAATGTCCGCGTTGACAATAACGCCGCCAACGAGCGACGACGACAACGGAGGCAGACTACGATAACGATGACGACGGGACGACAACGACAACGTCCGTTGTTATGGATTACAATTTTACAAAAACAATACTGTGGGTGTTTTATTGGCAAAAGTTTTTGTATTTTAAAGTAAACAGAAAAAAGAAACAAGAAGTTTTTCCATATTTGGGGTAGAAAATCAAGAGGGAAATGTGAAATTTTGTAAATTTAGAAATTAATAATATTTGATTGGATAATGAGATGCAAATCGACAATTGATTAGCATAAAATGACCCGAGGACTAAAATAACTTAATCTATAGATAATATGTGTCTGTTGTAGATATAGAATGATATACATATGTATAGGTGTTTATTTAGCAACAAATTAACATTTATTTTGCTGTACCTATACATAAGGATCATAATTTTTGTTTATTTTGCCAAAAATTGAAATAATTCAATTCAATAAATTAAAATTTATCTTGCAATTATCTATTAAAAGATTTATTTGAAAAGAAGTTAAATCATATAATAAAAAGATGCTGGGATGCAACCCACACTGATAACTTTCCATCCCGCCTGTCGATTTGTCTTGCTTAAAAGTTTGTAGGTTTTCGTGTTTTGTTAAAATTAATTGTCAGTTTAATTATTATTCTTATAAACTGTAAAAATTACCAACAATATTTAGCATATAATAAAATACACTGAGTTACAAAAAAAGTGGCGCACTTTGAAATTTCGCAATAATTTAAAATATGTAAAAAAGACTTCTTTTTTTTTTTATTAATATTAATAATATTAATATTATAAATGTATGTACAAAATAAACAAATGGCAAGAACTTTTAAATAAAACATAAAATAAATGAGTTTTTGTTCACTGAGTAGTGCGTATTGCCTCCCCTAACATCTATCAAAGCTTTAATTCGCCTCGGCATACCTTCAATAAGGTTATCTCACTCCTCACTCTGACCAGATCTCAGCACACTTAGTATCTCGGGAAGAGTAGGGCGCTACCTTATCATTTTTTCCAGCAGACCCCAAATATGTTTGATGGGATTCACATCCGGGCAGGCCAAATCATCACATCGATTAATATTTCTTCCAAGTAGTCCGTAAAGCACATGGCAACGTGAGGTCTCGCATTATTTTCAATCAGCAAGATATTTTCACCAATAAATTGTGCGAGAGGAACCACATATTCTTCTAAAATGTTGGTGATGTAATAATTGGAGTTCACCGATAATTCCACTATACACGCACAGCCCAATTATTCCATGCACGGAAATTCCTGACAACACCATGACGTAACCTCCTCAGAAATGTTCCCGCTGGGCAACTGTTGTCGAATTGTATCTCCCACCTGAAGTTCTCCACATCCTTTTACGTCCATCTGGTGAGCGTAGACAAAACCTGCACTTATCAGTGAAGATAACTATACCCTAGCCGCCCTCGGTTCAATCTTGGTGAAGGCGAGCATATTCTATTTGCTCGTGCTGTATCATGAGTATTGTTAGACAACCATATCACTCTCCATTTAACGCCGCCAACGTTTAAGCATTAACAGTGGTCCCTGTCACTGATTGAAGTCTGTGAGACACTTCGACCACTGTTTAGTGACGATCTCGAAGGCTTTGAAGCACCCAATATTTCTGCAAAAATTTTATCAAAATACTAACAACACATCAAAAAGTATGATTGCGCCACTTTTTTTGTAACTCAGTGTAGTTTGATTTTGAAATCTATTTTTGCTAACGAGATTTTTAGTCGAAAACCAATTTTTTTACCAATTTTAGTAGCATTTCTTAAAAAAAATGTATTTCCTGTATAAAAAAGTACAAATTGGATGAATGAAATTAATTTGAAGTCAATATCTTCTATTGTTCACAAGACATAGAGAACCGAATATCAATTTTTACCAAATTTGCGTCTTATTTTTTAAGATTTTATTTCTTTATGAAAAAAAAACGGACTGTTAGATTTTTATAAAAATTTACTGAATGTCGAAAACAACATTTTCTGTGAGATAAAATAAGTTTGAAGCCAATATTTTAAATTTTTGAAAAGATATTTGAGTCGAAAATCAATGTTTAACAACTTTGAGTAATGTTTTTTCAAAATTATACCAGATGTTAAAAACGTTATTCTTCGTTGCAAAAAATTATTTTGGAGATAAAATCATTTTTTTTTTCATTTTTTTTTGATTTATTAAAAAACCATTACTTGGATTTTTTTCCAAAAATATACGTTTTTGGTATCACGTTACAATATACAATATAAAATTTAATTCAAGTCTCTAGCGTTATTCGTTCGTGAGATATTTAGGGTTAACCGAAATTTTCAACTTTTTTAAATTGCTATGGTAAAAAAAACCACCAACTCAATTGTTTCGAGAGTCCTTTCTGCATCTTTCTGCATTATTATCTGTATAACAACGATATCTCTACTGGTTCTTGAGCTATGGACGACGAAAAGAACGTTTCGAATGTATGGAGATCTCTCTAAAAATCTTTTATTTCAACTCTAGGGACCTTGAAACGTCGAAAATCTAAAAATTTTCAATTCGAAAAATCGGACCGATTACAATGACTTCCTATGGGGAAGTTAAAAAAGAAGCAATCATTGTGTTTGTACTGAACCCAAAAACGATATTTTCTTGTTCGATGAAAATATCAAAGACTTATTTCGTAATGGGGCAGAAAATGTATGTTTTTGGCTCTGAAATTTCAAAAGGTGACAAAACTAATCTAATTTTTTTTTTTCTGTAGAGATATAAAACTAAACGTTTGCAGCACTATTTTGATTGACTGCCATATTGTCAAGTGATTTATTTTTTGATTAGTAAAATATTTTAAAATCAATATACTGACAAGCTTCAAATTTATTGTGGAAATCATGGTTCTGTTCAAATTACGTACCGAGCGAATTTAGTTTAACGATGAACTAACTTTTGGTTGCATTGATATCTCAGTAGACAAAACTGCTGTATTTGGAGTGATGAATATCCTCAAGTGTATGCTGAAACACCGTTAAACTAACTTTTGTGTGTGATGTATGGGAAAGTCGAATAATTTGTCCTTACTTCTTTAAAGACGATGCTGAACGTTACAGTCAACAGTGACCGCTATAGAACAATGATTACTGACTTTTTTGTTAATCAATTGAACAAGCATTAAGTGCGGGAGCTGTGGTTTCAACATACCAAAGAGCTCGTGCCACAATTAATCTATTTTAGGAAACGTTTGATAACCGCACAGTTACCAGTTACAGATCGTGAAATTTTTCTTTTTCGGCATATCTCAAGACCGTACAAAGATAGAAGTTCAAAAAGCACTTTTAACAAAAATCAAAATGTGTTTTTTTAACGATACTAATTTAAAACAAAAAGTAAAAAGAGGCTGGGATGCGACCCATACTGATAACTTCCCATCCTGTCTCTCAATTTGTCTTGCTTAAAAGGTTTGTAGATATTCATGATTTGTTAAAAAAGTTATCAGTTTAATTATTCTAATAGATTTAAAAATTACCAACAGTATTTGGCATTTGACGAAATAGTTTAATTTCAAAATCTATTTCCGTCGAAAATTTCAAAATCTATTTCCGTCGAAAAACAATTTTTACCAATTTTAGTAGCATTTCTTAAAAGTTTTTATTTTTAATATAAACAAATACAAATTGAATGAATGAAACTTATTTAAAGTCTACTGTTCACGAGATATCGAGAACTAAACATCAATTTTTACCAATTTTGCGTACTATTTTTTGTAGATTTTATTTTTTTATGAAAAAACTGACTGTTGGATATTTATAAAAAAAATTACGGAATGCCGAAAACAATGTTTTCTGTGAGAAAGCCTTGTTTGAAGTCAAAATTTTCAATGTTTGAAAAGATATTTCAGTCGAAAGTAAATTTTTACCAACTTTTAGTATTGTGTTTTTTTTTAGGTTTTTTTTTTCTCAAAATTTTATCGAATGTTAAAAACATTTTTAACAACATTTATAATTAAAAAAAATATCTCAAATTTTTGAAAAGATATTTAAGTCGAAAATCAATTCTTACGAACTTTTAGTACTTTTTGTTAGCTTTTTATTTTTAAAACTTTCAATTCGATTTTTTTTCAAAATTTTACCAAATGTTGAAAACGTCATTCTTCGTTGCACAAAATTTTTTTGAAGATAAAATCATTTTTTGATCATAAAATTTTCGAGTAGACAAATATTTTTTTTAAGTTTTTTTTATTTATAAAAAAACCGTTACTTGGATTTTTTTTCCAAAAATATATTTGTTTGGTATCACGTTACAATATATAATATAAAATTTAATTCAAGTCTCTAGCGTTATTGGTTCGTGAGATATTTAGGGTTAACCAAAATGTTCACCTTTTTTTAAATTGCTATAGGGTCAAAGAGGGTAATTGTAAACGATTTTGCATTTTTTTATTTTTGTTCACTTGTAATGCTTGTAACAGCTTAACCATGCAATGTCGAACATTTTTGTTTATGCTACTCAAGTTTGGATTGTATTATCTATCAAAGAGTAGTAATCTTAATGGCGTTTGTTTAATAGTTTTCATTGAAATTTGATGTTTACATTTACCCCCCTAGTTTTTTAAGTAAACGAGAAAAATGGGGTAAATGAAAACGGTACCAGCCGTCCTACCATTGTGGAAAGAGGTAAACAAGTTCTCTGTGCTTATATATGTAGGAACCCACTAGACCAAGGAGATCATCCTTATCGCAAGGGTAACCAGCACGAGATCTGAAATAAGGCACCTTGCTATAGTGTCCTCCACGTCTGACGAAAGTTCTGGTTTTCTGCCTCTAGATAGAATGACAGTAGGATTTTTCCCTTCACCGATCCTCTGACGTGTATGATGGAGCTGTGGCTTTTGGTTGATATATACGTGGCATCTTTTTAATATAAAATATTGTTAGATCAACACCAAAGCCATTGAAAATGAATGTTTACAATTACCCCAAATTGTTCACTTTTACCCCA
Source organism: Eupeodes latifasciatus (assembly GCA_920104205.1). Lineage (NCBI taxonomy): Eukaryota > Metazoa > Arthropoda > Insecta > Diptera > Syrphidae > Eupeodes > Eupeodes latifasciatus. The sequence goes on from OV049924.1 coordinate 78,791,815, forward strand.
TTTCGGTGTTTACATTTACCCATGATAGGAACATAATGGCGTAATTGTAAACAGCCAATAACTTTTAAATTTTGTTATACAGACAAATAAAAACATATAGCATTCATTTATACTTATATTTCACTTTCTTAAAGACAAAACTTAATTTACTTCGATCGCCTTTGTTTGTTTTGCAACAATTTTAATTAGTACTGAAAAACTTAAAAACGCAGAAAAACGAAAGACTCATGAAAACAAACAAAACATAAATAACCCTTTGACAGATAAGGCCTTCCACACGTCAATATGATTTAAATATAATGTCTTTTCAAGAACGTATGTACACATGCACGCACACACATCTCTCTAAAAATCTTTTATGTAGACCTAGGGATCTTGAAACTTCGAGAAATGTCAAAATTTTAATTCGAAAAATCGGACCGATTACAATAACTTCCTATGGAAAGTTAATAATTTTTTTTTTAAATACCAAAAAATTAATAACATTTTCGTTCATCATATTATATTAGACAAACAAATATTGAAATTGGTTTTTGACCAATTTCCAATTTTGAACTTGGTAATGTCATTTTTGATTAATATCTCGAGTGCGTAATTTTTTACGTATGCAATAGAAGCCATATATGAAGTTCCTATATGTCAAAAGTAAAAATCATCCTCTTAAACACACTCTTTATCATAAACTTTTGTTTGTATTAGAAGAAACTCAATTAAATAAATTTAAGCAAATTGGCAAAACTAAGCAGTTTTAGTCATGAAAAGTGACTTTTTAAATTAACCGTTTGGATTCGGCATAAATACTGTAGGTCCTCTCTATCCAAGATATGCCTCGTACAAGAGAATGGGGGAGAGTTGTAAGTTGTTAGCAGTGTTACCGCTGAGATTTTTGAAAAGGTCGCAAAAAAAAGGGTCAAATGAAAAAAAAATCGCATTTAGATTTTTTTTTTAAAACATACCTAAATCAAACGAAATCTGTATACATTACAAACAAAAAAAGAGGCTAGCATACGACCCACACTGATAACTTCCCATCCCGTCTGTCGATTTGTCTTGCTTAAAAGTTTGTCTATATGTATCAATTTTTACCAAATTTGCGTACTATTTTTTGTAGATTTTGTTTTTTTATGAAAAAACGGACTGTTGGATTTTTATAAAAAAAACTACTGAATATCGAAAACAATATTTTCTGTGAAATAAAATAAGTTTGAAGCCAATATGTATTTGAAAGTAAATTTTTACAAGTTTGTTTTTTTTTAGGTTTTTATTAACTGTCAATTCGATTTTTCTCAAAATTTTACAGAATGTTGAAAGCAATATTTCTTAAAAGATAAAATTAGTTTTAAGCCAATGTCTCAAATTTTTGAAAAGATATTTACATCGAAAAACAATTTTTAATAACTTTTATAATTTTGTTTATGTTTTTATTTTTTGTAAAAAAACTGTCAATTCAATTTTTCTCAAAATTGTTCCTATTGTTGAAAACAATATTTCTTAAGAGTTAGAATTAGTTAGAAGCCATTATCTCAAATTTTTGAAAATATATTTGAGTCAAAAATAAATTTTTAACAACTTTCGTTAAATTTTTTTTTCGGTTTTTAATTTTTTTGTAAAAAAAACTGTCTATTCGATTTTTTTCAAAATTTTACTGAATGTTGACAACATTACTTTTTGAAAGATAAAAGTAGTTTAAAAGCAATATTCCAAAGTTTTGAAAAGATATTTGAGTCGAAAATCAATTTTTACCAACTTTGAGTAATGTTTTTTTAGGTGTTTATATATTTTTTTAAAAAAACTGTCAATTCGATTTTTCTCAAAATGTTTCCTAATGTTGAAAACAATATTTCTTATAAGTTTAAAGTAGTAAAAAGCTATTATCTCAAAGTTTTGAAAAGATATTTCAATCGAAAATCAATTTTTACCAACTTTTATTAATTATTTTTTTTTTTTGGTTTTTATTGTTTTTTTTTAAACTGTCAATTCGATTTTTCTCAACATTTTTCAGAATGTTGAAAACAATATTTCTTATAAGATAAAATAAGTTTTAAGCCTTAATTTCAAGTTTTTGAAAAGATATTTGAGTCGAAATTCAATTTTTACCAACTTTAAGTAATGTTTTTTTTAGGTTTTTATTTTTTATAAAAACAGCCAATTAGATTTTTCTCAAAATTTTATCAGATGTCAAAAACATTATTTTTCGTTGCAAAAAATTGTTTTGGAGATGAAATCATATTTTGGTCTTAAAATTTTCGAGGTGACAAATTTTTTTTTCAGGTTTTTTGATTTATAAAAAACAACGTTAATTGAATTTTTTTCCAAAAATATAATTGTTTTGTATCACGTTACAATATTATAATATAAAATTTAATTCAATTCTCTAGCGTCATTAGTTCATGAGATATTTAGATTAAACCAAAATTTTCACTTTTTTTTTTAAACTGCTATGGTAAAAAAACCACCCAAGCACTTTTCCTGAGAGCCCTTTCTGCATCTTTCTGCATTATCTGTATAACAAAATTTATTTGAAGTCGATATCTCTTCTGGTTCTTGAGCTATGGAGAACGGAAAAAAAACGTCGCGAACGTACAGATGTACGGACGTACGAACGTACGTACACACGCACGCACAAACATCTTTCTAAAAATCTTTTATTTCGACTCTAGGGACCTTGAAACGTCGAGAAATGTCAAAATTTTCAATTTGACAAATCGGACCTATTACAAGAATTTTTTATGGGAAGTTAATAATTGGGAAACTTTGTTAAAGAGGAACGGAGTGGTGAAATAACAAAAATTACTCATAAAACTTAAAATTGTTAAATATTAACTACATTTATATGCAGAGTCGAAAGGTTGAAATGAATTTTTATTCTAGAATAGCAAGATTTCGATTCTGAGAGAACGTGATCGAGTCGACCCAAACAATTTCAACTTGATTCCATTGTATAGATTGAAATTATGTGCGACAATGTTAGTTATGTTCTTATTTGAATGGAAGTTTGGAAATTTTGTATGAATTACGAGTAAGAAAATAACTTATGTATTTTTTCTATAGAAGGGGTTAAAAAAGTCGCATATTTTTTTAAAAAGGGTCAAAATAGACAATTTTTTAAAAAGTCGTATCATGGTCGCATGAGGCACAAAAAAGGGTCAAAATGCGACTAAAGTCAGATAGCCGTAACACTGCTTGTAAGTAACTAGGCTTTAGTTTTCAACGGACTGTTGCGCCAACTAATTTATTTATGTAGTTAGACCATAATGCTGACTTGTTTTTACAAACAAAATTGAATTTTAATAAAAATGGAACTCTTAACTAGTTTAACGTCCCGAATATCATGACAGAAAACAGCTTGAATGAAAAGTTGAAACAGAAGTTACAATTTCATTGTATTAAATAATTAGTTTCTTAACTACTTACTTACTTACTTACTTAAGGTGGCGCTACAGTCCGGGGCGGACCTGGGCCTCAACCAACATACGTCTCCAGCCAGCTCGGTCCCTAGCTAGCTGTCTCCAGTTTCGCACGCCAAGTTGGTTGAGGTCCTCACCCACCTGAGTGCGCCACCTGAGTCGCGGTCTTCCTCTACTGCGCCGTCCCTCGGGATTGGATTCGAAGACCTTCCGGGCTGGAGCGTTGATGTCCATTCGCTCTACATGACCCAGCCATCTAAGCCGTTGGACTTTTATTCTGCTTACTAGGTCAGTGTCGCTGTACAGCCCGTACAGTTCGTCGTTATATCTTCTCCTCCATTCTCCATCTATACGTACGGGACCAAAAATCACCCGAAGAATTTTTCTCTCGAAGCATCCTAAGACGTTCTCATCCTTCTTTGACAGGGTCCAGGCCTCAGCGCCATAAATGAGAACCGGGATGATGAGTGTCTTATAGATGGTGATTTTAGATGCTCGAGAGAGGACTTTACTTATCAATTGCCGTCTAAGTCCAAAGAAGCAGCGATTTGCAAGAGTTATTCTTCGTTTTATTTCAGCGCTGGTGTCATTGTCTGTGTTTATAGCGGTGGCTAGGTAGACAAAGTCCTTAACTACCTCGAAGTTATAGCTGTCCATGGTGACGTTTTGTCCAAGACGTCGTTGTTCAATGTCCTTTTTTGATGACAGCATATACTTGGTCTTGCCCTCATTGACCACTAAACCCATCTTCTTCGCTTCCGTCGCAATGCTCAAAAACGCTCCACTGACATCACGCTTTGATCTTCCAATTATGTCAATATGATCTGCATATCCGAGTAATTGGATGGACCTTTGGAAGATTGTGCCTCTAGTGTTGACGGTTGAGTTTTGCACAATTCTTTCCAGAACGATGTTGAAGAAGTCGCATGACAGTGCATCGCCTTGTCTAGAACCTTTTTTGACATCAAATGCATCGGTGAGATCTTTTCCGACCTTGATGGAGCAGTGTGCATTCTCCATCGTCATTCTGCACAAACGGATAAGTTTGACAGGGATGCCAAAACTAGACATTGCTCTGTAGAGCTCTTCCCTATGGATGCTGTCATACGCGGCTTTAAAATCGATAAAGAGGTGGTGGGTATCGATTTGAAGCTCCTGGGTTTTTTCCAAGATCTGCCGTAATGTGAATATTTGGTCGATAGTGGACTTTCCTGGTCTGAAGCCACACTGATAAGGACCTATCAGGTTGTTGTTCTTAACTACTTAGTTAAATCTAATGTTGAACTAGGATTCAAATTTTATCGAACGCAGGGTTATAGAAGATTATAAAAATTAACTTTTAACTTAGTGTAAATGATCCTTCGAATCAACTAAATCAATTAGAGCGTATTACTATTAGAGGCATTTTAGCGTCTACCATTCTCTGTATTTTGGAAAAGCTTCTATGTAGATTACCTACCATAACAAGAATTTGTTTAAAATACAACATTTCATATAAAATATTGTTCTAATATTTTTGTCGAGAATCGAATATACCACTCAAAGCAAATATTTTTGAAACCACTTTTTGCAGAGCTTGGATTTATTGTTCCACTTTAACCTTTAATTCAATTTTTCTTAATATTGCTTCATTTCCCAAACGTTTACCTTACTCCAATTTCACTGGAAACACTCTTTAACGAAAGAATCGAAATATATGTATCTCAAATAGAATATAAAGAAAATAATATTTGTCAGTCAAGTATGCTCGTCAACTTGTGCTGTTTAGAGTTATAAAACGAAAGTTTTAAAAGCCAACTTTGAGTGAATTAAAACATGCCACAAGTTCAAAATAAAAAATATCCAAGTTATGCTCAACTTTGACTGCAATAATAGCCCTTAAAGTCTTTTAAAATCTTTCTCGATTTATTTTGAAACATCTTTTCAACTATGGCTTGCATAAAATGAAAATTGAAACAAAAAATAAAATCGATACTTTTTGAGAAAATAGAAATATTAAATTTGAATAAGTTTATATTTAAATGATTTTATGCATATTTAAATAAAAATAATTCTACCCCCCAAACAAATATACTAATAATAAATCATTTCAAGCCTCTTTCAAGACATATTTCAAAAGCTCCCAATACCCAAACTGCATTTTCTTGACAAATGAGAAAAATGCTGCACTTGTTTGCATATTTATAATCTTCAAATAATAAACTTGTCAAACCAAAATGACACAATAAAAACCACAACAACAACAACAACAAAAACAACAACAATAGTCAAACAAATCACATTCAATCAATTTACATGTTAAATCCACATTGGAGACTTCATCTACATGATTTGCCTTTTGCTGCGCGGGGGAATCAAAGTCAAAGAAATTGGATCCCGATCCCAAACCCAAACCCAAACTCAAATCCAAACCCAAAACTGCAAAAGACTGAATTCCCTTCGAGAAGCAAGCAAGAAACGAGCACACGAATGCCGTCATGCAAACTCAAGCCTATTACTCATTATAAGATACATTTTATAGAGTTGTTCGAATTGAATTGTCTCTTCTGGGCTTTTGGATTCTGCAGGCTTCTGGCTTCTCTGTTTCTGTGGCATCACACACACAAGACGAAATCTGAGACTCGCGACAAACCAAAGATATTTCTTTTCAATTTGATTATGGATCGCACGCGCTCAATGCGCATCGGTCTTCTGCTTCTTCCTTCTTCAATTTTCAGTCTTCAGAGAAGCGGAACACAGAAGCGGATATTTTAATGTATATCAAGATCCACCATATAGAAGATACTTTGGGAACTGAAAGAAACTACTGCGGGACTGAGGTTTCTTTGGCAGGTTGACTGTCGTTAACAATTATTTATAATTCCCCCCGGGACCACGCAAAGTTGTAAACTGTGATCAGGTTTTCTCATTACCTCATTCAAATGTCGCTTGTTCGTTTTGGCATGCAAGCAGATTACTTGTGCTGTTGCTGTTGTTGCGGCTTCTCCTCGCTAACATATAACTAAGTTAGCCTTTTGTTCTTGCCAATAGTGGCAGAAAGGTAAAATGAGACCCAGTCGACTGCGAAACGGTTGCAATTTCATTCAAAACAAGACTGGACAATACGAAAATAATTTTTGAAATAAATTATTGCAATTCGCCCGTACCGACTTGGTTCCGCCCGCGCCCGCCTGAATAACCGACGACGACGACTCTTCGAGGGTTAGGCGGCGGCGGCAGCGGCACGGCCGGCGCGGCGTTGCGGTGCTAGGAGTGCGTGGAAAAGCGCTTTGAAAATCTCCAAAAGAAGACCAAGACAACAATGAACGACGACGACGAGGACACCGAGGACAGCATAACATGAAGCCCGCATCAGTGCACTTCTTTTCGCCCACTCCTCCTGCACTGCACTGGACTATGTGCTGAGTTGAATGAAAGCGGTGTGCGGTGCGTTGCATTTGCATTGTCAACTCGCATCTGTTTGCACGTGTGTCTTGGTCGTCGTCGCCGTCGTCGTCGGGGGGTAATCTTTGGGGAGCAAACTCTGCGAACATAAAAGTCCCATTTTAATGGAAATGTATGTTGGCTGTTCATGATGTGATGGTGAACGGTGGATATGGTGCACCCAGAACCAGGTTCGCCAATCAACCTTCTGCCAAAGAAAACGGGACCCAGCTTGCAGCGGCACCTTTTTTCTTTGCCACTGCTTGTGGTGTATCCGACAACGCAACGAAAACGTCGACGACGACGCCGCCCAACATGAGCAGTCAAGCGGTCAGGTCACATTCGCCGTCGTCGCCACTACCAGTCGTTACTCCTACGCTCGCAACTGTCTCAGACATCCCCTCAAAAGCAGATTACTAATGCCGAGGAATTTCGGCTCCAAAGAACAATAAGAACAACGAAAGTCCCATCAAATGCACGAAAATTACTTAAACAATGAGTCGCCTCGCAGAGCGGTACACTGCTGATGCCGAATGAGGGGATTCATCACTTCATCATCACAGGAAGAAAATCGAACCCAACCTGGGCTGGCAATTAATTTGAAATGCAAATGCCAGCTGCACCAAGTACCACACCAATCATAAATTATCCAATTGTAGAGCAGTTTGTCTGCTCGAAACTATTTACCAGTGTTGCCTTCATGTAAGCTGTATGCTCCTGCTTCACTATAGAAGCCCATTCCCGATTGCCCAAGGGACGGACGTCGCGTTAGTCGGTTGGCCGGCTGGTCTTAACTGTTGCTGTCATGTTAGAACAAGAATAACCTAGCGAGTCTTTGGTGTGTGTGGCTTTTGGCCAAGCTGATGCTTCTTAAGTTGGTGGCGTCATCGATACCATCATCATCCAACAATATATCGATAGAATAGGCTGATCTTAGCTTATTTGCAATTCCTAGGCCCATCGATGGCGGAACCATGAACGTGAACTTGTCCTCAGTGCTCAGTCGTGGCATAATCTCTAATAGTAATAACAATAATCTCCGTCAGATAGATTCCATGTGCGTTCGGTTCTTCGACAATTGAATGGCTGCACCTACCTTGCTTCTTCGATTCTTTCGAACTACCTACAACGCGATGGCTCTAAAAGATGGGCTCAATGTAACTAGCTAAGCTATATAACTCTAGGTTGAGCACTTGCAGAGCTTCAGGTTCAGATTCAGTGCCAGGCAACATTCTATGTTGAAATTTAAATAAAAATTAAGAATAGCCCGCTCTGATTGTTGTTCGTGCTTGAATTTTGTTTTGTCTTTGTCATCGAATACGACCGTCGACAACGGTGGTCAGTATAGTTGGATAATGGATAGTTGCATCTGGATTCTGGGCGGTAGATGTTTTCGTGCTAAAGGGACATTCAACAGGATTATTTTAACGTATATACTACGTTGCTTTCGGACGACTTCGACTAAGACGACAAACGTTACCACCATCAAGGAACTCCATTTGAGATCAAGAAGACCAACCACATGCGAAGTGGAGAGATTTAATGAAATAGTGAAGTTGCCAATTCGATGATTGGGTTCTTTAAGAGGACAAATCTGAAGACGTGATCATTTTGTTTAGCTTGTATTCTATGCTGATTGGGTTCTTTAAGAGGACAAATCTGAAGACGTGATCATTTTGTTTAGCTTGTATTCTATGCTTGTATAAATTATAAATTATTATTTAACTTTGAGTATTTAATTATTTGGAGAATTAGCTTTTGTGACAAGTGATATTTTAAGAACATAACTTGGATCGAGAGTACAGTCGATATAATTTAATGTTTAAAGATTATTTTATGCAAATGTTGACCGAGGATGTACTTAGTTTGATTTCATGAACTTGAACTAACTTTTTGGCGGGTTAATGAATTAATACTTCAATTTTGGCTTCAAGTGCATCAATCTAAGCGAGATTGCCCCTATCGACATATGAAACTTAACATAACTCAACAAAAAATAGTCATAAGAGGTTTTAAATCGTCCGATCAAGGCGGTCAAGACACAAACCTGAAATAAATTGATCACTGAACTCGCCTTTTAATAGATCTATTGTTACGTGTGCTGTGTGGCATGTGGCACCGTCTTGTTGAAACCACATATCAAGTACATAAGTTTAGCTCTTCCATTCAAAGTAACGTTGCAATTCGCATTGTCTTCAAGGAAAACCGACCCAATGATGACAAATCATAATTTCCACCAAAACGTGTATTTTTCTGGCTGCGTTATGGGCCATTTATAGCTATCATTGGTTTTCATCATTGAAACCAATCATTTGAATTTTTTGTCAGGTCGTTTAAAGCTATCATTAAAAATGTCTGTCATTGTAAAAATTTCCTAATTGAAATTCACCGACAAATTTTTACTGACAGAAATTTGTCATTGGACTTGTGTGAAATTCGATCACAAATCAGTGGAACTATTCGTTTATCCAAATATCATTCAAATATCCATTTAAAAAATGTTCCGGGTTAATTTCAATGATAGCAGTAACTGTCCCCTTAGTAATTCTTGCAATTTTTTCTGGCCGTTCCTCACTCCAAATACGGCTGTTTCGCTAACTAAACTTAAAAACTTTTGGAATGTTGATCGTTGGAAAGCACCTTCTTTTTCGGTAATAATGAGAGTAGCGAAAAAAATCATCTCTTTTGAAAATTAGTGATATGTGTAAACGATTGAATTCTTGAAAACAAAAAACTTACACTTTGTTTTATAAGATTATATTTGAAATTTTAAAATTTGTTTTTCTGTTGCTGCCGCTGCCTTTCGACCGTACTTTTCGATCGTTCTATTTGTTCTCTGTTTGTCCTTTAGTCTTGTTAAAAATCGTATATATGTAGGCCGTTGCCAATACAACGAAGACGCGACACGGCGCACAGTGGGGAAAATGCGGACAAAACCTATTTTTCTGAAAGTAGGATTTTTTTTTAAACTGAAAGTGTTTCTTATAGTTAATTGGTTGTAGAATCAGAAAATGAAAACCGTTTTTCAAAAAAAAAATTGTAGACCAGTAGATTTTTGCTCAAAGTTCAAATATCGTGAAAACTGATAAAATATTGGTATTCCTTAAATGATCAGTATATTGTGAAATTTGAAAGTTTCAAACAATTTTGTCTGCTTACATGATTGAAATAAATAGATAAACAATACAGTATGTTATTTTATTGAAAAAAAATTGGATAAGGTATTTTTTGACGAAGAAACACTCTATTTATGTGATTTTTTTAGTTCGCATAAGGTTTTAACTACTGCCTCTGTTTGCCTCTGTTAGCAAACTATTCCCAATAGATAGTGTAGGGTCTCAGCAACGTTTTTCAGTAAAAATCTCATCCGGATACGTCCGGATGCGGTTTTTAGAGCAATTTTAAGTTGGGAAGTCATATAAAAAAAATCGATATTTATGCCTTTTAACCAGTTCGGCACGAGTACGATAACTTTGGCGCCAAGATATAATAACGGTTTTTGGTAGAGGGGCTTTATACAAGCATTTTTTACTATGGCAAGGGGGGTCTATCTCCCCCCTTTTAGGCGGTAGGGGCAATTTAAAAAAATTAGTATTTAAAATGGAAAAAAATAATTAAAAAATAACGGTGATACTTACAATTAAGTTTTATACATTTTTTTAAAGCCAACATTCTGTTTTACTAGCCAGTTTTTAATTCAAGTCAAAACTATGCGTAGTTTTTGAAAAAAATAATTTTAAACTCAAAATTTGAGTAAAAAAAGTTAAAAAAAAAAGGTTTAAAGTGTAATTTTTCAATACTTCAAGATTATCTACCATTGTTTTTATTTCAGAATTTATTTCTCTTATTTGTTTTTGATCAAAAACTAAAAAGTAGATGATTTTATGTCTTTTAGTTTTTGAGAAAACTAATTTAAATACTAATTTTTTAAATTGCCCCTACAGCCTAAACGGGGGGAGATAGACCCCCCCTCCCATAGTAAAAAATGCTTGTTTTTAACTGTTATATACAAATCCGTCATTAAACTTTGTCGCCAAAGTTATCGTACTTTCCCCACCAGTTCTGACGATCTTATATGGTAAACAGTAAAAGACGCTTATGTGAAAAAAAATCTTAATTAACCCAGCACTTAGTATATCAACAAGTTTCCTAGAAAGTACTCCGATTTTCTGAAATTGAAAATGAAAGTGCCTCGTAATAGGGTTTTATAGTACTAACAATATAGAGACATATATAATCGGACAACTGCGAAAATGGCTATTGAATTTTACCCTTGGTACTACTTACCAGCAAGCATGCACAAGATCCTTATGCACGGTAAGGAAATAATAGAGTCTTGTGCCTTACCGATTGGCTCTTTATCGGAGGAGGCTCAAGAGAGCCGTAATAAAGAATATAGATATTTTCGCTCCCACAATAGTCGGAAATCATCACGTACCGCAACAAACGAAGAAGTTCTGCATATGTTTTTCATTTCATCTGACCCTTTCATTTCCCATTTAAGGCCAGAACCGAAGTCGAAAAACTATTTAATTAGCGAAGAAGCTAAGCTTTTATTAATAATAAATGAATAGCTTTTCGTAACTTCATGATAATGTCAATAAGTATTTCCCAATTTTTCTCGAAACTAATATTGTATGGGTTTTAATTTCTTTTTTAATTTTCACAGTCAGTGGAGTCGTTCTCCAGGTTTCGAAGGCTAGATTGTATGATAAGTGCAGGATGTACTCCATGAAGCGTTTTCTTCTATCATTTCAAAATACATTACATGTTTTATTTTAATAAAGAATCCATTGAACTCAATTTCAGTATCTCGGAGATTCAAAATTTCAGCTTCTACACGGTCTTTTTCTTTTCTAACTTCTTGCAGAGTTTCTTTCGAAAAGAAAAATTGAAGAGCTGGTGAATGATGGGTTGAGGATGGTCGAAGATTTTTCTTCATTTTCTCGTTGAACAAGTTTTAATAATACCAGGGATGTAAGAATTAAATGTCCATCAGAAATGCCTTAAATTGAAACTTCATAGATTTGCATATATTTATATATATTTATTTGAATTATTTTGAATAAGCTTATTAAGATTAAATGATTTTTTTTTATTTACTTGAATTTTTTTTTTATTTACCTACTTGAATTATTTTTTTATTTATTATTTAAATTTATTTTATATTACATTTAAAACAAATCAAACGGTAAGCTTTGAAAACACCAACTATCTATGTCATTATAAATCCAATGTGTTATCCTTACAACTGCAAACAAAATAAACCTAAACATGTTTTTTACTCACAACCATTCACCTTTAAGCATATTAAAACTGAATTTTTAATAATTTACAATGCTTTTAAAATTCTTTTTTCGCTATTTATTATTATATTCGCAATATACCTTAAATTCGGTAAACAAATCTTTGTTTTCAGATATGTTTTCCGAAAAAAGCCATTTTCTCTTTTAGTGAGCGTGGAAATGGGCGGAATTTTCTGGTGTAGATTTGTCTTGCTATTGGCTATCATTCCTGAAAATTTCATTCAAATCGGTTCATTAGTTTAGATTTTATAGAGTTTTGTCCGCTCCCCCATACAAGATGCCCCACTGTGCGGCGGCGGCGGTAGAGTTTTCATCCGATTTTTGTGTAATTTGGAGAAATAAAGGCTTCCTCTTATTTCTTAGACGTTTAAGATGTCAACAGTGTGCATTGCTTAAAACAACTGTTAGAATATTGCTCCTGTATTCCGTAGTGTTAGCGAAATTACAGCTTTGTCAATTTCTTATCATATTAAGGCTCAGCTAACACAAGAATTCTATCCAGTCGATCACTATAGAAATTTCGTATTTTCGCTCTTTGTGGTCCTTAAAATGCATCAAAATGATGCCAATTGTTATCGAAATATCATCTTCAATTATGAGGCCCATTTGCACTTCAGAAGCTGCGTTTATAAAAAGAACTGTAGCCTTTAGGGTTTTTAAAGTCCAAGAATGATTGTTAAAAAGCCTTTACGTGTCACTTTTTGGTACAGTTTTGGGGCGATGTGATCGGACCTTCATTATTAAAATGATCGTCTTATATCTCGTCATCATTTCACCCGATTTCAGAAACGTAGCTCTTAGACTTTTTTTCTTTAAAGCCACGTGAACAGTTAAAACATTTCTGCTTTTGAAATTCATTATCAGAATAATTAATCTTAGGAAACGAATTAATTTATTTAAAAAAAATAGCTTTCGAAATTGTATTTTGATAGACATTAGACACACAACTAATTAATCAAATAAATGAGGTGACTGAGGCGTATACTTGTTTCTCTTTTTAAATCTATAATAATAAAGGGTGATTTTTAAAAGCTATAGGAAAGTTTTTCAGAAAAAAAACACATACAATTCAGAAAAATGCATGAAATCTTTATTTGAATCGATAGAACGGTACATATAATTTATTGTTTGAAGATTATTTCATGCAAATGTTGACCATGACTGTGCCTCAAATGGTCCATCCGCTAAGTCCAATTTTGGCCTACTCTTTCCAACATTTCGGCCGGTATCTCACGAATAAATGTTTCAATGTTGTCTTCCAATACGTCAATTGAAGCGGGCTTGTCTATAAGACATGAGCTTTATCATAGCCCCACAAAAAATAGTCTTAAGGCGTTAAATTGCACGATTTAGGCGGACAATTGACCGGTCCCGAACGTGAAATAAAATTTTCACCGAACTCGCTTCTCAATAAGTCCATTGTTGCATGTGCTGTGTAGCATGTGGCACCGTCTTGTTAAAACTACATGTCATGCAAGTCAAGATTTTGCATTTTGGACAAAAAAAAAAAATGGATATCATCTCACAGTAGCGCTCACCATTCACAGTTAAATTACGATTCGCATCATCTTTGAAGAAGTTCGGTCCAATGATACCACCAGCCCATAAACCGCACCAAAATGTAACTTTTTCTGGATGCATTTGTAGCTCTTGCAATGATTCTGGCTGATATTCACTCAAAAATCGACAATTCTGCTTATTTACATATCCATTGAGACAAAAATGAGCTTCGTCGCTGAACACAATTTTTCGGTAAAAAAGTGGATCTTCGCCCATTCATCAAAAATTGAACGTTACAGTAGGTCGTTCGGCTTCAATTCTTGCACCAGCTGTATTTTGAAAGGCATCACACCTTAATCCTTCCACAAAATTTTCCACGTTGTTGAATAACAGAGGCCTAATTGCTTGGAATAATTGATGTTCATCATTAGCACTGGCCGATACAGCTGCGATATTTTCTTTAGTTCGCACTCTATTCATGGTTAAATTGTAGACCAAACTGAAGATGTTTGACAGTGAAACAAAACACGAAACTTGCGTCAGCTCTTTAAATCAATGTTGCCAAAAAGATAATAGCTAAAAAATCACACATTATTGTAAATGGAAAAGTTTGTTTGTTTGCTTGTTTGTTTGTTCGTCCTTCACGGCGCAACGAAGCTATAGTACTACATGATTTTTCGTTTGAAGGTAGTTACTATTTCCCAGATTATTCGAGATTATTGTTTTAGAACACTGATTAGAATCATATCATTAGTTGCTCCCTGCTTATAGACCTATTATTATTGTCTATCATTAAGCGTTTTCTATAATAACATTAAACATATGTACATGATGATAAATTTGTCTGTCAAATAGAGATTCTAGTACCAAACGATGTTGTTAGGAATATTTGTCCAATTTGTCCAGTCATGGACTCAGAACAGAACACTTCAAATAAAAAATAAATTGGGTGGCGCAACAGTCCGTTGAGAACTAGGGCCTAGTGACTTACAACTCTCAACCATTCCTGTGTGCGAGTACTGTTGTCAGGGATGGAGAGGACCTACAGTTTTTAAGCCGAATCCGAACGGCAAATTTGAGAAAGCACTTTTCATGACAAGAATTACTCTTGGAGAATTTGTCAATTCGTCTCAAGAGGCAGTACCCGTGAATAAAACTTTAGATGGCATAGGCAGGGATTGAACCCAAGACCTCTGGCATGACAGTCCAACGCACTAACCATCATGCCACGGGTACTACACAGAGCACTTCATACCCCGTAAAATTTCTTAACTCAATTGGGCTATCCTGTGTTCACATAAGAACTCAAAAATAATCGTGAGAACTAGTTCTTGGCGTTAAATAAATACAAAAACATAAAGTTTTTAAATAGATCAGTACCCCACATTAAATCTTGGATAGATCAATGTCCTATTATTAACTTCCTATAGGAAGTTATTGTAATCGGTCCGATTTGTCGAATTGGAAATGTTGACATTTCTCGGAATTTCAAGGTCCCTAGAGTCTAAATACAAGATTTTAAGAAAGATGTCTACGCGTGCGTGTGTACGCACGGTCGTACGTCCGTACGTTCGGGAAGTTGTTTTTGCGTCGTCCATAGCTCAAGAACCAGTAGATATCGACTTCAAATAAATTTTGTTATACAGATAATAATGCAGAAAGATGCAGAAAGGACTCTCAAACAAATTGAGTGGGTGCTTTGTTACCATAGCAATTTAAAAAAAAGGACCAATAACGCTAGAGACTTGAATTAAATTTTTAATACCAAACTAGCATATATTTGGGAAAAACTCCAATTAACGGATTTTTTTATAAATCAAAAAACTTTAAAAAACATTTGTCACCTCGAATATTTTAACAAACAAAAAATTGTTTCATCTCCAAAATAATTTTGTGCAACGAAGAATAACGTTTTAAACATCTGGTAAATTTTTTTAGAAAAATCGAATTGACAGTTTTTTTTATAAAAAATAAAAACCTACAAAAAAAATTAAAAACTTGATTTTCGACTCAAATATATATTCAAAAATTTAAAATATTGGATTAAATTTAATTTTATCTTATAAAATATATTGTTTTCAACATTAAATAAAATTTTGATTAAAATCGAATAGACAGTTTTTTTTACAAAAAAAAATAAAAACCTAAAAAAAAATTTTACTAAAACTTGGTAAACATTAACTTTCGACTCAAATATCTTTTCAAAAATTAAAAATTTTGGCTTCAAACTAATTTTATCTCACAGAAAACATTGTTTTGGACATTCAGCAAATTTTTTTATAAAAATTCAACAGTTAGTTTTTTCATAAAAAATAAAATCTACAAAAAATAGTACACAATTGCTACTAAAATTGGTAAAAATTAGTTTTTGACTAAAAATCTCGTTAACAAAAATATATTTTGAAATCAAACTATTTCATCATATGCAAAATATTGTTGGTAGTTTTTAAATTTTTAGAATTATTCAACTGAAATTTTTTTTAACAAAACACGAAAACCTATAAACTTTTTAAGCAAGACAAATTGACAGACGGGATGGGAAGTTATCAGTGTGGGTCGCATCCCAGCCTCTTTTTCAAACAAAAATCCCTATCACCATGTTTTTTTAATTATGATGGATCAGAAGTCAGAATTGAACATATGTAGATAGCCCTCGCCTATAACTCCTACCGTGACAATATATGAGCCAAAAAAAGACAGTACAATATTTTAAAATGTTTAAAAACACTTAACAAAAAGTAAGGGTTTGTTATTTACGTTAAATAAGAAATGAAAAATTCAATTAAAAAACATATCGAATTATTTGTGAAAGAAAAAAATAAATTTTAAACTAAGTAAATACCTAAGCCTTATGAAAATCCTTCATCGTCAAAATATGCTCGTGTATACTGAACGTAATGCAACGTAACCTCGTATATAAAAATAAAATTATAAATAGCATTGGAAACAGTGTGATTTGTTGGCAAAACCTTTTATATAGAAATTGTTTAAATAAATCAATAATAAATTCAAGTGTCTTTGTCCATTTTCGTCGAGAAGAATTTCCACCACTTTGCTTCTGCGTCTGCCATCTCTTTATGTAGTAGCTCCTGTTGCTAATGCTGCTTCTGTTGCTGCGCTTAAACGCACAATAACATTGTCGGTCGGGTCGGTCAGAATCGAAGACGGCCAACGACAACGACAACGACGACGACAACGGCTAGGACAATATCAACAGCCACGACAAGCTCACAAACTCCATTGCCATTATATACCTTACCTTCAAGCAGTAGGTAACATGCGTTGGAATTGGAATCGTTGGCGGCAGGCGGTCAGCCAGGCAGCCAGTTAGTTAGCCAGTTAGTTAGCCAGTTAGCCAGCCATCGAGTCGGCCTGTGTCGTGCGTACGCGTTCCTATACGCGCAGATCAGCGAGCTACTACCTCGGTGGTAAGGTATACCTGGCCGAGTATATCACATTCCAAGTTATTTATAACCACTTATATTGCCACAAAACAATAACATCAACAATAACAACAATACAAAAAGTAAGAATTACACAAAATGGCAGCTTGAGACGGTAGAGTGGTTATGGTGGAGATGGAGGAAAGCCCGAATCCGAATCCCAATTCGAATTCAAACTAAAAAGGACAAAACTGGCTATGTGAAGCTTCAATTTTCACTCTTGTAACAGTTTGAGTGATTTATCATGCGCCGCTAGTCTGACAGCAAGTTCAGTTTAAAAATCAGTTAAAAAGAAGAAATCTTACAAAAAAAAGCAATCTCAACTCTGGCAGTTGGAATTTTTTCCATCCACTAATGAGAGAAGCTAATTTGATTTCATTGGTCGGCTGTCCCACTGTGTGACAATCCCAGGGGAGGTTTCTGAGGTTCATTTGACTTAAAAATTGAACCTATGTATTTTTAGAGATACGTTCTAAACGCTGCGCTAGTGGTTGATGGCGGTGGTGGAAGCGCGGCGGCGGTAGCGGTGGTGGTGCAGTTGCTGAGCGGCGGAGTGCGGCGAGCGTTGAACGAACGCAATGGAACGAAAAATAATTAAAAAGTCGTAGTGTATTTCTAATGAGCTTTGTACAGTTGAAAGTTGCGTAGTTTGGTGATCATGTCACCAATTCGTCGAACACATCCATCCAATTGGGATATCTGGTGACCCGCACAGTGCACTTAAAAAAAAGTCTTCTCAAGTCTTTTGTCTAAAAACGATCTTTACTTTACTCGCTAATGATCCTTGCAATATATTTATGTATTTTTTTTAAGACACCTAAAAAGACAATTCTTATCAAATGGTATTTTTAATTCATTAGTCCATGGTTATTCAAAAACTTTTAAACATTTTAATTAAGTGAGACTTCTCACTTATCGATACAAAATAGTGACTACAGCTTCTTAAATTATCTTGACCGTGCAGGGTTTTCCAATAAGAGGTTTTATTTTGGTGGTTATTTTTTAAGAGAAATCAATCCATCAATACGGCTTTCGTAGCAATAGGTCCACTGGTGATCTCATGGTTCATTTCACCGAACAGTGGAACAAATCTTTACATCGTTTTGGAGAAAGTAAGATTATTGCACTTGACATTTCAAAGGCATTTGATAAAGTCTGGCATCTTGCTCTCTTATCGGAAATGCGTGCTTTCGGTATCGACGAATCTCTTCTTCGTTGGATTAGAAATTTTCTTTCAAACCGTTCAATACAAGTTGTTTTGGACGGATTCAAGTCTGAAACCCATAAAATAAATGCTGGTGTTCCCCAGGGCTCCGTTTTGTCTCCGACCCTCTTCCTCATTTTTATAAATGATCTCCTGTCTGTTACTTCTAACCCAATACATTGTTTCGCTGACGATAGCACTCTTAGCTTTTCATATTCGTTTCCAGACTCACAACCCTTCTCTTCGGATGTGGAACTGCAACGACAAAATATGATTAGCTCATTAAATTCCGACCTACACAGCATTGCACAATGGGGAATAAAAAATCGTGTGGAGTTTAATGCTTCGAAAACGCAATGCTGTCTTGCATCGTTAAAGCGAGATAAACCCTCTTTGCCACTTTCTATGAGTGGCACTTGCATCAACGAAACGGAAAATCTCGATATCCTCGGAATGTGCATCAGCAACCACCTTTTGTGGAGCGATCACATACGCGATGTTGCCAAAAGTGCCGCAAGATGTCTAGGTTTTTTGAGGCGTTGCAAGAAATTTTTCTCTCCGTCTGGTCTGGCTACAATCTACAAAACTTATATACGTCCGAAACTTGAATATAACTCTCATCTCTGGGCTGGTGCTCCAGTAACTTATTTAAGCCTCTTGGACAGTATTCAAAGTAGAGCTTTTAAAATGATTGGTGACATTAACATCATCAACTCGTTTACGTCACTCGAACATCGACGCAAGGTTTCTTGTCTAACCCTTTTTTACCGTTATTTCAACGGACTATGCTCTAGTGAAATAGCCAGTTGCATTCCTCCCCTTAAACAATTTAACCGTAATACTCGCGCTTCTAGGAATGTCCATCAGTTTACCCTTGAGCCCAACTTCAGCCGTACTATGAAGTACAGAGATTCATTTTTTAGCCGTACTACGCGAATTTGGAACGCCTTGCCACGCTCTATCTTTCCCTATCATTGCAATGTTCAGGAGTTCAAAATCAATGAACACCGACACCTCCTATCCAACCCTTCCCTCCTTTCCTAATGCTCACACTGTGTCTTTGGCATATTAAAGGTATAAAAAAAACCCTTTTAGTGTTCGCTAATCATAAAAAAAAAAAAAAAAAATAATGTATTTTTGATCATATACTTTTATAAAATTTCCAAAAGCTTTTTCATACTTCAAAAATCAATATTTTCAGTTGTTCTAGAGCAATGCAAATGGTTTTGATTCTTCAAATCATCGCTATCTGGTTCTAATAGCTTAAATTTTGTCTGTTCTTGCTAACCGAGAATTCGCTTTACGGCGACCAAAAAGCTCTTAAGTTTTTCAATCTGTGATTGCATAATTTTGACTGTTTAGTTGCTGAAGCGTATTTTCTTCCATTTTTAGTAATGAAGTAGTTCTTACTTTTCATATAAATGTCAAATGCTAACAGCTTCAGAAGTTACAGTTGTCCAAATAGTGAGTGAAAGAAAAGTTTTGGATAGAGCGCGGTTTTTACATTTCTGCCACTTTGTTAACTTCCCATAGGAAGTTATTCTAATTGGTCCGATTTGTCAAATTGAAAATTTTGACATTTCTCGACGTTTCAAGGTCCCTAGAGTCGAAATAAAAGATTTTTAGAAAGATGTCTGTACGTACGTCCGTACGTCCGTACGTTCGCGACGTTTTTTTTTGTCCTCCATAGCTCAAGAACCAGAAGAGATATCGACTTCAAATAAATTTTGTTATACAGATAATAAGGCAGAAAGATGCAGAAAGGGCTTTTTGATTTGATTTGATTTGATTTATTGAGTACGTTAAAATCCTAACGTTACAGGTAATTATAAATATAAATAACTATAACAATAAAAATGAATGTATATATGTATATAAAAAAAAATAAAAAAAAAAATAACAATTAAATTTCTAATTTGCATAATTAACGAAAAATCTAATTATAAACTGTTTTGATTTAATATTTACGTTGACAGAGTCAATTAAGTTATAATGTTTATTAAAAATATTAATTAACTGATTAATCGGACTGTAAGACCCATAGTTCGATCTGCTAAAACTGGGACGTATTGGCAAACTAGTTCTTAACCCAGCACGGGCCGCGTTAAAGTTCAAACGACCCAAAACTGAGAAGGAGGAAATAGATCCATTCATTAATCCAACGATGTAATGAAAAAACACGTTGGTTAATCTGCACAGACTTCTTTATTACAAGTAAGGTTAAGTATTCGTGTATAATAGATATAGGTATTTACATTTGGTATAATACATAAGTTGGTAATACTGACTGTAAGTTATACATACATATTTGACGCATAGATGGCAATAAATATAATAGGGTATTATGGGGTAATTTTGATATAAAATAACACCCCCACTATATCAAGATTACAATTCAATAATACCTAATTTTTCAATAAAATCATAATGTTTCTGAGTGCATAAACTTTTTGTTAATAAATCAGCGGGCATATCAGCTGTGGGCAAATAACTAATTTCAATTATTTTGTTTGCAACAGTTTCTCTTACAAAATGATGTCTTACATCTATATGTTTAGATCTATTATGAAAGATAGGATTCACCGACAACTTCTGTGCACTCTGATTGTCATTATACAATTTTATAATACATGTTTTTTGTGTTATTTCAATAAGTAAATTTCTTAAATATATAGCTTCTTTAGAAGCTTCAGATATAGCCATATATTCGGCTTCAGTGCTCGATAAGGCAACTGTTTTTTGCTTTCTACTTTCCCACGAAATTGCAGAATTATTTAACTTAAAACAATAACCAGTATATGACTTCCTATCTACTGTGTTACTTGTCCAATCGGCATCTACAAATCCTTCCAAATCTGCATTTCCGTTTACATATTTTAATCCAAAATTTTTAGTTTTTTGTAAATATCTTAATATTCTTTTAGCATAATTCCAATGTATTTCTGTAAAACAATTATTAAATTGACTTAAATAACTTACTGAAAAAGCAATGTCTGGCCTGGTCAAAACAGATAAGTACATTAGGCTGCCAATGAGTTGTTGGTATGGAAATTTAGATTCACATTTATCTCCTTTAGATATATCTAATTTTGTCTCCATTGGAGTTAAAGCAATCTTGGAATCAGACATATTAAATTTATTCAACAACACATGGACATACTGTTCCTGATCTAATGTTATAACACCTTGTTTTTTATCAATATTAACTCTCATTCCTAGACATTGTTTCACTTGACCTAAGTCTTTTATATTAAATTAAGTATTCAAAACATTTTTTAAATTATTTGTTTCACTTGAATTATTTGAGAAAATAAAAAAATCATCAACATATAATGCCACAATAGTTTTAGAATCTTTTTCAATTTTTGTAAATAAACATGGTTCTAATTTAGACTTTTTATAACCTAATGCTTCAAGATTCTCGTCTACCTTTTTATACCACGCTCTTGAGGACTGTTTAAGGCCATATATGGCTTTTTTTAATTTTAAAACCTTTTTAGAACTTGAAACTTCAAGACCTTCCGGCTTATACATATATACATCTTCCTCAAGAACACCATTTAAGAAGGCAGTTTTCACATCTAAATGTCTTATGTCAAAATCTAATTTAGTTGATAAAGCAAATAGTAATCTTAATGTTGAATGCCGAACTACTGGCGAAAACGTCTCATCAAAATCAATACCTGGTTTTTGGGTATATCCCTTCGCCACCAATCGTGCTCTAAAGCGAATCTCGTTCTGACAGTTTACTTTCTTTTTGAAGACCCATTTACACTGCACAATTGTAGCATCTGTAGGTGCATCCACCAGCTCCCAAGCATCGTTTTCGTCGAAAGACATCAACTCGTCTTTCATCGCTCGCATCCAATTTTCCTTATCTGGTCCATTCATAGCTTCACTCAACGTTATGCAGCCACCTGTGCCTGGAGAATTTGCAACACACATATTTGTATAACCAAAACGTTCAGGTTCACGCCTCGTTCTAGTTGGTCGCGTTTCATCTGTAGTAGTTGCAGATTCCGGGATCTCAGAGGAATCTTCTGAATCACTTGCGTCATTCGGTGAATGCTGTGGCGTATTGAGATTATAAGCATCTTCTTCCTCTTGCTCTTCGTGTTGGAGTGATGCATCGTCTTCAAGCTTGACATCAGATTTGTTGTTTTTCGGTTCTAAGTCCCCCACTGAAACTGAATTTTCTTCGTTCGGGTACTGTTTTTCGTCAATGTATACGTTTGCAGTTTCTTCAACAGCAGCTTCCATTATGATAACATCTCTACTTGTAGTAACTTTGTTGTTTTGAGGATTGTATACTCTGTACCCTTTAACACTTTCTGAGTATCCAACAAGGATGTGCTTTTTGGATTTCTTGTCCCATTTAAGTCTTGTTTCTTTTGGAACATGCACCATCACACAGCTACCAAAAATCCTCAGATTACTCACATCTGGTTTACAGCCGGTCCAAAGCTCAAACGGGGTCTTTTCTTCTAGACCAGATGAAATTGACCTGTTCCTCAAGTACACTGACGTGTTGACGGCCTCCGCCCAAAATCTCTTCTCCAGCTTGGCATCAAAGAGCAAACATCTTGCCTTCTCTACGACGGTACGGTTGAGCCTTTCACAAAGCCCATTTTGTTCTGGCGTATACGGGTTGGTTTTCTGATGAATAATCCCTGTGCTCCTCAAGAAAGCATCGAATTCCTTGCCACAGAATTCACCACCATTATCCGTTCTAAGCACCTTAATCCGTCTGCTCTTCTGGTTTTCAACCATAACCTTGAATTCTTTGAAGCAATTAAACACTTCGCTTTTCGATTTTAAGAAGTAAACAAATGCCATGCGACTATAATCATCGACAAGGAGAAGGAAATAGATCGATCCACTGATGGACTTTGTCTCCATTGGACCGCATACATCTCCATGTATTACATCTAGTACGTTAGTACTCCTAGTACCAACATGAGAAAATGGCAACCTTGACTGTTTTCCCTCACAGCACACCGCACATGTCATCTTACTTATGCTGGCCTTGCTCGAGTATGACATACCTTCAACAGCCCCGCTCTTCATCTTATTCATATCTACTGTGTTTATATGTCCTAATCTTCTATGCCACGTCTCGGCAGTAGCCACAGTCGAAGTTAGTAAGCAATCATAAGAGCTGATATTTAGTTTGTACACACCATTTGCTAAATTAGCTGAAGCAACAAGCTCATTTTGCTGGTTGTAAATATAACAAGCATCACATCTAAAACTAACTTTGTTCCCATTCTTTATCAGCTGACTAACTGATAACAGGTTGGTTGTAAGTGATGGAACACACAGAACGTCACGCACAGTGATATCGTAAGAGCATTCATTGCCTATAGTGGTAATTTGGACATCTCCAGCACACAACACTTGTACCTTTGATTCATTCGCAACAATTATCTCTCGCATGTGATTCTGATAAGAGGGATTTTTAATCCAGTCTTTATTTGCAGTCATGTGCACGCTAGCACCGGAGTCGACGTACCAATCGTGCTTACTAAATCTTCCATTTAGAAACACAGCACTAAAAGCATTGGACTGTTTTCGTTTGCCGTCTGCGAACGAAGAATTTGGACATTGACTCTTGAAGTGCCCTGTTTGCTTGCACTTATAGCATTTTATTATTTTGATGTTTGAATTGCTGAATGAGTCGTTCTTTCTTGTCTTCTTACCCCGCTGCTGCCAGCCTCTACTCGCAAAAGCAGCACCCTGAGCCCCACCGCTTTCTGGCTCCATATCCAACAGCTTTGTTTTTATGGAATCCGTGGTGTATGTTGTTCCTGAGTGTTCTAGCGCCATTATCATTGGAGCAAATCGTTCTGGCAGGCCTGCTAACATCAATGCTGCTATCCACTCATCATTGATATCGAACCCAGTACCTCTTAGCCTCTGTCCAGTCTCGATGATTTGAGTGACGTAGCTGGTCATAGAATCAGAGTTCTCAAGTCGAATTGAAATGAGATTTCGCAACAAACTGATCCTTCGAGAAAAACCTGAGTCATCGAACATGGTTTTTAATTTTTTCCAGAGATCTATGGATTTATTAGCATCTTTAATGTGAACATATAATGAAGGATCAATTGTTAAAATTAATTTGGCCTTAGCTTTTGCATCATCGGCGACCCCAACAGCCTTCCCAACTGTGATGCAGTCTAGCATTCCTTCTAAGATAAGAAAATTCTCGGCAGCAAAAGCCCACTCATCGTAGTTCTCGCGTCCCTTTAGCTTAGGAACGTTTAATGCGTAATTAGTAGCCATTCTTGTGCAACTCAACTTTAATTATTTTATTTAATCAAAAAGAAATTGGGTCTGGGCCCATAACCTAATGAAAAAACACGTTGGTTAATCTGCACAGACTTCTTTATTACAAGTAAGGTTAAGTATTCGTGTATAATAGATATAGGTATTTACATTTGGTATAATACATAAGTTGGTAATACTGACTGTAAGTTATACATACATATTTGACGCATAGATGGCAATAAATATAATAGGGTATTATGGGGTAATTTTGATATAAAATAACACGATGAAGCAAAGCTGTAAAAACTCTCTATGAGCAGAAAGGGATGGGATATTCAAGAGAATTAGGTTCTGAGGGTAGGAAGGCCATTCAATTAAATTTGACCGAGGAAGAAATCGAAGGTAAAACTTTATGAATTTCTTTTGGACACTTTCAATTCTATTTGTGTGAACATTGTAATAAGGGGCCCATATAACACAGCCATATTCTAATACAGATCTGGCAAACGAAAAAAATAGACATTTAATTACGAAGGGATCACGGAACTCACTTCCAAAACGTTTAATAAAACCGAGTGATCTATTAGCTTTTTTGATTATTGAATCGTAGTGATCAGTAAATGATAACTTTGAATCTAGAATTATACCCAGATCAGAAAAGCTGGATTGGACGTGTAAACTAGAGGAGTTTAACATATAATCAAAAACAATGAAATCATGCTTGCGTGTGAAACGCATTGTCTTGCATTTGTCAACATTTAAAAATAAACGATTGTTGTTGCACCATTCCCAAAAACATAGTAGGTCGTTTTGAAGAAGATTACAATCATTCAATGAATTTATTTTCCGAAATATTTTAACATCGTCAGCGTACATTAATGAAGAAGAGTTTTTTAAAAAAGATGGAAGGTCATTTATGAATAAGACAAATAATAGTGGTCCCAAATGACTACCTTGAGGTACACCGGAGTTAACTACAAACTTATTTGAGTTATTATGTCTGAAAATTACACTATAATGTCTATCACTGAGGTAAGAAGACAACCAATTGATAAAAGAATCATTTAGTCCAAATCTTGACAGTTTATTTAGAAGAATACTATGATTAAGCTTGTCAAATGCCTTGCTAAAATCGGTAAAAATGCAATCAACTTGCAGATTTTTTTCAAAAGCGTCAAAACAGAACGTTGTGAATTCTAATAAATTAGTGACAGTTGATTTCTTTTTAACAAACCCGTGCTGATTTTCACTAATGATAGAAGAACAATTAAAAGATAAGACATCACAAACTAACAATTCGAACAATTTAGGAATAACAGAGAGTTTGGCTATGGGGCGGTAGTTAGTAACTAAGTGACTAGGACCTTTTTTATGAATAGGTTTAAGAAAAGCATATTTCCATAGATCAGGAAATGTAGAGTACTTAATTGAGTGGTTAAAAAGAATAAATAGTGGGTAAGATAAATGATTTGCACATTTTTTTAACATGAATGACGGTAAACCATCAGGGCCAGAACTTAGACTGTCGTCAAGTTTTAAAATTTGTTCACGAATTGTAGATTCAGTAATCGAAAAATTTATTAGTCCTAAGTGGGCATATTGTTGAGATGTCAGAGGGGATCGAGGGTCAGATGGGAGAGTTTCCTCAAAGGACTTCATAAAAAACTCCGCAAACATGTTGGATATAACTTTAGGATCTTGGCTAGAAAATTTATCAAACACCATACATATTGGGTAGCCATCAGTTTTTTTTTTAATATCAACAAAATTCCAGAATTTTTTAGGATTTATTTTAAAATCATTTCCAGTTTTGGTTAGGAATTCATTGTAAAGATAGTTGGAATAGTTGATAAATTCGTTTTTAAAATCAATATAATTTAGTAGGTCGCTATCAGTTTTAGTTTGATTGAACTTTAACCACGCCTTATTTCTTTTGTTTTTCAAGGATTTCAAATGCCGATCGAACCATGGAGGATAGTTATCTTTAGTTTTAACATGACGTAAAGGGATGGTTTCTAAAAAGCAGTCAAATATTATTTTATAAAACTTAAATAACTTATTATCTAGGTTTGAACCACTAAGCAAAGTATCCCAATCAATGAGACTTAATAGATTAAACAATTCATCAAAGTTACATTTTCTAAAATTGAATTCAACAAGATTACAAGCGATCGAAAAGTTACAAACATTCAAGTTCAAAAATATCGATAAAGCAGGATGATGACGATCTTCGATGACAAGTTTTACATCACTATGTGTAACAGCAGCGTCCGTGTTTAAAGACTCGGAAGAGTATACACGGCCCAGTATTTTATTGTTATTGTTTGGAACTCCATTAATTTGATTTAAACAAAGGGCAGCCATCAAATCTATGAGGGAGATTTCTTTGGACGACGACAGATTAATAGGCAAAAATTCGCCGCTATCATTAGAATTAATCCAGTTTAGATCACTTAGATTGAAATCGCCAACTATGATTATTTCATCGTTAGGGTCAATGTTTTCAGTTATGCCATCCAGGCAGTTGTAAAGTTGATCATATACATCACTGTTGGAGCAAGGCGGAATGTAAGTAGCCACTACGTAGAGGAAACCATTAGGCATTTTTATCTTTATGCACAATATTTTAAGCAAGGATTGTCGGAAGTCATCGACGAGAGAGCACATTAACAAATTTTGTACGGCTATAATAATTCCTCCGCCAACCACGGTTGAATCATAGTTACAATGACGATCACGTCGGTAGATTTGGTAGTTGCTATCAAAAAGTTCAGAATTAGCTATTGATGAACATAGCCACGTCTCTGTTAAAACAATTACATCGTGAGGGAGGTTGGTTAAGTTCGTATAGACTATATTGGTTTTGGTCCGTAAGCCGTTAACGTTTTGATAGTAAATTAATACATGCTGCTGGGTTTTAGCGTTGTCAGTTACTGTCGAAAATGGTGTGGTTGTATCTTTGAGTTCCTATTCACAAATTCATGTACGATTACACCATTAGGCCAAAATGATGGAGAATTCAGTAAATGGAAAATCGAGTCCGGACATCTTATTTTAAATGATGCATACTTGGAATAGTTCCTTTGAAGCATTTTCTCCACAGTGATTAATTCTAGTTTACCAATTTTCTGAATTAAATACGTTTTAATATCTAAAGCATTTGTAGATGGTGCAAGTTTAGAAATAAAAATTTGTTTTTGACCTTCAACAACTTTAAGTCCATGTACAATAGGAGATTCGTATCTATTATCTTCGATTGCAGGTTGCTCTACTGCAGGTGGCCCTACTGCAGGTTGCTCTATTGCAGGTCGCTCTACTACAGGTAATTCAAATGGTTGACTCGAGGAGTTTGGTAAGGAAGTTTGAACTGATGCAGAAGGAGAACTTGCAGTAATAGTTTCAGAGGAAGAAATTGTTCTTAATTCTTGTGTTGTTATGGAGACCGGATTAGTTGGAACATATGATTCAAATACAGATAAACTTTGTTTCTTAGTGAAAGGATTCAGTTGACCAATATCTGTGTCCTTATCCATTTCGTCACTTTTCCGTTTTGTAGATGAGAAAGAACTTTGCTCAGAGTTAGCATTAGAATTTTTTAATTTACTTCTTGTAAGTCGGCCTTGATGTGGAGGCTCTCAAGAAAATTGCGTGGTTGGTTTTTTTTTCGCACAGCAGTTTAAAAAAAAGGTGGAAATTTCGGTTAACCCTAAATATCTCCCGAACCAATAACGCTAGAGACTTGAATTAAATTTTATATTATATATTGTAAGGTGATACCAAGCAAATATATTTTTGGAAAAAATCCAAGTAACGGTTTTTTTATAAATCAAAAAACTGAAAAAAAAAATATTTGTCACCTCGAAAATTTTACGACCAAAAAAAAAAGATTTTATCTCCAAAATAATTTTTTGCGACGAAAAATAACGTCAAGCAAGACGTTTTTAAAAGTTGGTAAAAACTGAATTTCGACTCAAATATCTTTTCAAAAATTTAAGATTATGACTTCCAACTAATTTTATCTTATAAGAAATATTGTTTATAACATTCGGTAAAATTTTGAGAAAAATCAAATTGAAAGTTTTTTTTACAAAAAATAAAAACCTAAAAAAAAAAAGTAATAAAAGTTGGTAAACATTGATTTACGATTCAAATAACTTTTCAAAACTTTGAGACATTGGCTTTAAACTAATTTTATCTTTTAAAAACATTGTTGTCAACATTCTGTAAAATTTTGAGAAAAATCGAATTGACGGTTTTTTTTTACAAAAAATAAAAACCTAAACAAAACATTACTAAAAGTTGGTAAAAATTTACTTTGAACTCAAATATCTTTTTAAAAATTAAAAATATTGTCTTCAAACTAATTTAATCTCACAGAAAATATTGTATTCGACATTCGATGAATTTGTTTATAAAAATCAAAAAGTCTGTTTTTTCATACAAAATTAAAATCTACAAAAAATAGTACGCAAAATTGATAAAAATTGATGTTCGGTTCTTGATATCTCGTGCACAATAGAAGATATTGACTTTAAATTAGTTTCATTCATCCAATTTGTATTTATTTATAAAACTTTTAAGAAACGCTACTAAATTTCGTAAAAATTGGTTTACTATTAAAAATCTCCTTTACAAAAATATATTTTAAAATCAAACTATTTTATTTTATTTTTAAATTTTTTAGAATAATTTAACTGATAACTTTTTTAACAAAACAACTAAAACCTACACACGTGCAAGCAAGACAAATCGACAGACGGGATGGGAAGTTATCAGTGTGGGTCGCATCCCAGCCTCTTTTTTTGTATTATTTTCTAAACGTTTCAAAACAGAATTTTGAAAAGAGAATTTTAGTAAAAGAAGATTTTGACACTATAGAATTTAAGAGTGTTTTAATTTTAACCTCAACATGTTTCTCGTTGAGCATAACATTTCATTTATTAGGTTTTTAGAGAAACCTAATCTTTTTGTAAGCCAGTTGGCCCCTAATTCATCGCTGCTAGAGAGTGTTTTAAATCCACCTATACTTGAGAACACCCGTGCAGAAACTAGAGAGCTAAAAGATTTAAATAGACACAAATCGGATGATTTTGCTGAAGAGGTGTTCTGCAACATTGGCAAAGGCTGTTCTATCTATCCTTCAGGCGAATCCTCCTTCCCCTCTAATTGTCAACCAATTTTATTTACGTCCATTCTTTCGAAGTCACGGAAACACTGACTAAATCAGCATATTAAGAAATAAATCAAAGATCCAAGACCTTCGTGACAATAGGTTCATCTGATGGTTAATCTCATTAAACAGTGAAACCAATCTTTTAATTGATTTTGAGAAAGTAGGATTGTTGAGGTTGACATTCCCAAAGTATTTGATAGGGTCCCCTTTTCTTTCAATTAGAAATTACATTTCGGACCATTCAACTTATATTGTTTTAGGCGAATTCAATTTAAATGCTGGTGTGCCTCAGGGCTCCCTTTTGTCTCCGACTATCTTCCCTATTTTTATAAATGACCTCCCGCCGCAAGATGTTTGAGTTTTCTAACGCGATCCAAGAAAAACTTGAGTATTACTTCCGTCACTGGGCTGGTGTTTCAGAAAGGAGAGTTTTTGAAATAATTGGTTACAAACACACAATTGACTCCGTAATAACGTCACTCAAACGTCGTCGTACAGTTTCTTTTCCTTTTTTACATTTTTTTCAACGAACTATTTTTTAATGAAATAGCCTCTGTTGTAAAAGTCTAACCGCGCTTCATGGTTGATATATGTACCTTTGAGTCCAACTTTGGCCGTACTGTAAAGTACAGATATTCGTTCTTTAGCCGTACTACCCGAATATAGAATGCCTTACCACATTGCAAGGAATTCAAAACCAATTTACACCAACAACCCGTCCCTATTATTCTAGGTATTCAAAACCCTCTAAGTGTGTGCTAATTCTAAAAAAAGCTATAGATTGAAAAGGCTTACAAAATGGCGTGCAAATTACTCCATTATTTTAGAGCTAACATCTAATTCGTAATTCTGTTAATTAAATTCAGCAGTTTTCTTTGAGTGTACGAAACGAAAAGTAGATACATTCTACATCTAGCATACAGAGTGTAACTTTCATATATATAACTGACTATACCTAACCTACAGTAGCAAGGTAAGCGCCTTGATTGATGGCGCGTTTGATTGACTGATTTGATATTAACAAGCCGACGGTATATGTCGATTTACTTTGGCCACCTTCGACGCCGCCGCCGCGCCACTTCCATCTGCATATGACACTGATTACCCATAAGACTTTGTTTTTCTGTTTAGATACTGATGGTGATGCTGCACCTTGACATCTAGGCTTCGATTGTGTCGACTTGGATCGCTTAAATTGCGGCCGATCGGATCTTGCCATCACACAAAAGCAAAAAGACGTTTCATTTGTTTTTGTTGTTGTTGTTGTTGTTCTTCCATCATGAAGGCAACTATAGTCGTATTTATGTGTACCTTATGCGGGACCCAGTGGGAGCTGTGTCCGTTTTTCTTATTTTGGTTAGAATCGATTTGGCCAAGTTGTGTGCATCTGCCGCCATTGATTATTGTATGCCGCAGCTCAGTAATGTGTGCGCATTTTCGATGAAAACATAAAAATAAAAATGCAAATTAAGTTTTGCCCATTGCGTTTGTTTTGACCAAGTCAACGCAGCCAGTAAACAGAAAACAGCCACAGAACCACCACAAAGCTTGTAACTTGTGCTTGCTTAAGAGCGATGGAGCGAAGCAAAGCGATGGCGGTAGTTGAGCGACACACAAAAGACAATCGAAATTCAATTGATCGTAGATCTGCATGTGGAACCTAAATCGAAATCCAAGTCTAAGTCCAAGCCCAGAAGACCCAAAGCCTGAACCATGCAACATGCCGCGCGATGAGTCAACAACGGATGCTTCCTGAAAGCTAGACCGACACTTGCACAACAAAACTGATTACCCGCCATCGTCATCGCAATCTTAGCCGCCACCACCGCCGCCGCATGGCTCCCGCACACACTGCATTGCCGGCCGGACTCCAGACTGGACATTGGACGGACATGGGCAGCAATTGGGGACGACCGATTGCAACTAGGCAACTACGAGTATTACATTTGTGTGGTTCATGAAGTTTTCAAAGATAGAATTTACACGACATTCGAAACGTAATGTCCTATTCACCTCATAAATTTAGCTGCTGTATAGGCTCGGCCATTTCGGTGGTAGTGGCAGTGTCGGTTGTGCTGACGGCGGCGGCAATGACGGTAGTTAGTTTCTGTAGCGCGGTGGCGATGAGAATGACGATGGCGGCCGGCGGCGGCGGCGGTGCCACCAAAAAGAGTGTCAATCGAATCAAGCTTCGTGCATCGCTCTACTCTGCGCTGTGCAAAGCTATAGCTGGAGATGGCAGGGTGGTTAAGTACGCAATTTGCACACAAAATCGAACGTGGTGGCGGCTAGATTTGCCACTTGAATAGTTTCCTATACTGGACAGACATATCGGACACAACAGTTTACGAGTGTCGCGTCGTCGATCTTTTTTTTTTCTTGCGTCGCACCTCGTCGTCGTCGTTGTCGTCGCTCGTCGCCGTCCATCGCCTGGGGTGCACAAGGATTAGCATTCAGATGGCCGCCTGATATGTCGACTAAGTCAAAGTACACTGTTGTTGTGTGTATACATTTTGTTGTTCAATTGTTCTGCCATGCAATTAGGTGACTTCGATTTGTAGCCTCGCTCTAGCTTGCCAACGAGCGATGGTACACTGATATATTTCTACTGCAGCTGTCAATGATGGTCTGGTCAAGGTGTGGACATAGAGTGCTCATCTATGTATGTATGTATATGTACCTTTACCTACCTACGAGGTGTGGGGTCAGTAGTTTAAAAGCTTCATTGTAAAGGCATCAATATCACAACGAAATGGAAGGATTTAATGACTGAATTTTCAGAGTTGACATCAGGGTGCGAGAGTTTTGTCGTCTGTCTTTTGCATCTGGGACATAATTTGGGTATACTACAGTGAAAATGTAATAAATCAAGTCGAAGATTCAGATAACTTTTTTGTTGAATCGGTCCAATCGAATAATTATTATTCAATTCTTCATCTCTAAACCCAACCCACCAAAGTTTTATCCAAGATCCCAGCCTCCTTTTATAAAAAAAAAAATTGTTTAAACCAGGTGCAGTCTTATTTTACATATATTTCGAATAAAATAAATTGTATGTATTTTAAATTAAATAAATCATCTTTGTTTCATTCTATTTCAAAATACTATGACTTCAAAAAATACAACATTTTGAAGCTGGCAGGAACAATCTGTTTACATTGCCCTCGGCATCAGCTTCTAACCGTTAATTTCAGTATAATAGGCCTAATGATAGGCAACGATGATAGGTCCAAAAGCAGACAGCACCTTATTTATTTATTTATTTATTTATTTATTTATTCATCAATATGAGATTTAAAAATCTACAATTAGACTACTAGATAAATAATTACATGTGTATAATTTATTAAATAAACTTAAGTTTAATATAAATACTTAAATTATAATTAATATGAAAAGTATATAAAAATAAAATATAAATAAAAATATATAATTAATTTGTTCATACATAATCAAAATATAAAATCAATTAAAATGAAAATACAATAATAGTTTATTTTTCAAAGAAGATCTACTTAATTGAAAATCAAAATCAATACAATTTAAAATTAAATTTGTTTCTTTGACACAGCGGGTTATAGGTTCATTTTTCGCGTAATTAACTCTGTGTACATCTTCACGAAACAAACAACGTATTCGAAGTTGTCGCGATGGAGCATACAAATTTATTAAAGACAACAAAAAAGGGCATTTGATATGATATGATAAAATATCACTTATAAACATCACAGAAAACATTTTACGTCTATTTTCAAGTGATTGAATAGCTAAAAGTTGGCATCTAGTTTTGTATGATGGAGTTTCGATGTTCCACCCAAATTTTTGAAAAGTGAATCTTTAAATTTTTTTTGGACCATTTCAATTCTTTTAGATTGAATGTTATAAAAAGGGTTCCAGATTACACAACAGTATTCCAAGATTGGTCTTACATATTTCAGATTTCAGAAAAGTTGCGGCAAAAAGAAAAACATTGACATTTAGCGACATTTAAATAAAGTTGGTTTTTCGTGCACCATTGGGATAGTTTCGAAATGTCGTCTTGTAAGAGATGACAGTCATTAATAGATTTTATGCAACGAAAAAACTTTAAGTCATCGGCGAAAAGAAGTTGACTAGAATTAAGGAAAATACTAGGTAAGTCATTTATAAAAATTAGGAAAAGAAGTGGTCCAAGATGGCTACCTTGGGGCACACCAGATGAAACCAAAATTGGTTTTGAGAGAACTTCGTCAATGCAAACAAATTGAACTCGACCCTTAAGATAAAATTCCAACCATTTCAAAAACATAGAATGAAATCCAAAGATTTTTAATTTCTTAATTAAAATAGAGTGACTTACTTTATCAAATGCCTTTGAAAAATCGGTATAAATTACATCAATATGATGTCCTTCTTCGAGATTATTTAAAATGAAATTGGAGAAAATAGAAAGATTAGTCGTTGTTGATCTTCCTGCTACGAAACCATGTTGTAACGGTGAAATGTGTTCCTTAACTAAAAATGTTAGTTTTTCATATATCAATTTCTCGAAAAGTTTTGGAATACATGACAATTTACAAATCGGACGGTAGTTGGATATTTGCTGTTTAGACCCTGATTTGTGAATAGGGTTTAAAAATGATTTCTTCCATGATGGAAGAAATTCGCCGTTCTTTAAAGAGCTATTAAAAATTAAGAAAAGCGGTTCAGCTAGAGAAGCAGCACATTTTTAAAGAACAATAGGTGGAATTTCGTCTGGACCTGGTTTATTGTCATCATTTAAACTTAAGAGACCATCTTCAATTTCGGAAATATTTAATGCTAAGCAACCAATATCTGTCTTACATTCAAAAGACAAATATTCGGCCGTCCATGCTGAACTTACATTCGAATTAGCGTAACTAGATTCAAAATAGTGTGCGAAGGAATCACAAATACTTGATACATTTGAAAATGTTGACCCAAGGTAATTCATACACCTGGGAATACCAATCGATTTTTTTTTACTCTTGATGTAGGACCAGAATGACTTACTATTTTTTTTAGGTTAGATTCAATTGATAAGATATAATTTTGAAATAAAAATTTGTTAAGAATATCGAATTCTCGTTCCAATTGGATATAAATATTTCGTAGTTCATCTTCAGGGTGGGCCGTTAATAAGTGCACTTTTTGTCTCGCTCTAACTCCCGAACGATATAACCGAGACGCGCGGGGATGGTATCTCCTTGCAGCTCGAGATCTAAATTTTTAGTCGCAATGAGTCCGTTCACGGGAGAGCAGCGCGATTTCTGCGTTCGCGCCTTTTATGAAAACAATCGCTCATACGTGACTGTTCGTCGGCTTTTTCGGGTAAAGTTTGGATTACGCAACATCACCGAGTGTCCAAGTACGAATGTAATCAAAAAATGGATCGTAACATTCGAGGCAACGGGATCAACGCAAAAACTTCGACCTACAGGACGCCCACGTTCCAGGCGGACTGCAGAAACAATTGAACGCGTACAAGCTTCTGTGCGCGAGGATCCAAGAAGCTCTACACGGAAACGCGCTGCGGCCCTGGGAGTACCCAGAACGACTTTACGTCGCATTTTACGGGATGATTTAAAGTTATACCCTTACAAAATTCAGATTGTCCAAGATTTGAAAGAATCCGATTTTGTTTCACGGTTCAATTTCGCAACAGAAATGTTACGGAGATTCCCTCACTTCAATAACATTATCTTCTCAGACGAAGCTCATTTTCATGTCAACGGATTTGTTAATCGACAAAATTTTCGATACTGGGGAACAGAAAATTCACGCTTAAAACATGGACGACCGTTACACTCTCCGAAAGTGACCGTTTGGGCCGGAATAGCCAAGTGGGGGATCATAGGGCCGTATTTTTATGAAGATCGATACGGGCGTAATGTTACTGTTAATTCAGAGCGTTATGTTTCGATGCTTAGAGATTTTTTAGCTCCAAAACTGCAAGAACCGAGTGGTTACACTATTCACACCTGGTTCCAGCAAGATGGCGCTACCTGCCATACAAGTAACGACTCTCTGGAGGTCGTTAGAGAAATGTTTCCTCGAAGGTTGATATCGAGGAGGGGTGATATTGCTTGGCCACCCAGGAGCCCCGACTTAACGCCACCGTATTTCTTTTTATAGGGCTACCTCAAGAGTAAGGTGTACTCTAATAATCCTTCAACGAAGGCTGAATTAAAAGCGAACATTGAAGAAGAAATCCGCTTAATCACTCTGCAACTTTTGACAAAAGTGTTCCAAAATCTCAGAGTCAGATTGGAAGAGTGCTGTAGGCGAAATGGACAATATTTGGATGATTTAATTTTTAAAAAATAAAAATTCATTTCGTTTTGTATAATTTAAAATAAATATTTCATTTAAAAGCGCTACAGTTGTATTAATATAATTTTTTTTAAGTGCACTTATTTACGGCCCACCCTGTAGTAGGAACAATTTTTTAAAATCTTGTTGATGCACATTCTTATAGGACCCGTGACATGATGGTAAGTGTGTAGAACTGTCATGCTAGATTTCTTGGGTTTAACCCTTGCTTGTGCCACTTAAAGTTAATTTCATCGATGCTGCCTCTTGCGAGGAATTCGATAAATCCTCCAATAGTAATTCTTGTCATGAAAGGTGTTTTCTTAAATTAGCCGTTCAGGTAACACACATGAAGAGTACTCTATAAACATTTGCGCCACCTAATTTATTTATATTCGTTAATATTTACGGGCTAGCTCACGAATTGCCTGGAAAATATTCGCATAAGTGTTTGAATCTTTTCCGGTTTATTGACATAGTTAAAGGTTCACCACAAATAAAGAGTGATTTTTTAGCTATTATCTTTTTGGCAACATTGATTTAAAGAGCTGACGCAAGTTTCGTGTTTTGTTTCACTGTCAAACAACTTCAGTTTGGTCTATAATTTAACCATGAATAGAGTGCGAACTGAAGAAAATATCGCAGCTGTATCGGCCAGTGCTAATGATGAACATCAATTATTCCAAGCAATTAGGCCTCTGTTACTCAACAACGTGGAAAATTTTGTGGAAGGATTAAGGTGTGATGCCTTTCAAAATACAGCTGGTGCAAGAATTGAAGCCGAACGACCTACTGTAACGTTCAATTTTTGGTGAATGGGCGAAGATCCACTTTTTTACCGAAAAATTGTGTTCAGCGACGAAGCTCATTTTTGTCTCAATGGATACGTAAATAAGCAGAATTGTCGATTTTTGAGTGAATATCAGCCAGAATCATTGCAAGAGCTACAAATGCATCCAGAAAAAGTTACATTTTGGTGCGGTTTATGGGCTGGTGGTATCATTGGACCGAACTTCTTCAAAGATGATGCGAATAGTAACGTAACTGTGAATGGTGAGCGCTACTGTGAGATGATATCTATGATATGATGAGATTTTTTGTCCAAAATGCAAGATCTTGACTTGCATGACATGTGGTTTTAACAAGACGGTGCCACATGCTACACAGCACACGCAACAATGGACTTATTGAGAAGCGAGTTCGGGGAAAATTTTATTTCACGTTCGGGACCGGTCAATTGGCCGCCTAAATCGTGCAATTTAACGCCTTAAGACTATTTTTTGTGGGGCTATGTTAAAGCTCATGTCTTACAGACAAGCCCGCTTCAATTGACGTATTGGAAGACAACATTGAAGCATTTATTCGTGAGATACCGGCCGAAATGTTGGAAAGAGTATGCCAAAATTGGACTAAGCGGATAGACGATTTGAGGCGCAGTCAAGTCCAACATTTGCATGAAATAATCTTCAAACATTAAATTATATGGACCGTACTATCGATCCAAACAAATATTTCATGCATTTTTTTGAATTGTATGTGATTTTTTTTGAAAAACTTTCCTTTAGCTTTTAGAAAATCACCCTTTATATCATTCACACCTAAAAGAAGGCTGATATCACGATTGCGATTTGTTGCATAAAAGATCGATTTGTCATTCGAACTGTTGACCAATTCATGCTGCTCTAAGGTCCTTACTTTGAAGCGATAACGAAGCTGATTTGTTTGCAAAATTTTCCACAGGCTAGTGCGTTAATGTTAAACTGTTGAGACCAATTTTTGTGAACTGACTGTCATTACCAGTCTCACGAACTTCTTTCTTCTCTTTGGAAATAAGTATTCATAATTTCTCACATATTAGAAACGTAAACGAATCATTTCATTCCACTGTCAAGCTATAAAGAATGTTATTCACTAAAAGATCAGTAAAGATCTCCAGATTTCAAAAATATGTGTATTTATATTTTCCCGGGTTGTAAATTATTAACTTTGACACATTTTTGGATATTTATATATTGCCCACTAATTCTAATTCTTATTCTAATTTAAGTGTTCAAAATAATTTATATGCATTTTATCTTTAACTTCCCATATAATGCTATTGTAATCCGATCTGTCGAATTCAAAATTTTGACGTTTCTCACATTTTAAGGTCCTTAGAATCTAAATCAAAGATTTTTAGAAAGCAAACTTTTAGAAATGTCGACAGAAGGGCACAAATAAGTAGTTATCAGTGCGAGTCACCACCCAACTCCATTTTTGATATCTATGAATCATTTTTGCCTACTTTTTTTGAACGCGGCCCAACTTGTAGTTTTTAAGATCCTCGGAAATTCCACTGTCTGACTCTTTTTGCAACATGCAACAATTTTAATAATTTCAATATTTAAATGTTTAAAATTCAGATATAACCGGCAGACGGCTTAATAGCCATGCTTGTAAATCTTTAAAATGTAATTGAGCCTGTATTTTTGTGAAGAAAAAATAAAGATAACAATAATAATAATAATAAATAATAATTTCAATATTTATGTTTATGTTTTCTTGTCAAAATTTAAGATTTTCTAATTTTGTAATATTTAAAGACTAATATTCAATAATCTTTAGTACGAATTTTCGAAAAAAAAAATAGCTTTGTGAAGAAACTTCAAAAAAGGACTAACGTGATCGATGTTTTTTAAAATCCCATTAATCTTTCTATCAGAAAACAATTGTCAGCTTGTTTTCCGTCAATTAAGATATATTTGTCCAGAGAAGTGGAAGCTTCTTGTGGTAACTATAAATTTTCTTCTACCCCTCATCACAGCTTACAAAACTGGACTTAAGTGTCATAAAATGCTTCTTATAGCTAACCAAAAACCATATCGATCTGTATACAATTATTTCTCAGTAGAGTTTTCTAAACAAAGTAAGCCACAAGCAAAACAAAAAACATCTTCGTTTTGGGTTAAATATGGCCTTAGGCTTACTTTCCTCCTATAACTGCATCACATACAAGGCTAATTAAAGGTTGTAAAAAACAACACTCCCCATCAATATATTTGGACATGTTTGTAATAAAAGTGTGACGATACATCCCAAACAGGAAGCATTCTACTATTCTCAATTTTTTCTCTTAAACAGAAAAACATCATAACGATCTGTCAAATAGTACTCGTAACATTAAACAAGTCTACTTTCAGGAAGTTGAAAAACAAAAACTTTCAAAAGCCAGCGAGATCAAAATAAAAACACGAACCTTCCCACCATCAGCACCACCGCACCGCCACAAATCCAATTTGAGCAACGTCACGTATGTATTTCAAAGTCAAGTCAAAGTGGGTATAGAAAGATTCTCTCTGTGCCGTAAAACTCATCATCTATCGCCATAATGTCTGCGCCTGATCATTGACCCTATTCCAAAGATGTCACTCATTTGCGCTGTCCTATGGCAATGCCAATTCCAATGACGACGCGACGACTATAGTGATGCCTGATGTGATCTTTGGTGAGATGATGGTTTGATGGCAAAAGAAAAATAGCTCAAACGGCGGGTGATGCCATCGATGGCAGGCCAGCTCCGGTTACAATAATTCAGTCCTTTTTTGTATTTCGAACATTACAACTTTGGCATACGACTGACGCGATGATCAGTGCTGTTCTTGAGATGCTGGCTGGGATGTTGATGTTGATGTTGAATCCTCCTTCTCGTTAAAACTTAACTTATAGCAATCTATACGCCTTGCCTGTACCAGAACAGCTGCAAATACAACAATAACAAAAACAGAAAGAAATGGAAGGAATCTCCGCAAATTGCCATTTTACTTTGCACTCGAAATGGTTTTTGATAAAAATTCTCAACTGCAAGTTGTGACAAAGCGTAAAAACGCGTGTGTTACATAAACTGAATACTGAACAGAATTCAAGAAAACCTTTTGCGAATTGTTGTATACTTTCCATTCGCCCTACAGTGGTACAAATGTGTTGAGATTGATTGATTTAAGGATATTGTTTTAGTCACAATTAATGACATGTTGAAAAATATATTTGCAGACTTATGACCTTGTTTG
Organism: Eupeodes latifasciatus; assembly: GCA_920104205.1. NCBI lineage: Eukaryota > Metazoa > Arthropoda > Insecta > Diptera > Syrphidae > Eupeodes > Eupeodes latifasciatus. The sequence goes on from OV049924.1 coordinate 78,831,899, forward strand.
ATATTTCCTGAAACGGAGTTGCATTCATTGAACTCCGTTTTTAGCCAGTGACTGCCAAAGTCAATCAATGACTGTTTAATTGTTAAGATCGGTGATGTTATTAATTATATTATTCCATTTGGCAGCCATCACTCGTTGTAACTCAATGACTGTGTAAGTTCTTAAATTTAAATATGAGACGTCATTTATCTTGATCTTAGAAGGCAGTCTTCTTTTAATCAACATTTGAGATAACGGGCGTCATTGAGTCAAAATCACATACTGGTAATTTTCTCGTTATTGTCATATGAGATACCAATTTCCTCAAATGACAGTTTGAGTTTTCATATAAAAGACGCCAAGTCTCAAGTCTTTGACACAACAAAATAAAAGATAGAATAACGTCGTGTCACTTTATGACAGTCCGACTTAGCACATGTCAAATTCTGTTTATGGTAACCATATAACTTACGCCACTTATTTACTGTCAGTGTTATAAAATTCTTTTTATTCTGAGATTTCTTCCGTCACGTAATAAAAGGCTGAGAAGGCAAACGTTGCTATATTACTATCTGAGATATTGAAAGTCATTATATTACTGGCTCAGTACTTGGCTACTTATAAAGGGTTTTTCAATAAGGGCGGGTAGATCCTGTGTGTAGATGTAGTGGCGTTTGCTGTGTGGCACGTAGCGCCGCGCCTCCCGTCTTACTGGAACCACATGTCGTCTAGGTCCATATGGGTCAATTTGGGTCATAAGAAATTAGTTATCATCGTTTTGTAGCATTCGCTGTTGACGGTGACCGCCTCACTAACGTCGTTTTCAAAAAAGTACGGACCAATTACGCAGCCGGCCCAAAACCCACACCAAACGGTAACTTTTTGAGGATGTATTATCACCTGGTGAACCTCGCGTGGGTTGGTGTCGTCCCATATAAGGCAATTTTGCTTGTTTACACAGCCATTCATCCAAAAATACGCCTCGTCACTAGAGATGATTTTTCGGCCAAAATTGGGGTCCTCTTCCAAACGATTCGAAGCCCAGTTAGCGAACAAACGGCGTTGTCTTTGAACTCCTGAGTCAGTTGAATCTTGTACGGGTGTAGGCCCTAGTCCCATCGCGAAATTCGCCAAGTTGAAGTCTGCGAAAGGCCGAGTTCTTGTGCACGGGGAGGAATACACTGCCTCGGAATCTGCAGTACACTTTCACGGATCGTGGTAATGTTCTCGGCCGATCTTGCTGAACCGTTCGTCTCAAATTTGGCCACCAAACGTTGAAGAGTCTACTGTGAAGGGCCACCACGTCTACCGTGAAATGAGCGCAATGCTTAACGAACACTCATTTTGATAATAAAGTTTTATCATGTGCTGTTCAATCGTATAACTTCTAATGATGATTTGGCATAAACAACTGAATAATAAACAAAAGATTTGACAGATGTCACCAAAAGAAAATGGCTGCCACGGGGCGCCAAAATCTACTCGAGCCAATTGAAAAACACGAAATAGATGGTACTTAGTCCAACGACCAGAAATAGCAAATATCGCTTCAATGTTATTAGAAATATGTAGATGAAGTCACTAAATGACTATCTTAACTCTGAGATAATTTACCACATTGATCCATCTATAGTAGTTTCCACCTAGGAGCTTTCTCAAAATTACAGTAAGTTAAAGGTGTCGCTCAGTTACTTTGTGATATTGTAGTGATCGTCTCCTGATGTCAATTCTAGACAGCAAATGTTAATTGATTTCCATCCGATAGAAATCCAAAAACCAATAAATAATTGCATTACTTTGAAGACCGAAAACTACGCCATTTACTCTAAGGTATTAGACGTCACTTAATTACAATTTATAGATAACGTGCGTCGTCATTAAGTCAAAACCTAAAATAGGAAACTTTATTATCACATGAAATACCAAATACCTCAGAATGAAAAATATAAGTTTTAATATCACGCAATTTTTTGTAGGGAGTGTCATTTAATGACGCCCCCCCCCCCCCCACTAAAACTTCAAATAATTTTGCAGGGTTACTCATGAGGCCAATAAATGACTTTTAAAGTTAGTTCCGAGATATACGATGCAATTTATTTGGAGGAAGAAATCGTCACTTAACTACAGCTAAAGAAAGCCACCGCCGCGCCGTCTGAGAAAGCAAATATCATTCGATTAAAATGATTAAATGACTACAGTTTGAGTTACAATTTATTGTTTCATCTGGGGAAGATGTAGTCCCTAAAGTGACTATACACTGCTGGTCATAAGTTTAGAAGCAGGCATTTTCGAAAAGTAAAATTGATATTTCTCCTGTTACATGATGGATAAGAAAAAAACAACTATGGTAAATGAGGGACTATTTTGTTTACACCAAAATATAAAATTTGGTTATATCGGGTGATTTTTTAAGAGCTTGAGAACTTTTAAAAAAAAAAAAAAACGCATAAAATTTGCAAAATCTCATCGATTCTTTATTTGAAACGTTAGATTGGTCCATGACATTTACTTTTTGAAGATAATTTCATTTAAATGTTGACCGCGGCTGCGTCTTAGGTGGTCCATTCGGAAAGTCCAATTTTGGGTAACTTTTTTGAGCATTTCGGCCGGAATAGCCCGAATTTCTTCGGAAATGTTGTCTTCCAAAGCTGGAATAGTTGCTGGCTTATTTGTGTAGACTTTAGACTTGACGTAGCCCCACAAAAAATAGTCTAAAGGCGTCAAATCGCATGATCTTGGTGGCCAACTTACCGGTCCATTCCTTGAGATGAATTGTTCTCCGAAGTTTTCCCTCAAAATGGCCATAGAATCGCGAGCTGTGTGGCATGTAGCGCCATCTTGTTGAAACCACATGTCAACCAAGTTCAGTTCTTCCATTTTTGGCAACAAAAAGTTTGTTAGCACTGAACGATAGCGATCGCCATTCACCGTAACGTTGCGTCCAACAGCATCTTTGAAAAAATACGGTCCAATGATTCCACCAGCGTACAAACCACACCAAACAGTGCATTTTTCGGGATGCATGGGCAGTTCTTGAACGGCTTCTGGTTGCTCTTCACTCCAAATGCGGCAATTTTGCTTATTTACGTAGCCATTCAACCAGAAATGAGCCTCATCGCTGAACAAAATTTGTCGATAAAAAAGCGCGAAACACATTTCGACCCGAACACTGATTTTGGTAATAAAATTCAATGATTTGCAAGCGTTGCTCGTTAGTAAGTCTATTCATGATGAAATGTCAAAGCATACTGAGCATCTTTCTCTTTGACACCATGTCTGAAATCCCGCGTGATCTGTCAAATACTAATGCATGAAAATCCTAACCTCAAAAAAATCACCCATTAGGAGAGATTTAGCTCACGGAACTTTCATGACAAAATTGTCAATTGAGTCAAGAATATGCGAAAATAAATCGGGTCATTAGATTATAAGCAGTGAATAAATCAACGTTTTTTTGTGAAGTGCATACATTTTTCTTTCGGAAAAATTGTACAATTTATAAATTAATTGTTCTTGATTGAGTGTTAACAGAAATGGGCAACACAAAATGTTTGACAGTGGAGGAAAGGACAAGAAAAGATGTTTATTGCTCTAAAGGTCTTTAATGCTTTGCTATAGCTTGAAAAAAAAAATCGAAGTGATCATTGTGTTAGCAATTATTTAAAAAACCATTGTCTTACTCGAAAAATTATAAAAAAAAAACACTTCCATTGCCTTAAGACTTCGCGAAATGCCAAATTTCCTTAGAATAGCGCCAAATTCAGCTTTATCGGCAGTTAAAACTAGGGAGAAAGCTAATGTTAAGGCCAGCTTATCCACTGTTAAATGCACAATACGCCATGCTAAATACTTAAAGCGCCTAAAGCTTAGGAAAAAAAAAACCACTTTATGACGCAAGGAAGAAGGAACGCTTGTGTTTCGAGAAAGATCACATGAGCTGAGATGTTCAAAATGGAATGACCGCAAATGATTGGCGGAAGGTTATTTTTTTCCAACGAAAAATTTAACCTAGATGGGCCAGGTGGTTATAATTATTATTTCCATTACCTGAGGAGAGAGTTGTGATTTTTAAACCGTCACCATAGCAAAGAAGGAGGCGTTATGGTCTGAAGCTCAATTTTATTGTATGGCGCTGTAGATGGTAGCCCAAAATACCAAATGACTAAGAAAACATACAAGGCCTTGCTAAAATCCGTGTTCCCCAATATTAGCGAGCTCTTTGGATCAATTTCATGGATTTTCTTAGCAGGAAAACGCTCCCATACACAAATCCCGAGAGGTAAAATCCCTTATTGCGAACCAAAACTTCTACTTGCTGCCTTGGCCACCATATTCCTCGGACCTTAACATATTTGAAAAATGTGTGGGGCTAGCTTACACGTAAGGTACATGAGGGAGGAAAGCAATACGGTGACATGTAAGCGCTAACTTATGGTATCAAATTGGCCTGGAGTGAGATTTTGTTGGTCTACTTAGAATCTCTTTATAAATCCTCAAAAGATAGAATTTTTGAAGTTATTTTGAAGGCTGGTGGTAGCACACATTATTAAAAACCTGCCTGCTTCTAATCTTATGACCGGCAGTGTATGATCTCTCAGAGAGAAAAATCATTGCAGAAAATTATGTTAATAGAAGGCGTCACTTAGTTAGTGACTGCTATAGTCGATAATTACCTAATGCCAGTCCTAGAATGAAGAAATCAAATTGATTTATCATCTAATACAGGAAATGTCTCTAAACAATTCTTAAGCTTCTAAAACCCACGTCTCTTTACATTTTGAATTTCACTAAATAACTGACTGAGTTATTAGTCAATAGAACTCATTACTGTATATGCATGAGCTTGAAGTATTTTATATTTAATATTGATATTGATTGAATGATATTTGAGGGTAACATACGTCTGATATTTACCATCGCAACTAGAAAATGTCACTAAATGACTGCCTAAATGTTGAGGTATTATACGCCATTTGTTTTGAAGTAGCGGACGTCACTGGATAACAAATTGACTAAGCCGACGTCATTTAGTGACATTCTGACATAGCAAACAGATATTGTGCCTCAAAATCTTTTTCACTAAACCTATAGAATCCAGGTTTATCCTCCAAGCATCGCCTTCATGGCATTTGGAGTTTTTTTTTTATCAATCAATATTTCAATAAATTTTTATTCGTTCATTAATTAAATACGCACCACTGTATGTCCAGCTATTTCATATTGACAATCTACGTGCTGATGAGACCCACAAAAAGACTTAAAAAAAAAAAAACTTAAAACACTTAACATGATACGTTGCTGGGTTGGCTGGTTGGTTTGTTGAATTGGTAAATCTATTAACTGGTAGATCCGTCGGATGTCTATTTAGGTGATCCACCTTGAAGAAGCCTTTTTCGGATCACGTCCATTACCATCCCTATATTCGAATTGAACTGATACACTGCGTACATAGCGACGACACATCATCGTTCAAAACATATGCCATGCACCTTCAACCACATCCCATATAGTTCCGAAAGAATGCCGGCCACTGCGCTGCTGCGTTGTTGTTGCTGCTGCAGCAAACGTACGCGCGTTTTGCACTGCATATACGATTGCTGATGATGTGGATGTGGAATGGATGCGGAATCTTGGGCGAGGAGTGTTCCTGCGGTGGCGATGTGATTGTTATATTAATTTTATATTAAGTTAAGTTGAGGCCAACAAAAACAAAAATCTCAAGAGAAAATGTTAGCCAGTTGAAGGCAACAACAAAAGAAGAAGCAACAGCAAGCAGCACCCCCTCCTTGCTTGATGGATAGTCATAGGACTAACAATATGGATAATGCGGCTTCTGTTGGAAGCGGTGCGCGAACTTGTTCCCATCGTATATGGCGTTCGTCGATCATGCCAACGCGCCTCACAAAAAGTGAGTTGTTTCCTGATCTGCGATTTTCCTAGAATCTCTTTCTGTTGTATAGCTCCTGCTGTGTGTGACAGAGTGGCCAGGCCAGACCATTATTGGCAGCAGCAGGGGCAGTAGCAACAGCAACAGCACAAAATTGAACCGCAAAAACAACTCAAGACACTCTTGGTCTTAAAGGTAGATACGACTATAGTAGAAATAGCTCGAATTCCCTGAAGATGCGCAGTTAGAGAGAGGAACGAACCAAACGACTAAACATCCAACAACCGACGACGCGACGCGTCGCGATAAACGAAAGAACCAAAAACCCGCCGAAGAAGCGAAGACATGAAGTCTGCCATCGCGGATGCCCGCGTAAATTACATTTATGGCATTGTGCCGGTAGGAACTTACTGTGATGGTGATGTAGTGTGGCCGCACCAGGAATGTTTCTACCGCATCATCTAAGCACAGACATGCAGTCTCTAGGTCTTGCGAAAGTTTACTTCTTGGATTTGCCTGTGGATCATCTAACTCGCAGTTCTCATAAAATTACCCAACTCGTGACACATTTCTTATGGAATTTTATTGACAAAGTTCTTGAGTGTGAATTTAATTATTATGTCCTTGGTCCTGTATAGGGACAGTGACACCACCCACCACCACCGCCGCCGCCGCACTACGATGTTCTATGATAAACAGATTTCATGAGTCATGGATGAATTCATTTATTTCGTCTCTATGTATATCAAAACATACTACAAACTCTTCCCAAAAGAGCCTTGAAAGTCTCATCTAGAATTTCTCGCATTAAAATGCGTTTTTATGTCTACATTTCACGAAACTGAATACTTTCGCTCCAGCTCCAGCTGTAGCTCCAGTCCCATCACCAGGACCAATTCCAGGGAGAGGGTCCTTTGTCGAGGACATCGTACATTATTATAAAATAGTAGAACGTAGATTTTATATTAAACATTCACACGATATTGAATCTGATGGACTACTGGAGATATTAAGGGAGAGGTTGGTCGATGGGCCGCGGTAGCGTTGGGTCGTTTTCCGTCGCAGGACAATTGAAATGTCTCTGCATAAAATTAAAATCGTGTTTATTTGATTCCATTAAAGAGGATTTTGTTTGAAAGGAGAAACTAATTTTTTTTTTTGCTACGAAAAAAGACAAATTTGAGGAAATTATTTTGGTAATCTAAACAATTTTGTAGACAGTTTTACGCATCATGCGGCAGTGGACATTTAAATCGTTAAAATAAAATTAAAAGAATTTGAGTGAGAGATATGTTCAAACCGTGCGTCGTCGCGTCGTCAGTCGGTTGCGTCGTCGGTCGGTTGCGTCGTCACAAAGAAAACGGGTGTTATGGAATGAATAACGTTAGTGCTTAACTGCTATGTAGAAAGACCCTTAAAATTTGGTTCAACCATAATGATTATCAACTTTGGTTATTTTCTAACAGTTTCAAAGAAGCCATTAAGTTAATTGATTAATAAGTGATGCTGATAGTTGTGGTATAAATGTATAATTGAGTTTCATTTCATTTCAGTTCTTCGTTACAAGCTTTGACATAAAGATGTTCAAAACATTGTTATTTCAAACCATCGAATTCAAAACTCAACTAAAAATATTTATTTTTTATGAAAGATACTCGGAAAATCTCATGCGACCAGTGGATCTTGAGAGAATCGGTTGGCATGCTGATTGATTGAGTATTAATGGCACCAAAACTTCAATATTTTTGTGATATTAAATGCTAACTTATACTAAACTAATACTTTAATTGAGAAAATCAGTTTGTTTGTTTGTTTGTTTGTCCGTCTTTCACGTTGCAATGGATTTATGTTATGATAACATTTTTTGTGTGAAGGTAGTTACACGAGACTGGAGATTGTTTTAAGCTGCTTTTTACCACTGTAAAATATATCATTCAGAGTTTATTCTAGCAGATCCACCGGTAACACTTATAACTATATATTTTTTAGAACACTAATTAGTAGCTCCTTGATTTTGGAACAATCATTGTTGCCCATCATTAGGTGTCTCCTATAATGATACTAAAGCATGAAATTATGCTGAAAAACTTACGAAAATAGGAGAGTTAGGGCGGTTGAAAACCAATCCCAATGGCTATGTGACACCAACGGAAGATTTTTTTATTTTTGTACATAGAAGTTCTGAACTTTTTGCAAGTGTTTACTCTGATTAAAAAAATGACATACATACACGATGATTAATTTCTCCGACAAATAGTGATTCTAGAACCAAAAAACGATGTTTTGAAATAAATTCAAACGCATTAGATGAAGTACCAGGAGATTTGAGTGAGTATTTGTCAATAGACGAAATCATGGACTCAGAACAGAGCACTTCACACCCAGTAAAGTTTCTTAATTCGATTGAGCTGTCTACTGTGCCCTCAAATAAGCTGCAATTAAAATTAGGCGTACCAGTAATGCTTTATTTCAAGACTTCGTGTCACAAAACCTGATTGAAACATTATGAATGCTAATATGTATCTTAACCGATGCCGTTGAAAAGGTTAAATAAATAAATTGGGTGGCGCAACAGTCCGTTGAGAACTAGAGCCTAGTGACTTACAACTCTCAACCATTCCTGTGTGCGAGTACTGTTTTCAGGGATGCAGGGGACTTACAGTTTTAAGCCGAATTCGAACGGCTAATTTAAGAAAGCACTTTTCATGACAAGAATTACTTTGAAAAATTTGTCAATTCCTCGCAAGAGGCAATACCCGTGAAAAAAACTTTAGATGGCATATGCAGGGATTGAACCCAAGACCTCTGGCATGACAGTCCAACGCACTAATCATCATGCTACGGGTACTACTTTTGGAAAGGTAACAATGTTATTATTCCTCGAATCTCAATATTTTCTACAGGTTAAAAATTCTAATTCAAAAGGCTTCAATTCCCAATTAAAGTTATTTTCGCAATCACAATTAATATGACGCAAGGGAAAACCCTAAAAGTAGCGGGGGAAACCTAGAAAAGTCGTACTTCATCACTTACACAATAGATTGCGTTACATTTGGGTGCACTTTGTTTCTTTTGATTATGGAAAGCTTACCAACTATCTTATGTATGTATGTACACTTTCCCCTGAAATGTCTCTATGTGAAATTTTGATTTTCTTTTATCACGCGAACAAAACCGCGTTTAACAGCAAGTGAAAAATAAAACAACAACATAATATCTCTAGTGTTCCACAAGGTTCACTTTAAGGCCCACTTTTACTTTTTTGATTTACTCCTTATTTTCATTTAGCAGTTAAGTTTAATGTTTTCGAAAATAAACTTGAGTTGCTTATTTCTGATTCAAATTACGATTTTCATAATATTCGTATGTGTTCAAAAACCAAGTTTCGTTCCAAAAATGGAAACCCGAACATGTCCGCTAATTATGAACAGAACATTATGACTGGCTTCAAGCACATTTTGCCACTCCAATTTTCCAAGATAATGGTTTTAAGCTATAGTCCCCTGGATGCTTGGATAATATTGGTCTTAATTGACAAAATTATTTCCATATTGGTGGCATTACATCCGTTCTTCACGATTCCATCGCCAAGATCGCTGATAATACGATTTGGGAATTTGAAGCGATACATGGTGCACCATCCTGCTTGAACCTTAGAGGTTCTAAATAGGCGTCTTCAATTTCAAATAAGAAAAAGAGGCTGGAATGCGACCCACAGTGATAACTTACCATCCTGTCTGTCGATTTGTCTTTTAAGCAAAGTTTGTAGGTTTTCGTGTTTTGTTAAAAAAGTTATATTATTCTAAAAAAATTAAAAATAACCAACAATATTTTGCATATGATTAAAAAGTTCGATTTCATAATCTATTTTTGATAACGTTAGTAGCATTTCTGAAAAGTTTTTATTTCTTATATAAACAAATACAAATTGGATGAGTAAAATTAATTTGAAGTCGATATCTTCAATTGTTCCCAAGATTTGGAGAAACGAACATCAATTTTTACCAAATTTGCGTACTATTTTTTGTAGATTTTATTTTTTTATGAAAAAACGGACTGTTAGATTTTAATAAAAAAAGAGGCTGGGATGCGACCCACACTGATAACTTCCCATCCCGTCTATCCATTTGTCTTGCTTAAAAGTTTTTCTAAATGTATCAATTCTTACCAAATTTGCGTTCTATTTTTTCTAGATTTTATTTTTTTATGAAAAAACGGACTGTTGGATTTTTATAAAAAAATTATTGAATATAAAAAACAATATTTTCTGTGAAATAAAATAAGTTTGAAGCCAATACTTTTAATTTTTGAAAAGCTATTTGAGCCGAAAATCAATTTTTACCAACTTTTATTAATTTTTTTGTTTAGGTTTTTATTTTTTGTAAAAAAACTGTCAATTCGATTTTTCTCAAAATTTGTCCTAATGTTGAAAACAATATTTCTTATAAGTTAAAATTAGTTAGAAGCCATAATCTCAAATTTTTGAAAAGATATTTAAGTCGAAAATCAATTTTTACCAACTTTTGTTAAATTTTTTTTTCGGTTTTTAATTTTTTGTAAAAAAACTGTCAATTCTATTTTTTTCAAAATATTACTGAATGTTGAAAACAATATTTTTTGAAAGATAAAAGTAGTTTAAAGCCAATATCTCAAAGTCTTGAAAAGATATTTGAGTCAAAACTCAATTTTTACCAACTTTTTTTTAATTTTTTTTTTTTTAGGTTATTATTTTTTGTAAAAAAAACTGTCAATTCGATTTTTCTCAAAATGTTTCCTACTGTTGAAAACAATATTTCTTATAAGTTAAAATTAGTTAGAAGCCATAATCTCAAATTTTTGAAAAGATATTTAAGTCGAAAATCAATTTTTACCAACTTTTGTTAATTTTTTTTTGGGTTTTTAATTTTTTGTAAAAAAACTGTCAATTCTATTTTTTTCAAAATTTTACTGAATGTTGAAACCAATATTTTTTGAAAGATAAAAGTAGTTTAAAGCCAATATCTCAAAGTTTTGAAAAGATATTTGAGTCAAAACTCAATTTTTACCAACTTTTTTTTTATTTTTTTTTAGGTTATTATTTTTTGTAAAAAAACTGTCAATTCGATTTTTCTCAAAATTTTATCAGATGTCAAAAACATTATTCTTCGTTGCACAAAATGAAGATGAAATCATGTTTTAGTCGTAAAATTTTCGAAGTGACAAATTTTTTTTTCAGTTTTTTTGATTTATAAAAAAAAACCATTAATTGAATTTTTTTCTAAAAATATAATTGTTTTGTATCACGTTACAATATATAATACAAAATTTAATAAAAGTCTCTAGCGTCATTGGTTCATGAGATATTTAGGGTTAACCAAAATTTTCACCTTTTTTTTAAACTGCTATGGTAAAAAAACCACCCACGCAATTTTCTTGAGAGCCCTTTCTGCATCTTTCTGCCTTATTATCTGTATAACAAAATTTATTTGAAGTCGATATCTCTTCTGGTTCTTGAGCTATGGACGACGAAAAAAACGTCGTGAACGTACGGACGTACGGACGTACGGACGTACGGACGTACGTACACACGCACGCACAGACATCTTTCTAAAAATCTTTTATTTCGACTCTAGGGACCTTGAAACGTCGAGAAATGTCAAAATTTTCAATTTGTCAAATCGGACCCATTACAATAACTTCCTATGGGAAGTTAAAAATTACTAAATAATAAAAACAATATTTTTTATAAAATAAAATTAATTGTAAGCCTATATCTCAAATTTTTGAAAAGATATTTGAGTCAAAAATCAATTTTTACGAACTTTTATTAATTTTGTTTTAGGTTTTTATTTTTTTGTAATAAAGCTGTCAATTCGATTTTTTTCAAAACTATATCGAATGTTCAAAACAATATTTCTTATTAGATAAAATTAGTTTAAAGCCAATATCTCAAAGTTTTGAAAAGATACTTAGGTCAAAAATCAATTTTTAACAACTTTTGGTAATTTTTTTAGGTTTTTAATTTTTTATACCTAAAAATAACTGTAAATTCGATTTTTATCAAAATTTTTCTTAATGTTAACAACAATATTTTTAAAAAACAAAATTAGTTTAGAGCCAATGTCTCAAAGTTTTGAAAAGTTATTTGAGTCGAAAATCACTTTTTACTAACTTTTATTAATTTTTTTTAGGTTTTTATTTTTTGAAAAAAAAAAACTGTCAATTCGATTTTTCTCAAAATTTTACCAGATGTTAAAAACGTTATTTTTTGTTGCAAAAATTGTTTTCGAAATAAAATAATTTTTTATTCGTAAAATTTTCGAAGTGACAAATTTTTTTTTTAGTTTTTCTGATTTATAAAAAACCGTTAGTTGAATTTTTTGCCGAAAATATACTAGTTTAGTATCACGTTGCAATATATAATATAAAATTTAATTCAACTCGCTAGCGTTATTGGTTCGTGAGATATTTTGGGTTAACCAAAATTTTCACCTTTTTTTTTAATTCTATGGTAAAAAAAACCACCCACGCAATTTTCTTGAGAGCCCTTTCTGCATCTTTTTGCATTATTATCTGTATAACAAAATTTATTTGAATTCGATATCTCTTATGGTTCTTAAGCTATGGAACGCGAACGTACGGACGTACGAACGTACATACGTACACACGCACGCACAGACATCTTTCTAAAAATCTTTTATTTCGACTCTAGGGACCTTGAAACGTCGAGAAATGTCAAAATTTTCAATTCGACAAATCGGACCCATTACAATAACTTCCTATGGGAAGTTAAAAAGTTGATTAACTTTAACAGGACTCTGTAGCGCACACCATTGACCAAATCGTTGTTCCCAGCCTAGGTTTTAAATATAGTGGATGACTTGGCCACTCGGCTTCTCGACAACAAGAAGCAGGAAGGGTTTATCCAATTCCCAGATGTGGTAGTTTTATTCGTTTACGCCTGTCGTGCGTTTTTAATTGCTAATTCAATTGGCTATTTGGTAGCCATCAATCAAAAAGTCAATGTTCAGTTTACGACCGCGATAGTCAATGAGACAATTTTCGGTTGTCAATTTCGGAATCCGACAATTTTTTACAACTCGGTAGTCAATATGACAACTGCGAAAGCAAATATGACAGCTTAAATCAAAAGAAATTAGGTCAAAAGGACAATCGCTGTAGTCAATATGATAAATGCGGTATTCAATATGATAATCGCAATAGTCAATAAGATAATTACTGTAGTCAATATGACAACTGTGGTAGTCAATATAACAACTGCGCTATTCAATAGGAAAACCGAAATTTAATTTGACTACCGCATACCTAGTCAATGTACCAATATTTTCGATAGTCAAATTTGGTAGTAAATATGAGAACCAAATTGTCATATTGAAGTTGTTTTATTGACTATTCTGTTGTCATATTGACTACCCGAAATTGACAATCGACAATTGTTCCATTGACTTTTAGGTTGACTATTTTGGTAGTCAATGCGACAATTTCGCCAAATTTCAAGTTGACTATCGACAATTTTTAATCGAACTTATTTTGTTTCCAATAAGTAAATCGTAACTTGAATATTTCTGAGATCATCTGATGCAAGTGCAGTTGTAAAGTACAATAATATTGTGTTACCAATTGTTCCTAACTTTTAACTGTCAGGTGTACAACTTATATAGAATCAACTACTGACTCTATGATGATGATGATCGAAGAATATATAGGTACCTAATAAAAGAGGACACAAGTCCTGTCCTGATGCGTGTACTCGTCTCGCGTATTTCCCATACAAGACCAATCTGACAATGCTATAGAGACAAACTTAAAAACAAAAACATATAAATAGTTATATACAAGTCTATATCTATATAAGAGAAAACTAGAGAAGAAAAAGATCTACTGCAATATAAGGGCATCTTTAAACGGAACAAATATCTATTTATCTCTTAGCCACAACAAGATTCTTGTTGGCAATCCTCAAGATAAATAAATTATTGATTATATTTATTTTTTTTTCGCTGTTTTGTCTTGTATTTTCAGCTCTTCTCTTTAAAGAGGTCTCAAGAATAGATCAAGCTGCGAAAACAAACAATAATTAGAAGAAGCGGTCTGTCTGACTGTACCCTGTCGATGTACACTAAGAGAAAAGTCTACTGCAAAGTTGAAGAACTTACTTTTTTCGCATATAACTTCTTGGCTTCAAAAAATGTGTGTTGAATTAGACATTTTGTTTAAAAAACTAAAAGTCTCCAAAAACACTCCCTTTGCTCTGATAATTTTCCAAAGAAAATATCTTAAAGCCTCCAAAAACACCCACAATACTTTGATAATTTTTCGACCCAACGCTTTGCAGAAAAGGTTATTAAAAAACTGAATGGCGTAGTGAGGCAATTTTGAAGACCTCATCGCCAGAAACTCTACGAATGTTTTTCTGCCTTAAGTGATATTCTTTTGAAGTCATGGTGTTCGAACTTCTTGAAACTTGATATATTTTTGTAAAGCCCTTTCTATGTTATAAGTAAATTAGGAAACTATAAGTTCTTAAAAGTCCACATCATTTTATTTCGTATTCAAGTTCTTCGTTTTTTTTTTTAAAGTGTAATCTGTACCTAAGTTTCTGAACTGTGATGTGTATAGGAATATAAAGGAATCTATGAGGCGCATTGCGTGGAATTTGATATCTAATTAGGATTCCAAACATCACTTTAAGCACGATGATTGCCGTTTCGCCCCGAATGGCTATTTTGTTCTCCTATCTCAGCCCTAGCCTCATATAGCTATGCGTGCGTGCAACTAGACTTTCTGACTACGCACAATGCAACGCAACAACGCCAATGCCTTATTTTACTTTTCTTGTTCTTTTATAATTTATTTCTTTGTTGCAATCGAGAGAATTTTAAATTTATTAGAAACATTTGATGTTTTTGTGTCTCATTTTTGTTGTTCTTTGTTTGTCTTTATAGGATGACCGATCACCAATGTCATCGGGAAATGAATCGGATGAATCTTCAGACGTTGATTCGCCAGGACCTCCAAGTTTGAAGGCAACCCAAACCCTTTTGACTGAATCTCCGCCAACTGTTTCATCAGACGCACCATTGAGCTCTCAAAATCAAACCAAACTTCAAGGTCAACAGCATCAGCAACAGCAACAACAACAACAACAACAACAATCAGTTGCTGCTTTATCTTCTACAGTGACAACAAACAATGAACCCATCTACTATGACATATTCAAACCGGCACCGTCAGCGTCATCAGCATCGGCATCGTCGACTTCGGCGTCAAACCAAAATCAGCCGAGTAACATTGTTTATCCGGCATCAGCACTAGCTAACATACCCCAGGAGGTGCTCCTAGGTCTAATTCAGTCGGGCCACCTGCAACTGCACACCGAAGAAGGTAAGGAACAAATAATGATGCCTCCTCCATCACCACCTTTTAGCTTTCAACCGTTGCGTTGCGTTGCTTTGTTACCATGCGAAGTTCATTGAAACCGAAAGTATCAAAGTTCCATATAATCTAGTATACCATCGGTGTACCAGCGCTCATCGGTCGTGAGTTTCTATCCAAAACAAAACACCATTGCGGCCGACGACGGTGGCCGTGGACCGGCATCGCAACGTACGCCGACGCCAAATTCGTTTAATAACTTAATCCATCTTCCAAATCGGGATGAGGTTCACACATCTTGAACTTCCATTTCAATCAAATTCATTCACCGTTTCGGTTTCCTTAAACATCTGCATACAAAAAAAAGGCGCGCGCGCTGTGTCAGGCACCGCACCTCCATGTTAGTATAGTCCGTTCGACGGCCCCGGTTGCGTAATAATATCAACGATCGGGGCCGCTTATAAGGAGCTTCCATTGATCGATGCTCCTCCCGAAAGGCAAATAAGCGGACGAACTGTTCTGAAATCGCGCCCCAAAAAGGAACTCACACTGCGTCCATTGCCCGTTGCCCGTTGCCCGTTGCCCGTCTACCGGTCGCATAGTCTGCGGTCGGGGTGCAGTGCAGTCGTATTTTCCTACGCAGCCGCTGCTGCAGCAATAACAGAGTAGTTGTTGAAGAATTGAAATGAAAGCGCGCGCGTATGATGCCAAGTCCGTTCGTCCAACCATCCATCCACCCGTCTGCGTCCGTCTGTCTATCCATCGTCGCGTCTCATCGTCGTCGTCGCCAAGACAAGTCAAATAATTGCATACCATACTCTGCTGCCGTGTTGTCAAGTTTTCCGTCCGCTTATATCGTTCGTGGTCCGAGCATGGTGTGGTCAGTGGCATAGAGCGTAGAGCGTATAGACGACGATGGAATCGGTGCTCCTTTTTGGTGAATTACACATGTCGGCGTGAGGCATTTAGTTTACTCCACCGACCGCGACCGGACAATACTTTATGTATTTAATCCGCAAATATGTCGAAGATGTCCATAACTTCTGTGCGCACTGTCGCCACCATAAAACTTGCATATGGCCTGCGCTGTGCTGTGCTGAGCTGCGTTGCGTTGCGTTGGTGTGGTGCGGTGCAGTGCGCTGCCAGAGGGGGTTGCTACATAGGGGCGGTGGTGTGGTACTTAAATCGGTTCGATGATTGGTCGTATAGTTGACATCTGGTTGGCCACCATTTTTGGGGCCACATGTGATTGACTTTTATTAAGTTTTTCTTTGAGTAGAGACTTTTGTTGACTTTTCTTGATTTTTATTTCTTTATTACCCCCTCTCTCACTCTCTATTTTGATGTGTTTTGCTTTATTTTTTCTTAGATGGAAGTGGACATCAATATATTACCATACCGCTTTCTATGGCTGCAGCTGCAGCAACCAATAGCATTGGGGGTGGATCAACAACTCAGGTTACAGACCTTTCATCATCATCTACTAGAGCAAATGCTTCCAGAGCAGTAGAAAATGCTTCATCAACATCAGCAACATTAGCAACAGGAGCCGGAGTAGCAACATCGTCATCAACATTATCATCATCTTTAGGGGCTGTTGCATCAAGCAGAGATACAATTCGAGTTAAAAAAGAATTTAATGATTAAGTTGATGTTTTTATTTTCTTCTCTCTTAATTTCTTATACTTTTTCGCATATTTATGAAAGTTTACTCTTAAAGAGCCAAACTTAGCCAAAAAATAAAACAAAAATAAAAACTAATTAAAACAAAAAAAAAAAACATACAAATAAAAATTATATTCTATAAATGCAGTTAATCACGCATCTTCTTTGGAAATGAGAATTTTTATTTTTGAATTGATTGAGAAATTTATATCCAAACGGAAAAAAGGACAAGTAAGATGCTTTAGAAAAGGTTTGAAAAAGCAGGAATTCCACGCAATTACTTAGAAGACTTATTTGCTACCAATGCGACAAAATGGCTCTAACATAACCGCTATGAAGCTTCTCTATAAATCTTTCCATTTCTATCACAGGTCAAACGAGTTTTGGTATCAAAACGGCGCACTACAGCGCTAATTGGATCGCAAGCTAGGTTGCCTTGAGATCGCCATTTCTACCTGCCTATTTGGTACCAATATTTTTTGTTCATGCAACAAAAAGAATTATGCCGTCTATTATTTAAAAATGAACATAGAAAGGTGCAGTTTTAGTTGTAAGTTTAATGTCATTTTTTAGTTCTTTTTTAAACTTAGGCCTTGTCGGAGTCTTCAGAAGGAAATTATAAATGTTACAATTAGACCGATATATGTATCACGACCAGTTGCAATTGTCCTTAATATTATTCCGAAGTTGCGTATAAGTTCCATGTGTACCCCTGTTATCTCCGAACTTTGAAAAAAATCGTCGAGCGGTAATTCCGTCATTGCTTGTTCCATATCCAGGTTTAGGGATGTCGACAAGTAAACCCATTTTCAATCTAAAATTTTCTGGGATATTTTGTTTTCTTTCTTCAAATGCTGTTTTATTTTCTGGACCGCATATTTGCCAAGTTTCAAATGGTATTCTGTAGAAGATGTGCAAAAAACTCGAAATATCTGATCAAAGACAAAATCAGTAATTGTTCGTGTTTGGTGTTCGATCTTCTACAGCAGGTTCGATCTTCTACAGAAGGTTTAGCTCCAATTTTGAGCTGCATTTGTCCCGCTCAATGTATTTATTGCACTGCCATCAAGCATCGTCATTAGAATTGTGTATTTAATATTAATGTCTCTGCCATCAATATGGATAAAGAAATGTTGAAGATGTTCAATAATCTCCTCCATGTGACTTTGCTCGGACGCAATAAGGGCACTATTCTCTTTTTGAAAAATTAATTTCATAGGCCTACAGAAATAACCTGTTCTGGAATTTATCCAAACTTCTGTGCTGTTTACAGTATTCACTAATTTTAATGGCACGAAAGCAGTAACAAATAAGAAGCTATCCGTACCTTCACTATTTACAAATGTTTGTTTATAATTGCTTTTTCCACATCTACCATCAAAGCCCCATTTGCATATAAGATTGAATGAAGTGCTCGTATTCCATACAGATGACAGATCGTCCTTGATAATCTCAACAATGCTTTTAGAAGTTTTCTTTAAAAGCGATTTAAGGTTTACACTTCAGCAATTGTTTCTGACACAGCAGCAATTTCAGGCAATAGTTCAGCTTTATATATTTGTAGTTTATAGTAACTTGGAAAACAGTCTTTGTGGACACCATTGACAACAGAACGTAGAAGAGCGTACTTCCTTTTAGACAAATCCAAATCTAAGTACAATGCTAGGCTTTGCTGCATAGTTAAATTCGTATCCAATTTTTGAGAAGAATCCGAATAGCGACTAGTCATTTTAGCAGCATAGTTAATCTCCTCTGTACTGTATTGGGAAATAAGTTCATGTACGCGCGACGTTTTTTCGTACGCTCCCTGCATTCCTCAAAATTTTTCGATGGCCTACCTTTGCTCGTCCCTGGTAGACTTCGATCATTTGTCTCACTTTCACGATTAAGCACATTTATTGATAACGGCAAATTAAGGCTAAGCCATCGTTCATTAAGTTGCGTTTTCTCTACGATTTTTCCCATGTTTCCCTCAATTTAAGGCAGTAATATTTAGAAGCCTTTTGAATTTGAACTTGAACATCTTCTGAACTTGACTACTTGACTCTCTTAGGCCAAGTAGTTCATTAATTTTTCTTTTATTAGATTTGTCTTCATCTAATTCGAATTGTGATCAATAGATTACTATAAGTAAATATTTGTGTTACAATACGTCAATTTTTCAAACTTATGTATAACTTCAAAAATCAATATATGTATGTAAACCATTTAAATTGGTATATTTTAAGTTTCTTCTCTTCAATTCCCATAACTTTGTTTATGAAAAAAAAAGTTTCTCGTGCTGAATAGAGTAAATAGATTTAATATAAAGCAAAAAAAATTATAAAAATAAAAAAAAAAATACCCCCACCCCTTTTTTGCAGGGGGGGTCACCTACAGGTGACACTGGGCACTGTTTTTCTCATTTTGCTTGCAGAAGTAAAATATCAATTTTGAACAAGAATATTTATTTATGTACTGGTGCTGGTAAAAGCAAAAATTATTGCAAAAGTAATAAACTTTTGTTGTGGAATTTATACTAACACTTTTGGTGCAAACCGATATTGCACTTAGCGCACATTTTTCGCGTAGGTTGGTGACAGAATCCACAACGTCGCTGGGAACAGTCAATTTCTGAGTGGTCTTCGACTGCACCTGCTGATCTCACCTCAAATGGCACTCTTATCTGGACTGGAACTCTACAAGCAGAATCACGGGTTGAAGGCTTACCATATTTTTGCAAGTAAACAGTAGCTATATTTCTGCGAAAATCACATTAGGTCCAGTTGTTTTCTGTTTGCCTTTTGATAAGCCATGCATTTTGGCAAGCAGCATCTATACCAAAAGCAAGCAGGGGGAACCACCACTTCTTGCCGCGAAGACCTACTCTCATGGAGTCAACATTTTCGTCAAAACGGTCAACTCCACCCATAAACATACTTATTGTACATCTTGATAGAAGCTGGACAATCTACTTGAATTTTCGATCGCTTTTTATTTATGAAACCAATCCGATCGACTTTGGTGATGAGATTCAAACAATGGCAGTTAAATGCGATGGTGACGACACTGTTATCATGCCACTTAGTTGCAATAATTTCCGAAGACATTTAATGACATAGTTCACCTCTAGGCTTTTCTCTCATCTCCTTTGAACTTGGCAGCTTGCAATTTTCTAGGCGGTTTTCTCGAACAGTACCAGTCCCTCCAACATTTTGATCCCGCAAATACTTTAGTAATGGAATGCCAGTAAAAAAATTGTCAACGTACAAGTTGTAAGGTCCCAATTCTGGTGGTAATCTAGAATGGAGTTCCAAAATAATTGCAGCTCCTAGGCCCATATCTGACTGCAGCTTGAGTGTAGGCCCAGACGCACCTTGATAAAGCTTACAACTTACTAAGTATCCATGCGAGTTGCTGCTGACCAAAGCTTGTAACCAAACCTTATTGGTTTTTCGTGGAGGTGGTGCTTTGTACCGTGTCTGCCGAAGTATGGCACTATAGTCTCATCAATAGAAATATGTGAAGAACCAGCCTTTTCGAAATGAGCTTTGAAGTTTGTGTTCAGTTTCGTAAAATACTCGCTAACTTTAGCAAATTTATCGTTGGACGATAAAGACGTACTATCACAGAGATGAACAAATTGCTAAATTTCGAAAAATCTATTTCGTCTCATGCTGGAAGCTACAAGCTCATTGTGGGTGTCACTTTTTACTTCCCAGAACATTCTCATATACTTTGGTGTCAAGTATCCTGTCAGAAGCAATATTGCAATTGTTGAGTATTATAAATTAATATTGTCAGTCTGGCAACACCATAAATCTATAAAGCTTTTATTAATGATCATTAATAATTATGTATACCTAATCTCTAGTTTGTAAGAATATGAAATAAAAGACTCTTGTATTATCCATTGAACCACAAAGCTCTTTTTCTGTAGTTACAGTACACTACAGCAATGTACACTCTAATTTCTTGAGTTGCAGCATTTAGGGTGTGATTTCTCTGCAAAGCGTACAAATTGCTCATATCTGCAATAAATTGAACAATTTCGTCACTATACAGCAGTTCGAAGCACTCAATGGCAGTCACGTCTTGCTGAAAGTTTCTAAAGACTTTTTCATCACAGTCCCCTTTTCCACAAGTAGTAAAAGAAGTGCTGGTGTACCATTTGCTAACTGTGTTTTCTTTTTCTTTTTTTTCGGTGCTGGAGCTGGTACATTGTCTTCTTCTATCTCTTGGTTTCCCCCAGAAATAGAACGTCTGCTTTGTCGCTCCACTTGTGACCGAAGCATGCGACTAGGAAGATGCAGAATGTCAGCATCGTTTTCATCTTAACTGTCTTCGTCTGTCACCGCCCCATCGTTCGGTGGAAATAAAATTACATCACCAGGGTCCTCTCCGGAGAGCAAATCCTCGAGAACTTCATCCAAAGTCAACCTGTAAGACGTACAATAGCTCTTAAATCTCATCATAATCAACGCTTCAATAATTGTTCTAATTGTTAACACAATGCTCAGTGTCACCTACAGGTGACACCTAACATTTTCACCGTTATATTTATGATGTTTTATTTTTGTCTTGAAATGCGACTATATCTAACTTTATACATATATTCATTTACCAAATGCAATAAGAAAAAAACAATACTTACTGTTCGAACATGTTTTATCTAAGTTTATATTTCACTAAATCACACAAAGTAAGAAAACTTCAACTACGCTCAAAACAATGAAATGAATTTGACAAATGACTTGAAGCTAGTAATTTCAAAAAATATTATGACATACTAGGACCCATAGACTTTGCATAAATGAAAGTAGAACAACAAAAAAATATAACGGTACGGTACAAACAAAATTTAAACATGTGTCACCTACAGGTGAAACTGGGAATTTACCTGGAATACTTTTTTATGTTATGCGCGCACTCTAGGGGATATGATTACCTTTATAATGATTAAAGATAGTGCGAGCAATTAGAAAGTGAGGATAGGATTAGAAAGGAGATACCGATGCACATTGGTTATGAATGTCTGCACATTGTAATGAGTGGGAAATATTGAATCTGGTAAAGCATTCCACATTCGTGCAGTGCGACTAAGGAAAGAATCTCTGTATTTTACAGTACGTCCGAATTGAGAGGAGGAATGCAACTGGCTATTTCATTAGAGCATTGTTCTATGAAAGTAGCAATAAAATAATGACAGGCATTAAACCTTACGACGGTGCTCGAGAGATGCAAAAGTTTCAGTTAGAGAACGGTCACCTATCATTTTTAGAGCTCTCTTTGAATTCTGTCCAAGAGACTCAAGTGGGTTATAGAAGCACCTGGCCAGATATGGAAATTGTACTCGAATTTCGGACGAATATAGGCTTTATAAATTACAGCCAGATCAGAAGAATTTAAAACCTCCTTGCACCGTCGGAGAAAACTTAAACCCTTAGCAGCATTTTTGGCGATGTCAAATGTGTGATCACTCCACAACAAGTGGTTTTGTAATGCACATACCTAGAACTGAAAGCTGTTCAGGTTGCTCAATGCAAGTACCACTCATGGATAGTGGCATTGGGGGAGGGTTACGCTTTTGCGACAGTAGACAGCATTGAGTTTTCGAAGCATTAAATTCTACATGGTTTTTGATTCCCTATTGGACGGACAATGCTGTGAACATCAGAATTTAATGAGGTTATCAAATGCTGCCGTTGGTAGTCCACATCCGAAGAACAAGGATGAGAATCTAAAAATGAATATGAGAAGCTGAGGAAACTGTCATCAGCAAAAAAATTTAGTGGGTTAGAGTTTCAGACAAAAGATCATTTATAAAAATAAGGAAGAGCGTCGGAAACAAATTGGAGCCATGGGGCACACCAGCGTTTATTTTGTGGATATCAGATTTGAACCCGTCCAATACTACTTGAATTGAACAGTCCTAAAGGTAATTTCTCACCCAACAAAGAAGAGATTCATCAATACCAAAAGCAAGCATTTTCGATAAGAGAACTTGATGCCAAACTCTATCAAATACCTTTGAAGTATTAAGTGCAATAATCTTACTTCCTCCAATACGATGTAAAGATTTATTCCACAGTTTGGTGAGATGAAACATAAGATCATTAAAATACTCCCTCTGTTATCTGCTAAACCTCAATGTTTATCTATTACTCTTAGAAAACAAAAAATAATAATAAATATAAATAAAATAATAATAAAAACCTTTCGCCGTATAAAAATTACAAATGTCACAGATAAAACAAATTTTTATTTCTAAACTTGCACCATCTACAAATGCTTTAGATATTAAAACGTATTTAATTCAGAAAATTGGTAAACTAGAATTAATCACTGTGGAGAAAATGCTTCAAAGGAACTATTCCAAGTATGCATCATTTAAAATAAGATGTCCGGACTCGATTTTCCATTTACTGAATTCTCCATAATTTTGGCCTAATGGTGTAATCGTACATGAATTTGTGAACAGGAACTCAAAGATACAACCACACCATTTTCGACAGTAACTGACAACGCTAAAACCCAGCAGCATGTATTAATTTACTATCAAAACGTTAACGGCTTACGGACCAAAACCAATATAGTCTATACGAACTTAACCAACCTCCCTCACGATGTAATTGTTTTAACAGAGACGTGGCTATGTTCATCAATAGCTAATTCTGAACTTTTTGATAGCAACTACCAAATCTACCGACGTGATCGTCATTGTAACTATGATTCAACCGTGGTTGGCGGAGGAATTATTATAGCCGTACAAAATTTGTTAATGTGCTCTCTCGTCGATGACTTCCGACAATCCTTGCTTAAAATATTGTGCATAAAGATAAAAATGCCTAATGGTTTCCTCTACGTAGTGGCTACTTACATTCCGCCTTGCTCCAACAGTGATGTATATGATCAACTTTACAACTGCCTGGATGGCATAACTGAAAACATTGACCCTAACGATGAAATAATCATAGTTGGCGATTTCAATCTAAGTGATCTAAACTGGATTAATTCTAATGATAGCGGCGAATTTTTGCCTATTAATCTGTCGTCGTCCAAAGAAATCTCCCTCATAGATTTGATGGCTGCCCTTTGTTTAAATCAAATTAATGGAGTTCCAAACAATAACAATAAAATACTGGGCCGTGTATACTCTTCCGAGTCTTTAAACACGGACGCTGCTGTTACACATAGTGATGTAAAACTTGTCATCGAAGATCGTCATCATCCTGCTTTATCGATATTTTTGAACTTGAATGTTTGTAACTTTTCGATCGCTTGTAATCTTGTTGAATTCAATTTTAGAAAATGTAACTTTGATGAATTGTTTAATCTATTAAGTCTCATTGATTGGGATACTTTGCTTAGTGGTTCAAACCTAGATAATAAGTTATTTAAGTTTTATAAAATAATATTTGACTGCTTTTTAGAAACCATCCCTTTACGTCATGTTAAAACTAAAGATAACTATCCTCCATGGTTCGATCGGCATTTGAAATCCTTGAAAAACAAAAGAAATAAGGCGTGGTTAAAGTTCAATCAAACTAAAACTGATAGCGACCTACTAAATTATATTGATTTTAAAAACGAATTTATCAACTATTCCAACTATCTTTACAATGAATTCCTAACCAAAACTGGAAATGATTTTAAAATAAATCCTAAAAAATTCTGGAATTTTGTTGATATTAAAAGAAAAACTGATGGCTACCCAATATGTATGGTGTTTGATAAATTTTCTAGCCAAGATCCTAAAGTTATATCCAACATGTTTGCGGAGTTTTTTATGAAGTCCTTTGAGGAAACTCTCCCATCTGACCCTCGATCCCCTCTGACATCTCAACAATATGCCCAATTAGGACTAATAAATTTTTCGATTACTGAATCTACAATTCGTGAACAAATTTTAAAACTTGACGACAGTCTAAGTTCTGGCCCTGATGGTTTACCGTCATTCATGTTAAAAAAATGTGCAAATCATTTATCTTACCCACTATTTATTCTTTTTAACCACTCAATTAAGTACTCTACATTTCCTGATCTATGGAAATATGCTTTTCTTAAACCTATTCATAAAAAAGGTCCTAGTCACTTAGTTACTAACTACCGCCCCATAGCCAAACTCTCTGTTATTCCTAAATTGTTCGAATTGTTAGTTTGTGATGTCTTATCTTTTAATTGTTCTTCTATC
Organism: Eupeodes latifasciatus; assembly: GCA_920104205.1. Taxonomy (NCBI): domain Eukaryota; kingdom Metazoa; phylum Arthropoda; class Insecta; order Diptera; family Syrphidae; genus Eupeodes; species Eupeodes latifasciatus. Next base: position 78,856,978 of record OV049924.1, read on the forward strand.
ATTAGTGAAAATCAGCACGGGTTTGTTAAAAAGAAATCAACTGTCACTAATTTATTAGAATTCACAACGTTCTGTTTTGACGCTTTTGAAAAAAATCTGCAAGTTGATTGCATTTTTACCGATTTTAGCAAGGCATTTGACAAGCTTAATCATAGTATTCTTCTAAATAAACTGTCAAGATTTGGACTAAATGATTCTTTTATCAATTGGTTGTCTTCTTACCTCAGTGATAGACATTATAGTGTAATTTTCAGACATAATCACTCAAATAAGTTTGTAGTTAACTCCGGTGTACCTCAAGGTAGTCATTTGGGACCACTATTATTTGTCTTATTCATAAATGACCTTCCATCTTTTTTAAAAAACTCTTTTTCATTAATGTACACTGACGATGTTAAAATATTTCGGAAAATAAATTCATTGAATGATTGTAATCTTCTTCAAAATGACCTACTATGTTTTTGGGAATGGTGCAACAACAATCGTTTATTTTTAAATGTTGACAAATGCAAGACAATGCGTTTCACACGCAAGCATGATTTCATTGCTTTTGATTATATGTTAAACTCCTCTAGTTTACACGTCCAATCCAGCTTTTCTGATCTGGGTATAATTCTAGATTCAAAGTTATCATTTACTGATCACTACGATTCAATAATCAAAAAAGCTAATAGATCACTCGGTTTTATTAAACGTTTTGGAAGTGAGTTCCGTGATCCCTTCGTAATTAAATGTCTATTTTTTTCGTTTGCCAGATCTGTATTAGAATATGGCTGTGTTATATGGGCCCCTTATTACAATGTTCACACAAATAGAATTGAAAGTGTCCAAAAGAAATTCATAAAGTTTTACCTTCGGTTTCTTCCTCGGTCAAATTTAATTGAATGGCCTTCCTACCCTCAGAACCTAATTCTCTTGAATATCCCATCCCTTTCTGCTCGTAGAGAGTTTTACAGCTTTGCTTCATCGTTGGATTAATGGATGGATCTATTTCCTCCTTCTCAGTTTTGGGTCGTTTGAACTTTAACGCGGCCCGTGTTGGGTTAAGAACTAGTTTGCCAATACGTCCCAGTTTTAGCAGATCGAACTATGGGTCTAACAGTCCGATTAATCAGTTAATTAATATTTTTAATAAACATTATAACTTAATTGACTCTGTCAACGTAAATATTAAATCAAAACAGTTTAAAATTAGATTTTTCGTTAATTTTGCAAATTAGAAATTTAATTGTTATTTTTTTTTTTATTTTTTTTTTTTTTTTTTTATATACATATATACAGTGTCGGTCAAAACTAAAACACGAAATCGTTTCATTTTGAAAAAAGTCAAATAAAACTACAAATTAAGATATGAAATTAATTTTTTTTTATTTATTTTAAATAATAATATTATTGTCTTAAATTAACAGTATTTAGATTTGCTATAATTATTTACATATTTAAAATATTACAAAATATTTAGAATTCTTATGAAAAACGATTGGACAAAACTAAAGCACATTTCTCAAACACAATCTTTAAAACTATTTAAATTTCAATATTTAGTGGCATATCCTTTATTTTTTATGACGGCAGCACATCGATGCGCCATGGAGTTGATAAGGTTTTCTATGTACTGGCTGGGGATATTATTTCAAGCACTTTGAGCCTGTTGAAAAAGTGAGTCTTGGTTTTTGCAATTGGAGCGATCAATCCTCTGATCTACAATTCCCCATAGATTCTCTATGGGGTTGAGATCAGGGGATTGTGCTGGCCATTGCATTTACTTTAACATTATTTTGATTTAACCAATCCTTCACAACTTTAGCAGTATGTTTAGGATCGTTGTCATGTTGAAATATCCATCTCAATGGCATGTTTTCTTCTGTATAAGGATACATGACATTTTGAAGGATATCTCTATACATGAAACGATCCATTATACCTCTAATTCTGTGGATCGGGCCGACTCCTTCACTGGAAAAACATCCCCAGACCATAATACTACCCCCACCGTGTTTTATTGTTCCTTTTGAATAGCGAGGATTTAAACGTTTACCTTCTGGCCTGCGTACTGTATGAAATCCGTCGGATCCTTTCAAATTGAACTTCGATTCATCAGAGAAGAGGACCGTCCTCCATTTCGCCGCATTCCAGTTCAAGTGTGCTTTTGCAAATTCAAGTCTGGCACATCTGTTCTTAGCAGAAATAAATGGTTTTTTCGCTGTTCGATATGATCGGAGGCCAACATCAACCGCTCTTCTCCGGATAGTCCTGCTTGATATTTTTAAACCCAATTCTTTTTTAATGATTTCCGATGATATGAAAGGATCTTTTTTAATAACCCTGACGATTTTTCTGTCTTTGCGATTTGAAGTTTTTCGCGGTCTACCACCATTATGAATAGTTAGCAATGTTCCTCGAGCACAAAATCGAGAAATTACTCGGGAAATCACTGAATGATTAATACCATATTTTTTGCTTATGAATGTAACTGATTCACCATTATTGAAATTAGACACAATTTTTTCTTTTAATTCGTCGGAGTACTTATCGCGAGCCATTTTAAAATCTCGATGCAATGCTTACAACAGATGACGCGGAATGGTGAACAATTCACTTTTCTTAGTCGCAATGGAAAAAAACATAAGAAAAAAACAGTTATTTTTGTTGTTCTCATTAAATAATTGTAAAATATAGACCATACAGATGGGTTATTTTAAAATAGGGTACATGTGCTTTAGTTTTGTCCAATAGTTTTTCATAAGAATTCTAAATATTTTGTAGTATTTTAAATATGTAAATTATTATAGCAAATCTAAATACTGTTAATTTAAGACAATAATATTATTATTTAAAATAAATAAAAAAAAAAAATAATTTTATATCTTAATTTGTAGTTTTATTTGACTTTTTTCAAAATGAAACGATTTCGTGCTTTAGTTTTGACCGACACTGTACATTCATTTTTATTGTTATAGTTATTTATATTTATAATTACCTGTAACGTTAGGATTTTAACGTACTCAATAAATCAAATCAAAATCAAATCAAATCAAAAAAATAAAGAAAAAACTATACAAGAGTTTTTAAGAGGAGTTTGCTTGCAAAATAATGCAATAGATTTTAAAACTGAAGGTTTTAATCAAAATATGTGAATTTAAAATTTCTTTGAGTTGATATTTTGTTTAACTTACATATACATAAGTCAGTTATAGCTTTAATTTTGTTGAGCTACTTTTTAAACTTGGGCAAAATTATCACATCAGTCATCGAGTCATGCTTAGGAAGTCTTTGTAATCGGTCCGACATGTCAAATTGAAAATTTTGACTTTTTTTGACGTTTCAAGGCCCCTAGAGTGGAAATAAAAGATTTTTAGAGAGAAAAGAATAAAATAATAAGTAAAAACTACCAACAATAATAAGCTAACTGCAACGAAATGGAATCTGCTGTTGACATACACAATGTGTTTCTTTAAGTCTATGCTCAACAATACTCATCTCGTTTAATTAGGCGCAAGAGGGGGTCAACCTCGGAATGAGATAAAGTAAGCTTGAAATTTGTTTAATGCCTTCTTTTTGAAATTAAATTAATAGTGAACAAATTGAGGTATTACCAAAAAGTAATTTTTCTTTAAAATTTGTAGGCTTGTTCTCTAATATAAACATGTACATTATACATATACATTTCAAAGACAAAATGTTTTTTTTTTTCATAAATATCGGGTGATTTTTTAAGAGCTTGAGAACTTTTTTTAAAAAAAAAACGCATACAATTTGCAAAATCTCATCGATTCTTTATTTGAAACGTTAGATTGGTCCATGACATTTACTTTTTGAAGATAATTTCATTTAAATGTTGACCGCGGCTGCGTCTTAGGTGGTCCATTCGGAAAGTCCAATTTTGGGTAACTTTTTCGAGCATTTCGGCCGGAATAGCCCGAATTTCTTCGGAAATGTTGCCTTCCAAAGCTGGAATAGTTGCTGGCTTATTTGTGTAGACTTTAGACTTGACGTAGCCCCACAAAAAATAGTCTAAAGGCGTCAAATCGCATGATCTTGGTGGCCAACTTACCGGTCCATTCCTTGAGATGAATTGTTCTCCGAAGTTTTCCCTCAAAATGGCCATAGAATCGCGAGCTGTGTGGCATGTAGCGCCATCTTGTTGAAACCACATGTCAACCAAGTTCAGTTCTTCCATTTTTGGCAACAAAAAGTTTGTTAGCATTGAACGATAGCGATCGCCATTCACCGTAACGTTGCGTCCAACAGCATCTTTGAAAAAATACGGTCCAATGATTCCACCAGCGTACAAACCACACCAAACAGTGCATTTTTCGGGATGCATGGGCAGTTCTTGAACGGCTTCTGGTTGCTCTTCAATCGAAATGCGGCAATTTTGCTTAATTACGTAGCCATTCAACCAGAAATGAGCCTCATCTCTGAACAAAATTTGTCGATAAAAAAGCGGATTTTCTGCCAACTTTTCTAGGGCCCATTCACTGAGCTCGTTGCTCGTTAGTAAGTCTATTCATGATGAAATGTCAAAGCATACTGAGCATCTTTCTCTTTGACACCATGTCTGAAATCCCGCGTGATCTGTCAAATACTAATGCATGAAAATCCTAACCTCAAAAAAATCACCCATTACTTTAACTTTAAAAAGTGTTGAGCGTTGCATTCTTTTTGCAATCTATCTCTGAAACAGTTGAGCGTATGGAAAAATATTGAGAAAAATTATCTAATTTTATGCTTAACAATTTTGATGAACATCATTGGATTATAGAAATGGGAATAACCATGAAATTTTATGAGACTTCTTAAATAATGGTTATAACATCAAAAGGAAGGTATAAATACATTTTCAGCTTACTATCCCTCTTTCCAAGTTGGAGTCCTTTTTAAACTGGGCTAGACATACATATCATACTTTTTATAAAACTGTAAAGAATGATATTTTATGTTTTTTGTGTTCATGGTAGTTTTTATGGTAATATTTACGCAGAATTTGAGAATAATACCGGATTGCTCTTGACCCTCAAGTGTCTTAGCTGAATTTAAAAAAGTGAGACGATACGAGTGCCATCATCCCGAAGTAGTCACCTGTTCACTATTGTGACCCTGTTCTTTTACTTGTATTCAAATCGTCGTTTTCATACGATCTTAACTCACAAATATAATTTTGAATAGGAAAACATCTCTGTATATACAGCCTTCATATCATTTTTGAATTTTTGGCGTTACAAACTATGAACATTTATTATTTTTGTTAAATAACGATTTAAGCCAAATGCAAAATCTTGTACCATGTTTTAGAATTTTGAATAAATCTAAATCGGTTGATTTATTAATATTGTATTGATGATTGCATTTTCTTATAGGTGGTGGTAAATACTACAAATAATGTATTGACACAAATCAAAGCAATTAAAAAAATGACAAACATTCTTTAAATATGCAACAAAAACAAAAAAAGTACGTATACGCCCAAGTGTACCATAATAATTTATGGTTGAACAAAGTACTTAATATTCTAAATTATTATGCTTTGATATTTGTCTATCAAATTGTCAAAAATCTCAATAGTGCTTTGACAGGAACAGTTATTTTTGGTCCACAAATTAAAAACGCTCCTCTTTAAAATGCATAACATACTTTAGCAAAATGAAGGAAGAATCTAAAGCTTCTCTGCATCTCATCAAAAATTTCCTACACTCAAAAATCTATTAGCAAATTAATTATAAAACTTGCATTTTGTTATGAATCTAGAATTTAAATTTTAATATCTTTATCGCAACTAACAAAACTACGAAGTATAAAAATAAAATAATTATAATAAAAATTAAAAAAAAAACATTTCTTTGTTTCTTCTATAAGTTTCAGGTTTTCTTATCTGATTTCCTTATTGAGACCACAACGCGTATGCCTGCTTCCTTCCTTATTTAGGTCGAAGTAGCGATCGCCTTCTTTGGGGTGGGTAGTGTTTTGTTTTTAATATTATATGTATTTATATCGAAACTATATTTATCGTTAAGCGGTCCCCGCCACTTAACAAGCACATTAATGCAAATTTCTGTAAGAAATAATAATAAAAAACCTTACCTTAACTTTCCTACTCATCAAATTAATGAATAATTAAAAAGTCCAGCCCGTGTGCCACAAATATAAACTAGGTATCTCTCTCTACCTCTACCTTACATATATACAACCTATATATTTATCTATGTATATATATTTTAACCAACCGAAGACAATAACAACCGAGACGAAGAAAAGAACGCACGGAATTATATAGCGAAGGCAGAGCTCACCTGATGACAGACGTCAAAAATAATGTAATTATGATGAAAATAATAATTAGTGTTAAGTATTTTGATTTGAAATGGTTGCGGACTTGAAGATGGTATCCGTACTCACTCCTTCCGCTTTGATGTGATAAATTTCTGTGTCCGCGGAAAGGGGAACCTGTGCAGTTAAGAGCTTCCTCTTCTTCCTTCACTTGTGACCACGACTACGATGACTACGACGACAACAACGACGATACGACATGGTTAATTTGAAGAAACTGCGGAACTACCTAATTTGGTGGGCGATACTTGCCAGGCCAGCAAGTTAATAAGTTAACTTTAATAGCGGCAGCAGTCGAGAGTTGCGGGTGCTGGTGAGGGGCAGCTCAGCGGCAGTTGTATCGGTATGGTGGTGGCGTGGGTTCTTGTCATGTTTAATAAACGCGTTTGTTTAGTGATGTCGTTTAGTACACGTCTCAGAGTTTTTTGCGAATGTACCTATGGAAACTATTTAAGTAAACCAGTAGGTGCAGGTGAAGTGAATATGGTGTCACTATAGAATGACACAGTTGCTTGAAACTAGTATATGACGGTATTGAAGTAATTTGTGCAGAATTGACTTTTTTTTAAAATAGTTATGTACTTAGTTTTCTGCAAGATACGCTCTGAGTTTGTTTTGACCCAATTTTTACAAAAATTTTAGTGGGAGGATATTTTTATGAAGTTATAAGTCAATACTTGTAGTTTTGTAGCTTCCGAACTATTCAAACTCGGACGGATTCAAGTCTATTAAATAAATAAAATAAATTGGGTGGCGCAACAATCCGTTGAGAACTAGGACCTAGTGACTTACAACTCTCAGCAACTCCTGTGTGCGAGTGATGTTGCCAGGAATGGAAGGGATCTTCAGTTTTAAGCCGAATCCGAACGGCTAATTTGAGAAAGAATTTTTCATGACAAGAATTACTCTTGGAGAATTTGTCAGTTCCTCGCCAGAGGCACTACCCGTGAACAAAACTTTAGATGTCATAGGTAGGGATCGAACTCAAGACCTCTGGCATGACAGTCCAACGCACTAACCATCATGCCACGGGTACTGATTCAAGTCTGTTACCCAAAATATAAATGATGATGTGTGCCAGAGTTCCTTTTTGTCTGCGATTATCTTCCGATTTTTTATAAATGATCTCCTGTCTTGAAATTCTAATCCAACTCATTTACTTGCCTCATCATTTTCTACCGGTGTTTTATATGAATATGCTCTAGTGAAATAGCCGGTAAGATTACTCCTCAATTGAACCGCAATACTCGCGCTTCTAGGAATGCTCATCAGTTTAGCCTTGAACCCAACTTCCACTGTACTATCAAGTACAGAGATTCGTTCGTTAGCCGTACTACACGAATGTGGAATGCCTTCCCACTCTTTATTTTTCCCTGTTATTGCAATATTCAATACTTAAATAACTAAATAACACCTGCTTTCCAACCCCTCTCTCTGTTCATAACGCTCACACAGTGTTTTTTGCATATTGAAGGTATTCAAAGTAATTTTAATGTGAGCTAAATATAAAAATAAAAAGAGGCTGGGATGCGACCCATACTGATAACTTTCCATCCCGTCAGTCGATTTGTCTTGCTTAAAAGTTTGTCTATATGTACCAATTTTTACCAAATTTGCGTACTATTTTTTGTAGATTTTATTCAATTGAATATCGAAAATAATATTTTCTGTGAAATAAAATAAGTCTGAAGTCAATGGCGCAAAATTTTAAACAACCTATTATTAAGGCCTTAGCACAATACTGGTTAACAATTTACTATATACATAGAAATCTACTAACTTTTCACTTATTTTAAACACTTTTTATTGTTTTGCTAACTAGTATCATGCTTAAACCATTTTATTAAAAAAAAAAATGAACACATCTAAATAATGACAGATTGTGGAGCAAACAAAACAAACATACCTTAATATCGTGCTAAAAATGATTTGAAATCGTACTAAATCGTCTAAAATTTTGCACCAATATTTTTAATTTGTGAAAAGTTATTTGAGTAAAAGTAAATTTTTACCAAGTTTTAGTATTGTTTTTTTTTTATTTTTATTTTTTTGTAAAAAAAAACTATCAATTCGATTTTTCTCAAAATGTTATCGAATGTTAAAAAACAATATTTCTTATAAAATAAAATTAGTTTGAAGCTAATGTCAAAACAATTTTTACCAATTTTTGTTAAATTTTTTTTAGGTTTTTATTTTTTTTTTGTAAATAAAACTGTCAATTCGATTTTTTTCAAAAATTTACTGAATCTTGAAAACAATATATTTTGAAAGATAAAAGTAGTTTAAAGCCAATATCTAAAAGTTTTGAAAAGATATTTCAGTCGAAAATCAATTGTTACCAACTTTTATACATTTTTTTTTAGGTTTTTTTTTTTTAAGAAAACTGTCAATTCGATTTTTCACAAAATTTGTCCTAATGTTGAAAACAATATTTCGTATAAGATAAAATTAGTTGGAAGCCATAATCTCAAGTTTTTGAAAAGATATTTAAGTCGAAAATCAATTTTTACCAACTTTTATTAATTTTTTTTTTAGGTTTTTAATTTTTTGTAAAAAACTGTCAATTCGATTTTTTCAAAATTTTACTGAATGTTGAACACAATATTTTTTGAAGGATAAAAGTAGATTAAAGACAATATCTCAAAGTTTGGAAAAGATATTTGTGTCGAAAATCAATTTTTACCAACATTTGTTAAATTTTTTTTTTTAGGTTTTTATTTTTTGTAAAAAAACTGTCAATTCGATTTTTCTCAACATTTTTCAGAATGTTGAAAACAATATTTCTTATAAGATAAAATAAGTTTGAAGCCATAATTTCAATTTCTAAGCCGTTGGACTTTTATTCTGCTAACTAGGTCAGTGTCGCTGTACAGCCCGTACAGTTCGTCGTTATATCTTCTCCTCCATTCTCCATCTATACGTACGGGACCAAAAATCACCCGAAGAATTTTTCTCTCGAAGCATCCTAAGACGTTCTCATCTTTCTTTGACAGGGTCCAGGCCTCAGCGCCATAAATGAGAACCGGGATGATGAGTATCTTGTAGATGGTGATTTTAGATTTAGAAAGGACTTTACTTCTCAATTGCCTTCTAAGTCCAAAGAAGCAGCGATTTGGAAGAGTTATTCTTCATTTGATTTCAGCGCTGGTGTCGTTGTCTGTGTTTATAGCGGTGCCTAGGTAGACAAAGTACTTAACTACCTCGAAGTTATAGCTGTCCATGGTGACCTTTTTTTCCAAGACGTCGTTGTTCAATGTCCTTTTTTAATGACAGCATATACTTGGTCTTGCCCTCATTGACCACTAAACCTATCTTCTTCGCTTCCGTCGCAATGCTCAATATATATCATATCATCAATATCATCTGCGTATCCGAGTAATTAGATGGACCTTTTGGAAGATTGTGCCTCTAGTGTTGACGGTTGAGTTTTGCACAATTCTTTCCAGAACGATGTGGAAGAAGTCGCATGACAGTGCATTGCCTTGTCTTAAACCTTTTTTTGACACCAAATGCATCGGTAAGATCTTTTCCGACCTTGATAGAGCAACGTGCATTCTCCATCGTCATTCTGAACAAACGGAGAAGTTTGACAGGGAAGCCAAAATAAGACATTGCTCTGTAGAGCTCTTTCCTATAGGTGCATGCTCCTAACCAAATTATCTCTATCTGCTTTGAAGAGCTCGGCATTCAAGCCACATTCTCCAGCGGCTTTGTTAGACTTCAGCTTAGATATGGCAAATTTTACTTCGTCTAAGTCGGATAAGCGGAATTGTTGATCTGCGTCGCCTAGGTTGAGTGGTTCTATCTCCCTTACAGCGGACGGAATTCCGTTCGTCATCGCCGTTATAATGGGTGATTTTTTTGAGGTTAGGATTTTCATGCATTAGTATTTGACAGATCACGCGAGAAAGATGCTCAGTATGCTTTGACATTTCATCATGAATAGACTTACTAACGAGCAACGCTTGCAAATCATTGAATTTTATTACCAAAATCAGTGTTCGGTTCGAAATGTGTTTCGCGCTTTACGTCCGATTTATGGTCTACATAATCGACCAAGTGTGCAAACAATTAATGCGATTGTGACCAAGTTTCGCACTCAGTTTACTTTATTGGACACTAAACCAACCACACGAATGCGTACAGTGCGTACAGAAGAGAATATTGCGTCTGTTTCTGAGAGTGTTGCTGAAGACCGTGAAATGTCGATTCGTCGCCGTTCGCAGCAATTGGGTTTGTGTTATTCGACCACATGGAAGATTTTACGCAAAGATCTTGGTGTAAAACCGTATAAAATACAGCTCGTGCAAGAACTGAAGCCGAACGATCTGCCACAACGTCGAATTTTCAGTGAATGGGCCCTAGAAAAGTTGGCAGAAAATCCGCTTTTTTATCGACAAATTTTGTTCAGCGATGAGGCTCATTTCTGGTTGAATGGCTACGTAAATAAGCAAAATTGCCGCATTTGGAGTGAAGAGCAACCAGAAGCCGTTCAAGAACTGCCCATGCATCCCGAAAAATGCACTGTTTGGTGTGGTTTGTACGCTGGTGGAATCATTGGACCGTATTTTTTCAAAGAAGCTGTTGGGCGCAACGTTACGGTGAATGGCGATCGCTATCGTTCAATGCTAACAAACTTTTTGTTGCCAAAAATGGAAGAACTGAACTTGGTTGACATGTGGTTTCAACAAGATGGCGCTACATGCCACACAGCTCGCGATTCTATGGCCATTTTGAGGGAAAACTTCGGAGAACAATTCATCTCAAGGAATGGACCGGTAAGTTGGCCACCAAGATCATGCGATTTGACGCCTTTAGACTATTTTTTGTGGGACTACGTCAAGTCTAAAGTCTACACAAATAAACCAGCAACTATTCCAGCTTTGGAAGACAACATTTCCGAAGAAATTCGGGCTATTCCGGCCGAAATGCTCGAAAAAGTTACCCAAAATTGGACTTTCCGAATGGACCACCTAAGACGCAGCCGCGGTCAACATTTAAATGAAATTATCTTCAAAAAGTAAATGTCATGGACCAATCTAACGTTTCAAATAAAGAATCGATGAGATTTTGCAAATTTTATGCGTTTTTTTTTTTTTTAAAGTTCTCAAGCTCTTAAAAAAGCACCCGATATAATTTGGAGAAGTGATCTTTTCATATTCTCAACATAGACTGCGGTTCTACTACGATGTTCCCCTAATCGTCCTTACAGGCTTCGGGTCGTGGCTTGTACCCTTGGGAGGTTTTTTTTTACCTTTTGGTAAAATTTACGAACCTCATTCCTCGATCGCGCGCTTCTCATGCTCTCTTTTTTTCCATCTAAGAAGCCGGTGTTCCTCTCTCCTCTTCTGCTCGTAGAGCTCGCGAGCAGCTCTGGTCCTTTTGTGCAGCGCCGCCGTTTTGTATGCCAGTTGCTTAGCTGCCTGCGTTTGCCGGCATTCGTCGTCAAACCAGAGGATTCGCTGTGGTGGCCGTGTGAAACCTAGCACTTCAGAGGCTGCATCTCTGATGGCTTCAAGGCAATGGTGCCACTAGTTTTCAATGCTTAATGCAGGCAGCATAGGACTTCTTAAGAGGTTATTAGAGACTCTATCGGAAAAGGACATGGCAGACTCTTGCGATTGTAGCCGTCTAACGTCGAATCTTCCCACAGTGCTTCCTTGTTTCGGCTTGGTTTGGGATATCCGTAGTCGTACCTTGGCTACGACGAGGTAGTTGTCCGAGTCATGCTGACCAAAATCAATTCTCTAAAAATTCGACTGCGGCTAACTTCATTTATAGAAACATAAATGTAAACCCTCTATACGTACGCATCACCTGCATTTGAATTCCATTTAATTAATTTATTCGTAATATCGATTGTTTCACACCATTTTCAACAATTAAACCAAAAAATTACCGATTCTTATACATAAATAAAACCCACAATGGTTTATAGACATTTAAAACAATTCCATTCAATTCAATTGATTTTTACTATGCGAGGTATTATTCACTTGGTTAGTAAAATTTTATTGAAATGCAAACATACCTATACGAGTTGGTAATGTAGAACTGGGGGACGTTGGCTGGATGGGTGGTAATTTATTATTGGCCAGATAAATGGTCATCTAGAACTATTTTATAGTATAAATAAAAGTAAATACCTACAACTCCTACCCTATATCAATATATCAAATAAAAGAGATAAAATTATCGAATTTAATACTTCGGAAGCACGTTAGGTCGAATATAGGATAGGATTGTTTTGGGACATTTTACACAATTTATAGCTTCATAATACTCGTAGTTAGGTTAGGTATAGTCTCTTTGGTGCTAAATATCACAACTTTCCACCTTAAAATAGCAAAGTCAATGACCGGTCAAACCACACAATCTATGCCTGGCATGACATTTAATCTAGCTCTGCCTACTGCTCCTGCTTCTGCTCCTGGCCCCCCACCAAATTCCGGTTGTCTATAAAAGTCTATCCACAGGAATCCCAAACAAAGCTTTTAGATGGACACGAGCGACGCAACGCACGAAATGCTAACTGTTGATGTTATCATAGTTTCATTTTATGGCAGGTCCTGGTCATATGAGTAAATCAATAAGGAAAATAGCAACTCATATAAACTCATGCTTCTCGCACCTCTGTTTTTAGTCCTCCTCTAAAGGATTTATATCCTTTTTTTGCAGACCATCATACTCTTTATTTCGCTGTCTCTTTTACTCTCGAATGAATTTATATATAATAATTATTGTATCTATCAGCAAACGCGTCTGTCGACGGCAATACCCGTGTCAAGTTTTGAGACACGCAAAGGCAATCAACATACATATACCATACAATGTACACACCAACCAACAGCAGGAGCAGAGAGGACGTCATGGCCATGAGCACGTTCGTGGCACGTATCACGTAGCGGGCTTACAAATTCGCTATGACTTTTCGCAAAAAAGTTTTCCAGTTGTGGTGCTATTTTTAGCCTCATTCATGCATTTCTATGACCAGGTTGACAGGTTGTCTGTAGCGTCGTCGTCGTTCGTCGCGATGTCATCGTTTGGCTTATTGTCCTTCTACTCCTGGTATCGCTGAGAACGCACCATTGACGCAACCCCAGCGGTGCGGCCGGCGGCGGCGGCGGCGTGGCGGCAGCATAATCTGAAAAAATGCCTGTTTCTGTCCTGTTTTGAATGCAATTGTGAATTTTCATATTTCCCAACAAATCGAATTATGTATTTTCCGAAACTTGTGATATGTGTCTGATGTGTGTGGCGGCGCGTTATCTGAGGAAGACAGCCTAAAGTTTTGATGCCGCATTTCCATATTACCATACATGCCTTACACAAGTTCGTCCTTGATTAAATTTTTTTTTCTTTGTTCGTGATGATAAATTTAATCACCAAAACTGAATTCTACAAAATTCTGTTTAAAAGGCAAACACAGTGGTATAAAAATGATAACTGGATGTTGAAGCCCATTTCTACTACTTCTCAATTAAAGTTCTTAATGATTTCGTATTTCATATGTGCATTTACATAAGGGCCAGTTATAGCTATCATTGGTTTTTATCATTGAAAATTTTGAGGGTTTAAGAGAGTAAAATCTTTAATGTTTGATGCCAAAGTGAAGCTGATCAGTTGTTGTAAATTATTTAATTCAGAACTCCTCATTTAGTTCTTTTTTTAATTTTTCAATGATGAAATTGTTTTCAATGAACAGCTGATAATTGAATTCATAATTCGTAACATAATCGTTCATTTTATTTGTGCTCTCACCTATCAGATTTACTTTCAATGATTCACTCTAACCTCAAATTCTTCATTCTAATCAGAAAATACTTAATTCCAATACTGAAATTTTGTTTCAATGGCAGAGAATATCAATGAAAGCTATAACAAACCTGTTAACAAAATTCCAATGATTGGTTTCAATAATTAAAAAAAGAGGCTGGGATGCGACCCACACTAATAACTTCCCATCCCGTCTATCGATTTGTCTTGCTTAAAAGTTTGTCTATATGTATCAATTTTTACCAAATTTAGTACTATTTTTTGTAGATTTTATTTTTTTATGAAAAAAAAACGGACTGTTGGATTTTTATAAAAAAATTACTGAATATCGAAAACAATATTTTCTGTGAAATAAAATAAGTTTGAAGGCAATATTTTTAATTTTGGAATACCTATTTGAGTCGAAAGTAAATTTTTACCAAGTTTTAGTATTGTTTTTTTTTAGGTTTTTATTTTTTGTAAAAAAAAAACTGTCAATCCAACATTTCTCAAAAACATTATTTATAAATTAAAATTAGTTGGAAGCCATAATCTCAAATTTTTGAAAAGATATTTGAATAGAAAAACAATTTTTACCAACTTTTATTAATTTTGTTTTATGTTTTTATTTTTTGTACAAAAGCTGTCAATTCGATTTTTCTCAAAATTTTTTTAATGTTGAAAACAATATTTTTTATAAGTTAAAATTAGTTAGAAGCCACTCTCAAATTTTTGAAAAGATATTTGAGTCGAAAATCAATTCTTACCAACTCTTGTTAATTCTTTTTTTTAGGTTTCTATTTTTTGTAAAAAAAACTGTCAATGCAATTTTTCTCAAAATTTTATCAGATGTCAAAAACATTATTCTTCGTTGCACAAAATTGTTTTGGAGATGAAATCATATTTTAGTCGTAAAATTTTCGAAGTGACAAATTTTTTTTTCAGTTTTTTTGATTTATAGGAAAAACCGTTAATTGGATTTTTTTCCAAAAATATAATTGTTTTGTATCACGTTACAATATATAATATAAAATTTAATTCAAGTCTCTAGCGTCATTGGTTCATGAGATATTTAGGGATAACCAAAATGTTTACCTCTTTTTTAAACTGCTATGGTAATAACGCAATTTTCTTGAGAGCCCTTTCTGCATCTTTCTGCCTTATTATCTGTATAGCAAAATTTATTTGAAGTCGATATCTCTTCTGGTTCTTAAGTTATGGACGACGAAAAAAACGTCGCGAATGTACGGACGTACGGACGTACGTACACACGCACGCACAGACATCTTTCTAAAAATCTTTTATTTCGACTCTAGGGACCTTGAAACGTCGAGAAATGTCAAAATTTTCAATTTGACAAATCGGACCCATTACAATAACTTCCTATGGGAAGTTAAAAAGTCCCCACTACTTCTCCACTAATTTAAGACCTAAGACATTGACAATTTTAGTCTAGAAGCTTTAGTTTTAGTCCAAGAGCCCGGGCCGGCCAGTACCTTTTATCATAAAAGCTGAAAGTTTGTCTATGTGTGCCTCTAGTACAGGTAAGAACGATCCCCACCCAGGTATCATGGGTGGGGATTTTATGATAAAAGGTATGTCTGTCCGGCCCGGGCTCTTGCTCTATTTAGAATAAACAAATTTTGAAAATTTTGAAAAAATTTAAAAAAAAAAATAGTTTTGTTTTAAATTTTCCTAAGCGATGCAGCTTTTGGTTTCACGTTACGGACTTATGAATTATCCTCCACGATTGTTCGATTTAAAGTCCATTGACTATTTTCTATGGAGATATGTGAAGTCGTTAGTCGACTTCGATAAGCCCGAAATTATTGACTACTTGGAGAACAATATTATTTGCGGTATATGGCCATAAATGTTGGAAAAATAATCGAAAATTCGACTCCAGTACGCTCGAGCCAGTCTTGGCGGTCATATTCCAGTACAGTAATCATATTTAAAATATAATGCCAGATGATTATCTCTCGGATAAAGTAAATTTCATGTCAATTTAAAAGAAATCATCTTTATTTTATTTCATTTTATTTCCTTTTATTTATTTTTTATATTTTTTATATTTATTTATTTCCTAAATACAATAAAAGTGTTTTCAAAAAGGCGGGCAAGGAGATACTGCATTTGTAATACGTAAATATTACAAAATCACTTAAATAAAGTACATTTGACTACGCTTTAGTAGTGAATTTTATTGTATGTGCAGTGAATTTCACTGTATTCGTAGTAATACAATAAAAGTGTTTTTAAAAAAGGCGGGCAAGGATATACTGCATTTGTAATAAATTTTACAAAATCACGTAGTAAATTTCACCACAACAGAGTAAATTTTATTGTATGTGTAGTGAGTTTCACTGTATTTGTAGTAGATCCAATAAAAGTGTTTTCAAAAAAGCAGGAAAAAGAGATACTGCATTCGTAACAAATTTTACAAAATCAGGAAGTGAATTTCATTACACCAAGGAAGCGAATTATATTGTATGTGTAGTTAATTTCACTGTATTTGTACTAAATATAATAGTAGTAAATTTTACAAAAGCAGGTAGTAAAATTCATCAGACTTGTAATAAATTAAATTGTATGTGTAATGAATTTGACTGTTTTTGTACTAAACACAATAGTAATGAATTTTACAAAAGCTCGTAGTAAATTTGACTGCGATATTGTAGTGATTTTGATTGCATGTATAGTTAATTTCACTGTACTTGTACTAAATACAATAGCAATAAATTTTACAAAAAGACGTAGTAAATTTGACTACGCTTAAGTAGTGAATTTTATTATATGTGAAGTGAACTTCAATGTATTCGTAGTATATACAATAAAAGTGTTTACAAAAAAGGCGGGTAAATGATATACTGGGTTTGTAGTGAATTTTACAAAATCATTATAGTAAATTTCATTACATTGATAGTAAATTCTACTTTTTTTGAAGTAAATTAGACTGCATTTGTAGTACTATCAGTGTAGTAAATTTCATTACAATTGCAATGATTTTCGCTGAAAATTTTTTTTTACTACGAGCGCTACATTTTCGTAGTTTTTGTTGTGAATTTTATTACGAGTACTACGTTTTCATAGTTTTTGATATAAATTTCACTACAATTGCCTTTTGTAAAATTTACTGCACGTTTTTGTAAATTGTATTGCGTGAATTTCTCTGTGTGCAGAATTGTATACAAAAATACACCCTTTATAAACACTATAGGTGAAAGAAATGTTTTAAAAACACTTTTTACAATTTTAAACCACGAATATCGAATTTTATTTCACTTATTTTTGACCTTTGACATACTGCATATATGAGTTTTGTTTATATTTCTGTTAAAGGCTCAAGTTTTCATTTCATTATTTTGGCCTACAACGCAACGTTGGTTAAATTATGACATAGGAAATATCGCAAATTGGCTTAAGCTTGTTACGTTTTGTTTCAAAACTTTTGATTGGTTGGCTTTATCGGTTTTAGATATTGAAAATAGAACGTAGCGTACATCCATTGTGTTAAGTTTGCACATACATAAATCTATATAATCAGTTTTATGGTTCAAAGTGTAGACAGTATTACCCATTTAATTGAAAATTTAAAAATAATTTGAAAATCTAATATATAAAATATTCCTGTCACCTGTCATAGTGTTAGTTGCCATACTCCTCCGAAACGGCTTAACCAATTTCAATGAAATTTTGCATATACATTCGGTAGATATGAAAATAGGTTTTTATCTATTTTTTATATTCCTAAGTGCTATGGTTTAATTGCATCAACATCGTATACGGTGCAACGATCTTACGATAGTATTCAGTGACGCTATGTACATTGTACAATGAAGCATTGATTGCTATTGAGGATCTTTGCATTATCAGTGCCAACTTACCACTTAGTCAATTCGGTATGCATTCACCGAAATGCATCTGATTTAATAGACACTGAATTAAATCGTGAACTACAATACAAAACTGTAGAAATGGCAGCGATTGTTGCTCGCAATGTCCCACTAATGAATGAAGAACAAAGAACCATTTTTGACCACATTATGCTCCCGATTTCCGCAGGACATGGTGAATTCTTTGGATGCACCAGGTGGAACTTTCAAAACATTCCTTATTTCGCTAATTCTTGCTAAAATACGATCAAATAATGGTATCGCATTGGATGTTGCTGCAACTTTATTGGATGGAGGTAGATGAATGCACTACGGCACACAAACATTCGCTTGAGGCGTTGAACAGGACATTAAAAAAGATATAAAAAAACAGCGACACACTATTTGCCGGCACTCTATTACTCCTTTCAGGTGATTTCAGACAAACACTTCCCGTGTGGCCGGCGTAATGTTGAAAGAGTACAACTGAAAGTAAATATGCCTGTTCAATTGGTTCAAGATTCATCCGCTGAAACATTCACAAAACAACTGTTAGATATAGGCGACGGAAAAGTTACTTCAGATGAAACCGATTTCTGCACGATGGTCTCATTGACCAGATATTTCCCGATGTACACAGACAATATACAAATCATGAGTGGCCGGCAGAAAGAACAATTTTAGCAGCAAAAAATGTAGATGTCAATTATTAAATTAAATTAAATCTCAAGATACAACATTTGTTACCAGGAGACTTGGTGTCATACAAATCTATTGATACAGTTTGTGGTGCTACCGAAGCTGTAAATCATCCAACTAAGTTTTTGAACTCATTAGATTAAACAGGTATGCCACCGCATAATTTACAATTGGGCCTCCGGTAATTTTGTTTCGTAATTTGAACCCACCACGGTTGTGCAACGGCACGCGATTAGTAATTTAAAATTGATAAAAAATGTTATGGAAATCATATTTCTAAATGGAAAATTCTGAGGTGAAAATATATTATTACGACGAATCCGTATTATACCCACAAATGTGCCAATTCAATTCAAACGCCTTCAATTTCCAATTATAGATTGGCATTTGAAATGACTATCTATTAATAAGTCTCAAGACCAAACGATGTCTGTCTGCGGCTTAGATTTGAGCACTTCATGTATTTCACACGGGCAATTACTATACGTGGCATGCTCTCGAGTGCCCAAACCATCCAGTTTGTTTGTATTGGCGAAAGATGGGATCATAAAAAATATTGTAGGTACACTCTTTTGCATTAAGGGATTGATATTGTTTTCTTTTTTAAGTATTGTCATAATTAGCGATTAGTATATAATTTTAAAGAATTAATTTTAACAAAGTAAAAAACTTTGTTTGGTGATTTGTTATTTTAATATTTTGTCACCGTTTACAGTGCTCTCCACTTATATACCACATCCTTACACACTTACAATAAGTTATTTGTTTCTAGCAAAATGTTCTCTAAAAATTATTTATATGAAGAAGCAACGTTTTTGGGGTCAGCTAGTGTTCTATAGTTTTACTCTTTTTATTGATCTTCTAAAATGTATTACAAACACATGTACATACATTTAAACGTTTTTAAATCACAAATACATATTTAAAACTTTAATAAAATATTTTAACTTGGAAGTCCCAAAAACTAACAGGCTATTTTCTACATAACAATTGAGAGTTCCCTTAAATTTTTTCTCTTGTCATTTTCAATTTTTGATAATAATTGATTTAAAGATCTGAAAAAAAAAAACAGGTCGGTGCTATCAAACGGGGAATACTGTCTTAAGCAGGAATACATTTGAAATGTTTTGTTTTGTTTCAGTTCTCGAGTCCATAGAGATTGGTTGATATATTTGATGCTGATGTTTTTGATATTTCTCTTTCGAATTTTTATTCATATTTTATTCCAAAGACATATGATGATTTATGGTTGTGCAATGAATGTGATGTTGTTTGGTTTTGTTATATAGTCAGAAACAAATGTTACTGCACAATTATTACAAATTGGATCAAACACCACTAGTTAAAACCATCACAATCACATGTTTACTGTATATGAAGTAATGGGCATTTTTATTGTTTTCATATGAAAATTAAGGAAGATTAAATATTATATACATATGTATGTGGGCATTATACATTACAAACATTTATAGACTTATGGCATCGAAATTAATTATCCTTATTTAAAAATTCCATTTGAATGTCTTTTATGTAAATCAATATAGGACAAAATTATGGAAATTAACATTTATTGGATATTAAAAAACAAACTTGTTTTTAAATACCATTATGCCAATTTTTTGGATAAAGTTCTAAATCCTCAAATTCGATTTATTGAGAAAATAGAACTTTATCATGTTCTTTTTTTTTTTTTTTTTTTTTTTTTATAAAGTACAGGCACTCAAGGGGATATTAATACCCTTAACACGTTTACGGTTAAACACAGTGCAAGTATTAGGAAAATAGGAAAGGATTTAAGAGGAGATACCGGTGCACATTGGTCTTAATTACGGCTGAATTGTTTGAGGGGGGGAATGCAACTGGCTAATTCGACAGAACATTGTTTGTAAAAGTATCTGTAAAACAACGAAAGGCATGAAACATTACGCCGGTGTTCGAGAGATGTAAATGTTTCGGTTATAGTTCTATCGCCGATCATTTTCAAAGCTCTTTTTTGTATCCTATCTAAAAGGCTCAAACTTGTTTTAGGGGCACCTGCCCAAATATGCGAGTTATATTCAAGTTTTGGACGAATGAAGGCTTTGTAAATTACAGCCAGATCAGAAGGGGTGAAAAATTTCTTACACCGTCGGAGAAATCCTAAGCACCTGGCAGCATTTTTGGCAATATCAAATATGTGATCATTCCATAAAAGGTGATCTGTGATACACATACCGAGTACTGACAGTTGATTAGTTTCCTGGATGCAAGTGCCACTCATAGATAGCGGCATCGGGGGTATGTTACGCTTTAACGACAGGAGACAGCATTGGGTTTTCGAAGCATTAAATTCTACACGGTTTTTGATTCCCCATTGGACAATGCTGTCAAGATCAGAATTTAATGAGCTTATCATACGCTGCCGTTGAAGTTCCACATCCGAAGGACAAGGATGTGAATCTAAAAACGAATATGAAAAGCTGAGGGTACTGTCGTCGGCGAAACAGTTTAATGGATTAGAAGTGGCAGACGAAAGATCATTTATGAATATAAGGAAGAGAGTCGGAGACAAAACGGAGCCCTGGGGGACACCAGCATTTATTTTATGAATTTCAGACTTGAAACCATCCAATACAACTTGTATTGAACGGTTCGAAAGGTAATTTCTAATCCAACGAAGAAGTGATTCATCAATACCAAAAGCACGCATTTTCGATAAGAGAGCTTGGTGCCAAACTCTATCAAATGCTTTTGAAATATCAAGTGCAATAATCTTACTTTCTCCAAAACGATGTAAAGATTTGTTCCACTGTTCGGTGAGATAAACCATGAGATCACCAGTGGACCTATTGCTACGAAAGCCATACTGCCGGTCATTAAGAAGCTTTCGTTCTTCAAGATATTTCTTAAGCTGATAATTAATCAGCGTTTCCATGACCTTGGAAAGAAGGGACGTAAGTGCTATTGGACGATAGTTAGAGGGAGAGGACGATTCGCCTTTTTTAGGGACCGGCTGGACAAATGCTATTTTCCATCCACTCGGAAAGAGACCTGTAGAGTAGGAAAGATGGAAAAGTTTACGCAGTGGTTTTGCAAGCGTTGAAGAACACCTCTTCAGAACGATTGGGGAAATACTATCCGGGCCAGCGGATTTGTGTATGTCAAGGTCTTTAAGTACTCTTGCAACTGCACGAGTGCGAAAGAAGATTCGTCCCATAGAATCATGTACGCTCTCAAGAACAGGAGGACTCATGACACTTTCCGGTAGCGTCGAATTAACAGCAAACTGTGCTGCAAGCAAATTGGCTTTATCGATCGAGCTCACATAGGGAGTGTCATTGTGGACGAGCGTTGGAACCGAGGATGACGTGGTGTTTCGTACGTTTTTTACAAATGACCAGAAATTTTTACTACCTTTGGGACATTGTAGTATTTTTTGCCTTAATTTCTGATCATGCAAAAATTTGGTTCGTCGAATATGACCATTACAGGTCTTTCTAGCTTGTTTGAACTTATTCCGGTTTTCCTCAGTAGGGTTGGCTTTATAACAACGGAAACTTACATCTCTGAACCTAACAGTGGCGATTCCTGCTCATGATCTCAGGGTTAGCTACTTTCTCCTAGAAGTTGAAGATAAGTTTTCAAGAATAAAAATTAATTTTATTCAAATTTTCTGCAGTCCGCCCTGAGTCGATAAATGCAGCAAATGTTTCATGATTTTTTTTATTAAAGTAATAACAATAAATAATTGGGACTTTAAATGAATGTCAGACAAAGCTATAAACTCTGGCTGTCGGATTCTATCAGAAATGTGATCGCCTAAAACGTCAGCAACAGTTTTGATTAAATCATTTTGGATAGCAATTGAAAAAATTTAAAAAATGTTGACGATTTAACACTGCACGATTTTTTTGAACGTTATGTTGGACACTTAAAGCTTTGTCTTTCCTAGTCTGACCAAAGGTAGCTAATTTAATTTCATATTGCGAATGAGAGGCACTTAGCTTGCGTTTTCTCTGAAATGTGGTTAGAGTGTTCATATTGTCCACATCCGAGGAACTCCATGCGAAAGAGATACCGGAAAAAAGCAAACAAGATCAACAAAATAATTTCTTGTTATTCTCGCTACCAAATAGCTATTGGTAATATTATAGAATATTGATTTTCGCTAAAGGTTCGAGTATAATCTCTGTTTCTATACTGGCGTGTTTATTTTAAATCAGTAGGGCGCCCATTATTAGCTTCTCCGAAAACGATATTGTTGAAAATGGTTTCTCTAATAATTTTTTCAATTATGGTCTTTGCTTGAGAAGTATTGGAGATTCCATTTTAATTCCTACGAAAAAAAAGTTCCTATTGTTAGACCAAGATTATGAAAAAAAGTATCTATTTTTAAACAAACAAAGAAGACTCTATTTACAACGACTTATCTCATAGCCTAAAACCTTATTCTAAGCTGGTCATAGAATTTTACAATTCCATGACTTAGAAGTCAAATAGAATTTTTTATTGAATACAATTTGAAAATTAAACTTCATACAATTTTTATTATTTTGTTTTTGATTGCAAAAGAATTAAAATTGATCCAATGCAGCTGCATAAGTCGTAATGTTCTTTTATTTAGTTTTTTTTCGCTCTG
Source organism: Eupeodes latifasciatus (assembly GCA_920104205.1). Classification (NCBI taxonomy): domain Eukaryota; kingdom Metazoa; phylum Arthropoda; class Insecta; order Diptera; family Syrphidae; genus Eupeodes; species Eupeodes latifasciatus. The sequence continues at coordinate 78,880,255 of OV049924.1, forward strand.
GTAGTTTTAAATTTAAAGTCTTATAGTTTTAATTTTTTTTAATTAATAAAAATAACGGATTCTGAATGAAAAAATATATGGACTTTATAAACATTTTGAAAAATCACACTTCAAACTGATTTTTTGACTAAATATTTGTTTTTTGAATAAACTTAATTTTTATTTTCTGAAAATTTCTTTTCCATTAAAAGAAATGCTTGTTTTAATTTGAGCTGTTCTAAGGAAATCAAATAAAATAATTTCTTACGACTAGCTTCTACCATGTTTGAATTCGTATGGAATTATATTAATAGTAATTACAATAAAATATACATACATAATATGTACATATGTACATAAAAAACATATTGATCACAAAACATATACAGTCTTATTTAATAGAATTCGCTAAACAGATGAATAGTTATACAGTGCATAAGGATTTATGTAGGCTCTATGTAACGTTTCGAAAATTCCTATTTATAAAAAAGTCTGCTATAAATTTTAGTTATACAATGCTTATATCAAAAAAAGTACCAAAATGGAGCAATCTATTCCATTTATCTGTCTATCAAATCAGCTTGTTGTCATAACAAATAAAATATGAAAAAATAATTCCAATTATTTGTATGATATTCTCTTTCGAAAATCTATATTTTTGTTTAAATTCTTCGTTTCTTATAGGCTCATTGGGTTGAACCTATTTTTTATAAACTTTCCGCCTTCTTGGAGTCGGTAAACCGCGATTTAAATTCTTTCAATCATTAATAAACGAGCTTAACTGGAGAGGCATTATTGTTTTTATTTTAATTTCAAAAATGGAGAGAAATCAAAATGACATTTACGATATAATAATAACAATAATTTCCTTATGTAGGCTCTATTCAACCTCAAAACGCGTTTAGCTTATTATGAGACTATACAACCTTGCATAAGTTTTATAAATAGCATTTTTGCGTTTAGAGGCATTATAGAGATTACATAAATTTATGTAGGCTCTATACAGCGTTTTTAAATAAGACTGTTAATATTTAACTAACAAAACAATAGATATTAAAATGCACTTTCTTTCTTAAGTCACTTTCCTTTCCACCTAAAAGAAGGTTCTAAACAAAAACTACTTCCTATAAAACATTTAAATAATCCGCCTAAACTCCAACGTCTTTACCATTTCCTTTTCCTCACATATCGGCATCAAAAATCAATATAATCGCTAAAAGCTGCGCTAACCGTCGAACATGCGTTGCTCGCTATATTCTCGTAGAACAGGGCAAGCAAGTTCGCTAGCAAAACCCATTTTCATATAAATAAATAACATCGCACAATTTTATGCTTTCAAAAACGAATATGGTATGATGGTATAAAGTATACCGATACCGAACAGCGTTGCCGATGTGGCACGATCGTGCCATTTTGACACGGAAATTTTCTCGTGGCACGGTGGCACGAAAAGTTTAAATATGGCACGTTTTTTTTACCCCAAAAATAAATTTATTAGTTTCAGATATACATATCTACTTTTCACAAAATTATCCTTAAAATTTTTTAAAAGAAGATTATGTTAATTCTTTAAAAAACAAAGATTATATTTGCTATGAAATCGAAAACTGGTGAACCAATAGGTGATATTTTTTTGGGAATTGAATGCACAGAAGAGCTTCAAAATTTAGAGACTAACGAAAAATTGAATGTTTTAAAAGATTGTCAAATATTCTATAAAGAACTTTTACAAGAATTTGAAAGAAAACTTAATTTAAAGGATAATGCGTTTAAGATAATTGATCCAACCTTTTTAAAAAATAATCCAAACATACAAAGTATTTTGTCTCAATTCAATATTTTGGTATCAGAATTTTCTCATCTATTAGAGTGCGGGAAAGATGTTCTTTTTGGTGAAATAAGACAAATTTTTGAGATTGGAAAGCGTTTTTCTTGAAGATTCAAAAACGTTTTGGCTTCATAATATTTTTAATAATAATACCTACTCATAATGTGATGTGAAATAGGTAGTTATGAACTTGCCAAAAACTCCTGTTTCTGGACAATGCCTACACGAATAGAGGAAGAGATTTTTTTTCTAATAGTATTGAATTAAAATTTATTTTTAAAGAACAACTTGAATTTTTGTTTCATATGGCACGAAAATTTCATAAATGGCACGTTTTTTCAAAAAATGTAGCACGAAATTTTTTTTTTTGGCGGCAACGCTGATACCGAACAGTTGACGTGTTCGACGATCATGTTCGATTTGTCAGTGTTTTTCTTTCTTCCATAGCCCATACGAAGTATAAAGAGAGAAGCAATCAAACTCTTGGTCGCGCCTGGTCTTCCTCTCTGTTGTGTGTCTTTAATGTATACCTGCAAACTTCGCCTGGTTATCGCTTTTTTTGCGCTAACCCTTCTACTTATTTGTACAGGCTTTTATTTGAATGTGTGTATTTATCTGGATGTGTAGAATGTATGAAATTTGATAGCGCAAACTTTTGCGATGCCCAAGCCAAATGTTTCAAGATAGATTTGGTATTGTATGAGAGTTGTATTGCATGAAATGAAAATTATTTGAAGAAAAGTCACCGAATTTTTTAACATAATGGTCAACTGTTCAGTTGGTTAGTAATTCAATTACCAAATAATATTCATATTACAAAATAAGATTAATTCTAAAATTCTTGGTTTAGCGCCGCTAAACCCGCTGACTATGAGGAATCGCCCCTGGAACCTAATAACCTCTTTACAGCTCGAATCAAACCATGAGTTCTCTTTGGGTTTGATAGATTTCACCCTATTCGGGATAAAATTTCTCATTCCACAAAGAATTAAATTTGTTACCATATCTGCGCTGGAATCCACGTCACTATCGAGGAAGCATAGTGACCAGTTAAAGTTCCTGAAGAATTCATTGAGACCGTCCCAGTTGGCTTTCTCATATTGCCAAACGGTTCTCATAGGAGTTTTTTCTTTTACTGGGGTTTTTTGACATGAGAATTTTGCAGATATGATACAATGGTCTGATGTGCCTAGAGGCGGTAATACACTGATTGTGTATTTATTAGGGTCAGAGGTAAGAAACAAGTCTAGGGTGTTGGCGGATTGACCTGCAACGTCAGGGATTCGAGTTGGCTCATCAACAATCTGAGTTAACTGATTTAACTCAGCAAAGACTTCAACATACCTTCCTTCGGGTGTTGCCAAGAAGAAGCCAAGAAGAATTGTGTACATTGAAATCGCCCGCAATGACGATTTCAGTGTGAAGATAATGGGCAACAATTCTTTGGATGGAGTCAGACAGAGCATCAAATTCGTTGAAAGTTGAATTTCTGTCCAGGTTTGGACTTCGATATAGAAAGCATGTGTGGATGATGTGCTTATTTACCGTAAATTTTAACCACATGAAGTTAAAGTTTGTGTTTGAGCACAAACCATATTGTGGCTGAAGTTGGTATGCAACATCGTTTCTTATATATACGGCTAATCCATGGTGGAAAAAGAATAATGGCACTAAGCTATACCCATTTAGATTAAATTCCAAATGATCAGAATCTTCACCTATCTGAGTTTCACTTAATGCCAAAACAGCTGGCCTGTATGTCTCAGTGTGAACATATGTCGCATAGAAATTCTTTCTAAGACCACGAATGTTGCTAAAATCCACTCTGAAATCACCAAACATTCCAATACTCAAAATTAACAAAACACAATTCGGACAATTAACTATAATATATGTACTACCTAGAATCCAATTTGAACTTTTCAATAACAGATTTCCACTAGTGTTATGCCTTAGTGAAAATCTGTGTACTGATCCGCCCCTGGTTAACTAGATAACACATATACTAATCTATCCAAAAACATATGAGCTCAATCGTTGTATATACTACATAGGTATAGAAAACACCGTACGCAATGTCTACAACAATTAAGCTAATATTTGCTCTTTGGCGCTAGAACTTTAATTTATTAGAACCTCAAATTGGAGGGTTTAGGATTTTAGTATTCATCGAAATATTTTTAAATTGGCTTGGCTGTCACAATCGAAAATACAAAAGTTGTATTAAGAAAACGTGTCCTTTAGTCTTAAATTCAATAAATTAACAAAAAAGGCGTGGATATCGAGCTACGAGTATTTCTGATTTTCTACCATGTTGCGTACAGAGTGGTCTATGTCAAAAATTTAAACCAAAGACTGCATTATTTTTGAAACTGCATTGCTTCAATTATCGTGCCATAACTTGTTATTTTACCCAAACAAACTCCGACTTTATAAAAAGCTCAAAATTGGTGCCTCCGCGTGTGTCCTCTAACTACGCTCTCATGAAGTTGATCATAATTTCTGGCAAAACGTCAAATTAAGCGAAAAAAGGCTTTTTTCTATTGTTATTTGAGTTCGTTAAAGACTAAAATTTTGAACTTGGAACGATCAGTTTCCACATGAAATCTAGACTGTCAGTGTATGATGTAGAATCGTAAGTCCATACATCATTGGGAACACCCGGTAGATGGTAACCATAATTTATTTCGTCCGAAACTTATTGTTGTGGATAACTCGACGACTTATGACTTCAAAGGTATGGAGTAATATGTCCTTTCCTACACTATCGATGCAAATAGGAACATTTCAGCAGAATTATGTGCATTTTCCACTAAATCATACAAAATATGGTGTGTGTGTTTTTGTAAGAGAAAGCATATCTATTCATCTTCTAAATCCAAAATTGAATTTTTATGCGTTGAAATCTGTAATGGCGTTGAAAAATGCGCTTTTGTCGTTGTATACTGTCCTCCTTATTTAGTTAAAGAAGAATTTCTATTTGAATTAGAAGAAACGCTTTTAAATTTAAGTAACAGATACAACCATTGGTGGTGGTATTAATGTTAATCAACTCCAAATTTTGTGACTCGCTTATTTCGTTATTTTTGTGATAAACTTGGTCTTTCAGTCATCAATAATGTTTGGCCAACTTGTTTTCAAACTCAAAATAATCCGTCGCTTATTATTGATATGTTCTTAACATCCTTAAATGATAAAGTTATTTGCTTTGAACAAATAAGGCTTACTTCTGACTTTATTCATAAATTTTTATTTTGTTCATTTAAATTCGATGTTAAACACTCAAGAAGTCACCGAACCTTTAGTTATTGGTCATATGTATATATATACTTTTCTCAAAAGCTCAATCTCTCTTTAAGTTCCAAGGAGCTTTGGAGAAAACTAAAGGAAATTGGTGTAACTAGGCACAAAAACTCATCTAAATGCTTCTTAGACCCACAAGTGCTGAAGTCGGTATTTGTTCAACCTTATGCCTAGCTCCACAAATAATTTGTATGTCAGTGAAAATGATAATGCTCTCGAATTTAATTGTGTTGAGTCTCGTGAATTAATTACTGCTATCGGGTCGATTCACTCTAATGCTGCAGGTTCTGATAACATCCCTCCAAAGTTTATTAAATTAATTTAATTGTCATTATAGCAGCACTACTGCACATAATTTTTTCATCAATTTATAATAGTGAGATCCCAGAGCAATGGAAAAGTGCAATAGTTCTACGTATTCCAAAAAAAGAAAAATGCAATTGAACCATCAGACGTTAGGCCAATAAGTCTACTTCTATTTTTCAGCAAAATTGCAGAAAAAAATTTGGCTGACCAAATAATAACTTTCTTGGAACTTCATAACCCTTTAACTAAATGGAAATCAGGCTTCCGAGCTAAACATAGCTGCAAATCTGCTGTTTTGAAGGTCACAACAGATTTTCGTGAAATTCTGGATCGTGGACAAATTGATATAATGGTTCTGCTTGACTTTTTAAAGGCATTTGATAGCGAAAACGAATATGAGAAGCTAAGAGTACTATCGTCAGCGAAACAATGTATTGGATTAGAATTTGCAGACAGGAGATCATTAATAAACATGAGAAAGAGTGTTGGAGATAGAACAGAGCCCTGGGGCACACCATCATTTATTTTATGGTTTTCAGACTTGAATCCATCCAATACAACTTGTATTGAACGATTCGAAGGGTAATTACTAATCCAATGAAGGGATTAATGAAAACCGAAAGCACGCATTTTCGATAAGAGAGCCTGATGCCAAACCCTATCAAATACTTTTGAAATATCAAGTGCAATAATCTTACTTTGTCTAAAACGATGTAAAGATTTGTTCCACTGTTCCGTGAGATGAACCATGAGATCACCAGTGGACCTATTGCTACGAAAGCCGTATTGTCGGTCATTAAGAAGATTTCGATCTTCGAGATATTTCTTGAGCTGATAATTAATCAGCGCAGCGTTTCCATGACCTTGGAAAGAAGGGACGTAAGTGAAATCGGTCGGTAATTAGACGGTGAGGAAGATTCTTTTTTGTTTAAAGGCTGGACAAATGCGGTTTTCCATCCGCTCGGAACGAGACCTGAGGAGTAGGACAGTTGAAAAAGCTTACGCAGTGGTTTTGCCAGCATTGAAGAACACCTCTTCAGAACAATAGCGGGGATACCATCCGACCAGCGGATTTATGTGTGTTAAGATCTTTTAGCACTCTCGCTATAGTACGAGTGCGAAAAAAGATTTGCCCCATAGAATCACTAACTCGCTCAAGTACAGGCGGAGTCATAACACTCACTGGCAGCGTTGAATTGGCGGCGAACTGCCTAGCAAAGAGATTAGCTTTCTCTAAAGAGCTAACAAATGGAGTGTCATTCACAACGAGCTTAGGAACCGAGGAAGAGGAAGAATTCCTCATATTTTTTACAAATGACCAAAAATGTGTACTGCCTTTGGGACATTGCAGTATTTTTTGCCGTAATTTTGGTCATGTAAAAATTTGGTCCGTCGAATATGGGCGTTGCAGGCCTTCCTGGCTTGCTTGAACTTATTAGGAGCTCTTTCTTTAACTGGAGAGTTTTGACACGAGAAATTTGCTGATATGACACAATGGTCAGATGAGCCTAGAGGAGATAGAACAATAATAGTGTACTTAATTTGCAAGACTTTCTACTAAACCAAAATAATGACAACATTTTAATAATTGGAGATTTAAACAGTCGGATAGGGGATTTCCAAAACTCTCCTTTTATAAACGTGGACAAGTTTTCATTCAAAAGGGGATCTTTAGATGAATGTACAAATTTAAATGGAAAATGCCTGATGGATTTGATTGAGGATTTTGGGTTTTTTATCTTGAATGGTACCTCCATAAGTGATAGTGCTGGCAATTTTACGTTTATTTCCAATCAAGGTTGCTCTGTAATCGATTACTGCTTAGTCAAAGGGGATTGGCTTGACATTGTGAAAGATTTCGAGGTTTTACCGGCTAATTATTCAACTCACCTCCCCATTTGTGTGTCGTGTGAGTTCAAAACCCAAGAATGCAATATCCGACGTCGAAATGTAAATGGTTGCAACAGACTACGTTGGATTAAAAATAAATCGGATGTTTATAAGAGAAACTTAAACCAGCATTCAATTAATGTCACAAATCAGGCTATAAACACAATTGACGAAGCAACAGATTTGATATTGAGCACTATTAGAGAGTCAGCAATTACCTATTCAAATAATAGAGAAAACGTTTTTAAATTTAGTTGGTATGACGAGGAATGTAGGTTAGGTTGAGGGGCTGACAGTTGATGTCTTTACCGTCACACTTAGATCAACACAGATCCATTGTGATACCCATGAGTATTGCTACTCAAGCTAATAAGAAAAACCTATGTGTTCAGTGAGTCAAGCCATTTAGAGGCTTTGACGAAGTTCAGAATGTTAGTACCTGGCGTACTAGAGAGTTCTTTTAAATCCCCGAAGAAATAGTTGCCAAGCAGTTTCTTCCTTTGATGGGAGAGTGCGGGACAGTGACACAGAAAGTGCGAAGTATCTTCATGCACCTCCTCGTCACCGCATCCTCTGCATAGATCATCTGAACTGATTCTCATCTTTTTCATATGATAACCTAACAGATTATGTCCGGTGATTATGCTTACAAGAGATCGAAGTGATCCCTTTTGTAGCTGCATAATTCTTTCCGTTCTTTGTTTGTTAAAACAGGGCCAGATTTTTCTTGTAGTGCCGCAGGTGTCAAGAAGGTTCCACCTTTCATGGGCCTTAATTGTTATTCTTTTTGAGATTTCCTGTTTTAAATAACAGGTAGGGATGCTAACTAGCTGAGCTTGGCTTACGTCAAGCATTGACCCTAATCTTGCTAATTCATCGGCTTTCTCGTTGCCTACTATATCGCTGTGGCCTGGGACCCAGCAGAGTCTAATGTTGTGCTGTGCGCCAAGAACCTTAAGCTCTTCGCGGCAGCATGAAACAAGCTTCGATTTTACCTCAGTTGCAGTAATCGCTTTTATTGCCGCTTGGCTATCAATGTAAAAGGTGATATCAGCTCGTGGTATCGCCATCATTGATACCTTTTTAGCAGCTGTTGTCACTGCCAGGACCACCGCTTGGAAGACGCTGCTGTGGTTTGGAAGCCTAAGCGAGGCGGTCAACTTGAGAGATTCAGAATAGAAGCCTGCCCCTACACCAGTGTCCGTTTTAGAGCCATCAGTATAGATAGCTATTGACGACTCACTGGAGTATGGTATATTATCTATCCATTCCTCTCTGCTTGGGATGGCAGCTTGGAATGGTTTATGAAAATCAAGTACGGGTATTTTATAGTCTGCTGTATTACTATGACCCATAATTTTATGAAGGATCTGGGCGTGTCCTATGGAACTGTTTATCCAGACTTTAGTTTGACTAAGTCTCAGGGCACTTTTGGCCGCAGATTATTGAACAAAGAGGTCCAGGGGAATCAAATTGGGTATAACTTCCAGTCCCGCAGTTGGAGTGGATCTCATTGCTCCCGTAATGCCAGTGCACGCAAGTCTTTTAACTTTTGTCAAAGTTTTCAGGTTCCTGCTCTTTTCTAAAGCTTTCCACCATACCAAATTACCATAGGTTAGTATTGGTCTAATTATTGCCGAATACATCCATCTGATAATTTAAGGGTTTGGTCCCCAGGTTTTCCCGAAAATTCTATTGCAGGAGTAAAAAGCAATCGATGCCTTTTTGAATCTATCTTTAGTGTTCAGACCCCAATTTAGTTTTTTATCTAAGATCACACCGAGGTACTTTGCGTGGTCGGAGATTTTAAGAGGGCAGCCTTCGATTGAAGGAATTTTAAAATCAGGTATTTTACGCTTGTTAGTAAATAGCACTAGTTCTGTTTTAGCTGGATTAACTGTCAGCCCACAGTCCCTAGTCCATTTGCTTACCAACGAGAGGGCGTATTCGGTTTGTTCACTGATAGTGGGTAGGAACTTGCCAGTCGCTAGCAATGCAAGATCATCAGCGTAGGCTATTATCTTTACTCCACTTGATTTCAATTTAGAGAGTATACCGTTCATGACAAGAACCCAAAGTAGCGGTGAGAGAACTCCACCCTGAGGGGTGCCTCTGGATGTGGTTACTCTCACCTCACCCTTTCTTCCGCTAGCTCAGAGTTAATTTGTCTCTTTCGGAGCATACTCATTATCCACTGTGTTATTACTTTTTCGACTTTGTGGTCGTCCAAGGCTTGCTTCACTGTTTCGTTCTTCACGTTATTGAAGGCTCCCTCAATATCCAAGAACGTTGCAAGGATGTATTCCTTGTCATTCAGTGATTTTTCTATGACGCTGACAACATTGTGCAATGCTGTTTCAACGCTTTTTCCTTTAATGTAGGCATGTTGAAATTCCGATAAACAGTCCGGTTTCAGGGTACTTCGGATGTGTATATCAATTAGCCTTTCAAAAGTTTTCAAAATAAACGATGTTAGACTAATGGGTCTATAGTCTTTGGCCTCCGTATGGCTAGGTTTACCAGCCTTAGGGATGAAAACTACCTTTACCTCACGCCACGATAAGGGAACATACCCCCATTTAAGGCTATTATTGAAGATGCTAATTAGGTGTGGGATGATAAGGTTAATGCATTTCTGAAGCATCATAGGGAAGATTCCGTCTAGACCAGGGGATTTGTACGGGGAAAAGGAGTGAATGGCCCATTTTATCCTTTCTTCCGTTATAATATCCGATGGTACTAGGGTTTCTGTATGAGACTCTGTTTCTGGACTGCGGATATCAGCTACGCAGCCAGGAAAGTGAGTATTCACAAGGAGCTCAAGCGTTTCGCCACCGGATTCAGTCCAGCTGCCTGTAGGTTTTTTGAGGGATCCTAGAGCGACTGAATCCTTGCTCAGAATTTTCCTGAGTCTTGCTGATACATTTGTACTTTCTATTTCGTCGCAGAAGGCCATCCATGAGCTACGTTTTGCCCGTTGAGTTTCGACCTTAAAAATACGTTGACTGGCCTTATAATGTTCCCAATCAGCTTCTTTTCTAGTTCTTTTGGCGACGTTGAAAAGTCTTCTAGTTTCTTTTCTTAAGTTGCCTATTTCAGTGGTCCACCAGGGTGGTTTTTTCCTACCTTTTCCCATATGATTAATGGGACAGCTTTTTTCTAAAGCGCTATTCAGAACAACTCTGAGTTTTTCTGACGCAATATCTATGTCAGAGGGTTCTTGAATTAGAAGTGTGTCCGGGTTTTGAATCCCCTGTCCTACTTCCCTGCAGAATATATTCCAGTTGGTTTTCCTGAAGTTCCTAAAGGGTTTTGGAGTTGCTACTTCATTGTGTATCAAGAACCCTATCAGTTTATGGTCTGAGAATGATTCCTCTTTAAGAACATTCCATTGATCTATTACTAGTGTGCTTGAGTTATTGGTTAGGGTAGCGTCAAGCACTTCTTTTCTATTTTTAGTTACAAAAGTGGGTTCGTTACCTCTGTTTGCTACTAAAAGATTATGGTCTAGTATAAATTCAAAAAGAGACTCACCTCTGTTGTTGATGTCGGTACTACCCCATTGAGTATGATGTGAGTTTGTATCACAGCCTAGTACCACGTCCCATCCCTCAGAGACAGCTTTCTCTACAAGCTGGCTTGTGATATAGCACGATGCCAGGATCAGTGGTGGGAGTCCCTTCCTCTCTATTTTCACAGCACATTGGTCTGGATCACTGTAATTTGCTAAAAGAAAGAGATTAAACTTCTTCCTGGCTAAAATACAAGATCTTATATTACTATTAGCTACTTGTGTGGCTTTGTATAGTGTAAAGTCTGATGTGTGTAGTCCTCTAATTCTGCCACCTGAAATCCAGGGTTCTTGAATTAGGGCAATGTCAATTTGTCTACTTCCGAGGAATGTAGGAGAAGTAGAAAAAAATCTTTCAAGTTTTTGAAACTTTTTAGGAAAACGAATAATTTGGCTTTCAAATCCTTGTATTTGCAGTCAAATAAAGCGTTTAAAAATCTATGCAGCCGTAAAAAACAACTTTTTCTCAACAACTCTGCATTAAATCTTGTACAGAGCAGAGATCCTAGAGTGTTTTGGGCTAATGTGCGTATTCTAAGTGGGCGCAATAAGTCGCCTGTTATTTGCATTAGTGCCAATCAAATGGCATCGTATTTCGAAACACTTCTACTGGCGGATCCAAATCAAATATCTATAAGCTTTGCGTTACCGTCTATTCACATTGAAGAGTTAGATGCTCCATTCTCCATGCATGAACTGCTTATTGCATTAAATAAAATGAAAGACAGCAAAGCTCCCCGGCTCAGTTTTACAAAAATGCCAGCTCACAATTTCTTGAACATATTTTAGTTTTGTTTAATAGAATTTTTGACAAGGAAGATATCCCAAATTCTTTCCGGTCTTCATCCATCTCTGCAATTTTTAAAAAGGGTGACCCAAACCTTCCTGAAAACTACAGGGAATTTCTGTCCTTAGTTCACTGCGGAAGCTATTCACTCAAATTCTTTACCTAAGACTTGCTAGTTGGGCTGAAAGAAATAATAAAATAAGCTGTTTCCAAGCTGGGTTTCGTGCTAATCTCTCCACAGTTGACCAAATCTTTACTCTCACTAGTGTTGCAGTCCAGAACTGTCGATCATCTCTAATGGAGATGGCACAACAGTTTAATATTCACCTTTGCTGGGTGCCGGGCCATAGAGACATTCCAGGTAACTGTAAGGCAGATGAACTCGCCAGGAACGGTACAGTACAGCCCATTCTACCACGTTTGGCACGTACTGGCATACCAATCGCTACTTGTAAACTGTTGCTAATGCAAGACGCTGTGAGGAGGGCAGGCACCAGGTGGAACAACATCACCACGTGTCAAGTCACAAAAAACATCTGGCCAACACTGGATTTAAAACGTTCAAGGTGCTTGCTCTCTCTAAGCAGATCGCATATAAGCTCGATAATGGGTGTCATAACCGGACACTGTCTAATAGGAAAGCACGCCATGAGATTAGGCGTATTCTCAAATGACTTCTGCAGAAGCTGTGTGGACGAGGAAGAGGAAGAAACAGTTCTTCATCTTCTCTGCACATGCCCTGCTCTGGCTCGAAAACGCAAGAATTACCTAGGAGAATTCTTCTTTAACGATCTAAACGATCTAAATCATATCGGCATAAGCAGCCTCTCACGTTTCGTAAGAGACTCAAACTGGTTCCATTGAGCTTAGGAAGAAACCTCAAGATTCATGTGGTATCACAATGGGCCATCAAACTGGCCTAAGTGTGTCCGTTTCCATCTTGGACATCCACTTCAACCTAACCTAACCTAACCTAGTGTTGCTAGACGCTTTATAGAGAAGAAAACAAATCTTTATGCATTTTTCGTTGATTTTAAAGCAGCCTTCGATACCATCAACCGAAGCTCATTATTATTTAAACTTTCATGTATCGGTTTATCAACAAAATTTATAAAAATTTATGAGCAACTTCTCTCAAATACGACTGCTGTGGTTAAAAAGGGCATGAACACGTCGAAACAATTTAGGTCAGAAACAGGTGTCCCACAGGGTTGCATTTTGAGTCCCTTGGTTTTCTCGCTTTTTATAAATGACATTGAAGATAATATACCAGGTGGTGTTGTTTTTGGTGATCTAGTTATCAAGGTGCTCCTTTATGCGGATGACCTTGTTATTTTAACTGATAATCCTGTGACGCTTCAACTCCAAATTAACAAGTTAAAACAATATTGTGATTTGTGGGACCTTCAAATAAATACTGCGAAATCTAAGATCATGATATTCAGACACCATAATCGCAGTGCACGTAATGACCGTTCTTGGAACTTGAGCGGTTCAAATATAGAGGTAGTGAAGGAATTCAAATATCTAGGTTTCACAATAACACACAATCTGAACTTTCGAAGACATATAAGAGATAAATTGACCGCAGCAAAAGCAGCTATTAACTGTATGTGGTCAAACTTTTTCAATAACAAAAATATAGATCCGGCTTCGAAATTTAAAGTGTTTGATGCAACCGTTAAAAGCTGCCTTTGCTATGGAAATGAAGTTTATGGCTACATGCAATTAGACGAAATAGAAACTATCCAAAGATATTTCTTCAAGCGAATCTTTAGGTTCCCATCTAATACCCCCAATTATACCATACACGTTGAGTCGGGACTACCACCAATTTTTTTAAAGAATCTAAAAGCGAATGCAGACTATATAATCAAAGTCATGCAAAGATCTAACAACAATTTGCAGAAAAGGATTATCCTAACAGCGTTACGCTGCAGATGCACACCTTTTAAAGATTGGAGTGAGTTGGCCTCAGAACATAACTTTCCTTTGACGTTTTGTTTGGATAATCTAGATTCGTGGAGGAATAAACTTTACGATTGTATTTCTGTTATAGATGACAACATTTTTCAGACATTTCTCAATCGGGCAAGGGAGTCCCAATGTAGATCATTATACAGTAAACTTAATTTCTCTTTGGGGGAAGCAAATTATTTTCGAATCGAGTTCACTTTTGTTGAGATAAGTCTGATATTTAAGGTTCGCAAGGAGATGCTTGAGCTTAACTATAGACCTCACAGAAATGATATAAATCCTAACTGTACATTATGTAACCTCGATCAAATTGAAAATATTTTCCACTTCCTAGCGTTATGTCCGATCTTACAAGAGATCCGGCGTTTCTATTTCAATAAGAGCTTCCTTTCGTTTGAGGACTGTCTTGCAGTTTTGAATGGTGAGGGTGGTTGGAAACTTCTTATCCGTTTTTTCTCTGAAGCTGTTGCGTATAGAAATTCATTCGTGGACCTCTAATGTAATGTTCAGTCTAATATAATTTTGTTTTAGCTAAACTAAAAGCCCGTTTCACTGTTGATATTGAAAGTCTTTTACTGCTCTTCACTTTTTGATGTACTATCTAAATATCAATGATTAAAACCTTAAAAGTTACCAATAAGCTTAACTATACCAAACTAATATTTATTTCAAGATTATATATGTTAGTAGTTTTTGTTTTCGCTAAACTAAAAGCCTGTAACATTTGTTATTATTAAATCAATTAAATCGTTCAATCTGACATACTTAATCATAATCAGTATCTTAATCTTAATTTATTTTGTAAATTGTTAATTTTTATTATATAACAGCTAAAAATAACTTCTCTCTCAATGTTTAAAATTCAGATATAACCGGCAGACGGCTTAATAGCCATGCTTGTAAATCTTTAAAATGTAATTGAGCCTGTATTTTTGTGAAGAAAAAATAAGGATAACAATAATAATAATAATAAAATAATAGTGTACTTACTAGGGTCAGAGGTAAGAAACAAGTCAAGAGTGTTTTCTGCTCGACCTACCACGTCCGATATTCGAGTGGGCTCGTTGACCAGCTGAGTTACATAGGTGGTTTAACTCAGCGAAGATCTCAGCACACACTCCTTCTGGTGTTGCCTGGCCTGAATGTTGAAGCCTTGAAGAATTGTGTACATTGAAATCGCCCGTAACAACGATTTCAGTGCGAGGATAGGACTGTTGTTCTCTATGTTCATCAATGACTTACCTGATGTTTTTCAACATTCCTTTGTACATACATATGTATGTATGCAGATGATGTTATTATCTACAACTTTTGTGAACAGAGCAACTTGGGTTGCTGTGTTAACCAAACAAATAATGACTTAGTTAATATTCAGAAATGGACCGTTTCAAATAAAGTGCTTCTTAATCCTTCAAAAACATTGAGCATGCTTTGTTCTCGAAGACAAATTAATAATGAAAAGCTTCCTATGACAATTTTAAATGGACAAAGTGTTGAGTATGTGACTAAAGTAAAGTACTTTGGTTATCAAATAAATAATCGTTTAGCATGTTGTAATGCAATCTCATATGCCATGCGAAAAATATATGGTAAACTTAGATCCTTAAGACCATCATCTCACTTCCAGGATTCAGATATAAAAAAACATATTGTTGAGAGTTTAATACTGCCATTCTTTTCTTATAATTCGTCTATTTATCCCGATTTAGATTCAGAATGTAAGCGAAATTTAAATGTTGCTTTCAATGATTATTATTGCATTCGTTTAATTTTTGGCATACCGCGATTCGTCAGTGTTTCCTATCTTCAAAATTCTCTTGTAGGTTTAAGCCTGGAAAACTATCTTAAACGTAAGAATGTGATACTACTTCACAACATTATACATAAAATATGTCCGAGCTACTTAGAAGAACTACTTCGGTTTGCCCACTCACAGAGAGGCTTGCGAATAATATTACCGCGCTTCTCACATACTATTGCAGAAAGATCATTCTTTGTGTCTGTAGTTCGTTTGTGAAATACTCTACCAATCGAATTGCAGAGAATAACCTCATCAATTTTGTTCAGGGAAAGGGTATCTTCGTTTTTCTCAGCTTCTTTAAATTAATTCTATATATTCTTTTTAATTTTAACTTTATGTATGTATTAAAATTAAATTTTTGTGTACAATTTATGTTTTAAGTATTCGTCAAACATTTAAACCTGGTAACTGTAAATTTGCATGCATCTTGTTCATAAATGAACATGATCCTTGCATGGGTGCAGCTGCGCATTTTCACAAGACAGATAAAAAATAATCTTGTGATAGTGAGTAGCGTCATAGGATAGGATAGGAACACATGTGTACACACAAATACCAAAAGATAGCATGGGGTGGAAATGTGTATTCTATTTTTATCAGCATCTTATCTCATGTTCCTTAGATTTAAGTACATAGATATAAATAGTTGTAAATAGTTTTAGAAAGTCGAAATAAAAACACAGGCGAATTAAGACGTGTTTTTATTTCTTTCCAAAATTATTTTCATTGGTCCTTCGAGCCTCATTGTTAGTAGTGATTGAACCAACGAACAAAAAAAAAATATTTTGTTTTGTCAATTGCCAGTGAGGTAAAAAATTAAAAGTGAAATAAAAGGACTTGGAAAATTCCAAGCAAGATTGAAATTGGTAATTAATTGTTTTTAAGTTTTCCCCCACCAGCGCAGCGGTAAGAAACTCAGAAACAAGCCAATAATTGATTATTAGTGTTGTCAGAACTAAAATACTGACAAGCCTAAACGTGGCTTAACAACGTTAGAAAAAAAAACAAAACTGTACTGTGCTGTAAATGTAATTAAAATAATTCAGTGATATGCAAAAAGTGCCGCTGCAAGAATAAAATAACTAACGTTGATCAACGAGTTGTGAGTTGAGGCACAGCTAGGTCAACCTGGCGCCCAAAACAAAAACACCTCCAACGAAAATCAACAAATCAACATGGGTTTAGAAAACATTGCGGCAGCAACTCGGGACCTTGAGATAAACCGATTTAAAAGGATAATAAATATCCTTAGAAGAAAAATCGGCGACTTTCGAGTATTGGAAGAAGTTGGTACACACAAAGTAAGATATTGGAGATTTTATTTGAAGAAATGGAAAAAACTCCTCAAATATAACAGTATAGAAGTGGGAGATTTATATTTCGAAATGCTAGAAGAGTATTTCGAAGAGCTTCCCAAACTAAAATATGGTTTGAAGAATGAAGGGTTAAAAATTGTGGACAGTGCAAGAGAACCAAACATAGATGATCTCAAAGCACAAATCATAGATAAGCCTAACAAAGTTCAGGCTGTGGACCAGGATACCCTTGATCCCCAGTACCAGAATACGAACGCAGTAAATGATGAAAAATCATTATTCCAATTGGTATCAGAGGCTACACTAAATGTATCCATCAATAATTGTAAAGGAAACGAAGAAGTAATTTTTCTACACTTGACAAGATTGCAGACTGATGAATCGCTTAAATATGATAAAAACAATTTAACAATAATATATTGCTAACACCAAATACATTGGCTTCAGCGAATATTACACTGGAGACCGAAGAAACAACTGTTGACAAAAATGGTGTGCTCTCATCAAAGTGCAAAGTAATAGAAAATCTGGACAAGGCTGATTTATTTCCGTTTAAAGAAGTTAAATAACTAGTTGGTTTACGAAAACAAGTATCCTCTAGTTCGGTTTCGTTGCAGAGAAATCGAATTATAATGAGAGTCAGCACACAGATCACCAAATATCAATCTTGAAAACACGAACAAAAAAACAGACACCTCATGTCAAAAGTATAATCTTCTACACCAGGCAGTTATACGGAAACAAAATCCCACTACAAATCTTCGAGTAATTTCCGACGCTTCAGCTAATTCAACAAGTGACACAATTTTCAATAGTTTGATACAAATAAAACTTAAGTTACAACGTGATATCTCTGCCATAATTTTGAAATGGAGGCTTTGGAAATACCGTCGCAAGGTATTTTTCATAAATCCTGTGACGCTTCAACTCCAAATTAACAAGTTAAAACAATATTGTGATTTGTGGGACCTTCAAATAAATACTGCGAAATCTAAGATCATGATATTCAGACACCATAATCGCAGTGCACGTAATGACCGTTCTTGGAACTTGAGCGGTTCAAATATAGAGGTAGTGAAGGAATTCAAATATCTAGGTTTCACAATAACACACAATCTGAACTTTCGAAGACATATAAGAGATAAATTGACCGCAGCAAAAGCAGCTATTAACTGTATGTGGTCAAACTTTTTCAATAACAAAAATATAGATCCGGCTTCGAAATTTAAAGTGTTTGATGCAACCGTTAAAAGCTGCCTTTGCTATGGAAATGAAGTTTATGGCTACATGCAATTAGACGAAATAGAAACTATCCAAAGATATTTCTTCAAGCGAATCTTTAGGTTCCCATCTAATACCCCCAATTATACCATACACGTTGAGTCGGGACTACCACCAATTTTTTTAAAGAATCTAAAAGCGAATGCAGACTATATAATCAAAGTCATGCAAAGATCTAACAACAATTTGCAGAAAAGGATTATCCTAACAGCGTTACGCTGCAGATGCACACCTTTTAAAGATTGGAGTGAGTTGGCCTCAGAACATAACTTTCCTTTGACGTTTTGTTTGGATAATCTAGATTCGTGGAGGAATAAACTTTACGATTGTATTTCTGTTATAGATGACAACATTTTTCAGACATTTCTCAATCGGGCAAGGGAGTCCCAATGTAGATCATTATACAGTAAACTTAATTTCTCTTTGGGGGAAGCAAATTATTTTCGAATCGAGTTCACTTTTGTTGAGATAAGTCTGATATTTAAGGTTCGCAAGGAGATGCTTGAGCTTAACTATAGACCTCACAGAAATGATATAAATCCTAACTGTACATTATGTAACCTCGATCAAATTGAAAATATTTTCCACTTCCTAGCGTTATGTCCGATCTTACAAGAGATCCGGCGTTTCTATTTCAATAAGAGCTTCCTTTCGTTTGAGGACTGTCTTGCAGTTTTGAATGGTGAGGGTGGTTGGAAACTTCTTATCCGTTTTTTCTCTGAAGCTGTTGCGTATAGAAATTCATTCGTGGACCTCTAATGTAATGTTCAGTCTAATATAATTTTGTTTTAGCTAAACTAAAAGCCCGTTTCACTGTTGATATTGAAAGTCTTTTACTGCTCTTCACTTTTTGATGTACTATCTAAATATCAATGATTAAAACCTTAAAAGTTACCAATAAGCTTAACTATACCAAACTAATATTTATTTCAAGATTATATATGTTAGTAGTTTTTGTTTTCGCTAAACTAAAAGCCTGTAACATTTGTTATTATTAAATCAATTAAATCGTTCAATCTGACATACTTAATCATAATCAGTATCTTAATCTTAATTTATTTTGTAAATTGTTAATTTTTATTATATAACAGCTAAAAATAACTTCTCTCTCAATGTTTAAAATTCAGATATAACCGGCAGACGGCTTAATAGCCATGCTTGTAAATCTTTAAAATGTAATTGAGCCTGTATTTTTGTGAAGAAAAAATAAGGATAACAATAATAATAATAATAAAATAATAGTGTACTTACTAGGGTCAGAGGTAAGAAACAAGTCAAGAGTGTTTTCTGCTCGACCTACCACGTCCGATATTCGAGTGGGCTCGTTGACCAGCTGAGTTACATAGGTGGTTTAACTCAGCGAAGATCTCAGCACACACTCCTTCTGGTGTTGCCTGGCCTGAATGTTGAAGCCTTGAAGAATTGTGTACATTGAAATCGCCCGTAACAACGATTTCAGTGCGAGGATAGGACTGTTGTTCTCTATGTTCATCAATGACTTACCTGATGTTTTTCAACATTCCTTTGTACATACATATGTATGTATGCAGATGATGTTATTATCTACAACTTTTGTGAACAGAGCAACTTGGGTTGCTGTGTTAACCAAACAAATAATGACTTAGTTAATATTCAGAAATGGACCGTTTCAAATAAAGTGCTTCTTAATCCTTCAAAAACATTGAGCATGCTTTGTTCTCGAAGACAAATTAATAATGAAAAGCTTCCTATGACAATTTTAAATGGACAAAGTGTTGAGTATGTGACTAAAGTAAAGTACTTTGGTTATCAAATAAATAATCGTTTAGCATGTTGTAATGCAATCTCATATGCCATGCGAAAAATATATGGTAAACTTAGATCCTTAAGACCATCATCTCACTTCCAGGATTCAGATATAAAAAAACATATTGTTGAGAGTTTAATACTGCCATTCTTTTCTTATAATTCGTCTATTTATCCCGATTTAGATTCAGAATGTAAGCGAAATTTAAATGTTGCTTTCAATGATTATTATTGCATTCGTTTAATTTTTGGCATACCGCGATTCGTCAGTGTTTCCTATCTTCAAAATTCTCTTGTAGGTTTAAGCCTGGAAAACTATCTTAAACGTAAGAATGTGATACTACTTCACAACATTATACATAAAATATGTCCGAGCTACTTAGAAGAACTACTTCGGTTTGCCCACTCACAGAGAGGCTTGCGAATAATATTACCGCGCTTCTCACATACTATTGCAGAAAGATCATTCTTTGTGTCTGTAGTTCGTTTGTGAAATACTCTACCAATCGAATTGCAGAGAATAACCTCATCAATTTTGTTCAGGGAAAGGGTATCTTCGTTTTTCTCAGCTTCTTTAAATTAATTCTATATATTCTTTTTAATTTTAACTTTATGTATGTATTAAAATTAAATTTTTGTGTACAATTTATGTTTTAAGTATTCGTCAAACATTTAAACCTGGTAACTGTAAATTTGCATGCATCTTGTTCATAAATGAACATGATCCTTGCATGGGTGCAGCTGCGCATTTTCACAAGACAGATAAAAAATAATCTTGTGATAGTGAGTAGCGTCATAGGATAGGATAGGAACACATGTGTACACACAAATACCAAAAGATAGCATGGGGTGGAAATGTGTATTCTATTTTTATCAGCATCTTATCTCATGTTCCTTAGATTTAAGTACATAGATATAAATAGTTGTAAATAGTTTTAGAAAGTCGAAATAAAAACACAGGCGAATTAAGACGTGTTTTTATTTCTTTCCAAAATTATTTTCATTGGTCCTTCGAGCCTCATTGTTAGTAGTGATTGAACCAACGAACAAAAAAAAAATATTTTGTTTTGTCAATTGCCAGTGAGGTAAAAAATTAAAAGTGAAATAAAAGGACTTGGAAAATTCCAAGCAAGATTGAAATTGGTAATTAATTGTTTTTAAGTTTTCCCCCACCAGCGCAGCGGTAAGAAACTCAGAAACAAGCCAATAATTGATTATTAGTGTTGTCAGAACTAAAATACTGACAAGCCTAAACGTGGCTTAACAACGTTAGAAAAAAAAACAAAACTGTACTGTGCTGTAAATGTAATTAAAATAATTCAGTGATATGCAAAAAGTGCCGCTGCAAGAATAAAATAACTAACGTTGATCAACGAGTTGTGAGTTGAGGCACAGCTAGGTCAACCTGGCGCCCAAAACAAAAACACCTCCAACGAAAATCAACAAATCAACATGGGTTTAGAAAACATTGCGGCAGCAACTCGGGACCTTGAGATAAACCGATTTAAAAGGATAATAAATATCCTTAGAAGAAAAATCGGCGACTTTCGAGTATTGGAAGAAGTTGGTACACACAAAGTAAGATATTGGAGATTTTATTTGAAGAAATGGAAAAAACTCCTCAAATATAACAGTATAGAAGTGGGAGATTTATATTTCGAAATGCTAGAAGAGTATTTCGAAGAGCTTCCCAAACTAAAATATGGTTTGAAGAATGAAGGGTTAAAAATTGTGGACAGTGCAAGAGAACCAAACATAGATGATCTCAAAGCACAAATCATAGATAAGCCTAACAAAGTTCAGGCTGTGGACCAGGATACCCTTGATCCCCAGTACCAGAATACGAACGCAGTAAATGATGAAAAATCATTATTCCAATTGGTATCAGAGGCTACACTAAATGTATCCATCAATAATTGTAAAGGAAACGAAGAAGTAATTTTTCTACACTTGACAAGATTGCAGACTGATGAATCGCTTAAATATGATAAAAACAATTTAACAATAATATATTGCTAACACCAAATACATTGGCTTCAGCGAATATTACACTGGAGACCGAAGAAACAACTGTTGACAAAAATGGTGTGCTCTCATCAAAGTGCAAAGTAATAGAAAATCTGGACAAGGCTGATTTATTTCCGTTTAAAGAAGTTAAATAACTAGTTGGTTTACGAAAACAAGTATCCTCTAGTTCGGTTTCGTTGCAGAGAAATCGAATTATAATGAGAGTCAGCACACAGATCACCAAATATCAATCTTGAAAACACGAACAAAAAAACAGACACCTCATGTCAAAAGTATAATCTTCTACACCAGGCAGTTATACGGAAACAAAATCCCACTACAAATCTTCGAGTAATTTCCGACGCTTCAGCTAATTCAACAAGTGACACAATTTTCAATAGTTTGATACAAATAAAACTTAAGTTACAACGTGATATCTCTGCCATAATTTTGAAATGGAGGCTTTGGAAATACCGTCGCAAGGTATTTTTCATAAAACGCAACTTGTACAATAGCTGAAGATTGATTACACTCAGGATTTTCATAAATGAACATCTATTCCTGGACCAGCATTTAAAAATTAATAAAAGTATACATTTCTGGCCGCTCGCAGAATGTTCATAAATGAACATGATCCATGCATGGGTGCAGCTGCGCATTTTCACAAGACCGATAAAAAATAATCTTGTGATAGTGAGTAGCGTCATAGGATAGGGTAGGATAGGATAAGATAGGAACACATGTGTACACACAAATACCCAAAGATAGCATGGGGTGGAAATGTGTATTTTATTTTTATCAGAATCTTATCTCATGTTCCTTAGATTTAAGTAGGTATAAATAGTTGTAAATAGTTTTAGAAAAATTGAGTTGAAATAAAAATACAGACGAATTAAGACGTGTTTTTATTTCTTTCCGAAATTATTTTCAAATCTAAAAGATTCATTATCTTGTTTCAATTAGTAAATTTAATAAATAAATACAAATACATATACAAATACAAAGAATTTTTCTTGTGGGGGGTCACATGTATATTCCAATACACCACAAATAACCAATGTTTTGAAATGGCAAGATTAACAAAATTTACATTTTCCAAATTCTGTGTTAATGTTTTACAATTCATCAATATTTTAATAATAAACATTATCAATTTAATGAGAGTTAGGAGTAGTACGGAAAAATGTTCAGCCTTAGTTATTGAATTAAAATCGGTTCCTGAAACAGCTCCGCAACAGCAAAATCCATAAAGCAGTCATACGAGTATTTGTGGTCATATATGTATGTATGTATATCAACGTTCATATTGTTTTGCTCAAAGTCAAAGAAAGTCTTGCAATGGCTCGTCTATACTCTTATAGGCTATAATTTAGCTGTGATATAAATTAGCTTAAGTGAATGTTATTTGCAGCAGTGAACAACATGTAGCTGTGGGCTATAAAACCACTAAATACAAAAATCGATAAGGAATCATTATTTATTCCTTCATGGACTACTTGCATATTATAAACCCATTCCACGTGTATTTTGTATATTCTAATACATTATATTCTATTGATTTCCGAGAATTTCGTCGAAATGAAAGAAAAACAAAAATATTACTCATACGCCCGAGTGAACAATTTATATATTTTTTTTTAAGAACACATTTATCAATTAGAATAAATTTTAATATGTTAATGTATGCATTTATGTTAAACAAAATGGAACACATTCATCACTTATAATGAATGATAGATTGCCTATAAGAGGGACAACATATTAATATAATTTGCTTTTATCTGTGGCCCCGAGGCAGAACCGCTAAAGTCTGTTTTAAACACTTTTTAGGAGAGCAGTTTAAAGTTTTAAGAAAAAGTTCTCAATTACAAATTGATGTAGAAAATTATTGGATCGTCTGACAGTATTGAAACTAGTATGTATTTAAAGGTAATAAACCATTCTCTTGATCCAAAATTTAAAAAACAAATCAAATATTGAAATTAAAAGCGTGGGAGGCAAAAGAAGCAGTTTAATTGTTTTGCCTCGGGAGAAATGTTCATACAAAATATCTTAAGTCGAATTAAGCTGTTTTTCCTTGAAGTAATTTGAATGTTTAGTTTGCCAAAGTCGGCTTAAGTTGTTTTTCCCTAATTTAATGAGACATTTTGCTCCGTTTAACTCGACTTAAGTTGTTATTCCATAACTATATTGAGCGAGATATGGCAACAAAATGTTGACATAAGATTTTTACACGCTTGAAATCAAAGATACAATCTTGTTTTTGTATTAGAAAAGACACCAATTTATTAAAAAATATCTTATAATGGGTGATTTTTTTGAGGTTAGCATTTTCATGCATTAGTATTTGACAGATCACGCGGGATTTCAGACATGGTGTCAAAGAGAAAGATGCTCAGTATGCTTTGACATTTCATCATGAATAGACTTACTAACGAGCAACGCTTGCAAATCATTGAATTTTATTACCAAAATCAGTGTTCGGTTCGAAATGTGTTTCGCGCTTTTTTATCGACAAATTTTGTTCAGCGATGAGGCTCATTTCTGGTTGAATGGCTACGTAAATAAGCAAAATTGCCGCATTTGGAGTGAAGAGCAACCAGAAGCCGTTCAAGAACTGCCCATGCATCCCGAAAAATGCACTGTTTGGTGTGGTTTGGACGCTGGTGGAATCATTGGACCGTATTTTTTCAAAGATGCTGTTGGACGCAACGTTACGGTGAGTGGCGATCGCTATCGTTCAATGCTAACAAACTTTTTGTTGCCAAAAATGGAAGAACTGAACTTGGTTGACATGTGGTTTCAACAAGATGGCGCTACATGCCACACAGCTCGCGATTCTATGGCCATTTTGAGGGAAAACTTCGGAGAACAATTCATCTCAAGGAATGGACCGGTAAGTTGGCCACCAAGATCATGCGATTTGACGCCTTTAGACTATTTTTTGTGGGGCTACGTCAAGTCTAAAGTCTACACAAATAAGCCAGCAACTATTCCAGCTTTGGAAGACAACATTTCCGAAGAAATTCGGGCTATTCCGGCCGAAATGCTCGAAAAAGTTACCCAAAATTGGACTTTCCGAATGGACCACCTAAGACGCAGCCGCGGTCAACATTTAAATGAAATTATCTTCAAAAAGTAAATGTCATGGACCAATCTAACGTTTCAAATAAAGAATCGATGAGATTTTGCAAATTTTATGCGTTTTTTTTTTTTTTTAAAGTTCTCAAGCTCTTAAAAAATCACCCGATACAATATTGAATAATAATAATAAATATTACATCAAGATAAAACCATTGAAAAATATAAAATTAACGAAACAAAAAACAACAAAAAAGGTAGAATTCACACTTCGCGATTTTTTTAATTATTAGAAAAAAAAAGTATCAATATGTATTTAACGTTTTATTAACGTACTAAAATTGAAAATCTTTACAAATATTGAGGTCATAGTTTCTTAGAAAAAAAAGATATTAGATTTTTTAAGTTTTGCAAATAATCGCAATAGTAACAGTATGGAATATAGAAAAATAGCTTTAATTTTCATCATCCACTTTCTAAATCAGGATGTGTGTTTAGTGCACTTGAAGTTGTGCGAAGGCTGCGGTAAAACTCGTGAAATTCGGGATTAATATATTGCATCAATTCCATAAGATCCTTCTTTTTTTCGGCAGATATATTTTTATATCTTCAATAATTTTAAGCTCGCTTAATGAAAAAGTAGAAGATCCTCTTTTTGCCAATAATAATATTTTGAATGGTTCTACTGGATTCAAAGTCGTTTTATAAAATATTTTTTTTACTGTCACTGGTGTATCGAATCCACCTCAAACAAATTTTTCTCCTTCTAAATTAGATCGTTTCCAATTCAAATTGGTTTTTGAGATTTCACAAAAATTGAAAAATTCAGCTTGTTGCATTTCATATACCTTTATTTTGGAATTAATACTCGTACCACCAATGAACTCGTACCAATCGCTAGGGACACTAATTTCAACATTTGACTTTTTCTTTTTCCTTTCAATTAGGGCATGACAAGAATCGCATTCCATATGTGTATGGCCAGGCTCTAAGAACTTGTGATCAATATATTCAATTGATGAATTTTCTTTTAGAAAAAGGAGAAACATAGCAGCCACGAACGAGTTTTTATTTTGGCCAGTGCATGCATCGCTGTAAAATGTTATTTTACGATCACTTGGTGGTAACGACCTAAGGAGTTTAAAAATGCAGGAAGAAATCTCATTCCCACCCCTACGCGCAATACCTTCGTGCCACATATAGCAGCCAGAAAAATTAGTCTCTAAATCATGTACCGTAAGATTGAAATTCCATAGTTGCCTTTTGTAAAAACTTACGGAGTTTCTTAGAAAAGGCGTTGGCAGACATTGCTGTAAGTCAAACGCAAAGGCTCTCATGCTTTGATTTTGCTTCGCGTTTTCCTTATCAATCTTTTTTTTGGTCGTAGCCGAACTTTGCTTTTACAAGATGTATTTTTTTTGCTCAAATAATATTTTTTTCTCTTCATCGTCTTGAGCAACTTTAATTTTAGATATAAATGTATCATTTGAACAGGTGTCTAATTTAGGGGCTTTAAACTTAAGATTCATAGTTTGGAATATTTCAGCATATTTGGTCATGCCCACAGGGCTAGCTATTTCTTCTTTATACATGCGGTGCATTGTTGCCAGATTTAAGCTCCCATGAATATATTTTTGTGCTGTATCCCTACGGCTATAGTGGCTTCCATATGCGAGAAATTTTTGTAAGTACCGCTTTATTTCTTCTTCTTTCTCTTGACTAGTTTTGTTGGGAGGAGTTCTTTTTCCACGACGATTTTAAAATGGCAAAGTCGGACATGACAGTTTTTTAAAAATTACACTCCTAATAAAACTTTCAGTTTCATCAAAGCACTGTGTAAAATGTTTTCGACAAATTTTAGAACGTTTGCCAGCATGCTCCAAAAAATATAAAACGGTATTTTGACGATTACGTTTTCGTTCTGTTGAATTTGTCCGTGTATCACTTTTTTTGTCAATAACTAACAGGTCTCCAATATATAGAATACGTTGATCATAAGATCCCAGGGACCAATAGTGATTGAACGTTCTCAAATGAAAATTTTACCTGGCAATTAAATCGACACGTACCAAACGGTTGACAAAGTCTGGCCTGCTTAATTACTCCAGAAGTAGATACATAAGCTTTTCCAACATTTCTATATATCTGTCGGCAAAGTCTTTTATTTTCACGTTTTGATTCTTTTAGGACAGTTGGTGGTTGGGTTGGGATATTTTCAATCTCTTCATCATCGGTGCATTAATTATGGGAAGTAATTTGAAAATCGGGGTCTTTAAAGTAATCATCAGAATCTTCCCATTCGGGAAGATCATCACAGTTAATAGAGACATTTTCCTTGTCTTTGTTGCTAACTGTTGCCAAATATTGGTCTACAAGTGTAATAGTGAAATACTTAGAAATAGTAACTTTTTAATAAAAAAAATTGGATTCTTACTGTCAAAAAAACATCTCATACCGATGTCAAATCCATTCATTGAAGATTTTGTTTCGAATTCATTGTATGATTGAATTGATTGAAAATAATAATCTGATTCAATTGTTTCATTTAAATAATCATACGATGAATATTTTAGTGGCCATTGGTTTAGTGATATTTCATTACTATGTTCATTAGGAGATTCAACAGGATGTGTAGATGTGCAAGCTTCAAGTATTATATGCCCTGGGCAATCATAAAGAAACTATTCGTTTCATTTTTTGCCTTTTAATCTAATATGTACCTTTTTTGCTTCCCATTAACTATATTATTTTCTGGTGTAGAACTTCTCTGCATTACAAAATTATATGATCGCTTCGATGTTTCTGTAAATCATAAAAAACTATTCTTCAAACCAACATTGGCATAGGCAGATTCAAAACAAATAAGGCATAAGGATCAAACATATCACCACTTATATAAATACCGATCGACACAGCCAACATTGCAAGAAAGGAAGACGGACAAGCAAAAAATATCCCTCACGTCAATTATTATATAAGTAAGAAAGATGCAGGTGCGCACGGGTCTCATGGAAAGTCAGACAGACAGATAACCAGTTTAGTAGAGATCGACACAGACATGCAATACGAAAATAGACAGGCAGAGTAACACTGGCACACACACAATAGAAAAAAAGAGCAAGTCGCCAACAGACACTCAGTCTATACATAGCCAGATTTGCAGTTATCGAAATCCAAACATTATAACAGATTGACACAACCAGGCACACAAAAACGCCAGGCAGACATAAGGACAGACAATCACACACACAAAACTAAGTTATAAAATTATCAAACCTTCATTAATAGCTTTTTCCTTTAACATTCGGGCCAGTGCCAAAAGCCTTTGTGATCGAGAGGACATTTTAATTACACTTATTTTAAATTCAAAACACTTGAAAAATCTAAAAAAGGAAATATCGACCGTGCCTAAAATCTAAAGTCGAGTTATGACAAAACTATTTATTATTTTTTATTTTCTTATCTTCGTGCAAAAAAAACTAAAGTTTACTTAAGTACACACTTGTTTTTGATTTGGTCGCGCAATAACAACTAAACTCTACATCAGATTTTTATAAACTGACTCTTTGCCGCGGAAAAAGGACTAAAGTCGAATTTAGATTTTTTATGATCAATATTTCCTTGTGGAATAATGACTAAACTCAACTTAAGACACGACAAATTTATTTATGTATGTATCTTTTGGAGGATAACAACTAAAGTTGAGTGAAGTTGTTTTTCTCCAAATAGAAATTTAAAAAATAC
Source organism: Eupeodes latifasciatus (assembly GCA_920104205.1). NCBI lineage: Eukaryota > Metazoa > Arthropoda > Insecta > Diptera > Syrphidae > Eupeodes > Eupeodes latifasciatus. Next base: position 78,908,911 of record OV049924.1, read on the forward strand.
AACAATTTCATTGAGGTAGAACAATTAAACTCAACTTAAGCGGTTTTTCCCCAACACAAAAGTAGACCAAAATCCATAATTTTCTCGCGGAAAAACAACTAAACTTAAGTTTAGTCGTTATTCCTTGAGAAAAATTGGAAAAAATTTAATCTTAAGTCAACTTTAGATAATGTGTAAGGACTTTTTCCAATTTTGTTTGAGTTTAGTTGTTTTGCCTTGAGTAGGATGTACAAAACTGACTTTAGTTGTTTTGTTTTTGTAAAATTGTGGCTACATTTTTTATAATAAAAATATAAAAAAAATTTACAATATAGATTCGAACGCGCTGAATCTAATGGTATCAAAAACTCAATTTTGTCTTAAGTCGACTTTAGCGGTTCTGCCTCCTGGGCACAGTTATATCCCCTCTCGAACACTCTAACAAAATTTCGTAGATTTTTTGAATTTTTTAAACTTCTGTATTAATAACATTATATTTTCCACTTTCAAAAAAAAAATAGGCTTCTTTATAATTTTATTTAAATCAAGAATCATCCCTCAAGTTGTTCCTCTTGATGGTTTTCCCTTCTCTAAGCTCAAAAAACAATGAACGACATCGAAAAATCCTTGAAAACTCAAACAATCTCAGCTCTTTAAATGTCAAATCTATAAATACTATCTCCATCATCGTTTAAAGAAAAAGTCCATTTACCATCATGAATTTAAAAACTACTTTATTGCACAAAATTGTATGTATGTAAAACCGTATGCCTTAATGTCTATCACTTTTCTTTTATTTTATTTTTTCGCTAGAGTTAAATTTTATAGAAAGTTTAAATACCTTAAGAGAAATATGAAGAAAGAAACAAAGAGAGTGTTGAAAAAATAGTTTGCACCATTAAGGACGAGTGCCGTTGTCATTGTTGTCTGCACCTTGAGCGTGATGTTCGCCATCAATATGCTTCTTGTCCACACTTGCAGCAGGAGGAGTCTCATTCAATGACGACGTTGTCGACTGGACTACAACATCAGCATCCTGACTGCTGTTGCTATTGCTGCTGCTGGTGGTGGTACGAGAAGTATTTCTGGAAACAATGACAGCTGCATCAGCACCCCTTTTTTGGCCATCACTGCCGCCGCCATCTCCATCGCCATCCTTATTCTCTTCACCACCAATATTAACATCGGCTCCATCACCATTGCTGCCACCTACTTTAGATGATGATGATGTTAGGGTTATGATGTTTTCGATTCGCTGTTGAATGTACTGCTGACGTCTAACTTCTGCCTTGGCCAGTTTCTCTTCCAAGTGTTCAATGGTTGTTGCTGGAACAGCTGATGCTGTTGCCGCTTGCTCGACTAACTTTTGCAATCGCTTCGGAGGATGCTTTTTGATAAGGCTATCACTTCGGTCCTTGCTGTCGTTGTCGACATCATCCAAGGAGATTTCAAACGCCTCCGCAGGTGCTGTCAGAAGTTTTCCAGTTATAGGGTATATATATTTCAGCAGTCCATATATACATATGTATCCAATTCACACCCACATATATCAGGACCCATTGGAAAAGGGATATGAATGTCAGTTCCAAGTCATTGTGTGGCCATAAATACATGGTGACGACAGCGATGTAGCAAAAGCAAACCATGTCGAAGTCGATGTCGAGTCGTTTGCATATTCCATGTCAATCCAAAGAACCCAAAGAACGTCGAGCGACGACGATGACGAGATGACATAACGATACAAAAATGAATGTAAAGGAGTGAGTCGATTGCCCCAGCAACATCCCGCAGGATATACATATATAGAGAAATAAGGAAGAAAAGAATAAGAACAATAAGAGTAAAATAAGCTTCACGCTTTCAAAACTTGTTCTACACAAAATCGATATTTACGGTACTTGTCATCAGTGGCGGTGGCATCGGCGGTAGAAGAATCTTCTGATGCTCCTGCTGCCTCTGGTTTTAAGCTGTCCACCAAGTCCTTATCAGGGTCACTAGTGGTAGCAATACCACCGGGAGGCACGGCCTGTGATGATGCACAGCCCATCATTAGGTTCGAATTCAAATGGAAACGTGTAAAAAGGTAGTAATCAGATATCCGGTCTCTTTTTCCAGCTGAGAACATTATCAATTCATGACGAAGGATGACATCAGCTGCACCAACAGCAACAGCAATACCGACACCGACCACTGCCAATTGCAGGAAATCTCAATCTGGCTATTCGTATTCTCCTTTTTTTCGTATTCCACTGACGGCCGTTCGTTTTGATACAACTGCTCGTTCGAATTACGATATTGATATCGATGATATTGACTACTGGACCTTTTTTAAATGAAGGAAATTCCCCGGTTACGTGAACGATACTACGCCACTCCACACTACGCCGCCGCCGCCGCCGCGGTGAACTGAGCCTTCTTCTTCCTGCAAAGCTCTCGAACACAGGATATAAGCCACTTTAAATCAGCTTGGAGAGTTGTGATTTTTAATTTCCGCTCTTCCGCTCGAAAGGAGTGTGTAACGTGTCCAGTGTTAAACTGAAATTACAATCATAAAAAGGACCTTCGGAAGGACACACAGCTTGGACTTTTCCATACAAAAAACATCACCCTTATACCGTTTTTTTTTGTATGCATAAATAAAAAACAAACTGTCTGTCAATTTATCCATTCTCCAATCGCAACACCCCCCCCCTCCCTCCTTCCTTCACTGCACAGGACAACAGGACACCACCGCTCGCTTAGTGTTGTTTTCTTTCGCGCACTTGCCCAATGCCCATTGCATGAGCGACGACGACGATATTTAGTTGATTCCATCAATTGGGTGGACAAACTACCCTCGGTTATGCACCAAAGTGTTGGCCATGGATGGAGGCGTTCTATGCGATTTCTGAACGATAACAACACAACCAGAAGCCGATATAGAATTATGGTGAGGGGATCGGAGGGAACATGAGTTCTAGGAAGCTCAATTCAGTGTCTGTTTAGCGTGTTACTGTACCCAACTAATTCCAAATCCCCCCCGCTGTTGTTGAGCGATATTTGTTCCCAGGGAAACGCCACTAATAGCCAAGGAGGCCACTGTTCTGTTGGGAATGTTCGTTGTTGCAAAGTGTAATAATTGTGGGTGGGTTTGGGTTTGTTCTGTGTGTGTGCTTGGTCGAGTATTATAGACAAAATTATTTTATGTTTACCCTGACATACGCTCCCTAGGGGGCTTTGTTCTATCTACAGTTATACTACCAACTATACAAAACATGGCTCGCTTATGGGGTTTGTTTTGCTTTGCACGGACTTTTAATATGCGCTTTTGTTTCTTGACCTGCTGCAAAGCTACGTGATATGTACGGGAATGGAGTGCAAATGATCCAGTGTCATGGAACATACCGTGTCAGTAAGTAGAGATATGCCGTGTCTTTTTTTAAGTTCATACAAGTGTCATTAAGCTTTGTTTATTGAAGCTATGAAACTATACTGGAAAGTTGTATTGTTTTGAGTGTGGATCTAAGTCAATTTTATTGCTGAGCTTTAAATGATGATTTTTCACTTGTGGAAATATTAGATCTGTAAGCCTAAAATCTACGCAAAGTTATTTGGTATAAGACTGATGGGTCTTACTGCACTTAACTTTTATTCTGTCGCATAAGTGTCATCATCATAAACATATCTACCGACAAATAGAAGTTTTATTTTATATAATCATAAAAAACATCGGCGGCATTTATATTTTTATTACCTATGCAGCTTTATTAAAAGTTTATGGTTGTCATAAAGCTAAAGGTTATTGTTTTATGATAAGAGGGATATATGAATCAAAGAATTCTTTATTAATTTTGTATTAAAAGACCAATGATATTTGATCAAATTTCAATTTGATTTTAGAGGCTTTAAATTGTGAATGTGAAAAGAAAATGAAAACATTCACAAAGGATATATTTGTATTTGCTTGCGATGCCATTAAACTACAGTTTGTTTGTTTGTTTGTTTGTTTGAACGTGAAAATCTCAGGAACTACTGGTCCGATTTGAAAAATTCTTTCAATGTTAGATAGATAATATGCTATATAACATCACACATATATAATGTTTCAAAATCGTGTATTTTTTCCCTTTTAAGAGGTTTCACTGGATGTACTTTAGAAACGGTTAAATTTTTACTAAAATAATGTTGGACGGAATTGTTTCCCTTTGATAGTTCCAAAAAAACAAGTCCACAGTTTATCTTTTAAAGTTGGCTCACTAAACCCGTTTTTAAGCTCATCATATGTGTTATAAAATAAAGCATGCGAATAACGCCGAGGGCGCAGATAAGATCAAAGAACAGGAATTGGTGTAGTTTATCTAAGCTCATGTTCTGTGTTTGTAAAAAGGCATCATGAGATTTTGACTTCTTTAGTTGGATGCATTGAAGCTTTTCATAGAACATGCTTATAAATTGAAATTGGTTTATTGACGTGGCATACCTAAGTCTTCAACCTAAGGCGCATTTAATGTCAGCTTTAAGCATCCATGGTTTAGAGCTATCGAAATTCCGTCTACACAAGATAAGATAATCATGTGGAAAAATATGTGAGGATAAAATTTGTAAGATCTAATTTTTATCCTGCGATATATAGAGGTAGAGCATCTAACAGATCCACTACTCTCAGAACGGCTTCCAACGTATGTTGAAGTTAAGTTAATAATTCTGTTGTCGTACCAGGTTACCAATTCAATATTCATATTGTCACCGGTCGGTAGTAAGTTTTTCAGCTGTAGTTCCTCTTCATTTTTCGTAGGATTCATGACCTTCACAGTCGTAGGATTCATGACCCCCCTGGGACATAATTTGTTTGTTTTTTCATAGGAATTCCCTTAAATTCAAAACTAATCGTATTGCGTTATTGGATATGACCCGATTATATTTTGAATTATTTAAAACAACATTTGTATTTTACTTCCTTAAAATTTGTTCCTAAAAGTACTACTTTTAACTGAGGACTGGACCAAGAACATAATTATGAATCGGAAATTCAGCCTATTCCAAAAACGCAGCACAAATTCATCACCTTTTGACCAACTGACGATTTGGGGGGGGGTCATATAAGCCATAAAGCTTATATAGTTAGGTTGTATAAGTAAAAATTTCATCTATAGATTTGTTAGTAATTTAACAAAATTCACCAAAAAGTGGTTTGCTGTCAAAAACAACTAAAATTTTTGTTTTCACTAATTTAGAATTTAAAAAAAACTTTTGTAATGCTTTTGATTATTTTCATAAAAATTGTTTCTAAGAAAATGAGCAAATATTCAGGTTCTTAAGAAGAAACCTTGAATAAGAGATTATCAATTTTATATTAAGTTGCCTTTAAATTCCTTAAACTAGCCTTCAATTTTATTATTAAATTTTTTTAATTTAAATTTAAATTTTTTTTTTTAGTTAACATTGAAGTGGTTTTTACTGCCGACATATAGGAACTATATGGCAAGTTTTGCTTTAGTAAACAATTTCGAACTAGAGCTTTTAATCAAATAGTGGGTACTCCGATTCCGTCCGCCTGTCTGTCTTTCCTGGCTCCTACAGTCCAAACAATTCTGTTGATTGAAATTAAGGTTTTCAGCCGATTAGCGTAAGGCGTTTTTTTTTCATTTTATTAATACGAAAAATAACAGCAGTCCCCATACAAATTTTGTTTGATAAAACATGTGATTTTTCTTAAACTTTCTCTAAATTTTGTGTTCTTAATTTGGCTTCTTTCTATAAGAAAAACATATTTTGGTATTGCTCCAGTAGGGTACCCCTGAAAAACCTTTATTTTGTTTTTAAGTTTTCTCAAGATCTAATGGACAGATTTCAATAATCTTCTCTTTCTGTGCAAGCTCTTTTAGATGATCAAATATAAGATGATTTTTTATGATCCAAACATTTTTTATTTGATTTTTTAAAAAATACTAATTCTGTTTACAAAACTCGATATCTCAGAAAGGGGTCAACATTTTTTAACGAAATTAAAATGTATATTTATAAGCTCTTTATTTAGTGTTTACCAAAAAAATTTTTAAGACAAAATTTAAAATTTAAAATGATTTTCGAAAAAAAATAAAGTTAATCTAGATTTTTTGACAAATAAAATGGCATTTAAATTTTTGAGAAAAACTTATTTTGCAGGTACATTTTTAAATCTTAAAATATAGGAAATATTTTTAAACAGACTTTTTGGAAAAATTAGCAAGCTCTAGTTGTGCATTTTATTTATTTCAAAATTGGTTTTCTGTTGAATACAAACGATCTTAAAAGATCTTAAAAAATGCAATAAATCTACTTTTGAAATGAATTTTCTTTGGATGCTCTAGAACTAATATTTAAACACGAATTTCAATAATATTATAAATGTCCCAAAAACAGAAAAACTGACACTTTTGTTAAACTAATGGCTAATTGAAAAACATAATAAACGGGTCATATCTATTGATATACAAGCTTTAAATCTCTTGAGATTTGAAATAAAAAGAGATTCTGAAACGTGTAATTTGTGAGTGCCATACAAACGTTTCTTCCCAACTTATTTGTTTACATTAATTTGCGGACTGATAGCGATAGTAATAATAGAATCCCGAAAATTGAGTTCGAAAAAAGTTCGTCAAAAAAAGCCCGACATTTCTTCAGATCCTCTCTCATTTTCTGGATTTTTGAATTTTTTTAGCGTTCTTAACATAAATAGAAATAGATACAAGAAAAGTATGTTTTATTTTTGGAAATAAAACTACGTTTCAAAACAATTTCTTACATTTCTGCGTGAAATGCAGCAAAAACCCTCTAAACTATTATGTTTTAGCTTTTAAATAATTATGGCATATTTAGAAAACTTTTGGAATCGTAGAAGGAGTCATCCAAATTAAATAGTTACCATAGACCATACCTTGCTGGACAGTAGTGTTTTAAAATAATTTGATAACTAAAGTGGTCATTTCAGCAATTGAAAAGTGTAAAGGTTAGTTTAATATACTCGTACACATTATGTTATTTAAATTTTGTTAGCCTCCTTTACAAAAAATTAAGAACATTTTTAAGCGGTGAGTAAAAACTCATCTAATTGTATGACACCACCCCCCACCCCCCTGAAGAAAAGTCTGGATCCGCCCTTAATTTCAAAATCTACCCGTTCTTATTGAAAAACCTTTTATATTCTTCCTTAGGAACTTCCTTTCCAAGTTTATTTAGAAATAGTCGAATTTTGTTCATCTTTAGATACTTACTTGTTGAGTTTTAGTTACAAAGCCAGAAAAGTTTGATATCCTCAAACCTACTGCAGAGTCTCGAGATCATTTAATTTAAGCTTGTCTTGATATGGAGTAAGGATCAAGGGATTATAAATATATTAGGCAAAGCGAAAGAAACACTTTTCTTTTCTTGAAATACTTGAGAGGCGTATTCAAGGAGGGTACTGACAAAGGTGCTATAAAGATATCAGGTAACGTAGAACGGAGATTTAGTTCGCGGTCACATAAGAACCTAATTGCGTGAATATCCTCAACAGAGGGAATGGGTTAGTCATGGAGAAAGTATTGACGGGGTGATGTTTTTACTCGCTTTCATACAAAAAAAACTAATTGACTTAAATTGGTTTATATTTAAATCTAAACATTTTTGTTAACACTAGACTTAGAACCTTTCGAGTTCTAGTTAAATAAAGTTAGAATCATAATGGACTTAAAAAAAATTTTGTGTCATCAGCGTAAAGTGAGATATTGGAATATTTATAAATCAACTCCATATCATTATTCTTGAGGATGAAAAGGAGAAGACCTTAGTGGCTATCTTGTGGTACGCCAGAGGTAGCATCTGAAGGGAACGCTATATACGCGTCTTCCTATAGTTAAGAAGAAGTCCATTGCAATAAAATCGGTTCAAAGCCAAGAGTAGGAAACTTAAAGCGTATAAAGGCCCAACTATAATAGGCATAAGCAATCATAAGCTTATGTCAAAAACCCAACGAAAATTCACTTAAGTTTGTGAAATTACTGCTGATAGCCATAATGCAATTTTGCTCACGTGTCTACATGTCATGTCAAATTTGGTTGATTTTTTTGAATCAGGGCTTTTTTGATTCAGGACTTTTGTATTTGTTCTGTGTTATACTTATTTTTCTTTTTTCTTTAATTAACTTCCCATAGGAAGTTAAGTAGTAGTACGCCAGAGGTAGTAGAGGTCTGATTTGTCAAATTGAAAATTTTGACATTTCTCGACGTTTGAAGGTCCCTAGATTCGAAATAAAAGATTTTTTAGAAAGATGTCTGTGCGTGCGTGTGTACGTACGTTCGTACGTCTGTACGTTCGCGACGTTTTTTTCGTCCTCCATAGCTCAAGAACCATAAGAGATATCGACTTCAAATAAATTTTGTTATACAGATAATAAGGCAGAAAGATGCAGAAAGGGCTCTCAAGAAAATTGCGTGAGTGTTTTTTTTTACCATAGCAGTTTAAAAAAAAGGTTAAAAAATTTTGGTTAAACCTAAATATCTCATGAACCCATGATGCTAGAGACTTGAATTAAATTAAATTTTATAATATATATTGTAACGTGATACAAAAGAATTATATTTTTGGAAAAAATCCAATTAACTTTTTTTTTTATAAATCAAAAAAACTGAAAAAAAAATTTGTCACCTCGAAAATTTTACGGCCAAAATATGATTTCATCTCCAAAACAATTTTGTGCAACGAAGAATAATGTTTTTTACATCTGCTAAAATTTTGAGAAAAATCTAATTGACAGTTTTCTTATAAAAAATAAAAACCTAAAAAAACATTACTTAAAGCTGGTAAAAATTGAATTTCGACGCAAATATCTTGTCAAAAACTTGAGATTAAGGCTTCAAACTTTTTTTTATCTTATAAAATATATTGAATGATGAACATTCTGAAAAATGTTGAGAAAAATCGAATTGACGATTAAAAAAAAAAATAAAAACCTAAAAAAAAATTAATAAAAGTTGGTAAAAATTGATTTTCGACTCAAATATCTTTTCAAAAATTTGAGATAATGGCTTATAACTAAGTTTAACTTATAAGAAATATTGTTTTCAACATTCGATAAAATTTTGAGAAAAATCGAAAAAAAACAATAGATACTAAAACTTTGTAAAAATTTTCTTTCGACTAAAATAGCTTTTCAAAAATTACAAATATTGGCTTCAAACTTATTTTATTTCACTTATTCATTTTTATATTTATATTTATTCGATATAAAAATCCAACAGTCCGTTTTTTCATAAAAAAATAAAAACTACGAAAAATAGTACGCAAATTTGGTAAAAATTGATACATATAGACAAACTTTTAAGCAAGACAAATCGACAGACGGGATGGGAAGTTATCAGTGTGGGTCGCATCCCAGCCTCTTTTTAATTGTTTTATTTCTACCCGACACAATAACAATAATAATAAATAATAATAATAAACAATAATAAGAATAATCAACACAGAATGACAATTACAGAATACACAACAGATACACAGAATGAGATATTCATGTGCACACTGTCTGTTTGTGTGCCAACTACACAGGATATTTTTCTTTCCAACTAAATGTTTGATATCTGATATCTGAAGGTTTTGTCTCTATTGTATGAGCATACTTGGATATTTTATGTTATGATAAACATTCTGAGAGAAATTATCTGCAGTGGAGTTGGCCTGTGTGTATTTGATCAAAACTGACAGATTTTACTTATGCGGCGAGCGACTCACACAGAAAAAAAACGCTATGTAAAATCAACATGACAAATTATTGATTTCGATAAAAAAGATGAAATTTTCAATCATTCGATTTCATTTTGCTTTACCACGCTTTCATCTTATTTCAATATTTCAAAATATTAATTTAAGGCTAAATCCTCTTAATCTTAGATTGTAATACATGTTAACAGGTATTTTATATTAAATCAAATCGTTTTCACTTTGTTTTAAATTGTAAGTTTTTTTGAAAATTAAATTAAGAGTGCTTCATGTCAAAGCAAGCGTTTTTCATGTAAAAACAACATTGCTACTCTAAAAAACGTTTTTCATTTTGATTTTGAATGATTTTTGTTCTAAAGGAACTATTATTAAATTATCAAGGTTTCATATAAAAACTAATTCATGTGAAGGAGCATGTTGAATTAATATGAATGAAGTAATTGTAATATTGAAATACTATTAAAATAAAACGATTGACATATGCTTTCCATTTTAAAAGTACTTCATGTTAAAAAAGCGTTTTTCATGTAAAAACAACATGGCTTGACTAAAACAACGCCATTCTTTATTATTCATCGGAATAAGTTGCAAAAAACTGGAACTCCTTACATTTTACACAAATCTTACACACAAACAACCCGCTTATTTTGGATATTTCATATTATGAAAAGTATTCTTATAAGATTTCAACAAAATTTTGCAAATTACAAGCAATTCAATTAGTATTTTCTCTTTCCGTTATTATCTTTAATTGAATTTTTGAGTATCGTTTTAAGACTTAATAAACTATCTTTCCATTAATGTATAACAAGTTGACCTTTGTTGGTTCACCCTGTATCTATCGTCATTTGTAAATCAACGTTGAAACCTGTTAAATCAATTTGAATTCCTCATAAAACAAAATGCAACCTCTAGAATTTAAAAGAAAATCATGTAGAAGTATTATTGTTTATAGTTGAATTCTACAAATTTTGAAAGACCCCGTTACTTTAAAGCTAACCAATATTTGGGTTCGAAAATTTAAATCATTTTTGTTTGTGTCGTGATTGAAGTAACTTCAATTTATAAGGTTTTGTGTAAAGTGAAATTAAAATAATTATGTGTGATATAGTTTCATTACTGATCTAGAGGGTAATATCGTGTTAAATATTCCGGACAGCAGCGAACAAAAATTGGATGACTTCTTAGAAAAATTCAACCTAACTCAAGCAAAAAAACACCTAATTGGTAAGTATTTACGAGTATTTACATATTTGTTTTCACCTGCACAGCGTCAACTTAAAAATTTAATATTGTTGCTTTTGTAAATGATTATTTGGTACGTAGTTATCATTAAGAAGTGGTTTTACATTGTATTTTTGTAATGGCAAGCCCTTACTGAACTATTTGATGGAAAGAGATCCAACATTCTTTCTTCATGAAATTCGTGGTAAACTTCTTGATCGCTTTGGATGATTCAGACGATTCTTAGTTTAAATTAACATCTTCTAAGCATATTTAATGTCCGTTTTCAGTTCCCAGGACGAATTTAAAGATTTTCATGTAACACTGATTTGGCGGTTAATTGTCTTCCTAGGGTTTGTGATTTAGATTTAGAAAAATTATTGGGTGGGTTACCCAGGCGTATACTTACTTTTTCTTAAATTTCTAAGTCGATTTTAATTGATCTGTCCCTCTTTGCCCAACCCCAATACCAAAGGATATAAATGTTACATATTTATGATGACCGTAAAAAATAATTATTTTTTTGAAGTTTAAACGCAGTTTGTATTTCATTTGTAAATAATGCATCCTTTATTATTATGTCGAAAAACAACATTTATTTTCTTTTGTAGATGCTGAAATAGATTATGAAAGCTTAAGATTTCTGTCGAAGGAAGATATACAAGAAGCTATCAAGCGAATCGGAGGAATTTCGAAGTAAATTTACTCACATAATTTGCTCGTGATAATTGTAATTTATGTGTTATTTGCTTTTTTTATTTACAAATTCAGAAACTAAAACTTACTTTATCAGAGAGTTTGAAGGGAAAAGCAGTATTGGAATTTCACGGGGCAAACGCGTTCTTAATTGAATGGTTTCGAAGTGATTTGATCAACATCATTTTGGATGACATATTATTTAACGGCGTTAAACTTGCTCCGAAAGATTTTCATCCGGTCTTGGATGAAATAACGGAACTTTTTCCAATTGAAAAGTAAGCATTTTTCGAAGCTCTGATTTTTAATAAGCAATAATCCAAAATTATTTTAACATACCAAAAAAAGGGGTGAATTTTAATAAAAGATTTTTTTTTAGGAATATTATTTCAGTCCACGTGGGGCAAAAAAGAAAATTATAGTTCGTAATTATAGTTTTTGATCATTCATGATTAATGATATTAAGTTTTAAACTGATGTTTATAGGTTTAAAAATTAAGTGTTTCTCCATTAAAAAATGTAAAAGTGCAGTTTTGCAACATTCTTTCTTGATTAAAACATCTTCTTTTAATTTCATAAGGAAAGTACTATGAGTTATTTTTTTTATGTTAACTTAAATTTGAAAAATATATATTTTTTTTGATAAGAGTATATAATTTTGTTTAATTTAATTTGAAGTTATGTTTTATGCTGTGAAGTTAAACTTCATAATGAACGAATTTACCAACTCATTTTCTGTTATTGTTATAAATTATTTATTTATCTTAGATCAATTTGTTGTATATTTGAATTATATTATTAAAATAAATCGATATAAAGCACAGATTTAAAAATGTTTTTTTTCTCCAAGGAAATTAACTTTTTTACAGGATTTTTTCAAAAATAAAAAATCAACATTTCTTGATTGTGTGGACGGTTTTATAGAAAAAACAAGTTTGTTTCAACAGGACTTTTGTGTTATTTTAACAAGATGATCAGTTTTTCATGATGATGCATAATGATTATGATGGATTCAATGTAAGTGCATGGTGATTTGACATGATGGTAATCTTTACTTAAAATGATGATCGTCACAATTCAATATGATGAAAGACATGAATTAATATGATGATTGTGGTGATTGAAAGTGATGATCGTGCTATAATTTAACACGATAGTCATTTTGATTCAACATAATGTTAATGTTGATTATAAATTATGATTACTGAATTCAACATGATGATAGTAATGATTAAACATGATGATGACGGAAATTCAACATGATAGTCGTTGTGATTTAAAATGCTGATCATGGCAATTCAACATGATGATTATCGTCATTCAACATGATGATCGTGGTAATTTAACGCTAAAAGCATCGTAATTCAATATGACGATCATGGTAATTCAATATTATGATAATAGTGGCTCAACATGATGATAGGATTGATTTAAAATTTGATCATGGCTATTCAACATGATGATCGTCGTGCTTTAAAAAGTTGACCATGATGATTCAACATGATGATCATCGTGATTCAACATGATCATCATTATAATTCAATATGATAATCATAGTGATTTAACATGATGATAGTAATAATTTAACATTATCTTAATAGCGATTCAACATGATGATCGAAGTGATTTAATATAATGATCATGGCAATTTAACATGATTATCATCATGATTCAATTCTAATTCAACATAAAATCATAGTAATAAAGTATTCATTTGATATGGATTCTATTTTAATTTTCAGTTTTTTTCTAATTATTTTAAAATTAAAACATATTCAATTAACTATAAAAACGGTGTCATTTTAATATGATCTAATATTGATTTTCCTTATACGAAAATCATGTTAAAATAATACGAATGCTCGATGAAGCAAAAACATTGGCAAAATATGTTGAATTATTATTGTTTTTGTTGATTTTACCTTGTATTTTTTCTGTGTGTTGGGATCGCTCTTGCTTAAGTTTGTTTAAGTTAACGAAACTGAGGAAAATTGAACGAAACGGAGCTAGACTCCATTATGTTCACTCGTATTGAGATTCTTTGTATTCGCTCGTTTACTTATGCGCGCATATGCTAGCTTATGCCTATTATAGTTGGGCCTTCAGTCTGTTGAAAAGTTTATCAAGGGCTTTGCTAAAGTCAATTCATTTTCTTTTTTAAGCACCAAGAACGCTCTCAAAAGACATGACTTCCACAAAGTTGGTAGTTGTAGACTTGAATTTCTGAAAACCATGTTGTTTAGGAGAAATGAAAGCTTTGCTATAAATATCGTACAAGATGCCTTTAAATAATTTGGGCATATGGGACAATTTGAACAACTACATATAATACTATCTCTGGGGCCTTTTTTGTAAACTGGGGTTCCATAGAAAGTGTTCCACACATGTGGAAAGTCCTCTTGAGCTAAAGAGAGATTGAAAATTAGTGAGAGGGGAACAAATAGTGAATCAAAACACTTTTCTAGAACTATGACAGGGAGACCATCAGACCCAAGTGAGAATACATCATTCAGTTGATACAAATATGACGATAGTAAGATGCCTTACTGGTGGTGATTTGAGTTGTACACCGAGCTTGGGTAATTTGACCTCGTTAGACCTCGTCTTGTGGGGTTCTCTTAAATCACTGTTGTCTAGACCAAAAAAACACAAGCAAATCTGGCACAGTCCCCCAAAAACCTACATAATCAATTTTTTCACACTAATTAAGGCGGATTTAAAAGTTAGAATTAAGGAAGATTGGAAGTTTCATTCTTAGATAAATGTTTTGAGTAAATGAAATGCTTAAAATCAATTTTTTGGTAGAACTCTAAATTCAAACACGCCTTAAAGATTTGATTAGATTAACAAATGTTTTATTTTCCTTTAAGTCTAATACAGATTATATATATATATAATAATAAACTAACATTTTTACAGCATGGCCTAAGCCGTCTGCCAGTTGACAATATAAACTTTAAAGTAGATTTTAAGTAATTTTTTTGTATTTAAAAAAGTTCATCTGTAATTTTTTTTCTGTATGAAAGAGCAAGCTTGACAAATTGAAACAGGACTTTCCAATCAGCTCCATTGAGAATGGTTATCATTTCATCTTCACTCAGTAAACTCTTCCCAAAAACACTCCTCCGAGATTCCATTAAGATCGGGCATTTGCAAAGGAAGTGGTAGATGTTTTCCCTTTCTCCTTGGTTGCACAGATTGCAGATTTCCGAGCGTTCTTCTCTATGCGGCATAAAGTTGAGTGGCAGCAACTCTCCTCTTGTTTTTAAAACCAGTGACATGAGGTCGGATGAGTACTCTTCCTTGAAATAACTTCTGGTTGCAAGATTGTAATCGAGCATTGTGTAAATACGTCTGCTTGTCGACTCTCTAGCTTTTGTAATGAATTCCTCTCTTTTCTTCGCATCAACTGCACTTATGAGATCATAAAGTTCAGCTTTCCATTGATCTGGCCTATTTTCGTTTAGAGTTAGCTGACGGTCACAAAGAGTAGCTAAGCTACTCCAGCTCTCGAACCAAAATGACTTCCTTCTTAAAATGACCATAGTTATTTTTTTGGGCAGCCTGTTCTCGTTCATGTTTAACGTCTTTATTATGTAGTCTACTTGCATTTTAAGTGTCGAAATGAATAGAGGAGGAAGACCTGTCTCTAGCATGAGAATTTGATTTGGAGTACTGTTTGGAAGCCTCAAAGTTCTCTTTAGAAAATATCTCAAAAGATGTTCCACCTCACTGAATTCTTTGTGACCCCATACTTGTGCGGCGTAGCACATAGCTGCCTTCGCCGTTGTTTCAAAAATTCGGAACTTTGAATTGAAATGAACGTCTTTGTTGTCATAATGGACTTCCACGTTGCATTTAGTGCATATTTTGATTTGGCTAGTTTCTCTACAATGTGGTTTCTCAGATTCAGATTTCTTGATATCTTTACTCCTAGGTAGTTATAGTCACTTACTACTTCGATTTCCTTGCTATCAAATCTCCACTTTTCGTTGCGACAGTTTGGGCCTCCACCGTTACGAAAGATCATAACCTTGGATTTGCTAAGGTTTACCTGAAGCCTCCATTTGTAGCAGTATGCAGCTATTCTGTTTATCATCAACTGGAGACTTTCAGGCGTTTCAGCAAATATAACAATGTCATCGGCGAATTTTAAGGATTTCACAAGAATATTTGCTGTAACTTTTGCTCCACCATGTAGATCGTCCTCCATGTCGTCTATGAAGAGTGCAAACAAAAGAGGGCTTAAGTTGCAACCTTGTCTTACTCCTACTTCCACTTCGTATGATTCCGCTACATCGTTGTTGAAAGAGATTGCAGATGTTGTAGATTCATACAATTTTTCCAAAATTCGTCCAAATTTTGTTGAAACACCTTTGTTGTAAAGTTTAAGCATTAGAGCTTTTCTGTCGATGGTGTCGAAGGCAGCTTTAAAATCTATAAAGAAGGCATACAGCTTCTTTTTATCTTTAATGAAGATGTCCGCAATGGATGTGAGTGAGTAGATTTGGTCTATCGTTGAGTAGTTCTTGCGGAACCCGGCTTGAGACTCACCAAGGAGATGATTTGATTGAACCTAACCGTAGAGTCTTTTGTATAGAAGCCTTGTCAGAATTTTCATTGAAGTGTTCAGCAAGGATATTCCTCTATATAGTTTGCGGGATCAGTGCGGTCACCTTTCTTGAATATGGGAGTGACGATGGAATCCTTAAAATAAGTAGGTATGCATCCGTCTTCATAAGCCTGGTTAAGCGCTAGAGTAAAGTGTTCGATGAATGAGGGTGTGCTGAATTTGTAAAATTCCGGCGGTATACCGTTGGAACCTGGAGCTTTGTTACATTTCAGTTCATCCAAAACTGCCTTTACCTCTAAGATACAGAAGGGGGCGTTTAAGGCGTCATCCGCCTGAAAAGGGATAGCATATTGGAAGCTCGTAGTAAACTTGTCCTTTGTGAGGTTTTTGAAATGTTCGCATAAATCCTTCAGCTCGATCGGTAGGCAAGGTCGCGGTAATTGACTGTCGTTGTTTATAAGGCGTACTTTGCTCCAAAACTGTGACGCGTTTCTGCAACTTGAAAGATCGTGTGCAATGTTCTCAAAGTATGCTTGACGCTTAGACTTGAGCAAGGCTTTTAAAGTTTTGTTAGCGGACAAATATTCTCGCTTTAGAAAGGGGTTTTGAGGGTACTTCCTTACAAGCTTTAACCAAGCAAATGATTTTTTCCTTGCTTGTGCGCAGTCTCTGTCAAACCATTTGTCGCGAGGAGTAGAAACCCTGTTATTGTTCATCCTACAAGATGTTGGTATCGATATTGCTATGCTATCATCAATTTCGGAAAGATTAAGGTTTGTATTGAATGGAGGTGCAAGCTTTAAGGCGATGTTGGTGTCTAACGCTTCAGCATACGTATTCGCCATCGATTGTTTCCATTTGTATTTTGTAGCTTTTGTTGTGCAAACCTCTACACGTTGTAAAGGTAGCTGAAGATGGTCCGAGTGAATCTGTGATACAACTTCGAAGTCATTCATTAGGTTACACCAATCCCCATTCACCATAGCATAATCAATAACTGAGTTGCCCTGAGGACCGATAAAAGTGTAGGCACCATCAGCGTCTCCCTGTGTACTTCCATTGCAGATACCAAGACCAAACGAATTAGAAAGATCAATAATTTTCTTTCCTTCTCGGTTTACAACAACATCTTTCGAATGACGGTGGTTCAAGTTCAAAGGTTTGAGTTCGCTTTCCAATGATCCTGTTCTAGCATTGAAGTCCCCAATGAGCATGACGTTTTTAAGAGCTGCAATGTACAAATTGTCTTCAAGTAAGTTAAATTGCCTATCCCAGCTAGTGCAGTTTAGATATACAGGAACCAAGGATAAAGTATGGTGGTTGGATTTGATTTCAATATACAGAAAGTCTTCGAGGTTCTTAAAAACGAATTCAACACCTGTTGTATTTAATTTGCAGCCCATCAGTATGCCTCCGCTAGCCCTTCCTTTTCTATTAATTTTAATTGCTGGTTGCCACTTAGTTGAATGGTTCGGGAAATATGGTTCAAATTTAATGTTATGTTCTTCGGTTACATGAGTTTCAATTAATATAAAAATTTCAAATTCATTAATAAAGTTAAAAAAATCTAAAGTTTGAATCTTATTATTTAAACCTGCTATATTATAACTTAATATTCTAACGTTAACTATATTTGAATTCTGGCAGACGGCATCTACCTAGTTCATTAGATTATTTTTTAAGTTGGAATGTGCTGAAGTGTTAACCCCTGAGTCGCAACTGCAGATTTGCATTGTGTTTCCAGCCGAAGATGTGCTTTGCCCAACTGACGTTTCTTGATGAATGACGTTTAGTCTGACATCTCTTCGTGAATTTTGTTGAATTTGTAAACAGATTTGATGAAAAAAGTTTTTTTCCAGGTTGTTATCATCAATTAATTTTTTAAAACCATCTACTTGATTAGTAACAAAGCCTTGATTATCGATCCATTCTACAATTATGTTATTAATGCTGAGTCTATCATCGCGCAGTGAAACTTTTATCCGAGGTTGAGTGGTCTGAATATGTTTTCTCAATTGTAAGAGCTTGCTACGCTTCTGTCGGATGGCTGGTGGGTAATCCCGACTTACGGATGCTCCGGTTCCTTTCAGCCTTTTTGCATTCCTCAGAACCTTAAATGCATTATTTTTGTTTTTAAATTCTGCCAAAGTTGTAACTGTGCCATTCGCCGAGCTTATCTCCCGTATATCTTGGATAGTAATTATATCCTGCGACTCCGATAAAGTTTTGCAGATGTTTTCGGTTTCTATGAGTGGATCGTTTGAGCTTTTTTTCAGTCGAAAAACTAAGTTTGCCGCATTTGCTGAAGTTTTAATCTGGTTAATTTCATTTTGCAGGGAAATGCACTTTGTGTTTAAAGAAATCAGTGACTCCTTCAATTTCTCATTTTCAGTTTTAACCTCAATGATTTCACTGCGAAGTAAAACAATGTCATCCTTCGTAGCAACGTCTTTGAGTTTTAAGTCGAACATTTGGCGTAATTCCTGGATGGACATGGATCCGACTAATTGAGACATGTATATATATTAAGTTTACTAAAAATGGCTACTATTATTATTGTTAATGACTGTGTGAACTTTAAAATTGATTCAAATAGTGATACTAGTTTAAAATTGGAAAATCTGTGAATCACACTTGCTTTTCGGTTTCCGGTTTGGTCACTTTAAGTTGAAAAATAATTTTATAACTTTTTATTAATTAAAGAAAATAAAAAATTTGTACAGAGCACTTTTGTATGTCTACTATATAACAATAGCCAGAGTTGCCAACCCCACGCCTTAAAAAACTTAAACTTACATCAAACATATTTTCGTACAAATAAATTTTAAACTAATAAATGGAAAGTATAAAATCGATACCTTCCTAAGCTGGTTATGATAAATTATATGAAATGAAATTCAAAGCCCACAATTTGTATTTTCTCTCTCACATTGGCACTAAATTCTTCCTTGCTGTTTACAACAGGACATTAACCTCAAAAATTCCTTATAAAACCATCAATTGCGTCGTCGTCGTTGTCCACGATGATGATGGCACAACGAATATTTCAAAGACATCAACGTGAACAAAATTGCTTATCGACTTGGGTTTTTCCCAAAAATAGATAGAAGGTAGGTAGGTAGGTTAGGTATAACGACGACTAGTCTATATTATAGCACCTCAAAAAAGCTGTTAAACATTTTACGACCATTTCCTTTCTATATATCATTCTAATATATCACTCGGATTAATGGATGAATATTTTATTTAACTATAAATAAGAACATCTCGATCCTGATGCAAGAATATAAGAACTTGACACACGCTATATGGCAATGGGGCATACATATAGAAAAATATAATGAAGTGCTTTATTAATTTTCAAAGGAAGGAAATACCATTGGTTGGGTTGGTTTTAATAGTGTTGTTGTTGAAGTGGAATGAGGATAATCTACCGTGATATTATTATTGTGGCGTGTGGTGTTTGTGGTTTTCTTATCGATTTGACTCACAAAGCTTGTTTGGGGAAAAATTAAATTAATTTGGATTTTTTTATATATTAATTTGGTTCCGTTTGCAATGCCACCCGCAAGTGGTTCAGTTCAAATATCAAGGACATTTTGATAGGTAATTAATCTCAAATAACAAACCAGAAGTATAGAGGAGCAAATAAAACCCACTCATTCGAGTATATACTTCTTCTAATAGAGTCAGTCCTTGCAATTAGGCTTCGACTACCACGACTAGGTTTATAATTAATTGGCCACCACACTTAATGCGAAGCGTGAATTTGTGCGCCACTTTTTTTCAGAAAACCTCGTACATATGAGAACAGGACCGAATTTAGGAAGGTTTTTTAACAAAATTCTGATCGACTTTAAAAATATTGAATTTTTCATGTGAAAAGTGTCGAAAAATGTTTGCAGGGTTTCAGGTAACCCTGAAATGCAAAACCATTTGACAACTGACAGTTTTGAGTTCAAGCAACATGTCTTCATAGTTCAATCTTTGTATATGAAAACCATAGTACTCTTATGAGCAGAAACTTATAACATTTGTAAGTCTCCCGGCTTCAAATAGATTTCTCCATGAATCTCTCCACTAGATGTTCCATAACACATATAACAAAGGTTCAATGCTATTTTAAAATAAACGAAATTTTGACATCTTACCGCCCAAAAGTATACTTCCTTACGCTTTTCTGTTATCTATAAAAACAAAAGAAGTATAGCATATCAATAGGCTCTCATTCGACCATAGCATCAATATCCGTTGCAATTTTAAGAGTTAATCCAACCCTGTTCATTGAAACTCAGTCAATAATATAATTTTCTATGTCGATTACAAGGACTACAATGTTAGAAAAGCACTTCTGCCAAGGATTGGTTTGACATGTTCAGTAGACCCTACTTCCCTACACATAACACGTAGGTATACATTTTTTTGTTGTGTGTTGTTTAATTAAAAGGGAAGCAAAAATCGTGTCGTAAACACCAAAAGGATTTGTAAGGACGAGCGACATTACTCCACCCGTTAAATATTATTTCCTCATTTGACGTTACTGGAATTTGTGATAATGGTGTATGAATAGTACACGACTATAGGGCCTATTATTGACATTCCAGGATGCAGTTAAATTTAGGGCATCCTTATGGACTGAGGTAGAGAGACTAATTGATTGCACAAAATGGCTATGCAAATGAAAGTGCGGCGCGTGGTGGTGGGCGTAAAAAGTGTAAATTTGCAATTCAATTATTGGCAATCAAACTGGCTTCAATCATGGATAACAGAGGGATTCTTTTTTTTTTTTTAATTTGATCTAGAGTTTGAAGTTTTCTTTTTTATTTGTGTCAAGTTTTATTTGAATATGAAAATTATTTTGCTTTTTTCAAAATTAAATTTTCTATTTTATTTTATTTCATTTTTTGTTTTAGTGAGAGGATTGGGTGGAATTATTGATTCTTTTATTGTCGCTTTAATTTGGATTTGGCGTTGAAAGTAACTTGGTAAATATTAACTTAGCACTTGTGGTTGAAGAATTGCAGACGACTTAAGAGAGAAAATTTAAGTAAAAGAATAATTTGGTTTTGAGGGTCTTCGGAGAAAGAAGAAATTAAATTGACTTGCATTTTATTACTCATGCAAACCTAAATATTTGTTTTCCTTAAGTTATTACTTAATTCTGGATAATAAATGATAATTTAGTCTTAAGAGGTGGATTATACAAGGTTTTCCATTTAAGGGTGGTCTATTTTAAATTTGAATAAAACAAGTTTTATATGAGACTAGCGGCCCGTCCCAGCTTTGCACGGGTAGGCATAAATAGGTACAGATATTTAAGTTAATGAGCATGCTAATTAAAACGAACATGAATCACTAAATTAGAAAACATTTTGTTGTCCTATCATTAATACTCTTCGCAGCGTATGCGGTGAAAGACATTTTTTGGCTAATTTTTTTACACCTCCGGTTGGTTTTAATAGGAATTTCTAAAGATTTATATAGTAATCTAGTATACTAAATATAGCCTATGTTACACAGTCATACTGTAGTTTTCTAATGAAAAAAGAATTATTAAAATCGGTCCAGTACTTTTTAAGTTTATTCGTTACGTACAAAAATACACAAATATTATAATATTAGTGTACACATCAATAAGGATTCATCTTTATTTGAGAGCTCTATCAATGAAATCGATCACATTGGCTTTGAAAACCGCGGTGGTTTGAAGAAATCCTCACAAAAAAAAATCTAAATTTGGCAAATCACCATCTTGGTAAACAATTCATGTCACCTAGACGGAAGATAACTTATGTCGAGTGTCAATGTGTCTTGAGCTGACTATATGTCTTCGGTGCCTATAGGTATAATCTAATTCAGGCCACAAAAAGATGGTAATAGCCTGGTTAGCATCTTCTTCGAAGAACTACGGACCGATGACCAGCCCAAAATCCACACAAAAAAGTAACTTTATTTAGATGCATTGGCACTGTACTACCAAAGATAAGTTATTTAAGCTCGTACTGAAACTTACAATTGTTCAATAGTTGCTCATACAAGGACACTGCCTCTTACGAGGAATTAAGAAATTCTCCAATAAATTGTTTTCCCAAATCAGCCGTTCGGATTCGACATACAAGTTGATAATTTTTAATTCCAGAAATAGCCCTTCTTTAAAAAAAAAAATTCTTAAGTCAAGAATTAATTTTAAATTCAATAACTTTATATATGAAAATTAAAAGTTATAGGATTTTCAATACTGTGTTTCTCGGAGATATAGCTTCTGATCTTTTTTGTAAGCGTGATTTTATAAACATGTACTTTGTACAACAAATACCCAAAATCAAAGCGCACACATTTTCCAAAACTACTAATAATGCAATATGCTTATCGAATCAGTTACAAAAAGTATTTATATATTTTAAAAAGGTCAACGGACTCAAGACACAAACCAACAAAGTTTATAAAAAAAATATAAATAAAATCCCTCGTGATATCCTCGTGCTAACTGAAATATGCTTGAACTTATCTGAGTTTTTTGACAATACCTACCAAGCTTTTCAACGTGGTCACCAGTCACCACACACTCAATGATTCAGCTATTGTTGGTGCAGGTTTAATTCATGAAGTTAGAATATCCCTTATTTGTTTACTTGTTGACAGTTGTTTGCAATCTCCTCGTTTAGCAAGAACTACATGTATAGGACTTTGTGACTTTATTCAATTAATTTCGAATACATCTTAAATTAAATCCACATATGTTTTGGATATATGTTAATAGTAAACGTAAATTTGACGAATATTCAGCTAGTATGACCTTTCAACATTTCTCAAGCCATCTTCCAGAGTCAAGACTGCCTTTGAAGATTTTTCTTCTGCAAAAACCTTTTTTTTCTTATTTCTCCTAACACACAAGAATACAGCCAACATAAATCAATTTATCGATTTCTGAGGCGTGATACGTGACAATATTTTAAATCTAAATCAATTTTTTGGTCCTTGTCCTGGTCCAGATGCCATATAATAATTAACGTTTACTATCCATTGTTTCTCACTCTATAAAAAAAGTTCTAAGAAATCTATTTACGAATTATCGTCCTATACTGAAATTGTCTGCTTTTCCTAAATTGTTTTTCTGTGACATAATTTACTTTAATTGTTCTTTTGTTAAAAGTAAAAATCAACATGGGCTTCTGAAAAAAAAGAAAAAGCAATTACTAATTTAATACAATTCTCTACTTTTTGTTTGAAAGCATTCGAAAAAGTCGATTGCATCTTTACAGACTCTTCAAGACATTTGACAAATAGTCTTATTAATAAATTAAGTAAAATTCGACTTAACGACCGTTTCGTTAAATAGATTTTCTCATAGCGTCATGGTCAGGTGTAATCCTTTATATAAATTTAAAGTTAATTCTGGTGTTCCTCAAGGGAGTCACCTTGGTCCATTGCTGTTTATTTTATTAATGATTTGCCTTCTCTTTTAAATAATATTCTATATCGCTAATCTATGCAGATGATATTACATTTTTTTTAAATTATTAACTTCATCGAGGATTGTAAAGAGCTACAAGAAGATCCAAATCAATTTTGGGAATGGTAAAATAAAAAACGTTTGATTTTAAAAATTGACGAGTGTAAGGCCTCTTTCACACATGACGATTTTCTCCGTACGGAAAAAAAACGTACACGGCCGAAGTATATCTCAGTCATTGAGACGGATGTTTTAAATCGTCCGTACGGAAAAAACCCGTCTCCGTCCAGTGTGAAAGCTTTAGTTAATTTTATTAGTTTACTATCCATGACTCACGGATAAAAACCGTACGGATTTTAATCGTACGGACGAAACCGTCTCGTGTGAAAGAGGCCTAAGACAACGTTTTCAAATGCAAACGTTATATCGGGTTTTTCAATAAGAGAGCTACAAAAGTTTGTTTTTTAAATAAAACAAAAACGGTTTTGGATATCAATGAAATTCTTTATTTCTGTGAAAGTGCGTTCGATGCCATTATGTATGGAATTCGATTTCTTTTGCATGGTCACCACGGGCACGCTTGCAGAAGTCCAGATGCTTAACCCAATTTTCGACGGTTTTCAAGCATAAATCGGCCGATACTGCTGCAATTTCACGTTCGATATTCGTACGAAGTTCATCAATCGTCGCTGGCTTTTTGGCATGATAGACCATAGACTTGACGTAGGTCCACAGGAAATAGTCTAACGGCTTTAAATTGCACGACCGAGGCGGCCAAGCGACTGGACCATTTTGTGAGATAACACGTTCTCCAAACTTGGTTTCCAAGTACGTATGTGGCTTCTGGTGCCGCCGGCCGTCGTGTTGGAACCACATGTTTTCCAAGTCCTTTTCATCCAATTGGGTCCAAAAATATTCGGTTATCATTGAACGGCAGCGATCCCTATTCACAATAACGTGCCGGTTTTGATCATCACAGAAGAAGTACGACACAATGACGCCGCCGGCCCATAAACCACACCAAACTGTAATTTTTTTGGGATGATGATGACTCATGGAGTACGTGTGAATAGCCATTCAGCCAGAAATGAGCCTCATTGCTGAAGATGATTTTTCGATGAAAATCCAAATCCTTTTCAAGTTGTTACTCAGTCCAATTCACGAACATACGACGCTTTTTGTAATCTTGTAAAGATTTAATCTTGTTAAGATGTAGGCTAAGATTTGTTCCCAAAATTCGCCACAACAACGTCACAGAGATACCCAACGCTTGAGAACGACGCGACGTGTGAGAGACACATTTGGTCTTTCTGCAACTGAAGCCTCAGCGGGAGCAATTTTCTCGACACTACGGGCATTTCTTCGTCTCAATGGCACGGAAACATTTTGTAATGTGCCTGTGGATTCAAATTTTTCTACTAGACGCTCAAACGGCAAACCTTACTGAAGAGAAATGTGAAAAGAGCGGAAAGAAATATTACGTCGTTTGCTGTCCCTGTCGCTCTACTTTTGTAGCGTCCCTCTTGAAAAACACTGTATTTGTATAAGCGAAAAACAGGTTAACCAAAAATATTGTGCACAGATTAGTGCTTAATTAAATTAAAATTAAAAGTATTTATAATTCAAAATAATAAATATTATTGTTAGAAGATTTTAAACTATTCGCCCTACCTACCTCATTAGTTTAACTGTCACATGTTATTTACTAAAAACTTTTTAATATACTCAACTTATTTGTTACAAACTTGAATAAAAATAATAATGCATTTTAAATTTAATTATTTTTATTGATTTTTGCTTTCATCAACTGTACGAAAATTTTGATCAATTGTGTTCAAAGTCCTTCCCCTTCAAATCCCAAACCAGTCAATTTTTATACCAGCTTTAACGTTTCCGCCTTCGTTCGTAAATGATAATTTCATTGTTATGAGGGTAACGCTAGTAAAAATCAGTCTTGAAGGTCGCCATGTTTTTTTACAAATGGCATCTATGTAAAAAAAAGCATAGTGGTGCCCATGTCTGATGTTCTCCTACCGGTTCCCTTAAATAGTTTACAACAATGTAAAATGAATAAGAAAGTTAGCCACAGCAACGCGTGTCCGGGTCAGCTAGTTATATTATAAAAAAGCTAACAAAACACTTGGTTTGGTTAACGATTTTCTCGAGAGTTCCGTGATCCATATGTTATTAAAGTTCTGTACGTTTCTTTTATCAGGCCAATTATTGAATACGCTGGCGTTCCATGAGCGTCATACTATTGCCTTCATATTGATAGAATAGAAAACATTCAAGGTAGATTTTTAAGATTTTGTCCTTTTATTATTCTCCTAGCCTGATAAACTTTTATTGCCTCCTTAAACTCAGAGGATTCCCTTGATAAATCTCACATCTCTGTCTCGTCACAGACTTATACATTAACTTACCTAAGCATTCCTGGGGTCCTACTCTGTACTGCGTTTCGAAAGCAAATATTTTCGAAAACGAATATTTTGTACTCTATATTTCTAATGCGGATAAAAAATCTAGTACTTACGGAATGACAAATCAGCATTCAGATTTTTCGTACCTGGCAATGCGTTTCCGAATGTCATTAGCGTTCGAAGACGGAAATTTTGTTTCTACACTAAAGCCTAGTACGCAGCTGAAGTGAAACGAATTTTTTCGGCGGTCTCCAAGTCCAGAGCGAAATGAAAACGAAAACCACAGCGGAAAATATTTGTGGAGAGTTCTGTCTGGAAGTTGAAGTTCACTGCTTGTCTTCATCACTTCTTGCACATCACCAATAACATCCTGAGTTTCCAATTCAGAAATGCAATGTTGAAAAATCCATTACATTAGAAAAATCCATTTTATTTTAAATCAAAGATAAATCCAAATCAAAACACCGAAAGTCACGAGTAAACAATTTTTTTTCAATTTTAATTTGTAAAAAAGAGGCTGGGATGCGACCCACACTGATAACTTCCCATCCCTTCTGTTGATTTGTATTGCTTAAAAGTTTATCTATATGTATCATTTTTTACCAAATTTGCGTACTAATTTTTGTAGATTTTATTTTTTTATGAAAAAACGCACTGTTGGATTTTTATAAAAAAAAATTACTGAATATCGAAAACAATATTTTCTGTGAAATAAAATAAGTTTGAAGCCAATATTTTTAATTTTTGAAAAGCTATTTGAGACGAAAGTAAATTTTTACCAAGTTTTAGTATTTTTTTTTTAGGTTTTTATTTTTTGAAAAAAAAAACTGTCAATTCAATTTTTCTCATAATTTAATCAGATGTCAAAAACATTATTCTTCGTTGCACAAAATTGTTTTGGAGATGTAATCATATTTTGGTCGTAAAATTTTCGAGGTGACAAATTTTTTCTTCAGTTTTTTTGATTTATAAAAAAAAACGGTAATTGGATTTTTTCCCAAAAATATACTTGTTTTGTATCACGTTACAATATATAATGTAAAATTTAATTCAAGTCTCTAGCATCGATGGTTCATGAGATATTTAGGGTTAACCAAAATGTTCACCTTTTTTTAAACTGCTATGGTAAAAAAACCACTCACGCAATTTTTTTGAGAGCCCTTTCTGCATCTTTCTGCTTTTTTATCTGTATAACACAATTTATTTGAAGTCGATATCTGTACTGGTTCTTGAGCATATGGACGACGAAAAAAACGTCGCGAACGTACAGACGTACGGATTTGTCAAAATTTTCAATTTGACAAATCGGACCCAATACAATAACTTCCTATGGGAAGTTAACAATTTGTTTCAATAAATAAATTAAACGTCAAAATTTCGCAAGCAATTAATATACCGGGCAATTAAATTGAGAGCGAAAAGAGTGGAGAATTGTACTAAGAAATCTAGTACAGCTATCCACTAAAATGACACATTTCGTCGTTCAGCAGCGTACTGAAAAACGAAGAGCACAGCGAAATTTTTCGTTTATGATTTCGTCATGTCATTTTTGTTAGGGAAATTTCGTTTCGCATCAGCAGCGTACTAGGCTTAAGAGAGGTAACGGATTGCATATCGAAGGTCGTTTTTAAAGCACACAAAAGGAAAATTGTGTTAAGTTGTGTGAAATAGATAAAATGTACATAAGTAAGGAAATAATAATTGTATTCAAAATTTTAGCAAATAAATTTCATGACAGGGAATCATCAGCGAAAAATGTGCATACCAAACAAAAGCAATTTAAAATTATGGTGGAATTAATGTTAGCTCATCCCGATTTAGCCAAGGAACGTTTGAACGCCTCGGACGCCAGAAACACTTTAAACAATTTGTGGAAAAGACTATCGTCATCTTTAAATGCGGAAGGACCACCAATGCAAGACGGTGTCGGTTGGAAAAAAGTAAGATTGTATTGAAACTGTTTTTTGAAAATGAATATTAAATTATTAAAAATTAAATTCAACTTCCTCGTCTTGTTTGTGATTGTTTTGATTTTTTTATTTTTTTTTTGTATTTTTGCTTTGACACATCTCACGAGAAATACTTCGAGACTCGGCAAATCTATTCTATAAACAGAAAACGTACTAGATGATTGTTTTGTTCGATTCGAACATTTTACAGAGTACGAATTCGTAAACGAATCGAATATGAGGTTCGAATCGGATTGGTTTTCGAAACGCATTACAGAGAGATTTTAAACTAATCCAAAATGAGCAAAAGCAAACCACTTAAAAAATTAAATATAAAACAACCTTTTTAAAAAAACAACGATTTTTTATTAAACATACATATATATATATATTTTTCTTTTGAGTTTCATTTGTTTTGTTTTCATCTTCATTTTATTTACTTATCAACTTATATATAAATAATTACATGTACACAACTTTATTTATATTTTGTATGCGTACATGCATACAAATAATAATAATAATAATAATCATTTCACATTTATTTATAAATTAATTATTAATTTTCTAAGTTTCCTTTTTTGTTTTCAATTTTTTTCTATTAAATTTTATTTATTTTATTTTCCAAGATATACATATTTTTATTTTTTTAATATTTTGTTTTTCTCAATTTTGTATTATTTATTTATTACATATATTTACTAATTTTAGCAGCTGGTTTTTGCGCATATACCCGTATTTTTAATATCTATGTAAATATGCTTTTGTTTTTGTTTTTGTTTTTAATTCAATATATGTATATTAAATGTAAAAAACGAGTGATTTAATCTAAAAAAATTAAAAAATTTAAATAATTTCACATAACTCCTCATATCACTATAATTTTAATATTTTTGGTTTTTATTTAGTTACATAAATACAATGTGTGGAATAATCGGATGAAAATTTGTTTGACTATAATTTATTTTTGTTTCTATACGAGTTTTATATATGTATAATGTACTATGTATGAATGTATATAAGTAATTTTATTTTATATATTTCTGAGTCATATATTGATTTAAAATTTCATTTTAGATTGCTATTTGAATTATTTGTTTTGGGGGATGTTTGCTTGTTCTTGGCTTAAAATTTAGTTAGATTTTTATTTGTTTCATATTCATCTTATTTTGTTAATTTTTAAATAGTAGATAGTTTTTTTAAATGAGTTGCATTTATTTTCAAAAGATTTATCATATTGTATATCTACCTACATTTTGCTTTGGTGGTTATTTTTATTGAAGTTTTTTTTTACAAATTTATTGAAATTAATTTTTGTTTTATATTTAAATTTTCTTATATAATTTCTGGTATACAAATTAACTATTTACTAACTAATTCATGTTAAGACGGTTACCTTTTTAACTGGAACAATTTTATTCGTTTAAAAATACAAGTTTAACTTCATTTATAACTTTAGATATTTCAAATACAGTATAAATATAAGTATAAATATAAATATAAATATAAATATAAATATAAATATAAATATAAATATAAATATAAATATAAATATAAACATAAATATAAATATAAATATAAATATAAATATAAATATAAATATAAATATAAATATAAATATAAATATAAATATAAATATAAATATAAATATAAATATAAATATAAATATAAATATAAATATAAATATAAATATAAATATAAATATAAATATAAATATAAATATAAATATAAATTTAAATATAAATATAAAAAACTATTTGAAAAAAGAACTAAAAAATTCGACAAAAGTGAAATTCGGGAGGGAATGGGATCAAGCAAACCATTTTGCAAATCAATTTAAAATATTACACTTTTAAGAAGGAAGTTTGAATTGATATTACAGCTCATAAAAATCTATACAAAGATAAAGCTTTCAAGAGATCAGGAGAGAAAAAGGAAACAATTAAAAATAAATTATTTATTTTTGTCATTGGGTACTAATATTGTATTTGGAAAACTTAAATTTTTATGTTTAAATTAATTTAATACATTTATTTAAAATCTCTTACTAGAATCAATGAATTTCACTTTTAATTTCTTTTATTAAATTTTTGAAAAAAAAACAAATATTAAAAGTTTAGAAACTTACCTGGAAATATTACTTTTAGTTTTATTTTATTATAAATCCGATCAAAAATTTGTATTTTTCAAACGAATAAAAATGCATTCCTTCAAATCTTTCTCGAGAATTTCTTCAACAACAATCTTAAACCACTTTCTAACTAAACATATCTTTAAATATTCCCTTTAACAGTTTTATAGTTATTTTTAAAATGTTATACAAAAAAAATATAAACAATTTATTTTGTGTTGTATTCTTCTTTCATTTTTTTTTGTTTGTTTTAAATTTAAAGTTTTCACATTTATATATTTTTTGAATAATTTAAATAGTAAAAACTTTGGTGTGCGCATTATTTTTCGTATAGTTTCATATTTTGTAATTTTTGGGTCACCTTTTTTGTAATAAGGGATAGTCTATTTTTTGTGGTTTTTTAAATGTAGAAATATCATTTTACATATTTACAAAAATAAACAATCTTTTTATTATTATTTTTTTTTTTAATATTTTATTTCAAATGCTAAATTTTTAATAAATATTTTTTATTTTTAAATAATGGTATAAAACACTTATAAATAAGGAAACAAAATTTAAATCACTGCATTTATGTATATAATATTAAAAAAAACTTATTATTATTAGCTTAAATTTACAAAAATGTTAATACATACAATATTAGAATTATTCTTAATTAGATTAAAATTAATTAAAGCTCTTCATGTTTTCTTTTTTTTTTAATAATGTTAATAATAATTTTGTTTTATTATTTTATTTTATATCTATAACAAATTAACTTAAGAACAACACAATAATGATACAATCAAAAAAAAGCAAACAAAAAGATTTCTATTGAATTGTGAAAAACTTATTTAATCCATGTTTTTAAATAATAATAAAACAAAATTTAAGTTAAATACAAAACATGTATGTATGGATTTTTTTTATATAAAAAACCTTAATCAATTCCACAAAAATGTTTTATAAATATTTTCTATATATTTTTCTTTTTTGGTTTTATTACATATATTATTACCAATTTATTTTTCTTTTTGATTTTGATTGCACTTAATTTAATTATATTGTAATAATTTTAAATTTCATTTTTGTTTTGTTTTTTACTTTTTGTTACTATTTTACCTCTAGACACTTACTTAAATTTGTAAAATTTTATTAATAATTATTATTTTATTTTTTTTTTAAGAAGGTGTGTTTTTTTCTTTTGTTTAAAATAAAAACACACTATTAATATATCGAAGTGTATGTTATTACAAAGTTTTATAGATGATATTCGCTTTAAGTGCATTGCTTATTCTTCAAAAAATGGTTTTGAGTCGGAAATATCTCATTTGATGTATAAACTCAGTCCATTGAAACAAAACACAGACTCTATAAGGTTTAAAAGGTGTATGGTTTGATAGGATTTGATGTTCATTTTTGAAATAGATCTTTGTTTTCTTAACTTAAAATAAAAAAAGTGGTATGTATATAAAAGGACGTGGTTCATTCCCAGCTCATTTAATCCATTGTTAACTTTATTACAAAATTAACTAACATTTTAAAACGAATTTAATTTTAATTTCAAATTGTAAAACTGAGCCTAATTATCATTACGTTGTATGGAAGTTTAATAGTGGAAATTGATTGTATTCTATTACTCGTATATATGTACGTTTTTAATCGTCAGTCATTGGTTGAGTGTTATTGGATTCGTTTACAGCTCTGATCTCGTTGGTAAATGTTTCACGCTTTCTTCAATACAGTAAAATTTAACTTTAGAGAAACGCACAATTATCAGACAGAAACACCTATTTATCTCCGACGCTACTTGTAATGGTTGTTAAATTTATTGTAAATCAATCATTTGAATGCAATTAATTATTCCATTCATTTCAGGCTTCATGCATTAATGATATTCACTCAAATTTTTTGAATTCTTTTCAAGTCTTTCGATGTCAGAAACCAAGAGAATAAAATACAAATTTTTAAAGTGTGGAATGAAAATTAGTTCAAGTGAATACAAACACTTGAAAAGAATGCAAATACTTCAAAAGGATTTAGAGTTTCCAAAAGAATACACAGACTTTGAGGAAATGCATGAAGTATCAAATAATTGAAATTGGAGAAAAAATGATTGCAGTCTTTCAAGGTCAAGTTATTGGTGATTTTCATATTTGAAGTCTCATTCTCTAGGTGAATTCAATGAATGAAATATTTATAGTGAAGTCATAAGATTGCAATCACAAAAGATTGGATTCTTTTACAAGAGTATGCGCTATTTGTCGATCAAATAATTTTAAAACAAGCAACTGAATCAAACTTTGCTAAACGATTTATTACCAGCAACACCAAAAGATAAATTCAATTGTTTCTGGCTTGCTTAAACAAATTTTCAGATTCTCTTTCGAGTGAAACTTTTTAAACTCAACCGGAATCCATTAAAATGACATTTTGGTCATGTAAGCGGTTTCTGTATAGCCCCACCTAAGTTAAAGAAGCGCCTTGACATTTTACCATTTCTCTTGAGCAGATTTTATTGTATGTTTATTATTGCATAAATCAATTGTTTACACATGGCAGACAATTATTTATCAACAATCCAATTAAAAGAGGCTTAGGAGCAAATTGATATAAACATTTCTATTCGCACCAAGCTTTTTAAGAAAAATTAATAAAAAGAACCATAGAACTTATCAAAAATAAAAAAAATCTAGTAATAGTAATAATATTGGGTAGGTACTCTAGAATTTCTGCTGGTCTTTTGAGTCAATTCCAAAACATACTGATTTAGTCAATCCCAAAACGACAGTTCAATAAAAACGTCCAGATTTCTAAACCACCACTCCCAGAATAGATATCTTACTCTAGCATGAGAATTATTTTGATTTAATTCACTCAGAATTTATGAGAATAAGCATCCACTTTCATCATTCCCAAAGTAGGTCCTAGTCCTATAAAATCATTCTTAAAATAGTCGTTAACTATTGATCATCTCTCATCTCAATTCTCACCTTTTCTGGGTGCCGGCATAGAGGAATTTCAGGATATTGTAAAGCTGGTATACGTCAAAACCACATGTTTCAAAATTTTACTAGAACGAGATGCTATAAATATAAAGCCAATATCAAATTTGGCCAACTCTTCATCTAAAACGTGACTTCTTTAACAAGATGGAATATTGCCTTATAGGAAAGTACGTTAAGTTTTATGACTGTATTTGTCAAGTTCAGACTTGAAAGCCCTTCTCTGTCTTAAAAATTATGGGAATAGGATAATGAAGGGCTTTCCAATAAGAAATTTAATTTTGAATAGCCTGCTATTTAGGCAGCTGTTACTTTTAAAGCTGTCATCTTTTGACATTTGAGCAGGAAAAACTACTAAAAATAGAACGATACATGTTTTGACAACTCATTGAAAAAGTTGAAGCACTTTTGGGTCGTCTTGATCTGGAAGCACCTTTTCGGTTCGCAACAGTGAAACTGGTGGAAATATTTGAGCTCTTGGGACAAGTTAGTATTTATTATGAAGAATCATAACCAGAATTGTCACTTAAGATCAACAGAAAATATTGCTATTGTAGACTTTATCTTGAAGACTTTAGCTTATGAATGTCACATTTTGAATTAGAATTTCCTTAACTTATGGGTGTGACTAGTTTTGACGGCTCACAAAGGTTTTATGCATTGATTATCAAAATGCGTATTCACGCAACTGTACAAGTTTACATCATTGTTGGACATTCACCTTTATTATAACAGGTTGAATAAGATGCCTTTGTTTGTCTATTGAATGAACTGCAAGATAAGGTACCGAAAAGACAATGCATGTTATCGGTGCCACTAATTTTAAAGCTTGTAGCTGTATTGAGATTCTTTGCTGAAGGCAGCTACCAAAAGGGTTTAGGCAATGACTTCAATTTGGGCATTGCAGAACCAACGATGAGCCTCATCCTTAAAGAGATGCTTGAAATTATGAAATTGCACTTTTGCCCTTTTGTTGAATAAATGCTCACTATTCGGACCAAAAAAAAAGGGGAGGCAAAGGCTAGGATTCCGGGAGTAATTGGATGCGTAGATGGCAGCCAGATAAGAATTCAATCATAAAAAAAAAACAAAACAACATCGTTACTGCAACAAGAATAGCTTGAATAAAGACTATCCCCTGCAACCCTTTTCAATAACACCATTCAGATCCGCCCAAGAAGGGAATAGTTAATAAAGTTTTACTTTAAACTTGACATCAAACCATGTCCTTTTGTCACTCCTTTACCGTTCTAACCAGTGGCCCCAAGAATTGAGGGCATTTGCAACGGATTCCCAATTGTTTTTTTTTCTGTTTGGGGCGCCTCTCCTAAAATGTGTTGCCAATGAAGAATTTGATTCCATTAATTCTGTGAGCCTTTTCAATTCACCTAGGTTCGTTACTTTCACCCTTTAGTAAAAATAAAATTAATATCACTAAAACAAACAGTAAAACATTGGAAAAACTTGCATTTTTATTTAATTTTTCACAAGGCGTTTGAAAATTTTCAGTCGACAGAAAGTGGCGTTTTACTCGTCATAAAAGAAAACTAAAACGACAGCTGCAATAGCGATGAGAGTGACATTTAAAAACGCTTTATATGAAGAAATAAATCTTTCGTACTTATCACCCTCCAAAAAACCCATTTGTTTACATTGTTGTATTTGTAATGTGGACGAATTCAACGGGAAAAATTGACGTGTTTTCACGCATACATAGAACCAACTACTGAGTTTTTAGGGGAAATTTCATAAATTAGAGGAGAAATTACACGCACACTAAGAATAATTTTATGAGGCTGATTTCCGGTTTAGCTTGTAGGCAAACCAAGATGTCTGCCGAGGATTTATATCTTCATATAGAGTATTTTTGGTGACATTTGTCATTAAAAAATTTGGATTCCACTAACGCCAAATGTCAAGTAGCGTAACACTAAGTAAAACGCTACTATAACGCCATTCGCAATACCAATTTGTTTGTGTGACAATTCTCATTCAAATAAAACGCCTACTACAATAAGGGTGATTAAACACGCTATTGTCGAGTGCAGACTGATTAAAATACCACAGCTGTATCGGCGAGTGCTAGCAGAAACTGGGCCTCTGTTATCAAAATACGTTGACATTTTTTCGGAATAATTTAGGTGTGAAGCCTTTCAAAATACCGCTGGTACAAGAATTAAAGCTTAACGACTTTACATAGGCTTTCTTTTTGGCGAAAGACCATCTTTTTTAACGAAAAATTGTGTTCAAGGACGAACATTATTTGTAGTTGAATGGATAATTTAGTTTAGTTTAATTTTAGTTTAGTGTTTATTTCATCAAACAAAGTTACAATGCTTTAGTGATTACTCGATAATAAAATAATAATAATATACGTACAAAATCAATAATGAATAAAAAACAATAAATAAATAAATATATATTAAACATTTCCACCATTAAGGTTTCTCAAAATAACGAGTAAATTATTTTTAAATGAAAATCTACCAAGACAAAAGTCGATCATATCGCAAACAGAATTGGATTCTTTTAAGCACCTGGTCAATGGTTCATTAGCAGCATAATTTGTTCTGTGGAATGGAATGTTAAATAAATTTTGGTTTCTAAGCATCCTTGCAGGAATTGAAGTTAATTAAGCTCAAAATTTCCGAACAATCAATATGATTAGTTAAAACATCACGAATAAACATAACTCCAGAGAACTTTCTACGAATATTAAGAGGCAAGATTCCAAATAATTTACACCTTGTTTCATAGGAAGGCATATCAATGTTCCAATGAAGCCTTTTTACTAATACCCTTGTAAAGCGTTTTTGAATTTTCTCAATTCTAAAAGAGTGAACTTCGTACAAAGGGCTCCAAATAGTATTGCAATACTCAAGAGTAGATCTAACAAACGCAAAAAAAAGACATTTCAATGTGTGAGGATCACAGAATTCCTTTGAATTGCGAAAGATAAATCCTAACATAGAATTACCTTTGGCAACTAAAAAGTCTATATGTTTTAAGAAATCAAGTTTTTGATCAAAAATTATCCCTAGATCTTTTTTAAAGGTTACTATAGATAAAAAGATATTATTTATACTATAGGAAAAATTAATTGATGTATGTACGTTTTCGACAAAACGTTATACTTTGACATTTAGCAATATTAAGTTGTAAGGAGTTAATCCAACACCAATTTGATAATTTTTGAAGATCTTCTTGCAGCAATATGCAATCTTGTTCAGATTTTATACACCGAAAGATTTTCAAATCGTCTGCGTACATTAGACATCTAGAATTTAAGAAAACATTGGGAATGTCATTGATAAATAACAAGAAAAAAAGCGGACCGAGATGGCTTCCTTGTGGAACACCCGAGGTAACATTGATAGGCGATGAAAGAAAATTATTAATACGAACAAACTGAATGCGACCCTTTAAATATGTCCGTATCCAGTTCAGCAAATTAGAATGAAAACCAATTTTATTCAACTTCATAAGTAATATATCATGGTTCACCCTATCAAAAGCTTTGGAAAAATCTGTGTAAACAACATCGAATTGAAACCCTTTTTCGAGCCCGTTTAAAATGGTGTTTGAAAAAATTGTTAGGTTGGTGCTGGTAGATCTACCAGCGAGAAACCCATGTTGACAGGGAGAGATAACATGTTTTACCATTGTAGTTAATTTTTCATAAACCAATTTTTCAAAAATTTTTGGAACGGTAGAGATCTTGCAAATAGGGCGGTAGTTTGAAACATCCTGCCTATTTCCTGATTTATAAATTGGTGTAATGATAGAACGCTTCAACGTACTTAAAAATTCACCACTTTCAAGAGATCGATTAAAAATTATTTGTAAAGGAACAGCAAACACTATTGAACATTTCTGTAAAATAATAGGTGCAATTCCATCTATATCAAGTCTTGTGTCTACTTTGACCGTTGATAAAGCCTTTTCAATTTCCTCAATTGAAAAATGTAAACTTCCAATATTTAGACAACTATCAATACCATTAAATTGATTATCGAGATTTATATTTGGATTTGGATTACTATTTAAATAAACGGATTGAAAATGTTTACCAAAAAAGTTACAAACTACTTTAAGATCCGAAGATGATATGCCATCGTGACGCATTAGATTAGGAATGCCATTTGATTGTTTTTTCGTATTTATAAATTTCCAAAAACTTTTACTATTAGATTTTAAATCACTTTCAACAGATAAAAGATATTGATTGTAAAGAAATTTATTTAAAGTATCAAAATTCTTTTGCAATAATCGATATTGTTTGTAAAGATCACGGTCATTGTTTGATTTGCGAAAATGCTTATAAACCTTATTTTTTTTTTATTATTAAGATTTATTAATCTTTTATTAAACCAAACTGGTTTTGAAAAGCTTTTCATTTTAATTTTAGGTGTGTACAATGCAATTGCATCATGCACAATTTTTAAAAAAGAATCGTAGCACTTCTCAAAATTTGCACCAACAAATAATGCATGCCAATCATATTCATTGAGAAGACTATTGATTGAATCATAATTCGATTTAGCAAAATTATATTTAAATTTAGAACCGAGAGTTTCAGCTGAAAAATACTCATAAAATTCTACATGCAAACTGAATGCGAAATGATGAATTGTGTTAGGAAAAAGAGAAACCATACAGTTGTTTGTTTTTAGTTGTTGCACTTTTACTACTTAATTCTGATTTTTTTGCTGTTTTACGGGGAGGGGAACTGCTATTAAGAAGTAGTTTAAGAGAGGAAAGTTCATTTTTTATATCAAGAACAGTCTTAGAGAGATCACTGAAATTATTGAGAAATGATGAGAAATTCAAATTTGCGCACGAATTGCATTTCCAAAAGAAGTTTTGATTTAATAATGATTTAAAATCACTGTCGGAAATAGCGACGCAGTTTTTATGGAATACACGGCCACAGAATAAGGCACACTCAATAACTTCGATGTTTTTAGATCTTTTATTTATTGAAATATTGCAAGTAGCACAGGTCTTAGACATTTCAATAGAGAATAAAACCGACTGCTCTAGAGAGTAGTTAGTCGCAGACAGGTGAATAAGCGAAACTGCCGTAATTAGAGTAAAGAGCAACCAGGCTTTTTGGGCTTTAAAAAATTTGCGAATCGCAACTTTACTGTGAATGAGAGTTCGGTGAACAGTTTAT
Source organism: Eupeodes latifasciatus (assembly GCA_920104205.1). Classification (NCBI taxonomy): domain Eukaryota; kingdom Metazoa; phylum Arthropoda; class Insecta; order Diptera; family Syrphidae; genus Eupeodes; species Eupeodes latifasciatus. The sequence goes on from OV049924.1 coordinate 78,947,213, forward strand.
TTTAAGTTTGTAGATGGTCATGATCATGTCCGCTTCGATTGACGCAATGAATGACACCACTGAATGATTCATTCTCGATATACCGTCCAAAATGTTAGACTAATCGGATAAACCATTTGAGAAGCTGGTGCGGGCAGCATTTGCATGAGATAATCTTCAATAATTAAATAATACCGACGGTACAATCGATTCAAATGAAGATTTCGTGCATTTTTCGGAATTTTATGTTTTTTTTTAATTTCTGATAATTCGTAAAAAAAATCACTCGTTATTTAAAGCACATTTCAAGTGTTTAAGAACATTTAAAATGTCGTGTGTACGTATAGATAAATAAATGAAAAATAAGGTTATTTAGAATAAATGAATCATGAACTAACAAAAATAGACGTAGAAAACTTTCTCTTATCTATTTTGATAGCAAAACGACTGATAAACGTTTTCTTTTTCGTAATTTTTCCGGCAGGGTGTCTCCATCTGCTAATATCTTCAAAAAACTACAGCCTCAGCATACTCCATTCTATGTATGTATATGAGATAATTTAATAACACAAATTTTATTTATAACTTGAGAAAGGTTCTGTTTCCGACTTTATACATGGGAAGCTTCCCTAAAACATCCATCGCCGTGCCGCACCGTGAACTCAGCCGCCGCTGCCGTATAAGTTTGATTCAGTAAATGTAATAAAGGCATATCTATCCATGTAACAAAAGTAATTCTCATTCTTTTGCCTGTTGTCTGTTGTGTGTTTTGTCATTTAAAGAGCCGTTTTGTTCCGATTGAACATCTGTATAATATATAAATTGCCATCTTCATCAGCATTAGATAGCTTTATATATAGAAGATGAAGTTACTTACGGATACTATTTCACAACCAACCCTTATAAGTTAGATTTAGAAAATATATAGAAAACAGAACAAAACAACAACAACCAAAAAGAAAGAAAACTTCAAAAGGATAGCTTTCGTTTAACTTCCGCAATAGTCCTTAACAAGTGAACATTTTATGAACAAAACAAATCACACGGCCATTACTTTAACAGTTCAAACCGAATACGAAAAATCCTGTTATACCCTAAAAACACAAACATAAAACAGAACTGAAAACAAAAAGGCGAACCTTTGAAATATCCTGAGCGGAAATTTAAATAAATTGCTGCCATTTCGGCTGGGAATGGGGAATGGCTCAAGGAATGAAAATAAATTACGTAAAATCAATTCAGGACTGAAATTGACTGACCGACCAAAACAACGAAGCCAAAGAACCATCGCACCATGCCAGAGTTCTACTGATATCCCTTTGGGGGTTCTGAGTCCCGGACCTGCATACCTTATATTCCTTTCCTACCCGCATAAAAGAGCACCCGTATAGCAGAGTCCTTTTGAAAGTTGAGAAAAATCTTTTCGTGTTCTTCTGACCGATGCGATGCGATGATGCAGGCAAGCATCAGGCGGACGAGTTCGTGCGATGAATGAAATGCAAAGGAAGAAGTTAAGCTGCCCTCAAAACATGAATATCTTTCGAATTCAAAAATGCCCGACATCAACATCAACATCGATATGGCTTCGACTTCGATACAAATTTTAAAACAAACCCAAAGTAGAAAAACATACAAAATAAAAACAATAACATCCTTTTGCTCACTTTGTCCTCGTCGTCGTCGTTGGCATCGTTGGCATCGTTGAAGGTAATCCTATCAATTGTAAACACCTCGAACCATCGCCTCACGATTCCTCGTATGCCATTTGCATGTTAGGATCCGGATGTAGGTCCGCCGGAAGGACGCATTGCAGAGCGCATAGCACATGGGATTGATGGTGGAGTTGATGTAGCAGAGGGCGTAAAAGAAATCCCACAGCTCATCGGGAATACAGTCTCCGCACGTGGTGAGGGGTTTGATCAGCACCAGGATGTTGTACGGGGTCCAGGTTATGATGAAACTAAGCAAAATGGCGGATAGGGTTTTGGCTGCTTTCGACTCTTGTTTCTTCTCTTGAGACTTTTTCTTCTTTTTGGCCTGTCGGGCGGTGAGGGGTTGAACGGTTTTGCCCAGCTGTTTGGGTATGATTTTAGCATTGAGCGGTATTCGAATATCGTGCGGGGCATGCGACAGCCTTCGAACAACTGGCAGACTATATTCGGAGTCTCGTGACGGTAATTGCCGTCTCGGTGGTAATGCTGCTGCCGCCGAAATTGCGGGTAAAGGAACATCATCTTGTATCATTTTTATTGATGGGGCATGTTCGTCGCCCGTTTTTGCGCCATCTGACGGCAAGCGTATTAATATAGTGTAGACGGAGTCTTGGCTAACAGACCGCGAGCCAAGACGATTGCTATTATTTATTGGTAATGAGCGCGAATCGCGTGGTCCCGAGATTTCTTGAAGTTGCGATAGAGGCGTAAGCGGTGGTCGTAATGGAGTTGGTGAAACATCGGGTAATATCATACTAGGTGGTCGCACAGTTCCATATGGATCACGAATTACATTCATCGATGTACATCTTTAAGGTTGTTTTTTTTTTTTAATTGAATTTTTATAAAAATGGAAAATAGAAAGATAATAGGAAAATTTTATAATTTTTATGTTTGAAATTTAAAAAAATTGCAAAAACTAAGATGATTAAATTGATGTGGACGTTTCTATAACACTAAACAGCAGTTTCAAGCCAAAACACAACGAAACAGTTTTATTTTATATAAATATTTTTTTTCTTTTTTAAGTTTATCATCAACACTTGAATTTGCAACACATAAAAACTCAAACAGAAAACAAAAATTAAAAAATTAAACAAAAATGTGTGCGTAAAGTTTGGAATTTTGCAAAATCAAAAAAAAAAATTAATTTTTTTTGGATTTTTACATTTCACTTACATAATATTTTAAGGTTAGAAAATTTAAATTTTCAATGTTTGTATAAAACTTTCTTGAGAAGTTCTGTTAATATTACTGTTCAACCAATTTGAATTTTAGTTAACGTTTTCACAAATGTATCCAATTTTAAAAACACTGTAAGATTGAATGTATGGGGTATGTGTGCAATATGTTAAAAATCTTGATATATCTCTTGTAAACTCAACTTAACAAGGTTCTTGCCTACTCTTTCCTAAAGACTTTGATGGCCTTAATTCAAATCCCACTCCAAAATTACTCTATTTAGTCATGTTTTTGAGACATTACTTTTAAAAAGTTTGAAAAACCACCATAAAGGCTTTTTGAGGCTATATATTTTTTTATATATTTTAAAGCAATGTTTTTCATCTTCAATAAATTTAAACTATTTCATAAAATTTTCGAAAATCCTCATAAGGGTGTCCCAAAATTAACGCAAGATTTGAATTTGCCGCCATTTGTGCAGTGAAGTGTTGGCAACCCTGAAAAAAAGCAATTTGACAGCTAACCGTATAGGGTTATTAAAAATGGAGCGTTACACGATAGAACAACGTGTCTTCATTATTAAAGAATATTTCAAAAATAGTGAAAGCTTGGCGGCTGATTTTTCAAGCAAAATCATCCTAAACGATGAAGCACATTTTCATCTTGATGGCTTTGTCAATCGCCAAAATTGCCGCATTTGGGGTTCGGAGAACCCACATGTGATTGTCGAAAAACAAATGCATCCACAACGCGTGACTGTATGGTGTGGATTTTGGGCTGGAGGCATAATTGGGCCATATTTTTTTGAAAATGATGCTGGTCAAGCAGTGACTGTTACTGGTGCTCGATATCGCGACATGATTACACAGTTCTTTCTGCCAAAATTGGATGATATTGATGTGTCCAATATGTGGTTTCAACAAGACGGTGCCACATGTCATACAGCCCGTGAAACAATTCAATTACTGCATGAGACATTTCCAGGTCGTGTACTCTCTCGTTTCGGTGATCAAAATTGGCCTCCTAGATCGTGTGATTTAACATCATTAGACTTCTTTTTATGTGGTTATTTGAAATCACAAGTCTATGTCAACAAGCCCACAACCACCCGTGCATTGAAGGAGGAGATTCAACGCTGCATCAACGAAATTCAGCCACATTTATGCAGAATGGTCATGGAAAATTTCAACAAAAGAGTGCGCATGTGTATGCAAAGCCGTGGAGGCCATTTGTCCGATGTGTTATTCCATACATAACCCTATCCTATGTACTTACGAGTCAATAAAAATATAACTATCAAAAGACTAAAAACGGTGTTTTCTATTTAATTCAAATCTTGCGTTAATTTTGGGACACCCTTTATATGTACATTTTACGTTATGAGATTTCATTTGTCTAACATTAATTCTAAATGGAAGAATTATGCAAAACGGTTTGATAGTAATTTTTATTTTTGAAACGAATCCATCCTCAATTCAAAGTTAGTACCACTTCAAGTTTTTGAAATGTAGGTACCTACTGAAAATATATAAAAATAATGTTGAAAACAGTTGAATTTGGAGTTTGAATTCGAAATCAGTACCTACTAAAAATTAATTTCAAAATTTCGTATTTTTCAAAACCATAAAAGCATGAAATTCAAGGTTTCTCAAAACCTGAACAAAGGTTCATAACTTATGAGAATTTTCAGAAACACGAATATTTATACCTTTCAAGATCATCGTACAATTTATTGTTAAGGTAACGTTGTGTTTTTTCACCGTTTTCGATATTTTAAACATTTTTGAAAACATATATTAAAAAACTGAAGTGTTAGAAAAAGAAAAGGTAAGATTCGTATTCGGGACAACTTCATCCTTTAAAAATGTATTGCATCGTATTTGGGACAACATAATTTGTGGAATTTTGTTGAAGCAAAAGAAATTGAGTTAATAAATCAAGAAATTTGAAATGTGGATACGAAAATCGCTACAAGAATATTGTTGATTGAGACTATACCAACATTTATTTACTTTGATAAAAACTCAGCGTTTCTTAATTTCTTGGAAATGAAAATTGAAATGTTGGTTTCATTACACATGGCCGACATTGAAATGTTATAGTTTTAGAATTTTGAGTTTTGACAAAATTTAGGAAATGAAAAATAATAATTGTGGGTACCGAGAAATGTATAGTTTTTGTAAAATATAAAAATATATATATAAAATACATATACTTACAATTTTTCCTGAAGAATTGTCTTTAGATATCTTGTTTTCGTTGTAATTTGTGATCTACTGAATCATATTTGCAGGGAAAAACTTTCAATGAAAAATCTAAAAATCTTTTCCAAGAATTCTTCCAAAAAATTACTTTATATTTTGTCTAGAAATCTGTACAAATTCTTATTCAAGGAGCCCAAAAACTAAGAATTACAATTAATAAATTAAATAAAATTACAATTTTAGTAATATTCAGTTAAGATACTTCTGACTTCTTTAAAAGAATTGTTTTTTTTTTTAAAGAAGCTGGTAAAAACAGTATATCATATGTCTTCTATTAACGATTTTCTAGAATCAAAAATCAGCTGTTACTTGAAAATGTTTTCATCATTAAAAATTTGTAAAGAAAAACGGGTTGGGTTCGATATCCCGGTTTTTATATTCCCGTTTCTTAAAATCCCGATTTTAAAATCCCGTCTTTTATAATCCTGCTTTTTATAATCCCGATTTTTTATAATGCCACTTTTTGTTATCCCGTTTCTTATAATCCCGTTTTTTTTACTATCCCGATTTTGCAATCAAAACTAGTTGTTTAATTTTTTAAAAAATTGCGTGAATTTATAAAATTAAACAACTAGTTTTGATTGCAAAATCGAAATTATAAAAAATTAAAACAAATTAAAAAATTAGGTACTTTTCTTGATTTATCTTATTGTAACCTTTAACAATTACAAATCAATCTTCATCATAGTAAAGCCACCAGCGCCAACCTGGTCTACCTCATGCAGAGTAGACAATATGACATGGCCCTGATCCAAGAACCCTGGATAGTAGGTATCATGATCAAGGGCCTGCACTCCAAAGACCTCATGCTGTATAAGTCAGATCTTGACAGCCAAAATAGTAATCCCAGAACCTGTATATTAGCTAGAAAACAGTTTAATCTCTTTCTTCTAACTTCTTACAGCAACATCGACCAGACCGCGGTCATTTTAGAACGCAAGGAGCACCCAACGCTCATAATAACCTCCACATACATGCCCCATGATGGAGTTGAAGGACCACCAGCGGATATAACAAATGAATTAATAACATTCGCAAGTAAGAAAAATTTTAATATTATACTAGGGTGCGACTCCAATGCACATCATGTACAATGGGGGAGCACCGATACAAATGCTAGAGGTGAATCCCTTTTTCAATTTATCATAGATAACAATCTTTGTGTGGCTAACCGAGGTAATACACCCACCTTTGTCACAAAAAAACGGAAAGAGGTGCTAGATATAACCCTCTCAAACAATTCTGACTCCTGTCTAATTGATCATTGGAGGGTTTTAGAAGAACCTTCCTTTTCTGACCATCGTCTCATAGAACTTAAAATCCCTAACGTTGATAGACAGCACAAACCCTTTAGAAATAACAGGCGCACAGACTGGCTTATCTTCAATAGGGAAATTAGTAATAACATTGAGCACGTTAACACCAACGCCATTCTGGGACCAGACAGTCTAGAGAAGGCAACAGAGAATCTCACTGAGACTCTGCGTAAAGCGTTTGAAACCAGTTGTCCTATCAAAACAACTGTGAAGAAAAACAGTAAACCCCCCTGGTGGACAACAGAACTAACCTACATTAGAAAAGAAACAAGAAAGCTTTTCAATGTTGCTAAAAGAACAAGACTCGAAAGCGACTGGGACTGTTATAAGACTAGTCAAAGAAAATTCAAAACAGAAACCCAACGAGCCAAACGGAGCTCGTGGAAAAATTTCTGCAGCAATATCGAGTGTACCAACGAGTCAGCTAGGCTCAGGAAAATCCTTTCGAAAACCTCCATTTCTGTTGGTTCTCTAAGGAAACCCGATAATGACTGGACTGAATCGAGTCGCGAAAGTCTAGAACTCCTGGTTAAAACACACTTCCCAGGCAGTAAACCTAACCCTGAACGCGAACCAGATAACTCTTCAATCTTCGAGTATGAAATCCCTACGGATGTTATAACGGAAGAAAGGCTAAACTGGGCTATTAACTCTTTCTCCCCTTATAAATCTCCAGGCCTAGACGGTATCTTCCCAATGATGCTGCAAAAAAGCATTGAATTTATCACTCCACACCTGATAAACATCTTTCAAAGCAGCATTAAATGGGGGTATATTCCCAGGACATGGCGTGAGGTAAAAGTCGTTTTTATACCAAAAGCCGGCAAACCCAGCCATACTGAACCTAAGGACTTCAGACCTATAAGTCTCACGTCTTTTGTACTTAAGACACTAGAAAGACTTATCGACATATACATCCGCAGTAATTTAAAACCGGAGACCATATCACCCTTTCAACACGCCTACACAAAAGGTAGAAGTGTAGAAACGGCACTACACTACGTAGTTAGAACCATAGAAAAATCACTTGACGTTAAGGAATACACTCTTGCTTCATTCCTGGACATTGAAGGAGCCTTCAATAACGTCCACAGTAATGCAATCGAGAAAGCACTTAATGATCAACGTATAGAAGAAGTAGTTATCAAATGGATCATGAGTATGCTGAAAAACAGGCAAATACATAGTGAGCTTGGTAACGCACATTTAGAAATGTACGCATCTAGAGGAACCCCGCAAGGTGGAATTCTCTCACCATTATTATGGATCTTAGTGATGAACGAGATCCTAATAAAACTTAGGAACTACGGTATAGTAGTGGTAGCCTACGCTGATGGCTTAGCGCTTTTGGCGACGGGTAAATACCTTACCACTATTAGCGAACAATTACAAACCGCATTATCAAAGGTCAACAACTGGACTAAGAAATGCGGTCTTAATGTAAACCCCCTTAAAACAAAACTGGTTCTTTTTACAAACAGGAGGAAGATCCCTCCGTTTATAATACCTAAAATAGATAATATAACACTAAGAATCTCCGACCGAGCTAGATACCTCGGAGTTATATTGGATAAAAAACTCAATTGGGGTCCAAATATCCAAGAAAGATATAAGAAAGCCACAATCGCACTCTACTCATGTAACAAGATTCTGGGTAGAAATTGGGGACCGAACCCCAAAATAGTAATGTGGATGTACACTGCCATTGTCAGACCGATTCTAACTTATGGCAGCTTGGTTTGGTGGAAAGCGTTGGAGAAATCCACGAACCAAAAAACACTTACCAAAGTACAGAGAATGGCCTGTATCTGTACTAGTGGTGTGATGAGGACTACCCCAACTGCGGGTTTAGAAACGATCCTCAATCTCCCCCCAATAGACCTATTCGTCCAAGAATCAGCAGCAAACAGCGCCCTCAGGCTCAGTCAAACTAACATCTGGAAAACTAGCCAGATTGGCCACGCAGCTATTCTTACGAAATACGTAGACAACAATATCTGCACAGATTATATGAGCCCTTACTTAGATTTCAACAAATCTTTTAGTACTAGATTCCCCAATAGACTAGATTGGGAAAATAGTGAGCCCTACACCAAGGTCTCAACCATTACCATCTACACCGATGGCTCGAAAATGGACAATAGAGTAGGTGCAGGCTTTTACTCTGAAAGCCTAAACCTTGCCAAAGCATTCAGGCTCCCCGACTATAGCAGCGTCTTCCAAGCTGAGATCTTGGCAGTGAAAAACGCTGCTAAACACATATCCATGATGGCGATATCACACGCGGACATCACTTTTTTCATTGATAGCCAAGCAGCAATAAAAGCTATCTCTGCCACCCAAATCAAGTCAAAGCTTGTCTCTTGCTGTCGCGAAGAGCTAAAGGTTCTTGGCACACAGCATAACGTAAGACTCTGCTGGGTTCCTGGCCACAGTGATGTACCAGGCAACGAAAAGGCGGATGAACTTGCTAGGGAGGGCTCCACACTGGAACCCTCCCTGATAGACCATCATATAGGGATACCGTTATGTGAACTGAAACATAACGTCAGTAAAACCATCATTCACAAATCCAATGACAGATGGAATCTCCTAGAAACCTGTGTTAACACCAGGAAGATATGGCCTAGATACGATAAGAAAAGATCCGACTGGGTCTTAACTCTTAACAAACCCTCCCTAAGATCCCTTATCGGCATTATTACAGGTCACAACCTACTCGGCTACCATAAGAAGAAGATGGGGCTCAGTACTGATGACCTTTGTAGAGGCTGTGGTGATGAAAACGAGCATGAAGACACCACTCACTTTCTCTGCCACTGTCCTTCACTCTGTCTTGCTAGGAAGAAAACTCTAGGCAACTTCTTCTTTAATGAACTAGAGGAACTATCAGAACTGCCAGGCAAAAGCTTACTAAACTTTGTCAAGACCTCTAAATGGTTAAACGAACCACATGATTCATAGGTTATTATATCTTTTCAGGATGTTACAACACTTCGGGGTATCACAATGGATCTACATTGATCTAAGTGTGATGGTAACAACATCAACTGTCAGCCCGTTCAAACCTAACCTAACCTAACCTTTAACAAATATAACGTATCAAAAAATAAAAATATAAAGTAAAGAAGTATTCTTTTAAAACAAAACAACAAACTAAAATTAAAAATTAACAAAGTCAACGATAGTAGTAAGACCGTTATCGAGAGGTAGATTTGCTGTAGGATGCATTTTGTTTGTGAAAGAATTATTAATATTGTAAACAAAAATTATTTTAAAAACAAAAAAAATTACGATATTATTATATGTATCTACATATATTAGTTTTATTTGTAATTATTATATATTAGTCAAGTAATTTAACATTCAAACCTTTGACTCCTATTGTTATTCAGTTTAATGCACGTATTTTGTAAAAAAAAAAAACGGGATTGTCGGGATTTTAAAAAGCGGGATTGTAATTGATCGGGATTTTGAACAAGCCGGATTTTAAAAGACGCGATTTCAAAAAATCGGTATTTTAGTAGACGAGATTATAAAACTTTTTTTTCGGAATTATTTAAAAACGGTATTTTAAAAATCGGGATTCCGATACGCTCCCAAGAAAAACGTTTAAGGCTAGCTTTATTTTATTACCCAACATAACAACTTTACAGGGTGTGACACTCGAAGTGTAACCTTTATCCAAAAGTTCATAAATTCGGTTGGGAAAATGATTCTATTTATTTCAATGAACAGAATTTGTGAAAATAATCAAAAATTCAGGATCCCGAGCTGCCCAAACGTAACTTGTCGGCATTTTAGCCCACTCACGAACAATGTCTCTTTTCAGCGTCTTAAAGCCAGAATACTTTTATATTTGGACCTAGCTTCCTTTTCAAAATGGCCCAGATAAAAAAATCCATTGGATTCGCTTCAGGTGAATTTGAGAGCTATAATTATAAGGTGGAAATGAAGTTCGGAACGTTATTGTTTTTCAACCATTCTTGGTTAACTCACGCTTTGCAGTCACAGCGGCTCAAATAATTATTTGTGGCGAGTGCTATTTCCTGGTGAACAACCGATGACTCAAATTTTTAGATAAAAACAGTGTTTTTAAGTAAACTGTACAATATTCTGGAATTCTTCATTTGGAAAATTTTCTCGTCGGAACCCAAGTGAACTATAACTCCTTCACTTTTTCAAGTCTAACTTTTTGCTGCTCCGGTTCAAAACCCTTCAAAATAATTTTCTACACTTGTAAACAACACTTCGAAATGTCACTTAGCAAATTTCCAAACAGCTGATGCTACTGTGACAGATATGGCAAAGATCACTCACTACTATAGAATAAATTTTTTAATTTAAAAATGTCTTAAATAAAAACAAATTATAAATTGATGTTTTTCCTCTGATTCAAAGAGTGCATACCATTGTTAAAGATAGCACAATGGGCTATCGATACATTTTTGTTGAAGCAATTTTACAACTTTTTCAACCAAACTTTCAAGTCTGTTTTTAAATCCAAGTTTAGTTAATTAATTTGCTCAGAAAGAAAAAAATTATAAACAAACTGCAAAATTCCATAAAATTATTTGTGCATTGTGCGCTAAAATCAGTGCATTTGTGCATGTTTTTTTGTTTGTTCATTAAATAAACATAAACAATATACAAAAATAATAATAAAAACTTTAAATTCATTCGTTTTTGTTTAATAATTCAAACAAAAAACGTCAAATTTTCAACAGATAAAAATTAATTCATTTAAACGGCAACAAACTTAAAATCGCGTTAGAAATTTTTCTGTACAGTTTTATCAACTATGATAGTTTTTAAATATTCACAAATCACAAAAAAAAAAAACAAACTTAAGAAAAACAAACAAAATGAAACAATTTGTTTAAAAACATATTTTTATGATATTTTGTTTATTTTGGCTTTTACTACCTGGATACGGAGCTTTGTAAAGGAGTTTCTATGGTTACAGGTGTTGCATACCCTAAATCCGAGGGATCCTCATGTTCATAAACAAAATCATCAGAATCCTCACGGCCAGAATGCCACCACGCAATACACCATTCTTTTATTCCGCCAAAGCATTTATTCGATTTTCGCATATTGCTGCCACTTTTTATCTATAAATAAAAACAAAATCATTCGAAACATGCTTCTTATATCTGTTTTTTGTTATTCTTAAAAAGTATTATAATCAAAATTAAGTCATGAAAAGGACTTTTATTGGTTCGGCGTTGGGCGCCATTTATCACTACCGTCTTTGGGAACACTTATCCATAACCAGACACCACATAAGACATGTCAAAGCGCTGACTTAACAATAAAAACCATAAAAAAAAACAAAAAACCAGCCAAAGCCATTTTTGTCTTGATAACATAACGTCTGTAGTTTACCGAAATAAAAGCCCCATTCAAATAGCACCCTGTGGGGTTGTGAACGAGTATGATGGAATAGTAATATATAGGAATAGGATTTGGGATAGAACAGGACAAAATATAAAGGACAATCAGTTTATACATATTTGGCAAGAACCCAAAATCAAAAATTCCAATGAAAAATAAAGAAGGACATTAAGTTAGTGGTAGACCCCGAAGAATCAAATAAAAAAGTCGTAAAATCTGTAGTTACATAAAAAGGAAGAAAGCAAAAAACAAAAATTAGGATACTTACACTCGATCTTCGTGAATGCATTCCATGATATCCGGCATCGGATATAACAGCGTTTGTCATGTAAACACTCTCCGCATCCGCCGATGACTCAGATCGAGGACGTCGCCAGTTATCATGGTCATTACCTCCAACATGCGATATGGACATCATGCCATGGTGGTTAACCGCGGTATTTTCATCGCTAAAAAACAAGACAGAAACAATTTCAAAAAAGAGATTAGTATTTTTTTTTTTTTCTTTTTCTATTTTTCAAATTTAAAATCAAATCCCCAAAAACTCTCAAACCCTACTTTTCAGTTTTCCTTTTTAAGTGAAAAGAGCCAAAGCCCCCATAAGAACTCCCAAGTGCAAATGAAAGGAGAATATCGACTGTCACTGGTGTAACTGTCATCCGAACTGTCAGTGTCTGTTCAAAGTTTCTTTAATAGACATTCCCAAATGTACAATGAAATTCCATGCCATCCGAACGAATGAATGCCATCAGAGAAGCAGGACCCAGAATCCACTGCCGGGACAACACATAAGGACAGGACATGACAGGACAGCAGAGAACAGAACGAACCATCAGGACATTTGTGCTTCGACCTATGAGAGAATTTGCTTTCATTATAGAAGGATCACATTCAGTCACCCGGATAGTCTGTCAATTGGTGGCGTTGAGGATGTCTTTCTACTTCACCAGCCCCGTACCTACATAGTTCCAGAATCATCGGGATTAATTTCCCATTTTAAAGCTCATTGCTTTTTGCCATGCCATAGACACCGCAGCAACCAGCGTTATCATCAATGCTGGCACTCGTTCAACGTTTTTCTTCTTTTTCGTTGTCCCTGTCTTTGTCGTCGTTCGTCCTCTGTTTCTGTTTTAAAATTTTCCTGGAATTTATGATTTTCCCGTTTATTTTTTTTATAATTTTTCGTCTTCTCATACAAATAACTTCTGTTCCCATTTTCATTGTTGATAAGAAGAATGTTCGTTGGAGGATAGAAAATGCTTGGAGAAATACCACACAGTCGTCGAGTCGTGAAAGATTATAAATACTGCACCTCCCACCAATTTGCCTTTTGCACCCTTCTATCTTATGGATATGGTTGGAATATTGTCTCCTTTATATGAAAAGTCTAGGATTATGATTATGATTATGTGCACGCTTACTTGAAATTCCATTATGTTAGCCCTGCCTTGCCTTGCTTTGCCTTGAATGTCCTGACTATAAGTCTTCTATTGTCCTTTTTGCAAGAAATGAATTGACATCTAGTTTTAGTTTTTTAATTGACATCTAACCCGCCCGCCCGCATTGGATCTGTGCCAAAGCCCACATACATTTATCTCTATAGCTAAGCTATGACGATGAAATTATATTGGACTAGCCTTTTTGGTTTTAATATTTTAACGTCTTAATTCCGTTAAGAAGTTTCATTTACCAAATCCAAATATGCATGAATCTGAAGACATCAAGGAGTGTTCTCTTCAAAGACCCTATCTTCCTCTCTACTCTATGCCATGCCACACAGAATAAGCAAATCACTTGGATTTTCAAAGGAAACATAATTCAAAAACGGTCGTTCGTGTCGTACGCCCCCACAGAGAACAATGACAAACATAACAACAACAACAACAGCGGCGGCGTTGAACGTGTCTTGTCCTTCATATTATTATTTTGTCCTTGTTGCCTGTTCAAGAGATCAGAAGTGGGATTTAGTTAATGCAGGAGCGGCTTTACACACAATATAATCTAAATTGCCTTTAGGTGACAGAAGGGAAAAGACAGAGATAGACAAACTAAAAGACAGAGTGAGAGAGAGAGAGAGAGAGAAATGTTGAGCTTTATGTTGTTTATTTAACCATATTTTTCATAAAAGGAAAAATCCTTTTTCTGATGCTTCTTCTACAAAATTGACAGCTCCTTGGAATTGAGTGTATTGTGTATAGAATAACTACTCTAGCACCAATGGAAAAAATGCTGTTTTCTAATATAATACCAGATATCTTAAACTCAATGTTACTTACGATGACGAAGACGAAGACGACGAGCGACGTCAAACTACGAGTACAAGCACGAGTAGGTAAACGTATATATTATATCCTTTTTCTTTTCTTTTATTTTATTTATTTTTTCAAGAACTTAATAATATAGATTCTTAAGAAAAAATCGGGTTGCATTATATTTTCAATTAAATTTAAGGGTCATCTTTTAGAGTGCTTGTACCGACCTATACCATGTAACGTGTAAGCCCACATTATTCAAACAATAAAATCAACATTCCTTAGAATAAGATTATACTCGTAAGTAAAAGAAATGTAAAGCTAATTAAATTAAGGGTTGTAAGTTTAACTACAGGATTGACGTCAATTTATTATAGAGCTCTTGGCTCGAGACGATTTCCAAGAATTTAGAATTTTTTAGAAGCTCTGATAGTTTACCGGAACTTAATGGAATCATAAGAGTTAGTTGTGGAGAATTCGAACTTGTCTTTATTTGTTTAAGAGAGAGATGTCTGTATGTGAGCGTATATACACTTCGTGTCACATGAATAGGGACAAGCATTTTTCGTTTTTTATTTGCCGATATTTCTTAAACCCTTAGGTTTTTTTGGAAATGAATGGGGTATGTAATAAGTTTATATTGCAAGCAAAAGTTTTTGGATTTAGTTGATAAATACAAGTTTTATGACGGATTTTATAAAGAAGGGCATAAAAAGTACATGTTTTTATTGAATGGATTAAAATAATTTTTAACTTCCCATAGGAAGTTATTGTAATGGGTCCGATTTGTCAAATTGAAAATTTTGACATTTCTCGACGTTTCAAGGTCCCTAGAGTCGAAAGAAAGATGCAGAAAGGGCTTTCAAGAAAATTGCGTGGGTGGTTTTTTTACCATAGCAGTTTAAAAAAAAGGTGAAAATTTTGGTTAACCCTAAATACCTCACGAATCAATAACGCTAGAGACTTGAATTAAATTTTATATTATATATTGTAACGTGATACCAAACAAGTATATTTTTGAACAAAAATCCAATTAACGGTTTTTTTATAAATCAAAAAAACTGAAAAAAAAAATTGTCACCTCGAAAATTGTACGAATACAAAATGATCTCCAAAACAATTTTAAATTAACAAAAGTTGGTAAAAATTGATTTTTCGACTCAAATATCTTTTCAAAACCTTCAGATATTGGCTTTAAACTACTTTTATCTTTTAAAAAATATTGTTTTCAACATTTGGAAAAATTTGAGAAAAATCAAATTGACAGTTTTTGTACAAAAATTAAAAACTTTAAAGAAAATTAAACAAAAGTTGGTAAAAATTAATTTTCGACTCAAATATCTTTTCAAGACTTTGAGATAATGGCTTCCAACTAGTTTTAACTTATAAGAAATATTGTCTCCAACATTCTGAAAAATTTTGAGAAAAATCGAATTGCCAGTTTTTTTACAAAAAATAAAAACCTAAACAAGAAAATTAATAAAAGTTGGTAAAAATTGATTTTCGACTCAAATATCTTTTCAAAACTTTGAGATATTGGCTTTAAACTACTTTTATCTTTCAAAAAATATTGTTGTCAACATTCATTAAAATTTTGACAAAAAAACAATACTTAAACTTGGTAAAAATTAAAAAAAAAAATATTTCACAGAAAATATTGTTTACGATATTCAGTAGCTTTTTTTTATAAAAATCAAACAGTCCATTTTTTCAAAAAAAAATAAAATCTACAAGCAAAAGTACGCAAATTTGGTAAAAATTTTTGTTCGGTTCTTAATATCTCTCAAATTAATTTTATTCATCAAACTTGTAAAAATTTAAGAAATGCTACTTAAATTGGTAAAAATTTGTTTTCGACTAAAATCTATTTAACAAAACTAGATTTTCAAACTAAACTATTTCTTTGTATGAAAAATATTGTTGGTAATTTGAAACTTTTTAAGAATAATTCAACTAACAACTTTTTTAACCCAACCCTACAAACTTTTAAGCAAGAAAAATCGACAGACGGGATGGGAAGTTATCAGTGTGGGTCGCATCCCATCCGCTTTTTAGTAATGTGTGATGTTTCCTGACTTCTGAATTACTTCAAGTAACCTGTGGTGTATGGATTCATTGAGTGCTTTTAGATAGTTGAGCGAAATTTGGGCCGAGGAGCGTTTTATGGCTTCAATAATCTCTTCGGTTTTTGGGTATTGCCGTCCTTCTTAGTAGATTTTTTTTTAACCCATTCCCACACGTTTTCCATGATGTTCAGGTCAGTAAAATATGGGGGTCATGGTAATAGGTTCACATTTTTTTCCCTGAATATAGGCTTTTGTCGTGCGTGAGGTATGTATTGGTTTGGTGCATTATCTTGTTGGAAAGTCCATCGTTGTCCACCAAATAATTCAGAAAATTGTAGAAAAATCGATTTTTAAGTGATTGCCGTCATTTTAGAGGTTTGAAAATTTAGCTCCATGGTCCTGTAACAGGGAAAACAATCATAGACCATATCAAGAAAAATAAGCTACAAATCACGAAAATGAATTCAGGTTTGGACCTTGGCTTCGAAATTAGTAAATTGCGACTTTTTGTATGTAATTTCATAAAATGAGCAAAATGAAGATATTGACACTCAAAAATCACATTTCACTACATTTGAGTAACAATAATTCGATCCAGGAAAACAAATATTGCCAACAGCGAATTGCAATTTGATATTAATTTGTATCAATTTAATGTTTGTTTTTATCGTTAATTTCAGCAGGAATTTGTAGATTGAAATTTGTTTCTTGTAGATTATGAATCGTTTTTTTTTTTTTTTTAAATATTTACAAACTCAAGTGGTAAATTGCAACCCTTGTTTTCTTAAATTGTGGCCCAATACATTAGTTTGCAAATGACGACTAAAGTTTTGATATTAATTGTTTGTAAATTGCAACTTTTGAGTTGTAATTTGAAACATATTATTCTGCAGTTTGCAAATGACAGTCACAGTTTTGAGTCGTAATTTGAAACAGTTTCTGCGGCAATTTGTAGCTTTTAATGGCGAGATTCAAGAACAATTTTTCGCAAAACCAACAATCTTCATTAGTGATTTACCTATAGTGATAAACCTATTGGTTTTTGTATTCTCAGGAATATTTTTTCAGTTGATGGTGCGCCGAATTTCAAGAGCTTGTATGCAAACTCCAATGAATACATTCGTACATTTCAACTTTTGAATATCAATTTGCTTATTTTTTCCATAATTTTCTTAGCGATTTAAGAATATGTTATAGTAAATTTAAAAACTATCGTTCTCTATTCACAAATATATCAACTTTATTTGTAAACTCAAGAGTGTAGTTTTATTTGTTGGTAATTGGAAAATTAAGAGGTATTATTTGTTTATTGTGAATGAACTCTTATCTTTATCTTTCTGAGGGAAACTGAAAATTATTTTTCTTCTCTACAAAATTAGCTCAAGCAATGCAATTAGAAAATGCACACCTTTCTTTCCGTCTCTATGCCATTGTATTTTTATTAGGCTAGAGAATAATTCAAATCAAAAATATATAAAGGAAAGACACATTTAAAAGATTTCTATTTTTTGAATTGTTTTTAACTTATATTTCTAAAAGCACAAAAGTTAGCAACTTAAAAATTAAAATAAATTATAAAAGTTTTATTAATTTTTAGCTCCAAGTTTGTTTTTTATTTACATCAAGTTTTATGATATTAAATGTTTGAAAGTTTAAAGTAGTAACTTATTTCTTTAATTTTTAGCAACTTAAAGTTTTCTTTATTGATATCAAAGTGAAGAAAAGAACACAGCATTTGTTGACCATTGAGTATGGTATATTTTTAGTGAGACACATTCAAACTTGTGTAATGTTTCCGAAAAAAGCAAAATGAACAGCAATACCAATAATGGTTTCATATTTATTTATGCACCGTTGGAAATGAACACAACTTTTAAGTAAACGCACGCGCGACTTTCTTACGAAGTAAACCACAACTAAATATTTGAATGACGGAATTTCAATTCAGAAGCCTAGTGCGAAGCCAGCCACATAGCTCTTAGCATATTTTATCGTGTTAAGGTGTAACGAAAAAAATTAAGAAAATATACAATGACATTTTTTATTGAGCAGCAACGCTACTATATATTTAGAGATTCAGGGATTTGAGAATACAAAAATTGTAATTTACTGAAGTTGTATTCATAAATCAGCAAATAGGTATTTCGTAAATTACGATTGTGCAGGCTCAATATTTATATCGTTATTATATTTTATATAATAATAATAATATACATTTCACAAATCAAGATTAATCTATACTAATATTATAAAGAGGAAAGATTTGTATTTGTGTATGTAACGAATGAACTCAAAAAGTACTGGACCGATTTTAATTATTCTTTCTTCATTAGAAAGCTACATTATCTCTGAGTAACATAGGCTATATTTAGTACTAGATTACTACAGAAATCTTTTGAAATTCCTATTAAAACCAACCGAAGGTGTAAAAAAATAAGCCATAAAATGTCTTTCATCGCATACGCTGCGAAGAGTATTAATAATAGGACAAATGTTTTCTAATTTAGTGATTCATGGCATCGTTTTAATTAGCATGCTTATAACTTAAATATCTGTACCTATTTATGTCTACCCGTGCGAAGCCGATACGGGCCGCTAGTGAGTTATAAAAATAAATTATTCTCCTGAAAGAGGAGATTGCGACTCAATAGTTGCAATTTACTTTGATCTCAACAAGCTCGAATTATAACTTTTGATAATAATTACCAAATTATAAAATTTTGTATTTTACGAAGATTTTAATGCTAAATTACAATTTTCTCATTCATTTTATAAAAAAATCGTCTTGATTTACTACAAAATGAATTTTCGTAAATTACAACCTAAAATTTCGCAATTAGTGATTTTTTAATTTTCTCCGTGAGGTGATTGCTCCCCATGCTATTACAACGCCTCCTTTGCTGTGCCATTTTTAAGGTTGATTTCTTCCTATATTAAATCATGGAAATAGCAGTTATATTCATAGGCCCGTCAAAGTTAAATTTTGTTTTCTTCGAAAAAGACGACGGTACGCCGAGCTCCATTCAACCTGATGTGATTTGTTGCAAAATTAAAGCGTTGGCTCTTTAGTGCAGCATTCAATGGTGGTTTGTTCTTCATTTTTTGGTGTTGTATATGGTTTGCCTGATGTTCAAAAGGTAGACATGTGCATTCAAGAGGACACAAGCGTCCACAGGTTTTTCTTAAAAGACACCTCCGTCTATCAACTCCTACTCTCACCTCCCCGTGGTGAACATCAGGTGCCTAGTACCTCAACTGGAAATTGGGTTTTAACCCCTGTGGAAAGTTGTTGCGGGTAGCAATCGAGAGAGGGGGGAGAGGTGTTTCCACTAAGGCACCCCTTCTTTTATCCAGACGGCAGCAGAGGAATTCCCAAGATGGAATCAACGGTGGCGTCTACAGTTTCCAGTTATAAGTTGAACTACTTAGTGAACACCTTATAGGGCTACTACGACATATTCAAAGCCCAGGCCTTAAGGAGCGGTTATTGCGGCTCTCATACCCTTGAAGTTAAATCAAGGACCTGGTCCTTCAAGTTGAAGGTCGTGCGTCAGGGTGACTACCTGACCACATAAACAAAACCCAGTTGCGAAGCACCAACAAGTCTCGGATACGGACGGATTTACTGTTGACAACACGTGCAAACGAATTAAGACAACGAACTTCGGATATATGCACATGGAACTTTAGGTCCCTTAAGTGACCACGTGCAGCCGAAGAATTAGCGGAGGAAGCTCGGAAGGGAAGACATCTTTGGTGGAATAATCGGAAAAAAACAGCCTGCACGACAACACTTCCGAAAACCGATACAGGCTAATAGATTTTGCTACGAGGCGAAACGTCATGGTAACCAGACGCGTTTTCCATACCTCAACATCCAAAAAGGAACTTTGATTTCCCCAGATCAATCTACCGTCAATCAGATTGACCATGTTGCGATCGACGCCAGACACGCTTCCAGCATCATGGATGTCCGAAGTTTCCGAGGAGCTAACATCGAATCAGACATTGTGGCCAAGGTAGCACTTCGAGTTTCAAGATCCAAGGCAAACCAGGGAGATGTTGGGAGAAGATACAACGTCGAACGGCTACAATCGCAAGAGATCGCCAAATCAATCTCCGAACGAGTTACAAGTAACCTCTCTCGAAGTTCTCTGCCGCCAACACAATATATCGAAAGCCAGTACCTGAGCTCTATGAGCAGAAGAGGCGAGAGGAACACCGACTTCTTAGAAGGAAAAAGATAGAGCATTAGAAGCATGCGTTCGAAGATGTTGAGAGGTTCAAAAGCAGGAATGAAGTTCGAAAGTTTTATGAGCAGGTGAAACGGAATTCACAAGTCCATAAACCTAGAACCGAAGGCTGCAAAGACGATAGTGGAAACATCATAGTGGAATCGCAGTCAGTGCTGAGGATATGAAAGAACCATTTCTGCAGACTGTATAACGGCGACGCGACGATGAACCGAATTCCGCTGTCAGGCAGGATGATCCATTCAACATAGACGACGAAAGCCAACAATCCCGTCCTCCCGACTTAGACGAAGTAAAGATTGCCATATCTAAGCTGAAGTCTAACAAAGCCGCTGGAGCGGATGGCTTGAATGCCGAGCTCTTTAAAGCAGCTGGAGATAAGTTGGTTAGGAGCATGCACCAACTTATCTGTAAGATATGGTCGGAAGAAAGCATGCCCCGATGAATGGAACCTCAGTATTGTTTGCCCGATCCTGAAAAAAGGAGACCCTCTAAACTGCACCAATTATAGAGGAATCAGTCTACTTAACATCGCTTATAAAATCTTCTCTGCCGTAATATGTGAACGTCTAAAGCCCATCGTCAACAACCTGATAGGTCCTTATCAGTGTGGTTTTAGACCAGGAAAGTCCACAGTCGATCAAATATTCACATTACGGCAGATCCTGGAAAAAACCCAAGAACACCAAATCGACACCCACCATCTTTTCATCGATTTCAAGGCCGCATATGACAGTATCTACAGGGACGAACTGTATAGAGCCATGTCTAGTTTTGGCATCCCTGCCAAACTCGTCCGTTTGTGCAGGATGACCATGAAGAATTCACGCTGCTCCATAAAGGTTGGAAATAACTTAACAGAACCTTTCGATGTCAAAAAAAGTTTTAGACAAGGTGATGCGCTGTCATGCGATTTTTTTAACATCGTACTTGAAAGAATAGTGCAGAGCTCACACGTCAACACTAGAGCCACTATCTTTCAAAAGTCTGTCCAATAACTAGCATATGCTGATGACATTGACATAATCGGAAGAACTCAGCGTGAAGTCAATGGGGCTTTTCTGAGTATTGAGGCAGAGGCGGCAAAAATGGGTTTAACGGTTAATGAGGGCAAAACAAAGTACATGCTGTCATCAAGAAAGGACCTACAACACCGACGTCTTGGTCAAAACGTCACCATCGACAGACGTAAGTTTGAGCTAGTCAAGGACTTCGTCTACAAAGGCTCCGCTATAAACACAGAAAACAAGACCAGCTCTGAGATCAAACGAAGAGTAACTCTTGGCTAAGAAAGCAATTGAGTGGAA
This sequence comes from Eupeodes latifasciatus, assembly GCA_920104205.1. Taxonomy (NCBI): domain Eukaryota; kingdom Metazoa; phylum Arthropoda; class Insecta; order Diptera; family Syrphidae; genus Eupeodes; species Eupeodes latifasciatus. The sequence continues at coordinate 78,968,941 of OV049924.1, forward strand.
AAGTCCTCTCGCGAGGGACCAAAGTGTCGCTATATAAGATCCTGATCGTCTTTGTCCTGCTATAAGGTGCAGAAGCATGGACTATGACAAAAACGCAAGAAAGCACCTTGCGTAGTTTCGAGAAAAAAGTTCTTCGTATGATCTACGGACCTATATGCATTGAAGGGGGGTGAAAGAGAGGATGGAACGACGAGCTGTACGGGCTGTACAGTGACTTAGACTTAACCAAAAGGGTAAAAGTCCAACGACTAAGTTGGCTGGGTCACGTAGAGCGCATGGAAACCAATGCCCCGGCCGGGAAAGTCTTTGAATCCACACCCACAGGACAGCGCAGTAGAGGAAGACCGCGAATCAGGTGGCGCGCCCAGGTGGAAAGTGACCTCACCAAACATGGATCGCAAAACTGAAGACATCTAACTAGGGACCAAGCTAGATGAAGAAGTTTGTTGGGTGAGTTCACAGAGGACTGTAGCGCCACCTTAAGTAAGTAAGTAAGTATTAATACCCTTAACGTATTTCGACAAAAAAGAAGCGTTGGAGAAAAGGGAAAGATTTAGTAGGAGATACCTGTGCATATTATCCTCTAATAGCAAATAGGTGGGAAAAACAAAGTTAGCTAAAGCATTTTACATTTTTAATGTGGTGCTAAAAAAAAGTATCCCTATACCAATAATTTGAACTTAAGGGTAAACTGATGGAGATTTCTGAAAGTTCGAGTATTAAGGCAGAATTTTTCGAATATTAGAATGCATGGCTATTTCAATACAATCATTGGATTAAAACAAGTCGTCTTCAGTTTTCAATGCAAATATTTATTAATAGGTAACACTTACTATCGAAGCAAGACTTATCACAAAATTGTTGTTAAAGTGATGAAACATCCAAAAGCTCCCTTATAATCAATATCGAAAATATCAATATAGAGTGCTGAAATTAAGAATTACCAAGCTGTTACCAAAAAACTTTGTGTGTTGACAATTAAAGACATTTTAGGATTTTTAGATAAACGACAATTGATATTGATGGCATTGATTGTGTTGATTTTATTGTAGACTCGACGCGCGACGGTGTCTAGAGTTCTTCCCAAAAAGAAAAAGCAAAAAATTTCGATTTTTGATTTTCCAAATGTTATCATTAAATTCTTAGAACAATCAAAACATGATATTTCATATACGTATACTTTGTTTTCCTTAATGCTAAGATTATTATCAATTCATTGCGATTGCATATGCTTAACAAGTTTTATTGGAATAAGATAACAACTAGTATTACATATCTGGCAGCGTTAAGGATTATAACAAAGGTTAGGGAAGTCTTGTCTGAGTAACTCGTATGTCGTAACCAACCAAAACCTTGTCCATTGCACACTTAGAAGAAGTGTAAAAACTATGTAGGTATGTGAGGAAATAGGAGGACTTTGGGAAGAAAAAAGATATTTTGGGTTGAGATGAATGGCAAGTTATGGCAAAAAATAGTTAAATTAACGCTTTTCTTCTAGGTAAAATATATCTATGAATTTTGGTATTCAAGAGGAAAAATTAATTCATAATTATCTTTTCTTTCAGAGCAACGAAATTTTCGAAAAAAGTTTCCTTTTTGTCCTTTTTATGAATAATTTATAGAACTACCTATACAAGTATCGGAGCTGTTTTTTCTGTTTGATGTTGTAAATTTGGCTCATTTTATTAATACACATGGAGCAAATAAAACCAATTTAAAAATATGTATATATTTCCACGAAAATATTATTTAAAACTCAACCATATTTTACTATGAATTTATCTTTTGTTCAAATTGGTTTATGCTTTATTTTTTTACTTTAGATATTTTTCTTTTTCTTATAAAGAACATTTAAATCAGTTTTGTTGAAATTGCTTAGATCTCACTTTTATTTTACCCAGAGAAGAAAAACATCATCTTTGCTATTTATTCAAACCTCATTTTATATTCTTTATGGATTTGTTTTTGTCCATTTATATGAAAACTTATTTCAACCTAAATACTGTGTACCTAACCTACGAAAAACAAAAATCTTCATCCTTAACGATACTGAAGGGAAATTCTTCTTTTTTTTTCCTTTTTGGGCTTAAATAAAAGCACTTATAAAAATTGATAAAAGGGATACATAAATAAATTCTAATAAAACATCGCTATTATAGTAAATTTAGGGTATATTTGATTTTTATAGTTAAACCTTTGAATTGTACATAAACTCCGTGTTTTGTTTCTTTCGCAATTGACCTTTTGGATTTTGGTCGTAATCTTTAAATAAAGAAATGATGTTATATTCATACACTAATTGTGATTTGTGAAACAAGAAAATAAAACAAAGAAGACCAACTTTGAATAAAAATTAATGATGGTGTTGGAGAACTTTTATTTGTATGTTCTTAGCAGTTTTCAAAAGGTTCCGAATTTAATTGAACTAGAAAAAAAGTTGAACACACCGACAACGATTTGTGATCAGAGGTCCAAGCCATAATAAAGCACAAACCAACATAATCGATGCAATTTTGGGGTCCAGTGGTGGCCATTTTGTTTTGGTGACATCTGTCAAATCTTTTGTTTATTATTCAGTTGCTTATTCCAAATTATCATGGCAAGTTACACAATTGAACAGCACGTTTAAATGATAAAACTTTAATATCAAAATGAGTGTTCGTTAACGCAAACGTTGCGCGCATTGTGCTTATTTTACGGTAGACGTGGTGGCCCTTCACAGTCGACTCTTCAACGTTTAGTGGCCAAATTTGAGATGACCAGTTCAGTAAACAATCAGCCAACACCCATAAGTTCAAATAACGCAAGATCGGTGCCTACACCCGTACAAGATCCAACTGGCCCAAGAGCTTAAAGTTCATGACCATAAACAACGCCGTTTGTTCGCTGACTGGGCTTCGAATCTTTGGAAAAATTGGCCGAAAAATCACCTTTAGTGACAAGGCGCATTTTTGGATGAATGGCTGTGTTAACAAGCAAAATTGCCGTATATGGAACGACTACGACACCAACCCAAGCGAGGTTTACCAGGTGATATGCATCCTCAAAAAGTTATCGCTTGGTGTAGATTTTTTTGAAAACGACGTTAGTGAGGCGGTCACCGTCGTCAACAGCGAGCGCTATACATAACGATGATAACTAATTTCTTATGGCGCTCAAATTGGACCTAGACGACATGAGGTTCCAGCAGGACGGCACTTAGTGCCACACAGCAAACGCCACGATTGACATTTTGCATGAACGATTTGAGGGTAAGGTTGGTTATCTCTCGCAGGGGAGATGTAAATTGGCCACCAAGGCCATGCGATTTGACTCTGCTAGACTTTTTCCTGTGGTGTTTCTTGAAGTCGCAAGACTATGCGAAATAAACCATAATCGACCGATGCCCTAAAGGTGAACATAACACAGGCCATCGCTTAAATTCAACCGGATCTTTGCGGAAGAGTCATGGAAAATTGGACCACTCGGATCCGTGCCACCGTAAGAAGCCGAGGCTGGCTTTTAAATGATGTCATATTCCACACTTAATGGCATACATGCGCCTTTCAAATAAAAAAATAATTTTGTTAATACCTCACTCTCAGCTTGTTGTATTCCAATTCAACATCTGCCCGTTCTTATTGAGAAACCTTTATTTAAAACATGGAAATAAAAATATAAATCCACATTAAGCTTCTTGGTCGGAAGCAGCTCCAAAGTATGTTTCAAAAGAAAATCAGAAAACATTACAATTATTTTCCACACTTATATTTTATGTTAACACCAAAAAGGTATGCAATTTATAAACAAAAGAAGATTTACTAGTAGTTCTTTATCGTAGCTTTCCCAAAAAAAAACCTCTTGTAACGTCGCGTCGGTCGTCGTGGTTTTTGTCAGTATTTAAATTATATTGAACAATAAAAAAAACAAGGAAAATTGGAAACGCTAACGTTCATGTCTTGGGAAATTAGATATCGTTCTTAAACGAAATCAGAAAAAGCGCAAAATGTAAGAGCTTTTACCACTCATTGGCTATTTGAACACTGAAGATCAAGTATTTGGAATACAACCATACTCTTCGATTTAAAGGCTAACGAAATAACTTCCATCCCAAACACTTTAGTAGAAGAACTTCGCACAAATGTTCCAAAATTGAACGATCAACAGAATATTTGTACGACTCTTTAATAGAGGCTGTGGGTAATGGAACTGATGGAATTCATTTCTCAGCTGCTTCAGGCGGAACTGGAAAAATTGTTTGATTTTACTGCCTTTGGAAAAAATCCGATCACAGAATGACATTATCTTAGAGTTATGTAGCTTCATTTAACTTTTTTCCAAGGGGAAGAACCCAACATTCTTGCAACATCGCTTAAAATAGGGCAATGGCAATGATTTTACAGGTGGGCAGACACTAGATAGAACTTTGAAAGATCTTCATTGCAACCAAAACATTTTTGGTGGAGCTCTGATTTTGTTTTCCGTGCTTTTCGTCAGACTCTTCCGGTTGTTCCTCGATCAACTTCAGCTGACGCACTGAACTCGTAGTTGAAATCATCTAATTTTAATCAACCTTGATTATGAGATGGAACGAAACTAAACTAATTGCAGCAGCAACTATCAAAGGGAAGTATAAATGAGCAAATGTTTTAATTCTACGTATCATGTGATTCCAAAGGACTTGCTGTTTGATTTCATGCGACTACAGTTCCCGATGCGCTTAACCTTCGTTGGCTAATTATTGGAAGTTTCGTGGTGTTTGGAGTGTAGAAAAACGATCGTATTCATTTATTTATACTATAAAAAATGGAACTAAGAATATTCCAATATTCCAATATTACAATGTTACAATGTTACAATATTACAATGTTACAATATTACAATATTACAATATTACAATATTACAATCTTACAATCTTACAATCTTACAATATTACAATATTACAATATTACAATATTACAATATTACAATATTACAATATTACAATATTACAATATTACAATATTACAATATTACAATATTACAATATTACAATATTACAATATTACAATATTACAATATTACAATATTACAATATTACAATATTACAATATTACAATATATCAACATTACAATATTAAAATATTACAATATTACAATCTTACAATATTACAATCTTACAATATTACAATATTACAGTATTACAATATTACAAAATTACAATATTATAATATTACAATATTACAATATTACAATATTACAATATTACAATATTACAATATTACAATATTACAATATTACAATATTACAATATTACAATATTACAATATTACAATATTACAATATTACAATATTACAATATTACAATATTACAATATTACAATATTACAATATTAAAATATTACAACATTACAATATTACAACATTACAATATTCCAATATTACAATATTGCAACATTACAATATTACAGTATTACAATATTACAATTATTGCACTAGTCGACAAGGTTTGGTTTCTGACAAACAAATTATACTTGTCCCAAGAGTGTTAATGATCTTAGTTCGAATTCAGGCTATCACTATAGGTTTTAAAGATATATATCAGTTTTTAAAATAATTTGAAAAAAACACCTTTTATGATGATTGTCCAACATCTGTAATCTTCAATATTCAGTATGAATGTTGTCAGTTTTTCAGCTGACACATTTATGCTTAGATGGTTTTCAATACAAAAAAAGTTTCAAAGTAATTTTTGTTTTTCTAAACAATAATATACAACCACCGTAAATATAAGCATAAATTAAAAAATATGTTAAGGATCCAGCTACAACTATCATTTGTTTTAATATATACAAATTTGGTTTCGAGATTTGAAAACAAGTAAGGGAGCAAAATTTGTTATGTTTGGTATCGAAATGAATCTGAAAAGTTGTAGATTTTTTCAACTGAAAAAAAATCACTTGGATTAACACAGAAATTTTCTTTTTAATAATGAAGTCGTTGAACAGCTGATTGTTAATTTCACATTTCGGAACCACTGAAAACTGTCAGTTTTCGGTTCAATGTTCAACTCTAACTTCAAATGCTTGGTTCCAATCAAGAAATTTTTGTTCAATAACTAATTGTAATGTGTGTTTTATTTAGAGGTATAGAACTTTCAGTTGGCAAAACTATGTTGAATGGCGACCATATTGTCAGCTGTTAATTTATTTATTAGGTTTGAATAGACTGCCACCTGAAAAACGCTTCCAAACTGTGCAAATTTATTTCGAAAATCATGGTTCTGGTCGAAATTGTTATAAGCTAATTTTGTTCCACTAATTGATTGTTAATAATTGATCCGTACTTCATTAAAAACGATACTTAATTATGTATACAATAGAGCCCTGATAATTGACTTGATTCGTTCATCAATTGAACAACCATTATGTACAGGAGCTGTAGTTCCAACTATTGATTTATTTAAGGAAAAGTTTTACGTTACGGACCCTAGATCATGCGATTTATAGTCCCCGCTCCTGCTTTCTAGGAATTCCCAATTCTTTGAAGAGTGGACTCGACTTGGTCTTGAACATGACATCCAGTTGCTAGAATCAGGTAAAGAGGATTGGAAAACTTTATGCCCACTATTGCTTGGAAAAATTAAAGCATCCTTTTTTGAAAAATTTCGAGAGTCGGCTCAACAAAGTGAGTCCCGAATCCTGTATGGCCAATTAAATTACGACATGGGTCGGAAAAATTATTTCGACGATCGATAGCCTTAATTTTCAAAACCAGAAGGGAATTGTTGCGTTTAAATTACCAACCACACGGCTCCAACGACAACACTCGGTGCACAAATGCTGTCGAAGGTACTGCAAAAGCAATATTTGTATTGACTTAGCTTGGTACGTACTGCCGTACTGCACACTTTTTCTTTTGTACTGCATTTTCATTTTTGTATTGCCTTTTTAAATTCGTTGTTCATAAAACTAAATATGAAAAAAAAAGTTTAGAGATGGCATCACTTTAAATATTTTCCATGAAAGTGCACTTCCAAAGCTCCACTATTGTGTCCAACTTTGTCAAAAACGAATTTATCGATGACGCCTCTCTGAACTCAATAGACTTTTGCAATAAATATTGTTTTTAAGACTCAAAAAAAATCTACCTTGGCGCACAAGCTAACATTTTAGTTTGCTCTGGGGGCTTAACAGGTGAGGTTATACAAAATATAAAAAAAAGTGGAGAGATTACTACATCGCATTAAATGCTCCAATGTTTCCCCTTTTAAAAACATTTGTTGGGTCCATTTTATGCTTTCCGCATAGCAATGCAAGTGCAAAGCGCATAAAAATAAGAAAAAAATCTTTACTGACATCCACAGTAAATTCAATTTTAATGGCAAAGGAATCAATAAGGCATAGCTGCGCTATGTAAAATTCAATAAACATTGTTTGCCTTCCAAAATTATTACTAGTAACCTGAATTTAAAATATAATTTTGTGTTGAGTCCTTTATAAAAAAATATTCTCGTACTAAAATTACATATTAAAAGTGTTTAAAAATTCACAAATATGAATTGAAATTAACTGCGATATTGTTTTTACTTGCGACATATAGGAACTATATGGCAAGTTTTGCATTCGTGCAAAATTTTGAACTCGAGATTTTAATCAAACATGATATTACGATGGTAGAGAAGTCGAAAAAAGTGGGTCCCGCGATTCCGTCCGGTCTGTTTTGTCTGTCTGTCCACGCTCCTACAGCCTAAACCATTTAGTCGATTGAGTTCAAACTTGGAAGTTAAGGTTTTCAGCAGATTCGCGTTAGGCGTTTTTTTCATTTTTTTTTTAAGACCAAAAGTTACAGTGGTCCCCATACAATTTTTTTGGTCAAAAAACGAAAATTCGAATTTTCTCAAAAACAAACCGATAGATTTTTTTTAAATTTTCTCTAAAATTTTATTTTTAAACTTAACTTCTTTTCATAAGAAAAACATATTTTTGTATTGCTCAGGAAAAGTACCGCTCATAGAACCGTTATTTTGTTTCTTAATTTTCTCAGCAACTTATCAACCGATTTCAATAATTTTTTTTCTGAATAAGCTCTTATTATGCCTTAACAATATTTGATTATCAAAAGTCAAATTTTTTATTGTTTGGATTTTTAAAAAAATATTGAATTTTTTTTTTTTTCAAAATTCTATATCTCAAAAACGGGTCAACATTTTTTTACGAAATTCAAATGTAGAGCGTATATTTACAATCACTAACAACTGCATACCAAAAATATTTTTAGAACAAAATTTAAAAATTTTATATATAAAAAATTAATTTAAAAAAAACCGCTCTAACGATTTTCAAAAAAAATTTTTTGAAAAATCAAGGGTTTTTTGATTTATAAAATGGCATCTAAATTTTTGAAGACAAACTTATTTTTCAGGTAAAGTTTTGAATCTTAAAATTGTTTTTTTTTTAAATTATTTTAACTGCATTAAATGTAATCCCCTCCCATCTCACCAGATCAAATCCTGTGCGTGAGCCCGAAAGAGCGCATTACATTGACAAAACTTTTATTATATTCAGCCCTATCATGAATTCCATCGTAATCGGAAATTTTTACGAATCCCGAAAAACTGTATCATGAAATCCGTTCGTAGTGGAAAATCTCATACAATTTTGCATTACGAACGGATTTCATGATACAGTTTTTCGGGATTCGTAAAAATTCCGACTACGATGGAATTCATGATAGGGCTGATTGTTTATAACTATAACTATTGTAAATACCAATTCATTTCCGGGATGAGTTGTCCTAGGATGAGTTGTGTCTTGGGATGAATCGCGCGGTTTTTTTGACAAATCGAATAGCATTTAAATCTTTGAAGACAAACTTGTTTTAAAGGTATAATTTTAAATCTTATATAGGTGCTTTTTTAAACAGACTTTTTGCATACGGGAGCAAGTTCGTGCGACCCAGTCGTACATTTTATTTCTGAAACGGGCTTGAAGCTCCGTAAGAATTTCATGATTGTCAACCCAATTTTCAAAATAATACCGCAAAAGATTTTAGCCATCGTGTTCATGAATGAGATTCCACGGTAGTTTTCAGGGTTATTAGAATCACCCTTTTTACGTATTGGAAATATCACGGACTTTTTGAATGAGTTTGGTATATCGTATTATTCAAGCTGACGGCTAAGCCAAAGCCAAAAAATACTTAAACTTTGTTACCAAATAATTCTTCTAATAAAATGAATTACTTACTTACTTACGTAAAAGTGAAATTAATAAAAATATTAATGTTAAAATAAGACTAAGCAATTAAACTAAAAGACTTATAGATATATAAAGTAGATATGGGTGATTATACAAAAGTTGGGTAACTTTTGAGGATATTTTGTTTACGATAGTTTTTAAATCAAACTTCTATAAATTTGGGTGTATATGATAGCTAATCTAATTAATATATTGTTCCCAATGGGGCCAGTCACTTTGTCTTTTACTACTTTCACATAGTTTTACTAAATATTTCAAAGTTATCAACAAACAAAATCTAACAATATTCATCTTAAAAGTACCTACTAATGATCAAGAAATGAAGAACAATAACAATTTACCTGACACAGAACTGACGCCACACTACTGACGAAAAGGACGAAATTCGAGATTATAATCTGGACTAATGTTTTTTTTTTGTAATTTCAAATATCAACAAGCTACATTTCAACAAATCAAAGTCTAATACGAATAAATAAAAAAAAACTTTAGATTAACAAAAAAATAACGACTCACCATTAAACTGACGTGTTGACTGGCTAAGCACTTGTATAGACAACAAACATAACCCAAACTCTGGTACAGTTATGGTGGCCTGCAAATTGTGCGACCCGCAACTAACTTTATTATTAACATTAAAATTCAAAGTGGGATTTGACGTTGAGTCGGCGATATTTCGCCGAATGACGAATAAAACTGAACACAAAATTTCTTATTTTTTTAAACAAAGTGGAGAACACTGCATTATGAAAGTTGTAGTATATATTAAACTATATACATCGCAGATTGTATTAATTTAATAAGTTTTCTCAAATCAATGATAATGTTCAATAGACAGTCACTTAATGGTTGGTTTTCAGGGTTGTGACATGCCAGAGGACTGACGTTTTAAGAACTAATTGTGTTTTTTTAATAACTTGCATTCAAAATGAAGAACTGAAATTGGGTGACTAAATAAAGGTCTTTCCATTGTTTTAAAATAAATTGCAATCTCAATAAAATATAATCAGACTTTGTACATATTGGTTGATGACATCGAGTTACCCAACTTTTGTATAAACACCCATATGTATTTAAGTTTATTTTTGTTATAAAGAAAAATAAAAATAAATATGAATTTAGAAAAAAAATATATGCGTATTGCTTTTGTGCAAAAATTATGCAAAATTTTTTGGAATGTACTGCTTTTGAGTTTTCCAAAACGACAGCACTGTAGCAGCACATTATGTAATCTTCAAGAAACCGAAAATGTAACGCATTTTCTAGGGGAAAAAACGTCCTCAACAATGATGATATCATTTAAATTCTCAATGGTGAAAACTGGACAGCATTGTCCAATTTCGTCCGCACGGCGCTGAACTATAGAAAACAAACTATCAAGCTTTTTAATAATTTAATTTAAAAATAATCGAATACCTCATTCAATTTTCTTTTTGACACTATAATTAGAATACATTTATGTCTTTGTATATATATAAATTTAAACTTTTTTTCTGGCTGACGGCAAAAGCCAATGCTATACTTTGTGAATTTTTAAAACAAATATGTAAATCAATTTTCTGCTACTACTACTACTACTTAACAATTTATTGTCAAACAAGAACACATAATTGATATTTTGTTAAGAAAAATAAACCACTGCCTAGTATTCAAATGTAATGCGATCCGATCTGAATCTCTTGATATGTCTAACAATGTCTAACGTAGGTATCGGTTTTCCCAATGGGAAAACTTTAACTCGTGCCCTTAAATAATATTTATCTTCCTGATGACTCTAATCCTACAACAAAATATTATTTGAATATAAGTATTAAATATCCAACAGTGCTATAATTCATATAGACCACTCTTCAAGACGTGTATAGTAAAAAAACAAAGCACAAAAGGTGAGGATAACACAAAGGCACCTAAAAAATTCGAATAATATTTGCTTTTGTGAATTTTGCAAAGTCCTTGAATTCGAGATTAAATTCGTTTTTTAAAATAGGTAACGTGCAGGACTATAAGTCTATAGTATAGAAGAGTATAAGAGAGTACCTATGTTAAATCGTTGGAAAATAAAAGAATAACAAAACTCAAATACCCTCTGCACACATATGTAATTTAAAATAAATCTACGCCTTCTATTCACTTCTTTTTGTCTTCCCTTTTCAAGCAAGTTTCATTAATAAAATGAATCCTCTCTTTTGCTACTTCTTCTCCCTCCTCTAAACCATGGGAATATGAATTTACAACAAATGCAGGCCCAGGCTTCATTCAGTTTTCCTCAACGAATAAAGAAAAATAAAAGACAAAACAAAAAGAATCCTTTAACATCATCCAACACAAAGTCCTCATTTTCCACCTAAGGGTTATTACTTAATCCACCCAGAGATACTTAACTGTACAAATTCTGGTCCAAAACACTATAATTCATGAGTCACCCTTCGGCAGTTATTCAGTACTGGAGAGACTAAGAATTGAAATGGAAATGGAAATGGAAAGGAGGGGGTGGTGAGCAAGGGGAGGTTTGGGTGTTGTTATAGGCTAGTGGTGGCACAAAGCAATCTGGGCTCTAAACAATAACCAAAAAACTACATAAAGCACTCCCCTTTTGGACGATTTTAATGAGTTCGCAAGCCAACCCCCGCAAAGTAGGTTTGACGTCGTAGTCGCCGTCGTCGTCGGTTTATAGAGTTGGTTCGTCGATTCGCCCTTACCCTTGTCACCGCATCTTTATGGGCTTTTATCATGTTCTTTAGTGTTCGGCTCCTCGCAAAACATCGATCCTGTATACTCGTATATCCATGTGTATCAACATTGTTTTTACCTGGAGGCAAGTCGACCGAGAAAGACGACAACGACAACGACGACGATGATGTGGTTCGGTTCAGTTCGGTTCGGTGCGGTGCGGTGCGGCGATGGGCAAACTTTCTAGAGGAGTAACTGTATGTAGGTCATATAGCACACCAGAAGCACATAGCTTGAAATCAGATATACAATAAAGAGCAGAGGAAACATTGCCATCCGTTGCTGCCTGTTAGAAGGGACACATCCTGTTGCATTGTATGCCAGCAAGGCACCCAAGTGTCCTGGGTATGTAGAACTTATTCTGGCAGAAGAACTCCTCTTTTGGGGGGTGCCTTTATTTTGAAAGGAAATGGGTACGCGCTCTCGAAATAAACAGGTAAATATTATATTTGTGTTATTAACTTCGCTAAAGACGAGGGGGTTGCGAATGTCGACTGTCGGAATATGGCTTGACAAGGATGCTGTCAGTGTTCCTTCCTCTTTAAATACCTATACTTTGTTTTGGGTTTCTCAATTTTATTTCTATGTAATGGTGCGTTACCGTTACCGTTACTCGTGTCGTCTTTCTTCCTTTTTATATACCTTTTATGATAGTCCCTCTTTTGTCTTCATCCATTATCTGACAGTAGCACTTGAGCAGTTAGTTGCACATATTACTGTTGGGATCCTTTCAAAATATTGTTTGGCCCAAGCCCAAGACCCAAGACCAAGCACATCATCAGTAGGTAGGTATACTCTATAGTAAGGATAGTTAAGAAGAATATGGTTGCCTTGCTTGCTGAGCAGCAGCAACGTAGGCGTAAAAGGTATTACTCTGCTCTGTGTAATTTGATGGTTTTTTGCCTTTTTTTTGAGCGCCTTTTTCTGACTTACGAATATTTCATGGTTCTCTTCTTCTTCTTCTTCTATATAATTATGTAGATGCTTATAGTGAAAACACTTAAGACCATTCTCCATCTTTATGCCCATTTGAAATTGGCTTTATGATGTTTGCACTGGCACAGAGGAAGCAAATAAACCTGATGTTCTGACGTCATTGTGACGTCTTTTAAGGAACTCTATACCTGATTCTGAGCACTATGATTCTATATATTATTGTAGTATATAAGACCGCAATAGAATTGAAACGTCGTCGTCGGTCGGTCGTGGTGGGAAGTGATTTCGCTCATTTAATGATAATGACACACAACACGAAAAGCATGAGAAAAGTTTAAAATATGTTTAAGTCTTTTGACAAATAGTCTATAGAAAAAAAATAAACTCTCTTAAAGTCTCTTAAACGCCTCCTACCTGGCGCTGCCGTAACTTTTGAACATCCTTAACAGAAAGAAAAAAATTGTTTCAAGAAATCAAATATGGTGGCATCGCATCGCATCGGTTGAGTTGTATGTTAGGAGTCTGTTGTCTATATCTTTCGAATGCTTGTTTATGCGGTGAAAAGACGTTAATTTTCACGAGTTTCCCAAGCTCCCAGGTTTCCTATATTTTTATTTATGTATACCAACTTTATAGTCGTTAAGTTACCCTGAACTTATATACAAGACACCTAACGTTGTTATCCTGCTCCAGCTACTGATCCTGGATCCCATTATCCAGTTTGGTTTGAAATCAAGGTTATCTTCCTCCAGAGCGATAAATTGAGTGCCTAATATGGATTGACGACGTACTACACAACATACAACATATGTATACCGGAACCAGAACCATTTTGTAGGAAACATTTGGCATAAATGGTAGGTATACCCTCATATAAACGACGTACATAATGTATGTGCGGTTATTTTTTTATGTGCTGAACATAACTCGTGTTTGTAGAATTAAAACAAACAAAAAAAAACCAAACCTTGGGGTATAAAAGTTCGCCTTCATCTTCATCTTCTTCTTCGTCTTCTTCTTGTGCAAATAAATGAACTTTATTAATGAAGACTGGTTGAGCGTTGAATTGGTTTAGCTTTAACTTCTTGCTTGTTTTTTTTTTTCATTTTTAGGGGCGGTAGCGACGAAAAAATCAGTTGTCGTTCTGGAATAACTAAGAATTACTTTCTTTTGTTTGTTGTTCATTTTCAAGAGGGCGAGGTTTTGGAGGTTTTGCCTTTTGCCATTATCAGAAAACATTTTCAACATTTGTTGCCATCACATAATACAACAAAAATACAAACAGCTAACTGAATTATGGTAAATGTCTTGAATGAAAAGTTTTATTGAGAAAAAAAAATAAACCTGTTAGCGTACAACTTTAACTTTACCTAATATGCGAAATCATTTTTGACTATGAAAAAGTTTTCTGTTTTTCTGTTATGATATTAATTTTAATTTTAAAACAAAAAAGGAAAAACAAAAATATATGCACATATGTATACATAAATTTACATAAAAATTTCAAAAATTGTTGTGACACAGGATTGAGAAGAAATAAAAACAAGTATTGAAACCATCATCAGGCTTCAGGGTCGTGTAATTTATGTTATTATAAAAAAAGAAACCTAAGGCTGCAATTAAACAACCTTTATAACTTAAGAGGTAAGTTCAAGATTAAAGTTTTTTAGAACTGTCTTAATTTTTAGTTTTTTTTTTATTACAAATAAGTATGAACCATTAAGTAATATTTCTAAGAAAAAGATAAAACTCGGTTTTTTTAAGCTTTAAAAATATTCTAATACTATTATGTACATATGTAGGTTTTCCATATTCAAGACTAATCTCAAACATCCGACATGACTTCGCTGCGCCTACCGCAAAACAAAAATATTCCCTAATTCTGACACGTAACAACAATAAGTGTGTTCAGTGACGCTGTGCTGGACTGTTCTAGACAGAAAAGTACAGCTTTTGCTGTTCATTGAGATTTCTTCTGTGCTGAACTGTTCTACTTTCCTGTTCATTGCCAAACCTAGAACAGTTTAGAACAGGATTTTCTGTTCTTGCTTTTGAGTCAGATCAGGTTAGAACAGACTCGTGAGAAATGTCAAAATCGAAGTTGTCATTTTTTTTGTTTACGTTTTGATTTGGCTGTGCTTTGTGTTTTTTTTTC
This sequence comes from Eupeodes latifasciatus, assembly GCA_920104205.1. Taxonomy (NCBI): domain Eukaryota; kingdom Metazoa; phylum Arthropoda; class Insecta; order Diptera; family Syrphidae; genus Eupeodes; species Eupeodes latifasciatus. The sequence continues at coordinate 78,983,981 of OV049924.1, forward strand.
TCGTGATTTAAAAAAATTAAAATAAAGTTATTTTGCCAATTTGTTTCATTAAATAATTATAAAATATCTATATATATAACAATCAATGCCACTTTTCGTTGTAATGTTATAACTCAACAATGCCTTTACCGATTTGGCTAATTTTGGTCTTGAATTATTCGTGGAAGTCCAGAGAAGGTTTGTATGTAGAGAAAATTAAAAAAAAATCTTGAAAAAGTGTAAAATCAACATCTTTCTATACTCCCATATACAAACAATTTGTACTAATACTTTAAAGCCAATTTGAACCTTTGACAAAACAATCGAAGACAAAAACGTAACGTTAGTTCTGTCAAACAAATTTAATGTCATCATATGTCATTTCATTTTATCAGCGATAATTATTGCTTTGTTGTGTTTATATTTTCCAAACTATTGTTGAGTTATTGCTTTGTGTTTATATTTTCCAAAATATTGTTGAGTGAAGGTAAAATGCCACGAGCCAGACGACCAAACATAGGCTGGTGAACGCGTAATGCAAATCAAGTGGCATTATTAAGACGATCTCAGATTACAAATGAACGCGCACAAGCTAATGCATCGCAGCGTGAACGTACTGCACAGAATAGATCTGCTGACCCTGAACCTGTACCTAATCACGAATACGTCGTCGTGCTGTTTTGGATGAAATGCTGCGTGCTGCTTTTAATTACAATAGTCAGATTGATAAAGGGTTTTCCATCAGCATAACGCATTAGTTCAATTGTTCAAAATTGCTCTTGATCGTATGCCATCTGATACACAAAATTGTAATAGCACCAAATTGAATATTCAACAAAAACATGTATATGACACAATCATGCAAGCCGTTTCCAATAATGCAGGTGGATTATATTTCTTGGATGCACCTGGTGGTACAGGCAAAACTTTCGTTGTATCATTGATTTTAGCGACTATACGTACGGAACAGAAAATTGCATTGGCACCTGCATCTTCGGGAATTGTTGCTACATTATTAGAAGGTGGTCGAACCGCACACTTTGCATTAAAATTGCCTTTGAATATACAGGTGATTGAAACTTCAACTTGCAATATTTCGAGAAATTCTGCTATGGCAAAAGTTCTGCGATCCAAATAAATTCCTTGGAACCGGTTGGTATACCACCGCATTGCTTGAATCTGAAAATTGGTTCTTTAATTATATTATTGCGAAATATTAATCCACCAAAACTGTGTAATGACACCAGATTGGCAGTGAAAAAGTTATTGCCAAATTTGATTGAACTGCAATATTAACTGGTTAATCAAAAGAAGAAGTGTTTGATACCGCCTATCCCTATGATTCCAACTGATATGCCATTTGAATTCAAAAGATTACAATATTCTATGCGTTTAAATAAGGCCCAAGGGCAAACACTTCAAGTTTGTGGTGTAAATTTGGAGGAATCAATTTAAAATATTTTTTTGTTTGAATCAATGAACTTTATAATCATTTTTTTTTTATTACTATGCCTTATATTCCAATCATCTGAAGATGAATCCGACGAAAAATCACTATCGGTGTCTGAACCACTAAGATTTTCACTTAGTATTATCTTAAAAATCACTTGATTTTCCATTTCAATAATTTTTAATAATATTTTTCACAGTAAAAACACAAAAAATGAAAAAAAAATAAGCGGTAAACGAAAAATTCACACAATTTGCAATTTGTTTTGTTTTTTTTTTTTTTTTAAACTGACGTTTAACTGACTGTTCTAACTTGATCTGACGTTTCTCACGAAACTGTGATGTCCTGTGCTGTTCTGATCTAGACAAAACCTCAGTGAACAAACTTAATAACTCTTAATATGTCAAATAGCACTATTTTGGTTACCAATTGACATAATTTTTTCGTGCAAAACTTCTATATTTTACACGGGCTACATATGTATGTGAAACCTAGCGTCAGCCAGAGAGAAAAAACCAATCGAGAGAGCCAAACTTCCTCGTCTCCGTCCCTTCGAAACCCCTTACTCTCATTTTTTATAGCGTGTTGAATTCGTATAGGTGGTGTATACATGTTTTCACCTCGGAGAAGAGTACACAAAAAAACATCATTTCCGGGAAATGTGACATTTTTCATTTTTGTTTATTGATAGCCAAGAAGGCTTTGTTTTTTAAAGTCTCATTATAATATTTGTAATTCTCATGAATTTTTTTTTTAATTTTGTCGTTTTTATATCTACAAAAATACTTCTATAATTCAAATTAATTCTAGCAAAACATTTTTGTTTGTCAATAAATAACGGAAGAAGTTATACCGGTAGTTCGTGGTGAATTTGTTTTTCTCTTCTTTTTCTCTAAGTTACAGATAGATGGCATTAACAACCAAAACAAGAAAGGATGTGTGCAGAAAGTGTTTAACAAGGTTAAGGCTTTTTAGATTAGACTTTATTTGTATATATGAACGAGTACATGTTTTTAATAAATGTATGTTATGTTTATTTCAATAGTAATACCTTAACTAATAACTTAACTACTGTATTATCTAAAATATACTGCATTGAATTATTTTACATTGAATTATAAAAGGCGGAATTAATAAAGTTTTACAGTTTACCGGAAATATTTTTAAAAAATATCCATATCTTCTGCAATTGCGGTATCAATCGATATTTTCTGGAACTTAGTGTTAACGTAACATTTATCTGTCATGAATTATTTTTTCAGCTTTTTTATACACCATAAAAATCAATTATGAAATTTGGCTGCGATAATAATTACTTGAACACAGCATTTTCTATGTTTATAGTCATTCAAGTTTAGCCCTTAACTTTGATTTGCATTTATTTATGAATAGCCTAAAAAGTTTAGCAAACATCTATGAATAAGCCACAATGCACTTTCAAAAAAACTGTAGTTAGAACTTTCCCTCACAGATTTTTACTTGTCGGTATATAACTGAAAGATAAGATGTAAATAGTTAGAACTGGAAAACTTATAAAAATGATGCATGAGACTTAAATTTTGGTTGAAGAACAAATTTGTATATTCTTTTCACAAAACCACTGAACTAGCGAGAATACAAATATTTTTACTTTTGTACAAAAGAACTTTTCGGCTTATGTAGTTAAGTCTTTAAAAGCAACACACTACTTTAGGGGAAAGCAGTAAGAATAGCTTAAATCACTTATTTACAGCATTTTGGAAATGTCGTGAGTAATGTAAAGAAAATAAGCAACGAGTACACACAAATAAAATACAAATGGAAAAAAGAGATGAGTATATAAAAATGTTTTCAATGTTCCATGTTTACATTCTGTAACTCTCGTTTTCAATGTTCCTGCAACTCTCGCATCGACAAAATTAAGTCGATAAACTCTGAAAATTGAAACAAATCTGAGTTTTTTTGCATTTTTCAACGGTCTGAGCGAAAATTAAACGCATAAACGCAGCTTATAATACAAAAAATAATAGTAGTAGTGCTTTCAGAGTTTTTTGTTTCTAGATAGGTCCTAATTGCCATAGGACTGTTGCACCACCTAAATTTTTTTACTTACTTAATGATTAAAACTGGCTTCAAATAACTAACTAATATTTATCTAAATGCGTAATTTAGAATTATTTCTAAATCTTCATTGTTCTGGCACCTAACAAGAGTAATTAATTTCACTTCATATTCGAATGAATATACTCTCAAACGAACACAATGAGAGTACCAAACAGTTGTTCATACACAATTTTGAATTTTCTTTAAACACCTCTGAACAGCTGACTACATCCGCCATTTTTCAAAGGTTGTCGCCATTTTTAAAAGGTAGTGAGCAGAGAGAAAAGAGAGAACATTTTTTTTCTCTCGTGGGGAGTATGTGCACAAACTTGCATAAGTATTTGTTCCCCACATTTTTTTTATATGGAGTTAATACATATGCAAGTTTAGTTTAGTTTAGTGTTTATTTCATCAAACAAAGTTACAATGCTTTAGTGATTACTCGATAATAAAAAAATAATAATATACGTACAAAATCAATAATGAATAAAAAACAATAAATAAATAAATATATATTAAACATTTCCACCATTAAGGTTTCTCAAAATAACGAGTAAATTGTTTTTAAATGAAAATCTACCAAGACAAAAGTCGATCATATCGCAAACAGAATTGGATTCTTTTAAGCACCTGGTCAATGGTTCATTAGCAGCATAATTTATTCTGTGGAATGGAATGTTGAATAAATTTTGGTTTCTAAGCATCCTTGCAGGAACATTGAAGTTAATTAAGCTCAACATTTCCGAACAATCAATATGATTAGTTAAAACATCACGAATAAACATAACTCCAGAGAACTTTCTACGAAGATTAAGAGGCAAGATTCCAAATAATTTACACCTTGTTTCATAGGAAGGCATATCAATGTTCCAATGAAGCCTTTTTACTAATACCCTTGTAAAGCGTTTTTGAATTTTCTCAATTCTAAAAGAGTGAACTTCGTACAAAGGGCTCCAAATAGTATTGCAAATGTGGCCAAATCACAGCTTGTAGGCAAAAAGAGAGCAACCGTCGAAGTTGGTTCTCTCTATTAGTTCTTTTCTCTCTGGCATCAGCCTTCTTGCTTAAACCACATTATCATCCGTATCTAAAGGCAAAGACAATCTATATAGAGACCGGAATCTTTCGTACGTTTCACCCTCCAACACCCATTTGTTAACATTGCTGTATTTGTAATTTTGACATTAGGTCCATTAAAAATGGAAGTCCAAAAACAATTTGATGCGGTGTATTTACTTCTTTTGACAGATGTTGTTGTTTTTTTTTATTAAGTTGTGTGATGAGGATATTAGATTTTCTTAATTGAAGTGATGTCACACTTGTACATATGTGTTTTTTTTTTAGTATGAAAAACTTAAATTATAGTGAAAGTGTGTTAAAAATTGTTCACTTTTTTATAATTATCCAAATACTTTTATGAAATAGTCATCGTTTTTAAATTCAAAAAAAGAATTATTAGAACATACAAAAAAGATAATTTTTTGGAACGTATAATTTTACCTGGATTAGAACTCTTCATGGTAGGCAGAGGCGGCGTAGGGCGTGGGCGACGTGGGCCACAGCCCACGGCCTCGCGGTCCAAGGGCCTCGCGCCATGGAGATTTATGTATTACTTAAACCTAAGCCATGAACGCGCCCAAAAAAGTGCTGGCGTCGCTATCACTCGTGAGAAATCTCCGCTGTAATGTAACTAGCAGCGATGCGAGTGACGCAATTAAACAAGTATTTGATAATTTTGATCCAGGTATGTGTGATGTTAAGCGTCATGATATAGTTCAGAACGGCCCCTCACAACAATTAAATATTGGTGATGAAGATTATCCCAAAGACGACGACCATAGGCACTTTTCAAATTCTCATTTTTCTAGAAAACTAAATAATGGTGAAATTCAACATCGTCGCTGGTTAGTTTATTCTAAGTCTCAAAATAAAGTATTCTGTTTTCCATGCAGACTTTTTGGCAATTTACAAACTCAGATGGTACAGGGAGGATGCTGTGACTGGAAACATTTAAGCAGTATTTTACAAAGACATGAGAATACCAAAGAACATATGGCATTTATGTTCCAATGGATAACATTAGAGAGAGGCATTAAACACGAGAAAACAATAGACAAAGAAAACGAAAGGCTAATTCGTGAATCTCAAAAACATTGGTACAATTTGTTTGAGAGGTTAATCGATATCATTAACTTCTTAGCCTTTCATAATCTTGCATTCAGAGGTCACAGAGAAGCTATAAAGACTGACGGTGACTTTAGGAATAGTGGGAACTTCATTGATTTATTTAAATTGATATCAAAATTTGATCCTACTTTACGAGAACATATGAGACGTATTACTGACAAACAACTTGCGTATCATTATTTAAGTCACGATATACAAAATGAATTGATCACACTGATGTCAAAAACGGTAACTGATGAAGTGATTCGCAAATTAAAAGAGGCAAAATATTATTCTTTTTTGCTTGACTGCACTAGAGACTGTAGTAAAGTAGAACAAATGTCTGTGATCTTAAGATTTTGTAATACATCAATGGGCACAATAGAAGAACATTTTATTGGATTTCTTGCTGTAAGTGAGACAACAGGAGAGTATTTAAGTAATGCCATACTAGGCGAGCTAGAAAAGAATGGGTTAGATATTCAAAACTGCCGTGGCCAAGGATACGGCAATGGCGCAAATATGGTAGGCATAAATAGTGGAGTCAAAACTCGAATATTAAATATAAATCCTAGGGCGTTTTTCACGCCTTGCGGTTGTCATAGCTGGAATCTGCTGTTGGTAGACGCCGCTAATTCTTCGGTGTCAGCAAAAACATTTTTTGGTTTTATCCAAAAAATTTATTTGCTGTTTTCAGGTTCCAGCAAACGCTGGGAATTGGTCAAAGATAAATTAAAACTTACCATGAAGCCTTTATCGGATACGAGATGGGAAAGCAGAATCGAGGCAGTTAAGTCCATACTATTTCAATTTGATGATGTTGTAGGATGCATAGAAGACACTCTCAGTGATTGTGATTCAGTATTAAACGAAATGCTTAGTTTAGAATTTGTAATATCTTTACATGTATGGTATGAATTGTTATCGCGTGTTAATGTGATAAGCAAACTATGGCAATCTGTACAAGTCCATTTGAGCATTGCCCTTAAACATTTGCATACATTTTGTGACTGGATCAAAGAATATCGGCAAACTGGATTTGAAAAATGCTTGTCTGATGCACAACAATTTATTGACAGAAGCTGTTATGATCTGCCGAACGAATTTAAAAACAAAAGAGTAGTGAAAAAGAAAAGGGTCTTTGATTATGAGGGCGAGGATCAACCTATACAGTGTCCCAAAAGCCGGTATGAAGCAAATTTTTTTAACACTATGCTTGATTCAATTATTACCAATATGGATTTGAGATTTATGGCTTTAAATCAACATCATGGAAATTTCGGTTTTCTGTATGATATAAGTAAATTAAAAAATATTCCACACGAACAAATATTAAAAAATTGTCAAGGTTTACACACAGTCCTACGAGTGGGTGAGAGCAGTGACTTTCAACCTTACGAATTATATGAAGAATTACAAATAATGATCCCTAATTTACCTAACTTTATAACTGACGTAAAACAGTTGCTTCAATACATTACAGATAATAACTTAAAAGAAATATACCCAAACATTTACATCGTCATTAGAATATTATTAACAATACCAATTAGTACAGCCTCCGCTGAAAGGAGCTTCTCCAAATTAAAACTCATTAAGAATTATTTAAGGAGTACGATGTCACAGGAAAGACTTTCTGCGGTCGCAATTTTGTCTATCGAGGCTGATATAGCATCCAAGCTAGATTACGAGCACGTAATTAAACAATTCAGCAGTGTAAAAAGTAGAAAATTTCTGTTCCTGTAATATTTAAATTAAATTGTTTTTTAACGTTGGTCTTAATATCTTAAATATTCTTAGGTTAGCCGATGAAATTTTTTTTTCCTAATTATATATAATCATATATGATAATACATAATAAGATAAAAACATTTTTCATCGGGTATTTGTAAGTTTGACTAAATTTTGCATGAATAAAAGTTTGATAATGAAATGACATATGTTTTTTATTTAAACAAATCTGTCTTTATGCCCGAGGAGAGGGCCTCGCAAAATGTATCTTGCCCACATAAAATTATGATCTAGCGCCGCTACTGATGGTAGGTAGGTAGAAATGGCGATCTCAGGGCAACCTAGCCTGAGATCCAATTAGCGCTGTAGTGCGCCGTTTTGATACCAAAACTCGTTTGACCTGTGATAGAAAGGAAAAGATTTATAGAGAAGCTTCATAGCGATTATGTTAGAGCCATTTTGTCGCATTGAGAAAAAAGATTAGGTATCTAATCTTTGTCTCAGATAGCTCATCAAGTTCGTGAAAGAATGCTTTCCCAAAGCATTTCATTCTAGTGTTTGCCAAAGCAGGACATTTGCAGAGGAAATGGATTATCGTTTCACTTTCTCTTTGTTCACTACAACTACGGCAAAAGGTGTTGTAAGAGATACCCAACTTCTCTGCATGAACTCCTATAGGCCAATGTCCTGTACAAACCGCAACAATCCTGGCTATGTCTTGCCTTGGCCTGCATAGAAAATCGTTTGTACGGGTTTTATTATAGGTGGGCCATATCTTCCTAGATATAATGCAGTTGGGTAAATTGCTCCACCTTCGGTTTGATTCAGTTTGGTAGATAGAAAAGATTTTATCCTTCATAGCACCAAGAGGAATGTTAACCATTTCCGCAAGTGAGCTATGAAGGGCCGCTCCCTGCCCGGCTAGCTCGTCAGCCCGTTCATTTCCCACTATTCCTACTATATAGGAGTGCAGTAGTCAGTGTTTACCGAGATATCTGAGGGAATCAATTTCGTTGTATTGCTGTGACCATAAGGTTTTGACAACCAAGTGTTTGATTCCTTTAGCCTAACAGCGCTGCAGGAAACTATGTATTTAATAAAAAGGTCGATTGGTAGAAGATCCAAAATAACGTTTAAGGCGTCCGTTGGGCAAGTACGCATGGCCCCTGTGGTGCCCACGCAAGCTGTTCTCTGAACCTTGTTTAGCTTATTAATATTATAGGCTTTGCTGGAGCAGGCCACCACTCAATCGAACCATAAGTTAAGATTGGACGTACTACGGCTGTGTACGTCCAATCCACTTTTTGCCGAAAGTTTTGCTGCAGGCGTAGAAGGCAACACAGGCCTTCTTAACCCGTACTTCAATATTTCGTTTCCAGTTTAATTTAGGGTCAAGTATAACTCCCAAATATTTTGCACTGGAAGACAATGATAGGATTTGACCGTTGAGTCGAGGTAGCGTGAAGGGCGGAACTTTAGTTTTGGTGGTAAAGAGCATCAGTTCAGTTTTACTTTGGTTAACTCCTAGTCCACAACTCGTGGCCCAGCTGCTAACTTTCTTCAAAGCTGACTCGGTGATTTCACTAATCACAGAGGTGTACTTTCCTGACACTAATAGCACCAAATCATCCGCATATTGTACCGCCTTCACTCCACATCTCTCTAATTTAACGAGAATTGTATCCATGACCAGAAGCCATAGAAGAGGCGGAAGGACAACACCCTGGGGTGTTCCCCTACTCACGTGTTTTGTTTGCGATTGTATTGCCTAGAGTGGCTCGAATCTTCCTACCACTGAGCATGGAAATAATCCATTCTCAAATGAAGTATTCTACACCGAACTTAACGAGCGATTCTTATATGTATTCGGTAAGGACGTTTGCCCTTAAGATAAGCATGCTGAGAGCTTTCGAGAGGTCGTCCACCTAGGATTTCTCTAATATGAATAATAAGAATGCGCTCCAAGGTTTTAAGCACAAACAGAACTCTTCATATTACATTTAAAATAAAAAAAAAACAATGTTTTACATTTTTGCTAATATCAAGGTTTTTAATCGTAGCTTCTCCTTCAATTATATTTGTATTTGTAAAAAAATACTTATTAAAAAAACTCATTATTTGGCAGTAGTAAGATAGCGTATATCAATCTCTGTAAATTTTGCAATATAGGTAAGAAAGAAATGTGATATTTTGGCTACAATACAAAAAAAAAAAAACTAAAAAAAAAAAACTAAAAAACATTTTTGCTAATATTTTTTCAAGTTTTCTTTACATAATACAACAAATGTCTTGTTCAGACAATTATAACTTTTTATTGAATTGGAAAGTGTATTATATATGTATGTACTAAGTACACACTTTTAAATGTAGTGAAGTTACTTTTAAGGTTATTTTACGCTAAAAATAATATCACAAAAAAACAACACACTTTTCAGTCCACCCGATTTAATTTATTATCCCTATATTCTGCATAAGATTTAATAAATTTTTCCTTATCAACCAATGTTGCAACAAAATTGTCCATTTAAGGTCAGGTAGGCACTATACAATTTTCTTCGCATTTTCTCATCAATTCGTGGTGAATTGACTTTAGCATAGGGGAATTGATATTAGCTTGTAGGCAAACCAGACAGATTGATTGATTATATAGAGTGTCTTTGTCTTAAGTCGATTTTCTTTTCTCTCTTTTCGTTTCTCGGAGCAGAGATCTGAGCTGTCACAAATTGATGTGTGTTTCTTTTTTAGCTCAGACATATCAGGGCGTTTTTCTTTTTTAGTTCAGAGCAGAGCTCGAACTGTCAAAAAAATAATTGTGTTTCTTTTTGAGCTCTGATCGCTCAGAGCGTCAAATTCGTGTTTCTTTTTTAGTTCTGAACATGTTCAGAGCGCGCTCCGTGAGCTCAGAATAAAATAACAGAGTAAACGGAGTAAAATGCTGAACACAAACAATTTGATGTTGAAAGCCGGGAAATTAAAAAAAAATCATCGTCAAAACAATAAAAATGGCGCAAGAGGCTGGTCGCTCTAGTGCAGAAGGAAAAATAATTTAGAAAAAACTAGTTGCATATAGCATTTTTATGAATCAAATTTATTTCAGGCGTCAAATGGACCAACGCTATGACTGTTTTTTTAATTAATTTGATAAAAGAAAATTTTGAACGCCTTCAAACAGACATTTCAAATCATGACAGTTTAGTGCTCAAGTTGTTTCATAATTAAATCAGAGTGCTCTGAACATACTCTGCGCAGAACTCACTCTACTCTGTTCGCTCAGAGTCTGCTCAGAGCTCAGCTCTGAACTAAAAAAGAAAACGCCATATGAGCTCTGAATTAAAAATTACCAAGCTAATGGAGTAACAAGCTGAGCTGAGCGTTGCTGACTTCATGTTTGTTTAGTGTGATATGAAAGAGACAGATGACAAATTCTTAAACTATGTTCAGTTCCTCGAGTGTGCTTCAAAAATAAATCGGAGAGATCTTATAAAAAACTCGTCAGAATGTACCTGAAGTGCTCAGGTTCTGCTTAGTGCTCTACTCTGAGTTTCAAAGGAAGAAAGGGTGCGAGCCACGCCCCATCTTGTTCGAATTGTCTTGCTTAAAACTTTAACAAAATATTCATAACAATATTTTGTGTGAGATAAATTATTTGAAGTCAATATCTTTTTTTCGTTCTCCTAATACTTGAGTCGAAAACCATTTTTAATCGATTTTTTGTTTTGTTTAAAAAGTTGTCAACTGATGTTTTGTACTAAATTACTCTAAAAGTTAGCAATAATATTTTGCATATAATAAAATTAGTTTGATTTCAAAATCTGTTTTTGTTAATTACATTTTTAGTCCAAGTTAATCCATTTTTAGTAGCTTTTTTTGAAATTTTGTATTTTTTATATAAAAAAATGTTATTAATATTTTATTAAAGTCTTAAGCAAGACAAATCGATAGAAAGGATGGGAAGTTTTCAGAGTGGGTCACATCCAAGCCTATATTTCATTTTGTAACAACGATTATTTAATTCACAGCTTGCCTGATTTTTCTATGAATTTACTTATAAATGTCATTTTAATCAAACGTAGATCTCTGCAATCGCTACCTTAAATTAAGAACACTTAAACCGTCCTCCCAAAAACGACGCACGTTTTGGATGAAACACGAACATTTGTAATAATGCCGTACTAAAATATTACTTGTTAAGTTAACCCATTTAATTTTAGTAAATTATAATTCAAAAGCAATTATCTGTCATAATTAAAAAGTTGTTTAGATAAAACTTTTCGAATTCATACTAAACTTAGAACTTGGCGTTTTTTAAGTTCTCATTACTTTAACCTTGTAATGTTTGTCGTCATAAAATGGGATGGAAGTGGATAGGGTTTTTTCTTTTACACTCTTAGCTCGTTAAAGCCGCTTATAATTTCCGAGCAATCTCTTGCACGATTATGAGTATTGTCTTAGCTCTCCAGCCGATAGTGTGAGTCAAAACAACAAAAATGAATTCTGGATTAAGACTGAATTTTATTTATAAAAATGTTCTTATTTATACAATTTTCTATTTTAATTTTTCATAGATTTTTCTATGTCATAAACTATTAAGTATATGAGTTCAGTTATTGGCACCCAAATATTATCGATCTGAAATCCACTTGAGAAAAGAATCTTGACATAATATTTGGACTCAAATTGCATTCATAAACAAAACAATCTATGATACATATTTTATGCAAAGCGACTGACTGTGACCATATGTAATGTGATCAGTTCTACAAACGATATTGTCACTTTGTTGTGACCGACATAATTTGTATGAACAAGATGTAGGTCGCAGTGCATATGAATGAATTATTGCTTTTGTTTTGTTTTCTTTTATTTTTGGGTGGGTACACAACAACCTGCAGTCTTATTACTCAGGTTTTTCGTATAAAGCATAACTTGGCTACTTTTTTTCACATTTATGTATGTGTTTTTACTGAAAATGAAGTGAGGATAAATCAAGTCTATAAAGTCTTCTTCCTATTGAACGCTAAGATAGCACTTTCTTGGAATTTTATTTCACTTAATTACTCTGGACAAAGCTACGTAAGCTTACCAGCAACGAAGTGAGAATGAGCCAATGTCAATATCAGCTTTTTCCAGACTGATGATATGTCTTTTATGTTTTGTTATTGCATATGACAGGCAGATAAAAAATTGATCTCGATATACAAATGCTCTACTAATTACTTCGAATTTAGTGAACACAGGCTTTAGCTATTAAACGATTCGATGGCTTAATTTTATAGTTATATACCCTATGGGTCTTTTATTATCATCTTCATCCCGACAAAATCTTTTGAACAATCTAACTATGGAGCCATTTATAAAACCTTGACTTAGGTTAATATTTCTGTGTATCATAACAGTCACGCCAATTTGCATGACCATTTTTCTCTTTAATCCTACCCTCATAGCAAAACTTTCTTCGTATTTTAACCTCATTAAAGAAAGTAGGTGGAAACCACGCCTTCTAAATGTGTACCCTCCAAATTGAAATGTTTGTCTTTCTATACACTACACGCACTCACTTTCTATACCACTCTGCTAAATTTCATCAAAATGCAAGCATCAGAATTGCTCCTTGGAAATAATAACTTATAGATGCAAAGTGGGCGGATACCACACCCCTTGAGGGAATCTTCTTAAATTTTTTATTTTCACCTTTGCAATCATACCGCTCTGTGAAATTTCATCATTCTACCGTTGTGCCAACGATACAAAATAGAATAAAAATGGGCGGATACCGCGCCCATTTGGCATATAACCTCAAATGTTCACAATGACCCCTTAGTGCATAATTTGTGTGTCTAGATTATTTTTTGCCCTTTCATATACAAACACACCTACCATTCATTATTTTTTGTCACACTTAGAAATGGTATTTTAAGCTAATGCATTGTGTGTAAATACCGCGGCCCTAAATCGAAAATTACAATTTTTTCGTTACCTTTCACCGCAAGGCTTAAATTTGAAGTTCTTGGCTTGAGCCCATAAGCTGAGATTGTTCCTGCAAATAAGTAGTAATGCCAGAACTTGGCTAGGCACTACTGATGTGCCCTATGATTCAGATTGATTTTTCTTAACCTTTAAGTGGCATTTGGTTACTTCAGCGGTCTACTTATCGGATTCTGTAATCAGTGTGATTATTTAATGCTTTTTATAATTTTCATCTAAACCTTGCTTTTTTTCAGTATAGTTTATCTGAACACATCCCTCAGTAAAAATCGATTTCTCTCACATTCCCAAAGAATCGATTATGGGGACAATGACATATGTAATCGTAATAGATATATTTTTTGACAGAAAACCTTAAGGTGTAGTGCACATATCCATATGCAAATTAATTTGCTGACATTTTAATAGTGAATAATATAAGTTTTTTCACGAACAATCATTCACTATAGAATTGGAATGATCGATGATGATGGTCGAGGCGATAAATGATTATCCCATTTTTGATAGATAAGTACATTTATAAGCACAATCTCTCCTTCTGTATAAACCAATTTCCGATGAGAATTGTCAAAATAATGGCTGTCATGGTGTATTTTTCAAGAGATGCCAAAAAGATATGGAAATCAAAGCCCTGCAAGTTGAAAAAATAAATAAAATGTCAAATAACTAAAACAAAACTTCGAATTTAAGGAAAATTGACTACGACATTTTTATTAGGGACAGCTTACTTTCTAAACTGTAACCTTACACACACCGAATCGAATATGTCATTCTTGATTGTCATTTATGCCAAATCACTTAAGTCGATTGTACCCCTCATTTTTAGCTTAAAAGTTTGTTAGTTTTGAAAAATTGTCAAAAAAATGACTTAATTTTATTTGCCCCCGGAAAGAAATGTACCTATTCATCAAAAAATTTGTAAGTTTTAAAATTTAAACTCACCTCGAATTCGAACGCTTCGATGAATCTTTCTTGCCCGCCTGTAAATTAGGCAAATCCTTTTGTCGTTTCTTAGTCTCTCGCCATATCCGATAGTACAAAAAGCACATTATCGTCACTGGAAAATAAAATGCCGCCAATGCCGTTCCAAATGTAATATACTGATTCGTCTCAATAAACTGAATATAACACTCGTTCTCCGGCACCGTCCGTTTACCCTCAATATACGGCCAACTATAAATCCATGGCGGCCACAGTAACAAACTTATACCCCAAGCGGCGCTAATCATTACAGCCGCCCGACTAGTGGTACGCTTTGCACGATATGTTAATGGTCTGGTTACACTAAAATATCTATCAAAACTTATAATTAGCAAGTTCAGCACAGACGCATTGGAGGCCAGATAATCCAGGGCCAGCCAAGTGTCGCATATGTGCGGCCCCAATGGCCAATATCCAAGGATGGTCGATAGAGCAAACAATGGCATCGAAATTAGACCAATCGCAAAATCCGCAATGGCTAGTGAGAATAGGAAATAGTTGCTGATGGTCTGCAGCTGTTTATCGATTTTAAATGAAATCATGACCATGAAATTGCCCGCAACTGTCAAAATACTTAGAACTGTGGCAATAATTGCCAGCAGGATCATTTGCGGTATTGTGTAACGCAGGCCACGCTCTTCGACGTGCGTAACGTTTGTATGATTTACACGGCTGTCTTCGAATACCAGTGCTGTGATGTTCTCCAATAGAATGAGGGCAGCCTGTGTTGTGGCGGCTGTTGTAGTTGTTGTTGTCGTCGTTGTAGTGGTTGTGCTGGTTGTTTTCATGAGGGTCGGTGATAATGGAGCCAGAATCGATGGAGGAGCCTGCCCTCCAAAGCTGAAGCCATTGTAAGTGACCATTCTGACAGCAGCCGTCCAATGCACTTCCCACAAATAATAATGATGACAGTGATGATAATGAAATGTCACTAAGCTTCTTCGATGAATGGTCTAAGCCAAATGATGGCACTTTATGAATGACTGCGATGATGTTGTGTATAACGGTGCTGTAATGAGAAAGATAGACAAAACACAAAATGTCACATTAGAGAAATTTTCAATTTTTCCAAAAAAGAGTGTTGCCACTCGTATTTTTTTTTCTCTTTATAAAATTCAAATTGAAAGTTCAAAAATTATTTTTGGAGACAACTTTGCAACGTGTAATTTTTTTGGAATTTTTACTGCCTTTAAATGTTAAAATACAGTCGTCCAGACGTTAAGAAAATAGGGAAGGATTTGAGATCGGATATCTTCGTTTAGGAAAATTCCACTTTATCCACATTCAAGTGCACTTTCAAAATTGGCTCAATGGGAATTCAACAAGAAAACTAACAGCTGCCAAAGTGGACTTTAACATTTCTATAAGATTTTTCAACACTTACATTAAATGTACCACAAATTGCATATTTAGAGGAGTTGGTCCAACAGCTCAATAAAAACACTCCCAGCTGTCAAAATGGAATCAATTTCAACTTTTCTTGTTACAAGCCCTGGCCACATTTTGATATTTCTATGGCTTTTTCAACACTTACATTAAATTGAGCCATTCGATTTATTCATTAAAGACTAAACGATTGTATAGTTAGCAATTTGTTGCCATCGTGTGATATACACCGCACCGACTCTATTTTTTGCCAGATGTATCATATGACGTTCGAGGCTTAAAGGGATAATTTAATAAAGAACTATTCTCATGCGAGCTACCAACGAATGAACCAATATACGTTCATTATGATATTTCTTTTACATGACTTGTTTTTATTCATCATTACACATGCACAACAAAGACTTAAATGAAATTTGTAGGTTTAAACGCGCGCAAATATTTTATTCGTTGAAGAATGGATCGTATATAGAACGCGAATTGAGTTTGACAGTTCGTTAAAATCAGATTGCAACGCGTACTGAACAATTATCCTCCTTAAATTTGTCTTTCTTTAATAAATTGTTTAAGATCACATTTATTCATTCATTCGTCGTTCGTTGTTCGCTTACATGTGGATTGAATAATCCTTAATAATAATCAGGTAACTGTCATTCGGCAGTTTCTGAACTTTTCAACTTTCATGGATATTGTTAAATTCAATACTTTTATCTAATGCAATTGTCAAAGTTTAAATACATGTTTAAAGTTTTTCCATTAGTCAAAATAAAATTGGCTTTTACATTTGACAGTAAGAAAACAGATAAGAATATTAAATGTATTCGTAGTACCCGTACCGTGATGGTTAGTACGTTGGACTGTCATGCCAGAGGTCTTGGGTTCAATCACTGCCTGTGCCATATAAAGTTTTTTTTCACGGGTACTGCCTCTTGCCAAAAATTGACAAATCCTCCAAGAGTAATTCTTGTCATGAAAAGTGCTTTCTCAAATTAGCTGTTCGGATTCGGCTTTAAACTGTAGGTCCCCTCTATTCCTGATAACATTTCTCGCACAATACGAAATGGTTGAGAGTTGTAAGTCACTAGGCCCTAGTTCTCAACGGACTGTTGCGCTACCTAATTTATTTATTATTATTAATATTTATTTACCCAAATATAAAACAGAGAAATAAGATGATGAGTCATCAAAATGAAATGTTTGGATTCATTTGTTAAACTTTAATGATTCCACTATCCTCAACTATCACACTTATCATATTGACACATGCATAATAATTACTGAATGTCAGCCATTTTTTATTTCTGACAGTTTCAATGTTGACAACCTGTTTACAGTATAAAAAACAACTGAAGCGGCAACACTAATTTTAATCAGTTCCCATTTTCCAATAGAACGCACAAGTAGGTACATTCTAACATCTCATAAAGATAAAAGCATCCTTTGCACAAAAATAAAAGAAACAAAGAAAACTACAAAGTCAACACCAAGACAAGAGTAAAGTGATATAAAATATAAAGAAAGAAACAACTACAACAATAATATAGAAATTAATAACTACTGATGCTTATGCTGCTCCTTTTGAGTAAATTTTTCGCCTCTTTTGATTGCGTTCTTGGTTGAACTTATATTGTGCATACATATACAAGGGATGAACAGCGATGAACAAAATAATAGGAACATTTATTACTTTTGAGCTACATAAATTGCTTTTTTGTTTTACTTAAGTTAAGTGTAATGAAAGAGGTATTTGTATCAACGGTTCATATGTTGTCAAACTATTTGATTTAGCTGGTTCAACTAAAAGAAACACTTGAAAAATAATAAATAAAAATAGGACTTTTAACCTGGGATTGTTTTCAAAATAATGTCTGTTTTCTATAAATATTCAATAGGTGAAGCAACTTGATAATAGGGGCATATCCAGCGGAAGTAGACCGAACTTCTGTAAGAATGATACATAATCTTAAATGAACAAAACTAAAGGAAGCCAAAAAAGATACCTGTTTTAAAAGATGTTTAGTTATTTTAGACGCAAGTTAGCTCTTAAACGGTTCCTTAAACCCTGCGGAGGGCTTACCTTAACACACAACCTCCATAGAATGTGCAAGTGCAACAAAAAAAAAAAACAGACGAAACCGGAAGCAGGTTCATTTTGCAAAGATTCATTACATATGATATTAAGTGACTAATAGACTCTTCAGAACAAAACCCAAACTCGTTTTTCGACAAATAATGGTTTTTGGTCTAAAATCTATATCCTGAACCACAAGTTGTATATAAAACCTGCCGAAAACTAGTAAAAATTCAAAAATTAACTTAACAAATTAACTTTTCAAAACAATCAGCGCTCAATTAAATGTTAACAAAACAGCTGATGGCTGTTGTCAAGATAAATATTTCACTTCAATTTATAGCAGAATAAATTAAAATTCTAAAATGTTGTTAACATTTCAACTAGCGAAAAAGTGTTCGTATAAATCTGCATACAAATATTTATGTATATATATAATTTTCTTTTAAATAAATTGATATAAGAAGGTTACTTTTTTCTACATATTTTTTTATTAATATTGATTTTCATTTTCATCATTTAAACCCTTTCTTTTCTTTCAAAGTTAAAGAATTTGCAAAAGAAAGCAAAAATCAATTTCAATTGGCCAGAATTCATTTTATTTTCACAAAATCAAAGGACTAAACTTTTGGTTTCAAATTTTGCGTCAGAACAAAATTTGACAGTCGGTGATGCAGAAATTTTAATGACAAACGAAAACGTATAAATGTTCAGCGTGAAAGATTTTCGGGTTTTTGAAAAATTTTGTCGAAAATATGGTTTTGAGTTTGATGTGAGAAGTCTACAAGTCTCAATTTTCCGGCTCTCACAGATAATCAATTTTACTAAATAAGGTGTCAATAAAAAGAGAATTTGCTGCATTATAGACAACGCACGTTGTATTTTTATTGAATATAAATTCATAATTTATTGAAAACTTAACTTTTTATAAAATCAAATACAAAATACTGGGAAAATGAAAATAATAATGTCAAAAGAAATGGTTTGCGTATTTGAACGAACCAACCCAATGCACAAACCATTTCTTCTGATAAGTTAGTTTCCCGGTATTTCATATTTTTTGGGATGAGTTCTCTTACCTTTTCCCGTTTGAATTTGGGATTTATTTATGATTTTAAAATGTTCCTTGAAAGTGGACGACAAATGATTTTCTTAGCGGAATTTGTTTAGTAAAATTGCTTTGGAATTAATCTATGTGTAGATTTTATATAAGAGGTAACAGGATGAAAAACACACTTTCTGGTTATAAGACTGTGCAGGCAGATATGTATATTAGGACAATAAATGTAAGTCGCGAGTATTATCTAAATTTAATAATATAGGATATTTTTAGGGAAGACGGAATGTGGTAGGGTGGGTAAAATTAATCTGTGCAAAAACCGCTAGATCGGCAATTGTTTTGTTTGGTTTTCATAGCCTGAAAACTTTAAAAACGGAAAGTGTTTGCACACTTACGATTTATTTTTGACCAAATAAATAAAAAAGATTCTGCTAACTTTATATAGGCCAAAAAAACAGAGCCTAATTACAAAAAGGTTGATTCCAACTTCACTTAAAAACTGCACGCGAATGCTAGTATCCAATATAAACCATGATGCCTTTAAGGCGTAAAGGAGCGACGGAATGCATTTTAAAGCGTTGAAATAAAAATTTTAAGTATTGGAAATTGATTAATAAACGATTGTTCCTCATCGAATGTGAGAATTAAACAACGCTAACTTCGAAAAACACAATATACAAAACTTGAAGGTGACAGTAGGATATTTTAGGTTTAAAAAATAAATAAATTGGGTGGCGCAACCGTCCGTTGAGAACTAGGGCCTAGTGACTTACAACTCTCAACCATTCTTACGTGCGAGTACTGTTGTCAGGGATGGAGGGGACCAGTTTTAAGTTGAATCCGAACGGCTAATTTGAAGAAGCACTTTTCATGACAAGAATTACTCTTGGAGAATCCGTCAATTCCTCGCAAGAGGCAGTAGCCGTGAAAAAACAAACTTTAGATGGCATAGGCAAGATCGAACCCAAGACCTCTGGAATGACAGTCCAACGCACTAACCATCATGCCACGGGTACTAGGGATATTTTAGGTTAACGCACATTTTTTTAATGAATGGCATGATTTGGAAAAGCTCATACATACATGATGACATTCTATAGACACGACTGACTCGGGCGTAGTTTAATCTGGAGGTCCAATTTTCAATGACTTTTTCCAACATTTATGGCCATATTTTGATAATGACGTGACAAATTTTGTCCTCCAAGTGGCCAATCGTCTCGGACTTATAGACGTAGATTAATTTCACATATATATACATACATTTGTACCCCACAAAAATAATCAAGCGCCATTAAATTTTCATTGAAAATTGGACCTCCGAAAAAGTCATTGAGAATTGGAGGTCCAATTTTCAATGACTTTTTCCAACATTTATGGCCATATTTTGATAATGACGTGACAAATTTTGTCCTCCAAGTGGCCAATCGTCTCGGACTTATAGCCGTAGATTAATTTAATTACTCTAGAAAGAGAGGGATACAGAGTGTTTGCCTATGCGCACGATGTTGCTATTGCAGTAACGTTTTGTAACTCTTACAAAACGCTTTAAATAAGCTCACCATAGCCCATCTGGTGTGGACTAGGCGTTAACCCACAAAAAACCGACCTTTTCCTCTTCACAAGGAAATACAAAGTTCCACACATTGACCCTCCCCTCATAAACGGTGTACCACTTAAATTCTCTGAACAAGTAAAATACTTGGGTCTCATTTTAGATAAGAAATTAAGTTGGAAACCTAATATTCAAGGGAGAATAAACAAGGTTACAGTAGCCCTGTTCTCCTGTAAAAAGGCCATTGGTAATAAATGGGGCCTACAGCCCCGCATTACACACTGGCTATATATCTCGGTCATAAGGCCGATCCTTACTTATGGAGTAGCGGTATATTGGACGGCGCTAGATACAGCGACAAATCGCGATAAACTCAGCAAAGTCCAACGAACAGCCTGCCTGTGTATGGGAGGAGCACTTCGTTCTACCCCCTCCGCCTCACTTGATGTTCTGTTCCATCTAATACCGCTGGACATTTTCAGCAAGCAAACGACTGCTAATACTGTCATACGGCTTCCAGCCTCCTCTCTGTGGATCAATAATGGAATTAAACACACCACTATTCTGAACTCGTTCAGAACTATAAACAGTAATATTGACTACAGCATACCCCATCCTCAGTTTAATAACTATAGCTTCAAAGTGACTATACCTCCCAGGTCTTTTTGGGAGAATACATCATTTTTGAACGATTGTCCTATAAACTTTTATACAGACGGATCAAAAACGGAGGATGGGGTTGGTGGAGGCGTATACTCAGATAGACTAAACTTAAGTCTCTCCTTTCGTCTACCCGATCATTGTAGCGTGTTCCAAGCTGAAATCCTGGCTATAAAAGAAGTCCTATCCTGGCTTAGAGAAAACTCAGTCTCCACAAATTCATTAACAGCCCTAAATTATCGATCATCTCTTACGGAGATGGCTACACAGTTCAACATTCACCTTTTCTGGGTGCGCCGGGCCATAGAGACATTCCAGGAAATTGCAAAGCTGACGAACTTGCAAAAAGCGGAACAACTTTACCTCTGCTGGCTCACAATGCTAGCATAGGTATCCCCTTAGCTACATGTAAGCTCATGCTAAAGCAACATACCATAGAGAAAACAAACTTCAGGTGGAATAACACCACCACCTATGCAGCGACTAAACTAATTTGGCCTAATCTTAGAACCAGGCGCTCAAAACAATTAATCTCTCTGAGTAGATTGCACATTAGCTACGTTATAGGTGTCCTGACTGGGCACTGCTTAATAGGAAGGCATGCTATTCGACTTGGAGCCCCTGCAAATGATTTTTGTAGGAGTTGCATGGACCAAGAAGAAGAGGAGACAATCTCTCATCTGCACATGCCCTGCCTTATCACACAGACGTAGAATCCACCTTGGAGACTACTACTTTAACGATACCAGCGATCTAAAAAATTCAGACATTACTAGTCTCCTACGCTTCATTCGAAGCTCCAATTGGTTCAACGAGTTAAGCTGATTAACTAATCCATGTGGTATCACAACGGACCATACTTTGGTCTAAGTGTGTTGGACTTCCCAACCAACAGCCACTTTAACCTAACCTAACCTAGAGGCCAATTCACGGGTACATAATGCAAAATTAAGCAGTTACTAAACTGTGCCATCATTAATTCAATTTTGTAACTTTAAATAAATTGGTTCCTTTTTTTTGGACATCCTTTTTTGAAACCTGCAGTAAATAGACCTCAAAATCCTTACGTTCAATATTACTTATTAAAAATCACAAGTTAAAAAACATTAACAAAATATTTACCATTTTCTTACAACAAAGAAAAATTACCAAAAATTAACTTGTACCTATTATTTTGGCCATATATGTATATTCTAAGTTTTATATTGTAGGATTGAAATTAAAAATGGGAGGAGGCTTTGTTTGCAATGCAATGGCACTCAGCAAAAACGTAGTGCAAACTGCAAATAAACAGCACTTCGCCATTGCTACAGTCAAGTAGTGCCCCAGCACCAGCTGAGGGCTTTCCAAGTTAAACATGCAACGTCAACAATAGGAAAGACCCCCGATATGATGTTATATAAAATGTATACTTATTTATACATACATATGTATGTACAAAGCATCAACACGGGCAACATCACACAATTCACGACGACGACAACGACAACGACGACACAAAGTTGCCAGTAGTTTTCCCTGGTAAAATGAAAAACAAACGACAATTACCTTTTTTCTTCTCACATCAGGAGCTTCAGCTCGAGCAGCCAGGACTACATAGCATCACAATTTACAACAAAAGCGACTCTTAGTTTTCTACCAGCAAATTCGTCCTTGACATGAGTTTGTGCAAAGAAGAAACCAAAACGAACAATACTAGCGTACTATACAAAATAAATGCACTTCTTGACGGCCCGGCATCAGGAGCATGCAGTAAAAGTTTTTGAAAACATAAATAAAAAAAAACATCTCGGAGGTGACGATTTTTTAACAAAAAGCATCGTCTTTAGATGTTTTCTGCTAATTTAACTTTTGGTATGCGAATTTTTCTGCGTATTTAAATGTGTTCAAGTAGTTTCTTTTTTCCTAAATAGAAGACGACGTTAAATTTTAATGGGTTGCAGAATGTTTAGTCACAAAACGTGTTGGGTTTCTTTTTTAAGGAATGAACAAAAACCGCTTAGGAAGGTACTTAAAAATAATGTTTCCAATGGTGGGAACTTCTAAGTTAACAACGAACGTGATGGAAGGAATCAGTTCCTCTTAGGTGATCTGCTTAAAAAAGTTTCTCTTTATAAATTGTCCAGCAAAATTAAATAAATAAATAGTAATAAAATAACTTGAAGGGAAGACATCTTTAGGATAAATAGCCTGGACGATAACACTTGCCACAACGGATTCATGCTCATCAATTTTGATAAGAGCCACAACGTCATTGTATCCGTGTTGGCACACCTCAACATGCACTAAGAAAGTTGGAGTTATCCACAGTCCAATCTTCCGTCAACCAGTTTAACCATATTGCGATGGACGCTAAACACAATTCTATCACCGTGGATGTCTAAAGTTTTCAAGAAGCTTACATCGACTCCATGGACGGATTTTCGAAACACTACAATCGTTATAGATCGCCAAATCCTTATCCGACCGAGTCACGAGTAATCTATCTGGTCTCGGCTGCCAGGACAATGTATCGAGAACCAGTGGCAACATTGTCAGGATGCAATCAGAAAATCAGAAAAGCTGGGTATCAAACAGTCACCAACAAGAAAAACCTGGTTTGATGAGGAAAGTGTGTCTGCATAAATGGACAGGAGCTGCTCACGAGCTCTATGAGCAGAAGAGGAAAGAGAAACATTGACTTTTCATAATTAAAAAGAGAGGTTAAAAATCAGAAATGAAGTTCGAAAGTTTTAAGAGCGGGTGAAATAAAATTCACGAGTCCATAAACCTCGAACCGAATGCTGCAACGACGAAAGTAGAACCGCATTCAATGCTGAGAATGTGGAAGGACCACTTCTGCAGATTGTATTGTATCCATTCAATAGATATGACGAAAACCAACATTTCCGTCTCCCGGACTTGAACGAATTAAAGATTGCCTTACCTAAACTGAAGTCTAACAAAGCGGCTGTAGGAGATGGCTTCAATACCGAGCTGTTTAAAGCAACTGAAGGTGCCTAGCAGTGTGGTTTTAGACCAGAAAAGTTCACAGTCGATCAATGTAAATTGTGGTTTATTCAATTTAGACTTAACTTCATTCTTCGAAGTGCTAATTTTTAATTTTTATTTTTAATGTATATTAATTAATGTAATTAATATTAAATTTTAAAGTTTTTCATATCTTTTTCCCCTGAAGAAGGCAGCAACGTTGGGAAAGTTAATGTAACGTAATTGTTTCATTGCAAAAACTATAGTGACCAAAAAAGCCGACGGAAAACTATATTTCCACTAATCACAATAAGTACACAAATTGGTCAATAAATTTACTCAATTAGCCGATCAAATATTTACATTACGATAGATTCTGGAAAAAAAAACAAGAACGGAAAATCGACACCCGCTACCTTTTCATCGATTTAAAGGTCTAGGTCATATCTAGTTTTGGCTTCCCTGCTACACTCGTCTGTTTGAGCAGGTTGACAATGGAGAATTGAAAACAGATTAACCGAACCTTTAGACAAGGTGCGCTGCACAGTGGTGCGAGAGCGGAAAAAAGTCTTTTTAAAAAGTCATATTTATCCTTTTAAACTTTATGTTTAAGTAATCTTAGATAACCCAAATGTATGATTCAAAAGTATTTTTTAAAATATAAAGGGTGTCCCAAAATTAACGCATGTTTTGAATTTGCCGCCATTTGTGCAGTGAAGTGTTGGCAACCCTGAAAAAAAAGCAATTTGACAGCTAACAGTATAGGGTTATTAAAAATGGAGCGTTACACGAGAGAACAACGTGTCTTCATTATTAAAGAATATTTCAAAAATAGTGAAAGTTTGGCGGCTGCAGTTCGAAAATTTCATACAAAATATGGTCGGAATAGTGTTTTACCTTCATCTTGATGGCTTTGTCAATCGCCAAAATTGCCGCATTTGGGGTTCGGAGAACCCACATGTGATTGTCGAAAAACAAATGCATCCACAACGCGTGACTGTATGGTGTGGATTTTGGGCTGGAGGCATTATTGGGCCATATTTTTTTGAAAATGATGCTGGTCAAGCAGTGACTGTTACTGGTGCTCGATATCGCGACATGATTACACAATTCTTTCTACCAAAAGTGGATGGTATTGATGTTTCCAATATGTGGTTTCAACAAGACGGTGCCACATGTCATACAGCCCGTGAAACAATTCAATTACTGCATGAGACATTTCCAGGTCGTGTACTCTCTCGTTTCGGTGATCAAAATTGGCCTCCTAGATCGTGTGATTTAACACCATTAGACTTCTTTTTATGGGGTTATTTGAAATCACAAGTCTATGTCAACAAGCCCACAACCACCCGTGCATTAAAGGAGGAGATTCCGCTGCATCAACGAAATTCAGCCACATTTATGCAGAATGGTCATGGAAAATTTCAACAAAAGAGTGCGCATGTGCATGCAAAGCCGTGGAGGCCATTTGTCCGTTGTGTTATTCCATACATAACCCTATCCTATGTACTTTACGCGTCAATAAAAATATAACTATCAAAAGATTAGAAACGGCGTTTTCTATTTAATTCAAATCTTGCGTTAATTTTGGGACACCCTTTATATTGTATGTTCTGATTTACAAGCCCTCAAAGTTGAAAAATAATTTTACTCAAATCGCGAACCGTATTTTCAACAAATTTTGAGATGTTTTTTTCCGAAGTTCCTTTAAATAAATTCTCTTCTTTTTAAATAATTGAATTGGTCTATTTTCGATTATCTAAAAAAAAATTTGATTATTTATAAAAGATAGCTTCTATAAGTAGTCTGAAGCTTTAGTACTAGGAAAAAATGCGTTTTTTTTAAAACTTTTTGATTTTTTAAAAAAAGCTCCAAAAGATACCAAGAAAATAAGTATACCAGCATATGCTCCATACATTCATGTTAAAGCACAGAAAAAATCAGCTGCAGATACTTGCAGATGTGGAAGTTATGATCAAAATGTTTCACTGAATCGGATTTCAAAAAACTGCGTTTTGACGGTGGTGTTTACCAAAAAGTTTGATTTCTTCGTTATTAATTGTCAGAATGAACTGGTTAAGCCCATTATTTTAAGAAAAAATGTCTAACTTTATTTTAAAAATAAAACAAAATTAATACATTGACACAGATCTGAGAATTTCGATTTTTGCGAAACCATTTATTTCTGCCCGCAAAATTTTTTCAACTTTGAACTCAATTTTCTTGGAAACAACACACGAAAAGCAATATAGTTTTATGATATTTTAAATTATATTATAGAGCTTAATAAAAAATAAAGAAAAGGATTAGGGATAATCCTTTATTTTTTTAATTTTTCGCTAAAAGTAGGGCAGGTAGAAATAAAAAAGGTGTTATTTTTAAAGTTTTTTTGCTTTGTTTTTGTTGTGTATTGCGTAACTTTTTATTACCTCAGTTATTAGAATAAAATCTCTTACTTAAATCTATATATATAAAGGATTAATTAAAAAAAGTCAGTATTGAGTTATTGAGCATTAGTGCAAGGCTTTTAAGAAGAAAATACTTCCAATCAGCGCAGACGCTAAAAACCTCATTTTAGCGTTATAAAATTACTACTTCATTGTTTTTTTATTTTGTTTGTATGTATTTATCTATTTATTTATTTAATTTTATAATATATGTACATAGTTAGTAATACTATTTTGTTCAAAATAAAAAGTTAAGATTTTACTAAAAAAAACTTTTATTTAAATATAACATCAAAAGCCTCAAATTTTAGAAAAATGTCAATAACTTTTTTTCTTATAATTTTTTCTTGACCAAATTTTGACCAAGCATGTATAAGACTAATTTTAACTTGTGTTTCCAATTCCGCTCTCCCATACAAACCGAACCACTGTGCGCTGTCGTGTGATTTCTTTAACATCGTCCTTAAGAGAATAGTGCAGAGCTTCCACTTCAACACTATCTTTCAAAAGTTTATCTAATTTCTGACATATGCTGATGAGATTGACATAATCGGATGAACTCAAGTTGATGTTAGTACATGCTATCAACAATCAAGGGCCTACAACACGAAAAGTCTGGGTCAAAACGTCACTATCGACAGACGTAACTTGGAGGTAGTTAAGAACTTTGTATACCTAGGGTTCGCTAGTATTGCAGGAAATAACATCAACGCTAAGATCAAATGAAGAATTACTCTGGCTAACCGCTGCTTCTTTGAGCTAAGAAAGCAATTGAGTAGTAAAGCCCCCTTTCGAACAACCAAAGTGTCGCTACATAAAACCTATATGATCCTCGTATTGCTAAAGGGTGGAGATTCATGGACTATGGCAAAAGCGGACAAAAGCTTGAAAAGACATTAGGTCTTTTCGAGAGAAAAATTCTTCGCGTAATCTACGGTCCAGTAGAGTAAGTGCGGCAAATATGGCCTACCCTTAACATTTTTTTAAATAAAACCATAAATTTAAGTCTAATTCATTTATTTTTTTTTTAAACAGTCTAACAAAACATTTTTAATTCAGCTTTTAAAAACTTTAACTAAAAAAAGAATAATAACAAAAAGTTAAAAACAGAAACTTAAAGGAACTTCATAAATCATATTAAAAAAAATTGCGGCAAATATGGCCTACCTGGTGTTAAATATGGCTCAGTGTGGGCCATATATATAAACTTTATAATTTTTTTTTTAAATCATGATACCACATATGTTAAGAAAATATTAAACATAATTTAATTTAAAAAAGAAGTTACCAATTTAACTCAAAATTGAATGTTAAAACACTTAAGAAAACTTACCAAAAAATTACAACCAAAAGTAAAAAAAAAACAAAGTGCCCGTATATCTGTCACAACCGTAGCCCCACATTAAGCACGAAAGACTGAGGCCAAACCGGTTTGAACGTGTTCGTAATGCAACAATTTTTTTTTCGCTCCGGCTTGCGGTTTGGGAAATACCGCTATAGGCCATATTAACCACGTAGGCCACATTTGCCGCACTTACTCTATGCATAGAAGGTGAGTGGAGGAAAAGATGGAACAACGAGCTGAACGTGCTGCACGAGATGGCTGGGTCACGTATCCACACCCACAAGACAGCGTAGTAGAGGAAGACCGCCGCGCCGATCACTTAGCAAGCACAAGTGGAAAATGACATCTAGCTATAGGTGGAGAAGTTTGTTCCTAGTTCACGTAGGACTGTAGCGCCACCTTAATTAAGCCCGTCTTTCTGACAATACCATTTGTTATTTGATGTAAAATTTAGCTGGTCACGTGACTGTGGAAGATCATTGTATTATACCGTAGGTATATGTATATTTAAAAAAAGACTTAGTTGTGTGGACAATATATGTTTATTTACTGACTTAAGAATACCAACTGGTGAGCTGCTGCTCGTTTACAAAAAAGCAAGCTTACAAAATAGAGTTAGTTCTCACATGGATGGTATTTACTGAAACTCATAATAGCGTGTTGCCAACTACGTATACTACAATCATCAATATTGCTCTAGTCAACCGCCAAATCATTACATTTAACTGATTGAAGCTGTAATGGAAAAAGACTTTTTGCACCATTTCCCTTAAAAACTGCAATTTACTCAAGGAATAGTACCAACAAAAAATCCACTTCACTTAGGGTAGAACAAAATACTTCTTGGACTTGATGTGACGTCGAAAATTGATGGTAATAACTTTAATGGCCCAAGTCTGCAAACATTATTCTGACTTTTCTGTGATTATTTTACGTTAGAAAACCTCAGAGCATTTTTTCAAGCTCAATGCAAACATTCGTGTTGAAACCATTGCTTTTTATGTCCTGGGTGATGGAAACTCAGAAAAAATGGCACAATTTATCGTTCGTCTTGCTTATTGTTCAATATTTACATTCGTTATGATATAAAAATATGACAAGCCCCCGTGCGTTATAATAAATTGAATCACTGATATCTCTGGGTCAATCGAGAAAAATACCGAAAACGATGTTGCACGCTACATAATTTCTTATAGAATACAATTTTTGTTTCCATTTGCTTCTTTGTATACGCTCTTGGCATGTTTTTGCTTTTGAAAGTGATGACAAAGCGTAAATATGCTTTGTGACACGCTCGATTCCCCAGCTAAAAAAAAAAAAATTAATCCAATAAAGCTTCTTTAAGAACACATCAGCCATATAATAACATCCTGTGCACCTATCCCAATATGACGCTCTTCTATGTCGGCGGGCGCTTCGCTTGTGTCCCAACAATATGCTTTCACAAAAATGCGCAACATTAACCCGCCCCGCAATATTGCTAATCCTTTTTTGTTGCAGCTGAATAGCTTTATTTTATTTTTCAAATCGCTCCAGCTTAAGATACGTAGCATACATGATTTTGTGAGCAAATGAATTATTTAATGCTGCTTTTATGTACGGATGGGTAATTATTCATAAAATGGAGACTAATGCTAGATAAACACAAGGAGCATTGTAGAGGTTACCTATATACTCGTATACATACCTATGTATGATGGAGAACTGGGAGCTGCTGCTGTATGGGGATTAAAGAATCTAGAACTAATCGATTCTGCAAACAGAGCTTTGTTGCGTGGCCCCCGAATGAGACAGTTTTGCGATGATGTTTTTTCACATCAGGATAACGATGACGATGATGATGATGATGGTGAAATTGCATTTTATTGTTGGCAAATAGCTTTCGGCAAGGATCATGCATTCAGGATATTGTACAAAATAAAATCAACACACTTTTCTACACAGACCCAACTATATTCATGTGTTTCTGCTGGCTTAATTCTAAGCTATGCACATATATCTAGGACACAACAGAATAACCCTGAAAAAGGATTTTACTTCAATCTGATTCTACGAGTATATATTCGAGTACACACACCAGAATAGGGAATTTTGGAACAAAAATAAAGACGAGCGAGAGAGAGAGAGCAAATTAGATCTAAATGGAACTTCCGGGAAATTTGTAGTACTGAATAGTAATGTACGGTAGGTGGAGGTTCACATGCCCAACCCACCTTTAACGCTATCACAGGATTAATGAGAAAGTAAATATCCTGTCGAATCTAAAGAGACCCAAATTACTTCCTGTATAAAAGTTTCGTTTACTCGAAACGTCCATCAGTCTTTCGTACGTTTGTTGTTTTGTAAAACCCTGATGCTATTGGCCGCTTTTTACAAAGCCGGATTTACTCGGGCACGAACCCAGAAATTAAACGAATGATTGCGCTTGCACTATAAACTTGTATATGTATAAAAATTTTATTATTCTGTTTCTGTTTCTGCATCTGCACTGCGACTTCACTGATGTTTAAAGATTGAGAAACAAAAACGCTTTTCAAATTGATTGATCCAATCATCATTTTGGAATGAGGTTTAGGTGATGTGAGAAATGGGTTGATAATACGACAAGCCATCACATCACCACAAAGCTTGATCAATGGAGTCATTGAAAAAGTAACAAAGATAAAGGGTAAGTGGAAAAGTACGAGTATATAGAATACGGAAGTCAGCTTGCGAGTGCAGTGTTTCATAGTTTAAGATTAAGTTTGAATTTGTGGAAATTCTTTTCTATAGTGAAAATGAGTATATTTGAGATAGCACCCAATTCATCAAGAAGCTATTTTCTGATGGTGTATGATTTTCGAAACTGCTGAACCCTATTTTCCGCCTCTTCACATACACAATCTCTCGTTAGATTAAAACTGACGTCGTATTATGTTGATATGGGTTTGGTATTAAACCATAGCATCGTTGTGCTTAAATTTCTAATTAGAAAATGTATTTTGCATTTTCTATAAATGGGTGATTAGTAATTCCTGTAAATTAGTTTTAAGCTTAAAATAAATTAAATTGAAGAAATTTAGATCAAAATATTTGTATGCGTAGCATATTTATAGTTGTCTAAAATAAATTCGGCTTTATTTTAATCAGTTATTTCCTGAATACAATAATACATTTTTAGAAAAAAGTTAAATTTTGGTGATGAATTTAAAAAAAAAATTTATTCGGCAGATTTTATGTATCATCTGTTGAGGAAATTAGGTGAATTTTTAAATTTCTCACTATATGAAACACATTTTGTGTTGGAATACAAAATTTTAACCCTAAGGAACCAAGGTATTATCATTAAGCTATTGAAGTTACTACTGCAATAAGTCATGTTAAAGAACGGAATTTAAATATCACTAGTCACCAAGATTTTGTGCACGGCAATATAATCGCAATTTTTCGATGAGTTTTGATGGTTTTATTCAAATTCGATTTCAAAAACACTGTATCACGTCAAGTTTATGAGATATGTTTTACTTTTTAAAATCTCTAAAAAAATACACATGAAATGTTTATAGTTTTTCATACAAATTTCGAAAAAATTTTATAATTTGATCCAACTTGAAAAATAGAATACTTTACATCTCAATTTATGATCACAATATTATTTTATTGCAAATTATTTGCCTATTATTGGACAGTCACAATTATCTGTTAGCTCCAAACGATAGATGAAAACGTCTGTTGGCTTGATTAAGTAAGTATTCAATAGATGGTGCTATGTTAAACTTCCAAACGTTTTATATAAGCTACAATTTAATAGCAAAACCAACACATATTGTTGAGGCTAAATTATATAAAAAAAGAGGCTGGGATGCGACCCACACCCACACTGATAACTTCCCGTCCCGTCTGTCGATTTGTCTTGCTTAAAAGTTTGTTACCAAATTTGCGTACTTTTTTTGTAGATTTTATTTTTTTTAAGAAAAAACGGACTGTTAGATTTTTATAAAAAAATTACTGAATATCGAAAACAATATTTTCTGTGAAATAAAATAATTTTGAAGCCAATATTTTTAATTTTTGAAAAGCTATTTGAGTCGAAAGTAAATTTTTACCAAGTTTTAGTATTGTTTTTTTTTTTGGTTTTTATTTTTTGTAAACAAAACTGTCAATTCGATTTTTCTCAAAATTTTTCCTATTGTTGAAAACAATATTTCTTATAAGTCAAAATTAGTTAGAAGCCATTATCTCAAAGTTTTGAAAAGATATTTGAGTCGAAAATCAATTTTTACCAACTTTTAGGTATTCTTTTTTTTATGTTTTTATTTTTTTTTTTTAAACTGTCAATTCGATTTTTCTCAACATATTTCAGAATGTTGAAAACAATATTTCTTATAAGTTAAAAATAGTAAGAAGCCATTATCTAAAACTTTTGAAAAGATATTTAAGTCGAAAATCAATTTTTACCAACTTTTCTTAAATTTTTTTAGGTTTTTAATTTTTTGTACAAAAACTGTCACTTCGATTTTTTTCAAAATTTTACTGAGTGTTTATAACAATATTTTTTGAAAGATTAAAGTAGTTTAAAGCCAATATCTCAAAGTTTTAAAAAGATATTTGATTCTGAAATCAATTTTTACCACCTTTTATAAAGTTTTTTTTAGGTTTTTATTTTGTGTAAAAAAACTGTCAATTCGAATTTTTTCAAAATTTGACTGAATGTTTATAACAATATTTTTTATGCGATAAAATAAGTTTAAGGCCTTAATTTCAAGTTTTTGAAAAGATATTGAGTCGAAAATCAATTTTTACCAACATTGAGTAATGTTTTTTTTTACGTTTTTATTTTTTATAAAAAAAACTGTCAATTAGATTTTTCTCAAAATTTTATCAGATGCCAAAAACATTATTCTTCGTTGCACAAAATTGTTCTGGAGATGAAATCGTATTTTAGTCGTAAAATTTTCGAGGTGAAATTTTTTTTGTCAGTTTTTTTTTTAATTATAAAAAAAACCGTTGATTGGATTTTTTTTCCAAAAATATAGTTGTTTTGTATCACGTTACAATATATAATATAAAATTTAATTCAAGTCTCTAGCATCATTGGTTCATGAGATATTTAGGTTTATCCAAAATGTTCACCTTTTTTTAAACTGGTATGGTAAAAAAACCACCCACGCAATTTTCTTGAGAGCCCTTTCTGCATTATTATCTGTATAACAAAATTTATTTGAAGTCGATATCTCTTCTGGTTCTTGAGCTATGGACGACGAAAAAAACGTCGCGAACGTACGGACGTACGGACATACGGACGTACGAACGTATGTACGTAACCACACACTCACAGACATCTTTCTAAAAATCTTTTATTTCGACTCTAGGGACCTTGAAACGTCGAGAAATGTCAAAATTTTCAATTTGACAAATCGGACCCATTACAATAACTTCCTATGGGAAGTTAAAAAACTCGTTTCTTTTTCTTCCTCGCCTATCTACTTTTTCAATTTTAATTCAAAATCGATCTAAAACGCCTCATTTACTTTATTTCTTTATTAACTTAATATATTTTTCTTAGAAAAACGTACTCCAACTTATGATGCCGGAACAACCTGTGCATACACTTTCTTAACCTTCTCTATTTTCATGTTTTTATTGATTTTTTAAGGGATACAAAAAATATAAGTTTTGATTTCTGCAACGAAGAAATTCATTTGGAACAACAGTGAAGCTGAGAAAATTCTGAATTCACGTGTTTTCCTATCACGTTTTCACTAAGCCAACACAAAACTTCTTTTATTCTAGTTTTGAATTCGTAGGTACTCGTATAAAAATTGAACAATCTATTTTGTGCAAGATTGCTATTTCTTCTTAAAATGTTGAATAGACTTGGGTGTGGTGTAATCTTTATACATTTTATGTACATAGTTAAGGAGCTGAATAAGTTAGGAATCAAGGAGTTGGCAATGTTAATGTGCCAAAAGAAGTATTTCTAGCTTTTTGTTTGTAAAATATATCAACATCGAGAGGTGGAAATCAGTAAATGGAGTAAAGTATTATGTACTATTAAGGGTTCAGACGCTTTACCAGTTTTTGGCAATTTATTGCGATATTTTGCAATTTACCACGTAGGTAAACAATTTTTTAGATCATCATTCTGCGCACCAGCTTTATTAGCAATAGTAGCGTTTTTTAACAGGTATAGAACTTTGAAATGGAATAAAACAAAAATAATTTTTTAATTGACAATGAAATTTACTGTATTCGGAACATAATCATTTGGTATTATAATTTAAATATATGATTTTTCGTATATGACCGCTACGGCTGGCTCGAAAGCGAGGTAGTCTACTTTGGAGGTCCAATTTGACATGACTTTTTTTTAACTTTAACCTAGTTAACCCAGGCCCTAAGTTCAGTTGACTTTAGGGAAAAAAACAAAACCGGAATGTTTGCTCAGTTCAAAGTTGGAGGTCATATTTTTGTTTTAAACGCAGATAGCAACATTTTTTGAAAAGTGCAACATATAAAATATGCTGAACTTCTTAATTGACAGATAGAATGTAAAATTAATTAAAAAGATTTAAAAAAAAAGTTAAAATACTGAAATATCTTGAAATTGGAAAGTTATAGATCAATTTTCTTAAATATTAGCAATCCTTAAAACTTCATAAAGATGTCTAAGCTTCATTAGCACTGGTTTTCAAATATCGTAAAATTTTGAAAATCTAGTTATGCACCCTTGTTATGCAGAGACACGTTTTGAGCACTAGGAGGAGAGAGCGTTTTAAAGGAGATGTCGGTGTACATTGGTTTTGAATTCCTGAATATTGCAATGAAAGACAGAGTGTGGTAAGGCATTCCACATTCGCGTAGTACGGCTAAAGACCGAATATCTGTACTTGAAAGTACGGCCGAAGTTAAACTCAAGGGTATACTGATGAGTAGGGCAACCAAAAATATGTTTATTAATATAATTACATATTTTTTGTTAATATCACTATTATCACGAGACTGTGATAGAAATGCGTTTCATTGAAATCTTCGTCTTTTAAACGTCATCTGTTAGGGCATATTTTTGCATATTTCACTGAAAATGCATATCTTTGCATTTTTGCTTTCAAAAGGCATATTATTGCATATTTTTCCTTTTTTTGTAAAGGCAAGCAATAAAAACAGAGCATTAACAAGAACAAAAGGCCGAAATAAAAAATCAGAAAAAAAAATAAAGCTCCATCCAGAGTGAAAACTTTTAGAGACATAAAACCTGCACTGGAACTTCCTCCAAAACCAATCATAACGCGATGGGGGACATGGCTCGAAGCGGTGAACTACTACGCCAAGCATTTTGAAAAGATTGTTCGGATTTTTGATGTTTTTGACAACGAGGAAGCTGCATCAGTAAAAGTTTGTAAAGATCTTCTTAAAAAAACAAAATTGAAAGCCGACTTAATTTTTTTGGCATCAAGCTATGGGTTTCTAGTAACATCAATTTCAAAACTTGAATCGCGTGGTTTATCGCTCAATTCCAGCACACAAATTATAAGTGATGTTGTGAAGACAATCTACAGCATTAACAGCAAGGCTGCGAAATCAGTGAAGAAAAAAAATAGAAAATGTAGTAGAAAAAAATGCTGGCTTTGAATAACTAAAAATAATTGCAATGGCTTTGTCAGGAGAGAAATCCATAGCAGTTAAAGACTATACAATTTCTGAAGTTTTAGCATTCAAATAAGCTCCGATCACTTCTGTTGACGTTGAACGGAGCTTTTCTATTTATAAAAGTGTTTTTCGATCAAACAGACAAAGCTTCATTTTCAAAAATTTGAGGGAAATGTTAGTTATTTACTGCAACAAAAATTTGCAATAAATTTTCTTACTGATCGCTGACATTAAAAAATTTCTTTTATTCAAAAATGAACCTGCTTTGTTAACTTTGTTTTTTTTTTTTTCTTTCTTAAATAATATATTATGTATTCGAAGTTGAACTATTCGCCATTAAACAAATTTTTTTGATGTTTTATTTATCTTCAAAAAGTTTGAGCGAAGAAGAAGAGTTTTGATTTTTCTTTTTTGATTGGTATTGTTCTTATTAATTAATTTCCTAAAACAAATAACGCTTCCTATAAACATCTTTTACATTTATAGAGCATATTTTGAGGGCATATATTTGATTTTTAAGGGTATATTATAAGCGCTTAAAACTATTTTTTAGGAAATATTTTTGGTTGCCCTACTGATGAGCATTCCTAGAAGCGCGAGTATTACGGTTGAACTGTTTAAGGGGAGGAATGCATCTAGCTATTTCTCTTGAGCATAAACCGTAAAAATAACGATAAAAAAGGGTTAGACAAGAAACCTTACGACGATGATCAAGCGAAGTAAATTAACGTATGATGATATTATCACCAATCAATTTAAATGCTTTACGTTTAATACTATCCAAGATGCTTAAGTAAGTTGCAGGAGCACCAGCCCAAAGATGGGAGTTATACTCAAGCTTTGGACGTATATAAGTCTTGTAGATAACAGCCAGATCAGAAGGGGTAAAACATTCCTTGCATCGCATAAGAAAACCCAAACAACTTGCGGAATTTTTGGCGACATCGCGTATGTGATTGTTCCACAAGAAGTACCGAGAATATTGAGATGTTCAGTCTCATTGATGCAGGTGCCATCCATGGATAATGGTAAGAGGGGTATATCTCGCTTTAACGATACAAGATAGCATTGCGTTTTCGAAGCATTAAATTCCACGCGGTTTGTATTCCTCATTGTACAATGCTTTTTAGGTCGGAATTTAATGAGCTTATCATATTTTTCGTTGTAGTTCCATATATAAAAAGCTAAGAGTACTATCGTCAGCGAAACAATGTTTTGGATTAAAGGTTGCAGACAGGAGATCATTAATAAAAATGAGAAAGAGTGTTGGAGTTAGAATATATACTGGGGCACACCAGTATATATTTTTTTTTAAGTTTTCAGACTTGAACCCATCCAATACTACTTGTATTCAACGATCCAAAAGGTAATTACTAATCCAATGAAGGAGGGATTCATGAAAACCGAGAGCACGCATTTTCGATAAGAGAGCCTGATGTCAAACAAACCCTACCAAATGCGTTCGAAATATCAAATGCAATAATCTAACTTTCTCCAAAGCGATATAAAAATTTGCCATTGATGCGAAAGCCGCCGTACTGACGGTCATTAAGAAGCTTTCGATCTTCAAGATATTTATTGAGCTGTGATAATTAATCAAGAGTGTTTGCCATTCAGTTCCTAGAATATGTTCCATTATCTAAACGCCTACAAAAAAACAATCCCGAACACAAAAATTTCGAACTTTCATATGCATCATTCTCTTGTGAAACTCTAGATTCTTTCCGGGTTTAACAGCAGTAGCATTTCCAATATATAACATAGGTTCTACTTTGTGTTTTCTAAGTTCTACTAATAAACGTTTTAGCCACATGGCTTCTTTAGCACCTCCAATCGCAAATATTATTTCAGCTTCAGTTGTTGATAAGATGATAAGAATACATCAGTTCGTTGGAGTTTGCTTGTCCATGACATAGGTCCTAGAAGAAATATTGAAACTACTTCAGCCCTTGATCGTCTTGAAGATCACTATTTCCCTTCGTATTGAATATGAAATTTGGAAGACCGTCCGTCGTAGATAACGAAAAGTACGTTAAACATTATTCCTATTAATCCTATTTTTTAACTTCCCATTACTGTAATGGGTCCGATTTGTCAAATTGAAAATGTTGACATTTCTCGACGTTTCAAGGTCCCTAGAGTTGTAATAAAAGATTTTTAGAAAGATGTCTGGGCGTGCGTTCGTACGTCCGTACTTTTGTACTTTCGCGACGTTTTTTTCGTCATCCATAGCTCAAGAACCAGAAGAGATATCGACTTCAAATAAATTTTGTTATACAGACAATAAGGCAGAAAGATGCTGAAAGCGCTCTCAAGAAAATTGCGTTTTTGGTTTTTTTAGCATAGCAGTTTTAAAAAAAGGTGAAAATTTTGGTTAAACCTTAATATCTCATGAACCAATTACCCTAGAGACTTGAATTAAATTTTATATTATATATTGGAATGTGATACAAAAAAATTATATTTCTGGAAAAAAAATCCAATTAACGGTTTTTTATAAATCAAAAAAACTGAAAAAAAAAATTTGTCACCTCGAAAATTTTACGACTAAAATATGATTTCATCTCCAAAACAATTTTGTGCAACGAAGAATAATGTTTTTGACATCTGATAAAATTTTGAGAAAAATCTTATTGACAGTTTTTTTATAAAAAATAAAATCCTAAAAAAACATTACTCATAGTTGGTAAAAACTGAATTTCGACTCAAATATTTTTTCAAAAACTTAAGATTAAGACTTCAAACTTTTTTTATCTTATAAGAAATATTGTTTTCAACATTCTGAAATATGGTGAGAAAAATCGAATTGACAGTTTAAAAAAAAAAAACTAAAAACCTAAAAAAAAATTAATAAAAGTTGGTAAAAATTGATTTTCGACTCAAATATCTTTTCAAAACTTTGAGATAAAAGCTTTTAACTAATTTTAATTTATAAGAAATATTGTTTTCAACATTAGGACAAATTTTGAGAAAAATCGAATTGACAGTTTTTTTTTACAAAAAAATAAAAACCTAAAAAAAATTATAAAAGGTGGTAAGAATTGATTTTCGACTCAAATATCTTTTCAAAAATTTGAGATATTGGCCCTAAACTACATTAATCTTTCAAAAAATATTGTTGTCAACATTGAGTAAAATTTTGAAAAAAATCGAATTGACGGCTTTGGTACAAAAAATTAAAAACCTAAAAAAAAAAAACATTACTAAAAGTTGGTAAAAATTGATTTTCGACTGAAATATCTTTTTAAAAATTTGAGAAAATGTCTTCTAACTAATTTTGACTTATAAGAAATATTGTTTTCAACATTCGATAAAATTTTGAGAAAAATCGAATTGACAGTTTTTTTTACAAAAAATAAAAACCTTAAAAAAAAACAATACTAAAACTTGGTAAAAATTTACTTTCGACTAAAATAGCTTTTCAAAAATTACAAATATTGGCTTCAAACTTATTTTATTTCACAGAAAATATTGTTTTCGATATTCATATATCATTCGATATAAAAATCCAACAGTCCGTTTTTTTCATAAAAAAATTAAATCTACACAAAATAGTACGCAATTTTGGTAAAAATTGACACATAAATAGACAAACTTTTAAGCAAGACAAATCGACAGACGGGATGGGAAGTTATCAGTGTGGGTCGCATCCCAGCCTCTTTTTATATATATGTAAGTTGGCAACAATTCAATGTTATTTTATTTTATAAAAAAAAACATTGTTTCTGAAATTTAATAATTTTTTTAGAAAAATCCAGCTAACATTTAAAAAGAAATAAGTTTTAGAAAAATCCAATTGATAACTTCTTAAAAAACAACCGAAAACCTACAAAAACAACTGTATTCTGATTCTGATAAAAACTGTTTTCGACTGAAGTATCCTGAGAACAAGAAAAAAAATATTAACTAACAACTTTTTCTATCTTTCACAAAATTTAGTTATTGAGATTTTGTAATACATTAGAAACATAAGCAAACGTGAATGTATGGGAGTTATCAGTGTGGGTTCCATCCCAGAATCGTTTTTTTTTCGAATAAATAGATGTACAAATAAAATGTCAAATTTTTGAATGTCACGTCTCAACATTTTTGTGGAACAAATGTATTACTATCAATATGCCTTTAATGGAAAATGTATACCAGGATTTTTGGAATTTATTTGAATGGATAAAAACTCGGGCGTTGCGTGTCGTCGTCGTACACACACTTTCGTTATTCAATTGATTTTTTATGTAA
This sequence comes from Eupeodes latifasciatus, assembly GCA_920104205.1. NCBI lineage: Eukaryota > Metazoa > Arthropoda > Insecta > Diptera > Syrphidae > Eupeodes > Eupeodes latifasciatus. Next base: position 79,023,714 of record OV049924.1, read on the forward strand.
TTTTCCAAAATTTTGTGTTTGCACACGATATAAGTACACACATTCAAAGGACACTTCCCATCAGGAAACAGAAAATAAACTAGGTACAAAATATAAATATTATTGACATATCTATTCATTGACATTAAATATTACACTCAAATATGTACACGTATGTATACTTGACTTTGTTATTTATTTTGCAACCTTTGACCTCTCGGAGCCAAGGAGCCCTCCTACCCAAAACATCCTCCCACGCCACTTTGTGGAATATTATGTCACGTTTCAAATCCAACTTAAATGCGTGTTGCAATTAACCCAATACCTTTTGCAAGTTTTTAAAGGAAATCTTCAGTTTCAAGAAACAGATAATTTTCGTTGATCTATTAATAGTATATTTCAAATAAGAACAATAAATATTTAATTTAAAAACTTTAAAACTAGAAAACAGGAATTTAAAAGAATTGTCCAAGACCTAAAGAACCGAAACACGAAAACGATAAATAAAAGTCCTTTCAAAACATCAAGATTCCTTTTTCTACATACAACTGAATAATTATTTTCCTATTTTCGTCATTTTTGAAAGATAAGGAACTTGTTTTTCATGGATTAATTGAAAAATTTCACCCGAAAGAACATTTTCATATATTTCCATCATGGATGATGGATGCAAAATTAAATTATGTAAAATGTCAATCGGTCCACAGGAGTCCTCATGAACGAGCTATCCTTGAATGAATTTAGTTACATATTTTATTTCTTGGAAATTATGAAGTCGAAATTATTTTAATTTTATTTTATTTAAAGGGTAAAATTTATCTTGATTCTTTCTTCGATGACAGAATATTATTTGATTTAACGTGTTGTTGCAGAGTAGCGTATCATCGCTTACAAAGTAATCGCAAACGCTTCATAAAACAGGATAATTTGAAGGCATAAACGACACGACAAATTGTTACATTTTATGTAGGAAAAGGTACGCATTACACGTGTCCTTTATCCTTTCCTTTCCTTTGCTGATGGCTGAAAAAAACAAAACAAATTGATATCTGATGATGTGTACCTATAAAAGATTTTTATTTAACAAGGTGCAAGGAATATTATTGAAACGCATTCCTTTAGGTTAAGGATATTTATAAATCGTCTTACAAATTTATAGTTCTCTTAACTTGTCTAAGTTTTGTATAGAGTTTCTATATCATCATATCGTAAGAAAGAAGCTCTAGACTCAAATAGTTCGTATTTTATTGCATAATCAAGAAACTTCAGTGATGATGATGATATTCGCATTTTTATGGCAAAACTTCAAAGAAGGGAACAATTATTTTTTATTACTTTATGACTTGAGCTTTTATTACAGAATGTGAAATAAAAACTTAGGAAGCCCGCCAGTAAAAACTTATATCAAAAAATATAGCGAAACTACAAATACTCATAACTTTGAGTGCTGTGGTACATACGAGTATATGAACGAAAGAGAGTTTTTGGAAGTTATAAAATTTACTCGTAACACCTTCCATAAATCACAAGGAAGGATTTAAGTTACGCTGCAAGATGTGCGATATGGATTTAATTATGGAAGGAAGTATGAAGGTGACACATTATTTTGAAACGATTTAATAAGAAAAGAAAGAAAATCATGTCAGTATCTAGTTTTTCTTTTTAAACTTTTAAGTGTAAAAAGTTATTGCACATTATTGACTCGTTCGTAAAATTGCTTCCCTACTTTCAAATTATTGCATTTTTAGTAATTATAAAGTTGACCCGTTGAAATCGTAACGACACTTTAAAACACAGAAGGAACAGAAGATTTAATTTAAAAATAAAAATAATTTTTTAAACATACTGTTGAACTCTAAAAGACTTCATGCTGGTTCGAAAAGACAAACTGAATAATGGGTATTAAATATGTGATTTTAAAAAATATGGCCGTAATTTTTCTGAAAAATCTTAACGAATTTTTACAAAGATTGACCAATCGGAAGCCTATCTGCGGATAAATATGGACGAAACGTTCAAAGATTATGCCTTTTGGGCTATTACTGTTCGACAGGTTACTGCACTGTATGAACAGCGCAACAGGTGAGTTCCCTGATAAAATGGAAGAAATGTTTGCGGATCTTCCCGTTGGCATTTATATCGATGATTTACCTATTTGCTGGAAGATTAAAAGAGAACAGTGTCAGAATTCTAAAAGAAGTTCTAATAAGATAAGAAACGAATGGTTTCCGCTGCAATAAACGTAAATGTTCAATCTTAAGGTATTCATCTCTCGAAATTTACCACGAACAACCAACGTGAAAGTATTGGAAGAAGTGTGGGGTAAGCAACAACAAACGGAATTTGACAGCTTGAAGTGCAGCATCTTTAAAGCAACTCGTCAAGCACAATTCGATGACAATCTTTCAATTATTTCAGCTATACTATGGCATTGGAGCAATTGTCTCGCATCGATTTCCATCAGAAGATTCCGGAAATGACGATGCGCCGCCGCGCCGTTTCTGGAATTAGGCTCTAACCTTAATGGCATACAAATATCAAATATGGTTGGTGCCCTATCACATCTACCAGTCGATTCGGATGTTCCGTTTGATGAGCTAGTGGATGTCTGATGGCACAAAGTTAACACGCTTGTTTTCGAGGACTTTAACAGCACGACAATTAATGCCGCAGTTATTGTTAATTTTAGGGCTAAGGGCGGGTACTTATATCATGAACGGGTGGTCAGACCAACAGCCAAACACTGCACTGCCTATTCACAATAATGTCATTCTCTTGACTTCAGGTTGTGTTGTTATCTTGGAAGCTCTGCAGTCCAGAGTGTTTAAATATATTCACGAAGGTCATTGGGGCTCATCAAGAACGAGGCAATCACGTCGTGACGGTTCCCTGAGATAGACAAGCAGTTACAAATTTTGGCAGCCAACTGATTTATATGCCAAGAGGCATCATCTGATCCGAAAAAAGAACCATCAGAAGAACCTTTGGAAAGATTCCATTTGGATTTTCGTTCTTTTATCAACTACTCATAAATGTTGCTGATTTGTGTCGATTTTTTCGAAGTTCACGTTTTCGGTATCGCTAATTCCATCGGAGTCTACAATAAAAGCATTGGAGATGATTTTTAGTACCCGTGGCATGATGGTTAGTTAGGTTAGGTTAGGTTAGGTTAAAGTGGCTGTTGGTTGGGACATCCAACACACTTAGACCAAAGTATGGTCCATTGTGATACCACATGGATCAGTTAATCAGCTTAACTCGTTGAACCAATTGGAGCTTCGAATAAAGCGTAGGAGACTAGTAATGTCTGAATTTTTTAGATCGCTGGTATCGTTAAAGTAGTAGTCTCCTAGGTGGATTCTACGTCTGTGTGATAAGGCAAGGCATGTGCACAGAAGATGAGAGATTGTCTCCTCTTCTTAGATGGTTAGTGCGTTGGTGACATTTCAACTGTCAAAGATGAAAGTTTAAAATTTATTCGCTTACAAAAAGTTTATTTTTCTCATTAAAGTATTTGCTAGTTTTGAACAAAAACTTCATAAAGTAGCTCTTTTTGCCTTTTTTATTTATACAACACAAAATTCGTCTGTAACAACATAAGGTACGAATTTTTTTCATTGATTTTATTATCGCCAAAAGCCATTTTCGTCGTTACGGTATTGTCCTTATGAACCATAATTGTAAAAAACGAAATATAAACGAAATTTCTCCCGAACCGAACACCAGTAGCAAAAAATACTCTTCATCAAACGAATTTAAGATGGTAGTAGGTAATCTATCAATCGATGAATTGAAAGGCATCCTCAATGATATCTTTGCCGAAAAACTTAAAGATCTTGCTACAAGGGATGATCTAACGAGACTTTACAGCGAAATAAATTCTCTGAAAGAAGAAAACTTGCAACTTAGCAATCAACTTCATGTGATGTCGGAAAGATGCGAGCTTCTGGAAAATCAACTTGAATTCTTATCACGTAAGGCCAACGAATGCTCCATTGTTGTACACCTTCCCATAAACGCAGAATCCAATGCAACTCAATTCGCTATACAAAGTTGCAAGGGGCTTCTTAAGCTACAGGAAAGTGATAGTTTGCACATTAAAAAGTCCCGTGAAATTCACAACAACAACGCACAACGGAGAACTGTTGTTCTCGAGCTTCTTTCGGCAGAAATCGTAGACAAGATTATAGCCACGGCGCACCATCTTAAAAACTCGGGCATCAGTATCTTTCGGGAGCAATCACTTTTATATAGAAAAAAGAGGCAAACTCTATTGCAATTCCGAAGCAAACTTCTCGAAATTAATCCGAACGCGAAAATTATTGTCAAAAGCGACAAAATGCAAATTAATAGCCACACATTTGTTTACAAATATTCACGTGGACTTAATGTCAAAAGTTTTATGGAGTTGACATTTATCAAGCAGATGTTTGGTGACAGATCGTCTGAATTTTTTGACTGTGGCGAGGGAGTGAAATTTGCACCAACTTCGATCTCGCCATCTTCTTTACCATCTTCCTCTCAACCGATGATAGCGCCACCTGTGAGTCAACATTCACAAGTCGTAAGGGGAGGTTCGCAATAGGAAGAATCTGTCGTCTGCCACAATATTAAAACTAACAATAATTTACAAACTTTAAAAATTTTATCGTATAATATTACAGGTCTTAGAAGTAAGCTTGCACAACCTGATTTCTTTAACTTTATTCAAGATTTTGATGTTATAATTTTATTAAAAACTTTCTTAGAGGAAAAACACGAAAATGATTGCATAAAATATTTCAAAAATTTTAAAATAATGTGTTCACCTGCAACTAGAACAAACGTCCACGGTAGAGCTAGTGGAGGAATTTTATGTGGTGTCAAAAAAACTATAAATAGCAATTTTGTCAAACTTATTTGTTTAGAAAATAGAATTATTTTTCATATTTTTAATGATAATTTAAAATACTCAGTAATTCCGGTGTACTTGAACTGTAATAACTGGCAGAGTGACTTCGATTGCTTAATTGATTACGTGAATAACAATAATCTGGAGAACATCATGATCATTGGAGATCTAAACGCACGTATTGGGAGATATCAGAATCCTTCAAATTATGAATTACTGTCGCTAAACTTACTAAATGTTGCTAAAAACTCCAAAGATGAACAGTCTAATAGGAACGGACGACTTCTTACCGAATTCTTTGAAAACTTTGGACTATTTGTACTGAATGGTGCGATTACAGGCGACGAATATGGAGAGTTTACCTTTATCAGCGGGCAAGGACAGTCAGTGATCGATATTTGCGCAGTATCAACTGGGTGGCTAAATACAACCCCAAACTTCAAAGTCGGCATAGCGAACTTCTCTGCACACCTTCCAATAGAAGTCAACGTTAAATTCTTTGATGTAGCAAAGCATCTCAAATAATTTCCAAAAGTTAAGGTGGAAAGAAAACAGTGCTACCGTTTATAAATTTCTCCTGGATCGTAACTTTAGCTCCCTCCCTCCCCATGCCACAACCGGAGTAGAACATTTAGATGAACGAATAACAAGTGTAATTCATATCTCAGCGCCATTTGCCATTAGAAATAACAACTCTAACTCTTTTACTCATAAAAACTTATGGTTTGATAATGATTGCAAGAAGCTCCGCAACCTATCATTTGTGTATCTCAAACTATTTCGATCCATAAATGCATTGTTCTTCAAAAGTATTTACCTTCACGTAAATAAGGAGTACAAGACTTTATGCGCAGCAAAAAGAAGGGATAACAATACTAGTCTGGCGAAGAAACTTGTAGATTGTAAAAACTCAAAAGTTTTCTGGGATAATATTCGCAAGCTAGGAGGACGTTGTCGACATTCGGTGAATACTCTCGCAGCTGAGACACTAGCGACTCATTTTAAAACGCTTTTGTCGGCTGACGTGAATCTCCATACCTTCTCTTATGCTCTCCCCAACTTTATAGTCGATGAACTGGATGGTCCAATACTATTACGTGAATTGGTATCAACTTTACAAAAAATGAAAAATAATAAAGCACCTGGTATCGATGGAATTCCAGTAGAATTTTACAAAAATGGTACTGAGCAATTGAAAAATTATATTCTTCTATACTTCAACCGATTATATGACGAGTCTCATGTTCCAAACAATCTAAACAAAGCAGTTATTTTTGCATTTTATAAGAGTGGAGATGTGAACCAGCCAGAGAACTATAGAGGCATATCTATTCTTAGCTCATTAAGGAAGATCTTCACTTCAATACTCTACGAACGGCTGACCAATTGGATTGAGGACAAAAACCTTCTCAGTATGTTCCAAGCCGGGTTTCGAGCGGGTTACTCAACGCTGGACCATATATTTGCTTTAACAAGTATTGCCAAGAAATGTATTGATAAAAAGAAAAAATTATACGCTTGTTTCGTTGACTTTAAAGCTGCATTTGACAAGGTGAATAGACAAGCATTGTTGTACAAGCTTTCAATGCTTGGAATCTCTCGGAAATTCTTGCAGCTATACTTCAACTTCCTTATCTCGTCGACTGCTTCAGTATGGGATGGGTCGCATCTATCAGATTGGTTTGAAACGACAGCAGGTGTCCCACAAGGCTGCATTTTAAGCCCAATCCTCTTCGCTTTATTTATTGATGATATTTCCGATGTTCTTCCAGGAGGAATATCTTTTGCCGACATACAAGTAAAAGTTTTACGCCATGCTGATGACCTAGTATTGCTGGCGGAAAACCCTTTCACTCTACAGCTGCAAATAAACAGGTTAAATACATTCTGCGAGAAATGGGGGTTAGCTATCAATACTAGCAAAACTAAGGTGATGATATTTGAGACTCGTCAAAGAAGAAGGCTTCCCGTAGAGAATTGGCAACTAAATAATATTGCTATTGAAGTGGTGCAGGAATTTAAGTATCTGGGAGTTTTAATCCACACAACCTTAACTTCGCAAAGCATGTTAAGAATAAAAGTAATGAGGCTAAATTAGCTTTGAGCATAATGTGGCCCAAGTTCTTTGCGAACCAAGAAATTGATCTGTTGTCAAAATACCGTGTGTTTCGCGCGACTGTGAATACATGCATGTGCTATGGTACCCCGTTTTTCGGACATACTTATATAGAGGCGTTCGAAGCAGTACAAAGATATTTTTTCAAGCGCTTATTTAGATTGCCAAATTCAAGGCCAAATTATGCCATCTACGTTGAATATGGATTATCGCCTCTTTACATTGAAAATCTAAAATCAAACTCCGACTATTTAATAAGAGTTATGAGAAGAAGCGGAAGAAGTCTTCATAAATCAATCATGGTAAGATTGTTGCAAACGAGGGCTTCACCATTCAAGGATTGGAACGAGTTAGCCCTAGCCCACGGAACTAATCTTCCCCTAAGTGAAACAAACGTTGATGAATGGCCGGGGTTTTTTGCCAATGTCATCGCTAAAATAGATGCAAAAATTTACACCCAGCATCTATCTAGAGCAAATGAAACTACATCTAGAAATATGTATAAGAACCTCAATCACCAGTTACACTCGGAAGCGAATTATTTCTGTACTGAATTTTCGGCCGAAGCTATAAGCTACATATTCAGAGCTCGTGTCGAATTGTTAAACTTAAACTTTATGCCCCACCGAGCTGACTTGTCACAAATTTGCGAGCTTTGCAACAGAAGAGAGAATGAAGATACAATCCATTTTATTGCGATCTGTCCAATGCTGCAGGAAATCCGACGATTGTATTTCGAATCAAGTTATCTCACCCTAAACCGACTCTATGAAATACTCAATGGAGCGCTAGGATGGTCTACCCTCTATAAGTACTGCAAACACGCCTTAGCATATCGCAATAGTTATGTAACTTAAAACAGCAGTTGTTGCAGTTCAAGCACCAAAATTTTTGTTGATATCTTTTGTGTTTTAAATCACTTTAAAATTGAAAACGTATAAATATATTTGTGTTTCAAATCATTTCAAAATTGGTATCTTTTTGTGTTTCAAATCATATTAAAATTGTTAAATTTGTCAATTGAATTGTGTAAATCTAATTTTGAGTTACTTTATGCTTTTTTGAATTTGTATACACTTTAATTTCGTATTTGAAAAAAAAAAAAAAAAAAAAAACTTGTTACTTTTATTTATTTTATTTCATTTTTATTCTTTATAACACTAAATGAAATGTCATATCAGGCAGACGGCAGAATAAGCCATGTCATTATTCTTAAGAAAAGAAATATTGTTAATCAAAATTTTTTGTTAATAAAGAAGTTATCTATCTATCTATCTCTAGTGCGTTGGACTGTCATTCCAGAGGTCTTGGATTCGATCCCTGCCTATGCCATCTAAAGTTTTTTTTCACGGCTACTGCCTCTTGCGAGGAATTGACAGATTCTCATGATTCTTGTCATGAAAAGTGCTTCTTCAAATTAGCCGTTCGGATTCAACTTAAAACTGTAGGTCCCCTCCATCCCTGACAATAGTACTCGCACACAGGAATGGTTGAGAGTTGTAAGTCACTAGGCCCTAGTTCTCAAGGGATTGTTGAGCCACCCAATTTATTTATATATTTAGATGATTTTTACGATCGAGGGTCTTTCAAGGAAGATTGTAACGGACAACGATGCGCATTTTACTGCTGGGATTTTAGAAGATTGTTGTCACCACAACTCAATCCATCATTGCAAAACAGCACCGTTTTACCCAGCCTCCAATGATCAGACTAAAAGATTCCTCCGAACTTTTAAAGAAGTTATTAAGAAGATTTTTGAGGAGGAGAAGAAAACAGATGTAGCAGTTAACGTGTTTCTCTCAACGTTTCGTTCGATGCCAAATCCAATTGCGCAGAAGTCTCCAGCTGAGCGGAGATAACAAAGAAACTAGCTTTAGTGCTTCTACCGGACAATGTCATTTTCAAGACAAAAGCCAAAATACTTACATCAGCTTAATGTTTTAACACGAGAAGACAAGAAGTCTTAGAAGTGGATAATCGTTATTCAAACTGATAAAGACGTCATCAGAACCAACTACGTAGACACAACTTTCATTGGAAGTTCAGAAACTTCCATTTTCTCAACAAGAACCATTGAATGGTTAGGTTACTCCTAATGATCAACCATTTTCTTAATTTCTTAGTTAAATTAATGATGAAAAGAGTAATTCCTGCATCAAGAGGACTGGACCGAAGCAGGAAACACTAGAGCAAGTCAGGCAACCAACATCTGACGATCATCAGCAGCATTCGTCAACGAATACATAAGTTGATTCATCACCTGCTCAAGTCGAGTTAGGAAGATCAAAACGCTCTAAAGTTCCACCCGTAAGGTGTTCACAAGGATGTTGAAAAGCTTCCAGTCTTATTAATTGCGGGAAAGGAGTTCTTGTAAATGTAACCTACAACATTATATTAAATATTAATTTATCTGTCATTAACTTTTAAAATATTGATATTTCTCTAATCTTTATTTTGATAAATCATTCTGTATTACGAAGTCCTATTGTTCACCTCCTTCTCAACAATTCACCTCTTAGTTTTGCTTAAAGTTTAAAAACTTTTTGTTACTTAGTAATCGCGCATTGTCTAGTGCTGATATTTCTTCTGACAACTCTTTTAAACTGTGAAAGAAAGAAATTCTTGTTGTGAAAAAACATTACATTTTGGATGGATGAATTTTCAAGAACCTGATGTAAATATTCACAAAAAAGTATTCATTTTAAACTTTTAATTATTTAATTTCAAATAAAAATAAATAAACTCCCTATTATTCTCTTGCTATACTTAAGGCCTTGAATTCATGATGAAAATATATAGCGCATATGTTTGCATATAAATATCCTTGACCCTTGATTGATGTTTCTTTTAAAGTAAAGTGAGAGGTATTAGTTGTTCAAATATATTTCATGGATACATAAGACATTTTATAAAGAATCGACTATCAAGGATTCTAAAATGTACGAAAAATATCAAGGATATTATGTTTGTTTTATTGATTGCTGCAATATATGTAATTCTAGATTCTTTATATATTGTTTTCTATATACGAGTGTATAAAGAATGGTAGCTTAAATGATAATAAAATGAATTCCATTAATAAAACAAAAACATAGGACATTATGGTTAATTGAAGACATCATATGTACAGTACACAGCATATCCTAGAAGAATTTGATAGCAATGGCATTTGTTTTATGATATTCATTACACAATTTGTCTTTAATGCTCTTCAATTTCATTAGGTATAAGTTTTTGCTTTAAATGTACGACCGACGACGACCGACGTATTAAGATAAAATGTTTCTCTAAATCCCAATATACTATGAATTTTATGGTTATTTATGAGCTTTGTTATTCCATTACCCCAGAATTACAGAGGTAAATAATTTATATTGGATTTTGTAATATAGTTAAGCCAATATGTACTCGAACAAAGGTACCTATATAGAAAGGATGAAGGTATGCTTTATAACATCGTCTAATGCGGGTATAACATTAGCATAGCTAAGAGATACTATAAATACTTAGTTTTGCTGTTTAAATTATATGTTCCCATAATGTAAAATTTGCTGAAATAACCTTTGATCCTCAGAATATTTCCATCATCGCATATAAATTCCTATTCCATAGAAATTGTAGTAAGACCAGCTGCAGTGAATATATGATTTTATTTTACTTGCTAAAGGCGGTGCAAAAATTAATAAAACTTGTAAATGTAAATTTACATGGAATCAAGTAAAAATTTTATGATTTTTAGTACATGTACATTTTTATAAACGGTTGTGTATTTGAATGTTTCTTTTTTTGATTCCAAGATAATTGTTGCAATTAGATTAAATTCAATTCAAATTTTGTACCCTGAGCGCAATACTCAAATTTTTGGTTCTTGATCAATTTCGTCAAAGTGTATATTTAATACGAAAACTTCAGACCTCTTCAGTTATCACTTTCGAAGCTGCTAAATTATGACTTTTAATAAGTAGATACTACACCATTGCTAAAAAAAAACAACGATACATGACTCAAGTTGTCAAAATTCGCTAGAAAAATGGTCAACATTTTATATAGTTCAAAAGATTTTTCAATTTTCCTTAAAACCTCTTCTCTGTCTGTGGCAATTATAAGACTGGTAGAAAATTTTGAGCTGTTGGGACAAGTTGGTGATATGAAGCTTCTCGGTTAATTGATTACATTAAAGAGCTATTGTAAATGAAATTGGATGCAGACGATGTTTATTTTCAACATGACTCCGGCATTTAAACATTTTTCCACAAAATGTTCCGGGCCGTGTTATTTCTCGATGAGGTGGACACAATTTGCCTATGAAATTTCGTGATTTAACCTTTAAACTTTTTTCTTTCTAGCCTAAGTAAGAGATAAGGTTTATGTCAATTTTTCAATACTGATTCAAGACCTTAAAGATGGAACTCATGAAGTTATAGCAAATGTGCGCTTTCGTATTGGAAAAGTGTTTTGTTTCCAACATTTGTGACGATATATCGGAAATAACGTGGCGAATGTTATCCTCCAAGTAGTCAATTGTTATAAACTTATCGGTGTAGACTAATGACTTCAAATAAAAAAATTAAAAAAAAAGAGGCGACCCACACTGGAAACTTCTTATCCCGTCTGTCAATTTGTCTTGCTTAAAATGTTTGTAGGTTTTAGCGTTTTATCGGGTGATTTTTTAAGAGCTTGAGAACTTTTTTTAAAAAAAAACGCATAAAATTTGCAAAATCTCATCGATTCTTTATTTGAAACGTTAGATTGGTCCATGACATTTACTTTTTGAAGATAATTTCATTTAAATGTTGACCGCGGCTGCGTCTTAGGTGGTCCATTCGGAAAGTCCAATTTTGGGTAACTTTTTCGAGCATTTCGGCCGGAATAGCCCGAATTTCTTCGGAAATGTTGTCTTCCAAAGCTGGAATAGTTGCTGGCTTATTTGTGTAGACTTTAGACTTGACGTAGCCCCACAAAAAATAGTCTAAAGGCGTCAAATCACATGATCTTGGTGGCCAACTTACCGGTCCATTCCTTGAGATGAATTGTTCTCCGAAGTTTTCCCTCAAAATGGCCATAGAATCGCGAGCTGTGTGGCATGTAGCGCCATCTTGTTGAAACCACATGTCAACCAAGTTCAGTTCTTCCATTTTTGGCAACAAAAAGTTTGTTAGCATTGAACGGTCCAATGATTCCACCAGCGTACAAACCACACCAAACAGTGCATTTTTCGGGATGCATGGGCAGTTCTTGAACGGCTTCTGGTTGCTCTTCACTCCAAATGCGGCAATTTTGCTTATTTACGTAGCCATTCAACCAGAAATGAGCCTCATCGCTGAACAAAATTTGTCATTTTCGAACATTTCGAACCGAACACTGATTTTGGTAATAAAATTCAATGATTTGCAAGCGTTGCTGGTTAGTAAGTCTATTCATGATGAAATGTCAAAGCATACTGAGCATCTTTCTCTTTGACACCATGTCTGAAATCCCGCGTGATCTGTCAAATACTAATGCATGAAAATCCTAACCTCAAAAAAATCACCCATTATTAAAAAAGTTGTCAATTGAATTATTCTTAAAAATTTAAAAATTACCAACAATATTTTGCATATAATGGAATAGTTTGATAGTCGAAAACCAATTTTTACCAATTTTAGTAGCATTTCTTAAAATTTTGTATTTCTTTTATTAACAAATACAAATTAGACTAATGAAATGAATTTGACTTGCTATTATTCACGAGATATCGAGAACCGAACATCAATTTTTACCAATTTTGCGTATTATTTTTTGAAGATTTTAATTTTGTATAAAAATACTGACAGTTGGATTTTTATAAAAAAATTACTGAATGTCGAAAACAATATTTTCTGTGAAATAAAATTAGTTTGAAGGCAATATTTTTAATTTTTGCAAAGATATTTAAGTCGAAAGTACATTTTTACCACGTTTTAGTAGTGTTTTGTTTTAGGTTTTTATTTCTTGTAAAATAACTGTCAATTCGATTTTTTTTGTATTTTACTGAATGTTGAAAACAATATTTTTTATAAGATAAAATTAGTTTGAAGCCAATATCTCAAATTTTTGAAAAGATATTTGAGTTGAAAATCAATTTTTACCAACTTTAAGTATCGTTTTTTTAGGTTTTTATTTTTGTAAAAAAAACTGTCAATTCATTTTTTCTCAAAATTTCATCAGATGTCAAAAACTCGGATGTACGAACGTATGTACGTACACACACATGCACAGACATCTCTTTTAAAATCTGTTATTTAGACTCTAGGGAACTTTAAACGTAGAGAAATGTCAAAATTTTCAATTCGACAAATCGGACCGATTACAATAACTTCATATGGGATTTTAATAAATTAGGTGTCGTAACAGTCCGTTGAGAACTCCTGTGTGCGAGTACTGTTGCCAGGGATGGAACGGACCTATACAGTTTAAAGCCGAATCCGATCGGTTTATTTGAGAAAGCTCTTTTCATGACAAGATTTACTTTTGGAGGATTTGTCATGTAATGTAAAGAAAATAAACAACGAGTACACACAAATAAAATAGGAATGGAAAAAAGAGATGAGTATATAAAAATTTTTTCAATGTTCCATGTTTACATTCTGTAACTCTCATTTTCAATGTTCCTGCAACTCTCGCAACGACAAAATTAAGTCGATAAACTCTGAAAATTGAAACAAATCTGAGTTTTTTTTACATCTTTCAACGGTCATAATACAAATAATAGTAGTAGTGCTTTCAGAGTTTTATGTTTCTAGGTCCTAATTCTAATTGGACTGTTGCACCACCTAATTTATTTTACTTACTTAATGATTAAAACTGGCATCAAATAACTAACTTATATTTCTCTAAATGCGTAATTTAGAATTGTTTTTGAATCTTCATTGTTCTGGCACCTAACAAGAGTAATTAATTTCATTTCATATTCGAACGATGAACACCTCTGAACAGCTGACTACATGCGCCATTTTTCAAAGGTGGTCGCCATTTTTAAAGGTGGTGAGCAGAGAAAAGAGAGAAAAGTTTTTTCTCTCTCGTGGTGAGTATGTACACAAACTTGCATAAGTATTTGTTCCCCACATTTTTTTATATGGAGTTAATACATATGCAAGTTGGTGGCCAAATCACAGCTTGTAGGCAAAAAGAGAGCAACCGTCGAAGTTGGTTCTCTCTATTAGTTCTTTTCTCTCAGGTAATAGCCCCCCGCTAGTACCCGTAGCGTGATGGTTACTGCGTTGGACTGTCATGCAAGTGGTCTTGGGTTCAATCCCTGCCTGTGCCATCTAACTTTTTTCACGGGTACTGCCTCTTGCGAGGAATTGACAAATCCTCCAAGAGTAATTCTTGTCATGAAAAGTGCTTTCTCAAATTAGCCGTTCGGATTCGGCATATAAACTGTAGGTCCCTTCCATCTCTGACAACATTACACGCACACAGGAATGGTTGAGAGTTGTAAGTCACTAGGCCCTGGTTCTTCATGAACTGTTGCGCCACCTAAAAAAAAAAAAAAAAAAAATAGCCCATCTAAAGTTGCCAACCTTTTTGGCTAATATTAACCAGTCTACTCTGTTTTAATTAACGAAACTACTTGCGCAATAGAAACAAATCTACTTGTACAAACAAACCTAACGTAGGTATTCAGTTTTAAATAACCAAACTTCTCTGTTGATAGTAACCTTGTCACATGTTGCGCCGTCTATTCATGTTGAATTTCAAACCAAACTCAAACTAAATCAATTGACAGCCGACAAAATGGCTGCCAGTAAAATAGTGTTGCCAACTTAAAGTTGTTTACAACTTATTTATATTGATATTAAATGGTCAAAAATTGAGGACTTATGTTTCAATTTGTTGAAAAAAAAGTTAAGAGAAAAATATAAATTATATTGAGGAATAATTTATTTACTTTTACTTTTGTGTTTATTTTGGATTGCAACCCAAATAACTGGAACTTTAAACTGTACAATTATAAAAAGATACGAAATTGTATATACTAAAATTCTTATTGTTTGTGATTTATTCAGAAGAAACTCTTAATTGCTTTAAGTTCCATCAGACTATGTTTATATTTTTATATCCGCCAGTATCAGTTTAGTCAATAACATAACACAGCCTACTGCTTATTTTTAAAGGTTAGGTCAGGTTACAAAAACGAGTATGGTTAATGAATTAGATAATGTTAATTTTGGAGAAGCCGTTAAAATTGTTTAAAACAAAATGTTAAGAAAAACACTTTTGATTTTGTTTTTATTTTTTTACCCTTCCATAGGAAAATTCGCACTTTTCCGAAAACAAAAATAAACTTCGCTTAAAACATTTTCTTTTGAATTCTTAAGAGTATGAAATTTTATGTGAAGAACCTTTCCGAATAAAACCCTGAAGCTATATATTAAATCTCAATTTTATACCTACGTGTTTTCAAAAGTAAACATACCTACAGACAGAAAATAACAACAACTGTTTATGTGCTCATAATTGTAAACATTCGAACCTAATTAAAACATTTTGTAACCTTTAACAAGTTAGTCTTGTGCGTTTTTCTCTGAATTCGGTCACTTTTAACCTTTTACCTTTGTGTTTTTGAAACATTGTCGTGTTTTCCGTGCGTCGTCTTCTCTTCATTGCTTGTCTCATGTTCCACACCATTTATGTTTTAAATGTTGGTAAAAAGTAATTCTTGTTTCAAAATAAAGCCTTCTCTAATGTTCAATAACTAAATACAGATTGTGTGTTATGTATAAATTACTTTTTTGAGGTAGTTTTCAAATCAATTCGTGCTTATGATATTGACAAAAACGAAATTAGGCATTAATTTTCATATCATTTTATCAACAAATTGAAATATGATAAAACAAATTCATTGGGGGTGTAATACACTCTGAAGCCCTAAACTTAGGGGTATGTTAACAACTTTCGAAAATAGATATTTACGACTTTGGTATGTTTGGGGATTATCGAAATAAAATATAAACATAGAAATTCGGAGATGTTAGAATTGAATAAAAAAACACTATATGGTTCGAGTACAGAATATGAACGAATTCTTTTATTTTTTAACAAAAGGTTACTTAAAATTGAAAAAACATCATACGTGCCAAGACATTATTTTGATTTATTCAGTTTCAAGGTTATAAAAGTACCTCTAAATTTGTAATAAAATTATTAATAAAAAGGGTAACTGATTTCGTTTCAAGTTAGTAACGCTGTCTTTGGCCACATTTCAATCTCAGATGTGTGCTAACAAATTGTTGAATGTTTGACATTTAAAATAACGAAAAGAACTTTGCCAATTTCGTGTATTTCGCTATGATTATGGTCGATGTCAGCGACCGCTACTTTAAGCACTCGGTATAGTTATTTAGAAGTTTTAATATAGTGGGAGCGTCACTGATATGTCGTAAGGCCTGTGAACCATCTTTCGTATCTCAATTAAAAATATTACCGCTGCAAGTGTTAGTGTTACTGATAATCCGAATACATAGATTTTCCGGCAACTGAAAGTGTAGTAGGTACTTTTTCCCTGGAAATTCCAAATCATAACTTAACCCTATTAGTATGTATGTTAGAAGATTATTGTCCTTTAAGGTTAAAATCGCCAACAACAGATGTTTTAGATTATTCGTCAGGTTGAAAAACTTAGATTATTAATTAGATTAATAATAAAAACACAATTATAAAATAAAAATATAAATAAAATTAACCTACACTAAAATCCTTAAAAAAAAATGGATTTTATGTTTTATTAAATTTTATTTCCGTTATTTGGAGACTTTCAATTAAACAAACAAAACTGTTATATAAACAAAGAAGAAAACAGATTAATGATAATTAATCACTGGAGAGACCGTCTTTTGGCGGCGTACTTTACTGACAGCTCTTAGAGCAGTAAAATTACCCAGTTTTGAATTGATTATCCTGCTTATCGGCATGTGATTTATCAACCTACTGATTGAAACCTTCAGAGATGATAACTCAGATGTGATTGCGAAGCGGATTATCGTATTTCGAGCAGTTTCCACAAATTTACCTTTATTGTAGGCATGTAGAGCATTGGATAACAAAGATTTGTCAATGTCTGCCCTCAAGTGGATATCATTCAGAATTTTTAAGAAGGAATTAGGGAGGCTTATAGGTCTTAAATCTTTAGTGTTAACATGTCTATGTATATGTTTGCCAGCTTTGGATATACAAACAACTTTGAACTCTCTCCATGACAATGGAATGTGAGCCAGATTTATTTAACCTTTCAAGATGTTGGTATTAAAATAAAGGGTGTCCCAAAATTAACGCAAGATTTGAATTAAATAGAAAACGCCGTCTTTAGTCTTTTGATAGTTATATTTTTATTGACTCGTAAAGTACATAGGATAGGGTTATGTATGGAATAACACATCGGACAAATGGCCTCCACGGCTTTGCATGCACATGCGCACTCTTTTGTTGAAATTTTCCATGACCATTCTGCATAAATGTGGCTGAATTTCGTTGATGCAGCGTTGAATCTCCTCCTTTAATGCACGGGTGGTTGTAAGCTTGTTGACATAGACTTGTGATTTCAAATAACCCCATAAAAAGAAGTCTACTGGTGTTAAATCACACGATCTAGGAGGCCAATTTTGATCACCGAAACGAGAGAGTACACGACCTGGAAATGTATCATGCAGTAATTGAATTGTTTCACGGGCTGTATGACATGTGGCACCGTCTTGTTGAAACCACATATTGGACACATCAATATCATCCAATTTTGGCAGAAAGAACTGTGTAATCATGTCGCGATATCGAGCACCAGTAACAGTCACTGCTTGACCAGCATCATTTTCAAAAAAATATGGCCCAATTATGCCTCCAGCCCAAAATCCACACCATACAGTCACGCGTTGTGGATGCATTTGTTTTTCGACAATCACATGTGGGTTCTCCGAACCCTAAATGCGGCAATTTTGGCGATTGACAAAGCCATCAAGATGAAAATGTGTTTCATCGCTTAGGATGATTTTGCTCGAAAAATCAGGGTCCATTTGTTGATGTTCAATAATCCATTCAACGAACTCTCTTCTCTGTCCATGGTAATTAGGCTTCAATTGTTGTGTTAATTGAATTTTGTAAGCATGAAGACACAGATCTTTGGTGAGTATATACGCTGTAGAGAGGTTCTTGAAATTTGCAATTCTTGTCCACGACGTCGAATTGAGGTTCCTGGATTGTCAGCAACACTCTCACGCACTGCTTCGACATTCACATTTGAACGGCTTGTTTTTGGACGACCAGTGTGTTTGGCGTCTCCAACGGATCCAGTCTCCATGAATTTTTCAATTAATCTCTTCACAGTTGACGAAGTTAAAACACTATTCCGACCATATTTTGTATGAAATTTTCGAACTGCAGCCGCCAAGCTTTCACTATTTTTGAAATATTCTTTAATAATGAAGACACGTTGTTCTCTCATGTAACGCTCCATTTTTAATAACCCTATACAGTTAGCTGTCAAATTGCTTTTTTCAGGGTTGCCAACACTTCACTGCACAAATGGCGGCAAATTCAAATCTTGCGTTAATTTTGGGACACCCTTTATTAGAAATAAGGTCTCCGCTGCACTTGATGTTATGTTCAACAAACAATCAGCTGCTAACACAGCCCTTCGGTTAAAAGCCTCCCCACAGTGGATCAATAACAATATTGACCATTATTCTGTCGGCTAAAAAACCCCTCATGCACATTCCAACAAAAACTTCCAAGTGCCCATCCCTTATAGATCTACCTGGGCGAGAATAAGTCATTTTTGACAGATTAAACAGTTAACTATTATACAGATAACAACGAAACGAGACGATTCTAGAATAACAAAATCAATTAAAAAAGACCCTTTTATATCATCAAGAGAAATACGAACCCAACTCGTCCCGAACGTAAGCGTGAGAACAATTCGGAGACGAACTGTTGATGGTGGACTAAAATTAAAGCTGGAAAAAAGCCTTTTATTTCTACCAAAAACAAGCTAGCGTGATTAAAATATCCTCATGACCACATCAACTATGCAATAGGCAAATGGGGGAACGATCTTTTCCGTCGTGTTCGCAGATCAGCCAAAGAGGCACGTTACTATAAAGCTGCTATGCAACACGGAGGAAGTAACGTAATGGTGGTGTGGCGTTGTTTTTCAGGGCATGGACTGGGACCGATTCACCAAAAATGGGACAATGGATTGTTTTATGTGAAATGGCATTGCATTTCGCAAAATGTAATGCTGCCACACGCTGAGGATCAGTTGGCTCTGAAATGTATATTTCAGCAGGACAACGACCGAAATTACACATCCAATACGGTTAAGACGTGGTTTCAAGAAAACCGAATTGACTTGTTACAATTTCCAATACAGTCCCCAGATTCTAATCCCATAGAAAATCTATGGGAAATTGTAGATTGACGAATAGTAAGGACTTATTGCAAAAATATAAACGATCTGTTTGATTAAATTAAATTGGCTTGGGAAAGTATCCCAAACAGCATAATAAGCAATTAAATTGACTCCATGCCTCGAAGATGTGTTTGCTAAAAAATACCAGCAATATTTTAGTGAGTCTAAAAAAATAAATGTATTTTTTTAAAAAAGTTGATTTTGTTTTGACCAGGCTACGACGAACCGAATTCAACAAATTCAACATAGACGACGAAATCCAACAATTCCGTCTTTCCGACTTAAGCCTAGTACGCTGCTGATGCGAAACGAAATTTTTCGGCGGTCTCCAAGTGCAGAGCGAAATTAAAACGAAAACCACAGCGAAAAAATATTTGTGGAGAGTTCTGTCTGGAAGTTGAATTTCACTGCTTGTCTTCATCACTTCTTGCACATCACCAATAACATCCTGAGTTTCCGATTCAGAAATGCAATGTTGGAACACATTAGACAAATCCATTTTATTTTAAATCAAATATAAATCAACAATTTTTTTTTTTTTTCAATAAAAAAATTAAACGTCAAAATTTCGCAAGCAATTAATGTGCTGGGCAATTAAATTGAGAACGAAAAGAGTGGAGAATTGTACTAAGAAATCTAGTACAGCTTTCCACTAAAATGTCACATTTCGTCGTTCAGCAGCGTACTGAAAAACGAAAAGCACAGCGAAATTTTTCGTTTATGATTTCGTCATGTCATTTTTGTATGGGAATTTTCGTTTCGCATCAGCAGTGTACTAGGCTTTAGACGAAGTAAAGATTGCCATATCTAAGCTGAAGTCATACAAAGCCGCTGGAGCGAACGGCTTGAATGCCGAGCTCTTCAAAGCAGCTGGAGATAATTTGGTTAAGAACATGCACCAACTTATCTGTAAGATATTGTTGGAAGAAAGCATGCTTGATGAATGGAACCTCAGTATTGTTTGCCCGATTCTGAAAAAAGAGACCCTCTAAACTGCACCAACTATAGATTCATCAGTCTACTTAACACCGCTTATAAAATCCTTTCTGTCGTAATATGTTAGCGTCTAAAGCCCATCATCAACAACCTGATAGGTCCTTATCAGTGTGGTTTTAGACCAGGAAAATCCACAGTCGATCAAATATTCACATTACGGCAGATCCTGGAAAAAACCCAAGAACATCAAATCGACACCCACCATCCTTTCATCGATTTCAAGGCGGCATATGACCAGCATCTACAGGGACGAACTGTATAGAGCCATGTCTAGTTTTGGCATCCCTGCCAAACTCGTCCGTTTGTGCAGGATGACCATGGAGAATTCACGCTGCTCCATAAAGGTTGGAAATAACTTAACAGAACCTTTCGATGTCAAAAATGGTTTTAGACAAGGTGATGCGCTGTCATGTCATTTTTTTAACATCGTACTTGAAAGAATAGTGCAGAGCTCCCACGTCAACGCTAGAGGCACTATCTTTCAAAAGTCTGTCCAATTACTAGCATATGCTGATGACATTGACATAATCGGAAGAACTCAGCGTGATGTCAATGGGGCTTTTCTGAGTATTGAGGCAGATGCGGCAAAAATGGATTTAACGGTTAATGAGGGCAAAACAAAGTACATGCTGTCATCAAGAAAGGACTTTCAATACCGACGCCTCGGTCAAAACGTCACCATCGACAGACGTAACTTTGAGGTAGTTAAGAATTTCGTCTACCTAGGCTCCGCTATATGAACGCAGAAAACAACACTAGCGCTGAGATCAAACGAAGAATAACTTAACTTTTGCTAACAGCTGTTTCTTTGGGCAAAGAAAGCAATTGAGAGGCAAAGCCCTCTCTCGAGTAACCAAACTGTCGGTATATAAGACCCTCTTCATCCCCGTCCAGAGTTGTAAAGACTGCAGTCTTTTGGGTAATGCACTTAATTAAGTCGCAGTTAATTAACTAATTTTTTGAATGCAAGTTAATACTGCGACTGGAAAATTTAACTGCAAAAAAACAGTCAGCAGTCAGTACTTACTTTCTGACTTGGCAGTTAAAAAAAGCAGTTAATTGACTTAAAGTTAATTAATTGCAGTTCTTTTAACTGGTTTTAGTCTTTTTAGCCAGTTCAAATTCTTTTGTACTGGGGTATTAGAATTTTTAGTCAGTAAGTCGTTTCACTGCAGTTAATTTAAAGTTAAAACTTTAAGTCAATTAACTTTTTTTTAGTCTTTTGACTAAGATACTACAGAGATTTGAAAATAACATTAAATATGTATGAGGTACAACAAACAACAACAATGAGGTTTGCTATAGAATGTTTTTGGCATTCGTTCTTTGTTGCAGTGTTTGTGTGGCAAATGTTTATTGAGCATGTCGAACAAAACAATAATATTTTTAGGAAATAAAAGTTGTTCTTTCGCAAAATTAAATATTTTATTCTTTTTAAATTATGTCTATGTATCTACTCTAAAAAAACAAAATTTTTAAAAAAATTTTTTTTTATAAATAAAATTAATTTTAAACTATTGAAGAGTTAACTTTCAGTAGCAGCAGTTTTTAAAAATTGCTGTCTGAAAGTGCTCCTCTTCTAGGGGTGACAATAAGCCCAGCAATGGAAAAAAGCCGCTCCACAGGGTAATTCGGTACACATGCAGACTGGGACTAGACTTTTTGGGAGGGGGTCTATTTACAATATTTTGGGTGGGAAGGACATTTTTTTTAAGAAAAAATACTCAATTTTAATTCATTTGGTTTTCGAGTTTTGGCATTAGACTAAAAGTTGAAAAAAATCAAATACAGGAAACAAAATTAACAGTTAAATACATAAAAACTTTTATTTAACTCACCTTTTTATTAATTCCCCTTAGGAAGTTATTGTAATTAGTCCGATTTGTCAAATTGAAAATTTTGACATTTCTCGACGTTTCAAGGTCCCTAGAGTCGAAATAAAAGATTTTTAGAAAGATGTCTGTGCGTGCGTGTGTACGTACGTCCGTACGTCCGTACGTTCGCGACGTTTTTTTCGTCGTCCATAGCTCAAGAACCAGAAGAGATATCGACTTCAAATAAATTTTGTTATACAGATAATAAGGCAGAAAGATGCAGAAAGGGCTCTCAAGAAAATTGCGTGGGTGGTTTTTTTACCATAGCAGTTTAAAAAAAGGTGAAAATTTTGGTTAACCCTAAATATCTCATGAACCAATGACGCTAGAGACTTAAATTAAATTTTATATTATATATTGTAACGTGATACAAAACAATTATATTTTTGGAAAAAAATTCAATTAACTGTTTTTTTATAAATCAAAAAAACTGAAAAAAAAAATTTGTCACTTCGAAAATTTTACGACTAAAATATGATTTCATTTCCAAAACAATTTTTTGCAATGAAGAATAATGTTTTTGACATCTGATAAAATTTTGAGAAAAATCGAATTGACAGTTTTTTTACAAAAAATAATAACCTAAAAAAAAATAAAAAAAAAGTTGGTAAAAATTGAGTTTTGACTCAAATATCTTTTCAAGACTTTGAGATATTGGCTTTAAACTACTTTTATCTTTCAAAAAATGTTGTTTTCAACATTCAGTAAAATTTTGAAAAAAATAGAATTGACAGTTTTTTTACAAAAAAATTAAAAACCGAAAAAAAAATTTAACAAAAGTTGGTAAAAATTGATTTTCGACTTAAATATCTTTTCAAAAATTTGAGATTATGGCTTCTAACTAATTTTAACTTATAAGAAATATTGTTTTCAACATTAGGAAACAAATTTGAGAAAAATCGAATTGACAGTTTTTTTACAAAAAAGAAAAACCTAAACAAAAAAATTAATAAAAGTTGGTAAAAATTGATTTTCGGCTCAAATAGCTTTTCAAAAATTAAAAATATTGGCTTCAAACTTATTTTATTTCACAGAAAATATTGTTTTTTATATTCAGTAATTTTTTTATAACAATCCAACAGTCCGTTTTTTCATAAAAAAAATAAAATCTACAAAAAATAGAACGCAAATTTGGCAAGAATTGATACATTTAGACAAACTTTAAAGCAAGACAAATCGATAGACGGGATGGGAAGTTATCAGTGTGGGTCGCATCCCGGCCTCTTTTTTAATATTTATTTTTGTATCAGTCGATTTTGTATTTCATATTAAAATTCGATATATACTCGTATCCAAATTCTATGATACCAAAACCGCAAACCATAACAACTCTTTTGTTTTCAAAAATGATAAACCATAACATTTTAACCTAAAATACATTTTCTAATAAAACAAAACTACATAACACATCCCCAGCTTCATGTTCCCTTGAATTTGGGCAACCAGGAATAAAATAGAAGCTTAACTATAGACCATAATTCATTTCAATTGGCTGAACAAACACAAACCGAAAACGAATATTTTAGTGCACGAAAAATTCTTTTCTTTTTTTTTTTTGGGTGGGGGTACATTTTATATTGTACTATTTTTTTTTACGGTACCTCAGTGAATCCAGGCGAGACAATATGCCCTCAATAATTTCAATTGAAAAAAAAAAAAACAAAAATTAAAGAAACAGAAGTTTTTTTTAAAAAAGAAATCCTCATCCAATTTTCGGGTTAACTTTTAGCTCCCGAACCGAACATCTACTCCTATATCATACATCTGTTCCTCGACTACCTCCAGACCCAGAGGCTGAGTGAGTGCCGACTGCTGAGGCCAATATAAAATGAATAAAACTCAAGCTCACTTTCCAATCTCCAGCTGCCAAAATTTTAACAACTCTGATTTATACACAAAAGCCAATTTTGCACATGGCTGTGCCAGATGTTAAAAAATGAAAATTAAAAACTTTTCTTCTTCATTTTTTCTGCTAATTTTTGAATTCCCTGAAGCATGGGTAGGGTAGGGTTTGGTGTGGGAAGAACTACGAAAAAGACGGTATCGACATTTTATGCCACAATACCACACCCTTTTGCAGCTTTCAGGTGAGCCTCAAGAGGTTTGTTTGTATTTTTGTACAGGTATAGACGCGCGAGTTGGGCGCGGAATATATGTACTTTGCACTGCTTGAGAATCAAGGAAAGTATAAACCCCCACATCGAGGGAAAAAAATACCCACCATGTGTAGTAGGGATTTGTATATACACCACTTTTCAGAAGGAACTTATATTATGTATATATAAAGATGTTATGTATATGAAATGAATTGAAAATGATTCCCAAGGAAGACCAATAAAAGCCTCATGATGAATGAGAGTAATTGGATTCTATTAGAAGTGCATCTTGAAACCCTTTCTGATGATGATGGGGGTAATTGAGATGCATTTGCTCCTCGTATCCCATATGCACTTAGTTTTTCTGCACAATCCGAGCTATGGATTCAAGATTCAATTTATCCCGATGCAAGCTTCCAACATTTTTGATATAATTAAAGTTTTTCCAATCATTCAATCTCGTCCTATTACATTGCTTCTGGAGCTCTAACTGAAGAAATGCTTTCATCTTCTCATCTTCCCGTCGCATCGTAGTCGTGGTCGTTCGTCGTCTTTCGCAGTCTTTCGAAGTCGTCATCTTTATCGTTCATCATTCATCATCAGGCCACCACCATCAGGCACTCGTTTTGTGGTTAAATTGCTTAAGAGAGAAGTAAGGACGGCTTGAAGGCAAATGCTGCTGCACCCTTGAGTTTAATTGTCGTTGTCTTAGAGTTAAAGGCTTCTAGTTTTTTGTTATTGCACTTAAATCCTGTGTTTCCAACTTTGCTACCATTTCTTAAAATTATGTGTGCATCTCCTAGGACGACGATGAAGCTGTAAAGATGAGGATGAAGTTCGTCTTTTATGCAATCATAAGTACAAATGAGGCTCCAACAATGCAATATGGCTGAGATAAGGAAAGAGAGAGAAATGCTGCAACAGCCCCTGAGGCTTGCTAAAAAGGATGATAGGAAGGGGGGGAAGCTTTTATGATAACGTTTCACTCTGTTTACTTACCTACATGTGGATCGCAAGAAAAAAAGATAGAAGCATTATCTTATCTTCTTTCTTTTACTCTCTGAACTTAAACACCACCCCCCCCCCCTTTATTTTCCCTCTTTGCTGTTTATTCATGGGGCTTCGTTTATTTGTTTGTGAATCTTTTCTTTTCCAAGGAAATGAAGTATTCTTCTGTTATGTACCAGATTTTTCTTCAAGTCTACAGTAATGTGCTGAAAACTTAAGCGATTTGCTATATTTTGACACTGACTGTAGGACCCGTGGGTTGATGATCAGGTCTTGTTTTCAATCTCTGCCGTGCAGATAATTGTTGTCATGAAAACTACTTTTCGCATTTCAGCATAAGAACTGTAAGCTCCTTCCATCCTTAAAATTACTTACACACATTAATGGTTGAGAGTTGTAATTCACTAGGCCCTGGTTCTCTACGAAATGTTGCGCCACCTAATTTAAAGCTTGAAATTTTTCCTAAAATTTAGTATAAAACCTTCACATAATGATATGAGTCGCTTAACGCTTGAACAGCGATAAAAAATATTGAATACTTATTTCCAAAATGAGTGCTGTGGAACCAAATAATAGGGTCTTTTGAAAAGAAGTCATAAAGACAAAATGATGCTCTTTTTCTGTGACACAAATTCATACTGTTTCAAAGTATTAAGTTGTCCTGGATTTGAATCTTATCTGGTTTTTAAATTATGCCCCTTTAAACGTGATAAATATAGCCAAAAACGGGTTTTTAAAGGCTAAGTTAAAACACAACATGAAACTTAACAATAAATGTTATGATGATTTTGCAAAGTAATAAAAGTAAAAAAGTAAGTAAAAAGTAAAAAAAGTAAAGTTATAAATCTTTTTCTTCTAGATACGAGTAGTTAGTTAATTAGTTTCTATAAATTGTTATCAGTTATGAGTCTTTATATTTTGCTCTATGCGAAGTTTTGAGAAATATTGAATTTAAGACTTTACTGGTTTAAAAAATACTTTCTGTAATAAATTTGTTTGGTGCTCTTTCAAATCCAAGCTTCTATTTTAACTAGTATCTGCTCCAATTTTTAAAATATCCATCTTCAATTCAATTCAATTTATTTTGCATTCATTTCACTTATATCTAATTAACAAATATAAAATTATATAATTAAATGATGGAAACAGAATACAATAAAATCAATCTATAACTATAAAGTTAGTGTTGATTGATCTAACATATAATTTTTAACTGAGAATAACTGACATGGGGTACTATCAGCTTTTCATAAGTTTTTATTTTTTTTTTTTTAATTTTTATTAAGTAATGAAAAATAATTTATTATTTTATTATAATTTAGTATTTTGTAGGAACCGAGAAGAATCTTTGTTGTGTGTGTATTTATATGTATGTATATGTATATTATTAGGTTCTAGGAAGTAACTCTAAATAGTAACTCAACATCATTAAGGTCAATAGTAAAAAGCCATGATCTGACACTTTTAAGAAATAAGTTAAAATTATTATTAATTCTGATAGATAAGGGAAGCTTATTGAACAGTTTGGCGGAGGTGGTTAGATAAAAGTTTGTGAAAAGTGATCTACGTGCAACGGAACATTGAAGAGTGCTAATTATTTACTCGTAAGTTATATACGGACGAATTTCTAGTTGGTACATTGCCGCTTTGTATAAAGAATTCTCTCGAAACTTTGAAAACATAAAGATATCTAAGAGGCAGGATGCGCAGATCACAAAAAAGAGACCAGCTATGTGTGAATCGATTTCTACCGCATATGATTCGTACGATATGTTTTTGAGCAACCAAGAGGGACTCAAAAGTGTTCATGTAAACTCCTCCCCAATTAACTATACCGTATTGCAGTTTTGAGTTAACAAGTCCGTAATAAATCATTGACAAAACACTACGTGAACAGTAAGGTTTTAAAAGATACATCTTTCGAGTTACTAAAGTCAAGTAGGTTCTTGCTGTTTCAATATGACACTATTCCAGTTCAGTTTTTTGTCGATGTGTACCCCTAAATATTTAAATGAATCAACAGAATTAATTTTAAAACAGGTTTTCGAGCAAAGATTAGAACCTTTGAAATTGTCTCTTCCACAAATATGTAGCGGTAAACTAAATTTTTTACAATCGTATGAATGATAGGAAACTTCGTAGTCATCAAAAGTGTATCCTGATGTCTCAAAATGCATCATTTTAGTTTTTTCACTCAATATTAGTTTGTGAGCTGCAAACCAGATTCTGAGCATTTGAAGGTCCTCATTCATCCTAACTATACATTCGAAAGGTGTTTTTTCCGCATAAGTGAAAGCGATATCATCAGCAAAAGCTATTGGATTACCATTAAACCTTTGTTGAAATAGGGAGTTCTTATAAATAAGAAATATTAATGGCCCAAGAACAGATCCCTGTGGAACTCCATTATTTATAAGAACCGATGTACTAAAAACTCCATTTACACGAACCTTTTGCTCTCTGCCTACCAAATAAGATTTAAACCACTCATAAGTGGACTAATAGCAAATCATGGTCTACCATGTCGAACGCTTTGGTCATATCAATGAAAAGTGCCATATTTGATTGATTTTGTTCAACACCATTGTATAAGTTACAGCATACTTTTAGAATAGCCTCTTCAGTGGATTTACCGGATCTAAATCCAAACTGGTCGGATGATAAATGGCAATTTGTTTCTAAAAATGAAAGCATTCGCACTTTTATTAATTTTTCAAGAAGCTTTGAAAAGGTAGGAAGTAACGAGATTGGTCTGTAGTCACTAATATTTTTTCTATTACCTTTTTTAAATAGTGGTATTACTTCAGCACATTTTAACAACTTCGGAAATATACCACTCTCAACGCTAATATTAAAAATAAAACTCAAAATATCAACAATTTCCCATGCAATTTCTTTTAAAAATTTTCCAGAAATACCATCACTGGTGCAAGAATTTGTATTTTTCAGGCGACTTATCATTTTAAAAACCTCTGCTGGCGTTATAGCTTGGAAACAGAAGCTATTTACTTGCATTCTATCTTCTTTTAAGTTTGATAAAATATTACAATTGCAACTGTTGTTTATTGGAAAAGATGGTTTTAAGCTATCCGAAATATTAACAAAAAAATCGTTAAAACTATTAGCTATTTCGCTGTTATCATTAACTATGTTGTTGTTTATTAAAACATTGTTAATTTTATTGCTTTTTGGTTGTTTTCCTAGTAAGTTATTGACAACTTCCCATTCCATCTTGACATTACCCTTGAAACGATTAAAACGGTTAGTAAAGTAGGAATTACGGACATCATCTACCATTCTTTTAGTGTGTTTGCATAGTTTTTTATAATATTTTTTTAAGCCTATATTTTGTGGATGCTTACTACATTTTATAGCAAGTTTTTTCTTCTTATCTATTAATTTTAATAAATGAGGTGTCATCCAGACTTTTAACATTTTTTGTGTGTGTCTAAAAGAAACAAATTGAGAAGAATCTTTGATGTGTTTATCTAAAACTGAGTTAAATAAATAAAAAGCTTTAGTAGGATCACATTCAAAGTAAACTTCTTCACAAGTATACAAAAGTCCGTCCGAACTTTTTATTTTCTTGTTATAAGGATTTGATTATCCGAGCTATGTTGGCACATATATAAGGCACTTCAACTTTATTTTTTTATATTTTAAGAATTTGAAATAAAAACTACTCTTAACCATTTGGCCTTATTCTGTTAAAAAAAAAAACCGTTTTAGCATTATAAGCCAAGTGAAATCTAACAACTTTTAAAGATTTTTCGAGACTGAATATATTGAGGATCGATGTAATAGATTTGGAAAACCATAATAAATTGTATTGCAAAGAAAATAGCCTCAAAAAGCATTACATACATATATGTTTTCGAATTAAAAAAAAAGTTATATCTCAAAAACCTGACGTGTTAGAGTAATTTTTACAGTCGGATTAGAACTAAAGACAGAGCGTGGTAAGGCATCCTACATTCACGAAGTACGTTTAATGAACAAATCTATGTATATCACAGAACTCTCGAAAATCAGTTGACTATTTCACATAGCATTTTTTTTGTTCTGAACTGTGAGTCCAATAATAATACAGCAATATTCTAGTAACGTTACTGTCAACAGTCATTTTTAAACTCGTTTTTAAAAAACTGGTCTAAAAGGTTCAGGTAAATTGCTAGAGCATCAACCCAGAGATGGGAGTTATACTCAAGCTTTTGACGAATATCATATACTAGTCGACCCGTGCTCGCATTGCTTCGCAAATTGTTGAAATAGTTGAAAACAGAACGAAATTTTTGTCTATTTTCTTCTTTTCTTTCTTTTATTCATACCTAGAAACGTTTTTTTTGGAACCGAAAAATATAGTTTGCGGTAAAAAAAAAAAACAAATTTGTGTTTTTAATGTTCTCATACATCTATAGGTATGCGTGTGTAAATATCCATAGACACATTTTTTTATTCATCTGCTCATGTTCAGTGCAGTGCAACTGACTACCCACATTTGTGTGCTCTTTTTATCGACGTCATTGTAAGTACCTTCTTCGAGTTATTTGTAAAGAAAATTTGAACTTAATTTCAGTTTTACTTATCGAGGAAGTGATACAAAATTGGTAATTCAAGCTATTATAATAGAACTTTTTTTATTTTTAAATTGGAAGAATTATAACCTATTCACTTCCTCGAACCAGAAAAATAAAAAAGATCTAATTTTTCTTTAGATAAATCGGCATTTCATGTGCACGGCACTGTTTATTTATTTTTATTAAATGTCCATCAGCGATGTGACGATAGAATTAGAGAAACAAAAAAATAATGTGTGTGTGTAGGTTAGTTGATGAACTATACAATGAAAAATTGAATATGTAGGTAGGTAGGTAAGAGAAAAAACGTAACTATTAAATGGAACCAGTGTTGCCAAAAGTACTCCCATAGGAGTATTGTACTACTTTCAACAGCTGCGTACTCCCGTACTCCTCCTTTCACATTCGTACTCCTATTTTTTAAAGTCTTAAAATAGCCTATACTTGCAGCAAGCTGTAATGTCAAGTGTCAACTCAACCGAAACATATTTAATTCATTTTAGATTTATTGCAAATTTGGCAGTACTCTCATCATCTAAAAGGGAATTTCCCTTTCTTGTTTTTCGTTGGCTTCACTCTGTCTCATCTGTCAGTTAGGTGTTTTTTTATTTGTTCTTATCAGGAAAGATATTGAAGTTCTTTAGTTTAATAATATGAAAAGGTTTGTTAAATGAATGGTTCAAATATTGTTTTGCTTTTAAGAATAATCTAAAATTCAATAACTTATATTACAGATATTTACTGAAATTGGATGCCTTTGAGGCCAAAACAAAATCGGTAAAGACAAACACAGATACTGCGGCTAACATCCATATGTCTCCTGTTGCGGCTACAAAGCCAATTGAGTCTGTTGCTGTTCCTGTTGTTGTGGAAGAATCACTTAAATCCTCTACGGAAAGAACTGATGACATTGAAATGTTTGAGGCTGGTGGTGATGGATTGCCAATTCTTCAAATAAAATCATAAATTGGAAGCAAATGTTCCGTCAAGGATGGTTAAGTGATTTTGATTTTCTTAAAGAAATCGACGAAAAACCGTTTTGTTCATATTGTAAAACAATACTCACAAACAATAAACAACATATTATAAGACATAAACAATCAAAAAATCATCAATTAATACTCAAATATCTCAAGCAACAACCAAAAATAAATAATATTAAACCTGAATCAACTAAAAAGCATGAAAATGCAAAAATATCTGAACTTAAAATTATAATGTTCATTATACAATACAATCTAGCCATGTCTTTGATTGAACCTCTGATTGACTTAATGAAGAGCATTGACAGTGATACGATTAAAGATATGAAACTTGGTAGAACGAAACTGAAGGATACAATAACATCAAGCTTATTAGAAGAGGCGAATCGCAAAATAGTAGACGTTTTAAGAAAACACAAGTTTTCGGTTGTAATTGATGAAACAAGATGTTAGTTCTTCTTTGTCTTTGTGTCATGGTAAGGTATTTTGATTTCAATTATGGTAAAGTAAGAGATCGATTCTTTTCCTTGATTGAGCTACTTGAGTTTGATGCTAAATATATTTTCAACGTAGTATTTAAGTGCTTTAATGATCTTCAAATACCGTTTAAAAATTGTATTGGTTTTGCTTCTGACAATGCTGCTGTGATGGTTGGAAAAAAAGTGGAGTTCGTTCTCTGTTTTTAAAGGAAAACCCAAATATGTTTACACTACGGAGTATGTGCCACTCGTTACATCTTTGCTCCTCAGCCGCAGCTTAGAAAATTCCACAAAATATTGAGGTCTTCCTAAGAAACATCTACATATGTTTACTTTTCACATAGTCCAAAAAAGCAAGTCCAATTCAAAGAGTTTCAAGAATATTTTAACGTTGCAAAACATAATAGGTGGCTAGCTCTTGAACAGGTTATGGCAAGAACAATAGAGCAGTGGCCTGCTTTACTTCATTATTTTTTTGGAATATTCTTTCGAATCTGCTGACAGCAACCTAGATCTTGTTCACAAGATTCAAGAAGAGCTAAACGATACAACAAAATTGTACTTATTATTTTTAGCATTGAATGATTGATGATTTGGTTTAAAAAATGTTACAAAAATGTGTGCCGAAGCTATTTTTGAAGACTAAAAATGATGTACTCCTATTTTTTTCAAAATACTCCCTTTTTCTGGCCTCAGTACTCCCTTCTTATATTTTTCTCCGGCAACACTGAATGGAACACTTATTAAGAGAGAAAGAGCATGGGAAGAAAAGAAAATTAAAAATGTTGGAATGATAATGGAATGAAACAAAGCAGCGACCTCGCGATTGTGGTTGAATCTAATTTCCTGGATAAAATAAATTCAAAAAGTTTATAATTTTATAATTTGTTTTTATTTATTTCTCAGGTTGTATGTTTAGCTTAGAAGTGATTTTAGGCTTAAAACTTGCGCAACAATATTGACTTTATGAAGCAATGCTAATCTTTGTCGATTATTGTATAGGTTTTAAGATATGAGTGGTTGTATAAGTCAACTAATGAAAAAAAATGGACAAAAAATGTAAAATTAATAATATTTAAGTTTGACAAATAATTAATGAAAAAAAATTAAAGCCATAAACACTCTCATAACAATATAGAAAATAATAAAATATATTTCAAATAAATCGGTTGACTACTTTCTGAGATCATGCGTTACGAACTTTAAAATGGTTTCGCTTTTATATAATAGTATAGATGTATGACGTATGTATGTCCCTTTTGTTTTTAGTTCGAATATTAAAAACAAAAATAATTAAATTAGTTTGAAAAGAATTCTATGCTACGAAAATGTCGTTTTTGACGTCAGGTCAAATTTACCAAAAAAGGTTTTTTTTTGTTTTTTTTTTTTGGAAAAGCTTCTTGTCTTTTTAAAACATTAAATGTTCTATGGAAAAAACACAGAATGTTATTTTTGGTGTTTCTTACTTTTCTTGCTGTGAAGGGTTGCAGAGGACCACCACGCCCCCCTTTTTAAACCTCACCATTTAGGTGCCTTCATGCCTAATTTTTTATTATACCTAGAAATTTGGAAATTTTACCAGAAAATAATATGTAAACTATTTCATAATTTCCATTACAAAAAATAAAATAATATAATCTTATTTTCATGTCGATTACAGAATTGTAAGAATTTTACTATAAAATTTGCCGGATGAACTACGTTATCGATTACTAAGTATACCTTATCATCCTAAGTCTACCTTGCATATCTACGCTGTCAGTTTCTGACATTTAAACGTCATATAATGCAATAAACAAAAAAGAGGCTGGGATGCGACCCACACTAATAACTTTCCATCCCGTCTGTCGATTTGTCTTGCTTAAAAGTTTGTCTATATGTATCAATTTTTACCAAATTTGCGTACTATTTTTTGTAGATTTTATTTTTTTATGAAAAAACAGACTGTTGGATTTTTATAAAAAAAATTACTGATTATCGAAAACAATATTTTCTATGAAATTAAATAAGTTTGAAGCCAATATTTGTAATTTTTGAAAAGCTATTTGAGTCGAAAATTACCAAGTAGGTACCAAGTTTAAAAAAAAAAACTGAAAAAAGTTTGAAGCCAATATCTAAAAGTTTTGAAAAGATACTTGAGTCGAAAATCAATTTTTACCGACTTTTATTAATTTTTTTTAGGTTTTTATTTTTTATAAAAAAACTGTCAATTCGATTTTTCTCAAAATTTTATCAGATGTCAAAAACATAATTCTTCGTTGCAAAAAATTGTTTTGGAGATGAAATCATATTTTAGTCGTAAAATGTTCGAGGCGACAAATTTTTTTTTTAAGTTTTTTTGATTTATAAAAAAACGTTAATTGGATTTTTTTCCAAAAATGTATTTAATTTGTATCACGTTACAATATATAATATAAAATTTAATTCAAGTCTCTAGCGTCATTGGTTCATGAGATATTTTGGGTGAACCAAAATTTATACTTTTCTTTAACTTCCCATAGGAAGTTATTGTAATGGGTCCGATTTGCCAAATTGAAAATGTTGACATTTCTCGACGTTTCAAGGTCCATAGAGTCGATATAAATGATTTTTAGGAAGATGTCTGTGCGTGCGTGTGTACGTACGTCCGTACGTCCGTACGTTCGCGACGTTTTTTCGTCCTCCATAGCCCAAGAACCAGAAGAGATATCGACTTCAAATAAATTTTGTTATACAGATAATAAGGCAGAAAGATGCAGAAAGGGCTCTCAAGAAAATTGCGTGGTTGTTTTTTTTACCATAGCAGTTTAAAAAAAAGGTGAAAATTTTAGTTAACCCTAAATATCTCACGAACCAATGACGCTAGAGACTTGAATTAAATTTTATATTATATATTGTAACGTGATACAAAAGAAGTATATTTTTGGAAAAAAATCTAATTAACGTTTTTTTTATAAATCAAAAAAAAAACTGAAAAAAAAAATGTTGTCACCTCGAAAATTTTACGACTAAAATACGATTTCATCTCCAAAACAATTTTGTGCAACGAAGAATAATGTTTTTGACATCTGATAAAATTTTGAGGAACATCTAACTGACAGTTTTTTGTATAAAAAATAAAAACATAAAAAAAACATTACTCAAAGTTGGTAAAAATTGAAAAGCTATTTGAGTCGAAAATAGCTTTTCAAGAACTTGAGATTAAGGCTTCAAACTTATTTTATCTTATAAGAAATATTGTTTTCAACATTCTGAAAAATGTTGAGAAAAATCGAATTGACAGTTTTTTTTTGCAAAAAATAAAAACCAAAAAAAAATTAATAAAAGTTGGTAAAAATTGATATTCGACTCAAAAATCTTTCCAAAAATTTGAGATATTGGCTTAAAACTAATTTCGTCTTTGAAAAATACGTTTTTAACATACAGTAATATTTTGATAAAAACCGAATTGACATTTTTTTTTACAAAAAATAAAAACCTAAAAAAAACAATATTAAATCTTAGTACAAATTCGCTTTCGACTCAATTATCTTTTCAAAAATTAAAAATATTGGCTTCAAACTAATTTTCTCCACAGAAAATATTGTTTTCGACATTCAGTAAAGTTTTTATAAAAATCAAAAAGTCTGTTTTTTCATAAAGAATTAAAATCTACAAAAATAGTACGCAAAATGTTTAAATATTGATGTTCGGTTCTCGATATCTCGCGAACAATAAAAGATTTTGACTTTAAATTAGTTTCATTAAACCAATTTGTATTTGTTTATATGAGAAATAAAAACTTTTAAGAAATGTTTTTCAACTAAAAATCTCGTTTACAGAAATAGATTTTGGAATCAAACTATTTCACCCATTGCAAAATATTGTTGGTAATTTTTAAATCTTTTAACAAAACACGGAAACCTACAAACCTTTTAAGCAAGACAAATCGACAGACGGTATGGGAAGTTATCAGTGTGGGTCGCATCCCAGCCTCTTTTTATTTTCAAATTTGGACATAAAACTTTTTTTCAAGTGGCAACCGTGCTCGTGCAGATGGCCATTCGCAGTCGACCCCCCAACGTTTGGTACCCAAATTTGAGACGACCCGTTCAGTAAACGCGGTCCGTGAAAGTGTACAGCAGAATCCGAGGCAGCCTATTCCTCGCCGTGCACAAGAACTCGGCCTTTCGCAGACTTCAACTTGTCGAATTTTGCGTCTGGACTTGGACCTACACCCGTACAAGATCCAACTAACCCAGGAGGTTAAAGTTCATGACCATAGACAACGCTGTTTGTTCGTTGACTGGGGTTCGAATCGTTTGCAAGAGGATCCGCATTTTTGGATAAATGGCTGTGTTAACAAGCAAAATTGCCATATATGGGACGACACCAACCCACGCGAAATTCACCAGGTTATAATGAATCCTCAAAAAGTTACCGTTAGGTCGGTACATTTTTGAAAACGACGTTAGTGAGGCGGTCACCGTCAACAGCGAGCGCTACATAACGATGATATAACTTATTTCTTATGGCCCAAATTGAACCATATGGACCTAGACGACATGTGGTTTCAGCAGGACGGCGCTACGTGCCACACAGTAAACGCCACGATTGACATTTTGCATGAACGATTTAAGGGTAAGGTTATCTCTCGCAGGGGTGATGGGAATTGGCCACCAAGCCAAGATCATGCGACTTGACCACGCTAGACTTTTTCCTGTGGGATTTCTTGAAGTTGCAGGTCTAGTTTGGACAATTATTGAAACTGTCACTTTATCTCATTCGTTGAGTTCTGTAATAGAGGTGTTTAATTTATGCAAAATATTCGTTCTTAGCTTTTTTTAAATTTTTATATAGT
The DNA here is from genome assembly GCA_920104205.1 of Eupeodes latifasciatus. Classification (NCBI taxonomy): domain Eukaryota; kingdom Metazoa; phylum Arthropoda; class Insecta; order Diptera; family Syrphidae; genus Eupeodes; species Eupeodes latifasciatus. The sequence goes on from OV049924.1 coordinate 79,059,953, forward strand.
TTTTTAAGTTTATGAGGACAAATTATATTTATTTACAGCAAACAGTATAAACTTCAAATATTGATTGCATACTTTTCGCAGTTTTTTAAATGAAACTTTGGTTCAATCAAAAAAGAACATATGCAATTTTTTAAGATCATAAATACGAAGTTATCAGTGTTGATCACATCCCAAAATATTTGTATGTGTTCCTAAAAATCCGATCAAATCTTTTATTTTATTCTCTATAACCAAATAATTTGCACCCCACTGTATTGTGTACACAAAATAGCCCTTATAGATACAGATATACATATGTAATGTATTATCTTCATAAACATTTGCACAAACATTGATAACGAATGCGTGTATTCTATATGCATACATAGAAAACAAAAGGAGACCGAGAATGAGGATAAGAATGACAAAAAAGCTAGGTTATCCTTTTTCTTGGAACTATTAAACGAATCACTTTTTTCCTTTCTGCAAATGACTTAAGAGCATTGTTATTCGATAGAGAATGAGCTTTGAGTGGGTGGTTGAAAAAGGAGGGTAGAAGAAATAGGGGAGGGTTGTTGGTAAGAAAAGGGGAACTCTTACAAGAGGATTCTTTGAATATGATGACGTGTTGGTTGTGGGTGCACACTGCACCCTGCACATTTTGTGCATTTTCAACAACAATACGAGGGTTTATATGTTTTTAATAGGACAACAAAAACTTGTAGGTAGGTACTATAAAACAAATTAGTATGTTTTTAAGTTATTCTTTTTTGTTTCTTATTCTTAGTTTCTTATTCTTTTGTAAATTAATCATTACAATTTTTAAGTGAAATCCTTTTGTGGCAAGGAGTGAGGGCGAGAAAGATTTTATCCTTAAGGGCAAATGTTAGAGTTTTATTACTTTTACGTTTTGTATTTTATGTTTTCTAAAAGAGAAAATTAAGAGAAGGAACGAGTAGGTGCTGCGAGTGAAGTTATAAACTTCTGGAATTTTTAATAATAATGGAACTACTTAAGAAACGGCTTGAGGGGGTATTTATTTTTTCTTATTTCTGTGAAATTTCAAAATTTAAGCACTTACTTTTAATTTGTTTTAAGAAATTATTGCTAAACTAAAAGGGTTCTTTTTTTTTGATCTTTTTGAAAATAGATGCTTGTATCTGGAAATAAGTTAAGATCCAACTTTTTTCCATTACGAAATAGAAAGTCTTTATTTTTTGATAAGAACTTAGCTCATTTCAAAACTTTATTTTTAAGCAAGAAATAAATTGAGAAATTATGATAAGATTTAGGAATACTTTGAGTTTTCTAGTTTTAAGATTAAGAGATAAGCTTTACATATCCGTAAGACCTAAATTCATAATTCATTTTTTTATTGTCCAAGGAAATATTTGAATCAGATTACGAATAACATGCTTGTAAAAGAATGAAATATTTTGGGAATGCAATATAAAGATTGAGTTCATTGAATTCCCATAAAGATTGGGACTTGAAATTTGGAATCTTTAATCATTTGACCTTCAAAAGACTGCAATTTTTCTTAACATTCACTTGAAGTCTTCGTTTCGTATTCATTTGAAGTCCATGTAGTCTTTGCATAAACTTGAAGTCTTTACATTCTCAATACTTTTGAAATTTTGGTTTTAATCTCTTGGTGTCTGATATGGAAAATCGGTGTCTGACGCCAAAAATTAATGTGCGAGGTGTATAGACCACTTTAGAATATTTTGTGTAAAGAAATTTTACTTAAGAAATTTCACGCAAAGACTTCAAGTGAATGTAAAAACTTTATGTAAATGCAAAGGCTTCAAGTCAATACAAATGCTTCAAATGATTGCAAAGAATGCATGAAGTTTCAAATGATTGCAATCAATTGATTGCGGTCTTTTTAAGTTCAACGTGATAAGTGATTGAAAAATTTTAATTTCCAATCTTTAATTGAAATCAATGAATGCAATTTTTAATTTGAGTTCAATAAATGATTTATAGTAATTGCATTTTTTTTTAAATTCTGATATACAAAATTTGTCGATTCACTAACGAATGAAAACGCTAATTTAATTTAAGAATAACTTCTTTTTTGAAACAGTTTTCTCTATGATGTGCATGCCTTAAGAGTGAATGCGACTGAAATGGGAAGTGATTATCACAAATCAAATTTGATTCAATGAGAATTTTCAAATGTTATATGGTTGTCATTGTGAGTTTTTCAAGGTATTGCAAAAATATATGAAAATCGATGGACCAAATTGACTTCTTTGTGGTATTATTTGTAGAGGTCAAAAAAAGTTCATTTAAAAAAAGAAAACGGAAAAGGTGTTCTTGCATTTTTGTAAGCGTTTGGAAATTTGGACGGACATTTTGGACAGATCGGATGCAAATAGTTTTTTTTATTTTCATATACCTATAGCTAATCACCTTAACCAAGGTTTGTCTGATTTTATATTGTTAGTTTTGGTTGGTCTGTTTAATCCTATTGAGCTTAAAAATGTTTCCACTTTTGGTATGAGGAACTGAAAGAAGAAGTAAGCCAAACGATTACTTAACCCTATCGAGCCATACTGCCATTTAATGAACTTCAAAATAAAATGCACGATTGGGTCGCACGAACTTGCTCCTGTATGCAAAGAGTCTGATGTTTAAAAAAGTACCTACATATATAAGATTTAAAAATATACCTGTAAAATAAGTTTGTCTTCAAAGATATAAATGCCCTTTGATTTTTTTCCCCAAAAATTAAGACAGTATTGATATGGGGTAAATTTTGTTCGGATGCAAAAGCAAATAGTGCGTTTACATATGTATGTCATGGCGGAGGGAAATTTTTTTGTCGAGAATAGAAATGTAGTCTGGACTAATCATCATCACATACATTATTTCGTAGCATGTCTCCCCCCTTTTTCGATGTTCAAATGGTAGATATGTGCATTCAAGAGGACACAAGCGTCCACAGGTTTTTCTCAAAACCCACCTCTGTCTATCAACTCCTACTCTCACCTCCCCGCGGTGAACATTGGGGGCCTAGTACCTCAACTGGAGATTGGGTTCTAACCTAGTGGAAGGTTGTTAGGGGCAGCAAACGAGAGAGAGGGGAGAGGTGTTTCCACTAAGGCACCTCTAATTATCCAGGCAGCGGACGAATTCTCGAGATGGAATTAACGGTGGCGTCTACAGTTCCAGTGAGGTTGAACTACTTAGTGAACACCTTATATGGCTTCTACAACTTATTCGGAGCCCAGGCCTATACGTAAAAAATACATTAGTTGCAAAGCACCAACAAGCCTCGGATACGGACGGATTCACTGTTGACAAGTAAGTTTCCCTTTTTCGGCTCTCATACGGAACTAATTTTAACAAATAAGGTGTCAAAACAAACAGAAATTTCTGTAGACTATGCGGAATTGTATTTTATTGAATATTAATTATTTATAATTTGTTGACAAAACTTAACTTTTTATTACAGTAAAAATATGAAATGCTCGGAAAATATTATTTTAAGGGAAATGGTTTGTGTATTTGAATGATATTATCGAATACACACCATTTTTTGTCGGTAAGCTAGTTTCTAGGTATTTCTATTGTATATACAGAGGCGCAATTCATCCCAAGACACAACTCATCCTAGGACAACTCATCCCGGAAATGAAAAATACTTCTAAGCATGATTAACGAAAACAATTGTTTGTGTATTCAACTAGTTCGTTCAAAGATTTTTTCTTTGGTAACTTTATTTTAATTTCATATTAGAAGAACAAGGATGGAAAATAAATTATTTGAAGATAAGAAAGAGGAAGAACATGTATGTTTAAATTGTAAAGCGATCGCCTATTGGTTGTGTAGTTAGGTAAGTGTCTAAAACGAATAAAGAATAGTTCGTTGGCGTGCTCAGCTTTATGCAGATAGATAGATAAAGACATGTTTATGATGATAATGAAGGAATTTTTTTGGTAGGTAAAGGTACTTACTACAATCCAATCACATTCCTTCGTTGAATAGAAAACCCATAACAGAGTAGGTATGTCTAATAATTATTAGATATTATAATAAATATTAGATATACTCTGACCCATAATACTCTTTCTGCTAAGTATTTATTCTTTTATATAGGCGAAGGCAAGTAAAATACATATGTGTGAAACAACCTTATTCTTAAAGAATAATATTTTAAAATCATATATATTAAAGGTACCAAGCTAATACTTCTTGATAGACACTTTAGAATAGATTCTTGATTACATCGTTAATCCGATGCAGTAGCGCTACACGGCCATCGTTGGTATTTACAATAGTTATAGTTATAAAAATACATAAATATGTACCAAATGTATTAATTTGGATAAAAGATAGGATTGTAATTAGAATTTTTTCAAAATAATGCACTCTTTCGGGCTCATGCACAGTGAGATTGGAGAGGGTTACATTTAATACAAGTTAAATAATTTTAAAAAAATAATTTAAGATTCAAAATTTTACCTGAAAGATAAGTTTGTCTTTAAAAATTTAAATGCCATTTTATGAATCAAAAAACCCTTGATTTTTGAAATTATTTTTTTTTTTCGAAAATCGTTGGAGCGCTCTACATTTGAATTTCGTACAAAAATGTTGAACCGTTTTTGAGATATAGAATTTTGAAAAAAAAATCAATATTTTTTAAAAAATCCAAACAAAACAAAATTGCAATTTTGATAATCAAATATTGTTAAGGCAATATAAGAGCTCGTTCAAAAAAAAATTATTGAAATCGGTTCATAAGTTGCTGAGAAAATCAAAAAACAAAATAACGGTTTTAAGGCGGTACCTTTGCGGAGCAATACAAAAATATGTTTTTCTTATTAAAAGAAGCCACGTTAAAAAATAAAGTTTCAGAGAAAATTTAAAAAAAAATCTATCGGTTTGTTTTCAAGAAAATTCGAATTTTCGTTTTTTGACCAAAAACATTGTATGGTGGCCACTGTTAATTTTAATCTTAAAACAAAAATTAAAAAAAAAACTTCTAACGCGAATCAGCTCAAAAACTTAACTTCCAAGTTTGAGCTCAATCGGCCCAATGGTTTAGTCTGTAGGAGCGTGGACACACAGACAAAACAGACCGGACGGAATTGGGGACCCACTTTTTTCAACTTCTCTACCATCGTAATATCATGTTTGATTAAAATCTCGAGTTCGAAATTTTGCACGAATCCAAACTTGCCATATAGTTCCTATATCTCGCAAGTAAAAAATTTAAATCTTTATATTTGATTCGGTAAAATTGAAAAATTGCAAGCCTTTGAGTACTTAAAAAAAAATCAAGCTTAACTAACAAACATATAGTATATATACGCATGCATACGTAACGTATATGTACATATGTATAAACTCAACCCTTATATACATAGGTACCTAATATCAGAATGAAAAGGTATAAAGGCGGGTTCCGTCCTTGGCCCTTAACAGGCCAAAAAATATCTTTTGTTTATGTTTTTTTTTTTTTTGTTGGCCAAACATTTATAGCGTTCACTTCTTGTCAAGCTGTCGATTATTGATTTATTTGGAATTTTATGCTTTCATTTTTGAAATGCTATTCACATACTTATGTACATACATGTTCTACAGCTATGACCAATATAATAGGAACATTTCTCATTTTTAAGTTAAACTGTTAAATTTTCATTTAAATTAAGCACACCATAAAAAAAAGTGAGCCGTCATAGGACACCTGGCAGATGTGAAACATGCATAAAAGATAATATATTTACAGGAATTAAATATAGCCTAATGAAAAAATGAAGTATTACGAATTTCTTACAGAAAATGGTAACTTTATTTAATAAACATTTATTTACATGTGATATAAAAATTCGATATTAATATCAAGTGACGACAATTTAAATATTTTCATCTGTGACTTCAGTAATAGTTATATTCGATGTTTCCTTTGCCGGTATTAATTTTATTGTCAAAAATTAAAATAAAAAATTAAATAAAACGCAGGTTATGTGTACCGTAGTAAACAACAACGTCGAACTGAGTGAGAAGCCACACCGTACACTCTAATACATATAAAATATATATGTATATATGTATACCTCAGTATAGCGTGGCGACCCGTCGCCACACCGTACACTCTACTATACATAAAATATATACATATATGTATACCTTAGTATAGCGTGACGACCCGTCCCCACGGCAAGCGTCGCCACACCAACAATTCGGTTTACAAGTGATCCTATAGATGTTTCACATCAAAAAGCTATATTATAATAAGTATTATATACAGTGCACTTAGTTTATAGTGATTTATAATTTACCTCGTTCCTATTTCAGGACCTCAGGGTAACAGACAAAGTTCTGTGAGAGGACTACACCGATACCGTATAAGGCTTTGATTCCTCCTCCATATAGGAATCTGTTCGCCTCTAACGTAACAATTATTTAATAGCAGGCAACTTCTTGAATTCCGGCGGACTACCTTCCCTGCCGTTGCCTGTCCGTTGCCGATTTAACGAACAACAACTAATATTTTGTCTAATGACAACTCCCCACACCCGAAGCAACAACATCTAGGACCTATAAAGCTTGTTCCATTGCAATTTTAGCACCTAACTGGAAAATTTTAATTCGAAGAACTTGCTGATTAGTTTGATTATTCCCAGCAACAACCAAAACACACAAATTTTCCCAACTAATTAACATAAAAGTACTGTTTTCGTTATGAAAAACTATACAAGATAAGACCCACCTTGCTCTAGTTCTCAGAACCTAATCTTCAGAAGATTTTTCTTCCACCTTTTCAATCGATTAAAGGAGTTTTTCTTTTCTGAAAAGGCCAAACACAATATCCCTACAAATTATTGACCAATTCACAAAATATGGATTTTGCTCATAAAATTATTTCTCAATTTATCTTTTCAAAACGATCCATCCAAGTTTAAGATCTTTTAAAAAAATAGACTTCTTGGTGGCTTCTGCACATCCAACCTAGCTTACTTCATTGTGTCCGTCTCATTTCTTCACATTATATTATTTTATCCGTGGAATTCGGTCACGGTATAGTGAGAGGCTCTTCATCTTCTTCGGATATTGGTAAGTTCCGTATTTGAACCCAATTAAACTTTCTCTCAATTTAGAAATCCCTTTTAAATACTGATCATTCACAATGAAGTAAGCAAAATGGACGTATTCAGCGCACCTGCTTTAAAATACTCCTTCAATTAAAGTAAATCGAAAAATCAAATTCTCACGTTAAAGCTTCCGTCCCAAACCCACCCAGACTGAGATAGAGAAAAATTATTTTTGAATTACATACAGTCCGTAACATTTGAATAGCCTCACACATAATTTATTTTCCAATTAGATTTTTTTGGCACTTCTTTGATGTCTATATATCGAAATGTGTATTAAATGATAAGGTAAGACTAAGCTCTAGAGATAAAAAAAAAATTCAAGTGATTTTTAAAATCTGCCGGAATTTTGTGAGGTGGTTTTGTTTGTAGTCGCAAAAACTTATATTTTTTTTTGTCACATTAGAATAGCCTCACCATGTTTATTTTGGTCAAAATGAAAACAAATTATTTTTTTTTAAGAAAACAGTTTTTATTTATTTTATGTAGTTATTAACATCATTTTAGTACTTTGTACAGTTACCCTTATTTTGAATGACGTCAAAAACGCGATCTTTTAGGGAATCATACAAAGATTTTAGGAGATCTAAAGAAATTTGTGCCCAGGCCACTTTAATGCCTTCAATAAGCTCCTCTTTATTTGCGTACTGCTTACCACCTTCATAAACTTTGCGTGTTAACCACCCCCAAACATTTTCGATTATGTTTAAATCTGGAGAGTGGGGTGGCCAGGATAATTGTTGAATATTTTGGTCTTGCAACCATGTTTTAATTACACCAGCAGTGTGGATAGGTGCGTTGTCCTGCTGGAAAATAATCGGAATCGGTCTAAAAGTATCCTGGAACTGAGGTAGTGCTGTTTCTAATATAGTCTTGTAGTATGCCGCCGTCATTTTACAGTTCACAAAATATAAGTCAATTGTGCCATAAAATGATATTGCACCCCATACCATTACTCCTCCCTCTCGGCTATGATGTCGATCTAAAAATAACTGTTCCTTTCTTAAATCATGGAAGTAATAGTTATATCCGTCCGGCCCATCCAAGTTGAATTTTTTCTCGTCTGAAAATATCACTTTTCGCCAATCGTTTGAATGGCTACTGCCATCGGCATTCCATACCATGTGAAGCCTTGCAAAATTGAGCCGCTGTAACTTACGCACATTGTTCAGTGGTGATTTTTTCTTTAGTTTTAGGCGCTTCAAGTGTCCAGCTCCTTTAATGACTCTACTTATGGTCATTCGGCTAACTTCTAATCCAACTTCGTGCCTTATCTTATTCAGAGAGTAGGTAGAATTGGAAGCTAATCTTGTAATATTCCGCTTGTCTCGGCCCTTTGTATTTTTTTCCATAAAATAACGGATCTTTAAAATAATTGTTAATCACTTTTGGGCTTCGATTAAGTTTATTAGCTATTGATCGATTAGAAACCCCTTGCTCACTATAGGCCTCTATTTTGGCTATTTCCGTTGCAGATAATGAATTTTTTCTGCCCATTTAAACGATTTAAAGAAAAAAATTTAAATAGAAACAGAAGAAATAAACTATTTATAAATTCCCGATGGCTTTCCGATACTCACTCTGTCAAATTTTCGCTTAAACTGTGTAATAAGTCAAATAAGGCTATTCTAATGTTACAAAAAAAATGCACATTTTATTGAATGCAAACAATATTAGCCTAAAAAAAAACCGTTAACGTTAAGAGATTGGTTAAAAACTCTCTTAATCTCAAGAAAACTCTCTTATCTTTAGATCTAATATGTATTTCGTTATGTTCTCATCAAAAAAGCATCAAAAACAGTTAGCTGCAAAAAAAACAAAAGGTGAGGCTATCCAAATGTTACGGACTGTATGTATGTACTTCGTTAATCCTCAATTTTTAATTGAATCCAATTTTCGCTCTAAGAATTTAAAATGTCTCACTTTCCTTTGTTGGACAAAGACCATATGTTGCTTATATTCATTTTGTCCGTTATTGCTAAGGATTCGGGTTACTCCTTTTCAAACGATCGTTCGTCGAAGACCTGCCTTAGTTTCATTTTTAAGATGCTTTGAGGGCAGGCCTCTGGTTGATGGCCCAGGCTCGCTATGAACTTTGCCATCATTTTGGAGCCCCACCACGAAAGTAAGGGTTGAAAAAGGAGCTAGGAAACTTCTATTGGTAAAATTTTTAAACAACATTTTCCCTAAAATAATTTGGTGGAAGATCCGATTCCACGTTTTGCCCTAACTGAGTTCCTACCAAAAGCAATTAAATTACCAAAAATATATTTAGTTGTGTTACTATTATTTTGACCATAGCTGTATAACTGTGTATGCATGTGTGCCTCTGTGTTGTGTATGAAGTATGTATGTCTAACGACCGTGATATGCATTAGAAGCAGAATTTCGAGTGTGCAGAATGGATAACCTACATTCTACGTACCGTACATTATTGTACCTATACGGGTATGTGTTTATGTATAAAAGAAATAAAACTGCGTATTCTGGATAAAGCAAAAAGGATGTGATCAGCGTTGCCGCTGGGCTTCACGAAAGTGTAACACATTTTTTTAAAAAACGTAACAAAAGCGAAAAAAATGTAACAAATTGAAAAAAAAGTATTTAAATCAAAGAATGCTCTTGAACTCAATTTTTTATTTTTAATAGGAACATAAGTTTTCTTAATCACAGTTTTTAAATTCAGTACAAAACTATACATTAAATAATAAATTAATAAATTATTATAAGTAAGACACATTTTAAGTTTTACATAAAACAAGTTTAGGCAAATTAACAGAATTGAACTTTTATTTGTTTTGCAAACAGTATTGATTCAATGGTATTCAAGTGATACCTATTGGTTAAATCATTCTTTATCAAATTAAGCTCTGAAAAAATACGTTCTGCTGCCGCAGAACTGTGTGGTAAACTTAATATTTTATAAACAAATTCTGTTATATTTTCAAAAAGATTTTCTTTTTGAGCATTTTGCAAAGAGCCAACATGGCATGGCAACATGTTTATATGCTGGATCGAGAGATCAAGTTTGAATTTGAAGTGAAAGATAGCAAGATTTCGACTAAACTATAACTAACGAGTTCGATCGAGTCGAATGAAGGTGATTTCAACTCAATTTAGGACGTAGGTGTACAAATAGGTGGAAGTGTTGTTTAAGCGCACTTCACACTGATTAAAAAAATCATAAAGTAATTTTTTAAAGAAAAAAAAAAGTTTGGAGAAAACAGTGTAACAAAAAGAAAAAAAAGTAACATAGTATCAAATACAAAAAAAATTAAGAAAAGTGTAACACTTTTGTTACACTTGTAACATTGTGGCAACGCTGGATGTGATGTATGATGGTGGTACCTACCTATGTATGAATGTACATATATGACCTACACATTGTTTTATCATCACATAAGCATTATATTTACGAGGATTTTCCAAACCATCATCAATCCAATCCATATCCTTTATCCTTTATCTATATTTTGCCTTATTTTATTTATTATTCTCAATATTTGCATTGCACATAGTAAAGATTAACAATAATATACAAATATTATAGAAGGTTTCTCAAAATTGATTTTGTGCTAACACTTGCCTATTTACAGTGTGGATCAGGGGGGGGGGGGTTAGTAATTTGATGAGAAATAAATTTGTTGGCTTCAAAATTATTCACCAGATAGGTAATGTGCGTGAGAATTACACGTGATGCCTTAACGCAAACATACGAGTACAAGTAACATTAGCAAGTCACCTGACGTATAATAATTGTGCATCATCAGTTCTGAGGTTCTGATGAAATTTTCAAATTAAATTAAATTAAATTAAATTGATTTAAACGATGAACGAAATACAGAGTTGCTGATGTTGTTTAACGATGAACGGAATCTTATTAATATTAATCTGGAATTTCTGTTGAAAGTATTAAGATAAAACAAAATAAAAATAAAGTGTAAAAGTATCTGGACATTGTCACATTAATCGGGATTTTTGAGTTAAGTCAAAACAACCAAATGAAAAGGGATTGGGATGAGGACCAACACTGACAACTTCACATTGATAGTCTTAAAAATATATTTTTGTTTTCCTCTCACTCTGACTGCATTGGCTTGTATAAGCGTGTCTCTTTTTAAAGCTCTAACATTGTCTTGTTCTCAAAAGCTTCAGAACCCAAAAGCTCTTTAATAACAACCACTGAATAATGGCTGCATCACATACACGCTTCAGCTTCGGCTTCGCCTGACGTTTACGAGTTCAGCCATAGGAATTCAATGCATGCTATCACAATAGAGCTTCGACCTCACGTTTCGTTTGACAATCGTAAGGAAAATAACGTAATGTGACTCCAAACGGAAGCTCTAGTTCAATTATCTGAACATTTGCTTTGTCTGACAGCTCAACGTCTGTAAAAAAATGTCAACAAACAAAATATTTGCTCTTTGGAGGGATGGAATAATAGAAATGTCATTCAAAGCAACCTCGAAGCATGCCCAACGTAACGCAGACGAAGCCGAAGCTGAAGCGTGTATGTGATTCAGCCATAAGCGTTTTGCTTATTTACGGTTAGGTTTGGTTTATTGGTCGGCGTTTGATTTAGCTATCGCCACACTTAGATAAATGTAGATCCCTTCAGATAACCTGAAATTTTTACAACTCTCATGAAAAATGAGTCATTTTTCAACCACCCAAAGTTAATAGTTTCAACTTCTGATTTTCAAATCGAGAGATAGTTTGATTTTCCTGAAAATTTCAAGTTGAGAGATCAAATTTGGGATTTTTCTTAAGAACATAAATTTACATTTTTGTTGATTTTATTTTTAACATTTGATGCTCAAAGAAGTGAGGAAAAAGAGTTTTTAATGTGATGTGGCTGTAATTGCAAAAGTATTAAAAACTAAGCAATCTTCATCTTCTTGAAAGGAAAACGCCATCACTTTTGGTAACTTATTGGTCAAAATATCCAACTTGTAAATTTCGGAAAACAAAAGTAAATGAACTTATAAACTTCAATTCTTAAAAGAAATATCCAACTTGTCTCTCAACTTGAGAGTTTTCTGCCAGTTGAAATATAACTTAAGGGAATAAATAAAATATACCAACCAATATCAATAACTTTGACTTTAAAAAGAATCTCTAATAATTTCATTCTTTTGATTTAGAGGTTGAAGAAATTTCTGAAAGTTAAAAGAATTCGTCAAATAATTAGAGTATTTTCGAGTGAAAAAGGACTTTATTTTTGTAAACGCAAATATTTGCATTGATTCGAATACAATTTTGAAAGCTTATCAACACCATTTTTTAAATTTTGTTTATGGTAAAGATTCGATCTGTTTTTTTTTTTCCTAAATTTAGGCAATCAGAAACGGAATGGTTGTTCTTACAAGTATTTTTAAAAGGTGAAAACGTTATAAAGGGTGATTTTGTAGCTATTATCTTTTTTGCAACACTGGTTTAAACAGCTGACGCACGTTTCGTGTTTTGTTTCGCTGTCAAACATCTTCAATTTGGTCTATAATTTATTCATGAATTGTCTTACAAACGAACAACGCTTGCAAATTATTGAATTTTATTATCAAAATGCGTGCTCTGTTAAGAAAGTTCATGGCGCGCTTCTTGTGTTCAGCGACGAAGCTCATTTTTGGCTCAATGGGTACGTAAATAAGCAGATTTAACGATTTTGGAGTGAATATCAGCAAAGAACATTACAAGAGCTACCAATGCATCCAGAAAAAGTCACAGTTTGGTGCGGTTTATGGGCTGGTGGCATCATTGGACCGTACTTCTTCAAAGATGATGCGAATCGTAACGTAAATGTGAATGGTGAGTGCTACCGTGAGATGATATCCAATTTTTTTTTTTTGCCCAAAATGCAAGAGCTTGACTTGCATGACATGTGGTTTCAACAAGACGGCGCCACATGCCACACAGCACGCGCAACAATGGACTTATTGAGAAGCGAGTTCGGGGAAAATTTTATTTCACGTTCGGGACCGTTCAATTGGCCGCCTAGATCGTGCGATTTAACGCCTTTAGACTATTTTTTTGGGGCTATGTTAAAGCTCATGTCTATACAGACAAGCCAGCTTCAATTGAGGCATTGGAAGACAACATTGAAGCATTTATTCGTGAGATACCGGCCGAAACGTTAGAAATAGTATGCCAAAATTGGACTATGAGGATGGCCCATTTGAGGCACAGTCAAGGTCAAGATTGCTTCAAAAAATTGAAGTTATTGTCAGGCAAGGCAAAATACTAATAAGTCCACTATTGTTCTGAATGCCTGACTAAAGGTCTAATTTTTCAACAGAAAATGTAAAACAAATGAAATATTTTTTTTAAACACATTTGGCAACGTTTAAAAATAAGGTAAGCTAAAGATATTATCGATACCTACTTGTAAAGATGTTTCCAATATTGCTTATTGCATTCTTATTTTGACAGTTCGTGGAGGTCGTATTGTTTCTTTTACTTTACATGCGCGTCGTTCAAATTAGACTGACTATATTCAACGTTTAGTGGCCAAGTTTGAGTCCACCGGCTCAGTGGCTGAGCGAACAATTAGCAAACACCCGTACGTCAAAGAAACTCAAGATTTGTCAAAAACATTGCCGCTGTACGTGACAGTGTGTAGAAGAATACGAATCAGTCAATTCCGCGTCGCGGAAATTTATAGCAGAATTTTTTATAAATAGGAATTTTCGAAACGTTACATAGAGCCTACATAAATCCTTATGTACTGTATAACTATTCATCTGTTTAGCAAATTCTATTAAATAAGACTGATAGTAGGGGAGCCCAGGGTGCTAAATCGGGATTTACTCGAGCGTCAAAGAGACCTATTGGATTGCGAAGCTTAGATGATAAGAAGAAAAAAATGTCATATCATATATATATACACTTTCATCGGTGGGGGGAGCGGCTATAAATTTTCAAAAATGTAAAAAAAAAAAACAGTTGCATATGGACATACTCGAGCGCGTCAGATATTAATAGCAGCCATGTCCCACGTATTTTTGAAAATATACGTACATATGTTTATCTGATTGTTTTCATGGTGGGGGTGGTCGTACGTAAGGGTTGAAAACGTCGTACGTAAGGGTTGAAAACGTCAGATTTTCAATGGGGATGTTAAGTGACGATTTGGATGTGAGCCAAACTCGCGGCCATTATTAGAATTTGCAAAAAAAAATCGCCATTTTGAAATACTCGAGCGCGTCAGATTATGATATATAGGGTTCATGTACATATATACCCTAAACGTGCTATCTCTTAATCTGACGATTATCTGGAGGGATTCGCCTTATCTGACAATGGAAAGAATTTTTTTTTTATTTTTTCAAATATCTTAACTTAAAAAATTGAAAAACTGAGAACCGGCTTACTCTGACGATATTCTATTACATTTATACATTTTTGTAATGTATCTAACGTAAAAGAGTGAGAGAGGAATAGGGGGAGTATGCCCCCCGATACACATCCCACTGTTGCATACACCCAAATTCGCACCTACCATTATTACTATCAAAATAAGACCACTCAAGCTAAAAAAAAAAGAATTAAATTAAAATAGTAGTTGTGGTTATTTTCAATTTTCTTAAAAACTAAAAGACAAAAGAGGCTGGAATGCGACCCACACTGATAACTTCCCATCCCGTCTATCGATTTGTCTTGCTTAAAAGTTTGTCTAAATGTTTCAATTCTTACCAAATTTGCGTTCTATTTTTTGTAGATTTTATTTTTTTATGAAAAAACGGACTGTTGGATTTTTATAAAAAAAAATTACTGATAATCAAAAACAATATTTTCTGTGAAATAAAATAAGTTTGAAGCCAATATTTGTAATTTTTGAAAAGCTGTTTGAGTCGAAAGTAAATTTTTAACAAGTTTTAGTATTGTTTTTTTTTTAAGTTTTTATTGTTTAAAAAAAAAAAACTGTCAATCCAACATTTCTCAAAATTTTACCGAATGTTTAAAAAAATATTATTTATAAGATAAAATAAGTTTGAAGCCAATATCTCAAAGTTTTTAAAAGATATCTAAACCGAAAATCAGTTTTTATCAACTTTTATTAATTTTTTTGTTTAGGTTTTTATTTTTTGTAAAAAAACTGTCAATTCGATTTTTCTCAAAATTTTTCCTAAAGTTGAAAACAATATTTCTTATGAGTTAAAATTAGTTAGAAGCCATAATCTTAAATTTTTTAAAAGATATTTGAGTCGAAAATCAATTTTTACCATTTTTTGTTAATTTTGTTTTCGGTTTTTAATTTTTTGTAAAAAAAACTGTAAATTCTATTTTTTTCAAAATTTTACTGAATGTTGAAAACAATATTTTTTGAAAGATAAAAGTAGTTTAAAGCCAATATCTCAAAGTCTTGAAAAGATATTTAAATCAAAAATCAATTTTTACCAACTTTTATTAATTTTTTTTTTAGGTTTTTATTTTTTGTAAAAAAAAAAACTGTCAATGCGATTTTTCAAATTTTATCAGATGTCAAAAACATTATTCTTCGTGGCACAAAATTGTTTTGGAGATGAAATCATATTTTAGTCGTAAAATGTTCGAAGTGAAAAATGTTTTTTTTCAGTTTTTTTTTTTTGATTTATAAAAAAACCGTTAATTGGATTTTTTTCGAAAAATATAATTATTTTGTATCACGTTACAATATATAATATAAAATGTAATTCAAGTCTCTAGCGTCATTGGTTCATGAGATATTTAGGGTTAACCAAAATTTTCATCTTTTTTTAAACTGATATGGTAAAAAAACCACCCACGCAATTTTCTTGAGAGCCCTTTCTGCATCTTTCTGCCTTATTATCTGTATAACAAAATTTATTTGAAGTCGATATCTCTTCTGGTTCTTGAGCTATGGACGATGAAAAAAACGTCGCGAACGTATAGACGTACGGACGTACGAACGTACGTACACACGCACGCACAGACATCTTTCTAAAAATCTTTTATTTCGACTCTAAGGACCTTGAAACGTCGAGAAATGTCAAAATTTTCAATTTGACAGATCGGAACCATAACAATAACTTCCTATGGGAAGTTAATAAAATCATCTAGTTTTCAGTTTTTGATCAAAAACAAATAAGAGCAAAAAATTCTAAAATAAAAATAATAGTAGATAATCTTGAAGTAGGTAATGAAGAAAATTACACTTTAAACCTTTTTCTAACTTCTTTTGACTCAAAGTTTGAGTTTAAAATTAAATTTTTCAAAAACTATGCATATTTTTGACTTTATTTAAAAACTGGCTAATAGAACAGAATGTTGTCTGTATAAAACTTAATTGTAAGTATTACCGTTATTTTTTAATTATATTTTTCCATTTTGAAATAATATTTTTTTTAAATTGCCCCTCCTGCTTAACGGGGAAAAATATACCCCCCCCTCCCATAGTAAAAAATGCTTGTTTTGTACTGTTCTTAAAAAATCTGAGTTATCGTACTCTTGCCAGGAATAGAAACGCGGGAAGGGGAATGCCGGCATCATGTACCTGCACGCATTAAACTTTATCGATTATTTTTCCTTACTTCGGCTTACGGAAATAGTCAGATTATATATTATTTGTGGACGTTGAATTATTGCCTTCAAAATAAAAAAAAAATGTAGCCACGCTCGAGAAAGTCAAGATGACGTTTTTTTACAAGTTTATAATCCACCTACTTCTTATCGTCAATCGAAAATTGTCAGATTAGTGGAATATACACTTTTTAGCATATAACTAACTTACCCTACCTTAATCTGACGCGCTCGAGAATTTCAGATGATCAATTTTTTTTTTACTAATCTGATCCTTTATCCTTGACGCGCGGCCACATACATATACGGGGCTAATACTTGGTGGAGGTATTCAATGGGGTAATAGGTACCTCCCTGTATATTAATCTGCCGCGCTTTAGTAAATCCCAAAATCCCTTCTTGGGCTCCCCTACTAATAACATGGCAAATTTTGCGTCGTGATTTGGGCTTGCAGCTTGCACTCATACAAAATCCAACTGACCAAGGAACTGAAACCAAACGACCATACGCAGAGTCGCTAGTGTGTTAGCTAATTGGATGTTGGATGCAGTTGAAAGTTGATCCCAATTCTTGTGAATTGACCAACAAGATCCAAGCGAACCACAGCGGCTCTCAAATACAAAATAATCGATGTCTTCGATCAAATTCAGGCTGATTTATGCGCCAAAGTCATCGTCATCGAAATCTGGACCTTTCGAATACAAAGCCGTGGTGCCCATTTAAACAATGTAATATTTCACATATAATAAATAAGTTAAAACCTTATTATTATACTTGTTTTATTCAATTTAAAAATCTACCCGCCTTTAATGATAAACCCATAAGAAACCATCAGCAATTAGCATATAAAGTTCTTTGAGTTAAAATAACATGATAAAACAATAACAATAATATTTTAAAATGTCAATTAAAATAAAAATCACCTTATTTTAGTTTTCCGTAATAAAACAAAAACAGACAAAAACAAGCCCAAATAATAACACGTGTGCATCGTTAGACTTAGTGTGAACAACCCTTTCAAACATTACATTTACAGCAGACATCAAAAAGACAACATTTCTTGAGCTTTTTATAGTCTGAAGGTCAATTAAAAGATGCAGACAATAGGATAAAAAAAAAACATACAATCTTTCCTTCAAAAGGTATAAATTCTTAATATTTGATTGTACCTAATCTTAAGTTCGATTTCTTTTTTCAAAGTCAAAACTTTCCCCACTTTGTGCTTTGTATTGGCTTACTTCTATATACACATCCTTTTGTGGTCTTCAAAACACCAGTCCGACTACAAAAATCAAGTTGTAAGGGAAAAACAAAAACAAACAAATGTTGGTTGCAATCGCAATGGATTAAGAATTAAGGTGGACTTCATGTGGAAAATGTAGCCTTCGCGTAGACAACAAAGAATTTTTTCCGGGGCAAAGCAGGTTAAAGAGTTAAACTCTTATAGCTTCAAGTGAAAAAATCAGACAAACACTTAGTTAGGTACTAACATTCTTTAGATTTAGTATTTCAATAGATGATAGTTTGATGGTTAAAGCCTTCAGACTTATCATATAAAGACCATACAAGAAAAAGCCTTTACAATTGAAGCACCTGAAGTAAAAAAAGAGGTTAAGTGAAATTGATTTGTTTTTTTTTTCAGACAAAGAAGATGTTAAAGACAACGTATTTTTATTGTCAATATCTTTCTGTTTTTTTTTTAATGTGCATATACTAAAAGGATTATGACTACCCCTATAATAATAAGGAAGTATTTAAGAAAAGATACTGATGAGAGGGAAAAACAGATTTGGGAAATGTATTTCACATTCTTGATGTGCGGCTAAAATAAAACTCCATTCCATCCCTGACAACAGTACTCCCACACAGGAATGGTTGAGAGTTGAGGCCCGAGTTCACACGGGATTGTAACGCCATCCACCTTAAGTAAGTGTGTTATTACACTCAGAATTTCTGTATGCTGCGTGTTTCGCATATTCTCTTTTGAACACTCATCCCATCAATTTCGCATTATTACACTCGGATGTTTTTCGGTTGCGTGTTTTTGACACTTCTCTTTCATTTGTTGTTCCCATCTCATCCGAAGAACAAATGTTGTTAGATGTGTAAGACCTTTGTGAGAATGCTTTGACAATTTTCAAGCAAAAGAAAAAAGGGAATTGCATTAAAATCTAGAGAGAAAATAGATCTGACTTCGGTTCGGATCCTTCACTTTCTTGACAAAAGAACTAAGATCGAATGATAAACCATCGTTTTTAAATTATATAAGGATGAATAAAGAAACTTTTAACCTGCTTTTGTCGTTCATTGGAAACGACATTAAAAAAATAACATTTTGAGAGACGCAATATCGCCAGGTGTAGTACCCAGGGCATGATGGTTAGAGCGTTTTACTGGCATGCGAGAGGTCTTGGGATCAATCCCTGCTTGTGCAACATTAATTTAAAAAAAAAAAGATTTCACGGGTACTGCCTCTTGCGAGGAATTGACAAATTCTCCAAGAGTAATGCTTGTCATGAAAAAGTGCTTTCTCAAATTAGCCGTTCGGATTCGGCATAAAACTGTTGGTTCCCTCCATCAGTGCAATTACTCGCACACAGGAATGGTTGAGAGTTGTAAGTCACTAGGCCCTGGTTCTCTACGGACTGTTGCGCCACCTAATGTATTTATAATATCGCCAGGTGATAAGTTGGCTGCCACTTTGTTTCAACGGGTGAACGGGTAGTTTGGAATGCAAAGCTTCAACTACCAAGCTAGACTCTCTCAACCATTCCTTCATTTAAATTAATTCGCTTATAAGGTCTTTTCTCCACTTGAAATTGTCCGGTGGCATATATTTTTTTGGTTACTCGGAAACACTAGAAACAATAATAAAGCAACACCAAGAAACAAAGAAAGGCAAGAAAGAGAAACGTCAAAAACCATCCAAGACAATCCTGAACCCAGAACTCTGCGGGTTGAGACTTTTTAAAGTATTTCTATTTCACCTACTTTCTCTTTCGCACTTATTTGCGTCCTTCTAAAAACCTCTGAGTGTAATAACACACTAAGTAACTAAATAAGAATGTCAGACATATCTAATGCAACTTGTATTAAACGGAATCAGTTTTAAAAGTTAAAAGAAATAAGTGAACAAGTGAGTTAAGAAAAAGGACATTTGTCAAAAGTGTGTTCAAACGCTTCAATTATTTCTAATCTTAAATTTCCCTAAACTTCTCATTTAAAAGTAAAAAGAAACTTATCAACTTGGATTAAAAATCACTTAAAAATGTATTAAAGTCCTTTACAGTCCTTTTTATATAACGAATTATTATTTGGTATGTATTACTTGCATAATTAATGACTTACCTTATCATGTATCCAAATAATGTCTTCGCTTCCGAATGTTCCATTTTCTCAAGTAATTATACAGCATCGTAATAATGAAGACGGAAATCCTGATTGCATATTACGCCGTTTCTGTTGCTGATTATGTCGCTGATGATGATGTTGATGTTGATGATGATGATGATGATCGTCCTTTGCCTTGCCACTTATCAAATGTTCATTATTCAACCTCCGCCAAATCGAAATTAAACGCATTTCAACTAATAATTGCACAAATTTGTGTAACTATTTTGCAAGAAGACAGCATAGTTCCATAGAGAGAGATAGAAGATAGCTTGATTCGAAACTGCAAGTAAAATATAAATATACATATACGTAAATTAAATATGATATGGAATTAATCACAATCAATTGAGGATGGATGATTTTGATTTAATTTTGGGTATGGTTATGGTGAAAATACATACATATACGAAGTATGGTCCTGTATAAATATCAGCTTTGATTAACTATAATACTATATGAATAGGATTTATACAGTTGTGGTCATATAATTAAGAAACTGAAATGAAAGTCATTTTTTTGTATTTAAAAATTATATTAAATATTTTAACTACCATGGTCCAAGTAATTTAATTCCTCATTATTTATAATTCAAATATTTAATTTAAGATTAAAACTAAGTTTGCAAAGAACTCTGAAATTAAATTTTCTGCGCTTTACATCTCATTTTACAGTATGTGCAGTTAGTACTTAGTTAAAAAATCTTTTTTATCATAATTTCGGGTTTCACGACACCAATTCCCTTTTTAAATAAAAGAGGCTGGGATGCGACCCACACTGATAACTTCCCATCTTTCGATTTGTCTTGCTTAAAAGGTTTGTAGGTTTTCGCGTATTGTTAAAAAAGTTAAATTATTCTAAAAAAATTAAAAATTACCAACAATATTTTGCATATTGATAAAAGAGTTTGATTTCAAAATCTATTTTTGTTAACGAGATTTTTATTCGAAAACCAATTTTTAACAATTTTAGTAGCATTTCTTAAATGTTTTTATTTCTTATAGAAACAAATACAAATTAGATGAATGAAATTAATTTGAAGCCAATGTTTTCTGTTAATCACGAGATATCGAGAACCGAACAACAATTTTTACAAATTTTGCGTACTATTTGTTGTAGATTTTAATTTCTTATGAAAATAATGACTGTTAGATTTTTATATAAAAACACTGAATGTTGAAAACAATATTTTTTATAAAATAAAATTAGTTTAAATCCAATATCTCGAAGTTTTGAAAAGATATTTAAGTCGAAAATGATTTTTTCCCAACTTTTCTTAATTTTTGTTTAGGTTTTAATTTTTCAAAAAACTGTCGATTCAATTTTTCTCAAAATATTACTGATTATTAGTTTAAAGCCAAGTTCTTAAAGTTTTGAAAATAAATTTGAGTCGAAAACCAATTTTTACTAACTTTTCTTAATTTTTGTTTTAGGTTTTTATTTTTTGTAAGAAAAAACTGTCAATTCGATTTTTCTCAAAATTTTACTGAATGTTGAAAACAATGTTTCTTATACCATAAATTAAGTTGAAAGCCATAATCTCAATTTTTTAAAAAGATATTTGAGTCGATATTCAGTTTTTACCAACTTTGGGTAATGTTTTTTTAGGTTTTATTTTTTATAAAAAATGTTTCTCAAAATTTTACCTGGTATCAAAAACGTCATTCTTCGTTGCTCAAAATTGTTTTATAGATAAAACCATTTTTTATTCGTAAATTTTTCGAGGTGAAAAAATTTATTTTTCAGTTTTTTTGATTTATAAAAAAATCGTTAATTGGATTTTTTCCAAAAATAATAGATAGATAGATAGATAATTCGATTTATTAACATTCGTTTGTATACATATGTACATTGTTTACAAAAATAATTTAGTAAAATCGGTAAGGCTTGGCTATGCCGTCTGCCGATTGACTTCTGTTTGAAAATTAACAATGTTTATCTAATTAAAGTTTTTTTTTTTTGTTTGAATTAGCATTTAGAATATAAATTAAATAAATTACTGTTTTAAAATGATTCGTTTATAATTTGATTGCGGTAAGACATTGCACATCGAAAATAATTAAATAATTGGTTTACGTTTCCTTCAAAGTTGAGGAGGGCAACTATTTCTTCTGGTGACTTTGCATTGCTGCCGAGCAAATTTCTGCGTATTTCACATAAAATTGGACATTTTTCTATGAAATGGATTATATCTTCCCTTACTCTTAAGTTACAAAGGCTGCAGTAGATAGGCAGATCCTCCCGATGTGGTATATAATTAAGGCTTATCATTTCACCTCTCATTTTGAAAATTGCCGATATGAGCTCCTGTTTGTTCCCGTTTCGAAAGTAGTTACGTTCGCATAAATTGTGATTTAGATGGTTGTACGTAGATCTATGCACAGAGGATGTAGCTTCATTAATAGCGTCGGCTCTCAGTTTTTCGTCTAAATTTGCAATAAGATTCCGGAGGTCGTCATCGCAGTAATTACCATTTTCATCAACAACACGAAAGTCTGTTCTACAGTAGGCAGCATGCTCTTCTAGCTTCTTATACCACAGATTTTTCTTCTCAATTGTTTTCAACGCCAGCATTTTTGGGAGTCTTTCATCTGGTATATGAAAAACTTTTTTGATAATAATCAATACGACATTTAATAGTTTTGATGAAGAGCGGTGGTAATCCTGTCTCAATTGAGATCATATAGTTTGGGGTGTTTTTCGGTAAACGAAAGCATCTTTTAATGAAAAACCTGTGAAGTTTTTCGACCGTTTCAAACGTCTCCCCTCCCCATACCTGTGCTGCATACATCATAATAGATTCCGCTACTGCAACAAAGACCTTATATTTAACACTATGTGATATTGACTGGTTTGAGAAGCATTTCTTCCATGTTGCAGATATTGCACTTTTAGACTTAATCAGCTTTTCTTTAAGATGTGTTTCAATATTAAGATTGCTGGTTATGGTAAATCCTAGGTATTTGTAGGCTTTAACAATCTCGATTGGTTCTCTGTCATAGTGCCATTTCTCATTCCTGGCTGTTCTACCAGAACCATTCCGGAATATCATCACCTTGGATTTGCTCAAATTAACTTTCAGATTCCATAACCGGCAATACACATTTAGTCGGTTAATCATCAACTGTAGGGTTTCGGACGACTAAGCAAACAATATGACGTCATCTGCAAAAAGCAAGGCTTTGATGAGTGTCCTCTATATTTCAATTCCACTAGGAAGAAAATCAATCAGGTCCTCTATGAACAAGGCAAAAAGATTTGGGCTTAAATTGCAATTGCAATAAAAACTAAGGAATTTTTTAACTGTTCTGGAATACTTCCAATATTCAAAATTGTATTGAAAGCCGATGTTAAATTTAAAGTTAGCCTTTCTGTTCCATATTTAAAGAATTCTAGTGGTATACCATCAGGTCCTGAAGCTTTTCCGTCCTTCAATTTCACTAATACGGTTTTAACTTCATCATGAGTTATGACACTATCCAAAATATCATTCGAGTACGAAGGTTTAGCGTATTGGATAGGAAGCGCAAGACTCTCTGGGTTCAAAAGTAACATGAAGTGATTATGCAACACATCGATGCTTAGTTTCAAACTGATTTTTGGTTTTGCTCCATTTAATTGGTTAATCGCCATCCAGAATTCCTTGGAATCCTTGCATTTTGTAAGTTTAAGAGCCTCGGTTTCAAAAAACTTTGTTTTTTTTTCTTGCATATTTCTTTGAATTCTGCATTTGCTGCTAAATAAATTTTTTTGAAGGAATGACAGCTGAATTTTCTATAAGCTTTTAACCATCCCAATGATTTTTTGATTGCTTTTTCGCAATCTACGTCGAACCATTTTTCTTTACTTTTAAGAATTTTTCCCTGGTATTTTCTCGATTCCGGGCATGAAAGTTTTATAATTTTCTCAATGTCACCTATTGAAATTGGGGTCGCCGTTGGAAGGTTCCGTTCCAGGTTGCATCGATACTCGTGCGCTCTGTCTTTTTTCCAATTTAATTTTGGTGGCAGCTTTAAAACCGTTATATTGTCTTGCTCTATTGAGTTAGTTCGGAATTCAACTACTAATGGCAAGTGATCAGAAAATGGGACACTTTTGACCATGAAATCTGAAATTATAAGAATCCAATTTCCCTTTATTAGACAGTAGTCAAGTACTGAACTACCCTGCTGGCCTATGAAGGTATACTCTCCACACTTATCCGACTCAGAAACGCCATTTAATATGCGAAACCCAAAAGCATCACAAACATTTAACAATTTAGTTCCTCGAGCATTAACAGTAGTGTTTTTCGAATTCCTTATTTTTCCTGCAAATCTGTTTTCTTTTCCATCATTAATTCCTATCCTAGCGTTAAGGTCCCCGATTATCATAACTTCACTTCATCACTATTATTGTTCTCTATGAAACTAATGAGTACATTGAAATCTCTATCCCAGTGATTACAATTTTTATGATGGAATTATAATCAACTCCCTTGTCCCTATTTTAATTTCTAATATATTGACTTCATCTTCCACCTTGAATTCGCAATTTATATCAGATAGAGATTTTTTGAAGCCGAAATAATATATTTGTTTTGTAACACGGTATATTATACAATATAAAATTTAATTTAAGTCCCTAGTATTATTGGTTCGTGAGATATTTAGGGTTAACCAAAAATTTCACCTTTTTTTAAACTGCTATGGTAAAAAAAAACCACCCACGCAATTTTTTTGTGAGCCCTTTTTGCATCTTTCTGCCCTATTATCTGCGTAACAAAATTTATTTGAAGTCGATATCTCTTATGGTTCTTGAGCTAAGGACGACGAAAAAACGTCGCGAACGTACGGACGTACGAACGTACGTACACACGCACGCACAGACATCTTTCCAAAAATCTTTTATTTCGGCTCAAAATTTTCGATTAGACAAATCAGACCCATTACAATAACTTCATATGGGAAGTTAGTAATACTCCATAAATTTTCTATGGAATTTAAGTGATGATTTTGAGCAGGCCACTCAAGAACTTTAATAGAATTGGATTGAAACCACGATTCTAGATTGCAGGCAGCCTTGTAAGAGAATCCAATCTTTTTTGGGAATGCAGTCATTAGAAATCATTAAATGAATTTAACTTTAAGATTACATTAATTGAAATCGTCTAAAAATTGGAACTTGGTTTGGTCCCCATTTTACGAAAATGCTATTGCAAGAATAGAAAGGATACAAAAAAGGTTATCGCGATTCGCGTTAAGGAATTTGAGATGGTCCGACGGAATGCCTGCTTACTTTTCAAGATGTGCGTTATTAGATTTGAAAACCCTTAAAAGCCGCAGACAAGCTCAATGCGTTCTTTTTATTAAAGAAATTTTAAGTAATTGTATAAAATCTGAAGAACTACTTGCGCAAATTTCTTGTTCCAGAAAGAAATCTAAGAATTCGTAATGATCTGTTCTATGTTCCCATTCATCGTACAAATTATGTATGGTTTAAATAATCCTGTAACTCGTTCGTTAACATTGTATAACTCTATCTGTAGTGAAGTCGACCTTTCTATGAATATGGTTAATTTCAAAAATATTGTTCAAAATATATTTCATTCTAGAATAAGTAAATTGTAATTAATGTAAATACCAACCTTTTGTTATCAGCAGATTGTTAAGTCAAATCCATTGATGAATAAATAAATAAATAAGAACTTTAAAGTTTATAATTATTATCAGTAATGTGATTTTGAAGAGAATGCAATCATTTTTCATTGACTTCAAAAGAATGCAAAGACTTCTAAAGATTCAAGTGAATGCAAAGAATGCATGAAAACCCAAATGATTGTAATCAATTGAATGATTGCAGACTAATGATTTTAAGATTTGAATTCCCAATCGATAGTCATAAGGATTGCATTCCCAAAAGATTGCATTCTTTAATTAACCTGGTTCCGGGTCGTTATCTTATCGAACATGCGAGCAAACTATGAGTCATCTACATAACGTGCTTAACAGTCATGTTAGTGTAATTAAGTGTCAAATTATGTGAATGTGACGTAAGTTTTGCTCATCATTTCAGAACTCTCTGAATTTAGATTTTTCACTCCAAACGTTCAAACTCCAAAAACACGAGCTTTTGTGAAGATGCCTTCGCTCGAAACAATGTTTTCGATTAATATTTTGTTTCGAAACCACCTCTGATTTACTTGTAGCAAAGCTTCCATTCCAGGTTCTTGTTCTTGAAATGCCTTATGACTTTTGCCGATATTTCTTATTATTATTATTATTATTATTATTATTATTATTATTATTATTATTATTATTATTATTATTATTATTATTATTATTATTATTATTATTATTATTATTATTATTATTATTATTATTATTATTATTATTATTATTATTATTATTATTATTATTATTATTATTATTATTATTATTATTATTATTATTATTATTATTATTATTATTATTATTATTATTATTATTATTATTATTATTATTATTATTATTATTATTATTATTATTATTATTATTATAGAGTTTCTAAATTTCTCAACCTCTATGAGGTTGGAAAATACCTATCCCGGGCTATGCCAAGGGATTAGGCTCTGTTGAATTTATGTTTATTATAAATTAATCTTAGGATGAAAGTTGCAGGAACCGTCTGACTATATTGCACGTGCTTAGAATAACGGCCTTTTGCATTTTCTCCAGCTCATCCTTCAGGTTTTCTTTTTCCAATTGTGAAACAAGGATTTTCGTTATAACTCCGGTTGCCGAAATAACTATTGGTACAATGTTGACGCTTTCTGCACGATACATAGCTTTCATTTCATTGGCTAGATCAGTGTACTTGCTTATTTTTGCGGCGTATGTTATCTGAAGATTGTGGCTCAGAGGGATCGCGACATCATAAATAGTGATCTTGTTACTGTTTTTATGAAACACAACTATGTCTGGTCTATTTGCTCTGACAGTTTGGTCCGTTGTTATTGACCTATCCCAATAGATTTTGAACTCATTGTTTTCCAAGACTGCAGAAGGGTTGTACTTATAGTAAGGTTCATTAACTACCGCCAACTTTAAGTCCTTAGCTATCCTCATATGCACAATTTTGGCAACTTGATTATGCCTTGCCGTGTAATCATTGGCTGCTAGAGTTGTACATCCGCCTATTATGTGGTCTATTGTTTCTGAGGAAGCTTGACAGTGTCGGCAGAGATCGTTCGCCATTTCTTCTTTAAGTATTGTTCTCCTATAGTTTTTAGTGGCAATAACTCTGTCCTGGATTGAAACAATAAATCCTTCAGTTTCAGCAAACAACTGTCCTCTGCTCAACCAAAGGTTTGAGTATTCGCGATGGATATTTTCTTGATCCAGAACTTTGCGGTGTGTTCCATGCAAGCTTTTGTTGTTCCAAGCTTCTATTAGAGCTGCCTCAGTTTGCACGTTTGGTGGAGTTTCATATACTTCAGAGCGGAGATTGAGGGGTGTGTGGTATTTGTCTGCTAGGCACACTGTACGTAGTAGACACGAAGTTTGGGATTTTGTATGGAAATAGGACCTTAGGTTACAAATCTGCGCGTGTTGCAACCGGTTGACGTCCGTGAGTCCTCTGCCTCCTTGACTGCGTGGCAAAACCATTCTTTCAACAGCACTTTTAGGGTGGTGATATCGGTGCTTAGTCAGGTGGCTTCTGATCGACCTCATGATGTTATTCAAATCCGTATCAGACCACTTGACTATGCCAAAAGAGTAGGTCAGTATTGGGATTGCCCAGGTGTTGACGGCCTTAAATAGGTTTCCAGCATTCAGTTTGGATTCAAGAAGAATTTTAAGCCTTTTGTTGAGTTGTTTGCCTAGACCTTGCTTAATTGCTGTGTCGCAGATACCTTTCAACTGAATTAGTCCTAAATACTTATAAGATTCGCCATCAGAAAGGTTGCATATAATGCTTTCCTCATCAATACTGTATCCGATTTCATCATTTTGAACTTTTCCTTTCTTAAGGTGGACGATCTTACACTTGTCCAGCCCGAACTCCATGTTTATGTCATCACTGAAACGCTTTACAGTATTTAAAAGTCTGTGGACTTTCTCTTTGCCATTTGCGTAAAGCTTCAGATCATCCACATAGAGCAAATGATTAAGCGTTTGTGTACCCGTTTCTGCCTTGATGGTAAATCCAATGTTCATCGACCTAAGAAGATTACTCAGTGGGTTTAAGGCCAAACAAAACCATAGGGAGCTGAAAGCATCTCCTTGGAGGATTCCTCTTCTGATGTTGACTGTAGAGCTCGTTTTACCTCCCAGGTGTAGGGTTACACACCACTTTTCACTGATAACTTTCAGGAATCTTCTTGTCTTTGGATCAATTTTGTATATCTCTAGCACCTCGTGCAGGTACGAGTGAGGAACTGAGTCGAATGCCTTCTTGTAGTCCACAAACGCCATACTTAAGTTCCGTTTTCCTTGAAGTGCTTGTCGAACTGCAATTGAGTCGATGATAAGCTGCTCTTTACAGCCTTGTGACTCTTTGGCACAACCTTTTTGCTCTTCAGTCACAATATTGTTGTTTTCGCAATGGCTATATATTCGGTTGGTGAGTATTTTTGTAAAGAGCTTGTATATAGTTGGCAAGCACGTGATAGGCCGGTATCCTGCTGGGTCTGTAGTTGGACTACCCTTTGGAAGGAGGAAAGTATTCCCTCGCATAAGGAATCCAGGCATTTGTTCAGGTTCATCGAGCCAAATGGTGAAGTGCTTAGCTATGACTTTGAGGAGAACAGGCAGTTTTTTAATCCAGATGTTTTGAATCCTATCGGGCCCAGGAGCTTTCCAGTTGCTGACGAGTTTTATAGCTTCTGCCACTTCCTCGCCAGTAATCGCACTTGATGTCATTTCGGTGATGTTTTCGCTTCTAATCCGTTCATTCGTTAACCAGGATGCTTCGTGTTCATGGGTTTTCGACCTGTCCCAAATTTCTTTCCAGAAAGCTGTAGCTTCTTCTATGTTTGCCATTTCGCTATTTGTTGAGTTTGCGCTTGGCTGAGATGCATCTCTATAGAAGCATCTTTCATTCATTGAGAAACGCCTATTCTGGTTTTTTCGGTCTCTGGATTCTTTGTACCTAGCAAGTCTCTTGGCTGAAGCTGCGAGTTGTTGTGTCTTCGTGTCTTTTAGCTCAATAATTTCAGCAGATGTTGGTGGGAAGTATTGTGCTGGAGGTCGTAGAGCTTTTATTTGGTTTTTGATCTTTTTGGATCTACACCCAGCCAAAAACGCAACGAGTCTACCTATGTCCGCCCTTAGCCTATTAATCTTATTTTGTAGACGTCTCTCCCAGTATGGCATTTTTGGAATCCTTGCAGATGTTATTTGTTGGGTGTGATTTACCTTCTTTCCTAGGGCATTAGCGACAGCGACTGCGGATGCATAAAGAAGCAGGTGTAGTTTTTCGAAGCTGATTTCGTCTGTCACATGTTGTGGAAGAATCCTGTTGTTAAGCATGTTGGTGAGTCGTTCTATTTGCCTAGATGAATTCAACTTTGGTATAGTTCCTCTATCTAGTGGGTTGATGTTTTCATACTTCGCTAGAGCACCTATGAAGTGCTCATTTAAGGTTCTAAGGACTGTGCTGTCACTGGGTTCTTCGTGCGAGTTTTCAATTGGCGTTGAACCTTGGCTATTTTCATTCACTGTTGGAGGTGACGGAAGGCTTTCAACCTGCTCAGGGTTATTGTTTTGTGCTTCTTCCTGCGCAGAATGCTCTGATGTTCTGTTTAGGTGAAGAGCTGCTACTTGCTTAAGTGCATTTAACTCGTACTCGCTAAGAAGCTTTCTGGAGGTAATAGCTCTTCTTCGATCAGCTAGGTTTTGTTCAGTCAGGCGGTTGTATTGCGGATACTCAATTAAGAACAGATTTCTCATAACAGTTCTGTAAGTGTGAAGTTCCGATTCAATTTTGGTTGAAATGTAGTAGCATCGCATCACGGATTTATTCATTTCTGTTGACCATTGGATGCGTTGCCTTGGCTGTCCCGCATTTGTGGTTGAAGAACTTGTGTTCGTCAAAACACTCGATGTGGGTGTTGTTAACTGGTGAGTATTAACTATTGATTGGGCTATGTTTGAAGGTTGGGGTTCCGCTGGCGACTCATCTCCTTCCGGAGCCAAGCCCACGCCGGTAGTCGCGGATACTGCCGACGTTTGAGTAGATATCCCTACTCGGTTTGATTCGTGCTGGTTTTGTGTATTCATAGTTTTTCTCCATAGTTAGTTATGGGTTTTATGCACTGTTTTATACCTGTTCGCATAGAGGTATGGTTTACTGTTTCCTTCAGGTATGCATTTTAACGTTGTTGCCAGCATACTAGGCCATTTTGACGGTGGGATCACAGGCGTGTCAGTACAGAGTTTGTTCACGGATCCGATTTGGATTTTAGTCGCCTCTTACGACAGGCATGCCTTACCTCGGAAATATTCTAACCCCTTACCCGCAGGGGGTTTATTATTATTATTATTATTATTATTATTATTATTATTATTATTATTATTATTATTATTATTATTATTATTATTATACGCTTTTATTGCCTTATCATTTTAAATACATCTATAGATACAATTTTTAAATTAGAATTTTTACGAATTACAAATATAGAATTATTAATTAGTTAATGGAAAAGTAAGATAATTGATATTTAAATGTTTGATTATTTATTTTTCAATTTTTATTATTAGTTTTTGGCGTAAGCCTCCCCCAAAGCGGCCCATAGGCCTCGATTTTTCGCCTCACTGTACCAATTTTCGTTTATTTGGCAAATGTCGTCGCTCCATCTCTTGTTCGGTCGGCCTGTTCGTCTCTTGCTTTCCGGTCTCCATTTTGTTGCCAACTTTGTCCATCTTTGATCCTGTAGTCTTGAAATATGTCCTGCCCAACTCCATTTTTGTCTTTTGGTTATTATTCGAGTACTGTTTCGGATGTCTCCATTTCTTATCCTTTTGCTGGTTCTTATTCTGAGTTTTTTTCTTTCCATTTTGGATTGACAGATCCTTTGCTGGTCAAGAGATTTCGTGTATGTATGTTTAGCTTTTGTAGATATTAGTACTATGTGGTCCGCAAATCTTAGATTGTTTAGAAGTTGTCCACATATCCTTATACCATATTTTGTCTTCCAGTTCATCTTTTGAAAAATATCCTCTAAGACTGCACTAAATAGTTGTGGTGAAAGCGGGTCTCCTTGTCTGACGCCTCTTGTTATTTTAAATTTACGTCCTGTACTCTCTGTTTTTATTTGTGCTAAATTATTTTTGTATATGTTTTTGATAGTCCTTATAACGTTTGGGTCCATATTTTGATTTTCTAGAGATGTCCATATTGTTCCGATATTTCTACATGGCTCTAATTTGCGCTGATATCAATGAAGGATTAAAAGAACAATTTTGAGAAAATATTTTTTTTTTGTTTGTTTCGTGGTTTAATTATATGACCACAACTGTATGTGTTTATGCATAAGAGTAAATATCACACTATATTTTATGAAGCTTGTTGTTAATGATACACTAATTAAGTGTGTATAGAATTTCAAATTAATTTGAGAATGGAATGGATTTTGGCTAATGATGGTTTCATTTTAATGACATTTCTACACATTTTTTGTTTATATTATTTTTCGTGAAAATAGAGTAATTTTTGGTCGGTATAATAATTATGAATAATAATGATTTTGTATAATATGCGAATCGTTTAAAATGGTGGGATGGATATTTTTAATATAATTGGATTTAAAAATAAATATAAAAAGAGGCTAATAACTTTCCATTGTTACCCGCACTAAAATAATTTTAAACTTTTCATAGGAAGTTATTGTAATCGGATTGTGTGGACGTTTCAAGGTCCCTAGAATATAAATCCCTAGTTTTCAGTGAAATATGTGATGAGTACCCCATTACAATAAAATCTCCAGATTACAGAAATATAAGCCTCAGTAGTTCCACTTTCTGCGTTTTCCCCGCCAGACACGAATAAAGTGGTCGAAAATGCCTTTTTTTAAACCAGAGATACAGGAAATGTCTCTTGCAATAAAGCCAACTTGTGTGGCATGTGACACCACCGTCTTGTTGAAACCACAAAATGACCATAACGCTCCGAATTGACGGTGACAGTCGTTCCATCGTCATTTTCGAAGAAGTATGGTCCAAACACACCTCCGGACCAAAGAGCGCACCAAAAAGTTACTTTTTGTGGATTTAATGGCCTCTTCTTCAATTACTTGAGGGTTCTCAAAACCCCAAATACGACGATTTTGTTTATTAACATCCCCGCGCGCGGAGTGAGAAATGTGCTTCGTCGCTGAAGAAAATTGTGTTCGAAAAATCGCCGTCCACCGCCTGTTGTTCAAGCACGCATTGAACGTATCTACGACGCGCGACGTTGTGATTTGTGAATCGTCAGCTAGCTTAAGTTGTTGTGTGAGCTGGATTTTATGTGTATGTGGATTTAATTGTAGATCCAAATGCAAAAATGAGAACAACAAGAAATCGAAACATTTGGGTCTTCAGCAGCACTTTCACTCACAGTATAGATACTTTCAGTGGTACGAGCGAAACGATGATGCACAGGCCTTACAACATCTGTAACCAATCCAGTCTCTTCAAATTTCTTCAAAATTTTGCCAATTGCTTGCGTAGTTGGACGATTATGTAAACCATAGTCTCCTCTTAAGGCACGAAATGTGGCTGTGGCAGAATCACCATTTTTGTAGTAGGTTTTAACAATTTGTATGCAATGTGCGATAGTTAAGCGATCCATTTTCGTAAATATCAGACTTTCAACTAGAAAAAAAATTGGTTTAACAACTTAGTTTGACAGATGTCGAATTCCAGCCCTATAAATGGACAACCCGTTAAAACCCAACGCTCTTATCAAACCATCCATCACAATCTACTGACCGGACAAAAAGCAAAGAAGTCCCAAGTTAGTCTCTGCTTTCCCATTGCCAGACGGACTCTTTATGCGAGAAAACACTTGCGGAAATCTGTACCGCATCCGTACCAGCATCGAACGATGATAAGAAAATACCTATCAGCCTTTCGTATTCCATAACAAGCCTTTATCCATCTAACCCTATCTAATCCAATACATTGTTTCGCTGACGATTTTTCACTCTTAGCTTTTCATATTCGTTTTCAGATTCACATCCCCCTTCTTCGGAGGTGAAACTACAACGACAAAATATGATAAGCTCATTAAATTCCGACCTAAATAGCATTGTGTAATGGGGAATAAAAAACCACGTGGAATTTAATGCTTCGAAAACCCAATGCTGTCTTGTATCGTTAAAGCGAAATATACCGCTCTTGCTATTATCCATAGATGGCACTTGCATCGAGGAGACTGAACATCTCGATAGTGTCGGTACTTCTTGTGGAACGATCACATACGCGATTTTGCCAAAAATGTCGCAAGATGTTTGGGTTTTCTAAGGCGATGCAAGAAGTTTTTCTCCCCCTCTTAAGTATAACTCCCATATCTGGGCTGGTGCTCCTGCAACTTATTTAAGCTTCTTGGACAGTATTGAACGTAGAGCATTTAGATTGATTGGTGATATTACCATCATATGATCATTTACGTCGCTTGAACATCGTCGAAATGTTTCTTGTCTCACCCTCTTTTACCGTTATTTTAACGGTTTATGCTCTAGCCAGCTGCATTCCTCTTTCCCTTAAACAGTTCAACCGTAATACTCGCGCTTCTAGGAATGCTTATCAGTATACCCTCGAGTCCAACTTCGGACGTACTGTTAAATACAGAGATTCGTTCTTTAGCCGTACTACACGATTGTGGAATGCCCTGCTACACTCTGTCTTTCCCAGCCTTTGCAATTTTCAGGAATTTAAAAAATAATTTAAAAAAAAAATGTAAACCAGACATTTTATTGCAAATGTTTAGAAATATGTAAGGAGTGTCCTAACATTAAGGTAATCTTCAATCTACCGCCATTTGTGCGACGCCCGCTGCCAGCAGGGAAGCAAATATAAATTTATTCCGATTGATGACAGCTTGAATTTTATATCGAAGAACTGACTGAACTGACTACTAATATAAGGGCATTATTTTACTAAACACTTTTCACTTTACAACTTTGCACTTCTACTTTGCAAATAACGTTTCACCAAACGCAAATTTGTAAAGTCTTTTCTGAAAAGTGAAAAATGTTGTTATTTTGCAAAGTATTTGTTCTTTTTGTTTCGGCAAACAATTATCTTTGCACATTATATTTACAATGTTGAAAAGCTTTTCAGTAAAGAAAAATGTTCTTTTGAAAATATTAGTTAGTTTTGAAAAGTTCTCAAAAACTAATTAAGAAATAAAGGACCCTTTTGAAGAAGAAATAAAAGTTAACAAGACAATGAACGTAGGCTTTTTTATAATTATGACGAATTCAGTAAAGAACTTTATTTTAGGGTTAATGGGTTAAAACATTTCAGTTTCAAAAATCGCTAATTTTGTGGAGGTTTTTTAATCAATCGACTTCGTAGAGAACCTTCAATGAAATTTGACAGTTTATAACAAATAAACGTTTTTTTTTTTTTAAACTGTTGTATGTGAAATCTACTATATATATACTATATGTGAGGTTTATAGCAGATAAAATTTAGGAAACATTTCAACAGAAAAGCGGTGAACTCAGCTTAGTCTCCCATAGAAAGCTATTGTAAAAGTTCCGATTTGTGGAATTGAAAATGTTTAAATTTGTTGACGTTTCAAGGGCCCTATATTCTAAACCAAAGCTTACTTTTGGGAACCTTTTTTAGTCAACCATATCTCTAGAAACGTCAGAGATATCGACTTCAAATAACGTTTGTTTTAAAGATAATAAGAAAAAAATGCAAAAACCACTTTTAAAAAAACTTAGTGCGTGTTTTTTTTTTATAATAGAGCAATTTAAAAAAAAGTGAAAAATTTGGTTGACCCTAAATCCACTTACATTATATAAAATTCTGTATGACACATTCTGAGCAAATTTGGTATAATTTCGAAAAAATCAGTTCTCTTTTTTTATATCAAAAAACTGAAACAAAATATTTGTCACGTAGAATATTTTGAGAACAATAAAATAATCTATAATATAAAATGCCTAGAGTACGACGTGCGAACATCGGCCGCCGCACAAGACATGCAAGCCAGCAACAAGTGTATTCACAGAACTTAAACGAAGTAAGACAAAATGTATTAAAAGAAAATGCCCGATTGAGACAACGCGTGAGCACACGAAGATCATTGGCAACATACAATCGCTTGGCATTCCAATATGATCCCACTGCGAACTACAGTGATGATGACAAATTACGAATTTTCAAAACACATGCAAATCAGTCAAATATTGGTGCAAGTACGTCACAAAAGGCAGCGACATGGCTGTGTTTGGTATTGCGTCGGAAAATGCGAGTGACGAAATCAGCAACTTCCAAATGGGCAGATACTTCAGTTCTAATGAAGCACTGTGGCGATTATTGCCATTTCACATTCATGAAAGATATCACACAGTTGTACATTTAGCAGTGCATTTGGAAAATGGACAAAGAGTTTACTTCACTGAGGCTAATGCTGCACAACGAGCTGAGAGACCACAATCGACAATATTGACTAGCTTCTTTGCAATGTGCGAAGCAGATCCATTCGCAGCGAACGGCGAACGGCGACGCTGATGTACGTTGAAATGACCAAGTATTACACTTGGAATCAATCAACAAATAAATTCCAACGTCGCAAACAAGGAACCCAGTTCCAGATTGGCCACAGGTGTTTTACACTGATGCGCTGTTCATCCTAGAAATGATGAATGTTCTTATTTGCAACTGCTGTTAGTAAATGTACGAGGACCAAAATCATTTGCGTATATTTGAAAACTGTGAACCAATGCCAAACATATCGTGAAGCATGTCAACTATTGGGTTTGCTGGAGAATGATTCCCATTGGGATTTAACACTTGCGGATTCAGTTATTTCATCAAATGCGTACCAAATACGAACGCTGTTCGCAATTATCATCACCACATGTATCCCTTCACAACCAATTCAGTTATGAAACAAATACAAAGACGACATATGTGAAGATATCTTACATCGCTTGTGCATTCGAACGAATAATCCCGACATGCAAATAACCGATGAAATCTACAATGAAGGAATGATTCTGATTGAGGATCAATTCTTGACTATTTCAAACAAGCTACTGATTGATTCCAACGGCATGATTGCGCCAAATCGATCGATGCACGATGCGTTGAACCAAGAATTAAATCGAGAGCTGCAATACAATGTTGATACATTGCAGGAATTCGTTCGAAATAATGTGCCGTTGCTGAATGAACAGCAAAAACAAATATACGAAACATTAATGCAAGCGGTGGACAATAATACTGGTGGTCTGTTCTTCCTGGACGCACCTGGAGGAACAGGGAAAACATTTGTCATTTCATTGATTTTGGCCACTATTTGATCAAGATGTGACATAGGTTTGGCGTTAGCATCATTTGGAATTGTGGCAACTCTTCTAGAAGGCGGTCGTACTGCACATTCTGCGCTTAAGTTGCCACTCAATTTAAACACAATTGATACTCCAACATGCAATATGTCCCGATCCAGTGCAATGGGAAAATTGTTGATGCAATGCAAGCTCGTTGTTTGGGATGAGTGCACATAAGAAATCACTTGAAGCACTTTACTTCACACTGAAGGATCTTCGACGAAGTAACAACATCCAACGGAGTTTTTGAACTCTCTGTAGTTACCAGCATTTCCACCACATAACTTGCAACTCAAAGTTGGTTCAGTTATTATGATATTGCGTGATTTGAATCCACCTCGACTTTGCAACGGTACTCGACTTGCGGTGAAAAGATTTATGCCGAATTTGAGGCAACCATTATCAACGGAAAGTACGCAGGTGAAAATATATTTATTCCTCGAATACCAATGATTCCGACTGATTTTCCAACGACTTCAATCGTTTGACTTAAACGATTACAATTTCCGGTCCGCACTGACAATTAACGCTTCGATTCAGTATTTACTTTGGATTCACTTTCATTTTTTACTTAGAGAAGTTCAACTAAATTACACTGCATTTTTGTAATCGAATTGAATTCATTAGATACTGTTGTGAAATTAAATAAAATTTTTCCTTTTCAAATATAAAACAAAAAAAAAATAACTTTTCTTCATCTTTTAATCGCCAAACGAAATGTTACAAAAAACGAAGTCATATGGTGGCGAAACGGAGTTCGCCGGGTTTGCTAGTAATGTATAAAAAAATGAATCGTTTTGAAGAATATTTCAATAACGAAGAAGTTAATAATAGTGACCAAAAAGTAGTGAAACGTAAGAATTAACTTCAATATCGGAAATGATTTTTCGACAAAAGAGAGTTTTCGATTAACGAAAACTACCATCGGATTTGTGTTGTCTAAAATTGGAAATAATCGCTACAAATTTATAGCCAAAGAAATATGTGTTTGACTGTTTGAGTCCCTTTTACTAATTTTTCAACTTTTCCGTACACTACATTTAGAATGGATCCCAATATCACGCTGTTGTATCTATGTATGCACGGAATAAGCTAAGAAAACGTCTTCATAGTAGTTTAATCAAATGTCGAATATTAGCATTTTTTACAACTTCCAAGTCTGATAACTCTTAATTACATAGTTTTGTATTAAAGTGTTTAGTGAAATAGGACACAGGTATGTATTTTTGTTTTTGTAGCTTATACGAAGTTCTGAACAGAGTCCGAGCATATCGAGCATGCTTTGAATATCCTTTAAACAAAGCGTGTTTTGAGCGCTCTGAATTATTTATCTAATTCTTAAAAAACTTGTCAAATACTTGTGTTCGATATTTATCTTGGTCCGCTCAGTTATTTATTCTAAAGCTCATGGAGCGCGCTCTGAACAAGCTCAGAAAATGATAAAATATCCACAAATTTGAAGATCAGAACGTTCAGAGGTAAAACAAGGAATTCATTTTTTTTGTTTGACAGTTCATGTTATGCTCTTAATTAAAAAAAAAACAAAAAAGAACGCTTACTATACAAATTTACTCGTATGCACCTTTCAGATTACATAAGGTAATAAGTCAAGTTTCTTATCGGTCAGGTGTCAAAAAATTGGTTTCCCGATTAAAGTTTATTTGCAAGTTGGTTGAATACACGACGTAATAGAAAACATATTTCGTTTTTATAAAAATTACAGGTTTAAGTTGATTCTTCTATTAGGATTTGTTTGTACTTTTTACCAGAACAAATAAAAAAAAGTTTTGCGAACTATTTGACAGATGACAAAATGGCCGCCAGTTAAAATAGTGTTGCCATCAACTATATACATCTAAGAAAACACTCGTTATATACAAACAATTTTAGAACACCGAGGGGCTTGCGTTCGAAATTAACTATTGTATTTACAAGCTTTTTTTCTACACAAACAATTTTGATAATTATCACTTTAGATATTTCTCCGAACGCGACCAATGAAAACAAAACACCTTTGTTACTCGTCGACCTAAGCTTTAATTTGTATACTGATCAAAAATTATTAACTGTCACATTGTTGTGTTTGAGGGGTTGTTAACACTTTACTACACACATTTTACGACACAATTCTGTGACGCTATTATTCTTTTTAATTTTACATATTGAATAACTTAAGCAATTTCTATCCTAAAACGACAACAATCTTCAGAAGAATGTTGTTATAATAATGAACACTATGAATATGAATAATCGTCATTAGTTCGCATGAAAACTGAATTGATATTTTTAAATAATTGGAGCTTCTTCTTAAAACAAATCTAAATTTAAAAATTCACGTGTTTCGAAAAAAGCACTAGTAAAACAAAAATTCATATCGCATGTAGCAGGTTAAATAATCTAATGGCAGCCAATCCTTTTAAAAGGAAAATAAAAACAAAATGTATCCCCAAAAAAAAAAAAATAAAAATACGCAAAGGTGTAGAATATTGGTTATATGTGATATTATTTCCCTTTAACACGAATCGATATCAAATCCTTGGCACGTGTTGTGTTTAAAAAATAAAAAAGAACTCAAAAATAAAAATGGGGACATAATAAAGTTACGTTTTGATATTGACATCTGTTTGATTTCAAAAGCCAAATGAAATTTATTTTCACAAGAAAAAAGGATAACTTTATTAAGGCATTTAAAATGTATATATACATAGTATACATATGTACATCAATATGCTATAGGGTGCTTCAAATTTGTGAAAAATTGTGTTGCAATCCCTAAATTATTAGGCGACTCCTGTACAATCGGGACGTCCGTCATGGCACAAGGCGGAGCAGAGCTCCTTCGGTTCAGTAGGGCTGTGTCCGAACGGGACCGAACTGATAGGGTGAAGCAGGAGAACCAGTTTTGGTGGCTTCAATCGGCACTTGATAGTGGGTAGTCGGAATAGGGTTTTTAGCCTTGGCCGGCTTACATACTTGCTTTATAGTTTAGTTCTAAGAAGAATAGACATGGTGGCACAAAAACTAAAATAATTGCAAAAAACAAAAAAATAAATTTTCAAAAATTAAAAAAAAAACATGAAATACGGAAGAAAAAGGAAAACAAAAACAAAAATGTGAGATATTTAAGGTGCGTTGCGTGTCCATTGGAGACTGGAGAGCACAGTTAATTCTTGAGAGCAACTCTCTGGAGCAAAAATACTCCATACCAAGATCGGAATCTCAGACTGACATTTCGGTTTGCCTACAAGCTACTGAGGACTAAATGTGAGAAAGTGTGCGTGAAATGATGCAAAAAACCAAATACATTCTCACATTTAGTCCTCAGGCCCATCGACATGCTTCATTATAGTAATCAGCCCCATCTAAATGCTTCATTTTGAATGTTTCATGGCCTCGTTCAAAAACTAAACAATCCTAACCAACAAAATCTGAAATGCTGACATGGTCTTAAATTGGAAGATTTGTTTAGCTTTTTAATTTCAATCCAAATAAATGTTGTTAATGTATATTAAAAATAAAATAAATTAGGTGGCGCAACAGTCCATGAAGAACCAGGGCCTAGTGACTTACAACTCTCAACCATTCCTGTGTGCGAGTAATGTTGTCAGAGATGGAAGGGACCTACAGTTTATATGCCGAATCCGAACGGCTAATTTGAGAAAGCACTTTTCATGACAAGAATTACTCTTGGAGAATTTGTCAATTCCTCGCAAGAAGCAGTACCCGTGAAAAAAGTTAGGTGGTACAGGCAGGGATTGAACCCAAGACCCCTTGCATGACAGTCCAACGCACTAACCATCACGCTACGGGTACTACAATGTTAATGTATATTAAATAGAATTAAATTGACCAAATACATATTTAATGAGTTATTAGTGCTGTATTTTGTTTACTTAAATTATTTGCGAACGCAACATGCGCTGCAACAATGACAAAAGTGTAAAAACTAAATACTTTGTAAAACAACAAAACAGACAATTTTTTTCAGCTGTAGTTTGATTAGAGAATTTTTTTGGCGACCGACGCACGTTAGAAGTTCAGGTGGAAACAATAGGCGGTGACCCCCTTATTTTTTTGTACAGAAAATGCTACTTGTGAACTTCCATTGCCAACTTTAGCTAGTTCAGATTCCTCAATTAGATTAGTATTTTCATCATTTAAGCAGTTCGGTAATTGCAAGACCAAATTTTAGTTTTGTTTGTTGCAGAAAAATATTCCTGAAAATTTCTTTTTGATTTTTTTTTTGTAGTTAGATTTTGGAATAAAAATTTGGGGGAACCATGTTTTAAAAATAAGTTGCTTTGTGTAAAGCATCTTTAACGAATAGAAATGGTGCAGGGAATTAACTTCACGGGAACTACCTTCACATGGGAACTAACTTCACCACTATTGGGAATTAATTTAACCTTTTTTTGGTGAAGTTATTTCCCACTGAAGGTGGGAGATAATTTCACTTTTTTGTGGGAATGAATTTCACTTTCATAAGTAACTGTTTCCCACGGAAGGTGGGAACTAACTTCACTCTTCAGTACAGTTAAAGTAAATTAACATGTTATGTTATTTTTATACTCGCATACGCTAATCTAAGAAAATCTTTAATGCATAGGCGGGCGGCGCAGGGACATAGGGGCCAGGGACATAACGCCCAACTTTTTTTTTTGGGGCTTATGTCTCACTACGGTGGGACATAAAACCGAAATTGAATTTGGGCCTTAAATCCCACCCAAGTAAGATCGAAGCCCCAAATAAAAATGTTGGGGCTAATGTCCCACTTAATAAGAATCACCAAATGACAAAACTTGGAGAACTTCAATACCACAAGACTTTGTTGTTTTATTCTTTTTTGGCTCTACAAAAATTTGGGGACAATGTTAAAATCCTGAGAACCCGCGAAGCGGGCCACCCACAGGTGCTTTTATTGAAAGAAGTTGTTGATATAGGCGCCTGCCTGGCGACTTTGCATACCCTAAGCGGAGCAACGGAGTTGCGTGAGCGGGTGTGACCCCGAAAAAGGGAGTTAAAATCCTGAGAACCCGCGAAGCGGGCCACCTGATATAGGCGCCTGTCTGGCGACTTTACATACCCTAAGCGGAGCAACGGAGTTGCGTGAGCGGGTGTGACCCCGAAAAAGGGAGTTAAAATCCTGAGAACCCGCGAAGCGGGCCACCTGATATAGGCGCCTGTCTGGCGACTTTACATACCCTAAGCGGAGCAACGGAGTTGCGTGAGCGGGTGTGACCCCGAAAAAGGGAGTTAAAATCCTGAGAACCCGCGAAGTGGGCCACCCACAGGTGCTTTTATTGAAAGAAGTTGTTGATATAGGCGCCTGCCTGGCGACTTTATATACCCTAAGCGGAGCAACGGAGTTGCGTGAGCGGGTGTGACCCCGAAAAAGGGAGTTAAAATCCTGAGAACCCGCGAAGCGGGCCACCCACAGGTGCTTTTATTGCTTAAAACTTACATATTTTTGTTTTGATTTACAATTCAACGCTTGATATTTTTTCAGATATTTCAATCGTAGGTGGGAAGTTACTTCACACAATTTTCTGATGAAATTATCTCCCGCCTTCAGTGGGAGATAACTTCACAAAAAAAAAGTGAAATTAATTCCCACTAGTGGTGAAGTTAGTTCCCGTGTGAAGGTAGTTTCCGTGAAGTTAATTCCCTGCACCATAGAAATAGGCAATATTAAGATAGATTTAGGTAACTTTTTTTTTGTTTGTTTTTACATCTATTCATGGATTAATTGTCAAAATTACAAATACAACAATGTAAACAAACGGGTTTTGGAGAGTGAAACGTACGAAAGATTCCGATCTTGGTAAATGGAGTATTTTTGCTAGGGAGCCTGTTCATTTGAGAGCCAAATTTTAGAAATGTTGCTATCGCGAGGTCTCTGCCAGAATATTGAGAGTTTTCTTGCTGAGTGTTGGGACTTCTACCACTTAAGTGGTATTTCTACCACTTTTTGGTGTTCATGAAAATCTACCACCTAAAAAGCAAATTCTACCACTTTTTGCAACTCACCGTTCACCTATCATTAAACTCTACCTTTTAATATTTATAGTACATATATTTAAATTTTTTGTCAATAAATCTTAAAATTATAAACATTTCAATCTGAGAACACAAAAATACACTCGATATTCCAAAAAAATGACTACATTAAAATTAAATCTAATGAAAAATTTTGTAAAACCAGAAAATATGAATGTAAACACAAATATAAAAAACAGTGAAAACTATTTACCATATTCTTAAATGTATTTTGGCCTTTACTTTGAAAGGTACTTACTTGAAAATGATATTGTTGAACAAGATGTAATGCAACTACGAAAAGTCATGTGCAGCTATTATATTGAATTATGTGTTCAAATTGGAGAAAGGTTTAACCTTTCAAACGATGAACTAAAATTTTTCAAATATTTAAACCCGAAAAACGTCATTGATGGAACAATGCCATCAGTTTTAGGTCTAACGAAACATTTTTCACTAACTATAAATAACTCAGAACTAGAGTTAATTAATAATGAGTGGAGAAAATGGCTTTTGATAAAAAAAACTTAAACAATTTAATTTTTGAAAACATATCTTCTAATATGTTGGAGCTTTGTTGCTTACCGCATAGCAGCGCTATTTTCAGATATAAAAAAATAAATAAATTAAAAACTACAACCGTTCACAACATTTTGGCTGCAAGGGAAGTTTCAGTAAATTTTCAGAATTTTAATCCTCCGCATTACTGAAATATGCTTCAAAATTTAAATTTTCCGGCGGTCTATATACGAGTAGCAAAAAGTAATTTTAAGTTTTTCTAACTAAAATAGTTAATGTGAATTGTGATATTTAAAACTGAAAGAACTGAATTATTGTTTATTTAATTTTTTGTATTTTTTATTAAGTTTTTGAATATAAGATTTACTACATAAAAATGGGTTTTAATTTCTACCACTTTTCTACCACCTTTTTGACATCATTTCTACCACTCTTTTGCTTCTGCGATAGATACCCAATTAAGGGAAGCCATACCAGTACGCGAGCGTACACTGGTAACACTTAGATTTTTAACATCCGGAAAACATATGAATCGCTTCAGAACACGAGAACTGTTTCGCAAATTCGGTTAATATTACGCTTTTTGTTATCTCTATCGCGAAATGATTTATCCGTAGTTCTCCACAATAATTCAACGGACTCATATTTTTCAATAAGTTGATTGGTTTCCTCCAATGTCCACTGCTTTGCCATGTTTACTCTCGGCAGCTACTCGCAAAATACGAACCTTTTATGGTATTTCGCTAGCTTATCTCGGATAGTGGTAAACACATGTGTCCACTTGTCCGACTGACTTTCAAAAAGATCGAATGTCGAGAGTAATTAGTCAACTTCCCGCGAGCTACTCTCCAGACTATGTCCACTTGCGAGATCACTCTCGAGAGCGACTCACAGCCAGGGATGCCATTCTAGCGACTTTGTCGCTAGATCTAGCGACATT
Source organism: Eupeodes latifasciatus (assembly GCA_920104205.1). Classification (NCBI taxonomy): domain Eukaryota; kingdom Metazoa; phylum Arthropoda; class Insecta; order Diptera; family Syrphidae; genus Eupeodes; species Eupeodes latifasciatus. Next base: position 79,103,958 of record OV049924.1, read on the forward strand.
TCAACTTCTTCCGCGACAAAAAATATTTTCATGTCGCTAGATTATTTCTAGCGACTTTTCTAGCGACTTTTGAAGCCAAGCATTTCTGAGTTGTGAAACGTAAATACTATAGTTGTAGTTAGAATTTTGGGGCAGTGGGAAGAATTGAAACTTCATTTTGGTGTGACAAAAAGTAATTGCTACACCGCAGATCAATTATACTCAATATATAGTGATGAAAGCAATCGTCTATACCTTATTTTCTTAAAAAGTACCTTAGGTACAGTTCAATCCGCAATAAAAATTTTTGAAGGTGAACATTGTGATACATTTGAACTTTTAAAGTCTTTAATTTTGTTACTGCGTTCACTATGTAGCGGTATAATTATTCCCGATGTTATTAAGACTGACAAAGACTATTTAATTTGCGATATTGAAAACAAATTCTTGACACACCCATACCTGGGTTATATATTTGAATCTAAAATAGTAGAATCTAAATTGGATATCCGCATAATAAGTGCTGTAAAAAGTAATTGTATTTATTTCTTTTACAATTAAGTTGACAAAAGAGATACAAAAAAGGTTTCAAGCAATTACATTGCTTTAGAAAAAATGCAATTGCTGTCAGTTTAAAATGCGTTAAGAGATGTAAAAGATCGATCAATAACTGATTTGGCTAAAAGCTTAGGTTTTCTAGAAAAGATTTGAAAGCAGTGGACAAATATTAACTTTGTGCAATGGAAAGAACTGCCTGATAGTGTTAAATTGTGGGGAGAAGTTTCAAAGTACAAAGATGCAGCGGGTGTCAATACTTATCAAGAATTATTTGAGGTAGCTTGAACTGTGATGTCACTTCCCCATTCTAATGCTGAAGTTGAGCGCATTTTTAGTACGATGAACCTTGTGAAAAATAAAACCAGAAATAAATTGTCAACAAAAACTTTAAATTCTATTATTCTTATTCGAAATCAGCTTGAATTAATTAACAAAAACTGTCATACCTATGAACAACCAGAAATCGTTTTAAAAACAAATGTATTTAAAAATAATGCTGTTGAAGTTCTTGCAACTGAGAATATTGGAGACATCGATAGTGATCTTTTTGTATGTGATTCAGAATAAATACTAAGTATTTTATTCCAAAAGATTTAAGGATTATCTAGATACCTAAATACCTATTAACAATGAGACTGAATTATTTTTTGTTTTACCTTTATTTGTTTTTTGTTACTCTAGCCCTAAGTTTTTTTGTTAAATAACTTTGAATTTTTGAAGCAAAAATAAACTTATTCTAAAATAAATTTTTGTTGAGCTTTATTTTACAATTTTTTTCTAGCGACTTCTAGCGACTTTTTGTCTCCAGAATTTCAGCCAATCTAGCGACTTTTAGGGGTTGGCCTAGCGACTTTTCATTTCAGCTTGTGGCAACACTGCTCACAGCACGTTTACTCTCAAATGGACACCCACCTATAGATTTGCTGCTGTGGTTGTTCTAGTTTTAAGTAGTTTATAGGTAGAATAGGTAGTTTAAGTTAGTTTTAAGTTTTATATTAAGGACCTTATTTTAAGTAGTTTTTAAGTAAAAATAAGTAACGATATTGAAATTATTTGTGTTTTAATTTTCTATTAAATAAAAAATAAATAAAATGGAATTACAGCAAAATGGATCTTAGGCCCGAAAGGCATTAGAATTAAGTATTATTGTTTAACTTATAGTGTCCAGTTAGGTAGTGGTAAGTTATGGTTAATTAGGCTAGTTTTATGAATTATTGTCTAGCTTTAAGATAGTTTTAAGAATGAATTAATACTAGGACTGTCATCCCAGAGGTTTTGGGTTCAATTCCAGCCAGTGCCACCTAAAGTTTTTTTCCACAGGTACTGCCTCTTGCGAGGAATTGACAATTCCTTCAATTCACGGTTCGGATTCGGCTTATAAACTGGAGGTCCCCTCCATTCTTAAAATGACTCGAACCCAGAAATAGTTGACAGTTGTAAATCACTAGGCCCTAGTTTTCTATGGAATGTTGTGCAACCTAATTTATTTAGGAGTAAGTAAGGTTAATAATTCTAAATGATGCGGAATCTTTTGTACTGCTAAACTTATTTCCGCATGTATTTCAATTTATAATGTAAAATACCAACATTATGAATGAAACAATTTAAACACGTTTTACATATTCATCAGTCGTTCCATTTTCTTTTGTTTTTCTTATTATTTTGATATTATGTTTATTATATTTTACTTATTATAGCCAACGTGTTTTGAAAACTAAATTTCTAAAATATTCAATGAAGTGAAAAAAGTGCGTACCTATACGCCAGGTATGCTATTTTCATTATCGGATATAAGTTTGTAATTTTAAAAAATCTTCACTGTTGACAATCCTACATTTATAGCACTTCGTACTTCTTTGTCCATATCTCAAGAACTAGTAGAAACATCGACTTCAAATAAATTTTGTTTTACAGATAATAACACAAAAATATGTAATATAAATATTACTAAAGCAATTTTAAAAACAAGTGGAAATTTTGGCTAACCTAAAATATCTCAAGAACTAGCTAGCGACTTCAATTGGGTTTAAAATTATATAATTTGACGTGATACCAAATTAGTATAATTTTGAAACAAAATTAAATTACCGATTTTTGTATCAATCAAAAAAAAATATTTGTTACCTCCAATTATTTACAAACAAACAATCATTTACCTCCAAAATAATTTTATATTTTGTAAGATATAACGTTTTTGACATGTGTTTAAATTTTGAGAGAGATTGAAGTAATGGTTTTCTACAAAATAATAAAAACTTTAGTAAAAGTTGGTAAAATTTGATTTTTGACTCGCATTGGCAAAAATTAAAAAAAATTGATTCAAAATAGTTTAAACTTATAAAAAATATTGTTTTTCAGCATTCAGTAAATTTATATATTTATATATATAAATTTATATATATAAAAATCAATGCCACTTTTCGTTGTAATGTTATAACTTAACAATGCCTTTACCGATTTGGCTAATTTTGGTCTTGAATTATTCGTGGAAGTCCAGAGAAGGATTTATGTAGATAAAATTAAAAAAAAAAATCTTGAAAAAGTGTAAAATCAACTTCTTTCTATACTCCCATATACAAACAATTTGTACTAATACTTAAAAACCAATTTGAACCTTTGGCAAAACAATCGAAGACAAAAAAGAAGACGTTAGTTCTGTCAAACAATTTTAATGTCATCATATGTCATTTCATTTTATCAGCGATAATTATTGCTTTGTTGTGTTTATATTTTCCAAAATATTGTTGAGTTATTGCTTTGTGTTTATATTTTCCAAAATATTGTTGAGTTGTTGAGTGAAGGTAAAATGCCACGATGAAATGCTGGATGCTGCTTTTAATTACAATAGGCAGGTTGTTTTTAGTATGCACGGATACATTGGAATGATGGACGCAATATGTCCTCATTGTGATGCGGCTAACTTTCGAGGTGAAATGCCCGGAATGTGTTGTGCTAATGGTAAAGTGAGATTGCCAACATTAGAAACTCCACCCGAACCATTGTATTCATTTATTTTTGGGACATCTCAAACGTCGAAACAGTTTTTGAGTAATATTCAACAATACAATTCGGCATTCCAAATGACTTCTTTTGGTGGTACTAAAATTATTAGAGATAATTTTATGCCGACTTTTAAGGTTAATACCTCAACAGGATTGTCCCATGTTTATATTAATCTGAACCATAAAGTCTGAAAAATTCTGATTCAACAACGCTGATCATCAATTTTTACAAATTTATTTTATTGATGATGAAAATCGTGAATTGGATCAACGTTGTGCAATTGTTTGAAATACAAGACGAGAAATTATTCTTGAGCTACAAAGGTTTTTCCATCAGAATAACGCATTAGTTGAATTGTTCAAAATTGCTCTTGATCGTGTGCCATCTGATAATCACAAAATTGTAATAGCACCAAATTGAATATTCAACAAAAACATGTATATGACACAATCATGCAAGCCGTTTCCAATAATGCAGGTGGATTATATTTCTTGGATGCACCTGGTGGTACAGGCAAAACTTTCGTTGTATCATTGATTTTAGCGAATATTCGATCGGAACAGAAAATTGCATTGGCACTTGCATCTTCGGGAATTGCTGCTACATTATTATAAGGTGGTCGGACCGCACACTCTGCATTAAAATTGTCATTGAATGTCCAACTTGCAATGGCAAAAGTTCTGCGATTAACGTCAATTATTTTATGGAATGAGTGCACAATGGCGAATAAATAATCAATAGAAGCATTTAATCGAACAATGCAAGATTTACGTGGTAATCAACAGCTTTTTGGTGGTGCTCTGATATTGCGGTCAGGGAACTTTCGTCAAACATTGCCTGTCATTCCTCGATCAACTCCTGATGATGAAATAAACGCCTGTTTGAAGTCATCAGTTCTTTGGAGATATGTACGAAAATTGACACTGAACATTAATATGCGTATTCACAATTGTTAGAAATTGGTGATGGCAAAATACCAATCGACAGTACCAACGGATTGATCGCTTTACCGAACTATTTTTGTACAATTGCGCAATGTATAGATTAGTTGATTGAATGTGTTTTTCCGAATATTCTTCAGAATTACAGAAATCATGATTGGTTGAGAGAACGCGCCATTTTAGACCCCAAGAACATTCATATCAAAAAATATTGTTTATTTAACTGTTTTAGACTAACCTATGTATATAGACCCACCATAGTAAGAGTACCCAATCTTTTTTTATTTTTTAGTTTTTACTCTTTGCTGATAAATATAATATAAACAATATATCATTTGGGTTATTTGGACTTTTAAATAGCTAGCAATTTAAAATATTTTTTTTGTTTGAATAAATGAACTTAATAATCATTTTTTTTATTACTATGCCTTATACGTAGCAAAGCACGTACCGGGCCGCTAGTATATATATAAACATCAATGCCACTTTTCGTTGTAATGTTATAACTCAACAATGCCTTTACGGATTTGGCTAATTTTGGTCTTGAATTATTCGTGGAAGTCCAGAGAAGGTTTTTATGTAGATAAAATTAAAAAAAAATCTTGAAAAAGTGTAAAATCAACATATTTCTATACTCCCATTTACAAACAATTTGTACTAATACTTAAAAGCCAATTTGAACCTTTGGCAAAACAATCGAAAACAAAAAAGTGACGTTAGTTCTGTCAAACAAATTTAATGTCATCATGTGTCATTTCATTTTATCAGACTACAGATGAACGCGCACAAGCTAATGCATCGCAGCGTGAACGTACTGCACAGAATAGATCTGTTGGCCCTGTACCTGTACTTAATCTTGCACGGCGATTACGAATACGTGCGTCGTGCTGTTTTGGATGAAATGCTGCGTGCTGCTTTTAATTTCAATAGTCAGATTGATTAAAGTATGTACGAATGCATTGGAATGATGGACGCAATATGTCCACATTGTGATGCGGCTAACTTTACAGGTGAAACGCCCGGAATATGTTGTGCTAATGGTAAAGTGAGATTGCCAACATTAGAAACTCCACCCGAACCATCGTATTCATTTATTTTTGGGACATCTCAAACGTCGAAGCAGTTTTTGAATAATGTTCAACAATACAATTCGGCATTTCAAATTACTTCTTTTGGTGCTACTAAAATTATTAGAGATAATTTTATGCCGACTTTTAAGGTAATTAATTAATAGGATTATATCAATCTAAATCATAAAGTCTTAAAAATTCTGATTCAACATCTATCTAAAATTGCATACAAATACCAATCGACAGTACCAACGAATTGATCACTTTACCGAACAATTATTGTACAATTGCGCAAACTATAGATGAGTTGATTGAATGTGTTTTTCCGAATATTCTTCAGAATTACAGAAATCATGATTCGTTGAGAGTACGCACCATTTTAGAACGAAGAAAATTCATATCAATGCCATTAATTTTCAAATTCAAGCGAAACTGCCAGGTGTAGTCACGACATATAAATCAATTGACAGTGTTACGAATCAAGATGAGGCAATGAATTATCCAATTGAATTTTTAAATTCATTGGAACCGACTGATATACCACCGCATTTCTTGAATCTTAAAATTGGTTCTTTGAATATATTATTGCGAAATATTAATCCACTAAAACTGTGTAATGGCACCAGATTGGCAGTAAAAAAGTTATTGCCAAATTTCAATCAATCTTACAATCTTAACTGGTAAATCAAAAGGAAAAGTGTGTTTGATACCGCGTATCCCTATGATTCCAACTGATATGCCATTTTAATTCAAAAGATTACAATATCCTGTGCGTTTATCATTTGCGATGTCCACAAATAAGGCCCAAGGGCAAACACTTCACGTTTGTGGTTTCAATTTGGAAGAATCATGTTTTTCACATGGCCAACTTTATGTTGCTTGTTCTAGAGTCGATACTCCCAACTAATTATTTATTCATGCTCAAGATGGAAAAACAAAAAATATTGTTTATCCAACTGTTTTAGACTAACCCATATAGACCCACCATAGTAAGAGTACCCAATTCTTTTTTATTTTTTAGTTTTTACTCTTTGCTAATAAATATATGTAATATAAACAATATATCATTTGGGTCATTTGGACTTTTAAATAGCTATCATTTTAAAATATTTTTTTGTTTGAATAAATGAACTTAATAATCAATCTTTTTTATTACTATGCCTTATATGTACGTAGCGAAGCATGTACCGGGCCGCTAGTGTTTTCATAAAAATTAAAATCTACATAGGTAAAAATTGATGTTCTTTTCTCTATAGCTCGTGATTGAATTGAATGAAAGTATTTAGGTACTACAAAATAATTTCAATCTATGCTAAATTTCGTTATTCACGTAAGATAATGTTGGTAAGAAATACAGACTATCAAAAAATCAAATCAAATCATTTTTATCATATTTTATCATATGCAAAGTATTGTTGCTAACTTTTAGTTATTTTTTTAAGAAAAATTCAATTGACAAATTTTTCTACAAAACACGAAAAAAAAAAACAAAAAACTGATAAGAAATGGTTTTTGACTCAAGTTTTAGGAGAACAAAGAAAGATATTGACTTAAAACTTTGTATCTTACAAAATTAATAATGTTATTAATATCTTGTTAAAGTTTTAAGACAAATCAACAGACGTATATGGATGGGAAGCTATCAATGTGGGTCGCATCCCAGTCTCTTTTATTTTGTTTCGATTCGACTTAACATGAAATTTGTATATTTCGAAGCCCACAACTTACGAATTATACCATAGACGGATAGACTTTATCAACAGCAGAATTGATGTGCATATCTCAGGACAATGTACTATTAAATAACATATCAAGATTCTTGCCAGTAGAAACGTTCACGAAATGTTGGAGTTGTTTACGTACACGCTGGGAAAACAATCTAAATTCATTTGAATTTGAGAACAGACCATTGCTCGTTGACCAGCGAGATATTTCTTCTAGCTGCTTATTAATAGAGTACCTATGCACAATCTACAATCAGTCCCAAAGGACACCTTTTATATAGATGAACATCATCCACATACATTTGAATAGAGAACCAAGCGACTCTTGAGGGGATTTCATTTATATAAAGGAAAAAAAGAAGAGGCCCTAAAATCGAACCCTGAGGAACTCCTCTGGTGATTGGTAAGAATTTCGAAATTATATTTCCAACAGAAACAGCTTGTTGGCTATCCCGAAGATAGTAAGACAGCAAATTAACTGCCGATGATGATAACCCATGCAATGATGTTAGTTTCAGGTATAAATGATCATAGTCTACAGTGTCGGACGCTTTAGAAAAATCAAGCAATACAGTGTAATGTTATCAACTATGTTAATAGTAGCAATTGTTTAGATATGCTTTTGCTGAAAACCAGATTGCACAGATGAGAGAATGTCATGTCATCTCAAAAACAAACAGGTCTTAATTTATCTCCACTTGTACTTTTCAGAATCGGTAGAATTTTGTTTTCAATTGATAAAATGCTTTTGAAAGACGAACCTTTCGAAATATTTGAAGCCCGACGTTTTATGGCCCGAGCAAATCCCTTCGAAGAGCTGAACGATGGATGATTTATTCTAGTGATACGTTCGGCAAGGTAACAATTCGTTTCTTGGTTGAAAACCTAAACAACTAAGACCGAACTCCGAATTACAAATCTTAGGCTAAGTTTTTACCGGAATTACAAGTACTTGTATTACTATATCCTTTTTGTGAAGAAATATGCTTTAGACTAATATTGGTAAGTGGACTTCCTAATGAAACACGATGTACAATTAAATTTTTAAGAGGAGAAGATGGAATGGTCCAGTCTACAGTTTGAAATTCCAATCAATAGGTCGGTTTATTTTCCCAAATTGTCATTGTTTTGAGACATGTTCGGATGTCCGTTTTCAAATAAAAGGATTAACAAAACGAAAAAAAAGAGGTTTAACATTTTGGAGTCGCTAGTAAATGTAGAAAATTATTACTTAGGAAAGTGTTAAGCCTTTGTTGCGCCAATGATTTTAAGTTTCGGACAAGCCACGACTAAATAAAAATATAATAGTCAATTTTTTACCGTACTTACCCCCTATACGTGTGGAACTCACTATAACATCAATTATTTATACGCTGCTTATCCGAAACTTGAAATCATTGGCGCAACAAAGGCACTTTCAAAACACTTTCCTAAGTAATAATTGTCTACATTTACTAGCGACTCCAAAATTTTAAACCTCTTTTTTTCGTTTTGTAAATCTTTTTATTTCAAAACGGACATCCGAACATGTCTCAAACTAACTAAGTAGATAATTTGTCAGATAGTTTGACAATATTGTAAGGTCTGACAATTGTTTATTTTAGCTTTATTGTATCTTATGATCACAAGAACAAAATTTCGTACAATCTAGTTTAATCATTTGAAATTTTAAGCTTGTACAAAATTATACATATTACTCGTATTCTTTTGATTTTCCATAATGCAGACAATCACATCCTAAAGAAACCGCGATTTAGGCTCAAGACGACAAAGTACAGAGACTTATGTAGGTATTAAAAAGGACTGTCAAGCATTTTGTATGTCAATCAATCCCAACATGGTCTACAGTTTGCAAGCAAAAATTTTATATTGTTTCTTGGGTGGAGTAAAAAATGTAAGTTCCGGGATTATAAGTCAAAAAAAAACAGAGGAAGTCACTATTTATAGTTTCACTAGGATGTGCCATAATGGAAATAATTGTATCCATTTTTAAGTTTTGCATTGTGAGTATAGACCTGGGAGTTGAACAGGATACCGAAAGAATACATTTTTAAGGACAAACATTGCAGGTAACATAAATCTTAATTCCACTAGGGAATATAAATATGATTGAATTCTCAAATCACAGTTTTGTTTGTAGAAGAATATAAACATACAAATCCTTAATCCATTTCAATTTCCACAAATGAATAAATTTGTTTTTTTTTGTTTTGTTTTTTTTTTAACTTTAAGAAAACGAAACTTTAAAAAATAACCTTAAGAATCACACAGCGGAAAAGAACAATACTCTAACGAAATTAATTCTAAGAAAAAAAAAACAAAATCCTGTACCTAAGTATTTTGCAAATATGCTGTAAACACTTGTCACCAGGCTAAAATGGAGTAAACGATATTTTAAAGGGACGAGAGTTAGCAGCAGCATCGCCACCGCCACCGCCGCCGCCGCCGCCGCGTACTGCACACAAACAAACAAAACAAAAAACACAATAATAATCCATATACATATATAAATTCCAGTCTCATCTCAAAAAAACACCCATACAAATCCAACTTAAACTCAGCATGCAAGCGGTACGGTGAGGCGCGGGGTGGTGCGGCATGGCACGCTATAAACAAATGAGAGATGCTACAAAAGGATTCCAGGAATGTGGTATATCCTCTGCTTCTGCTGGTCCACTTACTTCTTGCTCGTTGCTTTGTCGTCGTCGTCGAACGTCGTCTCCGCGCGACTATAATACACCATATACCAATGATAACGGTATGTATTGGTGGTGATATCCTTTGTCTCTTCTTTCTTTTCTTTTTTTTTGATTCTATATTGCCCGTGTGTCTCTATGTTCTATTCCTTGGGAGAGTCCTTTTTTCGCTATATCGTTATCCTTAACTGTTTCAGGGTTTAATTTTTATAATATTACTTTTTGTTTGCAAAAAAGATGCAATATTTAAAAAACACTTTTTCCCTTATGAATAAAACTCTAAATTTCACTTCACACAACACGCACTCAACCTCTCTATATCCTTCGCATTGAAGGATATATTAATTTTTCGAAAACTTTGCATAGGTATTTTTATTTTGCTTGTAATTTTTTCAGACTTATTTTTTAATGAAAAATCGGTAAGAACTCGCTTTGGCTACATACACATTACACAAATATTAGCACGCCCACTTCACATAATTCACTTTGCATCAATCAAATAGAGAAACAGGTTTTTTTTTTCCTTCATCAATTTTCGTATCCTTACAATCCTTATCCCAACACACGAGATGTATATCCTTTTTTTAACAATTTTTCCGTTATAACATAATTTTATTTAGTTGAAAGTGTAACAAAGAAACCGTATTTTTTTTATATAATCAGTTGTATACTTTTAGGATATTTTCACTATTTTCACTGGTATACTGTATTGTGCAGGATATTCAGGATTCTTTTTATTATTTTAGCTCAAAAAAACACTGAATTTCTATTTTCTGTTTTCCAATATCGCGGTGATAACATCCGTAGCGAGTGAGGAGCTTTCGATGCAGATTCTCGTCCGGGACTGAACACTGAATACAAACAACAAGGATAACAGAGATCCTTGCTCTTAGAGCATCGCAGAAATGTTCAGCAGGCATACACAACATATTATATTCGCATGGAAATATGGTAGATTGGAATTGGAAGGATGCGTCTCTCATTTGTTCTCTCACTGTTCCAAGTTTTTGGGGATGGTATTGTATGTGCTCTTCAATGGAGCTAAGCTTCCTTATGAGCGAGTGGGTTGGTGATGGCCGTGGTTGGGCGCCATTTACCCTTCAGTCAACATTCCACAGAACGAAATGGATGTAGGTAAATGTATCGCTAGAGCAAACCTTAAACAAAAAAAAAAGGACAGCTCTAATATGGAAGGGAATGAAGGACACTGACATAGATATTGCTGCTCCCCCACACAATGGGGGTTGCTCATCCTAAATGTATGTTGTATGTTGACCTACTAACTTACAGAAATGTACCAAAAAAATGTATGTAGCGTGGTTCGTGTTGTTTGTGTATTTCTTAATGGAAAGATAATAGGAAAAAGAATTGAATTTCAAATACATTCTTTAAATTATTTTAACATTTTTTTTATAAATAAATGCAAAATTAATAAAATGTATTAAATAAAAGTGTATAGTTTTAGGGACTTTTTTTGAATCTACATTGTAGCCTGTTTTCGGGCGCGTCAGGCGTGCGCCTTATAAACTAGGTAGGTTCTTGAAAGTGTGCGCGTTCCACAATCTTCTCTATTTCTGCCAAATTAAAGGTTGCTACAGAGAGGAGCAAAATCATTCTGAAAAATCGGAAGCTGGAAAATATAATGTCTTAGTTTGTGGTATTTGAAAGAGTGCCTATGCCTATGCCACGGCTCGCGCTCGCGCTCGCGCTCACTCTCTCTCTCTTTTTCTCTCTCTCTCTCTGTCTTCGTATTTTGTGAAGATATCGAATATTGGAATATTTATCAGTTGTTTTCAATTAAAGTTAACTTCAAGTTGAATAATAATATTCTTTATCACAACACGAGTTTTCTTCTCCTAGGCAATCAATTTTTGTTTTGTTCCTTATGCAGAAGTAGATTGATTTGGCAACATCATGCCTTGCAGGTTGATGTACTACACGTTGAAATATGATAAGTTATATTAGATTGATATGTTCTTGTAATTGTGTGTAGTGGAAGGTAGGTAAGGAAGGCATATTTGGGACGGAACCAACATCAGACTCCTTCAGGTGTAAATAGTGTGGTGTTTTCCATAGGTCCATTCATAGAATGTGATTTACTACGCTTGGAAAATAATTTATATTTGCGCAATAGCCTGATGGCTTGATATGTAGTTCTGTGTTCTGGAATTCTGTATTCCTTTGTAGCTGTACTCTGTACTATATGAGTTTTGAATGGGCAGAGATTTCTTTTTCATAAAATAATGTGAAAACGGTTGTTGTGTTGTATTTTTCTGTTTTATTTTTGTTGTTGATTTTTTTCGTTCTTTCAACGTATTCAAGTTGAATGGACTTTGATGATTGTGAGTTGTTATAAATTGTGATTGAAAGTTTATGATTTGTTCTTTGCGAAAGTGGAGGTACTTGTGTCGAAATTATTTTAAATGGAGCCTTTTTTGTATAAGATTGATAGTGTTAAGGTTAGTTACTCGTAGTTAGTTATATAGAGAGTATCTTTCTTTTGCATTCACTTAAAGGAGATCTTATAATGTATAAGCTATTTGGGTAGGTACTTAACTTGAATGGATTAAGTATTTCTTTTTTTTTTTTAATTATTTTTATTTCAATTAATTGATAAAGTGCTTCTTTTTCAGACTTCTTTGAAGAAGTAGAGGTGTCTATGTTCTTCATACGCCTTAGTGAACGATAATTTGATTAACACTTTTGAAAACTAAAAGTTAATTGACATTTCTATTTCAAATGATTCATTGAAAATGAAAAATTAAAAATATGAAAATATGTAATTTTAAAAAAGGGGTGGATGCGATAACCACTGATAACTTCCCATAGTCGTCGGTCGATATTTTTAAAAGTTTTACAAAATATTAACAACAACATTTTGTGTAAGATAAAAAGCTTGAAGTCAATATAAAGGGTGTCCCAAAATTAACGTAAGATTTGAATTAAATAGAAAACGCCGTTTTTAGTCTTTTGATAGTTATATTTTTATTGACTCGTAAAGTACATAGGATAGGGTTATGTATGGAATAACACATCGGACAAATGGCCTCCACGGCTTTGCATGCACATGTGCACTCTTTTGTTGAAATTTTCCATGACCATTCTGCATAAATGTGGCTGAATTTCGTTGATGCAGCGTTGAATCTCCTCCTTTAATGCACGGGTGGTTGTGGGCTTGTTGACATAGACTTGTGATTTCAAATAACCCCATAAAAAGAAGTCTAATGGTGTTAAATCACACGATCTAGGAGGCCAATTTTGATCACCGAAACGAGAGAGTACACGACCTGGAAATGTCTCATGCAGTAATTGAATTGTTTCACGGGCTGTATGACATGTGGCACCGTCTTGTTGAAACCACATATTGGACACATCAATATCATCCAATTTTGGCAGAAAGAACTGTGTAATCATGTCGCGATATCGAGCACCAGTAACAGTCACTGCTTGACCAGCATCATTTTAAAAAAAATAATGCCCAATTATGCCTCCAGCCCAAAATCCACACCATACAGTCACGCGTTGTGGATGCATTTGTTTTTCGACAATCACATGTGGGTTCTCCGAACCCCAAATGCGGCAATTTTAGCGATTGACAAAGCCATGAAGATGAAAATGTGCTTCATCCCTTAGGATGATTTTGCTCGAAAAATCAGGGTCCATTTGTTGATGTTCAATAATCCATTCAACGAACTCTCTTCTCTGTCCATGGTAATTAGGCTTCAATTGTTGTGTTAATTGAATTTTGTAAGCATGAAGACACAGATCTTTGGTGAGTATATACGCTGTAGAGAGGTTCTTGAAATTTGCAATTCTTGTCCACGACGTCGAATTGAGGTTCCTGGATTGTCAGCAACACTCTCACGCACTGCTTCGACATTCACATTTGAACGGCTTGTTTTTGGACGACCAGTGTGTTTGGCGTCTCCAACGGATCCAGTCTCCATGAATTTTTCAATTAATCTCTTCACAGTTGACGAAGTTAAAACACTATTCCGACCATATTTTGTATGAAATTTTCGAACTGCAGCCGCCAAGCTTTCATTATTTTTGAAATATTCTTTAATAATGAAGACACGTTGTTCTATCGTGTAACGCTCCATTTTTAATAACCCTATACTGTTAGCTGTCAAATTGCTTTTTTTTCAGGGTTGCCAACACTTCACTGCACAAATGGTGGCAAATTCAAATCTTGCGTTAATTTCGAGACACCCTTTACAATTACAGTGTTGGCCTAAACAAAAGTAACTTTATTTGCTCGATTATTAAATAATTCAAAAAAAATTACGATTCAATTATTGTATATTTTTTTGTTTTTAAAATTCAAATAAATATTTACAGTTTCCATTGGAAAATAAAATATAATTGTTTTTTTTTTAATATTTCATTTTTTACATATGTAGCACAATTAATACAATTATTTCAATATTAGCTTGGTCAAAACAAAAGCAACTTTTAAAAAATGCATTTATTTATTGTTAGGCTTACTGAAATATTGCTAGTATTTGGTAGCAAAGCCCTTGTTTTTAATCACTTTAGCACATCGTCGAGGCATGGAGTCAATTTAATTGCTTATTATGCTATTTGCGTTACTTTCCCAAGCCAATTTAATTTGATCAAACAGATGGTTTTTAATTTTGCAATTAGTCCTTACAATTCGTCGTGAAACCACGTCTTAACTGCATTGGACGTGTGCTTTGGGTCGTTATCCTGCTGAAATATCAATTTCAGATGCAACTGATTCACAGCGCGTGGTAGCTTACATTTTGCAAAATGTTACGGTACATAAAACGATCCATTGTACGAGTACTATCTATTGGGTGAGTCGGTCTCAGTCCATGTAATGGAAAAACATCCCCACGCCGCCATTACGATACTTCCTCCGTGGCTGGTCTGCGAACAAGACGGAAACGATCGAAACTCTTGAATTGAATTTGGACTCCTCCGAAAAGAGTACGTTTCTCCATTTTCAAACAGTCCAGTTGGTGTGGTAATGAGCAAATTTTAATCTCGCCAGCTTGTTTTTGATTGAAATACAAGGCTTATCTCCGCAACATTGTTCTTTTATTGTTGTTGTTTTTTTTTATTTTTATTTTTATTAGAGCACCTGTTTCCGGCCATTTTACAAAAGTAAGCTAAGAACATTAAGCTTGCCCGTGAACTGAACAATACCTAATAAATAAATTCAACTGAACTCGTTTGCCAACACCTTTAATGCAATGGATTTTGTAGTTAACGGACTAATTTTTCTTTATTAATAAGAAAAAGAGAGATAGCAATAAAAATTGCTTTTCTTTTGACCAAATGGGGTTAACTGTCCTACTTATGTACATATGTCATAGTTTGGAGGTCATATCATTTGAATTCGCAAAATATTTGAGGTGACAAAAATTTTGTTTTCAGTTTTAAATTATTTGATTTTTTTCTCGAATTTAATATTAATTTGTAATCACGTCATAATATATATGTAGGTAATATAAAATTTAATTGAAGCTTCTAGTTTTATTGGTTCTAGAGATATTTGAGGTCAACCAATATTTGAACGGACTAAATCTATGTTTCGTAGTACCAGTGGCATGATGGTTAGTGCGTTGGATTGTCATGCCAAAAGTCTTGGGTTCGATCCCTGCCTATGCCATCTAAAGTTTTTTTCACGGGTACTGCCTCTTGCGAGGAATTGACAAATTCTCCAAGAGTAATTCTTGTCATGAAAAAGTGTTTTCTCAAATTAGCCGTTTGGATTCGGCTTAAAACTGTAGGTACCCTCCATCCCTGACAACAGTAATCGCACACAGGAATGGTTGAAATTTGTAAGTCACTAGGCCCTAGTTCTCAACGGACTGTTGCGCCACCCGATTTATTTTATTTATAAATCTATGTTTCTCATTTCGTCTTCCCAATCACTGAAGACTGTTCAAGACAGAACTTCTAGCCAACAAATAAGCCCTCTCTTGGCTTAGAGAAAAAGTAGTAATGGGGGTCATGACCCCCCCCCCCCGGAAGATAATTTTTTTGAATTTTTGTAGTAATTCCCTTCAATTCAAAACTAATCGTATTAAGTTAATGGATATGACCCCCATTATATTTTGAACTATTTATTTTTTTTAATTGAAAACAAAAATTTATATTTTACTTCCTAAAACTTTGTTGTCAAAAGTACCACCTTTAACTGAGCACTGGACCAAGCACATAATATGAAATTCATCAAATTTTGACCAATGGACGAGCCATGGGGTAAAAATTTCATCTTAAGATTTGTTAGTAATTTAATGTCATTCACCAGAAAGTGGTTTGTTGTCAAAAACAACTAAAATGTTTGTAGCTTTAGTAATGCCTTAAATTATTTTTATAAAATGTATTTATAAGAAAAAGAGCAAATATTTAGGTTTTTAAAAAGAAACCTTGAATAAGAGATCGTCAATTTAATATTAAGTTGCCGATTAGCTTAAGGCGTTTTTTTCATTTTTTTAATACGAAAAATTAACAGCAGTCCCCAAACAAATTTTTTCGTTTAAAATCAAAAATTCTAATTTTTTCAAAAATGAACCGATAGATTTTTATAAAACTTTCTGTATTTTTTTATTCTGGCTTGTTTCTACAAGAAAAACTTGTTTTGGTATTGCTCCAGAAGGGTACTCCTCATAAAACCGTTATTTTATTTTTAAGTTTTCTCAAGAACTAATCGACCGATTGCAATAATCTTTTCTTTCAGTGCAAGCTCTTATCGATTGCTTACTTACTTAAGGTAACGCTACAGTCCTGTGTGAACTAGGGCCTCACCCAACAAACTTCTCCATCTAGATCGGTCCCTAGCTAGATGTCTCCAGTTTCGCGCTCCAAGTTGGGTGAGGTCACTTTCCACTTGTGCGCGCCACCTGATCCGCGGCCTTCCTCTACTGCGCTGTCCTGTGGGTGTAGATTCCAACACTTTCCGGGCCGGAGCATTGGTTTCCATGCGCTCTACGTGACTCAGCCATCTTAGTCGTTCGACTTTTACCCTTCTGGTTAAGTCTACGTCGCTGTAAAGCCCGTACAGCTCGTTGTTCCATCTTCTCCTCCACTCCCCTTCGATGCAGACGGGACCGTAGATCACACGAAGAACTTTTCTCTCAAAACGACCCGGTGCTTTCATCCGCTTTTGTCATAGTCCATGCGACTGCACCGTATAGCAGGACGGGGATAATAAGGGTCTTATATAGCGACACTTTGGTCCTTCGAGAGAGGACTTTTCCACTCAATTGCTTTCTTAGCCCAAAGAAACAGCGGTTAGCAAGAGTTATTCTTCGTTTGATCTCAGCGCTGGTGATTGTTTTCTGCGTTTACAGCGGAGCCTAGGTAGACGAAGTCCTTGACTATTTCAAAGTTACGTCTGTCGATGGTGACGTTTTGACCAAGACGTCGGTGTTGTAGGTCCTTTCTTGATGACAGCATGTACTTTGTTTTGCCCTTATTAACCGTTAAACCCATTTTTGCCGCCTCTGCCTCAATACTCACAAAAGCCCCATTGACATCACGCTGAGTTCTTCCGATTATGTCAATGTCATCAGCATATGCTAGTAATTGGACAGACTTTTGAAAAACAGTGCCTCTAGTGTTGACGTGTGAGGTTTGCACTATTCTTTCAAGTACGATGTTAAAAAAATCACATGACAGCGCATCACCTTGTCTAAAACATTTTTTGATATCGAAAGGTTCTGCTAAGTTGTTTCCAACCTTTATGGAGCAGCGTGAATTCTCCATGGTCATTCTGCATAAACGGACGAGTTAGGCAGGGATGCCAAAACTAGAAATGGCTCTGTACAGATCGTCCCTGTAGATACTGTCATATGCGGCCTTCAAATCGATGAAAAGATGGTGGGTGTCGATTTGGTGTTCTTGGGTTTTTTCCAGGATCTGCCGTAATGTGAATATTTGATCGACTGTGGACTTTTCTTTTTTTTTTTTTATTTTAAAAAATTATTTTTTTTTTTAGAAAACTTGATATCTCAGCGAGGTGTTGAACATTTTTTAACAAAATTTAAATGTTAAATATATATTTATAAGCACTAAATAACTGCATACCAAAAATATTTGAAACATAAAATTTAAAAATTGTTTGAATTAAAGAAGTATATAATGAACGACCCAGTCGTTCATTATACTTCTTTCAAAATTGATTTTCTGTGGAATAAAACTTTTAAGATCTTAAAAAATTAAACAAATCTACTTTTTGAAGTGAATTTACTTTAGATGTTCTAGAACTGAGATTTAAACACGATTTTCAAGAATATAAATGTCTCAAAAACAGCAAAAGGGACACTTTTGTTAAACTAATGGGTAATTGAAAAATACAATGCACGTTTCAGTGAAAAGAGATTCTGAAACGTGTAATATGTGACTGCCGCACAAAAGTTTCTTCCCAACTTATGTGTTTACCTTAGTTTATTTTTGTTTAATATTCAGAGAAATTATTACTTAAATGCATCTATTTCCTTAAATTCAAGAACCAAACATTTTTCTCTCTACAATTTGTAAGTTTTGTTAATTCCTTTAAGATCTAAATGTTTTCTAGCACCAGCACCAATCTACGAACTGAGTTCGAAAAAACTACGTTAAAAAAGCCTGAAAATTCTTAATATCAGATTCTTTCTCATTTTCTAGGTTTTTGAATTTTTTGTACCGTTTTTCGCTACGTTTCAATTTTTTTTTTTATATTTCTGCGTGAAAGCAACAAAACCCTCTAAACCATGTTGTGAAGTTTTGGAGTTTTTTTTTTTAATAATAATATCGGATACGAACTTTGAACTTAACTATGTATATATCTATCTGTTTAAATTTTTGAAATACCCATTTTCAACGTTATTTTTCTATTTTGTCGTACATTTGAAAAACTTGATGTGATAGTCTTGTTCAGAGACGCAACGCATCGCATTACTTTCAAATCGTTTTTCTCTTTTCTGTTAAAAATTTTTTTACAGGAATTATTCAGCGTGTATTTAAGATTTTTTTATTTACATATTTAGATTTAGAAAGCCATCACGAATTTTATTGAAAAAAAAAACTACGTCACGTATTTAGGTCGAATTTAAACCAAGGCCATCGAAACCTATTGGAAAAATGCATATCGATTACCGAAACTCAATACTGTCTACTGTCGCAAAAGCGTAACCCTTCCCTAATGCCACTTTCCATATGTGGTCCTTGCATTGAGGAGACTGAATAGCTTTCAGTTCTAGGTACATACGAGTATGTGTATCACAAACCATCTCTTGTGGAGTAGGCACATATTTGAAGTCGCCAAACATGCAGACAAGTGCATAGGTTTTCTCCGCTGATGCAAGAAGTTTTTTAACCCTTCTGATCAGGCTATAATTTATAAAATCTATATTCGTCCAAAACTTGAGTAAGACTCCCATATCTGGGCAGGTGCTTCAATAACCCACTTGAGTCTCTTTGACAGTATTCAAAAGAGAGCTTTAAAAATTATAGGTCACGGTTGTATAACTGAAACTTTTGTATCTCTTGAACACCACCGTCGAAAGGTTTCTCGTATCTCATTATTTTATCCATATTTTCACAAACAATGCGCTAGTTAAATAGCCAGTTGCATTCCTCCCCTCAAACAATTCAAATTGTTATACCTTTGCTTCTTAGAATGCCGATCAGTTTACCCCTTAGCCCTATACTTTCCTGCTAACAATTAAATTAAAAATAACAAAGCCCGAGGCAAGGAATCGATACAAACAAAAGATATCCGCGACATAGAACAATTATGAACAACAAAGAACGAAAGAGGATCCATAAGCTTCTAGCAATGTCATTTTATTCTGAACTCACAGTTGTGCTCACTCAGCTCTTACCATAATATGGTATTTGCACCAATTCCTTTTTTAATTATATGTGGTTTAAATTTTCCGAAAATAAGCAAATCATTCACTACTGCTTCCTTTATCGAAGCCCAAATTTAGACAGAGTATCAACTTCTCGTGTATTTGATGCTTTGTCTGATTCCATCCAAAGAATTGTTTCGTCCTATCCTCGCACTGAAATCGTTGTTACGGGCTTTTTCAATGTACACAATTATTCATGGCTTCAACATTCAGGCCAGACAACGCCCGATGGAGTGTGTGCAGAAATCTTTGCTGAGTTGAACCACCTAACTCAGCTGGTCAACGAGCCCACCCGAATATCGGACGTTGAAGGTCGAGCAGAAAACTATATTGACTTGTTTCTTACCTCTGACCCTGATAAGTACAATGTTAGTGTTCTATCTCCTCTAGGCAAATCTGACCATTGTGTTATATCAGCAAATTTCTCGTATCAAAACTGTTCAGTTAAAAAAAGAGCTCCTAAGAGAACCGTTTGGCAATACGAGAAAGCCAACTGGGACGGTCTAAATAATTATTTCAGGATCTTTAACTGGTCATTATGCTTATCCTCGATAGTGACGTTGACGCCAGCGCTGATTCTTCCTCTTCATCGGTTCCTACGCTCGTTGTCAATGACACTCCTTTTGTTAGCTCTTTAGAGAAAGCTAATCTCTTTGTTAGGCAGTTCGCCGCCAATTCTACGTTGCCAGTGTGTGTTATGACTCCGCCTGTACTTGAGCGAGTTAGTGAATCTATGGGACCAATCTTTTTTCGCACTCGTACTGTGGCAAGAGTCCTTATAGTCCAGTCAAACTAGACGAAAAAAGGGGTTCAGCTCGGAAAAATTCCCACCTAGCTGAATTTTGGTACACATCTTTTTTATATTGTTGTTAACAATGTGTAAAAAGTCGAACTCGATATCATGTACGCGTCAAAGGTTATTCGAGGTCAAAGGTCACGGAATTAGCCTTTTTTTTAATATCTCGTTTTTTATTGGTCGTACAAAAAAAGTGTTAGACACAAATTGTAGAGGAGGTAATTATCTCCAAAAATGGCTTTTTAACATTTTCACGTCAAGTTGATAGTTTTTCCGTTATAAGGCCAACAAAGTGTACACTTTTAATGAAATATGATTTTTTCGCTAAAAACAAGTAGCCTTTGCGTTAATATCTCGCTTCAACAAAATTGTAGAGGACAAAATTATCTACAAAATGGTTATATATGTATGTATATATATCCAATCGCACTTGCGCTATACAAATTTTAATGTTTACCATACAAAATTACAATAATATATAATATTATATCATATTATAATAACGATAATAAGAATGCATTCGTTTTATGCAAGATGTATTGTATATGTAGGTACATAGTACATATTACTGTCGTCTGGATGCCAGACGGCGAACTGGGTGGTTGGGGTGTAACATGTTGTACATATACATATATAGTATTTGTAAGGACTAGGTCGACCTTTTTTAGTAACAATAGACGCAGCTGTCTTCGACATTCATATGCCGGACCGGCCCGCTGCAGTAGATGAGTATTTAGTTGTGTTCGGTCCGTACGAACGAACGTTGTCACGTGTATATTGTGTTTTTTGTGAGTTCTGAATTTTTTTACAAGTACTGCTTATATTACATAACCAACTAAATGGCGGGTAATTGTTTTATATGTGAAAACTCGCTATCGGTCGGTGAAACTGTAAATGTCGAGCGTGGATTACTTACTTACTTAAGGTGGCGCTACAGTCCTGTGTGAACTAGGGCCTCACCCAACAAACTTCTCCATCTAGCTCGGTCCCTAGCTAGATGTCTCCAGTTTCGCGCTCCAAGTTGGGTGAAGTCATTTTCCACTTGTGCGCGCCACCTGATTCGCGGTCTTCCTCTACTGCGCTGTCCTGTGTGTGTGGATTCGAAGACTTTCCGGGCAGGAGCATTGCTTTCCATGCGCTCTACGTGACCCAACCATCTTAGTCTTTAACCCTTCTGGCTAAGTCTACGTCGCTGTACAGCCCGTACACCTCGTCGTTCCATCTTCTCCTCCAATCCCCTTCTATGCATAAGGGAACGTAGATCACACGAAGAACTTTTCTCTCGAAACGACCCAAGGTGCTTTCATCCGCTTTTGTCATAGTCCATGCTTCTGCACCGTATAGCAGGACGTGGATGATAAGGAACTTTTCCACTCAATTGCTTTCTTAGCCCAAAGAAACAGCGGTTAGCAAGAGTTATTCTTCGTTTGATCTCAGCGCTGGTGTTGTTTTCTGCGTTTACAGCGGAGCCTAGGTAGACGAAGTCCTTGACTACCTCAAAGTTACGTCTGTCGATGGTGACGTTTTGACCAAGACGTCGGTGTTGTAGGTCCTTTCTTGACGACAGCATGTAGATACTTTGTTTTGCCCTCATTGACCGTTAAACCCTTTTTTGCCGCCTCTGCCTCAATACTCACAAAAGACCCATTGAAATCACGCTGTGTTCTTCCGACTATGTCAATGTCATCAGCATATGCTAGTACTTGGACAGACTTTTAAAAGATAGTTCCCCTAGTGTTGACGTGTGAGCTTTGCACTATTCTTTCAAGTACGATGTTAAAAAATCGCATGACAGCGCATCATCATCTCCGTGGTCATCCTGCACAAACGGACGAGTTTGGCAGGGATGCCAAAACTAGACATGGCTCTATACAGCTCGTCCCTGTAGATGCTGTCATATGCGGCCTTGAAATCGATGAAAAGATGGAGGGTGTCGATTTGGTGTTCTTGGGGTTTTCCAGGATCTGCCGTAATGTGAATATTTGATCGACTGTGGACTTTCCTGGTCTAAAACCACACTGATAAGGACCTATCAGGTTGTTGACGATGCGCTTTAGACGTTCACATATTACGGCAGAGAAGATTTTGTAGGCATGCTTTCTTCCGACCATATCTTACAGATAAGTTGGTGCATGATCTTAACCAACTTATCTCTAGCTGCTTTAAAGAGCTCGGCATTCAAGCCATCTGCTCCAGCGGCTTTATTAGACTTCAGCTTAGATATGGCAATCTTTACTTCGTCTAAGTCGGGAGGACGGGATTGTTGGCTTTCGTCGTCTATGTTGAATGGATCATCCTGCCTGATAGCGGAATTCGGTTCGTCGTCGCCGTTATATAGTCTGCAGAAGTGGATTACAAACATTAAAAAACGATAGCAATGATAGAAACCATGGACATGTACCTACATTATACATCTTGCATAAAACGAATGCATTATTATTATCGTTATTATAATATGATGTAATATTATATATTATTGTAATTTTGTATGGTAAACATTAAAATTTGTATAGCGCAAGTGCGATTGGATATATATACATACATATATAACCATTTTGTAGATAATTTTGTCCTCTACAATTTTTGTTCGAGACTTTTTATTGTACAAACAGTATGAAGCGAAATATTAACGCAAAGGCTACTTGTTTTTAGCGAAAAAATCATATTTCATTAAAAGTGTACACTTTGTTGGCCATAAAACGGAAAAACTATCAACTTGACGTGAAAATGTTAAAAAGCCATTTTTGTAGATAATTACCTCCTCTACAATTTGTATCTAACACTTTTTTTTGTACGACCAATAAAAAACGAGATATTAAAGAAAAGGCTAATTCCGTGACCTTTGACCTCGAATAACATTTGACGCGTACATGATATCGAGGTCGACTTTTTACACATTGTTAACAACAATATAAAAAAGATGTGTACCAAAATTCAGCTAGGTGGGAATTTTTCCGAGCTGAAAGCCTAATTTGACTGGACTATTAGAGATCTAAACACACATACATCCGCTGTTCCGGATGGTATCCCCGCTATTGTTCTAAAGAAGTGTTCTTACACGCTGGCAAAACCACTGCGTAAGCTTTTTCTTCTGTCCTACCCCTCAGGTCTCGTTCCGAGAGGATGGAAAACTGCATTTGTCCAGCCCATCCGAATCTTCCTCACCCTCTAATTACCGACTGATTGCACTTACGTCCCTTTCTTTCCAAGGTCATGGAAACGCTGACTAATTATCAGCTCAAGAAATATCTTGAAGATCGAAAGTTTCTTAATGACCGGCAGTACGGGTTTCGAAGCAATAGGTCCACTGGTGATCTCATGGTTCATCTCACCGAACAGTGGAGCATATCTTTACATCGCTTTGGAGAAAGTAAGATTATTGCACTTGATATTTCAAAAGCATTTTATAGGGTTTGTAATCAGGATCTCTTATCGAAAATGCATGCTTTCGGTTTTCATGAAGCCCTGCTTCATTGGATTAGTAATTACCTTTTGGATCGTTCAATACAAGTAATATTGGATGGATTCAAGTCTGAAAACCATAAAATAAATGCTGGTGTGCCCCAGGGCTCTGTTCTATCTCCAACACTCTTTCTCATTTTTATTAATGATCTCCTGTCTGCAACTTCTAATCCAATACATTGTTTCGCTGACGATAGTACTCTTAGCTTTTCATATTCGTTTTCAGACTCACATCCCTCCTCTTCGGATGTGGAACTGCAACGACAAAATATGATAAGCTCATCAAATTCCGACCTAAACAGCATTGTTCAATGGGGATTAAAAAACCGCGTGGAATTTAATGCTTCGAAAACGAAATGCTGTCTTGTATCGTTAAAGCGATACCATTGCCATTATCCATGGATGGCACCAACCACCAACCACCTCTTGTGGAATGGTCACATACGCGATGTCGCTAAAAATGCCGCAAGGTGTTTGGGTTTCCTTAGGCGATGCAAGAAATATTTCACCCCTTCTGATCTGGCTGTTATCTACAAGACTTATATAC
Source organism: Eupeodes latifasciatus (assembly GCA_920104205.1). Lineage (NCBI taxonomy): Eukaryota > Metazoa > Arthropoda > Insecta > Diptera > Syrphidae > Eupeodes > Eupeodes latifasciatus. The sequence goes on from OV049924.1 coordinate 79,128,603, forward strand.
GTCCAAAGCTTGAGTATAGCTCCCATCTCTGGGCTGGTGCTCCTACAACTTACTTAAGCCTCTTGGATAATATTGAACGTAGAGCATTTAAATATTGATAGATGATAATATCATCATAAGTTCATTTACTTCGCTTGAACATCGTCGTAAGGTTTCTTGTCTGACCCTTTTTAGTTATTTTAACGGCTTATGCTCTAGTGAAGTAGCCAGCTGCATTCCTCCTCTTAAACAGTTCAACCGTAATACTCGCGCTTCATAGGAATGCTCATCAGTATAACCTTGAGCCCAACTTCGGCCGCAATGTCAAATAGAGATTCGTTCTTTAGCCGTACTACGCGAATGTGGAATGCCTTACCACACTCTGTCTTTCCTAGTCATTGCAATACTCAGGAATTCAAAACCAATGTGCACCGACATCTCCTATTAAAGCCTCTCTCCTCTACTTAGTGCTCACAATGTGCCTCTGCATAATAAGGGTAGTAATATCCTCTTGAGTGTGTGCTTATTATAAAAAAAAATTGAATTTCAACGTATATTGTTTTAATTCTAATTAACGTCTGTAATTTAAAAAAGTATTCTTAGTTCTGTATTATAATAATTTTTGTTCTCCAAGACCAATAATTACTTTCCTAACCATCCCATGACACTTAATTAACCATTCAACTAATTAATTAGCCTCCTCTTATCCTTAATTGATTTGTTTGAATTCAGAACAAATTGAAGTGGACTGAGTTTAATAAAAAAAAGACTTACAAACATACCAATTTCATTGAATGATGTTTTAATCAACATTTATTAAAATGTATACATTGTAAATTTTTGTTTCATAATGTTCAAATTCAATTTGCATTAAAGAAAAATGTATTTTAATATTACTTCCATTTTATTTTGTTTCTTAATGCACATTCAAAAATTTATAAAAAAGAAAAAAAAAACATGAATATGAAACGTGATAATTAAAATTAAATAATAATAATCATTGTGTTCGGCTTGCTAGCTTAAAGCATTGTTTATTTATAATAATCTTTTGGAACTAACATTGCTTGTATGTGTTTTTGTTTTTGTTTAAATAGGCGCCTCGAATGCTTTAAGAATAATTTAATTATGCGCTTATTTTCTTTTCTTTTGTTTTCGTTAAGTGAAAATAAAATAAAACTTATGCTTTTTATATTAAATTTGTAAAGAACTAACTTAAGATTCTGCTACAATTGTTTTGTTTTAATTTTATTTATTGTGAATCTGAACTTTGGGTCAGTATTTTTTTAAAATTGTAATTATTATCAAAAGAAATTTATAATCCATTCCCTAGCATTGGTCCAAATCCAAAGGTTTGCCTGATACTGTGCCAATAGTATCGTTTCCAATTCGTTTCAGTTGTGTCGTATTCAGCAGTTGGGATACCAGATTGTTTAAGTTTCATTTGGGTATGATCACGCTAAAATATTAAATTATTTTACATATTCAGAATTATTTTACTACAAAAATATATAGTTTTATTTAGTCTTACCATTTGTTCAAGTTCTATTGTTACACTCGAGTAATGGCCAGATGGCCAGGATTTAAGCCTCCACGATTGAGTAATCTTCTTTTCAGGAACCAACTCTTCAAATTTTCCTTGAATATTTCCCCCAAAAAGCGCAAATCTTTGATAAAACACAAAACAAAAATTATTTATCTTAGAGAAATTTTAATAAGAAGAAGTAAAGGAAAGTTTCTTGAGTTCGGAAGTGACGGAACATTGTCAGATTCTACAAGAAATTGATTTTCTACACAGGGGAGGTTATTATTTAACAAAACGGTCAGTTATAGCCATCATCTAAATCAATTCGGAAACAATTTTAAATGTACAGTGTATCAAAGTAAAACTCGTACAGCATGTTTATGTTTTGTATTTTGCTAATAACTTTTTCTATTAGTAACCAAATTTGTAGCAATCATTTTTATTTTTTTCAACACATCTAGATATATTATCTGTAAATATTCAATTTAAATAAAAAAAACTAATGCAACAAAGTTTTAGGTTAACATTTATTAAAAAAATTGAAAATTCACGTCAAAGTTAAACTCGTACAAGTGCATTTAAGTAAACAAAAAAGGCAAAAAAAATGAGTTAATATTTTGTTGGAAGACCCTTACTGTCCTTAACAGCTTTTAACCTGTTTGGCACGGATCGAACCAATTTTTCACAGTAAGAGGGTGGTATTTTGTTCCATTCCTCCAGCAGCATCTTCTTGGGATCATTTTTATTAGAAATATGATGCAATTTTACCCGGTCTTCCAAATAACTCCATAAATTTTCAATTACGTTAATGTCTGGTGATTGTGGAGGTGTCTCAATCAATTTTGTAAGCTTTGTGCTTGGGATCGTTATCTTGGTAAAATTGGAAACCATCTCTTATACCAAGTCTATCGGCACTAGCATGTAAATTCAGTTTAAGAATGTTGAGATACATATGTTGGTCCATTATGCCATCAACAAAATGCAGGTTTCCAACTCCTGATGCTGCCATACAACCCCAAACCATAACCGACCCACCACCATGCTTAACGGTTGCCCTTAAATTTTTTTCTTTGAGCTCTTCATTGGGCCTACGCCAAACATTGACCTTGCCATCTGAGCCAAAAAGGTTAAATTTGCTCTCATCAATAAACATGCACATCTTCCAATATGCAAAATCTTTGCAGAGGTTCTCTTTTGCGAAAGCAATTCTTTTTAATTTGTTTACTTTACTAATGAACGGTTTCTTCTTTGTCCTTAACTTTTCGAAGTATCCATCGCTCATCATTTATGTTTGAAATTATTCACAGTAATGACAGCATGAATAATAAAACTTAATTTGTTGCTACATCATTACTAAACATGGCTAACTTTAAAAAGAAAACACTGTACAAGTTTAACTTTGAGGTGTTTTTTTCAATTAATTTAGGAAACCTTTGCCTTGGTAAAGGTAAAGGTGGATTTTTAAAACTTTTTTTAAAAAAATCAAAGAGTGACCCTCTTAACTGTAAAAGACAGTTATATAAATTTTGAAATATAATGGTTCCATATTAAATACATATAAAAAAATAAAAAAATATTTTTTTTTTCATAATGTTAAATAAAGATCTTAATAAAACCCCTGAAGAAGTCGTGAGTAGCGACGAAACGTTGGGTAAAAGATGGAATAAAGTTTTTTATTTGCATTGAAAATCAATTGACCAAAATAGCCTGCATTGCCAAACATAAATCTACAAATATCCATATTACTTATATTTCTTCGTTTTTCTAAGAACGAATTGTATGTACGAGTTTTATTTTGATACACTGTATGTGTGTTTTCTTTTGATCAGAAATACAAATTACATAATATGTACTTATCGTTCCGAAGTCATTTAAAGGAATTTTATTTGAGAAACAAATTTTTCTGTAAGAAATAAATAGCGATCATTGAAAATAAATGTCTGTAATTGAAAAAAATGTTCTCATTGAAATCCACCGGATATTTAATTGTTCTTAGATGCCAGTTAAGGCTATCATTGGGCAGGTTCAGCCGATATAAGGACTTGAAAGTAAGGCAAGTTTCTAGCATCTGGTTGGCCAGCTGCCAAAAAATTACCTTCTAATTAAGGCAACTTTAATGGAAAGTTAGTCAAGAAAAATCCCTAACTATCAAGTCAAAGTCTACTTCTGTCAAAATGACAGTTGAACGTGTTTTTTAATTCAACTAAAAGCTGAACTTTATTACTCAATGATTTATATTCTGCACAACTTCATTTAATGCTTTCTGTAAAAAGGTTCCTTGTAAATTTGGAAAAGAAATAAGTAATATTTCTTTAAAATACAAAATACAAATCGTGATGGACTTGTAGCTTGTCTGAGGAGTGTTTTGTAGAAAATAATGATTTTGGTAGTTTTTGTACTAAGTATGAACTTGAAGTAGAGGTTTGTGAAGTAAAGTTCTGAATTTGAAATTCATGACACTTGAAAAACTAACTAGTTGCCTTGGTCAAAATTTACGTTCAAAGAATGAAGTTGTCTGCAAATGAATTCCCTTATGTTGTCTGAACCTGCCCATTCTTTTTCATCATTGAAACCAATCATTGGATTTTTTTTTTTTGATAGGTTGGTTATAGCTTTCATAAAAAATTTCTTACATTTGACCAGTTTATATTTCTAAGATCTCAGCAATTTTCGCATTCTAAGAAAAATCGTAACAAAATTTGTTATAAGTCTGAGGAAAAAATATTTATTATTTGATTTTTCAAAAATTCTATATCGCACAATTCAAAAGGAATAAAAGAAATGTAAACTTAATTTGATTTGTAGTTGCGGATAAATATTGAATTGTGTTTAAATTTCATTCTCCTGCTCTGTTAATACAATTGGACACAAATTGGAAATAGAGGTTTCAGTGTAACGTTTTGATCCGTATTGTGAAAATAATCAGCTCTTCATTAAAAACGGTTTTATTATTGAAAAATTAAAAATGAACTGGAGAAAAGTTCTGGGTTAAATAATGTGACCTGGCTTATGAAAAGGTGGCTTGAGTTCAAACAATAATTTTTCACTTTTTTGGTTAGGATAATTTTTGAGATGCTCTTTTACATGGTAAAACCAAAGTCTTAACTTGCTTAGAAGTGTACTAAAAGTGTAGAGAAAGAAGAGCACAAATGAAAGAAATACAGAATTTTTAACACATGGTCATGGACTGCAGGTCACTTGGTGCCCTTGAACAAAGACCGTGGGCAATGCGAAGAAAGAAGAACAACTTTCGAGAAACTGAAGAAATGTATTGTTTATTTTTAACAGCTGATTTATTGAAATTGGTCGCATTCACAAAGCTGGTGGCTACGTAGTCAAAATGCAACTAGCTTTGTGAATGCAAAATTACACTACAAAGCTAGTCATTCTGGAACTGTCATATTATTGACAAATGGAAATATATAAAATAAGAAACATTTTTGATTTGATAACTTTAAATAATCTTTTGTGTTTTTAAAATCAATAAAATCAAATTTAAGACACAATTTAAGTGATTTATATTAGTATTTAAATACTGAGCGATTTATTTCATTTTGAATTCATGTGTCTTTACCGAGCAGCTGATTCTGAAACGTCAAAATCATTCTCCACTAACATTGTAGCCGAATTTTGTACACTACGTTGGAGGGGAAATTTCAACTACTTTTGTAGTTAGATTTAGCCAATCAGAATCCCTTGACTAAGTAGCCACTAGCTTTGTGAATGCGACCATTTTGTTTTTGAGTCATAAGCCTCCTTTTCATAGGCCATGTCAGATATACAGTTGTGGACAAAAATTTAGCACACTTGAAGAAGGTAAGAAATATCGTTATCTTACTTGTATAAGTTTTGTTCTAATTTTATGTAGTTTTAATTGTAGTCATTGACAACCATATTAAAAACTAAAAACTGTTACTCTAAATAAATCAATTTGTTTGCGTTGTGAGAAAACTGCATAAGTTTGTAATTTAAACTATTTTTAGCTGGACATAAATTTAGCACATTTCCTAATACATTTTTTAATCCGTTTAGTTGAACAAAAGTGCACTTTTCGAGTAAATCCGGTATTTGTTAATATCTACTTATTAAATAAATCAAAATGTACTTAAATAGTCATGGCAAAAGTACAATGGTGCTCAGAAGATAAACGAAAATTAATTTTGCAGGTGAAAGACAAGGGAAGGACAGTTTCTGACATAACCAAGCTGTTGGAGTGCTCTAGAAAAATTATTTACAACGCGCTTCGGCATTTTGAAGAATTTGGAACTATTCAAAACATCGAGCAATGTCCTCGTAAAAGGAAGACCACACCAAAAGAAGTAATTTATCGTTTGTCAGCCAAGGATCCGTCTCAGAGCACCAGTGCCATCCGCAACGAACTGAAAGAAATTTATGATGACAGGGACGGCAAGACGCAGATTAAATGAAAAAAATGTACGTTTCAAAAAAAAAAAAACTTGAAAGCCAGGGGTGGAATCGGCTAAGGTGATAGTTGACTATCATTTTTTTTTTTAATCAAATTGACTCATTTTCAAACAGATGTGTTTATTCCGAATAGAGTTACCAGACGCTTACACAAACGACTGGAAAATTTTCTTAGTTCGCTTTGTTTCGTTGAAAAAAAAAACACATTCCTGTGACCGACAAAGCTTATGACATTCGAAAAAAGCAAGAGAATTAAGAATTTTATTCAAACAGAGCCAATTTCATTCTTTTATTTAGATATTTTATAGGAATCAATTTAAAATTTCACCAAGGCAACAATGAATTTTGACAATTTGAATCTGAAATTGTTCAATCGAATTGAATTGAGTTGAATCATCTTACATAGACGGAATGAAAATGGGCAGGTTCAGACAACATAAGGGACTTGAAAGTAAGGCAAGTTTCTAGCATCTGATTGGCCAGCTGCCAAAAAGATGTCCCATAAGTAATGGTCCAAACTGTATATGCTGAATGGTCAACTGAGGACGTACCAGAAATTGGTAACTTGTCTATACCGCATCCCAACGGTTTTCGAGTAACGGTTGTTTTAATGAAATTTTGCAAAAACACCTACTTTTTGTCAGTTTTTCAATCGCCCTGTCCACAAATGATTTTTGTTTTTACTATATGTTAATATTTTACAATTTGGAATAAACATTCAATATTTTTTCATTTAAAAAAAATCAATTTTCGGCACTATTTAGCAAAATTTTGATAGTTAAAATCATATTCTTATCAAACTTAATTTTTTACATCGAACTTTAAAACAATTTTATTAAAAAAAGTCATATTACACAATACTGGTTATCGTTTTTAAAAACTTGCTTGATTTTTTAGCTTTTCAAAAAAGTAAAAAACATCACAAAGATAGCTTTGGTTCAAAAGTTATAATCATTTCAATTTAATAAGTCACGATTTAAAAAACAAATATAAAAAGAAAAAATTGTGTTTCTGTTAGAATTTTTTATTACGAGTGCATCACCAGAGATATCTTGTTTCCAATTCATTGAATTAGGCTCATCATGTTTAGTTCAAGCAGCAATGGCGATCTTTTTCCTTATCAAGTAGCGCTTCTTAAAGACTACTACTACGCACAGTGGTTCGGTTTGTATGGGAAAGCGGAAAAAAGTCTGTAAAATCTTAACGGTTCAACGGATTAAAATGAAATTTGGCAAACATGTTTAGATTAGTTCTTTACATATCTGGTCAAAATTTGGTTGAACAAAAAAAAATTATAAACAAAGTTATTACGTTTTTCTAAAATTTCAGGGTTTTTGATTTTTGTATGGGAGACCGGAAAAAAATTTGTAAAATCTGAACTATTGAACGAATTTTAATGAAATAGGAAACACAAGTTAAAATTAGTCTTGGTCAAAATTTGGTCAAGAAAAAATTATTAGAAAAAAAGTTATTGACATTTTTCTAAAATTTGAGGCTTTTGATGTTATATTTAAATAAAAGTTTTTTTTAGTAAAATCTTAACTTTTTATTTTGAACAAAATAGTATTACTAACTATGTATATTATAAAATTAAATAAATAAATAGATAAATACATACAAAAAATAAATAAAAAAACAATGAAGTAGTAATTTTATAACTCTAAAATGAGGTTTTTAGCGTCTGCGCTGACTGGAAGTATTTTCTTCTTAAAAACCTTGCACTAATGCTCAATAACTCAATACTGACTTTTTTTTAATTAATCCTTTATATATACAGATTTAAGTAAGAGATTTTATTCTAATAAGTCAGGTAATAAAAAATTACGCAATACACAACAAAAACAAAGCAATAAAACTTTAAAAATAACACCTTTTTTATTTCTACCTGCCCTACTTTTAGCGAAAAATTAAAAAAATAAAGGATTATCCCTAATCCTTTTTTTTTATTTTTTATTAAGCTCCATCATATAATTTAAAATATCATAAAACTATATTGCTTTTCGTGTGTTGTTTCCAAGAAAATTGAGTTCAAAGTTGAAAAAATTTTCCGGGCAGAAATAAATGGTTTCGCAAATATCGAAATTCTCAGATCTGTGTCAATGTATTAATTTTGTTTTATTTTTAAAATAAAGTTTGACATTTTTTCTTAAAATAATAGGCTTAACCAGTTCATTCTGACAATTAGTAACGAAGAAATCAAACTTTTGGGTAAACACCACCGTCAAAACGCAGTTTTTTGAAATCCGATTCAGTGAAACATTTTGATCATAACTTCCACATCTGCAAGTATCTGCAGCTGATTTTTTCTGTGCTTTAACATGAATGTATGGAGCATATGCTGGTATACTTATTTTCTTGGTATCTTTTGGAGCTTTTCTTTAAAATCAAAAAGTTAAAAAAAAACGCATTTTTTCCTAGTACTAAAGCTTCAGACTACTTATAGAAGGTATCTTTTATAAATAATCATTTTTTTTTAGATAATCGAAAATAGACCAATTCAATTATAATTAATATAACTCTTTTCGGGAAATCCCTTGGTAATAAGGCTTGGACACGCTGCAGGTAAAAAGGGTGCAGGTTGTTCTGCTTCAGAATTCTCTGAAAAGTAGATTTGGGTAACCCAGTTGTTCCTTCCCATCCTTCCACTGCCAGGGATTATACCTTCCATATAAGAATTATGAACTCTTACAAATACCCGATGGTCAGGACTTGAAGTATTTGGATATCTTTCTGCATACTTCTTTGCTGCTGCTCTTGCATTTCCGCCATATTCGTCATAAATAAAATGCATCATAGCATATTCACGTGACGTGTAAGACATTTTTAGTTATTTGCCAAAATTATTTCTTCTTTATGAAATAAATAAAGTACCGCACTATTATAGCTTAACAACTTCATTGGTTTAAAAACGGCGATAATCAAACAGCCATATTATTTCCGGTTAAAATAATAAAAGCGTTAGTACAAGTACTAGACGTAGCACAGTGGTGCGAGAGCGGAAAAGTCTTTTTAAAAAGTCATATTTATCCTTTTAAACTTTATGTTTAAGTACTCTTAGATAACCCGAGCGTATGATTCAAAAGTATTTCTTAACATATATATTGTATGTTCTGATTTACAAGCCCTCAAAGTTGAAAAATAATTTTACTCAAATCGCGAACCGTATTTTCAACAAATTTTGAAATGTTTTTTTCCGAAGTTCCTTTAAATAAATTCTCCAGCTTCTTAAATAATTGAATTGGTCTATTTTCGATTATCTAAAAAAAAAAGTTTGATTATTTATAAAAGAGACCTTCTATAAATAGTCTGAAGCTTTAGTACTAGGAAAAAATGCGTTTTTTTAACTTTTTGATTTTTAAAAAAAGCTCCAAAACATACCAAGAAAGTAAGTATGCCAGAATATGCTCCATACATTCATGTTAAAGGACAGAAAAAATTAGCTGCAGATACTTGCAGATGTGGAAGTTATGATCAAAAAAATTGTTTCACTGAATCGGATTTCAAAAAACTGCGTTTTGACGGTGGTGTTTACCAAAAAGTTTGATTTCTTCGTTATTAATTGTCAGAATGAACTCATTATTTTAAGAAAAAATGTAAAACTTTATTTTAAAAATAAAACAAAATTAATACATTGACACAGATCTGAGAATTTCGATTTTTGCGAAACCATTTATTTCTGCCCGGAAAATTTTTTCAACTTTGAACTCAATTTTCTTGGAAACAACACACAAAAAGCAATATAGTTTTATGATATTTTAAATTATATGATAGAGCTTAATAAAAAATAAAGAAAAGGATTAGGGATAATCCTTTATTTTTTTAATTTTTCGCTAAAAGTAGGGCAGGTAGAAATAAAAAAGGTGTTATTTATTTGCTTTATTTTATTACCTGACTTATTAGAATAAAATCTCTTACTTAAATCTATATGTATAAAGGATTAATTAAAAAAAGTCAGTATTGAGTTATTGAGCATTAGTGCAAGGTTTTTAAGAAGAAAATACTTCCAGTCAGCGCAGACGCTAAAAACCTCATTTTAGAGTTATAAAATTACTACTTCATTGTTTTTTTATTTATTTTTTGTATGTATTTATCTATTTATTTATTTAATTTTATAATATACATAGTTAGTAATACTATTTTGTTCAAAATAAAAAGTTAAGATTTTACTAAAAAAAACTTTTATTTAAATATAACATCAAAAGCCTCAAATTTTAGAAAAATGTCAATAACTTTTTTTCTAATAATTTTTTCTTGACCAAATTTTGACCAAGACTAATTTTAACTTGTGTTTCCTATTTCATTAAAATTCGTTCAATAGTTCAGATTTTACAAATTTTTTTCCGGTCTCCCATACAAAAATCAAAAACCCTGAAATTTTAGAAAAACGTAATAACTTTGTTTATAATTTTTTTTTGTTCAACCAAATTTTGACCAGATATGTAAAGAACTAATCTAAACATGTTTGCCAAATTTCATTTTAATCCGTTGAACCGTTAAGATTTTACAGACTTTTTTCCGCTTTCCCATACAAACCGAACCACTGTGCGTAGTAGTAGTCTTTAAGAAGCGCTACTTGATAAGGAAAAAGATCGCCATTGCTGCTTGAACTAAACATGATGAGCCTAATTCAATGAATTGGAAACAAGATATCTCTGGTGATGCACTCGTAATAAAAAATTCTAACAGAAACACAATTTTTTCTTTTTATATTTGTTTTTTAAATCGTGACTTATTAAATTGAAATGATTATAACTTTTGAACCAAAGCTATCTTTGTGATGTTTTTTACTTTTTTGAAAAGCTAAAAAATCAAGCAAGTTTTTAAAAACGATAACCAGTATTGTGTAATATGACTTTTTTTAATAAAATTGTTTTAAAGTTCGATGTAAAAAATTAAGTTTGATAAGAATATGATTTTAACTATCAAAATTTTGCTAAATAGTGCCGAAAATTGATTTTTTTTAAATGAAAAAATATTGAATGTTTATTCCAAATTGTAAAATATTAACATATAGTAAAAACAAAAATCATTTGTGGACAGGGCGATTGAAAAACTGAAAAAAAAATAGGTGTTTTTGCAAAATTTCATTAAAACAACTGTTACTCGAAAACCGTTAGGATGCGGTATAGACAAGTTACCAAACTCTGTTAGGTCATGACTTGACCATTCAGCAGAATACAGTTTGGACCATTACTTCTGTATATTTTCTTGGAGAAATTGCATTGTGAAAGTTTTCAATCTCTTTGTCCCATTAATCGTGGGAGCCACTGTATTCAAGTTTCAATTCGCTCTAATCAGATTTAATTAAAAATAAATTTCAATGATATTTTTATTTGTTTATTTAGTTCACTGGAAAAATCTATGTTTAATGTTTAAGTAGTCCACTTTTTCCATTTTAAAGTTTTGGTGCGTTTAAATATTTTTTGTTTATGTATTGAAAAAATAAAGAATAATAATAAAACAGAACTTTGATGCACTCCTCAATTGTTGACTTCTGGTTCATATATTACACCATTCATTCTAGTTTTTTGGCTTCTATTGGAAAGATAAGATTTAACATATTTCATTCACCATTTAATTTAATCTACCAATCGTTTCTAACGCTCTTTTTAAATCAAGAAAACAAAAGAGAAAAAGTCTGATTATGACATGCAGGAATGAAACCCAGACCTCTTACATTAAAGTCCCACAAAATAAAACATTACCTAGGAAACAATTGTGTAATCGAAAGAAAATAAAATGATGCTTTCAGCATAAAGTCGAAACGAAGCATTGAAAATCAATTCAAACTGTAATTGAAGTAAATCAGGACTTTTACTCGGACAAAACCTTACAATAGACAAATTGTCTTTGCTGCCAATTCAGTTACCAAAGGTCTGCTAGTTCAACAGTGACGTAAAATAAATAATCAACAAATGGAAGTGTTCACTAATTACATATCTTTTAATTAAAAATGGGAATCTATGTAAAATGTCAAATTAATACTTTAACCTCAAAAGTCAAACATTTTAGGATTGTTATTATTTTAATAGTAACAACTTAAGCTTAAGCGCATGCTCTCACTATTGCCCAAAAAAAATATGCCTTTACGCCAATGGTCTTCCAGAAGCTACTTAAAACCCTCAACATTTTGTTTATTTATCCTCATTCAAAATTCGGAAAAACAATACAGACACACACAAGAAAACCCTCAATAAAACAAAATAAATATTTTCTTTACTTACTCTCCTCCACGAACTGCTTCAATTTTAACTGGTCCCCGTGTAAAAGCGGTCACCATCTCCTGTTTGGTAAGGGCATTATACAAATCGAATGCGCTGCATTGAAAATCTTCACTCATTGTCAATGTTTTCACATCCAATTTATAGCCAACCGAGGTATTTGATTCAGTTCCGTTCTTATTTGAGGTGGGCGAAGTAACTTTTTGATTAGTTGAGGCAGAATTCGACGACGATGAGTTATTGAAGGCACTCTTATTAACCTGGCCTCCAGACTTGGGTGTTGTTGCGTCCTGACAACCTTTCCGAGGCAATATAAGACCTTTTGAGTATTCTTCTTTCAATTCTCTAATATATGTGTCCAATTGCTTTCTAATAACATCCCTTCCCACATTGTACATAAATTGTTTCAATCTATCGGCATCCTCGTTGTTCGATTCGTCTATTGTGATGGTAATTTCGATTTCATTGATATTGTACTCCTCGGAAAGATTTGGAATTTTGGCTTTTCCAGAGTATTGTTCCTTGGATCCCGGCAACCGGCCAGACCATTTCAATAGGATGTTCCATTCGTAGAAGAAGATTAGTTTGCCTTTTCGGTTGTTGGCGGTGGCTTCACCAGAACAGTCCTCTATTTTATCAATAATACATTGAATTCCACTTTGATCTGCGAAATAAAAAAGAAGGATTTCCATAATAAGTATGTACATTTTGTAACCATGACACAGCGAATTTACTATTACCTATTTTCAAATCACTAAACAGAGACTTGAGCCTTTCTTTGGACCATACGGTTGCGTTTTTCTCAGTCCAATGCCAGTTATTGACGTTAGTGGCATCGGGACGCTCCTCCACAATCCAACGTGGGTCACCTTCTCCCCATTTGGCCATGATGAATGCAAATGAATTGAAAATAGGTTTTTCTGAGTTAAAAGATGAAAGTTCTTTTTAGCAAAGAAAACTTTGTAGTTTGTTTTTCTCTTGCACTCAATCTAGAGCTCAATGTATTGATTTTGTTTTTAAATTAGTTTTTATCTTTTTGATTTTATATATTTTGTGAGTTAAAATCACGTTCTTTTGTGGAAGACTGGAAAAGCTAAACCAATCGACTAGCAGCGAGTTTAGGAAAAATTTGCATTTGACAACTACAAGTGAAGGTAGTCGACAGAAAATAGCAAATTGAGCTTTTAGCGAATTTATCTAACTCTTTCCAACTCACTTTGTGGAAAAATAAATTACACGCAAAACTAGCAACAAAAACTTGGGAAATTCTATTCTATATCTCTTTCTAGTTTGCCAATTAGACAGCTTCAGGAAGTGGTCGACAATTACAAAAATAACAATAAGAACTTTTTCGAATTGTCAGTTTGGGGGAACGAGAAATTTCGAGAAAACAAACGTCAAAAGTGACTTTTATCGAGGTTTCTGATGAGTTTAGTACTTATTTAGAACATGTTTCGAACGAAAAGTTCTAAGGCTGATAACACAATGCGAGAGTTCGAAATTTCTAAGGTTGTGTATTAAGTGTACAGGAACTAGTGAAGAAGACTGATAGATTTTTATAATTATATTTCACAATTAAAATCAAACACTATTCCATGAAATGTGAATAAAGATAGTACAGTTATCTTTTTTATTTAAAATATTTCTATGTATAAGTTATGCAGTCTGATAATACTGATCGAAAAGGTTTTGTTATACTTTTTCGATACGGTTTAATGGTCTTATTTAAAATCTGACACCAAAATCATTTTGATTTAATAATATTTTTATTTAATAATACTTTTTGAGGCTATCTTAAATCTTGAAATAGTTTTTTTTTTTAAATAAAATTCGTCCTTGTTTTTAAAATCTTTAATCTCTATCTTCAATATTCAGTTCAAATTCTTACATTATTTCATAGCATTTTCGAAAGATCTTCATATGTTGTTAAATTTATATAAAAATAATGTTGAAAAAGGGTATTTAAAAGGTTCGGAATAAAAATCAGCACTAACATTTAATAATATGTGCGTTTTGTTCGCATTCCATTAAAGAGCTACTCTAAACATGTATGGATTAACACGTATCTGCATAATGCAGAAAATTAGGAGGAGAAAAATATATGTCAATACCCGAAAGTGTGAGATCGTACACCACAGTGGTAACTCTTTTTTACTTCCTATAAAATACTATAACTTTATGACAGTACTTGAGTTTATTTATTGACCAATTTGTGTAATAATTGTGATTAGTGGAAGTATAGTTTTCCGTCGGCTTTTTTGGTCACTGTAATTTTCGCAACGCAAAACAGTACAGTGGTGTCGCAAGCATTCACGAAAGTGTATTAAAATAAATACAAAAATAACAAAACTAAAAAATAGTAAGAAAATCGAAAAACTAAAAAAATATTGATTTAAGAGAAAAAAGGTGGCTATAGTTAGGTATAGTGTTTTTGTTCTTTTAATATAAAAAGTACCTTATATAGCAAAAACGCATCCCGAAAAGTATCTCAATAATACGGTTTAATGGTCTTATTTAAAATCTGACACCAAAATCATTTTGATTTAATAATATTTTTATTTAATAATACTTTTTGAGGCTATCTTAAATCTTGAAATAGTTTTTTTTTTTAAATAAAATTCGTCCTTGTTTTTAAAATCTTTAATCTCTATCTTCAATATTCAGTTCAAATTCTTACATTATTTCATAGCATTTTCGAAAGATCTTCATATGTTGTTAAATTTATATAAAAATAATGTTGAAAAAGGGTATTTAAAAGGTTCGGAATAAAAATCAGCACTAACATTTAATAATATGTGCGTTTTGTTCGCATTCCATTATAGTAAGCTGAGAAATTGCCAACAAAACGATCCGCAGTAGCCAGATTTTTGTATTTAAAAATTGGCACAACTGAATATTTGCCAGAATAATTTATCAAAAAATAAAAAAAAAAAATAGCGAAATTGAGACCAGGGGTGAAATCGTGTAAGCTGATTTTTGATAGTTGACTATCAAAATCAAGAAAATACGTCTGTGTAATGTGATAGTCAATTTCATAGTTTTAACCAAACAATTTGACATAAAATAAAAACTTCAAGAAGGGTGTTTGTTCGTAGACTACTACATTAACATTTGGTGTTGAAGCGAGCTTAAAGCTCGCCTCAATTCTTTATATACATGAATCGAGTTGAAATGAGCTTGATTCGACTCGATTCCGGTCGGGGATCGGAGTCGAGTCAAAATATGTGAAGAAAAACCTCTGTGGAGGAGTTGGTTTTACAGATAATGTTATGGTCTGTTTATTTGCATGTTCGTGTACAAAAAATATAGTTTTGTTTTAATCAAATTGAAAAAAAATGGAAATGGAGTAGGTAGCATATTCTTATATGGTGCTAAACTATTCAGTTTTTCATTGTTTAACACGAACCAAACTATCTCACTTGCACTTCATAAGAAACATCAAAACACCATTTGCATTTTAGAAAGTGCCCTCAAACTTAATCATTTTTAAATCTTCTTGTGTGGTAGAAACACCAAAAAACTGAGATAAACCTTTGGTGGAAACATAGCAAAACTTAATTATCTTTTCCATTGTTTCTCTTTGCAAAACAAAGCCAGTTAGTCCATTTTCACTAACAAAACTAAATAAAATCAACAGTAATAGATTGATTGTTTCCCCAATGAAAAACACACATGATTCCAAATGCACAACTACTCAACGAACACAGCCATCGAGATGCATATGCAATATCAATCGTACCAACATTTGAGAACGAAATCACATAAGATCCATTCGAGGCTCGTATAAATGTCAAAAACGCATCCATAGTGAGATTCTACTTTAACTTTTATCGGTGTTATTCATACTATGGATATTGTTTTTGTTATTCGTATAAAATCCTACTATACTATGGATAGATTTGCCAACAAATTTGTTATAAAAATAATTTGTAGTCTGAACAGAAATTTTCAAAATCATCATCATTATTGTTAATGACTATTTCGTGTTCTACCCTAAGCCTTAAAACCACTGTTTTTGACGATTTTTAACATTTTAACAAAAATCAAAACTTCAAAGTAAGTATTAATTTATTTGTGGAGCAAAATTAAAAATCAAAGTAGAATATGATCTTCCAAAAATATGAGACTACGAAGCGAGTGCGTTCATTCAAAACTGGACATACACTACAAAGCCAAACTAGCAAACGTCAGTTTACACACACACGCTCGGTTTAGGATCGGTTTGGTCCTATTTGGCTCTTTGACTCTGTCATGTATAGAATGTTTAAAATCTTCTTTATGTTTGCCTAATTGCTTATATTCAAAAAGTATGTGCAAAAAGTGAAAAATACACACATATGGTAGTGACATCTATCTCTAAAAAAGCATAGGAAGATTGTGTTTGTTTGTACTCTAAAATTAAAAAATTTCTTGGGCAGCATTTGACTCGTGAGCGCTCTCTTCTGCCCGAAACTATTTATGAAGTGTGGAACAGCATTTAGGCAACAATTGTTGACATTCGGCGGTTTTGGTCAAGGTTGGCAACTGATCTTATTTGTCATTATCTGTCAAAAAAGGAGTGTTTGCTTAAAATAGTATGTCTGAGAGACATCTATCGCTGAATTGTTTCAAACATTTTTTACGTGTTTGTGTTTTGAAAAACTTAGAAAGTGAAAGCCAAGGGCGTTTAACTCTTCTTTTTTGTTTTACAGAGATCAGAGATAGAAATTCACATTGTGTTGGTTTTTTACTTTTGCATTTTTTGAAGTTAAATGTAGTTAAGCAGTAAGATCTGATGCGTATATATAAACTTCAAAATAAACACTAATAAACAATACAAACTCTGCTCGAAGTTAACTTCTACATGTACATAACTTGGTTAGCAACACTTAAAGTTGCTTGCAACTAACCTGCTCAGTTTGTACCCAGAGTTTTTGTGACTGAATAAAGTCTGGTGCCATAATGTTTAACGCTGAAAATGTTTAATATTGTTTTTAGTTTGTCTAGTTTTATATTTGTTTTCAATCGAAAACCAATGCATTTTATAATTGGTGCTTTATAAACAGAGTTGACGGCAATAAAGTTTAAAGAGCTACTCTAAACATGTATGGATTAACACGTATCTGCATAATGCAGAAAATTAGGAGGAGAAAAATATATGTCAATACCCGAAAGTGTGAGATCGTACACCACAGTGGTAACTCTTTTTTACTTCCTATAAAATACTATAACTTTATGACAGTACTTGAGTTTATTTATTGACCAATTTGTGTAATAATTGTGATTAGTGGAAGTATAGTTTTCCGTCGGCTTTTTTGGTCACTGTAATTTTCGCAACGCAAAACAGTACAGTGGTGTCGCAAGCATTCACGAAAGTGTATTAAAATAAATACAAAAATAACAAAACTAAAAAATAGTAAGAAAATCGAAAAACTAAAAAAATATTGATTTAAGAGAAAAAAGGTGGCTATAGTTAGGTATAGTGTTTTTGTTCTTTTAATATAAAAAGTACCTTATATAGCAAAAACGCATCCCGAAAAGTATCTCAATAATAGTCGTATTTTATTGGTAAATTATTAGCTAGTGCAGTAATGGAAAGTAAGTGCAGTAATGGAAAGTGTGAATAAAACATATGTTAACTATTATATGCACTCTTATTTTAAATCTCCGTACCCGTAGCGTGATGGTTAGTGCGTTGGACTGTCATGCAAGGGGTCTTGGGTTCAATCCCTGCCTGTGCCACCTAACTTTTTTCACGGGGACTGCCTCTTGCGAGGAATTGACAAATTCTCCAAGAGTAATTCTTGTCATGAAAAGTGCTTTCTCAAACTAGCCATTCGGATTCGGCATATAAACTGTAGGTCCCTTCCATCTCTGACAACATTACTCGCACACAGGGATGGTTGAGAGTTGTAAGTCACTAGGCCCTGGTTCTTAATGGACTGTTGCACCACCTAATAATAATAATAATAATAATAATAATAATAATAATAATAATAATAATAATAATAATAATAATAATAATAATAATAATAATAATAATAATAATAATTTTAAATCTCCAAGTTGGTATCTGTGCAATCATACTTATGTCAAAATCAGCTGTCAACCAGTTTTGAAAATACGTACTCAAGGGATGTGTTGAAAAAGTATTGTTGTTTTTATGTAAAGTTGAATAAGAGTTCAAGTTAATGTGTACATGCAGGTCCAGTCAGAATAGAGTTGAGTATGAATTGAAAGATTGAAATGACATAAGAGTGCCTGTCCACATTAAATTTTTAATGTTAGGTGCAAGCAGTGAGACAGGTAGATTATATGTGAGTGAAAAAGAGACAGATGGGTACATCACAGCCCAAATGCAAACAATATTCTTGGATTCAACATGAAAGATTTAGTATTGTATGAGTGAAAGATAGATAGATTTCAAGGGTGTGAGATAGGGATGTGCAGATTGATTTTCTCTTCATCGTATAGACACAACGAACGTGTGAGGGGAGATTTTGTCCTTCCCCGTAAGCCCGTCTTGCCTACAAGCTCCCTGTTGCTGGCAACTCAGTTTTCCTGGGTGAAAGGGGACAAATCAACGCGAAACATTCAGCGCCACAATTAAACTTTCTCTTCTCAAAATAAACTTACACTGCGATAACTGACGCGAAGCGAATCAGGGCGAATCAATCACAATGATAACAAAAATGACATATAAACAACGCCGAGTCGGCGAATGTGCAACTTTGGAAGTTGGTTTGGGAGAGCATTTAAACCCGACCAATGACGAAAGTTTTGTTTTCGCATCAAATGTTTCGCTTTGGTTTTGGGCGAGTCCTAACACACATCACACGTCAATAAATTTAGAGATAGCACTGTTATTATTAGCCGTGTTTTATTATCACCATGATCTGATCCGGATCAGATCATGATAATAAAACAGCATTGGATCATCATATTTTTTGTTATTTAAAGTTTGGTAGCAGTGTCAAATTCGTTCTTTTAAAAGTGACATTACGAAGCAAAACAAAAACAAACACATACCGAAAATGGAAGCTCCATAACTTTTGAAAATGTTTCTGCAAATCACCATTGCAATCTCCAACTCAAAGCATCCAGGAACGCTTTGGTCTCACATGTATTACAGATTCTTTTTGACCTTTTAATAAATGTGACACTTAAATAATTTAATTAAGAGATTACTAACAATTTATTTGAACATCTTTTCTCCCATTTGTGCTGCAGCTTTCACGATTTTATTTATATTTTTTGACATTTAAAGCAGGGTTGCCCAAAGAACATTTTGCTCAATGATTTTTTTTGTTCCTTTTTTTTGGGAAAATAATACCCATAAATTATGTCAAATATACATTTTTTTGGACTTAAATATTTTAATTTCACCAATTCTAGTTTTGTTAAAATATCTAATTATTTCATAGATTATATACCAAATAAATAAACATAAAGCTTCTCGCTTTCTATTTAAAAAATATTTTATTTCAGTCAAATGGAAATGTGTATATGGCAATACAGGTTTTATTTAATTTGTTTGCAATGATACCAACATTTACATGTGAAATTACAATGATAAAGCGCTCCTTGTTGTGAAAAAAAGAATTATATTTTGGATCTCAAATTGAGATCCAAACACAAAGCTGGATCTTGTGTTGTTGTTGTAATGCATGTAAATCCAAGATCCGGATCAGATCATGGTGATAATAAAACGCGGCTATTGATGATTTTTGGGTGATGTCAAGTAGTCAACGCATTGAATATTTACGTTGACAGTGTAATCGCAGATTAATATTTCAAACCAATTTATTTTTATTCTAGTGAAAACAGAGCACAAGAAAAATATGAACGCATCCCCAAATAATAAAATCCTGCCAACCTTTAAGTAAAAAATAATTCTGGAACTAGATGAAGTGTCATTCTATTCCAAGCATTCCAAAACTTTATCTGAACTATTTATATGCACTATTTTTGCTGCCTTATTTATCCGCACTATTTCTTTGTTGTTGTTTAGTGTGTAAGATTTTGCTGCGCTGCGTATAAATTTACCAATAAAAAACGCCTAATGTAAGCAGTATATGAACCTCACAAACAAAGATAATTTTTATTGGAATTCTTTTAAAAAAAGTATAACAAAACGTAAAAAAAAGTAACAAAATTTTAAAATAAAGAACAAATCTAAAGCTTTTCTTAAACTTGTAACATTGTGGTAATGCAGAAGAAGATACTATAATAAAGATGAAAATGTTCTACTTCACTATAATCTTGAAATCTACATTTCTCGAATTTCCTATAGTACTGGAGTAAATATCTTCCTCATTTTTTCTCTATCTCACAAACATTAATTTTATATGTAGCATCCTTTTTTTCAGAAGTTAAATTCAGATAAACATAAGAATAAATTCCGATTGGATGACTTTGAACTGAATTTTAACAGTTTCTACTTCCAACCAAAGGAATTCCTCGAATAAAATCTGAGTGAAATTTTTAGTCTACTGCACTCATTATATTTTTTTGCCAATAACTACACAATTTGTATGATTTTGAAACATAATTCCATAAAATTGAACATTTTGTACAGCTAACGAGTTGATCCGCTAATTGTGAACTCCACCTCAACTTCGAAAACAAACCAAATACCAAATTCTTTGAACACATCTCAAATTTCAGTTCAGTGTGAAAAGTGACAAAATGTACTAAAAGTCTACATCATGGCGGAAGATCTCTTTCCGTTTCCTTTTTTGAGAACGCTGCCAAAATGAAAGCTAAGGGACAGGTAAATTTCCCCAAAAAAATGTATTATTTATGTGAAAAATAATTAAATAACACAATAAATAAACTTAAATTAGTTCACAAATTATCTCCAAGTTAATTTATCGTGAAATTATTAGTGTTTTATTAAGAATTCGGGCAAAAATAATGTGCCACAGCCATGTGTTATGGTTATCTGTCAAAATTGCATCTAACAAAAAATACGTGCTGGATTTTAAAACCTTCCAAAAATAATAATTTATTCCGAGAAATCAATATAAAAACTAGAATATGTTATATGTGGACAAATTTATAATTAATTTTTTTCTAACCTTGTGTCATGTGTGCGAATCTAAACAAAATACAATTTCCCATTTCAGTTGAAAGAATACGAAGTCATCGGGCGCAAATTGCCCACAGAGAAGGAGCCCCAGACTCCTCTCTACAAGATGAGAATCTTCGCCCCAGACAACATTGTGGCTAAGTCACGTTTCTGGTATTTCTTGCGTCAATTGAAGAAGTTCAAGAAGACCACCGGTGAAATTGTCTCCCTCAAGCAGGTGTACGAAACTTCGCCAATTAAAATCAAGAACTTCGGCATCTGGTTGCGTTATGACTCGCGTTCCGGCACACACAACATGTACCGTGAATACCGTGATCTGACTGTCGGTGGAGCCGTCACTCAGTGTTACCGTGATATGGGTGCACGTCATCGTGCTCGTGCCCATTCAATCCAGATCATCAAGGTTGAGGCTATTGCTGCCAGTAAAACTCGCCGAGTGCATGTCAAGCAATTCCACAACTCCAAGATAAAGTTCCCATTGGTACAGAGGGTACACCACAAGGGCAACAGGAAGCTCTTCTCGTTCAGGAAGCCCAGGACATACTTCTTGTAGAAAGTTACATTGGAGTTTTGTTTTTTATAAGAAATTTTTGATGATAGCTGTAAACTGAAGAAACATACAAAAAATAACTAGGAAAATAAAAAATCACATTTTTATTTTCCCAAATCAATTGTTTTTTCCATTTGGCCTAATATGGACCGTCATTACTTTCTTTCAGAATATAAGCCCAGTTCTAGGGTAAGTGAAAGCGACAATCGGTAAGTGTTGGAGAACATTTAAACAAATAATAGAGTCTCAAACATTAAGGACAACTGCACTTCAGTTCTCTGGGATATCAACATTAGGAGGTAATTGAAATTATTGGTTTGGATAGGAAGTTAACGTTTTGCTAGTTTTGAACTCAAACACTACAATGTTTAAAGGATATGGAGGGGATTCGAAGAGTTCGGTACAAATCGTTTGTTTCCGCGCTTTAAATAACCAAGCCGTCTACTTTTATTCTCCTGGCTAAGGCAACGTCACTGTACAGCCCGTACAGCTCGTCTTCAGTTCTTCTCTACTAGCCGTCGGACCGTAGGTCACGGGGAGAACTTTCGTCTCGAAACAACCCAAAGTGTTTTTATCCGCTTTTGTCATAGTCAATGTGGCACGAGTACGATAACTTTGGCGCCGAGATATAATAACGGTTTTTGGTAGAGGGTCTTAATACAAGCATTTTTTTACTATGGGAGGGGGGGTCTATCTCCCCCCGTTTAGGCGGGAGGGGCAATTTAAAAAAGTCATGATTTAAAATGGAAAAAAATAATTAAAAAATAACGGTGATACTTACAATTAAGTTGTATACATTTTTTTAAAGCCAACACTCTGTTCTATTAGCCAGTTTTTAAATCAAGTCAAAACTATGCGTAGTTTTTGAAAAATTTAATTTTAAACTCAAAATTTGAGTAACAAAAAGTTAAAAAAAGGTTTAAAGTGTAACTTTTTCAATACTTCAAGATTATCTACCATTTTTTTTTATTTCAGAATTTATTGCTCTTATTTGTTTTTGATCAAAAACTGAAAACTAGATGATTTTATGTCTTTTAGTTTTTGAGAAAATTGAAAATAACCACAACTACTATTTTAATTTAATTCTTTTTTTTTTTTTGCTTGAGTGGTCTTATTTTGATAGTAATAATGGTATTTGCGTATGCGTAATGCGTGTTTGGGTGTATGCAACAGTAAGGTGTGCGCGAGTGTGGGTGTATGCAACAGTGGCATCTATAAGGGGGGCATGCTGCCCCCCTGCAACCCCCCTGCTTGCGCACACTATAGGATTTGGGGTGGGTGCAAGTTGGTGTGTGTGCAAGGTGGGGAGGGTGCAAGGTGCGGTGGGTGCAAGATGGGGTGCATGCAAAGTTTCTTTTGCATTTAAATAAGCTGGATTTAAGAAAAATTAATTTACACTAGGTGTATCTTAATCCATATTCGATTATTACTATCAAAATAAGACTACGTTAGCAAGGAAAAAGTAATTTAATTAAAATATTTTTTTTGGTAACTTTCAACTTTCTCAAGAACTAGAAGACATAAAGTCATCTAGTTTTCAGTTTTCGATCAAAAATAAATAAGAGCAATGTATTCTAAAAAAAAAAATTGTAGATAATCTAAAAGTTTTGAAATATTACACTCTAAACCATATTTTTAACTTTTTTTTGACCAAATTTTAAGTTTAAAACAGTTTTTTTCGAAAACTATGCATAGTTTTGACTTGATTTAAAAACAAGCTACTAGACACAAGTGTTGGCTTTAAAAAAAGGTATAATACTTGATTGTAAGTATTACCGTTATTTTTTAATTATTTTTTTTCCATTTAAAGTACATGTTTTTTTAAATTGCCCCTACCGCCTAAACGGGGGGAGATAGACCCTCCCTCCCATAGTAAAAAATGCTTGTATTAAGCCCCTCTACCAAAAACCGTTATTATATCTCGGCGCCAAAGTTATCGTACTCTCCCCGTCAATGTTACTGCACCGTATAAGAGGACATGAATGGTGAATGTTTTATATAATATGGACACTTTGGTTGCCCGGTAGAGGGCTTTGCTACTTAACCCATTTTATCGCCTGCCTCAATGCTCACAAAAGCCCCATTGATATCGCGCATTTCACTTAATTTAAATATAGTCTAAAAATGTATATTGAGACGGTTGAATTATCATTTCTGATGAAAGCGCCTTTTTGATTAAAATTAAACGATTTGGCCAGGGGTGGAATCGCGTAAGGCGATAGTTGATTATCACTGTTTTGATAGTCAATTTTGACCATCACCTTTTCTTTGTTCTGTGTAAAGTGATCGCTAAAACTTTACTATTTGCTGGCAGCACTTACCCAAGTTTGGGAAACTTGGTACAAATTGCAACAGGCATAAATGTCATTTCGATCAGCTGTTGTGTTTATTGTGTTGAATTTTCAATTTGCAAAGTTTTCTTTCTTTGAAAATGTAAGTATACCTATAACTATACTTAATAATAGTTATAAATTATTAAGAATGTTTGTTATATTTTGCAAAAATATATTCTTTTGTTGAATCCAATGGCTTAAATTTAATGAAAAGTGGACATAGAACAGACTGCATTTTCTTAATAACTGCAGCGCTTATTTCAGCTACAGCTTTGGCCCATCGGTGCAGCTCAATCAGCCCCAACTTGTCGTTGATAACCACCACCTCCATGAAGATTTAAAGTTGCAGCCTGTTGAACGATAGGTGGAATATGTGTTGATCTTGTTCCTGATGGTAAATCGAGCAACCGCAAAACATACACAAACGTTTCTTTGTTCAATAGAACATTTTTCAAGAATCTGAAATAAATAATTTATACGTACATACATTATGTTGTAAATAACTTATTTATAAATATTCATTGAAATTTTCATAGTTACATTGGGTTAGGAAGTTCCAAAATATTTGCTGTGGGTATTCCTTAAGTTGGCTCTCAGCGATTGAACTTTTTTGTAGTCATTTCTAGTTCTGGTGCACTGATAGAAAATTTACATTGAATTATACGTTACTGTTCACTTATTTTTATTTTAACTTTGATATCTTTTCACTTTTTTCACTAAATTTAAAATTTATAGTGGAGCTGAAGTTCACAAAAATTATCTTTCTCACAAAAAATTAATCAAAATATATGAAAGTGACATCTAAATAGCTGTCACTAACAAACCATAGCAAAAAAGTGATAGTCAATTTGATAATCACCTTACGTGGAGCAAAATCATCCATTTTGATTGTCAACAATCAACAATCACCTTACGCGATTCCACCCCAGGTTAAGTTAATCGAAATGTAGAACACTTAAAGCGAGTGTACTCCTTTTTTAAAATTTAGTTTTGATCAATTTCTAGAACAAATTTGAAATTTACTTCGGCGCGGCGTAGACACCTTTAGTCGGAATATGAAAGTTTTTGAATGTATCCTTCGACTCAGACTTTCAGTAGAGAGTTGTGAAGTTGATACCTGTATTATCTCGACACAAGAGATTTATTTATATAATCAAATTTTCAAGGTCGCCCATACTGATCGTAATCCTCCTAATAAAGCGTAATTAGAATTTGAAGATCATCCAGCAATTATAACAGTATAAACACCTAATCTTGTAGGGTAAAGGCACTAGTAACCGGACACTTAACGCAAATCTGTACTTTGACTTTGTCTCTTTTTTTTAATATCAGAGCTCCAAAGAAAAAGTTTGGATATATAAATAATGTAAGGAATTTTTAAAAGGATAGCTAAATTCCTCAAACGTATTTATTATTGCGGAGTATAAAAAAAAAAAAAAAAATATTGTTTTTTTAATTTCTAAAAAATATTCGATTTGCGCTAGTATCTGGACAGTGACATTTAGTAACCGGACGATTTGATTTCAGAACCCGGACACCAAAAATTTCATATCAACTTTTTACGTTTTTTTTTAGTAATTAAATTTTTTATTTAGCTTTTAGCAAAAAAGTAAGATTTATTCATATGTATGTAGTTTTATAAACAAATATAAGTTTAAATCACATTTTTGTTGATAATTTTACCTTCATAACTTAAAAAGTAATTTAATTTAATAAAAACAAAATAAAAAGGAATTCATAAAAAAAGTATTTATTAGTTTTCTAAAATTGAATATAGAATACTTGTAAAAGTAAACAGTACAACGTTTAATATTTAGTTTATTTCAAACTTCTGTAACTTATACCTACCTACTTAAGAACACTTTTTGGTGCACGTTTAATAAATTAATAATTCAAAATAAATAAAAAAAAACTATAACAAAAGAAAATTCAGACTTCAAATTTAGTAAATAAAAGGAACTTATTTGTTCACACTATTCGTAAAATTAATAATAAATAAATAAATAATAAAAAATAAAAAATAAATATCTTAAATTCAGTACAATTTCTACTTAACTTAATCTAAAGATTACTTCTAGGTTCACATTTTAAAAGAAACAAAAAGTAATTCAAAATAATAATAAGATAAAATGGTCTCAGGTTCTTAGAAATGTGTGAGGATTTCAACCTATTTATCCTTAACGGAAGCACTACCCATTATTTGAATGGTGAATTTACTTTTATAGGAGGAGCAGGCAAATCTGTAATCGACCTCTGTGCAATTTCTGGAGACTGGCATCAAATTATCGCTCACTTTGGAGTGGGAATACAGGTGTCCTCAGACCATATGCCATTACAAGTATTATTTGACCTCGATACCCCAAGAACATACAATGAAATCATATTGCCCCCCAAACTGCTATGGAAAGAATACCAAAAAGATGCATATGCGCTAAAATTACTTAACGAAATGCAGTTTCTGCTCTCCAGTAGATACAAACACTGGAGAAAAAATAAAAATACTTCAGGAATGTATTAAAAAAGTTGCATCTATGAATCCTACATCAAATAGCCGAAGTTATAATGAAAAATGGTTTGATCAAGAATGTTTTATTGCTAGAAAACAATCTTTTGACTTACTAAGAAAAATTAGAAACACAACAAGCCCAAGTAAAACCCTAACAGAACGATATATAAACACAAACAAGGCGGCCTACAAACTATTATGCCAAAAAAAACGCGAAAATTATTTTAAAAATGTCGCACTGGAACTTTCCAACACAAGAAATTCAAAAAAGTTTTGGGACAACATTAAAACTCTACGAGGCATTAATTTTGTCTCCGGTGTGCATATATCGGCTGCAAAATTGGCTCACCATTTCAAGCTACTGCTTAACCCAAGTAATGTATGCGAAAGCGTTCATTTTGCCGAACCGTATATAGATAGTTGATGAATTATTGGATAGTGATATATCTATGTATGTGTGAATTGAAAGTATGTCTTCAATTGGCCAAAAATAAAAAAGCACCAGGTCCAGACAGAATTGGAAACGAATTTTATAAGAACGCACCAATTGAGTTTTTAAATCAAATGTTGTCAATTTTCAACCTCATATTTCAAACTGGTGAAATACCTCAAGAATTCAAAGATTCAATAGTTTATCCAATCCATAAAAAAGGTGACATCAGTACACCAAGTAATTATCGAGGCATATCTTTTATGAATTCAATTGCAAAATTATTTGCCTCTATTCTCTTGAATAGGATCAACTCATGGGAACAGAGAAATAAAGTTCTGAGTGAATATCAAGCAGGATTTCGTAAAGGTTACTCTACCGTCGATAATATTTTCATAATTATCTACAACCGTTTCACAATACTTTCTTAGAAATAATAGAAAACTATACACATTTTTTGTTGACTTTAGAGCCGCCTTTGATTCAATTGACCGCAACGCGTTATTTTTCAAACTATCGCAGAAAGGAATGTCAACGAAAATGATCCGAGTATTAAGAAATATGTATAAAAACACGCGTCAAAGGGTTTGGGATGGTAAGAATCTTTCCGAATGGTTTGAAACTAGTTCTGGTGTTAAGCAAGGATGCCTCTTGAGCGCCGTTCTTTTTGCCCTGTTTATAGATGACATTACAGAACATCTACCTGCAGGTATTCACATAGCCCAGCAAACTTTTAAGGTCTTACTATACGCAGATGATATTGTTCTATTCGCAGAATCAGCTCACAGTTTACAGCTTATGATCAATAAACTATGTACCTATTGTAAAACGTGGAATTTGGAGATCAATCTCCAGAAATCGAAAATTATGATACTTCAGAATAGACAAACTAAATTAGAAAAAAATGAAAAATGGTTTCTGGATCGGCAGCAAATTGAAGTTGTCACGAAATACAGCTACCTTGGTATAATTCTAGAACCAAACATGGAATTCACACAACATTTTGAAAACAAATTAAAAGCCTCAAAAAACTTTATCAACGCCTAATGGAAGGATATCATTAGTAAAAATGAAATACCACTCTCAGCTAAGTATAAAATTTTTGAAAGTGTTATGCGCTCAGTTATGTGTTACAGCTGTCAGACCTGGGGATTTAAGCAATACGAACAAACCGAAAAGCTTCTACGTTTCTTTCTGAAAAAGTTATTCCACCTTCCTTCGAATACCCCTTATTATGTACTCATGCTTGAAACAGGCCTTCCATAAGAACATAAAGTTCTCTGTTACCCATCAAACAGACTTCCAAATATTCTTGCTAAGTATACTTTTGACCATAAATTAGAATGGATTAATTATTGGATTTCATTAGCAGCGTTTTATTATCACCATGATCTGATCCGGATCTTGAATTTACATGCATTACAACAACAACACAAGATCCTGCTTTGTGTTTGGATCTCAATTTAAGATCCAAAATTTAATTATTTTTTTCACAACAAGGAGCGCTATATCATTGTTATTTCACATGTAAATGTTGGTATCATTGCAAACAAATTAAATAAAACCTGTATTGCTATGTTAACATTTCCATTTGACTGAAATAAAATATTTTTTTAAATAGAAAGCGAGAATCTTTATATTTATTTATTTGGTATATAATCCATAAAATAATTAGATATTTTAAGAAAACTAGATATTAATTGGTGAAATTAAAATAATTAAGTCCAAAAAAATGTATATTTGACATAATTTATGGGTATTATTTTCCCCCAAAAAAAGGAACAAAAAAAAATCATTGAGCAAAATGTTCTTTGGGCAACCCTGCTTTAAATGTCAAAAAATATAAATAAAATCGAGAAAGCTGCAGCACAAATGGGAGAAAAGATGTTCAAATAAATTGTAAGTAATCTCTAAATTAAATTATTTAAGTGTCACATTTATTAAAAGGTCAAAAAGAATCTGGACTACATGTGAGTGAGACCAAAGCGTTCCTGGATGCTTTGAGTTTGAGAGTGCAATGGTGATTTGCAGAAACATTTTCAAAAGTTGTGGAGCTTACATTTTTGGTATGTGTTTGTTTTTTTTTGCTTCGTAATGTCACTTTTGAAAGAACGAATTTGACACTGCTACCAAACTTTAAATAACAAAAAATATGATGATCCAATGCTGTTTTATTATCATGATCTGATCCGGATCAGATCACGGTGATAATAAAACGCGGCTATTGGCAGAAAAATGTGAAACAGACCTAAATATACAATACACAAATCTGAAGCAACAATGCTATAATCTTCTGGAAATATCCGACTCACAAGATCGTACCCAAAACATTGAAAAAGCAAAATCATCAATTAATAGAATTATTTATTCAGGTCTTAACTATGATCTCAACGAAAAGAATTACTTTAATGACCGTTACAGTGTGAAAGAAATATCACTAATATGTAGAGCAAGATGTGAAATGCTGAATTTGAATGGATCTCCATATAGAAACGTTATAACCAATAAGTGCACAATTTGTAATATGAAAGCGAAAGAAGATACTTTCCATTTTTTAGCTACATATATGTCCCATTTATAAAGATCTAAGACTTATTTACTTCGGGGAACGCTCGTTGACAATGGAACATACAAAGAGACTCCTAAATGGTTGCAATTGGCAAGCTCTTTATAAATTTATTGTATCTGCATTTATATACCGAAACAATACAACAACAGAATTTAGATAAGAAACAAAATAGCTTACACTTTTATTTAAAAAAAAAAAAAACAAAAAAAAAACAAAGATAATCAAGTTTTTATGAAAATAGGCTTCCTTTTTATTTTATTTTATTTTATTTTTATTTTTATATTCGAAAAACATGTTTTGCATTTCAATCAACTTACCAGACAGACGGCAACGCCATTGTCTTATTATTATTTTATTTTATTAATGTTGTTAAATTAATGTCGTAAAAATAAGATAAAATAACAAAAACAAAATCAGACTTTAAATTCAGTAAAACAATGAAATTAATTTTAAATCAAGCACAAATTTCGCTCCTTATAGGTACTATATTTATGGTAAAATGTCGCAGCAATGGTTGCAAATAAAATTTTTTGTGCTTGCAATATTGTAATTTAAGTTTGCCATGGAGGTACACTTAAGGTGAAACCATCTAATGCACGTATCACAGCCAATATTTTTGAGACTATCGTCTTCAACATCGCTTTGCAATTCGTCGCCACATTCTTGACATTTTTCTTTGATCTTTTTTTTTGGTTTTAAATTTTTATTTTTCTTCTTTTCTAAACGTTCTGCTTTCCGTTTTTGAATAGCTTCGATTTTTTCTTGTTTTTCCTTTTCTTTGCTGGCAAAAATTTCTCTCCACGCCTTAGATGAAATTGCACTTGGCGTTCTATTTTCTCTAATTCTTCTTTTTTTGTCAAATGCATTTAATTTAGGATAGAAGAAGTGTGAAGAAATGGTTGAGCTTGATGGGGATGGTACGTTTAATGTAGATGGAGAAAAACTGCCTTTGTTTGTTGCCAAATCTCTAAGACACTGTGCACTTGTCGATGAAGTCATTACTATAGCGACTTCAGAACTATTACTAATAGTAACTCGCTCAGGAGAGTGTTGTGAAACATCCTCATTGCCCGGATTTACGTTTGAGCTGGTCGCTGTGTCTGTTTCCTTTTCTAAAGTACCATCATTCGTAAGACAATAAACCCCAACGCTTAAGTCATTTAAGTTTCCTTCAGTTAGATGTGGATTAATGGTAATATCAAGTCCGCTTGGTGATGGTACTTTGTCAGCTTTCGAAGCTTCTGCAGCAATAATATCCAAAACAGACTTAACTTCAACGCCAATGGCATTCAATTTTTCAGAGAGGCTTTCAATCACTTCAGCAGCAATTTTAAATTTATCCACTGAAAGCGATTCTATCGATTTTGGAGCTTCAGCAATTATCAGATTTTCATCTGTGTTCTTCACGCATTTTGAAAAATCGACAGCAGTTGGATTCAAGGGATAAAGTCCGCATTTACGAAATCCATGCCTGATTGTTGTCGCCATATCTTTATTTTTCATAATGCACTCATTGAAAATTGAAATTGGTACCCGTGGCATGATGGTTAGTGCGTTGGACTGTCATGCCAGAGGTCTTGGGTTCGATCCCTGCCTATGTCATCTAAAGTTTTTTTCACGGGTACTGCCTCTTGCGAGGAATTGACAAATTCTCCAAGAGTAATTCTTGTCATGAAAAGTGCTTTCTCAAAATTAGCCGTTCGGATTCGGCGTAAAACTGTAGGTCCTCTCCATCCCTGACAACAGTACTCGCACACAGGAATGGTTGAGAGTTGTAAGTCACTAGGCCCTAGTTCTCAACGGACTGTTGCGCCACCCAATTTATTTATTTACTCATTGAAAAGAGGGCAGAAATTTCTTTTCGTTAGTGATTGACCAAGATTTGTAGTTTGCCATTCACGAACAGTCTTTTTCCAGTCAGATGTCAGAGGCTTAAACACACTCACGTCAGCTGGTTGCATTATATGAGTTGTATTAGCTGGTAATGCATATAAAATAATTTGCTCCTTGCTGCAAAATTCACTTAACTCCAACGTCAAATGAGATTTATGACCATCAACAAATAATATCACTGGACGTTTTACTTGGTCTACCAGTAAGCGTTTATGCACACAATTAGCAACATATTCATAAAATGTTTCACTGCGCATCCAACCGCTCTCGCTTTTCCCAAGAATCCAAGATGGGGTCATACTTTCTACAATGTCCTTTGGAGGACGTAGGTATGGGAACACTACCATGGGTTCAAAAAGCTTCCCATCAGCAGAGAAAACAATCAGAACAGTTAATGTTTCTTTTTCATTACCAGCACATGTCTGGTAAATGTTCTTGTAACCTTTTGGTGCAATAACTTTGCCAGTTTTTGGACAAAGGCAAAAACTACTTTCATCGCCGTTGAGAATCCTTGATGGGTCTTGCATGATGTCCTCTTGGTTTATACTTTTCAAGTAATCTTGCAGCTCCTTAAACTATTTCAAAATGTTTTCCTTCGTGACGACGGCTCTGCCTTTGCTGATGCTCTCAGCTTCCCTCATAGCCAAAGAAGGATTTCTTTTCATAAAATGTTTGAGCCATGTTTTGCCTGGCCTATCATTTTTAAAAGGGTTTCCCTTTTCTCGTCCTTAATTATTTTTTGCACCGTATTAAGGAGATCATCTTTTTTTAAGGGAAACCCACATTTACACATATCGGCACACCACTTAGCAATTTTATTTTCCTGCTCGAGTTTTAAATACGGATCTGGTCCCTTTTTTGTGGCTTTCTCACCAATTAAAGTTTTACCTTTTAGCCGGTCATGAAGGGTAGATCTGCACAAACCATATTTGGCAGCTGCTTTTCTCAAGCTTAGGTTATTTTTCCTTTTATCTTCTAAGGCAAGTGATAAAATGTTTTCTTCCATATTGAGTTAGATCTAAAAAATATAAATAATAATGTTTAAAATTCCTACCAAAAAGTAAAAATAAAAAACTGTCCGGGTACTTAACTAAATTTTTCAGTACCCTGACAGCCAGTTTCTTAGTTAAAAAACACTGTCCGCGTACTGAAATTATGAGAGTCAGTACCCGGACAGCAAATAATTTTCATAAAATACCTACATATTCATAATAATAATGATAAAAAAAAGAAAAAATAGGTGAGCTAAAGACATTTAAAGTCAAACAAAAAGAAGTCAGATAAATTTTCTTTTTTATGTTGACTCATTCACTATTGTATGCCCATCAAAAACTTATTTTATTACTCCTCGATCAACACATAAATCTTGCATGTACCGTTGATTCGACTTGAAATATGTACAACAAATAATTTTAGAAGATTAAAAATGACCGATCGTCCTTTGCCGATGTAAGAAAATAAAATTTTGTTTGAAATATACATATGTAAGTAAATAGAAGATGGGTATTGTAAGTATTTTTCAAGCTGATTAGGAACTTGATTACATGTTTAATGCAACAACATATAATTTTTTATTATGGCATCATATCTTTCTATTTTTAAACCTATAGAACTATCATCTGGGGAGGCTTAAGTAGGGCTTAAATACTTTATAAATTGAAGGTTCAAACATTTTCCAAAAGGAAACTGGCAAAAATTGTTTTTAATTCAAGGTCTAAAGATAAGGGCTTATTTATTTAAATTAGCAAAGGTCGCATTCACAAAGCTAGTGGCTACGTAGTCAAGGGATTCTGATTGGCTGAATCTAACTACAAAAGTAGTTGAAATTTCCCCTCCGACGTAGTGTAAAAAATTCGGCTACAAAGTTAGTGGAGATGATTTTGACGTTTCACAATCAGCTGCTCGGTAAAGTAACACGAATTCAAAATGAAATAAATTGTTCAATATTTAAATACAAATATAAATCATTCAAATTGTGTCTTAAATTTGATTTTATTGAATTTAAAAACACAAAAGGTAAGTAAAAGTTATCAAATCAAAAATTTTTCCTATTTTATATATTTGCATTTGTCAATAATATGACAGTTCCAGATTGACTAGTTTTGTAGTGTAATTATGCATTCACAAAGCTAGTTGAATTTTGACTACGTAGCCACTAGCTTTGTGAATGCGACCAAAGTAATAGCTTTACAGAATTCGTTTACATTTTGTGTGCACTAGTACCTAATTGTCAAAAATATGTATTTAAATTCAATTGATGAATTCACTATACGGTCAAACAAGTTGATGTATTTAAAATTTAAGTTATTAAATAATTACAACATGCTACCTATTCAAAGGAGAACATTGTTCATAATTAGTCCGACAGTTTGGAATACGCATACAATGATACGAGGCATAAGGTCTTTGCACCTATGTATACATATTTTAATTTATTAATTTAACAACAAAAATAAAACATATATGTACATATGTATAAAAACTCCCAAAACTCCACACATCAATAAGTTTTAGTCTATGCTAATAAGGTTGAATATCGTAGGAATTAACCACCTAAGTGCAAATCCCAGGAACCTTTTTTTGCACCAGTTCTAGTCTGGATTTATGATATACTATACATACATATAGAATTAGGTGCCCAAACCTGACAAGCGTAGTCAAGAATTGGCCGAACTAATGTTATAAAAAGCTGCTTTATAACGAAAATTGTTTCGATTCCCTCTTAATTCAACCAAGAGTTGAATTAAATTTATTAGTTATTGACTTTGGGGTTTTTCATTGGTAAATTTAGATTTACTTAAAAAATAAACCAATTTTTTTTGCCCCCATGGATTGCAAAAACAAGGGAAATTATTATGATTTGACAGATCTATATCAATAATAAATCGATTTATTTTACCCATGGAAAATCCCATTTACATATGTGTTATAAAAATTTGAATTTTTCATTGAATAACACACCAAAGACAGACATTTCATTAACAGGAGATAATTTATATATTCCGACATCATTTAATTAAATGAAATAACAGAAAGTTTTCTCGTAAAGTTCGTAGTTTTACATTTATCAACATTTAGAAGCAGACAGTTCCGAACACACAAATCAAAAAACGAGTCATAGAGGAAATAATATATTTCCTATATGAAACGAGTAAAGATCACATTGCAATTCTTCACAATTACGAGAACAGACGGTAAATCTTTTTTAAATAAAATAAAATAAAATAAAATAAAATAAAATAAAATAAAATAAAATAAAATAAAGAGAAAAGGGCCTAAATGACCTTTCACTTTATGGAATGCCATAGTTAATTTTGAACTTGTTTGATTCGCAACCATTAAAGAGTATAGGGCATGAATAAATAAGATTGAAGCCAATGTACGAAATGTTCCCTAAAACCCAGCTTCCCTAACTTAATAAGCAAAACTCAATGTGAGAGTTTTTCGACTGCCTTACTTTTTTGTCTATAAGTCAACTCAAAATGATCCCTAGAAAAATGAGAATATAAGTGCATATTATTATACAGGCTTAGTTTTTTAAAGTAAAAACTAAATGAAAATGAGTTTAGTAGGTAATCCATTATTTTGTAGGACCTGCCTATTAAATTATTTTATCAATCAAAGGGATGGTGTTTTTTCGGAAGCATAGAACTTGAAGTTTTCGAAACTATTTTAAGTGACTACCACTTTGTCAACTCTCAAGTGACTTATTTTAGATCAAGTTTAATTCAATAAAAATAACAGCCGTTTTTGTGATGATAACCCTCAAGAAATACCGTTACACCCAAAAAAACTAACTATTTGGTGTGAATAATAATTGGTGCGCAATTCTTTAAAACCGATGCTGGCCAGAACGTTACAGTCAATGGTGATTGCTATATAGAGCCATGATTATTGACACCTTTTCCCAATTTGCACCCGTGTGACATTTAAGTTTCAGGAACGAGGTGTGACCACAGAGGGTTAACAATTGAACCATAATGTGCGAAAGATGCAGTGCCGTCTTTAGGCATGGGCCCGGTGGGCCAGGGCCCAGGGCCCCGCAATTATTTGGCTCCCAAATCCACCAACTCAAAATGAATGAATCTATACAAGAAAACGAAATAAGGTTAGTAGACAGTAACAAAAAACAAGATTCATTTTACTCTCCTTTCCGTTGAAATTCTCCTCCTCAACATCTTAAACTTCTGGCAACATGAATCTTTAATCATACTGCACACGCTGTCAACATTATTTTAACAACTCTGCTTTCGTTCTACTCTACAGTTCTGCACACATGTTGACTTTTCGACTCACTCCATAAACAAACACAAAGTTGTCCCATGATGATTCATTAATCGCAGATCATTTAAAAAAATGTGAGAACTCAAGAAAGTGATACACTTCCTATTTATCAGCAAATATTTGCAACAAATTCATTGATATAATGGGAAAACAAGCCTTATGAAAATTTTAGGTGAAATTAGATCGGCAAAATATTTTTCCCTAAGTGTTGACAGTACACCCGACCTTTCTCATATCGACCAGTTGACTTTTGTAATTCGGTATGTTAAAAATTGTGTTCCCATCGAAAGGTTCTTAAAATTTATACCTATTCAAGAGCATAAATCTGAATAATTGGCTGACACAATCTTGACATTTCTGGAAAATCATGATATTTCAATAGAGGATTGTAGAGGACAAAGCTATAGTAATCCTTCTAATATGTCGGGAAAATATTCTGGTTTGAAAGCAACCTTTGTACCTTGTGCAGCACATTCTCTTAACTTAGTAGACTTTCATGATGCGGCTGGTTGTGGGCAGGAGGCAACAAGTTTCTTTCAAGTGGTTCAAAAAATATAAAACTTTTTTTCTGCTTCTACTCATCGCTGGAATAAATTGAATGTATCTTTAGGTTCACATAGAGTTCTTAAAAGCCTTTCTGAAACAAGATGGTCTGCACGAGCTGATTCATCATGGTTATAAGCAAATTACTGAAGCCTTGACATCTATCTCTAAAGATCCAGATCAAGCTCCAGACACAAAAAGCGAAGCGCTAAGCCTGTCTAAGAAAATGTTAAAACTGGGAGTTCCTCATTTTAACAGAAATTTGGAGTACAATATTAGAAAGAATTCATAAAACCAGCAAGACCCTTCAAAAAGAAACAATAACGATTGACGTTGCTGCCAATTTGCTTTGTTCACTATGTTCTTTCATAAATGATCTAATGGAGAATTTTGATAAATTTGAAGCGTGTGCCAAAATTCAGAATCCGGATGCTAATTATAAAGACTTATTGCAACGAAAATAGTACGAAGTTCGCGTGCCACATATTTTGATGATCCTACACCATCCGCCCAGCTAATTGGGAAAGAAAAGTCTAAAATATCATTTTTTCCAATTATTGACACTATTACTTTGCTTGCAATTAAAAATACGATCCAATTGCTATCAAGAAATGAATGCATTGTTTGGCTTTTTTTGTCGATTGCAATATTTGACTTCAGTGGAGTTGCAAAATTCTTGCGAACGGTTTTCAAAAAACCATAGAGATGTTAATGCAGAAGAACTTGAGGTAGAATGCTTGCACCTCGAACAGTATTTAAAAGAATTCAATAAAGATGTAAATGAAGATCTTATTACAATTTTAAAATTGTACAGTCTAATCACAGTGTATGAAATTGGGAAATTTCAACTATTGAAGGTGAATTAAAAAAAAATAATAAAAGTACCTATTCAAAAAATATCTTTTTTATGTTTTTTTTTTAGTTCTTTTTAAAAAGTAAAAATATGTAAAAAAAAACACAAATTAATTTTTTTAACATAAAGAATTAAAAATAATATATTATGCCTACTTTTTTTGGCCCCCAAATCCTATTGGGCCCAGTGCCCCCAAAAGTCTAAAGACGCCCCTGGAAAGATGTGGTTTCAACAAGACGGCGGCGGCGCAACATGTCACGCAGCTCGTGTCACAATTGATTTATTTAAGGAAACGTTTTGGTAATCACATAATTCCACGTAACGGACCCATGAATAAGCCTCCACGATCGCGCAATTTAACGCGGCTTGGTAATTTTCTTTGGGGATTTGTAAAGTCGCTAGTCTACGCCAATAAGCCCAAAAGGATTGATCACTTGAAAGGCAACATACGCCGCGTTATTGCCGATAAACGGCCAAACGCACGGTGGAAAAAGTAATCGAAAATTGAACATCTATATTAGACTACGTCCGATCTAGCCGTGGTGGTCTGGTCATATCATGTTTTAATTATAATGGCGGAAGATTATCTTTCAAAGAAACTTTCAAAGAAAGTAAATCTCATGTCAATTTAAAAAAAATCACCTTTGTTTTATGAGCCAGTTATGGCTGTCATTGGGCAGGTTCGCCCACACAAGGGACTTGAAAATTAAGCAAGTTTATATTATCTGATTGGCCAGCCGCCAAAAAATTAATTAAGGCAACTTTAATGGAAAGTTGACTGAGAAGTTAATCAAGAAAAATCTCAGCAACTATCAAGTCAAGTCTATTTGTGTGAAAATGACAATTGAAAATGTTTTTTTTTTATTCAACTGAAGCTGGACTTTATTAGTTTATGATTTATTTATTTTCTGATTCTACAACTTTTTTAATGCTTTCTGTCAAAGGGTTCTTGTCAATTTACAAAATACAAATCGTGATGGACTTGTTGCTTGCCTGAGAAGTGTTTTGTAGACAACAATGTTTTTGGTAGTTTTTGTAGAAGTTTGTGAAGTGGCACCTGCATCAACGAAACGGAAAATTTCGACATCCTCGGAATGTGCATCAGCAACCACCTTTTGTGGAGCGATCACATACGCGATGTCGCCAAAAATGCCGCAAGATGTCTAGGTTTTTTGAGACTCGAACATCGACGGAAGGTTTCTTGTCTCACCCTTTTTTACCGTTATTTTAACGTACTATGCTCTAGTGAAATAGCCAGTTGCATTCCTCCCCTTAAACAATTTAACCGTAATACCCGCGCTTCTAGGAATGCCCATCAGTTTACCTTTGAGCCCAACTTCGGCCGTACTATCGGGTGATTTTTTTGAGGTTAGGATTTTCATGCATTAGTATTTGACAGATCACGCGGGATTTTAGACATGGTGTCAAAGAGAAAGATGCTCAGTATGCTTTGACATTTCATCATGAATAGACTTACTAACGAGCAACGCTTGCAAATCATTGAATTTTATTACCAAAGTCAGTGTTCGGTTCGAAATGTGTTTCGCGCTTTACGCAAATTTTATGCGTTTTTTAAAAAAAAAAAAGTTCTCAAGCTCTTAAAAAATCACCCATTATATTAAACAATGTCCTCTTTTCAATGGAAGACAATAAATACATAATGGGTGATTTTTTCAGAGCTTGAGAACTTTTTTTTTTTAAAAAACGCATAAAATTTGCGTAAAGCGCGAAACACATTTCGAACCGAACACTGACTTTGGTAATAAAATTCAATGATTTGCAAGCGTTGCTCGTTAGTAAGTCTATTCATGATGAAATGTCAAAGCATACTGAGCATCTTTCTCTTTGACACCATGTCTGAAATCCCGCGTGATCTGTCAAATACTAATGCATGAAAATCCTAACCTCAAAAAAATCAACCTATATATGAAGTACAGATATTCATTTTTTAGTCGTACTACGCGAATGTGGAATGCCTTGCCACGCTCTATCTTTCCTCATCATTACAATGTTCAGGAATTCAAAATCAATGTACACCGACACCTATTATCCAACCCTTCCCTCTTTTCCTAATGCTCACACTGTGTCTTTGGCATATTAAAGGTATAAAAACCCTTTTAGTGTTTGCTAATTATAAAAAAAAAAGTTCTGAATTTGAAATTAATGACACTTGAAAAACTAATTAGTACTTTGGTTAAAATTTATGTTCAAAAGATGAAGTTGACTGCAAATGAAGTCCCTTATGTTGTCTGAACCTGCGCCCATTGTTTTTCATCATTGAAAGTATAGTTTCGATATTTAAAAGCGAAAAAAACTTGTTATGGTTGGTGTAATTAGTTGTAGAATTTGTTTGCTAAAAAATACTTAAAGTTCATTTTTAATTTGTTTATGATGAAATCGTTTTCAATGAACAGCTGATTTTTGAGTTTATAATTCGAAACAAACTTGTTCCACTGAAACCGTTCCCTTTTTTTATATTTCCACCAGTCAGTTTTACTTTCAAAGATCAACTCTAACCTCAAATTCTTTCTTCCAATCAGCAAATTTTCGTTCCATAACCAATATGTCAAAAATACTCCAATGATGGGATTTAATAGGGAGACAAGATAAGTGACTTAAGTTGTAATCAACTGTATTAATTTAACGTAAAACCAAGGCAGCTTGTTAATTTTTTAGATGTCATTAATTTCAAACTGTTAACTTTACTTGACTACCTTTTACTTGCAAAAATAATCACGAACATTTTTACCTACAAAAAATCCTTACGCAGGTTAAAAGTCCATCATAAGATGTGTTTTGCATTATAACGAAAAAGTCCTTATTCCAAAGAGTTATGAAGTTAAGCTTTCAATTGAATGAAAAAACACGATTAAATGATATTTTGACATAAGTAGACTTGACTTGCTATTAAGGAGACTTTTCTTGACTATTTTTCCAGTCAACTTTCCAATAAAGTTGCCAGCGCCCAGCTGGCCAATCAGATGTTAGAAACTTGCCTTACCTTCAAGTCCGTTAAGCCGTCTGAACCTGCCCAATGAAAGCTATAACAGGACCCTTGTTCCATTTCAATGTTCTATACCTCTAAAAAACACCCTTTACAAAGGCATCGTGTAACTGTAGCATAAGCAATATCTAAACAAACACACCTAATCAAATCATTCAGCTCTTATTTCAAAACATGAATTCAAGAGCACCCTGTACTTTTTCTTCTCAGCTGTCATTTTTTAACTATTTTGGTCAGAAAATTCGACACTGTTTTGTTAAAGGCGAAGTTTTGGCCTGGTTTTCTGGTGTGGCAGTGGCTCAGTGCGTGAAAGTCCAAAGAATTTTTTCCTAAAGAAAACCTTATCTCATTAAAATTTTCTCAATAATACCTAATTATTTGAAGTAGTTTGTAATTTGTTAGGTAACACCAGAGTACATAACAAATTGAACACAAATTAAAAATGGAATGTACCACAAGATTCCATATTTTCCATCATATCGAGGTTTATTAGTAAACATGTAGGTTTTGCTATGTACATAGGTACATATTTGTAATGCAAAAAGGTATTTGAAGAAGAAAAATCAAAAGATAAAAAAGTCCCCCCCACAAGAAGAAGAATTAGGTCTTTCCCATTATAATATTGTTGGGGTCGAAAAATGCGTTGTTCAGAAGACATAGTCTGAAATTTTGAAAGGGATTTTGTATGATTTTTGAGAAAAGATAAGTCTTTTGACCAAGTAAGGAGAAGGAAAAGACATTGGAATCAAAAGTGTTTCTATATTGAGTACCAATAGAAATGAATAGTGAAGAAAATCGCTTGCGAAGTTTCAGTGGTTGGCCAACGAATGCCCCCATTGATCCGGAACGTCTGGCTAGAGGAGGCTTCTATGCGACGGGCAATCTTCTAGAAACCGAATGTCATTGGTGTCGGAAAAGAATATCTGATTGGCAATATGGAGACCAGGTATAATTAAGACGTTTCAATGATTTTTGCATTTGGTTTATGTTTGTTGGGATTGTCTATTTTTTAGATCATGGCAAGACATCGCAGATTGTTTCCACTTTGTATGTTCATAATAAATCCAGCTGAGTCTGGAAATATTCCTTTGATCAATGGGACAGCGACTAGTGCAAATGATTCGGGAAACATTAGCAGTGCACCTGAAGAAATCGATTTGAAGAATGAAATGCATCGTTTGGCGACCTTCAAAAATTGGCCTGTAAGTATTCGTCGGTGTTAAATTCTTTTGATAAAAACCCAAATATACGAGTACTAAGTTTATGATGGTTTGTTTGTTTATGATACCTATGTACTTAAAAAAAGTATGTCAACAGAATCGGTTTTTGTGTAAATTTCTCTCGATGTCAAATTCTAAAGTTACTTCGCATAACCCAATAATTTTATCCTTCGAGTTTATTTTTGTTTTAAGTTCTCATTTCGTCATCGAGAATTATGATTCATGAATCAATGACATTTCTTTGGGTATGAGAAAATAGATTCTCTGTCATTCATTCATCACTGTGGTTGTCATTGTCTAGATGACCATGGTAAAGCTATCGTCTGCTTATTTTTTAGCCTTCATGGATGAGCACATAACATTTATAAGGGCTCTTGCTTTTTGCTACTTATAGCTTTACATATAATTGCCCTCTTATTTCTTTCATTATACATAAATGTTTTTTCTTCGGATTCTTTTTTGTTTCAATAAATTTGAATAGCTTTTGTTTTTGTTTTTTAATTTATCTCTTACAAATAAGTTAATTATTGGTTTTCACTTACTTTTAGAATCCAAACATCTCACCGCAGTCCTTAGTTAAAGCTGGATTTTACTATCTCAATCAATCGGACCAAGTTAAATGTGCCTGGTGCAAGGGAGTCATTGCTAAATGGGAAAAGAACGATAACGCATTCGAAGAGCATCAAAGATTCTTCCCTGACTGTCCTCGAGTTCAACTTGGTCCATTAATTGAAATTGCTAGTGATGGTATTCGTGATTTAGGAATACAACAAATTTTACCACCTAAAAAGGCAAAATATTCAAGTTTGGATGCCCGAATGCGTACCTATGCCAATTGGCCAATTCCAGATATACAAAAACCTGAAGCACTATCCCAAGCTGGTTTCTATTATCAAGATATTGATGATCAAGTTCGTTGTTTCCATTGCAATGGGGGTTTGCGTTCATGGCAAAAGGAAGACGATCCTTGGTTTGACCATGCCAAATGGTTTCCTAATTGTCAATTTGTTAAATTGGTTATGAGTCCACAGTATGTGACTCAAGTGCAGGAACTTGCTCGACAAATGTCACAAAACAATGTTTGTGAAACATCACAGGAACCAATATTGGTTCCAGAGAGACCCATGACTTTGGATGAAGCAATGTGTACGCAACCTGTTCTTCAGGCTTTAGAAATGGGCTTGAATGCTGCGTGCATCCGTAATGCTACTCAGAGACAATTGGATAGCTCTGGTCGACCTTATGAAACTAATGAAGAACTGGTGAAAGCTGTTCTTGGGGACCAATTCGATGAGGATGACGAATCGGAGGATTATAATAATCGCATGACTCAGCAATTGTCTCGTCTAATAAATTCTTTCTTCGGAGAAGTTAGAACAGAGACTCGTCCTGATGCAACCAATCAAGTAGCTCCATCAGTCGAAAGGGAGCAAAGCAATCACATTCCACCTTCTACAAGCTCCTCAATTTCGAACAATCAGCCTCCATCTGCATCTGAGTGCATCCCTTCCTCCTCACATCAAGCTTCAGTTGATGTATCTGAAACTCTTAGTCCTGCAGCACCTTCTATCCCTGGTCCAAGTAAATGGACTTCAGAGAACCAATCTCAATCAAAATCATGTGAATCTAGCAACGAGAAAAATCTTTCTTTGGAAGAGGAAAATAGAAAACTTAAAGACGCTCGGCTCTGTAAAGTTTGCATGGACGAAGAAGTTGGTGTGGTATTTCTACCTTGTGGACATCTTGGTAAGTATCACAATCACTCAAGAATGTTGTTAAAATTCATTAAATATATATTTTTTGTTTATAAACAGTAACTTGTGTTCAGTGTGCTCCTGGAGTTAGCCAGTGTCCACTTTGCAGAACTGCGATCAAAGGATTTGTTCGAACTTTCTTATCATGAAGAATTCTCAATATTATTTCATTTCAAGTATTTCGGTACAATATATTGTTAGGTATTATTAAGTTTGCTCTTCTATTATTTCTAACCGCATGCTGTTATTAAAAACAAAACAAAACAAAACAAAAATAACGAAAAACAAAATACAACCAATCAATAAAATATCTTCGAATGGCTTTAAAATGAAATAGTAATATAATATTAACTATAATGTTCCTACCTTTTTCTTCTCGAACATGGTTTATTGTAGATTATTTTTAAATTGCAAGTATAATTTATATAAAATTGTAAATATAAAAAAAAAAAAATTTATTCTGTTGTTTAGTGGTTGTAAATTTACTAGCCTTCCATACATTTATTTATAT
The DNA here is from genome assembly GCA_920104205.1 of Eupeodes latifasciatus. Taxonomy (NCBI): domain Eukaryota; kingdom Metazoa; phylum Arthropoda; class Insecta; order Diptera; family Syrphidae; genus Eupeodes; species Eupeodes latifasciatus. The sequence continues at coordinate 79,172,270 of OV049924.1, forward strand.
ATATTTCCTTACTAAAAATAATATGAATAATGTATGTCTTTGCGTATTAAAAATTTTATCTGTTTCACTATGATGTATGTTGTGATGCATAATATTTATTTAAAAATAAAGGTTTTTTTCTTGTTTATTTAAAGAATAAAAGTATATGAATGTCATACAAACACAAAATGTAGTCTTTTAGTGTCAATGACATTTTTCGGAGCTATATTTTTATGTCATTTGAATTAAGTAAAGTTCATAACAAAGTGTATCAATTGCTTAAAAATGAAGAAGAAAGAAATTATCTCACCGTTGCGTCGCTTCGTTTGCTAGAGAATACAATGTTTTCCTTGTCAAGCCAAAAAAGAACACGAATGAATAGGTGACGAATCCAAATGAATAGGTGAGTTTTATTTCAGTTCAATCTTTTCTTTATAATTTCCAATAAAATGTTCCAAAAATTTTGCTGTTTGCAAATATCTGTTAGCAACCACGAAGGGAAAAAGTTTTTTTTTTAAAGAATTTTGGGGCTGAAAGTTGCATGAATTGGGAAGCTTTTTGCGACCTCGGTAAGGTTGCAATTCCCTTTAACACCACAAGGATAAATAGTACGAAATATTAAACAAAAATCATTTTTTTATTTTCTAAACGACATAAGAAAAAATAATGATACTCTTTTTTGCTCTTTGATGTTGATGCAAGGTTTCTTTTCCGTTTTTAAAGGGTGGTTAAATTTTAAGGGTCGACGTTGAATGTGAACCAAACCTAAACGTCATGTTTTTTTCTGCATTTCATCTCACTTACTTTCTTAAGGTGGCGCTACAGTCCTGTGTGGACTAGGGCCTCACCCAACAAACTTCTCCATCTAGCTCGGTCCCTAGCTAGATGTCTCCAGTTTCGCGCTCCGAGTTGGGTGAGGTCACCTTCCACTTGTGCGCGCCACCTGATTCGCGGTCTTCCTCTACTGCGCTGTCCTGTGGGTGTGGATTCGAAGACTTTACGGGCCGGAGCATTGGTTTCCATGCGCTCTACGTGACCTAGCCATCTTAGTCGTTGGACTTTTACCCTTCTTGCTAAGTCTACGTCGCTGTACAGCCCGTACAACTCGTCGTTCCATCTTCTCCTCCACTCCCCTTCGATGCATACGGGACCGTAGATCACACGCAGAATCTTTCTCTCGAAACGACCCAAGGTGCTTTCATCCGCTTTTGTCAAAGTCCATGCTTCTGCACCGTATAGCAGGACGGGAATGATAAGGGTCTTATATAGCGACACTTTGGTCCTTCGATAGAGGACTTTTCCACTCAATTGCTTTCTTAGCCCAAAGAAACAGCGGTTAGCAAGAGTTATTCTTCGTTTGATCTCAGCGCTGGTGTTGTTTTCTGCGTTTACAGCGGAGCCTAGGTAGACGAAGTCCTTGTCTACCTCAAAGTTACGTCTGTCGATGGTGACGTTTTGACCAAGACGTCGGTGTTGTAGGTCCTTTCTTGATGACAGCATGTACTTTGTTTTGCCCTCATTAACCGTTAAACCCATTTTTGCCGCCTCTGCCTCAATACTCACAAAAGCCCCATTGACATTACGCTGAGTTCTTCCGATTATGTCAATGTCATCAGCATATGCTAGTAATTGGACAGACTTTTGAAAGATAGTGCCTCTGGTGTTGACGTGTGAGCTTTGCACTATTCTTTCAAGTACGATGTTAAAAAATCACATGACAGCGCATCACCTTGTCTAAAACCATTTTTGACATCGAAAGGTTCAGTTAAGTTGTTTCCAACCTTTATGGAGCAGCGTGAATTCTCCATGGTCATCCTGCACAAACGGACGAGTTTGGCAGGGATGCCAAAACTAGACATGGCTCTATACAGTTCGTCCCTGTAGATACTGTCATATGCGGCCTTGAAATCGATGAAAAGATGGATCTGCCGTAATGTGAATATTTGATCGACTGTGGACTTTCCTGGTCTAAAACCACACTGATAAGGACCTATCAGGTTATTGACGATGGGCTTTAGACGTTCACATATTACGGCAGAGAAGATTTTATAAGTGATGTTAAGTAGACTGATTTCTCTATAATTGGTGCAGTTTAGAGGGTCTCCTTTTTTTAGGATCGGGCAAACAATACTGGATTCCATTCATCGGGCATGCTTTCTTCCGACCATATCTTACAGATAAGTTGGTGCATGCTCCTAACCAACTTATCTCCAGCTGCTTTAAAGAGCTCGGCATTCAAGCCATCCGCTCCAGCGGCTTTGTTAGACTTCAGCTTAGATATAGCAATCTTTACTTCGTCTAAGTCGGGAGGACGGGATTGTTGGCTTTCGTCGTCTATGTTGAATGGATCATCCTGCCTGACAGCGGAATTCGGTTCGTCGTCGCCGTTATACAGTCTACAGAAGTGGTCCTTCCATATCCTCAGCATTGACTGCGGTTCCACTATGATGTTTCCACTTTCGTCTTTGCAGCCTTCGGTTCTAGGTTTATGTACTTGTGAATTTCGTTTCACCTGTTCATAAAACTTTCGAACTTCATTTCTGCTTTTAAACCTCTCAACATCTTCGACCGCACGCTTCTCATGCCCTCTCTTTTTCCTTCTGAGAAGTCGGTGTTCCTCTCGCCTCTTCTGCTCATAGAGCTCATGAGCAGCTCTCGTCCTTTTATGCAGCGCCGCCTTGCGTGCCTGTTGTTTGGCTGCATTTGCCTGCCGACATTCCTCATCAAACCAGGGGTTCCTTGTTGGTGGTCGCTTGAAACCCAGCACGTCAGAGGCGGCTTCTCTGAGTGCGTCTTGGCAATGTTGCCACTGGTTTTCTATACATTGTGTTGGCGGCACAGAACTTCGAGAGAGGTTACTTGTAACTCGGTCGGAGAAGGATTTGGCGATCTCTTGCGATTGTAGCCGTTGGACGTTGTACCTTCTCCCAACATCTCCCTGTTTTGCCTTGGGCCTGGAAACCCGAAGTGCTACCTTGGCTACAACAAGGTAGTGGTCCGAGTCGATGTTAGCTCCTCGGAAAGTTCGGACATCCATGATGCTGGAAGCGTGTCTGGCGTCGATCGCAATATGGTCAATCTGGTTGACGGTAGATTGATCTGGAGATCTCCAAGTTCCTTTGTGGATGTTGAGGTGTGGAAAACACGTACTGGCTACCATGACGTTTCGCCCCTGCATTTCATCTGACGTTTCTTAATTTCGGACAAACTCAAATTAAACCATGGAAAGATACACAACCGAGTAACGCGTAAAAGTTATTCAGGCTTATTATGATAATAGGCGTTCAAATTAAAATGCATATCGTGCACTTCGTGGTTTGTTCGGTCAAATTAATACTCGAAATGTGCGTAGAATCGGAAAGTCATTGAAAAAAATTTCTTGATTGAAAGCCACCGACAAATTTTTACTGACAGAAATCTGTCATTGGAATTGTGTGAAATTTTTTGAACGTTTGAACATAAAAGTATCAGCTGTTCAGGAAAATGAATTTCCGTCCGGAAAATAGAAAAATACATCTTTAGAGAAAAAAATGCGTAATTACAGTTTTTTTTTTCTCAAAAAGATTCTTGGTGAAACACCGTCAAATATCGATTCAAAAATTTTTCCGGATCGATTTCAATGATAGCTATAACTGGCGACTAACTCGTCATAAACCCTAAATAATTTGTGTTTTATTAAAAATCAACATCGGCCCTTAAAATTTACCCTTTAGATTCTTAATTTTTTGTTTTAATAAAATCAATTTAAAACCAATGTATGACCAAAACCATGTTACAAGTCGATAATAATAGTAAGGGTTCCATAGCATTTCCATAAGCTTACAAGTTGGGTTGGACTAACTTTTGCTATGCAACCCTTATACAGTTAAAAAGAGAATTAAATATCATTTCATATGACACTAAAACAAAGCAAATATTAGTTGAAGTTAAGTAATTGACCCTTACCAAAGACTTATCATCTCAAATACATACAGGCAGCCCTGGGTTTGGCCAATTTTTGATTAAGCAACCTTATGCAATTGGACGGATATTTTAATGTGCTTTTATTTCTAGCAGAATCAATTAAATTTGGCAAACTTAGGTTATGCCAAATTTTGTGTAAAACAACCTTAAGCTATTAGACAAACAATTAAATAACCTTTCATTTAAACAAAAAACAGACCAAATATCACATGAGATTAATTTTCTTTGCTTACCAAAGACTTGACACTTCAAATGTAGGCAACCCAGGGTTATGCCAAGGCATTCTATATTGTTCGAGCTAGAGAGTTAAATTATCTTTCATTTGACACCAAAATCAATTAAATAATAGATGAGGGTATATTTACTCCGCAGACACACCTCTTTTAGCCAGGCGGGCCAGGATATATGTATGTAAGTAGACAACATTACTTTTTTTTAATCCTTTGGTCGTGGTCGTTCATCATTTTTGTAAATAACGGATGAGGGTAATAGAACTCAAAAACGCACTCTTATTTTGCAAAATTCAACGCCTTAGGGTCAAGTTATAGCTAGGCAACCCAAGAGCAAATTGTTATTCCCTTTAGAATATTTGATAAAATATTTGTCATTATCAAGTAACAGACCAGAGTAGATATTTCTTCTACGTTCCTCAGTTTTTAAAAAAATTGTATTTCTGTACAATTTTTCCCTTTTTAATAAGTATGTAGAACTACATTCTCTTAGGGAAAAACTAATGAATATTTTCGCATGTGAACTCATGTCTCTGATCGACAAAATAAAAATAGAAAATAAATTAGGTGGCGCAACATTGATAATTAGGGCCTAGTGACTTACATACTCATTGATTGAGAGTATGTGTGTGTAATGATATCAGGGATAGATGGGACCTACAGTTTCAAGTCGAATCCGAACAGCTAATTTGATTACAAGTATTACGCTGGAGCAGATGGCTTGAATGCCGAACTCTTCAAAGCACCTGGAGATAATTTGGTTAGGAGCATGCACCAACTTATCTGTAAGGTATGGTCGGAAGAAAGCATGCTCGAAGAATGGAACCTCTGTATTGTTTGCCCGATTCTGAAAAAGGAGATCCACTAAACTGAACCAACTATAGAGTCATAAGTCTTCTTAACATCACTTTCAAAATCTTCTCTGCCGTAATATGTGAATGTCTGTTTTTAGACCAGGAAAGTCCACAGTCGATCAAATATTCACATTACGGCAGATCCTGGAAAAAACCCAAGAACATCAAATCGACACCCACAATCTTTTCATCGATTTCAAGGCCGCATATGGCAGCATCTACAGGGACGAGCTGTATAGAGCTATGTAGGAAGACCGCGGTAGCGCATAGAGGAGACATCGAGCTAGGGGCCGAGCTAGATGGAGACGTTTGTTGCGTAAGGTTCTAGTTCACACAGGACTGTAGCTCCACCTAAAGTAAGTATGTAAGTAATTACTCTTGCAGGATTTGTCAATTCCTCGGAAGAGGCAGCACCCATGAAGAACTTAGGTGTCACGGACATAGATTAAACCAAAGACCCCTGGCATGAAAGTCCTAAGCACTAACCATAACGCCAGAAGTATTACTACTACGGGTATGTATGTTTATTTAATAATAATTCAAATGAAATTTATTTATCATTTAAAAGAATTCAATAAAAAAAATATAATTAAGTGCCTATTATAAAGGCTGATTTTTTAGCTATTGGGCAGGTTCAGCCGACATAAGGGACTTGAAAGTAAGGCAAGTTTCTTGCATCTGATTGGCCAGCTGCCAAAAAATTGCCTTCCAATTAAGGCAACTTTATTGGAAAGTTGACTGGAAAGTTAGGCAAGAAAAATCTCCCTTACTATCTAGTCAAGTCAACTTATGTCAAAATGACAATTGATCATTTTTTTTAATTCAACTAAAAGCTGAACTTTATTACTCAATGATTTATTTATTTTCTGCACAACTTCATTTAATGCTTTCTGTAAAAAGGTTCCTTGTAAATTTGGAAAAGAAATAAGTAATATTTCTTTAAAACACAAAATACAAATTATGATGGACTTGTAGCTTGCCTGAGGAGTGTTTTGTAGAAAATAATGATTTTGGTAATTTTTGTACTATAAACTTGAAGTAGAGGTTTGTGAAGTAAAGTTCTGAATCTTAAATTCATGACACTTGAAAAACTAACTAGTTGCCTTGGTCAAAATTTACGTTCAAAGAATGAAGTTGACTGCAAATGAAGTCCCTTATGTTGTCTGAACCTGCCCATTATATTTTTAGCAACACTGGTTTAAACATCAAAATTTAAACATCAAAGTTTAAATATCAAAATCCGTGCTCTGTTAAGAAAGTTCATCGCGAGCTTCTTCCAGCGAGCGGCGAATCTCATTTTTGGCTCAATAGGTACGTAAATAAGCAGAATTTTCGATTTTGGAGTGAATATCAGCCAGAAGGATTGCAAGAGCTACCAAAACCTCCAGAAAAAGTCACAGTTTGGTGCGGTTTATAGGCTGGTGTCATCATTGGACCGTACTTCTTCAAAGATGATGCGAATCGTAACGTAAGTGTGAATGGTGAACGCTACCGTGAGATGATATCCAACTTGTTTTGCCCAAAATGCAATAGCTTGACTTGAATGACATGTGGTTTCAACAAGACGGTGCCACATGCCACACAGCACGCGCAACAATGGACTTAAAGAGAGACGAGTTCGGTGAACATTTTATTTCACGTTCGGGACCGGTCAATTGACCGCCTAGATCGTGCGATTTAACGCCATTAGACTATTTTTTGTGGGGCTATGTTAAAGCTTATGTCTATTCAGACAAGCCCGCTTCAATTGACGCATTGGAAGACAACATTGAAGCATTTATTCGTGAGATACCGGCCGAAACGTTAGAAAGAGTATGCTAAAATTGGACTAAGCGGATGGACCATTTTAGCAGTCAAGGTCAACATTTACATGAAATAATCTTGAAACATTAAATTATATGGACCGTACTATCGATTCAAATAAAGATGTCATGAATTTTTCTGAATTTTATGTTTCTTTTTTTTTTCTACAGCTTTTAAAAAATCACCCTTTATTAAATTTTTTTTTCTATGAGAACTTTTGAAATTTCCTTTAATATTTTGTCAGTAATCTGTAAATGTGCAAAATTGATATATGTACATATATTGCACGTATGTTGTAGTATGTAGATACGTATTTAAAATCTGACACAAATTTGTTAGCCATTATCCGATATAAGTTTCTGTTTTCTGAATATATGTAAACTCAAGAAATGGAAATGGGGTTACGAACCAAATAAAAAAAAAAACATTTATAAATAATGACTTTCTCACATCCCTGTTTACTATTTCACGCCAACCATCGCCTTTATCTTTTTTTTCAAATTCTTTTCCTTAATAAATTATAGAAGGGTGTAATTGCACCAATTCAACAAATCAATTTAGAGATCTACCTTTTTCAATTAAATCACCCTAGCAAGCAACCCAAAAATCATATCCTATTTGTACGAGTATGATCTGTAAAAATATATTAGGTGTAAATAATAATTTAAAAAAAAAACTCCCTTAAAACCATTTCGGTACGATTTTAATACGAGTACATACAAATTTCCTTGTCCTGTACCAATTCAGTGCCAAAAGGGTTGACTATAACGTGCATTATCGTAGTATAACTCCTTGAAATGTCCTATATACAAATATATTTCCTAAATATCATATTTTTAAAATCACAAATCATAATAAATCAATAACGTGACATAATCTATGCATGTACCTAAAAGTAGATTAGATAGATTATTCCTAAAATTTGGTTACCATACTTTTGTATGCATTTGGATTAAAATATTTAGTTACTGCATCAGGTCCAGACCCCTCTTTACCACTGGGCCCAGGGCCCCGCAATCACCAGGGGCCCCCAAATTGCTGAAACATCACTTAACCTCCATTGGTCTATTTTCAAGAAAAAAAATATATTTCGATACAATTTTAGATGCATAAAGAATGATCAGAATTCGTACTTTCCTTGCTGAACAACAACCTTTACTGAACAATTTAAATCACATTCCCTGCGAAATTATATTCAAATTAAAACAGAAATATGAATAACTAATTGAGTGGCAATCAGCGTTGCCGCTGGGTTTCACGAAAGTGTAACACAATTTTTTAAAAAACGTAACAAAAGCGAAAAAAATGTAACAAATTGAAAAAAAATGATTTAAATCAAAGAATGCTCTTGAACTCAATTTTTTATTTTTAATAGGAACATAAGTTTTCTTCATCACAGTTTTTAAATTCAGTACAAAACTATACATTAAATAATAAATTAATAAATTATTATAAGTAAGACATTTACTTAAAACATGTTTAGGCAAATTAAGAGGATTGATCTTTTATTTTGATAACTTCCTTTCTGAAAGGATAAGGTGTAGAAGCTCACGCCAGACTTTTTGTTGACGGCTCTGGACCCTCAGTAATTCTGACTGGGAAAGAAAGATTTAAAATTGAAACCTTTTCTTCCCATTGTCGACACACTAAGCGTTCATTTGAAACAGCGACTAGGTTCGTATACGAAGATTGGCCAACGAACGTTTTGACTTTTTTTTCGATTAAAAAATCTGAATTCAGAAGACTTAAAAGAGAACTGCAAATCTTTTGCTAAATTTTACACCGAAGATGTGAACGGAGATGAACTACTTGCTGAATGCCTGAATTTAAGACTACTTGAAAATTAGTCGACTCGAAAATGATGAAAATGAAAACTGACAACATTCTAGAGCTTTATAATTTTTTAAAAACTAATAAAATTGAAGATGACCAATTGCAGTGGGGAACGTTCCTTCTCTAAGTTAAAAAGAATCAAAAAGGAACTCAGATTCAAGAAAGATTGACACGTTTGTCGCTGATCTCAATCGAAAGCGACATCCTCACAGGCATCGATCTTGAAGATGTGATCAATGATTTTACTAATCTCAAATCAAGAAAAAGACCCCTTCAATATCACTATATTGTTCTTTAAATTACATTCTCTTAATTCTTATTTAATTGTCTGTTATTTAAATTTTGTTTATTTTTGAATTTTATATGACATATGTATTTATTTTTTGTTTTTATATTTACATTTATATTTATTTTTTGTTTTTATTTTTACATTTTTATTTAATTTTTATTTTTATTTTTACATTGTTTATGTGTATGTTTTAAATGCTGAAATAACTAATTATTAACTTCCCATAGGAAGTTATTGTAATGGGCCCGATTTGTCAAATTGAAAATTTTGACATTATCGACGTTTCAAGGTCCCTAGAGTCGAAATAAAAGATTTTTAGAAAGATGTCTGTGCGTGCGTGTGTACGTACGTTCGTATATACGTCCGTACGTTTTTTTCGTCGTCCATAGCTCAAGAACCAGAAAAGATATCGACTTCAAATAAATTTTGTTATACAGATAATAAGGCAGAGACATGCAGAAAGGGCTCTCAAGAAAAAAAATAACCCTAAATATCTCATGAACCAATGACGCTAGAGACTTGAATTAAATTTTATATTATTTATTGTAACGTGATATAAAAGAAGTATATTTTTGGAAAAAAATCCAATTAACGGTTTTTTTATAAATCAAAAAAACTGAAAAAAAATTGTCACCTCGAACATTTTACGACTAAAATATGATTTCATCTCCAAAACAATTTTGTGCAACGAAGAATAATATTTTTGACATCTGATAACATTTTGAGAAAAATCTAATTGACAGTTTTTTTTTATAAAAAATAAAAACCTAAAAAAAAAAACATTACTCAAAGTTGGTAAAAATTGAATTTCGACTCTTTCTTCTTTTCAAAAACTTGAGATTAAGGCTTCAAACTTATTTTATCTTATTAGAAATATTGTTTTCAACATTCTGAAAAATGTTGAGAAAAATCGAATTGACAGTTTTTTTTACAAAAAATAAAAACCTAAAAAAAAAAAAACAATACTAAAACTTGTAAAAATGTATGTACTTTCGACTCAAATAGCTTTTCAAAAATTACAAATATTGGCTTCAAACTTATTTAATTTCACAGAAAATATTGTTTTCGATATTCAGTAATTTTTTTTTATAAAAATCCAACAGTCCGTTTTTTTCATAAAAAATAAAATCAAAAAATAGTACGCAATTTTTGTAAAAATTGATACATATAGACAAACTTTTAAGCAAGACAAATCGACAGACGGGATGGGAAGTTATCAGTGTGGGTCCCATCCCAGTCTCTCTTTTTTTAAAGAATTAAAAAAATGTATATTTATTTAAAAAATTAAAAGAATAAATATCAATTCAAAGTTATGTGATTTTTCTGTATACCTTTATTACACAACATAACATTTTTATATAATCATACAGGGCCCCATTTTCGAAAAGTGCCCAGGGCCCCGAAAAGGATAAAGACGGCCCTGATCAGGTCCCTATATTCTTATCTTCTCTAACCATATTACGCATCATACGGATAATCAAATACCTGATAATGATCTGATTGTTACTACCATTTTCCATTACAAACCTACAAAAGGCACTCACAACAAAAAAGAAATAAAAAGATGCGAGTAAATATCTAATATCACCCCGTTATATAAATACTATGTTGTCAATAATAATAATAATAATAATTTTTCCAACATATGCGCAAGCTACTGGAATCCTTACAAAAGTTGAAATGAGGTTTCCCCCTATTTTTATGATAAGAACTTATCACAATGCAAACAAAAGAGTGTGTGATTCATAATAAACAATGCAATATTTAAACTGCAGCAGCGAACTCTTTAAGATACAAAACATACCTAAAAATTAACTAGCAAACAAACAAACACACAAAATGTATTATATTTTGTAGAACCTACATACATACATACATACATATGTATGTATATTGTATATGTATAATGAAAAAGATAGACACATTTTGTTACTATAGTAACACTTTGTTGTTCTACATATTTATTTGTGAGCTGAGATTGAGATTGTTGTTAAAACCAAACGCGTATCCAAAATTAAGTAAATGAGGAACATACAGTATTGTTCGTAAACTAAGCAACCGTTTCATGGTATAAATTCAAAGTCTCATGATAGTTTTGTTTACAAAGTTTTTAACCTTCAATTATTTTTTTATTATTTTATTATAAGTAAGGTTTATAAGGAAAATAAAAACAATTCATTTTCAATAGTACTAAGGAAAAAATATTTACTAAAAAACTTAAAACTCTATATTCAGCTGTTCGTAATCTAAGCAACTTTTTAATATTTGGTGTAATATCCCTTGTTTCTTATAACTTCTCGACATCGTTTTGGCATAGACTCAATTAACCGTTTAAGTGTAGTCTTACTAACACGGAACCATTCTTTTTAAGGCCCAAAAGTAGTTCATTTTTATTTTTAAATCGACAGCTGCCGATCTTCCTTTTGAGTATTCCAAACAAATTCTCAATTGGGTTTAAATCTGGCGATTGGGCCGGCCACTTCATGACTTGGACCCCCTTTGTTGTAAACCACTCTTTTACAAGCTTTGAGGTGTGTTTAGGGTCGTTGTCGTGCTGAAAAACCCAACGCAGCGGCATTTCCCATTCGGCGTGTGGGAGCATATGGCTTTCTAAAATGTTCCGGTATACAAATCGATCCATTTTTACATCGATCTCGATGAAGGGCCCTACTGCTGTTCCAGAAAAACAAGTCCACACCATGACATTACCTCCGCCATGCTTTACTGTACCACGACAATATCGGGGATGTAACCGCTTTCCTCTGGGTCTTCGGACGTGACATATGCCATCGGAATTAAACAAGTTAAATTTAGACTCATCGTTAAATAATACTGAATTCCATTTTTCGGGTGTCCAATTGAGATGTTGTGTTGCAAACTCAAGCCTAAAATTACGGCAAAGTTTAAAATTCGTTACAGGGTATAAGAATTTCAAAACTTGCCTTGCTTTTAAATGTTTCATGGTTAAAATTGGTTTCTTGGATGGTCTGTAGCTTCTTCGACTTCGGCCATTTTCTAAGGCACGTTTCCTTACTGTGCTAGAACTTATATTTAAGTTAAGATCCTGAACAATTTTTTTTGATGACACAAAAGGATTTTTTTTTAATAAAACAAACGATTTGTTTGTCCTCCCTGTAATGAGTTTTTCGTGGTCGACCTTTAGAATAAATTGTATTTACCGACTCAGTCGCTTTATATTTTTTTATAAGTCGAGAAATTATTGACTTATTAATATTATCTTTTGGCGATCGAAATTTGCGACTCACCATTTTTAAAAAAATTTATAATTTTCTCTTTTAGATCTTGTTTATATTGTACACGCGGCGTCGTAAAAAACGAGATGAAGAGATGACGATCGAAAAGCAACTAAAATATTTAATGATTTACACTTGGAAAATAGAAAAATGTTGAAAAGAAAGTGGAAAAATACCGTTAGACCTCTTATTTTGAAGGTCACTTAGCAGCGACGGAAAAAGTTGCTTACATTACGAACAGCTTTTTATGGAGTATATTCGTTTGACTATTTGTAATATTCTATTTTTAGACTAGAGCATAATTTTGTTATTGTTGGCTTATAGGTGGCTCATCAAGTAATTACAAAAATTTGGCCCATTTCACATAAAATCATATACAAAGGCACAATTAGAACTTGAATGCAATTCAAAAATCGGTTGCTTAGTTTACGAACAATACTGTATGTAGGTATATCTCGTTTGATTTTTGAAAAAAACGTAAAAAACGTTTTTTACTTTAAGAACATTAACTTACATTTTTAGGTTTTAGTTTCTTTAATATTATTATACACTCTGCGAAATAGATGAGGACAAAAAAAAACACTGCTGTTTTGTCTGTTTTTATGAAAAATTACTATGAAGGAATGGCAACCCTTTTGTTTGATCTTATATTTTATAACGGTTAAACTAAATTTCCCTCTCTTGTACCGTTAGGCTAACAATAACTTTTTGAGCTTGAAGAAGAGCGGGGTCTTGTTGCTGATTCCCGAGAATAGAGGAAGACACCTAGCCAAATCGGTGGCATACTTTCAAGAAGTACAACTGTAATAGACATTTTCTTAAAGCTGAATTAAAATTATGGAGTTAAGCGAAGTTCAGGTAAAAACCTAAATTAACACCTAGGGAGAAATCAAACGCCTAACCATTAATTGAACGATAAGCCCCGCGAAAATTGTTAATATTTCAAACCTCAACGTGTCACCAAGGCGGGTGCAACAAGTTTTGAAAGGTGGTCAAAATCACGTCAAAAAGCAAAGAGATTGGCTTTCGCTGAAAAGTATATTTTTTTTTTCGAATGAGAAACAATCGAGGAGGCCCAGACAGACGGTTGCCAACAATTTCGACATGTTAAACGAACCGAAAAGCAGCATAGAAATGCTCGCAATTTTGAAGTTGTAACGTTTTGATGGTTAGGGGTGCCATAAGCTGGTGTTTCTATCAAAATAAATTCCCAAAAACATACGGATTTATCTTTTACAAGGATAACGCTGCTACGAGTATTTGTGTTTAAAAATATACAAAAGAGATTTTAAATAAGCAAAATATTAACTCATTGCACTTACATACCTCCATCCAGTCCTGAATTGAATCCGATTTAAAACGTTTTGGCAATTTTAATACAAAACGTTTTTAAAAATAGACGTTTATTTTACCCTATAAATTATTTGACAAGAGTAGTTCAAGAAGAGTGAGCCAAAATTAATATGTGTCAAATAAAATCTTTAATAATTTCAATACCACGAACGTCTACGTGATGTTATTCAACAAAAATGATCAAGCACCAAATATTAACCGCCTTTTTAAAAGTTTCAAATTTTACTAAGTATTACTTTTAAAAATTGGCCTTAACATTATTTCGTTCTGAAAAAAAAAAAAAAAAATAAATAAACCCATATCAAAATTATAAGGTAAAGTCTAATTTGAGTTTAGTTGTTAAGATACTAAAAGTAAAATTAGTTTGTTAAAATCCAATAAATGAAACAAAAAATTGTGTTTGTCCTTATCATTATTTCGTAGAGTGTATTATATGAATTACTGCGTTTCAAACGTTAAAGGGGTTATTAAACAAAAATAAATACAATTTCAACAAAGGTCAGTCAAATTTTCTCTTCTGTGAGGGGTCCACAAAAATATGAGGAAAAAAGAAATATTTAGATAAAATTAGAATTTGATATCTAAGTGAAAGAAAATAATAATTAAAGACACAACAACAAATGTTTAGTTTTAAGATATGTACTACATATGTATATCAAAAATTCAAAAACGGTAATATTGAGATGTTAGAGTGTTGATTTGGAAATCAGTCGTCTGGAAGGTTTCTTTTGCCACCGTGATCAGAGAGAGTGGTTAAGATCGGGGATTTGCTAGAACCCAGGGCCCAGATTTTTTTTTTTTAAATTAGGTGTGCAAGCGATTTAGATATTAAGATGGCAGTTCTCACGGTTAAATTTTGCGATCAAAATTTATAAAATTAATTCTTCCATTTACTCTTATTTATCTTGTACACACATTTTATTACGAGTACTTACTATATGGACCCCAAAAGTCCTTTAGAATTTTAGCCAATTAGTCTATTACCATTTTTGACCAAAAAAACATTAGAACAAATATTGGCTGAATAAATACAAGAAAGTCTGAACAGAAACAATAGCATTTCAATTGGCATTCAGAGTTTCGGAAAAATAATAGTTGTAAATCAGCAGTGTTAAAAGTAAATTTTGATTTAAGAATATCAATGGATAGTAACGAAGTTAGTGTAATGGTGATGCTTGATTTTCAAAAGATTTTGATTGCATGGACCACTCAAGACTCAACTCTCATGTGGAAGCTTAAAAATAACTTTTGATTCACGTCTTCAGTCCTCTAATGTATGTCTTATTACTCAAAACTCGCTCATTTTGAGTCGAAAATTGAAATATCTAATCCAATTCTTGTCAACACAGGTGTCCAACAAGGATCTGTTTTAGGTCCTCTTCTTTTCTGCATCTTCATAAATTACCTCCCCAATTTTTTTATAAATTGTAATGTGAATATTTATCCAGATGATGTAAGAATTTATCTATCCAGAAAGTCTTGGTTGTTAGAAGATTACGTTCATAGCTCTAGTAAATGAAGATTTGTCGTCTTTTTGAGGATTGGGCTGAATAAAATAAAATAAGATTTAACCCGTTGAAATTGTTTTCAAATGTGGGTTAGAAAAGTGAAATATCAGCTAGTGATGTACCCTGACTTAATTTAAACGGCTTTATCCCACATTATCTTAAAATATGTAAATACCTTGGCTTTATGTCGCTACGTCAGATTCTATTAGAAGATACATAGATATACCTAGTGAAATCATTGATGTTGCCTTATTTCTCTTACAAATGTTTTGTAGATTCTTGTTTAGATTCTGAATGCAAGCGTAAAGTAAATGTTGCGTTCAATTATTGTTTGCGATATATTTACGGTTTTTCGAGGTTGTTTTAAGCGTTTCGCGAAAGGACCTAATCAAACACATGTCAGAATGAACTCACATTATTATAATGAACTTTTTATTTTCGCTGTTCTTATTATTATTAACTTCCCATAGAAAGTTATTGTAATCGGACCGATTTTTCGAATTGAAAATTTTGACATTTCTCGACATTTCAAAGTCCTTAGAATCAAAATCAAAGATTTTAAGAGAGATGTTTGTTAGTGCATTTAACGTACGTTCGTAAGGCCGTCCGGGAAGTTTTTTTCGTCGTCCAGTAGAAATATCGAATTTAAACAAATACAGAAAGGACTCAAAAAAGTGAGTTGGTGTTTTATTTTTTTACTAAAGCACTTAAAAAAATTTGGTTGACTCTAAATATCAAATTTTATATTACATAACGTGACGTTATACAAAACTAGTATAATTTTGAAAAAAATCAATTAACGGTTTTGTTTATAAATTGAAAAAACTGAAAAAAAAAAAATATTTTCTACTTCGAATATTTTAAATAAAACTACAAGTTATTTTTATATCCAAAATTATTGTATGCAACAACAAAAAGATTTTCGACATTTGGTAAAATTTTGTGAAAAATCGAATTGACAGTTTCTTTTACAAAAAATAAAAACCTGAAAAAAACATTTCTAAAAGTTGTGAAGGATGGATTGGCAAAAGAAATTTCACATGATAGTTAAACAAAATTTTTACAAAATTCTTGAACTTTAAATAAAAACAAAAAAGGATGATTTTTTTTTAAATAAAATTTGCCCTTGACGCGTCGTTGAATGCGCTGTTTCTACTACGCCGCCGGTGCGACGGAGTAAAACGGCTGGCACAATATCTCAGCTTCAGAACCTTAAAACAACAAAAAAAAAGTTTTAACTTAATTTTAAGAACGTTGATTAGGCCTAGACACAAGCTTTTTTGAATATTTGAAAATTTCACAAAATGGCAGCAATTTGAAAAAAAAAATTGCATTTTTTGACAATGTTTTTCAATCATAAAAAGACTGTAAAAAGTCGAAAACAATTTTTTTTTAAAAAGCTTGTGTCTAGAGCTAGCGAGATGTTCTGTGAATAAGTTACGCTTTACAGATTTAGGATAGCTTCTATAATTTCGTCAAAATCGTGCCAAAAGTTTTGAAAAACACTACTTTTGGGAAAATGCGTTTAAAGATAAATGTTACAATGTAAATAGGTAGGGCGGCGCCGTGTTTGAGCATGATTTCGATTAAATCCTTCACAGGACATGTTTTTAGTTATGCCTACATTGCAACAAAAAAAAATGGATTTTTTCAAACCGCGAAGGTAGACAAAAACATATTTTAAATTCAAACTTATTTTATCATAATATGCAAAATATCGTTTATTTAATAATTAATTTCTTAGAAAAATTAAATTGACAACGTTATTTTTACAAAACACGAAAGCCTAAAAAAACAAAAAAAACTGATAGCAAATGGTTTTCGATTTCGACTCAAGTAGTATGAGAACAAAGAAAACAATTGACTCACAAATTTGTATTTCACCCAAAAATGTTGTTTTTATACAATTTTTTTTTAAAGTTTTGTACAAATCGAAAGACGGGTACAGATGGGAAGTTATCAGTGTGGGTAGCATTCCAGCCTCTTTTTTATACTTGTTCCTTAAAGATATAATTCTTGAAAATAGGTGCATTTTGTTCGCATTCCATATATAGTAAAGTGAGAAATTGCCAACAAAACGATCCGCAGTAGTCCGGTTTTTATATTTGAAAGTTGATACAACTGAATATTTGCCAGAATAATTTATCAAAAATTCCAAAAAAAATAGCGAAATTCAGACCAGGGTGAAATCGTCTAAGCTGATTTTTGATAGTTGACTATCAAAATCAAGAAAATACGTCTGTGTAATGTGAAAGTCGATTTAAAAGTTTTAACCAAACAATTTGACATAAAATAAAAACTTCAAGAAGGGGGTTTGTTCGTAGACTACTACATTAACATGTGGTGTTGAAGCGAGCTTGAAGCTCGCCTCAATTCTTTATATACCTGAATCGAGTTGAAATGAGCTTGATTTGGTCTGTTTATTTGCATGTTTGTGTACAAAAAATATAGTTTTGTTTTAATCAAATTAAAAAAAAAAATGTGCACATGGAGTAGGTAGCATATTCCTATAGGGTTCTGAACTATTCAGTTTTCCATTGTTTAACACGAATCAAACTATCTCACTTGCACTTCATAAGAAACAACACCATTTGCATTTTAGAAAGTGCTGTCAAACTTAATCATTTTTAAATCTTCTTGTGCGGTGGAAACACCAAAAGAAACTGAGATAAATCTTTGATGGAAACATAGCAAAACATAAATATCTTTTCTATTGTTTTCTCTTGCAAAATAAGCCCAGTTAGTCCATTTTCACTAACAAAACTAAATAATATCAACAGTAATAGATTGGGTTTTTCCCCAATGGAAAACACACATGATTCCAAATGCACAACTACTCAACGAACACAGCCATCGAGATACAAATGCAATATCAATCGTAGAACGAAATCACACAAGATCCATTCGAGACTCGTATAAATGTCAAAAACCTATCCATAGTAAGATTCTACTCTAACTTTTATCGGTGTTATTCATACTATGGATATTGTTTTTGTTATTCGTGTAAAATCCTACTATACTATGGATAGATTTGCCAACAAAACACGGGTAATGTATTTTATTCCCGATAAAAAGAGTGAAGACAACAATTTAAACTTAAATGATAAACACGAAAACCCCATAGTTTGAATCTTCACAATTATGAAGCAAATAGAAAAAAAAATGTAATACCCCTTTATGTTTATTGAATTCTAGCTACGCTCCTGTCTGTCGTTCGAATATCGAAGTTTAATTTAAAAAGAAAGCAAAATTGTGAAAACCAGTTTTGATTGTTTTATTTGACATTACTGGTTCTCTGCCTCTCTGTGTGTTCGCTTCGCTATATCACCACACCATATTCATACTCGCTTCGCTTCGCCTTCAGCTTTGTGCACACAACATAGTGCCTGCCCCATTGGTGCTCCATTCTATCGTATAGATTTTCTTCTTCTGCTAGTTATAGATACTTTTTCTCACTGGTTATACTCTTGCTTGACTCTTGTCTCCTGACTTTTGTGGAGCTCCGGCTAGGCACTCGTCTCATAGTGACTGGCTGACTTGACTGGCTGGCGCTGGCTGGCTTCTTCTTCTGCAATTTTTGCCCGATGTATCTACTGAGCTGACTCTGAGTTAGTTCGAGTTAAAACATTGTCCGTGGCAGACGTGTTTCTTCATATAAGTTCTGTACGTTGTGTGTGCTGTGTATTTTTGTTATTCCATCCCCAGTTCCCACTGAGTTGTGTTGCATAGATAGAGATCCAAAGAGCAGAGCATATTACTTACTAAGTAGAATTAAAAAAAAGTTGATCTTTAACCTAATTTCATTAAGTATGCTCAAATAAAGTGAAGATCTAAAAAGGGAAAATACACCTATTAGATACATTTTTTAAATCGCGCCTATAGAGAATCGTTTTCGTTTGCCTTTTTTGAAAAAGAAGTTTCGTGAATGCCATTATTTTTAAGT
This sequence comes from Eupeodes latifasciatus, assembly GCA_920104205.1. Taxonomy (NCBI): domain Eukaryota; kingdom Metazoa; phylum Arthropoda; class Insecta; order Diptera; family Syrphidae; genus Eupeodes; species Eupeodes latifasciatus. The sequence continues at coordinate 79,191,279 of OV049924.1, forward strand.
GAGTTACATATATAGAGTTAGTGAGTGTTGAGTGTTGTATCCAAGTTGAAAACCCCTACGCGATCACTTTGCTGCTGATGTACCTACGTACATAAATCTGAAAGTTTTAGTTTTTTTTTTTTTTTTTAGTACCGTACCTACCTACCTACCTATCTGTATACCATACTTTGTATTTGGCGTTAAACAAGTTTAGATACCTACCTAGGTTTTTCTTAAAAGCCAACTAACTGCAGCCGCACACCGCACATTCAAACGGTTTCTTCTGAATGGACTAATTACAATCTCTTATGGATATACTTACATTATTGTGAGGTAAGTCTTGTGACGATATTTTTTGAAAATTTCCATACATACATATTTTTAAGTATCTTTTTAAGGAAAGCAAAGGAATAGGTACAGCGCCTACTTTTTCGCTCATAATGTTCAACATGGTCGAGTGATTCACATTGTATATTTTTATTGAATTTATAATAGCTTGTTGCACTTGGGGATAATCGCGCGCATAAAATGGTCATTAACCTCTGTTAGATGGCGGTCGGTCGGTGGCTGGCGGTATGAGCGAGCGATATACCAATATGACTTGAAGTTCCTTTTGGAACAATAATTTTATTTTTATCTATGTACACTCTCTAATGGCTTCATATAAGGGACCGCCCACAAGAGTGGGCTCGCTAGATCGCTATGTTGATTTATAGTCGAATTATTGCGCGATTTCTCCGGGAATATCTACAGGCGTGTATAGATATTTGTTGTTGTTTGATTGATTCTTTTATAAAGGCTGTTTGTAAAAAAGCTGTGTTTTTGTAGCCCATTCTCTTGCCTTCGAGTTCGAGGCATTTATCTACGCAACATTCTCTAATAATGTTTTTATTTGAACAAAAAATAAAATATCCGCTTAAGTGATTCTTTTTGCAACACTACACTGCGCTCTAGTCGTCATCCACATCCACTATCCACAGCGTCAAGCGTCAGCGTGTATGCCATAGCAGAGCTTGTGCTGGTGCTGATTGCTGGGCTGCATCACACACAACGTGGTATGCTTCGTTGCGCAGGAGAAACAATATATATAAATGGACATGATTGCATCGCGCAGAGCCGCAACCAGACAGCGCAGCGGTATCAGTGGCGGTGGCGATGGCGATGGCGGTGACGAAGTTAGGCAATATCGCTTGGTCTAAAAAAAGAACTGCACAGCACCACACAGTAGTTGTAGCTTATAGTAGTTTTTTGGAGATGGTCCGGTTGCTCCAGAGAATCTTTCTTCATCGTTGTTTTTAGAAAGATTAAATTACACTCGAAATCAAAATAGTATATGTACCTATGTAGGTATATTTAAATTGAATGTAGACATAAAGGAATATACCCTCCACTGCCATCTCTGACTCGCTATGCCTATGCAAGATCAATGAGCTAAGATGGTTTCCGTCTAGGATATTTCTCTCTATATAGCTGAAGCTGGTAGTGGTCGGCCATTGTTTATTACCTGTTCGGTCCACATAGTGGTTTTACCGGATTTTCTCGTTCTCTCGTACTTGAACAGTGATGGTGTAGATTTGCTTTACTTTTTTTTGGCAAAAATTCATGATCACTTAAACTAATAATACATTTTTATAGCTTAAGATGTATTTCCATGTTCGGGTTTCAATTTTCTCATCAAATATTTATAATAGACCAAAATAACTCATCAACTACAAGAGTAGTCAGCTTGTTTATGCGGGGAAATACCTACCTACATACCTTCCGAGTCATGATGATGGACACTTTTATAGGTACACCTGTGCTTTATAAAATCAAAACGAGTATCTACCTACGAGTACATACAATAAAATGTTTTTCTTCGAATGTGACGTATCAAATTTATATTAAATACTAAGTTAGGTAGATATACAGTGAGTGCACTCAGCTTTGCTCAGGTAGACTTGTTTACACTGACCTTAAGTATATGATTAAGGTCAGCACAAACTACACACTTCGCTTTAACCACCTGGTTGTAATTAACGTTTGGGTGTGAATTCGTCGTTTCAATTTGTTTATACGGGGATACTAATATATAATGTTGCTGCTGTTGCTGCTGCTGCTATGGACTTTAGCATTGTGTGAATTTTTATATTTCCCGCATTATTATATTGTTCATTGAAAATGCATATAATAGATACATATAAAAATTCGCTAATTCAATTCTAGTGTTTATAAGAAATAAACTGTTAAAATGTCATTAAACGGGTATAGACAATGCATGAAAGGAAAATCCATAAATGTTAATTTGTATATAGTATATTTTTGCATGACACATGTACTTGAATTGCACTCAAATAATTGTGCGGGATAAACCTTTAAGTACATTTATTTGAAGTTTTTATTTCATGTACAGGTACAAAATATGTATATGAATCGGTTTTTACCTCAAGTAGGTTTAGAAAGTTATGCAATTATTGTTTTAATTTTAAAGAAATTAAGCAAAGGAATTTTTAGTCTTGAGATTCTTCTTTTTATAAAATTTATAATAATATTTTGTAGAATCAGAATTAATTTTAAGTATAAAAGTTTAAAACTTTGTATACCTACCTAGTTCACAAATCTTAAAACTGGTAAATATAACGTTAAAAAAAGAGGTTGGGATGCGACCCACGCTGATATTAATGACAACATTTTGCGTGAGATGAACAAATTTGAAGTCAATATCTTTGTTCTCATATAACTTACGTTGGAACCATTTCTTTTTTAGATTTAGATTTATTTATTTCTTATAATTTACTCAGTAAGATACAATATCTTATAAATTAGAGTAAACATCAGTACCTTAATACTATAAGTACATTCGTTATACAATTGCTTAAGTGACATTAGATATTTAAATTCAAGAACAAAAATGAAAGAAAATCCTTTTTATATCATAAGTATCTATTTCTTATCATTTTTTTAGGTTTTCGTGTTTTGTAAAAAAAAGTTGTCAATTATTTTTTTCTAAAAAATTAAATAAAAGTTTGCAACAATATTCTGCATATGATAAAATAAGTTTAACGAGATTTTTAGTCAAAAACTAATTTTTACCAGTTTAAGTTGGTTTTTAGCTTCCTATAGGAAGTTATTGTAATGGGTCCGATTTGTCAAATTGAAAGTTTTGACATTTCTCGACGTTTCAAAGTCACTAGAGTCGATATAAAAGATTTTAGAAAGATGTCTGTGCGTGCGTGTGTACGTATGTACGTTCGTACGTCCGTACGTTTGCGACATTTTTTTCGTCGTCCATAGCACAAGAACCAGAAGAGATATCGACTTCAAATAAATTTTGTTCCTATAGAGATTATAAGGCAGAAAGATGCAGAAAGGGCTCTCAAGAAAATTGCGTGGGTGGTTTTTTTTTACCATAGCAGTTTAAAAAAAAGGTGAAAATTTTGGTTAAACCTAAGTATCTAATGAACCAATGACGCTAGAGACTTGAATTAAATTTTATATTATATATTGTAACGTGATACAAACAAGTATATTTTTGGAAAAAATCAAATTAACGGTTTTTTTTATTAATCAAAAAAACTGAACAAAAAAATTTGTCACCTCGAAAATTTTACGAATACAAAATGATTTTATCACTAAAACAGCTTTATGCAAAGAAAAATAACGTTTTCAACATTTGGTAAAATTTTGATAAAAATCGAATTGACAGTTTTTTTTATAAAAATTAAAAACCTAAAAAAAACATTACTCAAAGTTGGTAAGAATTGAATTTCGACTCAAAAATCTTTTTAAAAAATTGAGTTTATGGCTTCTTACTAATTTTAACTTGTAAGAAATATTGTTTTCAACATTCTGAAACATTTTGAGAAAAATCGAATTGACAGTCTTTTTTACAAAAAATAAAAACCTAAACAAAAAAATTAATTAAAGTTAGTAAAAATTGATTTTCGAGTCAAATATCTTTTCAAAACTTTGAGATATTGACTATAAACTACTTTTATCTTTTAAAAAAATATTGTTGTCAACATTCAGTAAAATTTTGAGAAAAATCGAATTGACAGTTTTTTTACAAAAAATAAAAACCTAAACAAAAAAATTAATAAAAGTTGGTAAAAATTGATATTCTTTTAACATTCAGTAAAATTTTGAGGAAAATCTAATTGACAGGTTTTTTACAAAAAATAAAAACCTAACAAAAAAACAATACTAAAACTTGGTAAAAATTTACTTACGACTCAAATAGCTTTTCAAAAATTAAAAATATTGTCTTCAAACACTTTTTATTTCACAGAAAATATTGTTTTCGATATTCAGTAGTTTTTTTTATAAAAATCTAATAGTCCGTTTTTTCATAAAAAAATAAAATCTACAGTAAAAATTGATGTTCGGTTCTTGATATCTCTCAAATTAATTTCATTCATCCAATTTGTAAAAATTTAAGAAATGCTATGATGAAATGTTGGTGATTTAAAAAAAAAACCTAAACACTTTTAAGCAAGACAAATCGACAGACGGGATGGGAAGTTATCAGTGTGGGTCGCACCCCAGCCTCTTTTTATTTCTGGTATGTAAAACAAAAATACAGATTTGAATTTTCCAAGACCATTATCTTAAAATAATTAAGCACGGAATTAAATCCTTTTTAACCAATTTTGTGTAGATTTTAATTTGAATTGAAAAATTGACTGATGGATTTTTATAAAAAATGTTACTGAATATTAAAAACAATATTTTTTGTAGGATGAAATTACTTCGAAGCCAATGTGTTTAATTTTTGCTGTGATATTTGAATAGAAAACCATTTTTTCCCAACTTTTAGTAATGTTTTTTTTTGAAAATTTTGAAAATGAAATGAAAATTTTACCAGAATTAAAAACGTTATTTTTCATTGCAGAAAATTATTTTGGAGTTTAAAACAAATTTTTTGTTCGTAAAATATTCGAGGTAAAAAATATTTCTTTTCAATTTTTTCGATTTTTAAAAACAACTGTTAATTGATTTTTTTTTTCAAAATAATACAAGTTTTGTATCACGTCAAATTATATAATATAAAATTTAATTGAAGGTACTAGCGTTATTGGTTCTTAAGATATTTAAGGTCAACTAAAATTTTAACTTTTCTTTTAAATTGCTATAGTAAAAATAAAATAAATAAATAAAAATCCACTCAAATTCAAGCCCTTTATTTATGCATCTTTCTGTGTTATTATCAAAAACACTCTAATAATGATATGAATCCTCGGAAGCCATCTTGGTTTGCCTACAAGCTAAACCGCAAATCAGACTCATAAACTCATTTAAGTATGCGTGTCATTTCTCCTCTAATTTATGAAAGTTCCCCTAAAACCTCAGTAGTTAATTCTATGTATGCGTGAAAACGCGTCAATTTTTCTCGGTGAATTCGTCCACATAACATATACAACAAAGTAAACAAATGGGTCTTGGAGGGTGATTTATATCTTCATATAGAGTGTTTTTGGTTATTATCTGTATAACAGAAATTATTTGAAGTCGATATCTCTACTGGTTCTTGAGACATGGATGATGAAAAATGGTATCCCGAACAAACGGACGTACTTTTTCTAAGATTGGTAATGGGTTTAGTTCGATTCCGGCTTCAAAACTTATCTATCAAGCCAGAATTTTAAGATACAAAAAACATTTTTTTTAAAGCTTTGTAAGTTCATGAAGTACATATGTAGTATTTTTTTCAAAAAAAAATTTGTAATGATTTTTCAAATCTACAAACCCTTACTTCAATTTCAATTTTTTGTTTAAAAATGTTCAGTATCTTGCTTATTTTTCAAAAAACTCGCCATTAGTTGAAAGTTTTCACCTGCCATACGTAAACCTTAAAAGATTACGCTAAGGCAGTTCATAACACAAAACCCAAAACGGTATAAATACAATTTTTGAACTTATTACTAATTCGTAGTATTAAGGTTATTACATCAAGTTTTTGGATAATGTTGAAAAAAATAAAATAAAACATTGAAAACGGGTATTCCTAAGTTTGAGCACATAAAGCCAAAATCGTAGATTGGATTCGAAATCAGCACTTAAAAAGAACTCCTAAACGAATTATTCAAAAACATAAAAGAATTACATTAAAGATTTTTCAAAACTCCAGATAGAGTCAAGTAAAGACCCACATAAGCCATCTCATAACTTATAAGAAATTAAGAAAACCAAGTAAGATACTGAAATGATTAAAACTCTTTCTAGAAAACAAAGATTTGTACTTTGTAAAATCATCATAATACAATGTATTGTTAAGGGATATGTTGTGCCTTAACTTAGCCTTGAAACCCCATTTACCCCCGATATGTTGTGTCTTAACTTAGCCTTGAAAACCCGTTTTTTGTTGTCTTCAGCACTTTTTAAAGAAACATATTTTAAAAACCTGCTGTAACAAGAAAAAAATTAAAGAGACGATTCTTAATTCTTAAGAAAAAGTATTCCTTTCTTGGTGCAACAAAAAAAAATTAAATTTTGTAAACCAGTGTAATTTAGATTCATATAATAATGTTGCACGGTCTTTCTTAATCTGTGATCCTGAGATATCCCTTAACGATTATGTGAGATTATTTTGTACACGAGGAAGACAAAAACTGTTTGTTTCATTTGTTGCGAAGATAAAAACTTTCAAATTAAAAACAAAAATATTATACGATCAAAAATATTTAATTCTTCGTAAATTGTAGCCTTTGCTGTTTTTATCGCCCAAGGTTATACTTCTGCTGGATGGTGGTTTGTTATGAAGTTTAAAGATTTAACTACAAGGAAATGAACTAGTTTTTGAATAATTTCGGCAGGTTAATTTTATTAAACAAAAATCGAAAAAATTATTACAATAATAGTGTTATTTAACTTTTAAATACACGTTTGATCCATTGAGCATAAATTAATGTCTTCGTCACTTTTTTCAAAAGCACTTATGGGGCAAAATATAAAAGAATATTGTAATTAAACAAAGATACATTTAAATTGTGAAAATTTAGTAAAAATGTTGTTGGTTTTTGAGACAATTGAGTTTGAAGTTGAAACAAAAAATCCTCAAGGAAAATAGCATTTTTTCGCTATACAAGGTCAAAATTTTCCACGCATAGCACGTGCCATAATAATAAAAGATGATAAAAACGTTCGTGCTTACTCCTTGACGAAGTATACGCTTTAAAAAAAAACTAAACAAAATTATTAAAGGTGCTAAATTATAGTTTTTCGTAAAATTCTATAATTTGAAATAATTATGTACGCAAGATAACTATCTGTTCTTTGAATATTCTCCCCCTTCACGTATTTTTAAGAATCCCGAAAAAAAATATCACTAGATAAGTTCACAATGAGCAGGTTCAGGCAACATAAGGGACATCATTTGCAGTCAACTTCATTCTTTGAAAGTAAACTTAGAACGACTTAGGTTACTAGTTAGTTTTCCAAGTGTCATGAATTTCAAATTCAAAACTCTACTTCAAGTTTATAGTATAAAAACTACTAAAAACATTATTGTCCACAAAACACTTCTCAGGCAAGCTACAAGTCCATCACGATTTGTATTTTGTATTGTAAAGAAATACTACTTTTTCTTTTCCAAATTGACAAGGAATCCTTTTATAGAAAACATTGAATGAAGTTGTGCAGAAAATTAATAAATCATTGAGTAATAAAGTTCAGCTTCAGTTAAATGTAAAAACACGATCAACTGTCATTTTGACAGAAGTAGACTTGACTTGATAGTTAGGGAGATTTTTCTTGACTAACTTTCCAGTCAAATTTCCATTAAAGTTGCCTTAATTGGAAGGTAATTTTTTGGCAGCTGGTCAATCAGATACTAGAAACTTGCTTTATTTTCAAGTCCCTTATGTCGTCTGAACCTACCCAATGTAAAATGTCATACGAACGGATATGGTTTTTTTTTTGTAAGGGGTATTCTTAAAAGTTTCCGATTACATCAAACTTGTGAAAGGGTTTATTATATTTATTTTGTATGTCTTATACAGAGATACTTTTTCTTTCGCTGTAACTATTATTTTGGGTGGGTGTTTTCGAAGGATTATCCATAAGAGGTCTCAAATTCTTTAAAACAATATTAAAACAATGAAATGTTTACCCTATCTTTATAATACTTTCCCTGCAGTTGATATATTTATTTACATAGATCTGTGTCCATAGAAAAATTATCAGTAATTTTTATTTGATATGGTCAAGGGCGGATCCAGACTTTTAATCAGGGGGGGGGGGGGGGTCACACACTTAGATGAGTTTTTACTCACAGCTAAAGTGACAACTTTAAATAAATTGGGTGGCGCAACAGTCCGTTGAGAACTAGGGCCTAGTAACAACTCTCAACCATTCCTGTAGAGTACTGTTGTCAGGGATGGAGGGGACCTACAGTACCCGCGTGAAAAAAAACTTTAGATGGATTAGGCAGGGATCGAACTTAAGACCTCTGGCATGACAGTCCAACGCACTAACCATTATGCCATGGGTACCACAGTGACAACTTTAATTATCAAATTATTATAGAACACTGTTGTACAATGTACATTAATTTATGATGACTCGCTACATATGAAAGCAATCCAAGACTCCAATAGTTTTCTAAATATGCCATATTTAAGAGTTAAATCAGTTTAGAGGGTTTTTGGTGCATTTCACGCAGAAATGTAAGAAACAGTTTGGAAAAGTAGCTTTTTGTCCAAAAATAAAATATACTCTTAGTGTTTCCATTTCTATTAATGCGAAGAACGCTACAAAACTTGAAAAATCAAGAAAATGAGAGAGGATCTGATACGAAGAATTGTCGGGTTTTTTTCTATTATTACTATCCCTATATCAATCTGTTAACTCGTATTTTGATCTTAGTCAACAGAACTTAAAAATTGTAGAGAAAAATATTTGGTTCTTTAATTTAGCCATTAGTTTAACAAAACTGTCACTTTTGCAGTTTTTGGGATATTTATATTATTGAAATTCTTGTTTAAATCTCAGTTCTAGAGCATCCAAAGTAAATTCACTTCAAAAGTAGATTTATTTAATTTGTTAAGATCTTTCGTATTCAACAGAAAATTAATTTTGAAAGAAATAAAATGCACGACTGAGTCGTTAGAACTGGCTAATTTCTCTCAAAAAGTCGGTTTAAAAATATTTCCTATGTCGTCGTCGTTGTTTGAAAACTCCCTTAGTCCATTTTCCGCAAAAATGAAATGTATGCATTAAGTTTAAGTTGCACAATTAATATTTTCTCAAAATTCCCTAAGCTCTACGATGCACGATTTTTAAAATATAAAGAATTAAAACTCCCCAAATCTATTAATTTGCATATTGATTTCAAACTTTAAATGCAAATATCGCAAAACACAAAAAATATTAGAACGGCGACGATATTTTAAAATTTAAAAATGTACCTGCAAAATAAGTTTTTCTCAAAAATAATACCATTTCATTTCTCAAAAACTCTAGATTAACTTTTTTTTTCGAAAATCATTTTAAATTTTAAATTTTGTCTTAAAAATATTTTTGGTAAGCACTAAATAAAGTGCTTATAATCATACATTTTAATTTCATTAAAAAATGTTGACCCCTTTCTGAGATATCGAGTTTTGTAAACAAAATTAATATTATTTTTAAAATTTAAAAAAATGACATTTTTGATCATCAAAAATCATCAATTTGATCATTTCATCATCGACAAGAACTTGCATAAAAAGAGAAGATAATTGAAATCGGTCCATTAGTTGTTGAGAAAACTTAAAAAAAACTTAAAGGTTATGAGGGTTACCCTTCTGGAGCAATACCAAAAAATGTTTTTCTTGTAGAAAGAAGCCAAACTAAGAACACAAAATGTAGAGAAAGTTTTGAAAAAATCACATACTTTGACCAAAAAATTTGTATGGGGACTGCTGTTATTGTTCGTATTAATAAAATGAAAAAAAAAAAACGCCTTACGCTAATCGGCTGAAAACCTTAATTTCAATCAACACAATTGTTTGGACTGTAGGGGCCAGGACAGATAGACAGACGGACATAATCGGGGTACCCAATTTTTTCGACTTCTCTACCAACGTAATGTCATGTTTGATTAGAAGCTCTAGTTCGAATTTTTTAACTAATGCAAGACTTGCTACATAGTTTCTACATGTCGCAAGTAAAAATCACTTCAATGATCACTATGTGTGTCAAAAAATTTAATAAAAAAAATGAAGGCTAGTTTTAGGAAATTAAAGGCAACTTAATATCAATTTGACGATCTTTTATTCAAGGTTTCTTCTTAAGAACCTAAATATTTGTTCTTTTTCTTAAAAACAAATTTTATGAAAATATTTTAAAGCGACTAAACTTTTTTTCAAATTCTGAATTGAGTGAAAACAATAATTTTAGTTGTTTTTGACAGCAAACCCCTTTTTGGTGAATGTCGTTAAATTACTAACAAATTTTGAGATGGAAACTTTACTTATACAACTTAACTGTAAGCTTTATGGCTCATATGACCCCCCCTGGATGGTCCATTGGTCAAAAGTTATTGAATTTGTGCTGTGTTTTTGGAATAAGGCTGAATATCCGATTCATATTATGTTTGTGCTCCAGTCTTCAGTTAAAAATAGCACTGTTAGCAACAAAGTTTAAAGAAGTAAAATACAAATTTTGTTTTCATATACACAAAATATATAATTCAAAATATAATGGGGGTCATTTCCATTAACACATTACGATTAGTTTTGAATTGATGGGAATTCCTACGAAAAAACAAACAAATTATCTCCCAGGGGGGTCATGACCCCTACGAACCCCCCCTCCCCCCACCCGGGTTCCACCATTCGATATGGTCCTTCAGTAACTACAGGGCTATCCATTGTGCAGTTTCAAAAGGAAACGTAAATAAAATACATATTAAATCTTCATGATAACTCTTTTATATTATAACATTTTAACGTTGACATTATGTGTGAAGCACTACATCATTTAAATGACAACAACGCGAATTGTTGCAAGCATCGATTCTTTTGAGGTAATTTTCGACCACTTTTTGACACATATTGAGCGGTATCGCAACCATAACTTGACGAATGTTGGTTTTTAAGTGCTCAAGAGTTAAAGGTCTATCTGCTTAAACACGGTCTTTAGCGTAGCCCCGCAAAAAAAGTCCAGCGGTGTCAAATCGCATGATCTTGGGAACCAGTTGATATCGCCATGTGGCCAGGAAGTGTCTCTTGCAATAAAGCAAAAAAAAGTCGGTTATCATACGACAATAACGCTCCGAATTGACAGCGACAGTCGTTTTCGAAGAAGTAAGGTCCAATCACACCTCCGGACCAAAGAGCGCACCAGCTGGCTTCAGTTGTTGTGTGAGCTGGTCTTTATATGGATGTAGGTTTAGATTCAAATGCAAAATACGCTATATAATGTGCCGTAAGACAGTCCTGAGAACGATGAGGAATCGACACATTCGGGTCTTCGGCACTTGCGAAACGATCATGCACAGGCCCTACAATATCTGTAACCAATCCAATCTCTTCAAATTTCTTCACAATTTTGCCAATTGCTTGGCTAGTTGGACGATTATGTTAACCATAGTCTCCTCTTAAAGCACGATATGTGGCTGTAGCAGAATCACCATTTTTGTAGTAGGTTTTAACAATTTGTTTGATACTTTAAGCGATCCATTTTCGTAAATGTCAGAATTTCAACTGAAAAAAAATTGGCTTAACAACTTAGTTTGACAGATGTCGAATTCCAGCCTTATACTTTTGAAGCCGCAAAATGGATAACCCGTTACAACAACAGGGCATTTTTTTAAAGTCTCTTAAATCACAGTACGCTAAGGGATTTGAAATAGCCTATAAGGTTTTTTTATTCAATTTAATTATTTATTACCCCCTACAGCCCAAACCATTAGGTGGATTGAGTTCAAACTTGAAAGTTAAGGTTTTAATCAGATTGGCGTTAGGTAAAGGCCTATCTTTCAGATCAAAAATAACTGTAGTACCCATACAATACCAACAAGTCAAAAACTGAAAATTAGAATTTTCTCAAAACAAACCAAAAGATTTTTATTAAATTTCCCTAAAATGTTGTTTCTTAACTTGGATTTTTTTATTATAAGAAAAATTGTTTTGTATTGTTATAGCAGGGTACCCCATAGAACCGTTACTTTATTTTTAAGTTTTCTTAAAAACTAATGAATAGATTTCAATAATTTTTTTCTTAATATTTGATGATAAAAATTTCAAATTTTACTTTTTTGATTTTTAAAAGTTATAGGTACTCATAGTTGGTAAAAATTGAATTTCGACGCAAATATATTTTCAAAAACTTGAGATTAAGGCTTCAAACTTTTTTTATCTTATAAGAAATATAAAATCGAGTTTACAGTTTAAAAAAAAAAAAATAAAAACCTAAAAAAAATTAAAAATTGGTAAAAATTGATTTTCGACTCAAATATCTTTTCAAAACTTTGAGGTAATGGCTTCTAACTAATTTTAACTTATAAGAAATATTGTTTTCAACATTAGGAACAATTTTGAGAAAAATCGAATTGACAGTTTTTTTTACAAAAAATAAAACCCTAAAAAAAAATTATAAAAGGTGGTAAAAATTGATTTTCGACTCAAATATCTTTTCAAAAATTTGAGTGGCTTCTAACTAATTTTAACTTATAAGAAATATTGTTTTCAACATTCGATAAAATTTTGTGAAAAATCGAATTGATAGTTTTTTTTACAAAAAATAAAAACCTAAAAAAAAAAAACAATACTAAAACTTGGTCAAAATTTACTTTCGACTCAAATAGCTTTTCAAAAATTACAAATATTGGCTTCAAACTTATTTTATTTCACAGAAAATATTGTTTTGAATATTCATATATCATTCGATATAAAAATCCAACAGTCCATTTTTTCATAAAAAAATAAAATCTACAAAAAATAGTACGCAAATTTGATAAAAATTGATACATATAGACAAACTTTGAAGCAAGACAAATCGGCATCCCAGCTTCTTTTTTAAATTCTATATCATACATTGTGACTTCATACGACTGCGCACGAACTTGCTGCTGTATCTAAAGACTCTGTTTACAAAAAAAAATTTATATTTTAAAATTAAAAATTTTACAAATAAAATAAGTTTGTCTTCAAAAAGTTAAATGCCATTTAATTAATAAAAAAAAATCCTTGTTTTATTAAATTTTTTAAATCTTATTAATATACATTTTACATTTGATTTTTGTCAAAAAAAAAATACTGACCCGTTTTTGAGATATCGAATTTAGCTACCTAAATTTTGGCACGAGTACGATAACTTTGGCGCCAAGATATAATAACGGTTTTTGGTAGAGGGTCTTAATACAAGCATTTTTTACTATGGGAGGGGGGTCTATCTCCCCCCGTTTAGGCGGGAGGGGCAATTTAAAAAAGTTATTACTTAAAATGGAAAAAAATAATTAAAAAATAACGGTGATACTTACAATTAAGTTGTATACTTTTTTTTAAAGCCAACATTGTGTTCTATTAGCCAGTTTTTAAATCAAGTCAAAACTATGCGTAGTTTTTGAAAAATTTAATTTTAAACTCAAAATTTGAGTAAAAAAAGTTAAAAAAAGGTTTAAAGTGTAACTTTTTCAATACTTCAAGATTATCTACTATTGTTTTTATTTCAGAATTTATTGCTCTTATTTGTTTTTGATCAAAAACTGAAAACTAGATGATTTTATGTCTTTTAGTTTTTGAGAAAATTGAAAATAACCACAACTACTATTTTAATTTAATTCCTTTTTTTTTTGCTTGAGTGGTCTTATTTTGATAGTAATAATGGTATTTGCGTATGCGTAATGCGTGTTTGGGTGTATGCAACAGTAAGGTGTGCGCGAGTTTGGGTGTGTGCAACAGTGGGATCTGCAACCCCCCTGCTTGGGAACACTATATGATTTGGGGTGGGTGCAAGTTGGAGTGCGTGCAAGGTGGGGAGGGTGCAAGGTGCAGTGGGTGCAAGATGGGGTGCATGCAAAGTTTCTTTTGCATTTAAATAAGCTGGATTTAAGAAAAATTAATTTAACTCTTAATCCATATTCGATTATTACTATCAAAATAAGACTACGTTAAAACTTTAGCAAGGAAAAAGTAATTTAATTAAAATATTTTGTTTTAGTAATTTTCAATTTTCTCAAGAACTAGAAGACATCAAGTCATCTAGTTTTCAGTTTTTGATCAAAAACAAATAAGAGCAATGAATTATAAAAAAAAAATAGTAGATAATCTGAAAGTTTTGAAAAATTACACTTTAAACCTTTTTTTTAACTTTTTTATCACAAATTTTGACTTTAAAACAGTTTTTTTCAAAAACTATGCATAGTTTTGACTTGATTTAAAAACAGGCTAATAGACAAAAGTGTTGGCTTTAAAAAAAGGTATAATACTTAATTATAAGTATTACCGTTATTTTTTAATTGTTTTTTCCATTAAATGTACATATTTTTTTAAACTGCCCCTACCGCCTGAATGGGGGGAGATAGACCCCTCTCCCATAGTAAAAAATGCTTGTTTTTAACTGTTCTATACAAATCCGTCATTAAAATTTGTCGCCAAAGTTATCGTACTCTCCCCTAAATTTTTTTTAGAATTTTATTTTTTATAAAAAAAACTGTCAATTAGATTTTTCTCAAAATTTTATCAGATGTCAAAAACATTATTCTTCGTTGCACAAAATTGTTTTGGAGATGAAATCATATTTTGGTCGTAAAATTTTCGAGGTGACAAATTTTTTTTTTCAGTTTTTTTGATTTATAAAAAAAACCGTTAATTTGATTTTTTTTTTCAAGAATATAATTGTTTTGTATTACGTTACAATATATATTATACAATTTAATTTAAGTCTCTAGCATCATTGGTTCATGAGATATTTAGGTTTAACCAAAATTTTCACCTTTTTTTAAAACTGCTATGGTAAAAAAACCACCCACGCAATATTCTTGAGAGCCCTTTCTGCATCTTTCTGCCTTCCTTATTATCTGTATAACAAAATTTATTTGAAGTCGATATCTCTTCTGGTTCTTGAGCTATGGAGGACGAAAAAAACGTCGCGAACGTACAGACGTACGAACGACGAACGTACGTACACACGCACGCACAGACATCTTTCTAAAAATATTTTATTTCGACTCTAGGGACCTTGAAACGTCGAGAAATGTCAAAATTTTCAATTTGACAAATCGGACCCATTACAATAAAAACTTTCTATGGGAAGTTAATAAAGTCGATAATAATATTAGTTCGTGAAATATTTGGGGTCAACCAACTTTATCCCTTTTTGTACACAAAAAAAAAAACCAACTTTATTTTTTTTAAATACCTTTTTAAACATCTTGATACCTGTAAAACAAAAGTTATTTGAAGTTGATATCTCGCGGGTTTTTCAATCCAACCCAAATATATGAGTTCAGCACAGATACAAATACATATTTTACGAACAACTCATACTATTTTTTTTGTTTAAAATAAACTGTTAATTATAAACCTGTGTCACTTTCAAAAAAACGTACTTATCGAAATATTTAATCTGTTATTGAGTATACTTAATTAGCATTTATGATGCTATCAAAATATATTTTTGTTCTACTAACCTAACTCTGTTATTTTAAATAAAAGATTTTATTTTAATATCTTGGTTTAAAGTCATACCTTTTCTTTCACCATACTCGTATTTTTACAGAAATATGAAAACAAAATCACAAAAGGTTTTAGAAGTTTATTTTATTGTTCATAGCTTCTCAAGTCGTAGCTTTTAATATCTTAATGCACATTTATTTTTGTCTTATAACAATGTGTCATAGCAAACATTTGGAGTAAAACAAAAATTAATTAATATGGTGCCATATGTCAGCTGTTAAAATACATTATTTTAATTAACAATACCTAATAATAAAAATACATTTACTCAGATACTCGTGCATCAGTTATTAATACGAGTATTTTAAATTTCAATAAAAATTCTTGTGTTCAACAATAACAATAATACAACCTTGAAAGCTAATGTCTATTAAATTCTCAAAGAGTATTTGGTTCATTTTTTAAAACCAGGTTAAATTGGTAATATTGTAATGTGTAATGCATTAAATTTAACGAGTTTCTCACGAAGTTAAAATTAACCCGGAAGACACTTTTTTAAGTGCTTTAAGGGCAAAGCTATGTATTTACAAACAAAAAAAGAAGTAATACACGTTTATGAGTCACAAGTCACAAAACAGTTAATTTTGTTTTATTATTATTTCTTGTTTTTATGTTAATATGAACAAAAATGTATTTAAAAAAGAGGCAATAATAACTGTTAATTTAATTTCAACGAAGCAAGAATAGAACTTTAATTTAAGTCAGTTTATAACACAACATTTTTTGGTAGGAAGCAAATACTTATTTTGGATTGTGAACTTATATATCGGGTGGTTTTTTAAGAGCTTGAGAACTTTTAAAAAAAAAAAACGCATAAAATTTGCAAAATCTCATCGATTCTTTATTTGAAACGTTAGATTGGTCCATGACATTTACTTTTTGAAGATAATTTCATTTAAATGTTGACTGCGGCTGCGTCTTAGGTGGTCCATTCGGAAAGTCCAATTTTGGGTAACTTTTTCGAGCATTTCGGGCGGAATAGCCCGAATTTCTTCGGAAATGTTGTCTTCCAAAGCTGGAATAGTTGCTGGCTTATTTGTGTAGACTTTAGACTTGATGTAGCCCCACAAAAAATAGTCTAAAGGCGTCAAATCGCATGATCTTGGTGGCCAACTTACCGGTCCATTCCTTGAGATGAATTGTTCTCCGAAGTTTTCCCTCAAAATGGCCATCGAATCGCGAGCTGTGTGGCATGTAGCGCCATCTTGTTGAAACCACATGTCAACCAAGTTCAGTTCTTTCATTTTTGGCAACAAAAAGTTTGTTAGCATTGAACGATAGCGATCGCCATTCACCGTAACGTTTCGTCCAACAGCATCTTTGAAAAAATACGGTCCAATGATTCCACCAGCGTACAAACCACACCAAACAGTGCATTTTTCGGGATGCATGGGCAGTTCTTGAACGGCTTCTGGTTGCTCTTCACTCCAAATGCGGCAATTTTGCTTATTTACGTAGCCATTCAACCAGAAATGAGCCTCATCGCTGAACAAAATTTGTCGATAAAAAATTTCGAACCGAACACTGATTTTGGTAATAAAATTCAATGATTTGCAAGTGTTGCATGATGAAATGTCAAAGCATACTGAGCATCTTTCTCTTTGACACCATGTCTGAAATCCCGCGTGATCTGTCAAATACTAATGCATGAAAATCCTAACCTCAAAAAAATCACCCATTATATTATATTATATTATTTTATTGTTTTTATTCTTAAGTAAAATTTAAATTTTTTTAGAAATCAGTTGCTTATTTTTCCATAGCTATTGATTTAACTTTATTCTTTAAAGACAAGAAAATATGTTTTTGGTTTTTACCACAGCTGTATATTACAATATACACCTCTGATTTTTGCTTTTTTGGTGGGGGGACTTTTTGTCAGCATTCGAAACTGTTGCATTTGTATACGGAAAGAAGTGTAGAGCATTTAAGACAATGCTAGTATGACCTGGAGACCCATACTAAAAAAGTATCTGCGATATTCCTACATTGTCTTGCAACAACTCCTATAAGTATGGGATTATGTACTATACTGTATGGTACCGCAATCTTTGCTTGTAACACAAGGGCGCATAGTACGTTTGACGAGACAGCATTGCCTTCAGCCCCATACTGTACCGGAGATGTCGCAGTGGTACTAGTATTTTCCGCGATAATTTATGGCGTGATAATCGATACCCTTATTGGATTACTGTCAATAGTGCATGGGTATAACTACTGTATCGATATATGTATTTCTACAATAAATAACAGAACAAAAATAAACGTGCTTACTTGTAAGACGAAAGGTGATTATAAATAATAAACAGTATAAAAACAGTCCGAGTGAAATTTAAACAATTATTTGTGTGAATTTTTTTGAAATTGTAAGTACTCAGATTGAATCAAATATATTGAGTAGGTATGTAAGCATAAGGGACATAACAATAATGGATAAACTTTTCTGCTAGGAGCGTTGTACATGTCGCCAGTCAGTATGGGCCTGACCATCGAGAAAGAACTAATAGAGAGAACCAACTTCGACGGTTGCTCTCTTTTTGCCTACAAGCTGTGATTTGGCCACCAACTTGCATATGTATTAACTCCATATACAAAAAATGTGGGGAACACATACTTATGCAAGTTGGTGCACTTACTCACCACGAGAGAGAAAAAACTTTTCTCTCTTTTCTCTCTGCTCACCACCTTTTAAAAATGGCGACCACCTTTGAAAAATGGCGGATGTAGTCAGCTGTTCAGAGGTGTTCAAAAAAAATTCAAAATTGTGTATGAACAACTGTTTGGTACTCTCATTGTGTTCGTTTGAGAGTATATTCATTCGAATATGAAGTGAAATTAATTACTCTTGTTAGGTGCCAGAACAATGAAGATTTAGAAATAGTTCTAAATTACGCATTTAGATAAATATTAGTTATGTAGTTATTTGAAGCCAGTTTTAATCATTAAGTAAGTAAAAAAAATTAGGTGGTGCAACAGTCCTATGAGAATTAGGACCTAGAAACAAAAAACTCTGAAAGCACTACTACTATTATTTTTTGTATTATAAGCTGCGTTTATGCGTTTAATTTTCGCTCAGACCGTTGAAAGATGCAAAAAAAATCAGATTTGTTTCAATTTTCAGAGTTTATCGACTTAATTTTTTCGATGCGAGAGTTGCAGAAACATTGAAAACGAGAGTTACAGAATGTAAACATGGAACATTGAAAACATTTTTATATACTCATCTCTTTTTTCCATTCCTATTTTATTTGTGTGTACTCGTTGTTTATTTTCTTTACATTACTCACGACATTTCCAAAATGCTGAAAATAAGTGATTTAAGTAAACACTAAATAAAAAGACCGTCAACTTGTTACTTCTGTTGCCAATTTTCATTGCATAAGATTTGTGAATAGGTGATAAGCTATTCTTACTGCTTTCCCCTAAAGTAGTGTGTTGCTTTTAAAGGCTTAACTACATAAGCCGAAAAGTTCTTTTGTACAAAAGTAAAAATATTTGTATTCTCGCTAGGTCAGTGGTTTTGTGAAAAGAATATACAAATTTGTTCTTCAACCAAAATTTAAGTCTTATGCATCATTTTTATAAGTTTTCCAGTTCTAACTATTTATATATTATCTTTCAGTTATATAGCGACAAGGAAAAATCTGTCAGGGAAAGTTCTAACTACAGTTTTTCTGAAAGTGCATTGTGGCTTATTCACAGATGTTTGCTAAACTTTTTAGGCTATTCATAAATAAATGCAAATCAAAGTTAAGGGCTAAACCTGAATAACTATAAACATAGAAAATGCTGTGTTCAAGTAATTATTATCACAGCCAAATTTTATAATTGATTTTTATGGTGTATAAAAAAGTTGAAAAAGTAATTCATGACAAATAAATGTTACGTTAACACTAAGTTCCAGAAAATATCGATTGATGCCGCAATTGCAGAAGATATGGATATTTTATATAAATATTCCCGGTAAACTATAGAACTTTATTATTTCCGCCTTTTATAATTCAATATAAAATAATTCAATGCAGTATATTTTAGATAATACAGTAGTTAAGTTAATAGTTAAGGTATTACTATTGAAATAAATATAACATTCATTTATAAAAAACATGTACTCGTTCATATATACAAATAAAGTCTAATCTAAAAAGCCTTAACCTTGTTAAACACTTTCTGCACACATCCTTTCTTGTTTTGGTTGTTAATGCCATCTATCTGTAACTTAGAGAAAAAGAAGAGAAAAACAAATTCACCACGAACTACCGGTATAACTTCTTCCGTTATTTATTGACAAACAAAAATGTTTTGCTAGAATTAATTTGAATTATAGGAGTATTTTTGTAGATATAAAAACGACAAGATGTTAGTAAAATTAAAGAAAGAAATTCATGAGAATTACAAAAATATTATAATGAGACTTTAAAAAACATAGCCTTCTTGGCTATCAATAAACAAAAATGAGAAATGTCGCATTTCCCGGAAATGATGTTTTTTTGTGTACTCTTCTCCGAGGTGAAAACATGTATACACCGATACCAATTCAACACGCTATAAAAAATGAGAGTCAGAGGTTTCGAAGAGACGGAGACGAGGAAATTTGGTTCTCTCATTTAGTTTTTTCTCTCTGGCCTGACTCCCTTACTGGCATTGGCGTATCGGCTATAACTATTTTCGACGTTACTATTTTCATTATGGCCAAATTAACTATGCTTACACCTTTTTATCCAATAGAACTCTTCTAAGCCATACAGTATTGCGTTCACACCCATACTGACCTTGTAATATTCGCAATGTGTAGCATTTTTGTTCAATGTTAAAAAACTTCAGAATATTATTTTTACTCATTTTACTCTAACTTTTCAAAAACTAAATACATATACATATGTACATATATCAGATATTTGATGCTACTAAAAAAATTACTTACTTTCACGAAAACAGTTTGACTTTGACTTCAAAGCTAAAACTTAATTTTCATATGCCTGTATAAGTTTGTATGCCTTGTTTCCTACCTAATTGTCGTTGTCGATCCCATCATTCTTAGGCTGAACTTACACATAAATAAATAAGAGTTACAAAAACAAAAAAATGAGGCCAAATTTTTCAATTTTCACAGTTCTCTTTTCTTTGTTTTCTCATTTTCAAATTTACCGAAGATTGCTAGATTGAATTTTGAAATTGTCAAACACGTTTTTCTTAAACTCACCATAAAAATACTAGAAGTAATGATTTTGGATGCGTTCCGAACCTTTAGACCGAAGACATATTGTTTTGTGCCTTAAATTAAGGTATGTTAAAATGCAGAAACGCAGAAATGAACCGAACAATTTTTCGGTGTTTACATATTAAAATAAAATAAATTGGGTGGCGCAACAGTCCGTTGAGAACTAAGACCTAGTGACTTACAACTCTCAACCATTCCTGTGTGAGAGTTCTGTTGTCAGGAATGGAGGGGACCTATAGTTTTAAGCCGAATCCTAACAGCAAATTTGAGAAAGCACTTTTCATGACAAGAATTACTCTTGGAGAATTTGTCAATTCCTCGCAAGAGGCAGTACCCGTGAAAAAAACTTCAGATGGCATAGGAGGGATCGATACCCATGACCTCTGGCATGACAGTCCAACGCACTAACCATCATGCCACGTTTTTAAACTTTTTTTTTTTAAACGTGTCATAAGTGGCCGAGTACAACAAGGTCATTTTCCTGTTTTCAATTTTTCATTTTTAGCCATAAGAAACATGGCGAAAGAGAGCATCTCTGTGTTAATAATAATACTTTGCTTCATACAAAAAGTTAAAAACCCTTCATCTTCTACCTCAATGTTGGAAAATAAAAATACATTTTAAATGTTAGTATGAATTAAAACAAGAAAAATATTTTTTTTTTCTTTACCAAGCAATACAAACATTTATTGTTCTGAATTCACCGAAACTCTTTGAAAAAGAAATTTTACGAACAATTTCTACGCCTGTTTATTTTATAGCGTTTTACTTACCCAATGTTACTCTGTTTGTGAACTTATCCATTAACTCATCTCTTTTTCTAAAAAATTCAAATTTAACTGCCAAAGTTATACCCCTTTGGTGAGTAGACGAATTGAATGAATGTATTAGTGGAAACACGCACACATCTTTGCAATCCGTAAATTTAAGCTTGTAGGCAAATATATTTTTACAGCATTGTTTCCCATCTCCTTACTTTATTTCATCTCTGGCAACCACGCAACATGCTTGTTTGCAATTTTTCGTTTAACATTGTTTGAGAATTTGAGTTGGAAATTAATTTTGAACCATTTCTGTTTTTTTTTCTTTTCTTTTGAACAATAATGAATATTTGTTTACTGCACATATTCTGATATTTCGGGGGGTACTGTCGTCAGCGAAACAGTTTAATGGATTAGAAGTGACAGACAAGAGATAGTTTATGAATATGAATAAGAGAGTCGGAGACAAAACGGAGCCCTGGGGGACACCAGCATTTATTATATCAGTTTTAGATTTGAAACTATCCAATACAACTTGTATTGAACGGTTCGAAAGGTAGTTTTAATCCAAAGAAGAAGTGATTCATCGATACCAAGAGCACGCATTTTCGATAAGAGAGCTTGGTGCCAAACTCTATCAAATGCCTTTGAAATATCAAGTGCAATAATCTTACTTTCTCTAAAACGATGTAAAGATTTGTTCCACTGTTCGGTGAGATAAACCATGAGATCACCAGTGGACCTATTGCTACGAAAGCCATACTGTCAGTCATTAAGAAGCTTCCGTTCTTCGAGATATTTTTTAAGCTGATAATAAATCAGCGTTTCCATGACCTTGGAAAGAAGAGACGTGAGTGCTATTAGACGATAGTTGAAGGGAGAAAAATGCGAGTACACCGTAACGGCCAATGTAAGAATTAATTCTGAATGCATGCTGTATTTTCTCTACCGATTCTTTGTTTTTGATAAAAAAATCGTACGCAAACACACGTTGAAGGGCACTCCACTGCTCCATTGTGCAAAGTACATGGCATTATCTAATGGATCGCATTTAACCATTCCAACTTACACACACCCAGCCAACGTCGAGGAAAACCCATCTATTTTTAGCCCTATTCCCGTGAGCCACCTTGTACATGATGAATAGTGGGCGGGTACCACGCCCGCTGAGCATATAATTTCAGATTAAAAAAATGTATTTATTCTAAATTAATCATATTTAATATATATATATATATACAATCATATTTAATAAATAATATATAATTTTTACGTTATTCTTCGTTGCATAGAATTATTTTGGAGATAAAATCGTTTTTTCTTCGTAAAATATTCGAGGTGAAATTATTTTTTTTTCAGTTTTTTTGATTTATAACCAAAATTTTCACTTTTTTTTTAAATTCCTATCGTAAAAAAAACCACCGACTCAATTTTTTTGATAGTCCTTTCTGCATTATTATCTGTATAACAACATTTATTTGAAGTCGATTTCTCTACTGGTTCTTGAGCTAGGGTGTTCGAAAACCGACTAAGTTTGTTCCTGAAAAAAGGAAGTAGTGCCAGAACTTGACTGGGCACTACCGACCGTGCCCTTTGATTTAGTTCAGTTCTTTGGATTTATAAATAAAAGTTGGTTGATATTCTTCAATTTCGTCCAATTTTTACCACATTTAGGGGTCAACTAATTTTTTCTCATTTTTTCAAATTGTTGCAATGAACCACTTATTGATTTTCTGCTAGTTTTGAAAAGCGTATTCAGAAATCCATATGAGGCGAATCTTTAACAGCACTGCAGCATTTAAGAACATTCTATTTGGTTATCAAGCTTTAAAATTGTGTGTTTTGGGATGTTAAAAACACAAATATTTATGATTCAAAATAGCTTTACGGCCTTTATCGTTATCGTTTAATCTTTGCATGGCAGTTATCAAAACTATCATACTTTCCCGAAAAAACATCTTGCGTATTCCCAATGTTAGAGAATTGAAGAAAAAAAAGTTGTGTATACGCCCCAGATGTCCATAATAATTTCTTTGTGTCTTACTTTTACAATTGCAAAACTTAGAGTTGTGTTTTTGGGTTAGTGTCAAATATGTATCTTAATGAAATTTAAAGAAATTCAATAGTTGTTCAATATTAACCCCCATTTATGTTACACTGATTCAAAAAACTTAGTGTCTTCTGTTTTGAAATGTCTATTTTTAATAGTAATTGTATGGAAGCTTTTGGCTTTTTTTGGTTCATCATTTTACAACATAAAAGTCTGTTGCATATAAATCATAAAAGTGATTTTAAGGGGAATTATTGATTGGTCCTTATACATAATTAATTGTCTCCTTTCAAAGTATTTAAGCTTCATGGACAATTCAAAAATGTTTCGATCATCTGCTGAAATTATCAACTATTACAAAACAACTTTATGAATTGAAAAAATATATTGTGTGTTTTAAAAAATAACACTTGATTATCGAATAAATGTTTAATAATTAATGTTGGTAGCCTTAATTTAGACCCTACTTAAAATTACTATATCACTTAATGTCTTTTTTCAGACGAGGAGTTCGAAATTAATAAAACGAATTTAATATCGTTATACGAATAAATTGTATGTAATATTTTATTTCTGAAAGTAACAGAGTTCATTTAGTTGAATTAGAAATTATTTGTCCAAAGAAAAAACTGCTCTTAAAAGGTTCAGTTTTATAATGAAATTTAAATTAAGAATAGACGGAGAAAACAGAAAATAAAAACTAAAATGGCGACATTTCCAATGTAAAGAGTGCAATGGCGGATCCAGGGGGGGGGGGTCGTAGGGGTCATGACACCCCTGGGAGATAATTTGTTTGTTTTTTCGTAGTAATTCCCTTCAATTCGAAACTAATCGTATTGCGTTAATGGATATGACCCCCATTATATTTTGAATTATTTATTTTGTGTATATGAAAACTAAATTTGTATTTTACTTCCTTAAACTTTGTTGCGAAAAGTACTACATATAACTGAAGACTGGACCAAGAACATAATATGAATCGGATATTCAGCCCTATTCCAAAAACACAGCACAAATTCAACAACTTTTAACCAATTGACGATCCAGGGGGGGGGGGTCATATGAGCCATAAAGCTTATACAGTCAAGTTGTATAAGTAAAGATTTCATTTAAAGATTTGTTAGTTATTTAACGACATTCACCAAAAAGAGGTTTGCTGTCAAAAACAACTCAAATTTTTGTTTTCTTTTTTTTTTGTTTTGAATTTGAAAAGTCTTTAGTCATGCTTTAAATTATTTTCATAAAATTTTTTTCTAAGAAAAGAGATCGTCGATTTTATATTAAGTTGCCTTTAAATTATTAAATTTTTTTGACACACATAAATAGTAAACATTGAAGTGATTTTTACTTGCGACATAGGAACTATATAGCAAGTTTTGCATTAGTAAAAAATTTCGAACTAGAGCTTTTAATCAAACATGACATTACGACTGTAGAGAAGTCGAAAAAAGTGGGTACCCCGATTCCGTCAGTTTATCTGTCTTTCCTGGCCCCTACACTTAAAACAATAGTGTTGATTGAAACTAAGCCGATTAGCGTAAGGCGTTTTTTTTTTTCATTTTATTAATACGAAACAGTGGTCCCTATACAAATTGTTTGGTTAAAATATGTGATTTTTTTAAACTTTCTCTAAATTTAGTGTTCTTAATTTGGCTTCTTTCTACAAGAAAAACATATTTTGGTATTGCTCCAAAAGAGTCCCCTCATAAAACCTTTATTTTGTTTTTAAGTTTTCTTAAGAACTAATGAACCGATTTCAATAATCTTCTCTTTTTATGCAAGTTCTTGTCGATGTTCAAATGATCAAATTGATGATGATTTTTGATGGACAAAAATGTATTTTTTTTTTTATTTTTAAAAAAATATTAATTTTGTTTACAAAACTAGATATCTCATTTTTTAACGAAATTTAAATGTAAAATGTATATTTATAAGCACTTTATTTAGTGCTTTTTTTTTTATTTTTAAGACAAAATTTAAAATTTGAAATGATTTTTAAACAGACTTTTTAAAATAAATTAGCAAGTTCTAGCGACCCAGCCGTGCATTTTATTTCTTTCAAAATTGATTTTCTGTTGAATACAAAAGATCTTAAAAAATTAAATAAATCTACTTTTGAAGTGAATTTGCTTTGGATGCCCTAGAACTGAGATTTAAACACGAATTTCAATACTATAAATGTCCCAAAAACAGCAAAAGTGACACTTTTGTTAAACTAATGGCTAAATTCAAGAACCAAACAATTTTTTCTCTACTATTTTTAAGTTTTGTTGACTAAGCAAAATACGAGTAAGCAGACTGATAGCGGAAATTCTTCATATCAGATCCTCTCTCATTTTCTGGATTTTACAAGTTTTGTAGCGTTCTTCGCATTAATATAAATGGAAAAAAAGCTACTTTTCACAACAGTTTCTTACATTTCTGCGTGAAATGCACCAAAAACCCTCAAAAACTATTGTGATTTAGTTCTTAAATATAGCATATTTAGAAAACTGTTGGAATCTTGGAATGCTTTCATGTGTAGGGAGTCATCATAAATTGGTGTACATTGTACAACAATGTTCTATTATAATTTGGTAACTAAAGTTGTCACTTTAGCCCTTGAAATGTGTAAACGTAAGGTTAAGATGCACTTTATGTTATTAAAACTTTGTTAGCCTCCTTTACAAAACATTGAAGAACATTTTTAAGCGGTGAGTAAAAACTCATCTAAGTGTATGACCCCCCCCTGATTAAAAGTGTGGATCCGCCCTTGGAAGAGTGCAAACTGTGGTATCAAAAGTGAGACAGCTATATTGCTGCATTTAGGCATGTTTATTTCATTTCATTTCATTTTCTTTATTTCAAACAAGATTTACATATGTAGATACATTAAGATTTAAATCTTTTAGAGCATCAATAATATTATATTACAATAAATGTTACTAACAGACAAAATAATATAAAATAATGATACAAATTAATAAGCGATTAAGCCTTTACTAATAAACATTACTTTAATTAAAACATTTGATTAAGTCATCTATAGAAATAAGATACATATTTAAATAAGTCCTTAAGAATAATTGAGTCAGTTAGTGTAGTGCAAAAATAATTTATTCCTGAAAGCTGAAGGTGAGGCTGTGCATTGCAACTCGTTAGGAAGTAAGTTCCATTGACGAATTGGTGAAACGTAAAATGATCGTTCTGCAATGTTGCGATAAAAACGCGTCAAAATAAGTTTTAAGCCTCTTTGTGACTGGGCAAAAATTAAATCCTCACTGGGGCACCTTCTGTGGATGATTTTATGTAGTGTCAGAATAAGGCGAAAGTTCAAGTAGTCATCCAGATTCATTCCTAGGATAGTATGAAGCAAATGAGACACACTTGTGTGTCTCGGGACACTATAAATAAATCTAATACAATCATTAAATGCTACATTAAGTTTACGTTTACAATCACAGTCTAAAGCAGGATAAATACAAGCATTATAAGAGAAAAAAGGCAATAATAAGGATTTAATGAGCTGTTTCTTAACATGAGGCAAAAACAATTCCGAAGAAGACCTCAAACTACGCAATCCCCCATATATTTTTCTGATTGCATCTGATACTGCGATACAACAGCTGACATTAGTATTAATTTTGTAGCCTGAATAAGTAACATCCTTTACATAGGTTATTACTTCATTATTGAGAACTATACTGCAGGTAAGTCAGTAGGGTCATACATAGCTCTAGAGCAATACATGGCTAGAGACTTAGCAGGATTTAATTTCATGCGGTTTTCATTAGACCAACTTAAAATATGACTCAAATCCTCATTTATTCTTGCAACACAATCTTCCATCAAACCAGTAGGGCGAAAAAAATAAAGAACCACATCATCCTCATATATGTAGGTGAACTCGACAGTTACAAATTATATCAGGGAGGTCATTTATGAAGATGGAGAAAAGTAGAGGACCCAGTACTGAACCTTTGGGAATTCCTATGTTAGAAGTTAGGGTTTTTGAAATACCAACATCTGTTTTAATTATTTGGACTCTATCAGCTAAATAATTATACAAAAGTTTAAGTGATGTGTTAGAAAAATTAAAAGTATGTTTTAGTTTAGCAAGTAAAATAGAGTGGTCAATACAATCAAATGCCTTAAAAAAGTCTAAGAGCACAATAATACCATTTTTATCTGAATCTAGGGCATACCGAATGTTATGTCTATGAAGTAAGATCTGTTTATGTTTATCGATGAAGTTAAGATCTGTTTCGTTCTTCCACACTTAAAGTTTCTGAGACATTACTTTTTAAAATTCCAAAAATAACTTTTTGAGGCTATATAAATTTATGAAGTATTTTTTTTTTTCGATAAAATTCTTGGTGGTTTTCCAAATCTAAAATTGATTTATTCAATATTCAATAAAAAATATTTATATTCATATAAATTTTATAAGTTGTTAGATTTCACGTGTCTCAATCTTAAAGAAACGCTAAACCATTTGTGCTTGAACGCTTTTCAGCAGATATAGGCAAAACGATTGAAAGTAATTTTTGTTCTTGAAACGAAAACATCATCTAAACAATTATATTTTGTCAAGCTTTTGAATTATATAAAAATAATGTTGAAAACGATTATTTGTAAAACCTGAGCAAATAGTTAAGATTAAAGTTCGGATTCAAAATCAGAACGAAAAATTAACTCCAAAACTATAAAAGTATTAAATTGAAGGTTTGTTCAAAACTTCATAAAAAAAACAAATAAAAACTCAAAGCTAATGAGAATTTCCAAAAACTAAGTAAGATACTTAAACTGTTTTTAGAAACCAAACATTTTTACGTAATAATCATACCTACAATTTATTTTAGAATGAAACAACAACAATTTGTGTGTGCTACCACCAAGTTCATAGGCTGGAGTTATAGCTATTTCACGGGGGCCAACCCGATCATCAGACTCCTTTAGTGGTGCTTAATCGCTTTATGTTCAATTTAATTTTTTGAAGAACTTTTGCCCGAGCTGGGCTTGAACAAGCGACCTAGTACTTAGAAAAATGCTAATCGGTTCAGTATAGTTCGATAGAACGAAAAAACCTGTAATTGGCTTACAACTTTCATGTGGGTGCGGTGGCGTGGTGCGTAGTGCACTAGCTCCTCACACGCTAGGTCGCTTGTTCAAGCCCAGCTCGGGCAAAAGTTCTTCAAAAAATTAAATTGAACATAAAGCGATTAAGCACCACTAAAGGAGTCTGATGATCGGGTTGGCCCCGTGAAATAGCTATAACTCCAGCCTATGAACTTGGTGGTAGCACACACAAGTTGTTGTTGTTTCATTCTAAATTTTCAATTGTAAATCCGGCAAGCAGCTGCCTTAAACTGCAAGTATAAAAATTTCATACAAAACCCCTTAGAACCATACAATTTAATGTTAAGGAATAAGTTGAGTATTAAGTTAGCCTTTAAAAACTCTGTTTTTGGCATTGTTAAAGAGGCATATTTTTAAAACATGATTTAATATACAAATTTTGAGTTGAGATTCGATACGTATTGTTTTGTTTGTGCAGCAGAAAAAAAAAACGTAATTTTGTCCACAAATGTAATTAATAATACGAATTTGCCGTTTTTATATTTTTATTTTTATACTAGCTTTTACCCGCGACTTCGTCCGCCTTAGATAGTTTTTTGGATAGTAGTATGAAAAAACCAATGCAATACATTTTTATATACAAGGTTTTTTGTTTTTCCTTCCTTGGTCAGAACGTAAAGATTTTGTGGGTTTGGGACTCTTGGCGTGAGCACGCTACATATAATTGTCCATTGGAAACAGTTTTTTTTTTCCAAATTTGAGCTTTATTTATTGTTATTGCAAATGCTGCTTTCAGAGGAAACTGCACTCTTTTAAACTGAATTATCGGAATGCGGGGAATTAAAACATTTTTTTCCTTTTGCTATTCCAGTCATGATTATAGCTTTTATAATATTTCGTCCTAGGTGAGTAATCTGTAGCCGTGTACCATTACATAACTTTGGTGCGTAAAGATTTCTCATTAACAGGACTGGAACACCAACCTTCAATCTCAACTTATGAGAAGGCACCCCTGATAATTCCAAGGAATTAAGAAACTCTATGGGTTATGATGTTGCTTGCTCCGTGTCATAACGTTGTCTACTGAGAGGTACTCGACGATATCTCGATCTCCCTCCACGTCCGACATAATTTGTTCGTTTATCTGGCTAACTATCTCATTAGTTGGAGCTAAAATTGTCCTCTCACACAACCACTCCCGATTGCTCATATTTATATGGAGGTTTGGATAGACATTACTTTTTAATTCATCTGTGCTACACACAATTTGACAGAATTCATGACTCAACGTAATCGAGCCGTAACAGTCTGTTGGCATACAATCTTCTCCGATTTTTAGAAGAGCAGCGGCTTATTGTCCTGCTTGATAATCATTGTGTAGCTGTACTCGCGTATTCGTAGTCAGACAAAACTTTTTTACATGTACCCATAACACAGATGCTTTCAAACATGCGTTTATTTCATCTGCCGGTAATCTTTGGTAATTTAGGAGTGAAAGCGATCAGATTCCCGGAAAGTATTTTTTCCCATGTTGTTTTCTCGAGGTCAAAAGTAACTCATGTCCTTTCTAAAGTCTCAAACTATCTGCTTACCAAATTTCATTTAAATCTGTTCAGTAGTTTAGGAGTAAAAGCGATAGGCCCACCTGAATTTTCCCAGGGAATGCGTCATTTTCCCGGGGTAAAAAGTAGCCTATGTCCTTTCTCGGGTATCAAAATATTTCCATACCAAATTTCATGCAAATTGGTTCTGTAGTTAAGGCGTGATTGAGTAACAGACAGACAGACATTTATAATATTAGTATGGATTTCAATATTTTTCCTCGAAGACATTTTCGGTTTTTTAAATCAATCTATAAAATATGTACAAACATTTGAAAAACTTAAAATACACATTTTGTTAATTTCAATCTTAGTTTAATTTTCTTAAAAAAGCTTTAATTCTTTCAAATATTTTAAAAAAACTTTTAATTCACATTAGGGACAAAAAATGAATTCTACACAAACAACTAACTAATATTTCAAAACATCTATAAATTCAAGCTCCTATATAATAAAAATCAAGTTATCTAAACAAATATTCCATTACCACTTAATATTCCTTCCTATTTCCTTTATCGAACATCCAAAAACTGGGTCTCATTCAAAACCCCTTTAAAAAAAAGCATAATATATACAATAATTTAAATTTAGATTGTTTTTTTTTATTATTATCTAGATTTGCCGTTGGCCGTATCATCTATTTTGTATGTAAATTAAAGTCAGTGTAACACACATAATATACTTACATATATTTATTTCAAAACCATGAAGCACTATACGAAATACCAAAGGTGAAGAGTGTATCAAATGTAAACAAACATTAATTTATATGTATTTCTATTTACCTACTTTGTACTTATTTGAAAATTTATTTATAGTCTCATTAACATTTCGGGTTAATATTCTTACAGTAAAAAAAAAAGAAACTAATAATATACAAATTCTTATTCATAAATACAACAAAGAATATTTTATGGGGTTTATGGACAAACGTTAGGGTGTCAATTATTTCGAAATTGAATTCTAATTCATTCAATATTTTTCTGTATGATTTAAATTTAGTTTTTATAATTTTCTTTATTTTGATTCATTTTTAATTGATACATTGCACTCGAAAAAATTATCAAACATTATCCAAGCAAAATCAAAAATAATTTTTAGTTTTTAAATAATTTCTCACTTTAAGAAACACCCTTCTATTTATAATCACTTTATTTTATCACCTTACAAGTTTGAAAAACCAGAATTTAATGGAACAAACAAACTAAGGGTCATTAAACCCCCTTGTATTTTTTTTTCTCGTATATGTAATAAAATAAATACGTATAAACTTTTCAAAGTTACCCAAATATTAATTAAACATATGATAAACGATTGTAGCGAAATATGTAATTCTAAAAACTTGCA
Organism: Eupeodes latifasciatus; assembly: GCA_920104205.1. Taxonomy (NCBI): domain Eukaryota; kingdom Metazoa; phylum Arthropoda; class Insecta; order Diptera; family Syrphidae; genus Eupeodes; species Eupeodes latifasciatus. The sequence continues at coordinate 79,222,934 of OV049924.1, forward strand.
TGTTCTCTTTTACTTTGTTTAAATGAACATTATTGTTGCGTTTCAGAGTTGAATGTAATTTAATAACTTTTTAAATTCTTTTGTATTATAATTTGTATATTTTGGGGTTGATAAAATTCAGTAAGGGGTATCTCAAAGTTAAACTATTGCACGGTTGACCGTATAAATAGACCCTATAGGGCAGGTTACTTTTTTTTAGATGAACTAAATTGAACCAAATTGAATAGTACACAGAGTCTAACAATTCTATTGTCCCATATCACAACTTAAAGTTAACTATTGCAGGGTTGAAGAAATTGACCCTATACATATGTGGTATGTGTCATTTTTTTTTTAATTTTAATTTGAATATGTACATAGATAACATACACTTTTTAAATTAACAAAATCAACTCTTTATAGTGAACTTAATTGAATAGTTTACAGAACCCAACACTTCTAGATAACCTCCTATCACAATTTTTCCGAGCATGACTTTATGTTATTTTATTTTAGAAAGATAAGATGTGTAAAAGAAAGTGAACAGAAAAATTGTGTGCGATATTTAAAAATATTGATAAGAAATAAAAACTAAGAGTTGAAAATGTGTTTTTAAACTGGAAATTTCCAAAACTTATTGAATAAAATTAAATTGATAGATAATAATTTTTTTGAGTCGCTATAACGATTAAGCTGTGCCTGAAGGCATAAACTGAACAATGTAGTTTTTATCAAGAAGTGGAAGAACGTTGCGACGACCAACGCACGTAGACTAACGATCTCATATATCTCCACACAAAATAATCAAACGACGTTAAATCGTTCGATATTGGTTTACTTCAATAAATATTGTTTATTAAACCACATCTAAGTTGTTAAATTAATGAACGAAAAAGTCAGTAATCATGGCTCTATAGCTGTCAAGATTGATTGACACGTTCTAGTCAGCATCGTTTTTTAAAAAGTACGGACCAATTTATCCACAAACCCATAAACCACACCAAACAGTCAGTTGTGAAGGCAAAATTCACTTCAAGTATTTCCTCAACCAAAAGTGAGCTTCATAGCTGAACAAAATATACGATACGTACGGTTCTGTTTTTTTCTAAACCATGATTTTCAAAATCAATTTCCATAATTTGGAAGCGTTGTTCAGACGTCATTTTATCCATGTTGAAATTCCAAATCAAACTAAAAATAAATAACTTGACAGCTTACAAAATGGGCATCATTGAAATTAGTGTTGCCAACTTAAAGTTCTAGACGTCTAAAAAACACCCATCAATACTAAACATTGATTTTGGACTCAAATATTCTAAACACATATAAAGGTATTGAATTCAAACTTATTCAATCTTTAAAAAAAATATTGTTATTCAGTTATTTAAGACAATTCCTGCGGCTATAGTCCTGCAGGAACTAAAGCCTCACCCAACAAATTTCTCCATCTAGCTCAGTTCCTAGTTAGATGTTTCCAGTTGCGCACTCCAAGTTGGATGAGGTCACTTTCCACTTGTGCCCGCCACCTGATCCGCGGTCTTCCTCTACTGTGCTGTACTGTGGGCGTGAATCCGAAGACTTTCCGGGCCGGAGCATTAGTTTCCATGTGCTCTACATGACCTAGCCATCTCAGTCGTTGGACTTTTATCCTTCTGGCTAAGTCTACGTCGCTGTACAGACCGTACAGCTCGTCGTTCCATCTTCTCCTCCTTCCAATTTCTATGCATACGGGACCGAAGAACAGGCGAAGAAATTTTCCCTCGAAACGTTCATGTTCATGCTTCTGCACCGTATAGCAAGAAGGGGATGATAAGGGTCACTTTGGCCGCTCGAGAGAGGGCTTTATTACTCAGTTGCTTTCTAAAGAATTATCAAGAGTAATTCTTTGTTTGACCTGAGCGCTGGTGTTGTTTTCTGTGTTAATAGCGGAGCCTACCCTACCTTAAAGCTACGTCTATCGATGGTGATATATTTTGCCCGAGACGTCGTCGGTATTGTAGGTCCTTTCTTGATGACATGATCACAGCATGTACTTTTATTTGGCCTTATTTAACGGTTAAGCCATCTTACCGCCTCTGCCTCAAAACTCACAAAAGCCCCATTGACATCACGCTGATTTCTTCCAACTATGTCAATGTCATCAGCATATGCTAGTAATTGGACAGACTTCTAAAAGATAGTGCGTCTAGTGTTGACGTGGGAGCTCTGCACTATTCTTTCAAGGACGATGTTAAAGAAATCGCATGACAGCGCATCACCTTGTCTAAAGACTTTTTTGACATCGAAAGTAAAGTTGGTCATACCGCACAAACGAACGAATTTGGCATTGATGCCAAAACTAGACATAGCTTTATACAGCTCATACCTGCAAATACTGTCATATGCGGCCTTGAAATCGATAAAGAGATGGTGGGTGTCAATTTGATGTTCTTGGGTTTTTTCCAGGATCTGCCGTAATGTGAATATTTGATCGACTGTGGACTTTCCTGGTCTAAAACCACACTGATAAGGACCTATCAGGTTGCTGACGATGGGCTTTCGACGTTCACATATTACGGCTAAGAAGATTTTGCAAACTATGTTAAGTAGACTGATGCCTCTAAAGTTGGTGCAGTTTAAAGGGTCTCCTTTTTTCAGAAAATCCATAAATGCATATTCAAAATACCTTCCATCAAAAGACATCCGATCTGAGTCTGTAGGTATCGTTGCTAGAAAACCCGTTCCTATCACTCACTTCATTTTAATTATTAAGAAAATATTTAATAATTAGTCATAATTTGAAATTCATGCAATCTGATCATGCGCAGCGCATATATGTACATTAAGATTTTATTTGTGTTCATTTCCAGAAGTTTATGTTATGTAAGTTATTATTTTCGCTACGTTGGTTATGGTTGGTATCGCTAAAAAGGTAATTTATTCATAAGCTTAATGATCGTGACAAATTAAAAAAAAAAATGCAATTCGATACACTTCTTATTAAACGTACCTACAATACTTGTGTACTCCTACTAATTGAATCTTTTGTGCTTCGACTTATTAAACACGTTCTTATATTTCAACTAAATTTGTTTAGAAGCTTTTTTCTTTATAGTTTTTATTGAACATTTTGAGAAACTGACCTCACCTATTCTGGGCTTAAAATCACGTAGTAAAATTACTTTCAAATAAATCATATTTTTTTCTTTTGTTGATGAGGCAAAATAAAACAAAAATCCAAAATTAGACTATGTATATCGTTTCGTTTATGAGGTAGACATAAAGTCGTAGTATATGTATATATTCTTTATGAATGTCATGTAGATGCATCGTTATGAAGCTATAATGTGTTAAGTTTTTTAGATCCTATTAAGGTTGAGCAATGGTTTTCCAATAAAAATGGCTGGAAACGAGCTAAATTAGGGTAGGTGTACCGCAATACCCGGACAGTCATTAGTGTCCGGTCACTGTTACAATTATTGGCTGCGTTCATTTTCTTGTTGATATCTTGGATAGGTGGATTATTAGATACCTTGTTGAACGAGTTGGATAGCTGTATTGAGATAGCTGTCAAAAAATAAAAACAACTTTCAGCTGTTCAAAAAAAGCAGAGAAACATGGCGATTTTTAATATTTTTTAATTTTATTTCTGATTCCTTCTCATCAAAAATTGACCCGTGTTCTTCAAGAACTTTTGCAATTTCTTGAAAAATTGTTCTTCGTCGGGTTTTTGGGTCTCGGAGCTGGTCCTTTCTCTTTCTGCACTCCTCCAAGAAAAGCAGAATGGATTTATGTTCCCAACCTTAAAGAAAAGGGAATAGAGTGGTTCTTCTTTGGGGTTTTGAATCATCTGAAAGAATAACTTACCTTTCCTTTCAGTGACCTTATTTGCTTGTAGCTCCATAAGCTGTCCGCCTCTGTCTGCTTTTATACATACAAACAAAAAAGTTAGATTTATTTATTTCCACAAGATTAATATATATTTACCTGTATTTTGTTCTACCTCTGGAACAGGATGAGGTTCTTCAATTTCAGAATGCTGGACAATAGACTGGAGGTAAGACCTAGCAAATTGGTCATCTACAAAACGAGAACAAAATAAGTCAATTTTGAAGTTTTAAAAAAATAGATCATAATTACCTTCTAAAATTCGGAGGCAAATAGCTTCTTCATCGTCTATTATGTACAGAACATCCTCAAATACAACTTCAACTAACATTTTGTATCTTTTTTTTAACCAACAAATACAAAAAGCTGAAATAAATTTTCAAGTTTCTTGAAATTCAACCATGTGTTGAATCAGCTGTTCTGTCAGATACCTGCATACCCCAGAAATTCTTGGATACCTTTGGATTCCTTTTTTGACATTTCAGCTGTTTTTGATCAGCTGTTATTTTACACGTAAAACACTAAAAAAAAGATATCCGGATACCCTATCTGTCTGAGATTGAACGCAGCCATTTTAAATTTGCATTCGAAACACGGTTTCCATGTCAAAATGAAATTTATTTCACTCAAATTTTTACAATCAGTAAAATTTGTCAATTAAGAACCTTGCAAAAAAACTCTGTACAGATTAGTAAGGGGACTATTTAACTTAACCGTATTCCAGCTTTTTTTATAGTGGAATTTAAGTTATCATTGAAGGTCAGTTCAAGAATCCAAAATTTTGCGTAGTATTTTTTGTAAATTCTTATTTTATATACAAAAACTGACTATTGGATTTTTCTAAAAATTTTACCACATGTTGAAAACAATGTTTTTCATAAGAGCCAATTGTTTTGAAGGCAGCACCTTTGATTTTGACCAAGATATTAGGGTCGTTAGTGTTATTTTAGGTTTTATTTAAAAAAAAATGCTCCTTCGATTTTCCCAAAATTTTACCAAATTTTAAAAACGTTATTCTTCATTGGTTCTTCAGTTATAGACGACGAAATATACGCACGTACAATCACACGCACACGCAGTTATCTCTCTAAAAATCTTTGATTTGGGTTCTAGGGACCTTGAAACGTCGAAACGATTACAATAACTTCCTATGGGAAGTTAATAAGAAGTCAAGTTTTAATACCTTGTTCAAAAAAAAATATTTTGTTTACAGGCTTGTTAAAGCTTTTGAAATAAAAAATTTTGACCAACCTGAATTTTGACATACTATTTTTTTTCACATCATAATTTTGCCCATACATATTTCGTTCATACTAAGTTTTGTAATGTAAAATTTTGACATTATAAGTTAAATAAATTAGGTGACGCAAAAGTCCTTTGAGAACTAGGACCTAGTGACTTACAACTCTCAAGTCCCAAATATTCCTGTGTGCGAGTACTGTTATCAGGGATGGAGGGGACCTACAGTTTTAAGCCGAATCCGAACAGCAAATTTGAGAAAACACTTTTCATGACAAGAATTACACTTGGAGGATTTGTCAATTCCTCGCAAGAGGCAGTACCTGTGAAAAAAAAAAACTTTAGATGGCACAGACAGGGTTCGAACCCAAGACCTTTGACATGACAGTCCAACGCACTTTTTTTTTTTTAATTCATTAATTCTTAAAACTATCTTAAAGCTAGACTCTAAGTTAAACAATAATACTTAATTCTAAAGCCTTTCGGGCCTAAGATCTATTTTACTGTAATTCATTTTATTTATTTTTTATTTATTAGAGAATTTAAGAAAACTAATCTCAATATCTTTTTTCTTTTTTACTTAAAAACTACTTAAAATTAGGTCCTTAATATAAAAGTTAAAACTAACTTAAATTACCTATTCTACCTATAACTACTTAAAACTAGAACAACCACAGCAGCAAATCTAATTATTCAACATTTTTTGTCATTCATTTTTTGTTTTCCTTTTTTTTATTCTATGTTTTTTTTTTAATTATTTTTTTTTTGTGTCACCATGCCTATTCTACGTAAAACTAAACCCTAAAACTATAAAACAAGTATGTAAGCCGGCCAAGGCTTAAAACCCCATCCTGACTACCCACTATCAAGTGCCTATTGAAGCCACCAAAACTGGTTCTCCTGCTTCACCCTATCAGTTCGGTCCCGTGTTGACACAGCCCTACTGAACCGAAGGAGCTCTGTTCCGCCTTGTGCCATGACATCCCGATTGTACAGGAGTCGCCTATCCACGGTTCCGCGTCTGACGTGGTAGATTAGTGGAACTGCCAATCTATCCTGTATCAGACCGCATCTATCTAAGAAAAGGAATGCTTCTGGTGGAATGAAGCCGCTCAAGCGTGCACTCTCAAAATACTCGTCGTTCGGATAGAACGCCCCGAAAATTAAATTGTTGGTCGAAGACATAGCTCTTGCAATGTGACCTCGAACGAGTTTTATCACGAAATTGTCAATTCTGTTGATTCGAGCCCTGTTGTATAGGACCTCGTTGGAATAATAATGCACGTAAGAAGATTCGACTGTTCGGTATAAGCCGGTACAGCGTCGTAAACACTGCCGCTCGAACACACGAAACTTCTCCATCTAGGAAGGGGCAACGTTGAACCACACAGGACAACCATAAACGATCATCGGCCGTATATGAGGGCCATGTAGCAAATTACCTTAACTCTGGGGTCAATCCGACTGCTGTAAAACAGCCGTTTCGTCAAAGCGAAGGCTCCTCTGGCCCTGGTCAGAGCAGCATTTATATGTCTGTCGTAATACAAATAGTGATCTAACCAGATACCGAGGTACTTCACTACACTTTTGCCCGCTAATCGCTGCCCGTGAAGATCAACGATGACCATCTTGCGCCAATTCTTGCACGTATCCCTCGTGGCCCCAGCCACGGAATCCGGAATAGAATTGTCTCCGACTTCTGGACATTTATTTTCAGTTTCTAGTCGTCGCAATATCGCTGAATCTTGTCGAAATCACGCTGCAAGATAATTCTAATAACCTCAACCTTTCGGGCCGTTCTGTACGCAATTAGATTGTCGACATACGCAATTGCCTTTGTAAGACTACCTATTAGATCGCTGGTGTAAATGCTGAAGAGAATCGGCGAATTGACCGCTCCCTGTTGAAGACCTTTTTTAATTAAGAATGTTGTGGTAGAAGTTACATTGCCACTTTTGACAACAATCTTTCTACCGTTAAGCATATCATAAAGTATATACATATACAACAATGGCTTGCTTATGCCAAGCCTGCTCAGTTTTAGGTAAAGACCCCTCTAGCCATACGGTGTCAAAGGCCTTTTCCAAATCAACCAGAACAGCACCTGTGCATTGTTGTTTTGTTTTATTCCATTGGATATCAGAAACGAGTTTAGACGCAGCATGAATTGTGTCATGACCCGCCTTGAACCCGAACTGTTTATCCGGAATTATTTTGTTGTCCGCAGCCCACTTAGTCAGAGCCCTATTAATGATTTTTTCGAAAACTTTGCTGATGCTCGGAAGACGACTTATCGACCGAAGATTTGACGGGTTGGAGTTGTCCTTTCCCTTTTTCGGGAGAGGATGAACCACAGCGGTCTTCCAATGCACTGGATAATATGCATTATTCAGTGCATTATTGAAGAGTGTGGTGTAAATGTCAATTGCCTCCATCGGTAAATGTCTTAGTACAACGTTGGATATACCATCGACACCTGCTGACTTTTTATTTTTTATTGAGTTGAAGATGAGCTGAAGCTCAACCTTCGTCACTAACAGGGGACTTGGACCCGTTTGCTCGGCGATTATGGCATTTGCCAAGGAATCGTCATTGAACCGCATGAAACCGCGGTTCTCAGATCGCCATTGTGTCATATCATAGCGAAGGTAAAAGTGATTAAGTAGGGCTCTGTTTTCCAGGTCGTGGTTGGGGCGAATGCTAACATTCACCTTGTACACTTGCTGGAAAGCAGCTCCCACCGCCTCCACTTTTTCCTTCGGATCTTCAATTATATAAAAGTAATAGTCAAAGATGGCTTCTTCTGGATCTATTTGCGCTGTCCTGAGTACGTCTCTGTTCTCTTCAGTTCTTTAGAGTTTCAGTACGGAAGGTCATTGCCGTTCTTTTTCCTGAATATCTTGTTGATTTTAGGGAACATACTAGGGTCACTGGAATTAACTGACCGGATCTTGCGGTCCCAGTACTTGTTAATTGATAACCTGTAGTTCTCCTTAATCAACAGATTGACATTTTTTATTGACGACTTCAGTGTCCTAACCTCCAAGTTGTGTGGGTCTGTAAGTCGTCTGTACAAGTTTTTGAGTCTTGTCAGTAAGCCACTCTTGTGCTTACGTAGTGCGTCAATAGTTGCGTTTCTGTAAGCCACCATTTGGTCCCGTTCTTTGTACTTTGGTATTGTCCGTTCCATCGTTCGTTTTATTGTTTCGTCCATCTGTTGTAAGTGCTGGTCAATTTCTGTATTTGTCAGGTTTCTGTTGTATATTCAACGCTGTAAAGATTCATCAAATTAAAAAGATGGTTACCTGTGGGATTACTATGTTGATTTCCCCAATCTTCATGTTTTGCGTTCAAATCACCGGCCAAGATGAAGTAATTTTCTTCCAAGCTCAGTTTCAGTTCCCTAAAAAGAATCTCGAGTTCTGAAGCAAAGCAAGTAACCTGCGGAGCTCCAGCCGCATAAGTCGCCGAGAGAGATGCATACAACGCAAACTTCTAGCGTCTTAAGCTTTTGCATTTCATTGTTGTATATGACTTTATAACTAATGCCTTTTCGTATAAAGAGAGCGACACCGCCCCCTTGGGTGGAGTCGGACCGGTCTTTTCTTACAATATTGTAATTTTTATGAGTGAATTTGTGTTTGTGGTTCAGCTTGGTTTCGCTAGCTATAAACACATCGGGACTGTAGTCTTTCAACAATTGGAACATGTTGGCTCTTCGTTCAATCCTAATCAGTGAATTTACATTCACAGCTAGGACTTTTAGGCGCGTCTCTGGCAGCGCGCCCATTATGGTCTAAATTGCGCCAGGCCAGGCAACAAAGAGTAAAGATGATCTACCCTTTTGCCTTGCTCCTTTATCTGACTTTGCAGCCCCGTTAGTTGACCTTAAATGCTCAACAACAAGGCTACAATGTCAGGCTGCACCTTTGGTGCCTTAGGCACGGAGGCCTTTGGGGGTTGAGCCTGTCTCGTGTTCCCATTCCCTGACACCATTTTGGCGTAAGAGAATTTGGGATCCACGAAGTCCATCGCACTAACCATCACGCTACGGGTACTACAAATTTTTTGTATTGTATTTTAAATGCAGTATTATGACCCATACAGTATTTCTACCACAAACCTCAAAAATTTCATATTTATCTACTTCAATCAAAGTTTTAGTACGAGTATTTCTGAATCACAGAGCCAAAATTTATTTTTAAATTTGAATGCTATTTGAAACATTTAGCAACAAGTGCAACCGACCCGGTAGTGCATTTAGATTATATTTTCAAAAAAAAAAAATAAAACATCACCGAATCGAATATTGTTTATGTTATTATTACGAATAATTCTGTCGATATTGCAAAATTGATTTAGGTGCTGTCAAGGTCATTAAAAGTGTTGTAGATAGATATTTAAATTATTTTATATTTACCTCTACCTTATTCGACCTTGATATTGGAGCTTTCAGCAAGTTACTCGCAAAATAATATGTTCTGTTTATATTTACCTACTTTAATATTTACTCACAAATAAAATAAGATCAACAAAACGAAAAACGATCAAATTATTTTTTCTACATTTTAAACATACTCGTAGCTGAAGGGAGATGGAGGACAGTTAACTTGGTATAAGAATAATAATAATAATAATTGATTCATTGAGTCGCTTAATTAACACTCTTGACCTGAGTGATTCTTTTTGTTAGTTCCTTTTCAAATGTTTGAATTACCCGAATGATTTTTATATTCTTTGTCTTCAATTTTATATTCTTGAGATATATCAATACATATGTATGTACATAATGTTTGTATAATTGAATGCAAGTTTATTCATTATATGAATGAAGTTATGTACACATTAAATATGGGTGCAGGGCATTAGTCATCGTTTATGATTATGATGATGCATGACTTGACTATGGTGGATGTACGAGTTTGTAAATTGTTTCATGCACAATTTTTTGTCTTGTAAATAGTATTAAATACAAAATTCTATAAAAAAAAAATGATTGTTTGTAATTTAAGCCAAAGGAACTGATGAAAGTCGAGAAATATTTAAGTTGTTTAAATTTTTTTGAAGGTTCTTAGATTCTTTTAATCGTAGATTGTTCTTTTTTTTATTATTTCAAATTGTTTAATCTTTGTTCTTTTAAATTTTGTCCATTCCACTAATGCCAATCTTTTTTCCAATGTTCAAACATGTTTTTAAGTCCTCTTCCGATAAAGCATGCAATTCTTTCTTCGTTTCGGTTTCTATCTCATTTATCGATTCAAAACATAATCCATGAAGTCGTCTTTTAGGGCCTTAGGCCCTTTTTTAGAATTAAAAAAAAAATGTTTTTTTTTTTTATTTTGAACGGTTCCCTGGGATCTTAAAAATTATGCCCCTGTAAGTACACGGTTTTCGAATTTTGGTATTAAATAAAGTGTCGTCAACTTTTTATCAAACAAGATTAAAAATTTGTTACGAGATTTTAAAAACAGCGAGAATTCTGCCCATCTTGAAAGCCTAACAGCAGACAAAAAAACGAATTATTCTCTTTGGAAGACGATAAAAGGTATTAAAAAGCCTCAAATAATGTCGGCACCTATTCGAAAAAATAATTCTGAATGGGCAAAAACTGATAAGGAAAAGGCGGATTTATTTGCTAAGCACCTTGAGGAAACGTTCAAACCTTTCAATCGTCAAGAGCTTCTGACTAATGACGGAGAGCTCCAACCAGCGCCGGACAATTTTTCTATCAGGAATATTACTTTGACTGAACTTGTCCAGGAAATAAAACGGCAGAAAAATAATAAAGCTCCTGGCTACGACCTGATTAACGGTCGTGTCCTCAAAGAGTTGCCTAAAAAAGCAATGGTTAAGCTCTTACAGCTCACTAACGCTGCTTTAAGACTTGCTTACGTACCCACGCAATGGAAAGTCGCCGAAGTAATAATGATCCCCAAACCGGGTAAGCCACCGAATGAGAAAAAATCGTATAGACCAATTTCTCTCTTACCAATTATATCTAAAATATTTGAAAAATTGCTTCTTAAACGAATGCTACCAATTATTGAAGAAAAACGTTTAATTCCCGACCACCAATTCGGTTTCCGGAATAATCACTCGACAATTGATCAGGTTTACCGAATAACTAACGAAATTGAAAAAGCATTTGAAGAAAAAAAGATTTGCTCAACTGCATTTCTTGACGTTTCTCAAGCTTTTGACAAAGTTTGGCATGACGGGCTAAAATATAAATTAAAAGTCTTTCCAGAGCAAATATATAACATTCTTGAATCGTACCTAGAAAATAGATTCTTTCGAGTTAAGCAAGGAAGGGAGTATTCGGAGTTTAAAGAAATAAACGCTGGGGTTCCCCAGGGTAGCGTCCTTGGACCGATTTTGTTTGTTCTTTATACCCGAGATATCCCAAACAGAAGGCACAACTTTAGGCACTTTTGCCGATGATACAGCTGTACTCGCAATATCGGATTCAATAGAAACGGCAACCTCTAAGCTTCTAAAGGCATTAAATAGCATTTCAGATTGGACAAAGAAATGGTGAATTGCTCTTAATGAAACGAAAGCGACGCACACAAATTTTACGTATAAAAAAGTATATAACTTACCTATTTATATAAATTCAGTGCAAATTCCATATGCTAATGAAGCGAAGTATCTAGGCATGACTCTAGACGCGAAACTTAAATGGAAAGTTCATGAAAAAAAGAAACGCGATGAACTCGAAAATAAACTCCACGAATTGACATGGCTTATTGAAAGATATTCCAATCTAAGCGTTTATAACAAGCTTCTTATCTATAAGCAAGTACTGAAACCAGTTTGGACGTACGGTATACAACTTTGGGGTTGTACCAACGAAAGAAATATACAAATTTTGCAAACATACCAAAACAAAGTACTTAAAATAATAGTAAATGCTCCATGGTATGTAAGAAATAGCGACTTACATAGAGATTTAAATATAAAATATGTAGAAAACGAAATTAAAAAATTTGCTACAGAGCTAAGATCACGACTTAGAAATCATAGTAATAACTTAATCCAACAATCTGTTAGCGAGGCGTTCGTTTTTCGGCGTCTGCACCGAACAAGACCTTCTGATCTAGCGCAAACAAATTAATCTCTCCACTCGAATTTTGTGGAATCTTCAGGTCCTCTCGTTGGGGAGCTTCCTGACAAAACGCGAACAAAATGACGCTAAAACTACTTGTTAAGCTGGACTTAGTTGTAGTAATAATATAGAGGATAAGGGAGGTGAGTTTTAGTCAGTAAAAATCTGACACTACTATAAGCATCGGGCTTATAGTGTCTCTGAAGATTTCTCACCTTCCTGCGAAGAAAAAAAAAAAAAAAAAATCAAACCCACAACACACGTGTCCAATATAACCAGTCCTTTAGCAGAGAACAATGTATAAAAGTATCAAGAGTTAGAATAGGAACAACACTGTTACAAGCAAACACTTCTACACTCATGAAGCTCCAGAGGAATGCTCAAATTGTGAAACACCTCTTACAATCTGGCATATTTTTGTAGAGTGTCCTGTTTCTCGACAAACAGATACTGAAACAGACGACGTAGCTGAGACTCTGGCAAAAATTTTAGATCCTTCAAATGTCAACACTATCCGTCGAATTAAAGCTGCCATATCCGCCCACCAGAAGTTTGATGAAATTTAATTAGTTTAAATGCTAAATAATAATAAAATGAAACTTTAAAAATGTAAATAAATTTATCCTTAAGCCTTAATAAATTAAGAACGGCATCGCATGGTATGGTTACCCTGATGCCTTAAATAAGTAATTTATAAATTTAGTTTGTAAGTTACTTCAATAAATAAATAAATAAATAAATAAGTTTGTCTATTTGTATCAATTTTTACCAAATTTGCGTACTATTTTTTGAAGATTTTATTTTTTTATGAAAAAACAGACTGTTGGATTTTTATAAAAAAATTACTGATTATCGAAAACAATATTTTCTGTGAAATTAAATAAGTTTGAAGCCAATATTTGTAATTTTTGAAAAGCTATTTGAGTCGAAAGTAAATTTTTACCAAGTTTTAGTATTGTTTTTTTTTTTTAGGTTTTTATTTTTTGTAAAAAAAACTGTCACTTCGATTTTTCTCAAAATTTTATCGAATGTTGAAAACATTTTTTTTATATTAACATTTTTATTATATTTCTTATAAGTTAAATTCAGTTAGAAGCCATTATCTCAAATTTTCGAAAAGTTATTTGAGTCGAAAATCAATTTTTACCAACTTTTATTAATTTTTTTTAGGTTTTTATTTTTTTTTTAAACTGTCAATTCGCTTTTTTTCAACATTTTTCAGAATGTTGAAAACAATATTTCTTATAAGATAAAAAGTTTTAAGCCTTAATCTCAAGTTTTTAAAAAGATATTTGAGTCGAAATTCAATTTTTACCAACTATGAGTAATTTTTTTTTTAGGATTTTATTTTTTATAAAAAAAACTGTCAATTACATTTTTCTCAAAATTTTATCAGATGTCAAAAACATTATTCTTCGTTGCACAAAATTGTTTTGGAGATGAAATCATATTTTAGTCGTAAAATTTTCGAGGTGAAAATTTTTTCCAGTTTTTTTTGATTTATAAAAAAATCGTTAATTGGATTTTTTTCAAAAAATATACTTCTGTTGTATCACGTTACAATATATAATATAAAGTTTAATTCAAGTCTCTAGCGTCATTGGTTCATGAGATATTTAGAGTTAACCAAAATTTTCACCTTTTTTAAACTGCTATGGTAAAAAAACCACCCACGCAATTTTCTTGAGAGTCCTTTCTGCCTTATTATCTGTATAACAAAATTTATTTGAAGTCGATATCTCTTCTGGTTCTTGAGCTATGGAAGACGAAAAAACGTCGCGAACATACAGACGTACGGACGTACGAATGTACGTACACACGCACGCACAGACATCTTTCTAAAAATCTTTTATTTCGACTCTAGGGACCTTGAAACGTCGAGAAATGTCAAAATTTTCTATTCGGCTCTGCGAAATTAGGCCCCAGGAAATCAGGCCCCAAAGAAAAAATGAAATAAGGCCCCATAAAAATGCATACAAAACAACAACAATGAAAATTCTTGAATTTTGAGGTTTTATTTCATTTTTTGGGGCCTTATTTCATTTTTTTTGGCCTTATTTCATAATGAAATGAAAAAAGACACCAACATTAAATTTGGGGCTTAATTTCATTTTATTTTGAAAAACAATTTGGGGCCTTATTTCATTTTGCATAATTTACTTAAAATTGCCAAAACAACATTGTTTTCACAAAAAGTATTAAGAAAATCCGCTAATCGAGGACCGAGAGCTAGCAAAATACCGCATTTTTTGTTCTTTTATCCATAAGAACAAAAAAATGGGAAAAATCTTAAATTTTAAAATATGTTAAAAATTATATATGCAAGTAAAAATCCGCTGATGGTTTTCAACACGATCGTTATATTGAAAAGCATCAGTAAGTAACAGAATAGCTGCGTTGTTTGTAAGGATTTGCGAGCAAATATTGTTCTGTTGCCTTGCAGGCATTTAAAAATGTGTGCTGAATTCAATCTCAAAATTCAAACTGAAGCTATAGCTGAAGGAGAGGAGAGTTACAAGTATGTTCTTGTTGCAGGGAAATTGTACAGGATACAATCCAAGTATTTGTTTGATGGTTTGGGGTATTATTTCATTTTTGAATATAAACTTTAATATAAAAAAAAACAAATTGGGGTCTTATTTCATTAAAAATAAAAAAAGATAAAACAAGCTTGAGCCTTATTTCATTTATTTTTGGGGCCTTTTTTCATTTCGATGGGGCCCTATTTCATTGGGGCATAATTTCATTATGAAAAATTACTCCCATTTGGGGCCTTATTTCATTTTTCTTTTGGGGCCTAATTTCCTGGGGCCTAATTTCGCGGAGCCTTTCTAAAATAACTTCCTATGGGAAGTTAATAAAAAGAAAAAACTTATATCTGTTAAACTGACAGTTCTGAATTGTATTATTATTAGTGCAAATAGGGTTAAATTTATCGAAAAATCCAGATCTACAGATTTGATCTTAAATCAAAAATAAATCAATTTACTTTGTCCATGGAAAAACCCCATAGCAAAAAGTTATACGGATAAATTATCTATCTAAGATTAAACTCCCCATTACATAAAAATTTGTTTTTAAATTCAAAGTGTCAAATGCCAGCTGAACAAAGATACTAGAACTGTCATTTCTTGCATCTTGTTCACATGAAAATCTTTCGAATCGACTAATTTTAAAATGTGAATTATTTTCCAAGTAAATTATTTCACTATACGTTCCTGGTCAGGGCAATTATTCGTGTAGAATCATGATTGGAATGCTTCTTTTGTTTTTGTTTAAATTTCTTAAGTGATAATTACAACGCATTAAGATAGGTACCTAACCTACCCATTGTACCTAACACAAATATTTGTATTAAAATTTCACGCATTTGTGAACTTGCACTCAAGTTGCTGCTACAGTAATTTTATTCTTTGTTCTATGTCTTCATTTTTTAAATATATAAATGAATGAAAACAATATACATGCATATGTACATACATATTTATTGTTAAGAGAAAAAGAAGAATGTAAAGACTCGGAATATTTTAAATTTGCAGTTATTTAGGAAGCACGACAAATTTGCAAAGAATCACGTTAGTACGCTTCATAAACAAAACACGTACCTGCCCTGGAAATGCTTTGTTTTTTAAGTTTGTTTTAACTAATTGTATGAGATATATATATATGTATCTATATGTATGTACTAGGTATATGCACATAGCTAAATATTACATCGGAATTCAGAAAGGGGGTTTTTGTTTCTTTTTAATTCTTAAGAATAGTAAACATGTCTAGACCGGGTTTATGAATTGGTTTTAAAATTCAACTTCATGTATATGATGCATTTTAAAATTAGTATCTGATGCTTTGAGAGTTAAGTTGGGGACATAAAGATCAGCAGAAGTCAAAATGCATCAAAAAACATCTAAAATTATTTATTTTTCCTTCATTTAAAAGGGTTGTTTTTAGAGTTATAGAACTTTAACTTGGCAGCACTATTTTAAGTGGCAGCCAATATGTCAGCTGTCAAGTGAGTTATTGGTCGCATTCTTAAAGCTAGTGGCTACGTAGTCAAGGGATTCTGATGGGCTAAATCTAACTACAAAAGTAGTTGAAATTTCCCCTCCGACGTAGTGTAAAAAATTCGGCTACAAAGATAGTGGAGAATGATTTTGACGTTTCACAATCAGCTGCTCGGTAAAGTAACACGAATTCAAAATGAAATAAATTGTTCAATATTTAAATACAAATATAAATCATTCAAATTGTGTCTTAAATTTGATTTTATTGAATTTAAAAACACAAAAGATAAGTTAAAGTTATCAAATCAAAAATGTTTCTTATTTTATATATTTGCATTTGTCAATAATATGACAGTTCCAGATTGACTAGCTTTGTAGTGTAGTTTTGCATTCACAAAGCTAGTTGAATTTTGACTACGTAGCCACTAGCTTTGTGAATGCGACCATTTTAAGTTTAATTTGACATATCAACTGTTCATATCAGGCTGTTCAACGCTTCCAAATTATGCAAATTTATTTTGAAAATTAAACTACGTCCATTTTATGGTCAACATGATGAAGGTAAAATGTATGCGTCAATACATAAAACTGTCGTATTTCGAGTGATGATAATCTTCAAGTTTATGTTGAGCTTGAGATACCATTACATCCAAACTGACTGTTTATCGTGTGATTTATGGCTGAATCACAAACACGCTTCAACTTCGGCTTCGTCTGCGTTACGGTGGGCGGGCCTGCTTCGAGGTTGCTTTGAATGATATTTCTATTATTTCATCCCTCCAAAGAGCAAATATTTTGTTTGTTCGCATTTTTTTACAGCTGTTGCGCTGTCAGACAAAGCAAATGTTCAGATAATTGAACTAGAGCTTCCGTTTAAAGTCACATTACGTTCTTTTCCTTACGATTGTCAAACGAAACTTGAGGTCGAAGCTCCATTGTGATAGCATGCATTGAATTCCTATGTCTGAACTCGTAAACGGCAGGCGAAGCCGAAGCTGAAGCGTGTTTGTAAATCAGCCATTATGGGTTGGTGGAATAATTAGTCCGTACTACTTAAAAAAGCGGGAATATGTGAAATTACTAGTCTATGCCGATAAGCCCAAAACGATTTGACAGTGAGTCAATCCACAACGATAACTTCCCATCCGTGCCCGTCTGTCGATTTTTCTAAAAGTTTAACAAAATATCAATTTGTTCTTGAGTCGAAACCCATTTCTTGTCAACGTTTTGTTGTTTTTTTAGTTTTTTGTTTATTCATGTTTTTTTTTTTAAATTAACAAAAAGTTGACAACAATATTATCCACATGATTAAATAGGTTTGATTTCAATATCTGTTTTTGTTCTCAAGATTACTAGTCGAAAAACAATGTTTATTAGTTTAAGCAACATTTTTTAAAAGTCTTTTGTTTCTTACAAAAAATAGTACCAATTTCTTCTAAGACCATTATTAAACATGTTGAAGTTCAATACCTTCATCTATTCTCGAAGTTTTCTAGTTGAAAACCAGTTTTTACCAATTTTGTGTAGGATATTTTGAAAATTCTTATTTTTTATAAGAAAAAAGAGATTTGGAATTTTCTAAAAATTCAGTTGGAATTTTTTAAAAATTTGTACAAATGTTAAAAACAAAATATTTTATATAAGATAAATAAACTTCAAGCCAGAATCTCTAATGTTGCCAAGATTTTTAAGTCGAAAGTCAATTTTTACCAACGTTTTAGTTTTTTTTTTATTTTTTGTAAAAAAATATCACTTTCATTTTTCTAACATTTAAGACGTGAAAAATATGTGTTTCCGTTTCTTTGTGTTAAACAAAAATTTCTTTTGTTGAATTTTCTTCGAATTTATACGAACGTACGATTTAGATTCTAGGAACTTTGAAACGTCGAGATATGTCAAAATTTTCAATTCGAACTACAACAGTTTGATCTTTAAATTCACTCAACCAACTCCTGATTCGCTGTTAAGGTGTATGGAGTTGCCAGACAGGTTATTTTAAACACTTAAAATATTTATAAGGACGATGTACTTTTCTTTCACAAAACCCACGATACGTTAAAGTTAATAAAAATCGGATCCAATACAGCTTGCATTACGCGGCAGGTAGCGCTAAGCGACACTTGAATGTTTAGCCGAGCCTAATTGTAATCGGACTTATTGCAAGTCTAAAAGTTAACACCACACCTGCTAGCTTAAAATAAAAACTGAGACTAAAACCAACCTGAAGAACGAAATACAATGTTATTTGGAGTTTTATAATTTGAACTCAAACTAATATTTATGTTTCAATATGTCGTTTTTAGTGTTAATTTCAACTCGAGATTAATTAACTTAACTTTTTTGATTGTGAATTTTAAGTATGCACCACATTTGTATTCACATAAAAAGAAATACGAACTTAAAACTTCTTACCGTTCTATTTTATATCCTTAAATATTACCTTTAATTTCTCGAACGCAGTAAAAGTAGAACCAAGCATTTAGGCACACATTTCATGAACTTGTTACCCTGGTGACCATACCAAATTGTTTATTTTAGCACATACGCAGGTACGAAATGTGAAAAGCTTTAACAAAATTAATTCTTAAAAAATAGGCTTATTTGTAAATTATATTTACCCTTTTTAGGATATAAATAATATTAATGTGTACTTAAACAACAAATAAAATTTAACTTTTTTTCAAATTTCAGGAACATGCCCAGCGAACAAATGCATGCATATAATATTTTTATATACTAAAATGGAAACTCAATAAAAACAAAATCCCATATTCAAGAACATCACAATAAAATTAAGGCAATGTTCTCAAATACATCACATCAAGGCGCTTCAGCATACTGTACGCTGCCGTTTTCTCGCAACAAATCCAAAGATGATGCTTTGAAAACCTCTTCGTTTGGCGGCACCAAGCGATTGTCTAAGCTCGATGAAGAAACTACCTTAACATCATCATACGGAACCGTGGGAAGGAAACTAAGACGTGTCATTAAATCACACGATGATGCACTTCCGCCGTATAAAAAACTCAAACCCGAATCCGAAGAAAATGAAAATAATAGTTCGTTTGGTCTATCAAATAACCTTTCGATAGAATCAATACAAAATGCTTGCGAATTCGCGGAATTAAGCGATGACGATCGACCGCCAATCTTCGATGAACGACGTTTGACCAACGAACGGAGATCCTTGAGGTCACCATCAACCATCAGTAAAAACCGCAATAAAAGAAAAAAGGCTGAAAATCCATTCTGCACATTGCGGAGAGGTGGTGAAACTACTTGTTTACCGGATGGAACGTTTGATAATCTGAAAAGAGACCACAATGACATCATCAATCACAGTTCGCTTACGCTTAACCAAGAAGAAGCATTGAATGTACTGAATGAACTCGATGCCATCTTGGACAACCATGCCAGCTCGTCTAGCATGGAATTGACTTCATCTTCGGAGCAGACGGAAAAAGTCGAGGATTGTCTCTTGGAACTGGACACATACTTGGATGGGCTAGATGACAATAAGAGTCTTAATAGCTCCATTGACTGTGATAATGTGAAGGTGCTAAACAAAGCCCCAAAACGTCGACCTACAACCCTTCCAAAGAATATGCGTAGTAGTTTTACAAATTCTAAAGGCTCCAATGCTGGCTCTGGGAATGACTCATCATCACTAAATCGCGGTCATGTGCTGAGAAAGACCATTGGAAGTGGCAGTGCACTGCGGAGTATGCGTGGCGGCGAAGGCGACGTTGACGACGACGGTGTTGGTGACAATGGAGTTATTAAGGCCACAAATAATAACATATCTCTTTCAGGTAAGATATTCTTTAATTTTACGTTATTTGCTTTCTCTTTTAAATCGGTGACAGCCGAGCCACAGTCACATAGCATACGTTCGGGGCTGGCTGCTGCCGACGACGACTATGTTGTCGTGAAGCGCCAGGCCGCCGCCCGCCAGTTGCCCGCCGCCGCAGCGCAACACCGTGATTGTTTAAATACTGTGACTATTTTTAACTTTTACACTTTCCTGTGCACATGGCGTGAAGTTAATATACCAACAGCTAAAGTGAGGGAGAGGTCAATGAGTGAGGCTTTTGGAAATCAGGTTTGCGGTAGTTTCTCAAATAGTTTTCTTTTATATTTTTTCGTTCTTTGTTTACACTTATACGCGAATTTATTTCGACGTGCAGGCTGCAAATAAATTTACCTGAATATTTAAGCAGCTTTATTCGTTTTCACAAGTTTTATGCTATTGCACAAATTAAAGGTTATATGGTTATGTATATTGAGCAAATAGTATTTATTTATTAGCTTGCATATAAATAACATACATAAATTATATAAAGTGGGTTAGAGTCGTTTTGTGGGGGAGTGGGGGGGGGTAAGACTGACTACTAATCTTGCTCTTAAGAAGACTGACATTTCATCACTGTAAACGTGTAATCTAATAAAGGGTGTCCCAAAATTAACGCAAGATTTGAATTAAATAGAAAACGCCGTTTTTAGTCTTTTGATAGTTATATTTTTATTGACTCGTAAAGTACATAGGATAGGGTTATGTATGGAATAACACATTGGACAAATGGCCTCCACGGCTTTGCATGCACATGCGCACTCTTTTGTTGAAATTTTCCATGACCATTCTGCATAAATGTGGCTGAATTTCGTTGATGCAGCGTTGAATCTCCTCCTTTAATGCACGGGTGGTTGTGGGCTTGTTGACATAGTCTTGTGATTTCAAATAACCCCATAAAAAGAAGTCTAATGGTGTTAAATCACACGATCTAGGAGGCCAATTTTGATCACCGAAACGAGAGAGTACACGACCTTGAAATGTCTCATGCAGTAATTGAATTGTTTCACGGGCTGTATGACATGTGGCACCGTCTTGTTGAAACCACATATTGGACACATCAATATCATCCAATTTTGGCAGAAAGAACTGTGTAATCATGTCGCGATATCGAGCACCAGTAACAGTCACTGCTTGACCAGCATCATTTTCAAAAAAATATGGCCCAATTATGCCTCCAGCCCAAAATCCACACCATACAGTCACGCGTTGTGGATGCATTTGTCTTTCGACAATCACATGTGGGTTCTCCGAACCCCAAATGCGTCAATTTTGGCGATTTACAAAGCCATCAAGATGAAAATGTGCTTCATCGCTTAGGATAATTTTGCTCGAAAAATCAGCCGCCAAGCTTTCACTATTTTTGAAATATTCTTTAATAATGAAGACACGTTGTTCTATCGTGTAATGTATTTAATAACCCTATACTGTTAGCTGTCAAATTGCTTTTTTTCAGGGTTGCCAACACTTCACTGCACAAATGGCGTCAAATTCAAATGTTGCGTTAATTTTGGGACACCCTTTAGATATGAGGCTTTACAAAGATGAATGTAGTCAAACAAATAACTTTGTTGTTTTTTTGAGGTATAGAACTTTAAGTTGGCAACACTATTTAAACTGGCGGCCATTTTGACACCTGTCATGTGATTTAATAACTTCAAATATGATTTTTCGAATTAAAAATATTGACATTTCTTGACGTTTTAAGGTCCCTAGTATGACTGCGTTCAATCTCAGACAGATAGGGTATCCGGATACCTTTTTCTTAGTGTTTTACGCGTGCTGAGATGTCAAAAAAGGAATCCAAAGGTATCCAAGAATTTCTGGGGTATGTAGGTATCTGACAGAACAGCTGATTCAACACATGGTTGAATTTCAAGAAACTTGAAAATTGATTTCAGCTTTTTGTATTTGTTGATAAATTAAAAGATACAAAATGTTAGTTGAAGTTGTATTTGACGATGTTCTGTACATAATAGACGATGAAGAAGCCTCCGAATTTTAGAAAGTAATTATGATCTATTTTTTTAACCTGCAAAATTGACTTATTTTGTTCTCGTTTTGTAGATTACCAACAGCTGAAAGTTGTTTTTATTTTTTGACAGCTATCTTAATACAGCTAACCAACTCGTTCCACAAGCTATCTAAAAATCCACCTATCCAAGATAACCTATCCAACACGAGATTGAACGCAGCCAATCTAAATCAAAGACATTTAGAGAGATGTCGCAGTGTGTGCGTGTGCAAGTAACGTTCGTATGTTTGTATGATGGACATGACAGACGTACCATGTGTCATATCCATACGCGCCGACCGTGACGACGTGCGGAATGCCATTTTCCATCGTCCATATCTCTTGAACCGGTTAAGATATCAACTACAAATAAATGTTGTCTTACAGATAATATCATCGAAAAATTCAGAAAGGACCTTCAAAAATAGTATATCTTAATATATGTATGTAATAAATTACGTGTCACGACGTTTGTCCGCCATGGACTAAACTACTTAACCGATTTTAATAAAATTTCTAGACCGTGTGCAGTTTTATCCAACTTGCAAGATAGGATAGCTTACATCTCAATTTATGATCGCAATTTTATTTTATTGCAAATTATTTGTCGATTATTTGAGAGTCAAAATTAACTGTTAGCTCCAAACGATTCTAACAGATGGCAACATCTGTTAACATTATTGAGTAAGTATTCAATAGATGACGCTATGTCAAGCTTCCAATTTTACTTTTTCAATTTTTGGTGTTAGCATAGCCAACCACGTGTTGTTTAAATTGAAGTATTAATTAAATTCATATTATAGTGAATGAAACTGCCAAACAATTTCTGCACTGTTCTTCATTACAAAAATGAATTGATTCGTTTGAGTAATTACTTAAATTATAACTGACTCAGTCATCGGGCTATTTTGGCAGCCAAAAATGTTGATGTTGACGAAATAAACTTTCAGATAAAACAGTTGTTACCAGGCGATGTCTTTTAAATCAATCGATACTGTTGGTGATGAAAATGATAGTGTACATTTTCCAATTAAGTTTTAAATTCACTAGATATATGTACCTGGAATACCATTACATAATCTTCGATTAAAGATTGGTTCACCTATTATTCTCCTGCGTAATTTGAATCTACCTTAATTATGCAACGGTATACGTTTGGTGATGGTCATCAAAAAGATCACTGGAAATATTCTCGAAGCAACCAATTTAACTGAAACGTTTAAAGTAAAATTGGTCCTGTTGCCACGTATTCCAATGATACCGTCAGATTCTAACATACCCTTTTTTTTTTTTTAATTCAAATTTTATTCAATATTAACTTATATCTACTTACATGCTAACAAAATTCAGAAAACTAGCCTAACTAATAATACTTAAATTTAACTTACTGGCCCTAAACGGGCGCTCTAAGGAATTCATGATTTCTTAAATTAATGCCTTTCGGCCTATGAACTAATTTTTTTTTTTCTTTTTTCGTTTATTTTGTTAGAAAATATAAAAAACTAACATCTTTATCGTTTATTTTATATCTTACATACTAAGTCCTTAAAATAAAACTTAAAACTACCCCTAACCTACCTACATACTACTTAAAACTAGAGCAACCACAGCGGCAAAAGCTATGTCCATGTCCATATATGTATGTGTTGTTGATGATGTTTGTAAGTGTTAGTTTTTTTTGTTTTATTTTTATTTTTTGTATTTTTTTTTTTGTATTTTTTTTTTTTATTTTTTTTTTATTTTTTATTTATAGTGCCACCGTCCCTACTCTACTTAACCTAAACCTAAGACTAAAACAAGTATGTAAGCCGGCCAAGGCAATAAATACCCCACCCCGGTTTACCCTATATTAAATTCTTTTAGCCACCAAAACTGGTTCTCCTGCTTCCTCCTATCAATACGGTCCTGTTCGGACACAGCCCTACTGAACCGTAGGAGCTCTGCTCCATCTCGGGCGAGGATGTCTCGTTCGTACAAGAGTCGCCGGTCCACGGTTCTACGCCTGACGTGGTAGATAAGCGGTACTGCCAATCTATCCTGTATCAGGCCGCATTTATCTAAATAGAGGAATGCCTCTGGTGGAATAAAGCCGCTCAAGCGTGCCATACCGAAGTATTCGTCGTTTGGATAGAACGCCCCGAAAATTAAGTTGTTGGTCGAAGTCATAGCTTTCGCTATGTGACCCCGAACAAGTTTTATCACGATATTGTCAATTCTGTTGATCCGAGCTCCGTTGTACAAGACCTCGTTAGAATAATAATGCAAATAAGAAGATTCCGGTGTCCGATGCCAACCGAGACAGCGCCGTAGACACTGCCTCTCGAACACCCGCAACTTCTCCATTTGGGAAGGGGCAATGTTGAACCAAACGGGACAACCATAGACAAGCATTGGCCGTATGAGGGCCATGTAGCAAATTACCTTCACCCTGGGGTCAAGCCGACTGCTGTAAAACAGCTGTTTCGTCAGAGCGAGGGCTCCTCGGGCTCTGGTCAGAGCAGCACTTATATGTCTGTCGAAATACAAATACTGGTCCAACCAGATACCGAGGTACTTCACTACACTTTTACTCGCCAATGGCCGCCCGTCGGGCCCCACAATTACCATCTTGCGCCAATTCTTGCACGTATCTCTCGTGGCCTTAGCCAAAGGAGTCCGGAACAGAATTGTCTCCGACTTTTGGACATTTATTTTCAGTTTCCAGTCGTCGCAGTATCGCTGAATCTTCTCGAAGTCCCGCTGCAAGAGAATTCTAATAACTTCAACCTTTCGGGCCGTTCTGTACGCAATCAGGTCGTCGGCATACGCTATTGCGTTAGTTAGGCTACCTATCAGATCACTGGTAAAAATGCTGAAGAGGATCGGCGAATTGACCGCCCCCTGTTGAAGACCGTTTTTAATTTCGAAGATGCTGGTAGAGGTTACATTGCCACTTTTGACAACAAACTTTCTACCATTGAGCATATCATAAAGCATATATACAATAATGGTTTACTGATGCCTAGTCTGGTGAGTTTTAGGTACAACCCTTCTAACCATACGGTGTCGAAGGCCTTCTCTAAGTCAACCAGAACAGCACCCGTACATTGTTTTTTTGACTTGTTCCATTGGATATCATGTCCTGCCTTGAACCCGAACTGATTATCCGGAATTATTGTGTTATCCGCAGCCCACTTAGCCAGAGCCCTATTGATTACCTTCTCGAATACCTTGCTGATGCTTGGAAGAAGACTTATTGAACGCAGATTTGAAGGATTGGAGTTGTCCTTTCCCTTTTTCGGGAGAGGATGCACCACAGCTGTCTTCCAACGCACTGGATAATATGCATTATTCAGCGCGTTGTTGAACAGTGTAGCATAAATGTCTATAGCTTCAATCGTTGGGTATACCATCGACACCTGCTGACTTTTTGTTCTTTATTGAATCGAGGATGAGCTGGAGCTCTACCTTCGTGATGAGCAAGGGATTTGAACCCGTTCTTTCGGCGATTATAGCGTTTGCTAAGAAATCGTCATCAAACCGGGTGAAACCACAGTTCTCGGATCGCCAATGAGAAATATCATTCCTTAGGTATAAGTGGTGAAGTAAGGCTCTGTTCTCCAGGTCGTGGTTCGGGCGAGTGCAAGCATTCACCTTATACACTTGCTGGAAAGCAGCACCAATTGTCTCCACTTTCTCCTGCGGATCCTCAATCACAAAGAAGTCATCGTCCAAGACGGCTTCCTCTGGATTAATTTGCGCTGTCAGAAGTACGTCTCTGTTCTCTGTCGTTCTCTGGAGCTTAAGACACGGAAGGTCGTTTTGATTATTTTTCCGGAAAATCTTATTAATTTGCGGGAATATACTCGGGTCGCTAGAGTTAACGGCCCGAATTTTCTTGTCCCAGTACAAATTAACAGACAATCTGTAATTTTCTTTAATCAAAGTGTTTACGTTTTTAATTGACGATTTCAGTGTCCTAATCTCCAGGTCGTGGGGGTCTGTAAATCGTCTGTATAAGTTTTTAAGTCTTGTCAGTAGTCCGCTTTTTTGTCTGTGAAGTGCGTCTATAGTCGCGTTACTGTAGACGTTAGTTTGGTCGCGTTCTTTGTACTTCGGTATTGTCCGTTCCATTGTTTGTTTTATTACATCGTCCATCTGTTCAAGGTGTTTGTCGATTTCTGTGTTTGTCAAATTTCTGTTGTTTGGTGGGGATATGACCCCCGAATGGAGTTCTCTTGAAAGAGCTTGGGTGAAACGTGGCCAGCGCATCTTACTATAATTGTAAGAATGCGTTGGGACGAATTCATCCAGCTCCACAAGCTCGTTCGGGATTTCTATTAAGGCAGCCAAGCCGCAATGGTCACTGTATTCTAACATACCCTTTAGAAGGTTACAAATTCCAATTCGTTTAGCTTTAACCGTGTCTATAAATAAGTCTCAAGGCCAAATAATGTCCATTTGTGGTTTAGATTTGGGAAAATCCATGTTTTTCTCTTAGACAGCTATATGTTGCATGTTCAAGTGTACGAAAACATTTGAACCTATTTGTGTTAGAAAAAGAGAGGTTAACCAAAAATATTGTGCAAAATTAAATCGGAATTAAAAGTATTTATAATTCAAAATAATAAATATTATTGTTAAAAGATTTTAAACTATATCCGCCCTTCCTACCTCATTTATAAGTTTATAACTGTAACATGTTATTTACGAAAATCTTTGTAATACACTAATTTGTCACAAACTTGAATGAAAATAATAATACATTTAAAATTTAATTCTTTTGTATTGATTTTTGCTTTACATCAACTGTACAAAAAAACTTGATCAATTGTGTTAAAAGTCCTACCCCTTCAAATCCCAAACCAGTAAATTTGTATACAACCTTTAACGTTTCCGTCTTCGTTCTTAAATAAAAATTTCATTATACTCGTAATAAATGGTACGGTAGCAGAAAATCAGTCATTAAGGTTTTCCTACTGTTCTTTTTTAATAGTTTACAACAATATAATATGACAATAAACGTTAGCCATAGCAACGCGTGGCCGGGTCAGCTAGTAAGTATATAAAACTAGCCGACCCGTGCTCGCGTTTCTTCGCAAATTGTAACCACGAACATTTTTTGAATATTGGTATTAGCATATAAAAAAATTTCTCAATGGGACTGAGCATATTTTCTACAATAATATTAATTTAAGTTTATATGTATGTATATACGTACCGTATCTAATTAGATTTCACACTTGAAAAAAAAAGTTTGTTCATGTTTGTGCATATTATAAATATTTTTTTTATTTTAAAGCCTCCGGATATACAATATGTTAGCCTTTCTTTTACCCATTTTATATTTCTATGCGATAAAAGAAAAAACAACGAATTTAAGCTTGTTATGTACTCGTATTTAATAAAAAAAATCAAAAAACACTACCGAATTTAACACTTTAGAAAAAAAACTTAAGAAAAATATTACGTTGTAAAGGCCAAGCCGCACGTGAAAACAAACAAAACCATTTCAATTTTTAGG
The DNA here is from genome assembly GCA_920104205.1 of Eupeodes latifasciatus. Classification (NCBI taxonomy): domain Eukaryota; kingdom Metazoa; phylum Arthropoda; class Insecta; order Diptera; family Syrphidae; genus Eupeodes; species Eupeodes latifasciatus. Next base: position 79,250,498 of record OV049924.1, read on the forward strand.
TGAAAACAGAACGAAATTTTTGTCTATTTTCTTCTTTTCTTTCTTTTATTCATACCTAGAAACGTTTTTTTGCAACCGAAAAATATAGTTTGCGTGCGTGTGTACATACGTACGTTCATACGTCCGTACGTCTGTTCGTTCGCGACGTTTTTTTCGTCGTCCATAGCTCAAGAACCAGAAGAGATATCGACTTCAAATTAATTTTGTTATACAGATAATAAGGCAGCAAAATGCAGAAAGAGCTCTCAAGAAAATTGTGTGGGTGGTTTTTTTTACCATAGCAGTTTAAAAAAAAGGTGAAAATTTTGGTTAAACCTAAATATCTCATGAACCAATGATGCTAGAGACTTAAATTAAATTGTATAATATATATTGTAACATAATACAAAACAATTATATTCTTAAAAAAAAAATCAAATTAACGGGTTTTTTTATAAATCAAAAAAACTGAAAAAAAAATTTGTCACCTCGAAAATTTTACGACCAAAATATGATTTCATCTCCAAAACAATTTTGTGCAACGAAGAATAATGTTTTTGACATCTGATAAAATTTTGAGAAAAATCTAATTGACAGTTTTTTTTATAAAAAATAAAATCTTAAACAAAATTTACTCATAGTTGGTAAAAATTGAATTTCGACTCAAATATCTTTTCAAAACTTTGAGATAATGGCTTCTAACTAATTTTAACTTATAAGAAATATTGTTTTCAACATTCAGTTTTTTTACAAAAAATAAAAACCTAAAAAAAAACAATACTAAAACTTGGTAAAAATTTACTTTCGACTCAAATAGCTTTTCATAAATTACAAATATTGGCTTCAAACTTATTTTATTTCACAGAAAATATTGTTTTCGATATTCATATATCATTCGATATAAAAATCCAACAGTCCGTTTTTTCATAAAAAATTAAAATCTACAAAAAATAGTACGCACATTTGGTAAAAATTGATACATATAGACAAACTTTTAAGCAAGACAAATCGACAGACGGGATGGGAAGTTATCAGTGTGGGTCGCATCCCAGCCTCTTTTTTTATTCATCTGCTCATGTTCAGTGCAGTGCAACTGACTTAACCTACCCACATTTGTGTGCTCTTTTAAGCGACGTCATTATAAGTACCTTGTTCGAGTTATTTGTAAAGAAAATTTTAACTTTATTTCAGTTTTATTGTTCGAGGAAGTGATACAAAATTGGTAATTCAAGCTATTATAATAGAACTTTTTTTATTTTTAAATTGGAAGAATTATAATCTAGGTATTTACTTCCTCGAACCAGAAAAATAAAAAAGATCTAATTTTTCTTTAGATAAATCGGTATTTCATGTGCACGGCACTGTAGTTAATTAAATGTCCATAGTAACTTAAGAAAAAGAGCCCACACTGCTCAGCGAATGTGACGATAGAATTAGAGAAACAAAAAAATAATGTGTGTGTGTAGGTTAGTTGATGAACTATACAATACAGAAAAATTGAATATGTAGGTAGGTCAGCGTTACCACTTCTCAAAAAAAAGTGGAAGTAGATTTTAGGAAAAAGGCGAAGTAGATTGAGAAAAATGGAAGTAGATTTCAAAAATGAGCTTGTTCATATTATTGAATGAAAAAATTAAAAAAAACTATATACTACATATAACTCAATATGTTAATTTAACATTTCTTAAATTAATTCTTGGTTGTTGGTAACGAAAACGCAAAGATTGGGCTTGTGTTGGTCAAATGAAACGACTTTATAATATTTTGATTGCAAAGGACGAGTTCTACAAGAAATAGTTATTGTAATCGTAATAGAATTTCAGTACATCAACACACCTTTTATCTTTGTTTTTGGACAACTTGAAAATATCATTTCATATTGAAAACAAAAAATCAAATCCAAAATAACACTAAAGCACAACTGAACACAAATAACAATAAGAAACAGAAAAGAATAAAAATGCACGACTGGTTAACTCGCTCATGTTTGTCTTCAAAAATATAAATGCAATTTGATTTCTCGAAAAAAACATCAATTTTGTTTTAATTTGTATTTGAAAATCGTTTTTAAATTTTAGTTAAAAATATTTTTGGTATACAGTTTTGAACTTATTATTAGACGTCTTGCATTTCAATATTGTAAAAAATGATGACCCATTTTCAAGATATCAAATTTCGAAAAAAAATTAATATTTTTTGGTCATCAAATATTATTGAGACAGTATAAGAGCTTTTGCAGAAAAAAAAATAGTTTAGTTCTTGAGAAAACATAAATAAAATAACGGTTCTATGGGGGTACACTCCTGGAGCAATAAAAAAATATTTGTTTATATTAAATGAAGCCAAACTAAGAACACTAATTTTAGCAAAAATTAAAAAAAAAATCTATTGGTTTGTTTTTGAGAAAATTCCAATTATCGATTTTTGACCGTACGAATTTGTATTGGGACTACTGTTATTTTTAGTTTAAAAAAAAAAACAGGAAAGACATACAAACAAACAAACCGACGAAATCGGGGGATCCACTTTTTTCGACTTCTCTACCATCGTAATGTCATGTTTGATTAAAATCTCGAATTCGAATTTGTTTACGAATGCAAAACTTGCCATAGGTACAGGTTCTATATGTCGCAAGTAAAAATGACAAGAGTCAAACTAGAATACATTAGATAAAACGGAACCTCATCGCAAATGCAAACACTCAAGCGATTTTTAATTCTCTAGAAAATTTTGAGACTACATACAAGAGTGATAAGGAGAAAAAAGTATAGTATTTATTAAGAAAACATAGTTAAAATTAATTATTTCAGATCCCGTGTTTAGGAAAACTACACAACGAAATACAAATATTCCGGACTCAAATGGAACGGTAGGTAACTGCCTTTAGTTTGAGTTCGGAAAATTCTATTTTTATTAAAATTGAAGTAGGTAGAAACACAAATCTTAAAAATGAAGTAGATTTCAATATTTTGATGATGGTGCGAAGTAGGAAGTAGATTTTAAATTAATTTAAAAAAAAAGAAGTAGATCTATGTACTTCAATTGAAGTAAAGTGGTAACGCTGAGGTAGGTAAGGTAGGTAAGAGAAAAACGTAACTATTAAATGGAACACATATTAAGAGAGAAAGAGCATGGGAAGAAAAGAAAATTAAAAATGTTGGAATGATAATGAAATGAAACAAAGCAGCGACCTCGCGATTGTGATGGAATCTAATTTCCTGGATAAAATAAATTCAAAAAGTTTATAATTTTATAATTTGAAGTGATTTTAGGCTTAAAATTTGCCCAACAATATTGACTTTATGAAGCAATGGTAATCTTTGTCGATTATTGTATAGGATTTACGCTATGAGTGGTTGTATAAGACAACTAATGAAAAAAAAAAATGGACAAAAAATGTAAAATTAATAATATTTAAGTTTGACAAATCATTAATTAAAAAAAATTAAAGCCATAAACACTCTCATAACAATATAGAAAATAATAAAATATATTTCAAATAAATCGGTTGACTACTTTCTAAGATCGTTTGTTACAAACTTTAAAATGGTTTCGCTTTTATATAATAGTATAGATAGTATAGATATAGATATCTCATGAAATAATAACGTTAGCGACTTTAATTAAATGTTATATTATTAAATTGAGACGGGATGCCGAATAAGTATAATTTTGAATTAAAATCATTTAATTGTTTTTTTTTTATAAATTAATTAAAAAACAGAACAAAAATATTTGTCTTCTCGAATATTTTGCGAACAAAAAATGATCATAGCTCCAGAATAACTTTATGAAACAAGAAAATTACGCTTTTGAAAACTGGTTAAATTTTGAGAAAAATCGAAGTAACATTCTATGCAAAATGTTGTTGTTAACTATCTTACGTTAATGTTTTTAGAAAAATTTCGCTTCTAAAATTGATACATATTTGTTTTCGATTACGAGTAAAAATGTCGGAAACATTGATATTGTAATGTGTATACACTCTCTATCTCTTTTAATATCGGATTAATAGGAGAACTCGCTTCTTTAAGCATCGAGAAACATCTAGTGGCTAAGAGGGGAACTCAATTCGAAAACATTCAGCGCAGCGCATACAAGAACCTCAAAAGGGGCAACATCTAGGGATTAAGAGGAGAACTAGCTTCGTTATACAAAAGAATTATATTTAAATCAAACGTTTTTTATCATATATGAAAAATATTATTAGTTAATTCAATTGACAACTTTATTTATAAAACACAAAAACCTACAAAAACAACTTCAAATTTTCATAAAAAATATTGTTATTAATATTTTGTTAAAGTTTTAGAAAAATCGCCGGACGAACACTGATGGCAAGTTATCAGTGTGAATCGTATCCCAGCTTTGTTTTTTTTTTACTTTGATTCACCATTTCAACGTGAATAGGCTGACGACTTAATAACTCTTCCAAATTGCGCAAATTGTCAAGGCTGTAGAACGTCAAATCATCAACAAAATCGATTTTTAAATGTTTGCCTTTTGTAAATATTAATCTATAAAATAGGACCAATCCCATAGGAAGTGAAACATCCCAAAAACTGTTGACCCAATAACGAGTTTAACCGTCTATTTGGTGAATTAAGGATACAATTGTTTTAGTGAAGGACGCCTTGCATACGATCTGCCAGCATTCCCAAACACTTTGAAATTAGATTCGTCACTCCAAACAAATCATGATTTTGTGAAGATGTTTTTACGCAAAACGATGTGTTAGATTTACATAATTATATTTAATTTCGAGACCTCTTATTAACGCCTATAGCAAAACGTTCATTCAGGGTCTTATTTTTAAATCAACTTCTTATAGTTTTAGCCGATATTTCTTTCTTAGTGATTATTCTATCTATCAGCTATAGGTTCCCAAATTCAAGTAAAATGAAATCAAAATTTAAATTGAAAATTGAGTGAAATTGTTTTCAGGGTTCTAGCATTCGATCGATTTTATAACTTCGAATACTTTTCGAAATCACTTCAAGTGATAAGTCAATAAATAATTCTGTTGATTGCAATGCCCGATCCAGGGGGGGGGGGGGTCGTAGGGGTCATGAAACTACCCCCCCCCCCTGGGAGATAACTTGTTTGTTTTTTTCATAGGAATTCCCTTCAATTCAAAACTAATCGTATTGCGTTAATGGATATGACCCCCATTATATTTTGAATCATTTATTTTGTGTATATTAAATAAAAATTTGTATTTTACTTCCTTAAACTTTGTTGCTAAAAGTACTACTTTTAACTGAAGAATGGACCAAGAACATAATATGAATCGGATATTTAGCCCTATTCTAAAAACACAGCACAAATTCATCAACTTTTGACCAATGGACCATCCAGGGGGGTCATATGAGCCATAAAGCTTATACAGTTAAGTTGCATAAGTAAAGATTTTATCTCAAAATTTGTTAGTAATTTAACGATATTCACAAAAAAGTGGTTTGCTGTCAAAAACAACTAAAATTATTGTTTTCACTCAATTTATAATTTGAAAAAAAGCATTATGCTTTAAATTATTTTCATAAAATTTGTTTCTAAGAAAAAGAGCAAATATTCAGGTTCTTAAGAAGAAACCTTGAATAAGAGATCGTCAATTTGATATTAAGTTGCCTTTAAATTCTTAAAACTAGCCTTCAATTTTATTATTAAATTTTTTTGACACATAAAATAATAGTGAACATTGAAGTGATTTTTTTAGAAGTTTTGCATTAGTAAAAATTCCGAACCAGAGCTTTTAATCAATTACGGTGGTAGAGAAGTCGAAAAAAGTGGGTCCCCGATTCCGTCCGTTTGTCTGTCTGTCTGTCTGTCTGCCTGTATGTCCTGGCCCCTACAGTCCAAAACAATTGTTGTAGATTGAAATAAAGGTTTTCAGCCGATTAGCGTAAGGCGTTTTTGTTTTTTTGATTTTATTAATACGAAAATAACAGCAGTCCCCATAAATTTTTTTTTTACTAAAATATGTATGTGATTTTTTTAAAACTTTCTCTAAATTTTGTATTCTTAATTTGGCTTCTTTCTACAAGAAAAACATATTTTCATATGGCTCCAGAAAGGTACCCCTCAAACCACCTTTATATTGTTTTTAAGTTTTCTCAAGAATGGACCGATTTCAAAATTCTTCTCTTTTCTGTGCAAGATCTTGTAAATGATCAAATTGATGATGATTTTTTATGATCAAAATTATGATTTTTTATAATTTAAAATGATTTTCGAAAAAAAACATAATTTAATCTAGATTTTTTAACAAATAAAATGGCATTTAAATTTTTGAGAAAAACTTATTTTGCAGGTACATTTTTAAATCTTAAAATATGGGAAATATTTTCAAACAGACTTTTTGGAAGAAATTAGTAAGTTCTAGCGACCAAGTCGTGCATTTTATTTCTTTCAAAATTGATTTTCGGTTGAATACAAAAGATCTTAAAAAATTAAATAAATCTACTTTTGAAGCGAATTTGCTTTGGATGCTCTAGAACTGAGATTTAAACACGAATTTCAATAATACAAATGTCCCAAAAAAAATCAAGTGACACTTTTGTTAAACTAATGGCTAAGTGAAAAACATAATAAACGTTTTATATCTATTGATATAAAAGCTTTGAATCTCTTGAGATTTGAAGTGAAAAGAGATTCTGAAACGTGTAATTTGTGAGTGCCTCACAAACGTTTTTTCCGAACTTATTTGTTTACCTTAATTTGTTTAAGTTTAATTTTTTAGAGAAAGTATGTACTTAAATGCACCTATTTCCTTAAATTCAAGAACCAAACATTAGACTCCCGAAAATTGAGTCCGAAAAAACTACGTCAAAAAAAGCCAGAAAATTCTTGATATCAGATTCTTTCTTATTTTCTGGATTTTTGAATTTTTGTAGCGTTTTTCGCATTAATATTTCTAACAAAAAAGAATATATTCTTATTAAAAAAAGCTAAGTTTCAAAACAATTTCTTACATTTCTGCGTGAAATACACCAAAAACCCTCTAAACTATTGTGTTTTATCAAAATCACTTGGAGGAAATATTGAAATGTAGAATAAAAAAATACGATAAAAGTGAATTTCTGAACTCCAATTTATATTTTGAATCGATTTCAATTTCGTTTCGAGTGAAAGTGAAATGTAAAACCTTGCTGTATGTAGCTTACTTCGTTATAAATTCTCAAAACTTTTATTAGTTGATAATATAAAGCACGTTCCTTAAATTATTTAACTTTAGGAATATTTTAAGGTCACATGGAGTTAAGTTTTTATTTTTGCCCATGTATGTTCAATATTATTTATTTATTACTTAAAATAGATTAATTATAAATAAACAGATAATACTTCCAAGTTTTTATATTATTTTTATAAAAGATTTTAACTCTCTTGAAGGACAGTAAAATAGTGCGGTTCACTGAGGCGTATACGCATTTTTTTACCGGCCTTTACAAAAATTCATTCCTTTGTTTTTATGCATGTTTCTTTAGCATATGAGCCACAAGATAGCAGGAAAGCTACAGATGTCGGTAATCTACTGTATTTGAACATATAATTGGTAAATGTATTAAAATTTTGTATGTTCTTATTCAAAAATGGTCAAGAGAATGAAATTATATCGAGATGATAATTTAATAATTTATATTCTGTTTGTATCATAAATTTGGTTCCTGCTTTTTAGGATACATTCAATAAAACATAAATTGTCAAATATAAGAACGTTTCATAGTATTCTTTTCTGTGTCAGAAACCTGTATACGGTGCCACCTATAAAATTAATAATAAATCGTAGGGGAAAAAAATGTCATAGAACGTTTGAATCAAGATCCCTAGTCTATATTTTGTTTACTCTTTAGCTAAATTGTATTTTTGACAGATCACCGTCAATAAAGCCTACCACAGACGTTCTAAATTTCAAAAAGTTGTTCGATGAATAATAAAGTTATCAATAAACGTTAAAAATCGATGCCTTCCCGGAAGAATGTATTAAGCGACATTTTTTTCGAAAATGACTTTTTGATGAGGAACTATACAATAAATTAAGCGCCACATTTTGGCCTGAGTTTCGCTTTCCTATCATGTATACAAAAGAAACTAGAGACAAAATAAAATTGTAGCAACAGCCAAGTTTTTTCCCTGGAATAAAGTTGCACCCTGAAATTTGTTTTATCCGCCAGTAAAATTATGCTAAGCGACATTTTTGAAAATCTTATTGTCTTAAGCAACCAAATTTCCACATAAAAGTGGCTGAATTTCGTTGATGCAGCGTTGAATCTCCTCCTTTAATGCACGGGTGGTTGTGGGCTTGTTGACATAGACTTGTGATTTCAAATAACCCCATAAAAAGAAGTCTAATGGTGTTAAATCACACGATCGAGGAGGCCAATTTTGATCACCGAAACGAAAGAGTACACGACCTGGAAATGTCTCATGCAGTAATTGAATTGTTTCACGGGCTGTATGACATGTGGCACCGTCTTGTTGAAACCACATATTGGACACATCAATATCATCCAATTTTGGCAGAAAGAACTGTGTAATCATGTCGCGATATCGAGCACCAGTAACAGTCACTGCTTGACCAGCATCATTTTCAAAAAATATGGCCCAATTATGCCTCCAGCCCAAAATCCACACCATACAGTCACGCGTTGTGGATGCATTTGTTTTTCGACAGTCACATGCGGGTTCTCTGAACCCCAAATGCGGCAATTTTGGCGATAGGATGATTTTGCTCGAAAAATCAGGGTCCATTTGTTGATGTTCAATAATCCATTCAACGAACTCTCTTCTCTGTCCATGGTCATTAGGCTTCAATTGTTGTGTTAATTGAATTTTGTAAGCATGAAGACACAGATCTTTGGTGAGTATACGCTGTAGAGAGGTTCTTGAAATTTGCAATTCTTGTCCACGACGTCGAATTGAGGTTCCTGGATTGTCAGCAACCCTCTCACGCACTGCTTCGACATTCACATTTGAACGGCTTGTTTTTAGACGACCAGTGTGTTTGGCGTCTCCAACGGATCCAGTCTCCATGAATTTTTCAATTAATCTCTTCACAGTTGACGAAGTTAAAACACTATTCCGACCATATTTTGTATGAAATTTTCGAACTGCAGCCGCCAAGCTTTCACTATTTTTGAAATATTCTTTAATAATGAAGACACGTTGTTCTCTCGTGTAACGCTCCATTTTTAATAACCCTATACTGTTAGCTGTCAAATTGCTTTTTTTTCAGGGTTGCCAACACTTCACTGCACAAATGGCGGCAAATTCAAATCTTGCGTTAATTTTGGGACACCCTATACTTCCTTAAACTTCATTCTACTATTCTTTTGTGTTTTCCATTCGCTTTAACGATTTCATCTAGTAGTCAGTTAAATACGTTACTTTTTAATAATGAATCTAGTAGCCTGTTTCAAATTTCTTTGAAAATTGGATCATTCATTTTCTCATTGTTAATGTTGAAGTTGTAGTTGCCGCATTGTTTGAAGTTATTACAGAAGCGAAGGGAATGTGAGTTTCAGAATTTATCTTAAGATAATTTGTTTTTATTGTTACGTTTCTTTTAGAAAATTAATTTGTTGTAGAAGAAAGTTTTTGTTTTTAAAATGAGTGGAAATAATCCACGTACATCCTCTGGTTTGAAAAAAATTAATTTGCCTGCTTCAAGAGGCAAACTAATGCTGGAATTGGTAGAGAAAAAGAAATCGAATGAACAATGTGACGGAGTTAAAGTAAGTCGATTAACGTATTAGAGTGGTATTTTAATTATGCCTAGTGGTACGGTAAATAAAAGGCTAATTTTTTATTTCTAAGGTAACGCATTTGGAAACCATTCAACCCTCTGTGTTTAGTTCGCCAACTCTATCCACATCAGGATCAGAATCAGATCCCTTTGAAACTGATGGAAATTCTTCTTGGCACTATAATTCCATGGACGATTCAAGTGATAGCGAAATGGGAACCCATCCCCCAAAAAAGAAGGCATATTATAATGAGGAAGTGGTGGATGCGAGATCTAAAAAGGCAGTCAAGCCAAAAAAATCTTTGCAAGCAAATCCGTACAAAAGCTGCCAAAACAAGTGTGGAACAAAGTTCACTAATTTGCAAAGGCAAGACAATTTCAATTTGTATTGGAAGCTGCCGTATGTCCAGCGAATAGATTGGATTTTGTCTTCTGTTGAACAAGTTCCCATCAAAAGACGACGAACCAAAAATGCCGAAAAGAAAACAGAAACAAGAAAATATTTCATCAATTTTGAAGGGAAGAAAGAACAGGTTTGTATGCAGTTCTTACTTAAGACCCTAGATATTTCGAGCCGGGTTGTATCGTACGCTCTTGAAAAAAAACTGCATTAAATTCATCAGCTACGGATAAAAGAGGTAAAACTCTTCCAGCAAATGCTACTTCAGAAGAACTTAAAGCAGCTGTTTGCAGTTTTATAGAAAGCTTGCCAAAAATTCCATCACACTATTGCTGATACTCGACCAATCGCACTTATCTGCCAACAGAATACTTAAGCATATCCAATTTATACAGGAACTATAAATCAAAACAAGTAGAAGAAGGTAAAAATGCTGTTTCCGAAAAAATATTCCGAAGGATTTTCAAACCCTATAATATTGGCATCCACGTTCCGAAAAAAGACAAGTGCACCTTTTGTGAAGCACATAAATCCCGCGTGTTGGAGGACAAAGAGAAAGTTCTTGTTTTGAAGCACTCCCAACAAAAGGAAAACAGCCAAAAATTATTTATGGATGATCAGGAAAAGGCCAAAAACTGTCCATCATTCGTGTGTGCTAGTTTTGATCTACAGAAAGTCTTAAACGTTCCACATACGCAAAGCATGCTCTTTTACTATTCAAGAAAGTACTCATTTTATAACGAGACTATCTATGAAAGTGGAACTCAAAATGGCTATGCTTTTCTTTGGGGTGAGATCGATGGAATGCGGGGAGCAAATGAAATTTGTTCAATTCTCTTTAAGTACTTAAGTATTGTTGATGCCAGAGAAACTGTGACTTCCATTGCCCTGTATTGCGATAGCTGTCCCGGCCAAAACAAAAATCGTCAGATTATCACAATGATTTTTTTGTGAAAGCTAAGAACATAAATCAAATCTCTTTCACCTTTCTTTTGCCAGGTCATACTTATATGCCTGTTGACTCTGTTCATGCCACCATAGAGCGATTCGTCAAAAAAAGAACAATTTGGACGCCGAAGGAATGGATAACCATGATTGCCAATTCAAGGATAAATCCAAGGCCTTACGAGGTTATAAAACTAACTATAGATGATTTTCGCGACTGGAAGAAAGAAGCTTTGAAATATTTTGCAACGCAGGGAGTTAAAACTAGGGAACAAACTAGTTTTAAAATATCTGAATCCAAATATTTTTTTGTTCTCTAAGTCATCCTGTGACATCAAGTATTCAATATTTAAGTCCGGAGACATGGAACGTTGGATTTGTGTCGAACTCGAAATCAAGTTAAATGTCTTGAAAATTTTGATGAGCCTGATATTTTATACACCGCAAAACTGCCAATATCGGGGCCAAAGGAAAAGGACTTAGAAACTCTACTCAAGAAGAAGTTTATCCCCGAACGGTATATCCAGGAATACCGAGAAATCATTGACATTGTTGGTGAGAAGGAAGATGTTTTACCAGACTGATGAAGAAGACGACTTATCAGAAAATCAACTGAATCAGTGATCTGTAAATTTTCATATCTAAAAAGTTAATTATTTTTATTTATTTTAAAGTTGAACTGTTTTCTTTTTTATTTTCTGAAGTATAATGTTATTTTTAATGATTATTTTAACTTTGTTGATAATAAAAACTCAATAAAGCAAATGAACTAAACGACAATATTTCTTGGAATCCTGTAATATTTCCTACCACCCATTAATCTAAGCGTCATTTAGCCACTGTATCAAGCGACAATCTGTAGACCATAAAAATGTTCTAAGCGACAAAAACTTTTTATCTGATCGAAATTTCGTCCATGTAATGGTACAAAAAAAATGTGGCCTAAATCTCAATCAAAATTATGCTTATCACTTTAAAATACACAAATAACTGCCTACACAGGAGGTTTTTTTCGTCTCCTGTAAAATTCTTAAAATGTCGCTTAATACATTCTTCCGGGAAGGCATCGAAATGTATTTTTTAGTTTTAGCTTGACTTAAAAAATAAATAAACTAGTGGCACAACGGTCCGTTGAGAAGTAGGGCCTAGTGACTCAAAACTCTTCCTGTGTTCGAGTACTATTGTCAGGGATGGAGGGGACCTACAGTTTAAAGCCGAATCCGAACGGCTAATTTGAGAAAGCATTTTTCATGACAAGAATTACTCTTGGAGCATTTGTAAATTCCTCGCAAGAGGCAGTACCAGTGAAAAAACTTTAGATGGCATAGGCAGAGATCGAACCCAAGACTTCTGGCATAACAGTCCAACGCACTAACCATTATGCCACGAGTGCTACGACTTCAAACTTATACAAGTTTATAACGGGTTATCCATTTTGCGGTTTCAAGAGTATAGGGCTGGAATTCGACATCTGTCAAACTATAAGTTGTTAAACCAATTTTTTTTTTAGTTGAAAGTCTGACATTTACGAAAATGAATCGCTTAACTATCGCACAAAAAATTGTTAAAACTTACTACAAAAATGGTGATTCTGCCACTGTTAAATATTGTGCTTCAAGAGAAGATTATGGTTTATATAATCGTCCAACTACGCAAGCAATTGGAAAAAATGTGAAAAAATTTGAAGAAACTGCATTGGTTACAGATATTACAGATACTGTAAGTGAAAGTGTTGCCGAAGACGCGAATGGGTCGATTCCTCGTCGTCGTTCTCAGGAATGAGGACTGTCTTACGGCACATTATGGCGTATTTTGCATTTGAATCTAAACCTACATCCATGTAAAGTCCAGCTCACACAACAACTGAAGCCAGCTGACCATTCACAACGTAGTAGATACGTATCGAATGGGTACTTGAACAACAGGAAGCGGTGGACGGCGATTTTTCGAACAAAATTTTCTTCAGCTACGAAGCACATTTCTCACTCGGTGGGTATGTTAATAAACAAAATTGTCGTATTTGCGGTTCTGAGAATCCTCAAGTAATTGAAGAGAGGCCATTACATCCACAAAAAGTCACTGTTTGGTCCGGAGCGGAGGTTTGATTGGACCTTACTTCTTCTAAAACGACGATGGAACGATTGTCAACGTCAATTCGGAGCGTTATGGTCATATGATCACCGATTTTTTTTGCCTGCTATTGAAGAATACGACTTGAAGAATTTGTGGTTTCACAAGACATTGTCACATGCCACACAACTCCAGCGAATATGGTTATATTGCGAGTGACATTTCCTGGCCGTGTAATTTCTCATCGTGGCGATATCAACAGGCCACCAAGATCATGTAATTTGACACCGCTGGACTTTTTTTTGTGGGACTTTCCGAAGGACCGTATTTATGCAGATAAACCTGTAACTCTTGAGCACTTAAAAATCAACATTCGTCAAGTTATGGCTGAGATACAGCTCAATATGTGTCAAAAAGTTCTTGAAAATTACTTAAAAAGAATCGATGCTTGCAACAATTCGCGTGGTGGTCGTTTAAATGATGTAGTGTTTCACTCATAATGTCAAAGTTAAAACGTTATAATATAAAAGAAATATGATGAAGAAAAATATTTAATATGTATTTTATTTACGTTTACGTTTGAAACCGCAAAATGAATAACCCTGTACTTATGTTAAATTTTTAATTTAACAAATCAGATTAATTTTAATAACTTCCATTGGGAAGTTAAATACGCCTTAAATACTTTATAAAGTAGTACCCGTAGCGTTATGGTTAGTGCGTTGGACTGTCATGCAACGGGTTTTGGGTTCAAACCCTGCCTGTGCCACCTAACTTTTTTCACGGCCTCTTGCGAGGAATTGACAAATCCTCCAAGTGTAATTCTTGTCATGAAAAGTGCTTTCTCAAATTAGCCGTTCGGATTCGGCATATAAACTGTAGGTCCTTCCATCTCTGACAACATTACTCGCACACGGGGATGGTTGAGAGTTGTAAGTCACTAGGCCCTGGTTCTTCATGGACTGTTGCGCCACCTAATTTATTTTTTTTTAAATACTTTATAAAACTTTGCCAAGTGAACAAATAAAACTAAAAAAAAAAATCAAAAAAACCCAAAGTAAATCATTAAGAACGGCTAGATATAAGACTCTTATGGCTCTTCTAAATACAGTCTTAAAGATGAAATAGAAAGAAGCTGATCACTCAGAAATTTAACAATGTAAATACAGTAGACGCTCGATATAGTGAAGTAATAAAAACCAGCCATGTTCACTATTTCGAGATTGTTCACTATTTCGAGCGGGGGCTATTGCAATGCAAATTTTGTTCAGTATGAAGGTAATTATATTTTTTTAATTGATAAACAAACATTTTAAACGCCTTCGTTTACATGATTGAGAAGATTAATCACCTCTTCAGAAATATTTGTGATGTCCTGTTGCCTAAGAACACTAAAGGGAATATCATCTTCCTCATCAAAACTTTCGTTGGATTCAAAAATATTTGTCCATCACTTTGCAATGACCGCACCATCTAAGTTATCCCAAACCGATCGTAAATGAACACTGCATCCTTGAGCAACATAAGAAAATTTAACGTTTCGTATATTTCTTGCATCTTTGTTATCATTTTACTACCTACATTTTTTAGCTGCAATAATTGACAATAACATGCTTTTTCTATAAAAAAGTTTTGTAAGTCGGATTACGTTTTGGTCCATCGGTTGAATAAGTGGAGTAACATTTGGTTGCATATATAGGGTGTCCCAAAATTAACGCAAGAAATCTTGCGTTAATTACAAACAAGTTGATATACATATTTATTTAGAAACGAAATCTCATCAAATGGTAACCTTTTTGGCTTGATTAAGTGTTTAAAAAAATACTTGTCTTTATAAAGGGTGTCCCAAAATTAACGCAAGAAATCTTGCGTTAATTTTGGGACACCCTATAGATGATTGTTATGCAGCCATGTGATTTTCCGGAGGGTGACTTGGAGCGTTATCCAAAATAAGTAGGGCTTTGAGTGGCAAATCATTATTTCTTAGAAAGTTTCGCTGTTCTGGAACAAATAAATTATGAAACCAGTCTGTTTCGGTAATGTACAGGCAGGCACACATTTCTAAATGGGAGAGTATTTTTGGCTCTTCCAATTACAAGAGGTTTTACTTTATGGCGACCTGAAGCATTAATGCAAGCCATGAAAGTAATCCTTTATTTTTCGGCTTTGCTTCCTGGAGCAGTCTTCTCAACCGACGAAACGTATGTATTTTCAGGAAGAAGCTTCCAATATAAACCTAACTCATCAGCCTTATATATTTGATCTGGCTTGAGATCCATACTCTTTATTTTTCCTTCAAGAACTCTTTTAAAAAGGCAGAACAGTTCTGGTTGAGAAGAAAGCTTCTCTCCGGATATTTTCAGACATCGAACTCTTTAACTTTTTTTTTAAATGTTTGTAGCCAACCATCGCGTGTAACAAAACCATATATGTTACCATTTATTTTGGCCAGTATGGAAATAGTTTTATGTTTCAATATCAGTCCACTCACAGGCAGATTCTTTCTACGTTGCTTCAAGAACCATTTATGTAGCCTTTTTTCTACATCTAGAAGTTTGAATGTCCTCAAAGTTTTTCTTTTTCCAGGGCCACAATAAGTCTGAGTCGCCGTAGCTGTTATACTGTCCCTCTTTTTATATATGGAACTTACAGTGGATCTGGCTTTTCCATATTGTTTGGCCAAAAACGTTGCCGAAGTACCTGTTACAACACTACCATTTATTTTTAAAGTTAAGAAATTTATATTACCTGCTGACAGCTTCTTTAATACCTCAGTTTTTTCAAGCAATGTTAAATGCTTTCGGGCCATTCTAACTTTACAATTCACTAAAATTAACCAGACATGTGTTCACGCACAGAAAATTCAAACAAAAATTAGAATATAACACACATTTCAGCATTTGGTCGAATTTGTTTTCACAATTAAAATGTTGTACAAACGTAAGAACACAGAAAGAACTTGTGTTTAACTGAGTCAAGCAGTCAAGTCAAGCTACTTTCTTTTGTCATACAGTGTGAGATATACATGAATGAACAGTAAAACTTGCTCAAAGGCGGTCGACATGCTGTAGGCGCAATGCAGCTGCAATCAGCGTTGCCGTTTGTCCCCTAAAGGGGCCATTTGGCCCCTTTTTTGCGTTTGATCCCCGTGGTCCCGACTTTTTTAGAAATTGCCCAATTGGCCCCTTTTTACGATTTTACAAGTAATAAAATAATTTTCAAGGATAAATTAAGATATTTTTTATCTTATCCACTCTTTAAGTAAATTAATTAAAAATCGGTAACGAAGTTTCATACTGAACTTGAACTGAACTCTGTCGGTTTATACTCCGAAAAAATTCGTACTGGACGCTGTCTTTTTATACTTCGAAAAAATTACTATCCACTGAATGTTGTCATTTTGAATTGAAATTCGAAAAAAAGAATATATTAAAAACAATGACATAAAAGATTTTGACTATAAAAATTCTGATCATATTAAAATATCAATAGACATAATATTGGCCATTAAGCTGAAATATTTATCAAATCAAAAAATATATCTGATGAAGATGTTTCTATAATTAAAACTAACGCTTTAATTTATTATCAATCGGTTGTTGATGAAATACTAAAAAGAATAGATATTAATGATGAAAAACTTTCGATATTGCACTTTCTAGATCCCAAAGTTGTGAAAAAAATCTTGAATTTAACTATGTACAGTTAGTTTCCAGTTTTCCAAACCTGGTATCCAATTCAGGAAAAGTCATTGAGGAATACAAACTCCTTGAGATAAAATCCGAGGATAAGGCTTTTCAAAGCACATTTCAAATCAATGATATTGAAGAATTCTGGTATGGAATAGGGAAATGTTAAAACAATTTAGATGAATTTATGTTTCCAAATGTATACAACTTTGTTACAAACATTTTTACTCTGCCCCATACCAGTACCTCTGCCGAAAGATTTTTTTCAAAGCTGACCCTTATTAAAAATAAGTTGACGAATAGACTGAATGTGAAAACGTGCAATTCGATGATGTCAGCTCTTAATTTAATTGAAAACAAAAGAAAGTTGGAAAATTGGGTTCCAAAAAAAATCTTGTTTATTTATACAGAAAGACAATATTAAAAAAATGAAAGACTTAACTTCCATTAATTTATTTATGTATTTGTTGTTATTAACAACTGACTTGTTGTTACTGTTTTGTTTTTTAAATGAATTTAAGTTTTTATTTTAATGTTATTGAAATAAAATTGTTTTTTTAAGTTTTTGAATACATTTTTGTTTTACTCCTGAATACAGTTTTGTTTTATTTGTCCTTTTTTTCTATGGTGTCCAATTTTCTTATGTTGGCCCCTTTTTTTGTGTCGGGCCCCTTTTTTGTACCCTTTTTTATTTTTTTCAGCGGCAACACTGGCTGCAATATTGTTGTTCAAAACTGAGAAAAAATATGTGTTCACTTTATCGAGATTTTTATTGTTCACTATTTAGAGTAGTGCATGAACAATTTTGGGTGTTCACTATACTGGATAGTTCACTCTTCCGAGATTCACTATATCGAGCGTCTACTGTATATACAAATTTAATGAAACATTTTTTTTTTTTTTAGCTTTCCATAGGAAGTTAGTGTATTGTATTGTATTGTTTTGTATTTATTGTAGCAGAATATTCTTACAATTTTTTTTAAACTATATTGCACAATTTACAGAGTTACGGTATAAATCTACCTTACTACTGAGAAATAAAAAAATTTTTAATACAAGTTATTGTAATCGGTCCGATTTGTCGAATTTAAAAATTTTGGCGCCAAGATATAATAACGGTTTTTGGTAGAGGGTCTTAATACAAGCATTTTTTACTATGGGAGGGGGGTCTATCTCCCCCCGTTTAGGCGGGAGGGGCAATTTAAAAAAGTTATTATTTAAAATGGAAAAAAATAATTAAAAAATAACGGTGATACTTACAATTAAGTTGTATTTTTTAAAGCCAACATTCTGTTCTATTAGCCAGTTTTTAAATCAAGTAAAAACTATGCGTAGTTTTTGAAAAATTTAATTTTAAACTCAAAATTTGAGTAAAAAAAGATAAAAAAAGGTTTAAAGTGTAACTTTTTCAATACTTCAAGATTATCTACCATTGTTTTTATTTCAGAATTTATTGCTCTTATTTGTTTTTGATCAAAAACTGAAAACTAGATGATTTTATGTCTTTTAGTTTTTGAGAAAATTGAAAATAACCACAACTACTATTTTAATTTTTTTTGCTTGAGTGGTCTTATTTTGATAGTAATAATGGTATTTGCGTATGCGTAATGCGTGTTTGGGTGTATGCAACAGTAAGGTGTGCGCGAGTTTGGGTGTGTGCAACAGTGGGATCTCTAAGGGGGGGCATGCTGCCCCCCTGCAACCCCTTTGCTTGGGAACACTATAGGATTTGGGGTGGGTGCAAGTTGGAGTGCGTGCAAGGTGGGGAGGGTGCAAGGTGCGGTTAGTGCTAGATGGGGTGCATGCAAAGTTTCTTTTGCATTTAAATAAGCTGGATTTAAGAAAAATTAATTTACCCTAGGTACATATATCTTATCGATTATTACTATCAAAATAAGACTACGTTAATATTTAAGCAAGGAAAAAGTAATTTAATTAAAATATTTTGTTTTGGTAATTTTCAATTTTCTCAAGAACTAGAAGACATCAAGTCATCTAGTTTTCAGTTTTTGATCAAAAACAAATAAGAGCAATGAATTATAAAAAAAAAATATTAGATAATCTGAAAGTTTTGAAAAATTACACTTTAAACCTTTTTTTTAACTTTTTTTATCACAAATTTTGATTTTAAAACACTTTTTTTCAAAAACTATGTATAGTTTTGACTTGATTTAAAAACAAGCTAATAGACAAAAGTGTTGGCTTTAAAAAAAGGTATAATACTTGATTATAAGTATTACCGTTATTTTTTAATTATTTTTTTTTTCCATTTAATGTACATATTTTTTTAAACTGCCCCTACCGCCTAAACGGGGGGAGATAGACCCCCCTCCCATAGTAAAAATTGCTTGTTTTTAACTGTTCTATACAAATCCGTCATTAAACTTTGTCGCCAAAGTTATCGTACTCTCTCCGAGAGATGCCTGTGCGTGCGTGTGTACGTACGTTCGTACGTCCGTACGTTCGCGACGTTTTTTTCGTCGTCCAAAGCTCAAGAACCAGTACAGATATCGACTTCAAATAAATTTTGTTCGGGTGATTTTTTAAGAGCTTGAGAACTTTTTTTTAAAAAAAAAACACATAAAATTTGCAAAATCTCATCGATTATTAATTTGAAACGTTAGATTGGTCCATGACATTTACTTTTTAAAGATAATTTCATTTAAATGTTGACCGCGGCTGCGTCTTAGGTGGTCCATTCGGAAAGTCCAATTTTGGGTAACTTTTTCGAGCATTTCGGCCGGAATAGCCCGAATTTCTTCGGAAATGTTGTCTTCCAAAGCTGGAATAGTTGCTGGCTTATTTGTGTAGACCCACAAAAAATAGTCTAAAGGCGTCAAATCGCATGATCTTGGTGGCCAACTTACCGGTCCATTCCTTGAGATGAATTGTTCTCCGAAGTCTTCCCTCAAAATGGCCATAGAATCGCGAGCTGTGTGGCATGTAGCGCCATCTTGTTGAAACCACATGTCAACCAAGTTCAGTTCTTCCATTTTTGGCAACAAAAAGTTTGTTAGCATTGAACGATAGCGATCGCCATTCACCGTAACGTTGCGTCCAACAACATCTTTGAAAAAATACGGTCCAATGATTCCACCAGCGTACAAACCACACCAAACAGTGCATTTTTCGGGATGCATGGGCAGTTCTTGAACGGCTTCTGGTTGCTCTTCACTTCAAATGCGGCAATTTTGCTTATTTACGTAGCCATTCAACCAGAAATGAGCCTCATCGCTGAACAAAATTTGTCGATAAAAAAGCGGATTTTCTGCCAACACACATTTCGAACCGAACACTGATTTTGGTAATAAAATTCAATGATTTGCAAGCGTTGCTCGTTAGTAAGTCTATTCATGATGAAATGTCAAAGCATACTGAGCATCTTTCTCTTTGACACCATGTCTGAAATCCCGCGTGATCTGTCAAATACTAATGCATGAAAATCCTAACCTCAAAAAAATCACCCATTAAATAATACTGCAGACAGATGCAGAAAGGACTCTCAAAAAAATTGCGTGGGTGTTTTTTTTTACCATAGCAATTTAAAAAAATGTGAAAATTTTGGTTAACCCCAATATTATATATTGTAACGTGATACGAAACAAATATATTTTTGGAAAAAAAATCCAATTAACGGTTTTTTTTATAAAACAAAAAAACTGATAGAAAAATATTTGTCACCCCGAAAAATTTACGAACAAAAATGATTTTATCTTCAAAAAAATTTGTGCAACAAAGAATAACATTTTAAATATCTGGTAAAATTTTGACAAAAATCTAATCAACAGATTTTTTAACAAAAAATTAAAAACCTAAAAAAAAATTAACAAAAGTTGGTAAAATTTGATTTTCGACTCAAATATCTTTTCAAAAATTTGAGAACTTGAAATTATGGCTTTCAAATAAATTTATGTTATAAGAAATATTGTTTTTAACATTCGATAAAATTTTGAGAAAAATCGAATTGACAGTTTTTTTTACATTAAATAAAAAACAAACAAAAATTAACAAAAGTTCGTAAAAATTGATTTTTGACTCAAATATCTTTCCAAAAATTAAAAAAATTGGCTTCAAACTTATTTTATCTCACAGAAAATATTGTTTTCGATATTCAGTAATTTTTTTTTTATAAAAATCCAACCGTCAGTTTTTTTCATAAAAATTAAAATCTACAAAAAATAGTACGTAAAATTGGCAAAAATTGATGTTCGGTTCTCAATATGTCGTAAACAATAGAAGATATTGACTTCAAATTAATTTCATTCATCCAATTTGTATTTGTTTATAAAAGAAATAAAAACTTTTAAGAAATGCTACTAAAATTGTCAAAAATTGGGTTTGGACTAAAGGTTTTGAAATCAAACTATTCCATTATATGCAAAATATTGTTGGTTATTTTAAAAAATTTTAGAATAATTCAACTGATAACGAAAACCTACACAACTTTTAAGCAAGACAAATCGACAGACGGGATGGAAAGTTATCAGTGTGGGTCGCATCCCAGCCTCTTTTTCTTTAATCAACTTAACCTATTTTATCTTTTACACATAGAATAATTTATCGTGTGTGTAGACTGAATTATAAATATTTAACGAGCAAACTATAACAAATATAATTCTTGCAATTACTTTCTTACTAAGCCTAAGTAAATTAATAAATTTAATGTACGTACAAAAATTACATAACATTAACAAATGAATAACCCTAAATCCTTGCTACTTACTCCTATAACAGAAAACATCTTTTTAAACTGAAATTATTGAAGTATTAGGATATAAAAGAGCGGATATAAAAGTTCATTGGCTCTTCGCAATTAAATTGTTAAACTCATCGTACACATCACTCAAAATGCTGATGCTAATGCTAAGATTAATTTCCATACTGTATGTACTTTTTTTGATAGAATATCTCAGCACCACAAAAATGTACAATCACTTCCATAATAATATGTAAACTGGGAACATCGTAATATTAGACGCTTTCTATATGCTTATGCCCTCAAAATGAACCATAATATAGAAGAATGCATTTTTGTTGATTCTTTCTAGAGAATACTTTTCAAAAGCATACATTTATTATGTAATGGGTGTTTCTTTAAGAGGTATATAACTTTTGGTTGACAACATTATTTTAACTAACGGCCATATCTGTCAGCTGTCAAATTAATTATTTTTAGTTGCGGTTTGACATTGGGCAGCTTCAGACAACATAAGGGACTTGAAAGTAAGGCAAGTTTCTAGTATCTGATTGGCCAGCTGCCAAAAAATTACCTTCCAATTAAGGCAACTTTAATGGAAAGTTGACTGGAAAGTTATTAAAAAAAAATCTCCCTAACTATCAAGTCAAGTCTACTGCTGTCAAAATGACAGTTAATCATGTTTTTTTCATTCAACTAAAAGCTGAACTTTATTACTCAATGATTTATTTATTTCCTGCATAACTTCATTTAATGCTTTATGTAAAAAGGTTCCTTGTAAATTTGGAAAAGAAATAAGTGATATTTCTTTACAATACAAAATACAAATCTTGATGGACTTGTAGCTTGCCTGAGGAGTGTTTTGTAGAAAATAATAATTTTGGTAGTTTTTGTTCTATGAACTTGAAGTAGAGGTTTGTGAAGTAAAGTTCTGAATTTGAAATTCATGACAGTTGAAAAACTAACTAGCTGCCTTGGTCAAAATTTACGTTCAAAGAATGAAGTTGACTGCAAATGAAGTTCCTTATAAGGGACTTGAAAGTAAAGCAAGTTTCTAGTATCTGATTGGCCAGCTGCCAAAAAATTACCTTCCAATTAAGGCAACTTTAATGGAAAGTTGACTGGAAAGTTATTCAAAAAAAATCTCCCTAACTATCAAGTCAAGTCTACTGCTGTCAAAATGACAGTTAATCATGTTTTTTCATTCAACTGAAATCTGAACTTTATTACTCTATGATTTATTAATTTTCTGCACAACTTCATTCAATGTTTTCTATAAAAGGGTTAATTGTCAATTTGGAGGAGAAAAAATAAGTAATATTTCTTTACAATACAAAATACCTTAGAAGTGTTTTGTGGACAATAATGTTTTTTGGTTGTTTTTATACTATGAACTTGGAGTAGAAGTAAAGTTCTGAATTTGAAATTCAGTCCTTTATGTTGCCTGAACCTGCACATTTCAACCCGAATAGACTGATGCTTAAAAAAAAACTTCCAAATTGTGCAAATTTATTTGGAAAATCAAGCTTCATGAAACCAATTTTTAGAAATAAAATTTGTTTAGCGATAAGGCTCACTTTTGATTGAATTGATACGTTATAAAAAAAAACTGCATATATAGAGTTGTGATACCGTTACATCCACAAAAACTGACTGCATAGTTTTAAGTTACGGACCCGTGAATTGGCCTTTAAGACCGTGGAATTTAAAGCCGCAATTTGACTATTTTCTGTTTTGATATGTGAAGTCGCCGGTCTATGTCGATAAGCCAGAATCGATTGACCACTTTGAGGACAAAATTATCCGTATTATTGACGATGTACGACAAATACACAGTCATCGAAAATTGGACCTTTAAATTACTACGTATGAATTATTTATAATGCCATAAGACTATCTTTCGAATAAAGTAAATGTCATGCCAATTTAAAAAACTCATCTTTATTTTATTCCATTTTAAAGTTCTATATCTCTGGAAAAAAACACCCTTTACATACATACACGTATACAAATAATGTCCATCGATTAAATTGTAATAAAGATTCATAATGATGGATAAATAGGAAAAGAAGAAAACTTTCACCATTATATTGTCGTTGCGCAATATAAAGTTCATCATCTCCTCATCTTTTCTTTTGTTGCATTATAAGGGTTTTTAAATTGAATATTAATTGAGAAAAAGTTGATTTGAAGGGCATTATAGCTATGAGTCACTATGATGTGGTATCATGAGTGTTGTTCTATGAGGGTTAAATTTAACCAGGGTTGTGTTTCAAATTTGATGATTAACTTGGAGCCTGTCATATATAAAATTTTATTCTTACCATAATTGTTTAGCTAATTAGCTTAGCTAATTTAAACATACAGCGACTAACTTCTCTCCGAGTCTGTCAGTGATTACCTTCTAAAATGTCTAAGATCTGTGCTAATTGCAATCTTGCTATAAAGCGTTCGAAAACTTCTGAATCCGTCGAGTGCGGTTTTTACTGTGGTCGTCATTTTCACAAAAATTGTATAGAGTTATCTGAAGAAAATCTTAAATCATTATCTAATCGAAATTTGTTTTGGAAATGTGATTCTTGTTTGAACATTAACTTCTCAGCATTCATCAATAATTTCCATAATCTTTCTCTAAGTGTTAGTGATATCAAAAACGATCTCAGTGCTCTCAAGTCATTGTTTGCAATCAATTCCCCCCCACGTAAAACCGCAAAAAAATATTGTAAAAACTCTGAGAGAGTCAATGACTCATCCTCAATCTCATCAATTAATTTGGACTCTCAAAATCTTGTCCTTCCAACTCCATCCCTTAATAAACCTCGGGAAACAGATTTATTTCAAAAAGCTTCAAATTTGCCTTCATCTTCATCTCAAATTGACCCTAATTTATCAAAATCGACAGTTACTGAATCTCAACTTACTCTCATCAATGATAACTCCGAATGGATTCAAGTATGTGATAAAAAAAAAATCTCTAATTCTTCAATTAAAAACACTTTAATCGGAACGGACCCTTCAACTTCTCTTAGTGCTTTACCAGAATACAAGTGGATCCATTTATCAAAATTTAGCAAAGACACTAAACCCGATGATATAATTAATCATATTTCACAAAAAACAAACATTTCGCCTTCTCATTTTAAATGCTATGCGTTAGTAAAAAAAGAAACTGATTTAACAACTCTGAAGTTTATAACTTTTAAATTGGGTGTTCCAGCATCTAAATATTCAGTTGTCATGGATCCATCTATTTGGCCATGTTTTATCCGCATAAAAAAATTTGTCTTGCGAGAAATCAGTAATATCAACAAAACATTGTCGTCTTCGTCATCATCATCAGAGCCATCTCAGCTGTTACCTGCACCGCCACCGCCACCGCCACCATCTACCTCAGCAGCGGCGTCGTCGTTGTCGTCAGCATCAACCATACAACCTTTACAACAGCCGCCTCTCAATTGACAATCATCATCGTCTCTTCGTTGTTCGCATTCTCACTCGTTTCCGAACATTGATAAATGTAATCATTATAATCAGCTATTCGGGTATTACCAAAACGTTGGTGGAATGCGCACAAAACTACAAAACATTTTCTTGTCTTTGTCATCTTGTCAATTCACTTTCATTGCTCTCACAGAAACTTGGCTAGCAAAAAATCATCACAATGCAGAAATTTGCAACAACAATAATTATTCCATTTTTCGTAAAGATCGCTGTCCGCAAACAACTGGATTAGAAAGAGGAGGAGGGGTTTTACTAGCAGTGAACTCTTTATACTCTTGTATTGAATTAGAGTTGCCGTCTTCTCGTTCTTTTGGTTTATATGATATAGACCAAATAATAATTAAAATTAATTTTAATAAAAATTATGTATTGATTGTCATTGTAAGTTATATACCGCCAAAAAGTTCACTTGATCTCTATAAACTACATGTACAAAATTGTGAATATATTTTATCAAATCTTAAAAATCATGAACATATTATAATTCTAGGTGATTTTAATCTCTCTAACTTAGAATGGGTTTTTGATCCCGAAGAGCTTCATCTATTACCTTTTAATGTAAATTTTGATTTTGAAAGCGAATTAATTGATTCTTTTACAAGTTATGACTTACTTCAAATTAATTATTGCAAAAATGATTTAAATCGTATTCTAGATCTTATTTTTGTGGATAAAGATTTACTTATTAATGTAGACAAATCATTAAATCCAATGTTTTCTAACTCGATCCACCATATTGCTCTTGATATATATTTTTCATTTTATGAGTACGTTAAGTCTTCAAATTATAACAAGGTAAAATTTAATTACACAAAAGCTAATTTCGATGGCATAGCGAGCTATATGTCCGATATTCCGTGGCACGAAAATTTTAATTCTTTCAATTTATCGCAATTCTATGATTATTTTATTGACAATATGAAATCGGCAATTGATATGTATGTACCAAAAGTTCAAGTAAAAAATAACTCGAAGCCTCCTTGGTTTAATATAAGGCTTTGTAATTTATGTAATAAAAAAAACAAGGCCTATAAACGAGCGCGTTTATCGGGAAATAATAATGATTTAAAAGGTATTTATATACGATTACAACGAGAATTCGATGTTCTTAACAAATTTCTGTTTAAATCTTATATTTTAATAATTGAATCCAACCTTAAAAAAAACAGTAACAGTTTTTGGTCTTATATTAAAAACAAAAAATCTTCTTGTGGCATTCCTAGTAATATGCATTACCTTGATTCAACACATTCAGATCTTTTATCTATTTGCAATTCATTTGCTCATTATTTCCAATCAAATTACACCAGATCTGACGAAACTACTCCAAATAATACGGAATTTTTATTTCAAGATTGTAAGGTGAATATTGGCCAAATAGAGCTAAATATATCTGAAATAGAAAGTGGCCTTTTGAGTTTGAATGAAGACATAAATCCAGGTCCGGATGAAATACCACCGATTATCCTTAAAAAATGTGCATTAGCAATTATAGAACCTCTTTTTCTTATTTTCAAAAGCTCTCTATCTAACGGTGAGTTCCTATCAGTGTGGAAAAAATCATTTTTAACTCCAATTCATAAATCGGGATCAAAGCAACAAATAAACAATTATCGTCCAATTTGTAAATTATCATGTATTCCAAAACTGTTCGAAAAATTGATATACAATAAGTTAGCTTTCCTCGTGAAAGAACAGATTTCACCATTTCAACACGGTTTCATATCGGGAAGATCAACAACCACCAATCTTTCTATTTTCTCCAATTTTATTTTAAATAAACTCGAAAAAGGTCACCAAATTGATGTAATTTACACAGATTTTGCGAAAGCTTTTGATAGAGTAAATCACTCAATTTTGTTGAGAAAATTAATTTCTTTTGGTTTCCATTCAAATCTTTTGAAATGGTTGGACTCTTACCTTAAGAATCGTATTCAATTTGTTAGAATTGAAAATATGGTTTCAAGTCCAGTTTTGGTAACCTCAGGTGTTCCCCAAGGTAGCCATCTTGGACCACTTCTTTTCCTAATTTTTATCAATGACTTACCTGATATTTTCGAAAATTCTATTCAACTTCTATTTGCTGATGATTTAAAGTTTTTTAGATGTATAAAGTCCATTACGGATTGTCATCTGTTGCAAAATGATCTTCGTAAATTATCGGAATGGTGCTCTTTAAACCAATTATATTTAAATGCCTCTAAGTGCGAATGTTTTTCTTTTTGTCGTAACTTTTCCCAAATTCTCTTCGAATATAGGATTAATAGCCATGTTCTTGATAGAGTTTGTGAAAAGAAAGATCTTGGCGTAATTTTCGACTCTAAATTAAACTTTGTCAAGCATATAGAGTTCAGTGTTTCCAAAGCAAATTCCATGCTAGGCTTTATTAAACGCAATAGTAAAGATTTCAAAGACCCTTTTGCTCTTAAATCGCTCTATTCATCTTATGTCAGATCAATATTAGAATACTGCTGTGTTATTTGGAATCCATTCTATAATATTCATTCAAACAGAATTGAAATGATTCAAAAAAAATTTACTAGGTTCGCAATTCTGAAATTAGGTTGGAACATCGAAACTCCATCATATACTACGAGATGTCAACTTTTAGGTATGCAATCTCTTGTAAATAGACGAAAAATGTATTCGGTTATGTTTATAAGTGATATTTTATCGTACCATATTAAGTGCCCATTCCTTTTGTCCTTAATTAATTTATATGCTCCATCGCGACAACTAAGAGTTCGTTCTTTATTTCGTGAAGATGATCATAGAGTTAACTATGCAAAAAATGAACCTATAACCCGCTGTGTCAGTGAAACTAATCTTATTGTGTCTCAAATTGAATTTGACTTTCATCTGAGTAGATCTTCTTTGAAAAATAGATTGTTACTGTATTTTCATTTTAATTGATTTTTAAATTTACAATATCATTTTACTGTTGTCAAATTGTTATTTTTTTTTTTTATTTTATTAAAAATATTTTATTGAATGTAATAAGATAATAGTCCATCTCGATGTATTATCATGTATTCGAATTCGGTAGTCTAACTGTAGATTTAAAATCTCTAAATGATGTAAATAAATAAATAAATATATTGCGTAGTCTTTAAATGGTTTGAAATTTTAATTAACCAATGATTATTATAAATGTTGGTAACAATTATATTGTCTATTAACATGCGCCCCTTTGAGTTTGAGCCTTTACCTTTTGTATGTTAACAGCTATGATACTGAATTCAACATAATCAATGTGTTGCTAGGTAGTTTTAAATCCGGCGACTGGAAAACCACAACAGAAAAGCTACTTTTTTAAATGTAATGTTTTGCTGAATAGAACAAGACGCATTCTATTGAAGGCGTAATAAACGTTTAATTATATTTTTTTTAAAGTGAGGTGAATAGAATTATTAATTTTTGTTTTTCATTGTTTACAGGTAAAATAACCAGATCGACATCCCCCACTCGCAAAACATGGCGCCGTAATTCAATGCGAAAGACATCGCTTCTGGTTCTTCCCGATCATATAAGGAGTGAGGAGGACTTACCTACAGCGGCGTCAGCATCATCAGTCACATCAGAGGAGTTATCTTCTTTGCCTCGAGAAATTGAAGATTCGACTGCAAGTGGCAGTGCTCCCCCACTAAGTACACCCACAATGAGAAGATGTATATCTCAGACTGATTTCACTCCCAGTGTACTGACGCCCTACGATATTCTGCAAGAAATGGTCGACAGAAATTCGGCAGAAGGAGAGGATTGTTCTGAGGATCGTCCGAGGCAATTTGGACGTAGAGCTGATGGTCATCCGCGAATATTCTCCATACGCTCCGAGGCCACAGGCAGTGGTAATCATTGCATTATTATAAATCATGATCGACCTATGAGCGCCCCAGTTAACGGCTCCGTTGATTGTGGTCGGCGTAATCCAAATACCACGTCACACCTGGCTGATGTTATTTGCTCAGGATACATTGGATCGGAACCCAGCTCAGTTGGATCATCACGAAATCCCAGTCCGGTTTCATTAGTTTCTAGCACTGGCTCTAGCTCGATAGGTTCAACGACAGCTGGCCATTCGCCACGAAGGCCCAATACTCCACCTCTGGAGATTGGCAATGTTCAGCCACGAATTGTTCATATTGATCCCGATAACAATCAGTCGGTACATTTGGATTTCAATGCAGAGTGGCCGAATTCCTATAGTCGGATATTGGCCTTGATGTGCTGTACGCTGGGGCTTTTTAACATTAGCCGCTTTGCAAACCAAACAATTCATTATGGAGGAAACTTCCTGCTTCAGTTCCTACTTCTTTCGGTTGTTTTTGGAATTCCACTGTTTTGGTTGCAAATTTGTCTTGGAGCCAAAATAAAAGCTGGTCCGGTTTCAATGTGGAAAGTCAGTCCAATTTGCAGAGGCATCGGAATTGCTCTGGTATTGGGACAATGTGTGATGGGATTGTATTCCACAGTCAGTATAAGCTGGCTTCTAGTTTATTTAAAGGATTCATTTTTAACAAAAGCCCAACCACTTTATCGGTGGCAGGAATCATTTTATCTCTATCATCGAACAACGAACGTATCAGGAAATCTAACAGAAACTGTTGCCGATTATTTCAATGGAATCGTTCTGCAGAGACTGCACTTGGGCAGGCGAAGTGATGGCAGTGATGTTCGGTTCCAGGTGAGTGATATGGTAAGTCGGACATTAAATTCATGCAAAAACGAAGTTTTTTTTAAGAAAATTTGTATTTTCCATTCAAGCAGCTCGCTTTCAATTTGTCGATTATCTGGACAATAGTATTTTTGGTACTTTGCAAAGGATCAAAATCATTTGGAAAAGTTGTATTATTCTTGACATTGGTTCCGCTGATCTTATTCATTGTGATCACCTTTCGACTATTGTATTACATCGGATTCTCAAGTGCTCAAAATATATTCTCAGCTTCTGACTTTGAGGATTTTTTGATAAATTCGAAAACCTGGACTGCGGCTGCCCAAGAAGCTTTTCTAACCTGGGGTTTGTTGGGAGCATCTGTTATATCTGTTAGCAGCCGAAGTCATGGGAAAACCAACAGCAAGGTTATTCTTCGCCGTGAAGCAATATTGGTGGTGTTGCTGACTTTGTTAGGACTTTGCTTAGCGGGAGTGTTCGGGTTCTCTTGTGAGCAGATTTTGCATAAGAATCATTACATTTATGTGCCAAGGTCATACGGTTAGTTGATATATTTCTGTTTGTGGTGTGATTTTTGTTAATAGTACCTATATTTTCATTTTCAGAGTTCCTGGACTCCTACACTTCAGTATATTCTCTCAAAGGACCAATAACACCTGCCCTTATTTCATTTCCAACTAAATGGGTGCCACATTATTCCAGCCTCCTGGGAGAAACCTATCGTCGACCTCCACTGACTTCTGTTCGAGAGAGTGGGTATCAGGCGCTACGTTTGATAACTGAGTTGTTTCCAGCTGCAATGGCTATTGCTCAGGGTGACCTATCATGTATTTGGACTGCACTAACCTTCTTCATGTTCATTCTGTTTGGGTTGGGACAGCTGTGCGTTATGTGGAAGCCTATCTCAAGTGGATTGGGTAACTCGACAAGCTCAGTTCTATTGAGCTGTGTGACCGCTTTGTTATTGGGAATACCATTCGCCTCCGAAATGGGTTTAGCTATGATACATTACTTTGATATGGTGTTTGGAGGAGCATGGTGGATGTTGGTTCTATGGACAGCGGAAATTTTGGCGGTGTTTTTGATTAGAGGTCGTCCTTATAATGGCGATGTGCTAGTTAATGATTTGCGGATGAACGGTTCGATGTCGGCCTTCTTGGCTCTTTCCTGGAATGTGCTTCTTCCGATTGCAATGATTACTTTGGCTATAATCGAATATAAAGTTTCATTGACAAGCCAATTTTATCATTGGCGAGGAAAATCGTACTTTAGTTTTTGGGCCCGAAAAGTTGGAGGTCTTACTCAAGTTTCATTCTTACTCATCGTACCGGTCACAGCAATCATTCAAATATATCGATATCTTACAAATGGTCCACCAGATATTTTAGATGTAAGTTGTTAATTTATTTTTAATATTGTAGAAAAATAGTGGGATATTAATGAATATTTTTTCTTAGCGCATTCAGCTTCTATACCGCCCAACAGAGTCACCATTGCCACACCGTCGAGGGCGACCGGGTGCTGATAGAAACAGACATCAAGCTGGTCAATATAATCTTAGGAATTCCGATTTAGAAGCAAGCAATGCTCAGGATGATGCTCCTCCAAAATATACACCTCCTCCCTCATACACAACAGCAACGGGAGCACGTTTAGCAAAGATCTTGCGTCAAAGCATAAGGCGAAGTGTCAGACGGTAAAGTCTCATTTGTTAGAAGTCATTTATGTACTTACACTATACATAATATTTTTGATGTGTTCTGTTATAGATTTTTGGGTGAACCAAGTAGACCACGGCCAATCCTATCTCTTGAATCAGCCGATAACAGTCTTCCACCTGATTATTCTACAGTCCTGTCGAATCCAGCTGGTGTTGATAATCAGACTGAAAACATTGAAATCCGTCCGAGACCACTATATAATAGTTACACACAGCGAAGCCTTTCATTAGGTAGAAATTTAAGAGGAGCTCATAAAATCGATCGATCCAGTGAGCCTCGACCTTCATCAGCTGGAACAACTATATTATCAAGATCAAGGCAACCTTATACGGCATTTGATGTTGCTAACGTTTTACGAACTTCAACTCGTCGTCGTGAATCTGGATCGAATTCAATTTCATCGAGAATCGATCAATCATTGCGAAACAAGACAAGTTGGTCAGTTGAAAATCTAGTGGTCAATGCAGCACCACTTGGAGAAAGCAATGCAATTAGACTAAGTGCCTCCCCGACAGACTCATCAAGCGATCACAACCCACCGGATATGTTAGATAATAACGAAAATACATCTGTGATTTGAATCTCCCCATTAAAAGAAATGTTTCTCTCCTCTGGTTAGGCCTTCATTGGACTTAACATTAATATTGCAATAAAGAGAGCGCCTTATGTTAGACAGTAATTTAATGTTATTTATACATAAATAGAAGCGTAGAAAAACAATAATGTTATTATTTGTAAAATGTAAAGTGCATAATAAAATTAACTATTAGACTTAGAATAAAAAGTTAAAATTGTTTTTTGTTTTTGCCTGTAAGGCGGCCAACCTATGGTAATTATAAAGAGGCTTTAATGGATTACAATAAACATGAATTAATGAATATTAATGAGGTATTGATGCACTGCCACTTTCAGATATATTTATTACCTTGTGCGTTTTTTTCTATCGGTACTGCTGCTCACTACTCAGTCCTCTTTGAATTATGTTGCAAAGAGTGTACATTAAACTGTTGAAACATTGTCATCAGCTAAGCTTATGTATTTTATATACCTTGAGAAATAAGAATTTCTAATAAATCACCACTTGTAGGCTCCGTAGTAAGGGTGATAATATCCCTCCCTGCGGACATGCTCTAATAGTGATTACTTTCCGAACTGTTTGTCCTGGGTAAGCTTTCAGCGTTCTAGTGCTTAATATTGTATTTATCAATCTTGCTATTGTAATGGGTACGCACTTCCTTACACTCATAAGGAGTTTTTTTTTCATTAGTCTATAGCTAGTTACAAGGAATTAGTAAGTCCATACGGAGCAGTTTCTGTTAATCATCTACAAGGTCAATAAGCATGTTGTTGGTGACTTAGAAGTTATTGAATGGGCTGTAACTTGTTCCCCAATTTTTACAACAAAGATTAGGTCTTCTTCATAGACTTGCTATCCAAGATCAAAGATTATCAAAGATTTGACAGGGAATTCCGAGATCCTTATGTCCTTAAAACTCTGTATGTATCGTTTGACAGATCAGTCCTTGAATACGGTTGTATAGTTTGGGCCCCTTATTACTCGAATCATATCCATAGACTTGAAGGTGTTCAAAGAAGATTCCTAAGATTTATTTTACGATTTCTCCCACAGACACATGAATTAGCTTTGCCTTCCTATTCCGTTAGGCAACAACTTATAGGTCTTCCATCGCTAACTAGTCACCGTAAGTATTTGCAACTCTGCTTTATTGTTGGAATTCTGAATGGATCCATTTCATCTCCATCAGTTTTGTGTCGATTCCACTTTAATGTAAGCCGAAATTACTTCAGAAATCGAGTGCCAATTCGAGCAAATCTTAGCCGATCAAACTATGGTTCTAACAGTCCAATTAACCAGTTAATAAGCATATATAATGAAAATAATTTTCTTTTAAATTCTATTAATCAAAATATCAAATCAGATAGCTTCAAAATACATTTTTTCTCTCACTATTTACATAATTCTTAGCTTTATGTGTCATATTATTATTAGTAATGTTTAAAGTATATTTTAATGTATAGAATATATTTATATATATAATTTTTTTTTTTTTTAGATATAACTTTTGTTTGTAAACCTAGCGTTAGTATTTAACGTAATTGAATAAATAAATAAGTGTAATGCTACTTCGAAGTTTTCTAATGAGATGAGGTATTGCATAAGATTCTTTTCTTTTGCAAAAGAATAAGGAAGATGCCATCTACCCTCGGCAATTTGATGGGGCGGAACGTATTTATTTTATTTTCCATTATATTCTACAATTAAAGTAGATGGTTATTGCTACATTCCAATCCTTTTTATTTGGTTTGAGATGTGTTCCCTTTAACGAGTTAATTATTGTCATTTCCTGTAAGCTGCTCCTCATTCCTAGTAAATCTACAATCAGGATAACGAAGAGCTGAACAAGTTTTTTTTCCCTTTCGGTATCTGAGACCTTGGTGCAGTTGGGATAAAAGAAATTCTCACAAACTTCACAAAGCTATATGTTTTTTGCCTTTCTTATTTTCCTGTTATAGTCAGTCAACTCCGTGGATTAGTTATCCTACTTCTAAAGAGTTTTCTTATTTTCGGTCATAGAGCTGAAAGATTTTTGCTCCATCATAAAGAAATTGATTTCGTAGGCCTCATTGATAACTGCAATTTGTGATTTTCACTGACCCTTTGTGCCAAAAGTTATTCTTCGAGTGCGTTTTTGTATGTGTTCGAGTTTTTTCCTGTTTATTTTCAGAGGCATTTTCTAGGGTATACGCAATGATTCTATGATAATAAATTGAAGGCTCAATGGACACCCTCTCCAGTCTTTAAACAAGCAGATTAAGTCTGCAGTTCCGAATGTTAAGTCTAAGACTTTTTTTTTCTGTTCTTAGTTGATAGATAGATTGTTAAATACTCGTACAATAGTTTCGGTTACATTTGATTGGAATATAAATTTGGTAATAAAAGTGTTTTGGCTGTGGCAATGCCGTCTGCCAGATTGACTATGTGTTTTTAAATTATGTTCAAAGAAAATATTCACTATTTAAAAAAATGTAAATGAACAATTACAAAAATTATATAAAGATGCAAATAAGACTTTCAGTTTAGCTAAAAAAAATAAATTACTTAATAATTAATACATAATTTTAAAGCAAAAGAATTAACAGCTTTTAGTTTGGCAAAAACAAAATTAGAGTTGAGTAAAACTTGGATTCAAGATTACAAAAATGAAGAGCTTTTAGTTTGGCTAAAACAAAAATAAAGGGTATTTGAAATCATTAAAAATTAAGCGTTATGTAAAGACTTTTAGTTTAGTTAGAACAAATTTCAGATATTTAAAATAATAATATAATAATAAATAATATACAACAATAATATGTTATAGTAATTAGAAAAAACATGATATATAATTGTACTGTTTTTAATTTAAGTATTAAGAAAATTCTGTTATAATCATTTCTCTGTAACAGATTGATTTTTCAAGATAGTTGGATAGATTTTTCCAATTTTCACCATTTAAAATTGTCAAAGTTTGCTCCATAATTGATTTTGATAGACACTTACTTGTGTGGTCCTTCGAGCAGATTTGCAGATTTCTCATGTTCAGGGACAGACAACAGACTAATTAATGCTGGGGCATCGACGGACCCCGTCTTGCATTTACGAGTCAGGGTTGCGGGTTCATGAGGGGTATGACAATGAGGCATATTTGTGCACTGAAATATTCATACATTGTATTGGTTGCACAATTTAAGGGATGTGGCCAACCTTTTCAGTGAGAGACAATAGACCGCCATAGTTAGAGTAGGTTTTCCAAAGTAGAGGACTCTTAGTTCTTTATAAACTGGGCAGGGCATATTGATAAAAAATGAAAAGTATCTTCTTTTGAATTCAAATTGCAAAGGGTGCAATGTGTAGTGGATGCACCCATATAAGGTTAGCCGTTTAAATTAAGTTGCTCAGTTCTTGCTTTGCAGATTAACGAAATTTCCCTTGTACTGTATTCATCACTAAAATAGTTATTTACGAGGTCATGTTTCAAATCGGGGTAAATGACTCTGTTGATCGAAGATGACATTTTTTGTAAATTTTCATTCCTCTGGTAGATGTCGACAGCCTGTAATAACCCGTAGAGTTTTTCTTTTAGTACGATTAAATTAGTATAAGTATTGGAAATTTAGCTCAATTCCACACATCGTTGCCCATTGTCTCCATTCTCCTATCCACTCCACTTTGTTATCTATGATGTACTTTGCTATTGACAATTGAATTCTATTTGGTCTATATGCCAGTACTTTCAAGATGTAGTCAAAGTGGAGTTTTAGAGTATGAATAAAAAGAGCCGGAAGGCCGGTTTCAAGTAGTAGAACATAGTTTGGAATATTGGATGGTAAGTAGAAAAGCCGTTTGAGTTTGAGAAAGTAACGTTGAAGTTTTTCCCCATATTTGATAGCCGTAGCACATAACAGAGCACATTACAGCGTCAAATACCTTGTACTTAGCTGAGGTTGGTACATCTTTGCTGTTCATAACATCTTTCCATGACGCGTTAATCATACTTTTTGATGCTATCAGTTTTTTTTCGAGATGTGAGGTTAACTTCATATTAGATTTAAAGTATTCCTAGGTATTTTTATTCTGTCACAATTTCAATGGCCTCACCATTAAAGAACCACTTTTCATTCGATTTAAGTTTTGATTGTGTATTTCTTACTATCATTACTTTAGATTTTTCTAGATTAACCGTTAGTTTCCAGGCTCTACAAAAATCAACTAGCTTATTTATCATAAATTGTAAACTTTGGGGCGATTCTGCTAAAAGCACAATGTCATCTGCGTACATGAGTACCTTAACGTTTAGACCTGCAAAACTTATTCCAGCGGGTAGATACATTGGTCGCATTCGGAAAGCTAGTGGCTACGTAGTCAAGGGATTCTGATTGGCTAAATCCAACTACAAAAGTAGTTGAAATTTCCCCTCCGACGTAGTGTAAAATTTTCGGCTACAAAGTTAGTGCACACTGGTTTTGACGTTTCACAATCAGCTGCTCGGTAAGGACACAAGAATTCAAAATGAAATGAATCTTTCGGTATTTAAATACAAATATAAATCAATCATATTATACTCGTATCTTCTTTTTGGTATTTATTGAATTTAAAAAGAAAAAAAAAAAACATTTAAAGTTCTGAAAACACAAATGTTTCTTATTTTATATATTTGTATTTGTCATTAATATGACAGTTCCGGATTGACTAGCTTTGTAGTGCAATTTTGCATTCACAAAGCTAGTTGAATTTTGACTACGTAGCCACTAGCTTTGTGAATGCGACCATTGATATATCATCAATGAATATAGCAAAGAGAACTGCACTTAAAAGACAACCTTGTTTGACGCCAGATGTAGTCTCAAACCATTCAGACATATGTATCTATCCCATCCCAAACCGCTGAGCGAGTGTTTTTGTACATATTTTTCAGGACCAAAAGAAGTTTCGTCGACAGTCCCTTTTGAGACAGTTTGTAAAACAATGCTTGTCGGTCTATCGAATCGAAAGCAGCTTTAAAGTCCACGAAAAATATGTACAAACTTCTTTTTTGCCGAAGGAAATACTGCGAAATTGAGTTTAAGGTGAAAATGTTATCAACTGTGGAGTAGCCTTTACGGAAACCAGATTGGTATTCACTAAGCACTTCATTATTTGCTATCCAAATGCTGATGCGACTAAGGAGTACAGATGCAAATATCTTCGCAATAGAATTCATGAACGATATCCCTCTATAATTATTTGCTAGGTTAACATCGCCTTTTTTAAAAATTTGATAGACCATAGAATCTTGAAAAGCTTCTGGAACCTTTCCGATATTGAAAATATTATTAAAAAGGTGAAGAATTTCATACAAAAAATCAACAGGCGCGTTTTTGTAAAACTCATTGCTTATTGTATCTGGGCCTGGTGCTTTGTTATTCGCTGCGTAATGCAATGCAGTTTGGATTTCTATTATTGAAATTTGAGAATAGGTTAGGTTAAAGTGGCTGTTGGTTTGGGACGTCCAACACACTTAGACCAAAGTGTGGTCCGTTGTGATACCACATGGATCAGTTAATCAGCTTAACTCGTTGAACCAATTGGAGCTTCGAATGAAGCGTAGGAGACAAGTAATGTCTGAATTTTTTAGATCGCTGGTATCGTTAAAGTAGTAGTCTCCAAGGTGGATTCTACGTCTTTGTGATAAGGCAGGGCATGTGCACAGAAGATGAGAGATTGTCTCCTCTTCTTCTTCGTCCATGCAACTCCTACAAAAATCATTTGCAGGGGCTCCAAGTCGAATAGCATGCCTTCCTATTAAGCAGTGCCCAGTCAGGACACCTATAACGTAGCTAATGTGCAATCTACTCAGAGAGATTAATTGTTTTGAGCGCCTGGTGCTAAGATTAGGTCAAATTAGTTTAGTCGCTGCATAGATGGTGGTGTTATTCCACCTGAAGTTTGTTTTCTCTATGGTATCTTGCTTTAGCATGAGCTTACATGTAGCTAAGGGGATACCTATGCTAGCATTGTGAGCCAGCAGAGGTAAAGTTGTTCCGCTTTTTGCAAGTTCGTCAGCTTTGCAATTTCCTGGAATGTCTCTATGCCCGGCACCCAGAAAAGGTGAATGTTGAACTGTGTAGCCATCTTCGTAAGAGATGGTCGACAATTTAGGGCTGTTAGTGAATTTGTAGAGACAGAGTCTAAGGATTTTAACGCAGCTTGGCTATCCGAGAAGATGCGTATATCATTAGTTGATATAACGTTTTCTCTAAGCCAGGATAGGCCTTCTTTTATAGCCAGGATTTCAGCTTGGAACACGCTACAATGATCGGGTAGACGAAAGAGAGACTTAAGTTAAGTCTATCTGAGTATACGCCTCCACCAACCACATCCTCTGTTTTTGATCCGTCTGTATAAAAGTTTATAGGACCATCGTTCAAAAATGATGTATTCTCCCAAGAAGACCCGGGAGGTATAGTCACTTTGAAGCTATAGTTATTAAACTGAGGATGGGGTATGGTGTAGTCAATATTACTGTTAATAGTTCTGAACGAGTTCAAAATAGTGGTGTGGCCAATTCCATTATTGATCCACAGAGAGGAGGCCTGAAGCCGTATGGCAGTATTAGCGGCCGTTTGTTTGCTGAAAAAGTCCAGCGGTATTAGATGGAACAGAACATCTAGTGAGGCGGAGGGGTGGAGCGAAGTGCTCCTCCCATACACAGGCAGGCTGTTCGTTGGACTTTGCTGAGTTTATCGCGATTTGTCGCTGTATCTAGCGCCGTCCACCATACTACTACTCCATAAGTAAGGATCGGTCTTATCACCGAGATGTATAGCCAGTGTGTAATGCGGGGCTGTAGGCCCCATTTATTACCAATGGCCTTTTTACAGGAGAACAGGGTTACTGTGGCCTTGTTTATTCTCTCTTGAATATTCCAATTTCCAACTTAATTTCTTATCTAAAATGAGACCCAAGTATTTAGCTTGATCAAAGAATTTAAGTGGTACACCGTTTATGAGGGGAGGGTCAATGTGTGGGACTTTGTATTTCCTTGTAAAGAGGACAAGGTCGGTTTTTTGTGGGTTAACGCCTAGTCCACACCGATTAGCCCACCTGGTGAGCTTATTTAAAGCGTTTTGTAAGAGTTCTTTTAGTATATTGGGATGTTTACCCGTTACTGCAATAGCAACATCGTCCGCATAGGCAAACACTCTGTAAATTCCAGAGGAGAGGGGATAGGACACCACCTTGTGGCGTACCTCTGCTGACACCCCTTTGTGTAGTAAAATCGCCCAGTTTTGAATTGATAATCCTGCTTATCAGCATCTGATTAATTAATTCGCTGATCGATTTATCTACCTTCAGAGATGTCAATACACGTGCAATTGCAGATGTGTCGACATTGTTAAATGCATCTTCTATGTCTAAGAAGGCAACTAAGGTGTACTCTTTATGATGGAGGGAATATTCGATTGTACGTACTATACTGTGTAGAGCCGTTTCAACTGATTTCCCTTTGTTGTAGGCATGTTGAGCCTTTGAAAGGAGAGACTTATCAATACTTGCCCTTAAGTGAATATCGATCAAACGCTCAAAAGTTTTGAGAAGGAATGATGATAAGCTGATAGGTCTTAGGTCTTTAGGGTTTACGTGACTGGATTTTCCAGCTTTTGGAATAAAAACAACTTTAACTTGTCTCCAAGACATCGGGATGTATGCCAAATTAAGGCAACCCTTCAAGATGTTTTCTAGGATGGGTATTAGAAAACTTGCATTTTCTTGTAGTTCGGCTGGAATTACACCATCCGGACCAGCAGATTTATATGGTTTAAAGCTGTTAATAGCCCATTTGAGTTTTTCCCTAGTGACTAGACCTTGTGGGGGTTTTAAAGTATTGTCACCATTATTAAGTACAATGTTATTAATAATATTAGAGCTACCAGGAAAGTGGACGTCTAGTAGCAAGTTGAGCGATTCTTCGCTTGAATTGGTCCAGAGGCCAGAGGCGTTTTTCAAGCAGCTTGGCATGATTGGATTTTTGGAGAGGATTTTGCGCAGCCTGGATGCTTCGGAGCAATCTTCCACGTTGCTGCAGAAGTTTCTCCAGGACGATCGTTTGGTTTTCCTCAGTTCTTTTTTATATATCTTCAGTGATTCTTTATATGAATCCCAGTCAGACATGTCTCTAGAAGCTTTCGCTCTGTTAAAGAGTTTTCTGCATTCTTTTCGAAGTGGATCCAGCCCTGAGTTCCACCAGTGTGGCTTCTTTTTACCTCTTACTTGTATAAGAGGGCATGCAGTATCTAGAGCTTTGTTTAGGGCTAATGTTAGATTATTGACTTTGTCGTCAAGATCTTCAAAGTTGGAGGGAGTATTAAAGAGTTCAGGTTTTATTAAACTATTTAACGTTCTCTTATATTTTGGCCAATTTGTTCTTTTTAGATTTCGAAAGATCGGTTGGCAAGGTGGTTCATTTAAAAAGTCAAAACTTCTTGTCGATTTTTAGTAATAAAGGTTGGCTCATTACCAACGTTACTTACGAGTAGGTTAGTGTTTAGAATATAGTCGAAAAGAGACTCACCTCTGTCGTTTATATCCGTGCTACCCCATACCGTATGGTGGGCGTTAGCGTCACTACCGATGATGAGGCCGATGTTGAGCCTTTGTGCTTCAGTTATCAATCTCTCCAGAGTGTCACCCGGGAGAGGGCCAAGATGGTCGTGGCCAAGATACGCCGACGCCAGCCAGAATGTTCCTCTGGCTGTTTCCAGACTTGCGGCGGTGATATCTCGATCGCTGAAATTAGGGAGTAAATATACATTTAGGCTGCGTTTTACTAATATGCAAGATCTGGGTTCATCCTCACCTGATGGATACAGCACGCAGTATCTGGGAGTTATGATTCCTCGAACAATGGATTTAACAACCCAGGGTTCTTGAATCAGGACAATATCTTCATCGCTGCTGGATAGGCGAAGAAGAAGGGAGGCCGAAGCCTTTATGGAGTGTTGGAGGTTAATCTGGAGTAACCGCAGCATTTTTGCTACTGCACTCCCGATCAGCCTCCAACACAGTAATGTCGAAGTCATCCATATCAGAGGACGATTCTAAAAGAATGTCCTCATCTCCGCTGTCGTAGACCTCGGCCTCAGGATTGAGTAAATTTTTGAAATAATTGGCTAGAACACTTGCTTTCAAGTTTGATCCGCAAATAAGCTCAGATCCTTTCAATTCTTTGATAATTCCAGAAACTTTTACTATCTTTGATATTTGAAAGTTCATGTGCTACTGAAGTATAATATTCCTGGCGTTTTGATTTGCACAAATCCTTGTAAGCTTTATTTGCTGTAATATACTGTTTGGTGGTTGTTTCATTTAATTTTTTTTGTTTTCTGGTTTCAGCTTTTATACATTTACAAAGAGAGACTAGTGTAAGTGTTGAACTTGTATCGAAAAATAAAGAAGTATCAGTTAGTTTCTCAAGTTCATTCAAAATTTTTATTTGGTAGTTCTCTTTTTGACTTTCTTTCCAAATAATTTTGGGTGGGAAGGTGATTTCTGTGTAATTTTCTTAGTTACAAAAGGGTGTTCCCTAAGTTAAAATGGCTTTAATTTCATTCGATAATGAATTCTAAACGGTACTCACCACTTCGATTAATATCAGTACTTCCTCATGGTGTATCGTAACATTGGCATCGTATTCAACTATTAGCGGAAGTTGTTGGAATGTTCGCGTCATCACCAATAAGGTAGGCTGCAGCTACCAAAACCCGTGATTATTGTTTTTTTTTTTTCATTTAGGATATTTGTCTCTTTAGTATTTTTAACTTCAAGAATGCTTAGAAAATCAACATAATGTTTTATATTCCAAAACATTGATGGTCCTTCTGAAAACCGCAATGTAGTAATAAATAAATTGAAGAATACTATTGGAATGTGTTGCAAATAATAACATTCTTCATTCGTTTTTCAATTTCAATGTCTGCAAAACTTTCAATTTTTCGAGAATAAAAGAAAATCGTTTTGTTAGCCTTACAGCTTTAGAATTTATTAAAATATTATAACAATGAACATAGATAAAATACTTTTCTATACACAAACATAATTCAATATTACTGTACGGAAACACTTGTTTTGATTATGGATACGATTTTGTTATCAAAATCATTTATATATGTATGTATAAATTCAACAACTCGGTTGTTAAAAAATACTCACATTTCAAAATTTAAATGAAGATTTTTTGGGTTTAAATATGTGAATTGACCGAATTTTATAGAATTGCATTTTTATTCTTCGGTCGCAAGACAAATTAAGATACATATAAATAGGAATGAAAAATATCAGCAAATAATTATAAAATATGAATAATAAATACAAAACTAATTTCCATGTAAAATTTGCAAAGCCATTTTTGCTGCAGCTTTCTTCGCCATTGTTTTATTACCCCCACATCCAACAACAGTCTTTACATAATCACGGCAATAAAATTGACATTTCATCATAACTACATCATATTCGACCCACTCCAATTGGAATTCTGGTTTAGCTCCCTTATATTCGTACAATTGACGAACGGGATCAAGAGGCACTTCGGCAATAAAATCATTCAATTCGATGTCCAATAACTGGCTTATTACATTCCAGGTGCATCGTAAATCATTTCCAGAGTCTAAAAATACAGCTCCGATTAAGGCCTCTACAACATCACCCAATGCTTTGGGGACGTCAATGTTTTGGGCTAAGTTAAAAGATTCTTTTTGACTGATGTTTTCTTCAAGAAGAATCTTTACTTGATCTGTAACACGA
Source organism: Eupeodes latifasciatus (assembly GCA_920104205.1). Taxonomy (NCBI): domain Eukaryota; kingdom Metazoa; phylum Arthropoda; class Insecta; order Diptera; family Syrphidae; genus Eupeodes; species Eupeodes latifasciatus. The sequence goes on from OV049924.1 coordinate 79,293,254, forward strand.
TGATCTTGTGTTTTTTGAAATTCGACAAATTTTCGAATACACTCGGAAAGTTTTGGACTCTCATAGAGAATATACTGATGGAAGCGATTTCTTACACATACACAAGCTAATGTAACATTATTGACCAGCGAAGAACGCAAATCGGTTATCTCGCCGGGATTCATATGTGTACAACGCTCAAAAATATGGCATGATACCAAAAAGTCCAAAATGGCATCTCCTAAAAATTCCAGTTGCTGGTAGCAGCCAGTATATTGATTTGTTGGATAAGATGGATGTGTAAGAGCTTGTAACAGATATGCACGATCCTTAAATTGATAGTTTAAGTTTTTCTCTAAAAACTCATAGTTCACCAAATATCCATCAACCTCGGATTGTTTGGCATTGGTTTTTAACAGCGGACTTCCCAAATTGATTTCCAAAAGCTTTGGAAGTAATTCCTTTCTGGAATCATAATATATTCCAAAATAGTCCAGCATTTCGAAACTTTTTTGAATTCCATAATTTTTAACACACACGCCCAATAGCGCCTCCAGACAATCGGCCACAACCTTATCGCCTAAAGATTGTTTGTAAATGAATTCGTAAAGGCACTCAACGGATGTCTCTGACAACTGGGTATTATCGCGGAGAGCTTCTAGTGTCTGCTGATTGCACAGTCCTGCCTTGATTTCGTCCTCACTCAGATTCAGCTCGTAAAGACAGTTAGGCGAAAGACCATCCTGCTCGATGGCTTTGAGGACATTCGCAGGCACAGATGAGAAAGGAGGCAGCCATTCGCTTTGTGGTTCGAAAACAGAGGAGCAAATAAATGACCCCTTGAACTTTTCCCGCATACAGTAAAGCAAATTTCTATTGCTCACTAATCGCGATTTGATTGCTGTTAGATTTCCCTCATTCCAAGATTTATGTCTATGCATTAGAAGTAGTGAACAACTGAATTTCAAAAATGAATCACCCAAAACTTCGAAGCGTTCCATATCGAAATAATCATTTGTTTTTCCAGTTGTTATTGCAGCCAGAAATTCAAATTGTTCTGCAGTCTTGTAGGGGCCAGTATTATTCTCTAGAATTTTTATACGTCGACTAGAATCGAATGCGATATCGGCAATTCTTTTAGTTAAATCCGTAACATGGTAATCCCTTACTTTCGGTTTGTGAGCTTCAAGATTGTGCATTGATGCAGCTGGCGAATCATCAAGCTTTAATTTTTCCATATCTTCCAACAAATTGTTAGCAAATTGGTAAAAATAGTCGATTTCAATTGGGTATAAAGTGGTGACATTTCGATAGACATCAATGGGCTCTAAGTAAGCCTTCCAGTTTCCTTGTTCGATATCAACTAGATTGTATAATGGATTAATTACATTATCTCTACGTGTAGTTTCTAGAGCTGGAAGCATGCTTTTAGGTTCTTTACTAGTGCCTACTCGGCGAAGCGAATAATCTATTTCGATAAGTGCTGGCTTATAATTGGTATCTGTTTGAATTCCCAAATACTTATTTATGTCAACACGCAACTTTTCGGCATTCAACAGATAATGCAGTCTATGTAAAATGCATGGCAAAAACAATGCCTTCAGCCATAGGTCGCCAGGAAAACGAAAATTATGACACATCTCGGGAATGACCAAAATCTTACTATCTCGCTTCGCACGTTTACTTTCTGTGGTCTTACCCATAGAATTTATGAAGAAATTACTACGAGAGGTAAGTGCTTGAACTTCGATCATAAACTGATTCGTATTTACAACTCGCTCACGATACTTATTCTCAACATATTCTGCATAATTCTTAAAAGTATTCGAGGGAAATGGACTTAAGGGAGTTAGATCATGTCGAATTTTTGTCACAATATATCGAACGTCGTCATCGGAACTGTACCAAGTGCTGACCACCTTTCCAAGGTAATCCTCAGGCTTGTGGACTTTTTTCACTCTTTCATTTTCACTTGTTCCTCTCATTGGGGTTATTTTTTGAAATTGGCGGATTAACTCCCAATCGATGGCACAATTATGTTGCACTGGTGCAATCAGGAAAGCATTCGGACCATTCCTATTGTCGAAAGCCAAAAATCGCTTCCAATATTTTCGTATGTCAGAAAATAAAATTTTGTTGAATGCTTTTAGAATTGATAGTTCATTATTATCACCAATAATAAATTCAAAAGGTTTACTCAATATTTCTACATTGAGTGGACCTTGTGTCATGAAAAGTGGCATCGGTGCTAGGGCAGGAAGTTTTTTCTTTACAACAATAGCATAATTAGAGTTTGAATTCAATAAGTTAATTATGTTTGCATTATCCTCATCCAACCTAAATTCTGGCACTATTTTGATACAATAGGCGTAACATATTTCACCAGGAATTGGGACTGAACCGATCAGTTCTTCAGGATAGATTTTCTTATATTCTCGAATATTGTGCTTAGTCCCAGCTTCTTTAGCATTTTCTGGGAATTAAAAAAAAAAACAAATAAAACACACGCAGGGCAACATATTTTTTCTCAGTTTATCAATTACCATTTGCTTCATTTTTCCATTTTGCGAAGTATGTTTCGGTGCAGTTTTCAAGTATTTTCTTACGAGTTATTGGTAATAGGGTGTCATCTAGTTCTCCTTGTTGGTATAGCTTAACGCATGCTTTGAATGCAGCTGACATTTTTGCAGCTCTAGAAGTCTTCATTACATCACTCTGAAATAGTTGATAAAAGAAATTGTCATGTGAAAAGATTTGCGATTTTTTGACTAAAACATTCTTAATTTTCTTTTCTTTTTTTTATAGAAATACTATTAAGTTTTTATTAATTTGTTATAACTATAATGTCTTCAAATTCGAATTGAGCTTCATTTGACTTGACTTATTCTATCAAAAATAAAAACTGAGATTTGCTGAGAATTGATGTCAATAACACAAATGTATTAAAAATTGTGCTTTTTTCGTACTCAAAGTTAAGTATTATTTCAACTGATTTTATGAGGCAAACATGTTCGAATCGCTTTTACACTTTCCGAGCACATCATATCATTATTTACTTTTCAACTGATTTTCAGAGCGTCATATACACTACCGGCTGACTGTAGTGTCTTTGAGGCCGAGATCTTTGCCATTGGAAAAGCAGCTGAATTGGCACATCACGAAAAGCTAAGCTCTTCGGAGATTACTTTTTTCGTGGACAGCCAAGCTGCTATCAAAGCCTTAGCCAGTGAGACCATAAGATCAAAAGCAGTTTTAAACTGCAGGAAGGAATTAAACAAAATCTGCCACACTAACCAGGTAAAGCTCTGCTGGGTTCCCGGACATAGCAATTTTTTTTTTTTTTTTTTTTTTTTATTTATTCAATTACGTTAAATACTAACGCTAGGTTTACAAGAAAACTTATATCTAAAAAAAAAAAAAATTATATATATAAATATATTCTATTATAGATATATATAGAAGGGAATGATATAGTAGATGAACTAGGCAGGAAAGGGTCAGAAGCAGACACAAGTAGTAGCGACCATTCAGTTAGGGGACCACTCGTCCCGATTGGGGTACTCAAGAGGACGATAGGCCTTAAACTAAAAGAGAAAATCAATAACTCCTGGAAATCCAGGCACGATTGCGCAATCTCTAGAAGTTTATGGCCTAACACAAATGAAAAGGAAACTCGGTATATTCTATCGCTGAGTAAAAAGAACATTAAAATCTTGATAGGTGTACTAACAGGTCATTGCGCCATTGGCACAATGGCTAATAGAATAGGGGCATTTGCACCCGATTTTTGTAGGAGCTGTCAGGATGAGGAGGAAATGGGAACCATTAAACACCTGCTCTGCGACTGTCCGAGCCTCCAAACCAGCCGACTCCGTCATTTCGGAAACAGGTTTGTTGGAGAACTGGATGATCTAGCACAGGTATCAATGGCAAGCATGAGGAAATTTATAGATAGCACAGGCTGGTTCGTTAACGAGCCAGTCTACGCTAATCGACAGAATTGAGGAGCATCGATGCTAAATTTTTTACTTTTACAGGGGATCACAATGGACCATTAGGCCCCCGTGTACGCAACAGCTTCATGCTGTGCACACCCCTTACAACCTAACCTAACCTAAGTATTATTTTCAAGTACTCAAGTCAAAAATAATTTGAACAAATCTAAACTCTTTTCCTTTTTTTTAAACGTGCTTATAATACAAAATTGTAAGATTTACAAAAATGAACTACAGTGACTCCCACGAATAATCGTACAAAGAGAATGTAAATGCAGTTTCTCCAAGAAAATGTATAACATATTTAAACTCAAATTAAATTTAAATTAAAAAAAAAAAACGGAATTTTAAAATATTAATTAACAAATAAAAAAAGAACAAGTCCTTAATTTAACCTCTCCCACTTAATCGGTTTTTTGCACTGTAGTAACTCTGTAACGGTATTCTTCCCGTCAAATGACAATGTTATTATTAAACTTGTATTACGGAGGACTTTTAAGGTAGTTTCTTACTCAACGTCCAAATGATACCAAAAGGATAACGAACGTTTTTGGAAATTCGAAATATGGTTTTATTGCATAGGCTGGACGGTAAATCAGTACGAGAAATAGAAAAAATTGTTCAATGGAGCCCTTCCATAGTCTATTACATAACTTCACGATTTAAAAACGAAAAAACATTCATAATGTGAGCAGAAAATTAAAAGGAAAGGAGCTGGAGTAGTACGATGAGAAGCAATTTTTAAGGTTAGTCAATTAAAATTCATTTTAATCTTCGGAATCTATAAAAATTTGTTTGAAACATTTAATCCAGCTACTGGGTAGTGAATGGATCATTATTTGAGGATGTGTTACAAGTTCTAGTGTTCGGAATTATCATTTCGTGGAAGGTAAACTGTATCAAATGGCTAACATCAATACTTTGAAACAACATTTGGGATCCAGTACCATTGAGCTCGGATAACAAGACAATTTCATCTTCTTATGCAACAACTACCCACAGCGCACATCTTGTTGCTCAAAATAACTTTAGAAACATTGATGACCTTAAGACGGGCCTTCGAAAAGAATGGCAAAAAAAAAGTCCTGAAGTATGCTAATAAAATATCTTTTAAATACATCAACGCCTTGAGGAAGCCATTAAATCGAAAGGATACTCAACTTAGTACTAAATATTAAGTATTCGATTATATGTGAGGTGTAAAGTTATAGAATTGCTTTTGTTTTTAATATTAATTTGCTGTTTAACGGCTTTAATTGTAATTTTGGCTTATTTAAAATAAAAACGTGTTTAACAGACATATAAAATGGTTACAAGGTTTTACACTCTCCATACATTTTCTTGGAGAGAATGCATTGCGAAAATTTATATTTCATGAGTCCGATTAGTTGTGGGAGCCACTGTACCTTTAGAGAGGACCAAACTAATTGTGTTTTATTTTTAAAATAATCACTCGAATTTAAGTGAAAGAGCTTATCGGCCACATTTTGAAGTCCAAAATTCACCCTTTGCGTACATGGTTACAGTACTGGTGGCACGATTTGGCCAATAAGGAACTGTAGTTGATCTTCCTCGAGCTGGAAGACTTCGAACTGCCCGAACTGAAGCGAATGTGGAACACATTCTTGTGCGAGTTGTGGAGAGTGCAGAAACATCAAAAAGAAAGCGTTCTTGTCAACTTGGTCTGTCATGCGAAGAGTTCTAAGAATCGAATTGCCGCTGTTTTCATACAAAATCAAAAATTTTAATTTCGGTAATTTTTGTTTTGTTTAGTTTGATATATAGGCATATCCACAATTTTTTTAACTTTCATGTTACCACAGTATATTAAGCCTTAGAAATGAAATTGGCACTTTCTAAGTGGATAGATTTTCGTATCATAACTTATTTCAATTATGTAACCTACTTGTGACTTGATTGGATAAAATTTTGTAATTAAGATTAGGGCCCTATTATGACTCGCGAGTCGAACGTTCGACTCAAGTCATGGTATTATGAAAGGCGAACTTCGACGTTCGCTTTTGAAAACAATACTACCAACTTTAAGAAGTGAAATATGTAACGTCATGACTCGGTGAAACGTCAAATACTGAAAATTATTGTTGATGCAATATTGTTTACAATTTGGAAAAAAGTAAAATAAATAAAACAAAATATGATAAGCAGTGTTGATTTATTTTTTGAAGATGAAGATGAAAACGAAAGAGCGGAGAAAGTATTGGTGTGTAGACTACGAAGAAGTTTAAGGGACAACTCCAACCCACTTCAACTTCCAGATAATTTGTAAGAACAAAATCGTGAATTCTATTTCAGTTTAATTTGTGTCATATTTTCGCGTTAATAAGCATGCATTTAGTTATATTTTAAACATTATTACACCAGGATTTAAAACTACTCAAAGTTCTGCAATTCCACCATATATAAAACTTGCATGTGCGTTGCGTTTTCTCGGCAGTGGAAGCTACCAAAATGGTGTGGGAACTGACTTTGAGTTGGGTCTCGCGCAATCTACAGTTTCAGTAGTTCTAAGTGAAGTTCTTGATTTACTTGAAGTGAAAATTTGTCCTGTGTGGATAAAGGCAGACATGTCTACCTCTGAAAAACAAGAAGCAAGAAATTACATTTTTGAAAGAGCCAGATTACCCGGAATAGTTGGCTGTGTAGATGGGACTCACATTGGAATAATCGCTCCTGTTCAGCTACAACATCAATTTTTAAACAGAAAAGGATTTTATAGTTTGAATGCTATGGTGGTTAGTTAGATACATAGAGATTGATTCTTATTATTTCACTCAAACTTTTTTCATTTCAAGGCATGTGACAATAATGAAATCATAAGATTTATTGATTCCAGATATCCAGGTTCAACACATGACTCTTTTGTGTGGAATCATAGTAAATTAAAGGATCTTTTGGAAAGCTGGTGGTTGAATGGAGAGCGGTCAAGATATCTAGGTGTGAATATATTCCATTCGTAGGTAAAGAAGTGAATGGGCTATTTTTAAGAACAATTTTTTTTTTTTTTCAAAAATACTAGGCGATTCTGGGTATCCTCTGCAGCCTTACCTGATAACTCCGTTTAGAAACGCCAACTCTGACTCTAGGGAAGGACTATTTAATAAAAAACATGCAAAGGCAAGGAACATTGTTGAAAGGACAATTGGATTTTTAAAAAGCAGATTCAGGTCAGTCCTGAACGAGCGCAAATTGCACTACAGTCCAAAAAAAGCTATCAAAATAATCAACGTCTGTTGTGCACTACACAATATCTGTCGCAAATACAACTTTCCAGATCCTGAGATAATAGAAGAAGCAAACATACATATGGAGAATGGATATGAACCAATTGAGTTAGATATGGTGAACATAACTTCAGAAGGCAACCGAATAAGAAATGAAATGTTGTCTGCTTTATAGTTTATAACAATTATCATTCAAAAGATTACCTATTTTTCTTTTTGAAAGTATATTTTGTATTCAAGTATGTATTTAATTTTAACTGTCTAGTTTTGTTTTAAAATACTTAGAAATAACTTACAAAATAAAATAAGTAAAAATACAAATTTAATTTCAAAAAATAAAATAAAAAAATAATAATCCACGCACAAAACTTTGAAAAAGTAAGTGATATTCCAATTTTTTTTAATTTCACTTCCAGCAGATCCTTATGTCATTTGTTTTTCTCCAGGGGTGGAATCATGTAAGGTGATTTGTGACTGTCACATTTGTGACAATCAAATGTGATCAAAAGAATTTATTCGTCTATGTAATGTGATCACCAAAATATTTCTTAAATTTGGTATCACTTTAGAAGAAAAACTTTGACATTTGATTTTTTTTTTAATCTGCCGGCAAATTGGTTTGTGTTTTGTTCGTCTATACGTTTTGTGTTCCTAAAGTGGAATTAATTTCAACAAAAATGTAAGTAAACATTTATGTATGTATATTGTAATACTGTTTACTAGACTGTAATTTTTAAAAAATATAAAATTTTTATCAACAGGTTTCCCAACAAAGCTCAAATAAATATGGAACAATATCCCGATTTGGTCAAATCCGTTTCGGGAAACAGTATAAATTCAAGAGATTTACAGAGAATCCAGTGGGAGAAGCTCACTCGAATGTTGAACGAGAATGGGCCTTCTACAAAATCAACAGCAGAGTGGAAAAGGGTAGGTATTTACATTTAATTGATTGGTGTCCACTCATTGTTTATATTGCACAGATTTGGACCATTCGAAAATACAACGCAAAAACAAATTAATTGCAATAAAAAATCAAACGCACAAACGGGAGGAGGACCTTTCACAGAAAAAGCGTTGGACAGTATCGACGAGGTAATAATCCAAGCATGTGGTATCGAAGCAGCAGTGGAGGGAACATGTGGAGTATCCAGTTTCGGATGCAATGAACATGGTGAGTTTTCAGAAATTTTAGTTTCAGTGTTAATTTGCGATTTTTTTTATTTGCAGAGTTAGATAATGTTTTAACAGAACTCCTTTCCGAGCCAGTGGATGTGGCATTGGAACCAACGCCGATCCCAGCGTCTACTTTCAAACGCAACTAGCCACCAAAAAAGTCGAGGAGAATTAGCTTCTAGCAACTGGAACTCCAGCAAAAATTTATTGATTTGCAAATCAAAAAGCTGGAAGACATCTATAAAACTTTGCAAACAGTCAACACTTCAATAATTGAATTGAAAGATTGTGTAAAGTTGCTATGCTAGGAAAAGCAAAACGAAAGAGAGTGTACAAATGCACTGAAAAAAGAAGAACTCCAACTAAAAAGAATGGAGTTGGAGCTGGCCAAAGCAGTCAATGAGATCCGACTCTGGGAGTTGAGCAAGAAATGAGCCGGCACAATTTTATTTTATTAATTACTAACCTATGTGTTACATAAATAAATATATATGTATTTCATATAAACATACATATGTATGTATACTCGTATATTTATTATAAGATTCAAATCCATGCTGTGAATTTGTGATGCTTTTGTTTTAATAAAGTTTTTTTTGTTGATTTTGTTTATATTCTTTTAATAAAAAAAATATGTATCTATGTATACATTTACATTTATTTTGTTTCTTTTCTTTAAAGTCTTCGACGGTTTGCCCATAGGTCATCCCTGATTCTGTTTCTGGTTCGTGCTCCTTCATTCCTTGCACTTTCAGCTTGCTGGTTATTTGAATTTTCAGATGGTGATGCTGTTAATACTGCTTCTGGCAGTATGCTTGCAGCATACATATGTTGTGAAGAGCAGCACAGACATTTGCAATCTGTGCTGATTTTCTTGGGGAATATCTCAGCTTTCTTTCTTCTAAGATAAGGCACAAACACATTCATTTTGACTAGACACAACAGACAATTACAAAAAAATAAAGTCAATTTCATATGAAAGTGACACCTAAATAGCTGTCACGGGAAATAATCACAAAATTGTGATTGTCACAGATGACTATCACCTTACACAGACCGAATTTGTTGATTGTGACTGTCAACTATCACAAATCACCTTACATGATTCCACCCCAGGTTCTCTTTTTCCTTCCGTCTTTCTCTGGCTTTTAACAAGTCGACATGTTCTTTATTAAGGTCGTAATTCTTCCTAGAATATCGAGCAATCTCCGAAAGCGACTTTTGTGCGGAGTCTGAAGCAGCGAGAATTTTTTTTTGCGTCTCAAGAATTTCCTCTTGCGTCTTCGTTTGTTTGTTGAGTATTTTAATTCTATCGTTCTCGACGTTTCTCTTGCGATGAGATGTTCCAGGTTGTAATGATATATCTGATGGCAATGTTATATCTTGAACGTCTGCTTCTGATTCTTCAAGATGTTGAAATACTTCAGTTTCAAGAGCACGTATTCTAAACGTATTTCCTGAAGGATTCACAGCCTTTTGAAGGCTGAGTAGATCGGCCACTGCGTGCTCCAAAGGAGATAGAGAAAGCTGCCCATAAGGTCCTCCACCAGTTGCAACTACATTCTTCTTGTTGTCTGCGATTTTCTTTTTTAATTTTAGTTTGTAGTCAAGCCAAACCTACATTTATGAAAAATATTATTAAAAGCTTTTCTGATTTTTTTTTTGTTAACATACCTTATGCCACTCTTTTCCCTCGCGTAAAGGAGGCCCTAGGGAGTTGAGATCAATGGCAAACCTATCCTAATATTCTGCTTGGTTTTTTTTTGAAGATCCGAAAGATCCTATACCTTTCGCAATTTCGGGGTTAGCCTCCATAATTTCAACCAGCTTTGAAAATTGGTTGGTGTTGGTTCTTTTTATGCTAAGTATACAAATAAAACTCTTTATTATTTTTGCAATTGTTAAGCATTCATTAATTTTAAGCATTCATTACCTTTTTCTACTTCCAGTGCCACTCATTTTACTTTATTTTCCAAAATTATTCTCAAAACAAAATAAAACAAACAAACAACCACCGATTTCAAATTTAACAGTAAATTTTTTCAAGTCACGAAGAATTACTGTTCGACCGATTCTGACAGTTAAAAGCGAACGTTCGCTATTGGTAATAGAGCGAGATTTCAATTCGCTATTTTTTTGACATTTTAGGCGAATGTCAACTAGGCGATTCGCAAACGGTAATGCCAAACAGTCACATTTATTAAATTTTTCTTGCGACTCGCGAGTCATAATAGGGCCCTTAATAAAAAATAGGCTTAAATATTGCAAATTTTAAGCGTTACCAGATACAAATTTATTAAGTTTTATACACAAAAACATTTCAACGACCTTTGAAACAACTTAAAAAAATCATTAATATAATTATAATTAATTATAATATACACTGATAGAAAAACCTCGAAAGAAAGGTGTACAACCATTTAAAAAATAGTACAAAGCAATTAAATTAGAGTACCTGCGTTTTTACAAATATTAAAATCCTGATCTTTTTCTCTATATAACTTTCTCAACGATCGATTCTGGTAGTATTTTATAGGCTTAAATTATTCTCTATTAATCAAAAAATCAATTAAAATTTAATTGGATCATGTGCCTCTATTTAAAAATAAATAATGCCATTTTAAAGTTTAAAATTGAAAACGTGATTGGTATAAAATGTGATGTAATATGTGATTTTTTTAGCGGCACACCTATCGATAAGATCTTACAGCAACATAAATGATTGTGAATGATAATTTTACGAATAATCGATAGTAAAAAAAGCTGTTGATCTAAATTTTGAAATTTCAAAGTGTGTACGACAGCACAAAATCAAAATTTATTATGAAATGAGGGCTTTTCATTGAATGCTTTTCATTGATCTAACGTACCGGATATTACGTGACGGATATTAACGATGTTTCAAAACGAATCACGCAAGTATTTTCTTGTTATTTAGATGATAAATAATCAAGAAAATGTTTGTTTATAGATGTGCCTCAAAATAAAAAAAAAAAATTCAATTGTTGAAAATGAAAGATGCTGTGGATATGCCTATATCTCAACGTGGTTAAGAAAAATAAATAGGAAAAATTAAAAAATCGAAAAATAAAAAATGTATTATTTTAGGTGCAAGTCACCACTGTCACTATTTGATTATAGGTCGTAGCTACAGAAGTATACCAAAATTAGTCAGTGGGCGCATTTAAAAGGCTAGTGACAACATAGTCAAAGTTCAACTAGCTTTGTGAATGCAAATTGCACTAAAAAGCTAGTCAATCCAAAACTGTCATATTAATGATAAATGCAAACATGAAAAATAAGAAAAAAAATGTTAACAAAAGACAAAGTTAAGACAAAACAAGGGTCTTCATTTCCAACTGCATTCTTTGAACGTAAATTTTGACCAAGGCAACTAGTTAATTTTGTTAGTGGCATAATTTCAAACTCAGAACTTTAATTCACTAACCTCTACTTTCAGTTGATCGTGCCAAAAACATTTTTGTCTGCAAACCACTGTTTGGTACAGCTACAAGTCCATCGGGACTAGTGTTTTGTTTTGTAAGGAAATATTACTTATTCCTTTTCCAATTTGACAAGAAATCTCTTTACACAAAACATTAAATGGAATTGTGCAGAAATTAAATAAAGACTAGTACGCTGCTGATGCGAAACGAAAATTCCCATACAAAAATGACATGACGAAATCATAAACGAAAAATTTCGCTGTGCTTTTCGTTTTTCAGTACGCTGCTGGACGACGAAACGTGACATTTTACTGGATAGCTGTACTAGATTTCTTAGTACAATTCTCCACTCTTTTCGTTCTCAATTTAATTGCCCAGCACATTAATTGCTTGCGAAATTTTGACGTTTAATTTTTTTATTGAAAAAAAAAATTGTTTACTCGTGACTTTCGGTGTCTTGACTTTGATTTATATTTGATTTAAAATTTAAAATAAAATGGATTTGTCTAATGTGTTCCAACATTGCATTTCTGAATTGGAAACTCAGGATGTTATTGGTGATGTGCAAGAAGTGATGAGACAGAACTCTACACAAATATTTTTCCGCTGTGGTTTTCGTTTTCATTTCGCTCTGCACTTGGAGACCGCCGAAAAATTTCGTTTCGCATCAGCAGCGTACTAGGCTTAAATCACAGAGTAATAAAGTTGAGCTTTCAGTTGAATGAAAAAACATGATCAGCTGTCATTTTGAGATAAGATGACTTGGCTTAATAATTAGGAGATTTTTCTTTACTAACTTCTCAGTCAACTTTTCAAGTTGCCTTAATTGAAAGGCAATTTTTTGGCAGCTGTATCAACTGTATATGGTTGGTTAGCGTTTAGGAAAACCATCGTCTCTATTTATTTATGCTTCAAACAACAAGCTTTAAATTAAATGTCAGAAAAGGTATTACATTTTTTTACATTATTGTATTTTTTCTATAAAAAACAAAAACGGATGAATTTTTTAATTTTTTTGAATTATGATTAAGTTATGTATGTTTGAAAAGTTTACTAAACAAATAAATATTTCAAACATGCATAGTCCAACCAGTCATCACAAATCAAAGGTTCTCATCGGGTCAGCTAGCACAAAATAAAATGTATAAAAGTTATCATCACTTTAAATTAGGAAACAAGTTTTGACATATGTAAGTATCCAATCAAACATAGTTTATGATGTATTCGTATGAAGAGAATTGTAATGACAAATTTAAGCCAAGACAAGACAAATAAAATAGTAATTAAGTATTCACCTAAGACGCACTGACTTACTTAAGTAATATATTCCTCAGAATAATTAATGGCAGCATTGGAGAGACCTACTTTAGTTTGTCGAACAAACACTTTTTCCTGACAAGACTTACTTATGAAGGCGTTGTCAATTCACACAACAGACAGTGTTGTAGGTATTAAAAGCAGAGATTGAACCATGATCTTTCCTTTGACAGTCCTTGGCACTCCACGAGCACGCACTATATATGTATGTATATTAAAACTACACTGCAAAATGAGTATAAATAAATAAGCATTTCGTTAAAACAAGCAACTATCTACTTTGTATAAGGGTGAGTAGCATTCTAGACCTGAAATACCGTACAAAGAATTTTACTTTTTTTTACTTACCAATATTATATCTTTGACAGTAGACTGAGGTGGTAATTTTAAACTGACAACGCAACTTTTGTTTTCTTCAATTTTCTCAATTGCCCACATTGGAAGGGAATTAGTAAATGAATCTTGCGGTAGTGTCTGACAATAGCGATGTAAAAGCATTAAAGTAGTTTCTGCTTGTAACACAGCTCCTGTGCGTGTCCTAAACGGTGTGATGAGTTCTTTAAATTGTTCTGCTGTTTCGCTCTCCAGTGGTATTTCTCTATCAATTGTACGTGTGATGAGATATTTTTTTAATTGCGCATCGATTTCTTGATACTGCTTAATTTTTTGTGCAACCTCGTTTTGTTTCAATTTTTCGCAGAAAACGGCATACGTACTGTTGGAAGAACGTGCACGCCCTTTCATTTGCACATACGAACTAAATGTCCTTATCGGGTCAAAAGAAATAACATAATTACATGCCTGAACATCAATGCCTTCTTCCAGCACACTTGAACATATAATCAAATTGCATTCTTTAATACGAAACATTTCAATAGCCTGGGAAAAATGGTATTAACTTATTTTTAAAAATGGAAATTTAATTTAAAACCAAAAAAGTCTTACATGACGGTTCCACTTGGAATCAAGTATCGTATCAATTGAATATATCATTCCTGCAGTTCGTCCTACCATGAAATTGGGTTTAATATGTTTAAGCCCCGGATGTGCATCAACAAAGTTTTTTATAACAAAGTATAAGCACTTAGCAGTGTATCGACGTTGCACAAAAACCAAAGCACTTATTTCATCACTTTTCTTTGAACTGAATTCCGAAAGCAAATAGGACAACAGATATTGAACTTTGGATTTGGAAAAATTAAGTATAATATCAGCTTCATCCATGTCGTCTTCGTCATCGTCATCATCCGAAATGAATGCTTTTATTTTCTTTATCAATAAATGACGAATTAATTCACATTTGGTTATAACATATCTGAACATCTTGCGCAAATATAATGTTGGGGCGTTGCGTTTATTTACTTCAAGTTGGACTATAGCTGCCATTATAGCCACAGACGCAGCATACAAACCCATATCATCCATTTGGTATACAAAATCAGTTAGAAGAGATTTAACTTGCTTCCGTTTGGAGGGTTCGCGTACTTTAACAAGACCTTTTGAATATTTAGTCTTCTCTCCCGTTTCCCAAAGATCTAGTTGCGTACAGCAGTTTTGGATTATTGCTTTGATTTGACCTTCAACATCATAGACCATAGATTCGTCAGGGTATTTCACCATTACTTCATGAGGTTTTGTTGAATAGCTGCAAAGATTTATTTGATTATTAGCTTAATTAATTGTTGTTTTGATTAATTTGTTTCTAAAATTTAATTAATATTTATTTTTAATTAGTATTAGTATTTTTTAATTAGTATTTATTTTTGATGGCTTTTGAAGTCAGGAGTATACGTAGAAACTTTTTTTTAACAATGTAAGCTTATAGTGTTTTCAAAAAATCTGCATGATGAAGTCTCTCATTTATTTTCGACCTCACACTCAAAAATCCAACTTGTAAATAATGGATTTAAAAATTACAAAGTTACCAAGTTTCGAGAAGTACCAATATGGGGCGAAGAGGTACGACATGTCTTGCAAACGAAGAAAACAAATTATGAATATTGTTTAACGAAGTTAGTAAGTAAAATAGAAAACTTGAGATTTTGTTTGTCAAGGGGTAAATAAAATAAGCTACCTAAAGTTAGGGACACTTGTATACACTAGGCGTATGCATAAAGCTAGTGGCTACGTAGTCAAAATTAGCTATTAAGCTTTGTGAATACAAAATTGCACTACAAAGTTAGTCAATTCGGAACTGATATATTAATGACAAATGCAAACACATTAAATAAGAAACATTTGTGTTTTCAGAACTTTAAATAGCTGTTTTTTTGTTTTTAAATTCAATAAAACCAAATAAAAGATATAGTATGACTGATTTATATTTGTATTTAAATACAGGAAGATTGGGCGCATTCATAAATCTACTAACGACGTAGTCATATTACTTACAAATGCAAATATGTAAAATAAGAAACATTTTTGATTTGATAACTTTAACTTATCTTTTGACAATTTTATTTCATTTTGAATTCTTGTGTCTTTACCAAGCAGCTGATTGTGAAACGTCAAAATCATTCTCCACTAACTTTGTAGCCGAAATTGTTACACTACGTCGGAGAGGATATTTCAACTACTTTTGTAGTTGCATTTAGCCAATCAGAATCCCTTGACTACTTAGCCACTAGCTTAGCGAATGCGCCCAATAATTTCATTTTGAATTCTTGTGTCCTTACAGAGCAGCTGATTGTGAAACGTCAAAATCATTCTCCACTAACTTCTTAGCCGAAATTTTTACACTACGTCGGAGGGGAAATTTCAACTACTTTTGTAGTTGCATTTAACCAATCAGAACCCCTTGACTACGTAGCTACTAGCTTAGTGAATGCGACCAATAATTTCATTTTGAATCCTTGTGTCCTTACCGAGCAGCTGATTGTGAAACGTCAAAATCATTCTCCACTAACTTTGTAGCCGAAATTTGAACACTACGTCGGAGGGGACATTTCAACTACGTTTGTAGTTGCATTTAACCAATCAGAATCCCTTGACTACGTAAAAGCCACTAGCTTAGTGAATGCCCCCACTGTCTTATATTAAATAACGTTAGTTAATGTCAGAAATTCAATATTTAAAAAAAAGTATTTAAGTTTACTTGGCAAGCGTACTGTTGTTTTATTCTTTTTATTTGGTCCCTAGTGACTGCATGTTTCATTTTTATTCTCTGTACTAATTTTAGAATCCATATTTATGAAAAAAACAAAACATCTGTTTTTGTTTAAAGATTTTTATTATCTTACACTGCATCTGCAGTCAGGCTTAAGAACTTACATCACACTCACACATAATTTATAAAACACTAAAATAAACACATCTGCATTTAAGAAAGAATAAGTTTTTAATCATTTCATATTTTTCATATCACAGTTGTTGGTGCAAAAATTTTGATATTTTAATTTTATTTTAATGCTTATTTATAAGCTGCGACTTTTTATTAATGTTTGAGACCGGAGGCTCAGCAGAACATTCGATAATAGCAAATATAGCTGTATTTATTGACCTATAGAATGGCATGGCATGGCTTTAAAAAAACAACAGGTATGCTCATGGGGAATGAACTGCACTTTGTCCTTTAATTTTTTAATGTTTTTTTTCGGGAATCGTTTTTGACTTTAATAACAATACTTCTATAAATTTAGAAAGCATTCTTTATTAGAATGGACCCAAATATTTATATTCTTTTCCATTAAACATTTGTCATATAAAATGTCTTAAGTTGTGTTCCTGATATGTATTAATGATTCTTCATGTTTATCACTGTAGTATTTTTTTTTTGCTGGCATTTCTTATTATTTGCCTATATTGTTTAGAAGAATAGATGAGTTTGTGTTACTGTAATTTCTATTCTATGTTTCTGAAAATTCCGATCGCTACCTAGATGTGTATATGTGTCCGACTTTTAATAATTTGTGATTGATCACTGCACTCTACAAAATATTTACATCAATTTTGCATAGTAGACTTAAAATGTGGATAGACGAACACAAGCTATTGAAGGAATTTCAAGCTGGCTTCAGACAAGGATATTCCACCAATGATAACATCTTTCTACTACGAAGTATCGCTGACTTCTATTTGGAAAGGAACAAAAAGCTGTATGTTTTCTTCGTTGATTTTAAGGCAGCTTTCGATACTATTGACCGCAATGCATTGATGTACAAAATGTTTGGTTTAGGAATGACATACAAGTTCGGACGGGTACTTCAGAATATTTATCTGGAAACAAAGGCTGCAGTATGGGTTAGGTTAGGTTAAAGTGGCTGTTGGTTGGGACGTCCAACACACTTAGACCAAAGTATTTTCCGTTGTGATACCACATGGATCAGTTAATCAGCTTAACTCGTTGAACCAATTGGAGCTTCGAATGAAGCGTAGGAGACAAGTAATGTCTGAATTTTTTAGATCGCTGGTATCGTTAAAGTAGTAGTCTCCAAGGTGGATTCTACGTCTTTGTGATAAGGCAGGGCATGTGCACAGAAGATGAGAGATTGTCTCCTCTTCTTCTTCGTCCATGCAACTCCTACAAAAATCATTTGCAGGGGCTCCAAGTCGAATAGCATGCCTTCCTATTAAGCAGTGCCCAGTCAGGACACCTATAACGTAGCTAATGTGCAATCTACTCAGAGAGATTAATTGTTTTGAGCGCCTGGCGCTAAGAATAGGCCAAATTAGTTTAGTTGCGACACAGGTGGTGCTCTTATTCCACCTGAAGTTTGTTTTTTCTATGGTATCTTGCTTTAGCATTAGCTTACATGTAGCTAAGGGGATACCTATGCTAGCATTGTGAGCCAGCAGAGGTAAAGTTGTTCCGCTTTTTGCAAGTTCGTCAGCTTTGCAATTTCCTGGAATGTCTCTATGCCCGGCACCCAGAAAAGGTGAATGTTGAACTGTGTAGCCATCTTCGTAAGAGATGGTCGACAATTTAGGGCTGTTAGTGAATTTGTAGAGACAGAGTCTAAGGATTTTAACGCAGCTTGGCTATCCGAGAAGATGCGTATATCATTAGTTGATATAACGTTTTCTCTAAGCCAGGATAGGCCTTCTTTTATAGCCAGGATTTCAGCTTGGAACACGCTACAATGATCGGGTAGACGAAAGAGAGACTTAAGTTAAGTCTATCTGAGTATACGCCTCCACCAACCACATCCTCTGTTTTTGATCCGTCTGTATAAAAGTTTATAGGACCATCGTTCAAAAATGATGTATTCTCCCAAGAAGACCCGGGAGGTATAGTCACTTTGAAGCTATAGTTATTAAACTGAGGATGGGGTATGGTGTAGTCAATATTACTGTTAATAGTTCTGAACGAGTTCAAAATAGTGGTGTGGCCAATTCCATTATTGATCCACAGAGAGGAGGCCTGAAGCCGTATGGCAGTATTAGCGGCCGTTTGTTTGCTGAAAAAGTCCAGCGGTATTAGATGGAACAGAACATCTAGTGAGGCGGAGGGGTGGAGCGAAGTGCTCCTCCCATACACAGGCAGGCTGTTCGTTGGACTTTGCTGAGTTTATCGCGATTTGTCGCTGTATCTAGCGCCGTCCACCATACTACTACTCCATAAGTAAGGATCGGTCTTATCACCGAGATGTATAGCCAGTGTGTAATGCGGGGCTGTAGGAGAGGGGATAGGACACCACCTTGTGACGCACCTCTGCTGACACCCCTTTGTGTAGTAAAATCGCCCAGTTTTGAATTGATAATCCTGCTTATCAGCATCTGATTAATCAATTCGCTGATCGACTTATCTACCTTCAGAGATGTCAATACACGTGCACTGCAGTATGGGATGGAGAAAACATTTCGACATGGTTTGAAACGAAGTCGGGGGTAAGGCAAGGTTGTATGCTGAGTCCAAGCTTATTTGCACTCTTTATTTATGATATAACGGATTGTCTTCCAGGAGGAGTAGAATATGATGGTATTCTCATCAAGGCTCTCCTTTTTGCGGATGACCTAGTGTTGTTTGCGTACTCACCAGAATCGCTTCAACTCATAATCAATAAACTAGGTATCTACTGTAAAACCTGGAGAATAGTGGTTAGTCTTGAGAAGTCGAAGATAATGGTTCTTCGAAAAGGTGGAGGAAGAGTAAGCAATCATGAACGGTGGACTTACAATAATGAAAGAATTGAGGTGGTTAAAGAATATAAATACCTTGGTATCAATATAAACAATAAAAACAGCATTGAAAAACATCTTGCCGATAAATTGCAAAAAGCGAAAACAACTATGAATATTGCATGGAAAAACATCTTCAGTAACAAGCATATAGCTCACAGCAGTAAATATAAAGTATTTGAATCGTTAGCGGAGTCAACATTAATGTATGCAGCTCAAGTGTGGGGTAGCAAAAAATATGAAACTGTTGAAAAATTGCTCCGATTTTATATAAAAAGGATATTTCGATTGCCACCGAATGTACCAAACTACATGTTAATACTGGAAAACGGAATCTCTCCCTTGTTTACTAAAACTCTGAAATTGAATGTGGACTACATATGTAAGGTCCTTCTGATGTCAGATGAACGTCTCCCGAAAATAGCAGCACTGCAGGTGATACAGAGAAAATCAGGTTGGTTCAGTGATTGGCTAAAGCTAGCTGAAGTAGAAAGTATAAATCTGGCACCTGAAGACTATCTTAACTGGAAACCCCTTCTGTACCAATTAATTGCTGCAGTAGACGATCGATATAGACTGAGATATACATCCGAAGCAAAAGAATCCATCTACAGAACGTCTTACAGCAAGCTGGACTACAATCTTAATCAAAAGAACTACTTCCGAGATGACCTAACAACGGATCAAATATCTATAATATTTAGACTTAGAGGAGAACTGCTCAATCTAAATTTCATTCCCATAGAGATGATTTACCTTTGGTGTGTGAATTATGCAATATGGGTGAGAGAGAAAACATTTTTCATTTCATGAGTAGATGTCCAGTGTTACGAGAAACAAGAAGACATGTCTTTGGAAGCGATGTTTTATCGGAAGAGCTGATCACTCATCATCTAAATGAAGTAGATGCTTCAATGTTATATAAATATTGTAAAATCGCATTAGAATATAGAAACAGAATTATTAATGAAAATTTTTAAACATTGTTAAAAGACATATACATATGTTTATATGTACGGCAAACAGCCATTCTATATATATGTGTAATAGTTATGTATGAACATTTAAATTGAAAAATAAATCTAATCTCTAATCTAAAAATCTAATCTGAAGAGTGCATTCATCACCTCAGTGCTTCCTCTATCTGCTATGTCTTCGTTTCATGTCATCATACAAGACATTTTCGACATGTATTCTAGAAACGACATGTTCAGTACATATTCCCAAATTATAAAATCACATTTTACTAATGTAGAATGCTTTTGAAGTTGTTAGTTTGGACAAGGGCATAGTTTGTTTAAAAATAAAATGTTCCTATAAAAAGACTCGGACATTTTTGGCTTCTACGGTGCAATGCTCAAGGTATAAAACAGAAAAACGGACAAAAATGAAGAAACTAGGTCTAGATATTCGCCCATGTTCCGAATTTCGATCGAAAGTGAATTAAAATCACTTTTCAATTTCACGTGAAATGAAATTGCATGTTCTTCAATTCGATCGATTTCGAAAACTTCGAAATTGCTTCGAACTGTCAGAACTGAAGGATCATCCATTTTTATTTTGTTTCTGAAGTAAAATTTTTGCTGTTTTGAAGATGGATGCAATGTTATGGCAATTTTAAGTGAAAAAAGAAGCAGAATTCAAAGAAAAAATAAGAAGACGAATTTTGCGAGATAAATCAAATATATTGGATTTATACCTGACACAATGTAAGTGTGTGAAAATTATCTAGAATTGTTCTGATAAATAAAGTAAATTCTTGATTTCGTCTTTTAAGCTTTCATGGTAATTTTAGATTAAGCAAAGACGTTTTTTTATATATTCTAAGGGAAAATAGAACCTTTTAGAATACCTTCATCGATTCCTTCAATTCAAAAACTTGCTGCAACCCTCCGATTCCTAGCAGAAGAAAGCTATCAAAGATCAATTCACAGAAATAAAAAATGTGATTTGAATGCGTTCAAAAAATGGAATAAACCGAAATACAGAACATCCATTTGCATGTTCGAAAATTCAATTCACGATAACGCATTGTGGAACACCCAAATTCACTTTCGCAAAGTGTATTCACAAGAAGTGAAATGCAGAACATGGGCAATTATGTAGATAGACAGTTAACTAACAAAAATTACTCCAAGATAGAAAACAAGCACTTCATTATCTTACTTAAGGGTTATAAGTTGCAAGACAAACAAAAAATATGTTTGAAGTTATTGTTTGGTTGAAAGAAGGAGTTAAGTGGTTTTAACTCCCTTTTCCCGTAATTTAGAAAAAAAAACAGTTATTTCGTTTAAACCTTTGACCTGGCTCATATCTGAAACAATAGTTGGGTTTTATTAACTTGATTGTGCTACCATATGGCTTTTCAAACATTTTATTTTTTATTTTTTTTTTTTAGAAATCGGTTCTCAGAACATAAAAATAAATTAAAGCTTTCCATAGGAATTTATTGTTAGAGGACCGATTTATCAATTTAAAAATTTTGAAATTTTTCGACATTTCAAGGTCCTTACAATCAAACGTATTGGGCAGGTTCAGTCAGACTACATAAGGGACTTGAAAGTAAGGGAAGTTTCTAGTATCTGATTGGCCTTCTAATTAAAAACTCTCTTACTATCAAGTCAAGTCTACTTATTTCAAAATGTCAGTTCATCATGTTTTTTGATTTAACTGAAAGCTGATCTTTATTACTATATGATTTATTTATTTTCTGCACAATTCGATTTAATGTTTTGTGTAAAAGGGTTCTTTGTCAAATTGGAAGACAAATAAGTAATACCTATTGTCTGAGGAGAGTTTTGTAGACAATCATTTTTTGGTAGTTTTTGCGATGGACTGAAGGTAAAGGTTAGTGACGTAGAGTTATGAGTTTGAAATGAATGACACTTGAAAAACTAACTAATTGCCTGTAAATGCAGTCCCATATGTTCCCTGAACTTGCTCATTACACTTTAATTATTGATTCCATACTTTTGAAGTTCTTTGACAGTTTGGCTTATTGCAATATTATAGCTTCTACAATAGATAGAGAGCGGTCTGCGTGAAAATAAAAATATTAATATTATTATCAAGTAAGTAAGTAATTGCTGGCTGCAACAATTTACTTAAGCCTCTTGGAGAGTTTTCAAAGAAGATAATTGATGACAATAACATCATTACCCTCACCCTTTTTACCGAAGTATCCAGCCGCTTTCCTCGCATTGAACTCTTGAACTGAAATACTCGCGCTTCCAAGAATTCCCATCGGCTTACCTTCGAGTCCAGATTCGTTCGTATTGTGAACTGAAGTACAGAGATTGGTTCTTTAGCCGTACTATGCAATGAATTCAAAGCCAATGTACACCTTTCTACCTTTCTATCCCCTCCTCTTTTTCTAATACTCACACTTTGTCTCTGACATATTAAAAGCATACAAAACTCGTTTATTGTTTGCTAATAACAAAAAAAAAGGATGTAATCAGTATGGGTCACATTCCAGCCTCTTTTTTAATTTGTATATCAAGTTTTTATTTAACTCTATTTAACCTCATCGAAAGAAAATATTGAAGAAATCTAAACCTAAATCAATTTTCTAAAAATACAATCATATTGGTTTAAAGTTTTCAATACATATCACACTTTCAATATTTTAAGTTTAATTCCGTCAGTTTTCTCCTTTTTCTCCCATTTCAATATACCTACCTGATTTTCATTTCGAATTTTATAATTATAAGTTCTTAATAGAACCGAATCAATATTTCAGAATCAAAATAAACAAAATAAATACTTTGTTTTGTATAAATGTAGTAATGCGAACATTTTGTCTTTGATATTTGATACTATTATAAATTGTATGTATAGAGTTCATTTTATACACACTAGGGTGGTCATCTAAAAATGATCTAAAGCAACGGAAAAACTACACATTTTTAAATTCCTTTTCTTTAATCTTTAAACGCAGCTCAGCCTACAAGGAATGGAGATTTTTTTTTATAAAATCAACCCTTAAAAAAACAACTTACAATGACTGCCATTAATATTCGGTTTTTGTTAATTTTTTTTTTTTTACTTCGACTTGGTGTTTAAAAATAAAATATATACAACTATTTTTTGCTTGTGAAAAAAGAATTTATTATTTCTTATTATATAATTTTTGGTTACCAAACTAAAAGCTAAACAAAGAAAAAATAGAAAAGGAACAAAACTTTAAAAAAACATAGTTCATTAATATTCGGTTTTTTTCTAAAAACACAAATGCATCGTTAAGAAATTCATTTTTTAAGAAATGATTTAATATTTTGTCGGATAACCTTGATTGGATATGACTCCTTGAAGTCTTTGAGGCATGTTTTTTTATAATTTTGGAAAGATATTCAACACTAATCTTGTCCCATTCTTCTTGGAGTCGAACGAGTCCACTTATTGAAGTAACGGGGTTTTCACGAACTCTTCGATCCAATTTATCCCACAAATTTTCAATGGTGTTTAAGTCTGGGGATTGCGCAGGCGTTTGGATAACTTTTGGACAGTTATAGAGTAGCCACTCTCTAACAATATGAGCCTTATGTTTCAGATCGTTGTCCTGGTAAAACTTGAAACTGCGCAAAACACCCATTCTCTCGGCACTTTGTCTCAAACTTTCTCTCAAAATTATCAAATATTGTTCTTTATTCATAATGCCGTCGATGAAAACAAGATTCCCCATGCCTTTTGCAGAAATGCAACCCCAAACCATGACGTGCCCGCCGCCATGTTTGACAGTTGGTTTTAAATATTTGCCCTTTAGCTCTTCGTTAGGTTTCCCCCAAACCATAACTCTTCCGTCTGAACCAAAGAGATTAAACTTACTCTCGTCGGCAAAAATAACGTCGTCCCACCAACTTGCATCCTTGTTTTTATGCTCCTTCGCGAAGTTGACTCGAATTTTCCTGTTGCGCATATCAATGAAGGGCTTCTTTCGGGTAACACGACCATTGTAGCCATATGCTTTGATGGTACGACGAATGGTTGATGCAGATATTTGCTTTTTGCATTCAATTCTGACTTCTTGAACTATTTTTGGGGCACTTAAACGAGGATTAGCTTTGATCTTTCGTACTATAAGCCGTTCTTCTTTCGCCGTAAGTTTTTTTGGTTGGCCCAACTCCTTCTTTGGCTCGATTCTTCCTTTATTTTTGTATCTCCGGACTATATCCCCGACAGTGTTTTCTTGTAAGTTTCACCTTTTTCGAGTTGAATAATCACAAGTTTTCTTGTTTCAAGACTCGAATTTTGTCCTTTACGACCCATGTTTTATTTATTGAATAATTCTATAATGTTTGACTTCTAATTACTTTACAAATGTACGAAGAAAACCTACAGACTAGTTTGGTTTAATTTTACATTAAAAAAAAAACAAACCGTTAGTCTTAAGAAATGTCAAAACAAGCAGAGGAAGAAAAAACCTAATATTAATGGAGCGTTTACATTCAGCCTTTATGCGTTTACATCTAATAATCTTAGCGGAGGATGGTAAATGGCGGATAATTTTTGATCAATTGTAAAGAATATATTCATTCATAAATAAAATAAACAAATACTAAGATTTATAATAATGTTTATAAGTGGAAAATATGAAAAAAGAAATTGCATGATAAAAACCGAATATTAATGACACTCACTGTATAAAGAAAATCATTTCTACAATTTTGATTATTTATAAAAAAAAAAAACGCGGATTGAAATGAAAATTTTGACTTACGTCACTTTTAAGGTATGTTTTTTAAACAAACGGTTTTAGAATTGAAGTTAAAAATTGTGATGATTTTTAATAGCGAAAATAATAAATATAGGAAACTATGAACAGTTATTTCCAATTTATTTTTCTCGTCGCATTATATTCTAAACTTTTTCACAGACCTGTAGAAATATTTTTATTTCTATCCACATTCAAAAATACCATAAATTAACCGACTTAACTTCCTTGATTTGAATATTATAAAAAGCTTTCAAATATCAAAAAAGAAAATGTAAACACCCTTACCTACATACATAAACAAAACAGAACCGAACGTGCACCAACTAGAGAAAGCCACGTCAGCAATATTGAAATACTAACTGCATTGTATTTACAATTGAACAAACAAAATGTAAGCTTTATAAAGAGTAGGTACAGTACTTACAGCAAAACATTATGGAATTCGTCCAAATTCTCTACTGTAATGATCTTTCCTCGAAAAACAGCTTCCAATTCCTTGAGATATGTTAAAATATCTCCTGCTTTCTTATCTGTTTTCAACAGCACCCCCGTCAATCCGACAACTCTGGGTAGCTCAGCTTGATTGGCGTACAAGAAGAGAGATAAGAACCGATGCATTGGATGAGATTTGGTTGCATGATGACATTCGTCCATAACAACGCAGCTCAAATCAGTGATGGACAAATACTGATGGGTGACCATGTCTACAAATACCTGACTCGTCCCTACAAAAACCTGTGAAACGCGGTTAATGGTGATGGAGAATAATAAAACTTTAAAATTTCATCATTTTTCTACTTACTTGATTGGCCTGAATTTCAGATTCCCATTTTTCCTGAGGCCAATTGTCGACGTTCATATCACCAATAAAGAGCCCAACTTTGAAATTGGTCACATTAGCTATTTCTCGGGCATTTTGACGAGCTAACTCGACTGTATTGCAAAGGAAAACACAACGCTTTCCACCTTCATTAAATGGCCTTAGTTGATGTCGCATTCAAATGTTGATAAGATTATAGATAGGTTAGGTTAGGTTACAAGGGGTGTGCACAGCATGAAGCTGTTGCGTACACGGGGGCCTATTGGTCCATTGTGATCCCCTGTAAAAGTAAAAATTTAGCATCGATGCTCCTCAAATCTGTCGATTAGCGTATACTGGCTCGTTAACGAACCAACCTGTGCTATCTATAAATTTCCTCATGCTTGCCATTGAAACCTGTGCTAGATCATCCAGTTCTCCAACAAACCTGTTTCCGAAATGACGGAGTCGGCTGGTTTGGAGATTCGGACAGTCGCAGAGCAGGTGTTTAATGGTTTCCATTTCCTCCTCATCCTGACAGCTCCTACAAAAATCGGGTGCAAATGCACCTATTCTGTTAGCCATTGTGCCAGTGGCGCAATGACCTGTTAGTACACCTGTCAAGATTTTAATATTCTTTTTACTCAGCGATAGAATGTACCGAGTTTCCTTTTCATTTGTGTTAGGCCATAAACTTCTAGAGATTACACAATCATCCCTGGATTTCCAGGAGATGTTGATTTTCTCTTTTAGCTTAAGGTCTATCTTCCTCTTGAGTACCCCAATCGGGACGAGGGGTCCCCCAACTGAGTGGTCGCTACTACTTATGTCTGCTTCTGACCCTTTCCTGGCTAGTTCATCTACTATATCATTCCCTTCTATATTGCTATGTCCGGGAACCCAGCAGAGCTTTACCTGGTTAGTGTGGCAGATTTTGTTTAATTTCTTCCTACAGTTTAAAACTGCTTTTGATCTTATGGTCTCACTGGCTAAGGCTTTGATAGCAGCCTGGCTGTCCACGAAAAAAGTAATCTCCGAAGAGCTTAGATTTTCTTGGTGTGCCAATTCAGCTGCTTTTGCAATGGCAAAGATCTCGGCCTGAAAGACACTACAGTCAGCCGGGAGTGTATATGACGCTCTGATGTTCAGAGATTGGCAAAACACTCCAGCACCTGTTCCTGATTCCATTTTTGAACCATCAGTGTAGAAAGGGATACCCTGTTTACTTATAAGTGAATTAGGATCCCAACCCTGTCTTTCTGGTATTAAAATAGAAAATTTCCTGTCGAAATCCAGTAAAGGGGGGATGTAATCGGTGGTCTCTCTCAGTCCTGGAATCGTGTCATATCTTTGTAAGATTGACCCGTGGCCATAAGTGCTGTGCCTCCAAAAGCTCAGTTCTCTTAAACGAATTGCAGTTTTGGCTGCCGTGCACTTTATGAACTCATCCAGAGCCGGGAGGTCCAAGATCATTTCCAATCCAGCTTGTGGTGTGGATCTTTGAGCCCCTGTTATTCCTACACAGGCTAGTCTCTGTACCTTATTCAGGTTCTTGAGATAGCTTGATTTTTCCACCGCTTTCCACCATACAATAGATCCATAGGTAAGAATGGGTCTGACTATCGCTGTGTACATCCATTGGATGACTTGCGGTCGCATACCCCAACGTACACCGAAGGTCTTTTTGCATGTGTAGAATGCACATAGTGCTTTTTTCATTCTTTCCTCCGTATTACGCTTCCATGTAAGCTTGGAGTCAAGGATTACTCCTAGAAATTTAGCTTCCTTAGAAGGTTTTAGAGGAATGCCATTTAGTTTGGGAGGGTTGAAGCCCTCCAGTTTCCTTTTCTTCGTGAACAAAACTAGCTCTGTCTTGGTGGGGTTGACCCCGAGACCGTTCTTAGTTGCCCAAGAAGATAAATCCTTTAATGCATTTTCCATAATGTTTTCGATGATGGTAAGAAACTTGCCTGATACCAAAACCACTATGTCATCTGCATATGCTACTATTTTAATGCCCTGATCTTTGAACTTTGTGAGAATTTTGTTGACTACGAGGATCCAGAGCAGGGGTGAGATGACTCCTCCCTGTGGTGTGCCTCTATTAACTGTTTTCTCAATAGTACTAACTCCTATTTGAGAGTTGATAATTCTGCCATTTAACATGGTGAAGATCCAATCGACAATGACAGATTCAACCCCAACTTCAACTAAGGCAGTCTTGATCGATTCCGTTTTAACGTTATTAAACGCACCCTCGATATCAAGAAATGCTGCCAGGGTATATTCTTTCTGTTCTGATTATAGATAATGTTTATTTTCTTTTTTGTTAAGTATACTTACTTTTGGAGATCCTTTGAAAAATGCTTAATCAACATAATTGCTATATATGTTTTGCCACTTCCTGTTGGTAGATATATTATAGAATTGTGCTTAATTGCGTGTTCAAGAAGCCGCAACTGGTAAGGTCGGGCAACCTTTTCTCCCGGTTTCTTTATTGAGATCAAGATTTGATTTGTTAATGTCCATAATAATTGATACTATGCTAAATTACCTTCACAATATTGTTCTCCATTTTTATTTTTAAATTGAGTTGGAATAAGATTTTTTTTTTGAATTAACAAAAACGAAAGATGATGTGGACTTATCACCACACGGATCGTTTCTGTTCTGTTTCTGCTGTAAAATGTTCGGCATCAAGTATAAGCACGAGCCAAACAGAACACAGTCGGCCATGAATAATTCTTTTGACGTCTGGAAAAAAAACTTGTAACTTGAATGGGGAGTTCCCTGACATCGTTTAAAAATAAAAACACAACAAAGATGTAACATTCAGAGATAGGAAACTTTGGAAGTTGCAACTTCCAACACAATTTTCTAATATTTTGTTTTTGCATTTTTATGTTATTGTGAATTGATTTTTTTGAAAGGTTAACACAATAAAGCAGCATTCACATTAGCGCGACCAACGAACGACGAATGAATTACAAAATGTGAGTTTATATACGTTTAAAGACATATTTCCACACAAATTCTTAACGATAGTTTGAATTTGATTTATGATGCATACTTTTACTTTTCAATATCATATATTAATAAATTTAAGAAAACAAATTTATTCGTCGCGAAAAAAATTGTAGTTGATACGAACTGTCAAAATTTATTCGCGTTTCACATTATCCACACTCGCAACGAATAAAATAATCGCACGTACTTAACCTAAAAAAATCATTCTTGTTTTGGTTTCGGTGGTGAATGGTGTTCGGCTGTGCGACGAATTAAAAACTCTCATGTAAAAGAAATGTCAAAATCGACGAATATTCGTTGGTCGTTGATCGTGCTCATGTGAATAGTGCTTAAATGTTTTTGTTCCGAGGCTGAAGCGTGTATGTGATTCAGCCATTACTTCATTTTGACAGAACTTTGTACTTTGAAGTTTTGGGCAGTGCTCACATTGGATTCGTTTAAGGCTAGGCGCGCACATGCAACTTTTTCGAAACCAAATAGTTCGATCGTTAGTTGCCCAAACATCGCGCACATAAGCAACTCCGAAAGTAATCAACGAAATAAACCAATAGGTACACAGGAAACATTTATTCACCTTGACTACATTTTTTCTCTCTTGCACTTACAGAAAATTATTCAACGATTAAGTTGAATGTCCGCGCAGTTAGCTATAATTCCTTGTGACACAAACTAAGGAATTGGTTCGAGGTGATCGTCTAGTTTGTGTCAAAACACAAACTAAAAAGTTGCTCGAATGGGCGACAGACTCTCATATAAGTCTATAGTGCTCAGTTTAGAAACCAAACAGTTTCGAAACTAAAAGTTGCATGTGCGCGCCTAGCCTTAAACGAATCCAATGTGAGCACTGCCCAAAACTTCAAAGTACAAAGTGACACAAACTAAGGAATTGGTTTGAGGTGATCGTCTAGTTTGTGTCAAAACACAAACTAAAAAGTTGCTCGAATGGGCGACAGACTCTCATATAAGTCTATAGTGCTCAGTTTAGAAACCAAACAGTTGCAAAACTAAAAGTTGCAGTGCGCGCCTAGCCTAAAAGTCCTAAAAATTTGTTTTGACTAAACTAAAAGTTCCTAAAATTAAAATAATTTGTCTATTTTGATTTAACTAATCTAAAAGTCCTTACTCCATTACAATATGTTTCTAATAGTCATTTAAAATGAAAATTAAAAAAAATAATAATAATAATAATAATAATGTTTTACCCTGTCCATGTTATGTCTTTAACATTTATTTAGAAGTTATAACAATGTAAATATCAAAATTGTAAACACAGAATAAAGAATATCTATCTATCTATGTAGTACCCGTAGCGTGATGGTTAGTGCGTTGGACCGTCATGCGAGGGGTCTTGGGTTCAATCCCTGCCTGTACCACCTAACTTTTTTCACGGGTACTGCCTCTTGCGAGGAATTGACAAATCCTCCAAGAGTAATTCTTGTCATGAAAAGTGCTTTCTCAAATTAGCCGTTCGGGTTCGGCATATAAACTGTAGGTCCCTTCCATCTCTGACAACATTACTCGCACACAGGAATGGTTGAGAGTTGTAAGTCACTAGGCCCTGGTTCTTCATGGACTGTTTCGCCACCTAATTTTTTTTTTTTATTTGTATCTATCTATGTATCTAAAAAGAGTGAAAGAGACATTTACCCAGTTTACAAGGAGAATTGAATCGGCATTGAATCAGGATTTAGCCGTATATACCTGGATCGGATCGAAATAAGATTACTCGATCCGATCTCACAAAACGAGGTGAATCGAAAATTGTTTTGTAAACCTGAATCGGTGAATCAAGTTATTGGTGTGTGAGGTCTTGCTTGTGTGCGTGTGTCATGTTTTATCTTTCTCTTTTGTTTTCAGATGAGTTTATTTTGGTGTGCGTTTTTGTGTTTTAAGCATTATTTTATTTGAATTTTAAAACTAAACAATTTGTTATTTTGTATCTAAAAAGATAGAAGTTACTCACAACACAGAACGCATACAAACAAAACCCAAATGTCATTCATCTTTAAAAACCTTACAATTTCCAAGTAAAATTTCTTTTTATTATCAAAATGTAAGAAGCATAAGATCTAAACTAGATTATTTATACATCATCTTTGCATCTTCTGAATATGATTTAATAATGTTAACTGAAACTTGGTTGACATCTAATCAATTTACATCTGAATTATTTGATTTAAGTAACTATACTGTATTTAGGAAAGATAGATGTAATTTATTAACAGGTATAGAAAAAGGAGGAGGTATTTTGATTGCCATACGATCTTCATTATCATGTTAACAAGTAAATCTACTATCAAATAATAACATCAATGAAGCAAAGCTTGATATTGATCAGTTATTTGTAGCACTTGTATTAAATAATAATATTGAAGTTTTTGTTATGTTAAGCTACATTCCTCCTAAGAGTTCTCTTGAAATAAATATTAAAAATATTTTAAAAAATATTTTAGAAAATCTTAATAATTTTCAACATGTTATATGTATTGGAGATTTTAATCAAGGAAATATAAATTGGATTTTAGACTAAGAGGAAAAATATTTAGTTCCTTACAATGTCAATTCCGAAATTGAAGAAAGTATCATAGATTTTTACAGTCAATTTGACTTAATTCAAATAAACTCTTTTGTAAATGATAATTTAAGACTTCTTGACTTGGTTTTTGTTGATAACGAATTTTTTATTGTTATTGAAAAGTCTGATTTGCCGCTTATACAAAATTCTATACACCATGTTGCGTTAGAAAGGTACTTTTCATTTTTATGATTATATTAAAAAATGAATGCTTATAATACATATGTTCCAATTCTCAGCAAAGCAAACTTTGATGCAATGAATGAGTATTTTCTTAACTTTCATTGGGATTCTTTTTTTTATTTGATAGCAAAATTCTATTAGAAATCGCCAATAAAAATCTACTGACAGCCATCAAAGAAGCAATGCATCGATTTATTCCAAGTAAAAACTTGAAATTGAGCTCAAACCCTATATGGTTTAATAAGAGATTAATTAATCTTAAAAATAGAAAGAAAAAAGCTTTCAAATTACATAAACAAAATTATAATAATCTTGAACTTCGATCTAAATATAATGCTATTCAACGCGAATTTGACATATTAAATAAATTTTTTTATAATTCCTACATGTTTACGATTGAATGTAATATGAGGAATAACAGTAAATGTTTCTGGAACTTTATTAATTCTAAACGTAAGACCACTGGTTATCCAAGCTGCATGAAATTCAATGATTCTATAACTAGTGATGTTCAAATAATTTGCAACCTTTTTGCTAGATATTTCCAATCCGTTTACTCCTCGGAATCATTTTCAAACCAGGAATTACCAAGTGTTTTTAAAGTTTTTGATATAGGTTCTATGATTTTGGATGTCTCCGAAGTAGAAGAAGCGTTGCTTGAGCTTGATGCAAGTAAAAAGGAGGGTCTGGATGGGATTCCTCCTTTATATCAATTGGAATAACATTTTCATTCCTGGCCAAAAGAAAACATGCTAAAAAATCCATTTAAACATTCCAATTATGCTTTTTCATTGATAGCTATAATTTTCCCTCCAAAACTCGAATCATTGCTTTTTGCGCTTTTGGTGGGAAAATCACCTTAGGCCCTAGGTAAAATCACCTTAGGCCCTAGGTAAAATTTATTTCAGCAAAAAAAAAAAAATTTACCTAGGGCCTAAGGTGATTTTACCTAGGGCCTAAGGTGATTTTCCCTCCAAAACTCGAATCATTGCTTTTTGCGCTTTTGGTGGGAAAATCACCTTAGGCCCTAGGTAAAATCACCTTAGGCCCTAGGTAAAGTTTATTTATTATTTTTTTCTTTGCGGAAATAAACCTGTGTAAAAAACAACAACAAACCAAAATTTCTTGAAGGTAAAGAAAAAAAACATTTGTATATTTTTTAAAACTATAATAAATGTTTTTTTTTTTCCTTTATAATGAGTAATGACATTTGAATCGCTAAGTTATTGAAGCATATTTCCTTTTTTTTAGGAAGAATTCAAAACTTTTTGCCGAACAAAAAAAAAAAAGTTATATTAACGTAGGTAAAACTTGCCTTAGTTCTAGGCAAAATAATGTTAGCAAAATAACATTTCACCGAAAAAATTCCCCAGGAAAAAATTAGCTTAGGCCATAGGTAAAATTG
Source organism: Eupeodes latifasciatus (assembly GCA_920104205.1). Taxonomy (NCBI): domain Eukaryota; kingdom Metazoa; phylum Arthropoda; class Insecta; order Diptera; family Syrphidae; genus Eupeodes; species Eupeodes latifasciatus. Next base: position 79,326,231 of record OV049924.1, read on the forward strand.
CCTTAGTTCTAGGCAAAATTATTTTAGAAAAAAATTATTCTAGCAAAAAAAAAAACCTAGATAAAATTTACCAAGGCCTAAGGTAAAATTACCTTAGTCATAGGTAAGAGTCTAACATAAATTGCCTTAGTTCTAGGCAAAATTATGTTAGGAAAATAACATTCTAAGTAAAAAAAATTCCTAGGTAAAATTAGCTTAGGCTTAGGTGAAATTACCTTATTTCTAGGCTAAAATTTTACAATTAATTGCCTTAGTCCTAAGGTAAATTTATGTTAGGAAATATTTTCCATACAAAAATATTTACCTTATCCATCTAAGGCACGGTAGCCTATTCTAGGTAAATTTAGCTTAGGATTTTCGAGCATAAATTGCCTTAGAACTAAGGCAAAATTATGTTAGAAAATAACTTCCATACAAAAAAATTCACCTTAGGCAAATAAGGCAATTTTACACAGTCTTTTTCTCTGGGTGTATAACTAGTGATGTTCAAATAATTTGCAACCTTTTTGCTAGATATTTCCAATCCTTTTACTCCTCGGAATCATTTTCAAACCAGGAATTACCAAGTGTTTTTAAAGTTTTTGATATAGGTTCTATGATTTTGGATGTCTCCGAAGTAGAAGAAGCGTTGCTTCAGCTTGATGCAAGTAAAAAGGAGGGTCTGGATGGGATTCCTCCTATTATTTTTTTATAAATGTGCTCATTCACTGGCTAAACCACTTACGGACATTTTCAATGCATCTCTATCCGAGGGTAATTTCCTTGATAGTTGGAAACTATTATTTCTTACCCCAGTCTTTAAATCTGGATCTAAGCAGGACATTACCAATTACCGGCCTATTAGCAAGATTTCTGCAATGCCAAAACTATTTGAAAAAATTGTTTACAATAGGTTATCTTTTCAATTACGTAACTATATATCCGAATATCAACACGGTTTTATTTCTGGTAAATCAACAACAACAAATCTGTCTCTAATGACTAATTACATCATAAATAATTTTGAAGATCATATACAAACAGATATTATATTTACTGATTTTGCTAAAGCATTTGATCGTGTTAACCACAGGGTGCTTCTGCATAAATTGTATTCTCTCGGTTTCTGAGCTGGTTAAAATCTTACCTTTCCAACAGGATTCAAATTGTTAAAATTGAAGATTACTTATTTACTTACTTAAGGTGGCGCTACAGTCCTGTGTGAACTAGGGCCTCACCCAACAAACTTCTCCATCTAGCTCGGTCCCTAGCTAGATGTCTCCAGTTTCGCGCTCCGAGTTGGGTAAGGTCACCTTCCACTTGTGCGCGCCACCTGATTCGCGGTCTTACTCTACTGCGCTGTCCTGTGGGTGTGGATTCGAAGACTTTCCGGGGTGGAGCATTGGTTCCCATGCGCTCTACGTGACCTAGCCATCTTAGTCGTTGGACTTTTACCCTTCTTGCTAAGTCTACGTCGCTGTACAGCCCGTACAGCTCGTCGTTCCATCTTCTCCTCCACTCCCCTTCGATGCATACGGGACCGTAGATCACACGAAGAATCTTTCTCTCGAAACGACCCAAGGTGCTTTCATCCGCTTTTGTTAAAGTCCATGCTTCTGCACCGTATAGCAGGACGGGGATGATAAGGGTCTTATATAGCGACACTTTGGTCCTTCGAGAGAGAATTTTTCCACTCAATTGCTTTCTTAACCCAAAGAAACAGCGGTTAGCAAGAGTTATTCTTCGTTTGATCTCAGCGCTGGTGTTGTTTTCTGCGTTTACAGCGGAGCCTAGGTAGACGAAGTCCTTGACTACCTCAAAGTTACGTCTGTCGATGGTGACGTTTTGACCAAAACGTCGGTGTTGTAGGTCCTTTCTTGATGACATCATGCACTTTGTTTTGCCCTCATTAACCGTTAAACCCATTTTTGCCGCCTCTGCCTCAATACTCACAAAAGCCCCATTGACATCACGCTGAGTTCTTCCGATTATGTCAATGTCATCAGCATATGCTAGTAATTGGACAGACTTTTGAAATATAGTGCCTCTGGTGTTGACGTGTGAGCTTTGCACTATTCTTTCAAGTACGATGTTAAAAAATCACATGACAGCGCATCACCTTGTCTAAAACCTTTTTTGACATTGAAAGGTTCAGTTAAGTTGTTTCCAACCTTTATGGAGCAGCGTGAATTCTCCATGGTTATCCTGCACAAACGGACGAGTTTGGCAGTGATGCCAAAACTAGACATGGCTCTATACAGTTCGTCCCTGTAGATACTGTCATATGCGGCCTTGAAATCGATGAAAAGATGGTGGGTGTCGATTTGCTGTTCTTGGGTTTTTTCCAGGATCTGCCGTAATGTGAATATTTGATCGACTGTGGACTTTCCTGGTCTAAAACCACACTGATAAGGACCTATCAGGTTGTTGACGATGGGCTTTAGACGTTCACATATTATGACAGAGAAGATTTTATAAGCGATGTTAAGTAGACTGATTCCTCTATAATTGGTGCAGTTTAGAGGGTCTCCTTTTTTCAGGATCGGGCAAACAATACTGAGGTTCCATTCATCGGGCATGCTTTCTTCCAACCATATCTTACAGATAAGTTGGTGCATGCTCCTAACCAACTTATCTCCAGCTGCTTTAAAGAGCTTAGCATTCAAGCCATCCGCTCCAGCGGCTTTGTTAGACTTCAGCTTAGATATAGCAATCTTTACTTCATCTAAGTCGGGAGGACGGGATTGTTGGCTTTCGTCGTCTATGTTGAATGGATCATCCTGCCTGACAGCGGAATTCGGTTCGTCGTCGCCGTTATACAGTCTGCAGAAGTGGTCCTTCCATATCCTCAGCATTGACTGCGGTTCCATTATGATGTTTCCACTTTCGTCTTTGCAGCCTTCGGTTCTAGGTTTATGTACTTGTGAATTTCGTTTCACCTGTTCATAAAACTTTCGAACTTCATTCCTACTTTTAAACCTCTCAACATCTTCGACCGCACGCTTCTCATGCTCTCTCTTTTTCCTTCTGAGAAGTCGGTGTTCCTCTCGCCTCTTCTGCTCATAGAGCTCATGAGCAGCTCTCGTCCTTTTATGCAGCGCCGCCTTGCGTGCCTGTTGTTTTTCTGCATTTGCCTGCCGACCAGGGGTTCCTTGTTGGTGGTCGCTTGAAACCCAGCACGTCAGAGGCGGCTTCTCTGAGTGCGTCTTGGCAATGTTGCCACTGGTTTTCTATACATTGTGTTGGCGGCACAGAACTTCGAGAGAGGTTACTTGTAACTCGGTCGGGGAAGGATTTGGCGATCTCTTGCGATTGTAGCCGTTCGACGTTGTAACTTCTCCCAACATCTCCCTGTTTTGCCTTGGGCCTGGAAACCCGAACTGCTACCTTGGCTACAACGAGGTAGTGGTCCGAGTCGATGTTAGCTCCTCGGAAAGTTCGGACATCCATGATGCTGGAAGCGTGTCTGGCGTCGGTCGCAATATGGTCAATCTGGTTGACGGTAGATTGATCTGGAGATCTCCAAGTTCCTTTGTGGATGTTGAGGTGTGGAAAACGCGTACTGGCTACCATGACGTTTCGCCCCGCAGCAAAATCTATGAGCCTGAATCCGTTGTCGGATGTGTTTTCGTGCAGGCTGTTTTTCCCGATTATTCCACCAAAGATGTCTTCCCTTCCTAGCTTGGCATTAAAATCGCCCAGGACAATTTTAATATCGTAGCTAGGACACTGCTCGTATGTTTTGTCTAAGAGCTCGAAGAACATATCTTTGGTGTTGTCATCCTTCTCATCTGTGGGGGCGTGCGCGCATATCAGGCTAATGTTGCCGAGTTTAGCCTTGATGCGGATGGTCATGAGGCGCTCGTTGATGTACCTATAGCTTAAGACTTGTTGCCTAAGTCTGGCTCCAATGACGAAGCCGCATCCAAATAAGCGCTGTTGGTTTTCTCGGTAGCAGTCACCATAGTAGATATCGCAGTTTTTCATCCTCTCTTTGTCCGGCCCATCCCATCGTATTTCCTGGATGGCGGTGATGTCTGCTTTATAGCAGTCTAGGGCATCCGCTAATTCTTCGGCTGCACGTGGTCTCTTAAGGGACCTAACATTCCACGTGCATATCCGAAGTTCGTTGTCCTTAATTCGTTTGCGTTGGTTGTCAGCAGTAAATCCGTCCGTATACGAGGCTTGTTGGTGCTTCGCAACTATAAGATTTTTAAGCGGTCAGGAAGTCACCCTGGCGGCATTGAAGATTATTATTCTGAAAACATTTGTGTTTCATCAGGTGTTCCTCAAGGAAGTCATTTGGGCCCATTGTTATTTTTATTATTCATTAATGATATTCCGTCAATTTTTGTATCTTCTCCTTGTCTGTTATTTGCCGATGACCTTAAGTTGTATCGTGGAATTAAATGTTTATCTGATTGTCATTTACTTCTTGAAGATGTCCTTAGACTAACAGAATGGTGTCAGTCTAATTTCCTTCATCTTAATATTTCTAAATACCAAGTTATGTCGTGTTTTAGACATACAACCCCTATTCTATTCAATTATGAACTTAATCATGTAATTTTAGAACGCGTTGAATGTAAGAAGGACCGTGGGGTCGTTTTAGACATTAAACTTTCATTCCTGCCACACATTGACTATACGGTTAACAAGGCTAATCAAATGCTCGGGTTTTTAAAGAATAACACAAGAGAGTTCAAAGATCCATATTCTCTTAAGTCACTTTTCAATTCTCTGGTAAGATCTGTGTTGGAGTTTTCTAGTGTGGTTTGGAATCCTTTTTATGGAAACTCCTGTAATAGAATTGAAAAAGTGCAAAGAAACTTTACTCGTTATTTAATCTTTAAATTACATTGGCGAATTGAGATGCCAACCTATAAAACAAGGTGCTTATTATTCGATATTAAAACTCTGGAAAGTCGGCGTACTTGCTTCTCTGTTATGTTCATCAGAGATATTTTAACGTATCTTGTTCCTCAAAGGAATGTTCGTGACTCTAACCTTTTATATGAATATTTTCATTGCACAAATTATGGCCTTAATGAGCCAATTTCTCGTTGCATCAGGGAAACTAATGCTGTATGTAATAAAATAGATTTTTTAAAAGTTGTTCAAGAGATACCTTTAAATTATATGTTTTAAATGAATTAACTATTCAATCAGCTGAACTTTAATATTTTTGTTAATTGTTATTATTATTGTTGAGTTTTTTCCTCATTCTTATAAATATTATATTTATTATTAATAAATTAAAGTAATTATTTATATCCTAGTCTGTAAGAGTTGATCTCTGCTTGATGATAAATGATAAATACAATAAATAAAATAAAAGCAAAATCTCAATTTAATTTCGATTCGATTCCTCGATCTCCTTTTGTAACCAGGGTAATTAATATTAAGATTTAAAGGGGTTCACATTCTGAAGTTTGAAAAATTGCGCAACCGACTTAACGGCAATTTAAAGAAACCATAGGAAAACTGTTCGTAAGTTTCTGCTGCACGTGAAACATTGCCTAAAAGACTTATAGGCTTTTTTGAGGAAAACGAAGCCGGATTTATATGTATCTGGGAGGCAGATATATGCCAAAACCCAAAAGTGAGAGAGAATACACCAGTGGTCACTCTTTTTTACTTCCTATAAAATACTATAACTTTTTGGCTGTACAGTGTTGCCATGATGTTACACGTTTTTTCTGACAAACTATTTTTTATTGTTTTTAACTTTTGTTAATTTTTTTATTCATAACTCTTTCGTGAAGACTTGTGGCAATACTGCAATAATGCACAAATGAAGTTCTTTTGCATTTTTCTTTTTTCTGTTCTTATCATAAATTTTGTTTTGCAGAAATCAAATGTAGATGCATGTAAGTCCACCATTAATTGAGATCGCCTCCAAGAATTATTATGTGAAATTCAACCTTTTGCTTTCCAGTACACATTGACATACTATACATGGACTGCTAGTAGCCAACTTCACGATGGTTCCACTTTTAACGGACAAAACACTAGCGCAAAGAGGACTATGCGGAAAAATTGTGTAACATTTATGACACTTGACATTGGAGCTTCTTTCTTTTTTTCTCACATTATTGTGTATTTTGTGTTGTGATTGGCATTGTTAGATCCTAATCCAATTTTTATGGAAGTTTTGAATGCGTGTTTGCTGCTGCAGTTTTGTGGGCTTAATTATAAAGCTAGATTCTCAGTGGTAAGTAAACTTATAATCTGTCCTATTCAAATATGCATCTTTCACATTTTTATTCTAACAGAAAGCAAAAAGAGAAACTTTACTATCAGTCGCAATAGAAAAAAACTGCAATGGACTACTGAAAGAATGTGCAAAAAATTGGTCAGACGGTAGTCAGCAAGGGATGTCTCTAAATGAAGGCCTATCGCTGTCCACCTTGACTGACTGGCTGTGGTCAAGAGCATCAAGTATCAAAGAACGCTGTAACAAATTGTGCAAAGTACTGTTCAATCACTCTGGATATACACTTGATCAGCGTGAGAAACAATAGCTTTGTTATATCTCCAAACAACTTCGAACATTAGCTGATCTTTCGAGTGATATAATTTCAAAGTATGGTGAAAATATCCCATCAGATGGTAATTTAAGAACAAAAATTATTCGAAGTACTTTGATTTGAAAGTAATTTTATTTCAGTTTTAAACACTCGAATCTCAAGGCAATTCAATTCGCATGGCATCTGATTACCAGGAAATACTTTTGTGGCTGCTCAATATTGGATTGCTGCCTGAAGGTTCTCGTTTGCAAAGACATCGTGATGTGGATTTGAATCTCGTGCCGTATCCATACGAATCGTTGCATGGTTTCTATGAGAAACCTGTTATTTGTTATTTATTGATTCGTTTCTAGAACACTCATTCAAAGGCAATGCATTAAGAGATAGCTGGCAGGAAAGTGGTGGCGATGGATTGTATCCACCAAGGTCGGTGCAAGCAATGCTTAGAATTATGCTAATATCAGACGTTTTGTTTGAGAATAAATGTGCATTGTTTTTGTTTTTTCTTCGATCTAAATATGGCAATTGACGACAAACGCTATGAACCAATAGTTCAGAATTTTATAAAATTTCCAAGTGTGTTTAAGTTGTCGGCGTCATTGATTAAGCAAATTCAGGCGTTTTGGAATCTAGATCACTGTCATTTTTAGGTAGTTAAATTTGTACAGCTTAGCCCTTGGTGAAACAAAATTTACAAACAACTTTGCGATAAAACCTCATTTGCCCCGTGAAAAGTAATTCACATTTTCTGACTAAATATTTCTAACTTGTGATTAAATTTTATTATTTATTTTTCAGGCTGCAGTCGATGAATTCATTTCACCTTTCAAGAAAGATCACGTCTGTCCCCAGTGGAAAATTGAATTGTTCATAGCATCTAAATCAAATTGAATCAAACCTCGCCCTGAGAGTTCTCGAAGCCAAATCATTGCCCATATCACCAATTGAATACTTACTTAGCAAATGACCTTATATCAGAAGCGTTTCATTTTGCTCGATCTGAAAAAAATTAAGAACTGCTAAAGCTTTTCTTTAGTCGATTTTGTTAATAAAGAAGTTGGGAGTTATTCGCGATCTAGCGCTAACCGATAGCGAAGGAAAATTGGTGCAATCACTTTTGAAAAACAGTTTGTTTATCTGCTGTAAAAACACAAATACGTTGAAGCTGTTGCCTATCAGGATGAGCTAAACTAAAATTATAAATTATAAGAAAACATATTTTGTTTTGTTACTTGTATGTATACATATATTTATTTTTGTTTATATTTTTTTTTTGTTACTTGTATCTTTATATTTATTTTTTATATAAAAGGAAACTTGAAATTAAATGAGGAAAAAAAATGTAACCATATACAAAAAAATGCCTTTTGATTGTTTTTATTTACTTATATTGAATACTATTCGCAGATGACGTTCGTGGTTCGTCTAATGACTTAAATAAATACATAGTATGTACATGAAAAGTTTTACATCAAAATAGCTGAAAAGCTTTACATCAAAATAACATACATACATGCACAGTTTATTCAAAGATCAAAACAGGGGGTATTTATGATACAAAATAAATCATTGATTAAGAAAATAACAAGAATATACACACACATATTATGCATATTAAATTTACACGTTTCCGAATGTAGCAACATGTTTTTATCATTATAAATAATTTAAATTGTTTTGAATATTGAAAATATCATTCGAAACCACTGTCATACCACCATCATATCTACTCTGAGACTGAGATGTTGGCGCCAGCACCAGTTCAGTGGGTCATTCACGAGAGTAGTGCTCCTAATGAATTGACAAACGGTCTCTTGGTCAGGCGCATCGAATCACTGAGGCGGCTGTCAATTGCCATCCCACTGCAACAGCACCAGCAACAGCAGCATGGCAGTGGAGCGCGATTGCGGTAAGAGATTGTTTAAGAGAGTTTTTGGTTTTGATTGCGGTAAGAGATTGTTTAAGAGAGTTTTTGGTGATTTCTTGGAAATTCAGTGATAGAGCATAGCCTGCTTTTGTTGCTTTCTTGATGTTGAGATACTAAAAATAGAAATAAGAAAAAGGTTAACAAATTGAAAAAAAAAAACTAAACTCTATTTTTATTTTGAGAGCTTTTAGACAATACCACTTTTATTAAGAAACTGAATTTCGAATTAAGAGAAAATACCAAACGAAAACACTTTTGAATTAAAAATTTAAATTCCTCAACTTGTCAAGCTTATACTCAAGAAGTTTAAAAGAACTTTTCAGCAAACTTAAAAAGCTGATATTTCATAGTACCTGATCACAGAAGAAAGGCATTCCCAGCATAGGCACTCCATGATAGACACCTTCCTGACTGCCAAACAATCCACCATGTGTTATGAAGACTTTGACATTTGGATGAGCTAAAATATCATTTTGTGGCATCCATTTCGGAACCATAACGTTTATTGGAAGTTTTGGAATTTTGTCAGCTTCGAATTTCCACAGAACTCTCTGTTTCATACTAGCGAAGACATCCAAGAAGATTTGGATTTTCTTCGGAGGCATATCGGCACTCTGAATATTGGTTCCTAAAATGTAGATAGTGTCAATATAACTTTTAGACTATAAATTGGTTTGTGTATCATTTACCTAAACTAAAGTATATAGCTCCATTGGTGGCTTCATCCAAGAAAGTTTTGATATTTGTTGGCAATGACTTTGGTTTCTGAATGTGTAATCCTCCGACTTCAACCATTCCTGCTATCGTTGGTCTAGGTGTTGTAATTGGAGCATGACTATTCAAAACCATCACCGAAATGTTTCTTTCCACTTCTGACATTTTTGGAAATTTAACTACGACAAAGAAAATAAATAACATTGAAATTGAAAAAGGTGCTTTTAGACTAGCTTACTTGGCAAATGTGACAAATACTTCTGCACTAAAGCATCCTGTTTTGGTAAATAAACAAACTCCCTGAAAACATCTTCATAGAAAGAACTTATCGTATTTACGACTCTTTCCCAAAAATCCATTCTATCATCGTATGGCAAAAATCCGTGAGGTACAAATGACCACGGTTGGATAATTCCCATCATATGACTGTAGACATTTTCATAACCCAAAGTACTTGAAGTAACCACAGGTATAATGTATTTTAGTCCCAATGTCAAAAACGCCTCCTGATAAAATTGTAAAACTAACAGAAGATCATAAACATCTTTAGAGTCGGTTCGATTAAATATTTCTTGAACATTTGGTTGTTTCAAGGCATGTTCGGTAGCTTTTTGACCAATGATATCGAGCATTTCCATAAAACCTTTCATTGTCAGGGTAGTTAAATCAAAATGACTTGAGGCCTTGAAGTGAACTTTAACTGAAATGAATTGATGTTAATATTTAGTTTTGGTTTGATATATCAAAAAATTTTACTTACTATCATTCCAAAAGTCGTAAACTGGAATTTGTACTTCGGTGTAGTTACTACCTAGATCCTTCCCCAGAGGGAAATTCGTAATGAAGGTAACTTCATGTCCTCGATGCAGCAACTCTTTGATGAGGGTATTGTGCATCATTGCATGACTTTTTCCAGGGAAAACGAAAGCTGCCAATATTCTGGATGCATTCGTATGAGATATTGTTAGCAGAAGGACGAAAAAGAGCACCAAGTTTTGTTTGAAATTCTAAAACAAAAATATATGAGTTTTAATTAAATCAGGAAATTAATTGGAATAAAGATATTCTCTTGTGGCTTTCTTTCTCAAACGTTAAACAACATATGTATTCAAAAACTAATAAAATATAGAATATACTTATTTTTCACGTTGGAAGAAGTTAATGACGATGAATTAGTCATTTTTGAAAATATAATTCCTTCGAATGATTTTACTTCCAACGAAATTATAGTTTATATAAGTGGATTTGTGGAATTTAAACTAAAAAAAATTTGAAATGTAAAAAATGTGTTCAGTTTTTACTACATTCCGAAAAAGTTAGTTCTAAATTAATATCTTTAAAAACAAAGGGGTTTCTTACATATCCGCATAAGGATACTATTAAAATATGTAAGACTGTAAGAACAAATATAAATGTATTAGAAAAAGAAAAAAAACTAACAAATAAAAATGTCTATAGCATAATAGTTTTAAGTACGCTTAGATATTTAGATTTAAGCAATATTTATAAGGAATTGGATAACCATATATTAGATGGCGATGCTTTAGATAATCATAAGTATGAGTTTATGAAAAAAGTTATCGAACAATTTTCTAAAGTACTTTTACATTTTGTTGCAAAAAAGAACAATGTTGAATGCCATCAGAATCTAGTCCGCAGTAAACTGACAAAAATTGTGCAATTTATGGACCAGTAATTATTTGTATTTATTATTTATTTTGTTTTAGCTAAACTAAAAGCCCAACCCTTAAAAAAATCCTATTTTGTTTTAGCTAAACTAAAAGCCTAACCTTTAAAAAACTCTATTTTGTTTTAGCTAAACAAAAAGCCCAACCCTAAAAAAATCCTATTTTGTTTTAGCTAAACTAAAAGCCTAACCTTTAAAAAACCCTATTTTGTTTTAGCTAAACTAAAAGCCCAACCCTAAAAAAATCCTATTTTGTTGTTATTATAAGAAAATCTATTTTGTTTTGTTGCTTGTATGTATACTCGTATATTTATTTTTGTTTATATTTATTTTTTTTTGTTTTCTTACTTGTATGTATATATTTATTTTTTATATAAAAAGAAACTTGAAATTAAATAAGGAAACAAAAATTAACCATATACAAAAAAATGCGTTTTGATTGTTTTAATTTACTTATTTTTATAAATAAAAAAATTGATTTCAAAGCAAACCACTGTACTGTACTAATTACATATTGGAAAAGTTCTTGTCAAACCTTAGTTGGATCGCTGTTGCAACATCATCACATACCAATCTTGTAATATGGTGTGCAGAGACCTTTCCCGGTAGATCCGATAGCCAATCGACTTAGATCGAGGATCGAAATTGAATTCGTAAACGGTGTGGGGGCAGTTTACATCTCTCATTACATTTTTGACCATTTGGAGGAATTTCACAAGGAAATCAGCACATTGCGAAGGAGTCCAAAAATTCTAGAAACAAAATATTTTTTTCAAGCTTATTTAATCCATATACTTATATGAATTAACTTACAGAAGACATCTTTGGTAATGAACGAACTTCCATATGTTTTATTTCGTCCACAAACCCTTTATCATTTCGATAGCCAACCATGAGATCCTGAATTCCAACCAGAAAACTCTGGCACCACCAGTTCCTGCACTTGAAGCGGTAAAAGTTTTGCTGCTGTCTTTCGTTGGACGGTCTCAATGAGCACTTGAGTTCTACCAGCTTCAGAGTTGAGTACCTCTTTGTTTTCCATATTCTTGCAAACAGTGATACTTATCGCACCATCTACTTCAGCCCAAAACAGCAGTTCCATACCTTGAATCTTGGTCTTGTACATACAACAGAACTCTTCACATTCGTCTACAGGAGCACTTGTGTTGGGTTCTTCAGACGGGTTATAGGTCATGCAATATTGCTCAAACTTGAAACCATATGCGCAGAATTTCTTCTGATTCTCATTTTGATTGAGCCGATCATGCGTTTTTTGTTCCCTCTCCTTCTGACTCATATATATATTACCCTTGTATCGGGTAGCATGAATACACCAATCTTCTTTCCATTCGTATGGCGTACACATCAGCAAACGGAGGAGCCCACGAAAGCAAATAAAGTCGAATTCTCCAACTCCCCTACTGTTCGGCAAGTCTGATTTAGATAGAAGCTCATCCTTATGGCTATTTATGAATTGCAGAATATTGTCCAGGCGCTCATCTTGCATCAGCTCTTGTTTGGATTTCGCCAATCCATAACCAATATTCAGATCCAAAGGGAATTTGTTTGGAATACGAAAGTAAGAAGTTCTCCGCTGATTTTTCATAGTTTGTGTTTATACTGAAGCATCCAAGTATCTGGGGTCTCTCTATTTTAGGAAAAGGTATATTATCGTCTGGGTCAAGTCGACCACTTAGGCCGGTATCTACAAGCGATTTGAAGTATTCACTGTGAATGGAAATTTAAAATGTTTTATTTTGAAAAATATACATAAATTAAACAAAATACTCACAGCGCACAGCCAGCTTCTTCTTCATTTTGCACGAACTGTCAAAATTTGTCAATAACATAAAAAAAAAAAACATGGCATCGTTTGTCTTCAACAAATTATACTAGATGTCAATACTTTCTATGTCAGAAAAAGCTTATCTCAACTAAATAAAAACAGATGTCGCTAAATATTTCATAACTTTTTTTGCCACTGGGCCTGAAAGGGCTAGTGTAGCTAATTTGAAGTGGAACCATTCTAATTCAAATTTTGTATGGAAAATTCACACCACTAGCAGTCCATGTATAGTATGTCAATGATGTATAGTATGTCAATGATCTCAGCTAATAGAAACAATTCAAACTGCAACCAACTTCACGTCGTATCCAAACAAGGGGTAGTGAAAAATGGAAATGGAAATTTGAAAAATAAGAAATAAAAATAAAGAAGAATACAAATACCAAAAAATAACTTTTTTCTTTTGGCAAAAACAATAAAAACTGCAACAACAATGGAGGAAAATAAAAATACACGCAAATTTAATAACAATTTGAAAATCATTTGTTTGTTAATTTTGTTTTTTAAAGTCATCTACATAGATGAAAATTTCGAAGATTGTGGGAAACAAAATCTATTACAGTTTCGATCAAAGAATAAGCAGCACTGCCAGATTAAAAGCTCGTACTGTATTCAAGACTTAAAAAAAAGCACTAATGCGAAATATGTCAAACTTAGCTTGAACTTAAATTTTTCAAAGGAAATATTTTCTTACTCTTTTGTTAAATAAGTCAATTATTTGTTGTTTCGAAGATTGTGAGAAACAAAATCTATTACAGTTCCGATCATAGAATAAGCAGCACTGCCAGATTAAAAGCTTGTACTCTATTCAAGACTTTTTAAAAAAAAGCACTAATGCGAAATATGTCAAACTTAGCTCGAACTTAAATTTTTCAAAGGAAATACGATTTTCTTACTCTTGTTAAATTAGTCAATTATTTGTTATATTTGAACAGCATTTTTTTATATTTGAGTATCTGTCGCTTCAAGAAAAGTATATTTTTATCAGAAACGTTTGACTTCTAGCTTTATTTTCATTTTTTCACAAGCTTTTTTACATTTTCTAAAATGTTTTAAATTTAGTTAAATTTTAATCTTTTTTATAATGATTAGTAAAATTCTTTAGCCGACTTATTTTGAAGTCTCGTCATTTCACCTCACTCTTATCGATTTTTTAAATAGAATTTTAAAATTTCTGGAAAAGCTTTTCCATTTTATTTTAACTATCAAATAAAAGTGACAGAAATGATGAAACGTCAAAATGAGTCCATCGAAAGATTCAAAGATAAACATCGTCCATTTCATGGAATTTGTAGCTGGTATTACATAATTATTAAATCAATTTTAAGAAAGAAATAAATTTAAGTATAATACAAAATAAATTATTAAAACAAGATAAAACTATTTTGACGTATTCTCCACTATTTCTTGGAGTGTTAATGTAAAGTTTAGTCTGGTTGAATAAATACAATTTTAATTTTATTATGGTCATGAGTTACTTATATCCTTTAAATCACCACTAATTTTATAAATTTGAACGACTGCTGAATTAATAAATAAAATACTTCAACTAATCAAAATTCAAGTTACATTTTTATAAACTTGTCTAGTATTTTGGCTATTATTTTTACTTTTCGTATTGCATATCTAGAAACAAATAATTTTTCCGAACGCTCTTCACAACCATCCCTGATATTCGAATTTTAACATCGAAATTCTGAACAAATTGATAGAATCTACATTTTTGTATGGCAACCGCAACCGCAACACTCGATCGTCCATCTTTCTTTTATTCCAACTTCGTTACTGCGTGCAGTGTGCACGTCATTTCGTAAAAGGTTAGTTCAAATAAATTTAAAAAAATCACAAAAATATTCTAATTTGAATTATTTGTTTGTATTTTTCATCAATTAGGGATACTAAATCAAAATGACCAACTCTAAAGGTTATCGTCGCGGAACCAGGGACATGTTCTCCCGTCCCTTCCGCAAGCACGGTGTCATCCCACTGTCCACCTACATGCGTGTCTTCAAAAATGGCGACATCGTCGACATCAAGGGACATGGAGCCGTCCAAAAGGGTATGCCCTACAAAGCTTACCACGGCAAGACCGGACGTGTCTACAATGTGACACCTCATGCTGTTGGTGTTATTGTAAACAAACGTGTCCGTGGTCGCATCATTCCCAAGAGGATCAATGTTCGTATTGAACATGTTCATCACTCAAAGTGCCGTGAGGATTTCTTGCGCCGTGTCAAGGAAAACGAACGTCTATTGAAGGACGCCAAGGAGAAGAAAGTGTGGATGAACTTGAAACGTCAACCAACTCCACCAAAGAAGTTTTACTTCGTCAAGAAATTGGAAGAGGCAATTGGCTCTTCCAATTTCTTGACGAAGTGAGACTTCTTTGGAATTGGAGCCAACTCCACCAAAGAAGTCTCACTTCGTCAAGAAATTGGAAGAGATAATTGCCTCTTCCAATTTCTTTACGAAATGAGACTTCTTTGGTGGAGTTGGCTTCAATTCCATATGAATTGATTGCTTAAGATGGATGTTGTGTGATGATGATATGAAGAGAGGGGTGTTGTAAAGTAATAAAATACTTTTTTTTTATTTAAAAAAACAAAAATTTATGTTGCGTTTGTTGTGATTTGGATCTCAAAGGGAAGTCTTTATTTAAAGTGGATTTGTATGCATTGTAGTTCTCATCTGATCTTGCCCCCGAAACTCAACCTCGCCTGCAGACAAAAACGTTGATCAGGCCAAGGAAGGAGGAAAGGGAAGGAAACATAAACGACGGACTATGGCACATCAGGGCACTGCGGATGTTAGTGCAGTGAGGCCATTACCCACCCTACCTTTAGGTGTCCGCGGCCAGTGTTGGACACCCCCAAGCTGTTGGTCGATTGTCGGCTTCAGGTCATCTCATTTACATGTCCGCTCCGACACCCCTGAAACGAAACTTAAATTGTCATTGTTTCGCTTTTGCGAAACATAAAAAAAACTTGGGGAGAGTACGATAACTTTGGCGACAAAGTTTAATGACGGATTTGTATAGAACAGTTAAAAACAAGCATTTTTTACTATGGGAGGGGGTCTATCTCCCCCCGTTTAGGCGGTAGGGGCAGTTTAAAAAAATATGTACATTAAATGGAAAAAAATAATTACAAAATAACGGTAATACTCTCAATTAAGTATTATACCTTTTTTTAAAGCCAATACTTTTGTCTATTAGCTTGTTTTTAAATCAAGTCAAAACTATGTATAGTTTTTGAAAAAAATTGTTTTAAAGTCAAAATTTGTGCAAAAAAAAGTTAAAAAAAGGTTTAAAGTGTAATTTTTCAAAACTTTCATATTATCTACTATTTTTTTTTTAGAATTCATTGCTCTTATTTGTTTTTGATCAAAAACTGAAAACTAGATGACTTGATGTCTTCTAGTTCTTGAGAAAATTGAAAATTACCAAAACAAAATATTATAATTAAATTACTTTTTCCTTGCTTAAGTATTACCGTAGTCTTATTTTGATAGTAATAATCGAATATGGATTAAGATACACCTAGGGTATATTAATTTTTCTTAAATCCAGCTTATTTAAATGCAAAAGAAACTGCATGCACCCCATCTTGCACCCACCGCACCTTGCACCCTCCCCACCTTGCACGCAGTCCAACTTGCACCCACCCCAAATCCTATAGTGTGCCCAAGCAGGGGGGTTGCAGGGGGCAGCATGCCCCCCCTTACAGATGCCACTGTTGCATACAACCAAACTCGCGCACACCTTACTGTTGCATACACCCAAACACGCATTACGCATACGCAAATACCATTCAGCCCTATCATGAATTCCATCGTAATCGGAAATTTTTACGAATCCCGAAAAACTGTATCATGAAATCCGTTCGTAGTGGAAAATCTCATACAATTTTGCATTACGAACGGATTTCATGATACAGTTTTTCGGGATTCGTACAAATTTCCGATTACGATGGAATTCATGATAGGGCTGATTATTACTATCAAAATAAGACCACTCAAGCAAAAAAAAAAGAATTAAATTAAAATAGTAGTTGTGGTTATTTTCAATTTTCTCAAAAACTAAAAGACATAAAATCATCTAGTTGTCCTGTCTTAAAGGAGTTCAGGATTCATTTTTTTGGGAAACTAGAACTGGAGGAATCAGAAATGAAAATGATTTTAAATGGCGCTGACTGGAAAAAATTGCACAACTATTGTCAACAAGCATCGAAATATAGAAGAGCTATAATTGAAGAAAATTTTTAACATAAGTCTTACAATACTTTATTTTGTACATTTTGTTAAACTCGGGCAGACGGCTTTTATAGTCATGTCTTAAAATTAAAGAATAATACTTTTTTGTAAACTTAAATTTGGAAAATAAACAATAAATCTATCTATCATCTATCTATCTAAGTAATTTCTTTCATTTGAAAAAGAATAAATTTAAATTTTTCTATTTCTGTTACGTTTTGAATAATTGGTGACATTTGTCTCATTTCTTTTTACGATGCGTTATGTTATATTACAAACTTACGTTTTTGAACACTTTGCTAATAACTTTTTCTATTGGTAACCAAGGTTTCTAAAAACGAATTTTATGTACGAGTTTTATTTTGATACACCAGTGTTTTTAGAAAAACGAAGAAATAAGTAATATGGAACCATTATATTTCAAAATTTATAAAACTGTCTTACAGTTTTAAAAAATCCACCTTTACCTTTACCAAGGCAAAGATTTCCTAAATTAATCGAAAAAAACACCTCAAAGTTAAACTCGTATAGTGTTTTCTTTTTAAAGTTAGCCATGTTTAGTAATGATGTAGTAGCAACAAATTAAGTTTTATTATTCATGCTGACATGACTGTGAATAATTTCAAACATAAAATTTTTGAATCTGAAAAAATGGGTAGACAAAACGGCCAAACCTCTGTAGATGTGCGAAATCTTGCAATAATGCATTTCAAGAATGGGAAGACCCTGCGAGAAATTGATCATTTATTGAATCGCAGTCACTCAACGGTCCAATACATCCTTAAGCGGTTCAAAGAAGAAGGAGCAGTCCACAATAAAAGAAAAATTAGCGGTAGGAACATTTTTAATGATGCGGATGAGCGATGGATACTTCGAAAAGTTAAGCACAATCTCAAAATTAGTGCTCCTAAACTAGCAGAAGAGGCTGAAAAGTATCTTGGTAAGAAAGCATGTCCAGAAACTATACGATTAATACTTAGAAAAAATAACTACAATGGACGTGTAGCCAGGAAGAAGCCGTTCATTAGTAAAGTAAACAAATTAAAAAGAATTGCTTTCGCAAAAGAGAACCTCTGCAAAGATTTTGCATATTGGAAGATGTGCATGTTTACTGATGAGAGCAAATTTAACCTTTTTGGCTCAGATGGCAAGGTCAATGTTTGGCGTAGGCCCAATGAAGAGCTCAAAGAAAAAAATTTAAGGGCAACCGTTAAGCATGGTGGTGGGTCGGTCATGGTTTGGGGTTGTATGGCAGCATCAGGAGTTGGAAACCTGCATTTTGTTGATGGCATAATGGACCAACATATGTATCTCAACATTCTTAAACTGAATTTACATGCTAGTGCCGATAGACTTGGTATAAGAGATGGTTTCCAATTTTACCAAGATAACGATCCCAAGCACAAAGCTTACAAAGTGCGTTCGTGGCTGCTGTACAACTGTCCAAAAGTGATTGAGACACCTCCGCAAACACCAGACATTAACGTAATTGAAAATTTATGGAGTTATTTGGAAGACCGGGTAAAATTGCATCATATTTCTAATAAAAATGATCTCAAGAAGGTGCTGCTGGAGGAATGGAACAAAATACCACCCTCTTACTGTGAAAAATTGGTTCGATCTTTGCCAAACAGGTTAAAAGCTGTTAAGGACAGTAAGGGTCTTCCAACAAAATATTAACTCATTTTTTTTGCCTTTTTTGTTTACTTAAATGCACTTGTACGAGTTTAACTTTGACGTGAATTTTCAATTTTTTTAATAAATGTTAACCTAAAACTTTGTTGCATTAGTTTTTTTTATTTAAATTGAATATTTACAGATAACATAGATGTGTTGAAAAAAATAAAAATGATTGCTACAAATTTGGTTACCAATAGAAAAAGTTATTAGCAAAGTGTTCAAAAACGTAAGTTTGTAATATAACATAACGCATCGTAAAAAGAAATTAGACAAATGTCACCAATTATTCAAAACGTAACAGAAATAGAAAAATTTAAATTTATTCTTTTTCAAATGAAAGAAATTACTTAAAAATAAAAACCCAACAATTCCAGTCGATTTTATGGCCAATGCGATAATCAATTCGAAAATATGCTCAACCACTAGGATTTTAATTGAAAAACACTTCTCTTTCAAGACTCGCATTGTAAGTTCAAACTAGGTACCTATACAAGTTTTAATTTCATCTTTATTAATTAATATTGAAACCATTTTGAATTTAGACTAAATGAAATATCTACATATACGTACAAATGTAAATACCATGAATTCAGTCTTATGCCTAGTTAATCAAATGCAAAGAAATCTTAATTCAATGTTAAAAAATTAAACAAAGGGCTTTCTTAGGAAATATCGTTATTTGAAAAGAAGCAAAGCTATGATTTTTATAGTGACTCACAAACTGAAAGATTTGTATTGATTGATAGACATTCTAGACAATGAGAGAGTAATACTGCGACTTCACCAACACGCATGAAATAAGAATTTTCAGAACTAGTCAGGTTTGTTAGCTAAATGATTATCTTTAAGGTTTTTAGAGCCAAGAAAAAACAACGTATCTGTACGTTGTTTGTAGACTGAAATTTAAAAAATCCTTTGCGATCCAAAATATGGGTTTCCAGCATTTCCACCCGTTCAATCAATCCCTAATGGAACTCACTGTGAATTCTATAAAAAAAAACAAACATTCCCCATTTTTAATTCAATTCAACCCAACAACTTTCCTACCAAAGAAAAAAAACACTGACTAGGATTTGGAGTATATAGCGGGTATTATAACCGTGTATTCAAGTGTGCTTAATCTTTAGTTGAGTTTCCTGCTTGCTGAAAACAAGGCTAGTATTCCTTTCAGATGAGAACTACAATGCATACAAATCCACTTTAAATAAAAAAGACTTCCCTATGAGATCTAAATCACAACAAACGAAACATTGTTTTTTTTTTTTAAATAAAAAAAAGTATTTTATTACTTTACAACACCCCTCTCTTCATTTATCATCATCACACACAACATCCATCTTAAGCAATGAATTCATATGGAATTGGAGCCAAAGCAATTGGCTCTTCCAATTTATTAACGAAATGACACTTCTTTGGTGGAGTTGGTTGACGTTTCAAGTTCATCCACACTTTCTTCTCCTTGGCGTCCTTCAATAGACGTTCGTTTTCCTTGACACGGCGCAAGAAATCCTCACGGCACTTTGAGTGATGGCCATGTTCAATACGAACATTGATCCTCTTGGGAATGATGCGTCCACGGACACGTTTGTTTACAATAACACCAACAGCATGGGGTGTCACATTGTAGACGCGTCCGGTTTTGCCGTGGTAAGCCTTGTAGGGCATACCCTTTTGGACGGCTCCATGTCCCTTGATGTCGACGATGTCGCCATTTTTGAAGACACGCATGTAGGTAGACAGTGGGATGACACCGTGCTTGCGGAAGGGACGGGAGAACATGTCCCTGGTTCCGCGACGATAACCTTTAGAGTTGGTCATTTTGATTTAGTATCCCTAATTGATGAAAAATACAAAAAAAAACAATTCAAATGAGAATATTTTGTGATTTTTAAAATTTATTTGAACTAACCTTTTACGAAATGACGTGCACGCGGTAACGAAGTTGGGAAAAAAGAAAGATGGACGATCAAGTGTTGCCATACAAAAATGTAGATTCTATCAATTTGTTCAGAATTTCGATGTTAAAATTCGAATATCAGAGATGGTTGTAGAGAGCGTTCGGAAAAAATATTTGTTTCTAGATATGCAATACGAAAAGTAAAAATAATAACCAAAATACTAGACAAGTTTATAAAAATGTAAATTGAATTTGGATTAGCTGAAGAATTTTATTAATGAAAATGAAAATAAACAGTATTTCAAAAGAATAAAATTATTGCTGATTTAAAGGATGTAAGTAACTAATAACCATATTAAAACTATAATTTTATTTATTGAACAATATTAATTTAAGCTTTGCATCAACACTCCAAAAAATAGTAGTGGATACGTCAAAATAGTTTTATCTTGTTTTACTAATTTATTTTTTATTTTGTTTAAATTTGTTCTTTCTTAAAATGTTATGATTTAATAATTCCTAAAAATTATGCAATACTAGCTACAAATTCCAATGTCAAATTTATGCTCCTCTATTTTGATTGTTTGACCAATTGTTTTTTTTGCAGTCGACGCCACCATGTTCTTTGATTTTCCTTCACAAATGTGCAGCCCCCGATTATGTGCCGCCTGCTCGATCTGTGTAAAGGAATCGTGTACAGCTTGTTCGGTTCTCCCGATGAAGTCGATGACGCCTGCGTAAGGCAGTATCTGGCTGAACGTGGTGACGATGATCTCTCTTGTTGACGTGCCAGGGTCAAGGGTCAAGGATTGCTTTCTCCAAAGCCAGGTTTAAGATGAGGCAGGCCAAAGCATCCCCTTTTTGGATAGCAATCCGGCTATTTTTGACATTTTTCCATCGCCTACCTAATTGTAAAAATCTGATCGGTTGTTGATTCGCCTGAGATGGTTGTTTTAGCGTATGGGGTATCCGATATTGTAGGATAGAGGAGAGTATCTTATACGCGGTACTCAACAATGTGATACCCCTTTAGTTGCTTCACGTAGCAATATCTCCTTTCTTGTGTATGGGACAAATAATACCTTTTCGTCAGTCTTTTGGCATTTCTTCATATTCCCCACCGTGCTATACAATTTCATGAATTGCTTGGAGCTTTATTTTGTTTGAGCCTTTTACAGCATTCTCGACCTCTTCTATGCTTGGTGGAGATAGCCTGTGGGCTTCTTCTTAAAGTGAGCTAACCGTTTAGCAATTCATTTAAGTACACATCCCATTGCTCCAGTATGCCGCAATTTTTTGGTAGCTATTCAATCAGATATTAGAAACTTGCCTTACCTTCAAGTCTCTTATGTCGTCTGAACCTGTCCATTCTTTGGTATGAGGCAGTAAACACAGCCTATAATTTTTTCAATTGCCGTCCATCAATCAGAAGCCTTCTGAGACCCACAAAATAACATTTAAAGTGAAAATAACTGCTCGTTGCTTTCACTAGGAAAAAAACAAATTTGGATTTTAAAATTCACTGCTTTCACTTGTAAACTTACCAAAGACTACAAAAACGTAAGTTTGAATATAACATAACGCATCGTAAAATGAAATGAGACAAATGTCACCATTTATTCAAAACGTAACAGAAATAGAAAATTTTAAATGTATTCTTTTTCAAATAAAAGAAATTACTTAAAAATAAAAACCCAACAATTCATGTCCATTTTATGGCAAATGTGATAATTAGTTCGAAAATAATATGCTCAACCACAAGGATTTTAATTGAAAAACACTTCGCTTTCAAGACTCGCATTGTAAGTTCAAACTAAACAAGTTTTAAATTCATCTTTATTAATTAATGTTGAAATCATTTTAAATTTAGACTAAATGAAATAATTATAAATACAAATGAAAATACTATGAATTCAGTCTTATACCTAGTTAATCAAATGCAAAGAAATCTAAAACAAAGGGCTTTCTTAGGAAATATCGTTATTTGAAAAGAAGCAAAGCTATGATTTTCATAGTGACACACAAATTGAAGGATTTGTATTGATTGATAGACATTCTAGACAACGAGAGTTATACTATACTGCGACTTCACCAACACGCATGAAATAAGAATTTTCAGAACTAGTCAGATTTTTTAGCTACTGATGATCATCTTTAAGGCTTTTAGAGCCAAAGAAAAAACAACGTACGTTGTGTTTGTAGACTGAAACTTAAAAAATCCTTTGTGGTCCAATACCATTCGGAGGAGTTGCATTTTAAATTTATTAAAAAATGGGTTTCCAACATTTCCACCCGTTCAATCAATCCCTAATGGAACTCTTTACTTGTGAATTCTATTAAAGATATTCCCCATTTTTACTTCAATTCAACCCAACTATCCTGCCAAAGAAAACCACTGACTAGGATTTGGAGTATATAGCAAGTATTATAATCGTGTATTCAAGAAGTGTGCTTAAGCTTCAGTTGTTTCCTTCTTGCTCAAAACAAGACTGGATTCCTTTCAGATGAGAACTACAATGCATACAAATCCACTTTAAATAAAAAGACTTCCCTTTGTGATCCAAATCACAATAAACGCAACATATTTTGTTTTTTTTTTAAATAAAAAAAGTATTTTATTACTTTAGAACACCCCTCTCTTCATATCATCACACGCAACATCCATCTTAAGCAATGAATTCATATGGAATTGGAGCCAAAGCAATTGGCTCTTCCAATTTCTTGACGAAGTGAGACTTCTTTGGTGGAGTTGGTTGACGTTTCAAGTTCACCCACACTTTCTTCTCCTTGGCGTCCTTCAATAGACGTTCGTTTTCCTTGACACGGCGCAAGAAATCCTCACGGCACTTTGAGTGATGGCCATGTTCAATACGAACATTGATCCTCTTGGGAATGATGCGTCCACGGACACGTTTGTTTACAATAACACCAACAGCATGGGGTGTCACATTGTAGACGCGTCCGGTTTTGCCGTGGTAAGCCTTGTAGGGCATACCCTTTTGGACGGCTCCATGTCCCTTGATGTCGACGATGTCGCCATTTTTGAAGACACGCATGTAAGTGGACAGTGGGATGACACCGTGCTTGCGGAAGGGACGGGAGAACATGTCCCTGGTTCCGCGACGATAACCTTTAGAGTTGGTCATTTTGATTTAGTATCCCTAATTGATGAAAAATACAAAAAAAAACAATTCAAATGAGAATATTTTGTGATTTTTAAAATTTATTTGAACTAACCTTTTACGAAATGACGTGCACGCGGTAACGAAGTTGGGAAAAAAGAAAGATGGACGATCAAGTGTTGCCATACAAAAATGTAGATTCTATCAATTTGTTCAGAATTTCGATGTTAAAATTCGAATATCAGAGATGGTTGTAGAGAGCGTTCGGAAAAAATATTTGTTTCTAGATATGCAATACGAAAAGTAAAAATAATAACCAAAATACTAGACAAGTTTATAAAAATGTAAATTGAATTTGGATTAGCTGAAGAATTTTATTAATGAAAATGAAAATAAACAGTATTTCAAAAGAATAAAATTATTGCTGATTTAAAGGATGTAAGTAACTAATAACCATATTAAAACTATAATTTTATTTATTGAACAATATTAATTTAAGCTTTGCATCAACACTCCAAAAAATAGTAGTGGATACGTCAAAATAGTTTTATCTTGTTTTACTAATTTATTTTTTATTTTGTTTAAATTTGTTTCTTTCTTAAAATGTTATGATTTAATAATTCCTAAAAATTATGCAATACTAGCTACAAATTCCAATGTCAAATTTATGCTCCTCTATTTTAATTGTTTGACCAATTGTTTTTTTTTGCAGTCGACGCCACCATGTTCTTTGATTTTCCTTCACAAATGTGCAGCCCCCGATTATGTGCCGCCTGCTCGATCTGTGTAAAGGAATCGTGTACAGCTTGTTCGGTTCTCCCGATGAAGTCGATGACGCCTGCGTAAGGCAGTATCTGGCTGAACGTGGTGACGATGATCTCTCTTGTTGACGTGCCAGGGTCAAGGGTCAAGGATTGCTTTCTCCAAAGCCAGGTTTAAGATGAGGCAGGCCAAAGCATCCCCTTTTTGGATAGCAATCCGGCTATTTTTGAAATTTTTCCATCGCCTACCTAATTGTAAAAATCTGATCGGTTGTTGATTCGCCTGAGATGGTTGTTTTAGCGTATGGGGTATCCGATATTGTAGGATAGAGGAGAGTATCTTATACGCGGTACTCAACAATGTGATACCCCTTTAGTTGCTTCACGTAGCAATATCTCCTTTCTTGTGTATGGGACAAATAATACCTTTTCGTCAGTCTTTTGGCATTTCTTCATATTCCCCACCGTGCTATACAATTTCATGAATTGCTTGGAGCTTTATTTTGTTTGAGCCTTTTACAGCATTCTCGACCTCTTCTATGCTTGGTGGAGATAGCCTGTGGGCTTCTTCTTAAAGTGAGCTAACCGTTTAGCAATTCATTTAAGTACACATCCCATTGCTCCAGTATGCCGCAATTTTTTGGTAGCTAGTCAATCAGATATTAGAAACTTGCCTTACCTTCAAGTCTCTTATGTCGTCTGAACCTGTCCATTCTTTGGTATGAGGCAGTAAACACAGCCTATAATTTTTTCAATTGCCGTCCATCAATCAGAAGCCTTCTGAGACCCACAAAATAACATTTAAAGTGAAAATAACTGCTCGTTGCTTTCACTAGGAAAAAAACAAATTTGGATTTTAAAATTCACTGCTTTCACTTGTAAACTTACCAAAGACTACAAAAACGTAAGTTTGAATATAACATAACGCATCGTAAAATGAAATGAGACAAATGTCACCATTTATTCAAAACGTAACAGAAATAGAAAATTTTAAATTTATTCTTTTTCAAATAAAAGAAATTACTTAAAAATAAAAACCCAACAATTCATGTCCATTTTATGGCAAATGTGATAATTAGTTCGAAAATAATATGCTCAACCACAAGGATTTTAATTGAAAAACACTTCGCTTTCAAGACTCGCATTGTAAGTTCAAACTAAACAAGTTTTAAATTCATCTTTATTAATTAATGTTGAAATCATTTTAAATTTAGACTAAATGAAATAATTATAAATACAAATGAAAATACTATGAATTCAGTCTTATACCTAGTTAATCAAATGCAAAGAAATCTAAAACAAAGGGCTTTCTTAGGAAATATCGTTATTTGAAAAGAAGCAAAGCTATGATTTTCATAGTGACACACAAATTGAAGGATTTGTATTGATTGATAGACATTCTAGACAACGAGAGTTATACTATACTGCGACTTCACCAACACGCATGAAATAAGAATTTTCAGAACTAGTCAGATTTTTTAGCTACTGATGATCATCTTTAAGGCTTTTAGAGCCAAAGAAAAAACAACGTACGTTGTGTTTGTAGACTGAAACTTAAAAAATCCTTTGTGGTCCAATACCATTCGGAGGAGTTGCATTTTAAATTTATTAAAAAATGGGTTTCCAACATTTCCACCCGTTCAATCAATCCCTAATGGAACTCTTTACTTGTGAATTCTATTAAAGATATTCCCCATTTTTACTTCAATTCAACCCAACTATCCTGCCAAAGAAAACCACTGACTAGGATTTGGAGTATATAGCAAGTATTATAATCGTGTATTCAAGAAGTGTGCTTAAGCTTCAGTTGTTTCCTTCTTGCTCAAAACAAGACTGGATTCCTTTCAGATGAGAACTACAATGCATACAAATCCACTTTAAATAAAAAGACTTCCCTTTGAGATCCAAATCACAATAAACGCAACATATTTTGTTTTTTTTTAAATAAAAAAAGTATTTTATTACTTTACAACACCCCTCTCTTCATATCATCACACGCAACATCCATCTTAAGCAATGAATTCATATGGAATTGGAGCCAAAGCAATTGGCTCTTCCAATTTCTTGACGAAGTGAGACTTCTTTGGTGGAGTTGGTTGACGTTTCAAGTTCACCCACACTTTCTTCTCCTTGGCGTCCTTCAATAGACGTTCGTTTTCCTTGACATGGCGCAAGAAATCCTCACGGCACTTTGAGTGATGGCCATGTTCAATACGAACATTGATCCTCTTGGGAATGATGCGTCCACGGACACGTTTGTTTACAATAACACCAACAGCATGAGGTGTCACATTGTAGACACGTCCGGTCTTGCCGTGGTAAGCTTTGTAGGGCATACCCTTTTGGACGGCTCCATGTCCCTTGATGTCGACGATGTCGCCATTTTTGAAGACACGCATGTAGGTGGACAGTGGGATGACACCGTGCTTGCGGAAGGGACGGGAGAACATGTCCCTGGTTCCGCGACGATAACCTTTAGAGTTGGTCATTTTGATTTAGTATCCCTAATTGATGAAAAATACAAACAAATAATTCAAATTAGAATATTTTTGTGATTTTTTTAAATTTATTTGAACTAACCTTTTACGAAATGACGTGCACGCAGTAACGAAGTTGGAATAAAAGAAAGATGGACGATCGAGTGTTGCGGTTGCGGTTGCCATAGTCTGCTATTACACGATGAATCTAGATGCATGCGACATCTTCGAATTCTTCTTTGTGATCCTATCCTGTTTCTCAAGTGCTATTAAGCGGCATATACACGCATCAAAATCTCATCAAGCATGTAAGAGTGTGTTTGTGAAATTGAAACACGTATAGAGTGTGTGTGTGCTTGACGCGAAATCAAAATGTTTTGATTTTTCTTCAATCAGGGGTCTATGCTTGACAAGTGATTGAAGAGTGTGTATTCGTGATTGATTGCTTGATCAAGCATCATTCTTGTTTTTGCGTTGCTAGAGTGAAGACATCATTCGGAAGGATATTTTTAAATGTGCATGATGGAGGATACAAATTTTTTGTTAGAATTAATTGAAGTGTACCGTTCATTGCCAGCGTTGTTATACCTATATAAATAGTTATATTTCTAATTTTGATTTAAAATACAGAGAAAATAATACAAGTAAAAAATATTTACATTGAAAAAATAATGTTTTATTTACTTTGATATGATCGTTTAGGACTTCAATAATAGCTTCGCACGTTTCCATGACAATAGGACCAATAGACTGTTCAGAAATAGCACTGATGAATTTTAAGTCTGCAAATGTATTGCCTGTAGCCAGAAACCGAAGAGTTATTGACAGACGTTGACTAACAGGTATAGCTTCTCGCATTGCGGTATCTTTTCTGATAATTTTGGGCGTTATCATTTCCAGAAGTTGGTTGTATGTTTCCTCGTTCATGCGAACGAAATTTTTGAAGTCACTTGGCGAACTTAATTTCAGTTCATACAAATGATTTTCATGTGTAAACTGCTTTCGTTTTTTCAGCCACTCTTTCATCCAGATCCGTTTTTTCCGCAAATTTTTCCTCTTCATTTTTAACGCCAGCGCTAGTCCCAGAGCTATGCAACAATCGTCCATGTCACTCATGTTTTTCTAACGAAGAATCCGCACATCCATTCACATCCAAAATCTACGAAAAAATGATGATTGATGACTCATGCTTGATGTGTGTATATTCAACACGAAAAAGAATTTACAAACACACTCTCACATGCTTGATGAGATTTTGATGCGTGTATATGCCGCTTTACACGTTGAAACTAGATTCATGAATCTATTTTGACAGTTCTCTTTCATTTTTATTTCGTCATCCACTTGTTTGTTTGTCTGTTTACTTTTATTAATCGAGAAAATTTTGTTATTCTTTAAAATCAATAAAAAACATTTTGTTTTGTAAAATTTATTTCTGACTGTGCACTCTAATCAAAAAACAAAGACATAGATTCCTACAAAATGAACTGTTCGTCGAAGTTTGCTTCTCGAACAACGAAACCATATGAAAGAGAATAGCAAAAATACGAATAAGAGAACAGAGAAACGTCAAATTGTCGCAAGGAAAATTTTACCCGTGCGACACAGGTCGATTTTCTTGCGTCTCATGTTTTCGAATTTTTTTTCTCTTTTGCACTTATGTTGTTCGAAGTGTCGCATGCATCTAGATTCATCGTGTAATAGCAGACATACAAAAATGTAGATTCTATCAATTTGTTCAGAATTTCGATGTTAAAATTCGAATATCAGGGATGGTTGTGAAGAGCGTTCGGAAAAATTATTTGTTTCTAGATATGCAATACGAAAAGTAAAAATAATAGCCAAAATACTAGACAAGTTTATAAAAATGTAACTTGAATTTTGATTAGTTGAAGTATTTTATTTATTAATTCAGCAGTCGTTCAAATTTATAAAATTAGTGGTGATTTAAAGGATATAAGTAACTCATGACCATAATAAAATTAAAATTGTATTTATTCAACCAGACTAAACTTTACATTAAAGCCTAGTACATACTTGTGAACCATCTCGTGAACCCATTCAAATTTCGGTTTTTGGTTCACCCGTGAACGTGCTCGTGAAGCTGAGTGGAGAACAAAGTGGAGAGTTTTCGTTCACGGGCAATTCACGTGCAAAATGTACGGGAACTGTTGGTGAAGCTTTGACATTTGGTTTCCTCATTTGCTATGCATTGTTTGCGTTGATGTTTTAAACGTCAAATGTTCACAACGTGTATTCACAAGTGTGTACCAGTGAGCAATGTCAAAAGTTCACTTTCTCCACTGGCGAACGTTCACTTCACGAGGAAGTATGTACTAGGCTTAACACTCCAAGAAATAGTGGAGAATACGTCAAAATAGTTTTATCTTGTTTTAATAATTTATTTTGTATTATACTTAAATTTATTTCTTTCTTAAAATTGATTTAATAATTATGTAATACCAGCTACAAATTCCATGAAATGGACGATGTTTATCTTTGAATCTTTCGATGGACTCATTTTGACGTTTCATCATTTCTGTCACTTTTATTTGATAGTTAAAATAAAATGGAAAAGCTTTTCCAGAAATTTTAAAATTCTATTTAAAAAATCGATAAGAGTGAGGTGAAATGACGAGACTTCAAAATAAGTCGGCTAAAGAATTTTACTAATCATTATAAAAAAGATTAAAATTTAACTAAATTTAAAACATTTTAGAAAATGTAAAAAAGCTTGTGAAAAAATGAAAATAAAGCTAGAAGTCAAACGTTTCTGATAAAAATATACTTTTCTTGAAGCGACAGATACTCAAATATAAAAAAATGCTGTTCAAATATAACAAATAATTGACTAATTTAACAAGAGTAAGAAAATCGTATTTCCTTTGAAAAATTTAAGTTCGAGCTAAGTTTGACATATTTCGCATTAGTGCTTTTTTTTAAAAAGTCTTGAATACAGTACGAGCTTTTAATCTGGCAGTGCTGCTTATTCTTTGATCGTAACTGTAATAGATTTTGTTTCCCACAATCTTCGAAATTTTCATACATCTCAGCCATTGACATACTATACATGGACTGCTAGTAGCCAACTTCACGATGGTTCCACTTTTAACGGACAAAACACTAGCGCAAAGAGCACTATGCGGAAAAATTGTGTAACATTTATGACACTTGACATTTTACCTTCTTTCTTTTTTTCTCACATGTTTATTTATTTTGTGTTGTATTTTGTGAAAACAAGTTAGTAGTGATAAATTACAATTAAAATAAAAAGAAAAGAAATACCTAGGATATTAAAACAAGAAATAGTGTTTAAAAAAATATATAAAAATGAAAAAATGTTCAATTCTAGGATGCATTTCGCATCAATTGAACAGATATGTGGCTTTGTTTTTGTCAGTATATTTTTAAGGAATTTATGATCCTAGCTAAAATCATGTTTTTTTACCACTATTTAGACTGGTTCGTAAAGGCGTAATCAGAGAAGACTGGAAACGAGCTATTGAATCCCTCAATGGCCAGGTGATAGATTCAAGTCGAC
This sequence comes from Eupeodes latifasciatus, assembly GCA_920104205.1. Taxonomy (NCBI): domain Eukaryota; kingdom Metazoa; phylum Arthropoda; class Insecta; order Diptera; family Syrphidae; genus Eupeodes; species Eupeodes latifasciatus. The sequence goes on from OV049924.1 coordinate 79,356,643, forward strand.
CGCTCCAGAACTTTTTAATCTGTGATCTTCACTTCGAAACAAAATTTATTAAAACGCTTGGGACTAACAAACGTCTCACAGAGGATGCAGTTCCAACTCTCTTCCCTAGCATTTATAACATGGTGGAACAAATGTAAGATTAATCATTTATTCAAAACAAATTCAACCTAAAATTGTCTAATTACAGAAAAGAAAAAGTTCAAGACGATCAGATAGATAACTTTGACGAAGCTTGTTGCAGGATGGAACAGATGTAATATAATTCAGTTTTCATTACAAATTCTACATAATTTTTTACTTTTAGGATTGAACCACCAATCGATGAAGTTCAAGATCATCCAACTGATGACTTTGCAGAAGCACCCATCAAAAACGAGCAAACTGCAAATAACTTTGATGAAAGGTACTTTTTATATCTGGAAATTTATATAAAAATCCAGACTGGAACAATGTTGATGCTATTGTATAAAACACTCCGAATATAGTTAGTTATTCCCGCTTTATTAGTAGTAGTAGTAGTATTAACACCCGTCTGTTCACGGTGGCGGCGGCGTTTGCGAGCCTAGTAGTAACTAGTAACATAGTATAAGTAATGGTAGAGCGGAATGTATAGGAAAAAATGTTAACAAAAAAAATATTTGAAATCACTATACATACCGCTTCGTCATTTCAAAACTATTCACTTAATTTTAGTAATTTAAATGGTTATAATATCATATATAGGTTTACTAACTTACTCTGGAAGCTATTTTAATTTTAATCAATTATTTAAAAAAATTCCATACAAAAAGTATTAAATCAATTTTTATCAATTTTGTAAAAAAAGACGAAACTCTTTTTGTATAAACTGTTTTAAAAATATTTCTTTGTTTTTAAAAATGGAATTAAACGCTTTTTATCTTTTTATAGGTATAGCGATATTATCACTTATTCGCCCGAACAAGACGATGTAATTTTAAATGAAGCTATGTTGGCTGAAAGGTAATAATTTTATTGTAGTTAAAAAAAATAATATTATATTCTATTTTCCATCTGTTTGTAGCCGTAAACGGAGGTTTGAGGAAGAGACGGCTACGCCCAGAACGTTGAAACGTAAATGTTTGCGTTACAAGCAATTATATGCTAAAAAAAACAACAAGCTTAAGGCATCAAGGCGCAAGCTAAAGAGGAAAGAGATGAAAATTCAATCTTTAGAATCCTTGCTTGATGACCTTCAAAAAAGAAATCTCATTTCGGAGAACTGTTCGCAGATCCTTCAGGTATTTACCAAAAAATTTAGATTTTTTTATTTCAATATTTTTTTAATTAAATATTTTCTATGTATATACATATATATATACCTGCATTTACATATATTACATTCAGAAGACATTCCACCCAATCGCACTGCACAAATCAGGATCGAAAAATTGAATGTTTTCGTTTAGTGAACCGTTGAGAACGAATGAACCAGTCTTGTTAAGTAAATTAGATCGGTTTGGTTTTGTTTGAATTTAACTTTGAAATTTAATTTTAGTCTCTTCTTAAAAAAAGAGTTATAAATACGTTTTTACTTTAAAGTGAGTTTTATTATAAGAATTAACATTGAATAAACAAAGGATTACTAAATAATATTTTCATTTCGTAGTTAAAATAGTATAGTTTTCGTCACTTATTATTTTTTTCAACTGGGCCAGTACTTTCGTCGTCGACAATGAATTGACTGAACTGATTGCATTTTCCATTTTGCTGCTCGTCGTCATCTTTGATTCCAATCTCTCCTCTTTTCTTTTTAAAAGTCTAAGTATATGTTGGAATTTCCACAACAAATCTTATTCTTAATGCACGGTCTATGGTGTTTACAAAGGTAGACTAGGTTTTTTTTCCTTAATTTTAAGTAGCTCGTAAGAAAAAAAATGATAATTTCTTTATTTTTTCAATTTTCCAATAAAAACAAATAGCAATTAAAATGATAAAAATACTATCTTATAGGCCGAAAGGCATTAGTTTTAAGTAGTTCATGAATTTCTTAGAGCTCCACGATGGGGCTACTAAGTTTAATATATGTAAGTTATAGATCATACACTAGTTTTAATCCCTTTTTCTAGTATAAGGTAGTAATAAGTAACAATGAATAAAAAATTAAATAAAACTTAAATGTTTAAGTTTCTTATTACAAAATGAAAACGAAGAAGGAGTTTTCTTCGCAGGTCTATGTTTTAAGTTCAATAATATTTCAATAAATATAAAAACGTTTCAAATAAATATATATTTAAAATAACAAATAAACATTTTTTGTTGATTTTTAGACATACGATAGCAATTTAATGAAGATATTGCAAGGTAAGAAGATAGCTGGAAAATACCCTGTAGAACTGAGGTCCTTCGCATTGACCTTACATTTTTATAGCCCACGGGCGTATAAGTACGTAAGGTCGCTCTCTAAAGACAATTTACCAGCAGAGAGTACCTTGAGATCCTGGTATAGCCAGACCGAAGTTGGCCCTGGGTATACCCAAAAATCTATAGATGTCCTCATTCTTAAATCTATTGCTCAAGAAAAGAAGAACAGAAAGTTGGTCGCATGTCTGATGATGGACGAAATGGCCATTAAAAATCATATACAATGGGATGACTCCAAAAAAAAATATGTTGGCACCATAGATTATGGAACAGATTTCTCGTCGACTGAAGAACTTCCTCATGCAAAAGAGGCACTTGTTTACCTACTTGTCGGAATGAACGGGGCATGGAAACTTCCTGTTGCATACTTTTTATGCAACGGCTTAACCTCGTCTGAGAAGGCCAGTTTCACTAGACAGGTGGTAGATTTCGTAAGTCAAACAAATGTCGAAATTGTTGGTCTTACTTTCGATGGTCATCCAGGCAATATGGGCATGCTGCGATCTTTGGGTGCCAGTTTAAAACATTTTGAGCCGAAATTCGAAAATCCTGGTAATGGTACTAGTATTTCGATATTTCTCGACGCTTGCCACTGCCTTAAATTGATACGTAATACGTGGGGTACAAAAAAAACATTTACGGATGAAAGTGGTCAAGCAGTAAGGTGGGAATATATTGAAAAGCTTGTCCATTACCAAGGAGAATTAGGACTTCATTTGGCAAATAAATTAAACAATAAACATTTAAACTGGCACTCAAAAATAATGAATGTAAAACTTGCAGCAGAAACGCTGAGTGAGAGCGCTGCAAACGCCCTTACTTTTCTGCTAGAAGAAAACGTTGCAGGATTTGAAGGTAGTGAAGCGACAATCAAGTTCATCAAAACTGTAAATACTATTTTTGACTGCTTAAATTCTAAAAGCAAATTTGGGTTTTCTTTCAAAAGAGGCATTACCGAAGAAAACAAAAATGACATATTTGATTTTTTCGAAAAAGCTATTAAGTACATTTCAGGACTTAAAATCGGACAGGAAAAAATTATATGTTCTAAAAATAAAACAGGTTTTATTGGTTTCATCATTGCTATGAAAAATATAAGAAACCTGTATGTAAGTCAAGTAGAGGAGTTAAAAAACCTAGATTACATACTTACATACAAGTTGTCGCAAGATCACTTGGAGCTAATTTTTTCAAGTATTAGATCCAGAGGAGGATTTAACAACAACCCAACCTCCATGCAGTTTGCTTCAGCGTATAAAAGACTTTTGATTCACAATGAAGTGCGGTCGTCTACTCAAGCAAACTGCATTGCTTGCGACGAAACGAATATTTTAATGGCATCTTCAAATGCACCTTCTAAAAAAGTCACGTTGGAAGAAGTTAATGACGATGAATTAGTCATTTTTGAAAATATAATTCCTTCGAATGATTTTGCTTCCAACGAAATTATAGTTTATATAGGTGGATTTGTGGAATTTAAACTAAAAAAAATTTTGAAATGTAAAAAATGTGTTCAGTTTTTACTACATTCCGAAAAAGTTAGTTCTAAATTAATATCTTTAAAAACAAAGGGGTTTCTTACATATCCGCATAAGGATACTTTTAAAATATGTAAGACTGTAAGAACAAATATAAATGTATTAGAAAAAGAAAAAAAACTAACAAATAAAAATGTCTATAGCATAATAGTTTTAAGTACTCTTAGATATTTAGATTTAAGCAATATTTATAAGGAATTGGATAACCATATATTAGATGGCGATGCTTTAGATAATCATAAGTATGAGTTTATGAAAAAAGTTATCGAACAATTTTCTAAAGTACTTTTACATTTTGTTGCAAAAAAAAAAAATGTTAAAAGCCATCAGAATCTAGTCCGCAGTAAACTGACAAAAATTGTGCAATTTATGGGCCAATAATTATTTGCTGTGTCTTCTTTTGCTCTCCAACCACCACCGGGACCGGCTGTTTTTTGGCTTATACTTTCTCCGTGTATTTGTCCTGATGCACCTGGTCTTGCTGGATTTGGTGGCTGTCCATGTTGGAAATCTTCGTCAATATATCTTCCGATTCCAAGACCTCCACCGCCACCAGCGGCAATCAATGGTACTGCCTCATTTTTGGCGGAGTTTAACTGTAATTTAAAACAACATAATTTAAAGCCTCTTGAAGTAAAATGGGCTGATTAAAGTCAACTTACCAGAAACACAAAAGATCCACCTCCACCTCCCCCGGCTCCATTTTCAATGACTATGTTCTTCACCATATACGCTTTAGAATTAAAGCTGTATCTACTTAAATCATCGTTTATCTCACTATCGGACCGACAACCCTCATCTTTGAAATTCAACGATTTTATGCAAGCGTTTTCACCTTGTTGTCCAACCAATATGTACAGCTCTTCATTTTTATGCAGTTCTAGAACTGACACAGCCATTGCACCTCTTGAAGATCCAACTCCCCCTGAACCTAGCCCTCCACTAGCACCCTTAGCAATAATTCTATAATAAAATTAAAGGATTAACCTCTTCAAATAAAAGATAATAATTTTGTTTACACTTACGTGTAATGACCTTCGTTTGGAACCTTCCATTTCTGCATGCCTTTGTATGTGCTTTGATCTTCTATAACTCGAACTTCTTTTAAAACATGTGACTTATTATGTTGTTTGTAAAACGCTTCGCATTGTGAAGCTGTCGGTCCTATCATACCCCGTGTATCGCAGGTAGTAAGTTCCATATCTGAAAATAATCGTGCTTAGTAGATAGTCCTACAATTATTTTTAAAAATAATTTAAATTTTTACAGGGCTTATATTCAAAATCTGTATGCGATGGACTTTTCATATTGTACCGCACGTCCCAATAGTCGTAACCATTTAAATGCTCCTTCGGTATATTAAGGCCAAAACATTCTGGGCTTAAGGAAAAATCATCCATTGCAACATCCGAAAAAATCCTCATACCCATTCGAGCTTCAAATTGGAGATAGTATCTAAAAAAGGCAAACAATGTTAATTTTATGTTGCTATATGTATTTAAGGGTTAATAACTTACTTTGAAGTTATGTTTGGGAGAACATATTCTGATCGCAACCAATCTATGCCTTGATTTTTTGTACTCCACCAAAGAGTCGTTGTTATGTTTTCCTTCTCCTTCATTTCAACTACGGAAAGGTTTATGCTTCCAGGATTTTTACCAAACTGATGAATATAAAACCGAACAACGCAGGAGTTACGATATGGTGAATTGGCATCACCATGAACCATAGGTGGTGGGTTGAAAGTCTTACTAATCATGATGGCATTACTAGCAAAACCTATAAGTGATCCTTTTTCTGAATTGTTTATGTGTTGATTCATATCGACTAGCATGTAATATCCGGTTGAGTTGAGTAAATGCTGATAGGTGTGATCGCTATCTGGTCCAGTGTCATGTGTTGGTGATGATCCTGTGTAACGCAATGACAATGATGCAGATGGACCTAAATTAATAAGTAATACCAACTGTTGAATTAAGTTTTGTTTCTTGGGATATTTTAATTTTAGTTCCACAGCCATCTGTACCCATTATCAATATTGGGTCTTTAAAAGTCTTGCGAAATCGTGTAAGTCGTTTACCTCCGTGTTGTAAACAATTCAGCTTTTTGCAATCTCTTGCTCTTATCTGCTTCAATGTCAGTGCCACGCATTTGAATACTTCAATTAAGTTTTCTTTATTATTCTTTGATTTCAATTCATTGTTCAGAGCTAATCCATAATTTAAGATTTTACTTGTTCTGGTAGATTTTATGGCACTGATTTTGCCAATCAAACTGGCGCATGAGATTTTCTGCCATTCAGTGCATTCTTTGGATACAACGAAAACCATTCCAAAGCCACAGTTAAAGTTTTTCAATAGGGTATTTTCACATATTTCCAGCTGTGATGTGAGCTATCCATAAACTTCATTCACGAGGTCAATTGCCATCACGCTGCAACAGCACCAGCACCAGCAACAGCAACAACAGTAGCAGAATCAGCAGCAGCATGGCAGTGGAGCGCTATTGCGAGCGCACGCGTTTAAAGTAAACTCCTCTGCGTTTACGTTTGAGCTGCGCATATGTACGTATGTATGTATGTATAGCTTTGTGGCTAAAAGATAAACAAATGTTTTAAGTTAAAATGTACTCTTTTGTTAAGTGAGGCGAGGGCTTCGGTTTAATTAGCCTTCACTGGTAGTTTCGTAGAGATACATACCTATACCCGGCCGTTCCGTTGTGTTAATTAGAGGTGGTTAGAAGTTGTGTGGTAGTTTTTACTGTGAATTGAAATTTAAAATGTTTTATTTTGAAAAATATACATAAATTAAACAAAATACTCACAGCGCAAATCCAGCTTCTGCTTCATTTTTGTACGAACTGTCAAAATAACAAAAAAAAAAAAACATGGCATCGTTTGTCTTCAACAAATTATGCTAGATGTCGATACTTTCTATGTCGGAAAAAGCTAAAAAAAACTAAATAAAAACAGATGTCGCTAAAAATTTCATAACTTTTTTTGCCACTGTCCCTGAAAGGGCTAGTGTAGCTAATTTGAAGTGGAACCATTTAAATTCAAATTTTGTATGGAAAATTCACACCACTAGCAGTCCATGTATAGTATGTCAATGATCTCAGCTAATAGAAACAATTCAAACTGCAACCAACTTCACGTCGTATCCAAACAAGGGGTAGTGAAAAATGGAAATTTGAAAAATAAGAAATAAAAATAAAGAAGAATACAAATACCAAAAAATAACTTTTTTCTTTTGGCAAAAACAATAAAAACTGCAACAACAATGGAGGAAAATAAAAATACACGCAAATTTAATAACAATTTGAAAATCATTTGTTTGTTAATTTTGTTTTTTAAAGTCATCTACATAGATGAAAATTTCGAAGATTGTGGGAAACAAAATCTATTACAGTTTCGATCAAAGAATAAGCAGCACTGCCAGATTAAAAGCTCGTACTGTATTCAAGACTTAAAAAAAAGCACTAATGCGAAATATGTCAAACTTAGCTTGAACTTAAATTTTTCAAAGGAAATATTTTCTTACTCTTTTGTTAAATAAGTCAATTATTTGTTGTTTCGAAGATTGTGAGAAACAAAATCTATTACAGTTCCGATCATAGAATAAGCAGCACTGCCAGATTAAAAGCTTGTACTCTATTCAAGACTTTTTAAAAAAAAGCACTAATGCGAAATATGTCAAACTTAGCTCGAACTTAAATTTTTCAAAGGAAATACGATTTTCTTACTCTTGTTAAATTAGTCAATTATTTGTTATATTTGAACAGCATTTTTTTATATTTGAGTATCTGTCGCTTCAAGAAAAGTATATTTTTATCAGAAACGTTTGACTTCTAGCTTTATTTTCATTTTTTCACAAGCTTTTTTACATTTTCTAAAATGTTTTAAATTTACTTAAATTTTAATCTTTTTTATAATGATTAGTAAAATTCTTTAGCCGACTTATTTTGAAGTCTCGTCATTTCACCTCACTCTTATCGATTTTTTAAATAGAATTTTAAAATTTCTGGAAAAGCTTTTCCATTTTATTTTAACTATCAAATAAAAGTGACAGAAATGATGAAACGTCAAAATGAGTCCATCGAAAGATTCAAAGATAAACATCGTCCATTTCATGGAATTTGTAGCTGGTATTACATAATTATTAAATCAATTTTAAGAAAGAAATAAATTTAAGTATAATACAAAATAAATTATTAAAACAAGATAAAACTATTTTGACGTATTCTCCACTATTTCTTGGAGTGTTAATGTAAAGTTTAGTCTGGTTGAATAAATACAATTTTAATTTTATTATGGTCATGAGTTACTTATATCCTTTAAATCACCACTAATTTTATAAATTTGAACGACTGCTGAATTAATAAATAAAATACTTCAACTAATCAAAATTCAAGTTACATTTTTATAAACTTGTCTAGTATTTTGGCTATTATTTTTACTTTTCGTATTGCATATCTAGAAACAAATAATTTTTCCGAACGCTCTTCACAACCATCCCTGATATTCGAATTTTAACATCGAAATTCTGAACAAATTGATAGAATCTACATTTTTGTATGGCAACCGCAACCGCAACACTCGATCGTCCATCTTTCTTTTATTCCAACTTCGTTACTGCGTGCAGTGTGCACGTCATTTCGTAAAAGGTTAGTTCAAATAAATTTAAAAAAATCACAAAAATATTCTAATTTGAATTATTTGTTTGTATTTTTCATCAATTAGGGATACTAAATCAAAATGACCAACTCTAAAGGTTATCGTCGCGGAACCAGGGACATGTTCTCCCGTCCCTTCCGCAAGCACGGTGTCATCCCACTGTCCACCTACATGCGTGTCTTCAAAAATGGCGACATCGTCGACATCAAGGGACATGGAGCCGTCCAAAAGGGTATGCCCTACAAAGCTTACCACGGCAAGACCGGACGTGTCTACAATGTGACACCTCATGCTGTTGGTGTTATTGTAAACAAACGTGTCCGTGGTCGCATCATTCCCAAGAGGATCAATGTTCGTATTGAACATGTTCATCACTCAAAGTGCCGTGAGGATTTCTTGCGCCGTGTCAAGGAAAACGAACGTCTATTGAAGGACGCCAAGGAGAAGAAAGTGTGGATGAACTTGAAACGTCAACCAACTCCACCAAAGAAGTTTTACTTCGTCAAGAAATTGGAAGAGGCAATTGGCTCTTCCAATTTCTTGACGAAGTGAGACTTCTTTGGAATTGGAGCCAACTCCACCAAAGAAGTCTCACTTCGTCAAGAAATTGGAAGAGATAATTGCCTCTTCCAATTTCTTTACGAAATGAGACTTCTTTGGTGGAGTTGGCTTCAATTCCATATGAATTGATTGCTTAAGATGGATGTTGTGTGATGATGATATGAAGAGAGGGGTGTTGTAAAGTAATAAAATACTTTTTTTTTATTTAAAAAAACAAAAATTTATGTTGCGTTTGTTGTGATTTGGATCTCAAAGGGAAGTCTTTATTTAAAGTGGATTTGTATGCATTGTAGTTCTCATCTGATCTTGCCCCCGAAACTCAACCTCGCCTGCAGACAAAAACGTTGATCAGGCCAAGGAAGGAGGAAAGGGAAGGAAACATAAACGACGGACTATGGCACATCAGGGCACTGCGGATGTTAGTGCAGTGAGGCCATTACCCACCCTACCTTTAGGTGTCCGCGGCCAGTGTTGGACACCCCCAAGCTGTTGGTCGATTGTCGGCTTCAGGTCATCTCATTTACATGTCCGCTCCGCCACCCCCGACACCCCTGAAACGAAACTTAAATTGTCATTGTTTCGCTTTTGCGAAACATAAAAAAAACTTGGGGAGAGTACGATAACTTTGGCGACAAAGTTTAATGACGGATTTGTATAGAACAGTTAAAAACAAGCATTTTTTACTATGGGAGGGGGTCTATCTCCCCCCGTTTAGGCGGTAGGGGCAGTTTAAAAAAATATGTACATTAAATGGAAAAAAATAATTACAAAATAACGGTAATACTCTCAATTAAGTATTATACCTTTTTTTAAAGCCAATACTTTTGTCTATTAGCTTGTTTTTAAATCAAGTCAAAACTATGTATAGTTTTTGAAAAAAATTGTTTTAAAGTCAAAATTTGTGCAAAAAAAAGTTAAAAAAAGGTTTAAAGTGTAATTTTTCAAAACTTTCATATTATCTACTATTTTTTTTTTAGAATTCATTGCTCTTATTTGTTTTTGATCAAAAACTGAAAACTAGATGACTTGATGTCTTCTAGTTCTTGAGAAAATTGAAAATTACCAAAACAAAATATTATAATTAAATTACTTTTTCCTTGCTTAAGTATTACCGTAGTCTTATTTTGATAGTAATAATCGAATATGGATTAAGATACACCTAGGGTATATTAATTTTTCTTAAATCCAGCTTATTTAAATGCAAAAGAAACTGCATGCACCCCATCTTGCACCCACCGCACCTTGCACCCTCCCCACCTTGCACGCAGTCCAACTTGCACCCACCCCAAATCCTATAGTGTGCCCAAGCAGGGGGGTTGCAGGGGGCAGCATGCCCCCCCTTACAGATGCCACTGTTGCATACAACCAAACTCGCGCACACCTTACTGTTGCATACACCCAAACACGCATTACGCATACGCAAATACCATTCAGCCCTATCATGAATTCCATCGTAATCGGAAATTTTTACGAATCCCGAAAAACTGTATCATGAAATCCGTTCGTAGTGGAAAATCTCATACAATTTTGCATTACGAACGGATTTCATGATACAGTTTTTCGGGATTCGTACAAATTTCCGATTACGATGGAATTCATGATAGGGCTGATTATTACTATCAAAATAAGACCACTCAAGCAAAAAAAAAAGAATTAAATTAAAATAGTAGTTGTGGTTATTTTCAATTTTCTCAAAAACTAAAAGACATAAAATCATCTAGTTGTCCTGTCTTAAAGGAGTTCAGGATTCATTTTTTTGGGAAACTAGAACTGGAGGAATCAGAAATGAAAATGATTTTAAATGGCGCTGACTGGAAAAAATTGCACAACTATTGTCAACAAGCATCGAAATATAGAAGAGCTATAATTGAAGAAAATTTTTAACATAAGTCTTACAATACTTTATTTTGTACATTTTGTTAAACTCGGGCAGACGGCTTTTATAGTCATGTCTTAAAATTAAAGAATAATACTTTTTTGTAAACTTAAATTTGGAAAATAAACAATAAATCTATCTATCATCTATCTATCTAAGTAATTTCTTTCATTTGAAAAAGAATAAATTTAAATTTTTCTATTTCTGTTACGTTTTGAATAATTGGTGACATTTGTCTCATTTCTTTTTACGATGCGTTATGTTATATTACAAACTTACGTTTTTGAACACTTTGCTAATAACTTTTTCTATTGGTAACCAAGGTTTCTAAAAACGAATTTTATGTACGAGTTTTATTTTGATACACCAGTGTTTTTAGAAAAACGAAGAAATAAGTAATATGGAACCATTATATTTCAAAATTTATAAAACTGTCTTACAGTTTTAAAAAATCCACCTTTACCTTTACCAAGGCAAAGATTTCCTAAATTAATCGAAAAAAACACCTCAAAGTTAAACTCGTATAGTGTTTTCTTTTTAAAGTTAGCCATGTTTAGTAATGATGTAGTAGCAACAAATTAAGTTTTATTATTCATGCTGACATGACTGTGAATAATTTCAAACATAAAATTTTTGAATCTGAAAAAATGGGTAGACAAAACGGCCAAACCTCTGTAGATGTGCGAAATCTTGCAATAATGCATTTCAAGAATGGGAAGACCCTGCGAGAAATTGATCATTTATTGAATCGCAGTCACTCAACGGTCCAATACATCCTTAAGCGGTTCAAAGAAGAAGGAGCAGTCCACAATAAAAGAAAAATTAGCGGTAGGAACATTTTTAATGATGCGGATGAGCGATGGATACTTCGAAAAGTTAAGCACAATCTCAAAATTAGTGCTCCTAAACTAGCAGAAGAGGCTGAAAAGTATCTTGGTAAGAAAGCATGTCCAGAAACTATACGATTAATACTTAGAAAAAATAACTACAATGGACGTGTAGCCAGGAAGAAGCCGTTCATTAGTAAAGTAAACAAATTAAAAAGAATTGCTTTCGCAAAAGAGAACCTCTGCAAAGATTTTGCATATTGGAAGATGTGCATGTTTACTGATGAGAGCAAATTTAACCTTTTTGGCTCAGATGGCAAGGTCAATGTTTGGCGTAGGCCCAATGAAGAGCTCAAAGAAAAAAATTTAAGGGCAACCGTTAAGCATGGTGGTGGGTCGGTCATGGTTTGGGGTTGTATGGCAGCATCAGGAGTTGGAAACCTGCATTTTGTTGATGGCATAATGGACCAACATATGTATCTCAACATTCTTAAACTGAATTTACATGCTAGTGCCGATAGACTTGGTATAAGAGATGGTTTCCAATTTTACCAAGATAACGATCCCAAGCACAAAGCTTACAAAGTGCGTTCGTGGCTGCTGTACAACTGTCCAAAAGTGATTGAGACACCTCCGCAAACACCAGACATTAACGTAATTGAAAATTTATGGAGTTATTTGGAAGACCGGGTAAAATTGCATCATATTTCTAATAAAAATGATCTCAAGAAGGTGCTGCTGGAGGAATGGAACAAAATACCACCCTCTTACTGTGAAAAATTGGTTCGATCTTTGCCAAACAGGTTAAAAGCTGTTAAGGACAGTAAGGGTCTTCCAACAAAATATTAACTCATTTTTTTTGCCTTTTTTGTTTACTTAAATGCACTTGTACGAGTTTAACTTTGACGTGAATTTTCAATTTTTTTAATAAATGTTAACCTAAAACTTTGTTGCATTAGTTTTTTTTATTTAAATTGAATATTTACAGATAACATAGATGTGTTGAAAAAAATAAAAATGATTGCTACAAATTTGGTTACCAATAGAAAAAGTTATTAGCAAAGTGTTCAAAAACGTAAGTTTGTAATATAACATAACGCATCGTAAAAAGAAATTAGACAAATGTCACCAATTATTCAAAACGTAACAGAAATGGAAAAATTTAAATTTATTCTTTTTCAAATGAAAGAAATTACTTAAAAATAAAAACCCAACAATTCCAGTCGATTTTATGGCCAATGCGATAATCAATTCGAAAATATGCTCAACCACTAGGATTTTAATTGAAAAACACTTCTCTTTCAAGACTCGCATTGTAAGTTCAAACTAGGTACCTATACAAGTTTTAATTTCATCTTTATTAATTAATATTGAAACCATTTTGAATTTAGACTAAATGAAATATCTACATATACGTACAAATGTAAATACCATGAATTCAGTCTTATGCCTAGTTAATCAAATGCAAAGAAATCTTAATTCAATGTTAAAAAATTAAACAAAGGGCTTTCTTAGGAAATATCGTTATTTGAAAAGAAGCAAAGCTATGATTTTTATAGTGACTCACAAACTGAAAGATTTGTATTGATTGATAGACATTCTAGACAATGAGAGAGTAATACTGCGACTTCACCAACACGCATGAAATAAGAATTTTCAGAACTAGTCAGGTTTGTTAGCTAAATGATTATCTTTAAGGTTTTTAGAGCCAAGAAAAAACAACGTATCTGTACGTTGTTTGTAGACTGAAATTTAAAAAATCCTTTGCGATCCAAAATATGGGTTTCCAGCATTTCCACCCGTTCAATCAATCCCTAATGGAACTCACTGTGAATTCTATAAAAAAAAAACAAACATTCCCCATTTTTAATTCAATTCAACCCAACAACTTTCCTACCAAAGAAAAAAAACACTGACTAGGATTTGGAGTATATAGCGGGTATTATAACCGTGTATTCAAGTGTGCTTAATCTTTAGTTGAGTTTCCTGCTTGCTGAAAACAAGGCTAGTATTCCTTTCAGATGAGAACTACAACGCATACAAATCCACTTTAAATAAAAAAGACTTCCCTATGAGATCTAAATCACAACAAACGAAACATTGTTTTTTTTTTTTAAATAAAAAAAAGTATTTTATTACTTTACAACACCCCTCTCTTCATTTATCATCATCACACACAACATCCATCTTAAGCAATGAATTCATATGGAATTGGAGCCAAAGCAATTGGCTCTTCCAATTTATTAACGAAATGACACTTCTTTGGTGGAGTTGGTTGACGTTTCAAGTTCATCCACACTTTCTTCTCCTTGGCGTCCTTCAATAGACGTTCGTTTTCCTTGACACGGTGCAAGAAATCCTCACGGCACTTTGAGTGATGAACATGTTCAATACGAATATTGATCCTCTTGGGAATGATGCATCCACGGACACGTTTGTTTGCAATAACACCAACAGCATGAGGTGTCACATTGTAGACACGTCCGGTCTTGCCGTGGTAAGCTTTGTAGGGCATACCCTTTTGGACGGCTCCATGTCCCTTGATGTCGACGATGTCGCCATTTTTGAAGACACGCATGTAGGTAGACAGTGGGATGACACCGTGCTTGCGGAAGGGACGGGAGAACATGTCCCTGGTTCCGCGACGATAACCTTTAGAGTTGGTCATTTTGATTTAGTATCCCTAATTGATGAAAAATACAAAAAAAAACAATTCAAATGAGAATATTTTGTGATTTTTAAAATTTATTTGAACTAACCTTTTACGAAATGACGTGCACGCGGTAACGAAGTTGGGAAAAAAGAAAGATGGACGATCAAGTGTTGCCATACAAAAATGTAGATTCTATCAATTTGTTCAGAATTTCGATGTTAAAATTCGAATATCAGAGATGGTTGTAGAGAGCGTTCGGAAAAAATATTTGTTTCTAGATATGCAATACGAAAAGTAAAAATAATAACCAAAATACTAGACAAGTTTATAAAAATGTAAATTGAATTTGGATTAGCTGAAGAATTTTATTAATGAAAATGAAAATAAACAGTATTTCAAAAGAATAAAATTATTGCTGATTTAAAGGATGTAAGTAACTAATAACCATATTAAAACTATAATTTTATTTATTGAACAATATTAATTTAAGCTTTGCATCAACACTCCAAAAAATAGTAGTGGATACGTCAAAATAGTTTTATCTTGTTTTACTAATTTATTTTTTATTTTGTTTAAATTTGTTCTTTCTTAAAATGTTATGATTTAATAATTCCTAAAAATTATGCAATACTAGCTACAAATTCCAATGTCAAATTTATGCTCCTCTATTTTGATTGTTTGACCAATTGTTTTTTTGCAGTCGACGCCACCATGTTCTTTGATTTTCCTTCACAAATGTGCAGCCCCCGATTATGTGCCGCCTGCTCGATCTGTGTAAAGGAATCGTGTACAGCTTGTTCGGTTCTCCCGATGAAGTCGATGACGCCTGCGTAAGGCAGTATCTGGCTGAACGTGGTGACGATGATCTCTCTTGTTGACGTGCCAGGGTCAAGGGTCAAGGATTGCTTTCTCCAAAGCCAGGTTTAAGATGAGGCAGGCCAAAGCATCCCCTTTTTGGATAGCAATCCGGCTATTTTTGACATTTTTCCATCGCCTACCTAATTGTAAAAATCTGATCGGTTGTTGATTCGCCTGAGATGGTTGTTTTAGCGTATGGGGTATCCGATATTGTAGGATAGAGGAGAGTATCTTATACGCGGTACTCAACAATGTGATACCCCTTTAGTTGCTTCACGTAGCAATATCTCCTTTCTTGTGTATGGGACAAATAATACCTTTTCGTCAGTCTTTTGGCATTTCTTCATATTCCCCACCGTGCTATACAATTTCATGAATTGCTTGGAGCTTTATTTTGTTTGAGCCTTTTACAGCATTCTCGACCTCTTCTATGCTTGGTGGAGATAGCCTGTGGGCTTCTTCTTAAAGTGAGCTAACCGTTTAGCAATTCATTTAAGTACACATCCCATTGCTCCAGTATGCCGCAATTTTTTGGTAGCTATTCAATCAGATATTAGAAACTTGCCTTACCTTCAAGTCTCTTATGTCGTCTGAACCTGTCCATTCTTTGGTATGAGGCAGTAAACACAGCCTATAATTTTTTCAATTGCCGTCCATCAATCAGAAGCCTTCTGAGACCCACAAAATAACATTTAAAGTGAAAATAACTGCTCGTTGCTTTCACTAGGAAAAAAACAAATTTGGATTTTAAAATTCACTGCTTTCACTTGTAAACTTACCAAAGACTACAAAAACGTAAGTTTGAATATAACATAACGCATCGTAAAATGAAATGAGACAAATGTCACCATTTATTCAAAACGTAACAGAAATAGAAAATTTTAAATGTATTCTTTTTCAAATAAAAGAAATTACTTAAAAATAAAAACCCAACAATTCATGTCCATTTTATGGCAAATGTGATAATTAGTTCGAAAATAATATGCTCAACCACAAGGATTTTAATTGAAAAACACTTCGCTTTCAAGACTCGCATTGTAAGTTCAAACTAAACAAGTTTTAAATTCATCTTTATTAATTAATGTTGAAATCATTTTAAATTTAGACTAAATGAAATAATTATAAATACAAATGAAAATACTATGAATTCAGTCTTATACCTAGTTAATCAA
The DNA here is from genome assembly GCA_920104205.1 of Eupeodes latifasciatus. Classification (NCBI taxonomy): domain Eukaryota; kingdom Metazoa; phylum Arthropoda; class Insecta; order Diptera; family Syrphidae; genus Eupeodes; species Eupeodes latifasciatus. The sequence continues at coordinate 79,373,182 of OV049924.1, forward strand.
ATGCAAAGAAATCTAAAACAAAGGGCTTTCTTAGGAAATATCGTTATTTGAAAAGAAGCAAAGCTATGATTTTCATAGTGACACACAAATTGAAGGATTTGTATTGATTGATAGACATTCTAGACAACGAGAGTTATACTATACTGCGACTTCACCAACACGCATGAAATAAGAATTTTCAGAACTAGTCAGATTTTTTAGCTACTGATGATCATCTTTAAGGCTTTTAGAGCCAAAGAAAAAACAACGTACGTTGTGTTTGTAGACTGAAACTTAAAAAATCCTTTGTGGTCCAATACCATTCGGAGGAGTTGCATTTTAAATTTATTAAAAAATGGGTTTCCAACATTTCCACCCGTTCAATCAATCCCTAATGGAACTCTTTACTTGTGAATTCTATTAAAGATATTCCCCATTTTTACTTCAATTCAACCCAACTATCCTGCCAAAGAAAACCACTGACTAGGATTTGGAGTATATAGCAAGTATTATAATCGTGTATTCAAGAAGTGTGCTTAAGCTTCAGTTGTTTCCTTCTTGCTCAAAACAAGACTGGATTCCTTTCAGATGAGAACTACAATGCATACAAATCCACTTTAAATAAAAAGACTTCCCTTTGAGATCCAAATCACAATAAACGCAACATATTTTGTTTTTTTTAAATAAAAAAAGTATTTTATTACTTTACAACACCCCTCTCTTCATATCATCACACGCAACATCCATCTTAAGCAATGAATTCATATGGAATTGGAGCCAAAGCAATTGGCTCTTCCAATTTCTTGACGAAGTGAGACTTCTTTGGTGGAGTTGGTTGACGTTTCAAGTTCACCCACACTTTCTTCTCCTTGGCGTCCTTCAATAGACGTTCGTTTTCCTTGACACGGCGCAAGAAATCCTCACGGCACTTTGAGTGATGGCCATGTTCAATACGAACATTGATCCTCTTGGGAATGATGCGTCCACGGACACGTTTGTTTACAATAACACCAACAGCATGGGGTGTCACATTGTAGACGCGTCCGGTTTTGCCGTGGTAAGCCTTGTAGGGCATACCCTTTTGGACGGCTCCATGTCCCTTGATGTCGACGATGTCGCCATTTTTGAAGACACGCATGTAAGTGGACAGTGGGATGACACCGTGCTTGCGGAAGGGACGGGAGAACATGTCCCTGGTTCCGCGACGATAACCTTTAGAGTTGGTCATTTTGATTTAGTATCCCTAATTGATGAAAAATACAAAAAAAAACAATTCAAATGAGAATATTTTGTGATTTTTAAAATTTATTTGAACTAACCTTTTACGAAATGACGTGCACGCGGTAACGAAGTTGGGAAAAAAGAAAGATGGACGATCAAGTGTTGCCATACAAAAATGTAGATTCTATCAATTTGTTCAGAATTTCGATGTTAAAATTCGAATATCAGAGATGGTTGTAGAGAGCGTTCGGAAAAAATATTTGTTTCTAGATATGCAATACGAAAAGTAAAAATAATAACCAAAATACTAGACAAGTTTATAAAAATGTAAATTGAATTTGGATTAGCTGAAGAATTTTATTAATGAAAATGAAAATAAACAGTATTTCAAAAGAATAAAATTATTGCTGATTTAAAGGATGTAAGTAACTAATAACCATATTAAAACTATAATTTTATTTATTGAACAATATTAATTTAAGCTTTGCATCAACACTCCAAAAAATAGTAGTGGATACGTCAAAATAGTTTTATCTTGTTTTACTAATTTATTTTTAATTTTGTTTAAATTTGTTTCTTTCTTAAAATGTTATGATTTAATAATTCCTAAAAATTATGCAATACTAGCTACAAATTCCAATGTCAAATTTATGCTCCTCTATTTTGATTGTTTGACCAATTGTTTTTTTTGCAGTCGACGCCACCATGTTCTTTGATTTTCCTTCACAAATGTGCAGCCCCCGATTATGTGCCGCCTGCTCGATCTGTGTAAAGGAATCGTGTACAGCTTGTTCGGTTCTCCCGATGAAGTCGATGACGCCTGCGTAAGGCAGTATCTGGCTGAACGTGGTGACGATGATCTCTCTTGTTGACGTGCCAGGGTCAAGGGTCAAGGATTGCTTTCTCCAAAGCCAGGTTTAAGATGAGGCAGGCCAAAGCATCCCCTTTTTGGATAGCAATCCGGCTATTTTTGACATTTTTCCATCGCCTACCTAATTGTAAAAATCTGATCGGTTGTTGATTCGCCTGAGATGGTTGTTTTAGCGTATGGGGTATCCGATATTGTAGGATAGAGGAGAGTATCTTATACGCGGTACTCAACAATGTGATACCCCTTTAGTTGCTTCACGTAGCAATATCTCCTTTCTTGTGTATGGGACAAATAATACCTTTTCGTCAGTCTTTTGGCATTTCTTCATATTCCCCACCGTGCTATACAATTTCATGAATTGCTTGTAGCTTTATTTTGTTTGAGCCTTTTACAGCATTCTCGACCTCTTCTATGCTTGGTGGAGATAGCCTGTGGGCTTCTTCTTAAAGTGAGCTAACCGTTTAGCAATTCATTTAAGTACACATCCCATTGCTCCAGTATGCCGCAATTTTTTGGTAGCTAGTCAATCAGATATTAGAAACTTGCCTTACCTTCAAGTCTCTTATGTCGTCTGAACCTGTCCATTCTTTGGTATGAGGCAGTAAACACAGCCTATAATTTTTTCAATTGCCGTCCATCAATCAGAAGCCTTCTGAGACCCACAAAATAACATTTAAAGTGAAAATAACTGCTCGTTGCTTTCACTAGGAAAAAAACAAATTTGGATTTTAAAATTCACTGCTTTCACTTGTAAACTTACCAAAGACTACAAAAACGTAAGTTTGAATATAACATAACGCATCGTAAAATGAAATGAGACAAATGTCACCATTTATTCAAAACGTAACAGAAATAGAAAATTTTAAATTTATTCTTTTTCAAATAAAAGAAATTACTTAAAAATAAAAACCCAACAATTCATGTCCATTTTATGGCAAATGTGATAATTAGTTCGAAAATAATATGCTCAACCACAAGGATTTTAATTGAAAAACACTTCGCTTTCAAGACTCGCATTGTAAGTTCAAACTAAACAAGTTTTAAATTCATCTTTATTAATTAATGTTGAAATCATTTTAAATTTAGACTAAATGAAATAATTATAAATACAAATGAAAATACTATGAATTCAGTCTTATACCTAGTTAATCAAATGCAAAGAAATCTAAAACAAAGGGCTTTCTTAGGAAATATCGTTATTTGAAAAGAAGCAAAGCTATGATTTTCATAGTGACACACAAATTGAAGGATTTGTATTGATTGATAGACATTCTAGACAACGAGAGTTATACTATACTGCGACTTCACCAACACGCATGAAATAAGAATTTTCAGAACTAGTCAGATTTTTTAGCTACTGATGATCATCTTTAAGGCTTTTAGAGCCAAAGAAAAAACAACGTACGTTGTGTTTGTAGACTGAAACTTAAAAAATCCTTTGTGGTCCAATACCATTCGGAGGAGTTGCATTTTAAATTTATTAAAAAATGGGTTTCCAACATTTCCACCCGTTCAATCAATCCCTAATGGAACTCTTTACTTGTGAATTCTATTAAAGATATTCCCCATTTTTACTTCAATTCAACCCAACTATCCTGCCAAAGAAAACCACTGACTAGGATTTGGAGTATATAGCAAGTATTATAATCGTGTATTCAAGAAGTGTGCTTAAGCTTCAGTTGTTTCCTTCTTGCTCAAAACAAGACTGGATTCCTTTCAGATGAGAACTACAATGCATACAAATCCACTTTAAATAAAAAGACTTCCCTTTGAGATCCAAATCACAATAAACGCAACATATTTTGTTTTTTTTTAAATAAAAAAAGTATTTTATTACTTTACAACACCCCTCTCTTCATATCATCACACGCAACATCCATCTTAAGCAATGAATTCATATGGAATTGGAGCCAAAGCAATTGGCTCTTCCAATTTCTTGACGAAGTGAGACTTCTTTGGTGGAGTTGGTTGACGTTTCAAGTTCACCCACACTTTCTTCTCCTTGGCGTCCTTCAATAGACGTTCGTTTTCCTTGACACGGCGCAAGAAATCCTCACGGCACTTTGAGTGATGGCCATGTTCAATACGAACATTGATCCTCTTGGGAATGATGCGTCCACGGACACGTTTGTTTACAATAACACCAACAGCATGGGGTGTCACATTGTAGACGCGTCCGGTTTTGCCGTGGTAAGCCTTGTAGGGCATACCCTTTTGGACGGCTCCATGTCCCTTGATGTCGACGATGTCGCCATTTTTGAAGACACGCATGTAAGTGGACAGTGGGATGACACCGTGCTTGCGGAAGGGACGGGAGAACATGTCCCTGGTTCCGCGACGATAACCTTTAGAGTTGGTCATTTTGATTTAGTATCCCTAATTGATGAAAAATACAAAAAAAAACAATTCAAATGAGAATATTTTGTGATTTTTAAAATTTATTTGAACTAACCTTTTACGAAATGACGTGCACGCGGTAACGAAGTTGGGAAAAAAGAAAGATGGACGATCAAGTGTTGCCATACAAAAATGTAGATTCTATCAATTTGTTCAGAATTTCGATGTTAAAATTCGAATATCAGAGATGGTTGTAGAGAGCGTTCGGAAAAAATATTTGTTTCTAGATATGCAATACGAAAAGTAAAAATAATAACCAAAATACTAGACAAGTTTATAAAAATGTAAATTGAATTTGGATTAGCTGAAGAATTTTATTAATGAAAATGAAAATAAACAGTATTTCAAAAGAATAAAATTATTGCTGATTTAAAGGATGTAAGTAACTAATAACCATATTAAAACTATAATTTTATTTATTGAACAATATTAATTTAAGCTTTGCATCAACACTCCAAAAAATAGTAGTGGATACGTCAAAATAGTTTTATCTTGTTTTACTAATTTATTTTTAATTTTGTTTAAATTTGTTTCTTTCTTAAAATGTTATGATTTAATAATTCCTAAAAATTATGCAATACTAGCTACAAATTCCAATGTCAAATTTATGCTCCTCTATTTTGATTGTTTGACCAATTGTTTTTTTTGCAGTCGACGCCACCATGTTCTTTGATTTTCCTTCACAAATGTGCAGCCCCCGATTATGTGCCGCCTGCTCGATCTGTGTAAAGGAATCGTGTACAGCTTGTTCGGTTCTCCCGATGAAGTCGATGACGCCTGCGTAAGGCAGTATCTGGCTGAACGTGGTGACGATGATCTCTCTTGTTGACGTGCCAGGGTCAAGGGTCAAGGATTGCTTTCTCCAAAGCCAGGTTTAAGATGAGGCAGGCCAAAGCATCCCCTTTTTGGATAGCAATCCGGCTATTTTTGACATTTTTCCATCGCCTACCTAATTGTAAAAATCTGATCGGTTGTTGATTCGCCTGAGATGGTTGTTTTAGCGTATGGGGTATCCGATATTGTAGGATAGAGGAGAGTATCTTATACGCGGTACTCAACAATGTGATACCCCTTTAGTTGCTTCACGTAGCAATATCTCCTTTCTTGTGTATGGGACAAATAATACCTTTTCGTCAGTCTTTTGGCATTTCTTCATATTCCCCACCGTGCTATACAATTTCATGAATTGCTTGTAGCTTTATTTTGTTTGAGCCTTTTACAGCATTCTCGACCTCTTCTATGCTTGGTGGAGATAGCCTGTGGGCTTCTTCTTAAAGTGAGCTAACCGTTTAGCAATTCATTTAAGTACACATCCCATTGCTCCAGTATGCCGCAATTTTTTGGTAGCTAGTCAATCAGATATTAGAAACTTGCCTTACCTTCAAGTCTCTTATGTCGTCTGAACCTGTCCATTCTTTGGTATGAGGCAGTAAACACAGCCTATAATTTTTTCAATTGCCGTCCATCAATCAGAAGCCTTCTGAGACCCACAAAATAACATTTAAAGTGAAAATAACTGCTCGTTGCTTTCACTAGGAAAAAAACAAATTTGGATTTTAAAATTCACTGCTTTCACTTGTAAACTTACCAAAGACTACAAAAACGTAAGTTTGAATATAACATAACGCATCGTAAAATGAAATGAGACAAATGTCACCATTTATTCAAAACGTAACAGAAATAGAAAATTTTAAATTTATTCTTTTTCAAATAAAAGAAATTACTTAAAAATAAAAACCCAACAATTCATGTCCATTTTATGGCAAATGTGATAATTAGTTCGAAAATAATATGCTCAACCACAAGGATTTTAATTGAAAAACACTTCGCTTTCAAGACTCGCATTGTAAGTTCAAACTAAACAAGTTTTAAATTCATCTTTATTAATTAATGTTGAAATCATTTTAAATTTAGACTAAATGAAATAATTATAAATACAAATGAAAATACTATGAATTCAGTCTTATACCTAGTTAATCAAATGCAAAGAAATCTAAAACAAAGGGCTTTCTTAGGAAATATCGTTATTTGAAAAGAAGCAAAGCTATGATTTTCATAGTGACACACAAATTGAAGGATTTGTATTGATTGATAGACATTCTAGACAACGAGAGTTATACTATACTGCGACTTCACCAACACGCATGAAATAAGAATTTTCAGAACTAGTCAGATTTTTTAGCTACTGATGATCATCTTTAAGGCTTTTAGAGCCAAAGAAAAAACAACGTACGTTGTGTTTGTAGACTGAAACTTAAAAAATCCTTTGTGGTCCAATACCATTCGGAGGAGTTGCATTTTAAATTTATTAAAAAATGGGTTTCCAACATTTCCACCCGTTCAATCAATCCCTAATGGAACTCTTTACTTGTGAATTCTATTAAAGATATTCCCCATTTTTACTTCAATTCAACCCAACTATCCTGCCAAAGAAAACCACTGACTAGGATTTGGAGTATATAGCAAGTATTATAATCGTGTATTCAAGAAGTGTGCTTAAGCTTCAGTTGTTTCCTTCTTGCTCAAAACAAGACTGGATTCCTTTCAGATGAGAACTACAATGCATACAAATCCACTTTAAATAAAAAGACTTCCCTTTGAGATCCAAATCACAATAAACGCAACATATTTTGTTTTTTTTAAATAAAAAAAGTATTTTATTACTTTACAACACCCCTCTCTTCATATCATCACACGCAACATCCATCTTAAGCAATGAATTCATATGGAATTGGAGCCAAAGCAATTGGCTCTTCCAATTTCTTGACGAAGTGAGACTTCTTTGGTGGAGTTGGTTGACGTTTCAAGTTCACCCACACTTTCTTCTCCTTGGCGTCCTTCAATAGACGTTCGTTTTCCTTGACACGGCGCAAGAAATCCTCACGGCACTTTGAGTGATGGCCATGTTCAATACGAACATTGATCCTCTTGGGAATGATGCGTCCACGGACACGTTTGTTTACAATAACACCAACAGCATGGGGTGTCACATTGTAGACGCGTCCGGTTTTGCCGTGGTAAGCCTTGTAGGGCATACCCTTTTGGACGGCTCCATGTCCCTTGATGTCGACGATGTCGCCATTTTTGAAGACACGCATGTAAGTGGACAGTGGGATGACACCGTGCTTGCGGAAGGGACGGGAGAACATGTCCCTGGTTCCGCGACGATAACCTTTAGAGTTGGTCATTTTGATTTAGTATCCCTAATTGATGAAAAATACAAAAAAAAACAATTCAAATGAGAATATTTTGTGATTTTTAAAATTTATTTGAACTAACCTTTTACGAAATGACGTGCACGCGGTAACGAAGTTGGGAAAAAAGAAAGATGGACGATCAAGTGTTGCCATACAAAAATGTAGATTCTATCAATTTGTTCAGAATTTCGATGTTAAAATTCGAATATCAGAGATGGTTGTAGAGAGCGTTCGGAAAAAATATTTGTTTCTAGATATGCAATACGAAAAGTAAAAATAATAACCAAAATACTAGACAAGTTTATAAAAATGTAAATTGAATTTGGATTAGCTGAAGAATTTTATTAATGAAAATGAAAATAAACAGTATTTCAAAAGAATAAAATTATTGCTGATTTAAAGGATGTAAGTAACTAATAACCATATTAAAACTATAATTTTATTTATTGAACAATATTAATTTAAGCTTTGCATCAACACTCCAAAAAATAGTAGTGGATACGTCAAAATAGTTTTATCTTGTTTTACTAATTTATTTTTAATTTTGTTTAAATTTGTTTCTTTCTTAAAATGTTATGATTTAATAATTCCTAAAAATTATGCAATACTAGCTACAAATTCCAATGTCAAATTTATGCTCCTCTATTTTGATTGTTTGACCAATTGTTTTTTTTGCAGTCGACGCCACCATGTTCTTTGATTTTCCTTCACAAATGTGCAGCCCCCGATTATGTGCCGCCTGCTCGATCTGTGTAAAGGAATCGTGTACAGCTTGTTCGGTTCTCCCGATGAAGTCGATGACGCCTGCGTAAGGCAGTATCTGGCTGAACGTGGTGACGATGATCTCTCTTGTTGACGTGCCAGGGTCAAGGGTCAAGGATTGCTTTCTCCAAAGCCAGGTTTAAGATGAGGCAGGCCAAAGCATCCCCTTTTTGGATAGCAATCCGGCTATTTTTGACATTTTTCCATCGCCTACCTAATTGTAAAAATCTGATCGGTTGTTGATTCGCCTGAGATGGTTGTTTTAGCGTATGGGGTATCCGATATTGTAGGATAGAGGAGAGTATCTTATACGCGGTACTCAACAATGTGATACCCCTTTAGTTGCTTCACGTAGCAATATCTCCTTTCTTGTGTATGGGACAAATAATACCTTTTCGTCAGTCTTTTGGCATTTCTTCATATTCCCCACCGTGCTATACAATTTCATGAATTGCTTGTAGCTTTATTTTGTTTGAGCCTTTTACAGCATTCTCGACCTCTTCTATGCTTGGTGGAGATAGCCTGTGGGCTTCTTCTTAAAGTGAGCTAACCGTTTAGCAATTCATTTAAGTACACATCCCATTGCTCCAGTATGCCGCAATTTTTTGGTAGCTAGTCAATCAGATATTAGAAACTTGCCTTACCTTCAAGTCTCTTATGTCGTCTGAACCTGTCCATTCTTTGGTATGAGGCAGTAAACACAGCCTATAATTTTTTCAATTGCCGTCCATCAATCAGAAGCCTTCTGAGACCCACAAAATAACATTTAAAGTGAAAATAACTGCTCGTTGCTTTCACTAGGAAAAAAACAAATTTGGATTTTAAAATTCACTGCTTTCACTTGTAAACTTACCAAAGACTACAAAAACGTAAGTTTGAATATAACATAACGCATCGTAAAATGAAATGAGACAAATGTCACCATTTATTCAAAACGTAACAGAAATAGAAAATTTTAAATTTATTCTTTTTCAAATAAAAGAAATTACTTAAAAATAAAAACCCAACAATTCATGTCCATTTTATGGCAAATGTGATAATTAGTTCGAAAATAATATGCTCAACCACAAGGATTTTAATTGAAAAACACTTCGCTTTCAAGACTCGCATTGTAAGTTCAAACTAAACAAGTTTTAAATTCATCTTTATTAATTAATGTTGAAATCATTTTAAATTTAGACTAAATGAAATAATTATAAATACAAATGAAAATACTATGAATTCAGTCTTATACCTAGTTAATCAAATGCAAAGAAATCTAAAACAAAGGGCTTTCTTAGGAAATATCGTTATTTGAAAAGAAGCAAAGCTATGATTTTCATAGTGACACACAAATTGAAGGATTTGTATTGATTGATAGACATTCTAGACAACGAGAGTTATACTATACTGCGACTTCACCAACACGCATGAAATAAGAATTTTCAGAACTAGTCAGATTTTTTAGCTACTGATGATCATCTTTAAGGCTTTTAGAGCCAAAGAAAAAACAACGTACGTTGTGTTTGTAGACTGAAACTTAAAAAATCCTTTGTGGTCCAATACCATTCGGAGGAGTTGCATTTTAAATTTATTAAAAAATGGGTTTCCAACATTTCCACCCGTTCAATCAATCCCTAATGGAACTCTTTACTTGTGAATTCTATTAAAGATATTCCCCATTTTTACTTCAATTCAACCCAACTATCCTGCCAAAGAAAACCACTGACTAGGATTTGGAGTATATAGCAAGTATTATAATCGTGTATTCAAGAAGTGTGCTTAAGCTTCAGTTGTTTCCTTCTTGCTCAAAACAAGACTGGATTCCTTTCAGATGAGAACTACAATGCATACAAATCCACTTTAAATAAAAAGACTTCCCTTTGAGATCCAAATCACAATAAACGCAACATATTTTGTTTTTTTTAAATAAAAAAAGTATTTTATTACTTTACAACACCCCTCTCTTCATATCATCACACGCAACATCCATCTTAAGCAATGAATTCATATGGAATTGGAGCCAAAGCAATTGGCTCTTCCAATTTCTTGACGAAGTGAGACTTCTTTGGTGGAGTTGGTTGACGTTTCAAGTTCACCCACACTTTCTTCTCCTTGGCGTCCTTCAATAGACGTTCGTTTTCCTTGACACGGCGCAAGAAATCCTCACGGCACTTTGAGTGATGGCCATGTTCAATACGAACATTGATCCTCTTGGGAATGATGCGTCCACGGACACGTTTGTTTACAATAACACCAACAGCATGGGGTGTCACATTGTAGACGCGTCCGGTTTTGCCGTGGTAAGCCTTGTAGGGCATACCCTTTTGGACGGCTCCATGTCCCTTGATGTCGACGATGTCGCCATTTTTGAAGACACGCATGTAAGTGGACAGTGGGATGACACCGTGCTTGCGGAAGGGACGGGAGAACATGTCCCTGGTTCCGCGACGATAACCTTTAGAGTTGGTCATTTTGATTTAGTATCCCTAATTGATGAAAAATACAAAAAAAAACAATTCAAATGAGAATATTTTGTGATTTTTAAAATTTATTTGAACTAACCTTTTACGAAATGACGTGCACGCGGTAACGAAGTTGGGAAAAAAGAAAGATGGACGATCAAGTGTTGCCATACAAAAATGTAGATTCTATCAATTTGTTCAGAATTTCGATGTTAAAATTCGAATATCAGAGATGGTTGTAGAGAGCGTTCGGAAAAAATATTTGTTTCTAGATATGCAATACGAAAAGTAAAAATAATAACCAAAATACTAGACAAGTTTATAAAAATGTAAATTGAATTTGGATTAGCTGAAGAATTTTATTAATGAAAATGAAAATAAACAGTATTTCAAAAGAATAAAATTATTGCTGATTTAAAGGATGTAAGTAACTAATAACCATATTAAAACTATAATTTTATTTATTGAACAATATTAATTTAAGCTTTGCATCAACACTCCAAAAAATAGTAGTGGATACGTCAAAATAGTTTTATCTTGTTTTACTAATTTATTTTTTATTTTGTTTAAATTTGTTTCTTTCTTAAAATGTTATGATTTAATAATTCCTAAAAATTATGCAATACTAGCTACAAATTCCAATGTCAAATTTATGCTCCTCTATTTTAATTGTTTGACCAATTGTTTTTTTTTGCAGTCGACGCCACCATGTTCTTTGATTTTCCTTCACAAATGTGCAGCCCCCGATTATGTGCCGCCTGCTCGATCTGTGTAAAGGAATCGTGTACAGCTTGTTCGGTTCTCCCGATGAAGTCGATGACGCCTGCGTAAGGCAGTATCTGGCTGAACGTGGTGACGATGATCTCTCTTGTTGACGTGCCAGGGTCAAGGGTCAAGGATTGCTTTCTCCAAAGCCAGGTTTAAGATGAGGCAGGCCAAAGCATCCCCTTTTTGGATAGCAATCCGGCTATTTTTGAAATTTTTCCATCGCCTACCTAATTGTAAAAATCTGATCGGTTGTTGATTCGCCTGAGATGGTTGTTTTAGCGTATGGGGTATCCGATATTGTAGGATAGAGGAGAGTATCTTATACGCGGTACTCAACAATGTGATACCCCTTTAGTTGCTTCACGTAGCAATATCTCCTTTCTTGTGTATGGGACGAATAATACCTTTTCGTCAGTCTTTTGGCATTTCTTCATATTCCCCACCGTGCTATACAATTTCATGAATTGCTTGGAGCTTTATTTTGTTTGAGCCTTTTACAGCATTCTCGACCTCTTCTATGCTTGGTGGAGATAGCCTGTGGGCTTCTTCTTAAAGTGAGCTAACCGTTTAGCAATTCATTTAAGTACACATCCCATTGCTCCAGTATGCCGCAATTTTTTGGTAGCTAGTCAATCAGATATTAGAAACTTGCCTTACCTTCAAGTCTCTTATGTCGTCTGAACCTGTCCATTCTTTGGTATGAGGCAGTAAACACAGCCTATAATTTTTTCAATTGCCGTCCATCAATCAGAAGCCTTCTGAGACCCACAAAATAACATTTAAAGTGAAAATAACTGCTCGTTGCTTTCACTAGGAAAAAAACAAATTTGGATTTTAAAATTCACTGCTTTCACTTGTAAACTTACCAAAGACTACAAAAACGTAAGTTTGAATATAACATAACGCATCGTAAAATGAAATGAGACAAATGTCACCATTTATTCAAAACGTAACAGAAATAGAAAATTTTAAATGTATTCTTTTTCAAATAAAAGAAATTACTTAAAAATAAAAACCCAACAATTCATGTCCATTTTATGGCAAATGTGATAATTAGTTCGAAAATAATATGCTCAACCACAAGGATTTTAATTGAAAAACACTTCGCTTTCAAGACTCGCATTGTAAGTTCAAACTAAACAAGTTTTAAATTCATCTTTATTAATTAATGTTGAAATCATTTTAAATTTAGACTAAATGAAATAATTATAAATACAAATGAAAATACTATGAATTCAGTCTTATACCTAGTTAATCAAATGCAAAGAAATCTAAAACAAAGGGCTTTCTTAGGAAATATCGTTATTTGAAAAGAAGCAAAGCTATGATTTTCATAGTGACACACAAATTGAAGGATTTGTATTGATTGATAGACATTCTAGACAACGAGAGTTATACTATACTGCGACTTCACCAACACGCATGAAATAAGAATTTTCAGAACTAGTCAGATTTTTTAGCTACTGATGATCATCTTTAAGGCTTTTAGAGCCAAAGAAAAAACAACGTACGTTGTGTTTGTAGACTGAAACTTAAAAAATCCTTTGTGGTCCAATACCATTCGGAGGAGTTGCATTTTAAATTTATTAAAAAATGGGTTTCCAACATTTCCACCCGTTCAATCAATCCCTAATGGAACTCTTTACTTGTGAATTCTATTAAAGATATTCCCCATTTTTACTTCAATTCAACCCAACTATCCTGCCAAAGAAAACCACTGACTAGGATTTGGAGTATATAGCAAGTATTATAATCGTGTATTCAAGAAGTGTGCTTAAGCTTCAGTTGTTTCCTTCTTGCTCAAAACAAGACTGGATTCCTTTCAGATGAGAACTACAATGCATACAAATCCACTTTAAATAAAAAGACTTCCCTTTGAGATCCAAATCACAATAAACGCAACATATTTTGTTTTTTTTAAATAAAAAAAGTATTTTATTACTTTACAACACCCCTCTCTTCATATCATCACACGCAACATCCATCTTAAGCAATGAATTCATATGGAATTGGAGCCAAAGCAATTGGCTCTTCCAATTTCTTGACGAAGTGAGACTTCTTTGGTGGAGTTGGTTGACGTTTCAAGTTCACCCACACTTTCTTCTCCTTGGCGTCCTTCAATAGACGTTCGTTTTCCTTGACACGGCGCAAGAAATCCTCACGGCACTTTGAGTGATGGCCATGTTCAATACGAACATTGATCCTCTTGGGAATGATGCGTCCACGGACACGTTTGTTTACAATAACACCAACAGCATGGGGTGTCACATTGTAGACGCGTCCGGTTTTGCCGTGGTAAGCCTTGTAGGGCATACCCTTTTGGACGGCTCCATGTCCCTTGATGTCGACGATGTCGCCATTTTTGAAGACACGCATGTAAGTGGACAGTGGGATGACACCGTGCTTGCGGAAGGGACGGGAGAACATGTCCCTGGTTCCGCGACGATAACCTTTAGAGTTGGTCATTTTGATTTAGTATCCCTAATTGATGAAAAATACAAAAAAAAACAATTCAAATGAGAATATTTTGTGATTTTTAAAATTTATTTGAACTAACCTTTTACGAAATGACGTGCACGCGGTAACGAAGTTGGGAAAAAAGAAAGATGGACGATCAAGTGTTGCCATACAAAAATGTAGATTCTATCAATTTGTTCAGAATTTCGATGTTAAAATTCGAATATCAGAGATGGTTGTAGAGAGCGTTCGGAAAAAATATTTGTTTCTAGATATGCAATACGAAAAGTAAAAATAATAACCAAAATACTAGACAAGTTTATAAAAATGTAAATTGAATTTGGATTAGCTGAAGAATTTTATTAATGAAAATGAAAATAAACAGTATTTCAAAAGAATAAAATTATTGCTGATTTAAAGGATGTAAGTAACTAATAACCATATTAAAACTATAATTTTATTTATTGAACAATATTAATTTAAGCTTTGCATCAACACTCCAAAAAATAGTAGTGGATACGTCAAAATAGTTTTATCTTGTTTTACTAATTTATTTTTTATTTTGTTTAAATTTGTTTCTTTCTTAAAATGTTATGATTTAATAATTCCTAAAAATTATGCAATACTAGCTACAAATTCCAATGTCAAATTTATGCTCCTCTATTTTAATTGTTTGACCAATTGTTTTTTTTTGCAGTCGACGCCACCATGTTCTTTGATTTTCCTTCACAAATGTGCAGCCCCCGATTATGTGCCGCCTGCTCGATCTGTGTAAAGGAATCGTGTACAGCTTGTTCGGTTCTCCCGATGAAGTCGATGACGCCTGCGTAAGGCAGTATCTGGCTGAACGTGGTGACGATGATCTCTCTTGTTGACGTGCCAGGGTCAAGGGTCAAGGATTGCTTTCTCCAAAGCCAGGTTTAAGATGAGGCAGGCCAAAGCATCCCCTTTTTGGATAGCAATCCGGCTATTTTTGAAATTTTTCCATCGCCTACCTAATTGTAAAAATCTGATCGGTTGTTGATTCGCCTGAGATGGTTGTTTTAGCGTATGGGGTATCCGATATTGTAGGATAGAGGAGAGTATCTTATACGCGGTACTCAACAATGTGATACCCCTTTAGTTGCTTCACGTAGCAATATCTCCTTTCTTGTGTATGGGACAAATAATACCTTTTCGTCAGTCTTTTGGCATTTCTTCATATTCCCCACCGTGCTATACAATTTCATGAATTGCTTGGAGCTTTATTTTGTTTGAGCCTTTTACAGCATTCTCGACCTCTTCTATGCTTGGTGGAGATAGCCTGTGGGCTTCTTCTTAAAGTGAGCTAACCGTTTAGCAATTCATTTAAGTACACATCCCATTGCTCCAGTATGCCGCAATTTTTTGGTAGCTAGTCAATCAGATATTAGAAACTTGCCTTACCTTCAAGTCTCTTATGTCGTCTGAACCTGTCCATTCTTTGGTATGAGGCAGTAAACACAGCCTATAATTTTTTCAATTGCCGTCCATCAATCAGAAGCCTTCTGAGACCCACAAAATAACATTTAAAGTGAAAATAACTGCTCGTTGCTTTCACTAGGAAAAAAACAAATTTGGATTTTAAAATTCACTGCTTTCACTTGTAAACTTACCAAAGACTACAAAAACGTAAGTTTGAATATAACATAACGCATCGTAAAATGAAATGAGACAAATGTCACCATTTATTCAAAACGTAACAGAAATAGAAAATTTTAAATTTATTCTTTTTCAAATAAAAGAAATTACTTAAAAATAAAAACCCAACAATTCATGTCCATTTTATGGCAAATGTGATAATTAGTTCGAAAATAATATGCTCAACCACAAGGATTTTAATTGAAAAACACTTCGCTTTCAAGACTCGCATTGTAAGTTCAAACTAAACAAGTTTTAAATTCATCTTTATTAATTAATGTTGAAATCATTTTAAATTTAGACTAAATGAAATAATTATAAATACAAATGAAAATACTATGAATTCAGTCTTATACCTAGTTAATCAAATGCAAAGAAATCTAAAACAAAGGGCTTTCTTAGGAAATATCGTTATTTGAAAAGAAGCAAAGCTATGATTTTCATAGTGACACACAAATTGAAGGATTTGTATTGATTGATAGACATTCTAGACAACGAGAGTTATACTATACTGCGACTTCACCAACACGCATGAAATAAGAATTTTCAGAACTAGTCAGATTTTTTAGCTACTGATGATCATCTTTAAGGCTTTTAGAGCCAAAGAAAAAACAACGTACGTTGTGTTTGTAGACTGAAACTTAAAAAATCCTTTGTGGTCCAATACCATTCGGAGGAGTTGCATTTTAAATTTATTAAAAAATGGGTTTCCAACATTTCCACCCGTTCAATCAATCCCTAATGGAACTCTTTACTTGTGAATTCTATTAAAGATATTCCCCATTTTTACTTCAATTCAACCCAACTATCCTGCCAAAGAAAACCACTGACTAGGATTTGGAGTATATAGCAAGTATTATAATCGTGTATTCAAGAAGTGTGCTTAAGCTTCAGTTGTTTCCTTCTTGCTCAAAACAAGACTGGATTCCTTTCAGATGAGAACTACAATGCATACAAATCCACTTTAAATAAAAAGACTTCCCTTTGAGATCCAAATCACAATAAACGCAACATATTTTGTTTTTTTTTAAATAAAAAAAGTATTTTATTACTTTACAACACCCCTCTCTTCATATCATCACACGCAACATCCATCTTAAGCAATGAATTCATATGGAATTGGAGCCAAAGCAATTGGCTCTTCCAATTTCTTGACGAAGTGAGACTTCTTTGGTGGAGTTGGTTGACGTTTCAAGTTCACCCACACTTTCTTCTCCTTGGCGTCCTTCAATAGACGTTCGTTTTCCTTGACATGGCGCAAGAAATCCTCACGGCACTTTGAGTGATGGCCATGTTCAATACGAACATTGATCCTCTTGGGAATGATGCGTCCACGGACACGTTTGTTTACAATAACACCAACAGCATGAGGTGTCACATTGTAGACACGTCCGGTCTTGCCGTGGTAAGCTTTGTAGGGCATACCCTTTTGGACGGCTCCATGTCCCTTGATGTCGACGATGTCGCCATTTTTGAAGACACGCATGTAGGTGGACAGTGGGATGACACCGTGCTTGCGGAAGGGACGGGAGAACATGTCCCTGGTTCCGCGACGATAACCTTTAGAGTTGGTCATTTTGATTTAGTATCCCTAATTGATGAAAAATACAAACAAATAATTCAAATTAGAATATTTTTGTGATTTTTTTAAATTTATTTGAACTAACCTTTTACGAAATGACGTGCACGCAGTAACGAAGTTGGAATAAAAGAAAGATGGACGATCGAGTGTTGCGGTTGCGGTTGCCATAGTCTGCTATTACACGATGAATCTAGATGCATGCGACATCTTCGAATTCTTCTTTGTGATCCTATCCTGTTTCTCAAGTGCTATTAAGCGGCATATACACGCATCAAAATCTCATCAAGCATGTAAGAGTGTGTTTGTGAAATTGAAACACGTATAGAGTGTGTGTGTGCTTGACGCGAAATCAAAATGTTTTGATTTTTCTTCAATCAGGGGTCTATGCTTGACAAGTGATTGAAGAGTGTGTATTCGTGATTGATTGCTTGATCAAGCATCATTCTTGTTTTTGCGTTGCTAGAGTGAAGACATCATTCGGAAGGATATTTTTAAATGTGCATGATGGAGGATACAAATTTTTTGTTAGAATTAATTGAAGTGTACCGTTCATTGCCAGCGTTGTTATACCTATATAAATAGTTATATTTCTAATTTTGATTTAAAATACAGAGAAAATAATACAAGTAAAAAATATTTACATTGAAAAAATAATGTTTTATTTACTTTGATATGATCGTTTAGGACTTCAATAATAGCTTCGCACGTTTCCATGACAATAGGACCAATAGACTGTTCAGAAATAGCACTGATGAATTTTAAGTCTGCAAATGTATTGCCTGTAGCCAGAAACCGAAGAGTTATTGACAGACGTTGACTAACAGGTATAGCTTCTCGCATTGCGGTATCTTTTCTGATAATTTTGGGCGTTATCATTTCCAGAAGTTGGTTGTATGTTTCCTCGTTCATGCGAACGAAATTTTTGAAGTCACTTGGCGAACTTAATTTCAGTTCATACAAATGATTTTCATGTGTAAACTGCTTTCGTTTTTTCAGCCACTCTTTCATCCAGATCCGTTTTTTCCGCAAATTTTTCCTCTTCATTTTTAACGCCAGCGCTAGTCCCAGAGCTATGCAACAATCGTCCATGTCACTCATGTTTTTCTAACGAAGAATCCGCACATCCATTCACATCCAAAATCTACGAAAAAATGATGATTGATGACTCATGCTTGATGTGTGTATATTCAACACGAAAAAGAATTTACAAACACACTCTCACATGCTTGATGAGATTTTGATGCGTGTATATGCCGCTTTACACGTTGAAACTAGATTCATGAATCTATTTTGACAGTTCTCTTTCATTTTTATTTCGTCATCCACTTGTTTGTTTGTCTGTTTACTTTTATTAATCGAGAAAATTTTGTTATTCTTTAAAATCAATAAAAAACATTTTGTTTTGTAAAATTTATTTCTGACTGTGCACTCTAATCAAAAAACAAAGACATAGATTCCTACAAAATGAACTGTTCGTCGAAGTTTGCTTCTCGAACAACGAAACCATATGAAAGAGAATAGCAAAAATACGAATAAGAGAACAGAGAAACGTCAAATTGTCGCAAGGAAAATTTTACCCGTGCGACACAGGTCGATTTTCTTGCGTCTCATGTTTTCGAATTTTTTTTCTCTTTTGCACTTATGTTGTTCGAAGTGTCGCATGCATCTAGATTCATCGTGTAATAGCAGACATACAAAAATGTAGATTCTATCAATTTGTTCAGAATTTCGATGTTAAAATTCGAATATCAGGGATGGTTGTGAAGAGCGTTCGGAAAAATTATTTGTTTCTAGATATGCAATACGAAAAGTAAAAATAATAGCCAAAATACTAGACAAGTTTATAAAAATGTAACTTGAATTTTGATTAGTTGAAGTATTTTATTTATTAATTCAGCAGTCGTTCAAATTTATAAAATTAGTGGTGATTTAAAGGATATAAGTAACTCATGACCATAATAAAATTAAAATTGTATTTATTCAACCAGACTAAACTTTACATTAAAGCCTAGTACATACTTGTGAACCATCTCGTGAACCCATTCAAATTTCGGTTTTTGGTTCACCCGTGAACGTGCTCGTGAAGCTGAGTGGAGAACAAAGTGGAGAGTTTTCGTTCACGGGCAATTCACGTGCAAAATGTACGGGAACTGTTGGTGAAGCTTTGACATTTGGTTTCCTCATTTGCTATGCATTGTTTGCGTTGATGTTTTAAACGTCAAATGTTCACAACGTGTATTCACAAGTGTGTACCAGTGAGCAATGTCAAAAGTTCACTTTCTCCACTGGCGAACGTTCACTTCACGAGGAAGTATGTACTAGGCTTAACACTCCAAGAAATAGTGGAGAATACGTCAAAATAGTTTTATCTTGTTTTAATAATTTATTTTGTATTATACTTAAATTTATTTCTTTCTTAAAATTGATTTAATAATTATGTAATACCAGCTACAAATTCCATGAAATGGACGATGTTTATCTTTGAATCTTTCGATGGACTCATTTTGACGTTTCATCATTTCTGTCACTTTTATTTGATAGTTAAAATAAAATGGAAAAGCTTTTCCAGAAATTTTAAAATTCTATTTAAAAAATCGATAAGAGTGAGGTGAAATGACGAGACTTCAAAATAAGTCGGCTAAAGAATTTTACTAATCATTATAAAAAAGATTAAAATTTAACTAAATTTAAAACATTTTAGAAAATGTAAAAAAGCTTGTGAAAAAATGAAAATAAAGCTAGAAGTCAAACGTTTCTGATAAAAATATACTTTTCTTGAAGCGACAGATACTCAAATATAAAAAAATGCTGTTCAAATATAACAAATAATTGACTAATTTAACAAGAGTAAGAAAATCGTATTTCCTTTGAAAAATTTAAGTTCGAGCTAAGTTTGACATATTTCGCATTAGTGCTTTTTTTTAAAAAGTCTTGAATACAGTACGAGCTTTTAATCTGGCAGTGCTGCTTATTCTTTGATCGTAACTGTAATAGATTTTGTTTCCCACAATCTTCGAAATTTTCATACATCTCAGCCATTGACATACTATACATGGACTGCTAGTAGCCAACTTCACGATGGTTCCACTTTTAACGGACAAAACACTAGCGCAAAGAGCACTATGCGGAAAAATTGTGTAACATTTATGACACTTGACATTTTACCTTCTTTCTTTTTTTCTCACATGTTTATTTATTTTGTGTTGTATTTTGTGAAAACAAGTTAGTAGTGATAAATTACAATTAAAATAAAAAGAAAAGAAATACCTAGGATATTAAAACAAGAAATAGTGTTTAAAAAAATATATAAAAATGAAAAAATGTTCAATTCTAGGATGCATTTCGCATCAATTGAACAGATATGTGGCTTTGTTTTTGTCAGTATATTTTTAAGGAATTTATGATCCTAGCTAAAATCATGTTTTTTTACCACTATTTAGACTGGTTCGTAAAGGCGTAATCAGAGAAGACTGGAAACGAGCTATTGAATCCCTCAATGGCCAGGTGATAGATTCAAGTCGACCGCTCCAGAACTTTTTAATCTGTGATCTTCACTTCGAAACAAAATTTATTAAAACGCTTGGGACTAACAAACGTCTCACAGAGGATGCAGTTCCAACTCTCTTCCCTAGCATTTATAACATGGTGGAACAAATGTAAGATTAATCATTTATTCAAAACAAATTCAACCTAAAATTGTCTAATTACAGAAAAGAAAAAGTTCAAGACGATCAGATAGATAACTTTGACGAAGCTTGTTGCAGGATGGAACAGATGTAATATAATTCAGTTTTCATTACAAATTCTACATAATTTTTTACTTTTAGGATTGAACCACCAATCGATGAAGTTCAAGATCATCCAACTGATGACTTTGCAGAAGCACCCATCAAAAACGAGCAAACTGCAAATAACTTTGATGAAAGGTACTTTTTATATCTGGAAATTTATATAAAAATCCAGACTGGAACAATGTTGATGCTATTGTATAAAACACTCCGAATATAGTTAGTTATTCCCGCTTTATTAGTAGTAGTAGTAGTATTAACACCCGTCTGTTCACGGTGGCGGCGGCGTTTGCGAGCCTAGTAGTAACTAGTAACATAGTATAAGTAATGGTAGAGCGGAATGTATAGGAAAAAATGTTAACAAAAAAAATATTTGAAATCACTATACATACCGCTTCGTCATTTCAAAACTATTCACTTAATTTTAGTAATTTAAATGGTTATAATATCATATATAGGTTTACTAACTTACTCTGGAAGCTATTTTAATTTTAATCAATTATTTAAAAAAATTCCATACAAAAAGTATTAAATCAATTTTTATCAATTTTGTAAAAAAAGACGAAACTCTTTTTGTATAAACTGTTTTAAAAATATTTCTTTGTTTTTAAAAATGGAATTAAACGCTTTTTATCTTTTTATAGGTATAGCGATATTATCACTTATTCGCCCGAACAAGACGATGTAATTTTAAATGAAGCTATGTTGGCTGAAAGGTAATAATTTTATTGTAGTTAAAAAAAATAATATTATATTCTATTTTCCATCTGTTTGTAGCCGTAAACGGAGGTTTGAGGAAGAGACGGCTACGCCCAGAACGTTGAAACGTAAATGTTTGCGTTACAAGCAATTATATGCTAAAAAAAACAACAAGCTTAAGGCATCAAGGCGCAAGCTAAAGAGGAAAGAGATGAAAATTCAATCTTTAGAATCCTTGCTTGATGACCTTCAAAAAAGAAATCTCATTTCGGAGAACTGTTCGCAGATCCTTCAGGTATTTACCAAAAAATTTAGATTTTTTTATTTCAATATTTTTTTAATTAAATATTTTCTATGTATATACATATATATATACCTGCATTTACATATATTACATTCAGAAGACATTCCACCCAATCGCACTGCACAAATCAGGATCGAAAAATTGAATGTTTTCGTTTAGTGAACCGTTGAGAACGAATGAACCAGTCTTGTTAAGTAAATTAGATCGGTTTGGTTTTGTTTGAATTTAACTTTGAAATTTAATTTTAGTCTCTTCTTAAAAAAAGAGTTATAAATACGTTTTTACTTTAAAGTGAGTTTTATTATAAGAATTAACATTGAATAAACAAAGGATTACTAAATAATATTTTCATTTCGTAGTTAAAATAGTATAGTTTTCGTCACTTATTATTTTTTTCAACTGGGCCAGTACTTTCGTCGTCGACAATGAATTGACTGAACTGATTGCATTTTCCATTTTGCTGCTCGTCGTCATCTTTGATTCCAATCTCTCCTCTTTTCTTTTTAAAAGTCTAAGTATATGTTGGAATTTCCACAACAAATCTTATTCTTAATGCACGGTCTATGGTGTTTACAAAGGTAGACTAGGTTTTTTTTCCTTAATTTTAAGTAGCTCGTAAGAAAAAAAATGATAATTTCTTTATTTTTTCAATTTTCCAATAAAAACAAATAGCAATTAAAATGATAAAAATACTATCTTATAGGCCGAAAGGCATTAGTTTTAAGTAGTTCATGAATTTCTTAGAGCTCCACGATGGGGCTACTAAGTTTAATATATGTAAGTTATAGATCATACACTAGTTTTAATCCCTTTTTCTAGTATAAGGTAGTAATAAGTAACAATGAATAAAAAATTAAATAAAACTTAAATGTTTAAGTTTCTTATTACAAAATGAAAACGAAGAAGGAGTTTTCTTCGCAGGTCTATGTTTTAAGTTCAATAATATTTCAATAAATATAAAAACGTTTCAAATAAATATATATTTAAAATAACAAATAAACATTTTTTGTTGATTTTTAGACATACGATAGCAATTTAATGAAGATATTGCAAGGTAAGAAGATAGCTGGAAAATACCCTGTAGAACTGAGGTCCTTCGCATTGACCTTACATTTTTATAGCCCACGGGCGTATAAGTACGTAAGGTCGCTCTCTAAAGACAATTTACCAGCAGAGAGTACCTTGAGATCCTGGTATAGCCAGACCGAAGTTGGCCCTGGGTATACCCAAAAATCTATAGATGTCCTCATTCTTAAATCTATTGCTCAAGAAAAGAAGAACAGAAAGTTGGTCGCATGTCTGATGATGGACGAAATGGCCATTAAAAATCATATACAATGGGATGACTCCAAAAAAAAATATGTTGGCACCATAGATTATGGAACAGATTTCTCGTCGACTGAAGAACTTCCTCATGCAAAAGAGGCACTTGTTTACCTACTTGTCGGAATGAACGGGGCATGGAAACTTCCTGTTGCATACTTTTTATGCAACGGCTTAACCTCGTCTGAGAAGGCCAGTTTCACTAGACAGGTGGTAGATTTCGTAAGTCAAACAAATGTCGAAATTGTTGGTCTTACTTTCGATGGTCATCCAGGCAATATGGGCATGCTGCGATCTTTGGGTGCCAGTTTAAAACATTTTGAGCCGAAATTCGAAAATCCTGGTAATGGTACTAGTATTTCGATATTTCTCGACGCTTGCCACTGCCTTAAATTGATACGTAATACGTGGGGTACAAAAAAAACATTTACGGATGAAAGTGGTCAAGCAGTAAGGTGGGAATATATTGAAAAGCTTGTCCATTACCAAGGAGAATTAGGACTTCATTTGGCAAATAAATTAAACAATAAACATTTAAACTGGCACTCAAAAATAATGAATGTAAAACTTGCAGCAGAAACGCTGAGTGAGAGCGCTGCAAACGCCCTTACTTTTCTGCTAGAAGAAAACGTTGCAGGATTTGAAGGTAGTGAAGCGACAATCAAGTTCATCAAAACTGTAAATACTATTTTTGACTGCTTAAATTCTAAAAGCAAATTTGGGTTTTCTTTCAAAAGAGGCATTACCGAAGAAAACAAAAATGACATATTTGATTTTTTCGAAAAAGCTATTAAGTACATTTCAGGACTTAAAATCGGACAGGAAAAAATTATATGTTCTAAAAATAAAACAGGTTTTATTGGTTTCATCATTGCTATGAAAAATATAAGAAACCTGTATGTAAGTCAAGTAGAGGAGTTAAAAAACCTAGATTACATACTTACATACAAGTTGTCGCAAGATCACTTGGAGCTAATTTTTTCAAGTATTAGATCCAGAGGAGGATTTAACAACAACCCAACCTCCATGCAGTTTGCTTCAGCGTATAAAAGACTTTTGATTCACAATGAAGTGCGGTCGTCTACTCAAGCAAACTGCATTGCTTGCGACGAAACGAATATTTTAATGGCATCTTCAAATGCACCTTCTAAAAAAGTCACGTTGGAAGAAGTTAATGACGATGAATTAGTCATTTTTGAAAATATAATTCCTTCGAATGATTTTGCTTCCAACGAAATTATAGTTTATATAGGTGGATTTGTGGAATTTAAACTAAAAAAAAATTTGAAATGTAAAAAATGTGTTCAGTTTTTACTACATTCCGAAAAAGTTAGTTCTAAATTAATATCTTTAAAAACAAAGGGGTTTCTTACATATCCGCATAAGGATACTTTTAAAATATGTAAGACTGTAAGAACAAATATAAATGTATTAGAAAAAGAAAAAAAACTAACAAATAAAAATGTCTATAGCATAATAGTTTTAAGTACTCTTAGATATTTAGATTTAAGCAATATTTATAAGGAATTGGATAACCATATATTAGATGGCGATGCTTTAGATAATCATAAGTATGAGTTTATGAAAAAAGTTATCGAACAATTTTCTAAAGTACTTTTACATTTTGTTGCAAAAAAAAAAAATGTTAAAAGCCATCAGAATCTAGTCCGCAGTAAACTGACAAAAATTGTGCAATTTATGGGCCAATAATTATTTGCTGTGTCTTCTTTTGCTCTCCAACCACCACCGGGACCGGCTGTTTTTTGGCTTATACTTTCTCCGTGTATTTGTCCTGATGCACCTGGTCTTGCTGGATTTGGTGGCTGTCCATGTTGGAAATCTTCGTCAATATATCTTCCGATTCCAAGACCTCCACCGCCACCAGCGGCAATCAATGGTACTGCCTCATTTTTGGCGGAGTTTAACTGTAATTTAAAACAACATAATTTAAAGCCTCTTGAAGTAAAATGGGCTGATTAAAGTCAACTTACCAGAAACACAAAAGATCCACCTCCACCTCCCCCGGCTCCATTTTCAATGACTATGTTCTTCACCATATACGCTTTAGAATTAAAGCTGTATCTACTTAAATCATCGTTTATCTCACTATCGGACCGACAACCCTCATCTTTGAAATTCAACGATTTTATGCAAGCGTTTTCACCTTGTTGTCCAACCAATATGTACAGCTCTTCATTTTTATGCAGTTCTAGAACTGACACAGCCATTGCACCTCTTGAAGATCCAACTCCCCCTGAACCTAGCCCTCCACTAGCACCCTTAGCAATAATTCTATAATAAAATTAAAGGATTAACCTCTTCAAATAAAAGATAATAATTTTGTTTACACTTACGTGTAATGACCTTCGTTTGGAACCTTCCATTTCTGCATGCCTTTGTATGTGCTTTGATCTTCTATAACTCGAACTTCTTTTAAAACATGTGACTTATTATGTTGTTTGTAAAACGCTTCGCATTGTGAAGCTGTCGGTCCTATCATACCCCGTGTATCGCAGGTAGTAAGTTCCATATCTGAAAATAATCGTGCTTAGTAGATAGTCCTACAATTATTTTTAAAAATAATTTAAATTTTTACAGGGCTTATATTCAAAATCTGTATGCGATGGACTTTTCATATTGTACCGCACGTCCCAATAGTCGTAACCATTTAAATGCTCCTTCGGTATATTAAGGCCAAAACATTCTGGGCTTAAGGAAAAATCATCCATTGCAACATCCGAAAAAATCCTCATACCCATTCGAGCTTCAAATTGGAGATAGTATCTAAAAAAGGCAAACAATGTTAATTTTATGTTGCTATATGTATTTAAGGGTTAATAACTTACTTTGAAGTTATGTTTGGGAGAACATATTCTGATCGCAACCAATCTATGCCTTGATTTTTTGTACTCCACCAAAGAGTCGTTGTTATGTTTTCCTTCTCCTTCATTTCAACTACGGAAAGGTTTATGCTTCCAGGATTTTTACCAAACTGATGAATATAAAACCGAACAACGCAGGAGTTACGATATGGTGAATTGGCATCACCATGAACCATAGGTGGTGGGTTGAAAGTCTTACTAATCATGATGGCATTACTAGCAAAACCTATAAGTGATCCTTTTTCTGAATTGTTTATGTGTTGATTCATATCGACTAGCATGTAATATCCGGTTGAGTTGAGTAAATGCTGATAGGTGTGATCGCTATCTGGTCCAGTGTCATGTGTTGGTGATGATCCTGTGTAACGCAATGACAATGATGCAGATGGACCTAAATTAATAAGTAATACCAACTGTTGAATTAAGTTTTGTTTCTTGGGATATTTTAATTTTAGTTCCACAGCCATCTGTACCCATTATCAATATTGGGTCTTTAAAAGTCTTGCGAAATCGTGTAAGTCGTTTACCTCCGTGTTGTAAACAATTCAGCTTTTTGCAATCTCTTGCTCTTATCTGCTTCAATGTCAGTGCCACGCATTTGAATACTTCAATTAAGTTTTCTTTATTATTCTTTGATTTCAATTCATTGTTCAGAGCTAATCCATAATTTAAGATTTTACTTGTTCTGGTAGATTTTATGGCACTGATTTTGCCAATCAAACTGGCGCATGAGATTTTCTGCCATTCAGTGCATTCTTTGGATACAACGAAAACCATTCCAAAGCCACAGTTAAAGTTTTTCAATAGGGTATTTTCACATA
This sequence comes from Eupeodes latifasciatus, assembly GCA_920104205.1. NCBI lineage: Eukaryota > Metazoa > Arthropoda > Insecta > Diptera > Syrphidae > Eupeodes > Eupeodes latifasciatus. The sequence continues at coordinate 79,400,336 of OV049924.1, forward strand.
TTTCCAGCTGTGATGTGAGCTATCCATAAACTTCATTCACGAGGTCAATTGCCATCACGCTGCAACAGCACCAGCACCAGCAACAGCAACAACAGTAGCAGAATCAGCAGCAGCATGGCAGTGGAGCGCTATTGCGAGCGCACGCGTTTAAAGTAAACTCCTCTGCGTTTACGTTTGAGCTGCGCATATGTACGTATGTATGTATGTATAGCTTTGTGGCTAAAAGATAAACAAATGTTTTAAGTTAAAATGTACTCTTTTGTTAAGTGAGGCGAGGGCTTCGGTTTAATTAGCCTTCACTGGTAGTTTCGTAGAGATACATACCTATACCCGGCCGTTCCGTTGTGTTAATTAGAGGTGGTTAGAAGTTGTGTGGTAGTTTTTACTGTGAATTGAAATTTAAAATGTTTTATTTTGAAAAATATACATAAATTAAACAAAATACTCACAGCGCAAATCCAGCTTCTGCTTCATTTTTGTACGAACTGTCAAAATAACAAAAAAAAAAAAACATGGCATCGTTTGTCTTCAACAAATTATGCTAGATGTCGATACTTTCTATGTCGGAAAAAGCTAAAAAAAACTAAATAAAAACAGATGTCGCTAAAAATTTCATAACTTTTTTTGCCACTGTCCCTGAAAGGGCTAGTGTAGCTAATTTGAAGTGGAACCATTTAAATTCAAATTTTGTATGGAAAATTCACACCACTAGCAGTCCATGTATAGTATGTCAATGATCTCAGCTAATAGAAACAATTCAAACTGCAACCAACTTCACGTCGTATCCAAACAAGGGGTAGTGAAAAATGGAAATTTGAAAAATAAGAAATAAAAATAAAGAAGAATACAAATACCAAAAAATAACTTTTTTCTTTTGGCAAAAACAATAAAAACTGCAACAACAATGGAGGAAAATAAAAATACACGCAAATTTAATAACAATTTGAAAATCATTTGTTTGTTAATTTTGTTTTTTAAAGTCATCTACATAGATGAAAATTTCGAAGATTGTGGGAAACAAAATCTATTACAGTTTCGATCAAAGAATAAGCAGCACTGCCAGATTAAAAGCTTGTACTCTATTCAAGACTTTTTAAAAAAAAGCACTAATGCGAAATATGTCAAACTTAGCTCGAACTTAAATTTTTCAAAGGAAATACGATTTTCTTACTCTTGTTAAATTAGTCAATTATTTGTTATATTTGAACAGCATTTTTTTATATTTGAGTATCTGTCGCTTCAAGAAAAGTATATTTTTATCAGAAACGTTTGACTTCTAGCTTTATTTTCATTTTTTCACAAGCTTTTTTACATTTTCTAAAATGTTTTAAATTTAGTTAAATTTTAATCTTTTTTATAATGATTAGTAAAATTCTTTAGCCGACTTATTTTGAAGTCTCGTCATTTCACCTCACTCTTATCGATTTTTTAAATAGAATTTTAAAATTTCTGGAAAAGCTTTTCCATTTTATTTTAACTATCAAATAAAAGTGACAGAAATGATGAAACGTCAAAATGAGTCCATCGAAAGATTCAAAGATAAACATCGTCCATTTCATGGAATTTGTAGCTGGTATTACATAATTATTAAATCAATTTTAAGAAAGAAATAAATTTAAGTATAATACAAAATAAATTATTAAAACAAGATAAAACTATTTTGACGTATTCTCCACTATTTCTTGGAGTGTTAATGTAAAGTTTAGTCTGGTTGAATAAATACAATTTTAATTTTATTATGGTCATGAGTTACTTATATCCTTTAAATCACCACTAATTTTATAAATTTGAACGACTGCTGAATTAATAAATAAAATACTTCAACTAATCAAAATTCAAGTTACATTTTTATAAACTTGTCTAGTATTTTGGCTATTATTTTTACTTTTCGTATTGCATATCTAGAAACAAATAATTTTTCCGAACGCTCTTCACAACCATCCCTGATATTCGAATTTTAACATCGAAATTCTGAACAAATTGATAGAATCTACATTTTTGTATGGCAACCGCAACCGCAACACTCGATCGTCCATCTTTCTTTTATTCCAACTTCGTTACTGCGTGCAGTGTGCACGTCATTTCGTAAAAGGTTAGTTCAAATAAATTTAAAAAAATCACAAAAATATTCTAATTTGAATTATTTGTTTGTATTTTTCATCAATTAGGGATACTAAATCAAAATGACCAACTCTAAAGGTTATCGTCGCGGAACCAGGGACATGTTCTCCCGTCCCTTCCGCAAGCACGGTGTCATCCCACTGTCCACCTACATGCGTGTCTTCAAAAATGGCGACATCGTCGACATCAAGGGACATGGAGCCGTCCAAAAGGGTATGCCCTACAAAGCTTACCACGGCAAGACCGGACGTGTCTACAATGTGACACCTCATGCTGTTGGTGTTATTGTAAACAAACGTGTCCGTGGTCGCATCATTCCCAAGAGGATCAATGTTCGTATTGAACATGTTCATCACTCAAAGTGCCGTGAGGATTTCTTGCGCCGTGTCAAGGAAAACGAACGTCTATTGAAGGACGCCAAGGAGAAGAAAGTGTGGATGAACTTGAAACGTCAACCAACTCCACCAAAGAAGTTTTACTTCGTCAAGAAATTGGAAGAGGCAATTGGCTCTTCCAATTTCTTGACGAAGTGAGACTTCTTTGGAATTGGAGCCAACTCCACCAAAGAAGTCTCACTTCGTCAAGAAATTGGAAGAGATAATTGCCTCTTCCAATTTCTTTACGAAATGAGACTTCTTTGGTGGAGTTGGCTTCAATTCCATATGAATTGATTGCTTAAGATGGATGTTGTGTGATGATGATATGAAGAGAGGGGTGTTGTAAAGTAATAAAATACTTTTTTTTTATTTAAAAAAACAAAAATTTATGTTGCGTTTGTTGTGATTTGGATCTCAAAGGGAAGTCTTTATTTAAAGTGGATTTGTATGCATTGTAGTTCTCATCTGATCTTGCCCCCGAAACTCAACCTCGCCTGCAGACAAAAACGTTGATCAGGCCAAGGAAGGAGGAAAGGGAAGGAAACATAAACGACGGACTATGGCACATCAGGGCACTGCGGATGTTAGTGCAGTGAGGCCATTACCCACCCTACCTTTAGGTGTCCGCGGCCAGTGTTGGACACCCCCAAGCTGTTGGTCGATTGTCGGCTTCAGGTCATCTCATTTACATGTCCGCTCCGCCACCCCCGACACCCCTGAAACGAAACTTAAATTGTCATTGTTTCGCTTTTGCGAAACATAAAAAAAACTTGGGGAGAGTACGATAACTTTGGCGACAAAGTTTAATGACGGATTTGTATAGAACAGTTAAAAACAAGCATTTTTTACTATGGGAGGGGGTCTATCTCCCCCCGTTTAGGCGGTAGGGGCAGTTTAAAAAAATATGTACATTAAATGGAAAAAAATAATTACAAAATAACGGTAATACTCTCAATTAAGTATTATACCTTTTTTTAAAGCCAATACTTTTGTCTATTAGCTTGTTTTTAAATCAAGTCAAAACTATGTATAGTTTTTGAAAAAAATTGTTTTAAAGTCAAAATTTGTGCAAAAAAAAGTTAAAAAAAGGTTTAAAGTGTAATTTTTCAAAACTTTCATATTATCTACTATTTTTTTTTTAGAATTCATTGCTCTTATTTGTTTTTGATCAAAAACTGAAAACTAGATGACTTGATGTCTTCTAGTTCTTGAGAAAATTGAAAATTACCAAAACAAAATATTATAATTAAATTACTTTTTCCTTGCTTAAGTATTACCGTAGTCTTATTTTGATAGTAATAATCGAATATGGATTAAGATACACCTAGGGTATATTAATTTTTCTTAAATCCAGCTTATTTAAATGCAAAAGAAACTGCATGCACCCCATCTTGCACCCACCGCACCTTGCACCCTCCCCACCTTGCACGCAGTCCAACTTGCACCCACCCCAAATCCTATAGTGTGCCCAAGCAGGGGGGTTGCAGGGGGCAGCATGCCCCCCCTTACAGATGCCACTGTTGCATACAACCAAACTCGCGCACACCTTACTGTTGCATACACCCAAACACGCATTACGCATACGCAAATACCATTCAGCCCTATCATGAATTCCATCGTAATCGGAAATTTTTACGAATCCCGAAAAACTGTATCATGAAATCCGTTCGTAGTGGAAAATCTCATACAATTTTGCATTACGAACGGATTTCATGATACAGTTTTTCGGGATTCGTACAAATTTCCGATTACGATGGAATTCATGATAGGGCTGATTATTACTATCAAAATAAGACCACTCAAGCAAAAAAAAAAGAATTAAATTAAAATAGTAGTTGTGGTTATTTTCAATTTTCTCAAAAACTAAAAGACATAAAATCATCTAGTTGTCCTGTCTTAAAGGAGTTCAGGATTCATTTTTTTGGGAAACTAGAACTGGAGGAATCAGAAATGAAAATGATTTTAAATGGCGCTGACTGGAAAAAATTGCACAACTATTGTCAACAAGCATCGAAATATAGAAGAGCTATAATTGAAGAAAATTTTTAACATAAGTCTTACAATACTTTATTTTGTACATTTTGTTAAACTCGGGCAGACGGCTTTTATAGTCATGTCTTAAAATTAAAGAATAATACTTTTTTGTAAACTTAAATTTGGAAAATAAACAATAAATCTATCTATCATCTATCTATCTAAGTAATTTCTTTCATTTGAAAAAGAATAAATTTAAATTTTTCTATTTCTGTTACGTTTTGAATAATTGGTGACATTTGTCTCATTTCTTTTTACGATGCGTTATGTTATATTACAAACTTACGTTTTTGAACACTTTGCTAATAACTTTTTCTATTGGTAACCAAGGTTTCTAAAAACGAATTTTATGTACGAGTTTTATTTTGATACACCAGTGTTTTTAGAAAAACGAAGAAATAAGTAATATGGAACCATTATATTTCAAAATTTATAAAACTGTCTTACAGTTTTAAAAAATCCACCTTTACCTTTACCAAGGCAAAGATTTCCTAAATTAATCGAAAAAAACACCTCAAAGTTAAACTCGTATAGTGTTTTCTTTTTAAAGTTAGCCATGTTTAGTAATGATGTAGTAGCAACAAATTAAGTTTTATTATTCATGCTGACATGACTGTGAATAATTTCAAACATAAAATTTTTGAATCTGAAAAAATGGGTAGACAAAACGGCCAAACCTCTGTAGATGTGCGAAATCTTGCAATAATGCATTTCAAGAATGGGAAGACCCTGCGAGAAATTGATCATTTATTGAATCGCAGTCACTCAACGGTCCAATACATCCTTAAGCGGTTCAAAGAAGAAGGAGCAGTCCACAATAAAAGAAAAATTAGCGGTAGGAACATTTTTAATGATGCGGATGAGCGATGGATACTTCGAAAAGTTAAGCACAATCTCAAAATTAGTGCTCCTAAACTAGCAGAAGAGGCTGAAAAGTATCTTGGTAAGAAAGCATGTCCAGAAACTATACGATTAATACTTAGAAAAAATAACTACAATGGACGTGTAGCCAGGAAGAAGCCGTTCATTAGTAAAGTAAACAAATTAAAAAGAATTGCTTTCGCAAAAGAGAACCTCTGCAAAGATTTTGCATATTGGAAGATGTGCATGTTTACTGATGAGAGCAAATTTAACCTTTTTGGCTCAGATGGCAAGGTCAATGTTTGGCGTAGGCCCAATGAAGAGCTCAAAGAAAAAAATTTAAGGGCAACCGTTAAGCATGGTGGTGGGTCGGTCATGGTTTGGGGTTGTATGGCAGCATCAGGAGTTGGAAACCTGCATTTTGTTGATGGCATAATGGACCAACATATGTATCTCAACATTCTTAAACTGAATTTACATGCTAGTGCCGATAGACTTGGTATAAGAGATGGTTTCCAATTTTACCAAGATAACGATCCCAAGCACAAAGCTTACAAAGTGCGTTCGTGGCTGCTGTACAACTGTCCAAAAGTGATTGAGACACCTCCGCAAACACCAGACATTAACGTAATTGAAAATTTATGGAGTTATTTGGAAGACCGGGTAAAATTGCATCATATTTCTAATAAAAATGATCTCAAGAAGGTGCTGCTGGAGGAATGGAACAAAATACCACCCTCTTACTGTGAAAAATTGGTTCGATCTTTGCCAAACAGGTTAAAAGCTGTTAAGGACAGTAAGGGTCTTCCAACAAAATATTAACTCATTTTTTTTGCCTTTTTTGTTTACTTAAATGCACTTGTACGAGTTTAACTTTGACGTGAATTTTCAATTTTTTTAATAAATGTTAACCTAAAACTTTGTTGCATTAGTTTTTTTTATTTAAATTGAATATTTACAGATAACATAGATGTGTTGAAAAAAATAAAAATGATTGCTACAAATTTGGTTACCAATAGAAAAAGTTATTAGCAAAGTGTTCAAAAACGTAAGTTTGTAATATAACATAACGCATCGTAAAAAGAAATTAGACAAATGTCACCAATTATTCAAAACGTAACAGAAATAGAAAAATTTAAATTTATTCTTTTTCAAATGAAAGAAATTACTTAAAAATAAAAACCCAACAATTCCAGTCGATTTTATGGCCAATGCGATAATCAATTCGAAAATATGCTCAACCACTAGGATTTTAATTGAAAAACACTTCTCTTTCAAGACTCGCATTGTAAGTTCAAACTAGGTACCTATACAAGTTTTAATTTCATCTTTATTAATTAATATTGAAACCATTTTGAATTTAGACTAAATGAAATATCTACATATACGTACAAATGTAAATACCATGAATTCAGTCTTATGCCTAGTTAATCAAATGCAAAGAAATCTTAATTCAATGTTAAAAAATTAAACAAAGGGCTTTCTTAGGAAATATCGTTATTTGAAAAGAAGCAAAGCTATGATTTTTATAGTGACTCACAAACTGAAAGATTTGTATTGATTGATAGACATTCTAGACAATGAGAGAGTAATACTGCGACTTCACCAACACGCATGAAATAAGAATTTTCAGAACTAGTCAGGTTTGTTAGCTAAATGATTATCTTTAAGGTTTTTAGAGCCAAGAAAAAACAACGTATCTGTACGTTGTTTGTAGACTGAAATTTAAAAAATCCTTTGCGATCCAAAATATGGGTTTCCAGCATTTCCACCCGTTCAATCAATCCCTAATGGAACTCACTGTGAATTCTATAAAAAAAAACAAACATTCCCCATTTTTAATTCAATTCAACCCAACAACTTTCCTACCAAAGAAAAAAAACACTGACTAGGATTTGGAGTATATAGCGGGTATTATAACCGTGTATTCAAGTGTGCTTAATCTTTAGTTGAGTTTCCTGCTTGCTGAAAACAAGGCTAGTATTCCTTTCAGATGAGAACTACAACGCATACAAATCCACTTTAAATAAAAAAGACTTCCCTATGAGATCTAAATCACAACAAACGAAACATTGTTTTTTTTTTTTAAATAAAAAAAAGTATTTTATTACTTTACAACACCCCTCTCTTCATTTATCATCATCACACACAACATCCATCTTAAGCAATGAATTCATATGGAATTGGAGCCAAAGCAATTGGCTCTTCCAATTTATTAACGAAATGACACTTCTTTGGTGGAGTTGGTTGACGTTTCAAGTTCATCCACACTTTCTTCTCCTTGGCGTCCTTCAATAGACGTTCGTTTTCCTTGACACGGTGCAAGAAATCCTCACGGCACTTTGAGTGATGAACATGTTCAATACGAATATTGATCCTCTTGGGAATGATGCATCCACGGACACGTTTGTTTGCAATAACACCAACAGCATGAGGTGTCACATTGTAGACACGTCCGGTCTTGCCGTGGTAAGCTTTGTAGGGCATACCCTTTTGGACGGCTCCATGTCCCTTGATGTCGACGATGTCGCCATTTTTGAAGACACGCATGTAGGTAGACAGTGGGATGACACCGTGCTTGCGGAAGGGACGGGAGAACATGTCCCTGGTTCCGCGACGATAACCTTTAGAGTTGGTCATTTTGATTTAGTATCCCTAATTGATGAAAAATACAAAAAAAAACAATTCAAATGAGAATATTTTGTGATTTTTAAAATTTATTTGAACTAACCTTTTACGAAATGACGTGCACGCGGTAACGAAGTTGGGAAAAAAGAAAGATGGACGATCAAGTGTTGCCATACAAAAATGTAGATTCTATCAATTTGTTCAGAATTTCGATGTTAAAATTCGAATATCAGAGATGGTTGTAGAGAGCGTTCGGAAAAAATATTTGTTTCTAGATATGCAATACGAAAAGTAAAAATAATAACCAAAATACTAGACAAGTTTATAAAAATGTAAATTGAATTTGGATTAGCTGAAGAATTTTATTAATGAAAATGAAAATAAACAGTATTTCAAAAGAATAAAATTATTGCTGATTTAAAGGATGTAAGTAACTAATAACCATATTAAAACTATAATTTTATTTATTGAACAATATTAATTTAAGCTTTGCATCAACACTCCAAAAAATAGTAGTGGATACGTCAAAATAGTTTTATCTTGTTTTACTAATTTATTTTTTATTTTGTTTAAATTTGTTCTTTCTTAAAATGTTATGATTTAATAATTCCTAAAAATTATGCAATACTAGCTACAAATTCCAATGTCAAATTTATGCTCCTCTATTTTGATTGTTTGACCAATTGTTTTTTTGCAGTCGACGCCACCATGTTCTTTGATTTTCCTTCACAAATGTGCAGCCCCCGATTATGTGCCGCCTGCTCGATCTGTGTAAAGGAATCGTGTACAGCTTGTTCGGTTCTCCCGATGAAGTCGATGACGCCTGCGTAAGGCAGTATCTGGCTGAACGTGGTGACGATGATCTCTCTTGTTGACGTGCCAGGGTCAAGGGTCAAGGATTGCTTTCTCCAAAGCCAGGTTTAAGATGAGGCAGGCCAAAGCATCCCCTTTTTGGATAGCAATCCGGCTATTTTTGACATTTTTCCATCGCCTACCTAATTGTAAAAATCTGATCGGTTGTTGATTCGCCTGAGATGGTTGTTTTAGCGTATGGGGTATCCGATATTGTAGGATAGAGGAGAGTATCTTATACGCGGTACTCAACAATGTGATACCCCTTTAGTTGCTTCACGTAGCAATATCTCCTTTCTTGTGTATGGGACAAATAATACCTTTTCGTCAGTCTTTTGGCATTTCTTCATATTCCCCACCGTGCTATACAATTTCATGAATTGCTTGGAGCTTTATTTTGTTTGAGCCTTTTACAGCATTCTCGACCTCTTCTATGCTTGGTGGAGATAGCCTGTGGGCTTCTTCTTAAAGTGAGCTAACCGTTTAGCAATTCATTTAAGTACACATCCCATTGCTCCAGTATGCCGCAATTTTTTGGTAGCTATTCAATCAGATATTAGAAACTTGCCTTACCTTCAAGTCTCTTATGTCGTCTGAACCTGTCCATTCTTTGGTATGAGGCAGTAAACACAGCCTATAATTTTTTCAATTGCCGTCCATCAATCAGAAGCCTTCTGAGACCCACAAAATAACATTTAAAGTGAAAATAACTGCTCGTTGCTTTCACTAGGAAAAAAACAAATTTGGATTTTAAAATTCACTGCTTTCACTTGTAAACTTACCAAAGACTACAAAAACGTAAGTTTGAATATAACATAACGCATCGTAAAATGAAATGAGACAAATGTCACCATTTATTCAAAACGTAACAGAAATAGAAAATTTTAAATGTATTCTTTTTCAAATAAAAGAAATTACTTAAAAATAAAAACCCAACAATTCATGTCCATTTTATGGCAAATGTGATAATTAGTTCGAAAATAATATGCTCAACCACAAGGATTTTAATTGAAAAACACTTCGCTTTCAAGACTCGCATTGTAAGTTCAAACTAAACAAGTTTTAAATTCATCTTTATTAATTAATGTTGAAATCATTTTAAATTTAGACTAAATGAAATAATTATAAATACAAATGAAAATACTATGAATTCAGTCTTATACCTAGTTAATCAAATGCAAAGAAATCTAAAACAAAGGGCTTTCTTAGGAAATATCGTTATTTGAAAAGAAGCAAAGCTATGATTTTCATAGTGACACACAAATTGAAGGATTTGTATTGATTGATAGACATTCTAGACAACGAGAGTTATACTATACTGCGACTTCACCAACACGCATGAAATAAGAATTTTCAGAACTAGTCAGATTTTTTAGCTACTGATGATCATCTTTAAGGCTTTTAGAGCCAAAGAAAAAACAACGTACGTTGTGTTTGTAGACTGAAACTTAAAAAATCCTTTGTGGTCCAATACCATTCGGAGGAGTTGCATTTTAAATTTATTAAAAAATGGGTTTCCAACATTTCCACCCGTTCAATCAATCCCTAATGGAACTCTTTACTTGTGAATTCTATTAAAGATATTCCCCATTTTTACTTCAATTCAACCCAACTATCCTGCCAAAGAAAACCACTGACTAGGATTTGGAGTATATAGCAAGTATTATAATCGTGTATTCAAGAAGTGTGCTTAAGCTTCAGTTGTTTCCTTCTTGCTCAAAACAAGACTGGATTCCTTTCAGATGAGAACTACAATGCATACAAATCCACTTTAAATAAAAAGACTTCCCTTTGAGATCCAAATCACAATAAACGCAACATATTTTGTTTTTTTTTAAATAAAAAAAGTATTTTATTACTTTACAACACCCCTCTCTTCATATCATCACACGCAACATCCATCTTAAGCAATGAATTCATATGGAATTGGAGCCAAAGCAATTGGCTCTTCCAATTTCTTGACGAAGTGAGACTTCTTTGGTGGAGTTGGTTGACGTTTCAAGTTCACCCACACTTTCTTCTCCTTGGCGTCCTTCAATAGACGTTCGTTTTCCTTGACACGGCGCAAGAAATCCTCACGGCACTTTGAGTGATGGCCATGTTCAATACGAACATTGATCCTCTTGGGAATGATGCGTCCACGGACACGTTTGTTTACAATAACACCAACAGCATGGGGTGTCACATTGTAGACGCGTCCGGTTTTGCCGTGGTAAGCCTTGTAGGGCATACCCTTTTGGACGGCTCCATGTCCCTTGATGTCGACGATGTCGCCATTTTTGAAGACACGCATGTAAGTGGACAGTGGGATGACACCGTGCTTGCGGAAGGGACGGGAGAACATGTCCCTGGTTCCGCGACGATAACCTTTAGAGTTGGTCATTTTGATTTAGTATCCCTAATTGATGAAAAATACAAAAAAAAACAATTCAAATGAGAATATTTTGTGATTTTTAAAATTTATTTGAACTAACCTTTTACGAAATGACGTGCACGCGGTAACGAAGTTGGGAAAAAAGAAAGATGGACGATCAAGTGTTGCCATACAAAAATGTAGATTCTATCAATTTGTTCAGAATTTCGATGTTAAAATTCGAATATCAGAGATGGTTGTAGAGAGCGTTCGGAAAAAATATTTGTTTCTAGATATGCAATACGAAAAGTAAAAATAATAACCAAAATACTAGACAAGTTTATAAAAATGTAAATTGAATTTGGATTAGCTGAAGAATTTTATTAATGAAAATGAAAATAAACAGTATTTCAAAAGAATAAAATTATTGCTGATTTAAAGGATGTAAGTAACTAATAACCATATTAAAACTATAATTTTATTTATTGAACAATATTAATTTAAGCTTTGCATCAACACTCCAAAAAATAGTAGTGGATACGTCAAAATAGTTTTATCTTGTTTTACTAATTTATTTTTAATTTTGTTTAAATTTGTTTCTTTCTTAAAATGTTATGATTTAATAATTCCTAAAAATTATGCAATACTTGTAGGGATTTGATAAAAAAAATCCAAGGAATAAATGATGAAAAGAAACGCTTTTACTTTTAATTACAAAATACTTTTAATTGAATATAAAATAATAGAGAGAAGTCTAGAACATTCCAAATGCGAGAAGCGCCAAAAAGAGAATGAAACAATTCAAAATGTAAGAATACTAAAAGGTGTGTTTAGATAAAAGAGATACAAGGTATGTTCAGATAACAGATACAGAACTGAATCTTAAGGTTGATTTGCAGTTCATAATTTCAACACCCTTTCTTGAACAAAAATCTATAATTTAAACAATTCCAAAATTGTTTTTACAAAAATTAAATTTGTTACCACATAATGGTTTCGTTAAGGAGTCTGCGACCATTTGCTCCGTTGGAGTGTACTGCACAACGATGTTCTCATTTTCAATGTGATCTCGAAGAAAATGGTGACGAATGTCGATGTGTTTTGTGCGCGGACGAAATCCAGCTGTTGATGCAAGATCCACTGCGCCTTTGTTGTCACAGAATATAACAGTCGGTTTGGATATAATTGATGAATCGATTTCAGCTGCCAAGCTTCGAACCCAAAGCACTTCTTGACAAGCTGCTGATAGTGCCATGTATTCGGCTTCGGTTGTCGACAACGCCACTGTCCTTTGTCGTTTACTAGCCCATGAGATGGGACCGCCTTGCATTTTCAATATGTAGCCACTAACTGAACGTCTATCATCAACTTCGTTTGCCCAATCTGCATCGCTATATGCCAATAACTCGGAGTCATCATTTTTGGAGAATTCGATTTTAGCATTGATTGTGCCCTTTAAATAACGCATGATCCTTTTAACAGCCTTCCAATGTGCCTGACCTGGATTCGACAAATATTTACTTACAACACCCACTGCGTGAGCTATATCTGGCCTCGTTCCTTGTGAAGCATAAAGAAGACTTCCCACTGCTTCTCTATATGGGATATCTTTCATCTTAACACGGTCTTCTTCATTTTTCGGAGACATATCTGAAGTTAATTTTTGATTAGAATCCAAAGGGGTCGTCACTGGATTGCAATCGGTCATTTTAAACTTTTCGATAACTGCCGTCAAGTAATCGGATTGGTCTACCCAAAGTTTTCCTCTAACTCGATCCCTCGTAATCCTCATACCCAAGCATAATGAGATTTCGCCGAGATCTTTCATCTTGAATGCTGCCATCAGCTTATCCTTGGTATGCTTCATTTGATTGATATCGTCAGCGAGAATTAATAAGTCATCAACATAGACCGCAACTATTTGAATATTTTTACTTGATGTCTTGATATAAACACATTGATCTGTACGCGTCTGCATATAACCTATAGACTTAAGAACGGAGTCTATCTTCTTGTTCCAGGATCTACTACCTTGCTTGAGACCATACATTGCCTTGTTCAACTTGCAAACTTTATTTTTCTGAGATTCTACGACGAAAGATTCAGGCTGCTTGATGTAGAGATCCTCATCTAAATCCCCGTGCAGAAATGCATTCTTTACATCCATATGGTGAAGGTGGAAATCATATCTAACAGAAAGAGCAAATAATAATCTGATTGTGTTAGTTCTTACCACAGGCGCATAAGTTTCTTGGAAATCAATGCCTTCGACTTGTCCACATCCTTTCGCTACCAACCTAGCCTTGAACTTCTTAACTTGTTTGTCATCTCCGGGTTTGGTTTTAAATACCCATTTTGCGTTGAGTATCTTTCTATTCGGCGGAGGATCTACCAAGGTCCATGTATTGTTTTCAAGCATTGCGTCATACTCATCTTGCATAGCTGTCTTCCAACATGACGCATTCGGTCCACTTAGAGCATCTTCAACGGAGATAGGATCGGCAGGATCATTTGTCACAGTAAAATAAGTGATGTAATCGGGAAATGTCCTGGGTTTTTGTGGTCTTCTTGATCGCCTCTGTGGATTGTCTTCTTCTGCTGGTTCGTGTATTTCGACTATGGTTCGGTCTTGATCATCACTGTCTTCTTCAGGTGAACTGTCCCTTTCTTGCTTCAAATCATCTGTACTAGCTGGTTCGATAATGTCATCTGGTACTATCATCTCACTGTTTTCAATAATCGTGTTGTCTTCTTCATCATAATTTTCGTCAAATGAATCTTCACATACAACATTCATCTTGTCAGACAAAATTGGAGTGACAACGGATTTTTCTGAGGCCTTTTGCTTTTCGGATGTGTGATGAACATTTATATTTTCATTTTCGAAAAAAATGACATCTCTACTTCTGACCAGTTGTTTTGTCTTTGGGTCAACGAGACGATATCCTTTTGTTTCGTCACAGTAGCCGGTGAAAATTAGCTCTTGAGATTTCGGATCCCATTTCAATCTTTTCTCTTTTGGGATATGTGACATGGCCTTGCAACCAAAAATTCGAAGATTACTTAAGTCTGGCTTTCTTCCTGTCCAAACCTCCTCAGGCGTTACATTTCGGAGATTATTTGTCGGTGTCCGATTAATAAGGTAAACGGCGGACGCTACTGCCTCGGCCCAAAAATCTTTAGGAAGTCCAGCATCAAAAAGCATACTTCGACCTTTCTCTACAATGGTGCGGTTCATTCGTTCCGCAACTCCATTTTGTTGCGGAGTGTAAGCAATTGTGAGCTGGTGTCGGATTCCTGAATTCTTCAAGAATGATTTTAGTTGCGAACTCACATATTCACCACCATTGTCGGATCGTATGATTTTTATTCTTCTGTCGGTCTGGGTTTCAACTAGATTCTTAAACTCTTTAATCTTCTCAAATGTTTCGCTCTTCGCCTTTAGAAAATACACAAACACCTTCTTAGAGCAGTCGTCAATCATAGTAAGAAAATACTTTGCACCTCCGATGGATGTTGTCTCCATTGGTCCACATAAGTCGGTGTGTACCAGGTCAAGTAAATTCTCGGCTCGCTTACCCTTGTGCTTGAAAGGTTCTCGATGTTGTTTTCCTTTAATGCAATTCTTGCACGGTTCTTTAATGCATTCGGCAAGTCGAATTCCAGTTGCCAAACCATCACGGAGAAGATTCATGTTCTTTCGGCTCATATGACCTAAACGACGATGCCACAACTCGGTTTCATTTTCTGTGCGAACAAGGAACGCATCGTGAGGTGGTCTGTCTAGTTTGAATATCCCATTCTCATCGGAAGCAGTCGCCAACAACTCTCCATCTACATTGGTGATTTTGCAACCTTCGGAAGTGAATTCCACTTTGTGACCTCGCTTCACAATTTGGCTCACAGACAACAAGTTGGCTGAGATATTTGGAATACAAATCACTTCACTTGCTTTTATTGTGTCTGATTTGTTATTGACTGACACAGGAATAAAAGTCTCTCCAATCGCAATAGCTTTCATTTTTTCATTGTTTGCTGCGTAAATCTCGGTGGTACACGGACGTGCATTACCTTCAAGCCAATCTTGATGGGAAGTCATATGCGCGGATGCGCACGAGTCCAAATACCATGCCTGGGAATCGGAGGCATCAACGGCACAGCAAGCAAGGAAAGTTTTCTTTTGTTGTTCAAAATTTTGCGTCGGCTTCTTGTTCTTATTTGTTTTACAGTATTTGCTGATGTGTCCATAGCCATTGCAGTTGAAACATCGAGTATTCACTGAGTTCGGGGGACGATTCCGTCGTCTGCTCCAAGGCTTCATCATCAAAGCAGTTTCTGGTTCACGGTTACTACTTTTGTTTGAAATCTCTTGAAGAAGCTTTGTTTTAATTGAATCCCCCGTGATAGGGACTCCCGAACTCTCCAAACCCATTATCATTGGTTTGTACTCGTCTGGCAAACCAGCAAGTAGAAGAGTACCTACCCACTCATCTCCAACGTTGAACTTGAGAGCATTTAATTTGTGAGCAGTCGTCACAATTTTGTTGACGTATTCGTCGACTGAGGCATAATCAACCAAACGGGTTGTTATTAAACTTCTCAGAAGACTTACTCTCCGAGTCAAACCGGAATCCTCGAAAGCTTGCTGCAACTTATCCCATGCATCCTTAGCAGTTTGTGCATCCTGGATATGCATATAATTCATGGGATCGACGGCGAGAATTATTTTTGATTTTGCTTTCGTAATCTTCTGGGCATCCTTTTCGGTTCCCTCAACACATTGCCACAGCTCTTCGTGTTCCAAGTATGCCTGCATGGCAAACTTCCACGTGCTGTAATTTTCTCGGCCAGTGAGTTTTTCGATGGACGGCATGGCGTTCGACGACATGATGCGGCTGATGCAGATAGAAAATATTCTGAAGGGAAAACAATATTAATACTTTCCAATGAGTATTCCTGGGCCCATAACCTGTAGGGATTTGATAAAAAAAATCCAAGGAATAAATGATGAAAAGAAACGCTTTTACTTTTAATTACAAAATACTTTTAATTGAATATAAAATAATAGAGAGAAGTCTAGAACATTCCAAATGCGAGAAGCGCCAAAAAGAGAATGAAACAATTCAAAATGTAAGAATACTAAAAGGTGTGTTTAGATAAAAGAGATACAAGGTATGTTCAGATAACAGATACAGAACTGAATCTTAAGGTTGATTTGCAGTTCATAATTTCAACAATACTAGCTACAAATTCCAATGTCAAATTTATGCTCCTCTATTTTGATTGTTTGACCAATTGTTTTTTTTGCAGTCGACGCCACCATGTTCTTTGATTTTCCTTCACAAATGTGCAGCCCCCGATTATGTGCCGCCTGCTCGATCTGTGTAAAGGAATCGTGTACAGCTTGTTCGGTTCTCCCGATGAAGTCGATGACGCCTGCGTAAGGCAGTATCTGGCTGAACGTGGTGACGATGATCTCTCTTGTTGACGTGCCAGGGTCAAGGGTCAAGGATTGCTTTCTCCAAAGCCAGGTTTAAGATGAGGCAGGCCAAAGCATCCCCTTTTTGGATAGCAATCCGGCTATTTTTGACATTTTTCCATCGCCTACCTAATTGTAAAAATCTGATCGGTTGTTGATTCGCCTGAGATGGTTGTTTTAGCGTATGGGGTATCCGATATTGTAGGATAGAGGAGAGTATCTTATACGCGGTACTCAACAATGTGATACCCCTTTAGTTGCTTCACGTAGCAATATCTCCTTTCTTGTGTATGGGACAAATAATACCTTTTCGTCAGTCTTTTGGCATTTCTTCATATTCCCCACCGTGCTATACAATTTCATGAATTGCTTGTAGCTTTATTTTGTTTGAGCCTTTTACAGCATTCTCGACCTCTTCTATGCTTGGTGGAGATAGCCTGTGGGCTTCTTCTTAAAGTGAGCTAACCGTTTAGCAATTCATTTAAGTACACATCCCATTGCTCCAGTATGCCGCAATTTTTTGGTAGCTAGTCAATCAGATATTAGAAACTTGCCTTACCTTCAAGTCTCTTATGTCGTCTGAACCTGTCCATTCTTTGGTATGAGGCAGTAAACACAGCCTATAATTTTTTCAATTGCCGTCCATCAATCAGAAGCCTTCTGAGACCCACAAAATAACATTTAAAGTGAAAATAACTGCTCGTTGCTTTCACTAGGAAAAAAACAAATTTGGATTTTAAAATTCACTGCTTTCACTTGTAAACTTACCAAAGACTACAAAAACGTAAGTTTGAATATAACATAACGCATCGTAAAATGAAATGAGACAAATGTCACCATTTATTCAAAACGTAACAGAAATAGAAAATTTTAAATTTATTCTTTTTCAAATAAAAGAAATTACTTAAAAATAAAAACCCAACAATTCATGTCCATTTTATGGCAAATGTGATAATTAGTTCGAAAATAATATGCTCAACCACAAGGATTTTAATTGAAAAACACTTCGCTTTCAAGACTCGCATTGTAAGTTCAAACTAAACAAGTTTTAAATTCATCTTTATTAATTAATGTTGAAATCATTTTAAATTTAGACTAAATGAAATAATTATAAATACAAATGAAAATACTATGAATTCAGTCTTATACCTAGTTAATCAAATGCAAAGAAATCTAAAACAAAGGGCTTTCTTAGGAAATATCGTTATTTGAAAAGAAGCAAAGCTATGATTTTCATAGTGACACACAAATTGAAGGATTTGTATTGATTGATAGACATTCTAGACAACGAGAGTTATACTATACTGCGACTTCACCAACACGCATGAAATAAGAATTTTCAGAACTAGTCAGATTTTTTAGCTACTGATGATCATCTTTAAGGCTTTTAGAGCCAAAGAAAAAACAACGTACGTTGTGTTTGTAGACTGAAACTTAAAAAATCCTTTGTGGTCCAATACCATTCGGAGGAGTTGCATTTTAAATTTATTAAAAAATGGGTTTCCAACATTTCCACCCGTTCAATCAATCCCTAATGGAACTCTTTACTTGTGAATTCTATTAAAGATATTCCCCATTTTTACTTCAATTCAACCCAACTATCCTGCCAAAGAAAACCACTGACTAGGATTTGGAGTATATAGCAAGTATTATAATCGTGTATTCAAGAAGTGTGCTTAAGCTTCAGTTGTTTCCTTCTTGCTCAAAACAAGACTGGATTCCTTTCAGATGAGAACTACAATGCATACAAATCCACTTTAAATAAAAAGACTTCCCTTTGAGATCCAAATCACAATAAACGCAACATATTTTGTTTTTTTTAAATAAAAAAAGTATTTTATTACTTTACAACACCCCTCTCTTCATATCATCACACGCAACATCCATCTTAAGCAATGAATTCATATGGAATTGGAGCCAAAGCAATTGGCTCTTCCAATTTCTTGACGAAGTGAGACTTCTTTGGTGGAGTTGGTTGACGTTTCAAGTTCACCCACACTTTCTTCTCCTTGGCGTCCTTCAATAGACGTTCGTTTTCCTTGACACGGCGCAAGAAATCCTCACGGCACTTTGAGTGATGGCCATGTTCAATACGAACATTGATCCTCTTGGGAATGATGCGTCCACGGACACGTTTGTTTACAATAACACCAACAGCATGGGGTGTCACATTGTAGACGCGTCCGGTTTTGCCGTGGTAAGCCTTGTAGGGCATACCCTTTTGGACGGCTCCATGTCCCTTGATGTCGACGATGTCGCCATTTTTGAAGACACGCATGTAAGTGGACAGTGGGATGACACCGTGCTTGCGGAAGGGACGGGAGAACATGTCCCTGGTTCCGCGACGATAACCTTTAGAGTTGGTCATTTTGATTTAGTATCCCTAATTGATGAAAAATACAAAAAAAAACAATTCAAATGAGAATATTTTGTGATTTTTAAAATTTATTTGAACTAACCTTTTACGAAATGACGTGCACGCGGTAACGAAGTTGGGAAAAAAGAAAGATGGACGATCAAGTGTTGCCATACAAAAATGTAGATTCTATCAATTTGTTCAGAATTTCGATGTTAAAATTCGAATATCAGAGATGGTTGTAGAGAGCGTTCGGAAAAAATATTTGTTTCTAGATATGCAATACGAAAAGTAAAAATAATAACCAAAATACTAGACAAGTTTATAAAAATGTAAATTGAATTTGGATTAGCTGAAGAATTTTATTAATGAAAATGAAAATAAACAGTATTTCAAAAGAATAAAATTATTGCTGATTTAAAGGATGTAAGTAACTAATAACCATATTAAAACTATAATTTTATTTATTGAACAATATTAATTTAAGCTTTGCATCAACACTCCAAAAAATAGTAGTGGATACGTCAAAATAGTTTTATCTTGTTTTACTAATTTATTTTTAATTTTGTTTAAATTTGTTTCTTTCTTAAAATGTTATGATTTAATAATTCCTAAAAATTATGCAATACTAGCTACAAATTCCAATGTCAAATTTATGCTCCTCTATTTTGATTGTTTGACCAATTGTTTTTTTTGCAGTCGACGCCACCATGTTCTTTGATTTTCCTTCACAAATGTGCAGCCCCCGATTATGTGCCGCCTGCTCGATCTGTGTAAAGGAATCGTGTACAGCTTGTTCGGTTCTCCCGATGAAGTCGATGACGCCTGCGTAAGGCAGTATCTGGCTGAACGTGGTGACGATGATCTCTCTTGTTGACGTGCCAGGGTCAAGGGTCAAGGATTGCTTTCTCCAAAGCCAGGTTTAAGATGAGGCAGGCCAAAGCATCCCCTTTTTGGATAGCAATCCGGCTATTTTTGACATTTTTCCATCGCCTACCTAATTGTAAAAATCTGATCGGTTGTTGATTCGCCTGAGATGGTTGTTTTAGCGTATGGGGTATCCGATATTGTAGGATAGAGGAGAGTATCTTATACGCGGTACTCAACAATGTGATACCCCTTTAGTTGCTTCACGTAGCAATATCTCCTTTCTTGTGTATGGGACAAATAATACCTTTTCGTCAGTCTTTTGGCATTTCTTCATATTCCCCACCGTGCTATACAATTTCATGAATTGCTTGTAGCTTTATTTTGTTTGAGCCTTTTACAGCATTCTCGACCTCTTCTATGCTTGGTGGAGATAGCCTGTGGGCTTCTTCTTAAAGTGAGCTAACCGTTTAGCAATTCATTTAAGTACACATCCCATTGCTCCAGTATGCCGCAATTTTTTGGTAGCTAGTCAATCAGATATTAGAAACTTGCCTTACCTTCAAGTCTCTTATGTCGTCTGAACCTGTCCATTCTTTGGTATGAGGCAGTAAACACAGCCTATAATTTTTTCAATTGCCGTCCATCAATCAGAAGCCTTCTGAGACCCACAAAATAACATTTAAAGTGAAAATAACTGCTCGTTGCTTTCACTAGGAAAAAAACAAATTTGGATTTTAAAATTCACTGCTTTCACTTGTAAACTTACCAAAGACTACAAAAACGTAAGTTTGAATATAACATAACGCATCGTAAAATGAAATGAGACAAATGTCACCATTTATTCAAAACGTAACAGAAATAGAAAATTTTAAATTTATTCTTTTTCAAATAAAAGAAATTACTTAAAAATAAAAACCCAACAATTCATGTCCATTTTATGGCAAATGTGATAATTAGTTCGAAAATAATATGCTCAACCACAAGGATTTTAATTGAAAAACACTTCGCTTTCAAGACTCGCATTGTAAGTTCAAACTAAACAAGTTTTAAATTCATCTTTATTAATTAATGTTGAAATCATTTTAAATTTAGACTAAATGAAATAATTATAAATACAAATGAAAATACTATGAATTCAGTCTTATACCTAGTTAATCAAATGCAAAGAAATCTAAAACAAAGGGCTTTCTTAGGAAATATCGTTATTTGAAAAGAAGCAAAGCTATGATTTTCATAGTGACACACAAATTGAAGGATTTGTATTGATTGATAGACATTCTAGACAACGAGAGTTATACTATACTGCGACTTCACCAACACGCATGAAATAAGAATTTTCAGAACTAGTCAGATTTTTTAGCTACTGATGATCATCTTTAAGGCTTTTAGAGCCAAAGAAAAAACAACGTACGTTGTGTTTGTAGACTGAAACTTAAAAAATCCTTTGTGGTCCAATACCATTCGGAGGAGTTGCATTTTAAATTTATTAAAAAATGGGTTTCCAACATTTCCACCCGTTCAATCAATCCCTAATGGAACTCTTTACTTGTGAATTCTATTAAAGATATTCCCCATTTTTACTTCAATTCAACCCAACTATCCTGCCAAAGAAAACCACTGACTAGGATTTGGAGTATATAGCAAGTATTATAATCGTGTATTCAAGAAGTGTGCTTAAGCTTCAGTTGTTTCCTTCTTGCTCAAAACAAGACTGGATTCCTTTCAGATGAGAACTACAATGCATACAAATCCACTTTAAATAAAAAGACTTCCCTTTGAGATCCAAATCACAATAAACGCAACATATTTTGTTTTTTTTAAATAAAAAAAGTATTTTATTACTTTACAACACCCCTCTCTTCATATCATCACACGCAACATCCATCTTAAGCAATGAATTCATATGGAATTGGAGCCAAAGCAATTGGCTCTTCCAATTTCTTGACGAAGTGAGACTTCTTTGGTGGAGTTGGTTGACGTTTCAAGTTCACCCACACTTTCTTCTCCTTGGCGTCCTTCAATAGACGTTCGTTTTCCTTGACACGGCGCAAGAAATCCTCACGGCACTTTGAGTGATGGCCATGTTCAATACGAACATTGATCCTCTTGGGAATGATGCGTCCACGGACACGTTTGTTTACAATAACACCAACAGCATGGGGTGTCACATTGTAGACGCGTCCGGTTTTGCCGTGGTAAGCCTTGTAGGGCATACCCTTTTGGACGGCTCCATGTCCCTTGATGTCGACGATGTCGCCATTTTTGAAGACACGCATGTAAGTGGACAGTGGGATGACACCGTGCTTGCGGAAGGGACGGGAGAACATGTCCCTGGTTCCGCGACGATAACCTTTAGAGTTGGTCATTTTGATTTAGTATCCCTAATTGATGAAAAATACAAAAAAAAACAATTCAAATGAGAATATTTTGTGATTTTTAAAATTTATTTGAACTAACCTTTTACGAAATGACGTGCACGCGGTAACGAAGTTGGGAAAAAAGAAAGATGGACGATCAAGTGTTGCCATACAAAAATGTAGATTCTATCAATTTGTTCAGAATTTCGATGTTAAAATTCGAATATCAGAGATGGTTGTAGAGAGCGTTCGGAAAAAATATTTGTTTCTAGATATGCAATACGAAAAGTAAAAATAATAACCAAAATACTAGACAAGTTTATAAAAATGTAAATTGAATTTGGATTAGCTGAAGAATTTTATTAATGAAAATGAAAATAAACAGTATTTCAAAAGAATAAAATTATTGCTGATTTAAAGGATGTAAGTAACTAATAACCATATTAAAACTATAATTTTATTTATTGAACAATATTAATTTAAGCTTTGCATCAACACTCCAAAAAATAGTAGTGGATACGTCAAAATAGTTTTATCTTGTTTTACTAATTTATTTTTAATTTTGTTTAAATTTGTTTCTTTCTTAAAATGTTATGATTTAATAATTCCTAAAAATTATGCAATACTAGCTACAAATTCCAATGTCAAATTTATGCTCCTCTATTTTGATTGTTTGACCAATTGTTTTTTTTGCAGTCGACGCCACCATGTTCTTTGATTTTCCTTCACAAATGTGCAGCCCCCGATTATGTGCCGCCTGCTCGATCTGTGTAAAGGAATCGTGTACAGCTTGTTCGGTTCTCCCGATGAAGTCGATGACGCCTGCGTAAGGCAGTATCTGGCTGAACGTGGTGACGATGATCTCTCTTGTTGACGTGCCAGGGTCAAGGGTCAAGGATTGCTTTCTCCAAAGCCAGGTTTAAGATGAGGCAGGCCAAAGCATCCCCTTTTTGGATAGCAATCCGGCTATTTTTGACATTTTTCCATCGCCTACCTAATTGTAAAAATCTGATCGGTTGTTGATTCGCCTGAGATGGTTGTTTTAGCGTATGGGGTATCCGATATTGTAGGATAGAGGAGAGTATCTTATACGCGGTACTCAACAATGTGATACCCCTTTAGTTGCTTCACGTAGCAATATCTCCTTTCTTGTGTATGGGACAAATAATACCTTTTCGTCAGTCTTTTGGCATTTCTTCATATTCCCCACCGTGCTATACAATTTCATGAATTGCTTGTAGCTTTATTTTGTTTGAGCCTTTTACAGCATTCTCGACCTCTTCTATGCTTGGTGGAGATAGCCTGTGGGCTTCTTCTTAAAGTGAGCTAACCGTTTAGCAATTCATTTAAGTACACATCCCATTGCTCCAGTATGCCGCAATTTTTTGGTAGCTAGTCAATCAGATATTAGAAACTTGCCTTACCTTCAAGTCTCTTATGTCGTCTGAACCTGTCCATTCTTTGGTATGAGGCAGTAAACACAGCCTATAATTTTTTCAATTGCCGTCCATCAATCAGAAGCCTTCTGAGACCCACAAAATAACATTTAAAGTGAAAATAACTGCTCGTTGCTTTCACTAGGAAAAAAACAAATTTGGATTTTAAAATTCACTGCTTTCACTTGTAAACTTACCAAAGACTACAAAAACGTAAGTTTGAATATAACATAACGCATCGTAAAATGAAATGAGACAAATGTCACCATTTATTCAAAACGTAACAGAAATAGAAAATTTTAAATTTATTCTTTTTCAAATAAAAGAAATTACTTAAAAATAAAAACCCAACAATTCATGTCCATTTTATGGCAAATGTGATAATTAGTTCGAAAATAATATGCTCAACCACAAGGATTTTAATTGAAAAACACTTCGCTTTCAAGACTCGCATTGTAAGTTCAAACTAAACAAGTTTTAAATTCATCTTTATTAATTAATGTTGAAATCATTTTAAATTTAGACTAAATGAAATAATTATAAATACAAATGAAAATACTATGAATTCAGTCTTATACCTAGTTAATCAAATGCAAAGAAATCTAAAACAAAGGGCTTTCTTAGGAAATATCGTTATTTGAAAAGAAGCAAAGCTATGATTTTCATAGTGACACACAAATTGAAGGATTTGTATTGATTGATAGACATTCTAGACAACGAGAGTTATACTATACTGCGACTTCACCAACACGCATGAAATAAGAATTTTCAGAACTAGTCAGATTTTTTAGCTACTGATGATCATCTTTAAGGCTTTTAGAGCCAAAGAAAAAACAACGTACGTTGTGTTTGTAGACTGAAACTTAAAAAATCCTTTGTGGTCCAATACCATTCGGAGGAGTTGCATTTTAAATTTATTAAAAAATGGGTTTCCAACATTTCCACCCGTTCAATCAATCCCTAATGGAACTCTTTACTTGTGAATTCTATTAAAGATATTCCCCATTTTTACTTCAATTCAACCCAACTATCCTGCCAAAGAAAACCACTGACTAGGATTTGGAGTATATAGCAAGTATTATAATCGTGTATTCAAGAAGTGTGCTTAAGCTTCAGTTGTTTCCTTCTTGCTCAAAACAAGACTGGATTCCTTTCAGATGAGAACTACAATGCATACAAATCCACTTTAAATAAAAAGACTTCCCTTTGAGATCCAAATCACAATAAACGCAACATATTTTGTTTTTTTTAAATAAAAAAAGTATTTTATTACTTTACAACACCCCTCTCTTCATATCATCACACGCAACATCCATCTTAAGCAATGAATTCATATGGAATTGGAGCCAAAGCAATTGGCTCTTCCAATTTCTTGACGAAGTGAGACTTCTTTGGTGGAGTTGGTTGACGTTTCAAGTTCACCCACACTTTCTTCTCCTTGGCGTCCTTCAATAGACGTTCGTTTTCCTTGACACGGCGCAAGAAATCCTCACGGCACTTTGAGTGATGGCCATGTTCAATACGAACATTGATCCTCTTGGGAATGATGCGTCCACGGACACGTTTGTTTACAATAACACCAACAGCATGGGGTGTCACATTGTAGACGCGTCCGGTTTTGCCGTGGTAAGCCTTGTAGGGCATACCCTTTTGGACGGCTCCATGTCCCTTGATGTCGACGATGTCGCCATTTTTGAAGACACGCATGTAAGTGGACAGTGGGATGACACCGTGCTTGCGGAAGGGACGGGAGAACATGTCCCTGGTTCCGCGACGATAACCTTTAGAGTTGGTCATTTTGATTTAGTATCCCTAATTGATGAAAAATACAAAAAAAAACAATTCAAATGAGAATATTTTGTGATTTTTAAAATTTATTTGAACTAACCTTTTACGAAATGACGTGCACGCGGTAACGAAGTTGGGAAAAAAGAAAGATGGACGATCAAGTGTTGCCATACAAAAATGTAGATTCTATCAATTTGTTCAGAATTTCGATGTTAAAATTCGAATATCAGAGATGGTTGTAGAGAGCGTTCGGAAAAAATATTTGTTTCTAGATATGCAATACGAAAAGTAAAAATAATAACCAAAATACTAGACAAGTTTATAAAAATGTAAATTGAATTTGGATTAGCTGAAGAATTTTATTAATGAAAATGAAAATAAACAGTATTTCAAAAGAATAAAATTATTGCTGATTTAAAGGATGTAAGTAACTAATAACCATATTAAAACTATAATTTTATTTATTGAACAATATTAATTTAAGCTTTGCATCAACACTCCAAAAAATAGTAGTGGATACGTCAAAATAGTTTTATCTTGTTTTACTAATTTATTTTTTATTTTGTTTAAATTTGTTTCTTTCTTAAAATGTTATGATTTAATAATTCCTAAAAATTATGCAATACTAGCTACAAATTCCAATGTCAAATTTATGCTCCTCTATTTTAATTGTTTGACCAATTGTTTTTTTTTGCAGTCGACGCCACCATGTTCTTTGATTTTCCTTCACAAATGTGCAGCCCCCGATTATGTGCCGCCTGCTCGATCTGTGTAAAGGAATCGTGTACAGCTTGTTCGGTTCTCCCGATGAAGTCGATGACGCCTGCGTAAGGCAGTATCTGGCTGAACGTGGTGACGATGATCTCTCTTGTTGACGTGCCAGGGTCAAGGGTCAAGGATTGCTTTCTCCAAAGCCAGGTTTAAGATGAGGCAGGCCAAAGCATCCCCTTTTTGGATAGCAATCCGGCTATTTTTGAAATTTTTCCATCGCCTACCTAATTGTAAAAATCTGATCGGTTGTTGATTCGCCTGAGATGGTTGTTTTAGCGTATGGGGTATCCGATATTGTAGGATAGAGGAGAGTATCTTATACGCGGTACTCAACAATGTGATACCCCTTTAGTTGCTTCACGTAGCAATATCTCCTTTCTTGTGTATGGGACGAATAATACCTTTTCGTCAGTCTTTTGGCATTTCTTCATATTCCCCACCGTGCTATACAATTTCATGAATTGCTTGGAGCTTTATTTTGTTTGAGACTTTTACAGCATTCTCGACCTCTTCTATGCTTGGTGGAGATAGCCTGTGGGCTTCTTCTTAAAGTGAGCTAACCGTTTAGCAATTCATTTAAGTACACATCCCATTGCTCCAGTATGCCGCAATTTTTTGGTAGCTAGTCAATCAGATATTAGAAACTTGCCTTACCTTCAAGTCTCTTATGTCGTCTGAACCTGTCCATTCTTTGGTATGAGGCAGTAAACACAGCCTATAATTTTTTCAATTGCCGTCCATCAATCAGAAGCCTTCTGAGACCCACAAAATAACATTTAAAGTGAAAATAACTGCTCGTTGCTTTCACTAGGAAAAAAACAAATTTGGATTTTAAAATTCACTGCTTTCACTTGTAAACTTACCAAAGACTACAAAAACGTAAGTTTGAATATAACATAACGCATCGTAAAATGAAATGAGACAAATGTCACCATTTATTCAAAACGTAACAGAAATAGAAAATTTTAAATGTATTCTTTTTCAAATAAAAGAAATTACTTAAAAATAAAAACCCAACAATTCATGTCCATTTTATGGCAAATGTGATAATTAGTTCGAAAATAATATGCTCAACCACAAGGATTTTAATTGAAAAACACTTCGCTTTCAAGACTCGCATTGTAAGTTCAAACTAAACAAGTTTTAAATTCATCTTTATTAATTAATGTTGAAATCATTTTAAATTTAGACTAAATGAAATAATTATAAATACAAATGAAAATACTATGAATTCAGTCTTATACCTAGTTAATCAAATGCAAAGAAATCTAAAACAAAGGGCTTTCTTAGGAAATATCGTTATTTGAAAAGAAGCAAAGCTATGATTTTCATAGTGACACACAAATTGAAGGATTTGTATTGATTGATAGACATTCTAGACAACGAGAGTTATACTATACTGCGACTTCACCAACACGCATGAAATAAGAATTTTCAGAACTAGTCAGATTTTTTAGCTACTGATGATCATCTTTAAGGCTTTTAGAGCCAAAGAAAAAACAACGTACGTTGTGTTTGTAGACTGAAACTTAAAAAATCCTTTGTGGTCCAATACCATTCGGAGGAGTTGCATTTTAAATTTATTAAAAAATGGGTTTCCAACATTTCCACCCGTTCAATCAATCCCTAATGGAACTCTTTACTTGTGAATTCTATTAAAGATATTCCCCATTTTTACTTCAATTCAACCCAACTATCCTGCCAAAGAAAACCACTGACTAGGATTTGGAGTATATAGCAAGTATTATAATCGTGTATTCAAGAAGTGTGCTTAAGCTTCAGTTGTTTCCTTCTTGCTCAAAACAAGACTGGATTCCTTTCAGATGAGAACTACAATGCATACAAATCCACTTTAAATAAAAAGACTTCCCTTTGAGATCCAAATCACAATAAACGCAACATATTTTGTTTTTTTTAAATAAAAAAAGTATTTTATTACTTTACAACACCCCTCTCTTCATATCATCACACGCAACATCCATCTTAAGCAATGAATTCATATGGAATTGGAGCCAAAGCAATTGGCTCTTCCAATTTCTTGACGAAGTGAGACTTCTTTGGTGGAGTTGGTTGACGTTTCAAGTTCACCCACACTTTCTTCTCCTTGGCGTCCTTCAATAGACGTTCGTTTTCCTTGACACGGCGCAAGAAATCCTCACGGCACTTTGAGTGATGGCCATGTTCAATACGAACATTGATCCTCTTGGGAATGATGCGTCCACGGACACGTTTGTTTACAATAACACCAACAGCATGGGGTGTCACATTGTAGACGCGTCCGGTTTTGCCGTGGTAAGCCTTGTAGGGCATACCCTTTTGGACGGCTCCATGTCCCTTGATGTCGACGATGTCGCCATTTTTGAAGACACGCATGTAAGTGGACAGTGGGATGACACCGTGCTTGCGGAAGGGACGGGAGAACATGTCCCTGGTTCCGCGACGATAACCTTTAGAGTTGGTCATTTTGATTTAGTATCCCTAATTGATGAAAAATACAAAAAAAAACAATTCAAATGAGAATATTTTGTGATTTTTAAAATTTATTTGAACTAACCTTTTACGAAATGACGTGCACGCGGTAACGAAGTTGGGAAAAAAGAAAGATGGACGATCAAGTGTTGCCATACAAAAATGTAGATTCTATCAATTTGTTCAGAATTTCGATGTTAAAATTCGAATATCAGAGATGGTTGTAGAGAGCGTTCGGAAAAAATATTTGTTTCTAGATATGCAATACGAAAAGTAAAAATAATAACCAAAATACTAGACAAGTTTATAAAAATGTAAATTGAATTTGGATTAGCTGAAGAATTTTATTAATGAAAATGAAAATAAACAGTATTTCAAAAGAATAAAATTATTGCTGATTTAAAGGATGTAAGTAACTAATAACCATATTAAAACTATAATTTTATTTATTGAACAATATTAATTTAAGCTTTGCATCAACACTCCAAAAAATAGTAGTGGATACGTCAAAATAGTTTTATCTTGTTTTACTAATTTATTTTTTATTTTGTTTAAATTTGTTTCTTTCTTAAAATGTTATGATTTAATAATTCCTAAAAATTATGCAATACTAGCTACAAATTCCAATGTCAAATTTATGCTCCTCTATTTTGATTGTTTGACCAATTGTTTTTTTTGCAGTCGACGCCACCATGTTCTTTGATTTTCCTTCACAAATGTGCAGCCCCCGATTATGTGCCGCCTGCTCGATCTGTGTAAAGGAATCGTGTACAGCTTGTTCGGTTCTCCCGATGAAGTCGATGACGCCTGCGTAAGGCAGTATCTGGCTGAACGTGGTGACGATGATCTCTCTTGTTGACGTGCCAGGGTCAAGGGTCAAGGATTGCTTTCTCCAAAGCCAGGTTTAAGATGAGGCAGGCCAAAGCATCCCCTTTTTGGATAGCAATCCGGCTATTTTTGACATTTTTCCATCGCCTACCTAATTGTAAAAATCTGATCGGTCGTTGATTCGCCTGAGATGGTTGTTTTAGCGTATGGGGTATCCGATATTGTAGGATAGAGGAGAGTATCTTATACGCGGTACTCAACAATGTGATACCCCTTTAGTTGCTTCACGTAGCAATATCTCCTTTCTTGTGTATGGGACAAATAATACCTTTTCGTCAGTCTTTTGGCATTTCTTCATATTCCCCACCGTGCTATACAATTTCATGAATTGCTTGGAGCTTTATTTTGTTTGAGCCTTTTACAGCATTCTCGACCTCTTCTATGCTTGGTGGAGATAGCCTGTGGGCTTCTTCTTAAAGTGAGCTAACCGTTTAGCAATTCATTTAAGTACACATCCCATTGCTCCAGTATGCCGCAATTTTTTGGTAGCTATTCAATCAGATATTAGAAACTTGCCTTACCTTCAAGTCTCTTATGTCGTCTGAACCTGTCCATTCTTTGGTATGAGGCAGTAAACACAGCCTATAATTTTTTCAATTGCCGTCCATCAATCAGAAGCCTTCTGAGACCCACAAAATAACATTTAAAGTGAAAATAACTGCTCGTTGCTTTCACTAGGAAAAAAACAAATTTGGATTTTAAAATTCACTGCTTTCACTTGTAAACTTACCAAAGACTACAAAAACGTAAGTTTGAATATAACATAACGCATCGTAAAATGAAATGAGACAAATGTCACCATTTATTCAAAACGTAACAGAAATAGAAAATTTTAAATGTATTCTTTTTCAAATAAAAGAAATTACTTAAAAATAAAAACCCAACAATTCATGTCCATTTTATGGCAAATGTGATAATTAGTTCGAAAATAATATGCTCAACCACAAGGATTTTAATTGAAAAACACTTCGCTTTCAAGACTCGCATTGTAAGTTCAAACTAAACAAGTTTTAAATTCATCTTTATTAATTAATGTTGAAATCATTTTAAATTTAGACTAAATGAAATAATTATAAATACAAATGAAAATACTATGAATTCAGTCTTATACCTAGTTAATCAAATGCAAAGAAATCTAAAACAAAGGGCTTTCTTAGGAAATATCGTTATTTGAAAAGAAGCAAAGCTATGATTTTCATAGTGACACACAAATTGAAGGATTTGTATTGATTGATAGACATTCTAGACAACGAGAGTTATACTATACTGCGACTTCACCAACACGCATGAAATAAGAATTTTCAGAACTAGTCAGATTTTTTAGCTACTGATGATCATCTTTAAGGCTTTTAGAGCCAAAGAAAAAACAACGTACGTTGTGTTTGTAGACTGAAACTTAAAAAATCCTTTGTGGTCCAATACCATTCGGAGGAGTTGCATTTTAAATTTATTAAAAAATGGGTTTCCAACATTTCCACCCGTTCAATCAATCCCTAATGGAACTCTTTACTTGTGAATTCTATTAAAGATATTCCCCATTTTTACTTCAATTCAACCCAACTATCCTGCCAAAGAAAACCACTGACTAGGATTTGGAGTATATAGCAAGTATTATAATCGTGTATTCAAGAAGTGTGCTTAAGCTTCAGTTGTTTCCTTCTTGCTCAAAACAAGACTGGATTCCTTTCAGATGAGAACTACAATGCATACAAATCCACTTTAAATAAAAAGACTTCCCTTTGAGATCCAAATCACAATAAACGCAACATATTTTGTTTTTTTTAAATAAAAAAAGTATTTTATTACTTTACAACACCCCTCTCTTCATATCATCACACGCAACATCCATCTTAAGCAATGAATTCATATGGAATTGGAGCCAAAGCAATTGGCTCTTCCAATTTCTTGACGAAGTGAGACTTCTTTGGTGGAGTTGGTTGACGTTTCAAGTTCACCCACACTTTCTTCTCCTTGGCGTCCTTCAATAGACGTTCGTTTTCCTTGACACGGCGCAAGAAATCCTCACGGCACTTTGAGTGATGGCCATGTTCAATACGAACATTGATCCTCTTGGGAATGATGCGTCCACGGACACGTTTGTTTACAATAACACCAACAGCATGGGGTGTCACATTGTAGACGCGTCCGGTTTTGCCGTGGTAAGCCTTGTAGGGCATACCCTTTTGGACGGCTCCATGTCCCTTGATGTCGACGATGTCGCCATTTTTGAAGACACGCATGTAAGTGGACAGTGGGATGACACCGTGCTTGCGGAAGGGACGGGAGAACATGTCCCTGGTTCCGCGACGATAACCTTTAGAGTTGGTCATTTTGATTTAGTATCCCTAATTGATGAAAAATACAAAAAAAAACAATTCAAATGAGAATATTTTGTGATTTTTAAAATTTATTTGAACTAACCTTTTACGAAATGACGTGCACGCGGTAACGAAGTTGGGAAAAAAGAAAGATGGACGATCAAGTGTTGCCATACAAAAATGTAGATTCTATCAATTTGTTCAGAATTTCGATGTTAAAATTCGAATATCAGAGATGGTTGTAGAGAGCGTTCGGAAAAAATATTTGTTTCTAGATATGCAATACGAAAAGTAAAAATAATAACCAAAATACTAGACAAGTTTATAAAAATGTAAATTGAATTTGGATTAGCTGAAGAATTTTATTAATGAAAATGAAAATAAACAGTATTTCAAAAGAATAAAATTATTGCTGATTTAAAGGATGTAAGTAACTAATAACCATATTAAAACTATAATTTTATTTATTGAACAATATTAATTTAAGCTTTGCATCAACACTCCAAAAAATAGTAGTGGATACGTCAAAATAGTTTTATCTTGTTTTACTAATTTATTTTTTATTTTGTTTAAATTTGTTCTTTCTTAAAATGTTATGATTTAATAATTCCTAAAAATTATGCAATACTAGCTACAAATTCCAATGTCAAATTTATGCTCCTCTATTTTGATTGTTTGACCAATTGTTTTTTTTGCAGTCGACGCCACCATGTTCTTTGATTTTCCTTCACAAATGTGCAGCCCCCGATTATGGGCCGCCTGCTCGATCTGTGTAAAGGAATCGTGTACAGCTTGTTCGGTTCTCCCGATGAAGTCGATGACGCCTGCGTAAGGCAGTATCTGGCTGAACGTGGTGACGATGATCTCTCTTGTTGACGTGCCAGGGTCAAGGGTCAAGGATTGCTTTCTCCAAAGCCAGGTTTAAGATGAGGCAGGCCAAAGCATCCCCTTTTTGGATAGCAATCCGGCTATTTTTGACATTTTTCCATCGCCTACCTAATTGTAAAAATCTGATCGGTTGTTGATTCGCCTGAGATGGTTGTTTTAGCGTATGGGGTATCCGATATTGTAGGATAGAGGAGAGTATCTTATACGCGGTACTCAACAATGTGATACCCCTTTAGTTGCTTCACGTAGCAATATCTCCTTTCTTGTGTATGGGACAAATAATACCTTTTCGTCAGTCTTTTGGCATTTCTTCATATTCCCCACCGTGCTATACAATTTCATGAATTGCTTGGAGCTTTATTTTGTTTGAGCCTTTTACAGCATTCTCGACCTCTTCTATGCTTGGTGGAGATAGCCTGTGGGCTTCTTCTTAAAGTGAGCTAACCGTTTTTGTTATTCGTGTAAAATCCTACTATACTATGGATAGATTTTCCAACAAAACACGGGTATTAAGTGCGTTTTGTTCGCATTCCATATATAGTTAAGTGAGAAATTTCCAACAAAACGATCCGCAGTAGTCCGGTTTTTATATTTGAAAGTTGATACAACTGAATATTTGCCAGAATAATTTATCAAAAAATTCCAAAAAAAAATAGTGAAATTCAGACCAGGGGTGAAATCGTGTATGCTGATTTTTGATAGTTGACTATCAAAATCAAGAAAATACGTCTGTGTAATGTGATATTCGATTTCAAAGTTTTAACCAAACAATTTGACATAAAATAAAAACTTCAAGAAGGGGGTTTGTTCGTACACTACTGCATTAACATGTGGTGTTGAAGCGAGCTTGAAGCTTGCCTAAATTCTTTATATACCTGAATCGAGTTGAAATGAGCTTGATTCGCCTCGATTCCGGTCGGGGATCGGAGTCGAGTCAAAATTTGTGAAGAAAAACCTGTGTGGAGGAGATGGTTTTACAGATAATGCTTTATGGTCTGTTTATTTGCATGTTTGTGTACAAAAAATATAGTTTTGTTTTAATCAAATTTGAAAAGAAAACAAAAATGCACATGGAGTAGGTAGCATATTCTTATATGGTGCTGAACAATTCAGTTTTTCATTGTTTAACACGAATCAAACTATCTCACTTGCACTTCATAAGAAACATCGAAACACCATTTGCATTTCAAAAAGTGCTGTCAAACTTAATCATTTTTAAATCTTCTTTTCCGGTGGAAACACCAAAAAGATTTATATAATCTAAACTGAGATAAACTTTTGGTGGAAACATAGCAAAACTTAATTATATTTTCTATTGATTTCTCTTGCAAAATAAGCCCAGTTAGTCCATTTTCACTAACAAAACTAAATAATATCAACAATAATAGATTGGTTTTTTCCCCAATGGAAAACACATGAATCCAAATGCACAACTACTCAACGAACACAGCCATCAAGATACAAATGCAATATCAATCGTACCAACATTTGAGAACGAAATCACATAAGATCCATTCGAGGCTCGTATAAATGTCAAAAACCTATCCGTAGTGAGATTCTACTCTAACTTTTATCGGTGTTATTCATACTATGGATATTGTGTTTGTTATTCGTGTAAAATCGTACTATACTATGGATAGATTTGCCAATAAAACACGGGTATTCTAACAAATGGTTTTACTACTGATTCTTTACTTAAAAAGAATTTTTGGAAAATAAGATGCTTTTATGAAAATTTAGTGTTCACATTTTTTCGATTAAGACCAAAAATATTCAGTATGTGAAACTTCACTTTTCTAATTCAACTTTTAGCGACTTGAAATGGTATTAAATAATCCCAAACATCTAGAATATAAAATTAAGTGAAATGATTAAGATAAAAATGTCATTGATTTGTTTGAATTGCAACTAAAGCTTACTGGAAAAACAAAATTCTGCTTAACTTGAATTAAAATCTTTTGTAACGGAAAAACTTCATCTAAGAAGTGTTTTCTTCAACCATAAACTGTAATAAATTAATTTCTCATCAATTGAATAAAAGTAGTTACGTTATTTCCTAAAATTATGCAAATAAATCCCATCCCCATCGATCTCAATTATGTTAAAAATACTTTTGATTGTTTTTGAAATTTTCCCGCCTTAGATCGTCAAGTCTGCCATATTTTCTATTTCCAATAATTCCTTGATAATCCTTTTCCGGTCCAAATTGCTAATTGGAACCCGCATTTCTTTCTTTCACTGCTCCTGCTCTAGTCGTCAAATCGGTTTCTATAATTTTTTTTTATTTTTTCTTCTTTCTGTGTTCATATATTAAAAAAAAAAACAAAAAAATTTGTATATGTCTATAGATTTAGTTATATAACAAATTTTAAAATTATTAAACTAAAACAAGTTCGTCGAAAAAAGTAACTAAAAATTTGAAGAACCTTTAAAACCTCTACCTAACCTACTCTACTCTCAAGTTGTAATAAAAAAGTAAATTATAATAAATCAGTAATATTTTTGATTTTAAATTACCGTGGGTGCTCATATCAATCAATAAAAATCGTCTTCTATATTGTTTACACAAATATTAATAATTATTGGAATTAAGTTGTGTGCCATTAAATTTTACTTAATCTGATTTTTTGATACAATATATATGTAAAAGAAGGTGAGTGCGGGTTTTTTGCACATGCACATGGACTGTTATCAATTGATCAGTTATTATGCTGATTATAGCCCTTACAGTTTTTGCAGCATGGGATTACAGTTGCAGGTTATTGTGTAGGCCGTTAAGTAAATAAAGATTTCTTTATTGCGAACGATTTTGGCGCTTTTAAGTGATTTTTGTTTGTACATGTTTAGATGAAATCTTGAAGACTTATTAGTCTTTTTGATTGTATATTTATGAAAACAAGCTTTATGTAAACAGAATTATTTAAATATTTTGACATGAGTAACGATCTTTAAAGGTTGTAAATTAATATAAGAATAAAACGTGTAACGTGTGTATGTTTTTTTTAAAACCCTTTTTCGTCCGATGTATAACCTTTGAAATGTTGACTCCTTTGATGTCTTATTTTTAATTTGTTGCAATTATTTTCTTCTATAAAAAACACGACCGCGAGTATGAATACAATTCAATTCGATTAAACTGAAAATTATTTATTTAATAACAAACGAAATTAATTAAAAACAAAAAAATGTGCAACCAGCACCGCGAAAGATTAGTTCGATTATGACTATGAACTGTCACAACCGAACGAAGAACAAAGTAAAGAGAAAATAAAATTGCAACAACAACTGCAATTCCCATGCAGCTCACCGGCTAGTCAGCTGGGGTGGGTTCCTTCGAAGAAAATTTGGGTATGCTTTTGATAAACTGAATCAATTTAACAAATCAATTCAGTTTATCAAATGAAAATATATATTTGCACAGTAGGGTGTACAAGAAAAATGAAAGGGGCGCCAGGAATTTTTTTGTATATTTAGAAAATTCCAAAACTAGTTAAATAGAAGATTTAAGTGAATAATGAAAAGAGAAATAAATATGTTTGTCTATATGTATTTTATTTTACGGTATGTTGGGAAACCGTGGGATAGAAAATCCCTGGATTAAAACCCAAATCTTTTCGAATTAAAATGGCACACAAATTACAATCTATAAATGGCCGTTGTATTGAAATACAACAAAATGAAAGAAGTTAAAACTAATTACAAAGAGAAAAATGGGTCTTCACGAAATAAACAAAAAAATTAAAAAGCACTACCACAATTTCTTGAACACAATTAAATTGATAGAAATATATATATATCTCGCAATTATGAATATATATATATTTCTATTTGAAATTAAACACAACTACTTAGCTTTCTTGGTATTCCTCCTTTCCACTATCCTTATTTTTCCTCTTTCCTTCCCACCTCGAATCCTGTTTTAAATTATTTTAAATTTCCTCCTTTTTAATGTCGCTAACAAATCCTTATCTCCTTCTTGATTTTTCTTTTTCTTCTTCTCAAAATTTCTCGATCCTTTTTTGTTCACAAAATCACAACTCAACTTTTCGCTTTCAAGGTTCTCCTCAGAGTCCCTTCCAAGCGAAACTTTTAAACTATCTTTCCTCCCTCGTCCATTCCAATCATTCACACATACACACAACTCAACCAATCGTTTTCGAGATCGTCGGTCACGGGATTACGGCTTCCTGGAAGCTTGACGCTAACCGAGAAAGCAACCGTTGTAGATTCTCTACGAAACTTTACTCTCACACACACAAACACGGTTTCGACAAGTTGTTGGATGTGTTTCCAAAACTTGCCGAAACGTAATGGCGAGTTCAGACCCCCCTCCCAACTAAATTTTATTTCGAGAAAAATTGAAAAAAGAGAAACCAATCGAGAAGGAGCCTTAATTAGGCTTTTTCCTACTACTACATTATAACCGCGGAATTCGAAGTGGGAATTCAATTAAATTATGTTCGAATATGTAGAAAGGAGTGTTATCTTAACTACCATTTTTCTGAATACCAAAACATTATTCTTAATATTAAAATTACCGGCGTCAAAACCCATTTTGTACAATTTATAATTTAAGTTAATTTAAATAAAAAATTATATACTACTTTACTTTAATCAAACAAACAACATAACAACTTTTCGGATCGTCCGCCGGAATAAAAGATGCTGGAACGCGAGGCCGCCCGTCTGCATATCAATTTTGGAACCACCCGTTCCATTTGGTCATCATGATCGCTGGAACACCTGTTTTATTGCTTTTGCAACATATTGGCTAAGTACACCACTGGCTGATGGAACCATGGTTGCCCTCAACCTCACCAATATTTTGCAGCAGCAAAGAAAGTAGAATAGGGAAGTCAAGGAATCGAAGGCTAGTCATTGTTGCGGTAAATTTTACCGTAACAAATTTTAAATTAATTTTTAATCTATGAAGATTTAACGACACGTTTTGATAATGTGGCTATTAATCTTTACATGAATAAATTATTTATAACAAAAAAGATGTAAGGGCCACTCAGGAGTAAGAAGTGTGTACGTAGTTTAAATATCAATTAAATAAATAAATCAATTATATTTAGGAATTTATTGAAATAAGCAAAAAGCAAATTATAAGAACTAAAACTGAAGTATTAGGAACGTATGTATTTTGATATTTGATATCTTTTATTGTTCTTAAAATAATTATTTTAAAGAGACATTAATTCCAAAATAAAAACCCAACTTATCTTCTTTATTCCGTAAAAATGCTTAAAAATCAAATTGTCATTTTTAATGATTTCTTTACACTAACTTTTTGTTCTTTTGTGCCGTTGCATATGTTTTCCATTAAGAGGTTTAATTAAGATTTTGATATAAAGAATAAAAACAGTGATTTTTAAGACATGTCAATTAATGCTGGAAAATTATATCATGTAAATTTCCGCCATGGCTACGGTTGCAGCACCATGTTC
This sequence comes from Eupeodes latifasciatus, assembly GCA_920104205.1. Lineage (NCBI taxonomy): Eukaryota > Metazoa > Arthropoda > Insecta > Diptera > Syrphidae > Eupeodes > Eupeodes latifasciatus. The sequence continues at coordinate 79,438,632 of OV049924.1, forward strand.
TTTTTAGTTTCTGGCTTTATTTTCTAAATAACTTAAAAAATTACAATTTTAATATAAATTATCTTTTATGTATAGTCTCAAAATAAGGTTTAAAGATGTACAAACAGAAGATCTCAAGAAATAACATGGTCAAGCAACATTTCTAGCAAAACTGCATTTCGTTTCTTCCTTTTTGAATTGAGTTGTAGAATATTCTTGCGATATCAAATCATAAAAATTCCGTTCTTAGACTTCTGACAGCAAAAATGAGAAATTTGTATGAGAAATTTTGTTCATAACTCTGATAATACGGAAATCTCTGAGATCTTTGAAATATAAACTGGCCAAATTGCAATGCGAGTATAGTTCCATTTTATGTAACGGCTCAAAAGTCTATTCTTTTTCTTATTACTTTTAAGTATTGTTAACAATCGTTAAATATTATCGTTTCTAAATTTCAAGATGGTTACGATTTGTAACAAAATGACGTCATCACATCGTTCCTAAACTCAATGTGTAAGTGTCAAATAATTACGATTTTTAACAATTCACAAAGTGCAAAAGCTTCAATTTTTCTTTCGTTAATTATTTTACAATTTAAAGTTAAATAAACAGATTTTTTTAAAATTATTTTACAATTTAAAGTTAAATAAACAGATTTTTTTCGGTTTTGACTGGTAGCTTGACAGAACAACAATTTCTAATAATATTCGTTCCTTAATGATTCTAACAAAATCCATTAATGTTTTACAATGAATCTTGAACCATTTTTTTGACATTGAGTCAAAATTTCTGAAATTTATTATTGCATAATCTTAAAGATTTATACAAAAATTAATTTTCACATTTTTTTATTATATTTTTTTTAAAAGTTATTATCAATTGAATTTCGAGGTTACTTTTTTTCAAATTCCTATTATTTAGCCAATTTCCAATTTGAAATAATTTTAAATTGTTTATTAAAAAATTAATTGTTTATAACTAAACAATTTTTTGTCAAAATAAGTGCATAATCGAATTATTTGATTATTTTTGTAGTAACCATTAAATTTTGGTGAATTTTTTATAAACAATTGGCTAAATAATAGTACATAGTTTGAAAAAAAATTTATCTTGAAATTGGTAATATTTTTAATAAAATTTAAAATAAAAAAATGTAATAATAACAATAGTTAACAATTTTTCGAAAAAGAACAGACCTCTTGCTTATTATGATGGAAAACAAAAATTCAGGTTTTAGGTATTTACGATTTATAGATATTTTTATTAGGTGTATAAATGTTGAATTGGAAACGTTCCGTTTATTACATGGATTCGAGAGTTTTGGTTTTGAAACTAGGACATTTAAGTGAACAAATTAAAGGTATGATGCAAAAAAATATTGTCATTATAGCACTATATCTGCTTAACCGATTTACACACAAGTGGTGGTTAAATATTTTACAATTATAGAGTTCCTTTTGTTGCATATAATTTGGCATACGAAATATTCTAAAACAATATTTTATATTGCTTCTAAATCAATTTTCTGAAAACCATCCATATCATTTCAACCATTTAGGTTGAGAGGTTGTAAGTGTAATTCTTGTCTCGATTAAACAGAGTGCACTCGCCTGAGCAAAATCAATTAAGTTGACTATGGATTGCCTATCCAAAGGTAAACAATCATTGACCCGAAAATTCATTATCTTGATGCATTTTACAAAAAACTGTTGAAAAACGAAATAAGAGCGGAAACCGTTTGTTCTGAAAACGGATGAAGCATTAATAAAACGTTTTTTTCTATATTTTAATCATTGTTGATAATTTTTTATTTCGTATAGTACAAGTCCATTTTTTTAAAACAAAAAGTTACTAATTATTACTTTAAAAACATAAAGTGCCCACTAAAAGTTTTAATTGAATAGAGAAAAATTAGGTAAATGTTTTTTTATCTTTCCGGAACATGATTATTATTCAAAAACTTTCTTTTAACTTAACTTTCGGTCATATTCAAAAATACAATTTAATGTGTATTATAGAGTTCTGCAGAATCATTAATTTAAACCCCTTTTTTTATTTCCGAGTATTTTGGAATACTGTACGTTTTTTTCCTTTCACACAAACGAAACAATATAATTTTTTAAGTAACTAAATTGCCTGATTCGAATCTCGCCTCGAAATTTTCTATCACATGAAGTTCTTAATATATGTCCCTTTTAAAATACTAAAGACAACCAAAAATATGTTTTTTACGGCTAAGTAAAGCACAAAATATCCCTTAACAAAACAAATTGTAAGATGATTTTCAGATACAGTTCAAATAATTTTAGTATCTTTCTTAGTTCCTGAAAATTCAAATTATTTGTTAGTTTTTATTTGTCGCTTTATGTACATGGAGTTTTGGGAAATATTGAATTTAACGCTTTAGTGGTTTTTAAAAATACGTTTTGGAATTAATTTCGATTTTAACTACATGCTCAAATTTGAAAAACACAAATTTTCAGCATGTTTTTTATATTTTTGAAATTTATTTCAAAAACTTGTTGTTGTAGCCTTGTTTAGAGGACAGATTCGTTACAAAAAACTAAATTTAATTTTAAACCGTTTTAAATTTTCCTGTAAAACAGGTGAAATCTAACGACTTATTAGAATTTTTCGAAAATTTTATAAAATACTTTAAGTGTTTAGACTGAAAATCGAATAAACAGATTATACAGCTAGGTTGAAAATCGACTGAAATTGTTTTTTAGGGTTCTATCTTTCGATTGATTTCAAAACTTTGAATGGTTTTCGAAATTATAAAATACATAAAGAATATTAGTGTTTTTTATCAGCATTGTGTTGATGTACATTCGCTACAGATTTGCGGTTCTTTGCGATGAGCAGTTTCCAAATATCGGTTGGGAAAGATTCTGGTATCAAAGTACAGTTTCTAAATGTGTCTTGAAAGTGTTTGAAAGAATGTTGTTTTTGGTATAGAGGAGACATTTGGTGTGTCAAAAAATGGTTTTAAATGCTTTGTCCCTTTCCTCAAATATAAACTAGAAGCTGCAACTTCTAAAGAATCAAGTGCATTCTATAAAGAAACTTAACTTTCCTTTAAGTGAAAATATTACTACTTTTAAACAATTTTCTCTTTTCGAATTCAAATCATACCAACTTAACCTGATCTAATTTAAATCACTTGAAAATCGAAAATGTCGAAATGTGGAACACGGAAATTCACTTCCTTTTGAGTTCGAAACAAAAATGAAATTGGTATCGATAAAAGTGAATTTCAGAACTCCAATCCATATTTTGAATCGATTTCAATTTCATTTCGAGTGAAAGTGAAATTTAGAACCTAGCTTATAGAAAAAAACTAATTCATGATTTTAGATAACTCCAAAAAGCTTTATAAAAAGTAATAGGTATGTATCTCAAAAACCTGACGCGGTAAAGTAATTTTTGAGTTAATTTGAATTAAGGTCATCAAAACTTGTAATTTTATTGACAAAAACAAAACTTTATCGACCATTAAGACGTATATTTTCTAGGCGAATAAGATTGGACAAAAACTATGGCTATACACTTGTATGAATTTATGACACTTGTAAACAAATTTTTCTCAGAATCGAAAAGTCCAAGAAAACCAAAACATTTAGTCAATCTTAAATTAATCTGTCAAAAACGATTATACTTGACGAAGCAATTAACTCCAACTGATCAAACTATACATCCTTGTCCAAAGATCATCAAGAATTTTAATATTACATAAGAAAATACCGTACAGTTGATCTCTATCACTTTTTCATGCATCATTTTTATATGACTGTCTCCACTAATAAAATAATAATAATTAATTGATTTATCTAGAAGTTTCATTTCCTCAGGTGGCAAATTTTATTTGTCAAATGATAATTTAATAATATACCTCTGCTTTAATATTTCCAATTGAATTGAAAATCACAAATATGTACCTAATTTAATTGTTATGTATGTAGGTATGTATATTGTATATTCTCTATTTAACTTGCCACTGCATTTATGAATAATGAGAATGACAAATATTATAAATCAATTATTACGAATTTACAACAATTTAAATTTGTTTAGATTAATCTAATTGCCTATAATTTGTATCTCTTATAAACTATTTTGCTTTTTTTCTTTCTTCATTTTCATTCACTGATGTATAGTATTTTCCAGATTTATAATTGACAATTCAAGGAGCTAATTATACTATCCATATAATTTATAATGGCAGATAGATTCTTCAGGTATGTATGACGTTTATTTGAGTAATAATTATAAAAGCCGTTGTTTTGTTTATCAGAATAATCTGATCCGGTTCGGATATTGATAAAAACAAACTGCATAAAATTGACAGCTCTATGATAAATGTATATATGCTCCATCTGTATCTTTGACGGTTTTCATTTGACACTTTTGAAGTGACTCATTTTGACGTTTTAACATTTTATCTCGCTTCTACTTATTCTTAAAAATAAATCAATTTTATTTAAATGATTTACAAAATGTTAAAACGCCAAAATGAGTATAGCATCAAAATTTATGTGATTCTGATTACCATCTTGAATTTGTTTTTATTTTATTGTTTGAAAGTTCTCAGCTTGGGATAATTTTAATAATTCGATTTGACGTTTCATCATTTAACATCATTACTATCTGATAATTGGAGAGATAGTGAAATGACGCAAGGTAAAATAACGATGAAACGTCAAAAGTCCGAAGTTGATAAAATCTAACCACCGTCAAACGGTTCTACATTTTGGTATTTTTATACCATTCCTGTTAATAATATTTAAATGGTATAAAAGTTGGTGAAAAGACCGAGTGAAAGAGCTATCGGATATTGTTTTTTTTTAATAATTTGACTAAGTTTTCAAATTAAGACATAATTTAGGACCATTTACGCGATGGTATAACAAATAGATAATTTGACAGTTACAGTTTATACTTTTGAACTAATTTCTTTTTTTTTCACATTCGACCAATAGCTTATACCCAGATGAAGCCAATAGCTTCACCAATTACAACTCTGCTTGTCTCCAATCGAATGGATTGGTTACGCCATCAACGTCATCAGCACAACAGCTCCAGTCGCAGACTGACTACGGCTCCATAACTTCGCTATCGTCAGCATATTTTGGATCAAATGTACTCGATGTGAACAACAATCCCATCTGTCAGAGCAACGTCATGAGCGGGACTGAATTGAACAATGGTCGCAGCACCTCCATGATCAATTCTTTCAACAATCAGCAGAATTTCAAAAAAATTGCCACCAATGGATCTTCCGTATTAAAACAGACTAGCAATGGCTGCAGCAATCAGGCTTATATGCAACCCTCTAATCTGTTGTCGTCTTCGATGGGGAATCAGCAGTTAGTCCAGCAGCAGTGCCCATATACGCATAACAATGTCAGCGGTTGTTTCAATAGAAATCGCTACATGCCATATAATCACAATCGCACATGTGCTGCTGCAGCAGCAGCTGCTTCTGCTTCGTCCTTAGGGAACTCCATCAATCCGGTATCAACTGCGACCTCATTGAGTATGCAATTTCAGCAATTTGCTCCGATTTACCAGAACTGCTCCACCTTATCCATGTTGTCATCGCAGTCGAATGGAAGTGGAAATTATGACAATAATTTAGAGCTTGACTTCAGCTATGCACGAGCTGTAGTTGCTGCAACTGTACCACCAACTACTGCAACCACATCAGCCAATACCAGTACTACAGGCGTATTGAGTGCTGCCAACACCAGTGTAAACAATGTGACCAAGTGGTCACTTTACAAATCAACAATTTGGACTATTCAATGGACGAAGCAAGTCTTCGGAATTTCCTTATCAATCAACTCAAGCCAATAACCCCTGTTGCGTCATTGGTTTTCGAGGGAAGTTCCTTCGCCAAGGTCACACTGCCCAATCTAAATTTCGCCAACCAAGTTGTTGGAGTATATAGCGGATTCAAATCACAACAAACGCAACATAAATTTTTGTTTTTTTAGTATCAATAATTGATGAAAAATACAAAAAAATAATTCAAACTAGAATATTTTTGTGATTTTTTAAAATTTATTTGAACTAACCTTTTACGAAATGACGTGCACGCGGTAACGAAGTTGGGATAAAAGAAAGATGGACGATCGAGTGTTGCCATACAAAAATGTAGATTCTATCAATTTGTTCAGAATTTCGATGTTAAAATTCGAATATCAGGGATGGTTGTGAAGAGCGTTCGGAAAAATTATTTGTTTCTAGATATGCAATACGAAAAGTAAAAATAATAACCAAAATACTAGACAAGTTTATAAAAATGTAACTTGAATTTTGATTAGTTGAAGTTCACCTCCGCCGGTTTACCTCTGCCAGTTTACCACCGCCAGTTTACCTCTGCCAGTTTACCTCCGCCGGTTTACCTCTGCCAGTTTACCTCCGGACGGTTTACCTCCAGAGCAGGTAAGGTAGTTTATTATTTAATTATTATTATACCTTCTAATTGAAAACTTTTGACATTTAGTTTCGTGTGGTTTTTAAATTTTAATTTTCATTCTTTATGAAGAGAATTATGAGTTATGACACTTCCACAGTGCAATTTTCCAAAGCAAAATATTCTATATGATATTTAAGTAAGTTTTTGTATTTTTTTTTTGTTTTGTTTGAATATTTAACAGAATTCAATCATTTTCAGTACAAAAATGTTCAAAGGAAATGCAGCGTATCCTCTAAAAAAGTAAGTGAATCTCAGTCCAGTGCATTCCAAAATTTTAATTTTGCAAAACAAAACAATTCGTTTGGGATTTTAAGAGTAAGTTTTTTATAAATTGTTTCGATATTTAATATGATTGGATATTTTTCAGAGCAAAAACCTTTATAATGAAATAATTCAAGTCCATTTCAAGGAATAGACAATAAATTAATTCAAATTGCAGGTGTAACAATTATTGATTTTTTGTATAGTCTGCGTTTTCATTTAGATGATGCCAATTACATAGCATAATGCAGGAAGCAACTTCCTTCAAGGAATCCGGGAAGCAAAGCTTTGCTCAAAACAAGGCCGCTGTTTACAAGTAAGTTTCTTATATCATATTTCTCTATCAAAATACCTAATATCAATGTTTTTAACGACAGACGCTGGACTTTGTGTGAACATTTTAGTTGAAATAATAAGAATACAATAAATTCTAAACAATTTGTATGGATTGTGAACTAAACCGTGTATCTTTCTGTCCTCAATTGCTGCTGTACCATAGAGGAAATATATTATCTAGAGTCCCGACCGGTACCCGTCCTACCTGAAACACCCTCAAATTTTATTCGAGGTGAACTCTCTCAAATTCGCTATCGGTGAATACATGTGAGTGGGGAAAAAAAAAACAAAATGGGGGACTGGACTAAAATAGAAACTTATGGAATTTTTGTGACCTGTCAAAAATGACAATCAATTTTGCAAAACAAAACAATGGATTTCGGATTTGAAGAGTAAGTTTTTGTTAATTCTTTTGATATTTAATATAATTTGATATTTTTCAGAACAAAATTCCTTATAATGAAGAAAATATTGCAAGTTCACTTCATTGAATAAAAAGTAAGTAAAATTGCAGTGAGGGAGGTGCACCAATAATCGATTTATTTATAGTCTGTGTTTTCATTTTAGATGCTTGGAGATTGGAGGTTTCTTATTATTTTCGGAAAAAGTGTCACATATCCGATGGAAAGCTGCGGAAGCACATCCGCTTGCTAAATGCTGGGAAGAAGAGCCGTGTCTTTCTCAAATCCAGCCATTAGAGTCCCGACCGGTACCCGTCCTACCTGAAACACCCTCAAATTTTATTCGAGGTGAACTCTCTCAAATTCCGTATCGGTGAATACATGTGAGTGGTGGAAAAAAGGCAAAATGTCAGATTGAATTCTTGTCAAAAATGACAGTTCCACAATTTCGATTTCAAAACAAAACATTCAATTTGAGATTCTACAAGTAAGTTTTTGTAAATTATTTTGTTTTGTCTAAACATTTAACAGAATTTATTTCTTTTCAGATCAAAAACCTTAACGATATACCAGGAACCAAAAGAAAACAATGAGACTTACTCTACTCGGAGCTCAAGTAGGTACATTTAAAAAAAAAAGAATCTCGTAAACAAAAGAATATTTATGTTGCTTTGTTTCAGCTATGGATTGCTCTTTATATGGATTGCGACTTTATTAGCATCTCCTTAGTGTTTTCATTGCGGGTGCTGCCGATTACAAACCATGATACAGAAAGCAATTTCTCTCAAGAAATTTGGAAGGTTTGCTCAAAACAAGGGCGCTAGTCCCCAGGTGAATTTATTTTATATTATATTTCTCTTAATATCAATGTTTTTAACCACAGACTTTCGCCTTTATTTGTAAAAAGTTATTCGAAGCATGTTGAAGTAAAGTATATATTTCTACACTCAATTGCTTCTGTATCATGATCGTTGAGATCTGTCTCAGCGGCTATGGTGGGCGCAGGCGTTGACGATAGAGGTGTCAACGTCTCTGCCAATAGTAAGATTCATGGAATGCAACAACACCACCAGAATCACGAATTCAATTCCGAATTAGCGAACATCCTCAGCTACAGCTATGTCATCGACTTTGTGAAATTCAATTGAATGGTGCAAGGGAAAACTTTGACATTCAATAGTCGACCGCCCAGTTTTGGAATGACTTAACAGCGGCAATAGCAACGGCAGAGTATGCAGTCAAATCAGGTAAGTTCATTCATTTACTTACGAGTAATTTTAACACGGATATTTTAAATTCTATGGTTCTTTAGGATTTCCAACGTCCTTTGCCCATTCATCAGCTGCCAAGAAGTATGGTACAAGCCGAACAAAAAAAACGACTCTTGTAGCTGCAACTAAAGCAACATCTTCTGGTTTCATTGAGTGCAACAGCACATGAGGTTCGGTTGTGTAAGTACAAATCGAAACAATCATATCGTGATTAACTTGCTTAATCTTCACCTTCTAGATCTAAATCGATGCTTGTAACGCCAAATATCTCACTAAAGAACGGCAGGGACACTGCTGACCGAGTCATTGGCTATTGCGGCCACTTAGGCCGACGCAGACCACGTAGATGATGAAATAGCACCCGTAGAAAAGTTAAAAAATCAGCCAAAACTGGCAAAAAAGTCAACAAACACTAAATTCCTACCTTGGGGGTGGAATTATGCGTTACTCCAAAAGCCAGGTAAAAATTCATGAATTTCGTTCTAAAAAAGTGAATTTGTTAGTGCGTCCAAAATCGACAAAAGAAAAATGTGACTTCCATCCATCCGAACCAAACCAATTGGGATTCTTTGATTCTTGTAATGCACTAAAACTTTACTTTGCAATCATAACATCCTTGTGAAATTGTTGAAATATGTCAAACTTAATTCACTTAAATTTTGAAATCTTTGTCCTCAGATGTACAAACGCCGTGGTCAATGGCGCCTAAAGTCAACAAAACTCCCAGTTGTTAAGAAGGAGAAAATTCCAATTAAGAAGGTTAAGAAGATTGGAGGTCCCAAGAACGGAGGTGAACGTGTTGTTTACTTGAAGAAGCCAAAGGCCAACTACCCAACTAAGAAGGTAGTCAAGAAGCGCCCTGCTCGTGGTGTCTTCAGTAAACATGTCCGCAACACTCGCAAGAACATGAAGCTCGGACGCGTGTTGATCCTTTTGGCTGGTCGCCATCAAGGTAAACGTGTTGTTCTCCTTAAGGTTTTGGCCTCTGGACTCTTGTTGATTACCGGTCCATTCGGCATCAACTCATGCCCATTGCGTCGCGTTTCACAGCGTTATGTTATTGGATGCCAAACCCGCATTGATTTGGGTAAATTCACTGTACCCGAACACATCAATGACACGTATGTACTTCAGACGCATTAAGGCTAAGAAGGAGAAGAAGTCCGGTGAAGGAGATATCTTTGCTCCCAAGAAGGAGAAGTACGTTCCAACTGAACAGCACAAGGAAGACCAGAAGGCCGTCGAAACAAGCAATCAAGGCCAGTCCAGATGGCAAATTCTTGAAGAAGTATTTGCAAAATATGTTCTACCCCATCGTATGAAGTTCTAAGCGCTTAAGAATCGGAATATGTAACGATTGTTTTTACTTATAATAAACTACATTAAATGGATATTAATTTTATTATTATTTTTTTAATTTTGGTGCAGCAAGTTTTGATATATATGTACATACATTTTTTTCAAGGTTGATGGTTGGTTGGGTGATTATAGTGGCTGTCCAAGATGGAAACGAACACACTTAGGCCAGTTTAATGGCCCATTGTGATACCACATGAATCTTGAGGCTTCTTCCTAAGCTCAATGGAACCAGTTTGAGTCCCTTACGAAACGTGAGAGGCTGATTATGCTGATATGATTTAGATCGTTAAAGAAGAATTCTCTTAGGTAATTCTTACGTTTTCGAGCCAGAGCAGGGCATGTGCAGAGAAGATGAAGAACTGTTTCTTCCTCTTCCTCGTCCATATAGCTTCTGCAAAAGTCATTTGAGAATACGCCTAATCTCGTGGCATGCTTTCCTATAAGACAGTGCCCTGTTATGACATCGATTATTATCGAGCTTATATGCGATCTGGTTAGAGATAGCAAGCACCTTGAACGTTTTAAATCCAGCGTTTGCCAGATGTTTTTTTGTGACTTGACACGTGGTGATGTTGTTCCACCTGGTGCCTGCCCTCCTCACAGCGTCTTGCATTAGCAACAGTTTACAAGTAGCGATTGGTATGCCAGTACGTGGTTGATGATGAAGAAACTATTTGAGTTCGAAAATCTATTTTAGGGTAATCAGTGGTGTTGGTGTGTCATCTATTTTGATACTTATTCTAAATAATAAGGCCGTACCCTGAATTGCTCATAAATACAAAAGTGGTTTGATTTAGTTATTTGTTGTTTACGTTGGCTTTCGGTAAGGGGAAAAGAAAATAATGTGGTTTATTTGTTTTCGATATCTAATGGTATCTTTCTTTAGGACATAAAACTGTGATTATGAGATTCCAATGCACTTTGATTTGAACGTGCGTGTTAATACCAGAATAAAAAGAGGAAAGTAGAACCACGTAAGTGTTTCACATCCTTGTGAAATTGTAGTGGAATAGTAATCAAGTATACATACAATGTATTTCGACCAAACTAAGTTTATGCCAAAACAAATTTCAGTGCTTAGTTGAATAGTATCGTGGATCTAATAAATGGCAGCTATTGCATCAACAAATGACAACAAAGTCCTGGCATCGATAGTATTCTCTTTGAATTTTATGATTCGCCTAATTTTATCAATGAACTCCATTGTGTATTTTGTAATATCTTTACTATATGAACCATTCTCGATTCTTTCAAAGAGTCAATGATGTTTCCTTTTTTTTTTAAAAAGTGAACCCAGTCGATGTAGTCAATTACCTTGGTATATCTATTATGGATAGTATGTACATATATAAAAGCTATTCTTTTCAATCGACATAATCGATGGGTCGCAGAGAATCAAACCTTGAAAGAATTCCAAGCTGCATATAGACAAATTTAATCAACTGTGGGAAAAATTCTCAATCTTTTGCCTTAAAAACTACAACTTAATCTAAAAAAAGGAGGGGTTTTTCATTAATTTTAAAGGTGCTTTTGATAATATGAACAGATGAACGGATTGACATTTGAATTGTCAAAAGTGAAAGTAGTGAAGTTTTGTTAGCTCCCGATTTTATTTAAAAAAGTCTAAATTAAAGTTGAATTTATTTGTTTTTGTCTTCGACAACAAACTGAAAAATCATTTTAAATCACCAGTTGAAGAAAATTGCCTCTATTTTCGCAAGGTAGGCAATTATTTTAAAGTAAAAACGAAAAAAAAAATTAAAATTGCTTTTGCCGAGTACCTACCGGAATACAAATTATTTGTATGTACCGCAAAAGAGGGGTAGCTGAAACATCGCCGGAAGTAGAATCCAACAACAAACGATTCGTTGCAAGCACAATGACACACACCGTTGATGTTGGAAAGCTTTCAATTCCTGATCTTAAACAAATCTTTAATGAATGTTTAACCGAGAAAATCAAAGACATTGCTACAAAATCTGACATCGCAGCACTGTCAACTGAAATTCAAACACTTAAAATGACAAACACCAAACTTTCGGAAAAACTGGCTCTAATGACGGAAAGATGTGATCTTCTCGAATCACAATTAGAAGCTTTATCACGAAAAGCCAATGAAAATATTGTGGTTGTACATTTGCCACTTAATGAAAACACCAATCCAACCGAATTTGCCACTCAAACTTGCAGAGGACTGCTTAAATTCGCACAGACTGATGTGTTACCGGTAAACAAATCTCGGGAAATTATTAATACCCAAAAAAACGAGGAACTGTAATTTTGGAGCTTCAGTCCAAAGAACTTGTAGATCGCATCATATCGGAAACGAGTAAACTAAAAAACTCTGGAATCAGTATTAACCGCGAACATTCACTCATGTTTAGGAAAAAACGACAAACACTTTATTCCATTAAAACAAAATTACTTGAAGCAAACCCGGCGGCGAAAATAATTATAAAAGGCGACAGGCTTCAAATTGATCAACACTTGTTTGTTTACAAATTATCACTTGGATTAATTGTCAAAACTGTCAACGAAATGACATTTCTAAAGCAGACGTTTGGCGTATTGTACCAATGAAACACAAGATTTAACAAATTACAAATTAAAATATTTATTTTTCCGAATATAAGATAAACTGAACCACTCTGGACATCGAAGTTTAATTGAATGTCTATAATTATAAAATCGGCAGCTGCAGTCTGAGACAAAATCGTTGGTCACAATATTTGAATTTTGCTTTCAACCGATTGCAGAGCCTCCTGTGAGTGAGCGGTGAACTTTGAGTTTAGTCATCAGAGTTGTCACATAGATGTCAGGACCGCCACATCACTCCCCTTCTAATACCGAAGGGACGATAGAATTTATGTGTCAAATACAAATTGAACTTTTCGTTGTTTATCAAATTTTGTTTTGTGTTGAGAAAATTTCTTTAAGATTGGAAGATATTTTGTTGAATTATCAGATGGTGGTTCCATTCGTGTTTGATGACCAATACTTGATGATGATGGTGTTTGTTGTTCTTCTCTGGCGCAGTTTTCGGGAAAAATGTGTGCTGGTTTTAAACGTTCTGTCGAGATATTTAAAATTCTTCCATTTGCGTTGATAGTGAAGAGACGGTCATTGATTCGTTTTAAAACTGGATGAGGGCCAGTGTATGGTTGTTCGAGTGGCTTCTTCACAGCATCGCATCGAAGGAAAACGTGTGAACATTTTTGAAGATCAGGTGGGATGAACAACTTCAAGTTCGTGTGGTGATTTGATGTCGCAGATGCACGAAACTTGCGCATGACTTCACGATGCTTTTGGACGAATACCTGTGGGTCAGAAACAATGTCTTGGTCAACGAAAAACTCACCAGGAATCGTCAGATTCGTTCCGTAAAGCATTTCGGCTGCGGACGCTTTGATGTCTTCTTTGTACGTTGTTCGAAGACCTATTAGCACTGTTGGAAGCGCTTGTATCCAGTTGGTTTCCTCATGGCACATGAGCGCGGACTTCAAGGAACGATGCCATCGTTCGACTATTCCGTTTGAGGCAGGATGGTAAGGTGAAGTTCGTATCCTCGTTGTTCCAATCATCTTCATCAGTGCTGAGAAGAGGGCCGACTCAAATTGGGTGCCTTGGTCGGTTGTGATAGTAGTTGGTGAACCAAATCGAGCAACCCAATGGTTGTAGAACGCTGTTGCGACTGTCTCTGCACTCATGTCCTGTAGGGGTATGGCTTCCGGCCATCTGCTGAATCGGTCGATCATCGTTAGGCAGTATCGGTTTCCTTGGCACAGTGGAAGAACAATCAGGTCGATGTGTACGTGTGTGAAACGTTGGTCTGGAACGTTGATTGACTCAGGTGAAAGCTTAGTGTCGGCTCACTTTCGATCGTTGGCATTGGATGCAAGTGCGAGACCATTCCAGTGCATCTTTTTTGATGTTCGGCCAAATGTACTTTTCTCTGAGTTGTCGACTGGTTGATCTTCCGCTGGGATGAGACAAGTTGTGTATGGATTCGAAAGCTTTTTGACGCAGAGTGGATGGTATGTAGGGTCGAATTGCGTTGTCCGAAATGTCACAGTAGATTTTAACACCAGGTTCCAAGGTCAATTTGGTCAGTTTGAGGGAAGTGTTCCCAAACCTTAGAAGTTCGCGTAGTTCAGGGTCGAGCAGTTGTGAAAGATGCAATTCCCGTTGATCGAACTGCGAAGGCATTGATATGGCATTTACTCGTGATAACGCATCAGCTACGGTATTGTCTTGTCCGGGAAGGTAAATTATATCGGTAGTGAACTGTGATATAAAATCCAATTGTCTCAATCGACGTTGAGGAGCTTTGTCTGAGCGTTGTTGAAAAGCGTAGGTTAATGGCTTGTGATCAGTCTGCACTACGAAGCGACGACCATCCAGTATGTGCTTGAAGAAATGTATGGCAAGGTAGACGGCAAGTAACTCCCGATCATAAGTACTATACCGAGTCTGAGCACTTGAAAGCTTCGAGGAAAAGAATCCAATGGGTTTGTTCTGGTCGGAATCTTTTTGCTCTAGCTTGGCACCGATTGCGGTGTCTGAAGCATCCGTTGTGAGTACCAGTGATGCATTTTGGTTGAGGTGTGTAAGCAGAGTTGTCTCTTTGATGCTGTTTTTGCACTCTTGGAAAGCTTTTTCAGCAAGAGGGTTCCAAGGAACAGGCCGTTTGTCGTTCTTCTTTGAATCCATGATGAGTCCATTCAATGGTGCTTGCATGTGGGCGCAGTTTGGTATGTAGCGACGATAATAATTAATGATTCCCAGGAAGCGACGTAGTTCGGCTATGGTGTTTGGCTTTGGATAGTTGGAAATGGCGTCAATTCGATCTTCTGGTGGCTTGCAACCAAATTTGTTGATGGTGTGTCCAAGATATATGACCTCAGACTTCGCAAATTGGCATTTTGATATGTTTATTACCAAACCATACTCTTGGATACGTTGCAAGACTTGACTGACGTGCTGTTTGTGCTCTTCTTCTGAGTTTGAGGCGATCAGAATATCGTCGATGTAACAGAAAACGAAGTCCAAGTTGCGAAGAACCATATCCATAAACCTTTGGAATGTTTGAGTCGCATTCTTCAGTCCAAATGGCATTACCACAAACTCAAACAATCCAAAAGGAGTTGTGATCGCTGTCTTTTCGATGTCTTCAGGTGCCATTGGAATCTGGTAGTACGCCTTGTCCATGTCCAAAATGGAGAAAAAAGATTTGTTGTGCAGATTTTCGGTGAAGTCCATGATGTGTGGTATCGGGTATCTATCGGGCTGAGTTTGTGCATTTAAGCGGCGATAATCACCACAACATCTCCATCCGCCGGTTTTCTTCTCTACGAGATGGATGGGACTAGCCCAAGGACTACTGGATACGCGACAATATCCTTTTTTGACGAAGTTCTCAATGTCGGTTTTGGCCAGTTTCAACTTTTCTCCAGAGAGTCGTCTCGGACGTTCGGCGTTTGGCTGACCTGTGGTTGTTATATGGTGTTGCATCGTAGTGGCCTTCGGTTTGGAACTGTTATTGTTGGCAAGGATGAATTGGTTCACCAGACTAATGTAGGTATCAGGTCCATTAATGGAAAGTAGTCTGGTGACGTCGGTCGACTCAATTCTCCCAGGCGCCGTCAGTGTTGTTGTCTTGTCGATGATGCGTTTAGCCTTAAGATCGATCAAGAGGCCATAGTGTGCCAGTAAATCTGCTCCAATGATTGCTGTTTTGACGTCTGCAATTATGAAGGGCCAAGTGATGGCTCTCCGAAGACCGATGTTGAGCGTGAGGGTTTTGCTGCCGTAAATATGTATTGGCGAGTTGTTAGCCGCGAGAAGTGTTGTTTCTCCTCTCTGGTTTGAGCAATCATTGGAGCGAGGCAAAACGCATATTGTGGAGCCAGAGTCGAGCAAGAACTTTTGATGGGTTTCCTTATCACAAATGAAAAGGCGGCTTTCCTTGCAAATCTGTGGGCTGTTGTCAACCGCCTTGGGTGACAACAGACTTGCTAGTTTTTTTGGGGGAAACTGCAAGGTTTGTCACACCTCCTCGCTTCTTCGCCGTACTTACTGTGGTAGAAGCATACTCCTTTTGACGAGGCCTTCCTGTCTCTAGAAAACGATCTGGTTCTAGACTTGCCTCTAGATCTGTTTCGGTCGGCTTTTAGGCTTTGTACCATCGTAGTCAAGTTAGCCAACGTAGCTTCCACCTCAGTCAGGCGTTGGTCAAGAGTTAAGTTGTTTCGGCACTCATCGACATTCGCAGCGAAGACCTGGTTTGATGTTGTTGTTGACATGTTGTCCATTATCTTGTCTGCTATCTCTGATAAGGTGACGAGGTCAATGTTTAGGTTGGCAGACAAAATTCCACGGACATGATTTGGCATCCTCGACATCCAAATTGTGGAGAGCATGTCATCGGGTACATTTTCTCCTGCCAGCCTTCTCATCTCTCTCAAGAGACTTGACGGACGCTTGTCGCCGAGTTCAAGTGACGTCATTAGTTTGTTCAGCTGCCGCTCTTTGGACTCAGTAAACCGCGCAATCAGTTGTCTCTTAAAAGCCAGATATTTGTCGACGGCTGGTGGTGTCTGCACCAGATCTGAAACCTCATTTAAAATCTCAGGGTCCAGGGCAGCGATGATAGCATTGAATTTGCTGTTATCTGAAGAGATGCTATTGTTATGGAATTGCGCCTCAATTTGCACGAACCACAAGGCTGGGTTTATCTTCCAAAATGGTGGAATCTTGAGGTTCTTCAATGCTGCGATTTCTGCTATCAATGGTGCCTGTGCAGCACCGTTTGCTGCTTGGCCAGCTGCTTCAGGATCCTGATCCACCATGTCCTCGTAAATTAAAAAGAGAAAAAGGAAAGGCAAATAAATTGTAGACTTGTGCTTAATTATGACGATATCACGTCGGGGTCACCACTTTGGCGTATTGTACCAATGAAACACAAGATTTAACAAATTACAAATTAAAATATTTATTTTTCCGAATATAAGATAAACTGAACCACTCTGGACATCGAAGTTTAATTGAATGTCTATAATTATAAAATCGGCAGCTGCAGTCTGAGACAAAATCGTTGGTCACAATATTTGAATTTTGCTTTCAACCGATTGCAGAGCCTCCTGTGAGTGAGCGGTGAACTTTGAGTTTAGTCATCAGAGTTGTCACATAGATGTCAGGACCGCCACAGACGTTTGGTGAGAACGTTTTAGAGTTATTCGACTGCAGCGGGGGACTGAAGGTGCCTACAGCTGGTGCTGTCAGTACATCTAGCTCTTATGCATCATCACCGCCATCTATGTGGCAAATACAAAACAATATTCATCATCAATCACAATAGGGTGCACCTGCCGTCTGCCATAAAAAAATAAATCAAGTAACTAATTTAAAAATATTGTCTTATAACATAACAGGTCTCAAAAGTAAACTTTTGTTACCAGATTTTTTTAAATTTATATTAGATTTTGATATAATTATTTTATTAGAAACATTTATTGAACAAGGTAATGAAAATAATTTTAATAAGTATTTTAGCGGTTATAAATTAAAATGGGTTCCAGCCACTAGAAGTAATGTAATGGGAAGAGCTAGTGGAGGCATTCTATGTGGTATTAAAACAAACACTGTTGGTAGTTTTGTTGAGTTTAAAAGTATTGAAAACAGGGTTTTTATACAAATCAATAATAATATTTCTAAGTATTTTATCATACCACTCTATTTAAATTGTAATAACTGGCAGAATGATTTCGATCACTTGTATAATTTGATAAATACCAGCTCTTTTGGAAATATAATGTTAATTGGAGACCTTAATGCTCGAATCGGTGAATACCAAAATCCCATTTCACATCATACAGAATCTCAAGCGGGCTTCAAAGTGAAAAGAAACTCTAAAGACGGTACAATTAACTCTAATGGCAGAACTCTGATAGATTTCTTCGAAAACTTTGGTTTCTTTGTTTTAAATGGAGTTTCCAAAGGAGATGATAAAGGCGAACTCACATTCATAAGTGGTCAAGGACACTCTGTCATTGACTTATGTGCTGTGTCTGGTCTATGGATAGAAACCACAGTTGACTTCGAAGTGCTTGCAGCTACATTTTCTGCTCATCTACCAATTGCAGTGAAAATCAGTTTCGAAAATATAATACTTCAAAGACCCTCACTTAAGTTACAAAAATTAAAATGGATGGAGAACAGACGTGTACTTTATCAACATCGTCTTAACAGAAATATTAATATCCTCCCTTTTAGTACAATCATCAAGATCAATTGATGAAATCGCAGAAAGTATAATGGACGCAATAAAAACTTCAGCTTCATATGCACTCACCAAAACCCAAAAAGCTGAACCAGTAAATAGATGGTTTGATAATGACTGCAAGCGACTACGAAAGAAATCCTTTGTGTTTTTAAAGCTTTTCAGATCAACCAACGCTGATTTCTTCAAAACCCAGTATCTGCACTGTAACTCGCAATACAAACAACTATGTACAACGAAAAAGATCGATTATCTGAAACTTGTTGCTCATAAACTTATCTCTTGTAAGAACTCGAAAGAATTTTGGAACAATGTAAGGGAACTAGGAGGACGCTCTCAAAAAACTGCAAACAATAACTCTATAGGAGAAGACAGTCTTGCAAATCATTTTAAAAAGCTGTTAGCAATTAATGATACCACCATTTTAGAGTTTAGCTATGCGCAACCACACACCTGTGTGTACGATCTAGACTGCCCAATTTCACTGAACGAACTGCATACAGTTTTGGATAAAATGAAAAATAACAAGGCACCTGGTGTCGACGGAATCCCTTCCGAATTTTATAAATTCGCCACTTTACAGTTCAAAAACTACCTGGTAAACTTCTTCAACCAACTCTACGATGATGCCTCCGTTCCGATCTGTTTTAATAAAGCGATTATCTATGCCATTTTCAAGAAGGGGGAGACGAGCGTTGCTGAGAATTATAGGGGCATATCTATCCTAAATACGCTGCGAAAAGTTTTCAGCTCAATTCTCTATGAGAGGCTTATCAGATGGATTGAGTCAACAAACCGCTTAAGTATTTTTCAAGCAGGGTTTCGGTCCGGATTCTCTACTGTGGATCATATCTTCGCGCTGTCTAGTATTGCATCAAAGTATTTGGAGAATTCTAAGAGGCTCTACGTTTGCTTCGTAGATTTTAAAGCTGCCTTTGACACGGTAAATAGGCAAGCATTGATCTACAAGCTATCATCTATAGGTGTATCTAGGAAATTTCTTCTATTATACTCCAAATTCCTGGATTCAACAACTGCGGCAGTTTGGAATGGAAGCAACTTATCGGAATGGTTTGAGACGTCTACGGGTGTTCCCCAAGGATGCATTCTCAGCCCAATTTTGTTTGCCCTTTATATCGATGCTGTCACTGACATTCTTCCGGGAGGTGTATTTTTTGCGGGCTCCTTAGTCAAAGTCTTACTGTATGCTGATGACCTGGTGCTATTGGCTGATACACCATGTGCTCTGCAACTGCAAATCAACAGACTTCAAGACTATTGTTCAACTTGGGGCCTAAAAATCAATACAAGTAAAACAAAAGCTATGATTTTTGAATCTAGACACCGAAGAAGGCTACCGGAGGAATCATGGACCATCAACAATGAGCGCATCGAGGTAGTAAAGGAGTTCAAGTACCTGGGAGTGTTGATAACATCTAACCTTAACTGGAGTAAACATACAAAGGAGAAAGGTAGGGAAGCCAAACTAGCTATAAACCTGATGTGGCCAACGTTTTTCAGCAACAGCAACATTGATGTAGCATCGAAGTACCGAGTGTTCAAAGCAACAGTTAATACTTGTATGTGTTATGGGGTGCAAGCATTTGGGTACGCACAACATGAGGAATTCGAAAGTATCCAGAGGTTCTTTTTCAAACGACTATTCCGATTACCTAACGCAACACCAACGTATGCTCTACATGTGGAGTCAGGTTTAGCACCGATTTACATCCAAAATCTTAAATCGCATGCCAATTATCTGACTACAGTAGTGAAAAGAGAAAACGGACTACATAAGTCAATTCTGTTAAGGCAACTTCGAA
Source organism: Eupeodes latifasciatus (assembly GCA_920104205.1). Lineage (NCBI taxonomy): Eukaryota > Metazoa > Arthropoda > Insecta > Diptera > Syrphidae > Eupeodes > Eupeodes latifasciatus. Next base: position 79,458,824 of record OV049924.1, read on the forward strand.
GAAACGCAACACCTTTCAAAGAATGGAACCATCTTGCTGCGGCACAAAATGTAACGCTTCCTTTAACTGAAAATAACGTTATTGAATGGCAGAATTTACTTGATGACCTGATTGCTAAAACTGATAATGCGATATATTTACAATATCTAGAAAGTGCATCCTCTTCAGAAAGTAGAAACATTTACAGGAACCTGAACCACCAATTGTCATCTGATATGAGTTATTTTTGCAAGGAACTGACTGCAGAAGCCATCGGTATCATCTTTAGGGCTAGAGTCGAAATACTTAATCTAAACTTTGTGCCTTATAGAGCCGATTTATCACAAATCTGCACTCTCTGCAATTTAAGAGAACTTGAAGGTACTCACCATTTTATAGCAGTTTGCCCAATATTGCAAGAAATAAGGCGATTATATTTCCAAGCCAGTTTTTTGACTTTGAACGAGCTTATTGATATTCTCAACGGATCAATTGGTTGGGTAAATCTCTTTAAATTTTGTAAACATGCGTTGTCATATCGCAATAGTTTTTGAACCTTAAGAAATATTCTCCCAGTTAAAAAAATAACAAAAATTTGTGTTTCAAATCACGTCAAAATTGTATATCTAGTATTTATGTTTCAAAACATTAAAATTGCATAAAAAGCATCCTTCAAATATTTGTGTTTCAAATCACGAAAAAATTGTATAGTATTTATGTTGCAAATCAATTAAATTGCATAAAAAGCTTTATATCTTTCTAATATTTGTGTTTCAAATCACGTGAAAATTGAATAGTAGATATTTAGGTATGTTCCAAGTCATTAAAATTGCTTAAAAGTGTAATATCTTTCAAATTTAAAATATAAAATGTATCTCAACATCATCTATAATTACTATGATCTGCTATAAACTAATTGTATTTTAAACAAAAACTACTCCTTTTTTAAGATTCGCTTTTTCTTTAACAATTTTCTCTTTAAAAGTCGAATAAGTTGATAAAATAAATAAAAAATGTAAAAAACTGTGTATTGAAGATTTAAAAACTTTTATATTTTACTTATACATATGTATTTTAGTTTAAAAAATGTCTATCAGGCAGACGGCAGCTTAGCCATGTCCTTATGTTCTTAGTTTTAATAGAATGTAAAACTTATATATTGTAATAAAGAAATTTATTTAATCTAATCTAATCTGAACAGAGAAGCGTTATGCCACAAACTGACACTTTTGGGAATATCCACAAAAATGTTCCCTATCGAAACAACAGCATGGAATAGAACTAACGTCAGCTACTTCTTTCAATCAACCAAGGTGTAAAATAGGGATTCGTTCTCAGTGCTCTGCTATTTATCTTGTTTTTGGTGGACCTCCACTCTGATCTTGCGGGTGAAGGCATATCAGTAAAAGTTTTATTTTATGCCGAGGAAAATGTGCTTCCTTCCAAGTTGCTTCAAAATCAGTGATGAACTACTGTGCCCAATTTTGGGGTTATTCCCATCATAACGAAGTTAAGAAATTACAAATTATCGAGAGATGTTTTTTTCATATCTTTTGCATCAGTACGTAAACTTTTGTGGATAATTTTCACTTTTTTTTGTTTCAATTTGTTTAATTTTGAATAAAGAATATTTTGTTTATTTATGTTATAAAAAATCAAAACCTTGAATATTGTTTAATTAAAATATACTTTTCAAAAAAATTTATCAATCATCGTTTGTGAATAACAGCGGTTTTTTTCAATTATTCATCGCTGAACGCAGACTTTTGTGGAGCACTGTATCTCAAGAGCCTAAATTGATAGAGTAATTCTGGATTCGGGTTTGAATTGAAGATGTTGACGGCATCGAAAGCAATAAATCATGAATTAAGAAAGGTATTTCAATTGAATTCCAGAGACCTACAATTTAAATTAGAAAAAGCAAAAATTAAGATAGTTCTTATTTTATTATTTATAAACACATCCTCACCAACTACATCACAGAGTTCGCCAAAAAATGTAAAAGGAAGATATTCAAATGTGAATTTCTGCAAAAAAGAACATAGTGAAACAGATCAACTGGCCAATCCTCGGTGGTAGGTACTGTTTTGAAAAACTGACTGTAGATTAAATTAACTATTGTTCACATCATGAGGAAGGACTTGCATACACTTCAATCTTTCGCCTATCCGTAGCTAGATGAAAGAAGTGCTTTGCATTGCACAGATGGTGACACATGACGTGAATGTGCTACTGCTATCAAACGCTGCAATTGATTCAACTTGTATTTGTTCAAGTTGGCTTGGCTATGCACGACCACCAAGTAAAGAGATTCCTCAACTACATAGCAACTCTTGACTTGTACATCTATCTCGACAAATGAAGCATGTCAGATAGGTTTCATAGCGAAGCTTTTTAGTCTTCTGTGACATCGATCCCTTCTCATTCCTACAGGGTTAAAAATGAGGATATAAGCCATCAGATTTGATTGCCAGGAACAAAGACTTGTTGAGAAGTGTAATTTTAACTAAAAAACAAAACAAAACAATATTCATATAATTTGTGTTTAAAATTAATGTGAAGAACACATTTACCTTGAATTTGTACCTCTTCGCTCCAGAATAAATATGTCGGCGTTGCTGGCTTCCTACTCGGGGGATTTCACTTTTCTTGTTGCAACATTATCCTTGGTTTCTTTTTTATCTGAGGATTAAATTAAATTCATTAAATTCATTATATATTTTTATTTCAATAAATTAATATTTTTGTTTTACCTTCATTTGCATTATTGATAATGAATTTTGTTTTGTTTACATTTTCGCAGAATTGTCAAAATACTCACCTTGCTGTTAATCTGTCAAAACTGGACTTAAATCAAATTGGGCCACGTTCGCATTGCAGTTCTAGGGTGCGCCTATACTTTCAGCACGATTTTTTCTGTTTTTAGCGAAATTTTTCATAAAAACCATAGAATTTGTGTGCCAAAAGCAGTCAAATATTATTTTTAGCACAGTTTTCACTAAAAAGAAGTTGCAAAATTCATTTTTCTTAAAATATTGCATTCATTTTTCAATTTTTGAATTCAACGGATCTCTTTTTTGAACGGCTGAGTTCACCTCACATTGTTTTCCCCCTAATTGTGAACATTTCACCAAAAGCCCGTAACAACTACATAGAATCAGGATTTTCCCATAAGAAATGCACGGGAGAACTAACACATGCTTATGCTAATGGGCAAAATTCTCTCAATTTAGTTTGTAGGCAAAAAGAGAGCAAACCCATTAAGTCGGGACTCTAGATAATATATTTCCTCTATGAATCCAGCGATGAAGACGACGACGAGGGTGAAGAGAAACTTCAGTGTGAAGAATCGATGAAGTTTATCGAAGCCATAGGTGCTCGCAAGAAAGCCGAAGAGGATGAAAAGAACCAGAAATGGCTTGAAGAGCAGAGATAACAAATGCGACGTGAGGACACTCGACCATTGTTCGAAGCAGTGTTGCCGCTGAAAAAAATCAAAAAGGGTACAAAAAAGGGGCCCGACACAAAAAAAGGGGCTAACATACGAAAATTGGTCACCATAGAAAAAAAGTACAAGTAAAACAAAACTATTCAGGAGTAAAACAAAAATTTATTCAAAAACTTAAAAAAACAATTTTATTTCAATAACATTAAAATAAAAACTTAAATTCATTTAAAAAACAAAACAGTAACAACAAGTCAGTTGTTAATAACAACAAATACATAAAAAAATTAATGGAAGTTAAGTCTTTCATTTTTTTAATATTGTCTTTCTGTATAAATAAACAAGATTTTTTTTTGGAACCCAATTTTCCAACTTATTTTTGTTTTCAATTAAATTAAGAGCTGACATCAACTAATTGCACGTTTTCACATTCAGTCTATTCGTCAACTTATTTTTAATAAGGGTCAGCTTTGAAAAAACTCTTTCGGCAGAGGCACTGCTATGGGGCAGAGTAAAAATGTTTGTAACAAAGTTGTATACATTTGGAAACATAAATTCATCTAAATTGTTTTTACATTTCCCTATTTCATACCAGAATTCTTCAATATCATTGATTTGAAATGTGCTTTGAAAAGCCTTATCCTCGGATTTTATCTCAAGGAGTTTGTATTCCTCAATGACTTTTCCTGAATTGGATACCAGGTTTGGAAAACTGGAAACTAACTGTACATAGTATCGAAGTATAAAAAGACAGCGTCCAGTACGAATTTTTTCGGAGTATAAACCAACAGAGTTCAGTTCAAGTTCAGTATGAAACTTCGTTACCGATTTTTAATTAATTTACTTAAAGAGTGGATAAGATAAAAAATATCTTAATTTATCCTTGAAAATTATTTTATTACTAGTAAAATCGTAAAAAGGGGCCAATTGGGCAATTTCTAAAAAAGTCGGGGCCACGGGGATCGAACGCAAAAAAGGGGCCAAATGGCCCCTTTAGGGGACAAACGGCAACGCTGGTTCGAAGAGTTTGGGGCAGAGAGAAAAAACTAAATGAGAGAGCCAAATTTCCTCGTCTCCGTCTCTTCGAAACCTCTTATTCTCATTTGTTATAGCGTGTTGAATTCGTATCGGTGTATACATGTTTTCACCTCGGAGAAGAGTACATAAAAAACATCATTTCCGGGAAATGCGACATTTCTCATTTTTGTTTATTGATAGCCAAGAAGGCTATGTTTTTTAAAGTCTCATTATAATATTTGTAATTCTCATGAATTTCTTTTTTTAAATTTTGCTAACATCTTGTCGTTTTTATATCTACAAAAATACTCCTATAATTCAAATTAATTCTAGCAAAACATTTTTGTTTGTCAATAAATAACGGAAGAAGTTATACCGGTAGTTCGTGGTGATTTTGTTTTTCTCTTCTTTTTCTCTAAGTTACAGATAGATGGCAGGAACAACCAAAACAAGAAAGGATGTGTGCAGAAAGTGTTTAACAAGATTAAGGCTTTTTAGATTAGACTTTATTTGTATATATGAACGAGTACATGTTTTTTATAAATGAATGTTATGTTTATTTCAATAGTAATACCTTAACTATTAACTTAACTACTGTATTATCTAAAATATACTGCATTGAATTATTTTACATTGAATTATAAAAGGCGGAAATAATAAAGTTCAACAGTTTACCGGAAATATTTATATAAAATATCCATATCATTTGCATTTATTTATGAATATCCTAAAAAGTTTAGCAAACATCTATGAATAAGCCACAATGCACTTTCAGAAAAACTGTAGTTAGAACTTTCCCTCACAGATTTTTCCTTGTCGCTATATAACTGAAAGATAATATATAAATAGTTAGAACTGGAAAACTTATAAAAATGATGCATAAGACTTAAATTTTTGTTGAAGAACAAATTTGTATATTCTTTTCACAAAACCACTGACCTAGCGAGAATACAAATATTTTATTTTTTGTACAAAAGTACTTTTCGGCTTATGTAGTTAAGCCTTTAAAAGTAACACACTAGCTTAGTGGAAAGCAGTAAGAATAGCTTATCACCTATTCACAAATCTTATGCAATGAAAATTGGCAACAGAAGTAACAAGTTGACGGTCTTTTTATTTAGTGTCTACTTAAATGACTTATTTTCGGCATATTGGAAATGTCGGAGTAATGTAAAGAAAATAAACAACGAGTACACACAAATAAAATAGGAATGGAAAAAAGAGATGAGTATATAAAAATGTTTTCAATGTTCCATGTTTACATTCTGTAACTCTCGTTTTCAATGTTCCTGCAACTCTCGCATGGACAAAATTAAGTCGATAAACTCTGAAAATTGAAACAAATCTGAGTTTTTTTTTGCATCTTTCAACGGTCTGAGCGAAAATTAAACGCATACACTACAACTACATATAATACAAATTATAGTTGTAGTGCTTTCAGAGTTTTATGTTTCTAGGTCCTAATTCTCATTGGACTGTTGCACCACATAATTTATTTTACTTACTTAATGATTAAAACTGGCTTCAAATAACTAACTAATATTTATCTAAATGCGTAATTTAGAATTGTTTCTAAATCTTCATTGTTCTGGCACCTAACAAGAGTAATTAATTTCACTTCATATTCGAATGATAATATGCTATTACTCTCAAACGAACACAATGAGAGTACCAAAAAGTTGTTCATACACAATTTTGAATTTTCTTTGAACACCTCTGAACAGCTGACTACATCCGCCATTTTTCAAAGGTGCTCGCCATTTTTCAAAGGTGGTCGCCATTTTTAAAAGGTGGTGAGCAGAGAGAAAAGAGAGAAAAGCTTTTCTCTCTCGTGGGGAGTATGTACACAAACTTGCATAAGTATTTGTTCCCCACATTTTTTTTATATGGAGTTAATACATATGCAAGTTGGTGGCCAAATCACAGCTTGTAGGCAAAAAGAGAGCAACCGTCGAAGTTGGTTCTCTCTATTAGTTCTTTCTCGATGGTTTGGGGTGTTTATGCAGTCAACACCCCAGCAAAAATACTCCATTACCAAGACCGGAATCTCAGACTGACATTTCGGTTTGTCTACAAGCTAAAAAGCACTAAATGTGAGAAAGTGTGCGTGAAATGATGCAAAAAACATTCTCACATTTAGTGTTTCGACCCATCAAAACGCTTCATTATAGTAATCAGCCCCATCTAAATGCTTCATTTTGAATGTTTCATGGCCTCGTTCAAAAACTAAACAATCCTAACCAACAGAATCTGAAGTGCTGACATGGTCTTAAATTGGAAGATTTGTATAGCTTTTTAATTTCCATCCAAATAAATGTTGTAAATGTATATTAAATAAAATAAAATTGACCAAATACATATTATTTAATGATTTATTAGTTTATTATTATTTATTTTGTTTACTTAAATTATTTGCAAACGCAACATGCGCTGCAACCGGTTAAGTATAGTTATTGCAAATGGACAAAAGTGTAACTCAATACTTTGTAAAACAACAAAACAGACAATTTTTTCAGGTGTAGTTTGTTTAGAGCATTTTCTTGGCGACGTTAGAAGTTCAGGTGGAAACAATAGGTGGATGGCTCCGTATTTTTTTGTACAGACAATGCTACGAGAAGCATACTTGTGAAGTTCCATTGCCAACTTTAGCTAGTTCAGATTCCTCAATTAGATTAGTATTTTCATCATTTAAGCAGTTCGGTAGTTGCAAGACCAAATTTTAGTTTTGTTTGTTGCAGAAATATTCCTGAAAATTTCTTTTTAAGGGACTATGTTAGAGTTGGAATTTTGTTTGTAGTTAGATTTTGGAATAAAAATTTGAGGAAACCATGTTTTAAAAATAAGTTGCTTTGTGTAAATCATCTTTAAGGAATAGAAAAAGGCAATATGTTTACACACAATACCAACTAAATGAGTGCAATAAATAGATTTAAGTAACTTTTTTTTATTCCAGTATGGGGAAACCGAACACCCAATAGAAAAAAACCGATATACGCGCCAAAATCCATACTTCTTGACTAAATAATGTTATCTTCTATGTTTACGCATAAAATTACGAATTTTGTAGCGTATGAAAATTTCTAGACATTTTACAATCTGAAAAATTAATTATGCTATGAAATAATCGGCTGCTATTAATGCTAATTTTTTTTCTAAAAAGTTGATGAAGGTTAGCCGAAGCGGAAATTTTTTTAATGAACATATTTAAAATATTATTGGCTTTCTCAAAAATATTTTTCTACGCTAACCTCTGCTTTATATCTGAAAACTATTGTTTATGTATATTTTCTTCTATGTTCTGAATTTATAAAATGTAATCTACGGTAGTATTTATTATATTACGAAAAACAAAAACATATACGTAAAACTCATTAATTTTTTTTTTATTATTAGCAGCAATTTTACTAAACATACTTTTCAAACAATAATAAGTAAACTTGAACTTTGGTAACTAAACATTTTTAAGGAATGAATGAAAATTATATTTTGCGTTAAACTGTGGAAATTCACAAAAAAAAAACTTCTGTACGTCAACAATAAACATTTATGACGATTACATGTTCTATTGAATTAGTTGTGCATGAATTCAGAACGATTTTAAGACGTTTTCATTTTGTGATATATGTCAAAATTTACATTTTATTTGCTCTTCATTTATTCAACAGGTTCGCTATAATCGTTCTGATTACTTTTTTAAAACATTTGTGTTCCTTTGATGCATAGTTTTTTTTGATAGCAAATACATGTACATACATATGCTTCCATCAATCAAGAATGTTATGGATAAGGTATTTTTCGATTATAACTATTTTTTTAAACATACAAACTATAAATATACTTGGATTAATTAAATTGATACAGATTTTAATTACTTGCAAACAAAATATTTGGGCCGTTCGTTAACGAAAATTTATTAGAATTCAATACAAAAATTGCACTCGCACCCTTAAATTGATGGTTCTTCGAACGCATCTTTGATACAAAAATCCGGGGATTATTATGAAATTTAAAGAATTTCGTAGTGATTACTGTAAATTAGTGAATTAATTATAATAAACTGATGTTGAACATGCTTTTTTCAAGACAAAAAGGTACATTGGTTCACTATCCACAAAATGCCTGCAAAATTAAAGCTTAAAACTGACTGTTTCATCGAAAAAAAGTAAAAAGAAAAACCTGAAAAAAATTTATTAACCCCTCCATTTTGTTTTTGCTTTGCAAAGTGCCGCTAGCCCACGGCATCGTTTTTTTTTTGTTTGAGCTCACATCTATTCATGGACTAATTGTCAAAATTACAAATACAACAATGTAAACAAACGGGTTTTGGAGAGTGAAACGTACGAAAGATTCCGGTCTTGGTAATAGAGTGTTTTTGCACCCCAGTCAAAGGCAGTCTCTCTGGGCCAGATACAGCGACGAGAACAGCAACAGCATTTGCAGCAACAACATGAAGAACAACTTCGACAAGAAGCAGATGCTGACAATGAGATAACTTCCTCTGACTAGATTCCCGACGAACAGGAAAATTAACACGAGCAGGAACAGGATCAAAACCAAACTGTGTTCTACAGCGACGACAATGGTGTCGAGGAAAAATCAGAAATGTTGATATACATACAAAGCAAAGAACAACAGCGAAGGTGAGGATCATCGAAATCATGAAATAATTCACATGATGAGACTGAAATGGTGGAGAACATGTGTGAGGAAGGCCAAGAAATAGGCCGAGGAGATGGATGAATTCATCTTCTTGGCAGACTTCGAGGATTCCAATCCCGACGTTGGGCAGACTGAACAAGATTGTGAGATCGAATCCTATCAAAGTGAGTTCATGGTGGGGCTTGAGGAGTTTGGTTGACAACTTAATTTCTTTTGTACTTTCAGTCGAAGAAAATGGAGACATTCAATATCTGAAGGACGAAAGGAGGGACGACAAGGATGAAGATGACATCCATTCAAACCAACTCGATAACAGCTCTGATTCAAAATATGTCGTTGAAGATGTTGGTATAGTCAATCTTCAAGTGAGTATATCTATGGACAGGAAGAGAGACGAAATAATTGAATATTTGGATGCACAGTCATTTACCCGAGCTAACTCCCTGCTTCGTCATCGTTCCGCGCACAAGGGAGGTCGGGAGTATTGTTGCGACTACTGTGAAAAGTTCTTCTCTTGCAAGAGCTCCCTGGACCGTCACATTCGCATTCATACTGGCGAAAAACCCTACACCTGTGATCAGTGCGGCAAGAATTTCATGCAAAAGGAAATCCTCAAGCGTCACGAGACCATACACACCGTCAACCGCTATCACCAATGTCCCCACTGTCCGAGGTCCTTTGTGCAGAGATTATTGATGAAACAACACATAAATGCGGTTCACCTGGCCGTGCCTCAAATAACCAAAAATGAATGCCATTTGTGTCCCAAAGTGAGTGTAGTCTATCCCACAGGAAGCTAGTGGAGTATGTTTTTCTAAATTGATTTTTTCTTTTGTAGAGTTTTCTTCACCCATCCGGATTGAGTAGACATCTCCTGACACATAAAGGAATGTTGTTTTCGTGTCCTGGTTGTAATGATAAGAGTTCACTTCGTAGACATTTTTCGGCAGTTCACGTTAAGAAAGGACAAAGTGATGTAACAAAAGTCGAACCCAACGACGAAAATGACTCATCTAATGACTTTTTAACACCATAAGAATAAATATATATGTATATAAATTATTGTATAGATCCATAGTTTTGTAGTACAAAGAAAAGAAAAATATATTTGATAAGAATTTCATTTAATTTATAAACGTATGTACATCATTTTCCATATTTATGTTATAAGATTAATTGAATTGTAGATTTTTAGTTTCAATCTTTTTCTTTCTTAATATAAATAAATCAAATCATCGCTTAAAAACGCAAAGCGCATCACGTTAAAACTATTTTATCACTGATTTTTGTATTGGGTAGGCTTAAAAAAGAGAAAAAGCAGACTGGGAGGCGTGATTGGTGATTCGGTAGAGCATTTGCTAAACGTTTGAAGAAAAATAAGTGTTAAAGTCTAGATCATTTGCGGTTTCAAAAGTATAGGGCTGGAATTTGACATCTGTCTAACTAAGTATATTAGTTATGAGAAGACTCATGTGTTTTCATTGGATTCTACCTAATGTTTTGAAATATCTTGACTGTAATTCTTTTATGGTTTTGAATAGTTCCTTAAAGAGTTAATTTTTGATGCTGATTACGAATCTGAACTTCGATTTTAGCATATATACGTATGCTCAAACTAATAAACACCATTTATACAAATTATTTTGTAATTTTTCAATATACTACAAGAACTTATGTTTTAACCTAAGGTTACAAATTCGTAATAAAAGGTTCGTAAAAGGAAGAAAAAGATATTTTGGGAAATCATCGCAAATTTTTTTTAAGAAAAGCTAGCCTCGAAAAGCCTTATATGTTTATTATTTCAGTAATTATAGGGTTGAGCGCCCGGACTGGCAGTTTAACTTCACGTGTTGGATGCAAACCTCAATATAATGAGGCGTTATATGTATGTGCTGGCAGTTCTCTATGTCTAGCACTGCGGCCATAAGGAAATCTTCTTAGATTGCTAGTGGTGGTCTAGGGCAAAGGAGGCGGAATCAGACCGGTTGGTTTTTGATAATTCCGATGCCTTTGATATTGCATGTTATCGATAAACATTTAAATGAGTAATTCAATCAATTAAAATTTGCTTTGGATCTTTAATTTAATTACTTCTGGTTTCGATGTTGCAAGTTTTGGCACGTGTCTTTAAAGTTTTAGAGAGTTTCATGAATTTGGATAGCCTCTAAAAGCCGTGTATGTATGTGCACATTAGTCTTAAAAGTTTTGAATATGAAATGAGGGAAGAACAGAGTTGGCTGATTAAGTTTCCATAGTTTAGAAATGTAAATATTTGTTTGAAGAGTCTTAATGATTGTTTATGTATGATATTCAATACTTGCCATTTGTAGTCCATTCAATTTTAAACTTACTTTGCTTAGTTAATCGTTAGATGCCTCTCTTGAAAATAAATATTTTTTCTTTTCAATTTATAATGTGTACATTTATTTTTTATAATTATACGTAATATATTATAACAGAGATGATAATAAATATATAATTATCATAATAATGAGGTTCTAGTTATAATACAATGTAAGCATTTCCACACTACCCATGAGGTATGCTTTTCAGTGCGTTAACCGATTTTTTGATAAGGTGTTCGGTTTCCCCGGTAGGCCTATTGCACCATGCTTGAAGAAAAAAAATATTAATACTTTTTATAAATACTGTAATCAAAAAGTAATAAAAACAATAAAATAAATAAATAAATAACTACTTAATAATTATCTAATATATCACATGTCGACAAAAATTACAAATGCATAATTGTGAGCATTTTGTTCCTGAAATTAGGTTCTTTAATTCTTAAATTTATAAGTCTAACAACAAAGTGAATTCTAACTCTAATAAAAAATTTAAGAAGAAAATTTGGGTCAAAGTTTTCGCAGCAAGAATAATAGGGATCAAACTGAAAAGCTTGGAAAAGTGTTCTGCAACTCCTTTCATATGACACAACGTGGAAAAATGTTCTACAAACACATTGTCCAGATGTCTTATGTATTCCACGAACTCGGAGGGTGGAGCAACGAGGTTCCGGTTGTGGATAATTGTTTTTGAGACGAAAAATATAAGCTATCGGACTGGGTGGATTCTGAAACTGTTGGTAACTCATAAGGGCAAGTATGATTTTGAAAGCATTTTCGATATAGCCAGCCACAAACATAAACAAAGCTGTTTTCATTAATGAACTCATCTCCACTTATGTCGTTAGATAACACAATCCTCGAAATGCTATCTGGATCATCATCTTGCTCATAATGCAACCAATCTATATCTCCTCTTAAATTTTTATCTGAACTAAATATTTCATTTAAACTACTATCCTCTTCTACACTACAATTGCCCCTTCTAACAATTTTAAGGTATTGAATACCCCAAATTTTCTGAAAAGCGCTCTGGAAATCTTGACAACTAGGTCGGGAATTATTTCCGTTAGCGCACCTAATCTTACCGAAAAAATTTTCCAAACAATCCTGATTCAAATGCCGAGTGAGTAAAAACTCAAAACCGGATGAGGTAAGATGTTCCCAAAGTGACCGAAGGGATTGAATATTAAGAATCCAGCCTTTTATAAAGGAAAACTTATTGGTCACATCTTTACCGCCTAAATCATTGCTAACCACGCGAAAGGATTTAAGAAGAGAATCGGCAAACCTCAGAAATTCGTTTTGTTTCTCACTACCTGTAAATCCTGCCTGCTTCTCTTGTTGCGCTTTTTTTTTGTTGAAGAATTAAAGAGATCAAAAAGATCTCCGAAAAATAAAATAAGTTCTGAGGTGTGAATCATAGTTTTAGTAACATGATTAAATTTTAAAAGGGTTTTAAACGCAGCATGAACAGTATTGCTAAAAACCTGCGTTGCAAGACGAACTTTCATCTTTTGCAAATTATGCTATCTGGATCATCATCTTGCTCATAATGCAACCAATCTATATCTCCTCTTAAATTTTTATCTGAACTAAATATTTCATTTAAACTACTATCCTCTTCTACACTACAATTGCCCCTTCTAACAATTTTAAGGTATTGAATACCCCAAATTTTCTGAAAAGCGCTCTGGAAATCTTGACAACTAGGTCGGGAATTATTTCCGTTAGCGCACCTAATCTTACCGAAAAAATTTTCCAAACAATCCTGATTCAAATGCCGAGTGAGTAAAAACTCAAAACCGGATGAGGTAAGATGTTCCCAAAGTGACCGAAGGGATTGAATATTAAGAATCCAGCCTTTTATAAAGGAAAACTTATTGGTCACATCTTTACCGCCTAAATCATTGCTAACCACGCGAAAGGATTTAAGAAGAGAATCGGCAAACCTCAGAAATTCGTTTTGTTTCTCACTACCTGTAAATCCTGCCTGCTTCTCTTGTTGCGCTTTTTTTTTTTGAAGAATTAAAGAGATCAAAAAGATCTCCGAAAAATAAAATAAGTTCTGAGGTGTGAATCATAGTTTTAGTAACATGATTAAATTTTAAAAGGGTTTTAAACGCAGCATGAACAGTATTGCTAAAAACCTGCGTTGCAAGACGAACTTTCATCTTTTGCAAATTATTTGGCCTTATATGGTCCTGAGTCAACCTGGGACATAATTGGTATTCATTTGCACAATCGACATCGTACAAATAGATTATATCGTTCCATGATGCTCTTTCCTGTTCTGCAAAAATTATATCATTTTGAAGAAGACAGTTTCGAGCACTCTTAAGTAGATGCGGGACATCATAAAAAAAGAATATCTTGGAACTGTTGACTTCAAAATACGGCTTTTCGGGGCTGATGTCCAGCACCCTGGCCAAGCCTCTGAAGTTCGAACCCTGGTCGCAAACAAATTGCACGGGACATAAATTATTGTCTTGCAACGCAGTGATAGCTTTTAACAAAAGTTTTTTTAAAACGGACGGAGGACAACTATTCCTAACAAAGTAATACGCAAGAGGATGTTTCCATCTCTTTGCTATACCTTGGGCCATGATAACTAAAACACTACTTGCTGGGAAGGCTGAACGCGATTCGTCATCGCCAAAATCTTCTAAACCTACAACTAAATCGCTTTTCCTATTGTAGTCAAAATGAGTTTTTAGGGACATTTCGTCAGCTGAAATGGAACAATATTTATAAATATCTGGAAGCTGACTCTCACTCATTTTAAGCACTAAACTTTTGACATTAAAATCTATATTACCTGGAGTTTTAGGCCAGGTTGAAATAAAATCCCTAAGAGTTGTTACGGATGGAAGATCCAACAACGGCTGTTTTGTTAAGTCAATTGTCCAATATGATTATTGACTTGTCTTACTGTACATAAACAATAAGATTTATGAAGAGTCAAGATCCAAGCACTTGAACTTGTTCTTGTGGAGATTCGTAAATAAAACACCTTGGTACAACTGGTTGTTACTGACGAATGACTTTATTGTTGACAATTATGTCTCTTTTATACTTAAATGATTGATTACACATAATACAATTTTTATTACAAATCAAAGTATGTCAATCGATTACATATAATAATAATTTTCCTTACAAATCAAAATATTCACAAATTATGTCAATCAATAACATTTAAATATGTCATCATTAAAAGAAATAAAATAAAAATAAAAACAATAACACAAATAGAATCGAAGTTGCGCTGGTCATTGCCTCCTGCTGTGTCATCAGTATTCGCTGTAGTAGGTCGTCAAGGCGATGAACATTCTTCCCCGCGTTGAATGGGCACTCATTCAAGAATTATACCTCTGAAACGTTGTATTGAGTCTTGTGCGGTAAAGGAAGGGGAATTTCGTTTGACGTCCCTTGCTTCCGGGCTCTGAACAGAAATATGATCCCAAGACAGACTGCTATGATTAAAGCCAGATAGCTGATTGAGTAATGGTGAATGTTGTTCGTAAATATTTTTTCGTTGAGGTTTGCGAGTTTCTGATTTTGCAATGTCGGCAATTGAGTTTGGAGTGTTGTTAGTGAATCAACGTGAGTGTTGTTGAAAATTGGGATTAGATCTAAAGCTGCGTGAACATCACTAGGCTTCCCTATTGCTGATAAGTTTCCAAAACTTATGAAGGATGAATGTACATTGCTTATGGTCATCTGGGTTCCTTGAACTGTAACCAGATTGTTCCGGATTCTGCAATCGTTCTCGATTGAGAGCAGTCCAGCTCCATAGAGCTCCATTTGAAGGGTTTCGGTTTTGCATACAGCTGTAAGTTGAATATTTTTAAGTGCTCCAAATATCCATTGATTTCTATTGTTCAACTGGGTCCATAGAATGTTGTTGATGGATTTAACAATGTTACATGATGTTGCGGTGTCGTTGATAAAAAGAGAGAATTCACAGTTGAACGCTTGTGAACCGGAGTGATATTTTGCCTTTCGGTTTGAGCAGAAAAACTGCATTTCCTTTCCTTTGTTGCACTCCTTGAATTCTGATGAAGTCATTGGAAAATATTGGTCTCTATGACGGTTTATGGCCAGCATTTCTATGGCTGGATTAATTTTCAGGAGCGTGTTGTTTAGTATCAAAGGAACTGGTGTTATTTGGAATAGTTCAAAAGCTTCTTGTTCAACGAGTGGAATGGTGATTACGAAAATTAAGTGTTTTCCTGCGGAACCACCCTTCGTTGTTGATATTTTGTAGAATTGGAGCAAATCTTCTTGCTCGAATGGTAGTTTTTGTGACAGTGGTAAATGATTTTTTATGTTCATGATTTCAGCCTTAAGTTGATTAGGTGAGAGCAGTAGAGGGTTGATGTTGCCATAGTGTACATCCGTTAGTGTCTTAAGAATCGTGCCTTCGACCCTTTGAAGATTAGATGCCATCATCATTAGTTGCATTGCGAGTGTAGTGAAAATTTGAAATACTCTAAGCTGGTCAGTTGTGTTTCCGATTCTTCCAATGATCTCGTTGGCTTGGTTTTGAAGCATGTTTATGCGATTTCGAACCTCAAGCTGATCATGCTTTATTATGTTGATGGTTGAGTCGATGATAGACGTCTGATTTTTTAACATCGATAATAAAAGAGCCTCATTATTGTTTATATGGTCGATTGTTTTAGACAATTCTTCTGCATAGTCAGAGTCCAGTAGCCCGAATAACGTATGAGCTATGTTTCCCACAACGTTTATTGCTGCTCTAGTACTCCGATGTCTTGAGATTAAGTTGGTGTCTCCTTGGAGTGATATCTTCATATTCGTTAGGTAGGTAACCATCGCATTACATGTTGTTCTAAGCTGTAGTTGATTACATAAGTGTTGGAGAGCCTTTGTTCCGTTGTTGAATGCCTCAAGCTCAGCTCGGATGGGTGCTAGGTCATAATATGTGACTAGGTTCCATTCGTTTGCAATCAGGTTGGTGGAGCCAAGATTTTCGAAGTATAGTCCAGGATTGTTTTTGAATCTTGTAATGTTTATCGGTGATGCAATAACCATTGGAAGCAAGAATAATGATAGAATTACCGTTGTGATTAATGAAGTATTGCATGTTTTCCGTCGTTTTGGTGATGTTTCTGCTTGTGTGTCCTCATCTTCCTGTTCCTGGTTGACATCTTCGCTATCGTCAAGGAGTGGAGCTAGACGATGAATAGGTCGTTTTAGTATTCCTGACTGTGTTTTTACGTTAACCACTCGAACTATGTCGTCCTGTCCCTTAAAGATGTCGACAATTCTTCCCAACGGCCATTTGAGGGTTGGAGTGTTATCTTCTTTTATGATGACTAGGTCGCCAATTCTTATATTTTGTTGGCTCGTATTCCACTTGTTTCTTTGTTGGAGTTGATTGAGGTACTCTGTTGACCATCGTTTCCAAAATTCGTGTTTAAGGTAGCAGATGGTACTCCATCGATTTCTTAGATTTTTGTTCTCTGGAACTATATCGGGGTCGATTTGTGCGGTAAGAGGTTCTCCTATTAAGAAATGTCCAGGTGTAAGTGCGGCAAGATCATTTGGGTTAGTTGACAGTGGAGTTAGTGGCCTTGAATTCAGAATTGCCTCTATTTCGATGACCACAGTTTCTAGTTCCTCATGGGTTAATGAGGCTGTAGATATTGTTCGGAGTAGGAGATGTTTCGCTGATTTGACTGCTGCTTCCCATAATCCGCCGAAGTGGGGGGCTCTTGGTGGAATGAACTTAAAGGTTATTCCCTTATCGCTGCTGGCCTTGATGATGGATTCTCTTGCTTCTGTTGTGTGTAATATATCCTTGAGCTCGGCAAGCTGATTTTTGGCTCCGACGAAATTGGTTGCATTGTCACAATATAGCGTCTGGATTCTTCCTCTTCTACTAATGAATCTTCTCACGGCCCCAATAAAGGCTTCAGTGGTTAAATCTGTTACTATTTCCAAGTGTACTGCCTTAGTTGAGAAGCAGCAAAACACTGCTAAGTACACCTTGTGTGGTTTCTTACCTCTGATTTTGAAGTGCACCCACAGAGGTCCACAGAAATCTACACCGCAGATAAGGAATGGTCTATTTGGAGTAACTCGGTCGGCAGGAAGATTACCCATTATTTGGGTCATTAGATTTGGTCTGGTTCTTGTACATCTAATGCAGTTATGAACTGTGTGTCGAGCTGTGATCTTCCCCTTAATTGGCCAAAACTGTTGTCTAAGAATGGATAATAAGGTTTGCGGTCCACAGTGATTGTGTGAGTCATGTTTAAATTTGAAAAGCAATTTTGTAATTGATTCGTTGTAGGGGAGTAATATTGGATGTTTTGCATCAAATGATATTGATGCAGCTTCTAGTCGTCCTCCTACTCGAAGAACGTTGTTGTCGTCTAAAAATGGTGCCAGAGTTATAAATGCACTAGATTTGCATAAGCCCTTATTTCTTTTAAGATCTTGAATTTCGCCTTTGAATTCAATGGATTGTATCTGCCTTATGATAGTCATGAGAGATTCGTTAAGCTCCTTGGGTGAAAGCGCCTTCTGTCCCTCCGGATTCACCTTGAGTTTCTTGGCCCCTTTGATGAACCGCAGCATATAGCCAATGGTATTTTGTAGAAACTTGAATGAATTTCGATGTTGTATCTTGTAGATGAATTGACTTGGAGGATCGTCTTGTAGTGCTATAGCAACAATGTGTTTTCTTTTTCGTTCAAGATCTGAATGAGGTTCTTGTTCCCTTGGAGATGTTTGTGGCCACGCTGATTCATCTCCATGTAAAAAGAAAGGTCCATAAAGCCACATGTGACAAGACATGAAGTTTCGTGCAGATATTCCTCGAGAGAGCAAGTCTGCGGGATTTTCCTTTGATGGCACATGATGCCACAGGGCTCCCCATGAGTGTTCTTGTATTTTTGCGATTCGATTTGCTACGAAGGTGTGATATGAAGATGACGTTGAGTTTATCCAGGAAAGAACAATTTGGGAATCTGTCCAAAAAAATACTGCCGCTTCTGGAAGTCGCACATCTTCTCGTACTCTGCGGGTGAGTTCAGCTCCTAATACTGCAGCGCATAGTTCGAGTCGAGGAAGTGTTTGTTGTTTTATTGGGGCTACACGCGATTTTGCACACAGTAGCCTGTTGATAGTTGTTCGATCTTGGTATGTTGAACGTAAATATACCGCAGCTCCATAGGCTCGCTCTGAAGCATCCACGAACGTATGAATCTGTATAGACGTAGGGTTTCCCTTGAAAACGTGTCTGGGAATTTTCGCTTGGTCGAGATCTGCTATGTCCTTTCTGAAGCTGAACCATTCTTCTTTGAGGTGTTGTGGAAGCTCATCATCCCAAGAAAGTTTTGAATGCCAAAGTTTTTGCATGAAGATTTTGGCTTGAACTACAACGGGGCCAAATAGTCCCAATGGGTCGAATAT
Source organism: Eupeodes latifasciatus (assembly GCA_920104205.1). Lineage (NCBI taxonomy): Eukaryota > Metazoa > Arthropoda > Insecta > Diptera > Syrphidae > Eupeodes > Eupeodes latifasciatus. Next base: position 79,477,718 of record OV049924.1, read on the forward strand.
TCGTGCGAGTTCTGAACTTACCACACGTTTGGTGATTGAGGAAGTATCATTTACTTGAGCCCTCCCGCATAATTCGTCTGATTTAGGTTGCCAAACGAGTCCAAGTGTTTTTATGGTGCAGTGGCTTGCGTCAGTGAAGTCAAGGCAGATTTCCTGATCTTCAGGGCGAATATCATTCAACAATTGGGGATGGTTTGCACACCATTTTCGAAGTTTAAATCCGGCGTTGTCCAGGATTGACCTTAGTTGTTTTTGAGCTTCCTTTGCCTGAGTGATGCTGTTAGATCCGCTGATGCAGTCGTCTACATAGAAATCCTCTAATAGAATTTGGCTTCCTATTGGATGCGTTAGCTTGCTTTGAGAGGCTAAAAACTGCAGGCATTTGGTTGCCAAGTAGGGGGCGGCCGAGGTTCCGTAAGAGACGGTTTTGAGCTTGTAGTATTTTATGTCTTCTGATGGCTGCTGCCTCCACACGATGAGTTGATAATTCTGATCCTCTTCATGAACGAGAATTTGTCTGTACATTTTTTCGATGTCTGCTGTAAACACAAATTTATGCATTCGAAATCGGAGTAGGATCGAGAAAAGTTCACTTTGAACTGTGGGTCCAGTATGGAGTATGTCATTGAGAGATAGACCCGTAGAGGTTTTAGCCGATGCGTCGAAGACAACACGTAGTTTTGTTGTGCTGCTATCAGGTTTAAGTACGCAGTGATGAGGGATGAAGAAGTGGGGTTTTGGGATATCGGTTGGATTGATTTGTTCCATGTGTCCAAATGCTTCATATTCGTCCATAAATTTGATATAATCCCTCCTCAATGTTGGGTTTTTGTTTAGTCGTCTTTCTAATGACATAAAACGGTTGAGTGCTACTTGCTTTGAGTCACCCAAGGCTTCACCATTTTCTCGGAATGGTAGTCGAACTTCAAAGCGGCCGGTATTAGACCTGGTTACTGTTTGAGTGAAATGTGTTTCACAAAATTTCTCAGCTGTCGTCATCGATCTTGGCGAGTCTTCGAAGTCATCCAGTTTCCAGAACCTTTCAATGAGGTCATTAGTAGAGTCGTCTTCGCAGAAGATTGCACAAGTGGCATTGTTGTAAGCTACGTTTTCAATTTTTCCTGCCACAACCCAACCAAGGACGGTGTTCTGTAACAATGGCATCTTGTCACCAATTCGTATTTGTTCTGGACGTATGAGTTGATGATACAATTCTGCTCCAAGAAGAACATCAATTTTGTCGGATTGATGAAAGTTTGGGTCTGCGAGATTGATGTTTTCAGGAATGGACCAGGTTGTTGTATCCAGATTCTGCGTAGGTTGAGATGACACGATGCTTGGAAGGATGAATGCTTCCACTCTGCAGTTGAACTTTCCAATTGACGATTGAAGTTTGATGTTGACTCGTTGTGTGGAGCTTCGTGTTCTTCGTCCGATGCCTTCGATACATAGAGATGATGGTTTGGGTGATAAAGATAGGCGTTTGATAAGCCTCTCTGATACCAGATTGATCTGTGAACCTGAGTCTAAAATCGCTCTGACCACACAGGATTGCCCATTGTTTGCGGCGATGATAACTCTTGCTGTAGCCAACAGCACGTAGTCCTGGTTGTAATTGAGCTTTTGAATCGTTGCTACAGTCATTGGTGCCGAAGCCTCAGTCTTCGTTGTGCTAGGTTTAGCAGTTGTAGTCTCTGAAGTCTTCGTTGTGCTAAGTTTAGCAGTTGTAGTCTCTGAAGTAGTTGCGCCAGTAGGTGCGTTGGATGGACGCGGAATTTTTGGTACCAAGTGCAACAGGGTGTTATGCTTGCCTGTGCACTTGGAGCAGCTTCGTGACACACATGTTTTTGCTGTGTGATCGGCCTTGAAACAATTCACGCGTCCATCTTTGCGTCCATCTTAATCTCTCAGCGGCTGACATCTTCAGGAACCTTTCGCAATAAAAAATTGGGTGGTTCTTATTGCCACATACCTTGCAGTTATCGATGTTGGAGGTAGCAATGTTGGATACCACCTTGGTTCGGTCTTTTCCCCCAACAGCTTCTAGGGCCTCAAAACGGCTCTTCAAGAATTTGAGGAATTCTTCTATTGTTGGAAGTTCTCGAGGGTTTTTGACAGATTGCTCATATAGTAGATGGCTTTGTCGATCTAACTTCTTTGTTAATAGATGAATGAGCAGAGGAGCCCACGAGTCTGTATCGATGCTGAGAGCCTTCAAAGCTGCCAAAGATTCATGAATTGTATCATGAAACTCTCTCATGGTTTTTACTTCGGAGTTTTGCTGCGGCAAACCCAAAATTTTTTGAATAAGGGACAACGTCTGGGCCCTTTTGTTGCTAAATCGGTCTTGAAGAGTCTTCCATGCGATCGTGTAGTTTTCCTCTGTCAGTTCCAAGTGCCTTAGCAGGCGTTCTGCATCACCAGACACATTTGTTTTTAAATACCACATTTTTTGTATTTGCGGTAAATCTTGGTGGTGTATCATCTTGGTGAAGATGTCAGAAAAGGTCTGCCATTTTAGATAATCGCCGTCAAACTTCGGGATTGTCATCTTTGGGAGTTGCACTGACAGATGATCATTCCTTGTATTATTGGTAGGTCCTTTTAGTGACGATCGGTTCTTCAGAATTTTTATTTCAAACTCTGAATAAGAGTTCATGTCGTAACCCTCTGTAAGTGGGTTTTCGCACTTCTCCCAAATTGAATAATGTAGTTCTTCAATTTGGCTTCAGAGTTTATTCATTGCCTCCAGGCATTGAATGGGGACTTCTTCCTTAACTCGACCGTTAATGAGCCGGGATAATGAGTTCATTAGTGCCTTTTGGCGACGCATGAGAGTAAGCACCTCGTGCGACGTTTGTTCTTCTCCCTCAGGTGTTTTTACTTTTCCCTCGGGCGTTGTTTTTTCTTCAGGTGTCTTCTTAGTTTCGCTGGACTCTATCTCAGTTAGCGACTCCTTACTTGGGCTGGTCTCTACTTTGGCTAGCGAATCCTTGAATATTTTTCTGTATTTTTGAATTATCTCTTTAATTTTATCGAAATAACTCGAAGCAAAATATTCGTCATCGACTTTTAGATTCGATAACCGAATTTCTTCGTCTCTGGCTTCAAAATCCTTCCAAATAGCTTCGATTCGGTTTAATCGTGAAGCAAAGTATTCCTTCGTCGTTTTTCGTGTAGGCGAATCCTTGTTGAAGTTCCTGATGATGGTTTGTATGTCTTCTCCGGCCTGACGTTGTTCAGCTGTCCAGTTTTCCATTGTGAACCTTCTTGTCAGATTTTTATGGATTGATGCTTAGTTTCAGCTGTTGATACCAATAAAACGTAATGTGTCGCTGACCAAATCTTTAGGTTGACGATTTAAAGTCGGGGTCACCAAATGTTTTGTTAAGTCAATTGTCCAATATGATTATTGACTTGTCTTACTGTACATAAACAATAAGATTTATGAAGAGTCAAGATCCAAGCACTTGAACTTGTTCTTGTGGAGATTCGTAAATAAAACACCTTGGTACAACTGGTTGTTACTGACGATGACGAATGACTTTATTGTTGACAATTATGTCTCTTTTATACTTAAATGATTGATTACACATAATACAATTTTTATTACAAATCAAAGTATGTCAATCGATTACATATAATAATAATTTTCCTTACAAATCAAAATATTCACAAATTATGTCAATCAATAACATTTAAATATGTCATCATTAAAAGAAATAAAATAAAAATAAAAACAATAACACAAATAGAATCGAAGTTGCGCTGGTCATTGCCTCCTGCTGTGTCATCAGTATTCACTGTAGTAGGTCGTCAAGGCGATGAACAACGGCTTTAAGAACCTATGTGCAACAGGAGAAATAAAAAGAATTGAAAGCGCCAGCATTTATAACTCTGTACTATACCTACGTCCCTGAGGAGGCCTATCAAAATTTCTAACACTATTTTCTACTATTATTTTTATATCTACTGGCAACTTTTCTGAATCTAACCGTAAAAACTCGACTTTTTCCTTTAATTTTTCTATTTCTATTTTCAGGGACAAAAGCTCACAATCTTTAGAGCGGATTGTTTTTTCATGCTCTACTTGCATTTGTACAATTTTTTGTTTCAGCTCTAAATTTTTTTCCTCAAGTTTACCTTTTTCGGCGTGTTGTTTCTTAAAGCAGAACATGTCTGCGTTGAAAAATCTTGAGTGCCAAAGGATACGGTATTGCATCCAATACCTTCGACACCAAAAAATTCTTCCGGGACAGCAGCAGAACAATCTTGGGCAACAGAATCTGGCACAGCCCACACAGGTAGACGCTTTGCTTGGTCTTTAAAATGCTTATTGCATACTCTGTGGGACTTTTTCAACTGTGCCAGATTAAGCTTAGCCCTCCAAATTTCTCTACTGGGGTTTTCAAAAAAATACAAATTAAAAAAGGAAATATCCAAATGTGAAATAAAAAACTTTTTTTTTAAATTAATTTAAATTTTAAATAACATTTAAATGTTATTTAAATTCGATTTATTAAGCAAAAGGCTCGTTTTTTGTTTCTTAAAACTACTTTAAAATCATTGGGGCTTATCACTACTTTTTGTATCTAGTTTTTTTTTTTTTTTTTTTTTTTCCCTTTTATTTATTCCAATAAATTTACATTTGGTATCTGCAAAGCCTATAAGGCTTGTCTGCAGAAGACTTTACATATTTTAAATTCATATAGTGTTGAACAATTTGAACAATTAAAAAATTCAAACAAATAACAATATTTTATATGAAAAAATACCTATATATGAATAAATACCTATGCATAATTATGTATAGTTATGCACCAAGATACAGATTTTTAACTTCTCTCAACAGGTCATTCTTCGGTAGGTTGTGAAATTCTCTTGGGAGATCATTTAGGACCATGGGTACTGCTACATCGAACTTCCTGCGCCCATACTCGTTACGACGTTACGGAACCTCGGTATTTCGTAAAAATGCTGTTGACTTCTTCTAGTGTATACTTCTTGCTGAGTTGGTATTCTATAAGCACTATCGTTGTAAAATTTTTTCAAGATATCTAGATTATAGATTTGAGAAATATTGAGCATCTTCACTTCCATCCTGTGTTCGGTATCATTGTATTGTCGATTATGAGCTCGAATGACAATTTTTCGAAGTCGTTTGTGTATGTTTTGCAAAGGTTGCATTTGTGATGCTTTTCCCCATGCAAGTATTCCATACCTTAAATATGATTCCACCAATCCAAAGAAGCATTGCTTAAGTACAGATGGTGTGCATACTGTGCTTAGATGAAAAAGTGCATACGCCGATTTTCGCAACTTTTTTGTCACTGATTCGATGTGATAGTTCCACTTAAAGTTGTAGTCAACTATTACCCCAAGATATTTGTATGTTGATACGTTATCAATGTGCACGGAGCAGTTATCCTCGTTATTTAAATTCTGTTGCCCCGGAGTATTGTGCAAACAGTTGATTTCGTGCATTTTAAGTTTAATTTTAAATTTTGAAATGTGGGGTGGTCGAATATGCATCACTTTAGTTTTTTTTGAATTGATAATCAAACCGTGATCGTGACACCAAGTTGTCAGTGCATTGAATTCTAATTGCATCAATCGTTCAGCTTCTTCTACGCTCCTGTGGCTCACTATAATTGCTGTGTCATCCGCATACGCATAACCCGTCGCTTGTTTAAGAACTGACAGCATTTGATTGACATAAATAATGAAAAGAAGTGGGCCCAGTTTTGATCCTTGTGGGACACCATATTTTTGTATTTGTCTTTCACTAACCTCTTTTCCAATTTTCACCTCAAAGCTTCTATTCTGAAGATAGTTCGAGAACCATGATAAAATATTACCTCTCACGCCTATTTTATCCAGTTGTTTTATTATTTGCACATGACTCAGCGTATCAAAGGCCTTTTTGAAGTCAATGAATAGAACTATTGAATTATGGCTCTTGTGAAGGCTGGAGTATAGTGTATTAGAGAAATCTCCAAGCAACCGATTTATGCTCTTATTTTTTTGGAAACCGAACTGATTTTTTTCAAGAATCTGGTATTTTCCAACATAGCCATAAAGCCTATTCGCCATTACCTCTTCTAAAACTTTGTCGACCGCTGATAAGATGGAAATGGGCCGGTAATTTAATATGTCACTTTTGCTTCCGTTTTTGTGTATTGGCCGTACAATCGAAGTCTTAAGAAGTTCAGGAACCGATGCTTGATCTATGCTCATATTCAAAAACTTTGTAATGACTGGAGCCAGAGTCTCTGAGTTAAGTTTTAAATCTTTTGACCTTATTTCATCTATTCCCGCAGATTTTTCCTTTAGCGAACTAACGATATTTTTGACTTCTTGGACAGTTACAGGTTCTATATACATTGAGCGTTGAGTACTCATTTCAGCACCAATATAAGTCTGATGACTGCAATCGTGAACTGTGTTCAAGACTTCAGTTGAAAGTGTATCCGCGAATTTATTGGCTAGCGTTCGAAGGTTACTTTCACTAGCGAAGTTTCTTTTTAAAGTTTCATCTAGATTTGTCTTCTTTTTTCCCAGTATTGAGTTGACTAGCTTCCATGTCTCTTTGGGGTTGTTTTTAGCACATTGAAATTGTTGTTTATAGAAGCTTGTTTTTGCCCTAGCAATTTTTTTATTAAGTTCGTTGCGAAACTTTTTGAACTCTCGTTGATAGTCTTCATTTAGCCTATTGTTTTTAAATCGTCTGTAAAGTCTATCACGCTCTATGCAGTCTTTCTTTAATTCTGTGTTTATCCAGCTATGTTCTGTGCTTCTTTTCTTTTTTATTACTGTAGACGAAGTGACTATCGTGTTCATTGCATGCATAATTTTTTCATAAAGTTCATTAACTTCAGTGCAGTTATTCAGGTTATTCCAATTAAATTCACCTATCTTTTGTTGAACAAAGTGACTGAGAATTTGATGTTCTTCTTCTTTTACATTAGTTATAGATGATGATGTTTCAATGCCGCTATATATTGCATAATGGTCTGATATACACACTTCTAAAACAGCTGATTTTAATTTAGCATCTTTTACTCTTACCAAAATGTGGTCTATCAGGGTTTTTGTATTGCGAATTAAATCTACGCGTGTGTATGAGAGTATGCAGTTGCATAATCCCTTAGATGCTATCATTGTGAGATATCTGCAAACAGAGCTATTTCTATCATCTTTTACATCAATGTTTACATCTCCCATGACTATCAAATTTTTTCTGTCATCAAACAAATCGACATGATCACCAAGCTCTTGAACAAAATAATTTACATTTAAACTAGGTGGTCTGTATATTGCAATTATTGAAGTTTCAAATTCGCTTCTTTTAGCAATCAGTGAAATATTTTCATAGAAAGTGGTTTGCTGTTCTAAGGTGTGGTACGAGATATCATTTTTCAAATATATTGCAATTCCTCCTCCTCTTAAATTGACTCTGTTAAAATACTCGCTGTTGTATCCTTCAATCTGGTACAGATGATTTTCTTCTTTAGATATATTTATTTCACATAAAACAATGACATCAATACTTGACAAAAATTACCTATAACTAATTAAACCTAAGTCTTAAAAATTAGGAACTTATTCTTTTTTTATTAGTTTCTTAAATTATTTTACATTGTTTTTTTTTTATTTTAACTATTAAACCACGCTTAAGTGAAATAACACAAAAGACTTAATGTAACTATTACTAGGACTTATTTACTATCCTGTACCGTCTACCAAGTGAAAAAATAATGAGCAGGGAAACACGAAAACTGTATATGCAAAAAAATCAAAAAGAATTCAAAAAAAAGGTTATACAAAAGTAATTGTTTTAATATAAATATTGAGGTGATATCACCCAAATATCGACAAAAAATACAATATAATAAATAAATAATGATTTACCATGCATCGTCCTGTGGGCATCTATGAAGAGAATGGTAGTCAAGACACTTCAGGACACACATTCTCTTCGATGTGGGTTGAGGTACTATGTTGGTTGGTAATGGTGTTGATTGTGGAATAAATTCGATAACAGAAAAGTTCCATTTCTTTGTCACTAAAAATTATAAAAATGTTAAAAGATTTACTTTGGCATTGATGTAATACTTACATGTGGCATCAGTTTCCATGTTCATGTTGAAGATTGTTCTAAAGTAAAGAAAAATTTGTTATTTTGGCTTTAATTTTCTGTTTTGTTTGTCAAAAATAATAATGTATGTAAATAAAAACTTATGAAAATAAACCTCTTAACTCCTTTGGGAGGCACACTCAAATCCACAGCTTGTCCAACCCGAACGCCCAAACAAACCATATTTAAAAGATCACTTTAAATTTCAGTCTTGTGATCTTAAATGACGGTTGCCCGACACATTTTTCAACACATAAAACGTTCACACATGTTGACCTGGGTCTCTTTTCACCATCTCTGACCCTAATATCATACGAAAGAAGATAAAGCGAGTGCAGGAAAAGACACTTTAAGTGGTCCTTGTGCCTGTTAGATGGACGAAATGGGACAGCTTGTTCGGTCGTTGGTCCTGTATGTGTTGTCGAGTGTCCTGTTGGCTGCGGTTGGTTTCAGGACGTACATGAAGAAGAATTAGCGTATAGCGTCTCATTCGTCGGCCTCCCGTGCTAAGTTTCGTCATGTGTCGTGTCGTCCTGTTCCCGTCCCTATAACAAGCACACCATAAATTCGGTCGATGGTTCTGATAAGAGTCGCAGTTTAGTTGTAGTACAGGGCGACAAATGCAATTCGCTTGGCCACAGGCTAGTGGTCATTTCCCTATCACCAGGACTACCTCCCTAGATAAAAATATAACACCTATAAAATTGCAAAAAAAAAATGTTTATTGGATAAAACAAATTGAAAAAATACTTTACAAACTAAATCTTCTTGCAACATTACCCAAGAAGCTGCCCTATTTCACACATATGTAAGATTGGCAGCAAATGTATCTATTAGGCAGTCAACATACTTTACTCACAAAAAAATTTGTTAACTGGTGGTGCAAAGAAAGTTTTTTGTAAACATTTACAAGTTCCCACCAAAATAATATATGATATACATATGTATTTTGGTACTTATGTATACCTATTATAATTATATAATCATATATATTTTCGTATCACGACCGGGTCATACCGCACAACCTCTTACTTTTCATCAAACTAATTTCATACCTCATGCACACCAACATTCTCCCCAGAACTCCACTCTTCAAGACAAATGCCTATTTAAGATTCTTCAGTGGAATCTGAAAGGTTACTTTAATAACTACGATGAGCTAAATATATTAATTAAAGAACACAATCCAACCGTTATATGTCTTCAAGAGACACACTTTCCATGCAAAACAACACCAATTCCGCCTAAACATACAAATCTTATTTTAATAATCTGGCTGTTAAAACTACTACGAAGCAAGGCGTCGCAATACTGGTAAAAAACAACATACCACATAAAGAAATCCTAATCACCTCAAGTATAGCCTGCTCCGCAATAGAAATTGACCTGCCGACCAAACTTTATATAATATCTTTTTATATCTCGCCGCATCGAAGTTTTTCCAAAAACGACCTTGAATCCATACTAAACCAGATCTCCCTCAACTCCAAAGTTTAAAACCGACTTTGCGAACTGGCCTGCTTTCAAAGCTCAAGCTTTAAAATCACACTATGATAAACACTAAAGTTCAAATACAAATAAAGAAGCGGCACTTATACAAAAAGTCATTAGGTCTGCTGCAAATGTTTCTATCCCTCAAGCCCATCCAAAACCACGGCAAAAGGTAACACCTTGGTGGAATACAGAGCTTGCAGAGCTACGAAAAGAAAAAATGGCAGCTTGGAAATGCTTTAAAAGACATCAAAACCAGAGCAATCTCATAGGCAACTCAAAATAGCTAAAGCAAAAAGCTTTGAAGAGTTTACTTCTACCATCAATCCTAACACCTCTACAAGTAAAATTTGGAATAGCATTAGATGCCTTACAGGTAATCCTACTTCTCTTTCAATAAATCACTTGACAACACCAAATGGTCCAATTTCAGATCCAACTGAAATCGGGAACTACATAGCCCACTGTTGGTCTAGTTATTCAAACAACTGCAATTTTACAAGTGAATTCAAAATTTTGAAAAACAACATCATTTCCAACCAATTTGACATCAGGACAAGCGATCCCAAAGCTCTTATAATTGAAAGAGATATCTCATTAACAGAACTTGAATCTTGCCTATGGAAGCTAAAAGGTAAAACCCCCAGTAGGGACCGAATATCATATCCTATGATTAAAAATCTTCCAGATACGGTGAAACTTAGAATTATTGATCTCTATACATCTTAAGTACAAGTGTTATCCCCCAAAGCTGGAAAAAAGCTTCTATACTTCCGATCCCAAAGTCCGGAAAGGACAAACAATTGCCAGAAGGTTACCGCCCTATTTCTCTCCTACCATGTATGGGTAAAATACTTGAAAAAATTGTTGCCAAGCGTTTGTTTTGGTATGCAAAGTCGAAGCAACTTTTAAGTATACACCAAGTAGCATTCAAATCAAATCAAGGGTGTACAGACGCTCTTCTATATATTGATAACTACATTTCCAGAGCGTTAAGCTCCAAAAACCATGTGTCTATACTTGCTTTAGACTTCGAAAAAGCGTTTGACAGAATTGGTATATATGTATGTTGTCTTAAATAAGATCAAAGAATGGTCCCAAGATGTTTAATTATGTAAAATTATTCCTCAGTAACAGACAATTTTGCATCAAATCCAATAATACCTACTCCCCCACATATCGACTTGACAACGGAATCCCCCAAGGATCTCCTTTATCAGTCGTTTTGTTCTCTATTGCTTTTCAATATATATACGATATTATATCCAAACAAAAACTCTTAAATTACTGCCTATATGAAGACGACGTTTATATAATGTGTAAAAGCAACAAAGTAAATGATATGAAGACATTGCTTACTAATGCTCTTAAAGACATTTTAGATTGGGGAATTTCCTCTGGTGCTAAACTCGCCTAAATGTAAGATTTTGCACGTATGCCGAAAGCATTCCTGTGATCCTCCTAGTATCAATATTAATAATATAGAAATAGAAAATGGCAAAACATTAAAAATTTTAGGTTTAATATTTAATAACAAATATAATTGGCGTAACCATTGCTTAGATATTAAGAAATCGCTAGCTGCTAGGTCTAACATCGTTAAGTATTTATCGAGTAGGAAAAGTAGCGTACATGCACAGATAATAGAGTTACATAGATATCGCATCCAGTGCAAATAAAAATGATCATATTTTTTATCCCCTATTTAAAGCGATTTGTTGAAGTCAAACCTTGCAACCATATTCAACATAACAAAATAAAACCTATAATACAATATCCCAGCAACAGACGACAGACGTTGACCTGTGAGTTGCGTTCGAAAGATAAATAGATACATTTTCTTATTTGAATTCGTGTTCGTTTGCCAATGCAACCCTTTTGAGTTCTTTTTACGTCGCTCGCTTCTACGTTCCAACACACTATTTGCTGTGCAGGTAGTTTTTTGTCTATATAATTTTGCAGCAACCAACGCGTTTCAACGCTTTCTTTTTCTTCGCTTCTCAATCTAATCGGTTGAGCGAGCGATTGACTGGAAGGTATCGGGATCGGGATGGCTCGTCTGGTGTGTCGTTGGATTTGTTTGGTCGTGTCGTGCGTAGGTATGTATACATTTTCTGTGTTTGTGTGTGGCTTCTTCTTTTTATTTTGAAGTTATTTAATTTACTTCATTCGTTGTCGTCTGTCGACTTTCGAACGATTTGGATGTTCATTTATGTATATGATTGAGCAATACATTTTTCTTTGTTAATTTTACAGTCAGTGGTCCTTTTTTTCAGCGATTTTATTTTTCAACGTTTTTTTTTTTTTAATAGCAATGGGTGATAAGAGATTATCTGAGGTTCCTTGTTCCGTTTGTATGAAAACGAAAAGAGATTACCCTAATTTGAAAATTTTTAAGTGCCCTTCTAGGGAAAAAAATGAAATTTTGAATAATTTGTGGAGGCAGGCATGTGGATTCAGAAATGAAGGCAAATACTTTGTATGTGGAGACCATTTTTGTCCCGAGTTTGTGGGAAGAAAATATCTTAAGAAGGATGCTGTTCCTTCTTTAAATTTAAATTCTGATTTGGGTTCAGACTTAAATTTAGAAGATATTAATAAGTCTCCTCCAACTAAACGAAGAAGAACTTCGAGCAGTTGTAGCATTTCATGTGTAAGGTGCGATCAATTATCACAGAGATGTGCAAAAGAGGAGAAAAAAAATGCAATTTAAAAAAAAAAATTATCAAGTTTAAAAATTCAAATAAAAAACTTAAAAATAAAGCATTATAAAAAAAAGAGAGCGCATACTGCTTTAAAAGATTCAAAAAAAGGGAGATTATCTTTATCGTCTCAAATCCAAGGGCTACATTTTTCCGACCATTCAAAAACATTTTGCGATATGTTGATGGGGTTGTCGAAATCTGCAAAATATAATAACAACGAAAAAGAAATTTCCCAAAATATATTTTATAGATCGCAAAGCGCCTATAAATTTTTGAGGGATGGGCTGGGCTTCAGGCTTCCCCACATATCCTCTTTATACAGAGGATATGTGGGAATGTTAAAGGAATTCAACCAGGATATGTAAACAATGCCCATTTGTATCTAAAATCAAAGTTCGCTTTATTAAACCAGCGAGAACGTTGTGTTGTGTTGATATTTGATGAGATTAGGATTCGTCAAAACCTCACATATAATATTTTAAATGATTTAATAGATGGTTTCGAAGACCTAGGAGCAAAAAGAAACAGAATTTTTGCCAATGAAATATGTGTTTTCATGGTAAATGGTTTGTTTGATAGTTGGAAAAGTGTTTTAAACTATTTTGTGTCAGCAAACGGTGTAAATGGGGCTAACCTAAGCGAAATTATAAGAAATAATTTGAAAATCTGTCAAGATCTTGGTCTTAAGGTTTGCGCTGTAGTCTGCGATCAAGGACCTAATAATAGAAAAGCTTATCAAATATTAGGTGTTTCTGAAGAAAAACCATTTACAATTTTTAATGATGAAAAAATATTTTGTTTTTATGATTTTCCTCACTTATTAAAATCAATTCGTAATGTTCTACTGAAATCAGATTTACACAGTGATGGATTTACGCCTAGGCCCGTGAGGCCCAGGCCTAGGGCGGCATAATTTGAAGGGCGGCAAAATTTATGATATGCTTAACACTTGAATACGTTTCTGCATTTAAACATACCTTAATGAAAGGCACAAATATGTCTTCGGTCTAAAGTTTCGGAACGCATCCAAAATCATAACTTTTGTTTGACAATTTAAAAATTGATTCTAGCAATCTACGTTAAATTTGAAATGGCGAAAACAAACAAAAGAGAACTGTAATAGGGCCCATACACTACGCAAACACGTTTGTTCAAACGTGTGCTTGAGCAAACATAGTTTCGCCACACACTACACAAACATCTTTGAAGAGATATTAGTTCCGGAAAAACTCAAAAGCACGCATCGAAGCTCATGAAAATTCTGACTTTCACAAAACTAACGTTAGTCATTTTAAAACTCGAGCAGCAGTTCACGGGCGTGTTGATCAAAATCTAATTAAACAACTCGATGAGGAAATAGTGTATTGTAAACAAATTTTATACCGAGTAATTGCAATTATTAAATCACTAGCAATAAAAGGCCTGCCATTTCGAGGAAATTCAGAACGAATTGGAGATCCTCATAATGGGAATTTTTTAGGAACAGTAATAGTCCTTGCTGAGTTTGATCCATTTTTATCTGAACATTTAAATTTTGTATGCACACCCTGGTAGTGGGAATACATCGTATTTGTCTAAAACAATCTATGAATAAATTATACTGTTGATTCAAAATAAAGTACTACAAACAAATTTCAAGCGAAGCGTAGATTCTACGTCAATCGTATGATAATTAAATCTTGGTGCAGCGTACAAATTTAAGAATTAAGAGCCTTTCCCAAACTCGTTGGTCTGCTCGACATAATGCATGTTACGCATTAGAAAAAGAGTGGTCTGCAATAATTGATGCACTGGAATTTATTGCCGAAAGCAGAGATGAGGAAACCGACTAAGCAATCTGAAGCTACGGGATTGCAGCGAAAGTTACAACAATTAAAAACAGCAATCCTAGTCATTGTCTGGAATGTAATATTAGGTCGTTTTAATGCTGCTAGTTAGAAGCTTCAAGAATCTCAAGCTGATTTATCATTTGTTGTGCAGATCTATAGTTCTCTGGCTTTATTTCTTCAAGACATGAGAGACAGACAATTTTCTGAATATTAAGAAAAAGCTAAAGCACTGTTTGGAGTTCATGATTATTACATCGTTATGATACGCGTCGCAAAAAAAAAACCGAAAAATTCAGCCAGATGACTCACTGGTTAATGAAAGACCACCTTTTTCTGGACAAGAACATTTTCGCACAAATGTTTATTACCCTATTCTACACACTGTTTTTGTACAATTAGCTGGACGTAAAAGTGCATATGAAAAACTTTACAAACATTTCAATTTTTTCGCCGATTTATGTGAAAAAATGAGTTGAAAAATCTTGCCAATAAACTAGTCAATAAGTATCCTGACGATTTCGAAGAGACGTTACGTTAGGCAGTGAATGTATTCATTTCGATTATCAACTCAAAGATTCCTTAGAAGAAATAGAAGATGTACGCTAGGAAATAAAATTTATCAATAAGGGCGGCGCATCGAACGGGGCCTAGGGCGGCAGCAAGCCTTAATCCGTCACTGGATTTACAAACTCCAGATGGTAAGGTTTCTTTTAATGTTTTCAGAGAAATATACAATTTAGAAATTGACATAGTGGCTAAGACATGTTTAAAATTTAGAAGTTCTCATATAGCACCAAATGCTTTTGAAAAAATGCATGTTCGTCTTGCTACGCAAATATTTAGCAGGACAACTGCGGCATCTGTTCAAACTGCTTTCGAACTTAATTGCTTAAAAGAAAGCTCGAAGGAAGCTATAGCAACAAAAGAGTTCACACTTAAGGTAAATAATGCATTTGACTGCATGGATAGTGGTTCACATTATGACAAAAATATTTTAAAGCGCGGAGTTCAGCTAGGGAATCCAGCTTATAGTGAGTTGAAACAATTTTTGTCTTACTTAAAAGAAATACAAAAATCAGATAACCTTCCAAGAAACTTTTGTTTAAAAGGTATGGAGCAGACGATAAACGGAGTTTTATTACTTAGTCAAGATATAAGTAATGGCCTATATAAGAACGTGGATTATTTCCTCACAAAGAGAATTCACCAAGACGTATTAGAAAATTTATTTTCTATTATTCGCATCAAAGGTGGGAATAACAAAAATCCATCTGTTTACGAGTTCAATGTTCTGATGTCAAAAATTCTTTCATCAAATCTTATTACTTTTTCTCCTTACAGTAATTTTGATGATGATGATGTAGAATTTTTGAGGCTAGACGCATCCCAAACTCAACCAAATACTTCAAAAATGTCTTCATTGCCTAGGCCTCGTAAAGAAATAGTATGCGATGAGACTCTGTATGAAAAAGTCATAAGTGATATGGAAATCGGAACTGAAATAACATTAGAAACATCTGCAATGCGATATTTTACTGGATATCTTGCTTTTAAAATGCTTTCGAGGAACAAATGTTCAAGTTGTTCGAAATTATTTTTAAAAGCTGATGAAAAAATAACATGTCCTTCGGAATTTTTCATCTTTGCCAAAAATTACTCTCAAAACAGTGACTTTGGAAGTCTGACGGCACCAACTCAGGAATTTTTTAATGTTTGTAAACTTCACTTTAAAGTTTTTAATAGAGTTTTTAGAGAACGCCCACAAGAAAGACATATAAGAGAGACAATGGCATTGGAATGCATAAGAATAACGAACATCAGAGATTCAGACTGGTTTGATGAAAAAAATCCTTGCTATGGGCATCGTAAAGACCTTCTATACTTTTCCCTCCTCGTTTTATTGCGGAAACATTGTTCGTGGAAGATACAAAAAAGTATAACATCAAAAAATCAAAAAATTCAAATATTATCAGGAAAAAAAGTAAAAAACAATCCGAGTGAGAGGCACGGGGAACTCACTTAAATCAAGCACCCCAAGAGTGAGAGGCACGGGGAACTCACTTAAATCAAGCACCCCAAGAGTGAGAGGCACGGGGAACTCAAATTTTGAAAAAAAAATATTTTATTTTTTCTTCCGATTTTCTTTTTTAAATTCACATTTTATTTAATGGATATGTTACTATTACTAATGATAAACTGTGAAGAAATTTGAAAAAAAATTAATTGCTTGATTTAAGTGAGTTCCCCGTGCCTCTCACTCTTGGGGTGCTTGATTTAAGTGAGTTCCCCGTGCCTCTCACTCTTGGGGTGCTTGATTTAAGTGAGTTCCCCGTGCCTCTCACTCTTGGGGTGCTTGATTTAAGTGAGTTCCCCGTGCCTCTCACTCTTGGGGTGCTTGATTTAAGTGAGTTCCCCGTGCCTCTCACTCGGATTGTTTTTTACTTTTTTTCCTGATAATATTTGAATTTTTTGATTTTTTGATGTTATACTTTTTTGTATCTTCCACGAACAATGTTTCCGCAATAAAACGAGGAGGGAAAAGTATAGAAGGTCTTTACGATGCCCATAGCAAGGATTTTTTTCATCAAACCAGTCTGAATCTCTGATGTTGGTTATTCTTATGCATTCCAATGCCATTGTCTCTCTTATATGTCTTTCTTGTGGGCGTTCTCTAAAAACTCTATTAAAAACTTTAAAGTGAAGTTTACAAACATTAAAAAATTCCTGAGTTGGTGCCTTCAGACTTCCAAAGTCACTGTTTTGAGAGTAATTTTTGGCAAAGATGAAAAATTCCGAAGGACATGTTATTTTTTCATCAGCTTTTAAAAATAATTTCGAACAACTTGAACATTTGTTCCTCGAAAGCATTTTAAAAGCAAGATATCCAGTAAAATATCGCATTGCAGATGTTTCTAATGTTATTTCAGTTCCGATTTCCATATCACTTATGACTTTTTCATACAGAGTCTCATCGCATACTATTTCTTTACGAGGCCTAGGCAATGAAGACATTTTTGCAGTATTTGGTTGAGTTTGGGATGCGTCTAGCCTCAAAAATTCTACATCATCATCATCAAAATTACTGTAAGGAGAAAAAGTAATAAGATTTGATGAAAGAATTTTTGACATGAGAACATTGAATCATAAAACCAACTTACCACCAAGCAGCAAGATGTAGTGTTGGCGCCTTCCGCACATCCTGGCAGAGACTGGCCTACCTACTTTTGAAGAGCGTAGAGAAACTAACAAACATAAACTGCACGCTAAACTAATTTTTTCAACCAAATCGTTAATCGGCAAAGTAATCAACCTCACGGCTAATCAAAAGAGGATATATAAAATTCCATCGGCCATCTACACAACCCTTCAATCCGGTAACATCGACTTTCCGAAACACAATCTTCTAAAAATTAGTGATTCATCTGCTCTAGGACCACCTTGGCTCATAGACTCAAACTCTTTTATAATGAAACTTGCATCATATGAGAAAACTACCGCAAACTCAGCATTTCATCTGAGCTCAAGGCCAAAAACTGGAAATTCATATTCACAGACGGATCCAAAACATCAACCACTACAACCTTTGCAATCACCCACGAAGATGGCAACATGATACATGTCGGATTACTCCCACAAACAGCTTCCATTTTCACTGCAGAAGCCTTTGCTTCTAACATATACAAAATTAACGAAATCTTATTAGAAACAGAAATAAATGTATAAATCAAATTAAGAAGTAAATTAAGTATAATATAGAGCGGTAGGCCTTTGCAGCTAGTAGCTCTTTTAATTTATTATTAGCATGTAATTAATTGCATGTTCAATAAATATATAATAATAATAATAATAATAATAATAATAATAATAATAATAATAATAAAACAAAATTCAAAAAAAGAATACTTATGGTGTTTCTCTTTCCTAATTTGGCCAATTGTATTCGTTTATCGCTTTGCATTTCTTGTGCTGCATTGGTTTTTGACTTGTATTGGAAGTTGAAACTACTTTTTAGGAGAAATATCATAGAGGAAATATATTATATTTCCTCTATAAGTAAATATAATCAATATATTAATTGAAAGGTAATAATGTCTGAGGAAAAGAATTGGTTAAACAACTAGGGTAATTATACTACTTTTTAACAGACATAAACAAAACCCAATATTAATGACTGTATATTTAAAAAAAACTTACCTGAAATTAAAGTTAAAAGTTATCCAAACAGAAAATAGATTAGTTTTGATGTTTTTTGTATTTTTAATTGCAAAATATTGTTCTGTTTTGTTTTCAATAATTTAATTTTCACTTTCATTAATTGAAATCGCAAAAATTGTATTTTGTTTTCTTTTTTATTTTCGCTGTCAAAAAACTTACCTCGTTGTTAATCTGTCAAAACTGGGAACCAAATTAAATTGGACCACGTTCGCATTGCAGTTCTATGGTGCGCCTATACTTTCTTCATGATTTGTTTAGTTTTTATCAAAAATTTTAATAAAAATCATAGAATTTGTAAGCCAAAAGCAGACAAATATTAGTTTTAGCACAGTTTACACTGAAAAGGAACCATAAAATTAATTTTTCTTAAATTATTGCATTCATTTTTCAAATTTTGAATGCAACGGATAATTTTTTTGAACGGCTGAGTTCACCTCACAGTTTTTTCTCCCACGGCTGAGCAATATGGGCACAAATTCCATTACAACTACATTCATAATGGCTTTTTCCCATAAGAAATGCACGGGACAACTAACACATGCTTATCCTTATGGACAAAATCCTCTCAATTTAGCTTGTAGGCCGAAAGAGAGCAAACCCATTAAGTCGGCGGGACTCTAGATCAAGCTAAACCGGAAACTGGCCTCATGAAGTATTTCTTAGTGTGCGTGTAATTTCTCCTCTAATTTATGAAATTTCCCCTAAAAACTCAGTAAATGTGTCTATGCATGCGTGAAAACACGTCAATTTTACTCGTTGAATTCTTCCACATTACAAATACAACAATGTAAACAAATGGGTTTTGAAGGGTGATACGTACGAAGGATTTATATCTTCATATAGAGTGTTTTTGCTCTAGATAATATATTTCCTCTATGTGCTGTACCATGGTATAAAGAATACAAGGTATGCTTGACAGTTCTGGTCGACTGAATCGTGACGTCATTGCGAGTGAATTTTCTTATTTATGATGTTCTTTGATATTCTTTGGTTCTCAATCGGCAGATCGAAAAAAAACTAAACAATAATTTATTTGTTATTGAGAATTGAAACATTCATAATTTATTTCATTTATATTATTGTATGTTCTACAAAGACCAGCATCACCTCAAATTGATAGTGTTAAAAAGGTCCTTAGTGATTCTTAAGTGCTTAGTTAATCCCTGGCCTATTGTATATATTTTGCTTGAAGAAGAGTTATTACGGTAGGTGGTTCATAATATGGTTAAACATATTGTTACAATTGATTAATGTTTGTTGTGGACGCCTGGGGAAGCCGGCAGCCGTCTCCTGGGGCCTGCTAAAATATCATTATATTAAGAAAAAAAGAATAAATAATTATATCATAATAGAATAAATAAAATAAATACTTACCCAATGCCAATCTCACCGCCATCTTTCCTCTGGGTGTTGTTTAGTTTAATGTTTAGATAGACAACTCTCAAAACCAAAGACGATCTTATTCTCAAACATAGAACCAAAGATAATCTTATTCAGGAATACAAACTTCCATTGACATTGTTGATGGTGCATCCCAAACAGCTGATACTTGAGATCGTTTAGTATTGGCGTTTTTCTTTTTTAGTTCAGAGCAGAGCTCGAACTGTCAAAAAAATAATTGTGTTTCTTTTTGAGCTCTGATCGTTCAGAGCTTCAAATTCGTGTTTCTTTTTTAGCTCCGAACATGTTCAGAGCGCGCTCTGTGAGCTCAGAATAAAATAACAGAGTAAACGGAGTAAAATGCTGAACACAAACAATTTGATGTTTGAAAGCCGGGAAATTAAAAAAAATCATCGTCAAAACAATAAAAATGGTGGAAGAGGCTGGTCGCTCTAGTGCAAAAGGAAAGATAATTTAGAAAAAACTAATGGCATATAGCATTTTTATGAATCAAATTTATTTTAGGCGTCAAATGGACCAACGCTATGACTGTTTTTTTAATTAATTTTATTAAAGAACATTTTGAACGCCTTCAAACAGACGACATTTCAAATCATGACAGTTAAGTGCTCAAGTTGTTTCATAATTAAATCAGAGAGCTCTGAAACTCTGCTCAGAACTCTACTCTACTCTACTCTGTTCGCTCAGAGTCTGCTCAGAGCTCAGCTCTGAACTAAAAAAGAAAAACGCCATATGTGGTTTCGTTGCAGTGGCAGAGACGGTTTGCAAAGGGATGTAAAGTTGTTTAGGAGTTTGAAACGGCCCGAGGTTGATGTTGTACGACGAATGTGAGGAAATTAGGGTCTTGATTTTATTTTCTAACGCCATCTATCTGTCAACTTCAAATCAACGTAATGGAAAGGTGACGTTTTTTTTTTGAAAACCACCACTACGTTAGAAAACCATAACACCAATACCTAACCGGATAGAAATGACTAGCGGATAGGTTAAATCGGATGATATCCGAATAATGTAGGAGAAGGAATAGGGAAATATGGTATGTTCGAAGAAGAACCGTATCCACACGTACGAGTCAATCGAAAACTTTCAACAACCCAGTACAGTCGCGCGCTGAAGAATAAGAAAGACGATTTCATAATAGTTCTTTGTACGGTGCGTTTTTCAGTTTGTCTGTGTATTTTTTAGTTAAGTAGGTTTTTACCTTTTTTTTATATAGTGCCTTTGTTCCTGTAACATCCTACTTCAAAAAAAAATACCATCAAGAAAAATAAACCTGTATTCCTCAGTGCCTATTATAGGCTAGCCCAAGGGCAAGAAAAAAAAAGTGTAACCTTAGTGAGGTGAGTTTAATAGTTTAAATTTTGTTGACTCTGAATATAAAAAAAAGTGGCTAAAACGACAATTTTTCACTTAGGCTACGTTCTTCAAATGAATTTTGGCGGTCCCAAGTTGATCAAACAACTCTGGGCCGCCACTCGAATTTTATTTTGGGCCAGTGATTCCATAGTGGTATCAATACCACGGCGCCTCTCTGCCCCTGCGATCACCATCCTTTTTTTGGTTGGAAGAGATAAATTTCCCACGAAACTCCTACTCCGGCACCGAGCTGGAAGACGTCCAGTTGCCTACTTAGTGTGAGATACCTATGAATATAAGAAAGAGACGTTAGTGACAGCTACCACCAACAAAAAAAAAAGCGATACGTACCAGATCCGGACTCCGTTTAGATGTGAGGTTCTCCTAGTGATAGCCGCGAGGATGGGAACAGTGACCCTATAAAAAGGAAGAAAACAAGGTGGTGATAAATCGAGCTAGGTGTTCATATCCTAAGAAAAGAATCAAGATAAGATAAGTGAATTTAAGTGTGGATGTGCTGTCTTGGTATGACCTAAGTCATTAATATATGTAAAAGTTGCGTTGAAGTTTTTTTTTGGGTTTATTTATTTTTTATATAACTTTTTTTAATAATCTTTAAAATTTTTGAAATTGTAAGTGCTAGGTAGTGTTTCCGTCGGTGTGTGTTTAAGGCCGCGTTACATAGCTGTTTTTCTTTTGTCCCTGATATACCGCCTTCAAAGAGCTCATTGTAGGTAGGGAATTAGGAGATCGGTTGATATAGTTTTGTTACCTGATAGTACCAAAAAGGGTACCTACAATTTACTACGGAAACATCGCTGGGTCACGTTAGGTTTTTTTTCTTTCTCTCATTTAATTCCTTTTTTTATTATTATTTATATTTCCGATATATTAAAGTCTATAGTCAATTTTTTTTGTATCTTAATGTTAGTTCGTTACAAAAATAAAGCTTACAACGCATGTGGAGGAGATTTTTGAGTTTCTTTGTTTCGTTACAACGAAACATGGTTTTTTAAGAGAGTAATTTTTCAGGGGTGCTGACGGTAGCGGAGGTCGACGGTGAAGATGGGATAGCCGGAAAACGGAAATCGCCTTTAGGGGAAATCCAACCAATTGCCCAGGGATTTCATAGGTTGGGAGGGTTGGCATCACTACAACAACACAAGTAGTGCCTTCGAAGTGGTGATCGTCCATCCGTGGTCCTCAAGATGTTTTTCTATTTTGGCCTGATTTGTGTTTTTTGTTGCAGGTGAGGTTAAGATCCGGGGGCAAGATCCCCCCCCATTCCGGCGAGCTAACTGCCGCGCTCAACAAGCAGGCCGCTTCCCCCGGAACTTGACATTCCTATGACACCTAGTTGACCTCTTCCTTTCCAGTTTCCCTATCCATTTCGTTTCCGGTCTCTCCATTTCCCACTCGTCCTACCCCTCCCATTGCCTCGCAACAAAATGGCGCCCAACGTCTTAGCATTTTTGCCAAGATCTTTTTTTGTGTTCTTTGTTTTTGTGATAGTCGAACTAAACTTATTGTAAATTTTCAAGCCTTGTAAGTCTGCCTCTGGAAAGTCTAGGACACACCACGAGGTATTGCGACAAGTGTTTGAAAGTTCACAGTGACTGCAGTTCATGAGTGTCTTCTCACTTCTTCTTTCTAAGTCTTCGTGTATTTTCCAGGTTCGTAAGTCTTCACCAGGAAGGTTTTAGACGCACCTAGGTGAATTGCGACGGATTTTTGGAAATACAAGGGGATGGCGGTTGAAGTTTTTTTTTGCTGGAATTTCGGCAAAGTTCTGAATTCGTAAGTCTTCACCAAGAAGGTCCGAGACGCACTTAGGTGAATCGCGACGAACTTCAGAGGTTAGCAGTTACAACAGTACTCTCCCTATGTCTTGTTTTACCTTTTTCCTTAATCCAAAATTTCACTTTTCTAACTGAATCTTTAATTTCTGTCCTTTTTGTCTAGTCTGATTAGGTTTTTGATTTGGGTACAGTGACCATGTTTGACGAATCGCCGAACATCGATGCACTCTGTTCCAACTTGTTTGTTTGAGTTTTCTTTTTGTTTTATTTTCTTCAACGTTTCAGGTCTTCTAACAAAGTTCTTAGAAACTGCTTAGAATTGCGGAAACGGGGAAGGATACCAACTCATTTCTTTTGTACGTTCTCTTCAGTATTGTTTTTCCTTTTCTACCTCACCACTTCAAGGGATTTAAACATGTCCGTCTGCTGTCTTATTTATTTGTGAAAGATTCCGTAAGTAAGGTTATCCCATGTCGATAATAAACCACCCGAAAAGCTACTAGAAGCACCCTGAATTCAAATACAAAAAGAAAAAAGTTTCTAGAGAAAATAAAAATATCTTTCCTGAGTGAAAAGAATAAGTTTTTTTGCTTATATTATTTATCGTGTTTACTATTTATTGTTTGTTGTATATTATTTATTTATTTATATATTTATTTATTTATATATTTATTTATTTATCTATATTTGTGTCTATATTTTATCCCTACGAATTTGCTTGTTTTCGAGACGAAAAACTTAGCGTTACATAATTCTACTTCGAAAATAAGAAAAGTTTAAGTTCACCTTTCATTACTTAATAGCTTATCGTTCTTTTTCCTGAGAAAAAAAAACGACTTAAGTTTGATAAGTATTGTGTTTTTTTTGCTTTGTTAATTTATGTATGTTTTTTTTATTTATTAAAATTTTCTACATTTCCTATATATTACTCAAGTTCATATAAAAGACTTTATACTTTTTTTGATAATCTATATTATTTACTTTACCTAAGCCCGAAATATTTCATAATCCAAAATTGCCACGTTTTGGCATACGTTTGATTTGAAACAAAAGTGTTCTTTTTCGTAAGCTCACCTTTTCCAATACATTGAAGTAACATTTTGTTTTGGGTTATCCTTTTTTTTTGGTACTAGTTTTTGTTTTCCAGTTAATTTTCTTTTGATCACGTCAATAACATTACAAGAGAAAAAAAATGAATCCCACAGGTAAAGATGAAGACGACCGTATAAATAGGTTCATCAGGGAAGCTGAAATCGAAGATAACGTCAGATTGACTAGATCAATCAGCCAGCAATTAAACGGTATCGAAAGGCGTCGCGTAATGCATTCCCCTCTCACATTTGAGAGACCATCCCGATCAGTATCCAACCTACCCGCTAGTTCAGATATACCCGTTGATAACATTCGGGACAACAGTTCTAGGGAATCAATTGCTACTCCTACTTACAGTCTCCTTAGTGGATTGGGGGCGGAAGCACTGCCACCTCAACGGGGTGGAAGTAATGGCTCGTTGAAGGAAACGGTTAAGGCTAAAGCGGGTAAAGTACCCACTTCTAGTCCCCCTAGTGTCGGTATGATTAACAGGGGTGGGTCTAGAGACGTTCTAGAGAGTCTTTCTCAAAGACCACCAGTAAATCCCAGAAGGGAAAAGGAATTTTTTTCTGAGGACTTGAAAGCATACATCAATCTAGCAGTGGTTGGCGCTTTCTCCTCATGCAAAAATTCCATTCAATCGGAGATAACGAATACTTTGATGAGATTCAGCTTCAGTTGGGAGGATTCCTCAAAGATTTGAATCTAGGAAAAACTAATCACCCAAACAATAACCAAACACCTCGAATGCCTGTATCTTTCTATAGCTTTCCACCACCGATTCATCCACCCTCTACAGAACATTCTCAGTTTGATCCAAGCCGAAGTGCTTTTGTCCCCCCGGGACAGCAATATAAGAGACAGTCAGATCAATTTAGGCGAAGTCAGGATAGGATAAACCAGCCTAATGAATTCCGTGATACCCCTCAAGCTCCGACTAGAAATCCTCCGAATCCGCAATGGCCATATACTCATCAAATTCCTTTTGCACCGCATTGGGTTGCTTCTGGATTTAAAACCCCAATAAAAATCAACAAATGGGGCCTTAAATTCGAAGGTCCTCCTTCCACTCTGACAGTCAAAGATTTTATCTTTAGACTCGAGGCGTTACAGAGCCAGTATCAGTGCCCGTGGACGGAAATATTGAGAGATTTCCATCTCTTACTAGCAGGAAATGCCCATGACTGGTTCTGGCAGTTCCAGCGAGATAACTACCAGCCGAATTGGCTTACCCTTAGAGATGCCCTGATGCGGCAATTCAGAAATCCTCGATCAGATTATGAAATAATTCGCGAGATTACTGATCGTAGGCAGGGATTCTCGGAAAAGATAGATGATTTTTTTGTGACAATCAATAAAATAAAGTCCCAGCTGAGAATTCCAATCCCAGAAGTGGAATTGGTAAAGATCCTCAAAAAGAATCTAAACGAAAGATTCGTAAGCTTAATCTATCCTATGCCTGTATATTCATTAGATCAGCTGAGGAATGCCTGCAAGGATGTGGAAACTGCATTTCCAAGAAAAGATAGGGACCTTTTCAGACCACTCTTAAGACCGCAAGGCAAATATATGGCAAACGAGTTGGAATATGATGATCAGCCTCAATTTTTCGATGAACAACTGGCTGCCTACCAATTTGGAGGGGCTAAACCAAAAGTTCCTTCTCGCAAATATGCAGATGGTCAAAACTTGGTATGTTGGAACTGCAAAGAACAGGGACACACATATTTTGATTGTGCTTCAGAAGTACTGAACGTATTCTGTTATAAGTGTGGACTTGAAGGAGTGAAAACTCCACATTGCAAGCGCTGTAATCCGGGAAACCGATCGCTGAACGCGAAGGTTCCGGGGGATTCGCGTTCGGTTCAAACTCAGAACCCCCAGTAAATCCTAAACCCGAAATTGTTACTCAACCTAATGGGTTCCAAAGCCCTCAGGGAATAGAGGGCGAAAACAAAATTGTATTGCTTAAGAGAGATACAACAAAGCATTCTGAAACTGTAATTAACCGTGAACCAAAATTATATCCTATTAAACCACTTCATGTCAGAATTAAAGAATATTATCGTGCTAGAGATAGAATTTTTAATAGTAAAAGTTATGTTCCCTCTAAAAACATTCTTAAAGCTAGGGAAAGATTCAAAATAAGAAAGGAAATCAAAAACCGAATTTCTTCTTCAAGAGTAGATCTATCGTCTGATCCCCGTCCTTATGCCAAAATCAAAATAGAAGATAAAGAAGTCCTAGGATTATTAGATAGTGGAGCCAGCGTAAGCATCCTTGGCAAGAATTGTTTACAGCTGGTTGAAGTGTTAAAACTCCAAGTAAAATTCTTTCGTGCAGGAATCAAGACGGCCGACGGTAAGAGTCAAAGTATTGTAGGAAAAGTAGAAGCTAAAGTCCAGTACCAGGAAAGAGAAGAAAAGATTACGTTTTTCCTTGTACCTAACCTAGACCAAGAAATCTATTTAGGGGTAGACTTTTGGAAGATATTCCAACTAGCTCCAAACCTGATTAGTTCAATCTCATTAACGGATAAGGCTGATATCTCGAGCGCTCATCAGTTGAATTCTGATCAACAGGCCAGTTTAGAAGCAGTCAGGGAGAAATTTCTTTGTTTCGACCGAGATGGTCTTGGAAAAACTACGCTCATGGAACATGTTATAGATACCGGAGATGCGATCCCTGTGAAACAGCGTCACTACCCTGTCTCTCCAGCAGTACAAGCCATTCTGTACGAAGAGTTAGACCGAATGTTGAGTCTTCGCGTTATCGAGGAGAGCGAAAGTCCCTGGTGCTCCCCAGTAGTGCTCTTGAGGAAACCAGGCAAAAATCGACTTTGCCTGGATTCTCGCAAGGTGAATGCACTGACAAAGAAGAATGCAAATCCTCTCCCCCATATCGAGGGACTCATCAGCCAACTACCGGATACGTACTACATTAGCAGTATCGACCTAAAAGAAGCATTCTGGCAAATACCCCTGGAGAGAAAGAGTAGGGAAAAGACTGCCTTTGCGGTACCGGGAAGACCCTTGTACCAATTCACTGTCATGCCCTTTGGGTTGTGTAATGCAGCCTAAAGGTTATGCCAGTTAATGGACAAGGTGATTCCTGCACGACTTAGAGATCGTGTCTTCGTATATCTGGATGATTTACTTATCATGGCGCCAGATTTCCAGACGCATATAAAACTTTTAAGTGAGGTAGCCGATTGCCTACGTAAGGCTAATCTCACCATTAACTTGAAAAAATCGAAGTTCTGCTTTAAGGAAGTAAAATTCTTAGGCTTCATAGTGGGTGGTGGGAAGCTTAAAACCGACCCAGCCAAGGTGGAGGCCATTGTTGACTTTCCGGTCCCCAAAACACCAAGGCAGGTTCGGCGATTGCTTGGACTAGCCGGATGGTATCGGAAATTTATCAAGGATTTTTCTAGTCTGACTGCCCCCTTGACTGACTTGTTGAAAAAGAAAAATGAAAAATTCAAGATGACGGACGAGGCCCTGAAAGCGTTCGAGGACCTTAAAAAGATGTTAACCACAGCTCCCGTTCTTTCACATCCGGATTTTTCAAAAAAATTCTTCATCCAATGTGATGCACCAGATGCAGGAATCGGAGCCGTCTTGTTCCAAAAGAACGCGGAAGATGAAGAAACGCCGATAGCATATTTTTCACAAAAATTTAACAAAAGCCAGAGAAACTACAGTGTGACCGAGAAGGAGTGCGTGGCGGCCGTAATGGCGGTGCAAAAATTCAGGCCGTATGTCGAAGGCATGGACTTCACGGTCATCACTGATCATTCAAGCCTCCGCTGGCTAATGAGCATGAAAGATCTTAGTGGCAAATTAGCCAGATGGAGTTTGCTCTTACAGTCGTATGCCTTTGACATACAACACAGGAAGGGAAGCCTCAATGTAGTCCCGGACACTCTTTCTCGGGTACACGTAGATTCTCTGGATATAGAAACTGTAGCGCCTCTGATCGATTTAGAATCTCAAGAATTTAGATCCGAGGAATATATAAGTTTAATCCAAACCGTAAAAGACAATAGCAATGAACTCCCGGATCTTAAAGTCGAGGATGGTTTCGTGTACAAACGCGCGTTCAATAAAATAGGTGAAGAAGCAATGCTAGAGCATTCGTGGCTTCTGTGGGTTCCATCCGGACTAACCGAAGAAATAATAAGCAGAACTCACAACCCTCCTCAAGTTGCTCACGGTGGTATAGCAAAAACGCTTTACCGAATTCGTCAATATTTTTACTGGCCGAATATGACCGTCCAGATCCGCGAATATGTGTCTAAATGTTCTGTTTGTAAGCAGTGTAAAGCGTCAAGTCAAATATCCCGTCCTCCTATTGTCAATTATTATTGTTCCAACCGTCCATTTGAAAAATTGTACATTGACTTCTTGGGACCATATCCCAGATCTAAATCGGGCAATGCATTCGTATTCGTTGTCTTAGATCATATGTCTAAATTTGTTTTCTTGAAAGCTTTGAAAAATGCGAACACGCCAAGTGTTATAAGGTTTTTGTACCAAGAGGTATTTAACATGTTCGGAGTTCCTCGCATAATCCATTCCGACAACGGAAAACAGTTTCAAGCCAAAGAATTTGAAAATTTTCTTCAAAAGTACGGCATTAAACATATGCGCACGGCAAATTATGCACCTCAATCGAATGCTTCAGAGAGAGTCAACCGCACATTGTTGGCGGCAATCCGAGCATATCTCAAAACAGACGAACGGGATTGGGATTATCACCTGAGTGACATAGCGTGTGCTCTGAGAAGTGCAGTTCACAGTTCTACCGGGGTATCTCCATACTTTTCTTTATTCGGCACAAATATCATCATGCACGGTAGCAGTTATGAACTGGCAGAAAAATTAAACGCATTGAACGATAGTGAACTGAGGATCCTCCCTCGGCAAAATCGGTTGGAGTGCATACGGAGGCGAATTCGCGAAAACATTTTGAAAACCGTTGAGAGGTCAGCGAAAGCTTATAATACACGCACCAGAAAAGTTAGATTCATGCCCGGTCAGGAAGTCTATAGAAGAAATTTTATTCTGAGCAACTCATCAAAGAACTTGTCAGCGAAGTTATGTCCAAAATATGTAAAATGTCGTATAACTAGGCAAATTGGGACCCATATGTACGAACTCGAGAATCTATCTGGAAAAAAAGTTGGCATATACCATGCCAAAGATCTTAAACAATAGATGAAAGCAGGTGCCATTGATTCTCAAGGAAAAAAAAAAAAAGAAAAAGAAACACTCCATTAAAACCCCGAGTTCCGTTTTTGTAAAACACACATACAATGCTCAAGCCAAAATCACGATAGAAAAATTGAAGTTTCAAACCGAACCACGAAGTAATTACATTTCACAGTAAACAATTTCATGCAAAATCCAATTTAAAGGGTTATTTCAATTTAAAATTTGTGTTTATTAAATGTAGCTTGTGATCGTGTATCTTAACTAATACTTATTATCTAATTGTTGTATCAAATTAATCATAAGGGTAAATGACTTACGTTTATCTTATATTTCCATCAAATTTTGATAAAGAACCCGTGATACCTCATCTGTGATATACTCGTAGTACGATACTCCTGATCTGTGATAAAATCCTTTCTGCGACATGTGATTACATTCCTTCAGCAAACTGTGATATATTTCCTCATACAACCTGTGATAACATCTTTGATTCAACCTGTGATAAAATAGTTTAGTTTATTATTCCCTATAAGTTATTTACTTACATGTTATTTATTAAAACGGTCTCGTCAAAACAGTGAAAACTGTAAGCGACCTTACTCAACAATTCCTTATGATCGTTCAGGTCGAGGAAAATCGACTATAGGGATATGGAGAGGTCAAAGACCTTTCATCACATGAGGTTGTGAAACATTCGAATACAATCTGGTTGATTAACTAGAGTAGCTGTATTCGTCCGTCTGCAGAATACATGGCAGATCTATGGACCCATGAGGTTCGCTCCAGCAGCTGAAGTTAAGCAGTATGTGTATGAGCGGTATCTTAAAAGGCGAACAAAAGAAAAAGAATAATTATGATAAAAATATGTTTTTAGATTCGGTACTTCAATACTTACTCCATAAAGTCGTAGCCTAGGAACGTTCTAGCCTTTTTACATACTTAATTTTACACCACCGCAATCTGCGAGAAGAGTTGCATGCCCGGCTTGGTTAGCGTGGGTTAACTCACCACATTGAAAAATGGCCAGGTGTCCTTTTAGTTGGAGTAAATCCTTCAAGGACAGAAATTTTGTTGTGGACGCCTGGGGGGAAGCCGGCAGCCGTCTCCTGGGGCCTGCTAAAATATCATTATATTAAGAAAAAAAGAATAAATATATCATAATAGAATAAATAAAATAAATACTTACCCAACGCCAATCTCACCGCCATCTTTCCTCTGGGTGTTGTTTAATGTTTAGATCATCGAGAAAGAACTAATAGAGAGAACCAACTTCGACGGTTGCTCTCTTTTTGCCTACAAGCTGTGATTTGGCCACCAACTTGCATATGTATTAACTCCATATAAAAAAAATGTGGGGAACAAATACTTATGCAAGTTTGTGTACATACTCCCCACGAGAGAGAAAAGCTTTTCTCTCTTTTCTCTCTGCTCACCACCTTTTAAAAATGGCGACCACCTTTGAAAAATGGCGAGCACCTTTGAAAAATGGCGGATGTAGTCAGCTGTTCAGAGGTGTTCAAAGAAAATTCAAAATTGTGTATGAACAACTTTTTGGTACTCTCATTGTGTTCGTTTGAGAGTAATAGCATATTATCATTCGAATATGAAGTGAAATTAATTACTCTTGTTAGGTGCCAGAACAATGAAGATTTAGAAACAATTCTAAATTACGCATTTAGATAAATATTAGTTAGTTATTTGAAGCCAGTTTTAATCATTAAGTAAGTAAAATAAATTATGTGGTGCAACAGTCCAATGAGAATTAGGACCTAGAAACATAAAACTCTGAAAGCACTACAACTATAATTTGTATTATAGTTGTAGTGTATGCGTTTAATTTTCGCTCAGACCGTTGAAAGATGCAAAAAAAACTCAGATTTGTTTCAATTTTCAGAGTTTATCGACTTAATTTTGTCCATGCGAGAGTTGCAGGAACATTGAAAATGAGAGTTACAGAATGTAAACATGGAACATTGAAAACATTTTTATATACTCATCTCTTTTTTCCATTCCTATTTTATTTGTGTGTACTCGTTGTTTATTTTCTTTACATTACTCCGACATTTCCAATATGCCGAAAATAAGTCATTTAAGTAGACACTAAATAAAAAGACCGTCAACTTGTTACTTCTGTTGCCAATTTTCATTGCATAAGATTTGTGAATAGGTGATAAGCTATTCTTACTGCTTTCCACTAAGCTAGTGTGTTACTTTTAAAGGCTTAACTACATAAGCCGAAAAGTACTTTTGTACAAAAGTTAAAATATTTGTATTCTCGCTAGGTCAGTGGTTTTGTGAAAAGAATATACAAATTTGTTCTTCAACAAAAATTTAAGTCTTATGCATCATTTTTATAAGTTTTCCAGTTCTAACTATTTATATATTATCTTTCAGTTATATAGCGACAAGGAAAAATCTGTGAGGGAAAGTTCTAACTACAGTTTTTCTGAAAGTGCATTGTGGCTTATTCATAGATGTTTGCTAAACTTTTTAGGATATTCATAAATAAATGCAAATGATATGGATATTTTATATAAATATTTCCGGTAAACTGTTGAACTTTATTATTTCCGCCTTTTATAATTCAATGTAAAATAATTCAATGCAGTATATTTTAGATAATACAGTAGTTAAGTTAATAGTTAAGGTATTACTATTGAAATAAACATAACATTCATTTATAAAAAACATGTACTCGTTCATATATACAAATAAAGTCTAATCTAAAAAGCCTTAATCTTGTTAAACACTTTCTGCACACATCCTTTCTTGTTTTGGTTGTTCCTGCCATCTATCTGTAACTTAGAGAAAAAGAAGAGAAAAACAAATTCACCACGAACTACCGGTATAACTTCTTCCGTTATTTATTGACAAACAAAAATGTTTGCTAGAATTAATTTGAATTATAGGAGTATTTTTGTAGATATAAAAACGACAAGATGTTAGCAAAATTTAAAAAAAGAAATTCATGAGAATTACAAATAGTATAATGAGACTTTAAAAAATATAGCCTTCTTGGCTATCAATAAACAAAAATGAGAAATGTCGCATTTCCCGGAAATGATGTTTTTTTATGTACTCTTCTCCGAGGTGAAAACATGTATACACCGATACGAATTCAACACGCTATAAAAAATGAGAGTAAGATGTTTCGAAGAGACGGAGACGAGGAAATTTGGCTCTCTCATTTAGTTTTTTCTCTCTGGTTTAGATAGACAACTCTCAAAACCAAAGACGATCTTATTCTCAAACATAGAACCAAAGATAATCTTATTCAGGAATACAAACTTGTTGATGGTGCATCCCAAACAGCTGATACTTGAGATCGTTTAGTATGTGGTTTCGTTGCAGTGGCAGAGACGGTTTGCAAAGGGTTGTAAAGTTGTTTAGGAGTTTGAAACGGCCCGAGGTTGATGTTGTACGACGAATGTGAGGAAATTAGGGTCTTGATTTTATTTTCTAACGCCATCTATCTGTCAACTTCAAATCAACGTAATGGAAAGGTGACGTTTTTTTTTTGAAAACCACCACTACGTTAGAAAACCATAACACCAATACCTAACCGGATAGAAATGACTAGCGGATAGGTTAAATCGGATGATATCCGAATAATGTAGGAGAAGGAATAGGGAAATATGGTATGTTCGAAGAAGAACCGTATCCACACGTACGAGTCAATCGAAAACTTTCAACAACCCAGTACAGTCGCGCGCTGAGGAATAAGAAAGACGATTTCATAATAGTTCTTTGTACGGTGCGTTTTTCAGTTTGTCTGTGTATTTTTTAGTTAAGTAGGTTTTTACCTTTTTTTTATATAGTGCCTTTGTTCATGTAACATCCTACTTCAAAAAAAAATACCATCAAGAAAAATAAACCTGTGTTCCTCAGTGCCTATTATAGGATAGCCCAAGGGCAAGAAAAAAAAGTGTAACCTTAGTGAGGTGAGTTTAATAGTTTAAATTTTGTTGACTGAATATAAAAAAAAGTGGCTAAAACGACAATTTTTCACTTAGGCTACGTTCTTCAAATGAATTTTGGCGGTCCCAAGTTGATCAAACAACTCTGGGCCGCCACTCGAATTTTATTTTGGGCCAGTGATTCCATAGTGGTATCAATACCACGGCGCCTCTCTGCCCCTGCGATCACCATCCTTTTTTTGGTTGGAAGAGATAAATTTCCCACGAAACTCCTACTCCGGCACCGAGCTGGAAGACGTCCAGTTGCCTACTTAGTGTGAGATACCTATGAATATAAGAAAGAGACGTTAGTGACAGCTACCACCAACAAAAAAAAAAGCGATACGTACCAGATCCGGACTCCGTTTAGATGTGAGGTTCTCCTAGTGATAGCCGCGGGGATGGGAACAGTGACCCTATAAAAAGGAAGAAAACAAGGTGGTGATAAATCGAGCCAGGTGTTCATATCCTAAGAAAAGAATCAAGATAAGATAAGTGAATTTAAGTGTGGATGTGCTGTCTTGGTATGACCTAAGTCATTAATATATGTAAAAGTTGCGTTGAAGTTTTTTTTGGGTTTATTTATTTTTTATATAACTTTTTTTAATAATCTTTAAAATGTTTGAAATTGTAAGTGCTAGGTAGTGTTTCCGTCGGTGTGTGTTTAAGGCCGCGTTACATAGCTGTTTTTCTTTTGTCCCTGATATACCGCCTTCAAAGAGCTCATTGTAGGTAGGGAATTAGGAGATCGGTTGATCTCCTAAATGTAAATGCAAATTAAACTAATACTAAACTATATCGTAAAATCTACTTAAATGTAAACACTCAATGGCAACACTTAAACTCTTATACTTTTTATTTTACTTTACTATGTATATATAAATACTTAACCATTCCTGAATTATACGCTGAACTATAAACTCGTGTCTTTAATTTCTCTACACTAGAAAATATCCAACAAAGGTTATGGGCCATCATTTTCCCGCGTTTTGCTAATTTGCTAAAATTTTTTTTGTATTTCAATTGCTAATAAAATGTCGAATTCAATTTATCCAATCGAGAAATTGAGCGATCAAAATTATGATTCGTGGAAAATTCTAGTTAGAAGTGTGCTAATACACAACGATTTATGGAGCTATGTCTCTGGGGGTTCTGTGAAGCCAGAACCAGAAAAAGTAGAGGAATCCACATTATGGTCTACGAAAGACGAAAAAGCCCTTGCTACAATACTTTTGTGTGTGAAACCTTCGCAGATAAATTATATTAAAAATTGTAAGACGTCGGCAGAGGCTTGGGAGAGTTTGGAAAAAATCCACCAACCTACTGGACCGGCCAGGAAAGTCACACTTTTCAAGCAACTTTTGCAATTAAAAATGGAAGGTAATAATGTTCAGCTACATATTAATTCTTTCTTTGATTTGGCAGAGAAAATCAAGGAACTAAACATCGAGCTACAAGATGAACTTTTGGCGATTATCTTACTGTCGAGTTTACCGAGCGCATACGAAAATTTCATCATAGCAATCGAGTCACGAGACAAGCTGCCATCGATCGAAATTTTGAAGGTTAAACTTCTCGAGGAAGGTCAACGTCGAGGAGATAATGAGCCAGCCGAGTATTCGTCAGAAAGAGCATTATATTTGCATCATAAGCAAAAGAAAAATAAATATGCACACAAAAACTCTGCAAACCAACAGTATTCTCAAACGAATAGATCGTCGGACCAACCTTCCTTCAAAGGCAGGTGTTTTCGATGTAAGCGCCATGGCCACATGGCATCAAAATGTCACGAAAACCAAAAACACACATCTAGTGTTGCTTCAGCGTTTGCATTGTTAAATTCTATATGTACCAGTGAATTTGATACAAATACATGGATTATAGATAGTGGTTCCACGAGTCACTTATGCTGTGACAGAAAAAAGTTTACTTTTTGTAACGATCACATAGAAAGAATCGAGCTAGCTGCTGGGCAGTTTATTAATTCAGCGGGAATCGGCGATATAGATCTATTCGCGAATAAAAAGATCACATTAAAGAACGTCTTATTTGTACCCGATTTACAAATGAATTTTATTTCAGTAAGCAGAGCTACTAATGCTGGAAATAAAGTCGTCTTTTCAGATAAGCGTGCAGAAATTATTGACATGTCATCCGTTGAGTTGCTGTGCGCAACCAAGGTCAATAACATTTATGTTTTTAAAGAAAAACAATTCAACGCACTTGCTTCTTGTTCAGATAGCCCTGTAAAGGCTGAGAGTACTATGTTGAATAAGAGAATTGGAGATGCTGCAGGTGCTGGTGGAAGCCGCGATACTGGAGATGTTGTTAGTGCGGGTGTTGAGAGTAGTTGTGATGCTGGAAGTTTTGTTGCTGTTGGTACATGGGATAAAGTTTTTGCATTGTGGCATCAAAGGTATGGCCATATAAATGGGCAAAGCTTGCATAACCTGTTTAATAAAAACTTGGTTCGAGGTGTCAGTTCTCAAAAAATCAACAAAGCTGCTATAAAATGTGAGGTCTGTCTGAAGGGGAAAATGTCATCTTTACCGTTTGCATTATCAGAAAATAGGAGTGAGTCTGTGCTTTCAATTATCCACAGCGATATTTGTGGGCCGATGAGGAATGTATCAAATGGAGGCACAAAATACTTTCTGACTTTCATCGATGATCATTCCCGCATGATTTTTGTCTACTTTTTACGTCAGAAAAGTGAGACGCTTCAATTTTTTAAGGCGTTTAAGGTAATGGCAGAGACACAGACTGGTAATAAAATCAAAATTTTGAGAAGCGACAACGGGAGAGAATACGTTAATAAAGAGTTTGACAGTTTTTTAAAATATAATGGTATAAAACATCAATTAACTTCTCCTTATACCCCACAGCAGAACGGGTGTGCTGAGAGAGCAAACAGAACTCTTTTAGAGATGGCGCGTTGTATGCTGATCGCAGCTGGTATGAAGCAAAGTTTTTGGGCTGAGGCGATAAACACATCTGTTTATCTCAGAAACAGATCACCAACGAAGTTATTGGAGCTTCAAACACCCTTCGAAGCTTGGTTTGGATTTAAACCAAACGTATCTCATTTGAGGATTTTCGGATGCAAGGCATTCATGCTGAATAAAAAACCAGGTAATTCCAAATTCAGCCCAAGAGGCTTCGAATGTATAATGGTTGGTTACTCTGATGAGGCTAAAGCCTATAGATTATATGAACGTAAAACGGGTAAGATTCATATAAGTCGAGATGTTAAATTTATTGAGAATCCGTCTAAAATATGTCTTACGGACTCTGATTATGTTCTTATCGAGTCATCGAAAGAAGAAGAATTCGGTAAAAATAATTTCACACAAATCGATTCATTCAAAGTAGAAGGTGATGAAGCCGAATTTGAAGATGCTCTCGGACAAGAGCATGAAGACCTGTGCGAAATTGAAATACCCGTTGTTAATGAAGCTGTTGTTGTTGATTCTCCGCAAAATGCTGTTGTTGCTGGTGTCCCCCAAGATGTTGTTGCTGGTCAGTTTGTCGACGAGGCTGTTGCTGTTTTTGAACGTGAGCCTAATCAAGAATATGAATTTTCTGATAATGACATTCCTGTTGGAGGTGATGATGAATTCGAGGACTGTGAGGATGATGAACTACAAATGTGTTCCAATGCCAGTACTAAAGAGGCATCTACTGAAAATGGAAACCAGGTTAGTCCTAGCATTTTAAGAAGTGGTAAAGTTAGAAACTTTGAAAATAAAACAAAGAAAAAGACAAATTTAAGACGAAGGTCAAATTCTTTGAATTTTATGATGAATGTTGGGCAAAATTGTGAGAATGTACCAAAAACCGTACAGGAAGCCCTTCGTGGTAAAGACTCACAATTGTGGCAGAATGCTATGGATGCTGAATACCATTCATTGTTAGATAATAAAACCTGGGTTTTAGTAGATTTGCCAGCATCTCGTAAGGCCATAAAATCCAAGTGGGTTTTTAATATCAAAAGGGATAAATATGGCAAAATTGAGCGGTTCAAAGCTAGACTAGTAGCTAAGGGCTGCAGTCAAAAGTATGACCAGGATTTTACTGAAACTTTCTCTCCAGTCACCAGGTATTCCACAATAAGGCTGGTAATTGCCTTGGCCGTAGAGTTAAAATTGCTCGTACACCAAATTGACATAACCTCTGCATACCTCAACAGTGAGCTAGATCAAAACATATATATGGAACAACCTGAACATTTTGTGAGCAAAGAACATTCGAGAAAAGTATGTAAGCTGGTGAAAGCCTTGTACGGACTTAAGCAGTCCGGAAGGCAGTGGAATCAAAAACTAAATAGTGTCCTGCTGAAAATTGGTTTCGTGAGATCTTCCTACGACAATTGTGTTTATACATCATCTGGTCAAAATAGAATTATAAACATTTTGGTCGTTTATGTAGATGATATTATTCTCGCTTTTAAGGACAAAGAAGAGCTTAATAATGTCAAGTCAAAACTTGCTACGGAGTTTAAACTCGAAGACAAAGGACCCATCAACTATTTTTTGGGGATGGAGTTTGAAAGAGAAGGTGATAGAGGTCCGATTAAACTGGGTCAAACAAAATTAATTGGAGAGATCTTAGCCGATTTTAGAATGCAAGATTGTAAGCCAGTTAGTACACCGTTGGATCCGGGGTCGAAACTGGAGAAATGTACAAAATGTCCAAACTGTGCAAAGGTTGATACAAAAACTTATCAATCACTAATAGGCTCGTTAAACTTTATAAGTCTTACAACACGACCTGACATATCGCATTCTGTGATTAAATTATCGCAGTTCAATACAAACCCTCATAAAGAGCATTTTACAGCTGCAAAGCATTTGCTCAGATATTTAAATAAAACAATAAATTTGAAACTTATTTTCAGAAAGTCTTCTACTGAATTGGTTGGGTACGCTGATGCTGACTGGGGTGGAGATTCGAATGATAGACGATCTTTTACTGGGTTCGTGTTCATTCTTGCTGGGTGCGCGGTTTCATGGGAGTCCAGGAAACAGCCTACTGTGGCACTCAGCAGTACAGAAGCGGAATACATGGCGCTTTCTTCTGCATCCAAAGAACTTCTCTACTTGCGCAACCTTCTTGATGACATTGGTTTCGGATATGTCGCTACAAACCCCATTGTGTTATATGGAGACAATCTAAGCGCCCAACAGCTGGTCCGAAATCCAGTTTACCATGCGAGAAGTAAACATATCGATATTAAAGTACATTTTGTAAGAGACATTTTCGAAAAAGGTTTTATTAATTTAAAATATATATCAACAAATTATATGATTGCCGATATATTAACAAAAAACTTAAGAAAAGTAAAACATTTGTATTTTGTTAACAAGCTAGGATTTTATATGCAAATTTAATTTGAGAAGGTGTATTGAAAATCTATGAAATTGTAAATGCAAATTAAACTAATACTAAACTATATCGTAAAATCTACTTAAATGTAAACACTCAATGCCAACACTTAAACTCTTATACTTTTTATTTTACTTTACTATGTATATATAAATACTTAACCATTCCTGAATTATACGCTGAACTATAAACTCGTGTCTTTAATTTCTCTACACTAGAAAATATCCAACAGTTTTGTTACCTGATAGTACCAAAAAGGGTACCGACAATTTACTACGGAAACATCGCTGGGTCACGTTAGGTTTTTTTTTCTTTCTCTCATTTAATTCCTTTTTTTATTATTATTTATATTTCCGATATATTAAAGTCTATAGTCAATTTTTTTTGTATCTTAATGTTAGTTCGTTACAAAAATAAAGCTTACAACGCATGTGGAGGAGATTTTTGAGTTTCTTTGTTTCGTTACAACGAAACATGGTTTTTTAAGAGAGTAATTTTTCAGGGGTGCTGACGGTAGCGGAGGTCGACGGTGAAGATGGGATAGCCGGAAAACGGAAATCGCCTTTAGGGGAAATCCAACCAATTGCCCAGGGATTTCATAGGTTGGGAGGGTTGGCATCACTACAACAACACCAGTAGTGCCTTCGAAGTGGTGATCGTCCGTCCATGGTCCTCAAGATGTTTTTCTATTTTGGCCTGATTTGTGTTTTTTGTTGCAGGTGAGGTTAAGATCCGGGGGCAAGATCCCCCCCCATTCCGGCGAGCTAACTGCCGCGCTCAACAAGCAGGCCGCGTCCCCCGGAACTTGACATTCCTATGACACCTAGTTGACCTCTTCCTTTCCAGTTTCCCTATCCATTTCGTTTCCGGTCTCTCCATTTCCCACTCGTCCTACCCCTCCTATTGCCTCGCAACATGTTTAATTATCTATAGTTTTAGATGGCCAAACATTTCATGAAGAAAAAGTGCGAACGATTATTGAACAAAAATTCTCAGGATTCCAATTGCTTGAATTGAAATTATCTTGTGGTTATTTGATAAATTTGATCTTCTCAAGGTATAATTAATAATTAAATTAAATAATGAAATTCTATTTAAACCAATTTTGTTTGTTTTGTAGAATTTACAACCAAGAATGCCCTTGAACAAGGTAACCAAGTCAACAGATATTGGAATTGTAGCCACACCGGAAACTTGTAGAATATGTGGATATAGGAAAGGAAAAGAGGAAATCGAAACTATAGAAATCCCATTTTCTTATAAATATTTAGTGGGTGAATTGAGTTTGGTTTTCAATTTCTATATATGTAAAACTTTGAAATAAGAAGATAAACTAGGTATTTCTCTTTTAAGTAATAGTTTTTATTTTTTTTTGTACGTTTGTTTCTTTTTTTCGTTATTAGTATTATTTAAAGACTTTATTCTAAAATAAAGTCTACATCTAAAGAACAAAAGTTTAACTTTTTCAGGTAAATTTACATCATCACAGTTTGTTAAGTGAAACTTTAAGTAATCACTTATCACATGTATCTTATTGCTATTGATTTTAATAAATATGTTTTCAAGAGCAACAATTCGACGAGTCGACGGTCCGGGCAAAGGATGATTCTTTTTATAAAGATATCGGTACGCACGTGGACCAGCAGAATGTAGACAAATTGCTGACGATATATCATCCAGTGTCCAGTTCAATTTCTTCTTGGGATTCTTTAGTCGTTTGATCTGGCCATCAGTAAAAATAGATGCAACAGAGCTTTCAAGGTTGCGGAGCTTGCAGTTATCTTCTTCCAATTGTTTTTTTTCTTTTTGGCAAAGCTGCAACTGTTTCTCCAACTCGATTATTTGAAGCTCTCTGCTACACTCCATATCAACTCTGTATATAAAAAAAATTTTGATTTAACACAATGCTTTTTAATATTTTAATATAAAAATGAACCTACTCTGTTTGAGTTGAAATTGAATTTTCCATCTCGACAACATGCTGCATTTGTTCTTGCATATTGGGTGAAATATTTTCTTTTTCTTCATAATGTTGGAGGCAACTTGCCACAGTTCTTCGGTTGTTCCTTTTGTCCGCCCTAAGAGTCCTTGATAAAGCAAGCGCATTGTCACCGCAACTTTCATGTATGTTTCTGGTTGGTACGGCTTTCGGATCAAGTTTTGATTTAGGCAATGGCACATTCATAAGCTTATCTTTAAGACAATAATCGTCTTCTTTAAAATGCAACGAGCATATTCGTGCAAAGCTGGTATTCACATTTTTTTCCCACAAGCTTTAACCCAAGCCAAACTCAGATTTGGATCTTTTGGGAAGCAAACAAATCTCAGGTTTTCACATTTTTTGTTGTTTGAATAACTTTTACAATTTTTCACACAACAGTAATTTGGCATATTTACATTTATGTAAATAGTTTGTTTATTTAAAAAGAAGTTACAATTATTTATATTTTTCAAGGGAACACTGTCTATTTACTTTTGCAAATGAAATCAACCAAAACATTAAGAAATAAAAACCGCACAAAACTGGCTGTCACTCGCAATGACGTCACACGAATACAAGATGGCGACCTATCATCTCATATACAGCATACGCCAGTGTTCCCAGGTTTTCAAAAACAAATTCCCCCTTTTCTGACACCAAAACACTTATTTTTCCCCTTGAACGAAAAAAAAAATCCCTAATTTTCCCCGAAAAAAGTGATTAAGATTTTCATGTAATTTTTATAAAATTGTATTGTTTATTTTGTCATACATATTCATACAAAAAGAAAAACAATTAAAAAGGAGACTTCAGTATGAAAAAAACATTATTTTTTTTATGAGTCCCATCAGAATGGAGTTGAATAAACAATAACTTAAAGAAATACAATTCAAAAAGGTCACTTTAGTTTATAAATAC
Organism: Eupeodes latifasciatus; assembly: GCA_920104205.1. Lineage (NCBI taxonomy): Eukaryota > Metazoa > Arthropoda > Insecta > Diptera > Syrphidae > Eupeodes > Eupeodes latifasciatus. The sequence continues at coordinate 79,519,199 of OV049924.1, forward strand.
ATTAATTCTTTGTATAAGTACCATCACAACTGAGTTGAAGAAATAAATAATAGAAGTACAAAAAGTAAAAACATACTTTGAAAGAAAATAAATAAATGTTTTATCACATATGAGTTTATGTTATTACATATTTGTACATGGAATTGTTATGTAGTGCAAGACAATCTTTTTCCACAACAAATTCATATCAACTATCTTTTTTAAGTTTAGAGCTTTAGTATGCAATATTCCACTTAAGGTGGAATTAGATGTCTTATTACGAAGTTTTGTTTTCATTAAAGTTTTAAGCTGTTTTCCCCTTTTTTGGATTTTTCCCCTCACTTATTCCCGTCCCCTTTTTTTCCCCTTTAGTTGAAAAAAATCGGCAAGAATGGTGATTTTCCCCTCAACCTGGGAACACTGAGCATACCTTGTATTCTTTATACCATGGTGCTCTACCATGATCGGCGACATCTGCCCCCATCTTAGTGGTCATAGCTGCCGCATTCGTTGACGGTGGAGGTGTCACAAAAATAAAAGGAGCAACAACACCACCAAGTCAATGGTGCAAGTAGAAGCTTCGACATTCCGTAGTCGATCGCTAACGCCCTTCTCCCAGCAGCTGAGTGTTGGTGCTGGAACTACTCAACCTCAGTAACAGCAATTGCAGATTATGAAGGCAATCCAGGTTTTTTAATTGATTAACTTACGAGTGATCCAAACAGAAATATTTTAAATGATATAATTCTTTAGGGTTTCCAACATCTTCGGCCAATGCATCATCCACCAAGAAATATAATACAAGTCGCTCTAAAGAAACGACTCTTGCAGCAGCAACAAAAACAACATCTTCTGATTCCACAGAGTGCAACAGCGCGCGGAGATTTGTTGTGAAAGTAAAAGAAAAGAATTGAAATATTTTTTTATCGTGATCAACTCACTTAATCCACATCTTCTTCTAGGTCTAAATCCAGGCTTGTAGCTCCAAATGTCACGCTGCCGCTAAAGGACTACAACTTGCACACTTAATTGGCTGAGACAGGGACTACTGCTGCCGCTGAGGCTTATACAGGCGGCGCATGCAGATGAGGTATGTAACTAGACATAAGGTCGATTTCGAAACAACCTGCTCTGAGAATATAGCAATTAAATGAAGGGAGTCGGATATCATTGGCAAGTTTTCTTCAAAAATAAATTATAATTAATTTAAATAAAGAATAATATCATCCTTTTTGAATGTCATACTTTAGAATTCCAGGCAATTTTAGTGAACTTAAAGACTGGCAAAGTAGAAGCTGAATTCCATGAATTCATAATGCCAACTGCAACAAAATTGCCCTTATGATGTTGCCTACAGTGACTGCGCAAGCCGGAAACCTTTACCTACGGAATTGGGATTTTGAAATTTGGCTCGGAAAAGAATTTCAATGTAAATGACCTTAGAAGCCAAGATTTTATATTCATGACCGACTTACGAGCTCTATTCCAGTAATTCTATGATTATAATAGAATCAATAATTGACCAGATTTGTTTATTTTTCAAGATTTGTTTATTGAACTTTTATATATACAATTGGATAGTCTTAAGATTAAATAGATACATTGTCTTAGAATAAAATAGTTTGTTGGCTCATAGGGGGCCTAACTTTATATATTGGCTTAAGTTTAAATTAAAATATTGTTTAATATGTAAGGCGTTCTAAAAATAAAAGTCGGTTGACTTGGTTATCCTCGGGGTGTTCCTTCCCGGTTGTCATTTGTTGGATTTGTTGATTGGTTAGAGGGTTGTTGGCTTGTTTAGCCACGTCGGTGGGCTGACTCGGGGTCAGCGTAGAATGCAACGGCATCTTCGTTGTTGACTTGAATTATGTTATCATCCATAATGTCCATGACGCTAAGGTACCTGGCCTCTGGCAGTCGCTGTTGGGTTGTCATCCTTTTTATTAGTTGGTTCGGGTGGCTAGATGAGTTACCTACTAACTTTTTAGCCAAGAGTAGTAGGTAGTTGTCCAATGTATTTATTCTCGCTTCAGAATAAATTCTGTCGTTTTTAAAGTATTTTTGACGCTCCCTGTCAAAGACAAGCCCAGTGCAGATTCTTAGGATTTTTCTTTCGAAGGCTTATAGCTGCTTCATGGCCGTTTTGGAGATGGTGTACCAAACGGGAAAGCTGTATCCAATGACTGGTCTCAGCAGTTGTTTGTACATCAGGATTTTGGTCTGTTGACTTAGTCCATTGCTCTTCTTCATCAATGGATGGACTCGATGAAAGGCCCAGCTGGCTTTCCTAAGAACTTTCTGGGCGTGTGGGTTAAACTTTAATAGCTCGTGGAAATAAATTCCCAGGTACTGGACGGTCCTCTTGGCTGCAAGTGACGATCCAAGTTTCAACTTCAGGTTTCTGCATATTGTCGCTTTTTGCGATCCTCTACGGACGATAGTTGACGGCCTTCTGAAGCAGATGAGTTCCGACTTTGCTGCGTTGATTTTAATACCCCATTTATGGTAAAAGTCAAAGAGACGGTGGATGTGTTCTTCTACTTTCTTCACGGCTATATGTGGTGACATTGAGGAGCAGTAGGTCAAGGAATCATCGGCATATAGAAGGTTCTCGCAGTTGACGGGGTTAGGTTGGTCAGATGTCAGGATTCTGTATAGAAATGGGCCGAGCTTCGATCCTTGGGCAACTCCAGCCCTGATGTTCTTCATTGACGATTTGCATTTCTCCAATTGTACATAGAATTTTCTGGAAGAGAGAAAAGAAAAAATAATTCTTATTAGTGCGATTGGAAAGCCCAGCATGTGAAGTTTATGGATAAGGCCTTCAATCCATACGCTATCAAATGCTTTCTCAACGTCCAGAAGGCATCCAACGGTGACACGATGGCTATTAAGAGCTGTGGTGATGTCGTGTTGAAACTTCATCAAAGGATGCAGCGTCGAGTGTTTTTCCCGAAAACCAAACTGCATGTCAGGAATTATACTGTTTTCACAGCAGAATTTTTTCAGTTTCCTTAATATAATTTCCTCCAGGAGTTTGCTGATGTTACTTAGGAGAGATACGGGCCTGTAGTTAGAAATATAATTCCGATCTCCTTTCTTGGGAATTGCCACGATCTTAGCAGTTTTCCATTTTTGGGGAAAGTAGTCGTTGTTGAGGCAGTTGTTGAAGACGATTGTCAGGAATATAAACACTGCTTGCGGTAGCCTCTTCAGGATGAAGTTAGAAACCCCATCCGGCCCTGTTGACTTCTTTGGTTTGCCGTGGTTTATTATTTCACATATTTCCTCTGAAGTGCTCAAATATGGGTTGTCAGTTGGGTTATTTGCCAAGTTGGTTTCGTTGAATATACTTCTCTCTAGAGTGGGAGCCAGAGTTTGTTGGATGGAATCATTCACTTCGTTGATGAAAAGTGGGCTAGACGGAGGGTTGGGGGTAAAGTTGCCTTCGAAGTGGTTGGCAAAGGCTTCCACTTTGTCATCCAACGATGTAATCTCAGTGGTGTTGTCCATCATGACTTCACTTCCGGTAGTGGTTTATTTCTTCCTATAAAGCGGTTGATTTCTTTGAAGGCGTCTGGCCCGGGTTTTATTTCTCGCAATCTCTTCTTGAGAGATTTGTCATTGTGGTGTCGAATAGAGTTCCGGAACATGATGTTAACGCATTCGAGTTCGCTTTTCACTGTCTGGTAATCCCGATTCACTGTGTTGAGTTCTCTCTGGTGAATTCTCTGTAGCCTTTTCCTCAACCGTTGTCGGTGTGAATACAACTTTTGTACATATTCCGGGAGATGTTGGTACCTATCTTTGGATATCATGGGAACCTTTTGAACGTCAAGAGCGTTGCCGATTGTCGCTTCCAGAATTTCGACGGCACCATCGATTTCATTATTCTGGAGGTTTCTGTTGGCAGGAGGAAGTACCAAGTGTTGCTCGATATGCCTCTGCATTCTCTCGACGTTGAGTTTTCTATAATTTATGTAGTCTGCTTGGGGTCTCGCTGTTAGGATGGCTGGCTGATTGAGTTTTATCGAAAGCAGAACTGCTTCGTGGTCAGAGTCGCTGGGCACCGTTGAACAGGTGAAGTTGCTGATTTCTGGAAGAATATAAATGAAATTAGAAGTTGATAGGAAAAAATCTAAAGTTGATGGAGTTCTTGGAAAGGTTGGCTTTGGTTGCGACACTACAACCAAAGAATGTTCATCGCTGTGAAGGTCTAACCAGTCGACGATGAATTTGCCTTCAGCACTGATAGACCGTAAGTTGTTTGTTTTAAGACACTGTTGAGTATGTTGAGGTCGCCATGGATGTTTACTTTATAGGAACCGCATTTGAAGTAAACGCCGATTACTGTCAACTTTTCTCCTTGTCCTAGATCTATCTGGATCGCTGTAGCTTCGCTTGTTTGAAGGCCTGGGATGATAATTTCGCTGGTGCTGAAAGAGATATTTTCCCTCAAGAAGATGGCTGTGCCTCTTCCGTGCTGACCTTTGTCCTGTCGGAAGGTCTTATATCCGACGATGTTAATATTGTTCCTTCGGGTAACATTGGTTTCACTTATAAGAGCGATGTCCGGTTTGTTGTTTTTCATGAACATGTTGAATGACGTCCTCTTATCAAGGCTGTATAATGAGTTTACATTATACGTCAGGATGCGGAGCTTCTTTAGTTGCATATTTGGAACAAGAATGTGGCTGTCGCTGAGCTGAGAGTAATTTGGTGGAACCGCACTCCTAGCTTTTCCCATGACCGTGAGCAGGTCGGAACCAAAGATTCTCTGGACTTCGCTGTTGAGGTTTACTGGTGCTGCGGCTTTGGTTGGTCCTGTTTTTGCTGGTATCCTTGGTGCGGTCATCTTGGCTGAAGTTCCTGTGACTTGTTGTGCCTTTGTTGGTGCTAGTTTGGTTGGTGGGCCTCTTTTCGCCATTGCTGCGTAGCTGATTGCCGGACGAGTAACCAAGCAAGCTGACTTAGCAGCAAACTCTTGGTGAGAACGCTTCTCCGCCAACAGCCTGTTCCTTTCTGTCAGGCGAGCCTTTAGCGTTGGGCAGCCTTTAAAGCTGGCAGGGTGTCCAATTTTTTGGCAGTTGGCACACCATACGTCCAACCCAGTGTTTTCTTTGCGCTGGCACTGTCCTGGTTCGTGCTTATCCTTGCACTTAACGCATACAAAGTCCCGCCCGCAGTTGGTGGCCACATGTCCGAAGCGTTGGCACTTATGACACTGAACGATGTCGTTGGATTTTAGCTTCTCCCAATGGACACTTTGGTTCATAATGCGAGTCTTTGTGTAGACCTCATTGATGTCGATGGACTTTGTTAATTCCACAACGAAGTTGTTGTACACCTTTCCTTGGGCCTTCTTTGCTTTGAAGGGTGACACTTTAATTACTGGCAGTCCCTCTATCCTCAGCTCTTCTTCTACTTCGATGGCGGCGTACGTGTGGTGGATACCCTTTAACAAAAGCAGGTTTTCCCTGTCATCTTTTGGCGTGAAAGTGTTGAATTGTATCTTGCTTGTCAGCAAAAACTTCTTGACGGCGTCAAAAGATTCTCTGTTTCCAGCGTTGATGATGGTGGATTTTGTGTTACGGTTCTTGAAGGTCATGCTGAGGTTTGTTCCTTTGAAGTGTCTGCTTATTTCAGCGATGTTTCCAGAAAACACAAAAATTGGTGGCATTCCTGAAGATTTGGCGGTGTTGTTTTTAGGTTTGGGTGGTGGTGACTGAGTGTCGGTTGTTGTTGTTGTGGTTGGTTCCTTTGGTGGTTGTATTAGTTTGTTTGGCTGCTGTTTGGTGGCTTTTGGTGTAGGTGGTGCTACTGTCGTTGTTAATGGTGCTTCGACATCCAGTTGAGGGCGTTTGACGTTGTCCTTTTTGGATGATGGTTTCCGTCTTTTTTGACCAGGCAATGGGGATTCAGAATTGTCTTCTTCGCTTTCCATTTCCACGGATTCCATTTCGTCATTGTCCTTGCTTGGTTCGTTGATGGTGGCAGGTAAGAATTTGCCGATAGTTTCACTAAGCCTCTGACTGTATTCGGGACTTAGGTGCGTGGCTATCCTGGCTAGCAATTCTTCTAACGAAGCAAGCGCTGCCTCCGGATTAAATGGTTCGCCCATTTCCGGCTTAACTTTCACTTTTTTATTTTATAACACTGATTTAAACAAACAAATATTTTTAAAAAAACCTTTATTCGTGGAAAAGATCAGGGTGATTACTTGACTAGCGCAGGTAGCCCGTAGGTATACCTGAGTTTTAGCCTTTTAATTTAGGGGTTGATTTTTATTTCTAAATTTCTTCCGCTATCGGTGTATACTGTATCACTGCACTGCACTGAATGAATAATTGACCAGAAGGCTCATGATGGCAGGCGCAGGACTACTTCAAAGTAAGTTTTACATAAACCACATACTTATACTTATGAAACACTAATTGATGTGTTTTTTTTCAGCAACAAATCAAAAAGAAACTTCGAAGTCGATTTGACTCTGCCGTTCAGTTGATTCCACGACATAGGTCGTTCGTGGCGAAAGTAGTTATTATATAATGTTGTAATTTTGTTTTTCAAATTTGTATGTAATTTAGCAAAGTTTTTGTTTTTAAATTCAATGTCATTATTTAAAGATTATAGACGTTAAAATTTATTTAAGTTATTGAGTAATTAGAACAAATAAAAACAAATGTAATTTTTTTCACGAAAAACATTTCTTTTTGGTTTTCCAAAATTTGATTTGCCCTGGTCAATTATGAAATTAGTGGATAATATTAAAAAATGAATTAAGTGGTGATTTGTATTATTTGTGTTAAATTTCCTTTTTGTATGTGGACTGTATAATTGATGATGAAAGATGATGACTACTTCTTATTTCAGCAACCTACAAAACCACTGCCAAATGGAACGAGACTACTTGGCCTACAATAATTTATTACAGGATGCAAATATGGTTTGTTTTTGTTTTGTTTAAACAAATCTAGTTAACATTAACAAACGTAATATTTGTAGAATTTCAGAATTTTATTTTAAATATATGCTGTATGTCAGCACATGCAATTATGTCTACGTTTACTATGAGTAAAGAATGAAATCGGCCCAGTCCATAATTTAAACTGAACGTTCGTAGAGAGCGTATTATGCTATATTGAGTTTGCAAACGAAAATAAATTCAATACAAATACGAGAAGTACATTTTTCCTTTTTGTCTTGAAATTAATTTGAAAATGATTGCCATAGAAAGTCCCAAGTATGTACTTTAAAAACAACTTGTAATTAAATTTGTTGGTGAAAAAGGTGTTGATGAAGGAAGTATTTCAATGAAATTTCTCAATTAGCCTTAGAGGAAATTTTAAATCCAGATTTTGGTAGTAAGTATTTAGCACATTACCATGTATCTATTGAACAAAAATTGCAAAGAGAAATTCTAATACTCCATGTACATGTTGAACTAGTTACCTGAAATGAAGAACAATTAACAATTATTGGAATAGCCATAGGCTTAGCTATTCAAAACAATGTTGTATGCCTACCACAAGTGTTCATTGCAATAAGAATAAGACTCTTTACCGTAGTTTAAAATCAATACTTCAATACAATGGAAACGATATGGAAGATGTTAAATGGTATTTTAAAATCGAAATTATAAATTGAATTAATAAAATAACCATTTAATTTTTAAATAGTATTTCAATTTTATGGAGATGGAAAAATCCACAGAATGCGAAAGTGGTTACACAAGCGATTCCCAAATATTCAAACAAAATTTGTACATTCTTTGTCAAATGAATGAAGAAACTTTTGAGATTATCTGTGGTGGTCTGAGTCGTCTGAAATTGATCATGGAACGTAGAGTTATCGTTTACTAACAAGTCATATCTGTTTTAACTCCTACCCCAGTACAGCAACATAGACAAGTTAGAAGAAATATTAGTGAAAGCTGTTAAGTATTCAAATGATTTCGGGATTGTATATTGTTTCAAAACAATCAAACAATTTAAAAATTAGGTGCATACAATGTTTTGAAGTTTGTTTTATTTTAACATTGATTCTATTTTATATGTATGTATATCTAATAAATGTATGTCTAATAAAACAAGAGTATATTCATAAAAAAGATTTAAATATTTATTGTTTGCCTATTGTAGCTAACAGACTAAATATGTAAGTACATTGTTTTGGTGTTTTTTTTGTATATTGTTCTCTGTTAGAATACAGACGACTAGTGCACTAAAACTAAGTGCACAAGTTTAATTAAAGGTGAGTACTTTCAGTGAAGCTTTAAGAGCATAATATTTTAACAAACCCCTTTTAATCAAACCCACTAAGTCAGGACTATACACACAACTTGTTCTTTATTGGTTTAAAGATTGTTTTGGGGCGGCTCACAATAGTAATTCAACCACTTCGCCTTGTCAGTCTTTTTAATAAAACTGTACAATGAAGGCTAGTAAAACACATGACCAGCATTGATCACATATCGTTCGTCACTCGTGTTTAAAATGTCAAGGTTAGTAATAACCCTTTAAGTCTCTACATATTACAAAAAAAAGAGACTTGGAGTGACCCATACTGAAAACTTCCCATTGACCCATACTGAAAACTTCCCATTGATGCTCGCTGAAGATTTTTGTTGAACTTTAATTAACAACAATATTTATATGGTATGATCTCTAAAGTCAGTATATTTTTTTATTCTCAAGATACTAAAGTCTAAATTCAATTTTTAGAGTTTTAAAAAGTTTAAATATCTTTTGTATAGAATAAAATGATAGTCAATAACATTTTTTGTGTTTACCTATTTTTAGTAGTGTTTTTGTAAGTTTTATACTTGAGAAAAAAATGTCAATTGAATATTTATATAAATATTAACCAAATGTAAAAACAATGCTATTTTTTAAAATACAATTAGAATAAATCCAATATTTTCAATCATTGCCCTTATATTTGAGGCGAAAATCAGTTTGTACCAACTTTAAATATACATTTTCTAGGTTTTCAAATATTTTTTTTTTCAGTTTTTTGACCTATAAATAAAACCGCTTGTTAAATTTTGTTCAACCTTATACTGATTTGGTATTACACATCGAAATATATAATATAAAATTTAATTCAAGACGCTACCTTCAATTTTTCGTAAGATATTTGCTTTTTTATAAATTGTATTCAGCTGATTCTTGGTTAGTTTTTCATTATATTTCAAATCTCGTGGCCATAAGGATCTAAATAATCGTAGATTGATAGTGGTGGTCCTCTTCAAAGCGTCCTATAACTGGAAGCAGGCCGATTGGTTCTTGATAAGTTTTATGTCTTGGATATTGTGGAACAACCTTTAAATAAGTAAATCAACCAAATAAAATTCGTTTTGGGTTTTAAAAAACTTACCTTCTGGTGGTGTAGCGCTGTTCTTGATGCAGTAGTTTTCTTTTTCAAAATCATCTGGGGGCAGCGATCGGACTTTTTAGCATCTTCCTTCGTCTTCTTAGTATCTTCGAGATCGATTGTTCCTCTTTGCTCTCTTTAATACAATCTTCTTCTTCGGCTTCAAAGTCTAGATCATCCTCATCATGCTTTTTAGCTAACTCATCAATATCTTTTCCATTCTTATTGACACTAGCTTATTCATTTTCTTCTTCCAATTTGTCTGCTTATTTTTGTTAAATCTGTTATGATGGCCTCTGGGTTTTGTTTATCTTCCTTTTATTCTTTTTTCTCGTCATCTCTCTTGAATTCTAAATAATTTCTAAATTATATATTATTTTAATCGACTTAGAATTGGTCGAGGTGAAAACAATGACAACAAATAGCTCGGACTTGACATTGACATATCGAAAAGGTAAGGCAGTGCAATAATGATAATATGTGAAAAATGAAACCATTCAAGCTGTCAGATAAGGTAGTTTCTGAAACGTGTTCAGTATTGCAAACAGGACAGGGCGACTCATTACAGACAATCCACGACAATTCAATTCGATTGTCGAATTTTGTTTGATAAAATATTTCTTATATTCTGACTTCTTTAATTTTAATATATTTTGTTAATTTTTTTTAGAGAAGCTGTGTACGTATCATGTAGCAAATCTTTTAATATTCTTAAAACGGAATGGTTCTCTAGTGTGTGCAAACAAAATAAATACAATATTTTTTTTAAGTATTCATTCTCCCCCTAACGGTTTTCGCCTTGTTGTGGCGAGTGGGCTTACGTCTAACTCTCCAGCAATCCAGCTGCGGAGTAAGACAACTAAGAAAACCACCAAAAGCAGAGATGTTAATCTAATAAAATATGGATAAAAGTTTACTAAATGAAGAAAATCGAACGGGGATATATGTACGTTCAAGTGTCGGCAGAAGTCACGGCTGCCGGCGAGGGCTTGGCTTCGCAAGAAGCTAAGTCGCCAGTGACAAAAGTAAACTTAGAGAAAGAAAAACGAGAGCTAAAAAGACTACCGGTCATTCTCTCAGTAGATCTCCTTCCCGACATAGATGGTTTAACCATTAAAGGTACGGAGACCTCGGACAGACCTCCTTCCATAGGTAGTCAAACCGAGGACGAGCTACTGATGGAATCGAGTCAAGAAGAGACTATGCTGAAGACTGCTGCACCCCTCAAAGCTTCGAGGCAACGCAGCAACTACAGATCCTCCAAAAGATTCGTGAAAATGACCGAGTTGAAAGACCCTGCGACGCTCAGTTCGAGAGACAAAGCTCTCCTAAAAAAGCATAAGAAGCTAGTTAGGAACTTTGAGCGGCAGCTGGCAGAGACTGTCACTGCACCCAGGGAAATAGCAGAGGAAGTGAATACCAAAGAGTCGGAGAGCAAAGGAGTAGATGCTGCCAAATCTAGGTCTGTCCCTAAAAAGGCAAACCGTGAACAGGCTGGCAATAACTCGACCGCTCGGAACGACAAAGGTAAAGTTCAGGCGACTTCCAGTAAGAAACAGCAAGCCAACGCTAGGAAAGACCAAGCACCGGCAAGCACCTCTTCTGGAACGAAACCAGGAACGTCCAAGAGACAAAGATCGGAGGAGACAGTCAAGCAAGACGGTGCTAAAAAACAGAAAACCAGCAGCTTCGACACCACCCCGATTGACCTACAAATCGCCATTATAAGCCGTGACGACCCAGATGGGAAAATCTCGGCAAAAAACTGGCTTCTTGTGGAAAATGAGATCCTCAAAGCTATGATGGCGGCATCAGAGAACGATAGTTCAGAGCACTATATCTTTGATGGTGCCGGATGGCGGCGAGGAGTTAAAGTGGTCTGCTGCGGTGACCAGAAATCACGGGAGTTCCTGAACCAATCGCCAACATTGGCGAACTATGGGAAGGTTCCTCCCTTGAAGTTGTAACGTACCTCGAGATTAAGAGTGAGGGATAAGAACAAAAACTTCAAACCCCTATAACCATACACTCCGTACACCACCAGTAAGCCTTGGAGCTTACAGGGACTCCAAAACTGCCCTGGTAGTAAAGTGTATGGGTGCCCAATTTCCTTACCGCGGCATGCTTGCATGGCCAAAGGTTAGCTCGTCGGTTTTGTCGGGGTTCTTGTGGTTTGGAAATTGGACGGCCGTTACGTTATATCATGCCGTTAAAATTGTACGAAAAATATTCGCGAAGCTGATAATTGTCTTGGTGTAGTGATGACACTATTTGTTATCCTTAATAGAGTGAGGAGAGTTAAGATGTTGTTACCCTCCGAGGATATCCCACCCCAGTATCACACGGCTATGTTCAATGAACAGAACCATGCGACACATCCTGGTTACTACGTCCTCTATTTTTATAGTAACCCCAATAGAAACCAGAAAACCAAATTTAAGTTTTCATTGAATCGTCTTCGTCTTCATCGCTATAGCTCATTCTCGTCAGGGCTACATCCACCAGAAACTAAAAACCTAAACCATTACCATGGTTTGTAACTTAACATTAAAAATCGAAAATTAAAACTTTAGTTAAATTGAACTCGAACATTCAAACTTCCGAAAAAGTAGAAACGTAAACGTATCTTTAACCGAAAAAAAATTAAACTCATAATTCCCCATCAAATGAAAAGATATTGTTGTTTTCAAAAGATAAATATAATATAAAAACAACATTTTATTAAAAAAACAAATAATTAAGACTACAATAAATTCACCTTAGCAAGTCGATATATCTTTAAATCAAAATAAAAAATAATTGTTTTCTTTAGAAACAAAAAATCAAATATTATAAAATAAAAATGTAAGTTTTAAGACAGAAAAAAAATGTTTAAATCAGAATTTTAAATGTGTTAAACCAATTGATATCACCAACGAAAATGATCTAAATCTTAGTTAAGTAGGTTCACTTTTTATTTCTTTTCTAGGTTTAAGTTTTTTCTTTCTTGTTTTCTTTTCATAAACATTCAATTAATAATAGTATAGGTAATTAATTTAAATCAAATCAAATATTCGTTCGTTCAAATTTTATGTAATATAATGTAATATTTTAAAAAAAATGACTTACCGCACAAATTTCATTATTGAATACTTGACTTTTAACTTGTTGTATTTTTATTGTTCGCTGTTTCAATTTATAGTTGCTCAAATCCCCCTGATGGTGTGCACAGCATCGCAGAAATAGAAATTTGAACGAATTGAATTTACAAGGTCAAATTGTAATAATGTTTTATAATGAAAAATAATAGTTAAGTTATTGAAAAGAAGGAAAGATATGTACATATGTACTTAGCTTTTTTTTTATAAATTCTATGATTATAATTATGATGTATATTTTTCTGGATCGTAGGTTTTTTAAATAATTTCCTGGATTCTTCTAGGATGCATTTTTGGTGTATGGATAATTTTGATTGTATGAATGATTTTGATTGTATGGATGGTTCTGGATGCTGTTTTTTTTTTCGTATGTGTGACGTCGTTTTTCGTAGATCTTACTCTTTTATGTAGATCACATTAGTCGTACAAAAAAATTATGATAAATTATGAAAATTATGATTTTTTATTTGTTATAAAGGTGTCAAGATGAAGATTTTGACGATAGTGTGGTTAATCGATGGTGTTTTTGTAGCTCTTGGAATCTTAGGCTTTATAAGGATCGTGATGTGGCTGAGTCGTAGAAGCACGATGGTCATGCCGCAGGCAAATGAAGCTCACACCTTGTTCCCACAGATCAGCGGCTTTTGTGTGATAGGTTTGATGAATTGGATTGGGAAATCAATCGATCTTGGGCACCTGGAGCACCTTGTAATTTTTGGTTCTAATGCTCAGAAATTAATAACTCTAACATAGGGATCTGGGAACATATCTCTAAGACTTTTATATACTTCTCCACCTTGAGCACCTGGCAGGTAGATAATTAGGTATAAGGACAGAGGTTCTTGAACGAATTCATTGAAAATCATCACCTTAATTATTTCAAAACGTGTATATTTAAACTTTTTCACTTGAAAAAAAACTTGGAAAAAATAAACTTGAAAAAATAACTTTTAATTTTAATATTTCGGACGTCACTATATCGTCTTAGAGGGTTGGGAAAAACACCAAAAAGAAAGATTTTGGTTTTGACCCAAGTATTTATAGCCTTGCGATGATCCGAGATTTTCTCACACATACACCCAAAAAAAAACCATCATGGACGAAAATTTTGGGTTTCCGATTATCGATACTTCAATGGATTTTGACCACAAAAATACAAATTATACGTCAAATTCAATTTCAGAATTTTTGAAAAATAGGTGTATTGTTTAAAAATTTATCTAGTTAAAATCCAATTATTTTGACATATTTTTAATATTTATTTTGCATGTAAGTGTAAGTTTTTTCGAAATTTCTAACTTCGAACACTCTCTCAGATAGATTTGTCCTTGAAAATTATTTTGATTACCTATTTTGTTTGTTTTACGAAATTTCCTTACACATATTAACAATAACTTTTGTTTTCTCTACCGACTTTTCAAGGTGTCTCGTGGTGGAAAGGGTAAAGACACTGGACCCATCTCCGACCCATCGTGGTTCGACTCCTGGTGTGATCACTAGTCTCTTTTTTTTGTATTTTCTCATTTTTTTAAATATTTTTTTTTTTCGAAATTTTTGATCTTATATATTTTTGTTATTAACTTTATCAAAATCGCAACTAAAAAAAACGATCTACAGCCTTGGAGAAAGTGTAGATTATCCTTAAGATTTTGTATAGATTTTAAATAATTCTACCCAATATCAATTAAAGCTTAGTTTATTATTTGCTCCTATGCATATGCAACGCTTATTTAATTTTATACTATTTATGTTCTTAACATTAGTTTAACAGAGCTCTCAAACTATTTTCACTCATATCATATACACATAGAAAATTGCTAAAAATCTAGTAGCCAGCGATGTTATAAAAACCTAGCAACGATAGCGAAAAACAGAATGCATAAAATGATTTTAAACCCAACACTATGACAAAAATTCATGAGTTTAAGAAATGGTGTAAGGAAGCCAGATTTCTCACAAAACTTTTTCATTTTGTATGCTGCAAAGCTTACAAATGAAAATGAAACGAAATCTGCAATTGTATTTGTGTGAAGACAACAACCCACACCCGAGAATAATGAGTCTCGTGTTCAGACTGACTAGCTGCTTAACTTCAATTCCTACTTTTTGAGATCCTTCGAGTTAAACACTCCTAACGATTGTCCTTTCTCGTTTTCGAGTTCATATAAGTGGTTACCGACTATTCTTACAATTTTAGCTTTTAGAAATTTAGGACACAGTTTTGCACTTCGTGTCTTCGAAGCATCGCTCAAGATAAAATTCCTCTTGTACACAACATCCCCTATTTTTAAGTCAGCTGTTTTGCTTCTAGTATTGTATCTATGTTCATACTGTGAGTGAGCTTTGTTGGGTGCATCCTTAATGTTTGCGTGTAGCATATTAATTTTAGAACTTTTTGGAATAAAGTTCAATTCGGAACTATTAATCTTTTCGAGCTTTCGCAAAAGTTTAAAATCAGACCCGTGTTCAATCATTCTCTGACCAAACAAAGCCTCATACGGAGATACTCCAATCGCCGAATGCACCGATGTACGCAACGTACAACCAATTGATGGAAGATGGTTATCCCAATCTCTCTGGTCTAGCTTCAAATATGATCGTATGGCTGTAAGAATGGAGCGGTTAACCCTTTCGCTTGCATTAGCTTGGGGTGCATACGAAGCTGTTTTGATATGTTGTACACCTAATGAATTCAAAAATTTCGTAAAAGAAGTGCTTGTAAATTGTTTCCCGTTGTCCGTCATTAAGGACTCTGGTACACCAAACAAACAAAATACTTCCGCATGCAAAAACTTAATTGTAACATCTGAACTACAAATTCACTAACAGCCCTAAATTGTCGATCATCTCTTACGGAGATGGCTACACAGTTCAACATTCACCTTTTCTGGGTGCCGGGCCATAGAGACATTCCAGGAAATTGCAAAGCTGACGAACTTGCAAAAAGCGGAACAACTTTACCTCTGCTGGCTCATAATGCTAGCATAGGTATCCCCTTAGCTACATGTAAACTCATGCTAAAGCAAGATACCATAGAAAAAACAAACTTCAGGTGGAATAACACCACCACCTGTGTAGCGACTAAACGAATTTGGCCTAATCTTAGCACCAAACGCTCAAAACAATTAATCTCTCTGAGTAGATTGCACATTAGCTACGTTATAGGTGTCCTGACTGGGCACTGCTTAATAGGAAGGCATGCTATTCGACTTGGAGCCCCTGCAAATGATTTTTGTAGGAGTTGCATGGACGAAGAAGAAGAGGAGACAATCTCTCATCTTCTGTGCACATGCCCTGCCTTATCACAAAGACGTAGAATCCACCTTGGAGACTACTACTTTAACGATACCAGTGATCTAAAAAATTCGGACATTACCTGTCTCCTACGCTTCATTCGAAGCTCCAATTGGTTCAACGAGTTAAGCTGATTAACTGATCCATGTGGTATCACAACGGACCATACTTTGGTCTAAGTGTGTTGGACGTCCCAAACCAACAGCCACTTTAACCTAACCTAACCTAACCTAACATCTGAACTGGCTTTTCGCAACGCTTTAATAATAACAAATTTAGTTAGTTGGTCTAGTGCTATAATTATGTGGATGTTTCCTTTCTTGGAACGTGGATATGGACCAAGGAAGTCCACATAAACATGTTGAAAAGGATAATCTACAGTGAATGGTTTTCCCATTTGTTCACGAAGTATCTGGTTAGCAGGTTTTGAAGTCTTACACGTTTCGCAGTTGTTTATAAATAACTTGACTTGAGATGCCATATTTGGCCAAAAGAACCTATTTTTAAGCCGGTATAGAGTCTTGGCTATTCCCCCATGCGCAGCTTTGGCCGGCTGATGAGCTAGAGAATAAGCTGGTCGGTCAGCATCGACGGTACCCATAACTTCCATGTTAAGTCATCCTCGAGTGGGTTACCTGTACTATGGTTGACCTTCTTGTAAACGAAACCGTCCGAAACCAGAAGGTCAGGTAGCTGTTGTTTTTGGTTTTCGATGGTTGCGATGATCTTCAGATATTCGTCCGATTTGAAAGCGGAATCTGTAAGATCTAAGTGCAGCACATCGGAAGGATCAATTGAAATAGCTTCTAGGCTCAATGCATCCAATGAATGGACTCTAGATAGAGCATCAGGCACCACGTGCAGTAAACCTTTTCGATGCTCAATTTCAAAATCATATGCCTGAAGTTTTAAGCTCCATCGGGCCAACCTACCATTCAAATTCTGCTGTCCCATCAGCCATTTTAGACTGGCATGATCAGTTATAATCTTGAACCTATAGCCTTCTACATATTGTCGAAACTTTTCCACCCCCATAACCGCTGCTAAGCATTCTCGTTCTGTGACGCTATAGTTCCGTTGTGCCCCGTTCAGTTTGTGGGAGTAGTAATATATAGGACGCTCTGCTCCTTCTTCGTCCAGTTGACAAAGAACACATCCTATTCCTGAATCGGAAGCGTCACAGAGGATTATGAAAGGCTTTTGGAAATCCGGATAAACTAAGACAGGCGATGTTGTTAACTTGTCCTTAATCAGATTAAAAGCATTAATAGCTTTCTCACCAAATTCAAACTTAACCCCTTTTTTCAGTGTATTTGTTATTGGGGTAGCCAGAGTAGCATAATCGCGAATAAACCTCCTATACCACCCTGACATACCCAAAAACCTACGAACCTGACGTGGTGTGGTCGGAACCGGAAAGTCTCTAACTGCAGCTACCTTATCCTTATCTGTTTTGAGACAACCATTACTCACAACGTATCCTAAAAATTTTAATTCTTGGTAACAGAACTTCGACTTTTCCACATTTATTGTAAGTCCAGCTACATTCAACCTACTGGCAAGTTGCATCAAGATTTTGACGTGTTCGTCGAAGGTACGAGAAATCACAAGCAAATCATCAACGTAAGGATATACATTTAGTTTTAGCTCTGGAGTCATAACCTTATCCATGAGCCGACACATGCGTTGAACACCACCGCTTAGTCCAGGAGGCATAACTACAAACTCCAATAAGGGTTTACCAGGCACCATGAAAGCCGTTTTTTCTCTTGAAGATTTTTCAAGTGGGATTTGTAGAAAAGCATCCTTAAGATCTATGCTCGAAATATAAACCGCATCTTCAACACGAGATAGAAGACCCTCTATCGGATGAAGAGGATAGGCATCATTCTTGGAAACAGCATTCACCTTCCTGTAGTCCAGGCACAGTCGATTTTTGCCAGGTTTACGTACTAGGACTACAGGAGAGCTCCATGCACTGTTACTCTCTTGAATAATACCTATCTTCATCATACGATCTAGTTCTTCGTACATTAAATTTTGAATTGCTGGGGAAACGGGATAATGTCTCTGCTTTATGGGCAGGGCATCACCGGTGTCGATGAAATGCTCTTCTAAGGTTGTACGTCCTAGACCATGAACTGCAAACGATGGAAACATCTTTATTGCGGCTTGAAGTCGTCTTGACTGATCATCTGTCAACTTATGTGGTTCAAAACAATTATGTAAATTGATCTTATCTATTTTTTCTTTTGTGATTTCAGATATAACTTGTGGTATAACCTGCGGTGCTAAATTAAATGCGATCCAGAAATCTATACCTAAATACAATTTCTGTTTCAAGGATGGAACAACAAAAACTTCTATATCCTTACTTATACCCTTATACGTAATTGAAATTTTAGACTTCCCTTCTATTGCCTGATCGTTACCATCAGCAGTTTTTACCATTGCTGAACACTTCTGAAGTGAAACATCCCATCTCTTTAACAACTCTTGTCCACCCTGTCCCAAACAGCTAATGTTGGCTCCGCTGTCAAGCAAACCCAACAGGGTGTCACCACAAATGGTTACTTCCGCGTAAGGACGAGGATCTCCATTTAAGCAAAGAGTGGTTGCTTCTATAGCTCTATGATGTATTTTTTTGGATTTAACTTTTTGACGGATCCTAAGGATGTTTTTGGAAACTGGTAGAGACTTAAGTCCAAAAATTCTATCTCTAGCAGCTTTATACTCTACAAGGCGTTCGTGAAGGGATTTTCTAAGTGGATATTCTGATTTTGGTGATGGTAAGTCTATAGGAATAATTTCGTTAGGTCTTTTTAAAATTTGAAAAGCTTGTTCATTATTTGCTTGAGAACTATTTTCGTTGCTTGAGAAGTTATGATTTTTTTGGTTGGTTTCAGTTAATGTTTCGATTCCCGATTTCTGTTGAGAGAGCAATAAGCTTCGGGTGTCAGATTGCTCTTTCGAATGTTTCCCGGACACTTTGCATTAGGGCATTGGGGAGATGTTGTATCTTCCTTTCCACATTTATAGCAAAATAGTGATCTTTGAGCTACAGGACATTCAAGGTAACTGTGACCAACGGCCTTACAATTCCAGCACGTGAAAGAACTTGTGTCTTTCTTGAATTGAAGAGCTTCAATTGCGTTCTCAGATCCTATTGACGGATTTGTTGCATCAAGGTCAATTTCATGGACATATTTCCGAAACTGAGGAACTACACTTGTTTGTGCCTTACTTTTAATGGCATCAAGTTCGTAGATGTACTTTTCCATCTTTCTACATACGTAGACCATTTCCTGAAGGTTATGAGTTTGGTATGTTAGAAGTAACTCACCCATTCTTCTACGCACATTTTGCTTTATTAAGCTAATGAGCTCAAAATCAGGTTTGGGAACAGCAAGCCTTGTGTTTAACTTTTGTAGATCTACATAAAAGTCATCGAATTTCTCGGTCGGTCCCTGACATCTGTCATAAAGTCTCTTAGACAATTCAGCATCACTTTCTAACGTTCTAAATTGGTCCACAAGGGCTATCCGTAACGCAGACCAATCAGCGGACGGATGGGCTTTCATATAAAGCCAAAACAATGTTTCAGCAAAGCCACTAACGAATTGGTGAAAGTGTAGAAAAATATCCTGCCAACTTACACCGTAGCAATCCTTAAGTCGCTCTAACCGAAACAGAAACTCATAAACGTTCATATTAGTACCATCGAATTTAAGTCCCCATTTATGACAGCTAAGGAATTTTGCATATAATCCGGAGGATCTACCAAAAGAGGGAACATTGGCTTGGGAAGTTGGTGGGATTGTCCCCGAAGCTATAATAGACGGATCACTTAGTCTCAGGTTTTCGTATTGTGCTAAAAATGCGTTTGGTGAATTGTAAACCGGTGAAGCAGAAGACGAAGTCTGTCTTTGTTGTTGTTGTTCTTGCTGAACGGGAGTAGGAACAGAAGTTGGTTTAGGTGGAGCTTCACTACGCTTACGCAGCTCATATTCGTTTGGAGATTCGTTAGTTGGAGTAGATCGAGATGCCGCAAGTTCCTGACGAATGATGGCTGTCAAATCTTGCCTCATCGCAACAGCGTTTCTCTCCATTTCTTGTTGCATATGCTTCCAATCTTCAGCTCTACCTAACCCAACCGTAGCAGAAACTATTCTTTGAATATAATTCGAAATCTCTACCTCGTCAACTTGTAAGCCTTCTGTTACAGTTTTCTCAGATGTTCCACTATTTTGAGATTTCTGAGATTTTTTTGGAACAGCACCTGTGGCAGCAGCACCAACACTAGCATTGGATGCTGCCGTTGTGTTCGACACATTCTAGTCATTTGAAGTAAGTTGCGTATCGTTTGCCAAATTAGATAACCAATTAGCATTGTATTTAGAGTCACGATTACGGCCATAATATGAGCCTTTCCTATGAGGAAGTCCACGTCTCGCCATTGTTAAAACCAAAAACGAAAAATGAACAGCTCAGAGTGAAACAAAAATCAAAGTTAAAAGAAAAATCTCGAGAATTGAAACCGAAGAAAAAAAAATAATAACTCGAAGCTCAGGAATAAAAAACGAAGCTAATAAAGTAAAAGTAAACAATGAGACCAAAAAAAATGCAAAATATTTAATATTGAAAATTTAAAGCCTTAAACGCAAAATCAGTATCAAGGTCAAATCAAAACCTTGGTTTAAAACAATTCAAAAGTAAAATAACATCGAAACAAAAAATAGAAACAAAATAAGAAGTTATTAAATCAAAACCGGAAAAAAAATCAAATTGGAATTCAAAAAAATCAATCAAAAAGGAAATGAAACAAAAAAAATATTAACATACTTTTAAGCAAATGAAAAAAATCTATAAGTTTTTTCAAAAAAAAAAAAGAAATAAACTAACCTTCGCCTAAAATAGTTCAAAAAAAAATTAATTGAAATAGTAAAAATCAAAAAGACGATAAGACACAAAAAAAATTGCTATTTTAATAACAAGAACTGTGAAATGCGAAAAATCAAAATAGGCAAAACAAAATAAATGTCAAAAAGAAATCACAAAGTAAATCAAAAAAAATTAATCAAAAATATAATAAGAATCAAAAAAAGAATTGTATGTAAACCGTTTATCAGTTTACTTTTGAAATCTTTTCAAAATGTAATTTTCAACTAAAAATTTTAGTTGAAGCCAAACAAAATCAAAATTGTATTTTGTAGTCAATATTTATGATGTGGGTGGATGTAACTCTGCGTTCACGACACAAACTAGCTAAATGACGAAGACGCCTATTGTACTCACTCACACAAGGAAATAGTATCTTCAAATTGTTTTTCCGAGTAGACGAGTTGAAAATTGTAGTGCTTTTATGTAAAAATGTGAAATTTAAAATTTTGAGAAAAAGAATACAAATTTGTTTAATTTTTTTTTGCAGCGAACTAGTCAGGCTCTTATAGCCACGCTATCGGTCAAAAAATATATAAACAAAAACAAATTTAGAAGAAATTAAAGAGAGAGAAAAAAAAAACAAGTCTGAATCTAATTTGAAATTGCAAAAAATAAAATTAAAATCTACACAGAAAGAGAAAAAGGTCCGAAGCAACAGACTAAACGAGGATCTCACCCATTTACTGGACATCTTATCCTTACTCAATCCGCGAGCGAAAAAAAACTATATTTACAACTGATCTAACAAAATGTATTTAGTAAAATCAACAAAGAAATAATCGATACATGCAGCAGACTAATTGAGGATTTCACCCAATTACTGGTCAGGTTCTCGAAATTATTATCCTGTTGTAAAACTAAAGGAAAGAAAGAATACTAAAGCAAAAGTGAAATAAAAGCACGAACAAAATTCACGCCTCAAAAAAAAAATCAATATAATATTATAGTAAAAATTTCAAAAATGTTTACTCAAAAAAAAAGACAAAATCTGCCCCACGTTGGGCGCCACCTGTAACGTACCTCGAGATTAAGAGTGAGGGATAAGAACAAAAACTTCAAACCCCTATAACCATACACTCCGTACACCACCAGTAATCCTTGGAGCTTACAGGGACTCCAAAACTGCCCTGGTAGTAAAGTGTATGGGTGCCCAATTTCCTCACCGCGGCATGCTTGCATGGCCAAAGGTTAGCTCGTCGGTTTTGTCGGGGTTCTTGTGGTTTGGAAATTGGACGGCCGTTACGTTATATCATGCCGTTAAAATTGTACGAAAAATATTCGCGAAGCTGATAATTGTCTTGGTGTAGTGATGACACTATTTGTTATCCTTAATAGAGTGAGGAGAGTTAAGATGTTGTTACCCTCCGAGGATATCCCACCCCAGTATCACACGGCTATGTTCAATGAACAGAACCATGCGACACATCCTGGTTACTACGTCCTCTATTTTTATAGTAACCCCAATAGAAACCAGAAAACCAAATTTAAGTTTTCATTGAATCGTCTTCGTCTTCATCGCTATAGCTCATTCTCGTCAGGGCTACATCCACCAGAAACTAAAAACCTAAACCATTACCATGGTTTGTAACTTAACATTAAAAATCGAAAATTAAAACTTTAGTTAAATTGAACTCGAACATTCAAACTTCCGAAAAAGTAGAAACGTAAACGTATCTTTAACCGAAAAAAAATTAAACTCATAATTCCCCATCAAATGAAAAGATATTGTTGTTTTCAAAAGATAAATATAATATAAAAACAACATTTTATTAAAAAAACAAATAATTAAGACTACAATAAATTCACCTTAGCAAGTCGATATATCTTTAAATCAAAATAAAAAATAATTGTTTTCTTTAGAAACAAAAAATCAAATATTATAAAATAAAAATGTAAGTTTTAAGACAGAAAAAAAAATGTTTAAATCAGAATTTTAAATGTGTTAAACCAATTGATATCACCAACGAAAATGATCTAAATCTTAGTTAAGTAGGTTCACTTTTTATTTCTTTTCTAGGTTTAAGTTTTTTCTTTCTTGTTTTCTTTTCATAAACATTCAATTAATAATAGTATAGGTAATTAATTTAAATCAAATCAAATATTCGGTCGTTCAAATTTTATGTAATATAATGTAATATTTTAAAAAAAATGACTTACCGCACAAATTTCATTATTGAATACTTGACTTTTAACTTGTTGTATTTTTATTGTTCGCTGTTTCAATTTATAGTTGCTCAAATCCCCCTGATGGTGTGCACAGCATCGCAGGATTGAATTTCGTTGCTTTGTAAATTTTGTTCACTAAACTAAAACTTGATAAAAATAAATAGAAATTTGAACGAATTGAATTTACAAGGTCAAATTGTAATAATGTTTTATAATGAAAAATAATAGTTAAGTTATTGAAAAGAAGGAAAGATATGTACATATGTACTTAGCTTTTTTTTTATAAATTCTATGATTATAATTATGATGTATATTTTTCTGGATAGTAGGTTTTTTAAATAATTTCCTGGATTCTTCTAGGATGCATTTTTGGTGTATGGATAATTTTGATTGTATGAATGATTTTGATTGTATGGATGGTTCTGGATGCTGTTTTTTTTTTCGTATGTGTGACGTCGTTTTTCGTAGATCTTACTCTTTTATGTAGATCACATTAGTCGTACAAAAAAATTATGATAAATTATGAAAATTATGATTTTTTATTTGTTATAAAGGTGTCAAGATGAAGATTTTGACGATAGTGTGGTTAATCGATGGTGTTTTTGTAGCTCTTGGAATCTTAGGCTTTATAAGGATCGTGATGTGGCTGAGTCGTAGAAGCACGATGGTCATGCCGCAGGCAAATGAAGCTCACACCTTGTTCCCACAGATCAGCGGCTTTTGTGTGATAGGTTTGATGAATTGGATTGGGAAATCAATCGATCTTGGGCACCTGGAGCACCTTGTAATTTTTGGTTCTAATGCTCAGAAATTAATAACTCTAACATAGGGATCTGGGAACATATCTCTAAGACTTTTATATACTTCTCCACCTTGAGCACCTGGCAGGTAGATAATTAGGTATAAGGACAGAGGTTCTTGAACGAATTCATTGAAAATCATCACCTTAATTATTTCAAAACGTGTATATTTAAACTTTTTCACTTGAAAAAAAACTTGGAAAAAATAAACTTGAAAAAAATAACTTTTAATTTTAATATTTCGGACGTCACTATATCGTCTTAGAGGGTTGGGAAAAACACCAAAAAGAAAGATTTTGGTTTTGACCCAAGTATTTATAGCCTTGCGATGATCCGAGATTTTCTCACACATACACCCAAAAAAAAACCATCATGGACGAAAATTTTGGGTTTCCGATTATCGATACTTCAATGGATTTTGACCACAAAAATACAAATTATACGTCAAATTCAATTTCAGAATTTTTGAAAAATAGGTGTATTGTTTAAAAATTTATCTAGTTAAAATCCAATTATTTTGACATATTTTTAATATTTATTTTGCATGTAAGTGTAAGTTTTTTCGAAATTTCTAACTTCGAACACTCTCTCAGATAGATTTGTCCTTGAAAATTATTTTGATTACCTATTTTGTTTGTTTTACGAAATTTCCTTACACATATTAACAATAACTTTTGTTTTCTCTACCGACTTTTCAAGGTGTCTCGTGGTGGAAAGGGTAAAGACACTGGACCCATCTCCGACCCATCGTGGTTCGACTCCTGGTGTGATCACTAGTCTCTTTTTTTTGTATTTTCTCATTTTTTTAAATATTTTTTTTTTTCGAAATTTTTGATCTTATATATTTTTGTTATTAACTTTATCAAAATCGCAACTAAAAAAAACGATCTACAGCCTTGGAGAAAGTGTAGATTATCCTTAAGATTTTGTATAGATTTTAAATAATTCTACCCAATATCAATTAAAGCTTAGTTTATTATTTGCTCCTATGCATATGCAACGCTTATTTAATTTTATACTATTTATGTTCTTAACATTAGTTTAACAGAGCTCTCAAACTATTTTCACTCATATCATATACACATAGAAAATTGCTAAAAATCTAGTAGCCAGCGATGTTATAAAAACCTAGCAACGATAGCGAAAAACAGAATGCATAAAATGATTTTAAACCCAACACTATGACAAAAATTCATGAGTTTAAGAAATGGTGTAAGGAAGCCAGATTTCTCACAAAGTTCTACCCGCCGCAGCTCTACCACTCCACCAGCAGTTTAGCATCTGGATCCCCACTCCTGCAGAACATGAGGACGCAGCCATTATTAAGCTGCTGGCGAGGCAGAACAAAGAGCTTCCTATTTTAGAATGGAAGCTCCAACATTTCAGGAAGAGCTATGGTGGCGAAGGGAAGGACCTCTTGTTTGTGGCAGACAAGAAATCTGACCTTCTGCTCAAGGATAGAAAAGACGTGCTGAGGTATGGTCTCGGAACCGTAAAGGTTAAGAGGCATGAAGGCAAAGGGGAGTCAAAAGCTGCAAGTGGTGCAAATAAACCTGCACCACGCTAAAGCAGCAACGTACGACCTTACGCTCTTCATGTCTCACGAGAACGTGGATGTGGCCTTGATCCAGGAACCATGGTTAGGCAAAAACCGAATCCGTGGGTTGAGGTCAAAACACTACAACCTTTTCCACTCCACGTCAGATGTAGGTGAAATTAGAAGTTGTATCCTAGTGAAAAAATCAATTAACGCTTTCTTCCTATCTAGGTACAGCAATAAGGACAACACGGCAATCAGCGTCGAATCGAATGAAGGAAGCTTCATTCTAGCGTCGACGTACATGCCGTACGAGGAGGAGAGCCCACCATCAAGAACAGTCCGCGATCTGGTGGTCCATGCCACAGCAAGCGATACACCTTTGGTGGTAGGATGTGATGCCAACGCTCACCACACTCAATGGGGCTCTAAGGGCATCAATAAAAGGGGTGAGTCAATTTTTGAATATATTCTCTGTTCTAATTTATCGTTATGCAATAGGGGCAATCACCCTACCTTTCGAAACATAGATTTGACACTTAGTAGCAATAATAGTAAAATTTCAGTTGAAGACTGGAGAGTCTCACCTAAAGAATCTTTTTCGGATCACTTTAGGATACTCTTCTCTATAGACAGGAACTTTACTGAAAAGAAACCTTACAGGAACCCAACTAGAACGAATTGGACAGAGTACGAAAAATGGATGGAAGACTGTATTGATCCACCAGAGGACAATACAAGTCTAAGTACTTCAACCATTGACACTGTTGTCCAAAACTTGTCTAGCAAAATGAGAATGTCTTTTGAAAAACACTGCCCTTTATCTCGTTCCAATAACTCCACTAACCCACCCTGGTGGAATGGTGTACTAAGGCGCCAGTTATAGCTATCATTGGTTTTCATCATTGAAAACAAACATTGGAATTTTGTTGGCAGGTCGTTTATAGCTATCATTAAAAATTTCTGTCATTGAAAAAAATTTCCTGATTGAAATCCACCGAAAAATTTTTACTGACAGAAATCTGTCATTGGAATTGTGTGAAATTGGAACACAAATCAGTGGAACGATTCGTTTCACTTTTGAACATAAAAGTACCAGCTGTTCAGGAAAATGAATTTCCGTCCGGAAAATAGAAAAATACATTTTTAGAGAAAAATAAATGCGAAAGTACACTTTTTTTCTCAAAAAAAAATTCTTTGTGTGATTTCCGATCGATCAGTATATAATTTTCATTTCTAATTAAAGGGAAACACCGTCAAATATCGATTCAAACATTTTTTCGGATCAATTTCAATGATAGCTATAACTGGCGCCTAAAGAAACGTAGAACAGAGGTTAGAAAACTTTTTAATAAAGCTAAACTGAGTAAATTAGAAGAGGACTTAGGCGCCAGTTATAGCTATCATTGGTTTTCATCATTGAAAACAAACATTGGAATATTTTGGCAGGTCGTTTATAGCTATCATTAAAAATTTCTGTCATTGAAAAATTTTTCCTGATTGAAAGCCACCGAAAAATTTTTACTGACAGAAATCTGTCATTGGAATTGTGTGAAATTGGAACACAAATCAGTGGAACGATTCGTTTCACTTTTGAACATGAAAGTATCAGCTGTTCAGGAAAATGAATTTCCGTCCGGAAAATAGAAAAATACATTTTTAGAGAAAAATAAATGCGAAAGTACACTTTTTTTCTCAAAAAAAAAATTCTTTGTGTGATTTCCGATCGATCAGTATATAATTTTCATTTCTAATTAAAGCGAAACACCGTCAAATATCGATTCAAACATTTTTCCGGATCAATTTCAATGAAAGCTATAACTGGCGCCTAACTGGCGCCTTAAAGTCTTATAGAGTCGCACTTAACACTTACACCAAAGAGTTAAGGAAGGCCAAAAAGGATTCGTGGGCTAAACATTGTGAATCCATTGAAAAAACAAGCGAGGCGGCAAGGCTCCGTAGAACCCTGGCCATTAATCCCACGATCCCGGGGTACATAAAACACCTTGATGGATCATGGTCGAACTCGAGCCTAGAAACGCTTGAACTCTTCATGGAAACTCATTTTCCAGGTTGTAAAAAACCAGGAAGTTCTGATTGCTTGCAATCGAACAAATCAGATTATTACTGAGCAAAAGATTATCTGGGCAATAAACTCGTTCAAACCCTACAAATCAGCGGGACCAGACGAGATTTTCCCAGCTCTTCTTCAAAATGCTTTCAAAGTAATAACTCCGTGGCTTAGGGTAATCTTCATAAGTTGTATTAAACTTAGATACGTCCCTAATAGCTGGAAAAATGTCAAGGTAGTCTTTATCCCAAAAGCAGGGAAACCGACTCACTCGACCGCTCAGGATTATAGACCAATAAGTCTCTCTTCGTTTCTCCTTAAGACACTGGAGAGGATAGTTGATCTACATGTTAGAGAACTTCTCAACGAAAACAATTTGTGCAGCTACCAACACGCTTACCTTAAAGGTAAATCAGTGGAGACTGCTCTGCATGAAGTAGTTTCACATATTGAGAAAAGTCTTGAACATAAAGAATATGGGTAATGGGTGTATTCATAAACGCAGAAAATCTGCGCTAGTACAATCGCATTTCTTTTCTGATGCATTTGTGAACGCACTCCCAATGCAGAATGTCTGCAGTAAACAAAAAGGTCTGACTTAGTCCGATTTGTATGTAAACAGAGTTCATAAACGTCAGAGAAAAATGGCTGCCAAACAAATTTTGTTGAACTTGATTTTTGATTTGCTTACCGAAAAACAAAAGAAAATTATAATAATTGGCACAAATATCTTTCTTTGTAATTAAAAGTTTAATGTGGTTAGTTGTCCACACAGTACCTACAGTACTTTCATCATCCCTTTAAAAACAATAATTTAAATTATTTTTATCAAAAAATTAAGAAAATATTTGCCATTACTTATATTCTTTACGAGTCAGTGCCGCTTCGTCCTTCTTGTTGTAAAAATTATTTTAATAATTCCCGCTCTTTCTGCAGCCAAACAAATTCAGCTGCTCAATCTGTCCGACGCTGACGACAGTCTGACGTTTATGAACGGTAGGTACTGCAGTTCGACTAGGTTAGTTCGATCGAAAATCTGACTTTATGAATGCAGATAACGCAGTTCTTACTTAGGCTGACATTTATGAATACACCCTATGTATACACTGGCAGCATTTCTTGATATCGAGGGTGCGTTTAATAACGTTAAAACGGAGGTGGAGGTGTCACAAAAATAAAAGGAGCAACAACACAACAACACCACCAAGTCAATGGTGCAAGTAGAAGCTTCGACATTCCGTAGTCGATCGCTAACGCCCTTCTCCCAGCAGCTGAGTGTTGGTGCTGGAACTACTCAACAGCAGTAACAGCAATTGCAGATTATGAAGGCAATCCAGGTTTGTTAATTGATTAACTTATCAGTGATCCAAACAGAAATATTTTAAATGATATAATTCTTTAGGGTTTCCAACATCTTCGGCCAATGCATCATCCACCAAGAAATATAATACAAGTCGCTCTAAAGAAACGACTCTTGCAGCAGCAACAAAAACAACATCTTCTGATTCCACAGAGTGCAACAGCGCGCGGAGATTTGTTGTGAAAGTAAAAGAAAAGAATTGAAATATTTATATCGTGATCAACTCACTTAATCCACATCTTCTTCTAGGTCTAAATCCAGGCTTGTAGCTCCAAATGTCACGCTGCCGCTAAAGGACTACAACTTGCACACTTAATTGGCTGAGACAGGGACTACTGCTGCCGCTGAGGCTTATACAGGCGACGCATGCAGATGAGGTATGTAACTAGACATAAGGTCGATTTCGAAACAACCTGCTCTGAGAATATAGCAATTAAATGACGGGAGTCGGATATCATTGGCAAGTTTTCTTCAAAAATAAATTATAATTAATTTAAATAAAGAATAATATCATCCTTTTTGAATGTCATACTTTAGAATTCCAGGCAATTTTAGTGAACTTAAAGACTGGCAAAATAGAAGCTGAATTCCATGAATTCATAATGCCAACTGCAACAAAATTGCCCTTATGATGTTGCCTACAGTGACTGCGCAAGCCGGAAACCTTTACCTACGGAATTGGGATTTTGAAATTTGGCTCGGAAAAGAATTTCAATGTAAATGACCTTAGAAGCCAAGATTTTATATTCATGACCGACTTACGAGCTCTATTCCAGTAATTCTATGATTATAATAGAATCAATAATTGACCAGATTTGTTTATTTTTCAAGATTTGTTTATTGAACTTTTATATATACAATTGGATAGTCTTAAGATTAAATAGATACATTGTCTTAGAATAAAATAGTTTGTTGGCTCATAGGGGGCCTAACTTTATATATTGGCTTAAGTTTAAATTAAAATATTGTTTAATATGTAAGGCGTTCTAAAAATAAAAGTCGGTTGACTTGGTTATCCTCGGGGTGTTCCTTCCCGGTTGTCATTTGTTGGATTTGTTGATTGGTTAGAGGGTTGTTGGCTTGTTTAGCCACGTCGGTGGGCTGACTCGGGGTCAGCGTAGAATGCAACGGCATCTTCGTTGTTGACTTGAATTATGTTATCATCCATAATGTCCATGACGCTAAGGTACCTGGCCTCTGGCAGTCGCTGTTGGGTTGTCATCCTTTTTATTAGTTGGTTCGGGTGGCTAGATGAGTTACCTACTAACTTTTTAGCCAAGAGTAGTAGGTAGTTGTCCAATGTATTTATTCTCGCTTCAGAATAAATTCTGTCGTTTTTAAAGTATTTTTGACGCTCCCTGTCAAAGACAAGCCCAGTGCAGATTCTTAGGATTTTTCTTTCGAAGGCTTATAGCTGCTTCATGGCCGTTTTGGAGATGGTGTACCAAACGGGAAAGCTGTATCCAATGACTGGTCTCAGCAGTTGTTTGTACATCAGGATTTTGGTCTGTTGACTTAGTCCATTGCTCTTCTTCATCAATGGATGGACTCGATGAAAGGCCCAGCTGGCTTTCCTAAGAACTTTCTGGGCGTGTGGGTTAAACATTAATAGCTCGTGGAAATAAATTCCCAGGTACTGGACGGTCCTCTTGGCTGCAAGTGACGATCCATCTGGGAGTTTCAACTTCAGGTTTCTGCATATTGTCGCTTTTTGCGATCCTCTACGGACGATAGTTGACGGCCTTCTGAAGCAGATGAGTTCCGACTTTGCTGCGTTGATTTTAATACCCCATTTATGGTAAAAGTCAAAGAGACGGTGGATGTGTTCTTCTACTTTCTTCACGGCTATATGTGGTGACATTGAGGAGCAGTAGGTCAAGGAATCATCGGCATATAGAAGGTTCTCGCAGTTGACGGGGTTAGGTTGGTCAGATGTCAGGATGCTGTATAGAAATGGGCCGAGCTTCGATCCTTGGGCAACTCCAGCCCTGATGTTCTTCATTGACGATTTGCATTTCTCCAATTGTACATAGAATTTTCTGGAAGAGAGAAAAGAAAAAATAATTCTTATTAGTGCGATTGGAAAGCCCAGCATGTGAAGTTTATGGATAAGGCCTTCAATCCATACGCTATCAAATGCTTTCTCAACGTCCAGAAGGCATCCAACGGTGACACGATGGCTATTAAGAGCTGTGGTGATGTCGTGTTGAAACTTCATCAAAGGATGCAGCGTCGAGTGTTTTTCCCGAAAACCAAACTGCATGTCAGGAATTATACTGTTTTCACAGCAGAATTTTTTCAGTTTCCTTAATATAATTTCCTCCAGGAGTTTGCTGATGTTACTTAGGAGAGATACGGGTCTGTAGTTAGAAATATAATTCCGATCTCCTTTCTTGGGAATTGCCACGATCTTAGCAGTTTTCCATTTTTGGGGAAAGTAGTCGTTGTTGAGGCAGTTGTTGAAGACGATTGTCAGGAATATAAACACTGCTTGCGGTAGCCTCTTCAGGATGAAGTTAGAAACCCCATCCGGCCCTGTTGACTTCTTTGGTTTGCCGTGGTTTATTATTTCACATATTTCCTCTGAAGTGCTCAAATATGGGTTGTCAGTTGGGTTATTTGCCAAGTTGGTTTCGTTGAATATACTTCTCTCTAGAGTGGGAGCCAGAGTTTGTTGGATGGAATCATTCACTTCGTTGATGAAAAGTGGGCTAGACGGAGGGTTGGGGGTAAAGTTGCCTTCGAAGTGGTTGGCAAAGGCTTCCACTTTGTCATCCAACGATGTAATCTCAGTGGTGTTGTCCATCATGACTTCACTTCCGGTAGTGGTTTATTTCTTCCTATAAAGCGGTTGATTTCTTTGAAGGCGTCTGGCCCGGGTTTTATTTCTCGCAATCTCTTCTTGAGAGATTTGTCATTGTGGTGTCGAATAGAGTTCCGGAACATGATGTTAACGCATTCGAGTTCGCTTTTCACTGTCTGGTAATCCCGATTCACTGTGTTGAGTTCTCTCTGGTGAATTCTCTGTAGCCTTTTCCTCAACCGTTGTCGGTGTGAATACAACTTTTGTACATATTCCGGGAGATGTTGGTACCTATCTTTGGATATCATGGGAACCTTTTGAACGTCAAGAGCGTTGCCGATTGTCGCTTCCAGAATTTCGACGGCACCATCGATTTCATTATTCTGGAGGTTTCTGTTGGCAGGAGGAAGTACCAAGTGTTGCTCGATATGCCTCTGCATTCTCTCGACGTTGAGTTTTCTATAATTTATGTAGTCTGCTTGGGGTCTCGCTGTTAGGATGGCTGGCTGATTGAGTTTTATCGAAAGCAGAACTGCTTCGTGGTCAGAGTCGCTGGGCACCGTTGAACAGGTGAAGTTGCTGATTTCTGGAAGAATATAAATGAAATTAGAAGTTGATAGGAAAAAATCTAAAGTTGATGGAGTTCTTGGAAAGGTTGGCTTTGGTTGCGACACTACAACCAAAGAATGTTCATCGCTGTGAAGGTCTAACCAGTCGACGATGAATTTGCCTTTAGCACTGATAGACCGTAAGTTGTTTGTTTTAAGACACTGTTGAGTATGTTGAGGTCGCCATGGATGTTTACTTTATAGGAACCGCATTTGAAGTAAACGCCGATTACTGTCAACTTTTCTCCTTGTCCTAGATCTATCTGGATCGCTGTAGCTTCGCTTGTTTGAAGGCCTGGGATGATAATTTCGCTGGTGCTGAAAGAGATATTTTCCCTCAAGAAGATGGCTGTGCCTCTTCCGTGCTGACCTTTGTCCTGTCGGAAGGTCTTATATCCGACGATGTTAATATTGTTCCTTCGGGTAACATTGGTTTCACTTATAAGAGCGATGTCCGGTTTGTTGTTTTTCATGAACATGTTGAATGACGTCCTCTTATCAAGGCTGTATAATGAGTTTACATTATACGTCAGGATGCGGAGCTTCTTTAGTTGCATATTTGGAACAAGAATGTGGCTGTCGCTGAGCTGAGAGTAATTTGGTGGAACCGCACTCCTAGCTTTTCCCATGACCGTGAGCAGGTCGGAACCAAAGATTCTCTGGACTTCGCTGTTGAGGTTTACTGGTGCTGCGGCTTTGGTTGGTCCTGTTTTTGCTGGTATCCTTGGTGCGGTCATCTTGGCTGAAGTTCCTGTGACTTGTTGTGCCTTTGTTGGTGCTGGTTTGGTTGGTGGGCCTCTTTTCGCCATTGCTGCGTAGCTGATTGCCGGACGAGTAACCAAGCAAGCTGACTTAGCAGCAAACTCTTGGTGAGAACGCTTCTCCGCCAACAGCCTGTTCCTTTCTGTCAGGCGAGCCTTTAGCGTTGGGCAGCCTTTAAAGCTGGCAGGGTGTCCAATTTTTTGGCAGTTGGCACACCATACGTCCAACCCAGTGTTTTCTTTGCGCTGGCACTGTCCTGGTTCGTGCTTATCCTTGCACTTAACGCATACAAAGTCCCGCCCGCAGTTGGTGGCCACATGTCCGAAGCGTTGGCACTTATGACACTGAACGATGTCGTTGGATTTTAGCTTCTCCCAATGGACACTTTGGTTCATAATGCGAGTCTTTGTGTAGACCTCATTGATGTCGATGGACTTTGTTAATTCCACAACGAAGTTGTTGTACACCTTTCCTTGGGCCTTCTTTGCTTTGAAGGGTGACACTTTAATTACTGGCAGTCCCTCTATCCTCAGCTCTTCTTCTACTTCGATGCGTCAAAAGATTCTCTGTTTCCAGCGTTGATGATGGTGGATTTTGTGTTACGGTTCTTGAAGGTCATGCTGAGGTTTGTTCCTTTGAAGTGTCTGCTTATTTCAGCGATGTTTCCAGAAAACACAAAAATTGGTGGCATTCCTGAAGATTTGGCGGTGTTGTTTTTAGGTTTGGGTGGTGGTGACTGAGTGTCGGTTGTTGTTGTTGTGGTTGGTTCCTTTGGTGGTTGTATTAGTTTGTTTGGCTGCTGTTTGGTGGCTTTTGGTGTAGGTGGTGCTACTGTCGTTGTTAATGGTGCTTCGACATCCAGTTGAGGGCGTTTGACGTTGTCCTTTTTGGATGATGGTTTCCGTCTTTTTTGACCAGGCAATGGGGATTCAGAATTGTCTTCTTCGCTTTCCATTTCCACGGATTCCATTTCGTCATTGTCCTTGCTTGGTTCGTTGATGGTGGCAGGTAAGAATTTGCCGATAGTTTCACTAAGCCTCTGACTGTATTCGGGACTTAGGTGCGTGGCTATCCTGGCTAGCAATTCTTCTAACGAAGCAAGCGCTGCCTCCGGATTAAATGGTTCGCCCATTTCCGGCTTAACTTTCACTTTTTTATTTTATAACACTGATTTAAACAAACAAATATTTTTAAAAAAACCTTTATTCGTGGAAAAGATCAGGGTGATTACTTGACTAGCGCAGGTAGCCCGTAGGTATACCTGAGTTTTAGCCTTTTAATTTAGGGGTTGATTTTTATTTCTAAATTTCTTCCGCTATCGGTGTATACTGTATCACTGCACTGCACTGAATGAATAATTGACCAGAAGGCTCATGATGGCAGGCGCAGGACTACTTCAAAGTAAGTTTTACATAAACCACATACTTATACTTATGAAACACTAATTGATGTGTTTTTTTTCAGCAACAAATCAAAAAGAAACTTCGAAGTCGATTTGACTCTGCCGTTCAGTTGATTCCACGACATAGGTCGTTCGTGGCGAAAGTAGTTATTATATAATGTTGTAATTTTGTTTTTCAAATTTGTATGTAATTTAGCAAAGTTTTTGTTTTTAAATTCAATGTCATTATTTAAAGATTATAGACGTTAAAATTTATTTAAGTTATTGAGTAATTAGAACAAATAAAAACAAATGTAATTTTTTCACGAAAAACATTTCTTTTTGGTTTTCCAAAATTTGATTTGCCCTAGTCAATTATGAAATTAGTGGATAATATTAAAAAATGAATTAAGTGGTGATTTGTATTATTTGTGTTAAATTTCCTTTTTGTATGTGGACTGTATAATTGATGATGAAAGATGATGACTACTTCTTATTTCAGCAACCTACAAAACCACTGCCAAATGGAACGAGACTACTTGGCCTACAATAATTTATTACAGGATGCAAATATGGTTTGTTTTTGTTTTGTTTAAACAAATCTAGTTAACATTAACAAACGTAATATTTGTAGAATTTCAGAATTTTATTTTAAATATATGCTGTATGTCAGCACATGCAATTATGTCTACGTTTACTATGAGTAAAGAATGAAATCGGCCCAGTCCATAATTTAAACTGAACGTTCGTAGAGAGCGTATTATGCTATATTGAGTTTGCAAACGAAAATAAATTCAATACAAATACGAGAAGTACATTTTTCCTTTTTGTCTTGAAATTAATTTGAAAATGATTGCCATAGAAAGTCCCAAGTATGTACTTTAAAAACAACTTGTAATTAAATTTGTTGGTGAAAAAGGTGTTGATGAAGGAAGTATTTCAATGAAATTTCTCAATTAGCCTTAGAGGAAATTTTAAATCCAGATTTTGGTAGTAAGTATTTAGCACATTACCATGTATCTATTGAACAAAAATTGCAAAGAGAAATTCTAATACTCCATGTACATGTTGAACTAGTTACCTGAAATGAAGAACAATTAACAATTATTGGAATAGCCATAGGCTTAGCTATTCAAAACAATGTTGTATGCCTACCACAAGTGTTCATTGCAATAAGAATAAGACTCTTTACCGTAGTTTAAAATCAATACTTCAATACAATGGAAACGATATGGAAGATGTTAAATGGTATTTTAAAATCGAAATTATAAATTGAATTAATAAAATAACCATTTAATTTTTAAATAGTATTTCAATTTTATGGAGATGGAAAAATCCACAGAATGCGAAAGTGGTTACACAAGCGATTCCCAAATATTCAAACAAAATTTGTACATTCTTTGTCAAATGAATGAAGAAACTTTTGAGATTATCTGTGGTGGTCTGAGTCGTCTGAAATTGATCATGGAACGTAGAGTTATCGTTTACTAACAAGTCATATCTGTTTTAACTCCTACCCCAGTACAGCAACATAGACAAGTTAGAAGAAATATTAGTGAAAGCTGTTAAGTATTCAAATGATTTCGGGATTGTATATTGTTTCAAACAATTTAAAAATTAGGTGCATACAATGTTTTGAAGTTTGTTTTATTTTAACATTGATTCTATTTTATATGTATGTATATCTAATAAATGTATGTCTAATAAAACAAGAGTATATTCATAAAAAAGATTTAAATATTTATTGTTTGCCTATTGTAGCTAACAGACTAAATATGTAAGTACATTGTTTTGGCGTTTTTTCTCTGTTAGAAAACAGACGACTAGTGCACTAAAACTAAGTGCACAAGTTTAATTAAAGGTGAGTACTTTCAGTGAAGCTTTAAGAGCATAATATTTTAACAAACCCCTTTTAATCAAACCCACTAAGTCAGGACTATACACACAACTTGTTCTTTGGTTTAAAGATTGTTTTGGGGCGGCTCACAATAGTAATTCAACCACTTCGCCTTGTCAGTCTTTTTAATAAAACTGTACAATGAAGGCTAGTAAAACACATGACCAGCATTGATCACATATCGTTCGTCACTCGTGTTTAAAATGTCAAGGTTAGTAATAACCCTTTAAGTCTCTACATATTACAAAAAAAAGAGACTTGGAGTGACCCATACTGAAAACTTCCCATTGACCCATACTGAAAACTTCCCATTGATGCTCGCTGAAGATTTTTGTTGAACTTTAATTAACAACAATATTTATATGGTATGATCTCTAAAGTCAGTATATTTTTTTATTCTCAAGATACTAAAGTCTAAATTCAATTTTTAGAGTTCTAAAAAGTTTAAATATCTTTTGTATAGAATAAAATGATAGTCAATAACATTTTTTGTGTTTACCTATTTTTAGTAGTGTTTTTGTAAGTTTTATACTTGAGAAAAAAATGTCAATTGAATATTTATATAAATATTAACCAAATGTAAGAACAATGCTATTTTTTAAAATACAATTAGAATAAATCCAATATTTTCAATCATTGCCCTTATATTTGAGGCGAAAATCAGTTTGTACCAACTTTAAATATACATTTTCTAGGTTTTCAAATATTTTTTTTTCAGTTTTTTGACCTATAAACAAAACCGCTTGTTAAATTTTGTTCAACCTTATACTGATTTGGTATTACACATCGAAATATATAATATAAAATTTAATTCAAGACGCTACCTTCAATTTTTCGTAAGATATTTGCTTTTTTATAAATTGTATTCAGCTGATTCTTGGTTAGTTTTTCATTATATTTCAAATCTCGTGGCCATAAGGATCTAAATAATCGTAGATTGATAGTGGTGGTCCTCTTCAAAGCGTCCTATAACTGGAAGCAGGCCGATTGGTTCTTGATAAGTTTTATGTCTTGGATATTGTGGAACAACCTTTAAATAAGTAAATCAACCAAATAAAATTCGTTTTGGGTTTTAAAAAACTTACCTTCTGGTGGTGTAGCGCTGTTCTTGATGCAGTAGTTTTCTTTTTCAAAATCATCTGGGGGCAGCGATCGGACTTTTTAGCATCTTCCTTCGTCTTCTTAGTATCTTCGAGATCGATTGTTCCTCTTTGCTCTCTTTAATACAATCTTCTTCTTCGGCTTCAAAGTCTAGATCATCCTCATCATGCTTTTTAGCTAACTCATCAATATCTTTTCCATTCTTATTGACACTAGCTGATTCATTTTCTTCTTCCAATTTGTCTGCTTATTTTTGTTAAATCTGTTATGATGGCCTCTGGGTTTTGTTTATCTTCCTTTTATTCTTTTTTCTCGTCATCTCTCTTGAATTCTAAATAATTTCTCCACGTCGTCATCGTTGTCTTCGTGGCGGCTATATCAAGAGTTATTTTCTTCAGTCACTTGCTGTTTTCGTTACTTTTCCTTTTTGACATAGATCCCATCGTAGCTTCATCTTCAATAGTGGTTTCCTTGGTCGCTTGATTGACACGCTTTTTGGAATCCATTTTGCTAACATCACTCAGGTCTTCGTGGTGCATGTAAATATCATCTAAGCTTCCACCAGCACTGGACACACTAGTTCCTTAGACTTCTTGATTTTCCTCTGGCAGGCGATATGGATTTTTTGCGAGATACTGTGCTCGGTTTCTATGAAGAATACGATCAGGAATCTAAACACAAATGGAATGATGCTCTTAATGAACGGAAACTTACGCGCTTCGACCGAGATACTGCTCGTTCCACATTCTTGTATACTTGCCGAAACATGACTGATTCCATCCGGATTTCATTAATGAAGCTGATTTAAAAGATGTTGCCGATTTAATTCATCCAGACCAGGTTATTATTTATATAATTATATATTATTTTAATCGACTTAGAATTGGTCGAGGTGAAAACAATGACAACAAATAGCTCGGACTTGACATTGACATATCGAAAAGGTAAGGCAGTGCAATAATGATAATATGTGAAAAATGAAACCATTCAAGCTGTCAGATAAGGTAGTTTCTGAAACGTGTTCAGTATTGCAAACAGGACAGGGCGACTCATTACAGACAATCCACGACAATTCAATTCGATTGTCGAATTTTGTTTGATAAAATATTTCTTATATTCTGACTTCTTTAATTTTAATATATTTTGTTAATTTTTTTTAGAGAAGCTGTGTACGTATCATGTAGCAAATCTTTTAATATTCTTAAAACGGAATGGTTCTCTAGTGTGTGCAAACAAAATAAATACAATATTTTTTTTAAGTATTCATTCTCCCCCTAACGGTTTTCGCCTTGTTGTGGCGAGTGGGCTTACGTCTAACTCTCCAGCAATCCAGCTGCGGAGTAAGACAACTAAGAAAACCACCAAAAGCAGAGATGTTAATCTAATAAAATATGGATAAAAGTTTACTAAATGAAGAAAATCGAACGGGGATATACGTTCAAGTGTCGGCAGAAGTCACGGCTGCCGGCGAGGGCTTGGCTTCGCAAGAAGCTAAGTCGCCCAGTGTTGCCAAAAGTACTCCCATAGGAGTATTGTACTACTTTCAACAGCTGCGTACTCCCGTATTCCTCCTTTCACATTCGTACTCCTATTTTTTAAAGTCTTAAAATATCCTATACTTGCAGCAAGCTGTAATGTCAAGTGTCAACTCAACCGAAACATATTTAATTCAATTTAGATTTAATGCAAATTTGGCAGTACTCTCATCATCTAAAAGGGAATTTCCCTTTCTTGTTTTTCGTTGGCTTCACTCTGCCTCATCTGTCAGTTAGGTGTTTTTTTATTTGTTCTTATCGAAAAAGATATTGAAGTTGTTTAGTTTAATAATATGAAAAGGTTTGTTAAATGAATGGTTCAAGTATTGTTTTGCTTTTAAGAATAATCCAAAATTCAATAACTTATATTACAGATATTAACTGAAATTGGATGCCTTTGAGGCCAAAACAAAATCGGTAAAGACAAACACAGATACTGCGGCTAACATCCATATGTCTCCTGTTGCGGCTACAAAGCCAATTGAGTCTGTTGCTGTTCCTGTTGTTGTGGAAGAATCACTTAAAATCCTCTACGGAAAGAACTGATGACATTGAAATGTTTGAGGCTGGTGGTGATGGTGAAGTTAAGAAAATTGCCAAATCTTCAAATAAAATCATAAATCGGAAGCAAATGTTCCGTCAAGGATGGTTAAGTGATTTTGATTTTCTTAAAGAAATCGACGAAAAACCGTTTTGTTCATATTGTAAAACAAAACTCACAAACAATAAACAACATTATTATAAGACATGAACAATCAAAAAATCATCAATTAACCAAATTAACCAAACCAAAAATAAATAATATTAAACCTGAATCAACTAAAAAGCATGAAAATGCAAAAATATCTGAACTTAAAATTATAATGTTCAATATACAATACAATCTAGCTTTGTCTTTGATTGAACCTCTGATTGACTTAATGAAGACCATTGACAGTGATACGATTAAAGATATGAAACTTGGTAGAACGAAACTGAAGGATACAATAACATCAAGCTTATTAGAAGAGCGAATCACGTAATAGTGGTCGTTTTAAGAAAACACAAGTTTTCGGTTATAATTGATGAAACAACAGATGTTAGTTCTTCAAAGTGTCTTTTTGTCATGGTAAGGTATTTTGATTTCAATTATGGTAAAGTAAGAGATCGATGTTTTTTCCTTGATTGAGCTACTTGAGTTTGATGCTAAATATATTTTCAACGTAGTATTTAAGTGCTTTAATGATCTTCAAATACCGTTTAAAAATTGTATTGGTTTTGCTTCTGACAATGCTGCTGTGATGGTTGAAAAAAAAAGTAGAATTCGTTCTCTGTTTTTAAAGGAAAACCCAAATATGTTTACACTAGGGTGTATGTGCCACTCGTTACATCTTTGCTCCTCAGCCGCAGCTAAGAAAATTCCACAAAATATTGAGGTCTTCCTAAGAAACATCTATGTTTACTTTTCACATAGTCCAAAAAAGCAAGTCCAATTCAAAGAGTTTCAAGAATATTTTAACGTTGCAAAACATAATATTCCTAAAACTTCTTTCACCAGGTGGCTAGCTCTTGAACAGGTTATGGCAAAAACAATAGATCAGTGTCCTGCTTTGCTTCATTATTTTTTGGAATATTCTTTCGAATCTGCTGACAGCAACCTAGATCTTGTTCACAAGATTCAAGAAGAGCTAAACGATACAACAAAATTGTACTTATTATTTTTTTTTAGCATTGATGATTTTATTCTTATTGATGATTTGGTTTAAAAAAAGTTACAAAAATGTGTGCCGAAGCTATTTTTGAAGACTAAAAATGATGTACTCCTATTTTTTTTCAAAATACTCCCTTTTTCTGGCCTCAGTACTCCCTTCTTATATTTTTCTCCGGCAACACTGAAGTCGCCAGTGACAAAAGTAAACTTAGAGAAAGAAAAACGAGAGCTAAAAAGACAACGGGTCATTCTCTCAGTAGATCTCCTTCCCGACATAGATGGTTTAACCATTAAAGGTACGGAGACCTCGGACAGACCTTGTTGTGGACGCCTGGTCAACACTTTACCCTTTATCCTAAATATGGAAGAAAATCAAAACAACACATAAAATAAGATTTATTATCGAGAAAATAATTTTCATACTTACCCAAAGATGTTGTTTATGTTTTGTAATTCCGAGTTTTGTTTTTTTTGTGGCTGTCATTCGCCTCGGTGTTGTTCTCAATGGAAAGTTTCCATTGGAAAGCAAAAGGTCCGTTCTTAAAAGTGAGTTCAGTTTTGTGTTCTGTCTCTGAAGTTGGTTGAAGGGTTAAGTTGCGTGTGAATGGAACTTTGTTTTATGTCCATGTTTAGTTTTCGTTGTCATTGCTGTGGTTAGGTGATTTTAATTTAGGTGTTTAGGTGATTTGTATTTATATGTTGTGTGGTTACTTTGTAATTATGTGTATGGATTTTTGGATCTGGTCGCCGGTGGTTCCGTTCTACATGTCTCCCCATGGGAAACTGTGGAACACCGCCTTGGTTCTTGGGACACAGATACCCCTATTTTGTTGGAAGGGTACTAATACCTACGTGGGGGTCCCACTATTTGAGTGTGATAATATTGGTTGAGGTGTACACTGTGTGGATAGGTGGATCGGATGATGTGTTCCTGTTAGAGGTACAAATACATCATCCGAATACTTTTTGCCTGTGTTAGTATGATGATAATTTCAGTTCACCTTCGTTTGGCTGGTTACCACAAAGTAGGGTGGAGGTGGAGTGATTATTTAAATTCAAATTAAAAAAAAATAATACTAGTAAGAAAAAAATAGGATATCGGAAGAAGAAGTGACTGCTAAAATTTAATTTAACCGGTGAAAATCAAGTGCTGAACTCCGACCAACAGTCCTTAAAAAAAGACTAAGAACAAGAAAAGGTGATCAATTCCCGGCGGCCCGAATTAATTCGCGGAGAGCGGGCCGCCGCCTGATAAAAAATTTGAAATTAAAAAAAAATAAAAGTTGAAATTGAAGGAAATTTAAAAATTTGAAATTAAAGGAAATACAAAAAAATAGAAATAAAAGAAGTTTAAAAAAAAAAATTTGAAATTTAAGGAAACTTAAAGGAAAAGGAATACCGTTATGTGAACTGAAACTTAACGTCAGTAAAACTACCCTTCAAAAATCCAATGACAGATGGAATCTGCTAGAAACCTGTGTTAACACCAGGAAGATATGGCCTAGATACGATAAGAAAAGATCCGACTGGATCTTAAATCTAAATAAGCCCTCCCTAAGATCCCTTATCGGCATCATTACAGGTCACAACCTACTCGGCTACCATAAGAAGAAGATGGGGCTCAGTACTGATGACCTTTGTAGAGGCTGTGGTGATGAAAACGAACATGAAGACACTACTCATTTTCTCTGCCACTGTCCTTCGCTCTGTCTTGCTAGGAAGAAAACTCTAGGCAACTTTTTCTTTAATGAACTGGAGGAACTATCAGAACTGCCAGGCAAAAGCTTACTAAATTTTGTCAAGGCCTCTAAATGGTTTAACGAACCACATGATTCATAGGTTATTATATCTTTTCAGGAAGTTTCCAACACTTCGGGGTACCACAATGGATCTACATTGATCTAAGTGTGATGGTAACAACATCAACCGTCAGCCCATTAAACCTAACCCTAACCTAAAGGAAAAGTGAAGTAAAAAAAATTAAAACTAAAAAAAAAAAAAAATTGAAGGAATTTAAAATTTAAAAATTAAAGAACCAAACAAGAAAGAAAGAGTTCTTACTAGAAACCAAAATAGATATAGCGGAAATAGCGTTCAATAATAGATACGCTAAAACATCTACCTATTATACCTATATATAACCTACATACATACCCGGTGGATCTTTTTGTGTTTGTGATTGTCCTATAGTTAAGTTTTTTGTAATTTCCGAATTAATTAATTTATTTAAGTGATACAGGCGTGGAAGTTTTTTTTTAGTTCATCTCAGTAAGTTTTTTTTTATTTGCTTTTTTTGTGAGGTACCGAAAAGACGGTTGTCGGAAGCGTCGCGTCCGTTTCCTAAGATTTTTTTGTATAGAGTCCTAAAAGATACCTCCATAGAGCTTGTTGGAATTGTTTCCAACTAACGAAAAAAACTTGTCGTTAACATCCACGGTGAGGAGACAAAACACTTGAAGTCATTTGTGGCCAATCTAAATAAGCCCTCCCTAAGATCCCTTATCGGCATCATTACAGGTCACAACCTACTCGGCTACCATAAGAAGAAGATGGGGCTCAGTACTGATGACCTTTGTAGAGGCTGTGGTGATGAAAACGAACATGAAGACACTACTCATTTTCTCTGCCACTGTCCTTCGCTCTGTCTTGCTAGGAAGAAAACTCTAGGCAACTTTTTCTTTAATGAACTGGAGGAACTATCAGAACTGCCAGGCAAAAGCTTACTAAATTTTGTCAAGGCCTCTAAATGGTTTAACGAACCACATGATTCATAGGTTATTATATCTTTTCAGGAAGTTTCCAACACTTCGGGGTACCACAATGGATCTACATTGATCTAAGTGTGATGGTAACAACATCAACCGTCAGCCCATTAAACCTAACCCTAACCTAAAGGAAAAGTGAAGTAAAAAAAATTAAAACTAAAAAAAAAAAAAATTGAAGGAATTTAAAATTTAAAAATTAAAGAACCAAACAAGAAAGAAAGAGTTCTTACTAGAAACCAAAATAGATATAGCGGAAATAGCGTTCAATAATAGATACGCTAAAACATCTACCTATTATACCTATATATAACCTACATACATACCCGGTGGATCTTTTTGTGTTTGTGATTGTCCTATAGTTAAGTTTTTTGTAATTTCCGAATTAATTAATTTATTTAAGTGATACAGGCGTGGAAGTTTTTTTTAGTTCATCTCAGTAAGTTTTTTTTTATTTGCTTTTTTTGTGAGGTACCGAAAAGACGGTTGTCGGAAGCGTCGCGTCCGTTTCCTAAGATTTTTTTGTATAGAGTCCTAAAAGATACCTCCATAGAGCTTGTTGGAATTGTTTCCAACTAACGAAAAAAACTTGTCGTTAACATCCACGGTGAGGAGACAAAACACTTGAAGTCATTTGTGGCCAAGTTACAACCTTTATTTTAATTCAAATAATTTAATTCATCAGTAAACTTTCAATATAATTAATAAATAACTTACAATAGTTTTTTTCTTTTTTTTATTTTAATTTTTGTAGCACTACAGTAGGTTTTCTAATTTGTAATTTTTTTTGTTCAAGCTTTCTTTTCTTTAGTTGAGAGTAGACAGAATATCACCGAGCCAGATAACCGGAAATCAACATGGCGGCTTTTTACATTTAAGTAACGGGAGGTGCCTACATTTAGTACTACTTATGGGTACTACTTATGGGTGTTGCCAACACTCCCCCCCGGTAGGTCCTTCCGTGGGGTGACGTCTTCGGGTTTTGCAATGTCCAAGGTCGCCAGTTTAACGACAGGCCTTTCGTAGACCCCCGTTTTAGTATGAACGAAAGCACTGCGGACTTGTCCATCTTTGGAAGTTCGGATTTGCACTACTCGGCCT
The DNA here is from genome assembly GCA_920104205.1 of Eupeodes latifasciatus. Lineage (NCBI taxonomy): Eukaryota > Metazoa > Arthropoda > Insecta > Diptera > Syrphidae > Eupeodes > Eupeodes latifasciatus. The sequence continues at coordinate 79,563,499 of OV049924.1, forward strand.
TTAGGCCAGCAGTTTCTTGGGCTGTTTGGGTCTATTATAAGAACTATATTGCCCACTTGGATTGGATTCACTGGTTTGAACCACTTGGCACGACGAGTAATTGTGGGAAGATACTCCCTTACCCAGCGCTTCCAAAAGTGTTGTGCGAACTGCTGTGACATTTGCCAATTCTTTTTTAGTACCCTGAAGTCATCGTCGAATACTGCTAGTGGTTTTGAACCATTCGAAGATCCCAAGAGGAAATGGTTAGGAGTAAGAGCTTCCTCGTTTTCATTGTCGATCGGAATGTACGTTAGAGGTCTTGAGTTAACCACATTTTCTACTTCAATAAACATATTTTTGAGGAGTTCTTCCAAAGGATTCTTAGTTGGTATTATCTGATACAATGTGTTTTTTACGGATCGAACAAGCCTCTCCCAACTTCCTCCCATATGCGGCGATCCTGGGGGAATAAACTTCCATTTGGTGGTAGTTGATGTGAAGGCCTCTATAAGTTTATCTGTATTTACGTTTTTAAAGGCTTCCTTCAGTTCTCGCTCGGCTCCTAAAAAATTTGTGCCGTTGTCGCTATAAATTTCGATTGGAGTTCCGCGGCGTCCGATGAAGTTTCGAAGTGCCATAATACAGGAGTCTGAGGTCAGCGGGTGCGCAATCTCTAGGTGGACCGCTCTTGTGGTTAGGCATGTTAAGAGAACACCCCACCTTTTTTCTGTTCTTCGTAGGATGGTGACGTTCATTGGTCCAAAATAGTCTACTCCTACGAAGGAAATCGGTCGACAAAATGAAGCAAGTCGCGCCGGGGGAAGCTGAGCCATTATGGAATGAAGCGGTTTAGCACTGTTGTTCTTGCACACCTGACAAAGCCGCCTGGCTTCTGCAACAGCAGCTCTCAGTTGACATATATGATATTTTTGTCGTAGTTCGTTCACGACTGTCTCATGATTTTGGTGGTTATAGCGGATATGTACGTCCAGGATAATTAAATGGGTTACCCGATGGTCTCTTGGAAGAATAATAGGTCTTTTCACGTTTTCGTCGACGTTTTCCAAATACTGGATTCTGCTGTTTGCACGAATGATTCCATTTTCGTCTAGACACGGGCAGAGATTATATAGCTTACTTGAAGTCTCCACCAAATTGTTGACTTTTAAATCTGCGATTTCTTCGCCATACACGCTGGCTTGCGCTTCTTTTATGAGTGATCGTTCTGCAGACTGAAGTTCCTGTTGTGATAGTGGTCCGTAGGTCTTTTCATATTTAAGTCTTTTGCTTCGTGTGTTGTAGACAAAACGGAGGGCGAAGGCTGTACTTCTCAGTAATCTTATCCAACGGGAAATTTCGTTATAACGAAAAATATTATTTCGAGCAAAGTACGCTTTGAGTTCTTCTTCCGTGTTGCCTTCCTGCTGAGTTTCCTGAGGCCAACTGTCCGGATGTAACTTGAGGAAGTCTGGGCCGCTAAACCACCGACTCGTAGCTTTGAATTCAGGATGCTTTTGCCACTTTGTTCCTTCGTCAGCTACGTTCATTTTCGTTGGAATCCAACGCCAGTTGGATTATCGGTCAGGTCAACTTACTCTGAAAGCTACAAATTGTCTATACTTCCGGTGATCTGATCGAATCCAACTAAGAACGTTTTTAGAGTCTGACCAAAAGAAGGTTTTTGAAAATTGTATGGTATGTGACTCCACTATGCACTTTGCGAAGCGTGCGCCTAGAACTGCGGCCTGCAGTTCAAGTCTGGGTATTGAAAGACTTTTCAAAGGTGCCACTCTTGTCTTGGCACCGATAAGCGAGCACTCAACCATGTCAACTGTTGAAGTTCTCACATATGCTGCCGCAGCAAATCCGTTCTCGCTGGCGTCAACAAAAACATGTAACTGTTGTTCGGATTCTGGATTTAGGCTGTTAGTGATGTAGCATCGGGGAATTTTGAGCGTTTCCATCGTTGGTAGGAATTATACCCATTTTAACCATTTGGTATACTCTGCATCTTTAATTTCTTCGTCCCAATCTATATTTGAGCGCCAGATGTCTTGTAGGAGAACCTTGATGTACATTAAAAAATGTTTGACTTTCATTGGTGGTTAACTTATATGTGAAACAATCAGATGACGTACACCACCACATTCCTAGAACCTTTTCCGTGGTGAGTTCTACATCGACATTAAGATTCTTGCTAGTTGTGGGTTCAGTCTTCAACGCCTGGAGGACTGAAGGTGAGTTGGAGATCCAGTTCCTTATTAAGAAACCACCCTGGTTATGGACAAAGCGAATCTCTTTGGCAAGCCGGATCGCTTCTTTTTCCGTCGTTACGCTGTCCATTAAATCGTCAACATAATGATTTTCTTTAATGGAACGAACGGCTCGTGGAAATGACTGGATGAACTCGTCAGCATTTTTGTTTTTGATGAATTGAGCGCAGCAAGGGGAACATGTTGCTCCAAAGGTCATTACATTAATCACATATACATCTGGATCTTGTTCTTCACTTTTACTCCATAGAAATCTTTGGAAATTGCGATCTTCTTTACGTATTTGAACCTGATGGAACATTTCCATAATATCACCGCATATTGCTATGAGATTTTCTCTGGCCTTGTATATAACAGAGTTCAGTGAGGTGAGTTGGTCCGGACCTTTGAGTAGCATTGAATTTAGTGATACACCTTGGACCTTAGCTGCCGCATCCGACACGATCCTTAACTTTCCTGGTTTATTCTGATTTTGAACGGGAAATATCGGGAGGTACCAAGAACGGCGGTTTTCTTCAGATATTTCTTTGGCAGAGAGTTTTCTAGCATACCCTTTGGATATATACTCTTGAATTTTACTTTCAAGTTTGTCTGCTAGGGATGGCTCACGTCTCATCCGTTTGTGAAGACACGACAACCTCTTTTTGGCCATAGGCAGGCTATTAGGCAACTGGATCTTGTCAGACTTCCACAAGAGCGAGGTCTCAAACCGCCCATTCCTCCGGATAGTATAGGTGTTCAGCAGATCTAATGCTCGTTTGTCTTCTGTTGAAGGGATTATCTTTTCGATGTTTGAGGTTCCAAAATTATCGCTTACTACGAACTCTTTAACCAGGCGTTGTAATTCTTCAAAGTTGCATTCACAGCTATGGAAACTATGGTAATCATAGTGACAGGCGGTTACATTATCAGAACACCCTCACATAACTATGTAATAATATTAAACACCCTATAATAATGAAGAAAGATACAAAGTATCTTTATATAAACAAAATGTAATGCTCACACATTGATTCATAATTTCATCTCATAGCGGATGATGATATCCGATATTATAAATATCATAACAAAGTATCTTTATATAAACAAAATGTAATGCTCACACATTGATTCATAATTTCATCTCATAGCGGATGATGATATCCGATATTATAAATATCATAACAAAGTATATTTATATAAACAAAATGTAATGCTCACACATTGATTCATAATTTCATCTCATAGCGGATGATGATATCCGATATTATAAATATCATATCAGCACTTTTTGCCTTCAGTAACTTGTGTGCCCAAAGCATCTTAAATAATTCTAAAAGAATTCTTGTGTCAGCAATTTTAAAAGACAAAGGAAAGCAAACGATCTTCAGCCGAAGATAAATTTGCTTAGTAAACATTTTATAAGTATAAAAAGGGTTTCATCGATCAATTCGAGTTCAGTTCACAGTTTGTCATTCTACGTATAGCCTAAGATTTCCCCCCACCAGTGGTAAGGGATCTGAAGCTTTGATTTAATAAATAATATTAAGTTTAAAATACATGAATGCGTTTTATTTAATTGTTGATTGTGATCTTCTGCGATCACAAAAATATATCTTTTTATTCAAATAAAAAATCGGAAACGAAATTGGCGCAGTCGGTAGGATCTCAAAAGATCAAAATATATTGAATCTTACTTTATTAAAAGTTTAATTCGGGATCGTCCTAAAACTAAATAAAATAGTTAGTATCGGTAAAGTAAAATTACTAGATGGTGCTATAGGACAGTGAAAAATAAAAATATATATTTTGTTCAGTGAAAAGCATCGTAAATCAAGATCCGAAAGGACAATTTTACAAAGTCTCGTGGAGAGAATGCTTGACTAATAAAACAATTAAAATTAACAAAAAGTGCTACTAAATGCAACCAGAAGGAAATCTTCAAAAGGAAGCATACAGAAAGTGAACTCAGTGTTAAATTAAAATTAACAAAAAGTGCTACTTAATGCAACCAGAAAAAATAAATCTTCAAAAGGGAACAGAGGCCCCGCAAGTAAAGGAACCACATATAGAAGTAAATTCACAAAGTTGGATAGACGACGAAGCAACAGCTGATTTCCAGGAATATATTAGATCAATTCAGCAAAAGTTGAGAAGAAAATAACTTCAACAAAATAAAATTAAAGACAAATAAAAAGTTAAAAGTGCTACTTAAATTAAAAAAAAAAAAAAAAATATATATGACATTACTTTAAAAAGTGTAAATTAATAAAAAGAAGGAAGAACAACTGTACGTGGCAAAATTATCCAAGTCGAAAGCCCCAACGTGTTCGATAAATGAAGAAATATACACCATACAACAAACCAGCTGCGTTAACATATAATACCGAGGAAGAAAAAACTTCAAAATCAACAGATCCTGCAGCAATCCAGCAATCAAAAGAAATTGAGCAAGCAGAAGAAAAAATTGAAAATAAGGTAAAAATGGCTACAATAAATATCGACCCCTTAAAATTAGTAAAGAATTTACCAAATTTTAATGGTAAATCATGTAATATTATTATATTTATAAAAAAGGTAGATTTCATAATGAGTGTTGTAAATTTATATAATGAAGCAGCAAAGGAATTTATAGTAAATGAAATTAAATCCAAAATCACAGATAGTGCATTAGAAGTAGTATTACGGGGTGGTGACCCAAATAACTGGCAAGAAATTAAAAACTTATTAGTTAGAAATTTTGGTGAAAAAGAGTCCTTTTTAAAATTAAAGGAACTAGCTGACAAAGTTTATACTAAAAATATAACTCAGCTATATAATTCATATGCAGACATTCTCTGCAGATTAAACAATAAATTTTATCTATCGGAAGATAAACCGAAAGAATATAATTGTAGCAATAATGAAGCGTTATTATTAGCTAAATTTTGTGAAAAGATTCCACCAAATGCTAGTTCGATTATTATTAATCATGAAATAAAAACTTTAAGTGAAGCTTTTTATAAATTAGAATCTTGTCATTGGACAAAAGAAGAAAATAATTATAATGATAGAAATACTCGAAACTATAGAACTGGAAATAACAATAATAATTTTAACGACAAAAACTATAAAAAATATAATAATTACAATACAAATCAAAGACTTGATAGAAATTATAAAAACGAATCAGGAAATTCAAATAACTATAGGAATTTCAATAATAAAGGTCAAAACTTTTATAGAAACAATAATCAAAACTATAGAAACCAAAATGAACGAAATTATAGGCAACCAAATAGAAGTGGAAATTATTCTAATAATAATCGTAATCCATTTGCTACACAAAATAAAAAAAATGATCTAGAACCAATGGAAATAGATCACCTTACTCAAAATACAGCAAATTTTCAAACACCCGCCTCAACAGACCATTACCCTGCATAGATGTTCATATTCTTAATAAAAAACTTAGATTTTTAGTATACACAGGAGCAGCTACATCTATTTTAAAAGAAAATATATTTCCAAGACATTATGAAAGTAAATTAGACAAACCAGTTATAATTAAAGCATTATATAATGAAAATCAAATAAATTCAAAAATAATTTTACCATTACCAATCGAATTTAATAAAAAAGAATCAACCATGGAATTTTTAATTACACCAATTACAAATAGTTCGTTTGACGGAATTTTAGGAAATAATATCCTTATACCATTAGAAGCTGAAATATCATATTATACACATACCTTGAAAATTAAAAATACTATTATCCCATTAATAACAAAACCAAAGGAATACCCTTTAGATAGATACATTCAGGAATTATCAAATACACAAATAGATTTATGTGGTATTGATGTAGCTTTACAAGATTTAACTGATAAATTAACTGAACATTATATGAACAAAGAAGAAAAGAAAGCTCTGAATCAAATATTAAAAAATAATAAACAATTATTCTATAGCGAAGGAGATATCTTAACTAACGTAAAAGAAGTAACACATAACATTGAAACTAAAAGTGATAAACCAATATATTCACGACTATATAGATATCCAGAAGTACATACAAAAGAAGTCGATAAACAAATAATCGAAATGTTAGATCAAGGCATAATAAAAGAAAGCAACAGTCCATAAATGCTCCTATCTGGGTTGTACCCAAAAAGATAGACAATCCAGGACTTAAGAAATGGCGAATTGTTATAGATTATAGAAAACTTAACGAAGTAACCGTGGAAGACAAGTTTCCTATTCCAAACATTGAAGACATTTTTAGTAAATTGGGAAGATCCCAATATTTTACCACATTAGATTTAGCGAAAGGTTTCCATCAGATATTGGTGAATCCTAAAGATAGGTATAAAACAGCTTTCTCAACAGCAAACGGTCATTACGAATTTAATCGGATGCCATTTGGACTAAAAAATGCCCCGCAACTTTTCAACGAATGATTAATCACGTATTAGAAGGACTTGTAGGAAAAATATGTGTGGTCTATTTAGATGACATTCTCATATTTAGTACATCATTAGAGGAACATATTTGCTCAATTAACAAAGTATTTAAAAAACTTAATCACAATTTAAAAATACAAATAGATAAATGTAAATTTTTTAGCAAGGAAACCGAATATTTAGGGCACGTTATTACTACAAACGGAATTAAGCCAAATCCAGAAAAAATAAGAACAATTGAAAAAATACCTATTCCTGGTACAACAAAACAAATAAAATCTTTTCTAGGTCTAACAGGTTATTACAGGAAATTTATTAAAGATTATTCAAAGGTAGCAGTACCTATGACCAAATATCTTAAGAAAGGAGCAAAGATAAATATTAAAGACCCAGAATATATAACAGCTTTTGAAGAACTTAAATTGCTCATATCTAATGACCCCGTTTTAAAATATCCTGATTATATAAAGGAATTCGTGTTAACAACCGATGCATCAAATTATGCGATCGGATCAGTCCTTTCACAATCAAATCACCCATTATGCTATGCATCTCGCACCCTCAATGAACATGAACGCAGATATAGCACTATTGAAAAAGAATTATTAAGTATTGTTTGGTCAACAAAATATTTTAGACCATACCTTTACGGTCGCAAATTTAAAATACAAACTGATCATAGACCTTTAATTTGGTTAAGTAACCTTAAAGAACCAAACTCAAAATTCCAAAGATGGAAAATAAGTTTAAATGAATATGATTTTGATATCGAATATTTAAAAGGAAAAGAAAATCGCGTAGCAGATTATCTTAGTAGACTCGAAGTAAACGCAGTCAATAGAAATGAAGATTCAACATTAGCCACAATTCATAGTGGAATAGAGGAAAGAAATTATCACATAGGAATTTCAGAATAACCTACAAATATGTTTAAGCATCAAATAGAAATTATAGAGTCAGACGATGAAGGTAAGGATATAAAATATATATACAAAGGTATAAGAAGACTCACTATTAAATCAAAAGATATAGGTGAATATTTTACTGAAGCATTAAGGGAATTTTTACCTGATCACGGAAATGTGGCAGTAGTTAGTTAGTTAGTTATAGAAACTTTATTTATAATATTTCAATTATATCTACAATAAATTTCATAGTTTAATATGGTTTGGCTTAAAGCCGTCTACCAGAAAATGTGGCAGTATATTGTCCAAGTGATACTTTATTTTGTAAAATTCAGGAAAAATATGTTGAGCTTTACAGCAATCAAAGTAAGCTAAAATTACTGAGATGCATTACTCTTTTAAAAGATTTAAGTAATACAGACGATGCGTTGAATCTCATTCAAAGGATTCATGAACAATTTAATCACAGAGGAATACAAGAAACATATCTTGAAATTAAAAATGAATATTATTTTCCAAAATTAAGAGAAATAATAAGAAGATACATTGACAATTGTACTGTATGTCAAACAGCAAAACATGATAGAAGTCCAGAAAAAATAAAATTTGAAATGAGCAAAACTGCACTTAAGCCAAACGAGCTAATACACATGGACATTTATATTCCAAGTAAAGATATTTACTTTTTAACAATTATAGACAAATTTACTAAGCATTTGACAGCCTTTCCCATAGCTAGTAGAAACACTCATAAAATTATTGAGCAACTTAAACTTAGAAATTCTATATTAGGCAAACCCCAAGAAATAGTTTGCGACAATGAGTTTAATAGCCTAGCATTTAAAGAATATTGCAATGAAGAAGGAATTAAAATAAAACTCATAACCCCAAATCATAAGACAGGAAATTCAGATGTAGAAAGAGTGCATGGTACACTTAATGAACATATAAGAATATATAATGCACAAGAAGAGAAAAAGAACATATTAAACCTAAGAGAAAAAGTAATAAAAGCAGTTAGTATATATGGCTCAAAATCACCAAGGTGCAGAATTGGCTTCGCTAGCAATTTTATGTCTTAAACCTTGACTTAATTAAAAAAAAAAATTAATAAAATACTAAAACTGACCTGTTTTATGTTTCTATCAAACAATATAATTTATTAATAAACTAAATTTTAAATGAAATCAATATACACGCATAGAAAATCATTTCGGGAACGCGTCCCAATCTACAATCTTCAACTTCAAGCCCAAAATACAATTGAAAGATGTAAGGTATTCAACCCCGGTCATCACTTAATACATCGTATTTTTTTATACAAAATCTAGTTTTAGAAAGGATACTAAGAGATTATTTATTTTTTAACTATAAAAATGCAAAAATAGTTTGTCCGATACCACACAAGTCATTTCAGTGAACATATCGATAATCGATCAAAAATAATTTTAAGTGAACGCAATAATTCTGTGTCAAACGTCAGTCGAGGAAGAGGACAATAACAAAGCCGACTGTCAGAGTATTTATCGTAAAATAAGTTATATATAAATGGTAAGTAAATTTCTATTCATCATTCGTAGAGCGTACATCAATAGTCCGTCATTCCGTGAACGCATTTATTACATTTAATTATTGATGAAATTCTTTTCTACGACACGAAATTTCAAAGTTACCTCAAATATTTTGCTATTGACAAAGTCAGATCGCATTTAAGATGACCGCCGTATAATTAAAGCGCGCGCTTATTTGAAATCGTCATTTCGGGAACGGTCATTTCGGGAACGTTCCCGGACATGATTTTTACGTATTTTGCTTGTAGAAGATTTTGTATGTATTGTTTTCATTATTGCTTATTTAATATAGATACATAATATACCCATGTTATTAAACAAAGCTTAAATTATGTACTTTGTTTTGTTTTTGTTGATTTTATCAAACTTAGAAAAACGTTCCCGAATTGATGGTTTTTGTATGAAATTTAGTACTAAACAATAATACTAAGAAAGTATAGAATTCTGTGCGCTGCCCTGTCAAAGTTTGTTAATATACAATTTTTGCCACTGTATACACCAAAATTCATCATTATAGCTTGCAATTTTTTTTGTCATAAAAAATTTTTGAAATTTGCAACCTTGGTGATTTTGAGCCATATAATTGTACAATCCATTCAACAATATTAAGAAAACCTATAGATTTTATTCAAAACAAAATAAAAGTAGAAGATTTAGAAGAGATAGGAAAAAGGATCCAAACAGTTAAAGAAAATAATATTAATAAAAGAAATCAAAATAAAGTAGATTTTATTGAACCAGATTTAAAAAAAGACGTTTACGTAAAAGCTGACGTAGTAAGAACAGCAAAGAAGATAGCTGCAAAATATAAGAAGACCAAGGTAGAAAAAAATTGATAATAAATATTATGCAAATAATAAAAAATTACATAAAACCCATTTCAAAAGAAAATATAAATATCAAAGTAGTGATAATAATAATTTAATCTCTTTACAGCCAAAATGAAAACCATAATTATAATTGTATTATTCACTTTTACCATAGTGAAATCAGAATTTTTATTACAAGAAATTCATAATCAAGCAGGATATATAATTATAAAACAAGAACCCATTAAATTAATCGAAAAATATGATAAAATACTCCATATAATTAATTTAGAAACTTACAATGAAATTATTAAACAAATTGAATTTTCTATAGAAACAGGCTATAACAATTTTCAAGACTTAAGATTAAAAAGATTAATGACAGAAGCTTTAGGAGATTCTAAATCCAAATTACATAGCATACTTCCTTATTCAAGACAAAGGAGAGGATTAATAAACATAGGAGGTAACGCACTCCATTTTCTTTTTGGAGTAATGGATAATGATGAAAGATTAGAGATTGAGAATCATTTAAAAATAATTGAAGGAAACAATATGAATGCTATGACAGAATTAAATAAACAAATGGGTATAAATACGCAATTCCAAACAGAATTAGAAACAATGGCAGACCGTATAAACAAACACCAGTATATATTAAGAAACTTTATTAATTCCACAGAAATAAAACAAGAAAATCTAGCTAAAAGCATATTATCATTACAAATCAATACAGATATAATGCTGTTAAACAATGAAATAGGAAAATTACAAGACAATGTAGTCTTTTCAAGATTAGGAATTCTAGGGAGAAATATCTTAACTAAAGAAGAAAATAAACGATTCAATATAACCATTAATAAATTAGAATATATTGAGAGCAGCTTATTAACTAGAAATAACAAATTAGTTTTTGCTTTAAAAATACCAGTATTTACACATACATAAATGTGAAAACATAATGATTCTACCTATACCAAACGATCAAGGACTTGAAGTCGAAATATCAAAATACAACTATATAATTTGTAACAAAACATTATATGAAAACAATGAAATTAAATATCTTAAACATTTAAAGAAAAGTCCAATATGTATTCAAAACCTATATAAAACAAAATATGAAAACTGTAAGATAAGATCAAATAAAGATCAAGAATTAATAGAATTAGAAGATGGACTTGTATTAACAAAAAACTTAGTAGAAACAAGGCTAAATGAATATTGTAACAATATTGAATATAAAATTATTAAGAATAACCTTGTACATTTTAAAGATTGTAACATTAAAATAAATGCAACTTTATATATAAATCGAAAAGAAACTTTTAAACAAAATATTATAATTCCATTATATAACACATTAAACATTACAAAAATTAATGTTACATTAGAAGATATACATATAAATCAAATTGAAAATTTGAAAGAATTGCAAGCAATAAGATACCAAAACAATATAAAACATGTTATATCATATACTAGTATAACAATCATAATTATTATAATTGCAATTTTATTATTATATTTTAAACGTCGAGAAACCCATAAATTTAAAATTGAAAATAGAATTATAGATACTCAGGAGAGCATCAAACTTAAGGGGGGAGGGGTTACATTATCAGAACACCCTCACATAACTTTGTAATAATATTAAACACCCTATAATAAGGAAGAAAGATACAAAGTATCTTTATATAAACAAAATGTAATGCTCACACATTGATTCATAATTTCATCTCATAGCGGATGATGATATCCGATATTATAAATATCATATCAGCACTTTTTGCCTTCAGTAACTTGTGTGCCCAAAGCATCTTAAATAATTCTAAAAGAATTCTTGTGTCAGCAATTTTAAAAGACAAAGGAAAGCAAACGATCTTCAGCCGAAGATAAATTTGCTTAGTAAACATTTTATAAGTATAAAAAGGGTTTCATCGATCAATTCGAGTTCAGTTCACAGTTTGTCATTCTACGTATAGCCTAAGATTTCCCCCCACCAGTGGTAAGGGATCTGAAGCTTTGATTTAATAAATAATATTAAGTTTAAAATACATGAATGCGTTTTATTTAATTGTTGATTGTGATCTTCTGCGATCACAAAAATATATCTTTTTATTCAAATAAAAAATCGGAAACGAAATTAGGCGTCATTGGAAGTTTTATGTTCGGCTTGACAGCCATGTACCACCCACCCGAGGCGTGTTTTCGTTGCAACTGGTTGTTTCGAACTTCCTTCTTTATATCGAAGAGGCAGGCTCAACTTGGAATTGTTCAGACCTATAAGCAGTCTTGGAATCACACGTTGATATGATTGGATTGGAAGTCCTCTCAAATGCTCATATTTTTGATGCAAGTGGTTAACGTCTATGGATTGTTCTGGCAGCAACAAGTTCTCAACGGTGTGTACGTCCATAAGACTGAACCGTTCTGCATTCGAAGCTGTACCGGAGATTTGCAAAGAAATATTTTCAGAGTTGTTCTCGTACCTGTGATGGTTTCCAGTCCATTTTAAACAGAGTGGCTGTGAGACTCCTTTCAAGTTAAGCTTTTTAGCTATCTCTTCATCCATTAGCGAAAGAGAAGATCGTCTAGGAAGGCAAAGGTTTGAAGTTGAGTGTCTTTATGGTACAAGGTAACCGGCACGATGCGAAACAAAGTGTTGCTATTTTCGTTACTGTGAGCATTAATGTCTATTTGGGTGTGATGCGAAACTCGACCCACCGTTGAAATTTCTTTGAGCTGGTCGTTTTCTTCGTTCTGCAGAAGTCGGTGATGTTTAAAGGTGCAGCCGTCTTTCCCGCAAACAGCGGTCGAGAGACACTTTCGATTGCTGTGTTTTCTTAAACATCGTCGACAAAACTGGTTGTTTTTTACTGCTGACCATTTCAAGGTACGGGTGAGTTTTTGAAATTCTTTGCAATCAACAACCGATTCACAGCTTCCTTGGCATATGCAGCACTTGAATTTTGATGAAGGCAAGTTATCGGTATTAACATAACTATCGTGCACATTCAGAAACCCTTTTTCTTTTTCCTTTCTTCCAGTTGGCTTGTAGTCTAAAGTGGATGATGAAATATCTGGTATGAGAACACTATTAGCAGCTTCGGCAAGATGATAGATCCATTTACTGAAATGAGAAAGGTTACACTCTGATATTTCTCGCTTGTATTTTGCCCAATCAAGGCGAATTGCCGGGGGCAGTTTATGTACGAGACGATGTAGAATTGTTGCATTGTTCAGATGAGCTACTAAACCAGTAGCTTCAATGGTCGCGCACAGATTTTGAACAATGAGAGCAAAGCTCACGAGGGTTTCCAGCTTTTCAGCTTTCGGAGCTGGTGCTGACTGTATCTTCTGAGTGAGTGTATGGATAACCAGTTCTGGATCGCCATACAACATTTTGAGCGTTGAGAGGACTCGAGGCACACAGTTCGGCTGTATCAAGAGGCCTCGAACCGCTTCTAATGCTTTTCCTTTCAAAGCTCTTTGCAACCTCACCAGATTTTCTTCGTCTGTGAAAGCGCAAAGTTCAGTGCTTCGATGAAAATTAGATATGAAAAGCGGCCATTCGTCGGGACTACCCCCAAAACATTGTAGATCTCGAGATATTAACTGACGTGATGCTATGTTGGCTCTCGACAACCCATGTCGCTGTAGACCTGGTGTTTGCAGTGTAGAAAAATACTCTTGGTGATTATTTACAAATGAATGTTGCATCGGCGGCGGCGGCGGCGGTGGAAACGAACTGGGTGGTGGCTGCTGGGGCAGTGCCAGCTGAGGCATCGCATCCGAGGGCATGGTCTCAAACCAACTAGTTTGATGATTATTAACAAATGTGTGATTCAACGGCGGCGGCAGCGGCGGCTGTGGAAACGAACTGGGTGGTGGCTTTTGTGCGGGCATCGCATTCAGAGGCACCGTCTCAAATGGCCAGCTAGGTTGTTGTTGGAGCGAGCGTTGTTGCAAGGGGCGTTTTTGTTCAGTCGACGCCGGTACCACATAGTTATCCATCGAAGCAAGACAGCTTTTGGATGGGCGGTTGCCCAGCCAGTCTTTTACCCGGGTTATTGAAGTAGACCTATCATCTTCCTCTGTTCCCGACGAGTTATCTTCTATTTGACTCAGAATCCGGTATTTTTTCTCTAAATATTCACTGTCCCTCTTTGCTTTTAATTCTTGTTCCTCTCGGTCACGCTTCAGTCTCAAAAGCCTCTCCTCCTCTAACATCTGCAGTTCCATTTTAAGGTTCTTTCCCAAAGATGCCTTAGATCCTCTCGAGCTCATGGACCATATGCTCTTGTGGTGATTAGCAGGAGCATCTAAGTTTTCAGATGTAACACGGCAAATGGAAGCATCATTCGGAGTTGTAGTGGTAACTATTTCGGAAGAAGCTTTGGCTGCACGTGTGGAAGTTAAAACACCATTCGAATACGCGGCTGTGTTAACCTCTGACGGATTACCCGGGGCACAGTATGCAGGAGTAGTTCTGATGACGTACGGGTTTGTATTCATGGAATAAGAAACCATTGTACTTCCTAAAGCAGAAGAGGCGGTAGGCTTAGATGCATTGAATGGGTTTACTCTAGCTGAAGAAACGAAAGTACTATAAGACATAGCTGCAGTAACGGCATCTACTGTATAGGTCGAGGTCGCATGTATTTGGGCGGATCTGATTGCATTCACCGCCGCATCGCTATCATAAGATGTAGCAAATGCGTTCCCTGGTGTAATCGATGTGCAAGTTGTGTGAGTGTTATCCGCGGTACTTGGAGCTACATATGAGGCGCGCATTTCCCTAGCGCCGTCGAAAAGATTTTTGTCGCTTGTCGTTTTACACACCAATGACATCAAATCATTACTACTAGACGCGATTGTTTTCAATGACGAAGCGGTATTCAGAGCAGTATCGACGACATTAGGGTTTTGATTTATTTGATCAATTTGGGCATTATTCTGTCCAGCAGACGCAACAACTACTTGTGAAATACTAGGCAAAAGGGCAAACTTACCTGTCGTGCACGTGGTACAAGTCCAGCTGTGGTTTTGGATTGAGCTATCCACACCGGCGCAGGAGTAGTGGCTCCACGAATCGCAGTAGTCGCATTGGACCATATCTCCGTAAGAGTCCGGTTTATCGCACGAACAGCAATTATATTCTTCTTGTTGAATTGGTGATCTTCGCGTCTTGTTGGACCTGGGAAATTGGTTCTTTGGCGGCATCCTGCAACTTGTGTTTGAAGCCTTTTAATCGGGTGCAATTATTGTTGTAAAATGTTGGAATTGTTTCCAACTAACGAAAAAAACTTGTCGTTAACATCCACGGTGAGGAGACAAAACACTTGAAGTCATTTGTGGCCAAGTTACAACCTTTATTTTAATTCAAATAATTTAATTCATCAGTAAACTTTCAATATAATTAATAAATAACTTACAATAGTACTACAGTAGGTTTTCTAATTTGTAATTTTTTTTGTTCAAGCTTTCTTTTCTTTAGTTGAGAGTAGACAGAATATCACCGAGCCAGATAACCGGAAATCAACATGGCGGCTTTTTACATTTAAGTAACGGGAGGTGCCTACATTTAGTACTACTTATGGGTACTACTTATGGGTGTTGCCAACAGAGCTCTCTAGGGGTAGGGAATTAGGGCTCCGACGGTCGATCGACAGTACCCACAAAGGGTATCTCTACGGAAAGGTAGAGTAGTATAAAATACGCTCGACTACCGACCGTGGTTTTTGTTACCATTTTCGTTTTTTTTTTCTTGAGTTATTGTATTAGTTTTTTTTTTGTAAAAAGAAAATCTTTTGTTTATTTTTTTTTTGTCAAGTTTAATTAAACTTAGGAAACATAATTGCCGCGATTATGTGAAATAAAACTTCCGACTGAAACGCCGGCAAAAGAAAGAAAAAGTTTTTTCTTGTTTCGCCCCAGCGAAACCATGATGTGGTAAGTTTCTTTTCAGGGGTGCCAGGGGTAGCAGAGCGACGAAGGAGGATATGACCTGAAGCCGATCATCCGACCAACAATATTGGGGGTATCCAACACTGGCCGCGGATACCTAATGGTAGGGTGGGTAAAGGCCTCACTGCACTAACAACAGCAGTGCCCTGATGTGCCTATAGTCCGTCCGTGTATGTTTCCTTCCCTTTCCTCCTTCCTTGGCCTGATATATGTTTTTGCTTGCAGGCGAGGTTAAGTTTCGGGGGCAAGATCCCCCCCCCCCGTCCGACGAGCTGACGCCGTGCACCGCTAGCAGGCCGCGTCCCCCGGAGCTTAACATTCCAACCTACCCTTTCCAAACTCTTCCTATCACTTCTCCCTACCTCATCCTTATCCTACCCTTCCACTTCACCCACTTCCTAATCTCCTCTTGCCTCGCAACAAAATGGCGCCCAACGTCATTAAAGGGTGTTCCAACCGAGTTGGAACATTTTATTTGGCGAATTAGTTTATGTTGTACTAGTTTCAGTTTTTTTTCTATGTTGTATTGTCTTAACCAAACTTGCTGTGGATTTTTAAACCTGGTATGTCTGCGTCAGGAAGGCCACAGGCGTACCTAGTCGTATCGCGACGAGTGTTTGAAAATTCACAGTGACTGCGGTTAATAAGTGTAATGTTCCTGTCAGGGGTTACTGGAGTTGTCGTGAAGGTCGTATGTCTGCACCAGGAAGGCCTCAGGCGAACCTAGGTGTATCGCGACGTTCCTTTGCGAAAGCTTGAGTAAGGTCAGTCAGTACATTTTTCGTTTTATCTTTTACCTATTCCTATCCTAACTTTTTTTCTTTTCTTTCTTTCTAATTTTTCAATTTCATTTCCTAGTTTCGTCATTTTCTACTTGGACGATTGATTGTGCGAGACGTGTAGTCCGACATCATCGTTCCAAAATTTTGTGTGAGTTCTATCCTACCGTTTCATGTCTTCTAGCAAGGTCCCTTGAGACTGTCTAGGATTGCGGGAACGGTAGGGGAAAGCTTTGTAATGTAAATCGTTTGTGTTTCTATTAGTTTTCCCATCCTAGTATGGTCACATCAGGGGGAGTTTAGTCTGTCCGTCTGATGTCTCTTTTATTTTCAGCGAGGTCGTCAGTAGGGTCGTCCCATGTCGCTCATAAGCTACCTAAAGCACCCCGAATGCTTATGAAATTGATAACCCTAAATCTATCACTACGTTTTTACTTATAATTAATTTACATTAATGCAGATATAGTTCATACAAAATACTTGATACGAACTACGTAAACAAATCAATTATCTAACAAAATCTTAAAATTAAAGTTATCAAGTTACAATTTTCGAATTTATGCTTGGTTGTTAAAGTGTTTTTGTGCTTGTGTTACTATTGGTATATGTTCGAATTTCAGTTAATTCACTTTTTTTTGTTATTCAAAATTTTTGCTTTCTACCGGAAGTTTTTTTTGTGAACATTTTCTAAAGTCATAGTTTTTTTTTTCGTTATAAGTTTTTGTTAATCTTGTTTTTTTTTATAGAACAGATTTTGTTTCTATTTTGTTTTGTAGAGGTTCATAAATATATTTTGTTTTGATTTTTTTTTATTATTATTTTCAATTCAGTTTTTTTAGGTAAAATTCTGAAGGTGAAATATAATCTTCCAAATATAAAAGAAACTACGTTAGAAAGATCTTAGTGTTTTTTTGGAAAAAAAAAAAATATACTCAAGATTTTAAAGAACTGAAAAGTTTCTTGATAAATATCGTTTCTTTATTCGTTATATTTTTGTTTGGTTGTTTAATTTAACTTTTTCTTGTTGCGATATAAGTTCAAGCAAGTAGTACAATTTTTTTTCGTTTACATATTTTTTTAGTTAGGTACATTTTTGTTGACTATATTTAGAACAAGATTTGTTTATTTATTTTGGTATTTATATGTCTGTTATTTTTTTTGGTAAGTTTAAGTACAGTTTTTGAGAAATTCGTTATTTATTTACGATATTTTTCTTCATTTTTTTTGTTTCCATTATTTATTTAAGAGTTTTCGTTATTTATTAAACCTTTCTTTTGGTATTTATTAAGTTTTTTTGTTAGTTATATATCTTTTTGTTACAATATAATATTTTT
This sequence comes from Eupeodes latifasciatus, assembly GCA_920104205.1. Taxonomy (NCBI): domain Eukaryota; kingdom Metazoa; phylum Arthropoda; class Insecta; order Diptera; family Syrphidae; genus Eupeodes; species Eupeodes latifasciatus. The sequence goes on from OV049924.1 coordinate 79,581,545, forward strand.
GTTTTGTTTTTTTGGTTTGATTCGTACCTATATATATACATTATATTAAGTAAATTTCAATTAAGTTTTTTATTTATATAAAATTCTGATATTGAAGAATACTTTTCGAAAATTTATACAATTTCATTTATAGTTTTTAAGGTCTTAGTTTTTTTCAGAAGAAAAATTACTTTAAGATTCATAAAAAAAAAAGAAAAAACTTGAACGTTGTCTTACGTTTATTTGTTAATTTATTTATTCCTTTGTTTTATTGTTTGCAGTTAATTTTGTTAGTTTTTTTGGAAGAGTTGAAACAAGGATTAAATTATTTATAGCTATATACTTTTTAGGGTAAGATACAAATTTAAAACAATACGTTTTTAAATATTTACATTTAGATTTTTTTTTGGTCGATAAATTACGGTGTTAAGTTTAAGTAAATTTTTTCTTCGATTTTCAAAATTGATCATTTACAATCCTGTTTTCAAAATTATTTATCATCTTTTTCGTTCAGTTTAGTTTTCTTTTGATAATTACATACATCATTGTTTTTTTTTGTTAATTATTCATTTTTTTTTTGGTTATTTATTTACCTTTTTGGTTATTTATTAATTTTTCTGTTACAATATTATAATTTTTCTTTGGTTCAAGTTTATAGTTTACAGTTTTTTGGTTATCTTATTTATTTATTTATTTGTTTTTTTATACAGTTTTCGTTAAGTTTACATTTTGTTTTTGGTTGATTAATTTATTTTTCTTAATTTAGTTTTTCCAATTCATCTTTTTCATTTTTCTTATTATTCTAGTTTAGTTAAGTTTACATTTTTTTTTTCATCATTACATTAGTTATTTATTTTTTCTTTTTTTTGACATTTTCGTTTTCGTGAGGTTAGTTGTGTACATTTTTTGTTACAAATAGGTGTTTTTCTAAATTTAATTTTTTTTTGTATTAATAAAGAAATTAGGTTTCTTAGCTAAAACAATAATTTTTTTTGAAACTCACCACTTTTTTTTGTTGTTTTCGTATCTAACTTCGTTGTTGGTTGTTGAATAAATTAAAATGGCACGTCAGGGAAATGATGAAGATCGCGTCCAGCAGCTGATCAGGAACGCTGAAATAGAAGAAGAAAGTAGAGCTATTACTAGGTCAGCTACTCAAAACTTAGATTCAAGAGTAAGGCAAAAAGTGTTACATTCTCCCTTGGTCTCCGACAGGCACATCCGATCCACATGTCAGCAAGTGGATACCTCAGGAGTTAACCCTCCCAGCGTCCTAAACACAAGTGTCCATACGGGGTTCTTATCTGCTCCTTCATACAGCGATCTTAGCGGTGCTGGAGATCTAGAAGCATCGCTTGCGCCTGAAATGTTCGGGACCTTCGACAACACCGTTAGGCCAAACACTGCTAGGGAAAATGATGGTGGGGCGCAAGGTGTTTCATCCAACCAGGGTTCCCGAGGGATTCTGGAGAGTATTGCTCGAACGTTGCCTAAAACGAAACAAAGAATCATTAGTCCTGAAAATTTAGAGCACATGATAAACAGAGGAAAAGCTGAAGGCATATCTCCCTGTAGAAAGGAATTGGAGAGGGACATAACAGCTCACGTAAGCGCTCAAATCGAACGGCAGCTCAGTGGGTTTCTCGAAAAGCTTTCTTTAGCTATTCCAAACTCGAATAACCCACCGCCGTCTCGAGAACCTGCGGTACCACCGCCGATATCCAATACAGCACCTGTAGGTCCTCCTCCGAGGTTACCAAATCGTTCGGGTAACCATAGTAGAAGTGCGTTTGTTCCGGTAGGGCAACGCGGATCCAATCCACCACCAGTAGCTACTGAAAGGTCGTTTCAACCACAGGCTAACCAACCAGTTTTTGGGGGTTACCAGACCCCGTTTCCTTTTCCACCTCCGGTAGTTTATCCGTATATGCCGTCAGGATTCAGAACCCCGGTCAAAGTTGACAAGTGGGGTCTGAAATTTGACGGGATTTCTGACAAGCTTACTGTGGAAGACTTCGTTTTAAGACTGGAAAAAATGCAGAAAAGATATGGTTGCTCGTGGAATGAAATCTTGAGAGATTTCCACCAATTGCTCTCAGGTCCAGCATATGATTGGTTCTGGCAGTTCCAAGTGGACAAAGACTTTGATTGGCCAACGTTAAAAGAAGCGTTATTAAGTAGATACCAAAACCCTAGGACAGATCTAGAGATAGCGCATGATATCCTAGACCGCAAACAGTATTCCTATGAAAGTAGTGAAGAATATTTTGTTGCTATCAATAAAATGAGATACCAACTCAGAAGGCCAATTCCAGAGGCCGATTTGATCAAAAGTATAAAACGCAATTTGAACGACAAGCTTAGGAGCTTAGTATTTCCGCAGCCGATTTTTTCCTTGGATCAGCTTCGTTATGTTTGCAAGGAAGCGGAAGCAGCTTTTCCAAAAAGAGAGCGAGACTTACCGAGACCAGCTGGTAGGCCTCCCAATAAGTTTGGTGTGAGCGAGTTAGAACTCGAAGAAGATTATCAGATGGCAGATGAACAACTCGCTGCTTATCAGTTTGGAGGGGGGCGTTCCAAGAATCCTCCTCGTCGATATGCAGACACAACAAATTTAGTTTGTTGGAACTGCAAAGTTCAAGGACATACTTATTTCGACTGCGAGTCCGATGTCAGAAACCTTTATGGTTTTAAATGCGGTCAGGAGGGTGTTAAAACACCCAGTTGTCCGCGATGCCATCCGGAAAACCGAGCGAGGGACGCGAAGGCTCTGGGGGAATCGCGTACAACCCTGAAATAGAGTCCCCAACAAAGAATAGGAAAGAAGAAGAATACAGAGAAAATGATAATGTTATTTTAGAAGATCTTCCAAAAAAGGAAGAGACCCGAATTCAAATTTTAAAGAGAGAAGAAAAAGGAGAAATTATGAAAGATGAAGTAAAAGAAAGAAAGTTATATGAAATCAAACCGTTTCATGTCCGTCTTCAGGAATATGAGAAAGCTCGGGCAAGAATTTTTAACTGTGCAATTAGCACACCTTCAAAAAATATTTTAAAGGCGAGGGCGAGATTCAAGGCTCGGAAAGATACTTCGAAGAAGATATCTTCCACGATTTTAAATTTAGAATCCGACCCTCGACCTTATGCCAAAATTAAAATAGGTTCAAGAGAGTTTTTAGGCTTACTAGACAGCGGTGCTAGTGTAAGCATATTAGGGAAAAATTGTAAACAGTTGATTGAACAACTTGGTTGTCCTATAACTCCCTTTAGTTCAGGAGTTAGGACCGCTGACGGAAAAAGTCAATCAATTGTGGGCAAAATTTCTATTAGCGTTACCTATAAAGATAAAGAAGAGATGTTGACCTTCTTCCTCGTTCCCAGCTTGGATCAGGAGATCTATCTTGGAGTTGACTTTTGAAGGGTGTTCCAGTTAGCTCCAGGAATTATAAGTAGTATCTCGGTTGACGAACAATCGGATTCTCCAAATGCTCACCAGTTAACCTCTGACCAACAGGCCAGGCTAGATGCAGTCAGAGATAAATTTTTATGTTTCGAGCGCGATGGTCTTGGAAAGACTACCATGATGGAGCACGTCATCGATACAGGAGATGCCCTCCCTGTGAAACAGCGTCACTACCCTGTCTCTCCAGTGATACAAACTCTGTTATACGATGAGTTGGATCGGATGCTGAAACTCGGTGTGATAGAGGAAAGTGAAAGCCCGTGGTGTTCGCCAGCGGTTCTCTTACGGAAACCCGGCAAAAACCGACTCTGTTTGGATTCCCGTAAGGTGAACGCACTGACGAAGAAAAATGCCAACCCTCTTCCTCACATCGAAGGACTCACCAGCCGATTTCCCGACGCGATATATATGAGCAGCATCGATCTTAAAGAGGCCTTTTGGCAAATTTCGCTGGAGAAACAGAGTAGAGAAAAGACTGCCTTTGCGGTACCGGGAAGACCCTTGTACCAGTTCACAGTGATGCCGTTTGGGCTGTGCAATGCAGCTCAACGGTTGAGCCAGTTGATGGACAAGGTGATTCCTGCACGACTTAGGGAGCGCGTTTTTGTGTACCTCGATGACTTGCTTATCATGTCACCCGATTTTGATACCCATATCAGCCTGCTAAGCGAAGTAGCCGAATGCTTACGTAAAGCCAATGTAATGTGTGCCCTACCTCACCTACGAATCTATGTGGGATATTGAAAGGCTTCCCCAAGCCGAAAAAGGTGATGGCTAAAGAGCCGATCTGCTTTCAAAGTTTAGAGTAAAAAAACAAGGCTGAAGAGCCGAATTAGGTCTTTTCACTTCCAAACTGAAAGTGAATTTATTCAGTCAAACTTAAGCTATTTATACAAAAATAATCTACTTACACACTAACATCTTAAGCCTATATCAAATACATATAATCACTTAAACATAGAAATATTTTATATAAACATAAACATATTTTGTATTCCGAATTCTATGGGAAATTTATGACAACGGAACCAGGCAGCATACTTGCTATGTCATCAAATAGATATTCGATTATCCAATGTGCATAGCCCTTCTAATACAATGCACAAATGTATCTAAATACATCCATTCATATGCACTACACAGTATGCAGTACATTGAACCTCAGCGAGTAGGTAGATACACTTGACCAAAGTAATCTGAAGCGTCGCGTCCCGTCGTCGTCAATGGCATTGAAATTATTACTTAATATTTTAGTGCATGAGGGTGATATTCTTGACCATGAATGAAATGCGAGTGCATTATTAAAAATAGAAAAGTAATGCGAGTGCATTTAAAATATAGGTCGGCTATTGTAAAGCGTAGTGTGGATTTAAGTCAATGACCGGAATTAAATGTATAATGAAGTGGTCGCTAGTGTGATTCCTTCACACCACCCTTCCTGGGGAAAAAGGAGAAATCATGACATATCTTGATTTCTTCTTTTAAGCGACACTAACTTGTGTTATAGGAATATTCTTTTTTTTCGTTCGGAATCAAATTTCTTCTTTTTTTTTAACATTATTTTCTTCTATAATGTATTTTAATAGTACATACTTAGTTTGTATTATTACTTACGTATATAATATAATACATTTTTTTTTTTTTTTTTTACATTCATTCATACAAGTAACTTATTTTATTCTTCTTATATTCTATTTTTATTTATTCATACAACTTACTTATTTTATTCTTCTTATATTTTAGTTGCGTTTTACTTAAATCCTATGGCGCCTTATTAAAAATTAAATGAAGTAGTTATCATATATTATTATTTACATTTTTTTTTTTAAAATTAAATGAAATAGTTATCTTGTATATACATACATATATTATTATTTACATTCTTTTCCCTTTTTTTTTAGACTTTGATTTAATTATTGATTATATAAAAGTTAAATACATGTAAAATGGTTTTAGTCTATTCTTGTGTACTGTCATTCTTTTGTTATCGTATTGGATATCACAATTTACACCATTTTGAGACAAAACTTCGTATGGTCCTATAAATATTGGATCTAATTTCTTTCTGGATTCGTTTCTTAATAAAACTAAACTTCCTTTTTCAAAACTACTACTCTTTGTTTGTCCCTCTTTATCATATCTATCTTTCCTAATGTTTTTCTTCTTTATAAGCGTTTCTCGGGCATCTCTATGGGCAACTTGTAATTTATGTTTAAGGTCAATTACGTAATCGTCATAATTGTACACCGGTTCCATTTGTTTTGTCAGATTTTTGGGCAAGCTACATTGCTTTCCGAATATCAACTCGAATGGTGTGTAACCCGTTTCTGAGTGTACAGAAGTGTTATAACAGAAAACGTAATATGGCAACCAAGTACTCCAGTCCGTGTGTTTTTCTGAGACGTAACTTCTAAGATATGCTCCTAAAACCTTATGTGAATTTTCTAAAGCTCCTATGCTCTCATGATGGTACGCTGTAGATTGTAATTGTTCTATTCTCAAAAGCTTACAGATATTTTTGAAAACCTGGTTTATAAATTCGGTTCCCTGATCAGATGCTATTGTATGTGGTACTCCGTACCTTAGAATAAAACCTTCTACTAGAGCTTTAGCTACCGTGCTTGATTCTTTATTTGGGAGTGGTATAGCTTCGATAAACTTGGTAAGCTCATCTTGAATGGTGAGTATGTATTTAGATCCATCTTCAGATTCTTCTAAAGGTCCTACTAGGTCTATAAATATTTTGTCAAAACCTGATTCGGCTGTTGATGTGATAGTCATTGGTTGTTTCTTTGGTTGGATATATTTGTTTCGTTGACATACTGGGCAGTGCTTAACGAATGTCGTCACATCGTTTTGCATTCCTGTCCAAAAGTATTTTTTCTTTATATTTTGAATCATACGGTTTATACCTGCATGTCCACTGGTCGGAAGTATGTGAAAGTCGTTTAGTATTAATTTCTTCTTACAAGGATCGGTAATTTCAATAACATTATCTGTGAGGTATACCTTTATATTACTTTCTTTAAACATTTCTCCTAATATATTTTTTAATTCATTAATTTTATATTCTCGACGGCCGTCCGAGAGTTTCTTTATTTCATTTTTAGTAATATATATTTTCTTAATTGATTTGGGTCCGCAGAGTTTTTGCACATCCCTCGACAATATTTTGCCAAATAATGTCGATTGGGTTGTAGTGCTGTCCTTGGACTTTTTTAGGAGTAAACTATTCCCTTTTGGAATATACGCCAAAACTTTGTTTGGTCCTATAATTATGTCGTCCTTGAAATTAACTAAATCTTCCGAAAAATTGTCAACGATTTTTAATTCAATAACTTTTAGTCCACTTTCGGGTGGTTTGAGAAGTTCTGTTATCCTTTGTTCATTGGTTTGTATCTTATTATTTTTAGGTGTATTTTCATCTTTATTTTCTACTTTCGACTGGGCTCTTGTTACTACACAGATGTATAATTGTTTTAATTCTTCAGACTCTACTTTAATGCGACTAAGCGCGTCAGCGGTAGAGTTATATTTACCGGGTGAATATTCTACGTAAAAATTGTATTCTTCTAATAATAGTCTGAATTTAGTTAGTCTACTACTAGGTTCTTTTAGTGAGAACAAGTACACTAGGGGTCTGTGGTCTGTCAAGATTTTGAACTTTCTTCCGAACAAGTACGGCCGATAGTGTTTTACTGTGTTTAACATATTTTTAATTATTTATTATTTTTTTTTTTTTTTACATTGTTTATACATTGGATTTTTTTTTTTTTTTTTTGATTTAAAGTTGAGTGAAACTAAGAAATAAAGAAAAAAAAAATAACATATTTATATATTTATAAATGTAGGATGTAATTAAATTGCATGAATTTTTTTTAATATATATTTTGTTTTGTCAAAATTTACAAACTTATCGAGGATAGAGGTTTTTGTTTTTGTTTTTAATTTTATTTTCCTTGTTTATAATAATTGTAAAAATGTAACTAAAATTATTAGTTAAAAACAGTTTATTTCCTTTAGGAAGAATTATTATTTTGTTTATATAATTTTTTACACCTATCTTTAATATTTACAAAATAAAATTTGTAATGAAGTTAACAAAAAAAAACTTAAATATATACTAATTGTTTGTTTTATGAACAAAAATAATAAAATTATTTATTATTTATTATATTTTTCGTTATAATTCATCTTATATATGTAGCTGCTGCCAGGCATTGCTGTCGATTATGGCCGCTGATGGCCTAACGACCGGGCCACCAACTGCTTGAACCGGCAACTGCTCTTGTTTCTCGCGTTTTCGCCGCATCTTGCTCCAGAGCTCGTGGCAATCCTGCCATGTCGGCAATTCTGGAGTTGGCATTTGCTCTGGGACAACATTCTTAAGCCATGGCGATTTGAGCGCATCTTCGGCTGTTATCCGCTTGTCGGGATTTAGCTCAAGCATTTTATCGAGCAGGTGTTGGCATAAATTCCAATTCTTCGCGTAATCACCGGCGATGGAGTTTCTTTTGTTTGCTCCTGGCAAGATCGCCATGTAATGTGTGCCCTACCTCACCTACGAATCTATGTGGGATATTGAAAGGCTTCCCCAAGCCGAAAAAGGTGATGGCTAAAGAGCCGATCTGCTTTCAAAGTTTAGAGTAAAAAAACAAGGCTGAAGAGCCGAATTAGGTCTTTTCACTTCCAAACTGAAAGTGAATTTATTCAGTCAAACTTAAGCTATTTATACAAAAATAATCTACTTACACACTAACATCTTAAGCCTATATCAAATACATATAATCACTTAAACATAGAAATATTTTATATAAACATAAACATATTTTGTATTCCGAATTCTATGGGAAATTTATGACAACGGAACCAGGCAGCATACTTGCTATGTCATCAAATAGATATTCGATTATCCAATGTGCATAGCCCTTCTAATACAATGCACAAATGTATCTAAATACATCCATTCATATGCACTACACAGTATGCAGTACATTGAACCTCAGCGAGTAGGTAGATACACTTGACCAAAGTAATCTGAAGCGTCGCGTCCCGTCGTCGTCAATGGCATTGAAATTATTACTTAATATTTTAGTGCATGAGGGTGATATTCTTGACCATGAATGAAATGCGAGTGCATTATTAAAAATAGAAAAGTAATGCGAGTGCATTTAAAATATAGGTCGGCTATTGTAAAGCGTAGTGTGGATTTAAGTCAATGACCGGAATTAAATGTATAATGAAGTGGTCGCTAGTGTGATTCCTTCACACCAATCTCACCATCAACATGAAGAAATCAAGATTTTGCTTCAAAGAGTTAAAATACTTGGGCTTCATAGTTGGTGGTGGGAAATTTAAGACGGATCCGGCGAAAGTAGAGGCGATCGTGGATTTCCCGGTCCCGAAAACCCCTAGGCAGATCCGTAGGTGAAATTAGAAGTTGTATCCTAGTGAAAAAATCAATTAACGCTTTCTTCCTATCTAGGTACAGCAATAAGGACAACACGGCAATCAGCGTCGAATCGAATGAAGGAAGCTTCATTCTAGCGTCGACGTACATGCCGTACGAGGAGGAGAGCCCACCATCAAGAACAGTCCGCGATCTGGTGGTCCATGCCACAGCAAGCGATACACCTTTGGTGGTAGGATGTGATGCCAACGCTCACCACACTCAATGGGGCTCTAAGGACATCAATAAAAGGGGTGAGTCAATTTTTGAATATATTCTCTGTTCTAATTTATCGTTATGCAATAGGGGCAATCACCCTACCTTTCGAAACAAAAACAGGGAGGAAATCATAGATTTGACACTTAGTAGCAATAATAGTAAAATTTCAGTTGAAGACTGGAGAGTCTCACCTAAAGAATCTTTTTCGGATCACTTTAGGATACTCTTCTCTATAGACAGGAACTTTACTGAAAAGAAACCTTACAGGAACCCAACTAGAACGAATTGGACAGAGTACGAAAAATGGATGGAAGACTGTATTGATCCACCAGAGGACAATACAAGTCTAAGTACTTCAACCATTGACACTGTTGTCCAAAACTTGTCTAGCAAAATGAGAATGTCTTTTGAAAAACACTGCCCTTTATCTCGTTCCAATAACTCCACTAACCCACCCTGGTGGAATGGTGTACTAAGGCGCCAGTTATAGCTATCATTGGTTTTCATCATTGAAAACAAACATTGGAATTTTGTTGGCAGGTCGTTTATAGCTATCATTAAAAATTTCTGTCATTGAAAAAAATTTCCTGATTGAAATCCACCGAAACATTTTTACTGACAGAAATCTGTCATTGGAATTGTGTGAAATTGGAACACAAATCAGTGAAACGATTCGTTTCACTTTTGAACATAAAAGTACCAGCTGTTCAGGAAAATGAATTTCCGTCCGGAAAATAGAAAAATACATTTTTAGAGAAAAATAAATGTACAATTACACTTTTTTTCCTCAAAAAAAATTCTTTGTGTGATTTCCGATCGATCAGTATATAATTTTCATTTCTAATCAAAGGGAAACACCGTCAAATATCGATTCAAACATTTTTCCGGATCAATTTCAATGAAAGCTATAACTGGCGCCTAACTGGCGCCTTAAAGTCTTATAGAGTCGCACTTAACACTTACACCAAAGAGTTAAGGAAGGCCAAAAAGGATTCGTGGGCTAAACATTGTGAATCCATTGAAAAAACAAGCGAGGCGGCAAGGCTCCGTAGAACCCTGGCCATTAATCCCACGATCCCGGGGTACATAAAACACCTTGATGGATCATGGTCGAACTCGAGCCTAGAAACGCTTGAACTCTTCATGGAAACTCATTTTCCAGGTTGTAAAAAACCAGGAAGTTCTGATTGCTTGCAATCGAACAAATCAGATTATTACTGAGCAAAAGATTATCTGGGCAATAAACTCGTTCAAACCCTACAAATCAGCGGGACCAGACGAGATTTTCCCAGCTCTTCTTCAAAATGCTTTCAAAGTAATAACTCCGTGGCTTAGGGTAATCTTCATAAGTTGTATTAAACTTAGATACGTCCCTAATAGCTGGAAAAATGTCAAGGTAGTCTTTATCCCAAAAGCAGGGAAACCGACTCACTCGACCGCTCAGGATTATAGACCAATAAGTCTCTCTTCGTTTCTCCTTAAGACACTGGAGAGGATAGTTGATCTACATGTTAGAGAACTTCTCAACGAAAACAATTTGTGCAGCTACCAACACGCTTACCTTAAAGGTAAATCAGTGGAGACTGCTCTGCATGAAGTAGTTTCACATATTGAGAAAAGTCTTGAACATAAAGAATATGGGTGCAGTGTTGCCGCAAGCCAAAAAAAAAAGTCGCTAGATGGACCTTAAAAATCCGCTAGATATGCTTAAATTTTGAAAAAAGTCGCTAGAAAAAATTTTCAGTACAAATATCACAAAAACATATTCAATTTTAACAAAAAATTTGATTTCGTATCGTAAAAAAAACTTATAAAACAAGTTAACATAAAAAACTTAAAAAAACAAATTCAGTCTCAACTACTTATCATTTTTTGGGCTTGAAAAATATTAATTTTTGTAGAAAATCTGCAAAATAGTAATAAGATTCACATTTTATAAACCATTTAAAATGCATTTTTTTACTTACAAAAAAGCTAAGTTAACTCCCGAAATCTTCCATTCAGCCGAGGCAACAAAACCAAACAAAAACAATTACAGCTTTAAAATTTTGCATAACATAATTCGTAGAAACGAAATGACTAGGTAGTCTAGTTTCTAAAACATACACGTTTCGCTCACTCGTACTCGTTTCGGTCTACTTCTTTGGTGTGGTGAATTTTCAACTTCAGTTCAGTGGACTTGGTAAAAAAAAAGTCATTGAAATATCATTTTATAAGTGCGAAACTCGAATGCCAGGGATGTAACATCACCAGGGGCGTAATATTTACAAAAAAACATGTTTTTGAAAAAAGTCGCTAGAAAAGTAGCTAGAATTATTTAGCGACAAAAAATAATTTTTTGTCGCTAAACTTTTGAAAATTCCGCTATATATAGCGACAAAGTCGCTAAAACGGCAACACTGTATGGGTGTATTCATAAACGCAGAAAATCTGCGCTAGTACAATCGCATTTCTTTTCTGATGCATTTGTGAACGCACTCCCAATGCAGAATGTCTGCAGTAAACAAAAAGGTCTGACTTAGTCCGATTTGTATGTAAACAGAGTTCATAAACGTCAGAGAAAAATGGCTGCCAAACAAATTTTGTTGAACTTGATTTTTGATTTGCTTACCGAAAAACAAAAGAAAATTATAATAATTGGCACAAATATCTTGCTTTGTAATTAAAAGTTTAATGTGGTTAGTTGTCCACACAGTACCTACAGTACTTTCATCATCCCTTTAAAAACAATAATTTAAATTATTTTTATCAAAAAATTAAGAAAATATTTGCCATTACTTATATTCTTTACGAGTCAGTGCCGCTTCGTCCTTCTTGTTGTAAAAATTATTTTAATAATTCCCGCTCTTTCTGCAGCCAAACAAATTCAGCTGCTCAATCTGTCCGACGCTGACGACAGTCTGACGTTTATGAACGGTAGGTACTGCAGTTCGACTAGGTTAGTTCGATCGAAAATCTGACTTTATGAATGCAGATAACGCAGTTCTTACTTAGGCTGACATTTATGAATACACCCTATGTATACACTGGCAGCATTTCTTGATATCGAGGGTGCGTTTAATAACGTTAAAACGGAGGTGGAGGTGTCACAAAAATAAAAGGAGCAACAACACAACAACACCACCAAGTCAATGGTGCAAGTAGAAGCTTCGACATTCCGTAGTCGATCGCTAACGCCCTTCTCCCAGCAGCTGAGTGTTGGTGCTGGAACTACTCAACAGCAGTAACAGCAATTGCAGATTATGAAGGCAATCCAGGTTTGTTAATTGATTAACTTATCAGTGATCCAAACAGAAATATTTTAAATGATATAATTCTTTAGGGTTTCCAACATCTTCGGCCAATATAATACAAGTCGCTCTAAAGAAACGACTCTTGCAGCAGCAACAAAAACAACATCTTCTGATTCCACAGAGTGCAACAGCGCGCGGAGATTTGTTGTGAAAGTAAAAGAAAAGAATTGAAATATTTATATCGTGATCAACTCACTTAATCCACATCTTCTTCTAGGTCTAAATCCAGGCTTGTAGCTCCAAATGTCACGCTGCCGCTAAAGGACTACAACTTGCACACTTAATTGGCTGAGACAGGGACTACTGCTGCCGCTGAGGCTTATACAGGCGACGCATACAGATGAGGTATGTAACTAGACATAAGGTCGATTTCGAAACAACCTGCTCTGAGAATATAGCAATTAAATGACGGGAGTCGGATATCATTGGCAAGTTTTCTTCAAAAATAAATTATAATTAATTTAAATAAAGAATAATACCTCCTTTTTGAATATCCTACTTTAGAATTCCAGGCAATTTTAGTGAACTTAAAGACTGGCTAAATAGAAGCTGAATTCCATGAATTCATAATGCCAACTGCAACAAAATTGCCCTTATGATGTTGCCTACAGTGACTGCGCAAGCCGGAAACCTTTACCTACGGAATTGGGATTTTGAAATTTGGCTCGGAAAAGAATTTCAATGTAAATGACCTTAGAAGCCAAGATTTTATATTCATGACCGACTTACGAGCTCTATTCCAGTAATTCTATGATTATAATAGAATCAATAAATTGACCAGAAGGCTCATGATGGCAGGCGCAGGACTACTTCAAAGTAAGTTTTACATAAACCACATACTTATACTTATGAAACACTAATTGATGTGTTTTTTTTTCAGCAACAAATCAAAAAGAAACTTCGAAGTCGATTTGACTCTGCCGTTCAGTTGATTCCACGACATAGTTCGTCGTGGCGAAAGTAGTTATTATATAATGTTGTAATTTTGTTTTTCAAATTTGTATGTAATTTAGCAAAGTTTTTGTTTTTAAATTCAATGTCATTATTTAAAGATTATAGACGTTAAAATTTATTTAAGTTATTGAGTAATTAGAACAAATAAAAACAAATGTAATTTTTTTCACGAAAAACATTTCTTTTTGGTTTTCCAAAATTTGATTTGCCCTGGTCAATTATGAAATTAGTGGATAATATTAAAAAATGAATTAAGTGGTGATTTGTATTATTTGTGTTAAATTTCCTTTTTGTATGTGGACTGTATAATTGATGATGAAAGATGATGACTACTTCTTATTTCAGCAACCTACAAAACCACTGCCAAATGGAACGAGACTACTTGGCCTACAATAATTTATTACAGGATGCAAATATGGTTTGTTTTTGTTTTGTTTAAACAAATCTAGTTAACATTAACAAACGTAATATTTGTAGAATTTCAGAATTTTATTTTAAATATATGCTGTATGTCAGCACATGCAATTATGTCTACGTTTACTATGAGTAAAGAATGAAATCGGCCCAGTCCATAATTTAAACTGAACGTTCGTAGAGAGCGTATTATGCTATATTGAGTTTGCAAACGAAAATAAATTCAATACAAATACGAGAAGTACATTTTTCCTTTTTGTCTTGAAATTAATTTGAAAATGATTGCCATAGAAAGTCCCAAGTATGTACTTTAAAAACAACTTGTAATTAAATTTGTTGGTGAAAAAGGTGTTGATGAAGGAAGTATTTCAATGAAATTTCTCAATTAGCCTTAGAGGAAATTTTAAATCCAGATTTTGGTAGTAAGTATTTAGCACATTACCATGTATCTATTGAACAAAAATTGCAAAGAGAAATTCTAATACTCCATGTACAGCACAGTCCACAGACATCTTTCTAAAAATCTTTTATTTCGGCTCTAGGGACCTTGAAACGTCGAGAAATGTCAAAATTTTGAATTCGACAAATCGGACCCATTACAATAACTTCGTATGGGAAGTTAATTAAATGGCGCAACAGTCCGTTGAGAACTAGGGCCTAATGACTTACAACTCGCAACCATTCCCATGTGTGCGAGTAATGATATAAGGGATGGAGAGGAACTACAGTTTAAAGCCGAATCCGAACGGCTTATTTGATTACAAGTATTAATGTTGGAGGATTTGTCAATTCCTCGCAAGAGGCAGCACCCGTGAAAAACTTAGGTGTCACGGACAGAGATTAAAGAGAGAACTTTTGAAATTTCCTTTAATATTTTGTTAGTAGTCTGTAAATGTGCAAAATTGATGTGCATTGTACGTATTACGTATGTATGTATTGTACAGTGGTGGACAAGAATTTAGCACACTTATTTGATGAAATGAAAAATCTTGTATTTAAAAGTTTTTGTTGCACTGAAAGCTGCAAGTTTATTTTATTTATATGCAATATGGCGGGATATACGTTTTTACCGAAAAGAACATTGTGCAAGTTATACATGTAAAAAAGGAATTGAAAATTTTGTTAAAATAACTTCTTTTACCTGGACATTTGTTTAGCACACTAAGTTTTAGATGGATAACTTTTAATGATGCAACTTAAAATTATGGAGGATTCAGTATTTGGTAGGGAATCCTTTGTTTTTTATGACTGCACTGATTCTTCTAGGCAAACTTTCAACCAAAGCCACACATCGTTGTCCTTGGCTGACAACCGATAAATTACTTTGTCTTCTTTTGGTGTGGTCTTCCTTTTACGAGGACATTGCTCCATGTTTTGAATGGTTCCAAATTCTTCAAAATACCGAAGCGCGTTGTAAACCATTTTTCTGGAGCACTCCAACAGCTTGGATATGTCAGAAACTGTCCTTCCCCTGTCTTTCATCTGCAAAATTATTTTTCGTTTATCTTCTGAGCACCATTGTCCTTTTGCCATGACTATTTAAGTACATTTTGATTTATTTAATAAGTATGTAGATATTAACAAATACCGGATTACCTCGAAAAGTGCACTTTTGTTCAACTAAACGGATTAAAAAATGTATTAGGAATAAAATGTGCTAAATGTATGTCCAGCTAAAAATAGTTTGAATTACAAACTTATGCAGTTTTCTCAAAACGCAAACAAATTTATTTAATTAGAGTAACAGTTTTTAGTTTTTAATATGAATAATAATAATAATAACATGAAATTAAAAGTTGCTTAAAACAAAACTTATACAAGTAAAATAACAATATTTCATATCTTCTTTAAGTGTGCTAAATTTTTGTCCACAACTGTAGAAACATATTTAAAATATGACACAAATTCGTTATCCATTATCCACTATAAGTTTCTGTTTTATGAATATAAACCCAAGAAATGGAAACGGGGTTACGAACAAAATCATTTATAAATAACGACTTTCTCACATCCCTGTTTACTATTTCACGCCAACCATCGCCTTTATCTTTTTTTCAAATTCTTTTCCTTAATAAATTATAGAAGGGTGCAATTACACCAATCCAACAAATCAATTTAGAGATCTACCTTTTTCAATTAAATCACCCTAGCAAGCGACCCAATAATCATATCCTATTTGTATGATCTGTAAAAATATATTAAGTGTAAATAATAATTTTAAAAGAAGACTCCCCTAAAACCATTTCGGTACGATTGTAATACGAGTACATACAAAATTTCCTTGTCCTGTACCAATTCAGTGCCAAAAGGGTTGACTATAACCTGCATTATCGTAGTATGACTCCTTGAAATGTCCTATATAAAATTATCATATTTTTAAAATCACAAATCATAATTATTCAATAATCGTGACATAATCTTTGCATGTACTTAAAAGTAGATTAGATAGATTATTCCTAAATTTTGATTACCATACTTTTGTATACCTTTGGATTAAAATATTTAGTTACTGCATCAGGTCCCTATTCTTATCTTCTCTAACCATATCACTCATTCTCATCATACGGATAATCAAATAAGTGATTGTCACTTATTCTCCATTACAGA
Source organism: Eupeodes latifasciatus (assembly GCA_920104205.1). NCBI lineage: Eukaryota > Metazoa > Arthropoda > Insecta > Diptera > Syrphidae > Eupeodes > Eupeodes latifasciatus. The sequence goes on from OV049924.1 coordinate 79,597,922, forward strand.
CCTACAAAAGGCACTCACAACAAAAAAAGAATAAAAAGATAAATATCTACTATCACCCCGTTATAAAAATACTATGTTGTCAATAATAATAATAATAATTTTTCCAACATATGCGCAAGCTACTGGAATCCTTACAAAAGTCGTTGTCGGGTTGAAACGAGGTTTCCCCCTATTTGTATGATAACAACTTATCACAATGCAAACAAAAGAGTGTGTGATTCATAATAAACAATGCAATATTTAAACTGCAGCAGCAAACTCTATAAGATACAAGATACAAAACATACCTAAAAATTAACTAGCACACAAACAAACAGACAAAATGTATTAATCTTTGTAGAACCTACATACAAACATTATATGTATAATGAAAAAGATAGACACATTTTGTTACTATAGTAACACTTTGTTGTTCTACATATTTATTTGTGAGCTGAGATTGAGATTGTAGTTAAAACCAAAGGCGTATCCAAAATTAAGTAAATGAGGAACTTACATACATAATATCTCGTTTGATTTTTGAAAAAATGTAAGAAAACGTTTTTTACTTTAAGAACATTAACTTAAATTTTTTAAACTCGAATTATTGGGTTAGTTTTTAGTTTCTTTAATATTATTATACACTCTGCGAAATAATGATAAGGACAAAAAAAAAACACTGCTGTTTTGTCTGTTTTTATGAAAAATTACTATCAAGGAATGGCAATTCTTTTGTTCGATCTTATATTTTATAACGGTTAAACTAAATTTCTCTCTCTTGTACCGTTAGCCTAACAATAATTTATTGATCTTTATTGCCAAGTGATTGTTTTTAAGAATCGTTATTAAAAAGGACCAAAAATAAGAAAATCTTCAGAAAACAAAGGTTTGTTAGTTATAAATACTTTGTAAATCACGTAAATAGGTTGAATTTATAATTATAATGCTCCCTGAAAGCCATTATCAGAAGAAGAGCGGGGTCTTGTTGCTGTTTCCCGAGAATAGAGGAAGACACCTAGCCAAATCAGTGGCATACTTTCAAGAAGTACAACTGTAATAGACATTTTTTTAAATCTGAATTAAAGTTATGGAGTTAAGCGAAGTTCAGGTAAAAACCAAAATTAACACCCAGGTAGAAATCAATCGTTAATGAAACGATAAGCCCCGCGAAAATTGTTAATATTTCAAACCTCAACGTGTTTGCAACAAGTTTTGAAAGGTGGTAAAAATACTGAATATGTGAAACGCGTCCCGAAGCCCAGACGGTTGCCAACAATTTCGGCATGTTAAACGAACCGAAAAGCAGCATAGAAATGCTCGCAATTTTGATGACGTTGATGGTCATGCATTATTGTTGTAAAATTGTATGTATTAATTAATTATTTGTAAATAAAATTACTTACTACTACTTACTACTTGATGGTTTGGGGTGCCATAAGCTGGTGTTTCTACCAAAATAAATTCCAAAATTTTCACAAGTAAAACGCTGCTACGAGTATTTATGTTTCAAAATATACAAAAGAGTTTTTAAATCAGCAAAATATTAATTCATTGCACTGACGTTTATTTTACACTATAAATTATTTGACAGGAGTTCAAGAAGAGTGAGCCAAAATTAATATGTGTCAAATAAAATCATTAATAATTTCAATACCACGACGACGTCTACGTGATGTTATTCAACGAAAACGATCAAGCACCAAATATTGAACGCCTTTTTAAAAGCTTTAAGTTTTACTAAGAATTAATTTTAAAAATTTGCCTTAACATTATTTCATTCTGAAAAAAAAATAAACCCATATCAAAATTGTAATTAAAGTCTAATATTTCATATTTTTGTTTTTCCTCATAAGTTTAGTTGTTAAGATACTAAAAGTAAAATTAGTTTGTTAAAATCCAATAATAAATGAAAAAAAAATGTATTTTGTGTTTGTCCTTATCATTATTTCGTAGAATGTATTATATAGGAATTACTGCGTTTCAAACGTCAAATTTTCTCTTCTGTAGGGAGTCCACAAAAATTTTGAGAAAAAAGGAAATAATCTAAGTGAAAAAAAATAATTAAAGACACACCAACATATGTTTGGTTTTAAGGTATATCCATAATTCAAAAACATATTGACGTGTTAGAGTGTAGATTTCGAAACCAGTCGTCTGGTATGTTTATTTTGCCACAGTGACTAGGGAGAGTGGTTGAAAACGGGGATTTGCTAGAACCCAGGGCCCAGATTGTTTCAAAAAAGATCATTCAGTTTTAAAAGTAAAGACATTGTGCGATAACGTGGCATGATGGTTAGTGCTTAGGACTGTCATGAACTTGAATAATTTTTCTCTGATGACTATTTTAAAATTAGATGTGCAAGCGATTTGGATGTTGAGATGGCAGTTCGCATGGTTGAATCTTGCATAATGATCAAAATTTATAAAATTAATCCTTCCACTTACTCTTATTTATCTTGTACACATATTTTATTACTTTATGAACCCCAAAAGTCCTTTGGAATTGAGTCTTTTATCATTTTTGTCCAAAACATTAGAAAAAATATTGGCTGAACAAATACAAGAAAGTCTGAACAGAAGCATTTTAATTGGCTTTCAGGTTTTCGGAAAAATAATAGTTGTGAAACTTTTGATTTAAAAAGATCAATGGATCGTAACGAAATTAGTGTAATGGTGATGCTTGATTTTCAAAAAACTTTGATTGCATGGACCAATCAACTCTCATGTGGAAGCTTAAAAATAAGTTTTGATTCTCGTCTTCCGTCCTTTAACGTATGTCTTCTTACTCAAAAATTTCTCATTACGAGTCGAAACTAGTAATATCTAATCCAATTCTTGTCAACACAGGGGTCAAACAAGGATCTGTTTTAGATCCTCTTCTTTTCTGCATCTTCATAAATTGCCTCCCTAATGTTTTTGTAAATTGTAATGTGAATATTTATCCAGATGATGTAAGAATTTATCTATCCAAAAAGCCTTAGTTGTTAGAAGATTACGTAGCTTGAGTAAATGAAGATTTGTTGTCTTTTTGAGGGTTGGGCTGAGTTAAATACAATAAAAATAAGATTGAACCCGTTGAAATTGTTTTCAAATGTGGGTTAGAGAAGTGAAATATCAGCTAGTGATGTACCCTGACTTAATTTAAAGGGCTTTATCCCACATTATGTTAAAATATTTATATAAATACCTTGGCTTTATGATAAATAGTAAAATGAGTTGTTGTGTCGCTACGTCAGACTCTATTAAAAGAATATACCTAGTGAAATCATTGATGTTGCCTTCTTTCTCTTACAATTATTGTTTTGTAGACTCTTGTTTAGATTCTGAATGCAAGTGTAAAGTAAATGTTGCGTTCAATTATTGCTTGCGATATATTCACGGTTTTTCGAGGTTGTTTTAAGCGTTTCGCAAAAGGACCTAATCAAAATCAAACCCATGTCAGAATGAACTCACATTTATAAAGAACTTTTTATTTTCGCTGTTCTTATTATTATTAGCTTCCCATAGGAAGTTATTGTAAACATACCGATTTGTCGAATTGAAAATTTTGACATTTCTCCACATTTCAAAGTCCCTAGAATCAAAATCAAAGATTTGTAGAGAGATTTTTGGGTGTGCATGTGTACGTACGTTCATAAGGCCGTCCGGGAAGTTTTTTCGTCGTCCATATCTCAAGAACCAGTAGAGATATCGAATTTAAATACATTTTGTTATACAGTTAATAACACATAAAATGCAGAAAGGACTCAAAAAAGTGAGTTGGTGTTTTTTTTTTACTAAAGCACTTAAAAAAACAAAATTTGGTTGACTCTAAATATCAAATTTTATATTATACAACGTGACGTTATACAAAACTAGTATAGTTTTGAAAAAATCAATTCACGTTTTTTTTTTATAAATCAAAAAAACTGAAAAAAAACATCTGTTACCTCGAATATTAAAAAAAAAAAACTAAAAATGATTTCATATCCACAATTATTGTATGCAACAACAAAAAGATTTTTGACATTTGGCAAAATTTTGTGAAAAATCGAATTGACAGTTTCTTTTACAAAAAATAAAAACCTAAAAAAACATTTCTAAAAGTTGGTAAAAATTGATTTTCTACTCAAATATCTTTTCAAAAATTAAAGATATTGGCTTTAAACAAATTTCATCTTATATACATAATTCAATAAATTTTTTTATAAAAATCCAACAGTAAGTTTTTCATAAAAAATAAAATCTTCACAAAATTGGTAAAAAATTATGTTGGATTCTTAATACCAGGTGAATAAATGAAGGTAAACAAATTTTGTTGAAGATAATGGTCATAGAAAAATGCATTCTGTATTTATTTTATATAAAAAATAAAAATGAAAAAAAAAATGATACTAAAATTGGTAAACACTGGTTTTCGACTAAAAATCTCGTTAATTGGTCGTCTACCTTCGCGTTCAAATTTCGGGCCTATTATTCAAGAATGGATTGCAAAAAAACTAAACATGATAGTTGAACAAAATTTCAACAAAATTCTTGAACTTTAATGAAAAACAAAAAAAGGATGAATTTTTTTAATAAAATTTGCCCTTGACGCGTCGTTGAATGCATTACTGTCGGTGCGACGGAGTAGAACGGCTGGCACGATATCGCTTCAGAACCTTGAAACAACAACAAATTTTTTTTAACTAGGTTTAGACATAAGCTTTTTTGAATATTTGAAAATTTCACAAAATGGCAGCGATTTGAAAAAAATTGCATTTTTTGACAATGTTTTTCAATCTAAAAAAGACTGTAAAAAAACGAAAACAATTTTTTTTTTGAAAAAAGCTTGTGTCTAGATCTAGGGAGATGTTTTTTGAATAAGTAACGCTTTACAGATTTACGATATCTTCTATAGTTTCGTCAAAATCGTGCCAACAGTTTTGAAAAACTCAACTTTTGGGAAAACGCGTTTAAAGATAAATGTAACAATGTAAATAGGCAGGGCGAGGCCGTGTTTGAGGATCGATATCTCGTAAACCAGCATGCTTTCGATCACATCCTTCATAGAGCATGTTTTTAGTTATACATATGTCTACATTGCAACAAAAAAATCGATTTTTTCAAACCGCGGAGGTAGACAAAAACATATTTTGAAATCAAACTTATTTTATCATATGCAAAATATCGTTAATTTAAAAGGTAATTTCTTAGAAAAATTAAATTGACAACGTTACTTTTACAAAACACGAAAACCTACAAAAACAAAAAAAACTGAGGAAATGGTTTTCGACTCAAGTATTCTGAAAACAAAGAAAACGATTGACTCACAAATTTGTATTTCACCCAAAAATGTTGTTTTTAATACAATTTTGTTAAATTTTTATACAAATCGAAAGACGGGTAACGGGTAAGACGGGATGGGAAGTTATCAGTGTGGGTCGCATTTCAGGGGGGTCATTCCGTAAAACGTCAAACGATAGCGTTTTGACGATAGTCTCACTTCACGTAAGACGAAAATCGAAAGTGATATCGCCAAAACGATAGCGTTTGCACGATAGCTAAATATACATAGGTATCGTCTGTCATTGATTTCCAAATACTAACTAAGCAAATAAAAATAAAAATGTTTTGACGTAATTAAGTTTTGTTACAAAGTGAAAATGAAAACTCAGAAAACAAAAATAAAATGAATACCTACGGTTATGGAGACAATTAAGAGACCTCTAACTTTTCCAACCTATGTATATGCAAGCATTTTTGTTTTTGCTTTCTCACTTGTTGTAAAATAATGTAAACCATTATAGTTTTGTTCAAAGTTTTTCAAAAGAGGCCTTTATAATTTCAATAATATCAGACATAAATAACTTAGATATTGAAATTATAGTTACATCGTCGGCGGCAAAAAATAAAAACAGTAACAATAAACACCACATAATAAATAGTTGGTAAGTTTGGTAAAAAGTAATTTGTTGCAAATTTTCACAACTTCCCATAAACAAAAACCAAGTTTAATAACATTTTCAAGTTATCGAACAAGCATTATCTTTCGTTGAGTTCATTTTGACATTTCAATTATCTTATACTGAAAACGATAGACGATACGATAGTGACAAAGTTACGTGAAGCAAATTATTGACGATATCGTTAATGACAATCGTTTTGACGATTATCGTTTTGAAAATTACGGAATGACTCCCCAGCCTCTTTTTTATACTTGTTCCTTAAATACATAATTCTTGAAAACTTACTTCCCGATATAAAGAGTGAAGAAAATTTTAATTTAAACTTAAATGATAAAACACGAAAACCACATAGTTTGAATCTTTACAATTATAAAGCAAATAGAAAAAAAAATGTAATACCCCTTCAAGTTTATTGAATTCTAGCTACGCTCCTGTCTGTCGTTCGAATATCGAAGTTTAATTTAAAAAGAAAGCAAAATTGTGAAAACCAGTTTTGATGGTTTTATTTGACATTACTGGTTCTCTGCCTCTCTGTGTGTTCGCTTCGCTATATCACCATATTCATACTCGCTTCGCTTCGCCTTCAGCTTTGTGCACACAACATAGTGCCTGCCCCATTGGTGCTCCATTCTATCGTATAGATTTTGTTCTTCTGCTAGTTATAGATACTTTTGCTCACTGGTTATACTCTTGCTTGACTCTTGTCTCCTGACTTTTGTGGAGCTCCGGCTAGGCTATAGTCGTCTCATAGTGACTGGCTGACTTGACTGGCTGGCGCTGGCTTCTTCTTCTGCAATTTTTGCCCGATGTATCTACTGAGCTGACTCTCAGTTAGTTCGAGTTAAAACATTGTCCGTGGCAGACGTGTTTCTACATATAAGTTCTGTACGTTGTGTGTGCTGTGTATTTTTGTTGTTCCATCCCCAGTTCCCACTGAGTTGTGTTGCATAGATAGAGATCCACAGAGCAGAGCATATTACTTACTAAGTAGAATTCAAAAAAAGTTGATCTTTAACCTAATTTCATTAAGTATGCTCAAATAAAGTGAAGATCTAAAAAGGGAAAATACACCTATTAGATACATTTTTTTAAATCGCGCCTATACCTACCTAAAGAGAATCGTTTTCGTTTGCCTTTTTTGAAAAAGAAGTTTCGTGAATGCCATTATTTTTAAAGTGAGTTGTTATAGAGTTAGTGAGTGTTCAGTGTGTTGTATCCAAGTTGAAAACCCCTACGCGATCACTTTGCTGCTGATGTACCTACGTACGTAAATCTGAAAGTTTTTTTTTTTTTTTTTAGTACCGTACCTACATACCTACCTACCTATGTACATATATACCATACTTTGTATTTGGCGTTAAACAAGTTTAGATACCTAGGTTTTTCTTAAAAGCCAACTAACTGCAGCCGCACACCGCACATTCAAACGGTTTCTTCTGAATGGACTAATTACAATCTCTTATGGATATACTTACATTATTGTGAGGTAAGTCTCGTGACGATATTTTTTGAAAATTTTCTTACATATGTACATATTTTTAAGTATCTTTAAGGAAAGCAAAGGAATACCTAGGTACAGCGCCTACTTTTTCGTTCATAATGTTCAACATGGTCGAGTGATTCACATTGTGTTTTTATTGAATTTATAATAGCTTGTTGCACTTGGGGATAATCGCGCGCATAAAATGGTCATTAACCTCTGTTAGATGGCGGTCGGTCGGTGGCTGGCGGTATGAGCGAGCGATATACCGAACCGATATGACTTGAAGTTCCTTTTGGATCAATAATTTTATTTTTATCTACACTCCAATGGCTTCATATAAGGGACCGCCCACAAGAGTGGGCTCGCTAACTCACTATGTTGATTTATAGTCAAATTAGGTATTGCGCGATTTCTCCGGGAATATCTTCAGGCGTGTAGGTATTTGTTGTTGTTTGATTGATTCTTTTAAAGGCTGTTTGTAAAAAAGCTGTGTTTTTGTAGCCCACTCTCTTGCCTTCGAGTTCGAGGCATTTATCCACGCAACATTCTCTAATAATGTTTTTATTTGAACAAAAAATAAAATATCCGCTTAAGTGATTCTTTTTTTGCAACACTACACTGCGCTCTAGTCGTCATCCACATCCACTATCCACAGCGTCAAGCGTCAGCGTGTGTGCCATAGCAGAGCTGGTGCTGATTGCTGGGCTGCATCACACACAACGTGGTATGCTTCGTTGCGCAGGAGAAACAATATAAATAAAAATGGACATGATTGCACCGCGCAGAGCCGCAACCAGACAGCCAGCGCAGCGGTATCAGTAGCGGTGGCGATGGCGATGGCGGTGACGAAGTTAGGCAATATCGCTTGGTCTAAAAAAAGAACTGCATAGCACCACACAGTAGTTGTAGCTTATAGTAGTTTCTTGGAGATGGTCCGGTTGCTCCAGAGAATCTTTCTTCATCGTTGTTTTTAGGCAGATTAAATTACACTCGAAATCAAAATATATGTATGTATATTTAAATTGAATGTAGACATAAAGGAATATACCCTCCACCTCCACTGCCATCTCTGACTCGCTATGCCTATGCAAGATCAATGAGCTAAGATGGTTTCCGTCTAGGATATTTCTCTCTATATAGCTGAAGCTGGTAGTGGTCGGCCATTGTTTATTACCTGTTCGGTCCACATAGTGGTTTTACCGGATTTTCTCGTTCTCTCGTACTTGAACAGTGATGGTGTGGATTTGCTTTACTTTTTTTGGCAAAACTTCATGATCACTTAAACTAATAATACATTTTTATAGTTTAAGATGTATTTCCATGTTCGGGTTTCAATTTTCTCATCAAATATTTATAATAGACCAAAATAACTCATCAACTACAAGAGTAGTCTGTAATGATGCATTACAAACCTACAACAAAACACTAACAAATTACAGAGGCTTCCCCCCACCAGAGGTAAGGGGCTTTTGTGAAATATCCAAGTTTAATTAATTTACCAGTTCAACATTTTAGCAAGTGGTAAGTAGTTTTGAATATAAACAAAGGCTTCCCCCCACCAGAGGTAAGGGGCTTCTTGTGTAATATTCAAGTTTAATTAAGTTACCAGCTTCGGCTGTGTGTTACCAGCTTCGGCTGTGTGTTACCGGCTTAGGCCGTGTGTTACCGGTTTCGGCCGTGTGTTACCAGCTTCGGCTGTGTGTTACCAGCTTCGGCTGTGTGTTACCGGCTTAGGCCGTGTGTTACCGGTTTCGGCTGTGTGTTACCAGCTTCGGCTGTGTGTTACCAGCTTCGGCTGAGTGTTACCGGTTTCGGCCGTGTGTTACCGGTTTCGGCCGTGTGTTACCAGCTTCGGCTGTGTGTTACCAGCTTCGGCTGTGTGTTACCGGCTTAGGCCGTGTGTTACCGGTTTCGGCCGTGTGTTACCAGCTTCGGCTGTGTGTTACCAGCTTCGGCTGTGTGTTACCGGCTCAGGCCGTGTGTTACCGGTTTCGGCCGTGTGTTACCAGCTTCGGCTGTGTGTTACCAGCTTCGGCTGTGTGTTACCAGCTTCGGCTGTGTGTTACCGGCTCAGGCCGTGTGTTACCGGTTTCGGCCGTGTGTTACCAGCTTCGGCTGTGTGTTACCAGCTTCGGCTGTGTGTTACCAGCTTCGGCTGTGTGTTACCGGCTTAGGCCGTGTGTTACCGGTTTCGGCTGTGTGTTACCAGCTTCGGCTGTGTGTTACCAGCTTCGGCTGTGTGTTACCGGCTTAGGCCGTGTGTTACCGGTTTCGGCTGTGTGTTACCAGCTTCGGCTGTGTGTTACCAGCTTCGGCTGAGTGTTACCGGTTTCGGCCGTGTGTTACCGGTTTCGGCCGTGTGTTACCAGCTTCGGCTGTGTGTTACCAGCTTCGGCTGTGTGTTACCGGCTTAGGCCGTGTGTTACCGGTTTCGGCCGTGTGTTACCAGCTTCGGCTGTGTGTTACCAGCTTCGGCTGTGTGTTACCGGCTTAGGCCGTGTGTTACCGGTTTCGGCCGTGTGTTACCAGCTTCGGCTGTGTGTTACCAGCTTCGGCTGTGTGTTACCGGCTTAGGCCGTGTGTTACCGGTTTCGGCCGTGTGTTACCGGTTTCGGCCGTGTGTTACCAGCTTCGGCTGTGTGTTACCAGCTTCGGCTGTGTGTTACCGGCTTGGGCCGTGTGTTACCGGTTTCGGCCGTGTGTTACCAGCTTCGGCTGTGTGTTACCAGCTTCGGCTGTGTGTTACCGGCTTAGGCCGTGTGTTACCGGTTTCGGCCGTGTGTTACCAGCTTCGGCTGTGTGTTACCAGCTTCGGCTGTGTGTTACCGGCTTAGGCCGTGTGTTACCGGTTTCGGCCGTGTGTTACCAGCTTCGGCTGTGTGTTACCAGCTTCGGCTGTGTGTTACCGGCTTAGGCCGTGTGTTACCGGTTTCGGCCGTGTGTTACCAGCTTCGGCTGTGTGTTACCAGCTTCGGCTGTGTGTTACCGGCTTAGGCCGTGTGTTACCGGTTTCGGCCGTGTGTTACCAGCTTCGGCTGTGTGTTACCAGTTTCGGCTGTGTGTTACCGGCTCAGGCCGTGTGTTACCGGTTTCGGCCGTGTGTTACCAGCTTCGGCTGTGTGTTACCAGCTTCGGCTGTGTGTTACCAGCTTCGGCTGTGTGTTACCGGTTTCGGCCGTGTGTTACCAGCTTCGGCTGTGTGTTACCAGCTTCGACTGTGTGTTACCGGTTTCGGCCGTGTGTTACCAGCTTCGGCTGTGTGTTACCGGTTTCAGCCGTGTGTTACGTACGGTAAGTGGCGATTCTCCGCGTAACGGCGATTACCCCAGTCTGGACCGAATGGGCGAAAGAGACGAACCCCGCGCCGCCTGCTGACCGACACCTACCGGGGAGACTACTTTGGACCAATGAAACAACCCGAGATCCGGATGAGAAGAAGTATTATTACTAGAAATCTGAATTAAACAAAAAAAATGTTAACCGACTAATGAAATAAACCCCAGAATTATATAAAGTTAATTAGAAATAAAGACAAGGACTTATTGATGTTAAATTTAGGTGTTTTATTTAACTAACCCTGGACACCGTGAGCATACCCCAGCTGAGAAAATTTAAAACACCCTCACATTTTGGCGCCCGAGCAGGGACTATAAGGTCCACTACCCCCGAACCGAAAAAAGAAAAACCCACAGTAAAAAGGGGACACGAACAACGTTATCAAATTACCGACCGCATCCGGACAGCACCGCACTTCACCGTTTACCGCACCGCACTTTACCGTTTACCGCACCGCACTTTACCGTTTACCGCACCGCACTTTACCGTTTACCGCACTTTACCGTTTACCGCACTTTACCGTTTACCGCACCGCACTTTACCCCGATAGCCAGACAAGCTATAGCCGCACCGGATACCGTAATTGTTTTTTTTTGCCGATTGATAACGTTTTCCTCTTTTGGGAAAAGCTAAGATAGAATGATGTCAGACGACGAACCTGAATTCGACGTATTTGCTAGTATAGGAGCAATTTACCTATTGAATAAGCAAGAGATTGTGGAGCGAATGGCCCAATTAAACCTGAGTACGGAGGGAACCATGCCAACCCTCAGAGCCCGTTTTAGCGCCTACATTAAAGAGGCGAGACTGCGGAAGTCGACGCAAAACCTCCTAGTAGAGGTAGGAAAACTAGCCCTAGACAGAGAATTTCCAGACGACGACTCTAGCCAAACAGTGGAGCAGTCCAACGACGGGGAGGAATCAGGCCAAACCACTCACAATTCTACGCAGAAAGAAGGGGTCAAGGATTACTTTTTCTGTGTGCCATCCCGCGATAAACTCTGCACAGGTATGATTCAAAGCAAAACACAAGCTGGCATGCACGGGACCGAGGTGGGTGCTTTGCCACCAGCAAGCGCACATAGCCCCCAGCACATGCCCGACCAACCGATGAGACAACTAATGACAGATAGACGATCTGAACCGACTACGGAAGGACGCATGATGCTGAGCCGCGAAGCTGAAGTGATGAATATCGTCCGAAAATGGGGAGTAAGGTTCGACGGTACGGGCAACGCTTCAGAACTAATCAAGCGACTGGAAGAATTGATCGAGTGTTATAAGATCCCACCACAAGAGATGGTGCGTACCTTACCCGAAATACTAAGAGGGATGGCGTTGGAGTGGTACCATATAAATCGAGGGCAATTCTCGGCATGGGCTGATTTCCACCACGCTTTCTTAGAGCACTTCTTACCAGTCCGATATATCAATAAGTTGGAAGATGAAATTGCGCGAAAACGACAAGGCCCAAAAGAAAAAGCCAAAGATTTCATCCGATCTATATGCAATACTTGATCCATCAACACCCTACCATGAAGGTAGCAGAAAACACCGACAAAATTTATGACCGACTCAGACCGGAATATCATCTCTATGTTCGGAGGAAGGATTTCCGCACGTTGGAAGAGTTAATGGAGCTGGTAGAAGAGTACGAGTATATTAACCACGAAAGCCGCAATATGGCACCAACAGCAAGTAGGCCCGGTATTCAGAGCACACCTGTACCTAGGCGGGGCCTACCCGAACGCCCGCAAGTAAGCACAAGTAACGAGGCTTACGACAGAAACACTCACTGTTGGAACTGTAAGCAAAGGGGACACAATAAAGCCAACTGCAGACGGCCTTTCCGTATGTTTTGTTCTTTCTGCGGAGAAGATGGGCGAATGACCCGGGACTGCCAGTGCCGCTCGCATAAAGCATCGGCAATATGCGACTGTACCAATGACGGTATAGCAGACGGAGGACTATGCGAACCGGAGGAGTCGCTCGGTACCAAGCGACAGGAGCAAGAGAGTATACCCACGTCGGGGACAATAATGGAGGTCGTGGAAACAAAGGTACCAAGCAGAGGGGACCCGCGAATGTTCGTCAAAATAACTATATGTGGATACCCAACAATGGCTTTACTTGACACGGGAGCCACTAAGTCGTTCGTAAACGAGGAAGTCCTGACCGTCCTAAGAAGAGTGGGGGCGCCCGTCAAATACGAAGTACATCGAGTGCACCTGGCCGATGGCACGAGTATGCCTACTCGTGAACACTTCCAAGTAGACTTAAGGGTAGGTGATCAGCAAATATGTGGGGAGATGACGTACCTCAGAAACTTAGCTGAAAAGGTTATCCTCGGCATGGATACCTTAAAGGAACTGAACCTTTCGATCACTCTGGGGAAGGTGGAAATACCTGCCTACGACGGGAGACCGCTATTGACGGAGCCTCCCCGGAATCAGCTGTGTTTATTAGGAGGAACGCCTTTGTCTCTGGAGCAAGAAGAACAATTGAACAACTTGCTCACTCAGGAATTGCCCAAATTCGCAATGCTGAATCCTACCACCAATGCGGCCGTTCACAGTATCAAGCTAAAAACACAGGAGCCCATACGGCAACGGTATTACCCAAGAAACCCGGCTATGCAGAAGGTGATCGATGAAGAAATAGACGAGCTGTTACGTACGGATAAAATAGAGCCGTCCAAAAGCCCGTATAGTTCCCCGATCGTGCTAGTAAAGAAAAAGAACGACACTTGGAGGGTTTGTGTTGATTACAGGCAGTTAAACCAGATCTCCATCATGGACGCCTATCCGTTACCCCAAATTAATGCGATCCTAGACAAGCTAAAACAAGCCAAGTTCATATCGACCATTGATTTAAAGCAAGGGTATTGGCAGATACCATTGGACAAGGCGTCCCGAGCCTCTACCGCCTTTACCGTGCCCGGACGAGGTTTGTTCCAGTGGAAAGTTCTGCCTTGTGGACTCAACTCGTCGGCGGCGACGTTCCAAAGGATGTTGGATTCGGTCTTAGGGCCCGAGATGGAACCGTATGCTTTTGCATACCTAGACGACATCATTGTAGTAAGCAAGTCCTTTCAGGAACACCTTCGGCATTTGCAAGAAGTGTTCCATAGGCTCCAACAGGCTCACTTGCGGATTAACGGAGAAAAATGTACGTTTTGCAAGAAGGAATTGAGATATCTGGGTCACGTCGTAAGCGACCAAGGAATCGCGACCGATCCCGACAAGGTGGCCGCCGTCAAAGAACTCAAGGATCCCAGGAATGTGAAAGATCTACGCCGGGTATTAGGCATAGCATCATGGTACCGTCGTTTTATAAAGGATTTCTCCATTATCGCCACGCCTCTCACAAAATTATTGAAGAAAAACCAGGCCTGGGAATGGTCGGAAGCTCAACAAGAAGCGTTTACACACTTAAAGAAGAAGCTCACAGAAGCTCCGGTACTGAAATGCCCAGACTTCGATCTGCCCTTTACCCTACAGACAGATGCTAGCCATTTTGGCCTAGGGGTGGTACTATCGCAAAACACTAAGGGACAAGAACGGGTGATCGCGTACGCCAGTCGCACTTTGACCCCGCTAGAGACCAAATATTCGGTGACCGAAAAGGAGTGTTTAGCCATCTTATGGGGTATACGGAAAATGAGGCCGTACTTAGAAGGGTATCATTTTACAGTGGTGACAGATCATCACTCGTTAAAATGGCTACACACGCTGGAGAACCCATCCGGGAGATTGGCCAGGTGGGCAATTGAATTGCAACAATACGATTTTGAAATACGATATCGAAAAGGGGCAATGAACGTGGTAGCCGACACCCTCTCAAGAGATCCCTTACCAATACAAGAAAGCGACTTGTATGCCGTTTGCGACAAATCAGAGGACTGGATTCAGACGAAGATTCGGGAGGTGCAAGCAAACCCTGCCAAGTACCCGGAATACCAAGTATTAGATGAAAAGTTATACCGAACATTCCACACACACCCGCTCGCTGGAAAGACGTCCCAATGGAAATGGTGCGTCCCCTCCAACGAAAAGGAGACAGTGATCCGGAATCATCACGACGCCGTTGCAGCAGGACATATGGGGGTGGCCAAAACCATAGCCCGAGTGACGCAGTTTCACTATTGGCCAGGTATGTACCGGCACATAGCCAAGTACATCGGAAAATGTGCTACGTGCAGTGAGTACAAACCTTCGCAGCAAAAGGCTGGAGGCAAGATGTATACGACCCAGACCGAAAATCCCTGGGACGTGGTGTGCGTTGATTTCATGGGGCCATTCCCAAAGTCAATGAAGGGGAATACAATGCTGGCCGTCTTTACCGACAAATTTACTAAATGGGTGGAAGCCATACCTATGAGAGCCGCCACTGCCACGGGGCTGATTAAGGGTTTTCGAGAAAGGATTGTATATCGATTCGGAGTACCAAGAATACTGCTATCCGACAATGGTTCTCAATTCACCAGCCTAGTATTCCGCGAATTTTTGAAGGATGTAGGAATTCAGCAGAGGCTTACGACACCCTACACCCCGCAGGAGAACCCTACGGAACGAGTAAACCGAGTGCTGAAGACGATGATAGCTCAATTCGTCCAGGATAACCATCGTTCTTGGGATGATCACTTGCCGGAACTTACATTCGCCATAAACACTAGCAAACACCAATCAACAGGGTTTACGCCCGCGTTCCTTAATTTTGGCCGGGAAATGAGGACGCCAAATCAAATCGAAGTGCCAGTGGAAGGAAAGGGACCAGAAAACCTTTCTGAAAGACAAGAACGGTTGAAGGCGTTGTACCAACTCGTTGGGGAAAATCTGCAGCGGGCTTCAGAGATTCAAAGCAAGCACTATAACCTAAGGAAAAGGGCGTGGAAACCGAAAATCGGCGACCTGGTTTACCGGAGGATTCGCGTTCTCTTATCGGCACAAAAACAATTCACCGAGAAGTTGGCACCGCGTTATGAAGGGCCATACAAAGTTATAAAGTTCGTGTCCCCAGTCATCGTGGTGTTACAAGGCGAGGAAAAAAATACCCGCCGGCGCCAACCCAAGATTAAATGCCATATTCGAGACCTTAAGGACAAGGATAAGACGAGGAAGTCCTCGTTTTCCAAAGAAGGGGGGAATTGTAATGATGCATTACAAACCTACAACAAAACACTAACAAATTACATGCGTTCTTTCACTACACCGAGCATTGAGTTCACACTCAGTTCACCTTGGCCAAAACTCGGTGACATTAATTTGTAAAGGTGATTTTGTCATTCGCAAAAATATAATTCACACTAGGTTGCTACCAAAAGGTTGCCTAGTAGAACCGAACGAGACCAAGAAAATAAGGAAGATTCGAACGAAGGAGTGAACGAAGAAGATAGACAAGAAAGTTCAGCGTTAAGCGAGGATTAGAGGTAAGTAGTTTGGATATACACAGAGGCTTCCCCCCACCAGAGGTAAGGGGCTTTTGTGAAATATCCAAGTTTAATTAATTTACCAGTTCAACATTTTAGCAAGTGGTAAGTAGTTTTGAATATAAACAAAGGCTTCCCCCCACCAGAGGTAAGGGGCTTCTTGTGTAATATTCAAGTTTAATTAAGTTACCAGCTTCGGCTGTGTGTTACCAGCTTCGGCTGTGTGTTACCGGCTTAGGCCGTGTGTTACCGGTTTCGGCCGTGTGTTACCAGCTTCGGCTGTGTGTTACCAGCTTCGGCTGTGTGTTACCGGCTTAGGCCGTGTGTTACCGGTTTCGGCTGTGTGTTACCAGCTTCGGCTGTGTGTTACCAGCTTCGGCTGAGTGTTACCGGTTTCGGCCGTGTGTTACCGGTTTCGGCCGTGTGTTACCAGCTTCGGCTGTGTGTTACCAGCTTCGGCTGTGTGTTACCGGCTTAGGCCGTGTGTTACCGGTTTCGGCCGTGTGTTACCAGCTTCGGCTGTGTGTTACCAGCTTCGGCTGTGTGTTACCGGCTCAGGCCGTGTGTTACCGGTTTCGGCCGTGTGTTACCAGCTTCGGCTGTGTGTTACCAGCTTCGGCTGTGTGTTACCAGCTTCGGCTGTGTGTTACCGGCTTAGGCCGTGTGTTACCGGTTTCGGCCGTGTGTTACCAGCTTCGGCTGTGTGTTACCAGCTTCGGCTGTGTGTTACCGGCTTAGGCCGTGTGTTACCGGTTTCGGCCGTGTGTTACCAGCTTCGGCTGTGTGTTACCAGCTTCGGCTGTGTGTTACCGGCTTAGGCCGTGTGTTACCGGTTTCGGCCGTGTGTTACCGGTTTCGGCCGTGTGTTACCAGCTTCGGCTGTGTGTTACCAGCTTCGGCTGTGTGTTACCGGCTTGGGCCGTGTGTTACCGGTTTCGGCCGTGTGTTACCAGCTTCGGCTGTGTGTTACCAGCTTCGGCTGTGTGTTACCGGCTTAGGCCGTGTGTTACCGGTTTCGGCCGTGTGTTACCAGCTTCGGCTGTGTGTTACCAGCTTCGGCTGTGTGTTACCGGCTTAGGCCGTGTGTTACCGGTTTCGGCCGTGTGTTACCAGCTTCGGCTGTGTGTTACCAGCTTCGGCTGTGTGTTACCGGCTTAGGCCGTGTGTTACCGGTTTCGGCCGTGTGTTACCAGCTTCGGCTGTGTGTTACCAGCTTCGGCTGTGTGTTACCGGCTTAGGCCGTGTGTTACCGGTTTCGGCCGTGTGTTACCAGCTTCGGCTGTGTGTTACCAGTTTCGGCTGTGTGTTACCGGCTCAGGCCGTGTGTTACCGGTTTCGGCCGTGTGTTACCAGCTTCGGCTGTGTGTTACCAGCTTCGGCTGTGTGTTACCGGTTTCGGCCGTGTGTTACCAGCTTCGGCTGTGTGTTACCAGCTTCGACTGTGTGTTACCGGTTTCGGCCGTGTGTTACCAGCTTCGGCTGTGTGTTACCGGTTTCAGCCGTGTGTTACGTACGGTAAGTGGCGATTCTCCGCGTAACGGCGATTACCCTAGTCTGGACCGAATGGGCGAAAGAGACGAACCCCGCGCCGCCTGCTGACCGACACCTACCGCGGAGACTACTTTGGACCAATGAAACAACCCGAGATCCGGATGAGAAGAAGTATTATTACTAGAAATCTGAATTAAACAAAAAAAATGTTAACCGACTAATGAAATAAACCCCAGAATTATATAAAGTTAATTAGAAATAAAGACAAGGACTTATTGATGTTAAATTTAGGTGTTTTATTTAACTAACCCTGGACACCGTGAGCATACCCCAGCTGAGAAAATTTAAAACACCCTCACAAGTCAGCTTGTTTATGCGGGGAAATACCTACCTACCTTCCGAGTCATGATGATGGACACTTTTATAGGTACACCTGTGCTTTATAAAATCAAAACCTATGTAGGTATATTACGAGTACGAGTACAAGTAGGTACGAGTATCTACCTACATACAAAATAAAATGTTTTTCTTCGAATGTGACGTATCAAATTTATATTAAATACTAAGTTAGGTAGATATACAGTGAGTGCACTCAGCTTTGCTCAGGTAGACTTGTTTACACTGACCTTAAGTATATGATTAAGGTCAGCACAAACTACACACTTCGCTTTAACCACCTGGTTGTAATTAACGGTTGGGTGTGAATTCGTCGTTTCAATTTGTTTATACGGGGATACTAATATATAATGTTGCTGCTGCTGCTGCTTCTGCTATGGACTGTAGCATTGTGTGAATTTGTGTATTTCCCGCATTATTATATTATTCATTGAAAATGCATATAATAGTTCTATAAAATTCGCTAATTCAATTCTAGTGTTTATAAGAAATAACCTGTTAAAATGTCATTAAACGGGTATAGACAATGCATGAAAGGAAAATCCATAAATGTTAATTTGTATATAGTATATTTTTGCATGACACATGTACTTGAATTGCACTCGAATAATTGTGCGGGATAAACCTTTAAGTACATTTATTTGAAGTTTTTAGTTCATAAAGGTACAAAATATACGAGTCGGTTTTTACCTCAAGTAGGTTTAGAAAGTTATGCAATTATTGTTGCTTTTTCAATTTTAAAGAAATTAAGCAAAGGAATTTTTAGTCTTGAGATTCTTCTTTTTCAAAATTTTATACCTAATAATATTTTGTAGAATCAGAATTTATTTTAAGTTTAAAACTTTGTATAGTTCACAAAACTTAAAACTGGTAAATGTTAAAAAAAGGTGTTGGGATGCGACCCACGCTGATATTACCCGTGTTTTGTTGGAAAGTCTATCCATAGTATAGTAGGATTTTACACGAATAACAAAAACAATATCCATAGTATGAATAACACCGATAAAAGTTAGATTAGAATCTTACTATAACCGTGTTTTGTTGGGAAATCTATCCATAGTGAAGTGAGATTTTACACGAATAACAAAAACAATATCCATAGTGAGAATAACACCGATAAAAGTTAGAGTAGAATCTCACTATGGATAGGTTTTTGACATTTACACGAGTCTCGAATGGATCTTATGTGATTTCGTTTTCAAATGTTGGTACGATTGATATTGCATTTGTATCTCGATGGCTGTGTTGGTAGAGTAGTTGTGCATTTGGAATCATGTGTGTTTTCCATTGGGGAAAAAATCAATCTATTACTGTTGATATTATTTAGTTTTGTTAGTGAAAATTATTTTGCAAGAGAAAACAATAGAAAAGATAATTAAGTTTTGCTATGTTTCCACCAAATGTTTATCTCAGTTTAGATTAAATAAATCTTTTTGGTGTTTCCACCGCACAAGAAGATTTAAAAATGATTAAGTTTGACAGCACTTTCTAAAATGCAAATGGTGTTTCGATGTTTCTTATGAAGTGCAAGTGAGATAATTTGATTCGTGTTAAACAATGAAAAACTGAATAGTTCAGCACCATATAAGAATATGCTACCTACTCCATGTGCAAAAATTGCACTTTTTTTTAATTTGATTAAAACAAAACTATATTTTTTGTACACAAACATGCAAATAAACAGACCATAACGCATTATCTGTAAAACCAACTCCTCCACACAGGTTTTTCTTCACAAATTTCCGATCCCCGACCGGAATTGAGCGAATCAAGCTCATTTCAACTCGATTCAGGTATATAAAGAATTTAGGCGAGCTTCAAGCTCGCTTCAACACCACATGTTAATGTAGTAGTCTACGAACAAACCCCCTTCTTGAAGTTTTTATTTTATGTCAAATTGTTTGGTTAAAACTTTGAAATCGACTTTCACATTACACAGACGTATTTTCTTGATTTTGATAGTCAACTATCAAAACTCAGCTTACACGATTTCACCCCTGGTCTGAATTTCGCTATTTTTTTTTTGGAATTTTTTGATAAATTATTCTGGCAAATATTCAGTTGTATCAACTTTCAAATATAAAAACCGGACCACTGCGGATCGTTTTGTTGGGAATTTCTCACTTCACTATATATGAAATGCGAACAAAACGCACGTAATGGATGGGTTTTTGACATTTATACGAGTCTCGAATGGATCTTATGTGATTTCGTTCTCAAATGTTGGTACGATTGATATTGCATTTGTATCTCGATGGCTGTGTTCGTTGAGTAGTTGTGCATTTGGAATCATGTGTGTTTTCCATTGGGGAAAAAAATCAATCGATTACTGTGGATATTATTTAGTTTTGTTAGTGAAAATGGACTAACTGGGCTTATTTTGCAAGATAAAACAATAGAAAAGATATTTATGTTTTGCTATGTTTCCACCAAAGGTTTATCTCAGTTTAGATTAAATACAACTTTTTGGTGTTTCCACCGCACAAGAAGATTTAAAATTGATTAATTATGACAGCACTTTCTAAAATGCAAATGGTGTTTCGATGTTTTCGATGTGTGAAGTGCAAGTGAGATAGTTTGATTCGTGTTAAACAATGAAGAACTGATTAGTTCAGCACCATATAAGAATATGCTACCAACTCCATGTCCATTTTTTTTTTGTAATTTTATTAAAACAAAACTATATTTTTTGTACACAAACATGCAAATAAACAGACCATAATGCATTATCTGTTAAACCAACTCCTCCACACAGGTTTTCCTATCAAATTTTGACTCGACTCCGATCTCCGACGGGAATCGAGTCAAATTAAGCTCATTTTAACTCGATTCAGGTATATAAAGAATTGAGGCGATCTTCAAGCTCGCTTCAACACCACATGTTAATGTAGTAGTCTACGAACAAACCCCCTCCTTGAAGCAATTGTTAAATGAACTTTTTTTATAGAATCTCAATTTCCAGATATTTTCTTACCATTTCTTCTTGAAAATTGTCCATTTTATTAGTTTTAGCTAGTTTTTTTTGCTAAGTTAATTTTAACATTTGATTTTCACACAACTCTCTTCTATTTGTGTGTGTTTTTTTTTTATTATTATTCTGACAGATCTTCTTTCAGTTGTACCAATTTTTAAATACAAAAATCTGGCTACTGCGCATCGTTTTGTTGGCAATTTCTCACTGTACTATATAATATGGAGTACCAAAAAAACGCACGTATTAATAACAACATTTTGCGTGAGATGAACAAATTTGAAGTCAATATCTCTCTTTGTTCTCATATAACTTACGTTGGAAAACATTTCTTATAAATTTTTTTAGATTTTCCTGTTTTGTGAAAAAAGTCGTCAATTATTTTATTCTAAAAAATTAAATAAAAGTTAGCAACAATATTTTGCATATGATAAAATAAGTTTAACGAGATTTTTAGTCGAAAACTAATTTTTACCAGTTTTGGTAGCATTTTTTGAAAGTTTTTAACTTCCCATAGGAAGTTATTGTAATGGGTCCGATTTGTCAAATTGAAAATTTTGACATTTCTCGACGTTTCAAGGTCACTAGAGTCGAAATAAAAGATTTTAGAAAGATGTCTGTGCGTGCGTGTTTACGTATGTACGTTCGTACGTCCGTACGTTTGCGACGTTTTTTTCGTCGTCCATAGCTCAAGAACCAGAAGAGATATCGACTTCAAATAAATTTTGTTATACAGATAATAAGGCAGAAAGATGCAGAAAGGGCTCTCAAGAAAATTGCGTGGGTGTTTTTTTTACCATAGCAGTTTAAAAAAAAGGTGAACATTTTGGTTAATCCTAAATATCTTACGAACCAAAAACGCTAGAGACTTGAATTAAATTTTATATAATAAATTGTAACGTGATACCAAACAAGTATACTTTTTGAAAAAAATCCAATTAACGGTTTTTTTTTATAAATAAAAAAACTGACAAAAAAAAATTGTCACCTCGAAAATTTTACGAATACAAAATGATTTTATCACCAAAACAATTTTGTGCAAAGAAAAATAACTTTTTCAACATCTGGTAAAATTTTGAGAAAAATCGAATTGACTTAAATTTCGACTCAAATATCTTTTCAAAAATTTAAGATGATGGCTTCCAACTTATTTTAACTTATAAGAAATATTGTTTTCAACATTCTGAAAAATTTTGAGAAAAATCGAATTGACAGTTTTTTTACAAAAAATAAAAACCTAAACAAAAAAATTAATAAAAGTTGGTAAAAATTGATTTTCGACTCAAATATCTTTTCAAAACTTTGATAAATTGGCTTTAAACTACTTTTATCTTTTAACATTCAGTAAAATTTTGAGAAAAATCTAATTGACGGGTTTTTTACAAAAAATAAAAACCTAAAAAAAAACAATACTAAAACTTGGTAAAAATTTACTTACGACTCAATAGCTTTTCAAAAATTAAAAATATTGTCTTCAAACTCTTTTTATTTCACAGAAAATATTGTTTTCGATATTCAGTAGTTTTTTTTATAAAAATCCAACAGTCCGGTTTTTCATAAAAAAAATAAAATCTACAAAAAATAGTACGCAAATTTGGTAAAAATTGATGTTCGGTTCTTGATATCTCTCAAATTAATTTCATTCATCCAATTTGTAAAAATTTAAGAAATGCAACTTAAATTGGTAAACATTTGTTTTCGACTAAAAATCTATTTAATAAAACTAGATTTTCAAACTAAACTATTTATTTATATGAAAAATATTGTTGGTAATTTTTAAAATTTTTAAGAATAATTCAACTAACAACTTTTTTAACCCAACACGAAAACCTACAAACTTTTAAGAAAGACAAATCGACATCGGGATGGGAAGTTGTCAGGTCGCATCCCAGCCTCTTTTTATTTCTGGTATATAGAACAAAAATACAGACTTGATTTTTCCAAGACCAAGATTATCTTACGTAAACAAAATAATTAAGCTCGGAATTAAATCCTTTTTAACCAATTTTGTGTATATTTTAATTTGAATGAAAAAACTGACTGATGTATTTTTATAAAAATTTTACTGAATGTTAAAAACAATATTTTTTGTAAGATGAAATTACTTCGAAGCCAATGTGTTTAATTTTTGCTGTGATATTTGAATAGAGAACCAATTTTTCCCAACTTTTAGTAATGTTTTTTTGAAAATTTTGAAAATGAAAATTTTACCAGATTTCAAAAAGTTATTTTTGATTGCAGATTGCAGATTGGAGTTAAAACAAATTTTTTGTTGGTAAAATATTCCAAGTGATAAATATTTCTTTTCAATTTTTTCGATTTATATAAACAACTGTAAATTGAATTTTTTTTCAAAATTATACTAGTTTTGTATCACGTCAAATTATATAATATAAAATTTAATTGAAGGCACTAGCGTTATTGGTTCTTAAGATATTTTGGGTCAACTAAAATTTTAACTTTTCTTTTAAATTGCTATAGTAAAAATAAAACACCCACTCAAGCCCCTTATGCATCTTTCTGTGTTATTATCAAAAACACTCTAATAAAGATATAAGTCCTCGGTAGCCATCTTGGTTTGCCTACAAGTAGTATAAATATCGGACTTGAGGAATAAAATGCTCCTCCCTAGTGTAAAAAATGTGCTCCGAGCATCAAAATTGCTCCTAAAGGAGGACAGCTATGACACTGGCTCGTTGGTGTAGTATCATGGGCAGTATGCATTGAGTGTCATGTGTGTGCTTGTGTGTGGAAAAAAAAGGTGGATGAAATTTGTGGGGATTGAAAATGTGATAGGAAATTTCGAATTGATAATGAATGAAAATGTAAGGAAAATGTAAGGAAAAAAAAAAAAAAAAAAAAAAAAAAAAAAAAAAAAAAAAAAAAAAAGTGTTGGTAGAAAACTATTGTTGGGACTGTAAGAATATACTTTTTGGGCATGGGAATAGGGATGGGAAAATTTCATGCATGTTAATTACAACAACTATACAGTAGTATAAATATCGGACTTGAGGAATAGAGCATTTGGGTAAAATGTATTTTGTTGTTGTAAATTGTGAATTTTGGTGTGAATTTAGTTTTCGTGACTGTGAATTGCGGTTAGTGATGTACCTACAAAATTTTTTTATGTTTTTAGCTTGAATATTGACGTGGAGGATGCGGTGTATGTACACTGTACAGTAGGATGCTAGAAAAAAGGGATTCTTGTATGGTTTGTAGGTAGATTTCATTAGAGTATGGGTATATGAGTTTTGTATGGTAATGAGATCATATTACATCAGTGGGAGTTCATTGACTTTAAGATGCATTGGTTGTTTGAAGGTTGATAGTAATTTATGAAAAACAATTTAAGAAATAATAGAAAGGAAACAAATATTTTATGTCGTTTATAATAATTGTGATTTATTAATCCATGAATTGTTAGTCGGTGGGAAGCCGAGCCATTTAACATATACATTGTCTCCATTACTTTTAAGTACTTTTTCCACGAGATAAATATGAGGGTATTTAGTCTTTTGTAATTCTTTTTCGTAAAAACATCCACTAATAGGTTGACCATTAAAATCTTCAAGGAGATATGTTGGCGGGTTGGTTAGGTTTACTTTTCTTATCATAAAAATTTCCGTTGTCCAATTTGGTGTGATTAAAACTAAATTCCTTCCACATTTTTTTTCAGAAATTTCTGTATAAATAGCTGTTTCAGTTTAGGATGTATCTCATACCGTCGACGATGAATCTCAGAGAAGAACTTTTACAAGTTGAAGAGGAAGTTTTGTTCAAGCCTTGTAAAAAGGTTATTGAATTAAAACAAAATGAAAAATATCGTATTGGTAAACTGAAACGTTGTGTTACGAAATTTGGAGAACGAATTGTTGCTGATTTGGGCGAATTTCAGGTAATTTCCCATTTTTATTTCTTAAAACGTTTAAAAACGTAAATACTAAAGACTTTTTTCTTTCAGACTTTCTTCCCAATGCGATACAACAAATTGTCAGACGCTGCAATAACCGAAATCAATCGAGGTTCATTCAACTTTACCTATTTATGTCCGTTAGGACGAACTGCTAGTATTAAAATTGAAGAAGAACTGTAAATTATTAAATAAACCTTACATGTTCTGAGCATACATATTTTGTTTTTAATTGCCTCTTTTCATTTCATTTGCGTAAAAGTGTTTACTTTATGAGGGGAAGAGTTTGACAGGTTTCAACATGTTTACCTCTGGTTAATCAGCGAAAATAAATTAAACTGAATTCATACAAAATCAATAGTATTTAAATATACTTTTAAGGTTTTTATATTGGGCATGTAACAAGTTATTAAGGCGAGAAAAGCATATTACAGTTTCAAAATCTGTTTGCTAGCTAGAAAACCATAAAATACAAACTTAATAGCATTTTTTTCTTAAAAAATCATAGATACTAAATTTATTGGGTCAAAGGATGGTCAGTAAATTTAAAAAGAATAAATTATAAACTATCTTCACGTATACCATCATCATGTAAACTTACTTTTTAAGTTATGAGACCACTAGAAAATCAGAAATATAAATATTTTACCAAAAGTAATATGTGTCAATTTTTAAAGCATGATGAACATCAGAAAATCCTAGATGAATAAATTATGATGTATACTTATCTACAGTACATAGTCAGAGATTCATTAGAAAATAATAAAATACTAAATTTATGAGGTGTAGATTACTTACTAAAGGGAGTCTGATTATCTACTAACTCGGTTTTGATATTCAAGATGTTTGAGCTATATACAAACCTAGCTGATATATTCAAAATATTCTTATTCTTAAAGAATACCTCACCCCGGTACGACCCAAAAATCAATTCAATCATGAAGTCGTTTTTATGTGAAGTTTGCGGAAAATCGTTTTCCAAAAATTTTAATTTGAAAAGACATATGAAAATTCATACGTCTTTAAGGGAATCGGTTAACGGTGAAAATAAAAACTTTTGCTATGTGTGTGAAAAAAGTGTTAAAAAGGGGCAGTGGATTGATCATGCTAAAACCAATACTCATTCGGAATTGGTTAAGCAATTATTTGAGAAAATGGATGGCTCGAAAGAAGCTGCCCCTGCAAAAAGATTATGTGTGGTGTGTGATAAAAATGTGATCCCATGTCAATGGAATAACCATTTGAAGAGCAAGGCACATTTAAAAATGCAACAAGAACTTTTATTTGAAGACAGTTCTTTGGATCATGAAATCTTCCAAAACGGTGATTGCTCGACTCAAGCTGGACCAGCGAAAACGCGTTGCGAAATCTGCGAAAAAGATGTTATATTTTGTCAGTGGGATAATCACTTAAAAAGTATTGAACACATCAGTTTGATAGAGGCCATGTTTTCGAACGCAGAAGAAACTCAGAAGTCTGCAATAAAATATTGTGATGTGTGTGAGCTGAACATCAATGCAAGAGATTGGACAAACCATGTACGGCGAAATGTCCATAAGCGACTTGTTGCAGAACTCCTTTCTGATGACTTCCTGGTGCTGAAAAGTTGTTTCAATGGGAGAGTAGAAACTCTCATTTATAAAAACAAGAGTGAAGAAAACCTAAGTCCCCCTGAGTTTCTCAATGAAGCAGAGTCAGCAATTCTAGGAAAATTGAAAGATCACCTGGAAAAGTTGCAAAGTGTTAAGTTCAACTTAGAATTGTTTGCTGAGTATATTAAATTTACGTCGGAGGATGAAATGGAGCTAAGTCTTAAAAGTTTCAACACAAAAATGGAAATTGCACTTGAAGGCAGTGATATAATTTCTTCATATAGGAATATGATAGATGAAATTGACACGAAAATGCAAGAATTTCAAGAAAAAGACAGTGGATGGGCCTTGCTGCGGATATGTCACGTGGAAATAAACATAAATCAATACACACCAATCAAAGGTTCAAGACATATACCGTTGCCTAGTTTTCTTTCTAGAAAAAGAGCCTGTATAAACGTTCACAACACTGATGAGTATTGTTTCAAATGGGCCATCATCTCAGCACTTTTTAGCAAAGGAAAGAACAATACCCATAAACCTGAAACATACAAGATACGAGATATCAGTTCACGAACGATTTATAAAAATAACATCAGAATTGATTTCGCTGATCTGCAATTTCCTTTAAGACTTAGCGATATTTCTAAGTTTGAAACACTAAACCCTACTTTAAGCATCAATGTGTTTGGATTTGACGATGAGAAGAAGATAGTAGTAGGACCCTATTACATTACACCACAGGAGAAGAGAAATCACATCAATCTAATTCTCTTGCAAAACGAGGGAATTTCGCACTTTGTCTGGATTAAAAGCATATCAAGGTAAGCTTTATTGCAATTATAGATCTGATTATTACCTATTATTAAAACATATACATTTTTCTAATTTCTTTAAAATTTTTTATTTTTAGACTTGTTTCAACGCAGGCGAAAAACTACAGAGGAAAATCTTGGTTTTGCAACACGTGCTTGCTAAGATTTATATCTGAAGAAAAACTGATGACGCACAAGGACAACTGCTGTAAAATGGTGACAAAAATGCCCAACGATGATAAAAAGACTGTATCGTTTGAACATTTTGAGCGGAAGATGGACGTGCCTTTCACAATATATGCAGATTTCGAATGCATCCTCGAGGAAGTAGGATCCCCAGGTAATGCTAGTAGTAGTAGTAGTATTAGTAGTAGTTTAAATATTCAAAATCATATCCCATGCGCAGGTGCTTACTTTATAAAATCTTGTGATAGTTCTCTCAATAGATTTAAAATGTTTAAAGGCAGCAATTGTGTAAAAGATTTTGTTAGTTCTCTGATAAAAGATTGCTATGAATTACATAAAAGAAATTCTAAACCCATGCTACTTTTATCAGAAATTGATTTAGAATATCAAAGAAATTGTCCATTATGTCATATCTGCAACAAAGAGTTAGGAACAGATCGAGTTGCAGATCATTGTCATTATACAGGCAAATATAATGGCCCAGCGCATAATAAATGTAATTTGATTTACCAAAAACCTAAATTTTTCCCAATATTGTTCCATAATTTCACCGGGTATGATTCGCATTTACTTATCAAAGAACTTGCTTCATACAACGGAAATATTTCTTGCATTCCTCTTAATAAGGAGCGCTATATTTCTGTTTCAAAGACATTACATACGTTTGATAACAGAACTATAGAACTGAGATTTTTGGATTCTCTACGTTTTATGCCTTCTAGCATTGATTCCCTTACAAAAGACTTAACACCAAGTGATTTTAAATTAATAAGATCTAATTTTCCAATTGAAGAAGAGTTTAAGCTTCTGACAAGGAAAGGTGTATTTCCCTATGATCATGTAAAAACATGGGAGAGTTTAGAGGAAAAAACCCTTCCTCCTCAAGAGTGTTTTAAAAATAAATTGACTGGTGAAGCTTGCTCCGATAGCGAATACAATCATGCTAAAAAAGTATGGACAGTTTTTAAATGTCAGACTCTTTCAGATTATATGGAGTTATATTTAAAAACTGACGTTCTTCTACTAGCTGACATATTTGAAAATTTTAAAATTATTTGTAAAAGTATTTACGAACTTGATCCCTGTCATTATTACACAGCACCAGGGTTATCTTGGGATGCAATGCTTAGAAAAACCCATATAAAGCTGGATCTTATTCAAGACATTGAAATATATAATTTCATAAAGAAGGGTATTAGAGGAGGCATCTCTCAATGTTCACATCGCCACTCAGTTGCCAACAATAAATATATGCAAAACTATGATGAAACAAAAGATTCACAGTATTTGATGTATGTTGATGCCAACAATTTATATGGGTGGGCAATGTCTTGTCCTCTACCTTATTCATCTATTAAATGGGTTAATAATATTCAAAACATTGATTTAATGAATATTTCAGATGACTCGGAAGTCGGGTATATATATGAAGTAGACTTAGAATACCCAGATTCCTTGCATGAATGTCATAATGATTTACCATTTTGTGTGCAAAACAAAAAAGTAAATCAATCAAAGTTTTCGAAATTAATAGCAGATTTAACTCCAAAACAAAATTATGTTATACATTATAAAAATCTACAACAATGTATTAAAAATGGGTTAAAACTCATTCGTATACATAGAGTTTTACAGTTTAAACAATCTAGGTGGCTTCAAAAATATATTGATTTGAATAATCAACATCGCACCTTAGCTACGAGCGATTTTGAGAAAAATTTCTTTAAGTTAATGAACAATAGTGTTTTTGGGAAAACTATGGAAAACGTAGATAAAAGAAAAGATGTTAAGATTGTAACCTCTTGGGGGAGTCACAAAAAACGTCTAGGAGCTAGAGCTTTAATAGCAAAACCGAATTTCCATAGTTTAACTAAATTCACTGATGAAATGACGGCAATTCAAATGAAAAGAGTTAATACTTATTACGATAAGCCGTTGTACTTGGGATTTTGTGTGTTAGAGTTTTCTAAATGGAAAATGTATGACTTCCATTATAGCTATATGCAACCCAAATATGGTAATTGTTTAAAATTAAACTATATGGATACAGATTCATTTATATATACAATAAAAACTCACGATTTTTATAATGATATTCAACATGATATTGATTCATATTTCGATACTTCTGCATACTCAGTTGATAATCCCTATAATATTCCAATAAAAAATAAAAAAGTCTTGGGTATGATGAAAGATGAAAATTCTGGGGAGATAATGAAGGAATTTATTGGGTTAAGATCGAAAATGTATTCTTATTCTGTTGAAGAAACGGAAGTAAAAAAAGCTAAAGGCGTCAAGAAAATAGCATTGAATGATATAAATTTAGCCAGCTATAAGGATTGTTTGTATAACAAACGAATTTTTCATGGTGAAATGTTTGTTTTTCGATCTTTTGCTCACCAAATCTATACACAACAGCTAAATAAGATTGTTTTAAGTCATCTTGATGATAAGAGATATATAAGGGAAGATGGAGTAAGCACCTACGCATGGGGTCATTATCAAATGAATACACATTAAAAACAAAAAAGAAATATTGTTAATTTTAAGTAAATTATTTTTATTTATTAACCTATTTATATAAGAAAAAACAAAACAAAAAAATGTTAAGCTTAAGGAATTTTTAAAATAAAGAACATTAAAAAAAAAAAAAAAAAAAAAAAAAAAAAAAAAAAAAAATTGTTGCTTTTTATTTCACATTACATTTTTAGGAAAACTTTAGATTCTGGCTGCATACAAAATTATTAATTAAAAATACATTTTGCAGGGCACAGCATTTGCTATGTGATAAGCATCTTGTCTCACTTGGAAAAAGTCTTTTCAGTTCTTTGAAGTTGGGGCAGTTTATATTTTCAACATTTATTACTTCAACGTTTTCATTTAGTAGTCGCTTTATCCATTGTAATTTTTCATCGCCTTTTACATAAACAATGTGATTTATAATATTATCTCGAAGAAATTCTTCCACTTTATTATATTTGGTGAATCCGCCATTCCAGTGCAAACCATGATGGTTTTGATATAGCCATTTTGCTTGTCTTTTTAATGTTGTTGGTAAATGCTTAAAGTCAAACGGAGGTGTTATAATGAAGTGCTGATGGCTACAGCCACGCAGAATAGCTATTTCCTTAACTATCAACTTGTCATTGGGACCTCTAAAACCTTGAATGTCAATGATGAATGCCATTGCTAGGGTTCGTGTGTTCTTGATTATAAGCTATATTGAACTAAATCTTTAAATATTTCGAGATACTAATTGACTCAGAGGATTGTAATTTATTATTCGATCATGCAGCATAAGGCAATACGCTGATGTATTTGGAGGTAGTTCTTTAGCTGTTTTAATTTCCAAACGAATATCAACTGGTCCAGTTTT
Organism: Eupeodes latifasciatus; assembly: GCA_920104205.1. Classification (NCBI taxonomy): domain Eukaryota; kingdom Metazoa; phylum Arthropoda; class Insecta; order Diptera; family Syrphidae; genus Eupeodes; species Eupeodes latifasciatus. The sequence continues at coordinate 79,628,815 of OV049924.1, forward strand.
CACTATTTCATTCTGATGTCTACAATCAATCACAAAAATCGGTGCTTGTGATTTAAAGAGAGTTCTTGTTAGCAATGGCTCTGCAACTGAACAATTATAATAATTTTTTCTAAACTCACAGTACATCTGATAAATAATACTAAAGTTGTTGTTTTTAAATGATATATTTTGGTCTTCGTATGGATAAACGTCAGAATTTAAATATGCCTTTACGTTGGTAACGTTACAATGATCAAAATAGGTAGGATTCTCTTTCAGTTGATTTCTCTTGTTAGTTTGTAACGCAACAATAATGTATCTAGGCTTTTCAACTTGTGAAGTGGTCTTAACATTCCAAATATGATGGTCACTTGTAGGTAGGACAGGATATTCATATAAATCCCAATTACGAAATGCAATTTTCATAGTATCATTATCATTTATAGACTTGAATAGGTTCAATTTCAAAGAATCAGTAAGGTGAACATGCGGAACTTTCCATTGAACTTTGAGTAATGTTATCTTCGCTTGTTCATCTGCATCAGCTATTAGTGAATTTTCATCAGTACGAGAACGGGTTAGAATTAAGTCATGTCGAGCATTAGGAATTATTTTTTTGAAATCCTCTGCAAAACCCAAAAGTTTGTTTAGCGGCAAACAAAAATTAAAATATGGTCCATCTAAGTTTAATGAAGAATTTGGACACCAACCTCCATTATACAACATAACACTTTCATTTTGATTCAAAGAAATATAATTTTTTATAGAAGTTGTGATTCCAACATTACGATTACTATCTATTTCAATACCATTCAGTTCATATCGGATCTCATCAAAGAGAAATGCTATACAATTGTTTACAAGTTGTGTCTTTTTGACTTCCGATCCATCATTTTTCGATACAGTCCCCTCAACATAAATGTAACTTTCCGAAGGTAATATATTGAGATTTTGATGTTGCACACAGATGTGGATGATGTCATTTTTACCGAAGTTGTTTAAATACGGGGAATAGGAATGATATTCGTATTTTGAAATACTATCATCAAATGTTGGTTCTTGAAAAATATTCAGCATATCTTACTTTGTTAAATTGAATTTATTATTTTCTTTTCTTCAATGTGAATCCTAATGATAATAAAAACAATTGGTTTGCTTCTGTTAGCGTTTGTACTGTTGCTTTAGGAGTTGATGAAGCATTGATTATAGAGCCCGGTGAACCCTGTCTTTTATAGGAATTATTAGCATCAGATATAGTATTATAAATTATCATTTTTGGTGATTGAGGTGTAATCGTATCGTTATTAATTCACCTCGAAAGTTAATAAGGTTTCCGTCTTGATCTAACAAATTTATTGTTATTGAACTTATCTTCTTCACGTTCACTGGTAAATAAATAACATTTTTAGGAACCTCAATTATTTTATACCCTGGACTGACTTTGATTGAAAATTGATGAAGTATATGCGCAGATTGGTTATTTATAAATGTTCCGTTAATTAAGTTACACTCAACTCTCACCGTATTTACACGATTGATATCAACGTAAAGATCTGACTCATGCATTTGATTTGCAACCAGTTTTCTGTTACTGAACCCCAGTAGTGAACCAATGGAATTAGGATGTGAAAAATCTATGTCTTCACTGCAGTATATTTCACATTTTAAAGTGTTGTTATTTGCTCTGATCTTTACGCTTGCCGTATTATTTTTTTCTAAAAGCCCTTTTTGAATAAAATTATTTATATCTTCAATTTCGTAAGAGCCAATAGGAAGTTTAATTACATCATTACCTAAATGAAATAAATTATTCATTACATCAACGTTAGGTATGGAGTTGTATGTTTGGAAATCCACTAATCCACAAACATAATTTGAGTCTAATACTATTGGTGGAAAGTACTCTGTTGTGAGAGTAGACTTGTTCCCGCTCAGTGTAAGTGTTATCGACATTATCAGTGGAAAAGAAATGAAACGAATTTTATAATGTATAGCTTATTTATTCTGATCAACAAGAAACTTCAAACATAAATGTCCACAATTAAATGTATTAAAACGCTGTAAACATTTATGATTGTAATAAATATTATTTCCATGCAAGTATCTTACTATTTCCTGGGGAGGTTTTAAATTACCAAAGCTATCAAAATATTGTACATTATTTTTATTTTTGTTATATGCTACCCAATGGGTACCGATCCCACTATTATCATCTAAATTTACGACTCCACTCTCTCTTTTAAATGGTTTGTTTGGCAATTCATCCCTCATAAAAACGCCTCGGAAATTTGGGATATAGTTTTTGCCAAAATGCGATATATCTATGTTAGTGAGAGGGTGGTTGGGTAGCATTTTTAATAGTTTTTTGATTCTTGCGGACTTAAAAATAACCCCAAACCAGTTTTATATGGCTTCAGATAAAGGCCCTTTCCTTGTTTAAGTTTTATTGTTTCCATAGCTTTATTGTGACGTCTATTTTCTTCCAATTGTTGTCTTCCGATCTTTGAATCGTTTATAGCTTTCGCCATTCCTGCAACACCACCGGTAAGAGAACCTACAGCTGATAACCCTGCTAAGATAGGTAGCAATGGTAAAAGTCCTCCAACTTTGGGAATTGGTATTACTCTAGGAAGTGTTATACTCCTACGTTTTTTCTTTATTATTTGTCTGGCTGCATGTAAAGCCGTTGTTGCTAATTTATTTGAGTCTTCAGTGTTCAGATTTTTTATTGCCGCTCTGGCTTCTTTTACCGCATTTTTGAATAGATTTGTTTTCTTAATCCTAGGGCACTGACGGACTTTCTTTGTTTTTGTTTTTGATGATATACCCATTCCAAGAGTAGATTTAGCCTTCATCATGCTCGTAACTAAAAGACTATTTATTTTTTCTGGTAGTGTTGAATCCTTAGCTCTAAACCTCTGCCAGGATTTCTCACCCAAAATTTTATCGGCTGTATGTCTATAATTCAAATTATTGCTTTTACTGTATGCAATATCGTGTTCTCGACAAGCTTCATCCAATTGGTTGATTCCACGGTCTCCTCTAGCAAGACGCTCTTTAAGTTTAGTTCCAGGTCCACAAAAATTATAAAATGGTAGATGTAACTCAAAAGGAAGTTTGTTTATTATTGAATTAACCAATCCGTTTCCCTGAACTGAATTATTCAAACTAACAGAGTGGGTCTTAAAATCAATCATTATATAACTGTTTTCTTAGACGCATGGAGCGATTATGAAATAATGTTTATAAAACACGGGGATTTATGTGTAAAAGCCTCATTCTACAAAATGAAGTTTGTAAGACAGCAAGAAGCTATTTCTGTACAAAACTTTGATGGAAATGTAAAACAAAAAAAGAAGCATGGAACATTATTTCCAAATAGTATTCGAGGAATAATTGTAGGCCCATCTAATTGTGGAAAAACAAACGTTATGTTAAGCATTCTTTTAGATGTCAATGGTTTAAAGTTTGAAAATATATACCTTTATTCAAAATCATTGCATCAACCAAAATATGCATATCTAAAAAAGGTTATAAAATCAATAAAAGAAATGCAGTATTATGAATTTTCAAATAATTGTGAAGTTATGCTGCCTTCTAAGGCTAAACCCAATTCAGTTTTCATATTTGACGATGTAGCTTGTGAAAAACAAAATACCATAAGAGACTACTTTTGTATGGGTCGACATAGCGGTGTAGATAGCTTCTACTTATGCCAATCATATACACACATTCCAAAACATTTGATTCGAGATAACGCCAACTATATAATTCTTTTCAAGCAAGATGATCTTAATTTGAAACATATTTTTAATGATCATATTAATTCAGATATGACGTTCAAACAGTTTAAAGAGTTGTGTTCAGAATGCTGGAAAGAATTGTATGGGTTTTTAGTTATTGATAAAGATAGTTGCGTTAAAAATGGACGGTATAAAAAATCTTTTAAAGAAACAGTTATTTTATAAATTGATACAGTCGTGAAACTGCTTTTCATATTAATACACCTATCTTAATATTACCTGTATTATACTGCCTTGCCTTGTATTGAACAGCCCCTGTATTGAACAGCCCTGTATTGAACAGCCCTGTATTGAACAGCCCTGTATTGAACAGCCCTGTATTGAACAGCCCTGTATTGAACAGCCCTGTATTGAACAGCCCTGTATTGAACAGCCCTGTATTGAATAGCCCTGTATTGAACCGACCTGTATTGAACCGCCCTGTATTGGACTACCCATTCTTCAGATCCTATTAGAAGTAATCTAACACTCTAAATAGCTATGGATACGAATATGAATACGCTTAAAAATCTTATAAATACACAGAAAGCTTTAAAGAAAAAGTATATGCTCCTCAAGACTGGAAAATTGATTAAAGATACTGAAATTGAAAACACGTTCAAAACAATTGTTGAACCCTTACAGAAAATCGCGAAAAATGTGAAAAATAATGAAAACATAAATGATGAATTTAAAGAAATAAAACCACCTACTGTAAAACGTCGTCTTCAATTTAAAAGTCCTATAGAAGAAGAAGATGAAAAAATTTCTCTAGAGAGAGATTTAAATTTATCATTAACGAATTCAATGTTAGCCGATGACGACTCTTCATTTAAAACACCTTCAAATAGCTTCAATGAAAGTACTCTGATTAATGAAGCCATACTTTCAAATTCAGATCATGATAAAATCTATGGTCCATACTTTGACGTTGAATCAAATTCAAACAAGTTAGGGAGATCAAATTTTCGAATTAATGATGAAAACAATATTGTAATTGATAAAGAAATTTTCCGTGGAACTGATGGTCTTCTCGAACTTGTTCTACATAAAAATCCACGAAAGAGTATTTATACTAGTGAAGATTTAAAGCAGTATCAGACAATACTACAAAAAACATGTGCACACATGAAAAATCATGATATGAATTCACAGGTTAAAGGTAATAGAGGACAAAAGTATAAGAAAATCATTAAACCTTTGGTCCAGGGTATGACACAAAATACACAAAAGAAAATTGGAAAAGCATACACAATTAATGCACCTGCAATGATCTACTCAACCAACCCTATTGATTTTGTGTATTGGGATGATCCAAATGAGCTTGTGGATAGGTTGAGACTTTTAATTGCTTCTGAAAAATCAGGGCATAACAACCATAAAAATGAAATAAATTCAATTGTGGAAGAGTTGCGTGAGCAAAATTTAATTTATTAGCAAAATGAGTGTTGACAAGTTCGGAAGAAGCACTAATAAATTTCAAAGAGTAATTGTTGGTCCTGCAGGACCTCCTGGTAATGGTTTTAAGCGAACTGAGAATGGTGACTTTGATATTGAAGGAAAACGTCTTCGCAACATAAAAAGTCCTACAACGCCCGATGAAGCAGTAAACAAAGCATACATAGATGATAAATTAGAAAATAAAGAAAAAATCTTAAGAGATTACATTGACATACAAAATTTGAATACAATTCGCTTGTTGGATGATCTTCGAAAGTATTTTCTTCTTCATATAGGAAAACTGAAAGAGAATCAAGAAGGTGAACCAAATATTTTCATATAAGAAATCATAGCTAACCGATCTTGGATTCAGTTTATTTGTAAATCAAAACGATAGCACATCATGTCGAATATAAACATATCTTTAATTTTAAATGAAATTATGAGTTTTTTAAGGGCTTATAAATATGATTTACTTGAAGAACATCATGATGAGATTATAAGTAATATTTCATATTTTAGTAACTATAAAAACGTTAGTAAAGTTAATTCTAAACATGGATGTCATTTTACAAACTGTTCGTGGTCTTCAAATACATGTAAAGAGGGACCAGATACGTGTGGATGTTTTATGATTGAGCATCGTTTGATAAGATTAAAAAAACTAATGTTACTATATAAAAGATTAAAATAAATGTTATTATAAAACCATACATAAATGTTTTTTTCTTGCATTCTTTAAAAAAATGAGTAAACGACAAGTTGTTGAAGAGCTTCACAGGTCAGCAAGAAAGAATTTCAATCGACGTAGGGTTGTTATCAAAGGATTTGATGACCTGTGGCAAGCTGATTTGGTTGAAATGATACCTTACCACAAGGAAAATAATGGCTATAAATACCTAATGACGGTCATTGACACATTCTCGAAATATGCATGGGCAGTTGCTTTAAAAAATAAGACCGCTTTATCTGTTGCAGAAGCGATGAAATCAATTTTCATCAGATCATCACGACAGCCTAAGAACCTTCAAACTGATGATGGAAAAGAATTTTTTAATAAGATGTTTCACGATTTAATGAAATTATACAACATAAATCATTACTCTACATACAGCTCCCTTAAGGCATCAATTGTTGAACGTTTTAATCGCACACTTAAGGAGAAAATGTGGAAGGAATTCAGTCTTAATGGTAATTACAAATGGACGTGCATTATTAATGATTTGTTGAAAGAATACAATCACTCTATGCATAGAACTATAAAAATGCGCCCAATCGATGTGAATCAGGAAAACTCTAAAAAAATCTTATCTACAGCTTATAATAGAATTAAAATCGCTCCACAGGGTAAATATAGAGTTGGCGACAATGTTAGAATAAGCAAGTTCAAACACGTTTTCGAGAAAGGCTACACACCAAATTGGACAACGGAAATTTTTATGATAAGAAAAGTAAACCTAACCAACCCGCCAACATATCTCCTTGAAGATTTTAATGGTCAACCTATTAGTGGATGTTTTTACGAAAAAGAATTACAAAAGACTAAATACCCTCATATTTATCTCGTGGAAAAAGTACTTAAAAGTAATGGAGACAATGTATATGTTAAATGGCTCGGCTTCCCACCGACTAACAATTCATGGATTAATAAATCACAATTATTATAAACGACATAAAATATTTGTTTCCTTTCTATTATTTCTTAAATTGTTTTTCATAAATTACTATCAACCTTCAAACAACCAATGCATCTTAAAGTCAATGAACTCCCACTGATGTAATATGATCTCATTACCATACAAAACTCATATACCCATACTCTAATGAAATCTACCTACAAACCATACAAGAATCCCTTTTTTCTAGCATCCTACTGTACAGTGTACATACACCGCATCCTCCACGTCAATATTCAAGCTAAAAACATAAAAAAATTTTGTAGGTACATCACTAACCGCAATTCACAGTCACGAAAACTAAATTCACACCAAAATTCACAATTTACAACAACAAAATACATTTTACCCAAATGCTCTATTCCTCAAGTCCGATATTTATACTACTGTATAGTTGTTGTAATTAACATGCATGAAATTTTCCCATCCCTATTCCCATGCCCAAAAAGTATATTCTTACAGTCCCAACAATAGTTTTCTACCAACACTTTTTTTTTTTTTTTTTTTTTTTTTTTTTTCCTTACATTTTCCTTACATTTTCATTCATTATCAATTCGAAATTTCCTATCACATTTTCAATCCCCACAAATTTCATCCACCTTTTTTTTCCACACACAAGCACACACATGACACTCAATGCATACTGCCCATGATACTACACCAACGAGCCAGTGTCATAGCTGTCCTCCTTTAGGAGCAATTTTGATGCTCGGAGCACATTTTTTACACTAGGGAGGAGCATTTTATTCCTCAAGTCCGATATTTATACTACTATTATTTCATTCTGAAAAAAAAATAAACCCATATCAAAATTGTAATTAAAGTCTAATATTTCATATTTTTGTTTTTCCTCATAAGTTTAGTTGTTAAGATACTAAAAGTAAAATTAGTTTGTTAAAATCCAATAATAAATGAAAAAAAAATGTATTTTGTGTTTGTCCTTATCATTATTTCGTAGAATGTATTATATAGGAATTACTGCGTTTCAAACGTCAAATTTTCTCTTCTGTAGGGAGTCCACAAAAATTTTGAGAAAAAAGGAAATAATCTAAGTGAAAAAAAATAATTAAAGACACACCAACATATGTTTGGTTTTAAGGTATATCCATAATTCAAAAACATATTGACGTGTTAGAGTGTAGATTTCGAAACCAGTCGTCTGGTATGTTTATTTTGCCACAGTGACTAGGGAGAGTGGTTGAAAACGGGGATTTGCTAGAACCCAGGGCCCAGATTGTTTCAAAAAAGATCATTCAGTTTTAAAAGTAAAGACATTGTGCGATAACGTGGCATGATGGTTAGTGCTTAGGACTGTCATGAACTTGAATAATTTTTCTCTGATGACTATTTTAAAATTAGATGTGCAAGCGATTTGGATGTTGAGATGGCAGTTCGCATGGTTGAATCTTGCATAATGATCAAAATTTATAAAATTAATCCTTCCACTTACTCTTATTTATCTTGTACACATATTTTATTACTTTATGAACCCCAAAAGTCCTTTGGAATTGAGTCTTTTATCATTTTTGTCCAAAACATTAGAAAAAATATTGGCTGAACAAATACAAGAAAGTCTGAACAGAAGCATTTTAATTGGCTTTCAGGTTTTCGGAAAAATAATAGTTGTGAAACTTTTGATTTAAAAAGATCAATGGATCGTAACGAAATTAGTGTAATGGTGATGCTTGATTTTCAAAAAACTTTGATTGCATGGACCAATCAACTCTCATGTGGAAGCTTAAAAATAAGTTTTGATTCTCGTCTTCCGTCCTTTAACGTATGTCTTCTTACTCAAAAATTTCTCATTACGAGTCGAAACTAGTAATATCTAATCCAATTCTTGTCAACACAGGGGTCCAACAAGGATCTGTTTTAGATCCTCTTCTTTTCTGCATCTTCATAAATTGCCTCCCTAATGTTTTTGTAAATTGTAATGTGAATATTTATCCAGATGATGTAAGAATTTATCTATCCAAAAAGCCTTAGTTGTTAGAAGATTACGTAGCTTGAGTAAATGAAGATTTGTTGTCTTTTTGAGGGTTGGGCTGAGTTAAATACAATAAAAATAAGATTGAACCCGTTGAAATTGTTTTCAAATGTGGGTTAGAGAAGTGAAATATCAGCTAGTGATGTACCCTGACTTAATTTAAAGGGCTTTATCCCACATTATGTTAAAATATTTATATAAATACCTTGGCTTTATGATAAATAGTAAAATGAGTTGTTGTGTCGCTACGTCAGACTCTATTAAAAGAATATACCTAGTGAAATCATTGATGTTGCCTTCTTTCTCTTACAATTATTGTTTTGTAGACTCTTGTTTAGATTCTGAATGCAAGTGTAAAGTAAATGTTGCGTTCAATTATTGCTTGCGATATATTCACGGTTTTTCGAGGTTGTTTTAAGCGTTTCGCAAAAGGACCTAATCAAAATCAAACCCATGTCAGAATGAACTCACATTTATAAAGAACTTTTTATTTTCGCTGTTCTTATTATTATTAGCTTCCCATAGGAAGTTATTGTAAACATACCGATTTGTCGAATTGAAAATTTTGACATTTCTCCACATTTCAAAGTCCCTAGAATCAAAATCAAAGATTTGTAGAGAGATTTTTGGGTGTGCATGTGTACGTACGTTCATAAGGCCGTCCGGGAAGTTTTTTCGTCGTCCATATCTCAAGAACCAGTAGAGATATCGAATTTAAATACATTTTGTTATACAGTTAATAACACATAAAATGCAGAAAGGACTCAAAAAAGTGAGTTGGTGTTTTTTTTTTACTAAAGCACTTAAAAAAACAAAATTTGGTTGACTCTAAATATCAAATTTTATATTATACAACGTGACGTTATACAAAACTAGTATAGTTTTGAAAAAATCAATTCACGTTTTTTTTTATAAATCAAAAAAACTGAAAAAAAACATCTGTTACCTCGAATATTAAAAAAAAAAAACTAAAAATGATTTCATATCCACAATTATTGTATGCAACAACAAAAAGATTTTTGACATTTGGCAAAATTTTGCGAAAAATCGAATTGACAGTTTCTTTTACAAAAAATAAAAACCTAAAAAAACATTTCTAAAAGTTGGTAAAAATTGATTTTCTACTCAAATATCTTTTCAAAAATTAAAGATATTGGCTTTAAACAAATTTCATCTTATATACATAATTCAATAAATTTTTTTATAAAAATCCAACAGTAAGTTTTTCATAAAAAATAAAATCTTCACAAAATTGGTAAAAAATTATGTTGGATTCTTAATACCAGGTGAATAAATGAAGGTAAACAAATTTTGTTGAAGATAATGGTCATAGAAAAATGCATTCTGTATTTATTTTATATAAAAAATAAAAATGAAAAAAAAAATGATACTAAAATTGGTAAACACTGGTTTTCGACTAAAAATCTCGTTAATTGGTCGTCTACCTTCGCGTTCAAATTTCGGGCCTATTATTCAAGAATGGATTGCAAAAAAACTAAACATGATAGTTGAACAAAATTTCAACAAAATTCTTGAACTTTAATGAAAAACAAAAAAAGGATGAATTTTTTTAATAAAATTTGCCCTTGACGCGTCGTTGAATGCATTACTGTCGGTGCGACGGAGTAGAACGGCTGGCACGATATCGCTTCAGAACCTTGAAACAACAACAAATTTTTTTTAACTAGGTTTAGACATAAGCTTTTTTGAATATTTGAAAATTTCACAAAATGGCAGCGATTTGAAAAAAATTGCATTTTTTGACAATGTTTTTCAATCTAAAAAAGACTGTAAAAAAACGAAAACAATTTTTTTTTTGAAAAAAGCTTGTGTCTAGATCTAGGGAGATGTTTTTTGAATAAGTAACGCTTTACAGATTTACGATATCTTCTATAGTTTCGTCAAAATCGTGCCAACAGTTTTGAAAAACTCAACTTTTGGGAAAACGCGTTTAAAGATAAATGTAACAATGTAAATAGGCAGGGCGAGGCCGTGTTTGAGGATCGATATCTCGTAAACCAGCATGCTTTCGATCACATCCTTCATAGAGCATGTTTTTAGTTATACATATGTCTACATTGCAACAAAAAAATCGATTTTTTCAAACCGCGGAGGTAGACAAAAACATATTTTGAAATCAAACTTATTTTATCATATGCAAAATATCGTTAATTTAAAAGGTAATTTCTTAGAAAAATTAAATTGACAACGTTACTTTTACAAAACACGAAAACCTACAAAAACAAAAAAAACTGAGGAAATGGTTTTCGACTCAAGTATTCTGAAAACAAAGAAAACGATTGACTCACAAATTTGTATTTCACCCAAAAATGTTGTTTTTAATACAATTTTGTTAAATTTTTATACAAATCGAAAGACGGGTAACGGGTAAGACGGGATGGGAAGTTATCAGTGTGGGTCGCATTTCAGGGGGGTCATTCCGTAAAACGTCAAACGATAGCGTTTTGACGATAGTCTCACTTCACGTAAGACGAAAATCGAAAGTGATATCGCCAAAACGATAGCGTTTGCACGATAGCTAAATATACATAGGTATCGTCTGTCATTGATTTCCAAATACTAACTAAGCAAATAAAAATAAAAATGTTTTGACGTAATTAAGTTTTGTTACAAAGTGAAAATGAAAACTCAGAAAACAAAAATAAAATGAATACCTACGGTTATGGAGACAATTAAGAGACCTCTAACTTTTCCAACCTATGTATATGCAAGCATTTTTGTTTTTGCTTTCTCACTTGTTGTAAAATAATGTAAACCATTATAGTTTTGTTCAAAGTTTTTCAAAAGAGGCCTTTATAATTTCAATAATATCAGACATAAATAACTTAGATATTGAAATTATAGTTACATCGTCGGCGGCAAAAAATAAAAACAGTAACAATAAACACCACATAATAAATAGTTGGTAAGTTTGGTAAAAAGTAATTTGTTGCAAATTTTCACAACTTCCCATAAACAAAAACCAAGTTTAATAACATTTTCAAGTTATCGAACAAGCATTATCTTTCGTTGAGTTCATTTTGACATTTCAATTATCTTATACTGAAAACGATAGACGATACGATAGTGACAAAGTTACGTGAAGCAAATTATTGACGATATCGTTAATGACAATCGTTTTGACGATTATCGTTTTGAAAATTACGGAATGACTCCCCAGCCTCTTTTTTATACTTGTTCCTTAAATACATAATTCTTGAAAACTTACTTCCCGATATAAAGAGTGAAGAAAATTTTAATTTAAACTTAAATGATAAAACACGAAAACCACATAGTTTGAATCTTTACAATTATAAAGCAAATAGAAAAAAAAATGTAATACCCCTTCAAGTTTATTGAATTCTAGCTACGCTCCTGTCTGTCGTTCGAATATCGAAGTTTAATTTAAAAAGAAAGCAAAATTGTGAAAACCAGTTTTGATGGTTTTATTTGACATTACTGGTTCTCTGCCTCTCTGTGTGTTCGCTTCGCTATATCACCATATTCATACTCGCTTCGCTTCGCCTTCAGCTTTGTGCACACAACATAGTGCCTGCCCCATTGGTGCTCCATTCTATCGTATAGATTTTGTTCTTCTGCTAGTTATAGATACTTTTGCTCACTGGTTATACTCTTGCTTGACTCTTGTCTCCTGACTTTTGTGGAGCTCCGGCTAGGCTATAGTCGTCTCATAGTGACTGGCTGACTTGACTGGCTGGCGCTGGCTTCTTCTTCTGCAATTTTTGCCCGATGTATCTACTGAGCTGACTCTCAGTTAGTTCGAGTTAAAACATTGTCCGTGGCAGACGTGTTTCTACATATAAGTTCTGTACGTTGTGTGTGCTGTGTATTTTTGTTGTTCCATCCCCAGTTCCCACTGAGTTGTGTTGCATAGATAGAGATCCACAGAGCAGAGCATATTACTTACTAAGTAGAATTCAAAAAAAGTTGATCTTTAACCTAATTTCATTAAGTATGCTCAAATAAAGTGAAGATCTAAAAAGGGAAAATACACCTATTAGATACATTTTTTTAAATCGCGCCTATACCTACCTAAAGAGAATCGTTTTCGTTTGCCTTTTTTGAAAAAGAAGTTTCGTGAATGCCATTATTTTTAAAGTGAGTTGTTATAGAGTTAGTGAGTGTTCAGTGTGTTGTATCCAAGTTGAAAACCCCTACGCGATCACTTTGCTGCTGATGTACCTACGTACGTAAATCTGAAAGTTTTTTTTTTTTTTTTTAGTACCGTACCTACATACCTACCTACCTATGTACATATATACCATACTTTGTATTTGGCGTTAAACAAGTTTAGATACCTAGGTTTTTCTTAAAAGCCAACTAACTGCAGCCGCACACCGCACATTCAAACGGTTTCTTCTGAATGGACTAATTACAATCTCTTATGGATATACTTACATTATTGTGAGGTAAGTCTCGTGACGATATTTTTTGAAAATTTTCTTACATATGTACATATTTTTAAGTATCTTTAAGGAAAGCAAAGGAATACCTAGGTACAGCGCCTACTTTTTCGTTCATAATGTTCAACATGGTCGAGTGATTCACATTGTGTTTTTATTGAATTTATAATAGCTTGTTGCACTTGGGGATAATCGCGCGCATAAAATGGTCATTAACCTCTGTTAGATGGCGGTCGGTCGGTGGCTGGCGGTATGAGCGAGCGATATACCGAACCGATATGACTTGAAGTTCCTTTTGGATCAATAATTTTATTTTTATCTACACTCCAATGGCTTCATATAAGGGACCGCCCACAAGAGTGGGCTCGCTAACTCACTATGTTGATTTATAGTCAAATTAGGTATTGCGCGATTTCTCCGGGAATATCTTCAGGCGTGTAGGTATTTGTTGTTGTTTGATTGATTCTTTTAAAGGCTGTTTGTAAAAAAGCTGTGTTTTTGTAGCCCACTCTCTTGCCTTCGAGTTCGAGGCATTTATCCACGCAACATTCTCTAATAATGTTTTTATTTGAACAAAAAATAAAATATCCGCTTAAGTGATTCTTTTTTTGCAACACTACACTGCGCTCTAGTCGTCATCCACATCCACTATCCACAGCGTCAAGCGTCAGCGTGTGTGCCATAGCAGAGCTGGTGCTGATTGCTGGGCTGCATCACACACAACGTGGTATGCTTCGTTGCGCAGGAGAAACAATATAAATAAAAATGGACATGATTGCACCGCGCAGAGCCGCAACCAGACAGCCAGCGCAGCGGTATCAGTAGCGGTGGCGATGGCGATGGCGGTGACGAAGTTAGGCAATATCGCTTGGTCTAAAAAAAGAACTGCATAGCACCACACAGTAGTTGTAGCTTATAGTAGTTTCTTGGAGATGGTCCGGTTGCTCCAGAGAATCTTTCTTCATCGTTGTTTTTAGGCAGATTAAATTACACTCGAAATCAAAATATATGTATGTATATTTAAATTGAATGTAGACATAAAGGAATATACCCTCCACCTCCACTGCCATCTCTGACTCGCTATGCCTATGCAAGATCAATGAGCTAAGATGGTTTCCGTCTAGGATATTTCTCTCTATATAGCTGAAGCTGGTAGTGGTCGGCCATTGTTTATTACCTGTTCGGTCCACATAGTGGTTTTACCGGATTTTCTCGTTCTCTCGTACTTGAACAGTGATGGTGTGGATTTGCTTTACTTTTTTTGGCAAAACTTCATGATCACTTAAACTAATAATACATTTTTATAGTTTAAGATGTATTTCCATGTTCGGGTTTCAATTTTCTCATCAAATATTTATAATAGACCAAAATAACTCATCAACTACAAGAGTAGTCTGTAATGATGCATTACAAACCTACAACAAAACACTAACAAATTACAGAGGCTTCCCCCCACCAGAGGTAAGGGGCTTTTGTGAAATATCCAAGTTTAATTAATTTACCAGTTCAACATTTTAGCAAGTGGTAAGTAGTTTTGAATATAAACAAAGGCTTCCCCCCACCAGAGGTAAGGGGCTTCTTGTGTAATATTCAAGTTTAATTAAGTTACCAGCTTCGGCTGTGTGTTACCAGCTTCGGCTGTGTGTTACCGGCTTAGGCCGTGTGTTACCGGTTTCGGCCGTGTGTTACCAGCTTCGGCTGTGTGTTACCAGCTTCGGCTGTGTGTTACCGGCTTAGGCCGTGTGTTACCGGTTTCGGCTGTGTGTTACCAGCTTCGGCTGTGTGTTACCAGCTTCGGCTGAGTGTTACCGGTTTCGGCCGTGTGTTACCGGTTTCGGCCGTGTGTTACCAGCTTCGGCTGTGTGTTACCAGCTTCGGCTGTGTGTTACCGGCTTAGGCCGTGTGTTACCGGTTTCGGCCGTGTGTTACCAGCTTCGGCTGTGTGTTACCAGCTTCGGCTGTGTGTTACCGGCTCAGGCCGTGTGTTACCGGTTTCGGCCGTGTGTTACCAGCTTCGGCTGTGTGTTACCAGCTTCGGCTGTGTGTTACCAGCTTCGGCTGTGTGTTACCGGCTCAGGCCGTGTGTTACCGGTTTCGGCCGTGTGTTACCAGCTTCGGCTGTGTGTTACCAGCTTCGGCTGTGTGTTACCAGCTTCGGCTGTGTGTTACCGGCTTAGGCCGTGTGTTACCGGTTTCGGCTGTGTGTTACCAGCTTCGGCTGTGTGTTACCAGCTTCGGCTGTGTGTTACCGGCTTAGGCCGTGTGTTACCGGTTTCGGCTGTGTGTTACCAGCTTCGGCTGTGTGTTACCAGCTTCGGCTGAGTGTTACCGGTTTCGGCCGTGTGTTACCGGTTTCGGCCGTGTGTTACCAGCTTCGGCTGTGTGTTACCAGCTTCGGCTGTGTGTTACCGGCTTAGGCCGTGTGTTACCGGTTTCGGCCGTGTGTTACCAGCTTCGGCTGTGTGTTACCAGCTTCGGCTGTGTGTTACCGGCTTAGGCCGTGTGTTACCGGTTTCGGCCGTGTGTTACCAGCTTCGGCTGTGTGTTACCAGCTTCGGCTGTGTGTTACCGGCTTAGGCCGTGTGTTACCGGTTTCGGCCGTGTGTTACCGGTTTCGGCCGTGTGTTACCAGCTTCGGCTGTGTGTTACCAGCTTCGGCTGTGTGTTACCGGCTTGGGCCGTGTGTTACCGGTTTCGGCCGTGTGTTACCAGCTTCGGCTGTGTGTTACCAGCTTCGGCTGTGTGTTACCGGCTTAGGCCGTGTGTTACCGGTTTCGGCCGTGTGTTACCAGCTTCGGCTGTGTGTTACCAGCTTCGGCTGTGTGTTACCGGCTTAGGCCGTGTGTTACCGGTTTCGGCCGTGTGTTACCAGCTTCGGCTGTGTGTTACCAGCTTCGGCTGTGTGTTACCGGCTTAGGCCGTGTGTTACCGGTTTCGGCCGTGTGTTACCAGCTTCGGCTGTGTGTTACCAGCTTCGGCTGTGTGTTACCGGCTTAGGCCGTGTGTTACCGGTTTCGGCCGTGTGTTACCAGCTTCGGCTGTGTGTTACCAGTTTCGGCTGTGTGTTACCGGCTCAGGCCGTGTGTTACCGGTTTCGGCCGTGTGTTACCAGCTTCGGCTGTGTGTTACCAGCTTCGGCTGTGTGTTACCAGCTTCGGCTGTGTGTTACCGGTTTCGGCCGTGTGTTACCAGCTTCGGCTGTGTGTTACCAGCTTCGACTGTGTGTTACCGGTTTCGGCCGTGTGTTACCAGCTTCGGCTGTGTGTTACCGGTTTCAGCCGTGTGTTACGTACGGTAAGTGGCGATTCTCCGCGTAACGGCGATTACCCCAGTCTGGACCGAATGGGCGAAAGAGACGAACCCCGCGCCGCCTGCTGACCGACACCTACCGGGGAGACTACTTTGGACCAATGAAACAACCCGAGATCCGGATGAGAAGAAGTATTATTACTAGAAATCTGAATTAAACAAAAAAAATGTTAACCGACTAATGAAATAAACCCCAGAATTATATAAAGTTAATTAGAAATAAAGACAAGGACTTATTGATGTTAAATTTAGGTGTTTTATTTAACTAACCCTGGACACCGTGAGCATACCCCAGCTGAGAAAATTTAAAACACCCTCACATTTTGGCGCCCGAGCAGGGACTATAAGGTCCACTACCCCCGAACCGAAAAAAGAAAAACCCACAGTAAAAAGGGGACACGAACAACGTTATCAAATTACCGACCGCATCCGGACAGCACCGCACTTCACCGTTTACCGCACCGCACTTTACCGTTTACCGCACCGCACTTTACCGTTTACCGCACCGCACTTTACCGTTTACCGCACTTTACCGTTTACCGCACTTTACCGTTTACCGCACCGCACTTTACCCCGATAGCCAGACAAGCTATAGCCGCACCGGATACCGTAATTGTTTTTTTTTGCCGATTGATAACGTTTTCCTCTTTTGGGAAAAGCTAAGATAGAATGATGTCAGACGACGAACCTGAATTCGACGTATTTGCCAGTATAGGAGCAATTTACCTATTGAATAAGCAAGAGATTGTGGAGCGAATGGCCCAATTAAACCTGAGTACGGAGGGAACCATGCCAACCCTCAGAGCCCGTTTTAGCGCCTACATTAAAGAGGCGAGACTGCGGAAGTCGACGCAAAACCTCCTAGTAGAGGTAGGAAAACTAGCCCTAGACAGAGAATTTCCAGACGACGACTCTAGCCAAACAGTGGAGCAGTCCAACGACGGGGAGGAATCAGGCCAAACCACTCACAATTCTACGCAGAAAGAAGGGGTCAAGGATTACTTTTTCTGTGTGCCATCCCGCGATAAACTCTGCACAGGTATGATTCAAAGCAAAACACAAGCTGGCATGCACGGGACCGAGGTGGGTGCTTTGCCACCAGCAAGCGCACATAGCCCCCAGCACATGCCCGACCAACCGATGAGACAACTAATGACAGATAGACGATCTGAACCGACTACGGAAGGACGCATGATGCTGAGCCGCGAAGCTGAAGTGATGAATATCGTCCGAAAATGGGGAGTAAGGTTCGACGGTACGGGCAACGCTTCAGAACTAATCAAGCGACTGGAAGAATTGATCGAGTGTTATAAGATCCCACCACAAGAGATGGTGCGTACCTTACCCGAAATACTAAGAGGGACGGCGTTGGAGTGGTACCATATAAATCGAGGGCAATTCTCGGCATGGACTGATTTCCACCACGCTTTCTTAGAGCACTTCTTACCAGTCCGATATATCAATAAGTTGGAAGATGAAATTGCGCGAAAACGACAAGGCCCAAAAGAAAAAGCCAAAGATTTCATCCGATCTATGCAATACTTGATCCATCAACACCCTACCATGAAGGTAGCAGAAAACACCGACAAAATTTATGACCGACTCAGACCGGAATATCATCTCTATGTTCGGAGGAAGGATTTCCGCACGTTGGAAGAGTTAATGGAGCTGGTAGAAGAGTACGAGTATATTAACCACGAAAGCCGCAATATGGCACCAACAGCAAGTAGGCCCGGTATTCAGAGCACACCTGTACCTAGGCGGGGCCTACCCGAACGCCCGCAAGTAAGCACAAGTAACGAGGCTTACGACAGAAACACTCACTGTTGGAACTGTAAGCAAAGGGGACACAATAAAGCCAACTGCAGACGGCCTTTCCGTATGTTTTGTTCTTTCTGCGGAGAAGATGGGCGAATGACCCGGGACTGCCAGTGCCGCTCGCATAAAGCATCGGCAATATGCGACTGTACCAATGACGGTATAGCAGACGGAGGACTATGCGAACCGGAGGAGTCGCTCGGTACCAAGCGACAGGAGCAAGAGAGTATACCCACGTCGGGGACAATAATGGAGGTCGTGGAAACAAAGGTACCAAGCAGAGGGGACCCGCGAATGTTCGTCAAAATAACTATATGTGGATACCCAACAATGGCTTTACTTGACACGGGAGCCACTAAGTCGTTCGTAAACGAGGAAGTCCTGACCGTCCTAAGAAGAGTGGGGGCGCCCGTCAAATACGAAGTACATCGAGTGCACCTGGCCGATGGCACGAGTATGCCTACTCGTGAACACTTCCAAGTAGACTTAAGGGTAGGTGATCAGCAAATATGTGGGGAGATGACGTACCTCAGAAACTTAGCTGAAAAGGTTATCCTCGGCATGGATACCTTAAAGGAACTGAACCTTTCGATCACTCTGGGGAAGGTGGAAATACCTGCCTACGACGGGAGACCGCTATTGACGGAGCCTCCCCGGAATCAGCTGTGTTTATTAGGAGGAACGCCTTTGTCTCTGGAGCAAGAAGAACAATTGAACAACTTGCTCACTCAGGAATTGCCCAAATTCGCAATGCTGAATCCTACCACCAATGCGGCCGTTCACAGTATCAAGCTAAAAACACAGGAGCCCATACGGCAACGGTATTACCCAAGAAACCCGGCTATGCAGAAGGTGATCGATGAAGAAATAGACGAGCTGTTACGTACGGATAAAATAGAGCCGTCCAAAAGCCCGTATAGTTCCCCGATCGTGCTAGTAAAGAAAAAGAACGACACTTGGAGGGTTTGTGTTGATTACAGGCAGTTAAACCAGATCTCCATCATGGACGCCTATCCGTTACCCCAAATTAATGCGATCCTAGACAAGCTAAAACAAGCCAAGTTCATATCGACCATTGATTTAAAGCAAGGGTATTGGCAGATACCATTGGACAAGGCGTCCCGAGCCTCTACCGCCTTTACCGTGCCCGGACGAGGTTTGTTCCAGTGGAAAGTTCTGCCTTGTGGACTCAACTCGTCGGCGGCGACGTTCCAAAGGATGTTGGATTCGGTCTTAGGGCCTGAGATGGAACCGTATGCTTTTGCATACCTAGACGACATCATTGTAGTAAGCAAGTCCTTTCAGGAACACCTTCGGCACTTGCAAGAAGTGTTCCATAGGCTCCAACAGGCTCACTTGCGGATTAACGGAGAAAAATGTACGTTTTGCAAGAAGGAATTGAGATATCTGGGTCACGTCGTAAGCGACCAAGGAATCGCGACCGATCCCGACAAGGTGGCCGCCGTCAAAGAACTCAAGGATCCCAGGAATGTGAAAGATCTACGCCGGGTATTAGGCATAGCATCATGGTACCGTCGTTTTATAAAGGATTTCTCCATTATCGCCACGCCTCTCACAAAATTATTGAAGAAAAACCAGGCCTGGGAATGGTCGGAAGCTCAACAAGAAGCGTTTACACACTTAAAGAAGAAGCTCACAGAAGCTCCGGTACTGAAATGCCCAGACTTCGATCTGCCCTTTACCCTACAGACAGATGCTAGCCATTTTGGCCTAGGGGTGGTACTATCGCAAAACACTAAGGGACAAGAACGGGTGATCGCGTACGCCAGTCGCACTTTGACCCCGCTAGAGACCAAATATTCGGTGACCGAAAAGGAGTGTTTAGCCATCTTATGGGGTATACGGAAAATGAGGCCGTACTTAGAAGGGTATCATTTTACAGTGGTGACAGATCATCACTCGTTAAAATGGCTACACACGCTGGAGAACCCATCCGGGAGATTGGCCAGGTGGGCAATTGAATTGCAACAATACGATTTTGAAATACGATATCGAAAAGGGGCAATGAACGTGGTAGCCGACACCCTCTCAAGAGATCCCTTACCAATACAAGAAAGCGACTTGTATGCCGTTTGCGACAAATCAGAGGACTGGATTCAGACGAAGATTCGGGAGGTGCAAGCAAACCCTGCCAAGTACCCGGAATACCAAGTATTAGATGAAAAGTTATACCGAACATTCCACACACACCCGCTCGCTGGAAAGACGTCCCAATGGAAATGGTGCGTCCCCTCCAACGAAAAGGAGACAGTGATCCGGAATCATCACGACGCCGCCGTTGCAGCAGGACATATGGGGGTGGCCAAAACCATAGCCCGAGTGACGCAGTTTCACTATTGGCCAGGTATGTACCGGGACATAGCCAAGTACATCGGAAAATGTGCTACGTGCAGTGAGTACAAACCTTCGCAGCAAAAGGCTGGAGGCAAGATGTATACGACCCAGACCGAAAATCCCTGGGACGTGGTGTGCGTTGATTTCATGGGGCCATTCCCAAAGTCAATGAAGGGGAATACAATGCTGGCCGTCTTTACCGACAAATTTACTAAATGGGTGGAAGCCATACCTATGAGAGCCGCCACTGCCACGGGGCTGATTAAGGGTTTTCGAGAAAGGATTGTATATCGATTCGGAGTACCAAGAATACTGCTATCCGACAATGGTTCTCAATTCACCAGCCTAGTATTCCGCGAATTTTTGAAGGATGTAGGAATTCAGCAGAGGCTTACGACACCCTACACCCCGCAGGAGAACCCTACGGAACGAGTAAACCGAGTGCTGAAGACGATGATAGCTCAATTCGTCCAGGATAACCATCGTTCTTGGGATGATCACTTGCCGGAACTTACATTCGCCATAAACACTAGCAAACACCAATCAACAGGGTTTACGCCCGCGTTCCTTAATTTTGGCCGGGAAATGAGGACGCCAAATCAAATCGAAGTGCCAGTGGAAGGAAAGGGACCAGAAAACCTTTCTGAAAGACAAGAACGGTTGAAGGCGTTGTACCAACTCGTTGGGGAAAATCTGCAGCGGGCTTCAGAGATTCAAAGCAAGCACTATAACCTAAGGAAAAGGGCGTGGAAACCGAAAATCGGCGACCTGGTTTACCGGAGGATTCGCGTTCTCTCATCGGCACAAAAACAATTCACCGAGAAGTTGGCACCGCGTTATGAAGGGCCATACAAAGTTATAAAGTTCGTGTCCCCAGTCATCGTGGTGTTACAAGGCGAGGAAAAAAATACCCGCCGGCGCCAACCCAAGATTAAATGCCATATTCGAGACCTGAAGGACAAGGATAAGACGAGGAAGTCCTCGTTTTCCAAAGAAGGGGGGAATTGTAATGATGCATTACAAACCTACAACAAAACACTAACAAATTACATGCGTTCTTTCACTACACCGAGCATTGAGTTCACACTCAGTTCACCTTGGCCAAAACTCGGTGACATTAATTTGTAAAGGTGATTTTGTCATTCGCAAAAATATAATTCACACTAGGTTGCTACCAAAAGGTTGCCTAGTAGAACCGAACGAGACCAAGAAAATAAGGAAGATTCGAACGAAGGAGTGAACGAAGAAGATAGACAAGAAAGTTCAGCGTTAAGCGAGGATTAGAGGTAAGTAGTTTGGATATACACAGAGGCTTCCCCCCACCAGAGGTAAGGGGCTTTTGTGAAATATCCAAGTTTAATTAATTTACCAGTTCAACATTTTAGCAAGTGGTAAGTAGTTTTGAATATAAACAAAGGCTTCCCCCCACCAGAGGTAAGGGGCTTCTTGTGTAATATTCAAGTTTAATTAAGTTACCAGCTTCGGCTGTGTGTTACCAGCTTCGGCTGTGTGTTACCGGCTTAGGCCGTGTGTTACCGGTTTCGGCCGTGTGTTACCAGCTTCGGCTGTGTGTTACCAGCTTCGGCTGTGTGTTACCGGCTTAGGCCGTGTGTTACCGGTTTCGGCTGTGTGTTACCAGCTTCGGCTGTGTGTTACCAGCTTCGGCTGAGTGTTACCGGTTTCGGCCGTGTGTTACCGGTTTCGGCCGTGTGTTACCAGCTTCGGCTGTGTGTTACCAGCTTCGGCTGTGTGTTACCGGCTTAGGCCGTGTGTTACCGGTTTCGGCCGTGTGTTACCAGCTTCGGCTGTGTGTTACCAGCTTCGGCTGTGTGTTACCGGCTCAGGCCGTGTGTTACCGGTTTCGGCCGTGTGTTACCAGCTTCGGCTGTGTGTTACCAGCTTCGGCTGTGTGTTACCAGCTTCGGCTGTGTGTTACCGGCTTAGGCCGTGTGTTACCGGTTTCGGCCGTGTGTTACCAGCTTCGGCTGTGTGTTACCAGCTTCGGCTGTGTGTTACCGGCTTAGGCCGTGTGTTACCGGTTTCGGCCGTGTGTTACCAGCTTCGGCTGTGTGTTACCAGCTTCGGCTGTGTGTTACCGGCTTAGGCCGTGTGTTACCGGTTTCGGCCGTGTGTTACCGGTTTCGGCCGTGTGTTACCAGCTTCGGCTGTGTGTTACCAGCTTCGGCTGTGTGTTACCGGCTTGGGCCGTGTGTTACCGGTTTCGGCCGTGTGTTACCAGCTTCGGCTGTGTGTTACCAGCTTCGGCTGTGTGTTACCGGCTTAGGCCGTGTGTTACCGGTTTCGGCCGTGTGTTACCAGCTTCGGCTGTGTGTTACCAGCTTCGGCTGTGTGTTACCGGCTTAGGCCGTGTGTTACCGGTTTCGGCCGTGTGTTACCAGCTTCGGCTGTGTGTTACCAGCTTCGGCTGTGTGTTACCGGCTTAGGCCGTGTGTTACCGGTTTCGGCCGTGTGTTACCAGCTTCGGCTGTGTGTTACCAGCTTCGACTGTGTGTTACCGGTTTCGGCCGTGTGTTACCAGCTTCGGCTGTGTGTTACCGGTTTCAGCCGTGTGTTACGTACGGTAAGTGGCGATTCTCCGCGTAACGGCGATTACCCTAGTCTGGACCGAATGGGCGAAAGAGACGAACCCCGCGCCGCCTGCTGACCGACACCTACCGCGGAGACTACTTTGGACCAATGAAACAACCCGAGATCCGGATGAGAAGAAGTATTATTACTAGAAATCTGAATTAAACAAAAAAAATGTTAACCGACTAATGAAATAAACCCCAGAATTATATAAAGTTAATTAGAAATAAAGACAAGGACTTATTGATGTTAAATTTAGGTGTTTTATTTAACTAACCCTGGACACCGTGAGCATACCCCAGCTGAGAAAATTTAAAACACCCTCACAAGTCAGCTTGTTTATGCGGGGAAATACCTACCTACCTTCCGAGTCATGATGATGGACACTTTTATAGGTACACCTGTGCTTTATAAAATCAAAACCTATGTAGGTATATTACGAGTACGAGTACAAGTAGGTACGAGTATCTACCTACATACAAAATAAAATGTTTTTCTTCGAATGTGACGTATCAAATTTATATTAAATACTAAGTTAGGTAGATATACAGTGAGTGCACTCAGCTTTGCTCAGGTAGACTTGTTTACACTGACCTTAAGTATATGATTAAGGTCAGCACAAACTACACACTTCGCTTTAACCACCTGGTTGTAATTAACGGTTGGGTGTGAATTCGTCGTTTCAATTTGTTTATACGGGGATACTAATATATAATGTTGCTGCTGCTGCTGCTTCTGCTATGGACTGTAGCATTGTGTGAATTTGTGTATTTCCCGCATTATTATATTATTCATTGAAAATGCATATAATAGTTCTATAAAATTCGCTAATTCAATTCTAGTGTTTATAAGAAATAACCTGTTAAAATGTCATTAAACGGGTATAGACAATGCATGAAAGGAAAATCCATAAATGTTAATTTGTATATAGTATATTTTTGCATGACACATGTACTTGAATTGCACTCGAATAATTGTGCGGGATAAACCTTTAAGTACATTTATTTGAAGTTTTTAGTTCATAAAGGTACAAAATATACGAGTCGGTTTTTACCTCAAGTAGGTTTAGAAAGTTATGCAATTATTGTTGCTTTTTCAATTTTAAAGAAATTAAGCAAAGGAATTTTTAGTCTTGAGATTCTTCTTTTTCAAAATTTTATACCTAATAATATTTTGTAGAATCAGAATTTATTTTAAGTTTAAAACTTTGTATAGTTCACAAAACTTAAAACTGGTAAATGTTAAAAAAAGGTGTTGGGATGCGACCCACGCTGATATTACCCGTGTTTTGTTGGAAAGTCTATCCATAGTATAGTAGGATTTTACACGAATAACAAAAACAATATCCATAGTATGAATAACACCGATAAAAGTTAGATTAGAATCTTACTATAACCGTGTTTTGTTGGGAAATCTATCCATAGTGAAGTGAGATTTTACACGAATAACAAAAACAATATCCATAGTGAGAATAACACCGATAAAAGTTAGAGTAGAATCTCACTATGGATAGGTTTTTGACATTTACACGAGTCTCGAATGGATCTTATGTGATTTCGTTTTCAAATGTTGGTACGATTGATATTGCATTTGTATCTCGATGGCTGTGTTGGTAGAGTAGTTGTGCATTTGGAATCATGTGTGTTTTCCATTGGGGAAAAAATCAATCTATTACTGTTGATATTATTTAGTTTTGTTAGTGAAAATTATTTTGCAAGAGAAAACAATAGAAAAGATAATTAAGTTTTGCTATGTTTCCACCAAATGTTTATCTCAGTTTAGATTAAATAAATCTTTTTGGTGTTTCCACCGCACAAGAAGATTTAAAAATGATTAAGTTTGACAGCACTTTCTAAAATGCAAATGGTGTTTCGATGTTTCTTATGAAGTGCAAGTGAGATAATTTGATTCGTGTTAAACAATGAAAAACTGAATAGTTCAGCACCATATAAGAATATGCTACCTACTCCATGTGCAAAAATTGCACTTTTTTTTAATTTGATTAAAACAAAACTATATTTTTTGTACACAAACATGCAAATAAACAGACCATAACGCATTATCTGTAAAACCAACTCCTCCACACAGGTTTTTCTTCACAAATTTCCGATCCCCGACCGGAATTGAGCGAATCAAGCTCATTTCAACTCGATTCAGGTATATAAAGAATTTAGGCGAGCTTCAAGCTCGCTTCAACACCACATGTTAATGTAGTAGTCTACGAACAAACCCCCTTCTTGAAGTTTTTATTTTATGTCAAATTGTTTGGTTAAAACTTTGAAATCGACTTTCACATTACACAGACGTATTTTCTTGATTTTGATAGTCAACTATCAAAACTCAGCTTACACGATTTCACCCCTGGTCTGAATTTCGCTATTTTTTTTTTGGAATTTTTTGATAAATTATTCTGGCAAATATTCAGTTGTATCAACTTTCAAATATAAAAACCGGACCACTGCGGATCGTTTTGTTGGGAATTTCTCACTTCACTATATATGAAATGCGAACAAAACGCACGTAATGGATGGGTTTTTGACATTTATACGAGTCTCGAATGGATCTTATGTGATTTCGTTCTCAAATGTTGGTACGATTGATATTGCATTTGTATCTCGATGGCTGTGTTCGTTGAGTAGTTGTGCATTTGGAATCATGTGTGTTTTCCATTGGGGAAAAAAATCAATCGATTACTGTGGATATTATTTAGTTTTGTTAGTGAAAATGGACTAACTGGGCTTATTTTGCAAGATAAAACAATAGAAAAGATATTTATGTTTTGCTATGTTTCCACCAAAGGTTTATCTCAGTTTAGATTAAATACAACTTTTTGGTGTTTCCACCGCACAAGAAGATTTAAAATTGATTAATTATGACAGCACTTTCTAAAATGCAAATGGTGTTTCGATGTTTTCGATGTGTGAAGTGCAAGTGAGATAGTTTGATTCGTGTTAAACAATGAAGAACTGAT
Source organism: Eupeodes latifasciatus (assembly GCA_920104205.1). Lineage (NCBI taxonomy): Eukaryota > Metazoa > Arthropoda > Insecta > Diptera > Syrphidae > Eupeodes > Eupeodes latifasciatus. The sequence continues at coordinate 79,655,145 of OV049924.1, forward strand.
TAGTTCAGCACCATATAAGAATATGCTACCAACTCCATGTCCATTTTTTTTTTGTAATTTTATTAAAACAAAACTATATTTTTTGTACACAAACATGCAAATAAACAGACCATAATGCATTATCTGTTAAACCAACTCCTCCACACAGGTTTTCCTATCAAATTTTGACTCGACTCCGATCTCCGACGGGAATCGAGTCAAATTAAGCTCATTTTAACTCGATTCAGGTATATAAAGAATTGAGGCGATCTTCAAGCTCGCTTCAACACCACATGTTAATGTAGTAGTCTACGAACAAACCCCCTCCTTGAAGCAATTGTTAAATGAACTTTTTTTATAGAATCTCAATTTCCAGATATTTTCTTACCATTTCTTCTTGAAAATTGTCCATTTTATTAGTTTTAGCTAGTTTTTTTTGCTAAGTTAATTTTAACATTTGATTTTCACACAACTCTCTTCTATTTGTGTGTGTTTTTTTTTTATTATTATTCTGACAGATCTTCTTTCAGTTGTACCAATTTTTAAATACAAAAATCTGGCTACTGCGCATCGTTTTGTTGGCAATTTCTCACTGTACTATATAATATGGAGTACCAAAAAAACGCACGTATTAATAACAACATTTTGCGTGAGATGAACAAATTTGAAGTCAATATCTCTCTTTGTTCTCATATAACTTACGTTGGAAAACATTTCTTATAAATTTTTTTAGATTTTCCTGTTTTGTGAAAAAAGTCGTCAATTATTTTATTCTAAAAAATTAAATAAAAGTTAGCAACAATATTTTGCATATGATAAAATAAGTTTAACGAGATTTTTAGTCGAAAACTAATTTTTACCAGTTTTGGTAGCATTTTTTGAAAGTTTTTAACTTCCCATAGGAAGTTATTGTAATGGGTCCGATTTGTCAAATTGAAAATTTTGACATTTCTCGACGTTTCAAGGTCACTAGAGTCGAAATAAAAGATTTTAGAAAGATGTCTGTGCGTGCGTGTTTACGTATGTACGTTCGTACGTCCGTACGTTTGCGACGTTTTTTTCGTCGTCCATAGCTCAAGAACCAGAAGAGATATCGACTTCAAATAAATTTTGTTATACAGATAATAAGGCAGAAAGATGCAGAAAGGGCTCTCAAGAAAATTGCGTGGGTGTTTTTTTTACCATAGCAGTTTAAAAAAAAGGTGAACATTTTGGTTAATCCTAAATATCTTACGAACCAAAAACGCTAGAGACTTGAATTAAATTTTATATAATAAATTGTAACGTGATACCAAACAAGTATACTTTTTGAAAAAAATCCAATTAACGGTTTTTTTTATAAATAAAAAAACTGACAAAAAAAAATTGTCACCTCGAAAATTTTACGAATACAAAATGATTTTATCACCAAAACAATTTTGTGCAAAGAAAAATAACTTTTTCAACATCTGGTAAAATTTTGAGAAAAATCGAATTGACTTAAATTTCGACTCAAATATCTTTTCAAAAATTTAAGATGATGGCTTCCAACTTATTTTAACTTATAAGAAATATTGTTTTCAACATTCTGAAAAATTTTGAGAAAAATCGAATTGACAGTTTTTTTACAAAAAATAAAAACCTAAACAAAAAAATTAATAAAAGTTGGTAAAAATTGATTTTCGACTCAAATATCTTTTCAAAACTTTGATAAATTGGCTTTAAACTACTTTTATCTTTTAACATTCAGTAAAATTTTGAGAAAAATCTAATTGACGGGTTTTTTACAAAAAATAAAAACCTAAAAAAAAACAATACTAAAACTTGGTAAAAATTTACTTACGACTCAATAGCTTTTCAAAAATTAAAAATATTGTCTTCAAACTCTTTTTATTTCACAGAAAATATTGTTTTCGATATTCAGTAGTTTTTTTTATAAAAATCCAACAGTCCGGTTTTTCATAAAAAAAATAAAATCTACAAAAAATAGTACGCAAATTTGGTAAAAATTGATGTTCGGTTCTTGATATCTCTCAAATTAATTTCATTCATCCAATTTGTAAAAATTTAAGAAATGCAACTTAAATTGGTAAACATTTGTTTTCGACTAAAAATCTATTTAATAAAACTAGATTTTCAAACTAAACTATTTATTTATATGAAAAATATTGTTGGTAATTTTTAAAATTTTTAAGAATAATTCAACTAACAACTTTTTTAACCCAACACGAAAACCTACAAACTTTTAAGAAAGACAAATCGACATCGGGATGGGAAGTTGTCAGGTCGCATCCCAGCCTCTTTTTATTTCTGGTATATAGAACAAAAATACAGACTTGATTTTTCCAAGACCAAGATTATCTTACGTAAACAAAATAATTAAGCTCGGAATTAAATCCTTTTTAACCAATTTTGTGTATATTTTAATTTGAATGAAAAAACTGACTGATGTATTTTTATAAAAATTTTACTGAATGTTAAAAACAATATTTTTTGTAAGATGAAATTACTTCGAAGCCAATGTGTTTAATTTTTGCTGTGATATTTGAATAGAGAACCAATTTTTCCCAACTTTTAGTAATGTTTTTTTGAAAATTTTGAAAATGAAAATTTTACCAGATTTCAAAAAGTTATTTTTGATTGCAGATTGCAGATTGGAGTTAAAACAAATTTTTTGTTGGTAAAATATTCCAAGTGATAAATATTTCTTTTCAATTTTTTCGATTTATATAAACAACTGTAAATTGAATTTTTTTTCAAAATTATACTAGTTTTGTATCACGTCAAATTATATAATATAAAATTTAATTGAAGGCACTAGCGTTATTGGTTCTTAAGATATTTTGGGTCAACTAAAATTTTAACTTTTCTTTTAAATTGCTATAGTAAAAATAAAACACCCACTCAAGCCCCTTATGCATCTTTCTGTGTTATTATCAAAAACACTCTAATAAAGATATAAGTCCTCGGTAGCCATCTTGGTTTGCCTACAAGTTAAACCGGAAATCAGACTCATAAACTAATTTAAGTATGCGTGTCATTTCTCCTCTTATTTATGAAATTTCCCCTAAAAACTCAGTAGTTAATTCTACGTCAATTTTTCTCGTTGAATTCGTTTACATTACAAATACAACAAAGTAAACAAATGGGTTTGGAGGGTGATACGTACGAAGGATTTATATCTTCATATAGAGTGTTTTTGGTTATTATTTATATAACAAAATCTATTTGAAGTCGATATCTCTACTGGTTCTTGAGACATGGACGATGAAAAATGGTATCCCGAACAAACGGAAGTACTTTTTCTAAGATTTGTAATGAGTTTAGTTCGACACCGACTTCAAAACCTATCTATCAAGCCAGAATTTTAAAATACAAAAAACCTTTTTTTAAGGCTATGTAAGTTCATGAAGTAGTATTTTTTTCAAAAAAAATTCGTGATGATTTTTCAAATCTACAATCCCTTACTTCAATTTTTCATTTAAAAATGTTCAGTATCTTACTTATTCTTCAAAAAACTCGCCATTAGTTGAAAGTTTTCACCTGACATACATAAACTTTAAAAGAATACTGAAGCATTTACGCTAAGGCAGTACTAAACACAAAAACGCAAAACGGTATAAATACAATTTTTGAACTTATTACTAATTCGTAGTATTGAGGTTATTACATCAAGGTTTTGGATAATGTTGAAAAAATAAAAATAACATTAAAAACGGGTATTTCTGAGTTTGAGCACATAAAGCCAAAATCGGAGTTTGGATTCGAAATCAGAGCTTAAAATGAACTCCTAAACGAATTATTCAAAAACATAAAAGAATTACATTAAAGATTTTTCAAAACTCCAGATAGAGTCAAGTAAAGACCCGCATAAGCCATCTCATAACTAATGAGAAATTAAGAAAACTAAGTAAGATACTGAAATGATTAAAACTCTTTCTAGAAAACAAAGATTTGTACTTTGTAAAATCATCATAATACAATGTATTGTTAAGAGATATGTTGTGCCTTAACTTAGCCTTGAAACCCCGTTTACCCCCGATATGTTGTGCCTTAACTTAGCCTTAAAACCCGTTTTTAGTTGTCTTCAGCATTTTTTAAAGGAACATATTTTAAAAACCTGCTGTGACAAAAAAAATTTAAAGAGACGATTCTTAATTCTTAAGAAAAAGTATTCCTTTGTTGGCGCAACAGAAAAATTGAAATTTTGTAAACTAGTGTAATTTGGATTATTTTGTACACGAGCAAGACAAAAATTGTTTGTTTCATCTGTTGCAAAGATAAAATTCAAATTAAAAACAAAAATACTATACGATCAAAAATATTTATTTCTTCGTAAATTTTAGCCTTTGTTGTTTTTATCGCCCAAGGTTATACTTCTGCTGGATGGTGGTTTGTTATGAAGTTTAAAGATTAAACTACAAGGAAATAAACTAGTTTTTGAATAATTTCGGTAGGTTAATTTTATAAAACAAAAATCGGAATAATTATTACAATAATAGTGTTATTTAACTTTTAAATACACGTTTGATCCATTGAGCATAAATTAATGTCTTCGTCACTTTTTTGAAAAGCACATTAAACAAAGATACATTTAAATTGTGAAAATTAAGTAAAAACGTTGGTGGTTTTTGAGACAATTGAGCTTAAAGTTGAAACAAAAAATCCTCAAGGAAATAATAGCATTTTTTCGCTATACTAGGTCAAAATTTCCCACGCATAGCACGTGCCATAATAATAAAAGATGATAAAAACGTTCGTGCGTAATCCTTGACGAAGTATTTGCATTAAAAAAAAAGTGAACAAAATGATTAAAGGTGCTAAATTATAGTTGTTCGTAAAATTCAATCATTTGAAATATGTACGCAAGACAACTATCTGTTTTTTGAATATTCTCCCCCTTTCACGTATTTTTAAGAATCTCGCAAAAAACTATCACTAAATAAGTTCACAATGGGCAGGTTCAGGCAACATCATTTGCAGTCAACTTCATTCTTTGAAAGTAAACTTAGAACGACTTAGGTAACTAGTTAGTTTTCCAAGTGTCATGAATTTAAAATTCCGAACTTTACTTCACAAAACTCTACTTCAAGTTCATAGTATAAAAACTACCAAAAACATTATTGTCCACAAAACACTTCTCAGGCAATCTACAAGTCCATCACGATTAGTACTTTGTATTGTAAAGAAATATTACTTATTTCTCCTCCAAATTGACAAGAAACATTGAATGAAGTTGTGCAGAAAATTAATAAATCATAGAGTACCTAATAAAGTTCAGCTTTCAGTTGAATCAAAAAAACATGATCAACTGTCATTTCGACAGAAGTAGACTTGACTTGATAGTTAGGGAGATTTTTCTTGACTAACTTTCCAGTCAACTTTCCATTAAAGTTGCCTTAATTGGAAGGTTGGCAGCTGGTCAATCAGATACTAGAAATTTGCTTTATTTTCAAGTCCCTTATGTCGTCTAAACCTGCCCAATGTAAAATGTCATACGAAAGGATATGGTTTTTTTTAAGGGGTATTCTTAAAAGTTTCCGATTACATCAAACTTGTGAAAGGGTTTATTATACATATTTCGTATGTCTCATACAGAGATACTTTTTCTTTCGCTGTAACTATTACTTTGGGTGGGTGTTTTCGAAGGATTATCCATAAGAGGTCTCAAATTCTTTAAAACAATATTAAAACAATGAAATGTTTACCCTATCTTTATAATACTTTCCCTGCAGTTGATATATTTACATAGATCTGTGGCCATTGAAAAATTATCAGTAATTTTTATTTGATATGGTCCTTCAGTAACTACAGGGTTATCCATTGTGCGGTTTCAAAAGTAAACGTAAATAAAATACATATTAAATATTTTTCTTCATGATAATTCTTTTATATTATAACATTTTAACGTTGACATTATGAGTGAAATACTACATCATTTAAATGACCGCCACGCGAATTGTTGCAAGCATCGATTCTTTTGAGGTAATTTTCGACCACTTTTTGACACATATTGAGCGGTATCTCAGCCATAACTTGACGAATGTTGGTTTTTAAGTGCTCAAGAGTTAAATGTCTATCTGCTTAAACACGGTCCTTAGCGTAGCCCCACAAAAAAAGTCCAGCGGTGTCAAATCGCATGATCTTGGGGGCCAGTTGATATCGCCATGTGGCCAGGAAATGTCTCTTGCAATAAAGCAAAAAAGAGTCGGTTATCATTATGACCATAACGCTCCGAATTGACGGCGACAGTCGTTTTCGAAGAAGTAAGGTCCAATCACACCTCCGGACCAAAAAGCGCACCAGCTGGCTTCACTTCAGTTGTTGAGCTGGACTTTATATGGATGTAGGTTTAGATTCAAATGCAAAATACGCCATAATGTGCCGTAAGACAATCCTGAGAACGATGAGGAATCAAAGCATTCGGGTCTTCGGCACTTGCGAAATGATCATGCACAGGCCCTACAATATCTGTAACCAATCCAATCTCTTCAAATTTCTTCACAATTTTGCCAATTGCGTAGTTGGACGATTATGTTAACCATAATCTCCTCTTAAAGCACGATATGTGGCTGTGGCAGAATCACCATTTTTGTAGTAGGTTTTAACAATTTGTTTGATACTTAAGCGATCCATTTTCGTAAATGTCAGACTTTCAACTGAAAAAAATTGGTTTCACAACTTAGTTTGACAGATGTCGAATTCCAGCCCTATACTTTTGAAACCGCAAAATGGATAACCCGTTACAACAACAGGACATTTTTTTAAAGTCTCTTAAATCACAGTACGCTAAGGGATTCAAAATAGCCTATAAGGTTTTTTTATTCAATTTGAATATTTATTACCCCCTACAGCCCAAACCATTAGGTGGATTGAGTTCAAAGTTGGAAGTTAAGTTACTTAAAATCAAAAATAACAGTAGTCCCTATATAATTTTTTGGTCAAAAACCGAAAATTAGAATTTTCTCAAAACAAACCGGTAGATTTTTATTAAATTATATCTCTAAAATGTTGTTTCTTAACTTGGATTTTTTAATTATAAAAAAATAGTTTTGTATTGCTATAGCAGGGTACCTAACCCATAGAACCGTTATTTTGTTTTTAAATTTTCTCAAAAAATGATGAATAGATTTCAATAATTTTTTTCTGCACAACGTATTAATATTTGATGATAAAAATTTCAAATTTTACTTTTTTGATTTCTAAAAGTTATATTTTTTTATCTAAATTCGATATCTCAAAAACGGGTCAATATTTTTTTAACGAAAATCAAATGTAAAATGTATATTAATAAGTTTTAAAAAAATTAATAAAACAACGATTTTTTTATTAATTAAATGGCATTTAACTTTTTGAAGACAAACTTATTTTATTGGTAAAATTTTTAATTTTAAAATATAAATTTTATTTGTAAACAGAGTTATGAGATACAGGAGCAAGTTCGTGCGATTCAGTCGTATGAAGTCACAATGTATGATATAGAATTAAAATAAAGTCGATAATGTTATTAGTTCGTGAAATATTTGGGGTCAACCAAATTTATCCCTTTTAGTACGAAAAAACCACCAACTTTATTTTTTTAAAGACCTTTTAAAACATCTTGATACCTGTAAAACAAAAGTTATTTGAAGTTGATATCTCGCGGGTTTTTCAATCCAACCCCAACATCATAAAAACGGATGACGAATTTGAGTTCAGCACAGATACAAATATTTTACGAACAACTCATACTACTTTTTCGTTTGTTAAAATAAACTGTTAATTATAAACCTGTGTCACTTTAAACAAAACGTACTTATCGAAATATTTAATCTGTTATTGAGTACTTAATTAACATTTATGATGCCATCAACATATATTTTTGTTCTACTGACCTAACTCTGTTATTTTATATAAAAGATTTTATTTTAATATCTTGGTTTAAACTCATACCTTTTCCTTCACCATACTCGTATTTTTTACAGAAATTTGAAAAAAAAAATCACAAATGGTTTTTGAAGTTTAATTTTATTGTTCATAGCTTCTCAAGTTGTTGCTTTTGATATCTTAAAACACATTCATTTTTGTGTTATAACAATGTGTCATATAGTAAACATTAGGAGTAAAACAAAAATTGATTAATATGATGCCATATGTCAGCTGTTAAAATACATTATTTTAATTAACAATTAATAATAAAATACATTTACTCAGATACTCGTGCAGTTATTAATATTTTTAAATTTCAATAAAAATTCTTATGTTCAACAATTAAACAATAACAATAATATAACCTTGAAAGCTAACGTCTATTAAATTCTCAAAGAGATATTTGTCTCATTTTTTTAAAACCAGGTTAAATTGGTAATATTGTAATGTGTAATGCATTAAATTTAACGAGTTTCTCACGAAGTTAAAATTAACCCGGAAGACACTTTTTTAAGTGCTTTAAGGGCAAAGCTATGTATTTACAAAAAAAAGAAGTAATACGCGTTTATGAGTCACAACTCACAAAACAGTTAAGTTTGATTTATTATCATTTCTTGTTTTTATGTTAATATGAACAAAAATTTATTTAAAAAAGAAGCAATAATAACTGTTAATTTAATTTTAACGAAGCAAAAATAGAACTTAAATTAAAGTCAGATTATAACACGAATTAACATTTTTGGTAGGAAGCAAATACTTATTTTGGATTGTGAATTTATACTAAACAAAAGTGATATTCGTCTTAAAAACGTAGATAGAGAGTTTTTGGAACCTAATAAATTTCACTGCTTTTTCCAAAAGCAACCACGCCTCTTGATTGTTCAATATCAAGTTTTCAATGTTTTTCTTTGATTTTACCTAAAATTTCATCATTCTTTGTAATTCAGAAATGTAATATAGAAATGACTACAAATACAGGGTGGTTCACGGGAATAGGGGCAATAACAAATAGATTACTCATCCTTTTTTTTATAATGTACAAGCACTCAAGGGGATATTAACACCCTTAACATGTTTACGTTTCAACACAGTGTGAGTGTTAGGAAAATAGGGAAGGATTTAAGAGGAGATACCGGTGCACATTGGTCTTAAAATTTTGAATATTAAAATGGGAGGGAAAAACAGAGTTCGGTAAAGCATTCCACATTCTCGATGAGTGGTCCCAAATTGAGCTCAAGGGCAAACTGATGAGCATTCCTGGAAGTACGAGTATTACGGCTGAATTGTTTAAGGGGAAAAATCCAACTGGCTAATTCGACAGAACATAGTTTTTAAAAATATCTGTAAAACAACGAAAGGCATGAAACTTTGCGGCGGTGTTCGTGAGATGTAAATGTTTCGGTTATAGTTCTATCGCCTATCCTTTTCAAAACTCTTTTTTGGACCCTATCTAAAAGACTTCAACTTGTTTCAGGGGCACCTGCACAAATATGTGAGTTTTATTCAAGTTTTGGACAAATGAAGGCTTTGTAAATTACAGCCAGATCAGAATGGGTGACAAATTTCTTGCACCGTCGGAGAAATCCTAAGCACCTAGCAGCGTTTTTGGCGATATCGAATATGTAATCATTCCATAAGAGGTGATCTGTAATAGACATAATAGTTAGTAATAGTTAATTAGTTTCCTGGAATCAAGTGCCGCTCACGGATAGCAGCATCGGGAGTGGGTAACGCTTTAACGACAGAAGACAGCATTGAGTCTTTAAAGCTTTAAATTCTACACGGTTTTTGATTCCCCATTGGACAATTCTGTCAAGATCAGTATTTAATGTGCTTATCATACGCTGCCGTTGAAGTTCCACATCCGAAGGACAAGGATGTGATTCTAGAAATGAATATGAAAAGCTGAGGGTACTGTCGTCAGCGAAACAGTTTAATGAATTAGAAGTGACAGACAAGAGATCGTTTATGAATATGAGTAAGAGAGTCGGAGACAAAACGAAGCCCTGGGGCACACCAGCGTTTATTTTGTGGATATCAGATTTGAACCCGTCCAATACTATACTTGAATTGAACGGTCCGAAAGGTAATTTCTAACCTAACAAAGAAGAGATTCATCAATACCAAAAGCACGCATTTTCGATAAGAGAGCTCGGTGCCAAACTCTATCAAATGCCTTTGAAATATCAAGTGCAATAATCTTACTTTCTCTAAAACAATGTAAAGATTTGTTCCACTGTTCGGTGAGTGGACCTATTGCTACGAAAGCCATACTGTCGGTCATTAAGAAGCTTCCGTTCTTCGAGATATTTTTTAAGCTGATAATTAATCAGCGTTTCCATGACCTTGGAAAGAAGAGACGTGAGTGCTATTGGACGATAGTTGAAGGGGAAAAAATGCTAGTACACCGTGACGGCCAATGTTTAAATTAATTCTGAATGCACGCTGTACTTTCACTACCGATTCGTTTTTTTTGACAAAAGAGTCGTACGCGAACACACGTTGAAGGGCACTCCACTGCTCCATTGTGGAAAGTACATGGCATTATCTAATGGATCGAATGAAACCATTCCAACTTACTCACACTCAGCCAACGTCGAGAAAGACCCAAATATTTGTAGCCCTATTGTCGTGAGCCACCCTGTACATGATGAATAGTGGGCTGGTACCACGCCCGCTGAGTATATAATTTCAGATTACACAAATTTAATAATTCTACAAGAATCAGAAGTATTCCATATAAACCACATTAAATACAGTAGAATGCGGTTATAACAAACACTCATGTTATGGTGTTGTATATTTAAAAAAAAAAGTTGTTCAGCATTCTTAACGCATTTAACGCCTCAGGTATTGAAGAGAGTGCTCATGCACTATATTTTCCATAGCCCTAAAATTTTTTACTAACAGCGTCTATTAAGCGGTATATCTGAACTTTATGACAAACAACACGCGTAATAACGGTATTTATAACCGAAATGGTCGTTATAGCCGGAGTCGTTACAGCCGGAAGATATTAGTAACAATTTAGTGCCAAACCAAACTTAAGCTTTAAGTTTCGTCGTTATAACCGAAATGTCGTTAGAACCAAGTCACTGCATATTAATTTAACATTCAAAAACGAATATTTTACTAAGATTCTTCAATGTCTGTCAGTTAAGGTTCTTGCGATTGTTGAAGTGCTGTATTTTAAAAAATAATTTTGCAATAAAATTGAAATTAAGTGAAGTAGACTCTCAACTCAATTGAATATTGCAAAATTTGGAATTTTTAATTTTATTGGTTCTAAGTTATAGGGGGTTCGAAAATTTTACTAGATGTCAAAAAACGTTATTCTTCGTTGCATAAAATTATTTTGGAGATAAAATCGTTTTTTGTTCGTAAAATATTCGAGGTGAAATTATTTTTTTTGTCAGTTTTTTTGATTTATAACCAAAATTTTCACTTTTTTTTTTAAATTGATATCGTAAAAAACCACCCAATCAATTTTTTTGATATTCCTTTCTCCATTTTTCTGCATTATTATCTGTATAACAAAATTTATTTGAAGTCGATTTCTCTACTGGTTCTTGGGCTTGTTCTTGAAAAAAAAAGGAGTAGTGCCAGAACTTGGCTGGGCACTACCGTGCCTTTTGATTTAGTTCAGTTCTTTTGATTTATAAATAAAATTTGGTTGATATTCTTCAATTCAGTCAAATTTTTACCACATTTAAGGGTCAACTAATTTGTTCTCATTTTTTTAATTGTTGCAATAAACCGATTATTGATTTTCTGATAGTTTTGAACAGCGTATTCAGAAAGCCATATGAGGCGAATCTTTCACAGCACTGCAGCATTTAAGAACATTCTATTTGGCTATCAAGCTTTAAAACTATGGGTTTTGGGATGTTAAAAACACAAATATTTATGATTCAAAATAGCTTTTCGGTCTTTATCGTTATCGTTTTACTTTCCCGTAAAAACATCTTGCGTATTCCCAATGTTAGAGAATTGAAGAAAAAAAAGTTGCGTATACGCCCCAGATGTCCATAATAAATTCTTTGTGTCTTACTTTTACAATGGCAAAACTTAGAGTTGTGTTTTTGGGTTAATTTCAAATATGTATGTTTATTAAATGTAAAGAAATTCAATAATTGTTCAGAATTAGCCCCAATTTATGTTACACTGATTCAAAAAACCTAAAGTGTCATCTTTTTTGAAATGTCTATTTTTGATAGAAATTTTATGGAAGCTTTTGGCTTTTTTGGTTCATCATTTTACATCATAAAAGTCTGTTGCATATAAATCATGAAAGTGATTTTAAGGGGAATTATTGATTGGTCTTTATAATTAATTGAATCCTTTTAAAGTATTTAAGCTTGTCATTGAAATTCATGCACAATTCCAAAATATTTGGATCATCTGCTGAAATAATCAACTATTACAAAAAAATTTTATGAATTGAAAAAATAATAAAAAAAAAAACACTGGATTATCGAATAAATGTTTAACAATTAATTTTGGTAGCCTTAATTTAGATCCTACTTAAAATTACTATATCACGTAAGGTTTTTGAGACATTACTTTTTAAAATTCCAAAAATAACTTTTTGATGCTATCTAAATTCATAAAGTATTTTTTTTTTCTTTTTCGATAAAATTCTTGGTGGTTTTCCAAATCTCAAAATCGTTTTCTTCAATATTCAATAAAAAGTATTTATATTCATATAAATTTTATAAGTTGTTAGATTTCACGTGTCTCAAACTTATCTTAAAGAAACGCTAAACCATTTGTGCTTGAACGCTTTTCAGCAGATAAAGGCAAAACGATTGAAAGTTGTTTGTTCTTGAAACGAAAACATCATCTAAATAAAAGAGGCTGGGATGCGACCCACACTGATAACTTCCCATCCCTTCTGTCGATTTGTCGTGCTTAAAAGTTTGTCTATATGTATCAATTTTTACCAAATTTGCGTACTATTTTTTGTAGATTTTATTTTTTTATGAAAAAACGGACTGTTGGATTTTAAAAAAAAAATTACTGAATATCGAAAACAATATTTTCTGTGAAATAAAATAAGTTTGAAGCCAATATTTTTAATTTTTGAAAAGCTATTTGAGTTGAAAGTAAATTTTTACCAAAATTTTAGTATTGTTTTTTTTTAGGTTTTTATTTTTTGTAAAAAAAACTGTCAATTCAATTTTTCTCAAAATTTTTCCTAATGTTGAAAACAATATTTCTTATAAGTTAAAATTAGTTAGAAGCCATTATCTCTAATTTTTGAAAAGATATTAGAGTCGAAAATCAATTTTTACCAACTTTTGTTAAATTTTTTTTCGGTTTTTAATTTTTTGTTAAAAAACTGTCAATTCGATTTTTTTCAAAATTTTACTCAATGTTGACAACAATATTTTTTGAAAGATAAAAGTAGTTTGAAGCCAATATCTCAAAGTTTTGAAAAGATATTTGAGTCGAAAATCAATTTTTACCAACTTTTATTAATTTTTTTTTAGTTTTTTTTTTTTGTAAAAAAACTGTCAATTCGATTTTTCTCAACATTTTTCAGAATGTTCAAAACAATATTTCTTATAAGATTGAATAAGTTTGAAGCCTTAATCTCAAGTTTTTGAAAAGATATTTGAGTCGAAATTCAATTTTTACCAACTTTGAGTAATGGTTTTTTTAGGTTTTTATTTTTTATAAAAAAAAAACTGTCAATTAGATTTTTCTCAAAATTTTATCAGATGTCAAAAACATTATTCTTCATTGCACAAAATTGTTTTGGAGATGAAATCATATTTTACTCGTAAAATTTTCGAGGTTACAAATTTTTTTTTCAGTTTTTTTGATTTATAAAAAAACCGTTAATTGGATTTTTTTCAAAAAATATACTTGTTTTGTATCACGTTACAATATATAATATACAATTTAATTCAAGTCTCTAGCGTCATTGGTTCATGAGATATTTAGGGTTAACCAAAATTTTCACCTTTATTTTAAACTGCTATGGTAAAAAAACCACCCACGCAATTTTCTTGAGAGTCCTTTCTGCATCTTTCTGCATTATTATCTGTATAACAAAATTTATTTGAAGTCGATATCTCTTCTGGTTCTTGAGCTATGGACGACGAAAAAAACGTCGCGAACGTACGAACGTACACACACACGCACGCACAGACATCTTTCTAAAAATCTTTTATTTCGACTCTAGGGACCTTGAAACGTCGAGAAATGTCAAAATTTTCAATTTGACAAATCGGACCCATTACAATAACTTCCTATGGGAAGTTAACAATTCTATTTTATTAAGTTTTTGAATTATATAAAAATAATGTTGAAAACGGGTATTTGTAAAACCTGAGCAAATAGTTAAGATTAAAGTTCGGATTCGAAATCAGAACTAAAAATTAACTCCAAAACTATAAAAGTATTCAACGTTTGTTCAAAACTTCATATATAAAACCAAATAAAAACTCACAACAAAGAAGAATTTCCAGAAACTAAGTGAGATACTTAAACTGTTTTAAGAAGACAAAGATTTGTACGTAATAATCATACAATTTAATGTTAAGGAATATATTGATTATTAAGTTAGCCTTAAAATCCCCGTTTTTGCTTGTCTTTAGCATTTTAAAGAGGCATATTTTTAAAACCTGATGTGATATACAAATTTTGAGGTGAGGTTCGATACGTATTGTTTTGTTTATGCAGCAGAAAAAAAAACGTAATTTTGTCGACATATGTAATTAATAATACGAATTTGCCGTTTTAATATTTTAAATACTTTTCCTCGAAGACATTTTCGGTTTTTAAAATCAGTCTATAAAATATGTACAAACATTTGAAAAAATAAAAGTACACATTTTGTGGATTTCAATTTTGTTTTAATTTTCTTAAAAAAACAATAATTCTTTCAAATATTCTAAAAATCTTTTAATTCGCATTAGGGACAAAAAATTAATTCTACACAAAAAACTCACTAATATTTCAACACATCTATAAATTGAGGCTCCTATATAATAAAAATCAAGTTATCTAAACAAATATTCCATTACCACTTAATGTTCCTTCCTATTTCCTTTATCAAACATTTAAAAACTGGGTCTCATTCATAACCCCTTTAAAAAAGCATACATAAAATTTAATTTTAGATTGTTTTTCTTTTTATTAGATTTTTAGCCGTTTGGCCATATCATCTATTTTTTATGTAAATTAAAGTCAGTGTAACACACATAATATATTTACATAATTTTATTTCAAAACCATGAAGCACTATACGAAATACCAAAGGTGAAGAGTGTATCAAATGTAAACAAACATTAATTTATATGTATTTCTATTTACCTACTTCGTACTTATTTGAAATTTTATTTATAGTCTCATTAAAATTTCGGGTTAATATTCTTGCAGTAAAGAAAAAAGAAACTAATAATATAAAAATTCTTATTCATAAATACAACAAGAGATATTTTATGTGGTTTATGGACAAACGTTAGGGTGTCAATTATTTCGAAATTGAATTCTAATTCATTCAATATTTGTCTGCATAATTTTAATTTATTTTATAATTTTCTATATTTTGATTCATTTTTAATTGATACATTGAACTCGAAAAAATTATCAAACATTATCCAAGCAAAATGAAAAATATTTGTTGTTTTTAAATAATTTCTTACTTTAAGAAACATCCTTCTATTTATAATCACTTTGTTTTATCACTTTACAAGTTTGAAAAACCAGAATATAAGGGAACAAACAAACTTAGGGTCATTAAACCCCCCTGTATTTTTTTCTCCTATATGTAATAAAATAAGTACGTATAAACTTTTCAAAGTCACCCAAATATTAATTAAACATATATGATTTACGATTGTAGCGAAATAATTCTAAAAACTTGTATGTTCTCTTTTAAAGTTGTTTAAATGTAAATTATTGTTGCATTTAAGAGTTGAATGTAATTTAATAATTTTTTGAATTCTTTTGTATTATAATTTGTATATTTGGGGGATGATAAAATTCAGTAGGGAGTATATAAAGTTAAACTATTGCACGGTTGAAAAACCTGACCCTATCTAGGGCAGGTTACTTTTTTTTAGATGAACTAAATTGAACCAAATTGAATAGTACACAGGGTCTAACAATTCTATTGTCCCATATCACAACTTGAAGTTAACTATTGCAGGGCTGAAGAAATTGACCCTACATGGGGTATTTGTCATTTTTTTTAAATTTTAATATGTAGATAACATACTTTTTTAAATTAACAAAATCAACTCTTTATAGTGAACTTAATTGAATAGTTTAAAGTACCCAACACTTTTAGATAACCTCCTATCACAATTTTTTCGAGCATGACTTTATGTTATTTTATTTTATAAAGATAAGATGTATAAAAGAAAGCGAACCAAAAAATTGAGTGCGATATATAAAAATATTGATAAGAAATAAAAACTAAGAGTTGAAAATGTATTTTTAAACTGGAAATTTTCAAAACTTATTGAATAAAATAAAATTGACATGTAATAATTTTTTTGAATCGCTATAATGAGTAAGCTGTGTCTGAAGGCATACAACACTGAACGATGTAGTTTTTATCAAGAAGTGGAAGTGATATGAAATAAAAAACGTTGCGACGACGCACGTAGAATAACGATTTTACATATCTCCACGCAATATAATCAAACGACGTTAAAATCGTTCGATATTGGTTTACTTCAATAAATAATGCTTAAACCACTTCTAAGTTATTAAATTGATGAACGAAAAAGTCAGTAATCATGGCTCTATAGCGGCCAAGATTGATTGTATAACGTTCTAGTCAGCATCGTTTTTTAAAAAGTACGGACCAACTATTCCACCAACCCATAAACCACACCAAACAGTCAGTTTTTGTGAAGGCAAAAGTCACTTCAAGTATTTCCTCAACCAAAAGTGAGCTTCATAGCTGAACAAAATTCGATCAATACGGTTCTGTTTTGTACGGAACCAATTTTCACAATTTGTAGGCGTTGTTCAGACGTCATTCTATGCTATTGAAATGCCAAATAACTTAAATTAAAAAAGTGGCTGGGATACGACCCACACTGATAACTTCCCATCCCGTCTGTCGATTTGTCTTGCTTAAAAGTTTGTAGGTTTTCATATTTTGTTAAAAATGTTGTCAGTTGAATTATTCTGACAAATTTTAAAATTACCAACAATATTTTGCATATGATGAAATAGCTTCATTTCAAAATCTATTTAAGTTAACGAGATATTTAGTCGAAAACCAATTTTTACCAATTTCATTAGCATTTCTTAAAAGTTTTTATTTCTTATATGTATAAGAAAATATAAATTGGATGAATGAAATTAATTTGAAGTCAATGTCTTCTATTATTCACGAGATATCGAGAACCGAACATCAGTTTTTTCCAAATTGGCGTACTATTTTTTGTAGATTTTATTTTTGTATGAAAAAACGGACTGTTGGATTTTTATAAAAAATGTACTGAATGTCGAGAACAACAAAATCAATGTTTACCAACTTTTAGTAATGCTTTTTTTAGGTTTTTATTTTTTGTAAAAAAAAACTGTCAATTCGATTTTTCTCAAAAATTTAACTGATTTTAAAAACGTTATTCTTCGTTGCACAAAATTGTTTTGGAGATAAAATCATTTTTTGTTCGTAAGAATTTCGAGGTGACAAATATTTGTATTCATTTTTTTTGATTTATTAAAAAAATCGTTAGTTGGAATTTTTTCCAAAAATATACTAGTTTGGTATTACGTCATAATATATAATATAAAATTTAATTCAACTCGCTAGCGTCATTGGTTCGTGAGATACTTTGGGTTAACCAAAATTTTCAACTTTTTTTTAAATTGCTATGGTAAAAAAACCACCCACGCAATTTTTTTGAGAGTCCCTTCTGCATCTTTCTGCATTATTATCTATATAAAAAAAATTATTTGAAATCGATATCTCTACTGGTTCTTGAGCTATGGACGACGAAAAAAACGTCGCGAACGTACGGACGCGACGTACGGACGTTTGGACGTACGAACGTACGTGCACACGAACGCACAGACATCTCTCTAAAAATCTTTTATTTCGACTCTAGGGACCTTGAAAAGTCGAGAAATGTCAAAATTTTCAATTCTACAAATCGGACCCATTACAATAACTTCCTATGGGAAGTTAATAACTTGACAGTTATCCTTCTGGCTAAGTCTACGTCGCTGTACAGACCGTAAAGCTCGACATTCCAGCTTCTCATCCACTCACCTTCTATGCATACGGGGCCGTAGATCACGAGAAGAATTTTTCTCTCGAAACGACCCAAGGTGCTTTCATCCGCTTTTGCCATAGTTCATGCTACTGCACCGTATAGCAAGAAGAGGATGGTAAGGGTCTTTGCATTCAATTGCTTTCTTAACCCAAAGAAACAGCGGTTAGCAGGAGTAATTCTTCGTCCTTTCTTGATGATAGCATGTACTTTGTGTTGTACTCATCAACCGTTTTTCCACCTCTGCCTCAATACTCAAAAAAAAGCCCCATTGACATCACGCTGAGTTCTCCCAATTATGTCAATGTCATCAGCCCATATGCTAGTAATTGGACAGACTTGGGAGCTCTGTACTATTCTTTCAAGGACCTTTTCTAAAGCCTTTTTTGACATCGAATAGTTCTGTATAGTTGTTTCCAACCTTAATGGAGCAGCGCAAATTCTCCATGGTCATACCGCACAAACGAACGAGTTTGGCAGGGATGCCTAAACTAGACATAGCTCTATACAGCTCATACCTGTAAATACTGTCATATGCGGCCTTGAAATTGATGAAGATGGTGGGTGTCAATTTGATGTTCTTGGGTTTTTTCCAGGATCTGCCATAATGTGAATATTTGATCGACTGTGGACTTTCCTGATCTAAAACCACATTGATAAGAGCCTATCAAGTTGTTGACGATGGGCTTTAGACGTTCACATATTTTGCAAGTTATGTTAAATAAACTAATGGCTCTACAATTGGTGCACTTTAAAGGTTCTCCTATTTTCAGAAAAGCCATAAATGCATATTCAAAATATCTTCGATCAAAAGATATCCGATCTGAGTCTGTAGGTATCGTTGCTAGAAAACCCGTTCCTATCACTCACTTCATTTTAATTATTAAGAAAATATTTAATAATTAGTCATAATTTCAAATTCATGCAATCTGATCATGCGCAGCGCATACATCAACATTTTATTTGTGTTCATTTCCAGAAGTTTATGTTATGTAAGTTATTGTTTTAGCTACGTTTTGGTTATGGTTGGTATAGCTAAAAAGGTAATTTATTCATAAGCTTAATGATCGTGACAAATTTGAAAAAAAAATGCAATTCGATACACTTCTTATTAAACGTACCTACAATACTTGTGTACTCCTACTAATTGAATCTTTTGTTCTTCGACTTATTAAACACGTTCTTATTTCAACTAAACTTGTTTAGAAGCTTTTTTCTTTATAGTTTTTATTGAACATTTTGAGAAACTGACCTCACCTATTCTGGGCTTAAAATCACGTAGTAAAATTACTTTCAAATAAATCATATTTTTTTTCTTTTGTTGATGAGGCAAAATAAAACAAAAATCCACAATCTAGACTATATCGTTTATGAGGTAGACATAAAGTCGTAGTATATGTATATTCTTTATGAATGTGATGAAGGTGCATCGTTATGAAGCTATAATGTGTTAAGTTTTTTAGATCCTATTAAGGTTGAGCAATGGTTTTCCAAAAAAAAAATATAAGGCTGGAGACAAGGTAAATTATTGTAGGTGTACCGCAATAACCGGACAATCATTAGTGTCCGGTAACTGTTACAATTATTTTAAATAAGCATTCGAAACACGGTATCCATGTAAACATGAAATTTATTTTAAGCAAATTTTTCCAATTGGTAAAATTTGTCAATTAAGAACCTTACAAAAAAACTCTGTACAGATTAGTAAGGGGACCATTTAACTTAACCGTATTCCAGAATTGGTTGCACAAATGATAAATAAAGGAGTTGGAAAAAGTAAGGATCTCAAAAGTCGCGCAAAAATCGTATTATGAAGCTTAAAGGTCTGATAGCTTTTTTTTATAGTGGAATTTAAGTTATCATTGAAGGTCAGTTCAAGAATCCAAAGTTGTCCCTAAATCAGGAAATCTAGATAATTCATCTAATGGAGATGAACCAAAAATACATATAACTGTAAGAAAATATATTTTTCTAAAGCACATTATTTTACAATTATCAATATTTGAAAGTAGGCTATTTATATTGTACCTCCCTGACAATACTTGCATACAGGAAATTATTGAGCTGTAAAGCACTGATCCCTAGAGCTGTTTCACCACCTAATTTAATTTAATTTAGTTGGAATAAAACTGATCCTAAATGGCTGCCCTAAGTAACACCTGAATTAACGTACAACTTTGCCGACACACTGCAACATCTATTTTCTAAATAAGATCAAAGTATCAAAGTCATTGTTAGAAAAGAGGCTACGATACGACCCACACTAATAACTTCCCATTAGTGCCCGTCTGTCGATTTTTCTAAAACCTTAAAATATTAATAACAATATTTTGTGTGAGAAATACATACATTTAAAGTCAAAGTCAATATCTTTCTTTGTTTTCATAATACTTCACTCGAAAACCATTTCTTCTTATCAGTTTTGTTGATGATTTTGAAGGTTTTCGTGTTTTTTAAAACAAGTTGTCAAATAAATTTTTCTAAAAAAAATAACTAAAAGTTAGCAGCAATATTTTGCATGAGATAAAATAAGTTTGACTTCAATACCTGTTTTTGTTCCCGAAATTATTAGTGGAAAACCAATTTTTACCAATGTTTGTAACATTTTTTGAAAGAACATTATCTAACGTTAACAACAGAGTTTTGCATACAATGAAATAATTTTGATCTTTTAATCTTTTCTCGAAATGTTCGAATCGAAAATTAGTTTTTATCAATTTTGCGTAGTATTTTTTGTAAATTCTTATTTTGTATACAAAAACTGACCATTGTATTTTTCTAAAAATTTCACCACATGTTGAAAACAATATTTTTCATAAGAGACAATTGTTTTGAAGGCAACGTCTTTAATTTTGACCAAGATATTAGGGTCGTTAGTGTTATTTTAGGTTTTATTTAAAAACAAAAAAAAAACGTGTCTTCGATTTTTCTCAAAATTTTACCAAATTTCAAAAACGTTATTCTTTATTGGTTCTTGAGATATAGACGACGAAAAATACGAACGTACGTTCACACGGACACACAGTCATCTCTCTAAAAATCTTTGATTTAGGTACTAGAGACCTTGAAACGTCGAAACGATTACAATAACTTCCTATGGGAAGTTAATAAGAAGTCAAAATATTGATAAGTTCATGAAAAATTCACTTAAAGTTTAAAATCCAAATAATTCAAAGAAAATAAATACATGTTATTGTCCTAAAATGTTTTTGCAAAGTCAGGTAAAAATTGTTTTAATACCTTGTTCTTAAAAATATTTTGTTTAAAAATTTCTGTACTTCAAAGTGCTGAAAAAATGTCCATACTTGTTTACATAGTCGAAACGATTTTCCTTTTTCAGACTTGTTAAAGCATTTTGAAATAAAGAATTTTGACCAACCTGAATTTTGAAATACTAATTTTTTTGACTTCAGAATTTGCCCATACATATTTCGTTCATACTGAGTTTTGAAATGTAAGTTTTGACGCAACAGTCCGTTGAGAACTAGGACCTAGTGACTTACAACTCTCAAGTCTCAACCAATCCTGTGTGCGAGTACCTACTGTTATCAGGGATGGAGGGGACCTACATTTTATATGCCGAATCCGAACGACTAATTTGAGAAAGCACTTTTCATGACAAAAATTACCTTTTGGAGAATTTGTCAATTCCTCGCAAGAGGCAGTACCCGTGAAAAAAAAAACTTAACATGGCACAGATAGGGTTCGAACCTAAGACCTTTGGCATGACAGTCCAACGCAATTTTTTTTTTTAAATTCATTTTTATTAATTCCATCTTAAAACTATTTTAAAGCTAGACAAAAATTCATAAAACTAGCCTCCATAACTTACAACTAACTTACTGGTCCCATACGGACACTCTAAGTTAAACAATAATACTTAATTCTAATGCCTTTCGGTCCTAACATCTATTTTACTGTAATTCCATTTTATTTATTAGAAAATTAAAAAAAAAACTAATTTCAATATCTTTTTTTTATTTTTACTTAAAAACTACTTAAAATAAAGTCCTTAATATAAAACTTAAAACTAACTTAAACTACCTATTCTACCTATAAACTACTTAAAACTAGAACAACCACAGCAGCAAATCTAACTTTCTAACATTTTTTGTTTTTCATATTTTGTTGTCCTTTTTTTTTCTTATTCCATGTTTTTTTTTTTTAATTATATTTTTTTTTTTTTTTTTTTTTGTGCCACTATGCCTTTTCTTCTTAAAACTAAACCCTAAAACTATAAAATAAGTATGTAAGCCAGCCAAGGCTTAAAACCCCATCCCGACTACCCACTATCAAGTGCCGATTGAAGCCACCAAAACTGGTTCTCCTGCTTCACCCTATCAGTTCGATCCCGTTCGGACAAAGCCCTACTGAACCGAATGAGCTCTGCTCCGTCTTGTGCCATGACGTCCCGATTGTACAGAAGTCGCCTATCCACGGCTCGTCGTTTGACGTGGTAGATTAGCGGATCTGCCAATCTATCCTGTATCAGACCGCATCTATCTAAGAAGAGGAATGCTTCTGGTGGAATGAAGCCGCTCAAGCGTGCACTCTCAAAATACTCGTCGTTCGGATAGAACGCCCGAAAATTAAATTCTTGGTCGAAGACATAGCTCTTGCAATGTGACCTCGAACGAGTTTTATCATGAAATTGTCAATTCTGTTGATTCGAGCCCCGTTTTATAATATAAGCCGGTACAGCGTCGTAAACACTGCCGCTTGAACACCCGAAACTTCTCCATCTGGGAAGGGGCAACGTTAAACCACAAAGGGCAACCATAAACGATCATCGGCCTTATGAGGGCCATGTAGCAAATTACCTTCACTCTGGGGTCAAGCCGACTGCTGTAAAACAGCCATTTCATCAGAGCGAAGGCTCCTCTGGCCCTGGTCAGAGCAGCATTTATATGTCTGTCGAAATATAAATACTGATCTAACCAGATACCGAGGTACCTACTTCACTACACTTTTGCTCGCTAATCGCTGCCCGTGAAGATCAACGATGACCATCTTGCGCCAATTCTTGCACGTATCCTTCGTGGCCCTAGCCAACGGAGTCCGGAACAGAACTGTCTCCGACTTCTGGACATTTATTTTCAGTTTCCAGTCGTCGCAATATCGCTGAATCTTGTCGAAATCACGCTGCAAGAAAATTATTAGATCGCTGGTGTAAATGCTGAAGAGATTCGGCGAATTAACCGCTCCCTGTTGAAGACCATTTTTGATTAGGAATGTTGTGGTAGAAGTTACATTGCCATCTTTTGACAACAAACTTTCTACCTGTAAGCATATCATAAAGTATATACAACAATGGTTTGCTTATGCCAAGCCTGCTCAGTTAAAGGTAAAGACCCTCTAACCATACGGTGTCAAAGGCCTTTACTAAATCAACCAGAACAGCAACTGTGCATTGTTGTTTTGATTTATTCCATTGGATATCAGAAACGAGTTTAGACGCAGCATGAATTGTGTCATGAATTATTTTGTTGTCCGCAGCCCACTTAGTCAGAGCCATATTGATGATCTTTTCGAAAACTTTGCTCATGCTCGGAAGAAGACTTATCGACCGAAGATTTGACGGGTTGGAGTTGTCCTTTCCCTTTTTCGGGAGAGGATGAACCACAGCGGTCTTCCATTATTGAAGAGTGTGGTGTAAATGTCAATTGCCTCCATCGGTAAATATCTTAGTACAACGTTGGATATACCATCGACATCTGCTGACTTTTTGTTTTTTACTGAATTGAAGATGAGCTGAAGCTCAACCTTCGTCACTAACAACAGTCCAACGCACTAACCATCACGCCACGGGCACTACAAATTTTGACATACAGTATTTTAAATGCAATATTATGACCCAGTATTTCTACCACAACGCTCAAAAATTTCATATTTATCTATGTATTTCAATCAAAGTTTTAGTATTTTAGGTCCGCTTAAGAAATCACAGAGCCAACATTTATTTTTAAATTTGAATGCTATTTGAAACATTTTACAAGTGCAACCGACCCGGTAGTGCATTTAGATTATATTTTCAAAAACAAAAAATAAAACATCACCGAATCGAATATTGTTTATGTTATTATTACGAATAATTCTGTCGACATTGCAAAATTGATTTCGGTGCTGTCAAGGTCATTAAAAGTGCCGTAGATAGATATTTAAATTATGTTATATTTACCTCTGCCTTATTCGACCTTGATATTGGAGCTGCCAGCAAGTTACTCGTAAAATAATATGTTCTGTTTATATTTACCTACTTTATTATTTACTCACAACAAAACAAAAAACGATCAAATTAATTTTTCTACATTATAAACAATAAACATACTCGTAGCTGAAGGGAGATGGATGACAGTTGACTTGGTAACAATAATAATAATAATTATAATAATTGATTCATTGAGTCTCTTAATTAACACTCTTGACCTGAGTGGTTCTTTTTGTTAGTTCCTTTTCAAATGCTTGAATTACCCGAATGAATTTTATATTCTTTGTCTTCAATTTTATATTCTTGAGATATACCAATACATACATATGTATGTACATAATGTTTGTATAATTGAATGCAAGTTTATTCATTATATGAATGAACTTATGTACACATTAAATATGGGTGCAGGGCATTAGTCATCGTTTATGATTATGATGCATGACTTGACTATGCTGGATGTACGAGTTTGTAAATTGTTTCATGCACATTTTTTTGTGTTGAAAATAGTATTAAATAAAAAATTCTTTAAAAATGATTGTTTGTAATTTAAGCCAAAGGAACTGATGAGAGTCGAGAAATATTTAAGTTTTTTTTTTTTTTAAATGTTGAAGGTTCTTAGATTCTTCTAATCGTAGATTGTTCTTTTTTTTATTATTTTAGCTAAATTGTTTAAATATCCAAAAATCTTTGTTCTTTTAAATTTTGTTCATTCCACTAATGCCAATGTTGAAAACATGTTTTAAAGTCCTCCTCCGATAAAGCCTGCAATTCTTTCTTCGTTTCGGTTTCTATCTCATTTATCGATTCAAAACTCGGTCCATGAAGTCGTCTTTTAGGGTCTAAGGCCGTCCTAGAATTTTCAAAAAAATGATTTTTTTTATTTTGAACGGTTCCCTGGGATCTTAAAAATGATGTCCCTGTCCCTGTAAGTACACGGTTTTCGAATTTTGGTATTAAATATATTACAAAATTATTCATGATTTTCTACAAAATTTACGTTTTCTTCTGATGCACAAACAAAAGAATACTTTTTTTAAGACGTCCTTAACACATCAGGTTTTTAAAAAATACCTAAAAATGCTAAAGACAACCAAAAACGGGTTGTTTTTTTTTAAGGATAAGTTAAAATACAATATTACTTAATGTTATATAACAAACTTTTTATAAGATCAAACATTGTATTTATACCGTTCTGTGATTTTAAGTTAAGAACCGTTTAAGCAGTAATGTTTTACCGTTCTTTTAAGGTTAATGTATGGCAGATGAAGAATTACAACTGATGAGGATTTTTTGAAAAATAAGTAAGATAATGAACATTTTTAAACGGAATATAACTAAGGGATTGTAGATCTGAAAAATCATCACGAATTTAATTGAAAAAAACTACTTAATAAATTTACACAACCCCAAAAAGCCTTAGGTATACAGGTTTATCCATTTTGCAGTTTCAAAATTCCAGTTTCAGAATTCCAGCCCTATACTTTTGAAACCGCAAAATGGATAACCCGTTATAACGTTTTTTTGTTTTTGAAATATTAAAGGTTGTATTTCATGGATTTGACGTGATAGATTGATATTGAAGATTCGAACTAAAACCATCAAAAACCTTGGAAAAAGTATAATTTGCTTTCCACCTATATGTACATTACCTTGTTCACCAGCGTAATTTTTTATCGGGTGACTTAAAATTCTAAATAAATCTTGGAAAATTAATTTTATTTGTATAGTTTATTTGTTGTTACCAATTATATGACGGTTTTTTAGGCAAGTTTTTTTTTTTCACTTTAAAAGTACGTCATATGCCAAAAATCTGTACATCGCTAAAATACTTCGTTCTTCTATAAAAGTCAATATATGGGCAAATTCACAAACGTCAAATTTTTTGGTAGTGATTAGGCATCACTGCTTTTTTGCGATGCTGATCGCTGCTCAGCTGATTACGATGCGATGCTGACTGACAAAAAGTTTTACGTTTAAAAACTTTTGGTCTATGATGGATGTGAATGTGATATACTAATAAAAACTCTCATTGTAATTAAAATCTGGAGCCACACATTTTATCTCCTCCAGAACTTTTCTCCACAATTTTGATTTTGATTTTCTGCCGGCAATAAATTCACCTTCATATTTTAATGTGGTTTCTATTTGGCGTTTTTCTTTTTTAGTTCAGAGCTGAGCACTAAGCAGAGTCTGAGCGAACAGAGTAGAGTAGAGTTCTGAGCTCAGTATGTTCAGAGCTCTCTGATTTAATTATGAAACAACTTGAGCACTAAACTGTCATGATTTGAAATGTCGTCTGTTTGAAGGCGTTCAAAATTTTCTTTGATCAAATTAATTAAAAAAAAAGTCATAGCGTTCATTTGTCGCCTGAAATAAATTTGATTCATAAAAATGCTATATGCAATTAGTTTTTTCTAAATTATCTTTCCTTCTGCACTAAAGCGCCATTTTTATTGTTTTGACTATGATTTTTTTTTAATTTCCCGGCTTTCAAACATCAAATTGTTTTCGTTCAGCATTTTGCTCCGTTTACTCTGTTATTTTATTCTGAGCTCACAGAGCGCGCTCTGAACATGTTCGGAACTAAAAAAGAAACACGAATTTGAAGCTCTGAACGATCAGAGCTCAAAAAGAAACATAATTATTTTAAAGAAAAACGCCAATATTGATAGTTTAACTTGTGCGCTGGTAAAATATTCCCTGAAATTCATCAAATTAATTAATTTATAAACAATTTAGAATTTGATTAAATACTTTTCATTGTCTTTTTCCGCCATTTTGATAAAATAATGTACTCTTTACCAATGAAAAATGACTATTAGTCCCGCAATGGATCCTAAAAAGGTTACTTGACTAATATTATGTCCATTTAGTCGCGCTAAAGGAAATAAAAAGCAAGTTAAATTTCAGGATTTTTGTTTAACGAAATGGAGTCTGGATTAAAGCGAATTGATGCGTCTGATGGTTGGTTCTCTTCTGATCTGAATCTGACTGTGATTTCTCCATGATTTTCTATTAATTAACCGTATTGTGCTCTGGTTGGACGATTTCCGGCATCTTCTATCGAGTATCGATTTTCGATTTTGATTTAGTGGCGGCTTGCAGCATTTCCAGAATTGTCCGCCACTGTACATATAATAAAATACAGTTTCTATAAACACTGATTTATTTTATACTATTTCTGCCTTACGCCTTAAGTTAAACGAATATAAAAACGGTGATTTTAGAACGATATGGACCGATTTTGTTGTGAAATAATCACGAAGAACGAGTTCAGAAATTTATTGTTTCGGTACAAATCGACTATTTTCTCCCACTTCACTTCGGTAGCAGAAATTTGATTCCATGTTGATACAGATGTAAGTGACTGTCGTACCAACTTCAAAAAAGAGAAAAATATTTGTCCCTATTGAAATCCCAAAATCATTCTTGAATCTAAAATTGGTGCAACATAATTTTAATATTAACCAGAAATTAATTTTTTGACGACCGAAACCAATGAAAATCATGTAGTTTGTTGATTAAGTGCAGTTGCTGGTAGAATAAGTTGTTTATTGAAACTAATATGTGATACGCCCAAGCACCCGCCGCGCCGTGCCACTGTATGTATCTATTACAAGATGCTTCGTGTGCAAGTTCCCTTAGGAATGGCACAGTAAAGAACAAAAATAAATTTCTGTTTGTTTAAAAATTTTCTCGAAATGTTTGTATTCTCAGCTCTTGCTTTCTAGATTCTTCTCCACTCATTATAGGTTAACAAAGATTTAAATATAAGCTTTACGCTAGCTTCTATGATTATGTATAAAAAGCCGGTACAATGGTACACTGGGACGTATACACAATTTTATTATTTTATTTATTTAAAATTTTATTTGTTTAGTATGGTCTATTGGTTTTTTTTTTTGTATGTAGATAAAAGAGCAGAACAACGTTAGAAGGGTCAACTAGTTTTAAATAATTGTATATTTACACTAGCTGACCCGACCACGTGTTGCTGTGGAACGTTTTTTGTTATATTGTTGTAAACTATTAAAGGGGAACGATAGGAGAACATCAGACATGGGTACCACTATGCTTATTTATGTACATATTTGCCATATGTAAAAAAAACATGGCCACCTTCATGACTGATTTTCAAATACCATTACCCCTTATTACAATAAAATTATTGTTTACAAACGAAGATGGAAACTTTAAAGCTGGTATAAAAATGTACTGGTTTGGGATTGGAAGGTAAAGGACTTTGAACACAATTGATAGAAATTTTCGTACAGTTGATGTAAAGCAAAAATCAATACAAAAGAATTGTATTGTATAATAAATGTATTATTATTTGTATTCAAGTTTTTAACAAATGAGTATATTACCAAGTTTTTAGTTCATGTGACAGTTAAACTTATAAATTGGATAGGTAGGGCGGATAGTTTAAAATCTTCCAACAATATTTATTACTTTGAATTATAAATATTTTTGATTTCAATTTAATGTAGCACTAATCAGTGCACAATATTTTTGGCTAACCTGTCCTTCGGTAACACAAATAGGTACGACGGTTTTCCTACACGTGAACATGCAACATATAGCTGCTCATGAGAAAAACATGGATTTTCCAAATTTAAACCACAAATGGACATTGTTAAGACTTATTTATAGAAATGTCAAAGTCTAAACGAATTTATAACCTTTTGAAAATATGGTAGAATCTGATTGTATCATTGGACTACGTGGCAACAGGACCACTTTTCCTTTAAACTTTCCAGTTAAAATGGTTGCTTCAAGAATATTTCCGGTGATCTTTTTGATGACTAAATGTGTATCGTTGCATAATTAAGGTGGATTCAAATTACGCAGGAGAATAAAAGGATTCCAGGTATGTCTACTCTGTATATCCATTAACAACAGTATCGATAGATTTAAAAGACATCAGATCACCTGGTAACAATTATTGTTGTACTTGGAAGTTAATTTCGTCAACATTAACATTTTTGGCTGCCAAAATAGCCCGATGACTGAGCCAGTTATGATTCAAGTAATTACTCTGTACATCCGGAAATATACTTTGAATCAATTAATTTTTTTTTCCTGAAGAACAGTGCAGAAATTGTCTGGCAATTTAATGCATTGCGTATTTGGTTGCAGTTCTAATGTTACCATCCCCAATATCTAGTAATTGTTCGAAAATCACTAACACCAAAAATTGAAAAAGTAAAATTCACTTATATGAAACGTTTGGAAGTTTGACATAGCGCCATCTATTGAATACTAACTCAATCCAGTCAACAGATGTTGCCATTTTTTATAATCGTTTAAAGCTAACAGATAAATGTGACTGTCAAATAATAGACAAATAATTTGCAATACAATAATACTGCGATCATAAATTGAGATGGACGTCCATTACATAGCTGTCATTTGCGTTTTGTTATTCCAAGTCTAATTCTTTTTTGTTATACCACGTTTTATAGTGACTGACGTTTTATGTCAAGTCACACGGGAACGCTGTAAATGAGATAAAAAGTATCCTATGTCCGTCTCCTGGCCCTAAGCTACCTACCTACCAATTTTCAGCCATATCGGTACAGCCGTTCTTGAGTTATAAATAGTGTAACTAACACGACTTTCTTTTATATATATAGATTTTTGTATAAAAATCCAGAGAGAAATTTTGAGAGTTAATTTAAAATTAAAATATGTTCTACTTAAGAATTAATTCAAAATAATTCAACAAGTTTAGCCAGACGTTAAAATTTGTATTATTTTTTTCACCATTCGAATACTGTTTTTTTATTTTAAACCCTTCCTAATGCTTTGTTGCACGGTTGACGTCACAATCAAAATATTATAAGGTTGATGTATTTTTATTATATGATCTCGACACAATAAAAAAAGATAAGTGTTTAAAGTATAAGCAGCTAAGATCGCTGCTTAATTTTATCATAATTTGATTGAAATTAATAGCTATGTTTTTTTTTTTTAACAAGTTTCATAGGAACTTAAGGTTCAAATAACTACCGAGTATAACTGTAAAAACATAAAATAGTAATTATTGTAAGTTAAGAATTGTTGTTAATACATTATCTTTACACTCAATGAACAGCTGGGTCTAATTTTTATTTCTTTCAAAGCCAAACAGACAGGTCCGTAATATTAATATTTATACTTACTCTATAAAGCGAATATTGCCTTCGGATATCGCTTATATTAGTATGTTTACTGAACTTCTAAGACTTAAGAACTTATTTAAACTGTTAAGAGTTATACAACGAGAAAAAACTAACAATTTTTCATTAGAATCTGTGAAAATATCGATTTTTGCTGTTAGTATATTGGTTTATTTGGTAATCGAAGATAAATTTTAAAGATCTGTATTTTTGTCATACTACCATACACTACTGCATTGATTCTTTGTGTTAAGATAACTTCAAAAACCTAAAGACCTAAATTCCTCATGCAAAATACGATTTAATGTTGTTTATGGAATACTAATTCCAAACATCAACTAAAAATCGTCAAATCTGGGTTTCGTGAACACTACGAGCTGCAGCAACAATATTTTCTGTTGGTCTGGACCGGAGCACCATGTTTGGATCACCAATTTGTCCCTTCCACCATTTCAATATTGCCGGCCGAACTTTAATTCACAAACTGTAACTGCAGTATTTTTAAAATGTTTGTGGTGACAAATTTAAATGCGTTGTTGAAGCGTAAGAATACAAAAGATGACAGCTTAAAAAGTGGAATGCAAAAAAAGGGAAATTTCTGTTTGACAGATCTACACATAGTCCAAAACGTCTCCGTACAGCAGCTTTTTTTTGTTGATTCTGAGATAAAATATTTATTATTAATTATTATTAAACAAGTGTTTTGAAAATCACAATCACAATTTTTTTAAATTTGGTAAAAAGGTTTTTACATTAATTCCTAGTACTTTTTTTCAAAAAACACTAAAATTAGGCTGCTGTACGGAGACTTTTTGGACTAAGCGTATATCAAAAACAAATTGATTTATTTTAACTATGGAAAACACCATTAGACTCACGTCAAAAATTCATTTTTTTCGTGGTGCATGGAACGCGATTGGAAATGTTTTTGTTTGTTATTGTACGAGTATTAGTGTATACAAATATAAACGTAATACAAATATTCTTATGTTTTGTTTATTTGTATTATATATGTATGTATATTGTCTAACTGAAACTTTTGCATCTCTCGAGCACCGTCGGCGTCGTAAGGTTTCACGTCTCTCATTATTTTATCGCTACTTATATAAGCAATGCTCTAATGAAATAGCCAGTTGCATTCCTCCCCTCAAACAATTCAACCGTAATACTTATTCTTTTAGGAATGCCCATCAGTTTACCCTTGAGCCCAATTTCGGTCGTACTGTAAAGTACAGAGATTCTTTTTTTAGTCGCACTACACGAATTGGGAATGCTTTACCAGACTCAATATTTCCCTTTCATTACAATGTACAGGCATTCAAAACCAATGTGCATCGGTATCTCCTTTCAAATCCTATCCTCCCTTCCCAATTACTCCCACTGTGTATAATCATTATAAGGGTATTCATATCACCTCGAGTGCGCGTACAATATATAAAAAATATATAATGTTTGATGTTAACATGTTCTTCTTGAAGTTTTGTACATGTTTGATAAATTTGTTGACATAGTTTCACTAGAAAGACTGCAATTTTTTCGAAACTATAAGAAATAATATAGTATCATATCTACCACTTCTCTCTTTTCCTAAATATTTATTTACAAAATACTTTACTAAGCCTGGAACCTGAATTCCTTTTGAAAAAGAATATTCATGAAATAAAAAAAAATCTTCACTACTTGGTACATTTTCAGAAGAATATGATGAACTTTAAAATTGCTTCCATATTTTGTCGAATTTGTAAAATACATTAAACTCTTTCCGACCCAAAACAATTAAAAAATTAAAAAAAAAACTTATATCTGTTAAGCTGACAGCTCAAAATTGTATTATTATTAGTACAAAGAGGGGTTAATCTGTCGAAAAATCCAGATCTGCAGATTTGGTCTTAAATCAAAAATAAATCAATTTGCTTTACCTATGGAAACCCCCATAACAAAAAGATATACTGATAGATAACCTACCAATCTCGCGGCTCGTTCTGAAATGTTGTTTGAAATACTCATCGTTTACTAACATTTCACGTTCCCAAAAAGTGCTGGTACGTACCTGCATAAAATATTTAGATATATACATAGCTTCCTATTAATTGAATTGTTATAACAAGCTAACCTTTGTCCACATATTTCTTTGTCGATTACGATTTTCAATTGTATCAATTAAAAAGCTTTTCTTTTCTTTCGAAGTTCCAGGATTTGCAAAAGAAAACGACGTTTTTTTATGATAGAGGCTTGAGATAATGAAAAAAAAGTTTAACAAAATCTTCATATTTTGTTCAACTTTCTTTTTATGTATTAAAATAAATTTCAATTGGTTAGAATTCATTTTATTTTCACAAATAATTTGAGAAGAACAAAACTTTTTACTCACAAATTTTTTCATCAATACAAAATTTGACAGCCGGTGTTAAACAAATTTAAATGTCAAATGAAAACGTGTAAATGTTCGGTGTGAACAGTTTTCGAAAACTTTTTGCCGAAAACCCGGTTTTGGGTTTGGTGTGAAAAGGCTATAAGATTAAACGCACAATTACATAACATTTTTTTAATTCAAAGTGTCAAATGCCAGCTGAAAAAAGACACTAGAACTGTCATTTCTTGCACTTGTTCACATGGAAATATATAAATTGGGTACCCTTTTTCATTATTTCACTATACGTTCCAGGTTAGGGCAATTATTCGTGTAGAATCATCATTGGAATGCTTCTTTTGTTTTTGTTTAAATTTCTTAAGTGATAATTACAACACATTAAGATAGGTACCTAACCTACCCACTGTACCTAACACAAATATTTGTATTAAAATTTCACGCATTTGTGAACTTGCACTCAAGTTGCTGCTATGCTACAGTAATTTTATTCTTTGTCTTCATTTTTTAAATATATATATGAATGAAAACAATATATGTACAATGTACATGTGTACATATTTATTGTTAATAAAAAAAGAAGAATGTAAAGACTAATATTTTAAATTTGCAGTTATTTAGGAAGCACGACAAATTTGCAAAGAATCACGTTAGTACGCTTCATAAACAAAACACGTACCTGTACTGGAAATGCTTTGTTTTTTAAGTTTGTTTTAACTAATTGTATGAGATACGAGTATATACCTATATGTATGTACTAGGTATATGCACATAGTTAAATATTACATCGGAATGCAGAAAGGGAGCTTTTGTTTCTTTTTATTCTTAAGAATAGTAAACATGTCTAGACCGGGTTTATGAATTGGTTTTAAAATTCAACTTCATGTATATGATGCATTTTAAAATTAGTATCTGATGCTTTGAGAGTTAAGTTGGGGACATAAAGTTCAGCAGAAGTCAAAAAGCATCAGAAAACATCTAAAATTATTTGTTTTTCCTTTATTTAAAAGGGCGGTTTTTTATAGTTATAGAACTTTAACTTGGCAGCACTATTTTAAGTGGCAGCCAATGTGTCAACTGTCAAGTGATTTATTTTAAGTTTAGTTTGACATTTCAACTAATGCCTGATCAACGCTTCCAAATTGTGCAAATTTATTTTGAAAATTAAACTACGTCCATTTTATGGTCAACACGATGAAGGTTAAATGTATGCGTCAATAAACAAAACTGGCCGTATTTGGAGTGATGACAATAGTCAAGTGTATGTTGAGCTTGGGATACCGTTACATCCATACAAACTGACTGTTTATCGTGTGATTTATGGGTTGGTGGAATAATTGGTCCGTACTACTTAAAAAAAGTTGCTGGCTAGAATGGTACAGTCAATGGTGGCAGCTATAGAGCTATGATTACTGACGTTTTGGCCCATCAATTGAATAAACATGCAGGAGCTGTGGTTTCAACAAGACAATATGTCACACAGCTTGTACCACAATTGATTTTTTGAAAGAAACGTTTGGAAACCACATAGTTTCACGTTACGGACCATTAACATGGCCTCCAAGATCGTCTGATTTAACGCCACTTGACTTTTTTCTGCGGGAAAATGTGAAATTTCTAGTCTATGCCGATAAGACAAAAACGATTTGACAGTGAGTCAATCCACAACGATAACTTCCCATCCGTGCTCGTCTGTCGATTTTTCTAAAAGTTTAACAAATACCAATTACAACATTTTTCATTTTCAATATGTTTCTTTGTTCTCATAATACTTGAGTCGAAAACCATTTCTTGTCAATGTTTTGTTGTTTATTTAGTTTTTTCTTTATTTACGATTTTTTATTAAATTAACAAAAAGTTAACAACAATATTATCCTCATGATTAAATAGGTTTAATTTTAATATCTGTTTTTGTTCTAAAGATAACTAGTCGAAAACCAATGTTTATTAATTTAAGCAACATTTTTTAAGTCTTGTTTTTTACACAAAATAGTACAAATTTCTTCTAAGACCATTATTAAACATTAATAATTTGAAATTCAATACCTTCATCTATTCGCGAAGTTTTCTAGTTGACAACCAGTTTTTACCAATTTTGTGTAGTATTCTTGGAAAATTCTTATTTTTTATAAGAAAACAGACAGTTGGAATTTTCTAAAAATTCAGTTGGAATTTTCTAAAAATTTGTACAAATGTTAAAAACAAAATATTTTATATAAGATTTGAAGCCTTGTTGCCAAGATTTTTAAGTCGAAAGTCAATTTTTACCAACTTTTTAGTTTTTTTTTTAATTTTTGTAAAAAAAATGTCACTTTCATTTTTCTAAACATTTTACATTTAAGACGTGAAAAATATGTGTTTCCGTTTCTTTGTGTTACACGAAAATTCTTTTGTTGAATTTTCTTCGAATTTATACGGACGTACGAGCTTACGAATGTACGATTTAGATTCTAGGAACTTTGAAACGTCGAGATATGTCAAAATTTTCAATTCAAGCTACAACAGTTTGATCTTTAAATTGACTCAACCAACTCCTGATTCGCTGTAAAGGTGTATGGAGTTGCCAGACAGGTTATTTTAAACACTTAAAATATTTATAAGGACTATGTATTTTTCTTTCACAAAACCCACGATACGTTAAAGTCATTAAAAATGAGCTCCAGCTTGCATTACGCGGCAGGTAGCGCTAAGCGATACCTAAATGTTTAGCCAAGCCTAATTGTAATCGGACTTATTGCAACTCTAAAAATTAACACCTGCTAGCTTAAAATAAAAATTGAGACTAAAACCAACCTGAAGAACGAAATACAATGTTATTTGGAGTTTTATACTTTGAACTCAAACTAATATTTATGTTTCAATATGTCGTTTTTACTTGCGACATATAGGAACTATGTACATACATACATACAATATGGCAAGTTTTGCATTCGTAAAAAATTTCTAACTCGAGATTTTAATCAAACATGACATTACGATGGTAGAGAAGACGAAAAAAGTGGGTCCCGTGATTCCGTCCGGCCTGTCCTGTCTGTCCACGCTCCTACAGCCTAAACCATTGGGTCGATTGAGTTCAAACTTGGAAGTTAAGGTTTTGAGCAAATTCGCGTTAGGCTTTTTTTTCATTTTTTTTTAAGATCAAAACTAATAGTGGCCCCCATACAATTTGTTTGGTCAAAAAACGATATTTCGAATTTTCTCAAAAACAAACCGATAGATTTTTTTTAAATTTCTACAAAATTTTATATTTTAACTTGGCTTCTTTTAGTAAAGAAAACATATTTTTGTATTGCTCCGGAAAGGTACCGCTCATAGAACCGTTATTTTGTTTTTTAATTTTCTCAGCAACT
The DNA here is from genome assembly GCA_920104205.1 of Eupeodes latifasciatus. Lineage (NCBI taxonomy): Eukaryota > Metazoa > Arthropoda > Insecta > Diptera > Syrphidae > Eupeodes > Eupeodes latifasciatus. The sequence goes on from OV049924.1 coordinate 79,691,348, forward strand.
TATGAACCGATTTCAATAATTTTTTTTTTGAACGAGCTCTTATATTGCCTTAACAATATTTGATTATCAAAAGTGCAATTTTTTTTGTTTGGATTTTTAAAAAAAATATTTTTTTTTTTTTTTTTCAAAATTCTATATCTCAAAATCGGGTTAACATTTTTTTACGAAATTCAAATGTAGAGCGTATATTTACAATCACTAAACAACTGCATACCAAAAATATTTTTAGAACAAAATTGAAAAATTTTATATACAAAAAATTAATTTAAAAAAAAAACCGCTCTAACGATTTTCAAAAAAAAAAATTTGAAAAATCAAGGGTTTTTTGATTTATAAAATGGAATTTAAATTTTTGAAGACAAACTTATTTTTCAGGTAAAATTTTGAATCTTAAATTAGTTTTTTTTTTTTTTAAATTATTTTACTTGTATTAAATGTAACCCCCTCCAATCTCACCAGATCAAATCCTGTGCATGAGCCCGAATGAGCGCATTATTTTGACAAAATTTTAATTACTTTCCTATCTTTTATCCAAATTAATGCATTTGGTACATATTTATGTATTTTTATAACTATAACTATTGTAAATACCAACGATGCCCGTGTAGCGCCACTGCATCGGATTAACGAATATGATATATTACATTACATTACATTTCACACTACTCAGCACATAAATGTACAGAGTAGAGAACACAGCACCTTGAGCGACTAGACTATGTAAGGTGATAACAACACAAGACATTAATACAAGACAGAAGGACAGAGGAGAAAGAACAGACAGAAAGAACAGAAAGAAAACATGACAACAGCACGCGGTAGATTTCGAGACGGTCCCCCATCTGTCTACTAACCACGCTCACTGATGCTTGATTTCGGTGATCGATGGGAACCGAAGGAATATGATATATTTAATCAACAATCTATTTTAAAGTGTCTATCAAGAAGTATTGCTTGGTACCTTTGTATATATGACTTTAAAATATTATTCTTTAAGAATAAGGTTGTTTCACACATATTTTACTTGCCTTCGCCTGTATAAAAGAATAAATACTTAGTACAAGTTAAGGAAACGGGCCAGAAAGAGTATATGTATGTATTTTCTATTAGAATCACTTTTTCAACGTAAACACATTATTTCTATAAAGGTATTACGTACAACCTCTACAACTACTGCTTACGTGTCACTTCATAACTAAAATCCAAAACGCACAAGAGCCTGACTGCAAACAACAGCAACACATGAATAGCAATTTCTTGTACCTGTTCGTATGCTTGTTTTTTTTTTTTTTTAACTTTAACGAAAAAAATAAACTGAACGTAATAACTCCATGTTTGCGCTGAAAACTTGTAGAAAAGAAGGAATGTGATTGGATTGTAGTAAGTACCTTCTACCTACCAATAACATTCCTTCATTATCATCATAAACAATATGTCTTTATCTATCTATCTATGTACATAAAGCTGAGCACGCCAATGAACTGTTCTTTATTCGTTTTAGACACCTACCTAACTACACAACCAATAGGCGATCGCTTTACAATTTAAACGTCGTGTTCTTACTCTTTCTTATCTTCAGATAATTTATTTTCCATCCTGGTTCTTCTAATATGAAATTAAAATAAAGCTATCCAAAGGAAAAAGCTTTGAACGAACTAGTTGAATACACAAACAATTGTTTTCGTTAAGTATGCTTACAAGTATTTTTCATTTCCGGGATGAGTTGTGTCTTGGGATGAATCGGGCCTTTGTATGTACTTACAAAGGAAAGACCTGGAAACTAGCTTACCGACAAAAAATGGTGTGTATTCGATAAGTTCATTCAAATACACAAACCATTTCCCTTAACATAATATTTTCCGAGTGTTTCATATTTTTATTATAATAAAAAGTTAAGTTTTTCAACAAATTATAAATTAATATTCAATAAAATACAATTCGCAGTCTACGGAAAATTCTCTTTGTTTTGACACCTTATTTGTTAAAATTAGTTCCGTATGAGAGCCGAAAAAGGGAGACATGCTAACGAAATAATATATGTACATATATGATGATGATTCGTCCAGACTAAATTTCTATTCTCGACAAAAAAAATTTCCCTCCGCCATAAGCGCACTATTTGCTTTTGTACCCGAAAAAAATTTACCCCATATCAATAATGTCTTAATTTTTTAATTAGTATTAAATTTTCTCTAATTTTTTTTTCTTAACTTGGCTTCTTTTAGTTAAAAATGTATTTTTGTATTGCTCCGGAAGGGTACCGCTCATAGAACCGTAATTTTGTTTTTATAATTCTCAGGAACTAATGAACCGATTTCAATATTTGATGATCAAAGGTTAGGGTTAGGTTATAGTGGCTGTCCAAGATGGAAACGGACACACTTAGGCCAGTTTAATGGCCCGTTGTGATACCACATGAATCTTTAGGCTTCCTCCTAAGCTCAATGGAACCAGTTTGAGTCCCTTACGAAACGTGAGAGGCTGATTATGTTGATATGATTTAGATCGTTCAGATCGTTAAAGAAGAATTCTCCTAGGTAATTCTTGCGTTTTCGAGCCAGAGCAGGGCATGTACAGAGAAGATGGAGAGTAGTTTCCTCCTCTTCCTCGTCCATAAACTCATTTGAGAATACGCCTAGTCGCGTGGCGTGCTTTCCTATTAGACAGTGTCCGGTTATGACACCTATTATCGAGCTTATATGCGATCTGCTTAGAGATAGCAAGCACCTTGAACTTTTTAAATCCAGTGTTGGCCAGATGTTCTTTGTGACTTGACACGTGGTGATGTTGTTCCACCTGGTGCCTGCCCTCCTCACAGCGTCTTGCATTAGCAACAGTTTACAAGTAGCGATTGGTATGCCAGTACGTGCCAAACGTGGTAGGATGGGCTGTACTGTACCGTTCCTGGCGAGTTCATCTGCCTTACAGTTACCTGGAATGGCCCGGCACCCAGCAAAGGTGAATATTAAACTGTTGTGCCATCTCCATTAGAGATGATCGACAGTTATGGACTGTTATAGAGTTTGTAGAGACAGAGTCCAGGGATTTGATAGCGGCCTGACTATCTGAGAAAATACGGATATCAGATGTTGATATCACGTTTTCTTTAAGCCAGGACAAGACTTCTTTTATCGCCAAAAGTTCCGCCTGGAACACGCTACAATGATTGGGAAGGCGGAATGAGAGACGTAATTTCAGTCGTTCAGAATACACACAGATCTGGAAGGTATAGAAATCTGGAAGTTTCTGTCGAATTGCAGTTGGGGGATTGTGTAGTCTGTGTGCTTGGGAATTGATTCTAAATACCTAAGAATTACGGAGTGGCCAATGTTGTTGTTAATCCACTGCGACGAAGTTTTGATGCGAATAGCAGAAAAATGTCAAGAGGTGTTAGGTAGAGTAAGGTGTCCAGTGCCGCAGATGGGGTCGTGCGAAGCGATCCGCTTATACATAGGCAAGCTGAACGTTGGACTTTATATAATTTATCCCGGTTTATACCTTTCTCTAAAACAGTCCACCATACTGCCACACCGTACATTAACATCGGTCTGATTACCGATGTGTATAGCCAATGCGTGATTCTGGGTTGTAAGCCCCATTTATTACCGATAGCTTTTTTGCAAGAAAAGAGAGCTACAGTAGCTTTTTTGACTCTTTCCTGTACATTGCGTTTCCAATTTAGTTTTGTATCTAAAACAAGACCCAGGTATTTAGCCTCGTCCGAGAATTTTAATTGGATTTCTTTAATATAGGGAGGGTTGACAAATGGAATTTTGTATCTCCTCGAAAATAAGACTAAATCGGTTTTGGGTGGGGTAACACCCAGTCCACACCGATCAGCCCAAAGTATTAGTCTGTCTAAGGCATTTTGTAAGAGTTCTTTTAAGGTGTTAAGATGCTTTCCTGAAACTGCTATAGCAACGTCGTCCGCATAGGCGATCACCCTGAAATCCTCCGCATCCAGACTAGCTAGGATTTCATTCACCACTAGGTTCCAGAGGAGAGGGGATAGAACACCACCTTGCGGTGTCCCTCTACTAACGAATCTTCTGCCAGAAGAGTTGCCCAGTTTTGAGTTAATTATTCTGCTAGTAAGCATTAAATGAATTAACTCCCGAAGCGAACTCTCTACATTTAGAGATGTTAGTGCAGATGTGATTGCAGATGTGTCCACGTTGTTAAAGGCACCTTCAATGTCAAGGAAAGCTTGATGATCAAAAGTGTACTATATATTTTTTTAGATTTTTGAAAAAAATATTGAATTCTTTTTTTAAAATTAGTTACATATCTCGAAAAAGGGTCCACATTTTTTTACGAAATTCAAATCTAAAACGTATATTTACAATCAATAAACAACTGCATAACAAAAATATTTTTAAGAAAAAATGGAAAATTTAAATAAAACCGGTCTAACGATTTTCAAATTGAAAAATTGATGTTTTTTGACAAATCAAATGGCATTTACATACATACATATATCTTTGAAGACAAACTTATTTTACAGTTATATTTTTAAATCTTATATAGGTACTTTTTTAAACAGACTCTTTGCATACAGGAGCAAGTACGTGCGACCCAGTCGTGCATTTTATTATAGTGTTAATTTTAACTCGAGCTTAAAATTAACTTAACTTGTTTGATTGTGAATTTCAAGTATGAACCACATTTGTATTCACATAAAAAGAAATATGAACTTAAAACTTCTAACCGTTCTGTTTTATATCCTTAAATATTACCTTTAATTTCTCCAACGCAGTAAAAGTAGAACCAAGCATTTAGGCAAACATTTCATGAACTTCTTACCCTGGTGACCATACCAAATTGTTTATTTTGGCACATACGCAGATACAAAATGTGAAAAGCTTTAACAAAATTAATTCTGAAAAAAAAATAGGCTTATTTGTAAATTATACTTACCTGTTTTAGGATATAAATAATATTAATGTGTACTTAAACAACAAATAAATTTTAAGTTTAATAAACTTTTCTTAAAATTTCAGGAACATACCCAACATTTTTATATACTAAAATGGAAACTCAATAAAAACAAAATCCCATATTCAAGAACATCACAATAAAATTAAGGCAATGTTCTCAAATACATCACATCAAGGCGCTTCAGCATACTGTACGCTGCCGTTTTCTCGCAACAAATCCAAAGATGATGCTTTGAAAACCTCTTCGTTTGGCGACACCAAGCGATTGTCTAAGCTCGATGAAGAAACTACCTTAACATCATCATACGGAACCGTGGGAAGGAAACTAAGACGTGTCATTAAATCACACGATGATGCACTTCCGCCGTATAAGAAACTCAAACCCGAATCCGAAGAAAATGAAAATAATAGTTCGTTTGGTCTATCGAATAACCTTTCGATAGAATCAATACAAAATGCTTGCGAATTCGCTGAATTAAGCGATGACGATCGACCGCCAATCTTCGATGAACGACGTTTGGCCAACGAACGGAGGTCCTTGAGGTCACCATCAACCATCAGTAAAAACCGCAATAAAAGAAAAAAGGCTGAAAATCCATTCTGCACATTGCGGAGAGGTGGTGAAACTACTTGTTTGCCGGATGGAACGTTTGATAATCTGAAAAGAGACCACAATGACATCATCAATCACAGTTCGCTTACGCTTAACCAAGAAGAAGCATTGAATGTACTGAATGAACTCGATGCCATCTTGGACAACCATGCCAGCTCGTCTAGCATGGAATTGACTTCATCTTCGGAGCAGACGGAAAAAGTCGAGGACTGTCTCTTGGAACTGGAAACATACTTGGATGGGCTAGATGACAATAAGAGTCTTAATAGCTCCATTGACTGTGATAATGTGAAGGTGCTAAACAAAGCCCCCAAACGTCGACCTACAACCCTTCCAAAGAATATGCGTAGTAGTTTTACAAATTCTAAAGGCTCCAATGCTGGCTCTGGGAATGACTCATCATCACTAAATCGCGGTCATGTGCTGAGAAAGACCATTGGAAGTGGCAGTGCACTGCGGAGTATGCGTGGCGGCGACGACGACGGTGTTGGTGACAATGGAGTTATTAAGGCCACAAATAATAACATATCTCTTTCAGGTAAGATATTCTTTTATTTTACGTTATTTGCTTTCTCTTTTAAATCGGTGACAGCCGAGCCACAGTCACATAGCATAGGTTCGGGGCTGGCTGCTGCCGACGACGACTATGTTGTCGTGACGCGCCACGCCGGCCGCCGCCGCCGCAGCGCCACACCGTGATTGTTTAAATATTGTGACTATTTTTAACTTTTACACTTTCCTGTGCACATGGCGTGAAGTTAATATACCAACAGCTAAAGTGAGGGAGAGGTCAATGAGTGAGACTTTTGGAAATCAGGTTTGCGGTAGTTTCTCAAACTAGTTTTCTTTTATATTTTTTCGTTCTTTGTTTACACTTATACGCGAATTTATTTCGATGTGCAGGCTGCAAATAAATTTACCTGAATATTTAAGCAGCTTTATTCGTTTTCACAAGTTTCATCCTATTGCACAAATTAAAGGTTATATGGTTATGTAGTATATATTTATATTGAGCAAATAGTATATATTTATTAGCTTGCATATAAATAACATACATAAATTAAGTGGGTTAAGAGTCGTTTTGTGGAGGGGTAAAACTGACTATTCATCTTGCTCTTAAGAAGACTGACATTTCATCACTGAAAAAGTGTGATCTAATAGATGTGAGGCTGGACTCAAAGATGAATGTAGTAAAACAAATATTTTAACTTTGTTGTTTTTTAAGGTATAGAACTTTAATTTGGCAACACTATTTAAACTGGCGGCCATTTTGACAGCTGTCAAGTGATTTATTAACTTCCTATTGGATTTTTTGAATTAAAAATGCTGACATTTCTCACGTTTTTAGGTCCCTAGAATCTAAATCAAAGATAATTAGAGAGATGTCAGTGTGTGCGTGTGTACGTACGCTTGTATGTACGTTTGTACGTCAATGATGTGTCATATCCATACGCCCGTAAGTGTTGAATGCCATTTTTCATCGTCCAAATCTCTAGAGCCGGTTAAGATATCAACTTCAAATAAATGTTGTCTTACAGATAATATCATTGAAAAAATCAGAAAGGACTTTCAAAAAAAGTTGACAGAATGTTGACCCCGAATATCTCACGACTTAATAACGCTCGCGATATTATGTTATAAAAGGTGATTTTTTAAAAGCAATAGGAAAGTTTTTCAAAAAAAACACATAAAATTCAGAAAAATGCATGAAATCTTTATTTGAATCGATAGTACCTACGGTCCATATAATTAAATGTTTGAAGATTATTTTATGCAAATGTTGACCTTGACTGCGCCTCAAATGGCCATCCCCTTAGTCCGATTTTGGCATACTCTTTCCAACATTTCCGCCGGTATGAGCTTTAACATAGCCCCACAAAAAATAGTCTAAAGGTGTTCACCGAACTCGCCTCTGAATAAGTCCATTGTTGCGCGTGCTGTGTGGCATGTGGCACCGTCTTGTTGAAACCACATGTCATGCAAGTCAAGCTCTTGCATTTTGGGCAAAAAAAAGTTGGATATCATCTCACTGTAGCGCTCACCATTCGCAGTTACGTTACGATTCGCATCATCTTTAAAGATGTACGGTCCAATGATGCCACCAGCCCATAAACCGCACCAAACTGTGACTTTTTCTGGATGAATTGGTAGATCTTGCAATGCTTCTGGCTGATATTCACTCCAAAATCGACAATTCTGCTTATTTACCTACCCATTGAGACAAAAATGAGCTTCGTCGCTGAACACAATTTTTCACCAGCTGTATTTTGAAAGGCATCACACCTAAATCCTTCCGCAAAATTTTCGACGTTGTTGAGTAACAGAGGCCCTATTGCTGCGAACTGCGACGAATCGATAATTGATGGTCATCATTAACACTGGCCGATACAGCTGCGATATTTTCTTCAGTTCGCACTCTACGTAAGCGTGTTGGTGGTTTAATGTCCAACAATGTAAATTTGGTGCGAAATTTAGTCACAATAGCCCGAATAGCCGCTTCAGTGGGTCGATTAAACTGACCATAAAATGGAAGAAGCGCGCGATGAACTTTAATAAAATTCAATAATTTGCAAGCGTTGTTCGTTTGTAAGACGATTCATGGTTAAATTATAGACCAAACTGTTTAAACCAGTGTTACCAAAAAGATAATAGCTAAAAAATCACCCTTTATTATAAAATGAGACGTGATACCTGATTTTGAATAAAAATCAATTATATAGGTTTTTATAAATAAAAAAAACCGAACAAAAATATTTATCTCGTCGAATATTTTAGAAACAAAAAATGATATTGGCTTCAGAATAACTTTATGCAACGAAAAAATAACGCTTTTGACATCTGGTTAAATTTTAAGAAAAATCGAAGTAACATTCTATGTAAAATTTTGTTGTTAACTATCTTACGTTAATGTTTTTAGAAAAATGTTGTGTCTAAAATTGATAAATATTTGTTTTCGACTAAAAATGTCGGAAACATTGATATTTAAATCAAACGTATTTTATCATATGAAAAATGTTGTTAGTTAATTTATTGGAATCATTCAATTGACAACTTTATTTATAAAACACGAAAACCTACAAAAACAACTTCAAATTCTCATACAAAATATTGTTATTACTTTATTATTACTGTTGACCTAATGACGTGTTTAACCCAACGGCGGATCCAGGGGGGGGGGTCATGTGGGTCATAACCCCCCCCCCCCTTAGAGATAATTTTGTTTGTATTTTTGTAGGAATTCCCTTCAATTCAAAACTAATCGTATTGGCTTAATGGATATGACCCCCATTATATTTTGAATTATTTATTTTTTTATACGAAAACGATATTTTTATTTTACTTCCTAAAACTTTGTTGCCAAAAGTACCACTTTTAACTGAGGACTGAACCAAGAAAATAATATGAATCGGAAATTCAGGCCTATTACAAAAACTTTGCACAATTTCATCAAATTTTGACCAATGGACGATCCAGGTCATATTAGCCATAAAGCTTATACAGTTAAGTTGTATAAGCAAAAATTTCATCTTAAGATTTGTTAGTAATTTAACGACATTCAACAAGAAGTGGTTTGCTGTCAAAAACAACTAAAATTTTTTTAACTTTAGTAATGCCTTAAATTATTTTCATAAAATTAGAGCAAATATTCAGGTTTTTAAGAAGAAGCCTTGAATAAGAGATCGTCAATTTTATATTAAGTTGCCTTTAAATTCCTGAAACTAGCCTTCAATTCCATCCAATTGTTTTGATGCACATAAATATTGAACATTGAAGTGATTTTTACTTGCGACACACAGGAACTATATAGCAAGTATTGCATTCGTAAAAAAAAATTGAATCAAACACGACATTACGATGGTAGAAAAGTCGAAAAAAAGTGGGTCTGTCTGTCTGTCCTGGCCCCTTCAGCCTAAACCATTGAAATTAAGGTTTTCCGCCGATTAGCTTAAGGTGTTTTTTCATTTTTTTTTAATACGAAAAATAACAGCAGTCCCCATAAAAATTTTTTGGTTAAGAATTTTTAATTCTATTTTTTTCAAAAATGAACTGATAGATTTTTTTAAAACTTTCTCTAATTTTTTTTTAATTCGGCTTCTTTCTACAAGAAAAACATATTTTGGTATTGCTCCAAAAGGGTACCACTTATAAAACCGTTATTTTGTTTTTAAGTTTTCTCAAGAACTAATCGACCGATTTCAATAATCTTCTCTTTCAGTGCAGGCTCTTGTCGATGATCAAATTTTCAAATTTATTATTATTTTTGATGATCAAAAATTTCATTATTTTTTTTTTTTATTTTTAAAAAAATAATTGTTTTTACAAAACTTGACATCTCAGAAAGGTGTGAACATTTTTTAACGAAATTTAAATGAAAAATGTATATTTATAAGCACTAAATAACTGCATACCTAACATATTTTAAAGACAAAATTTAAAAATTGTATATATAAAAATTTCTTTAAAAAAACCCGCTCTAATGATTTTCGAAAAAAGTTAATCTCGGTTTTTTGAGAAATAAAATGGCATTTAATTTTTTGAGAAAAACTTATTTTGCAGGTACATTTTTAAATCTTAAAATATAGGAAATATTTTTAAACAGACTTTTTTGAAGAAATTAGCAAGTTCTAGCGACCCTGTCGTGCATTATATTTTTTCAAAATTGATTTTTTGTTGAATACAAATTTTAAGATCATAAAAAAATTAAAGAAATCTACTTTTTGCAGTGAATTTGCTTAAGATGTTCTAGAACTGAGATTTAAACACGAATTTCAAGAATATAAATGTCCCAAAAACAGCAAAAGTGACATTGTGTTAAACTAACTAACTAACATTTTTCTCTCCACAATTTTTAAGTTTTTTTTAACTCGTTTAAGATCAAAATATTTTCTAGCACCAGCTCCAATCTACGAGTAAGCAGATTGATAGCGATAGTAAAAATACACTCCCGAAAATTGAGTCCGAAAAAACTACGTCAAAAAAAGCCAGAAAATTCTTGATATCAGATTCTTTCTCATTTTTTAAATTCTTGAATTTTTGTAGCGTTTTTCGCATTAATAGAAATGCCAACAAAATAGAATATATTATTTTTGGAAAAAAACCTACGTTTCAAAATAATTTCTTACATATCTGCGTGAAAGCAACAAAAACCCTCTAAACTATTGTGTTTGGCTCTTAAATATGGCATATTTAGAAAACTTTTGGAATCTTGGAATGCCTTTATATGTATGTAGAAAGTCAACAAAATTAAATAGTTAGATTATATGTACCTTTCTGAACAACAGCGTTCTTAAAAAACTTAAAAACTTTAGCCCTTGAAATGTGTACATTTAATGTTAAGATACACATTATGTTATTTAAATTTTGTTAGCCTCCTTTACAGAACATTAAAGAACATTTTTAAGCGGTGAGTAAAAACTCGTCTATATGTTGAGCATGTGAACCCCCCCCCCCCCTAATTAAAAGTCTGGATCCGCCCTTGGTTTAACCATCTATTTGGTGAATTAAGGATACAATTGTTTTAGTGAAGGACGCCTTGCATAATACGCTCATCCAGCATTTCCAAACACTTTGAAATTAAATTCGTCACTCCAAACAAATCATGATTTTGTGAAGATGTTTTTGCGCAAAACGATGTGTTAGAGACCTCTTATTAACGTCTATAGCAAAACGTCAATTCAGGGTCTTATTCTTAAATCAATTTCTTATAGTTTTTGCCGATATTTCTTTCTTAGTGATTATTCTATCTATCAGCTAGGTTCCCAAATTCAAGTGAAATGAAATCAAAATTTAAATTGAAAATCGAAGGAAATTGTTTTCAGGGTTCTACCAATCGATCGATTTCATAACTTCGAATACTTTTCGAAATCACTTCAAGTGATAAGTCAATAAATAAATAATTCAGTTGATTGCCGCCATAATTTTTATAAATTTTTATTTGTTCGGTACTTTTCAATAAAGTAAATATAAAATATTAGTGGTTTTTATTTATTATTTGTATTGTGTTGATGCATGTATACCAGCTAGCTATAGGTTTGCAGTTCTTTGCGATAAGAAGTTTCGGAGAGTTTGGGAAAAACTCTGATCTCGAAGCACAGTTTTTGCATTGTTTTACTCAAAATGTTATGGAAAAGGCATTTGGCATGCTGAAAAATCATTTTAAAAGCTTTCAACTACAAAGTAAAAGTTGCAACAAAATATACTGTTTTTAAACAATTTCCTCTTGTCAAATTCAAATCACACCAACTTGCTCTTGTCGAATTCAAATCACTTGAAAATTGGAAATATTGAAATGTAAAACACGAAAATTCACTTTGTTTTGAGTTCGAAAAAAATGAAATCGATATCGATAAAAGTGAGTTTCTGAACTCCAATTTATATTTTGAATCGATTTCAATTTTGTTTCGAGTGAAAGTGAAATGTAGAACCTAACTGTATGTACATAGCTTACTTCGTTATAAATCCTCAAAACTTTTATTACTTGATAATATAAAGCACGTTCCTTAAATTATTTAACCTTAGGAATATTTTAAAATGGGGTTACTTTAATAAAGTTTTCAAGTTTTGTAAAGCATTTCCAGATGTATTTTCTGTCACATGGTTAAGTTTTTATTTTTGCCCATGTATTTTAGATATTATTTGTTTCCACTTAAAATAGATTAAACGCATAAATAAAACAGATAGTTTATTTTGAATATATTAAATACTTCCTAAAGTTTTTATATTATTTTTATAACATATTTTAACTCTCTTTGAAGGACAGTAAAATAGTGCGGTTCACTGAGGCGTATACTCATTTTTTACTGGCCTTTACAAAAATTCATTCCTTTGTTTTTATGCATGTTGCGTCAGCATATGAGCCACAAGATAGCAGGAAAGCTACAGATGTCGGTTCTCTACTGTATTTGAACATATCATTGGTAAATGTATTAAAATTTTGTATGTTCTTATTCAAAACTACGCGAAATGGTCAAGAGAATGAAATTATATCCAGATGATAATTTAATAATTTATATTCTGTTTGTATCATAAATTTGGTTCCTGCTTTTTAGGATACATTCAATAAAACATAAAGTTTTAAATATAAGAACGTTTCATAGTATTATTTTCTGTGTCAAAAACCTGTGTACAGTGCCACCTATAAAATTAGTAATAAATCGTAGGGAAAAAAATGTCATGGAACGCTTGAATCACGATTCCTAGTCTATATTTTTTTAAGTTATTAAAAAGTTTACAAAAATGGTGATTCTGCCACAACCACATATCGTGCTTTAAGAGGGGATTATGGTTTACTTAATCGTCCAACTACGTAAGCTATTGGCAAAAATGTAAAGAGATTTGAAGAGACTAGATTTGTTATAGATATTTTAAGGCCTGTGCATCATCGTTTCGCTCGTACCACTGAAAGTATCGATACTGTAAGTGAAAGTGTTGCCGAAGACCCAAATGTTTTCAGGAATTAGGACTGTCTTTCGGCACATTATGGCGTATTTTGCATTTGGACCTACACCTACATCTATATAAAGTCCAGCTCACACAACAATTGAAGCCAGCTGACCATTCACAACGTAGTAGATACGTGTCGATTGTCGAATGGGTGCTTGAACAACAGGCGGTGGATGGCTATTTTTCGAACAAAATTTTCTTCAACGACGAAGTACATTTCTCACTTGGTGGGTGTGTTTATAAACAAATTTGTCGTATTTTCGGTTCTGAGAATCCTCAAGTAATTGAAGAGAGGCCATTACATCCACAAATAGTCACTGTTTGGTCCGGAGGTATGATTGGACTTTACTTCTTCGAAACGACTGTCACCTTCAATTCGGAGCGTTATGGTCATATGATAACCGATTTATTTTTTGCCTGCTATTGAAGAATACGACTTAAAGAATTTGTGGTTTCACAACACGACGGGTTCCATGCCACACAACTCGAGCGAATATAACTATATTGCGAAAGACATTTCCTGGCCGCGTAATTTCTCTTTGTGGCGATATCAACAGGTCAGCAAGATCATGCGATTTGACACCGCTGGACTTTTTATGTGAGGCTACGCGAAAGACCGTTTTTATGCAAATAAACCTTTAAGTCTTGGGTACTTAAAAACCAACATTCGTCAAGTTATGGCTGAGATACCGACCAATATGTGTCAAAAAATGGTCAAAAATTACCTCAAAAGAATCGATGCTTGCAACAATTCGCGTGGTGGTCATTTAAATTATGTAGTGTTTCACTCATAATGTCAACATTAAAACTTTATAATATAAAAGAAATATCATGAAAAAAAAATATTTAACATTTGTTCTATTTACGTTTACTTTTGAAACCGCAAAATGGATAACCCTGTAATTATGTCAAATTTGTAATTTTACAAATCAGATTGATTTGTATAACTTCCATTGGGAAGTTAAATACGCCATAAATACTTTATAATACTTTACTTCGCATAAAATTTGTTTTCGAAGGGAAGCCTAAGTGTACAAATAAAACTAAAAAAAAAAGAGGTTGGGATGCGACCCACACTGTTAACTTCCCATCCCGTCTGTCGATTTGTCTTGCTTAAAAGTTTGTAGGGTTTCATGTTTTGTTTCTTAAAAATTTAAAAATTACCAACAATATTTTGCATATAATGAAATAGTTTGATTTCAAAATCAGTTTTTGTTAACGAGATTTTTAGTCGAAAACCAATTTTTACCAATTTTAGTAGCATTTCTTAAAAGTTTTTATTTCTTAAATAAACAAATACAAATTGGATGAATGAAATGAATTTAAAGTCAAAACCTTCTATTTTTCACCAGATATCGAGAACCGAACATCATTTTTTACCAAATTTGCGTACTATTTTTTGTAGATTTTATTTTGTTTATGAAAAAAAAAACTGACTGTTGGATTTTAATAAGAAATTTACTGAATGTCGAAAATTATATTTTCTGTGAGCAAAATTAGTTGGAAGCCAATATTTTTAATTTTTAAAAAAGATAATAAGTCGAAAATCTATTTTTAACAACTTTTATTAATTTTTTTTAGGTTTTTATTTTTTGTAAAAAAACTGACAATTCGATTTTTGTCAAAATTGTACTGAATGTTGAAAACAATATTTCTCATAAGATAAAATTAGTTTAAAGCCAATATCTCAAAGTTTTGAAAAGATATTGAAGTCTAAATTCAATTTTTACCAACTTTGAGTAATGTTTTTTTTAGGTTTTTATTTTTTATAAAAAACCGTCAATTCGATTTTTCTCAAAATTTTACCAAATGTTGAAAACGTTATTTTTCGTTGCACAAAATTGTTTTGGAGATAAAATCATTTTTTATTCGTAAAATTTTCGAGGAGACAAATATTTTTTTTTTTCAGTTTTTTGATTTATAAAAAAAACGTTAATTGGATTTTTTTCCAAAAATATATTTGTTTCGTATCACGTTACAATATATATAATATTGGGGTTAACCAAAATGTTCACCTTTTTTTTAAACTGCTATGATACAAAAAACCACCAACGCAATTTTCTTGAGAGCCCTTTCTGCATCTTTCTGTATAACAAAATTTATTTGAAGTCGATATCTCTTCTGGTTCTTGAGCTATGGACGACAAAAAAAAGTCGCAAACGTACGGACGTACGTATACACGCACGCACAGACATCTTTCTAAAAATCTTTTATTTCGACTCTAGGGACCTTGAAACGTCGAGAAATGTCAAAATTTTCAATTCGACAAATCGGACCCATTACAATAACTTCCTATGGAAAGTAAAAAAGGTGAAAATTTTGGTTAACCATAATATTATATATTGTAACGTGATACGAAACAAATATATTTTTGGAAAAAAATCCAATTAACGGTTTTTTTTCAATAAATCAAAAAAACTGATAGAAAAATATTTGCACCTCAAAAAATGTACGAACAAAAAATAATTTTATCTTCAAAACAATTTTGTGCAACAAAGAATAACGTTTTAAACATCTGGTAAAATTTTGTGAAAAATCGAATAGACAGTTTTTTTACAAAAAAATAAAAACATAAAAAAAATTAATAAAGGTTGGTAAAAATTGATTTGCGACTCAAATATCTTTTCAAAAATTAAAAATATTGGCTTCAAACTTATTTTGTCTCACAGAAAATATTGTTTTTGACATTCAGTAATTTTTTTTATAAAAATCCAACAGTCCGTTTTTTTTTATAAACAAATTAAATCTACAAAAAATAATACGCAACATTTGTAAAAATTGATGTTCGGTTCTCGATATCTCGTGAACAATAGAAGATATTGACTTCAAATTAGTTTCATTCATCCCATTTATATTTGTTTATATGAGAAATAAAAACTTTTAAGCAATGCTACTAAAATTGGTTAACGACTAAAAACTTCGTTAACAAAAATAGATTTTGAAATCAAACTATTTCATTATATGCAAAAAATTGTTGGTTATTTTTAAATTTTTTAGAATAATTCAACTGACAATTTTTTTAACAAAACACGAAAACCTACAAACTTTTAAGCAAGTTATCAGTGTGGGTCGCATCCCAGCCTCTTTTTCTTTAATCGACTTAGCCCCTTTTATCTTTTACACATAGAATTGATCGTGTATGTAGACTGAATCCTAAATATTTAAGGAGCAAACTATAACACATATAATTCTTGCAATCACTTTCTTACCAAGCCTAAATAAATTAATAAATTAAATTATCTAAGTAAGCTGCACAGAAGGACCAGAGCTGCTCGCGAGCTCTACGAGCAGAAGAGGAGAGAGGAACACCGGCTTCTTAGATGGAAAAAAAGAGAGCACGAGAAGCGCGCGATCGAGGAGATAGATGGATG
This sequence comes from Eupeodes latifasciatus, assembly GCA_920104205.1. Taxonomy (NCBI): domain Eukaryota; kingdom Metazoa; phylum Arthropoda; class Insecta; order Diptera; family Syrphidae; genus Eupeodes; species Eupeodes latifasciatus. The sequence goes on from OV049924.1 coordinate 79,707,712, forward strand.
TTACAACAGGAATGAGGTTCGTAAATTTTACCAAAAGGTAAAAAAAACTCCCAAGGGTACCAGCCACGAACCGAAGCCTGTAAAGACGATCAGGGGAACATCGTAGTAGAACCGCAGTCTATGTTGAGAATATGGAAAGACCACTTCTCCAAATTATATAACGGCGATGACGAACCGAATTCCGCTGTAAGGGAGATAGAACCACTCAACCTAGGCGACGCAGATCAACAATTCCGCCTACACGACCTAGACGAAGTGAAGATAGCTATGTATATCTAAACTGAAGTCAAACAAAGCTGCTGGAGCTGACGGCATAGCTGCCGAATTATTTAAAGCAGCAGGCGATGACTTGGTAGGGAGCATGCACCAACTCATCTGCAAAATATGGTCGGAAGAAAGCATGCCCGATGAGTGGAATCTCAGCATAGTTTGCCCGATACATAAAAAAGGAGACCCTTTAAATTGCGCCAACTACAGAGGGATCAGTCTCCTTAACATCGCATATAAGATCCTTTCTGCCGTACTATGTGAACGTCTGAAGCCGTTCGTCAACAACCTGATAGGTCCTTATCAGTGTGGCTTCAGACCAGGAAAGTCCACTATCGACCAAATATTCACACTACGGCAGATCTTGGAAAAAACCCAGGAGCTTCAAATCGATACCCACCATCACTTTATCGATTTTAAAGCCGCGTATGACAGCATCCATAGGGAAGAGCTCTACAGAGCAATGTCTAGTTTTGACATCCCTGTCAAACTTATCCGTTTGTGCAGAATGGCGATGGAGAATGCACTCTGCTCCATCAAGGTCGGAAAAGATCTCACCGATGCATTTGATGTCAAAAAAGATTTTAGACAAGGCGATGCACTGTCATGCGACTTCTTCAATATCGTTCTGGAAAGAATTGTGCAAAACTCAACCGTCAACACTAGAGGCACAATCTTCCAAAAGTCTATCCAATTACTCGGATACGCAGATGATATTGACATAATTGGAAGATCAAAGCGTGATGTCAGTGGAGCGTTTTTGAGCATTGCGACGGAAGCGAAGAAGATGGGTTTAGTGGTCAATGAGGGCAAGACCAAGTATATGCTGTCATCAAAAAAGGACATTGAACAACGACGTCTTGGACAAAACGTCACCATGGACAGCTATAACTTCGAGGTAGTTAAGGACTTTGTCTACCTAGGCACCGTTATAAACACAGACAACGACACCATCGCTGAAATCAAACGAAGAATAACTCTTGCAAATCGCTGCTTCTTTGGACTTAGAAGGCAATTGAGAAGTAAAGTCCTCTCTCGAGCATCTAAAATCACCATCTATAAGACACTCGTCATCCCGGTTCTCATTTATGGCGCTGAGGTCTGGACCCTGTCAAAGAAAGATGAGAACGTCTTAGGATGCTTCGAGAGAAAAATTCTTCGGGTGATTTTTGGTCCCGTACGTATAGATGGAGAATGGAGGAGAAGATATAACGACGAACTGTACGGGCTGTACAGCGACACTGACCTAGTTAGCAGAATAAAAGTCCAACGGCTTAGATGGCTGGGTCATGTAGAGCGAATGGACATCAACGCTCCAGCCCGGAAGGTCTTCGAATCCAATCCCGAGGGACGGCGCAGTAGAGGAAGACCGCGACTCAGGTGGCGCACTCAGGTGGGTGAGGACCTCACACAACTTGGCGTGCGAAACTGGAGACAGCTAGCTAGGGACCGAGCTGGCTGGAGAAGCATGTTGGTTGAGGCCCAGGTCCGCCCCGGACTGTAGCGCCACCTTAAGTAAGTAAGTAAGTAAGTACAAAAATTACACGACAATAACAAATGAATAACCCTGAATCTTCGCTACTTACTCCTAGAAATGAAAACATCTTTCTAAACTGATTATTGAAGGATTAAGATAAAAGGCCTAAATAGATTTAAGCCTAAATTCTAAATTCAGCTATTTGATTAACTGCAACAGCAAATCTCTGAGCAGATATAAAAGTAAATAAATAAAATTGTTAAACTCATCATACACATCACTCAGAACACTGATGCTAATGCTAAGATAAATTTCCATACTGTAAGTACTTTTTTTTGATAGAATATCTCAGCACCACAAATGTACAATCACTTCCATAACAATATGTAAACTGGGAACATCGTAATACTAGACGCTTTCTATACTCTTATGCCCTCAAAATGAACCATAATAATAGAAGAATGCATTTTTGTTGATTCTTTCTAAAGAATACTTTTCAAAAGCATACATTTATTTTGTAATGGGTGTTTTTTTTAGAGGTATATAAGTTTAGGTTGACAACATTATTTTAACTAACGGCCATATCTGTCAGCTGTCAAATTATTTATTTTTAGTTGCGATTTGACATTTCAACCTAAATAGACTGACGCTTAAAAACCACTTCCAAATTTTGGAAATTTATTTGGAAGATCAAGCTTCATGAACCCAATTTTCAGAAACGAAATTTGTTTAGCGATAAAGCTCTCTTTTGGTTGAATGGGTACGTTAGTAAAATAAATTGCATATTTGGAGTTGTGATAATCCTAAAGGGCATGTTGAGACACCGTTACATCCACAAAAACTGACTGACTGCATAGTTTTAAGCTAAGGACCCGTGAATTGGCCTTTAAGACCGTGGAATTTAACGCCCCCACTTTACTATTTTCTGTGTGGATATGTGAAGTCGCCGCCGCACAGTGGCCCGTTTTGACTTTTTTGGTTGCAAAAATCATATCTCCTAAACGAATAAAGATATTGCTTTAATTTTTTTTTTATCTTGAAGGAAATTTCTAAGGCTATAAAAATTGTGACTTTCAAAAAAAACTGTTCACAGGGTGTTTCAGAAATTTGTGTTAAAATAAGAAGTTTTAGCAAAGGTCATAAACATAGCGGTATTTTAATATGCAAACGTCAAAATCATTTTTTTTAAGTAATCTGAGTGAATTGAAACAGTAGAGCAAAAAAAAAAAAACTGTTTACAGGGTGTTTCAGAAATTTGTGTTAAAATAAGAAGTTTTAACAAAGGTCATAAACATAGCGTTATTTTAATATGCAATCGTCAAAATCATTTTTTTAAGTAATCTGAGTGAATTGAAACAGTAGAGCAAAAAAAACTGTTTACATGGTGTTTCAGAAATTTGTGTTAAAATTAAAAGTTTTAACAAAGGTGATAAACGTAGCGGTATTTTAATATGCAATCATCAAAATCAATTTTTTAAGTAATTTAGTGAATTGAAACAGTGGAGCAAAGAGAAAAAGAACCAATTCGAGTGAAACAGTGGAGCAGTGGAGAGATTCCATATTCGTAATTATGTTCGTCCTTAATTGATTCATCTTTATTGAAATTCTTTTGTGTCCTTTTGCATACCGGACATGACCGCGTAGACTTTGTTTCCGTTAATTCGTTTAATACTCTTCCGTCTATCATAGTTAAAAAGAACTCGTGATTCACAGTAATAGTTGTTTCTTCATTAACTTTATATATTGTTGGTTGAATATCTGCTATTTGACTTTTAATATTATTGACTGTGGTATTTATGATGTCACTAGTCTCTTTAACATATTGGAACATAATGGGCCGACAGAAATGAACTGATGATGGGCGAGGGTTCCTCCAATGTTCACCATTTGTACTATTGAGTCGAAGTGGGACAACTGATGCCATGAACATGTGTGCGTCTGTTTCACCATCTGTTGTATTTATTTTTTGCTTGTAGGCACTTTGTCCAGATGATCCATCGCAGCCCCATTTACTCTGTAACGTTGTTAGACTTCTTGGAAGTGCAATTATTTGACTCTCCGTTTTGCTTTCTATTAGCCGCATTGCTGTATGATCCATCATGCTTTGAAGTTTCACTCTAGCTAATATTTCCGTGACTTCGCAGTTGTCGGGAACTGCTTCTTTTTTCGCAACTGTAATCATATTGTAGGATGGCAAGACATCTATGTTGTGATGTCTTAACAAAGTTCTCAGGATTTTATATTTTTCTTTTGAGAGTCCCAAATCCATAAACAAAGCTAATGCGTTCTCATTGGTGTATTTTATGGGATTGTGTTGGGGAGTGTGAATGCTTTCCTTGACTCTTTTGACACGAAGTGGACTTGCAGAAGATATTGCCTGAATTATATCACTCTTCCCCTTTTCATGGGCCTTATTGTATCTTATACTCAAAGCTTCAGAGAGATGTTCTGTACATATCTCCTTTGTAGCTTTGATTATTTTTTGTTTTTTAGTAAATGTTGCGCACTCATTGACTGTCTTTCTTGGTCTTCCTCTCGATGTAGTTGGGAGATCACCCGCTTCTTCTGTTTGTCCGGTATTGATATGCAGAGATAAGGAAAGCCATTCTGCATTCTTTTTAAAGTTATTTCTCGATCTTTTGGCTGCTATCCATTTTCTATCAAGGTTGTAATAGAATTGTTTTAATATCTGTTTGATTGCATTTGCATCTGGTAGTTGGTATTCAATTTCCACGGCAGATATAAACTCATTGCAAGTGGTAACATTGACAAAAAGTTCAAACAAATCCTTATTCGGAATATCCATTTTAAATTGTTTTGAAAAATAAAAGCAACTGCTCGAACGCTCGTTTGAATTCTAAATGATTATTTTAGTCAAATGTTTCATCTTTTTATACCTTAGAGTAAATACCTGCACTCAAGTCGCTTTAATCCTTATATTAATTATATTTAAAGACACCCCAATAAAACTACCTGTCTGTCTACCTGTATACTAACATATTCCAAAATCGTTTTATCCTTAAATCTTATCAATAAATTCTTAATCTTAATCCTTATCAATAAAAGTGCCTGATCAAAATTCAATCGTACCCGAAAACAAATGCGTTATTTAAAATTTTATAACAGGATTAAAAAAATTAGTTCTAAAACTCTTGAAAATCTTATGTAATAAACAAAAAATAAAAATGATTTACCTTTTTAAAATAAAATCATCTTTTGTAAATCCACCACACACAAAACAAAGAAAACCATAAAAAAAAATTTCCATAAAAAAAGAGGGAAAAAAATGACTGACTTCATCACTTCAAATCTCCCTAGCTCAGTTCGATGCAAAATGACGCAGTTGATCTTTTGGATTTATGTAAAGGAATATATAAGGATTCTGAATCAGTTGAGATCTTAGCACCACTCGTTGAACCTTTTTTTTCTATCCAATTTGAAGTCGAAAAAGTGTGCAAAAAGTAGTGTTTCCAAAAAAATTAAATTAAACAATTAAACAAATTTTTTTGTTTTTTTTTGTTTTAACTACCGATCTAAATAATGGCAAAGCATATCATAAAAACAAAAACGAAAAGCGTTTGGAAGCCCTTTTTCTAGTTTTTTCATTCAAAGTTAAGAAAAAAAATAAAAAAATAAAAAAAAAATGATCATCATAAAAAATGTTCAACTTTGGCCTGCTCTATAAGGCACACCAATAACCCAAATTGAATATTTTTTTCGATTACTCAAGCTCCAAATATTTGTGAGTCCAGTGAACTAAAAAGTTTTGCATTATAGACCCACTCGAAAAATGAATATTGCAAGCAGTTTTGCATAAACGGGCCACTGTGCGCCGGTCTATGTCGATAAGCCAGAAACGATTGACCACTTGGAGGACAAAATTATCCGTGTTATTGACGATGTACGACAAATACACAGTCATCGAAAATTGGACCTCTAAATTATACTACGTATGAATTATTTATAATGCCATAAGATTATCTTTCGAATAAAGTAAATGTCATGCCAATTTAAAAAACTCATCTTTTTATTCCATTTTAAAGTTCTATATCTCTGGAAAAAAACACCCTTTACATACATCCACGCATACAAATAATGTCCATCGATTAAATTGTAATAAAGATTCATAAACCATCATGATGGATAAATAGGAAAAGAAGAAAACTTTCACCATTATATTGTCGTTGCGCAATATAAAGTTCATCATCTCCTCATCTTTTCTTTTGTTGCATTATAAGGTTTTTAAATTGAATATTAATTGAGAAAAAGTTGATTTGAAGGGCATTATAACTATGAGTCACTATGATGTGGTATCATGAGTGTTGTTCTATGAGGGTTAAATTTAACCAGGGTTGTGTTTCAAATTTGATGATTAACTTGGAGCCTGTCATATGTATGTATATAAAATTTTATTCTTACCATAATTGGGCAAGTTCAGACAACATAAGGGACTTTATTTGCAGTCAACTTCATTTTTTGAACGTAAATTTTGACCAAGGCAACTAGTTAGTTTTTCAATTGTCATGAATTTCAAATTCGGAACCTTACTTCGCAAACCTTTACTTAAAGTTCATAGTACAAAAAGTACCAACAAAATTATTGTCTACAAAATATTCCTCAGGCAAGCTACAATTCCATCACGATTTGTATTTTGTAATGTAAAGAAATATTAGTTATTTCTTTTCCAAATTAACAAGGAATTCATTTACAGAAAACATTAAATGAAGTTGTGCAGAAAATAAATAAATCATTGCGTAATAAAGTTCAGCTTTTAGTTGAATGAAAAAAACATCTTCGATTGTCATTTTCACAGAAGTAGACTTGATCACGTCAAGTACTTGATAGTAAGGGAGATTTTGATTGACTAACTTTCCAGTCAACTTTCCATTAAAGTTGCCTTAATTGGAAGGTAATTTTTTGGCAGCAGGCCAATCAGATAATAGAAACTTACCTAACTTTCAAGTCCCTTATGTCGACTGAACCTGCCCATTGTTTTGCTTAGCTAATTTAAACATTTATTGCGTAGTCTTCAAATGGTTTGAAATTTTAATTAACCAATGATTATAAATGTTGGTAACAATTACATTGTCTATTAACATGCGCCCTTTTGAGTTTGAGCCTTTACCATTTGTATGTTCACAGCTATGACACTGAATCCAACATAATCAATGTGTTGCTAGGTAGTTTCAAATCCGGCGACTGGAAAACCACAACAGAAGAGCTACTTTTTTAAATGCAATGTTTTGCTGAATAGAACAAGACGCATTCTATTGAAGACGTAATAAACGTTTAATTTATTTTTTTCTAAAGTGAGGTGAATAGAATTATTAATTTTTGTTTTGTTTGTTTACAGGAAAATTAACCAGATCGACATCCCCCACTCGCAAAACATGGCGCCGTAATTCAATGCGAAAGACATCGCTTCTGGTTCTTCCCGATCATATAAGGAGTGAGGAGGACTTACCCACAGCGGCGTCAGCGTCATCAGTCACATCAGAGGAGTTATCTTCTTTGCCTCGAGAAATTGAAGATTCGACTGCAAGTGGCAGTGCTCCCCCACTAAGTACACCCACTATGAGAAGATGTATATCACAGACTGACTTCACCCCCAGTGTACTGACGCCCTACGATATTCTGCAAGAAATGGTCGACAGGAATTCGGCAGAAGGAGAGGAATGTTCTGAGGATCGTCCGAGGCAATTTGGACGTAGAGCTGATGGTCATCCGCGAATATTCTCCATACGCTCCGAGGCCACAGGCAGTGGTAATCATTGCATTATTATAAATCATGATCGACCTATGAGCGCCCCAGTTAACGGCTCCGTTGATTGTGGTCGTCGTAATCCAAATACCACGTCACACCTGGCTGATGTTATTTGCTCAGGATACAACATTGGATCGGAACCCAGCTCAGTTGGATCATCACGCAATCCCAGTCCGGTTTCGTTAGTTTCTAGCACTGGCTCTAGCTCGATAGGTTCAACGACAGCTGGCCATTCGCCACGAAGGCCCAATACTCCACCTCTGGAGATTGGCAATGTTCAGCCACGAATTGCTCATATTGATCCCGATAACAATCAGTCGGTACAGTTGGATTTCAATGCAGAGTGGCCGAATTCCTATAGTCGGATATTGGCCTTGATGTGCTGTACGCTGGGGCTTTTTAACATTAGCCGCTTTGCAAACCAAACAATTCATTATGGAGGAAACTTCCTGCTTCAGTTCCTACTTCTTTCGGTTGTTTTTGGAATTCCACTGTTTTGGTTGCAAATTTGTCTTGGAGCCAAAATAAAAGCTGGTCCGGTTTCGATGTGGAAAGTCAGTCCAATTTGCAGAGGCATCGGAATTGCTCTGGTATTGGGACAATGTGTCATGGGATTGTATTCCACAGTCAGTATAAGCTGGCTTCTAGTTTATTTAAAGGATTCATTTTTAACAAAAGCCCAACCACTTTATCGGTGGCAGGAATCATTTTATCTCTATCATCGAACAACGAACGTATCAGGAAATCTAACAGAAACTGTTGCCGATTATTTCAATGGAATCGTTCTGCAGAGACTGCACTTGGGCAGGCGAAGTGATGGCAGTGATGTTCGGTTCCAGGTGAGTGATATGGTAAGTCGGACATTAAATTCATGCAAAAACGAAGTTTTTTTTTAAAGAAAATTTTTATTTTCCATTCAAGCAGCTCGCTTTCAATTTGTCGATCATCTGGACAATAGTATTTTTGGTGCTTTGCAAAGGATCAAAATCATTCGGAAAAGTTGTATTACTCTTGACTTTGGTTCCGTTGATCTTATTCATTGTGATCACCTTTCGACTATTGTATTACATCGGATTCTCAAGTGCTCAAAATATATTCTCAGCTTCTGACTTTGAGGATTTTTTGATAAATTCGAAAACCTGGACTGCTTTTCTAACCTGGGGTTTGTTGGGAGCATCTGTTGTACCTATCTGTTAGCAGCCGAAGTCATGGGAAAACCAACAGCAAGGTGATTCTTCGCCGTGAAGCAATATTGGTGGTGTTGCTGACTTTGTTAGGACTTTGCTTAGCGGGAGTGTTCGGATTCTCTTGTGAGCAGATTTTGCATAAAAATCATTACATTTATGTGCCAAGGTCATACGGTTAGTTGATATATTTCTGTTTGTGGAGTGATTTTTGTTAATAGTATATTTTCATTTTCAGAGTTCCTGGACTCCTACACTTCAGTATATTCTCTCAAAGGACCAATAACACCTGCCCTTATTTCATTTCCAACTAAATGGGTGCCACATTATTCCAGCCTCCTGGGAGAAACCTATCGTCGACCTCCACTGACTTCTGTTCGAGAGAGTGGGTATCAGGCGTTACGTTTGATAACTGAGTTGTTTCCGGCTGCAATGGCAATTGCTCAGGGTGACCTATCATGTATTTGGACTGCACTAGCCTTCTTCATGTTCATTCTGTTTGGGTTGGGACAGCTGTGCGTTATGTGGAAGCCTATCTCAAGTGGATTGGGTAACTCGACAAGCTCAGTTCTATTGAGCTGTGTGACCGCTTTGTTATTGGGAATACCATTCGCCTCCGAAATGGGTTTAGCTATGATACATTACTTTGATATGGTGTTTGGAGGAGCATGGTGGATGTTGGTTCTATGGACAGCGGAAATTTTGGCGGTGTTTTTGATTAGAGGTCGTCCTTATAATGGCGATGTGCTAGTTAATGATTTGCGGATGAACGGTTCGATGTCGGCCTTCTTGGCTCTTTCCTGGAATGTGCTTCTTCCGATTGCAATGATTACTTTGGCTATAATCGAATATAAAGTTTCATTGACAAGCCAATTTTATCATTGGCGAGGAAAGTCCTACTTTAGTTTTTGGACTCGAAAAGTTGGAGGTCTAACTCAAGTTTCATTCTTACTCATCGTACCGGTCACAGCAATCATTCAAATTTATCGATATCTTACAAATGGTCCACCAGATATTTTGGATGTAAGTTGTTAATTCATTTTTAATATTGTAGAAAAATAGTGGGATAATAATGAATATTTTTTCTTAGCGTATTCAGCTTCTATACCGTCCAACAGAGTCACCATTGCCACACCGTCGAGGGCGACCGGGCGCTGATAGAAACAGACATCAAGCTGGTCAATATAATCTTAGGAATTCCGATTTAGAAGCAAGCAATGCCCAGGATGATGCTCCTCCAAAATATACACCTCCTCCCTCATACACAACAGCAACGGGAGCACGTTTAGCAAAGATCTTGCGTCAAAGCATAAGGCGAAGTGTCAGACGGTAAAGTCTCATTTGTTAGAAGTCATTTAATTACACTTTACATAATATTTTTGATGTGTTCTGTTATAGATTTTTGGGTGAACCAAGTAGACCACGGCCAATCCTATCTCTTGAATCAGCCGATAACAGTCTTCCACCTGATTATTCTACAGTCCTGTCGAATCCAGCTGGTGTTGATAATCAGACTGAAAACATTGAAATCCGTCCGAGACCACTATACAATAGTTACACACAGCGAAGCCTTTCATTAGGAAGAAATTTAAGAGGAGCTCATAAAATCGATCGATCCAGTGAGCCTCGACCTTCATCAGCTGGAACAACTATATTACCAAGATCAAGGCAACCTTATACGGCATTTGATGTTGCTAACGTTTTACGAACTTCAACTCGTCGTCGTGAATCTGGATCGAATTCAATTTCATCGAGAATCGATCAATCATTGCGAAACAAGACAAGTTGGTCAGTTGAAAATCTAGTGGTCAATGCAGCACCACTTGGAGAAAGCAATGCAATTACACTAAGTGCTTCCCCGACACACTCATCAAGCGATCACAACCCACCGGATATGTTAGATAATAACGAAAATACATCTGTGATTTGAATCTCCCCATTAAAAGAAAATGTTTCTCTCCTCTGGTTAGGCCTACATTGGACTTAGCATTAATATTGCAATAAAGAGAGCCTTATGTTAGACAGTAATTTAATGTTATTTATACATAAATAGAAGCGTGGAAAAACAATAATATTATTATTTGTAAAATGTAAAGTGCATAATAAAATTAACTATTAGACTTAGAATAAAATGTTAAAATTGTTTTTTTTTTTTGCCCGTAAGGCGGCACCTATGGTAATTCCAAAGAGGCTTTAATGGATTACAATAAACATGAATGAATGAATTTTAATGAGGTATTGATGCACTGCCACCTTCAGATATATTTATTATCTTGTGCGTTTTTTTCTATCGGTACTAACAGCCTGGTTCTATAGGCTCAAATACACCGGGATTAGTTCCTTCATATTTTCTCGACCCATCAGTGTACCACTTAATGGTAATTGATTGGATGGGTCAGTTTTCCTGGTTATTCTCACTTCTCAGTCCTCTTTGAATTATGTTACAAAGAGTGTACCTTGAACTGTTGAAACATTGTCATCAGCTAAGCCAATGCATTTTATATGCCTTGAGAAATAAGAATTTCTAATAAATCAACCACTTGTAGGCTCCGTAGTAAGGGTGATAATATCCCTCCCTGCGGACATGCTCTAATAGTGATGACTTTCTGAACTGTCATGTCCTGGGTAAGCTTCCACCGTTCTAGTGCTTAATATTGTATTTATCACTCTTGTTATTGTAATGGGTACGCACTTCCTTACAAGATCTTTATATACAGCTATGCTCCCTCAATATCTAGAAACACTCATAAGGAGTTTTTTTTTTATTAGTCTATAGCTAGTTACAAGGAATTAGTAAGTCCATACGGAGCAGTTTCTGTAAATCATCTACAAGGTCAATAAGCATGTTGTTGGTGGCTTAGAGGTTATTGAATGGGCTGTAAATTGTTCCCCATTTTTTACCACGAAGATTAGGTCTTCTTCAAGTGTAATGCTACTTCGAAGTTTTCTAATGAGATGAGGTATTGCATAAGGTTCTTTTCTTTTGCAAAAGAATAAGGAAGATGCCATCTACCCTCGGCAATTTGATGGGGTGGAACGTACTTATTTTATTTTCCATTATATTCTACAATTAAAGCAGATGGTTGTTGCTACATTCCAATCCTCTCTATTTGGTTTGAGATGTGTTCCCTTTAACGAGTTAAAATTATTGTCATTTGCTGTAAGCTGCTCCTCATTTCCAGTAAATCCACAATCAGGATAACGAAGAGCTGAACAAGTTATTTTTTTCATTTCGGTATGTGAAGCCTTGGTGCAGTTGGGATAAAAGAAATTCTCACAAACTTCACAAAGCTATATGTTTTTTGCCTTTCTTATTTTCCTGTCATAGTTAGTCAACTCCGTGGATTAGTTATCCTACTTCTAAAGAGTTTTCTTATCTTCGATCTTAGAGCTGAAAGATTTTTGCCCCACCATAAAGAATCTTTTTTTTTTTCTTAAAAATTTAGATAACCCAAGTGAGTTCGTAGGCCTCATTGGTAGCTGCAATTTGTGGTTTTCACTTACCCTTTGTGCCAAAAGTTATTCTTGAGTGCGTTTTTGTATGTGTTCGAGTTTTTTCCTGTTTTTTTCAGAGGCATTTTCTATGGTAAACACAATTATTCTATGATAATAAATTGAAGGCTCAATGGACACCCTCCAGTCTTTAAACAAGCAGATTAAGTTTGCGGTTCCGAATGTTAAGTCTAAGATTTTTTTTCTTTTCTTAGTTGATAGATAGATAGATTTGTATTACTTAAAATTGTTAAATACAATAGTTTCGGTTACATTTGATTGGAATATAAATTTGGTAATAAAAGTGTTTTGGCGGTGGCAATGGGCAGGTTCAGACAACATAAGGGACTTCATTTGCAGTCAACTTCATTCTTTGAACGTAAATTTTGACCAAGGCAACTAGTTAGTTTTTCAAGTGTCATGAATTTAAAATTCAGAACTTTACTTCACAAACCTCTACTTCAAGTTCATAGTACAAAAATTACCAAAATCATTATTTTCTACAAAACACTCCTCAGGCAAGCTACAAGTCGATCACGATTTGTATTTTGTATTGTAAAGAAATATTACTTATTTCTTTTCCAAATTTACAAGGAACCTTTTTACAGAAAGCATTAAATGAAGTTGTGCAGAAAATAAAGTAATAAAGTTCAGCTTTTAGTTGAATTAAAAAACATGATCAATTGTCATTTTGACATAAGTTGACTTGACTTGATAGTAAGGGAGATTTTTCTTGCCTAACTTTCCAATAAAGTTGCCTTAATTGGAAGGCAATTTTTTGGCAGCTGGCCAATCAGATGCAAGAAACTTGCCTTACTTTCAAGTCCCTTATGTCGGCTGAACCTGCCCAATGCCGTCTGCCAGATTGACTATGTGTTTTCAAATTATGTTCAAAGAAAATATTCACTATTTAACAAAATGTAAATGAACAATTGCAAAAATTATATAAAGATGCAAATAGGGCTTCCAGTTTAGCTAAAACAAAAATAAAATTACTTAATAATTAATACATAATTTTTAGGCAAAAGAATTAACAGCTTTTAGTTTGGCAGAAACAAAATTAGAGTTGAGTAAAACTTGGATTCAAGATTACAAAAATGAAGAGCTTTTAGTTTGGCTAAAACAAAAATAAAGGGTATTTGAAATCATTAAAAATTAAGCGTTATGTAAAGACTTTTAGTTTAGTTAAAACAAAATTTCAGTTATTTAAAATAATAATTATAATAATAATTAATATATACAACAATAATATATAATAGTAATTAGAAAAAAACATGATATATAATTGTACTGTTTTTTATTTAAGATAGATTTTTCCAATTTTCACCATTTAAAATTGTCAAAGTTTGCTCCATAGTTAGAGTAGGTTTGCCAAAGTAGAGGACTCTAAGTTCTTTATAAACTGGGCATATTGATAAAAAATGAAAATTATCTTCTTTTGAATTCAAATTGCAAAGGGTGCAATGTGTAGTGGATGCACCCTTATGTATAAGGTGAGCCGTTTAAATTAAGTTGCTCAGTTTTTGCTTTGCAGATTAACGAAATTTCCCTTGTACTGTATTCATCACTAAAATAGTTATTTACGAGATCATGTTTCAAATCGGGGTAAATGACTTTGTTGATCGAAGATGACATTTTTTCAGGGCCGTCTTTACCCTTTTGGGGTTCCTGGGCACTTTTCAAAAATGGGGCCCTGTATAATTATATAAAAATGTTGTTTTGTAATAAAGGTATACAGAAAAAATCACATAACTTTGAATTGATATTTATTCTTTTAATTTTTTAAATAAATTAATTTTTTTAATTGATTAAAAAGATAAATAGTTATTGCAGCATTTAAAACATACACATAAACAATGTAAAAATAAAAACAAAAAATAAATATGTCATATAAAAATTCAAAAATAAACAAAATTTAAATAACAGCCAATTAAATAAGTTATTGAGAATGTAATTAAAAGAACAATATAGTGACACAGACTATATTTTTTCAGGTAAAAGAAAGGAATATTTATTGAAGGGGTCTTTTTCTTGATTTGAGGTTAACAAAATCATTGATCACATCTTCAAAATCGATGCCTCTGAGGATGTCGCTTTCGATTGACATCAGCGACAAACATGTCAATCTTTCTTGAATCATTGTAGTTCTGTGAGTTCGTTTTTGATTCTTTTTAACTTAGAGAAGAAACGTTCCCACTGCAGTTGGTCACCATCATACTTAAGAAAATTCTTAGTGCAATTTCAACATTTCTAAATTCATCTTTAATTTTATTAGTTTTTAAATTTAAATTATAAAGCTCTAGAATGTTGTCCTTTTTTTCATTTTCGTGTCGACTAATTTTCAAGTAGTCTTTTAAATTCAGACATTCAGCATGTAGTTCATCTCCGTTCACATTTTCGGTGCAAAAGATTTGCAGTTCACTTTTAAGTCTTCTGAATTCAGATTTTTTAATCGAAAAAAAAAGTCAAAACGTTGGCCAATCTTCGTATACGAACCTATTCGCTGTTTCAAATGAACGCGAATAGGTTCGTGAATGAATTCGGGTTTTTTTGTCTGGCTGATAAATCAAAGTTATCAAAATTGTCCCTGAGCCCAATTATAAATTCATCTATTGCACTCAGCAAATTTATTGCAGCATCCAGGGTAATATTTTGTTTTTGAAGTAAAGTACTTGTTTTTTTAATTCTTTGCAATACAGAGTTCTGTTAGTATGGAAATTCAAGCTTGGACATATTTTTGCAAAGGCTAAATGCTTCCTCTCTGGCCTCTCGTGCCTGTCCTAAATCGTTCGCGATAGACATCAAAGCTTCTTCAATTACTTGATGACCTTTATATGTATAAGGCGCTTAGTGCATCAGCTCGCGCCGACCATCTTGTTTGAGAAAGACTTTTTTAAACTTTTTTTGGACCTAAATGAGCAGTCAACACACTCCATCCATGAGAAGATACCGAAAAAAAAGTTATACAAGTTTTGAATAATGTCAAAGAATTTGGTTGCTTTTAAGACACACCCAGCGGCATGCACTCCTACCAATCTTAATGAGTGCCCTGCACATGGTACAAAAGTGGTAAATTTACATTTTTCTTTTATTCTTGCCTGCAGACCAGAAAACCTTCCTGACATATTTGCCGCGTTGTCGTAGATTTGGCCTCTGCAATCTGTTATCGAAATGTCATGATCCTCCAAAACCTTCAGTATGGTTTCCGCTAAATAATCAGATCTATGTTTGTTAATTGGAATAAAGTCCAAAAACCTTTCAACAGGCTCGTGATATTTTACGTAACGAATAATAAATGTTAGTTCATCAACATGAGACAGATCGGGTGTACTATCAACCCTTACTATTGACCTATAGAACAAATAGTGAGAAGTGTAATCTTTCATCTATCTCATTGAATGGCCAAAAACAAAAACTCTTTACCTCTTTACCTTAAAATCTTAAAAAATTGGGTGCCGTTCATCCGACGGATAGTTAAATCGCCTATGTATGAGTTACTGCGTTGATGCAAACTTTTATGCGCGTTGCAAATATAGAAACACCATTATCTTTATTTTTTCATACAGATACAGTGGTCGCATTCAGAAAGCTAGTGGCTACGTAGTCAAGGGATTCTGATTGGCTAAATCTAACTACAAAAGTAGTTGAAATTTCCCCTCCGACGTAGTGTAAAAAATTCGGCTACAAAGTTAGTGGAGATGATTTTGACGTTTCACAATCAGCTGCTCGGTAAAGTAACACGAATTCAAAATGAAATAAATCGTTCAATATTTAAATACTAATATAAATCATTCAAATTGTGTCTTAAATTTGATTTTATTGAATTTAAAAACACAAAAGATAAGTTAAAGTTATTAAATCAAAAATGTTTCTTATTTTATATATTTGCATTTGTCAATAATATGACAGTTCCAGATTGACTAGCTTTGTAGTGTAGTTTTGCATTCACAAAGCTAGTTGAATTTTGACTACGTAGCCACTAGCTTTGTGAATGCGACCAGTGATATTCAAAATGTGTGTTTTTTTTTTGTTTCTGTCAGAAAGCAAACTGCATTGCCACTCAGTTAGTTATTCATATTTCTGTTTTAATTTGAATATAATTTCGCAGGGAATGTGATTTAAATTGTTGAGCAAAGGTTGTTGTTCAGCAAGGAAAGTACGAATTCTAATCATTCTTTATGCATCTAAAATTGTATAGAAATATTTTTTTTTTCTTGAAAATAGACTAATAGAGGTTAAGTGTTGTTTCAGCGATTTGGGGGCCCCTGGTTAATGTGGGGCCCTGGGCCTGGGCCCAGTGGTAAAGAGGGGTCTGCATTTTTTGTAAATTTTCATTCCGCTGGTAGATGTCGACAGCCTGTAATAACCCGTAGAGTTGTTCTTTTAGTACGATTAAATTAGTATATTGGAAATTTAACTCAATTCCACACTGTCTTCGCTGCCCATTGTCTCCATTCTCCTATCCACTCCACTTTGTTATCTATGATGTACTTTGCTAGACAATTGAATTCTATTTAGTCTATATGCCAGTACTTTCAAGATGTAGTCAAAGTGGAGTTTTATAGTATGAATAAAAAGAGCAGGAAGGCCGGTTTCGAGTAGTAGAACATAGTTTGGAATAAGTAGAAAAGCCGTTTGAGAAAGTAACGTTGAAGTTTTTCTACTTCTTGGTGTGACTGATATCCCCATATTTGATAGCCGTAGCACAAAACAGAGCGCATCACAACGTCAAATACCTTGTACTTAGCTGAGGTTGGTACATCTTTGCTGTTCATAACATCTTTCCATGACGCGTTAATCATACTTTTTGATGCTATCAGTTTTTTTTCGAGATGTGAGGTTAACTTCATATTAGATTTTAAAAGTATTCCAAGGTATTTGTATTCTGTCACAATTTCAATGGCCTCACCATTAAAGAACCACTTTTCATTCGATTTAAGTTTTGATTGTGTATTTCTTACTTAGATTTTTCTAGATTAACCGTTAATTTCCAGACTCTACAAAAATCAACTAGCTTATTTATCATAAGTTGTAAACTTTGGGGCGATTCTGCTAAAAGCACAATGTCATCTGCGTACATGAGTACCTTAACGTTAAGACCTGCAAAACTTATTCCAGCGGGTAGATACATTGATATACCTATCATCAATGAATATAGCAAAGAGAACTGCACTTAAAAGACAACCTTGTTTGCCGCCAGATGTAGTCTCAAACCATTCAGACATATCTATCCCATCCCAAACCGCTGAGCGAGTGTTTTTGTACATATTTTTCAGGACCAAAAGAAGTCCCTTTTGTGACAGTTTGTAAAACAATGCTTGTCGGTCTATCGAATCGAAAGCAGCTTTGAAGTCCACGAAAAATATGTACAAACTTCTTTTTTGCCGAAGGAAATACTGTGAAATTGAGTTTAAGGCGAAAATGTTATCAACTGTGGAGTAGCCTTTACGGAAACCAGATTGGTATTCACTAAGCACTTCATTATTTGCTATCCAAATGTTGATGCGACTAAGGAGTACAGATGCAAATATCTTCGCAATAGAATTCATAAACGATATCCCTCTATAATTATTTGCTAGGTTAACATCGCCTTTTTTTAAAAATTGAATAGACCAGAGAAACTTGAAAAGCTTGTGGAACCTTTCCGGTATTGAAAATATTATTAAAAAGGTGAAGAATTTCATACAAAAAATCAACAGGCGCGTTTTTTTAAAACTCATTGCTTATTCTATCTGGGCCTGGCGCTTTGTTATTCGTTGCGTAATGCAATGCAGTTTGAAATTTGACAATCGAGAGTTTGGTCTAAAATTAAAGGTTCCGCAAAAGAAAAATGATTGGAGATTGGATCAGGATTGAGTAAATTTTTGAAATAATTGGCTAGAACACTTGCTTTCAAGTTTGATCCGCAAATAAGCTTAGGTACTTTCAATTCATTGATATTATTCCAGAAACTTTTACTATCTTTGATATTTGAAAGTTCATGTGTTACTGATGTATAATATTCCTGGCGTTTTGATTTGCACAAATCTTTGTAAGCTTTATTTGCTGTAATATACTGTTTGGTGGTTTCATTTAAATTTTTTTGTTTTCTGGTTTCCTTTAAAAGTTCGAAGGAATTATTTCTTGCATTCAAACAGTCTTTATCAAACCATTTTTGTTTGAAGTTGACATTTTTTTGTTGTTTCTTATATTGGTGGCAGCTTTTATACATTTACAAAGAGAGTCTAGTGTTGAACTTGTATCGGAAAATAAAGAAGCATCAGTTAGTTTCTGAAGTTCATTCAAAATTTTTTATTTGGTAGTTCTCTTTTTGACTTTCTTTCCAAATAATTTTGGGTGGGAAGGTGATTTCTGTGTAATTTTCTTAGTTACAAAAGGGTGTTCCCTAAGTTAAATATGGCTTTAATTTCATTCGATAATTAATTCTAAACGGTACTCACCCCTTCGATTAATATCAGTACTTCCCCTTGGTGTATCGTGAGCATTGGCATCGTATTTAACTATTAGCGGAAGTTGTTGGAATGTTCGTGTCATCACCAAGGCTGCAGCTACCAAAACGCGTGATTATTGTTTTTTTTCCATTTAGGATGGTTGTCTCATTAGTATTTTTAACTTGAAGAATACTTAGAAAATCAACATAATGTTTTTATATTCCAAAACATTGATGGTCCTTCTGAAAACCGCAATGTAGTAATAAATAAATTGAAGAATATTATTGGAATGTGTTGCACATAATAACAACTTCACTCGTTTTTCAATTTCAATGTCTGCAAAACTTTCAATTTTTCGAGAATAAAATAAAACCGTTTTGTTAGCCTAACAGCTTTAGAATTTATTAAAATATTATAACAATGAACATAGATTAAATACTTTTCTATACACAAACATAATTCAATATTACTGTACGAAAACAATTGTTTTGATTATGGATACGATTTTGTTATCAAAATCATTTATATATGTATAAATTCAACAACTCGGATGAACTCGTTTGTTAAAAAATACTCACATTTCAAAATTTAAATGAAGATTTGTTTGGTTTAAATATATGAATTGACCGAATTTTATACAATTGCATTTTTATTCTTCAGTCGCAAGACAAATTAAGATACATATAAATAGGAATGAAAAATATCAGCGAATAATTATAAAATATGAATAATAAATACAAAACTAATTTCCATGTAAAATTTGCAAAGCCATTTTTGCTGCAGCTTTCTTCGCCATTGTTTTATTACCTCCACATCCAACAACAGTCTTTACATAATCACGGCAATAAAATTGACATTTCATCATAACTACATCATATTCGACCCACTCCAATTGGAATTCTGGTTTAGCTCCCTTATATTCGTACAATTGACGAACGGGATCAAGAGGCACTTCGGCAATAAAATCATTTAATTCGATGTCCAATAACTGGCTTATTACATTCCAGGTGCATCGTAGATCATTTCCAGAGTCTAAAAATACAGCTCCAATTAAGGCCTCTACAACATCACCCAATGCTTTGGGGACGTCAATGTTTTGGGCTAAGTTGAAAGATTCTTTTTGACTGACGTTTTCTTCAAGAAGAATCTTTACTTGATCTGTAACACGATGATCTTGTGTTTTTTGAAATTCGACAAATTTTCGAATACACTCGGAAAGTTTTGGACTCTCATAGAGAATATACTGATGAAAGCGATTTCTTACACAAACACAAGCTAATGTAACATTATTGACCAGCGAAGAACGCAAATCGGTTATCTCGCCGGGATTCATATGTGTACAACGCTCAAAAATATGGCATGATACCAAAAAGTCCAAAATGGCATCTCCTAAAAATTCCAGTTGCTGGTAGCAGCCAGTATATTGATTTGTTGGATAAGATGGATGTGTAAGAGCTTGTAACAGATATGCACGATCTTTAAATTGATAGTTTAAGTTTTTCTCTAAAAACTCATAGTTCACCAAATATCCATCAACCTCGGATTGTTTGGCATTGGTTTTTAACAGCGGACTTCCCAAATTGATTTCCAAAAGCTTTGGAAGTAATTCCTTTCTGGAATCATAATATATTCCAAAATAGTCCAGCATTTCGAAACTTTTTTGAATTCCATAATTTTTAACACACACGCCCAATAGCGCCTCCAGACAATCGGCCACAACCTTATCGGCTAAAGATTGTTTGTAAATGAATTCGTAAAGGCACTCAACGGATGTCTCTGACAACTGGGTATTATCGCGGAGAGCTTCTAGTGTCTTCTGATTGCAAAGTCCTGCCTTGATTTCCTCCTCACTCAGATTCAGCTCGTAAAGACAGTTAGGCGAAAGACCATCCTGCTCGATGGCTTTGAGGACATTCGCAGGCACAGATGAGAAAGGAGGCAGCCATTCGCTAGTTGGTTCGAAAACAGAGGAACAAATAAATGACCCCTTGAACTTTTCCCGCATACAGTAAAGCAAATTTCTATTGCTCACTAATCGCGATTTTATTGCTGTTAGGTTTCCCTCATTCCAAGTTTTATGTCTATGCATTAGAAGTAGTGAACAACTGAATTTCAAAAATGAATCACCCAAAACTTCGAAGCGTTCCATATCGAAATAATCATTTGTTTTTCCAGTTGTTATTGCAGCCAGAAATTCAAATTGTTCTGCAGTCTTGTAGGGGCCAGCATGATTCTCTAGAATTTTTATACGTCGACTAGAATCGAATGCGATATCGGCAATTCTTTTAGTTAAATCCGTAACATGGTAATCCCTTACTTTCGGTTTGTAAGCTTCAAGATTGTGCATTGATGCAGTTGGCGAATCATCAAGCTTTAATTTTTCCATATCTTCCAACAAATTATTAGCAAATTGGTAAAAATAGTCAATTTCAATTGGGTACAAAGTGGTGACATTTCGATAGACATCAACGGGCTCCAAGTAAGCCTTCCAGTTTCCTTGTTCAATATCAACCAGATTGTATAATGGATTAATTACATTATCTCTACGTGTAGTTTCTAGAGCTGGAAGCATGCTTTTTGGTTCTTTACTAGTGCCCACTCGGCGAAGCGAATAATCTATTTCGATAAGTGCTGGCTTATAATTGGCATCTGTTTGAATTCCCAAATACTTATTTATGTCAACACGCAACTTTTCGGCATTCAACAGATAATGCAATCTATGTAAAATGCATGGCAAAAACAATGCCTTCAGCCATAGGTCGCCAGGAAAATGAAAATTATGACACATCTCGGGAATGACCAAAATCTTACTATCTCGCTTCGCACGTTTACTTTCTGTGGTCTTACCCATAGAATTTATGAAGAAATTACTACGCGAGGTAAGTGCTTGAACTTCGATCATAAACTGATTCGTATTTACAACTCGCTCACGATATTTATTCTCAACATATTCTGCATAATTCTTAAAAGTATTCGAGGGAAATGGACTTAAGGGAGTTAGATCATGTCGAATTTTTGTCACAATATATCGAACGTCTTCATCGGAACTGTACCAAGTGCTGACCACCTTTCCAAGGTAATCCTCAGGCTTGTGGACTTTTTTCACTCTTTCATTTTCACTTGTTCCTCTCATTGGGGTTATTTTTTGAAATTGGCGGATTAACTCCCAATCGATGGAACAATTATGTTGCACTGGTGCAATCAGGAAAGCATTCGGACCATTCCTATTGTCGAAAGCCAAAAATCGTTTCCAATATTTTCGTATGTCAGAAAATAAAATTTTGTTGAATGCTTTTAGAATTGATAGTTCATTATTATCACCAATAATAAATTCAAAAGGTTTACTCAATATTTCTACATTGAGTGGACCTTGTGTCATGAAAAGTGGCATCGGTGCTAGGGCAGGAAGTTTTTTCTTTACAACAATAGCATAATTAGAATTTGAATTCAATAAGTTAATAATGTTTGCATTATCCTCATCCAACCTAAATTCTGGCACTATTTTGATACAATAGGCGTAACATATTTCACCAGGAATTGGGACTGAACCGATCAGTTCTTCAGGATAGATTTTCTTATATTCTCGAATATTGTGCTTAGTCCCAGCTTCTTTAGCATTTTCTGGGAATTAAATAAAACAAATAAAACACACTTAGGCACACATATTTTTTCTCAGTTTATCAATTACCATTTGCTTCATTTTTCCATTTTGCGAAGTATGTTTCGGTGCAGTTTTCAAGTATTTTCTTACGAGTTATTGGTAAAAGGGTGTCATCTAGTTCTCCATGTTGGTATAGCTTAACGCATGCTTTGAATGCAGCTGACATTTTTGCATCTCTACAAGTCTTCATTACATCACTCTGAAATAGTTGATAACAGAAATTGTCATGACGTGAAAAGATTTGCGATTTTTTGACTAAAACATTCTTAATTTTCGTTTCTTTTTTTATAGAAATACGAATAGGTTTTTAATAATTTGTTAGAACTATTTATAATTTATTATATAATTTCTTCAAATTCGAATTGAGCTTCATTTGATTTGTTTTTTTTTCTATCAAAAATAAAAACTGAGATTTGCTGAGAATTGATGTCAATAACACAAATGTATTAAAAATGGTGCTTTCTTCCGTACTCAAAGTTAAGTATTATTTTCAAGTACTCAAATCAAAAGTAATTTGTAATGTAAGAATGTAAATGCAGTTTCTCCAAGAAAATGTATAACATACATATTTAAACTCAAATTTAATTTAAATAAAAAAAAAACAGAATTTTAAAATATTAATTAACAAATAAAAAAAAAACAATTACTTAATTTAACCTCTCCCACTTAATCGGATAATAACTGTTTTTGCACTGTAGTAACTCTGTAACGGTATTCATCCCGTCAAATGACAATGTTATCATTGTATTACGGAAGACTTTTACTTACATTTAAGGTAGTTTCTTGCTCAATTAAAACAATCGAAACAATACCAAAAGGAAAACGAACGTTTTTGGAAATTCGAAATATGGTTTTGTTGCATAGGCAGGACGATAAATCAGTACGAGAAATAGAACATATTGTTCAACGGAACCCTTCCATAGTCTATTACATAACTTCACGATTTAAAAACGAAAAAAGATTCATAAATTGAGCAGAAAAGTAAGTGGAAAGGTGTTGGAGTAGTACGATGAGAAGCTAGTTTTAAGGTTAGTCAATTAAAATTCCTTCTAATCTTCGGAATCTATAAAGATTTTTTTGAAACATTTAATCCAGCTACTGGGTAGTGGATCGGTCATGGTTTGAGGATGTGTTACAAGTTCTAAAGTTAAAATTCCTTCTAATCTTCGGAATCTATAAAGATTTTTTTGAAACATTTAATCCAGCTACTGGGTAGTGGATCGGTCATGGTTTAAGGATGTGTTACAAGTTCTAGTGTTCGGAATTATCATTTCGTGGAAGGTAAACTGTATCAAATGGCTAACATCAATACTTTGAAACAACATTTGGCATCCAGTGCCAGTGAGCTCGGATAACAAGACAATTTCATCTTCTTATGCAACAACTACCCAAAGCGCACATCTTGTTGCTCAAAATAAATTTAGAAACATTGATGACCTCAAGACGGGCCTTCGAAAAGAATGGCAAAAAATAAGTCCTGAAGTATGCTAATAAAATGTCTTTTCAATACCTCAAAGCCTTGAGGAAGCCATTAAATCGAAAGGATACTCAACTTAGTACTAAATATTAAGTATTCGATTATATGTGAGGTGTAAAGTTATAGAATTGCTTTTGTTTTTAATATTAATTTGCTGTTTAACGGCTTTAATTGTAATTTTGGCTTATTTAAAATAAAAACGTGTTTAAATGACATATAAAATGGTTACAAGGTTTTACACTCTCCATACATTTTCTTGGAGAGAATGCATTGCGAAAATTTATATTTCATGTGTCCGATTAGTTGTGGGAGCCACTGTACCTTTAGAGAGGACCAAACTAATTGTGTTTTATTTTTAAAATAATCACTCGAATTTAAGTGAAAGAGCTTTATCGGCCACATTTTAAAGTCCGAAATTCACCCTTTGCGTACATGGTTACAGTACTGGTGGCACGATTTGGCCAATAAGGAACTGTAGTTGATCTTCCTCGAGCTGGAAGACTTCGAACTGCCCGAACTGAAGCGAATGTGGAATACATTTTTGCGAGTTGTGGAGAGTACAGAAACATCAAAAAGAAGGCGTTCTTGTCAACTTGGTGAATGCAAAATTGCACTAAAAAGCTAGTCAATCCAAAACTGTCAAAATAATGATAAATGCAAACATGAAAACTAGTTAATTTTGTTAGTGTCATAATTTCTTCTAATACTCAGAACTTTACTTCACTAACCTCTACTTTCAGTTGATCGTGCCAAAAACATTATTGTCTACAAACCACTCCTTTGTCCAGCTACAAGTCCATTAGGACTTGTATTTTATTTTGTAAAGAAATATTACTTATTCCTTTTCCAATTTGACAAGAAACCTCTTCAACAAAACATTAAATGGAACTATGCAGAAATTAAATACATAAATCACAGAGTAATAAAGTTGAGCTTTCAGTTGAATGAAAAAACATGATCAGCTGTCATTTTGAGATAAGTTGACTTGACTTAATAATTAGGAGATTTTTCTTAACTAACTTCTCAGTCAACTTTTCAATAAAGTTGCCTTAATTGAAAGGCAATTTTTTGGCAGCTGGCCAATCATGTACTAGAAACTTGCCTTACATTCAAGTCTCTTATGCCGTCTGAACCTGCCCAATCCTACGAATTTTTTCAATTCGCTGCAGTATCATTGCTTTCGTATCACTATTTTGACCAACACTAATTAACCTCCACTAACTGTGAAAAAGCAAATGAATAATATCTTGGATGCAACAATTATTATCGCAGTAACAATAAACAAATCACAAAGCCAATCGTTAGAAGTTTGCGGAATAAATTTAAAATACTTTTTTCGTATGATCAACTGTATGTGGTTGGTAAGCGTTTAGGAAAACCATCGTCTCTATTTATTTATGCTTTAAAGAACAAGCTTTAAATTAAATGTAATTTTTTGAAATTATATATAAAAAAAAAACGGATGAATTTTTTAATTTTTTTGAATTATGATTAGGTTATGTATGTTTGAAAAGTTTACTAAACAAATAAATATTTCAAACATACATAGTGCAACCAATCATCACAAATCAAAGGTTGTCACCGGGTCAGCTAGTACAAAATAAAATGTATAAATGTTATCATCACTTTAAATTAGGAAACAAGTTTTGACATAAGTATGTATCCAATCAAACATAGTTTATGATGTATTCGTATGAAGAGAATTGTAATGAAAAATTTAAGCCTAGACACGACAAATAAAATAGTAATTAAGTATTCACCTAAGAAGCACTGACTTACTTAAGTAATATATTCCTCAGAATAATTAATGGCAGCATTGGAGAGACCTACTTTGGTTTGTCGAACAAACACTATTTCCTGACAAGACTTACTTATGAAGGCGTTGTCAATTCACACAACAGACAGTGTCGTAGGTATTAAAAGCAGAGATTGAACCATGATCTTTCCTTTGACAGTCCTTGGCACTCAACGAGCACGCACTATATATATTAAAACTACACTGCAAAATGAGTATAAATAAATAAGCATTTCGTTAAAACAAGCAACTATCTACTTTGTATAAGGGTGAGTAGGGTGGCATTCTAGACCTGAAATACCGTACAAAGAATTTTACTTTTTTTTTACTTACCAATATTATATCTTTGACAGTAGACTGAGGTGGTAATTTTAAACTGACAACGCAACTTTTGTTTTCTTCACTATTCTCAATTGCCCACATTGGAAGGGAATTAGTAAATGAATCTTGTGGTAGTGTCTGACAATAGCGATGTAAAAGCATTAAAGTAGTTTCTGCTTGTAACACAGCTCCTGTGCGGGTCCTAAACGGTGTGATGAGTTCTTTAAATTGTTCTGCTGTTTCGCTCTCCAGTGGTATTTCTCTATCAATTGTACGTGTGATGAGATATTTTTTTAATTGCGCATCGATTTCTTGGTATTGCTTTATTTGTTGTGCAACTTCGTTTTGTTTCAATTTTTCACAGAAAACGGCATAAGTACTGTTGGAAGAACGTGCACGCCCTTTCATTTGCCCATACGAACTAAATGTCTTTATGGGGTCAAAAGAAATAACATAATTACATGCCTGAACATCAATGCCTTCTTCCAGCACACTTGAACATATAATCAAATTGCATTCTTTAATACGAAACATTTCAATAGCCTGGGAAAAATGGTATTAACTTATTTTTAAAAATGGAAATTTAATTTAAAACCAAAAAAGTCTTACATGACGGTTCCACTTGGAATCAAGTATCGTATCAATTGAATATATCATTCCTGCAGTTCGTCCTACCATGAAATTGGGTTTAATATGTGTAAGCCCCGGATGTGCATCAACAAAGTTTTTTATAACAAAGTATAAGCACTTAGCAGTGTATCGACGTTGCACAAAAACCAAAGCACTTATTTCATCACTTTTCTTTGAACTGAATTCCGAAAGCAAATAGGACAACAGATATTGAACTTTGGATTTGGAAAAATTAAGTATAATATCAGCTTCATCCATGTCGTCTTCGTCATCGTCATCATCCGAAATGAATGCTTTTATTTTCTTTATCAATAAATGACGAATTAATTCACATTTGGTTATAACATATCTGAACATCTTGCGCAAATATAATGTTGGGGCGTTGCGTTTATTTACTTCAAGTTGGACTATAGCTGCCATTATAGCCACAGACGCAGCATACAAACCCATATCATCCATTTGGTATACAAAATCAGTTAGAAGAGATTTAACTTGCTTCCGTTTGGAGGGTTCGCGTACTTTAACAAGACCTTTTGAATATTTAGTCTTCTCTCCCGTTTCCCAAAGATCTAGTTGCGTACAGCAGTTTTGGATTATTGCTTTGATTTGACCTTCAACATCATAGACCATAGATTCATCAGGGTATTTCACCATTACTTCATAAGGTTTTGTTGAATAGCTGTAAAGATTTATTTGATTATTAGCTTAATTAATTTGTTTATAAAATTTAATTAGTATTTATTTTTAATTAGTATTAGTATTTTTTAATTAGTATTTATTTTTTATGGCTTTTGAAGTCAGGAGTATTCGTAGAAACTTTTTTTTAAACAAATAACAATGTAAGCTTAATAATGTTTTCAAAAAATCTGCATGTTGAAGACTCTCATTTATTTTCGACCTCACACTCAAAAATCCAACTTGCAAAAATAATGCATCTAAAAATTACAAAGTTACCAAGTTTCGAGAAGTACCAATGTGGGATGAAGAGGTAGGACCTCTCTTGCAAACGAAGAAAACAAATTATGAACATTGTTTAACAAAGTTAGTAAGTGAAATAGAAAACTTGAGATTTTGTTTGTCAAGGGGTAGGTATATAAATTAAGCTACCTAAAGTTAGGGACACCTGTATACACTAGGCGTATGCATAAAGCTAGTTGCTACGTAGTCAAAATTAACTATTTAGCTTTGTGAATGCAAAATTGCATTACAAAGTTAGTCAATTCGAAACTGTGATATTAATGACAAATGCAAATATGTAAAATAAGAAACATTTTTGATTTGATAACTTTAACTTATCTTTTGTGTTTTTAAATTCAAAAGAATTAAATTAAGACACAATTTAAGTGATTTATATTTGTATTTAAACACTTAACGATTAGTGTCTTTACCGAGCAGCTGATTGTGAAACGTCAAAATCATTCTCCACTAACTTTGTAGCCGAAATTTTTACACTACGTCGGAGGGGAAATTTCAACTACTTTTGTAGTTGCATTTAACCAATCAGAATCCCCTGACTACGTAGCCACTAGCTTAGTGAATGCCCCCACTGTCTTATATTAAATAACGTTAGTTAATGTCAGAAATCCAATATTTAAAAAAAAAAACGTATTTAAGTTTACTTGGCAAGCGTACTGTTGGTTACTTTATAACTCATAGTAAGATAATAAGTCTTTCATGACAAAATAGCTCACAGCTATAGTTAATTTGTTTAAGAATCCCAAGCTCT
This sequence comes from Eupeodes latifasciatus, assembly GCA_920104205.1. Taxonomy (NCBI): domain Eukaryota; kingdom Metazoa; phylum Arthropoda; class Insecta; order Diptera; family Syrphidae; genus Eupeodes; species Eupeodes latifasciatus. The sequence goes on from OV049924.1 coordinate 79,735,937, forward strand.
AGAGTCAGATAAGTCCATGAGGTCACCATTTCTATATACAAGAATGTTGTTTTGTTCTTTTTATTTTGTCCCAAGTGACTGCATGTTTCATTTTTATTCTCTGTACTAACTTTAGAATCCATATTTATGAATAGCAAAACATCTGTTTTTGTTTAAAGATTTTTATTATCTTACACTGCATCTGCAGTCAGGCTTAAGAACTTACATCACACTCACACATAATTTATAAAACACTAAAATAAACACATCTGCATTTAAGAAAGAATAAGTTTTTAATCATTTGATATTTTTTTGAACAGTATTGTTGGTGCAAAAATGTTTATATTTTAATTTTATTTTAATGCTTATTTATAAGCTGCGACTTTTTATAAATTTTTGAGATCGAAGGCTGAGCAAAACATTCTATAATAGCAAATGTACATAGCTGTATTTAAAGACCTATAGAATGGCATGGCATTGCATTACAGATATGCTCCTGCGGAATGAACTGCACTTTGTCCTTTAAATTTTCAATGATTTTAGTTTTTTCGGGAATCGTTTTAGACTTTGATAACAATACTTCTGTAAATTTAGATTCTAAGTTAAAGCATTCTTTATTAGAATAGGACCCAAATATTTACATTTGTTTCCATTTAACATTGTCACGAAAGCTTATTTTGTCATATAAAATGTCTTAAGTTGTGTTCCTGATATTAAGTCTTGAAGTTTGGATAGTGACCGAAAATGATTCTTCATGTTTATCACGGTAGTATTTTATTATTTGCCTTTATTGTTCAGAAGGCAAGGGGTCTTGGGTTCAATCCCTGCCTGTGCCACCTAACTTTTTTCACGGGTACTGCCTCTTGCGAGGAATTGACAAATCCTCCAAGAGTAATTCTTGTCATGAAAAGTGCTTTCTCAAATTAGCCGTTCGGATTCGGCGTATAAACTGTAGGTCCCTTCCATCCCTGAGAACATTTCTCGCACACAGGAATGGTTGAGAGTTGTAAGTCACTAGGCCCTGGTTCTCTACGGACTGTTGCGCCACCTAATTTATTTTTTTATTTTATATTGTTCAGAAGTATAAATGAATTCGTGTTACTGTAATTCCTATTCTATGCTCCTGAAAATTCCGATCGCTATCTAGATATGTACTTACATATGTATGTATACATATGTGTCCGACTTTTAATAATTTGTGATATTGATCACTGCAAAATACTCTAGTAAAATATGTAGTTGATTAAATACACGTTGTTAAGTGTCTTCTTGGTTTCACAAATTCGCATTGCTGGAAAAATATGAAGAGTGCATTCATCACCTCAGTGCTTCCTCTATCTGCTATGTCTTCGAATCATGTCATCATACAAGACATTTCGACATGTATTCTAGAAATGACATGTACAGTACATATTCCCAAATTATAAAATCACATCTGATTAATGTAGAATGCTTTTGATGTTGTTAGTTTGGACAAGGGCATAGTTTGTTGAAAAATAAAATGTTCCTATAAAAAGACTCCGACATTTTTGGATTCTACGGTGCAATGCTCAAGGTATAAAACAGAAAAACGAACAAAAATTAAAGAACTAGATCTAGCTATATGTAGATAGACAGTTAACCAACAAAAATTACTCCAAGATAGAAAACAAGCACTTCATTATCATATATCATTCTCCTTTCTTAAGGGTTATAAGTTGCAAGACAAACAAACAATATGTTTGAAGTTTTTATTGTTTGGTTGAAAAAAGGAGTTAGTGGTTTTAACTAACTTTTCCCGTAATTTAGAAAAAAACAGTTATTTCGTTTAAACCTTTGACCTGGCTCATATCTAGAACAATAGTTGGTTTTTATTAACTTGATGGCTTTTCAAAACATTTTTTGTTTTAATTTTTTTTTTAGAAATCGGTTCTCAGAACATAAAAATAAATTAAAGCTTTCCATAGGAATTTATTGTTAGCGGACCGATTTGTCAATTTAAAAATTTTGACATTTTTCGACATTTCAAGGTCCTTACAATCAAACGTATTGGGCAGGTTCAGTCAGACTACATAAGGGACTTGAAAGTAAGGGAAGTTTCTAGTATCTGATTGGCCTTACTATCAAGTCAAGTCTACTTATTTAAAAATGTCAGTTGATCATGTTTTTGATTTAACTGAAATCTGATCTTTATTACTATATGATTTATTTATTTTCTGCACAATTCGATTTAATGTTGTGTAAAAGGGTTCTTTGTCAAATTGGAAGACAAATAGGTAATACCTATTGCCAATAATTTACACTTTAATTATTGATTCCATACTTTTGAAGTTCTTTAAATGACAATTTGGCTTATTGCAATATTATAGCTTCTACAAAAGATAGAGAGCGGTCTGCGTGCTCCTAATAAGTGTATATAGCTTCATAATACCACATACCTGTATATACCCTTCAAGTTCCGAAGGGATCATATATGGTGCCAATTGTCAATTTTTAATTTTTTTCGATTTGTCTTAGTTCCGACTATAGCTTTTTCTGATTAAGAATCTTCTTGGATTGTATATTTCAGATAAGTAAAAGTTTCCAAACCACCTACGCCGTCCGCCTCCGATTTTTCGAGAGGGTCAACTTTAGCGTTATTCTTATAATTATAAATATTGTTTTTTTTTTAATGAAAATAAGAATATTAATATTATTATCAAGTAAGTAATTTGCTGGCAGCAACTTACTTAAGCCTCTTGGAGAGTTTTCAAAGAAGAATTTTAAAATAATTGATGACAATAACATCATTACCCTCACCCTTTTTACCGAAGTATCCAGCCGTTTTCCTCCAATTGAACTCTTTAACTGAAATACTCGCGATTCCAAGAATTCCCATCGGTTTATCGTCGAGTCCAGATTCGTTCGAATTGTGAAATACTTTAAAATAATTGATGACAATAACATCATTACCCTCACCCTTTTTACCGAAGTATCCAGCCGTTTTCCTCCAATTGAACTCTTTAACTGAAATACTCGCGATTCCAAGAATTCCCATCGGTTTATCTTCGAGTCCAGATTCGTTCGTATTGTGAAGTACAGAGATTGGTTCTTTAGCCGTACTACGCAAATGTGGAAAGTCTTACCGCATTGCAATGAATTCAAAACCAATGTACACCTTTCTACCTTTTTATCCCCTCCTTCTTTTCCTAATACTCATACTTTGTCTGTGGCATATTAAAAGCATACAAAACTCGTTTATTGTTTGCTAATAACAAAAAAAAAAAGGGAAGTAATCAGTATGGGTCGCATCCCAGCCTCCTTTTTTTAGTTGTATATCAAGTTTTTATTTAACTCTATTTAACCTCATCGAAAGAAAATATTGAAGAAATCTAAACCTAAGTCAATTTTCTAAAAATACAATCCTATTGCTTTAAAGTTTGTACCACATTTCACACTTTCAATATTTTAAGTTTAATTCCGTCAGTTTTCTCCTTTTTCTCCCATTTCAATATATACCTGATTTTCATTTTGAATACCTACTCCGCTAAAAAATTATTCACTTATAAGTTCTTAATAGAACCGAATCAATATTTCAGAATCAAAATAAACAAAATAAATACTTTATTTTGTTTATGTAGTAATGCGAATATTTTTTCTTTGATATTTGATACTATGTATTATAAACATATATGTATAGAGTTCATTTTATACACAGTAGGGTGGTCATCTAAAAATGATTCTAAAGCACTGGAAAAACTACACATTTTTAAATTCCTTTTCTTTAATCTTTAAACGCAGCTCAGCTCTCAAGGAATGGAGATTTTTTATAAAATCAACCCTTAAAAAAACATCTTATAAAGAAAATCATTTCTACAATTTTGATTAATTTTTATAAAACAACAAAAAAACGCAGATTGAAATGAAAATTTTGACTTACGTCACTTTTAAGTTATGTTTTGTAAACAAACGGTTTTGGAATTGAAGTTAAAAATTGTGATGATTTTTAATAGCGAAAATAATAAATATAGGAAACTATGAACATTTATTTCCAATTTTCACTTTTTCACAGACCTGTAGAAATATTTTAATTTCTATCCACATTCAAAAATACCATAAATTAACCGACTTAACTTCCTTGATTTGAATATTATAAAAAGTTTTCAAATATCAAAAAAGAAAATGTAAACACCCTTACCTACACAAACAAAACAGAACCGAACGTGCACCAACTAGAGAAAGCCACGTCAGCAATATTGAAATACTAACTGCATTCTATTTACAATTGAACAAAGAAAGTGTAAGCTTTATAAAGAGTAGGTACAGTACTTACAGCAAAACATTATGAAATTCGTCCAAATTCTCTACTGTAATGATCTTTCCTCGAAAAACAGCTTCCAATTCCTTGAGATATGTTAAAATATCTCCTGCTTTCTTATCTGTTTTCAACAGCACCCCCGTCAATCCGACAACTCTCGGTAGCGCAGCTTGATTGGCGTACAAGAAGAGAGATAAGAACCGATGCATTGGATGAGATTTGGTTGCATGATGACACTCGTCCATAACAACGCAGCTCAAATTATTGATGGACAAATACTGATGGGTGACCATGTCTACAAATACTTGACTCGTTCCTACAAAAACCTGTGGAGCGCGATTAATGGAGATGGAGTAATAAAACATTCAAATTTCATCATTTTTCTACTTACTTGATTGGCCTGAATTTCAGATTCCCATTTTTCCTGAGGCCAATTGTCGACGTTCATATCACCAATAAAGAGCCCAACTTTGAAATTTGTCACATTAGCTATTTCTCGGGCATTTTGACGAGCTAACTCGACTGTATTGCAAAGGAAAACACAACGCTTTCCACCTTCATTAAATGGCCTTAGTTGATGTCGCATTCAAATGTTGATAAGATTATAGATAATGTTTATTTTCTTTTTTGTTAAGTATACTTACTTTTGGAGATCCTTTGAAAAATGCTTAATCAACATAATTGCTATATATGTTTTGCCACTTCCTGTTGGTAGATATATTATAGAATTGTGCTTAATTGCGTGTTCAAGAAGCCGCAACTGGTAAGGTCGGGCAACCTTTTCTCCCGGTTTCTTTATTGAAATCAATATTTGATTTGTTAATGTCCATAATAATTGATACTATGCTAAATTACCTTCACAATATTGTTCTCCATTTTTATTTTTAAATTGAGTTAAAATAAGATTTTTTTTTTGTTTGAATTAACAAAAACGAAAGATGATGTGGACTTATCACCACACGGAGCGTTTCTGTTTCTGTTTCTGCTGTAAAATGTTCGGCATCAAGTATAAGCACGAGCCAAGCAGAACACAGTCGGCCATGAATATTTCTTTTGACGTCTGGAAAAAAAAAAACTTGTAACTTGAATGGGGAGTTCCCTGACTTCGTTTAAAAATAAAAACAAAACAAAGATGTAACATTCAGAGATAGGAAACTTTGGAAGTTGCAACTTCCAACACAATTTTCTAATATTTTGTTTTTGCATTTTTATATTATTGTGAATTGATTTTTTTGAAAGGTTAACACAATAAAGCAGCATTCACATTAGCGCGACCAACGAACGACGAATGAATTACAAAATGTGAGTTTATAGACGTTTGAAGACATACATATTTCCACACAAATTCTTAACAAAACGATAGTTTGTATTTGATTTATGATGCATACTTTGCATACTTTTACTTTTCAATATCATATATTAATAAATTTAAGAAAACAAATTTATTCGTCGCGAAAAAAATTGTAGTTGATACGAACTGTCAAAATTTATTCGCGTTTCACATTATCCACACTCGCAACGAATAAAATAATCGCACGTACTTAACCTAAAAAAAATCATTCTTGTTTAGGTTTCGGTGGTGAATGGTGTTCGGCTGTGCGACGAATTCATTCGTTGGTCGTTGATCGTGCTCATGTGAATAGTGCTTAAATGTTTTTGTTCCTTACTTCATTTTGACAGAACTTTGTACTTTGAAGTTTTGGGCAGTGCTCACATTGGATTCGTTTAAGGCTAGGCGCGCACATGCAACTTTTTCAAAACCAAATAGTTCGATCGTTAGTTGCCCAAACATCGCGCACATAAGCAACTCCGAAAGTAATCAACGAAATAAACCAATAGGTACACAGGAAACATTTATTCACCTTGATTAAATTTTTTCTCTCTTGCACTTACAGAAAATTATTCAACGATTTAGTTGAATGTCCGCGCAGTTAAGCCTAGTACATACTTGTGAACCATCTCGTGAACCCATACAAATTTCAGTTTTTGGTTCACCCGTGAACTTGCTCGTGAAGCTGAGTGGAGAACAAAGTGGAGAGTTTTCGTTCACGGGCAATTCACGTGCAAAATGTACGGGAACTGTTGGTGAAGCTTTGACATTTGGTTTCCGCATTTTAAAGTTTGTGGCTGCTTGCGCGTTGTTCTAAGAAAAAAGTTAAAATGGTGTCATATGAAATAGAATACCTATTTGAAGATTCAACTGATGAAGTTGACGATGTTGTTTTATTTGTGCTATGCACAAAATTGATGTTTTAAACCAAAAACACTCTAGTAAAGATATAAATCCTCGGTTTGCCTATAAACTAAACCGGAAACGGACCTCATAAAGTAATTCTTAGTGTGCGTGAAAACACGCACACTTAAGATACAATTAATGAGGTCCGGTGCGTGGAAATTTAGTTTATCAGTGATTTGAATTTCACATTTATTCATGGACATAATGTCAAAATTACAAATACAACAATGTAAGCAAATGGGTTTTGGAGGGTGATACGTACAAAGGATTTATGTCTTCATTAGTGTTTTTGAAACGTCAAATGTTCACAACGTGTACTCACAAGTGTGTACCAGTGAGCAATGTCAAAAGTTCACTTTCTCCACTGGCGAACGTTCACTTCACGAGGAAGTATGTACTAGGCTTTACCTATAATTCCTTGTGACACAAACTAAGGAATTGGTTCGAGGTGATCGTCTAGTTTGTGTCAAAACACAAACTAAAAAGTTGCTCGAATGGGCGACAGACTCTCATATAGTCTATAGTGCTCAGTTTAGAAACCAAACAGTTTCGAAACTAAAAGTTGCATGTGCGCGCCTAGCGCACGAAATAAACCAATACACAGGAAACATTTATTCACTTTTTCTATCTCATATACACGAAACAAAATCAAATTTTTCCTATTCTTTGGCTTATGAAAGAAAAGAGTAGATATACTGTTCAAAACAAACTTATGAGAAGGATATATTATTATGCGCGTCTGGAAGTATCCTACTAACCCCGTCATACTTTAAAGAATCTGTCAACTGATATGCACTAATACATGCATACCAAAGAAACTATTTACTTGAATGTGGGCGCACTTACGTGTATCATAGAAGGATTCTGACGTTTTTTATGGGTCTAAGCAACTAATAAATTTTCGCAATCAATGTATGAAAGAGAAAACTAGTGAAATTGAGATGTAAGGTGGTTCTCTTCTCTCAGAATTTTTGATGAAAGCAAAACCTTGGCTAAATTTTTCTCTCTCTTGCACTTACAGAAAATGATTAAACGATTTAGTTGAATGTCCGCGCAGTTACCTATAATTCCTTGTGACACAAACTAAGGAATTGGTTTGATGTGATCGTCTAGTTTGTGTCAAAACACAAACTAAAAAGTTGCTCGAATGGGCGGCAGAATGGTTTCTGCATGTGCGCGGACTCTCGTATAAGTCAATAGTGCTTAGTTTAGATACCAAACAGTTTCAAAACTAAAAGTTGCATGTGCGCGCCTAGCCTAAAAGTCCTAAAAATTTGTTTTGACTAAACTAAAAGTTCCTAAAATTAAAATAATTTGTCTATTTTGATTTAACTAATATAAAAGTCCTTACTCCATTACAATATGTTTCTAATAGTCATTTAAAATGAAAATTAAAAAAAATAATAATAATAATAATGATATTTTACCCTAGTCCATGTTATGTCTTTAACATTTATTCAGAAGTTATAACAATGTAAATATCAAAATTGTAAACACAGAATAAAGAATATCTATCTATCTATGTATCTAAAAAGAGTGAAAGAGACATTTACCCAGTTTACAAGGAGAATTAAATCGGCATTGGATTTAGCCGTATATACCTGGATCGGATCGAAATAAGATTACTCGATCCGATCTCACAAAACGAGGTGAATCGAAAATTGTTTTGTAAACCTGAATCGGTGAATCAAGTTATTGGTGTGTGAGGTCTTGCTTGTGTGCGTGTGTCATATTTTATCTTTGTCTTTTGTTTTCAGATGAGTTTATTTTGGTGTGCGTTTTTGTGTTTTAAGCATTATTATTATTATTATTTTGTATCTAAAAAGATAGAAGTTACTCACAACACAGAACGCAAACAAACAAAACCCAAATGTCATTCATCTTTAAAAACCTTACAATTTCCAAGTAAAATTTCTTTTTATTATCAAAATGTAGGAGGCATTAGATCTAAACTAGATTATTGATACATCATCTTTGCATCTTCTGAATATGATTTAATAATGTTAACTGAAACTTGGTTGACATCTAATCAATTTACATCTGAATTATTTAATTTAAGTAACTATACTGTATTTAGGAAAGATAGATGTAATTTATTAACAGGTATGGAAAAAGGAGGAGGTATTTTGATTGCCATACGCTCTTCATTATCATGTAAACAAGTAAATCTACTATCAAATAATAACATCTATGAAGCAAAGCTTGATATTGATCAGTTAATTGTAGCACTTGTATTTAATAATAATATTGAAGTTTTTGTTATGTAAAGCTACATTCCTCCTAAGAGTTCTCTTGAGGTGTATAATAACATTTTAATAATTGTAAAAATATTTTAGAAAATCTTAATAATTTTCAACATGTTATATGTATTGGAGATTTTAATCAAGGAAATATAAATTGGATTTTAGACTTAGATGAAAAATATTTAGTTCCTTACAATGTCAATTCCGAAATTGAAGAAAGTATCATAGATTTTTACAATCAATTTGACTTAATTCAAATAAACTCTTTTGTAAATGATAATTTAAGACTTCTTGACTTGGTTTTTGTTGATAAAGAATTTTTTATTGTTATTGAAAAGTCTGATTTGCCGCTTATACAAAATTCTATACACCATGTTGCGTTAGAAGGTACTTTTCATTTTTATGATTATATTAAAAAATGAATGCTTATAATACATATGTTCCAAATCTCAGCAAAGCAAACTTTGATGCAATGAATGAGTATTTTCTTAACTTTCAATTAGAAATCGCCAATAAAAATCTACTGACAGCCATCAAAGAAGCAATGCATCGATTTATTCCAAGTAAAAACTTGAAATTGAGCTCAAACCCTATATGGTTTAATAAGAGATTAATTAATCTTAAAAATAGAAAGAAAAAAGCTTTCAAATTACATAAACAAAATTATAATAATCTTGAACTTCGATCTAAATATAATGCTATTCAACGCGAATTTGACATATTAAATAAATTTTTTTATAATTCCTACATGTTTACGATTGAATGTAATATGAGGAATAACAGTAAATGTTTCTGGAACTTTATTAATTCTAAACGTAAGACCACTGGTTATCCAAGCTGCATGAAATTCAATGATTCTATAACTAGTGATGTTCAAATAATTTGCAACCTTTTTGCTAGATATTTCCAATCCGTTTACTCCTCGGAATCATTTTCAAACCAGGAATTACCAAGTGTTTTTAAAGTTTTTGATATAGGTTCTATGATTTTGGATGTCTCCGAAGTAGAAGAAGCGTTGCTTGAGCTTGATGCAAGTAAAAAGGAGGGTCTGGATGGGATTCCTCCTATTATTTTTTATAAATGTGCTCATTCACTGGCTAAACCACTTACGGACATTTTCAATGCATCTCTATCCGAGGGTAATTTTCTTGATAGTTGGAAACTATCATTTCTTACCCCAGTCTTTAAATCTGGATCTAAGCAGGACATTACCAATTACCGGCCTATTAGCAAGATTTCTGCAATGCCAAAACTATTTGAAAAAATTGTTTACAATAGGTTATCTTTTCAATTACGTAACTATATATCCGAATATCAACACGGTTTTATCTCTGGTAAATCAACAACAACAAATCTGTCTTTAATGACTAATTACATCATAAATAATTTTGAAGATCATATACAAACAGATATTATATTTACTGATTTTGCTAAAGCATTTGATCGTGTTAACCACAGGGTGCTTCTGCATAAATTGTATTCTCTCGGTTTTCACTCTAAACTTCTGAGCTGGTTAAAATCTTACCTTTCCAACAGGATTCAAATTGTTAAAATTGAAGATTACTTACTTACTTACTTAAGGTGGCGCTACAGTCCTGTGTGAACTAGGGCTTCACCCAACAAACTTCTCCATCTAGCTCGGTCCCTAGCTAGATGTCTCCAGTTTCGCGCTCCGAGTTGGGTGAGGTCACCTTCCACTTGTGCGCGCCACCTGATTCGCGGTCTTCCTCTACTGCGCTGTCCTGTGGGTGTGGATTCGAAGACTTTCCGGGCTGGAGCATTGGTTTCCATGCGCTCTACGTGACCTAGCCAACTTAGTCGTTGGACTTTTACCCTTCTTTCTAAGTCTACGTCGCTGTACAGCCCGTACAGCTCGTCGTTCCATCTTCTCCTCCACTCCCCTTCGATGCATACGGGACCGTAGATCACACGAAGAATCTTTCTCTCGAAACGACCCAAGGTGCTTTCATCCGCTTTTGTCAAAGTCCATGCTTCTGCACCGTATAGCAGGACGGGGATGATAAGGGTCTTATATAGCGACACTTTGGTCCTTCGAGAGAGAATTTTTCCACTCAATTGCTTTCTTAACCCAAAGAAACAGCGGTTAGCAAGAGTTATTCTTCGTTTGATCTCAGCGCTGGTGTTGTTTTCTGCGTTTACAGCGGAGCCTAGGTAGACGAAGTCCTTGACTACCTCAAAGTTACGTCTGTCGATGGTGACGTTTTGACCAAGACGTCGGTGTTGTAGGTCCTTTCTTGATGACAGCATGTACTTTGTTTTGCCCTCATTAACCGTTAAACCCATTTTTGCCGCCTCTGCCTCAATACCCACAAAAGCCCCATTGACATCACGCTGAGTTCTTCCGATTATGTCAATGTCATCAGCATATGCTAGTAATTGGACAGACTTTTGAAAGATAGTGTCTCTTGTGTTGACGTGGGAGCTCTGCACTATTCTTTCAAGTACGATGTTAAAAAAATCACATGACAGCGCATCACCTTGTCTAAAACCTTTTTTGACATCGAAAGGTTCAGTTAAGTTGTTTCCAACCTTTATGGAGCAGCGTGAATTCTCCATGGTCATCCTGCACAAACGGACGAGTTTGGCAGGGATGCCAAAACTAGACATGGCTCTATACAGTTCGTCCCTGTAGATACTGTCATATGCGGCCTTGAAATCGATGAAAAGATGGTGGGTGTCGATTTGGTGTTCTTGGGTTTTTTCCAGGATCTGCCGTAATGTGAATATTTGATCGACTGTGGACTTTCCTGGTCTAAAACCACACTGATAAGGACCTATCAGGTTGTTGACGATGGGCTTTAGACGTTCACATATTACGGCAGAGAAGATTTTATAAGCGATGTTAAGTAGACTGATTCCTCTATAATTGGTGCAGTTTAGAGGGTCTCCTTTTTTCAGGATCGGGCAAACAATACTGAGGTTCCATTCGTCGAGCATGCTTTCTTCCGACCATATCTTACAGATAAGTTGGTGCATGCTCCTAACCAACTTATCTCCAGCTGCTTTAAAGAGCTCGGCATTCAAGCCATCCGCTCCAGCGGCTTTGTTAGACTTCAGCTTAGATTTTTAGATTTACTTCATCTAAGTCGGGAGGACGGGATTGTTGGCTTTCGTCGTCTATGTTGAATGGATCATCCTGCCTGACAGCGGAATTCGGTTCGTCGTCGCCGTTATACAGTCCGCAGAAGTGGTCCTTCCATATCCTCAGCATTGACTGCGGTTCCATTATGATGTTTCCACTTTCGTCTTTGCAGCCTTCGGTTCTAGGTTTATGTACTTGTGAATTTCGTTTCACCTGTTCATAAAACTTTCGAACTTCATTTCTGCTTTTAAACCTCTCAATATCTTCGACCGCACGCTTCTCATGCTCTCTCTTTTTCCTTCTGAGAAGTCGGTGTTCCTCTCGCCTCTTCTGCTCATAAAGCTCATGAGCAGCTCTCGTCCTTTTATGCAGCGCCGCCTTGCGTGCCTGTTGTTTTTCTGCATTTGCCTGCCGACCAGGGGTTCCTTGTTGGTGGTCGCTTGAAACCCAGCACGTCAGAGGCGGCTTCTCTGAGTGCGTCTTGGCAATGTTGCCACTGGTTTTCTATACATTGTGTTGACGGCACAGAACTTCGAGAGAGGTTACTTGTGACTGGGTAGGAGAAGGATTTGGCGATCTCTTGCGATTGTAGCCGTTGGACGTTGTACCTTCTCCCAACATCTCCCTGTTTTGCCTTGGGCCTGGAAACCCGAAGTGCTACCTTGGCTACAACAAGGTAGTGGTCCCAGTCGATGTTAGCTCCTCGGAAAGTTCGGACATCCATGATGCTGGAAGCGTGTCTGGCGTCGATCGCAATATGGGCAATCTGGTTGACGGTAGATTGATCTGGAGATCTCCAAGTTCCTTTGTGGATGTTGAGGTGTGGAAAACGCGTACTAGCTACCATGACGTTTCGCCCCGCAGCAAAATCTATGAGCCTGAATCCGTTGTCGGAAGTGTTTTCGTGCAGGCTGTTTTTCCCGATTATTCCACCAAAGATGTCTTCCCTTCCTAGCTTGGCATTAAAATCGCCCAGGACAATTTTAATATCGTAGCTAGGACACTGCTCGTATGTTTTGTCTAAGAGCTCGAAGAACATATCTTTGGTGTTGTGATCCTTCTAATCTGTGGGGGCGTGCGCGCATATCAGGCTAATGTTGCCGAGTTTAGCCTTGATGCGGATGGTCATGAGGCGCTCGTTGATGTACCTATAGCTTAAGACTTGTTGCCTAAGTCTGGCTCCAATGACGAAGCCGCATCCAAATAAGCGCTGTTGGTTTTCTCGGTAGCAGTCACCATAGTAGATATCGCAGTTTTTCATCCTCTCTTTGCCCGGCCCATCCCATCGTATTTCCTGGATGGCGGTGATGTCTGCTTTATAGCAGTCTAGGGCATCCGCTAATTCTTCGTCTGCACGTGGTCTCTTAAGGGACCTAACATTCCACGTGCATATCCGAAGTTCGTTGTCCTTAATTCGTTTGCGTTGGTTGTCAGCAGTAAATCCGTCCGTATCCGAGGCTTGTTGGTGCTTCGCAACTATAAGATTTTTAAGCGGTCAGGAAGTCACCCTGGCGGCATTGAAGATTATTATTCTGAAAACATTTGTGTTTCATCAGGTGTTCCTCAAGGAAGTCATTTGGGCCCATTGTTATTTTTATTATTCATTAATGATATTCCGTCAATTTTTGTATCTTCTCCTTGTCTGTTATTTACCGATGACCTTAAGTTGTATCGTGGAATTAAATGTTTATCTGATTGTCATTTACTTCTTGAAGATGTCCTTAGACTAACAGAATGGTGTCAGTCTAATTTCCTTCATCTTAATATTTCTAAATACCAAGTTATGTCGTGTTTTAGACATACAACCCCTATTCTATTCAATTATGAACTTAATCATGTAATTTTAGAACGCGTTGAATGTAAGAAGGACCGTGGGGTCGTTTTAGACATTAAACTTTCATTCCTGCCACACATTGACTATACGGTTAACAAGGCTAATCAAATGCTCGGGTTTTTAAAGAGAAACACAAGAGAGTTCAAAGATCCATATTCTCTTAAGTCACTTTTCAATGCTCTGGTAAGATCTGTGTTGGAGTTTTCTAGTGTGGTTTGGAATCCTTTTTATGGAAACTCCTATAATAGAATTGAAAAAGTGCAAAGAAACTTTACTCGTAATTTAATCTTTAAATTACATTGGCGAATTGAGATGCCAACCTATAAAACAAGGTGCTTATTATTCGATATTAAAACTCTGGAAAGTCGGCGTACTTGCTTCTCTGTTATGTTCATCAGAGATATTTTAACGTATCTTGTTCCTCAAAGGAATGTTCGTGACTCTAACCTTTTATATGAATATTTTCATTGCACAAATTATGGCCTTAACAGGCCGTCTCCACTTGATATCTGTATCGCCAACTAGATGTCTGACATTAAAATTAGAAGTTTTTTTTTTTCTTTGCTGGGCAGTTTATGTCTTGACATCTCATTTGAGCAAAAGAGGTTGAAGTGAATTCATCTCTGAAAAAGGATTTGTCAAAAACGCATTTCGTATAAAAATGTGTTATTACCTGATTTAATCCTTTTAAATATATGAATCTAATAAAAAAAACTGCAAATGCCGACTTTTTTTAACACATTTATTTTTTTTTGTTCGCGCCAAATGAATACTTGTCGGTTTGAGACACACAAAATAATGAAATTGAGATGTCATCCACACACAAAAAAGGAAAAAAAACTCAAACGTCAAATTTGATATCAGACATCGATGTCAAGACAAAATAGCAGACAGAGATCGCTAACATCATATCATAAGATGAAACAACGCGACTCCATTAGACTTTTCATGTCAGGATGAGTATTATGAGAGAAATTATCTCTAGTGGAGACGGCCTGTAATGAGCCAATTTCTCGTTGCATCAGAGAAACTAATGCTGTATGTAATAAAATAGATATTTTTAAAAGTTGTTCAGGAGATACCTTTAAATTATATGTTTTAAATGAATTAACTATTCAATCAGTTGAGTTTTTTTTTCTCATTCTTATAAATATTACATTTATTATTAATAAATTAAAGTAATTGTTCATATCCTAGTCTGTAAGAGTTGATCTCTGCTTGATGATAAATAATAAATACAATAAATACAATAAAACCAAAATCTCAATTTAATTTCGATTCGATTCCTCGATCTCCTTTTGTAACCAGGGTAATTAATATTAAGATTTAAAGGGGTTCACATTCTGAAGTTTGAAAAATTGCGCAACCCACTTAAGGGAAATTTAAAGAAACCATAGGAAAACTGTTCGTTAGTTTCTGCTGCACGTGAAACATTGCCTAATAGACTTATAGGCTTTTTTGAGGAAAACGAAGCCGGATTTATATGTATCTGGGAGGCAGATATATGCCAAAACCCAAAAGTGAGAGAGAATACACCAGTGGTCACTCTTTTTTACTTCCTATAAAATACTATAACTTTTTGGCTGTACAGTGTTGCCATGATGTTACACGTTTTTTCTGACAAACTATTTTTTATTGTTTTTAACTTTTGTTAATTTTTTTATTCATAACTCTTTCGTGAAGACTTGTGGCAATACTGCAATAATGCACAAATGAAGTTCTTTTGCATTTTTCTTTTTTCTGTTCTTATCATAAATTTTGTTTTGCAGAAATCAAATGTAGATGCATGTAAGTCCACCATTAATTGAGATCGCCTCCAAGAATTATTATGTGAAATTCAACCTTTTGCTTTCCAGTACATTATCGTGTACCCTGGGGGTAATTTTTATTTTTGTTGTTTTTTTTTTAACATAACGTAACGTATCTAGCAGTCAAACCAATCCTCAGGTCCACCAACTTAAAATAACAAATAAATGAAATATTCGCTAATAAGAAAATGGCTTCTTTGTGTGTAAAGTGTGGAATTTCTAAATAGTTTTGTAGTCATTCTAATTAACTTATTTCTTCACGCTTTTTTTTACAAAAAAGTTATACAATACAATCAAAATGTATTTCACTAAATAAAACTATACAACGTAAGAAAACACAATAAGAAGTTTTAATTGATAAGCGTCTATTAAAAAGAAAACTAGTAAAATACTTCATTTTCCAGACAAAAATAATGCTGGCACTTGTTGGTAACGTCTTGGTCTTCTTGTTCTTTGTCGGTCTCCTCGGTACGCAAGAAGTCGCAAAGCATTCATTCTTACAAATCAATTTTATTGATTAACCATTGAATATTGAAAGTGTGAGAGACGAATATTAAATGCAATCAAATTCAATAGAAAACAGAAATAAAAGTAATGCTGCCGTTGTTTTTGTTCTTAGTGATTTCTTGGTTGGATTTTATTTCATTTGATTTGCATTTGGATTACTTTGCTTTGGCTTCTGCAACGGACTCAAATTCGGCTTTAACATTTTTATCTCTAAAGAGAAATAGTGATTTTTTTAAACTGTCGTTAAACATACTATGGAAAACGAGTCTGTAAAGTCTGAGCATAGTGGTCGTTCACGTCGCTCGAGAAGTCATAATAATAACAGTTCAGGCGGCGGCGGTGGTGGTGGTAACGGGGGAGGAGGCGGTGGTGGTACCATTAACAATAGCTATCACCGAGACCGAACGAGGCACTCACATCGGAGTACCCATTCCAAATCAAGCAAACAGCCAAGGGATATGGCTCCATTCCAAACAAGCGTCAATATGACCGGTGAGTATAATATTAAAAATAATGCAAATAATAATAAAGGGTGGGTCATTTAAAAGTTTTTTTTTTTTAAAAGGCAATAAAATTAATAATATAAATTGTTTTCCATGTATTATGACTTTAAGAACATTAACATTGATTTATGGAACAGCTCAGTTTTCCAAAAATTTGTTTATTGTTTCGGGCTTAAATGAGATTTCCCTTAAGTGCTTAAAACGCTTTTAGATTGTTAGAATAACTGGATTTTCCTGGTCTAAAGCCACACTGATAAGGACCTATCAGTTAGTTCCATATACTCAGCATTGATTTTACTATGATGTTACCACTTTCGTCTTTGCAGCCTTCGGTTCGAGTTTTATGCACTTGTTTCAACTACTCATACTCACCTACTCGAACTTCATTTCTGCTTCTGTACCTCTCAACATCTTCCACCGCACGCTTCCATGCACTCTCTTTTTTCTTCTGTAAAGTCGGGTGCTCTTTTCTCCTCTTCTGCTCATAGAGCTCTGCTGACATTCCTCATCAAACCAGGGGTTTCTTGTTGGTGGCTGTTTGAAACCTAGCACGTCAGAGACCGCTCCTCTGATTGCATCTTGGCTACAACGAGGTACTGGTCCGGTGTTAGCTCTTCGTTGAAGCTGAAAGCGTGTCTAGCGTCGATCGCAATATGTTCAACCTGGTTGACAGTAGATTGGTCTGGAGAACTCCAAGTTGCTTTGTGGATTCTGAAGTGTGAAAAACGTGTACTGGCTACCATGAAGTTTCGTCCGTAGCAAAATCGTTGAGCCTGAATCCGTTATCGGAAGTGTTGTCGTGCAGGTTTTTTTACCCAATTATTCCACAAAAATCTCTTCCCTTCTTAACTTGGCATTAAAATCTACCAAGACAATTTCCAATTTTAATATCGTTGCTAGGACTCTGCTCATACCTATGGCTTGTCCATGAGCTCGAAAAACATACCAGCCATGTTATCAGCCTTCTCTTCTGTGGGGCCGAGTACACATATAAGGCTAATTGTTGCCGAATTTGGCCTTGATGCGAATAATGGCCAAAATTTATTTACAAACAAAACACTGGTTAGTCTAGAAAGAAGTATAATTGTAAAGCGACTCATTTTCGTAGACTTATCATCTGACTTCCTTTTTAGATTTGGAATGCAAAATAAAAATTTTGCGAATATCGAAAAAAATATAAACAAATGTGTTTTGTAAGCCAAATCTGGTCTACTTACTTTAACTAAAAATGTTCTTTGTTTTTATTCCCACATTTATTTCCGTGGAAAGTGTAAAGCAGAGTCAATAAAATGTATACCTCAAAATTAAAGCTGTATATAGTAAAACCCTCTCCAGATCTTCGAGACAAACTTTCAAACTAAGTTAATTCACATGAGAACGATCATTCGTTGGTCGCTCTCATGTGAATAGCCCATTAATGCGGAAAAATAGTTTTTTTTTGTTCATAGCTGGCTACAATCTACAAAATGTACACATGTAGTATACGTCCAAAACTTGAGTATAACTCACATAACTGGGGTGGTGCTCCAATAATTTACTTGCATGTCTCTTGTACAGTATTCAAAAAGGCTTTCCTCCAGTTGCATTCTTAACCTTAACAGTTTATCCATCAGTTTACCCTTAAGACCAACTTCATTCTTAAGCCATGCTACTCGAGTGTAAGACGCCCTTCAACGTTCTGTCTTTGCAATGTTCAAGATTTTAAACCCTTTCTAACTTCTTATTTTTTTCCTAATGCTTACACTCTGTCTGTGGCATTTTAAGGGAAATAAATAATTGGATGAAACAAAACCTTGAAGAACTTCTAAAGGATTGGTGCATTAATGTTCAAAAATAGTGTGGACATTTTTTTTGTTATTGGCAACAAAAATACTATCAAACTTTATTGGGTATCTGGCCTTGTAGATCTCCACAATCGTCACAAAATCAAAACTGGTAAGACAGTAAAGTAGACAACTATCTTTGTCCAGCGGAGCCAACACGTTTACCCAGAGTTGGGTCCCATGATAATGTTACATTGATAGGAATAAAAAAGCAGACAAATTGATCAAAATTGAATCTCTTTATACCGTGCTAGAGCTTCCTCCAAAATTCGTTTCAAGAAAGAGGTACCTTTAAAAACTAATTAGACCTAAATTATTGCTATTGATTAGTATCCTCACAGTTCAATACTCAATATTTTCCATCATGACGAAAATAAGCTCATCTGATTTTATTAGGGAGTGTGGAGACGAGAAGACCAACTAGGCTACCATTAAATTTTTGTGCGAATGCCCAAGCCTAGCTAAATGAAGAAAAACAACAACAAGGATACAAAGATATACTGATATTCTCCAAAAAACAAGATGATTCAGGAAAGCGCCACCAACCATCTACCTATTCTAACCCTAATCATAAGGAGTATACTTAATTAACATGGATGAGAGAGTGCAATGCTCTTAAAATATTGCTGATGCGTCACCCCGTAAAACTTAACCTTAACTGGCCATGTCGGTGTTTAGGGAAAAAAGGGTCTAAGACTTAACCGACAGGACCAGTGGAGTAAAAGAAAAATCAACAAAGAAAATGAGATGTATAGATCTTGAATCTTTGGTTTGATCCTTTCTAAGACTAAGACCAATACCAATTGCACATTAAATAAAGACCTCTTTCATATCTAGAAGTGTACAGTAGGTTTTGAAGTCGCAACTCGCAACGCAATTATCTCAAATTTATGCCATATTGTTTTTATTTTTTAGTAAATTATTGAATAAAAAAGGGAAAAATTAATATATAAAAGTATATTTATTTTATAAATTAATATAATATTTCAAAACTTTTTCAGGAGACGAAAATCGTGACGGACAGGAGATTATCGAAGTTCAAATACTACCACAAGATGAAAACTGGGGAGAAAACACAACCGCAGTTACTGGCAACACATCCGAGCAAAGTATTTCCATGGAAGACATTAACAGTACATGGAATAGAGATAACGAGACTAGTTTAGGTTTTGCCTGCAAACGATATATAGAATCTGTATTTTGTTTGATTCTTGGTTTTGTGTCATTTTTTTCCCCTGTGGCTATGGTAATGATGCCGAAATTGGGATTTTTTCCCTCGGCTTTCGATCATCCCGAGCTAACGCAAACGGTAAAAACACAACTGCTAGCGTGCAGTAGCGAATGTAAAGGTCTATTGGTATCGCTTACAGCAAGACTCATCCTATTGGCACTTGGATTGTGGGCTTTATTTTTGCGACGACCAAGTGCAACTATGCCGAGAATATTTCTATTTCGAGCCACCGTTCTGCTGCTAGTTACGGTGTCAACATTCTCATATTGGCTTTTCTATATTGTGCAGGTAACAAATGGAGCCAAGATAGTCGTCGAGACGGGAGGCGATGCTGTAGACTATAAATCGTTGGTGGCCTATGCAACAAATTTTGTGGACACTTTGATATTTATTCATTATATTGCTGTTGTTCTGCTCGAATTGAGGCACACTCAACCTACATATTATGTAAAAATCATTCGCTCACCGGACGGTGTAAGTCGGTCATACACACTTGGCCAGCTAAGCATCCAGAGGGCTGCGGTTTGGGTACTCCAGCGGTACTATGTTGACTTTCCCATATACAATCCGTATTTGGAGAGAATTCCCATATCAAAATCACAGCGAAACAAAATATCCACAAGCTTCAAATACTATGAGGTCGATGGAGTTAGTACAGCGCAACAACAGAGCCAGAGCAGAGCGGTTTTGGCTGCGAATGCCCGTCGTCGAGACTCCTCGCACAACGAACGATTCTACGAAGAACACGAATACGAACGGCGAGTGAAGAAGAGACGTGCTCGCCTTATTACCGCTGCAGAGGAAGCATTCACTCACATCAAACGTATTCACAATGAACCTGCGCCAGCCATACCTCTCGATCCCCACGAAGCTGCACAAGCCGTTTTCCCATCAATGGCTCGAGCCCTACAAAAATACCTCCGAGTAACGCGACAACAACCCCGACACACCTTCGAAAGTATTCTAAAGCACTTGGCACACTGCCTGAAGCACGATCTATCACCCAGAGCATTCCTGGAACCATATCTCACCGAAACGCCGGTTTTGCAAAGCGAAAAAGAACGTCGTTGGGTTCAATCGTGGTCGCTTATCTGTGATGAGCTTCTATCACGACCCATATCCAATGAATGCACATTTCAGTTGATTCAAAATGATGTCTCGCTGATTGTGGCAATTCATAAATTGCCTCATTTTAACATATCTGAAGAAGTCGTTGATCCAAAAAGTAACAAATTTGTCTTAAAACTCAATTCAGAGACATCTGTATGACAAAATAGCAACCAAACATCATCCTCATATTTGCACATTTTAGTATAGGAAAAATAAACATTTTATAGACTAAAACTTCTACGAAGAAGACACAACATATCAATATTAAGAAAACAAAATAAAAAAAAACTTCGAATAGTATTCCCCATCCATTATCCGTCATCGCATCCTTGTCTTGTGTCCCTAAATCGATGTCCTTAAACTACCTTAAATTAAATACTTCACAAGCAATTAACTTTAAACGCTAAGAAAAATCTCGTTTCTTAAAACATTAACCTAATGCTTTACATACTTTTTTATAGTACATAAATTATATGAATGTAGTTTTTGTTTGTTTTTAATTTAGGTTAGAACTCATTAAATACTATTCCACTGTAGGCTTTAAGATTAATAATATTATTATTATATTTTTTTTTTTTAGAAAATTAACGCGCTCATACTATGTAAAATTAAAGATTCCTCTTGACATGATAATAATACTGAGAGTAATGGAAAAATACATTTTAAGTATTTCATACACTCAATGACTGCAAAAATAAAATGAACAAAAGTAAATCAACATAAATATAAGATTAGATTTTAAGAACAATTTTTTACTATAAATGGTAAGTGCACAAAAATACATTTATTATATACCTTAAATCAAAATAAGAATCCAACTTAAAAATAAAATAAAAATTATGTCACATAAAATACAATATGACAGCTATTTAAAAATATTTATTTGTTCGTTTGTTTTTTTTTGTTGTTTTTAAATGTTTTACTTTTGTATAATCTAGACAATTTTTCGTAATAAATAATTATTTTATAACGCATTTTAACTAAACAACAAAAAATAAATAGAAAAGAAAAATTAGGTTGAGAATCAAAAAGATTGAAGAATAATGAAGAATCGCATTTGTAATGCTAGTTGATGAAGAGATTTTAGTATTAAGAAAAATTGAACCTTTTTGTAAGATAAAGTTCCATTTTTTAAATTTGAAAACCTAGTGTTTTATTATGAGAACGTTTTATTTTATTCTACTGAAGTGAAAATTAATTTTAGGAATTTCAATTTGGATTTAAGTTTATTTCGATAACATCGTGGGAGAAATGTTTGGAATGCTTTTTGGATTTTTGTTCCCGGGGATTTGGAGGGAAATTATCCTTAAAATTCACAATAAAGTCCGTTCTGGAAAATAAGATCTCAGTTTTTTCAGTGTGCTTTCAGTCACTGAGAGCACATGTACGTACGTATTCTCTTTTGCATTCTTATGCTTAATCTTGACGAAGTCAATCTCTGAATTCTTATTTTCCTAAGACCGACTGCTTTTTGGTAAGTGTTAATTCGTTTTTTAATTTCAGGTGATTCAATATTATTTTAACGATCGACTACGCAAGATAATTGAGTTTTTTCAAAGAAACTACAGAAAAAGAAGAATAACTAAAGGAATTCATAATAAATTAAATACAAATTAAATTGGCATCAAATGAAGCTGTCTCTTAAAACATTTAATTCAAACAAAGGATACATTATCATAAACTAGAATTTCCTACAAAAAGCTTACTGGTAAAGAAGAAATAATTTTCAGAATGATATGAATCAAAGTTAACGGTAAGCTAAAACAATTTTTCAAATATGTTTATAAGATTTTTAAAATGATTACTTAAACGCTATTGTATTTTTTATATGAGTTCAATTTTTAAATTAATCTAAAAAGATGCAGCAATGAGGTGTGTGGGTGATCTTTAAATTGTAATAACTTGGTTTAATTGCTTTTAAAAGAAGCAAATATTTTCAATGTTCATATCTATTAATAAATACATATAAATTAGGTAGCGCAACAGATCGTAGAGTATCAGTGTCTAGTGTCTTATAACTCTCTACCATTTCTATGTCCGAGTAATTTCAGGGATGCAATAGGCCTATACAGTTTTATGCCGAATCCGAACGGCTTATTTGACATAGAAATTTTCATGTGAAGAATTATAGCTAAACTACAACCACGTGTTCGGTCGCTAATAGACACAATGGAATGGACTCTTATGAGGCAAGCTAAAATGTTACCTCAAGCCTTGGCTCCGCTTTAGATTTTAAATATCGTAACCCCCGAACAGATCTATTTTTGTATGTAGAAGGCGCTTTGATAGGTGACAACTGTATTTCAATCTTGTTTTTTTTTTAGTTTAGAATCTGTATGTAGGAGCAGTGATTTCCCTTATGTTGTTAAATTATTAAAAATATAAAAGAAATAAATTAAAAAATGTAAGTAAACTCAAGTAGACTTTCTTCTCAACGCCCGAGGTTTAAAGCTACATTACTAACGTCGCGCTTTATGTCATATGATATTAAAGTCGTTAAGAAGCCTGTCAAAATCCCGACTAATCTAACGCGTGGTTGTGGTTTAACAATTACTCTTGATGGATTTGTCAATTAATCGCAAGAGACAAAAACCTTGAAAAATATTCAGGTGTCACAGGCAAGACCTTTAATATGAGAAAATAGAATAGAAAATAGCATCATCCTTAAAAAAGCAGATAAAGTTTACGTGTTTTATGCTTGTATTTTATGTTGTATTCATATTTCGTATCTTATGGTTATGACCTATTGGTCTATACACATATTTTTACAAAGTACACTGGTCTTCAACGAACGATTGGTTAAGCATTTAACATTCTTGATGTGCAGCTAAAAAGAAGATTTCATACATGACAAAAGGTTCGAAATTGAGTTGCTGGAAGCTTAAGAAATCCTGCAGAATTAGTTGGGGTGTAATAATGTAACCGGCTATTTCCTTCAACAGGGAATTGTTTATAAAATTATCGTTTGAAAGATTTTTAAACTGAAATCTCAGAACAGTGTCTGCCGGGACAGCTAGTAATATGTTAACATGTATAACAATACTTTATTCAATTTTGTTGTGTAACTATTTCTATTCCTCAAACTAGATTGAGGTTCACTAAAAATGTATTATTATTGACATAATTTGTGTGCATACGAGTATGTATATTTGCTTGCATAATTATTAATTTACGAGGGTTGCTCCTCATATTTGTGTTGACGGGAAAGCCAACCCACTTATACCAATGGTTAGTTTGTTGTGATAGCACATGGGTCTTAAGATCTGTCTTGCTTGTTGATCCATTTAGAGCTAGCTCTAAAGCGTTTTAGACAATTAATGTCGGTATTTCTTAAAAATGTCTAAAAATGATAAAACTAAAAAAAGAACATATTCAGTCAAAAATCACTACGAAAATGAACTCCGCATAGTCTCAATCCTGAGTTTACTTAATGGCATATTAGTAAATGAAGCAGGACAAGCAAAATATAATTATATTTTTAATACAAAAATTGATTTTTATTTTGAAAATTGTAGATAATGAGCTAAGCATACAAGATTGGAAGATCTTCCAATGTTCTCAGATTTTTCGTGAAACGTTTTAACCAATTTTCTATCAGCTATGTTAACACCCAATTTTTTCTGTCAAAAGTGACAGAAAAAAAAATTGGCAATCAATTGGCGGAAAATTGTTTATCAAAAAATTTGCCGACTTGCAATCGTTTGTACTCTTCTAAACACCAATTTTTTGTATTTTCAAATAATAAGACTATTGTCCACTAATTGGATATTGGATGATGTTTATTCCAAATAGGTAGACAGTTTTTGAGGACAGGCAAAATATAATTACATTTTTAATACAAACATTGATTTTTATTGTGAAAATTGAAGATAATAAGCTTAGCATACACGATTGGAAGATCTTATCTGTTAAAAGTGACAGACAAAAAATTGGCAATCAATCGCCGGCAAATTTTCTATCAAAAAATTTGTCGACTTCTTGCAATCGTTTGTACTCGTCTAAACACCCATTTTTTTGTATTTTCAAATAATTAGACGATTGTCCACTAATAATAATTGTATATTGGATGATGTTCTTTCCAAACAGGTAGAGTTTTTGAGCAGGAAACAACAACAAAAGTTTATAGGATTTTGATAGAACTTAAAAACTACTAAAATCGAAAGAAATAAGAAGTCACTGTTCGTCAAAATAATGAAAAAGAAGTTGTACAAACAAAAAGTTGAAAAGGATGGGAGAAAAGAACAAATTTAACAAGAAAGTGGTTATTGCTTGCTTCATTTTTCTGCAAAAAAAAATTGTCTAATATTTGGATAAAATCAACTAACCGTATAAACGGACAATTTTAACTTAATAGAAAATTGGCAATTGTCACCTAATTGGAAGCTATTTGAAGACTTTTGACAGTTTGGTCAATATTGGATGATCTTCCAATCGTGAATACTTAGCTTATGTTATGTTTTAACTTAGCTTTAAAAACATCGTTTTTAGTTGTCTTTAGCATTTCCAAAGGAGCATATTTTAAAAACCTAGTGCTGTAGAAAAAATTTAATAAGAGATTCGAAGAGAACTTAATCCTTTAAAAAAATGCTTTATTTGTGTGACAGAAAAAGTTAATTGTGTCGACGAGTGTAATTTGAGGAATTTATTGTGAGTTCGGACAGAACCCGCAAAATGGAGCTTATAATTTTAACATATGTAAAAACAAACAACATTTGGAATCAAGAAAACAAATAGCAACGTAGAAAATGGGAAAGAACCTTTATTAGGTGCTTACCTAAATCAAAATACGTATTTATATTTTAAAAACCTACATCCATTATTTATGTATAAAAATAATATTTAAACAAATAAATATAAAAATTTGTAGATTTATATTTGGTAATGCAGGCTATTTTGGTCAATTGATTTTAAATGCAAATAAAAAACTTTATTCCATCTTTTACCCAACGTTTCGTCGCTACTCACGACTTCTTCAGGGGTTTTATTATGATATGTTGTTTTTTTGTTGTTGTATTTTACATTGTTTTGTTGGTTTTGATTTTTAAATTTAATTTTTATTTCGTTTGAAAAAGGAAAATGAAAATGAAAGAAAAATATTTAAACTATTTAATAAATTAACATTAAAAACAAGAGACTAATAAATTAAAAAGACAAACATAAATTATCACAGTGTAGTTCAGGTACTTATTTTATTGCTAATGCGTAGTTTACTTTGTATGCTTTATGAAATAAAATATTAATTTGATAAAGGTAGGTAGATGTGATTTGCATAAAAAGTGTATGTATATGAAACAAAAAATCTAATATAAAGGTCTCCACTTAAACTAGTAGTTACTAAAACAAATAAAGAAATATAGTTTCTTAAATAACAATAAAAAAATAACAAATCTATTTTTTTTTTTTTTTTTTTTGAAAAAAAAAGAATAAATTACTAAAAATAAATGTCCTTATGTATTCACATCAATTGATTAACTGCAGCAATAAATCCAAAATTTATAAGCCCTAAATACAAGTAGTAAATATTTAGCTTAAAGATTTCCCAACGTTCTTTCAGCGACATACTGAGGCGTGAACTGCGACTAGATTCTTTACGTTTTTGTTCAGCAAATGAAGAATGAACACAGCACTTGGACATGACCCAAAAAGCAGTCATACGATTTTGAGTCTTAAGTGTTGCCTCAATACCGCGAATAAGATCATTTGTTTTCAAAATTAAAAGCATTTGTCGATCGACTTGCTCCAGGACATCCGATATATGTGGAAGCACCAAAGATGTATTGCTTTGTAATGTGTCTTTCTGAAAGGATACAAAAAAGAAGATTTCATTAATTCATTAAGGTACCAAATTTTTAATCAACTCACCTCTTCTTCGGAGTATTTGATTTTTGTGATTCCTTGTATAACTGTTTCCCATGGTCTTCCTGTCACCATACACGCAAACAACCCATAAAGATTATCCTTTATACCAAGATTATTACTGTGCAGACGCATAGCTTCTTTATCGACTTTCAAAATACTCAACCATAGCTTGGAATATTCGTAACGGAATTTATCGGTTAAATTGGCATAGAGTCCATGGTCCAATAGAATAAGATCGACTTTTCCATTTTCGTTTTTCTTCACCAAAATATTACCCGGATGTGGATCACTATGTACAAAGCCATTGGTAAAAATCATTTCCGAATAAAGCTGGCCAATTTTATTGGCCACTGAAAATCTATCGATTTTATTTGCCTTTATGTAATCCAGATCAGTAACTTGGCCTCCATCGAGGTATTCCATGACTAGAACTCTCGGAGTCGATAATTCCCAGTATATCTTTGGGATCTTTAACCAATTGTAATGTTTGAATTGTCCTGCCACCTTTTCGGCATTTTTACCTTCGTTTAAGAAGTCCAATTCAATGGGCAGGTTTTTCTTACTCTCAGTCACCAACCATTTGATTTTAAAGTCGGGGAAAATTATGGCCATAATGTTGACTAGAATCTCCATCGTTTTCATATCCACAACGGAATTGCCCTTCACATAAAGGTGCTGTACTTTTACTGCCACCACTTCACCGGTCTTTAGCTTTGCTTTGTGAACTTGAGCCAGCGAAGCTGTGCCAAGTGGACTTGGATCAAATGATTCAAACAAATCATCCGGATGTTTCTTGAGCTCCTGCTTAATTACTTTGTATATATCTTCCACAGGATTTGTTGGTGCATTCGATTGCAGAATTTTCATAGTTTGGACAAACTCTTTAGGCAGCAGATAGTCCAGAGCGCCAACATGTTGTCCAACTTTTATGTAAATTCCCTTGTTAGTGCACATCAATTCGAGTAACTTTTGGGCAGCGATTTTGTGCACACGACTCTTTTCTGCTTTGTACTCTGGGGAAGATTTGTCCCATTCTTTATAGTAGAGTTCTCGTTTGTAGGTAAGTGCAACATCGAACACAGTTTTGGCGGATCTCGATAAACGGACAATGCCCAGCGAATTGACGTCATAGTCGTTGGCTCGAAGACTTAATCCAGTGCTTACAGCACCCGCACCTACTATCGAGTACGTTATGACACGGCGAATCATTTGTTGTAACTAACTCTAACTCTGCCAAAGTGATGGAGCGCGCTCGCTATATGAATATGAATATACCTATGTGAATAAAACAACACAGGGTGAATAATTAAGTAGGTAGTAGGTATATGTAGGTACTTTTAACGTTATTCAAATTAATTGGATTATCATCCAGTCTATTGCACAAATGTATCACAGTCTTAAATCATAAACGGTTAAGACTGCCGTAGCAAAAGTTTTTGATTGACGAGCATACATTTTAGCTTGAAGTTACATAAATAGAGTACTCACAACTTATGACTAAACGAAATGGATTTTTGGTATAAAATTAAAATGCTCTTCGTTGTTTATTATTTCATTGTCTAAGATCTTTAATATTTACAAGTTACTTTAAATGTTTAATAGCTACATATAAAAATATTAGGAATTTTCACCAAAACACGATGACGACGATGTCTACTTTTACCTTTTTGCAACTACTCACTACTTGCTACTGAGGCAGAGGCAGAGACAGAGACAGAGCTCGACTGCGAGAGTGCGAGCCTGAATAAATTTTGACATTTACTTCGCTTCCATGACGTCAGTTGTTAACCATTTCAAGTCTTTAGGTGGGTACACCGAAAACAACAACAAAAAATGTGATGAATTTATAAATTCCATTTCATTTCCATTTTCATTGTCCTAATCTAACTTATTTCTCACCAATCATTCTGAGTGACAAGAAAGTGAGCAAAAAGCAAAAACACCACCGATAAATTAACTTTAACCGCTACCAGGTATAGGAATACGGACGGTATACCGGGATAAAAATTACAATAGTATAAAACAAACCACACCGCATCGCATCACCTGAAGGCAAAGTAAAGTAACTCGTGCCTTGAACTGTATAGTGTCGTGTTGGTTTGTAGGTACATACATAGATATATGCGAATGACGTTTGTGGCTGAGATATTTAATTTCGTTCGCTTAGGTCTGGGACTGACGACGGCGACGACGACGACGACGACGACGCACGACAACGACTACAATAACTTGCACCTACGGCTACGGCAGCAAGCTTTAGCAACAAGTGATGTCGATGTCGCCGCCCGACCTAGATTCGACGTGTGGGTCTTTCCATTCAAAAGGCCTCTCCATCCATCTCTGCCCTCGTCCCCCTTTTAACTCTAACATGGCATATCAAAGAGATGGATGTACTTTCGCTTTCGAATAAAAGTAAATGTAGGCCATTTTTGTAAGGTACATTCCAACAACATGAGTGTATCTACTTCGCAGTATTTTTCACCTTTAAAAAGGGAAAGGGTTTATATATGGGACTATACGCACGTACAGTACATATATCAAGGTAGCTACGTGTTGCCTTTTTAATTAAAAAAAAAGAAGCAGCATTATTTTAAAATCGCAAAAGAAAGTTTGGTCTCTTGGTCCGTTGTTGTTTTCAGAACCCTTCATAAAATACACGAAAAGATGTCTCTACCTTAAACATTTCCCACCAAAAAAGACTAAAAATCAAGTATAATCAACAGACGAAAACTAAAGACATCCAACCAAACTGCATTTTTGTGGAAACGGATATGAAACAACTACCTGCAGCATTCTGCCCTGAGATGTGCAGTGCATCTTCTCCTTTAAAATTTAAGAAAATTTCCGGCAATCCATTGGAACAGGTTTGTCTTGATTATACCCAAGTATATGTACATATATATTTTTTGGTGTTCGCTAATAATACAGTTTGTTGACCATCTTCACTTTCTTTTGAAGCTTCACGAAAATTTTGTATTAAATTCGATCAAAAGATACAAAACAATAATAAAACAAACACACACAAAAAAGCAGTCAAAATAAATTTTACTTTCTATATACAACTATGAGTTGTTGTTGTGCTTTGTAGTGAATGCGGCAGAGGATGGAAGTACAAACTAAATGTTGGATGGACCATCCGGTATAGTGTAGAATGTGCTCTATGGTGTTTTTTTACACTTCGAATTAATTGAATAGTTACACTTTGCATTTTTAACTTCATTTTTGTAATTTACATAGTTTTTGAAAAATAATAGAAACAATGTGGTTTTCAATTTAAATATAAAGAACCTTGTGTAATTTTTTTTAGAATTTCGTTAGTTTTGAACTTTTATATTTTAACAATGACCATATAAAAATAGCATTAAATTCAGGGACAGTAATCTTAAGCATTCTTCATTTTGTTGTTAATGAAATATTCAAAAATTGTCATAACTGAGATTGAGTTTTTAAAAGAGAACTCAAAAAACTATTTTTTTTATTCGAAATATTTTTTTGTAGCTGCAACAAAACATAGAAAATTTATTTTCATCATTATTTCGAGTATCAAAAATACAATAATAAAAAATAAATAAATTATATTGGTGGTTTTTATAAGTTAAAAATTATAATCTTTAAATCTTAGAGATTTTTATCATTAATTACCAAAAAAAAACAGTTTGAATTAAGCTGACAACGACACCCAACAATACATGTTCTAATCGTGCCTAACTGCCTAAGTCTCGTAAAAATCTAAAAATATTAGTCTCGTTTAGGTTTCATCTCAGTCTCGGCTTTGTGGTTTTTTTCCTGAATACTTTAATATGTGTGCTAGCTGCTTTTAATTACATTTTACAGTTATGACTTGGAATATTTTCAAAACTTATGTTTTAAAAAATCATCTTGTCAAAATCAAAAAATGTCAGTCTTGTTTCGTTATCGCCACAGTCTTGTATACTTTAGACCCGTCTTGTAATCGTGTATTTTTTTGTGAATAGTTTAATTTGTAGTGTCTAGTCAAGCTTAGCGAAGATTTTATAGTTTAGCTAAACTCTTATGATTTTTTTTATTTTGAATTTAAATATGAACAACAAACCACATTTTGAATTTTTATAATATTCTAAGTCAAATCCAAACGCTCCAATGCCTTCCACGAGTCAAACTAAGATTTAAAAAATTGTATTTTCCATCAATAATATAATCATGAATGAACATCAATGGTTTTAAAAAATTCCTTTTTTAAATATCAAAAAATAATTGCTGATGAATCTTAGGAATAAATTAAAAATAAAGGGATATTTCGTGCTGAAGCAATAAACCCAAGATAAATGAGAAATCCAGCCTAGTTTCAGTCAAAAATGTCTTGTTTTGGTTTCACGGGACCACACAGAAACTGATCCGTTTTAAAACGTACAGCGATAGTGAATTTTTCTTTTCTTATGAAATTTTAAAGATAAGGTTTTTTTTGATCAATATTGAACAATTTATATAAGATTTAGATATTGCAGAAACTCTTTTTTTACTTTTTCAAACTCCTTACAATACTAAAACAATAGCTTTCAAAAAAACAAACCAAATTGTTTGCAGAAGTTTAAATACAAAATCTTAAAATGTTCATTGCAATTTTTTCTTTTATTGCAAAAATTACAGCAGTAATTATTTTTACCGTTATTAAATTTTGTGTGAATGTAGTTTCACAAAATTTAGTCCAAATATTTTGGTAAGAATAGATTTAAATAAAGTGTTTAGGACTGCTTTTGTTTAGTTTTCTTATAAATTATGAAACCAATGGTAATTTCTATCAAAATTTTAAAAGTAAACTAATATTTCAATTCTATATTTTTTTGCATAACTGGATTGCACAAACTCCTCCAAACTCCTATATCCAAATACTTTGTTTACAAATAGAACTAATATTTAAAAAAATTACTAATGAAATAAGTTTGTCTTTTAAAAATTAAATAAAAGTATTTTAAGTAGGTATTAGCTTTTTAATATACATACGTCTTTCATTTAATATCCGTTGAAAAATAATGACATGTTTTTGAGATATTTGATTTTAAAAAAAGGTTATTTTTTTTTTGTTTAAATCCAAAAAGAAAAAATATACATTTTTGATTATTAAACATTATTAAAAAAGTATAAGAGATTGTGCAGAAAAAAATTGTTGAAATCGGTTAATTATTTATCTATAAATAAATTAGGTGGCGCAACAGTCCAAGGAGAACCAGGGCCTAGTGACTTACAACTCTCAACCATCCCTGTGTGCGAGTAATGTTGTCAGAGATGGAAGGGACCTACAGTTTGTATGCCGAATCCGAAAGGCTAATTTTGAAAAAGCACTTTTCATGACAAGAATTACTCTTGGAGGATTTGTCAATTCCTCGCAAGAGGCAGTACCCGTGAAAAAAGTTAGGTGGCACAGGCAGGGATTGTACCCAAGACCCCTTGCATGACAGTCCAACGCACTAACCATCACGCTACGGGTACTACTTTTTTAATTATTTATCTTACTTACTTACTTACTTATTTTTACGTGGTCAGGAAGTCACCCTGACGGCACAACCCCCAACCTGGAGGGCCAGATCCTTAGTATAACTCCAAGGACAGGGAGCCGAATAAACCGCTCCTTATAGGCCTGGGCTCCGAATAAGTCGTAGAAGCCCTATAAGGTGTTCACTAAGTAGTTCAGCCTTACTGGAACTGTAGACGCCACCGTTGATTCCATCTCGAGAATTCGTACCTTTGTGGACAGAACATTTAAAAAACATATCGGTTTTTTGGTAAAATTTGAATTTTCGATTTTTGAGCGTAATTTTTAGTTGCACAAAAATGAAAAAACCCGAATTTGCTTAAAACCTTAACTTCTAAGTTTGTACTTAATTGACCAAATTGTTAGACTTTAGAGCGAGGACAGACAGACGGCTGAATGGGGGACCTAGTGTCATGTTTGATTAAAATCTCGAGTTCGAGTTTTATTACAAATGCAAAACTTGCAATATAATTCCGATATGTCGCAAGAAAAAATATATACAACTAAAAAGCTATTGGATAAAAACATAATTTTTTTCAAATATCAAATATCTCATCAAGTGAACTGTAGTGTAGTTTTTTAAATCGAATCTTAAGCCACGACCAAAGAGGAAGTTAGGCATTATAAATTATAACTACAAGCTCAAAAATAGAGTTACAAAATCAAGGAAAAAAAGTAAACATAAGCTATTTATTAGATGATAACCGACAGCATCAGGCACAGGCATAGGCATCATCACTCGGCCCCAAGCAACAACAACGGGGTGAAAAGAAGATACAAAAGATTCAAAAATCGAAAGTTGAAAATAATTGATGATGAATTTATGTTTGTGTGTTGTAATATACTATAGCTAAGTATATCCACTTGTTCACAGGTTCGAGGGGCCTTTTTACTCGATCTTATTGAACATCGAACTGGTTAGGAAGATACCGCACCAACATACAACAAAATCCGAAAAAAGAAATAACATCCAAACTCACGTTTAACGATCTCTTTAGGAATTCTGGTGATGTGAATTCAGTAAACATACGCAACGCACATACATAATTCATAATGATGATTCCAAGTTGAGTTCCAATCGAAGCTATGGTAATCTCTCGTAATATGTTCGTACCTATGTGTAGTACAGTAGACGGAACCGGAAACGTTTTATTATGTAATTTCGACTATCAGAACCTGTGAGTTGGTTTTGTAAATTGTAATTACGACTATTTGACTATAACACACATTTCAAATTCCATTTTTTTTTTTAATTTGGAATTTTTTCGGTCTCTATTGGTTTATAGTCGATTATGTATAGGTGCGAGTAGATACAAAGTGTGTATAGAAAAGTCACAAAGCAAAAGCAGTAGCCAGGCTTTATCTAGTTTTATTTTTGTTTTGTTTTGTCTTTTTTATTCTTTTATTATTTTGTTTATTTTTTTTTGACAACTTTGAGAAAAACGTTATGGAATCTTTTTTTGGGTTTTATATCGTTGCGTAATTTAACGAATAACGATGAATGTTACATAATTGAGCGTTCGGGTGAAAATATTGAAGCGTACGTGAGGCGAGCACAATAATTCAAAAAGTAATAATTAATGGATAGAAGTTTACCTAAAGCTATCTTTTATACATACAAACATATACCATAGAAAAGGTTGGATTTATGGGAAATATTATAGAAATAGTTGGATTTGGTTTAGTTAAGTTAAAGAGACCGTGAAGCACGTTCGGTTACTTTGGCTATATCCCAATCCCCATTAATATTAATGCATATTTATTTTTGGATTAAATAGGTAGGTATATTTTCTGGAGAATTAATTTTTAGTAATTTTTGTGTGTTAAAATAAAGGATTTACTTTAAAAAAGTTAATGGGTTTTTAGTTAGTTAGTCTTGTATAAACATTTTTTGGACCTAAGAGAAAATATTTTTAAAATATTTTAACATAATGATAACATCTTAAGAATTTGAAGTGTCGGTAAAAGTTTTGAACTAATGAAAAGGAGCCGTAATTTTTGAGTAAATTACTGCTAAAATATAATTCAAAGCAAAATAATGTAAAGGATGTAATTTTCAGCAAATAGATTTTATACAATTTAAGTATTGGATAAGCTTCAAGTTCGTGTGTTTTTTCTCTTTTTCTAAATGAAAAGTATTACCCTTTATCGACTTTTCAACCTATCTAAATCTATGGTTTTAAAAGATGTTTGTGTGTACGTACGTCCGTATTCAGTATCAAAAAACTAGTAACTTCCAATCCTGACTGTTGATTTGTGTTGCTTAAACGGTTGTAGGTTTTCGATATTTTTTAAAAAAGTTGTCAGTTGAATTATTTAAAAAAAATTTAAATTACCAACAATATTTTGCATAATTATGATGTAATAGTTTGATTTCAAAATCTATTTTAGTTAACGAGATTTTTAGTCGAAAACCAATTTTTAACAATTTTAGTACATATAGCATTTCTTAAAAGTGTTTATTTCTTATATAAACAAATACAAATTGGATGAATGAAATGAATTTGAAGTCAATATCTTCTATTGTTCACGATATATCGAAAACTGAACATTAATTTATGAAAAAACGGATTGTTGGATTTTTATAAAAAAATTACTGAATATTTACGAAAACAATATTTTCTGTGAGATAAAATTAGTTTGAAGCCAATATCTCAAAGTTTTGAAAAGATATTTGAGTCAAAAATCAATTTTTACCAACTTTTATTAATAATTTTTTTAGGTTTTTATTTTTTGTAATAAAAACTGTCAATTCAATTTTTCTCAAAATTTATCCGAATGTTGAAAACAATATTTATTATTAGATGAAATTAGTTTGAAGCCAATATCTCAAAGTTTTGAAAAGATATTTGAGTCACAAATCAATTTTTACCAACTTTTAGTAATGTTTTTTTTTAGGTTTTTATTTTTGGTAAAAAAAAATTCGATTTTTCTCAAAACTTTACCAGATGTTAAAAACATTATTCTTCGTTGCACAAAATTGTTTTGGAGATAAAATCATTCTTGGTTCGTAAATTTTTCGGGTGACAAATATTTTTTTTCAGTTTTTTGGATTTATAAAAAAAAACCGTTATTTGGATTTTTTCCCAAAAATATATTAGTTTGATATCACGTTACAATATAGTTATAAAATAAAATTTAATTCAAATCTCTAGCGTTAGGTATTGGTTCGTGAGATATTTAGGGTTAATCAAAATTTTCACCTTTTTTTTTGAATTGGTATGGTAGAAAAACTACCTACTCAATTGTTTTGAGAATCCTTTCTGCATCTTTCTGCATTATCATCTATATAGTAAAGTTTATTTGAATTCGATATCTCTACTGGTTCTTGAGCTATGGCTGACGAAAGAACGTACGTACACACGCACGCACAGACATCTCTCTAAAAATCTTTTATTTCGACTCTAGGGACCTTGAAACGTCGAGAAATTTCAAAATTTTCAATTCGACAAATCGGTAATCGGACCGATTACACTAACTTCCTATGGGAAGTTAATAAGTTTTAAATGTAAATTCGTGAACAATTCATTTTGATAACACATCAGTACTTCCAGTTACTAAACAATTTACTGGGTTTTTCGTGTAGGTTAACATAATTTTTGAGATTATCTCATTTTTCAATTTAAAAAAAAAAGACCAACCGAATTTTGATGCAAACAAAATATAAAAGCGTGTACCGCAATGCCGGCACTTTGTCTTATGTATTCATTTTGTAACCGAACACAAAATTTAAAAATACCTACACATAATTAAATATTCCTCAATTATGCGTTCCACATAAACATTAACAAAAATTGTTTTTTGTTTTTAAATTCAGATTCAGATCTCCTTCCATGGTAAGTTGCTGCATTCCTCTCAATTGTACTTTGGAACAATCATGTTTCGCACAAAATAAAAAAGGAAAAATCAATTGTGTATATTTTCCTGATGCTCATTCAGCATTTACTATATAACAGATATGTACATATATGAATGCAAGTATTATTTCAATAACATCAAAAATAATTAATTGTTATATTCAAATTATGCTAAAATAACTTTCTCACTTATCGAGCAAGAGATGTTATCTGTGCTGTGCTACGTATTTGCCCAAGAGCAAGAGCCCATGTCATTCAAATTGGTTGCCACGCGAACTTATACCAATTAAACTAAATTAAAGTTTTTAATTTAAAAAAATATAATTTTTTCCGGAGGATGAACCTCTTTATTTGCTATTCAGCTTAGAACTAACTACAAAATATTTTACTTAAAATTATCTAACCTACAATCCAACCCGTGCTGCATGTAGCGGATGTTCAAGTGTTCCCACAGGTGGTGTTTAATTACTCTAAGCTACGTGCTGGAATGCAGCTTTTCTCTCTGGCTGTTGTTTGCTGCCAGACGCAGCGTCAGCGAAAGTGTGGGTATGATGAAAGATTCCATGCCTTAATGGAATGAGTTTGTGTGACGTTAACTTACCCATTATCAAGACCCTCTTCATGAGGTTCCACTATTACTATACTTCCACCTACCATCATATTCTTATAGCAACAACAATTATTTGTATCCATGGCATTGGGCCAATCTGACTATAGCGGTCGCAATGGCATGGCATAGCATGGCATGGCGATGAGGCAAAGTTGAGTTGCAAAGTGCCAAAGCGGAATTGAAATCAAACATTCCCACTGACTGCCATCATGGCTGATGGTTAAAAAAAAGCAAAAGTGGTAAAAGTCTTTCTATGTTAGGTACCTAACATAACCTATACCTATACTGAAGACCGAATACCGAAGAATAAAAACCTAACTGGTCTACCTTTCGTCTGGAAGGTCTTGCTAAAAGATCTATTGTAAATATTGTTGTTAAACAGGTATTCGGCTCTTCGTTCGTTCGTCGTGATCTTTGCGATCGAAGCGGTCTTGAACGTGGTCATGATCATGATCGTTATGGAGTGGTTGTGCTTACAACGCGGTCCAAAGTTGAGAGACCGTTTTTTCGTTTTTTGTTTTTTTTTGGGGTAATTTGAATATGAAGAGATGATGACGATGGAAGTTAGCGTCATATCGACAACCGCCGAAGAAGAAGAAGAAGACGACGACGACGATGACGACGATGGTCGGCTTTACGCATCTGAATAAAGTGCCAAAAGCCCAAGTGGGGATACTCTTCGGTCTTTGCGCTGAAAGGTTATTACACACTCTATGGTGGTGGTGTAGATTAGGTACCTAATGGGTGATTTTTTTGAGGTTAGGATTTTCATGCATTAGTATTTGACAGATCACGCGGGATTTCAGACATGGTGTCAAAGAGAAAGATGCTCCGTATGCTTTGACATTTCATCATGAATAGACTTACTAACGAGCAACGCTTGCAAATCATTGAATTTTATTACCAAAATCAGTGTTCGGTTCGAAATGTGTTTCGCGCTTTACGTACGATTTATGGTCTACATAATCGACCAAGTGAGCAAGTGAATGGCTACGTAAATAAGCAAAATTGCCGCATTTGGAGTGAAGAGCAACCAGAAGCCGTTCAAGAACTGCCCATGCATCCCGAAAAATGCACTGTTTGGTTTGGTTTGTACGCTGGTGGAATCATTGGACCGTATTTTTTCAAAGATGCTGTTGGACGCAACGTTACGGTGAATGGCGATCGCTATCGTTCAATGCTAACAAACTTTTTGTTGCCAAAAATGGAAGAACTGAACTTGGTTGACATGTGGTTTCAACAAGATGGCACTACATGCCACACAGCTCGCGATTCTATGGCCATTTTGAGGGAAAACTTCGGAGAACAATTCATCTCAAGGAATGGACCGGTAAGTTGGCCACCAAGATCATGCGATTTGACGCCTTTAGACTATTTTTTGTGGAGCTACGTCAAGTCTAAAGTCTACACAAATAAGCCAGCAACTATTCCAGCTTTGGAAGACAACATTTCCGAAGAAATTCGGGCTATTCCGGCCGAAATGCTCGAAAAAGTTACCCAAAATTGGACTTTCCGGATGGACCACCTAAGACGCAGCCGCGGTCAACATTTAAATGAAATTATCTTCAAAAAGTAAATGTCATGGACCAATCTAACGTTTCAAATAAAGAATCGATGAGATTTTGCAAATTTTATGCGTTTTTTTTTAAAAAAAAGTTCTCAAGCTCTTAAAAAATCACCCGATATAATAGTGTATAGTGATGGAGAAATTTTTTTGAAGTAGGGATCGAGCAAAGTTGCTATTGTCTATGCGATGCGATGCGGCAATGATGCATTATGTAAAATTCGTCATATGATCGGAACGACAAAACGGAGAATATAATACCACCGGTGGCATCAACGGGCAGCATTTTTATTTTGAAAGTGACAAGCGACGGTTCAAAATATCAATTCAGATCCCATCCGTATCCGTTTGTTTTCTTTTTCGATTTCGGTAAAATCATCATACATAGAAATAGAAATCGGTGTGAAACAGAGATTATTTTTGTGTGGAGTGACATAACGAGAATATCCTTAGAAAATAGCTATTTAAATAGACAATCAGTGCCAAAACGGATAACACGCAACGGAAACAAATCAAGGTAGGACGAAAATCTTTTTTTTTCTTCATTCTTCATTTTATATTTTTGTTGTTGTTTTTGTTGGTGTTTTCCAAAAACGTATATTTTGGGTGTGAGTGTGTGTAATCTTGTCATAGAGTGGTTTTAAGTCTATAGCAAAAACTGTGAAATTCTGTGTGAATCGCAAACCTAACAATTTACCTACCACAAAAATGGATTCCAGTGCAAAAACAAAGGGTAGCCCCTTTTAAAATATATATACTGTATGCCAATGCCACTGCCACTGCCACAACTCACTATAAAGCTTTAGCGACGTTATAATATTTTGGTGCACAGAAGCCAAGTTATCACAATAATTTCAAAATTTTCGAACAAAAACCATTTGAATGTGTGTTAAGTATTT
The DNA here is from genome assembly GCA_920104205.1 of Eupeodes latifasciatus. NCBI lineage: Eukaryota > Metazoa > Arthropoda > Insecta > Diptera > Syrphidae > Eupeodes > Eupeodes latifasciatus. The sequence continues at coordinate 79,774,888 of OV049924.1, forward strand.
TGCGGTTGTTTGTGTATGAGTGTTATCTATATACATTACGTATACATTTGAGTATGCATTATGTGCAGGAGCAAAACCACTCGCTCTATTTTAAAGGAACAAGGAACTTTTAATGCTTCACGTCTATCTACGTTGTATATAAATGAGAATTAGTTTTGATTTTGGTTTCATGCAAATGGATTACGGTCTTGTGTATAGGAGATACGAGTATACTGATACTTATACTTGTATGCAAACCTGGGATGTTGTTTAACTGTTAAGGATTCAATAATATGAATCCTGAGTGAAAGACAAAAATTTAAAATAGTTTATGAACTTTCTTCATACATATGGACATATATTCGTTTGCATACACAGATTTTCAAGTGGTTATATGTATGTATATACAACATACATAGGAAACGAAATTTGTTGTTTAAGCCAATGAATTTTTTTGGCTGTGGAAAATTTAAATTATTTTCAGAAATAAGCTTAGGGAAATAAAAAATAGTTTTTTTGAGTTTTAAGTTATAGTTTTTTCTTGTTTTTGGGTTAAAGTTCATATATTGGGTTCAAAGGCATTACCCGCATTTGTTTGAAGTGTTTTTTTTTAAATAGAATATATTTTTATCATTGTTACCTAATTGAAAATCATATTTAAAATTATAAATAAATTGGGTGGCGCAACAGTCCGTTGGGAACTAGGGCCTAGTGACTTACAACTCTCAACCATTCCTGTGTGCGAGTACAGTTGTCAGGGATGGAGGGACCTACAGTTTATATGCCGAATCCGAACGGCAAATTTTGAGAAAGCACTTTCCATGACAAGAATTACTCTTGGAGAATTTGTCAATTCCTCGCAAGAGGCAGTACCCGTGAAACTTAAGATGGCATAGGCAGGGATCGAACCCAAGACCTCTGGCATGACAGTCCAACGCACTAACCATCATGCCACGGGTATTACATATTCATAATCATATTTGAATGGGTATTTTATTTATTTTCATCAAAGTGAATATTAATCTGATGATATGGAAATTTTTTAATACAACCAATTTGATAACTTTTTGAAATAAAATTTAAATTGGTAGGTATTATGAAAATCTATTGGCTATTAGGTATAAGCAAATTGAATTTCAGTAATTAATTTAAAATAAAATAAAGGAAACACCAGAAATATTTGAGTGATAAATGGTGAAACAAAAATCCAGGACCTATAGTGACTAATATCTCTAAGCCGTTTCTGTGTACGAATTATCGCAGGAAAATGAAAGACCTACAATATTCATTGCAGAAATGGGATAATTTGAGAAGCACTTGTTCAAGGCTGTATCCGTTTTAAAAATATATGTAGTCATTTGAAATAAAGCAATAAGCGACTGGAAAAATGTAAAAAAAATGTATTGAACCTCAATATTTGTATCGTTATTTCTTAAGTTTTCAACATTTTTCGTAGTGATATTGGTCTTAACGACTTGCAAATCTTTTGAGGTATTTTAAAACAAACGCAATGAGAATTAACTTCCCTGAAGGTGAAAAACATAAATCAGTCAAAAATAACACTGAAGTGAATTTCTAATTGAGCCAAAAGTCACTTTATCTAAATAAGATATGTAGATTTAAAGGGTTGCTTTTCTTGGAAAGTATAAGATAACGAAACTAAAGTAGAATTAAAATTTTCTGAAATACAAATGTTTAATTATCCAATAAGAGATTACATATTGATTTATAAATTTTTAAAAGAAAAATAATGGATTTAAAGATTGTCAAGAAGAGTGTCATATCCTTTTCTGAAAATTTCCATGATCAATTTGCAAACTTCAAAAACTCCATTTTTAAATTAAATTTCCCGTGACCCGAAGAAAGAAGTCTAAAACTGTTAAAGTGTTAAATCACAAGAATTCAGAGGGTAATTCTGATCATCTCTTTGATAAATAACACGATCAGGACACTATTCTTGTAAAACTACGAACAGTGACTGTAAAATGTTCACCATTCTTGTAGTGAATTTTGACAATTACGATGCTCTGTCTACTTTGTTCAATAATGTAGTTTTTACTTAACAAATGTCAAAATATGACAGTTTTATAAGTGGAAGCTGCACTAATAGCTATTCGAAATTAAACCTCTTAAATTTAAAGCCTAATCTTACACGATTCTTTCTTTTTTTATTGTAAAAAAATCACATTAATTTCCCATAATTAAATTGACATTGAATAATTCTTTTTAATCACCATGAAGCTAACTCATGTCTCTGTTTTAATTTAGAGCAATTTCTATTGAAATTAGATTAACATATTTCTTAATATTATATTTTTAGGTATCATTTTTAATTCTCATCTTAATCATTCTTACATAATTAAAACAACACCATCAGGCTTATGTGATATCCGTAATTATGAAAGCTTTTATAGGTTCTATTTGTTATGCATTAAGTATTATATTGTTGTTAATATGACATAATAAACTTCTTTTTAATTTTCTCATT